>CM077668.1:12826270-15647540 GCA_039707655.1 Elymus sibiricus | reverse complement strand
CTCTCTCTCTCTTCTCTCCTCTCTACTCTCTCTCTCCTCTCTCTCTCTCTCTCTCTCTCTCTCTCTCTCTCTCCTCTCTCTCTCTCCTCTCTCTCTCTCTCTCTCTCTCTCTCTCTCTCTCTCTCTCTCTCTCTCTCTCTCTCTCTCTCTCTCTCTCTCTCTCTCCTCTCTCTCTCTCTCTCTCTCTCTCTCTCTCTCTCTCTCTCTCTCTCTCTCTCTCTCTCTCTCTCTCTCTCTCTCTCTCTCTCTCTCTCTCTCTCTCTCCTCTCTCTGCATGTGTGTGTTACACAGGCGCATGCGAGACACACACATATCCGTACCTAACTCATTACCACACCGACCATAAGGATGATTTTCTTTAGGCCATGACCCTAGCCTTTATCCTAGTCCATTTTTTTCTTGCGAGAAGCATGTATCCTTGTGCATGATATATTGCTTTATCCGGCATTCCGGCTGACGTCTGTGCTATCAATTTGTCTAGAGCACATCTCTCCTTTTGACTACTATTAAATGGCTTTGTTTTATCAAGTATAAGCACTCCCGCATTGTGCGCTTATTCCTTGAATATCTTATAAATCCAAAAGTTACACCCTATGTCCAAACGTCTGAAATCCTTCGGTTTGTGATGCACTCGTGTGGTTTAGCAATTTTGGATTTCTACGATATAATGTATAATTTGTTTATTAAATATATTTGTGACATAGATTTAGAAATTTATCTATACCAATTTCTTTATATTTTCAGAAAACACTATGTGTATGTCAGTGCAAATTTGGGAATATATACTTAAGTGTAATTTACGAACGGGGTTAGTATAGTATATGTAACTTGCACCCAGTGTCCGAACTTCAGTCTGTTTCTGATGCACTCCCGCGGTTTAGAAATTTTAGATTTTTTGAAGGAATCTGATGCACTCGCGTGGTTTGCATTTTTGAACTTTTTTAATATAATTTAGGATTTATTTATTAAATATATTTGTGTCACAGATTTAGAACTTTTTCTATACTAATTCTTTATATTTCTAGATAACAACTATACGCAGATTTTTAGGGATGAGAACATCATTCATCCATGATGTACGAATATTTGTTTAGTGGAATAATGTACGCATAGCTGTGTTAACTTCATCGGTACATTTTCAGAAAAAAAAATCTTTAACTTGGTAGCTCATTTGCTTGTGCACGCAAAGGGGGAAGCTTAAAGTGATTGTTATGCCCAGGCAGAACCAACAGGATATAGTTTTTAATTACGTGAGATATCTAGACGTATAGCATATGAACTTGAAAGTCCAAGTTACAGAAGTCTCCTTTTGTCTTTTTATTTTTCCTTCAGGACTTTGCATGTACGACCTGTTGTCACGTTGTCTTTTTTTTTTTTTACAATCGCAAGTTTCCTTTCAAGCGTAATACTCCAAGCGTAATACCTATGGACTCTTAGGTCCATCAGGTTTCACTTGTAAACGCATGGGAATAAAGATTCCATGTCACGTTCAATTCTAGACGTAGGATTAAGATCTAATGGTTATTTATAAGTCGTTTTTGAGGATTAACGTGGAGACTCGTATGGTGCTTCCAATTAGTAAATATAAGACTTCACCCCACATGTAACTGAGGCTTGCCTGTTTTTATATCTCGGTTGAAACTTCACTCTCGATGCGTAATTGGGCAGGTACCACATTTTTTTGTCCTAGCTGTAGTCCACCATCAATGTGCCATGGGGGGCGAACCCTTTTGTTTCATTTGCAACTCCACCTCTGACATACAAATAGGGGCATCCTTTTTTTAGTGTCTGTTGCAAGTCTGCTCACGATACGCAACTAGGCCTAATCCCTTTTTGTCCAAATTGTAAGTCCAACCTCGAGAAGCAATTGGGGGTCTATTTTTCCCCCAGTTGCAACTCCACCCCCGACATGGAATTGGGGGCCCGCATTTTTCTGTCCTAGTTGCAAGTCCACCGTCTCACATGCAACTGGGGGCCACCCCTTTTTTTCGTAGTTGCAACTCCATTCCTAAGATGTAACTGTTTTTGTCGTAGTTGCAAGTCTACCTTCAATATGCAACTGGGTCCAACCCATTTTTCTCTTATTTGCAAGTCTATCTTCGACACGCAACTGAGGGTCCAACTTTTTTTCCCCAGATGTAGTTCCGCCCCCCGACATGCAATTGACGAGCCCGCTTTTTTGTCCTAGTTGAAGGTCCACCCATGATATGCAACTGGGCCCAAACCCCATTTTTCCAAGGTGCAAGTCCACCCTTGACACATGACGTGTATTCGACCATTTTTGTCTTAGTTGCAACTCCACCCATAAATGCAATTGGGGGGCGCACTTTTTTTCGTCCCAGTTGTAAGTCCACCCTCGATACACAACTAGGACCTACCCATTTTTGTCTGAATTGCAAGTCCACCCTACACAGTCAACAATGGTGGGCATTTTCGTCCCCAGTTGTAACTCCACCCCCAACATGTAATTGGGCCTTACCCATTTTTGTGCAATTTGCATGTCCACCCTTGATACACAACTAGGGGGTCAACTAATTTTTTCTCAGCTGCAACTCCACTCCCGACGAGCAATTGGAGGGCCTGCTTTTTTTTCTTGTCCCAATTGCAAGTCCACCCTTGACACTTAACTGGGGTGCAACCCATTTTTGTCCTAGTTGCAAGTTCAACTACACCCCTGACATTCAATTGGGGGCCGACATTCTTTGTCTCAGTTGTAGGTATATCCTCTACAGACTTGGGGGCCCTAATAATTAATCTTTTCTCTGTTGCAAGTCTACCCTCGCCACACAACTGCATGGCCGCAAGGAGACTGCAATTAGGGACAGAAGGAGGGTTGTCGGCCAGTTGCATCTCCATATTTAAAAAAAAAAATCATGATTTTTTTTTCTCATTTTCATCTTTTTATGAAATGTCATGAACATTTTCTTAAAATTGTGAACTTTTTCCAAAAATCATGATTTTTTTTAAATTCATGTTTAAAAAAAAATCTTAGCCTTTTCCAAGTTCATGGACATTTTTTAATTTCATGAATAATTTTTGTAGTATTTGCTAACTTTTTTAAATTCATGAATTTTTTGTCAAATTTTGTAATTCCTTTGTAATTTGTGAACTTTTTAAAAATTTGGAAACAATCTTTTATTTCACAAAAAAAATTGAAATTAACAGATTTTTTTCCCGAGACAACAGATGGGAAAAGATGAGGAGTCGCATTGCACGACTATTTGTACACACGTAGCTCTCTTCCGTATGCACGCATAATACTAGATCCGTGTAAAATGGGTGAAAGTGAAACACACTTTTTTTCGATAAGGGGCGCTTTATTACTTAAAATGTTTAAGTATTACACCCTGCCTCTGCATAACTAAGATGCACACAGCCAAACCAAGTCCAAACTCAGAAATAAAAAAGGCGAAATACAAGTATTCATAAGACTGTATGACACCTAATCCGTGGGAGGGCCAATCCGAAGATCATGCTGCCATCCATATCGGGTAAAACTATCCCTCGCCGTGTTCTCCAATCGTGTACACACCTCCATAAACAGGTCTTGATTCTCCACCCGTTGTAGAGACGACCATAAACGGAGCGTACCTGTACATCTGTAGATAACCTGCATAAGAGAAGTGCTTTTATCATTAAAAACCTTATCATTTCTACACAGCCAAAGTGACCAAATAACGGCGAGCGCTCCCACCCTGAGAAGAATTCTAAACCTGTGATCAATTCCATGTAACCAGCTGCCAGATATATTAGTAACACTACGTGGAGGATACAAGCAAGAAGCTACTTGGATGACTGACCATATAGAACGAGCTAATTTGCATTGGAAAAACAAGTGTTTTATTGTTTCGTCGTGATGATAAAAAACACACTGCGTACTTCCATGCCAATTCCTCTTAATAAGGTTATCTTTGGTAAGAATGATTCCTCGACGAAGATACCATGCCAATTTTTTATTCTTAAGCGGTATCTTCATCTTCCAAATCATCTTATTATTATCAACTGTCACCTCTGACTGGATCAGAGCTCTATACATAGAGTCCACCATGAATTTACCACTCACGTGTAGGTTCCAATGAAATTCATCGGCTCCTTGTGACAGTTGTATTGTGGACAGTCTGTGTAACAAAATGTTCCACGATTCAAGTCTGGTGCCAATTAAATCTCTTCTGAACGTCACATTTGGCGGAAAGAATTCCATAACCGTGGTGATAGTATCACCCTTGTGACGTACAATATTGTATAGAGCCGGATATTGTTCTCGGGGTGTAGCATTTCCTAGCCACTTATCCTCCCAGAATCTAATTTTTGAATCGTCTTTTATAGCGAAGGATCCATATGGGAAGAAGTACTTCTTCGTAGCCATAAGACCCGCCCAAAAGTGTGAGTCCCCAGGCTTCCAATATACTTGGGACACTGCCTTTGAGCCCACATATTTTCTCCTTAGGAGGGTTTGCCATACACCATTCTCCGTCAACAGCTTAAACATCCATTTGCCGAGGAGAGCAGTATTTTTAACATCAAGGTCATGAATACCCAGCCCCCTTGATCTTTGGGACGGCAAACCACACTCCATTTAGCCAGTCGATATTTCCTTTTCTCACTATCTCCTTGCCAAAAGAATCTTGATCGGAAATAATCCAATCTATGTAATACTCCTTTAGGCAGTTGGAAGAAGGAAATCATATATAGTACCATATTGCTTAGCACTGAATTTATGAGGACCAATCTTCCACCCAGAGATAGCAGTTTACCTTTCCAACTGCTTAATCTTTTTTGTAGTCTTTCTTCGACGTGTTTCCATTCAACATTTGTTAGTCTCCGATAATGTATCGGTATCCCCAAATAACTGATTGGAAACTGGCCTAGCCCGCAGCCAAACAATTCAGCATACAGGTGAGCCTCATCTTGTGCCTAACCAAAACAAAATAATTCACTTTTATGGAAGTTTATCTTAAGACCTGAGAGGTGTTCGAAGGCTGATAAAATTAATTTCAGATTCCTCGCTTTCTCTAGGTCATGATCCATAAAGAGAATTGTATCGTCGGCATATTGAAGGATAGATAATCCACCATCAACAAGATGATTAACTACCCCGTCAATTTGACCATCAATCTTTGCACGCTCTATCATGACAGCTAACATATCAGCCACTATATTAAATAGCATGGGCGATATTGAGTCACCTTGTCTCAATCCTTTCTTCATTTGGAAGTAGTGACCAACGTCGTCATTGACTTTAATGGCCACACTACCTCCGGAAATGAAGCTATGGATCAGAGCGCGCCACTCTGCAGAGAAGCCTTTCATTCCGAGAGTCCGTTGAAGAAAAAACCACTTGACTTTATCATAAGCTTTCTCAAAATTAATTTTGAGGACTACCCCATTCAACTTCTTCCGATGTAGTTCGTGCACTGTTTCATGAAGTATTACAACTCCATCTAGGATGTTTCTACCTTGCATGAAAGCCGTTTGTGAAGGACGAACCACATGGTCAGCCACCGAGTTTAGCCTAATCATCGCAACTTTCATGAATATTTTAAAACTAACATTAAGGAGGCATATAGGTCTATATTGTTGTATCCTAACAGCCACATTAACCTTAGGTAATAAAATTATCTCACCGAAGTTTAGGCGAAATAATTCTAGTTGTCCAACATGGAGGTGGCCAAACAAATCTAGAAGGTCCATTTTGATAACCTCCCAGAAGTTCTGATAGAACTCAGCTGGAAGACCGTCCGGGCACGGGGCCTTGCTGTGTTCCATTAGGGAAACAGCCTTCTTGACCTCCTCCTCCGAGTAAGGAGCTGTCAGAAGGTTATTTTCCTCAACAGAAACCTGGGGAATGTCGTGTGTTCGGGACTCAACCATCGAGAAGTTACCCTCTTCTGGAGCCCCAAACATATTTTTATAATAATTAGTAATATAAGATTTGAGTTGCTCATGGCCTTCAATCGTACCCTCCTCTTGTAGAGAGTGAATAAGTTTCTTCCGGTGTCTGCCATTGGCTATACCATGGAAGTATCTAGTATTCGAATCCCCTTTAAGAATAAATTGAGAGTTTGAATGGTGGTACCATTTGAGCTCCTCTTCACTCAGAAGTCGAGCTATTTGTCCATTCGATTGACTCTTAATCTCAATCTCGTGTTTAGATAGCGGTCGAACTTCAGCCAAAGCTTCTAAGTCGTCGATAATAGACGTGAGACGAAGCTTTTCTTTTTTGAGGATTCCCCCAGTATGTCTAGCCCAACCACCAAGGAATTTATGTATTGGAGTACGTCCGGCAACAGGTTTCATCCACACCTCCTTGACCATATCATGGAAGCCATCGCGGAGTAGCCAACCAAGTTTGAATTTGAACTTGCGTCTAATCTACGGTCGTGGCGACCCACTGGTGAGAAGGATGGGGGCATTGTCTGATAGAGCCTCAACACGAGGTAACGCACGAATGGAAACCATAGGGAATTTAGATTCCCATTCGGTATCCATTAACACGCGATCTAATTTCTCGTATGTCGGTTCGTGGAGACTGTTCGCCCAAGTGGACTGTCTTCCAATCATGGATACTTCTCACAGATCAAGACTGTCAATAACAGCATTGAACAGGAAAGGCCAATGATTATCAAACCTACCACGACTTTTCTTGTTTGGGAATCTTAGCAAATTAAAATCACCACCTATTAGAATAGGATAGGGATTATCTTTCGCCAGATTAACCAACTCACGAAGAAAGTCAGCCTTGAACTCATCCTGGGCTGCACCATACACGGCGACGAGAGTCCACGTGAAGTTGTCGACTTTGTTGCGGAGGTGTAGTTTAATATGATACTCACCATCCGAACTAGCCAACACATCGATAGTCCCTGTATTCACGCCAAGTAATATGCCCCCATAACGGCCCCTAGGCGGACGTGAAATCCAAGTGAAGTCTATTCCGCCAGAGAGACGGTTAAGAAGACTTGCTGAGAAATCACGTCTACCAGTTTCAGAAATAGCCAAAAAATCTAAATTATGATCCCTGTTACACTCCCCAATGAATAAATGTTTAGCCAAGTCACCAAGACCTCTGCTATTATAAAACATGCCATTCATTAGGAAACAATGGGGAATTTAGATAGTTTGGCCCTCACAGAGGACTTTGGACCCTTTTTCCAACGAGAGGCTTTGGATTTACGTCCGGATGCTGTAAGTTCTTGTAATGAACTAAGCCCAGGTTCATCCAAGCCTACGTTCGAAACCTCTCCCACTATATGAGAGAGGAGCTGACCATCTGTTGTGGCGTGCAACTCCTCCTCATCTAGGTGTGAGGAAACAGACTAGCTAGGGATTCGTGGAGTAACCTTTAAACGGTCATACTCCATGCGTCTCAAAGCGTTAACCGAAACAGAAATTTCCTTCTCATTATTCCCTATTCTAACACCAATATTATTTAATTTAGAATTCATGGTAGTAGAAGAGAAAGATAAAAAGGATTTGGATGATGACGTTATACCTTCAAAGTCGAGATTATGCGTAGCTTTACGGCGCATTGCCTTGGCCAGCGAGTCCTCGTCCGTATCCGTCCTCCCATCGTCAGCAACCGTATGCCGGCTACTACGACGAGACGGCGTTACCTCCAATGATGGTTGTTGCGTGCGCTTTTCTGCCGGCGGAGGGGATGATGGCGGTGTAGAAACCCCTTCCCCAACAGCTGCAGTCGTAGACGTGAAGGTCAAAGTCGTAACATGCGGTGTAGAAGGAGCGGCACTCGTCGAGGATGCAGCCCCGACCTGCTCCAGCATCTCCTGGACAGGTACGTGCACTCCTTTGTCCAGCAGCCCACACTCCACGTGCTGAACAGGTAGGTGCACTCCCTTGTCCACGAGCCCACACTCCACATGTGCTAGCTGGACGGGAGACTACTGGTCAGCGGCAACTTGTGCAGCGAACCCAGCCTGCCCCAACCCCGCGTCCATCACCTGGGCAGGTGAGTGGGCGGGCGCTGCCTGTTCAGCGACCATTGGCTCGGTCCGCGCGGGCGACGACCGGCCGTGTGTGTGCATGTGTGAATGGGTATGCTGCACGGACGTGACATCAACAAGCTGCACCGGCGTACCATCCTGAACCTGCACTGGCGTATATCCGCTTGCTAACACATCAAGAGTACCAGCTGGAGAGGTAGATGAGTGAGCCTCGTGTTGTTGAATCTCCGGCGACCGTGCGAGGCAACTGCGTAAAGGTGAATTGGTTCGCAGATTCGCCGCCAACTGAATGCCTCTAGGGGTCTGCGGGTTTGGGTTTAAGGGAGTCACCGTGAAAACAACTGATCGAGTATTCGGGGCGGTGGAGGAGACATTGCCAACGAACCCATGCCCTTGAACATTAGTCATATGAACATCATTTGTAGGTGCAGAACTGGGTGGCGTCTGGTTGGAGGGAAGACGGGTCTGCTCAGAGGTGTCCATTGCATCGTCCTTCTCCTTCCCAGTACTATCGTCGTCAGCATCATCTCCCTTACGTTTCCAAATAAACGGAATAAAATCCGGATCCGGCACATAGTCAGCTGGTTCTCTCCTGCACGTGAATGTATATGCCTTGAGTTTAACCACCGCATCCGTGGAAATAAAAGGCCCCACATCATCTTTCTGCTTCGTCAAAATCTGAGTGTTTGTCATGGCCACCAGGATACGGACAACCCCACGACGTCTCAAGTTGACGAGATCAATGTCAATGGTTTTGCCCATTAGAGAGCCCACTGCCCACAATCCCAGAAATGACGTATAGTGTGTGGAACTCCCTCAACATGAACCCATATCTATTTAAGTTCCAACTTATGCAGGATCTCGTGAGGCTTCCATGCAGAAATTGTGATCTGGGCATTAACTGGTGGCACATTCATCTGAATACCATCCACCGTGTCCAAATCCTCAAAAGACGGAAAGCTAACTAGATAAGCATCTTTCCCATGTGCTATAGCCTCCCACTTTCATTGTGTCTGAACCGGGCATCTCCTCGCAATCTGACTCTCAATAATGCTAGCAGTTACCATCATCCCACTAACCCGTACACAGGCGATAGGAGTATGAGTCGGTGCCAAGTGATCCTTAACCACACTATCTGGCAACTGAGCAAAATAAGTCTCTTCAGCACCGACTCCCGACACAAAAGCATTGGGCTTGGATCTGTCCAAGAAGGAAGCACCACCTAAGGAGAGTGTCGACCCTTTGCCACTGAGTCCGCCGACCGCCATTCCCGACGATGCTTGCTCCTCCACTGAGAGGGAGATCCCCACCTCCTCCGACTCCACGCTTACCGGCTTCACAGACTACCAGTCTGATTAGAGTTCCATTTTAAGAGTAGCCTTATTAGGTACTTTGATGCTGATGTCGTGAATGTAGTTGCTGATGTCTACTCGGAGTATAACTTGAGTAGAACTTGTGATGTTGCTTTTGGGTATATGAATCATTAATGCTTTTGATTATATGAGTGATGAATGCTTACGTGGATTATGTATGATGTGCTCTTTAACCTTGCATTATTTCTCTACCTCTTTTTCTCTTTCTTTGTAGATGAAGTGGTATGCGGTGTACAAAGGTAGGTGTCCAGGAGTCTACGATTCATGGTCTGAATGCAATGAACAAGTGTTTCGTTACGAAGGCAGCTCCCACGACTCATTCAATAGCAGAGAGAAGGCAGAGTATCATTATAATCAGTATGTGCTTAACCAGAGGATAAAATCTGAATTAGTGGGTTCAGTGGATGTGCTAGCCAGAAACGGCTTATCGGGTTCAGTGGATGGAAGAACTTGGTAATTCTCCTTCAGTTCGTGATAATTGTGGTGTTGCTTTTATCATGTGGTCGCATGTAGACATGCATTGACCACTTTATTGTTTAGTAAGTAGGCACTTGTAACAAAGAGCAACTTTGTGATTTCAAATGAAGCTTGTGCGAACTATTTATATAATGCTTATGTGAGTTTGTTGTTAGACTTTGAGACTTCAAATGCATGTTTGTGTATTGTATATCTATTTTTCTGCAGCGATCCGAGGGAAAAGCAGGAGAAACAGTACTGGGAACGGATCTTTACCGAGTGTGGCTCTCGGCAAAGTGGCATGCGCTCGCAGGCAGGGGCAGTTTGGCCGAGCGTGGCTCTCGGCAAAGTGGCATGCGCTGGGACCAGATGGCAGTTGGCTGGGGCAGTTTTGCCGAGCGTGGCTCTTGGCAAAGAGCTGACGGAACCAGCAGACGTGAAGTCACTTTATTTTGCCGAGAGGCACTGTTTGGCTCTCGGCAAACTCTTTGCCGAGTGTCCGTGTCCTGGCTCTCGGCAAATTCTTGTTTGCGTGAGAGGTGTACGCCGGGTGGCCCTTGCCGAGTGCAACTCTCGGCAAAGGCTTTGCCGGCGGTTATTGGCCCTTTGCCGAGTGTCTGTGGCACTCGGCGTACAGCGATATTCCAGTTGCACTAGTGGAAAACAGGGCTCTGGTCCCGGTTCCAGAGGGCCTTTAGTCCCGGTTCTGAAACCGGGACAAAACAAACGGGACTAATACCTAAAACCTTTAGTCCCGGCTGGCCTACGAACCGGGACCAAAGGAGCTCCACGTGGGCGCTGTGGGGCACCCAGGCAGGAGGACCTTTAGTCCCGGTTGGTAATACCAACCGGGACCAAAAGGCAGCCACGCGTCAGCAGCTCGCAGGCGCTGGGGTTTATGTTTTTTTTTGAAAGGGGGGGGGGGGTTTAGGGGTTTTGGAGGGTTTAGGGGTTTCATATTGTGTTAGCTAGCTAATAGAGAGAAGTGACCTCTCTTTCTCCGTGCTTGGTCGACGCTAGCTACTACATATAGAGAGAACTCGACGCTAGCTAGTAAGCAAATGAAGGAAACCATTAATTACACAAGATCGCCATGAACATATATAGAGAGAAGTGACCTCTCTTTCTCCGTTCTTGGTCGAACAACAAGTTTTCGTATATCTATCCGACGCTACTACATATAAACAATATAACATCCCTGACATCATCAAGCGCCAAACTCCCATTGAATTTCCATTTGGTATTCTCCCTTTTCATGTATGACGTGGTCAAGAAAGAATCCCGCCAATTCCTCTTGAATTGCTCGTATGCGATCATGTGGTAGGAGTTCATCCCGCATCTGCCAGATCTAATTTAAAAAAGGGGGTCAATATATATATATGAATGAAAATCAACACAATTGATGGTAATAAAATAATATTGTGAATATTGTTTACGTACTTCAAATTGTTTGTCAGACAAGAAGCCCCGCTCAGTGGTCGAGTCGTGAATGAACTCGCAAACGTAGTATCCACATAAATTATTCCTGCCCGCCTGCCACAAGCACTTTACGAGAATAGAGTTCAATCAAACTGATAATCAAGCATGATAATGGTATTGATGAAACTAGAATCAATGAGAGATGCGCGGAATTAGCTACTACTACTTACTTTGGGGTGTGTAAATCGCAGCTCGTTCTTCAGACCCGGAACCATTCCGGTGAACTGTTTCCAAACCCTGCCAGGCAAAGAAAATGATTACTTGATATCAGGAAATGAACGAAAGTTGCCGATATGGTCCCGGTATTGATTGAACTTACTTCTGGAGCATTGCAGTCATGTCCGCATAATCCTTGGGATCTTTACGTCTCGAGTCTAAGACAGTTACTACTCCCCCGTCAAGCTTAATGGATAGCAGAATAAAGTGGAACCTGCGCACGCATAACTCATCAATTACAGTACTTAACCTCGAGTCAGCGAAACCGAATATGCACAAGACAGTAACACTCACTTGATGTTATAAGGAGAGAGTATTTCCCTTTTGTTTTGATGTCGAAGGAACGCTTTTAGCAAGTTTTCCTCGGTATCTTTAACTCTGTTTTGTACCGCCCATTCATTTACGGTATTTGGGCTAATGAACCCAATGTCATAGATTTTTCTTTTTTTGCATTCGGCGATCTTCAATCTGCATAATATAGTGAGGATAATTATATATACATGCAATGAACGAGCAGAGCTAGAGACTTAATTACAGAAGTAATACTTACAGACAGTAGCAAGTCATGAGTTGTTTGTCGAGGGCCTCTTGATTGAATAACTGAAATAACTCCACAAATTCAACAGGCATCAGGTCGACTCCAATGAGGTCGTGCTCATCTTTAATTCTCACCATCAAACTATCGGACCCATTCTTCCTGCAACTTTCCAAGTACCACTCATGCAATGTTCGCATCATCGTTGTTAGATGAGGATGATCAGGTTTGACGAGAGGCTTCCCGTGCTCGTATCTAAAGATCTCTACTACCTCAGCCGTTTCAAACTGTACATCATCACGCACGTAATCACCAAGAGTGGTACCAGGCAGTAGCCCCGGATGATTAGCGATATCGCTAGACACCTTGAGCGGGGGGCACGATTGCTTCTCTTGTTTGCCGAGCTGGGGAATTGTTTTCCCACTTCTTCGTCTTGAAGCACTGGCAGTACTTCCCGACCGTCGCGCTTCATCATATGTCTTTTCAATACAGCGGTCATAGTTGGATTGCAGCGGAGGTGGTGGTGGTCGCTTAAGAGCATCCAGAGTGCGCTTCGCTTTCACCGGATCTATTGTTTCCTTCGGAGGTGGACGTTTCAGTTCAAAATGGGCCTGCACTTCAGCTTCCACGATGTCATCGGTTTCCTTGTCAGTCCTCTCATATGGTAACTTTGGAGGAACCCTGAGGCTTGGACCAAATTTGAATTTCTTCCCGCCTTTTGTACTGCTAGCCGCCGGAGCGGCGGCGGCTCTCTTCCGCTGTTGCTGAGGCGGCGGAGTCCGCTGACGTGCCGGAGGAGGTGGAGGAGGAGGCGGAGTCCGCTGACGCACTGGAGGAGGCGGAGTCTGCTGACGCGCCGGAGACAGCTGAGGCGGAAGAGGACTCTGCTGAGGGGCCTCATCCGGCGGAGTCTGCTGAGGGGCCTCATCCGGCTGCGTCTGCTGAGGCGGCGTCCAGTTTGGAAGCTTGATGTTCTCCTTTCTCCATAGACAGGTACTCCTTAAGGCATTTTCCAGAAGATTATCCCCTTCACCTGTAGGGTAGTCAAGCTCCAGCCCCTCAAATCCCTCCATTATTTCATCCACCGTGACAATAGCATAGCCATGTGGAATCGGACGGCAATGGAAAGTTCCCTCAGCTCGAGGAGGTAAAACAGAGCCGACCGCCGCCTTCAAGGTCAGGTTCTGGCATTTCGCCATTAGCACACAATGTTCAGCCTCCGTGATACTATCCACGGGGTAGCGAGGAGCCGTGAAATTAGGCTGAACGAGCTCTGTGGAAGCCACGCTGCTTCTCCGCTGAGATGGTGGGGTAGCTTCTGGGGCAGTGTCGAAGGAAGGATCTTCGTGCCGCTGAGATGGTTGGCCGGTAGCTCGCTGGCTCTCAAGTTCCTCTAGTTTCGCTAATCTTGCACTGAGCTTCTGCATTTTGCTTGCTTCCTCTTTCTTCTTTCTCTCTCGGCTTCTATGACCACCGCTGTCGGGAAACCCATGCACCCACGGAACGGAGCCTGATGTGCCTCGTGTTCGTCCAGGGTGTTCAGGATTCCTGAGGGCCTCTGTCAGCTCATCCTTCTCTTTGTCGGGAATGAACGTCCCTTCCTGCGCTGCCTTGATTGCTGCCTCAAGCTTCCGGATGGGTATTGCAAGTTGCTCGTTCGTCCAAACACACTTCCCTGTTTCTGGGTCCAAAGTTCCCCCAACCCCAAAGAACCAAGTCCTTGCCCGATCTGGCCAGTGCAATGTCGCTGGTTGGACCCCTTTAGCATGCAGGTCTTGCTCAGCTTTGTCCCACAACGGCCGGGCTTTGCTGTAGCCACCTGACCCCGTGGTATGGTGATACTTCTTCTTTGCTGCATTTTGCTTGTTTGTCAGTGACCTTTGCTTACCCTTGTCCGATTTCTTGTAGGCCACAAATGCGGGCCAGTGATCTCTTATCTTCTCATATTGACCGATGAATTCTGGAGTCTCGTCTTTCTGGACAAACTTTTTGTTCAAATCTTTCTTCCAGTTCCTGAATAGTTCCACCATCTTCTTAAGAGCAAACGCCTTGACCTTTCGCTCTATAACTGGGTTATTAGGATTCTCCTCTGGCGGTAGGCTGAAATTTGTCATCAGCGAGGTCCAAAGATCATCTTTCAGTCTATCCTGGACATAAGAAACTTTAGGGTCCTTCTTCTTATTCCATTCTTGGATGCTGATCGGGACGCTGTCCCTAACAACAACTCCGCACTGATGTACAAATGCGTCCTTGGTCCGCTTGGGAGCAATCGGTTGGCCATCTCGAGCGACTTCTGTGATCTTGAACCTTTCATCCTGGCGCAACCTTTTCTTCGGGCCACGTCTCCTTACGGAAGTTTGGCTCGATCCGGAGGGCTAAAAGAAGAAAGAAGCGTTAATATATGTACATACAAAACAATTAATGCATCAAGTCAGCACAGGCTTAATTAATATATATATATACCTCGCCGGACTTTGCAACAGTTAAGGCTCCCTCCTCCGTTCGGTCACCGGAGCCGTCATGATCTCCTTCCTCCTCCATTGTTGGATCACCGGAGCCGTCATGATCTCCTTCCTCACCATCGGTGTCGTTGAGAAATGACAAGGTGATATCACCTCCTTGAAGGATTATATCCCCCAACAACTCTTCTTTTTCTAAGTCTCTGTCCATAGTTTCTGCAAACATTACAACATGGCAATATACAACCATGAGAGATGGATTAGTGACAAACATGGACTTAATATCACAACAAGGAATCATATGCATATGAGCAATGGATTACTGGCAAACATCATGCAAAGTTGACAAGTTTTATAACAGTCAGTTTCAGACGATCGTCGAGGACTACTCCCCCCTCATGTCTGATGAGTCGTCCTATCTTTCGAGAGAGGATACTTTGCGGACCGCCTCTCTCATGGTCGTCGAGGATACTTGCGGACCCCCCCCCCCTCATGTCGAAGTTATCGGGGATATGTTGAATTCCCGAGAGAGTTAGGGGTGTTCTAACGCGGCACTACACGATATAGGTGAAGGGGGATAACATCCGGGAATGTTTTCCCCGAAGTCTGCATTAATTTCGGACAGATGAACCGGAGGGGGACGGTTCCAGGTTCGCTATGCTAGCTGCTTGTGACAGATGAACGGAGGGCATATTCGGATTCGTCATATTTTTCTGATCGATTTTCATATATAAATTATTTTCATCGGAGTTATGGTTAATTTTCTACGAATTTTCTATATACATACATCCATCGATATCCATCCATACATACATATACATCTACATTATATATGAACAAAAAAAAATTCATCATATCAATATTTGCGTATACATACACATGATTAATAAACACTAAGCATCTACATATACATTATATATGAACAAAAAAAAATTCATCATATCAATATTTACATATACATACACATACATACATACACATGATTAATAAACACTAAGCATCTACATATACATTATATATGAACAAAAAAAATTCATCATATAAAAAAATGCACAGCGGGCCGGGGTGGCGGCGGCTTACAGCGGGGGCGGCGAGGGCTCGGGGAGGAGGGAGACAACGGCGACGGCGACGGCGACGACGGGGCAGCGGCGCGGCGACGGCGACGGCGACGGCGGGGGCGGGCCGGGGCAGGGGCGCGGGCTCGGGGGCGGGGCAGGGGCGCGGGCTCAGGGGCGGGGCAGGGGCGCGGGCTCGGAGGCGACGACGGCGACGACGACGGCGGGGGCGGCGGACGGCGTCGGGGCAGCCTGGCGGCGTCGATGTGCTCGGCATCGTCGGGGGAAACTGCGGAATAACTATGAAAATTTCCTAAGTGTGGGCTTATATACCCCAACCTTTAGTCCCGGTTGGTGACACCAACCGGGACGAAAGGCCCCCTTTCGTCCCGGTTGGAGCCACCAACCGGGACGAAAGGGGGGCATTGGTCCCGGTTGGTGGCTCGAACCGGGACCAAAGGCACCCTTTCGTCCCGGTTCAATCCACCAACCGGGACCAATAGCCTAGCACAGCGGTGTGGTGGGAGTTTAGTCCCACCTCGCTAGTTGAGAGAGGGCAGGACTGGTTTATAAGGCGCGCTGCGGCTGAGCTTTCGAGCTCCTCTCTAATGCAGGCAGTACTTGCCTAACCTTTGTCAGTGCCATGTTGGGCCTGTTGGGCCCGCGGGCCTGCATCCTGGCCCATGTACAGATGGGTTTCTAGTCGTATGCAGGCCGTGGTGGCCCAGTAGGTGGCATTTTTTTACTTTTTATGTCATTTTAGTTTGCTATTAAAGTTTTTTACATAAAATACTTTATGAAAATTCTTTTTGCTATTAAAGTTTTTAACAAAAATACTTTGATAATTTTAGTTGCATAAATTTTATATAATTTTAAGTTAATAATATTTTTTTATTTTTTATATCATTTTAGTTTGCTATTAAAGTTTTTAACATAAAATACTTTATGAAAATTCTTTTTGCTATTAAAGTTTTTAACAAAAAATACTTTGATAATTTTAGTTGCATAAATTTTATATAATTTTAAGTTAATATTATTTTGATAATAACTAGAGGTTTATAAAAGCTTTTTAGTTGATTCTTTTTGCTATTGAAGAATATTATAGTTTTGTTTTAGTTGATCATAACAAAATATTTTAGTTGATTCTTTTTAGTTCATTCTTTTTGCTATTAGAGTTTTATAAAAGCTTTTTAGTTCTTTCTTTTTGCTATTAGAGTTTTTTTTAGCTAAATGACCCTGATATTGAAAAGCACTACAAATGAACTCTGAAAAGGTTGAAAGTTGGCATGGTATCATCATTTCACCCACATAGCATGTGCTAAAATGTTGAGAGGGTTTCGTCAAAAGCTGGATGCACTTCGTGTACAAAATGGACAATCTCTTTCGAAGTATCAGGGTTTCGGATGAAAACTCATCTGTTACAAAAGGCATTTCATTTTTTCTTCACGTAATCAGAGCCATCATCGTATCCTCCTTCACTTTTTTCTTCATGCGTTTCCCTTGCTTATTGCGCCGTAACCATGGATAATCTTCATCATTTAACAGGGTGCTTGGGTAAGCCTTCACTTTGAAGGGAGGAATTTCATGAAACTTTTCATAATCTTCAGACATGTCTGTCTTGCCCTCCACTCCCACGATGTCTCTTTTCCCTGAAAGAACTATGTGGCGCTTTGGCTCATCGTATGATGTATTCGCTTCCTTATCTTTTCTTTTTCTCGGTTTGGTAGACATGTCCTTCACATGGAAAACCCGCGCCACATCATTGGCTAGGACAAATGGTTCGTCTATGTACCCAAGATTGTTCAGATCCACTGTTGTCATTCCGTACTGTGGGTCTACCTGTACCCCGCCTCTTGACAGATTGACCCATTTGCACCAAAACAAAGGGACCTTAAAATCATGTCCATAGTCAAGTTCCCATATGTCCACTATGTAACCATAATATGTGTCCTTTCCCCTGTTGGTTGCTGCATCAAAGCGGACACCACTGTTTTGGTTGGTGCTCTTTTGATCTTGGGCGATCGTGTAAAATGTATTCCCATTTATCTCGTACCCTTTGTAAGTCAATACAGTCGAAGATGGTTTCTTGGCCAACGAGTACAGCTCATCTCCAACAGTGGTGTTACCCATGAGATGTGTTTGCAACCAACTGCCGAAAGTCCTGATGTGTTCACATGTAATCCAGTCGTCACACTGCTCCGGATGTTTGGAGCGCAGAATATTCTTGTGTTCATTGACATACGGGGTCACCAAGGTAGAATTCTGTAGAACTGTGTAGTGTGCTTGAGCCCAAGAATGCCCGTCCCTACATATTATTGAGTCCACTCCTAGCGTGCCTTTTCCAGTCAGTCTCCCCTCATACCGCGATTGAGGGAGACCAATCTTCTTAAGGTCAGGAATGAAGTCAACACAAAACCCAATGACCTCCTCTGTTTGATGGCCCGTGGAGATGCTTCCTTCTGGCCTAGCACGGTTACGAACATATTTCTTTAAGACTCCCATGAACCTCTCAAAGGGGAACATATTGTGTAGAGATACAGGGCCCAGAATGGCAATCTCGTCGACTAGATGAACTAGGACGTGCGTCATGATATTGAAGAAGGATGGTGGGAACACCAGCTCGAAACTGACAAGACATTGCACCAAATCATTCTTTAACCTTGGTAGGATTTCTGGATCGATTACCTTCTGAGAGATTGCATTGTGGAATGCACATAGCTTCACAATGTCTAATCGAACGTTTTCCGGTAGAAGCCCCCTCAATGCAACCGGAAGCAGTTGCATCATAATCATGTGGCAGTCATGAGACTTTAGGTTCTGGAACTCTTTCTCTGGGATATTTATTATTCCCTTTATATTGGACGAGAAGCCAGACGGGACCTTCATACAGAGCAGGCATTCAAAAAAGATTTCCTTCTCTTCTTTGGTAAGAGCGTAGCTGGCAGGACCTTCATACTGCTTTGGATGCATGCCGTCTTTTTCGTGCACACGTTGCTGGTCCTCCCGTGCCTCCGGTGTATCTTTTGTCTTCCCATACACGCCCAAGAAGCCTAGCAGGTTCACGCAAAGATTCTTCGTCACGTGCATCACGTCGATTGTAGAGCGGACCTCTAGGTCTTTCCAATAGGGTAGGTCCCAAAATATAGATTTCTTCTTCCACATGGGTGCGTGTCCCTCAGCGTCATTCGGAACAGATTGTCCGCCAGGACCCTTTCCAAAGATTACTTGTAAATCCTTGACCATATCAAGTATGTGATCACCAGTACGGAGGGCGGGCTTCTTCCGGTGATCTGCCTCACCTTTGAAATGCTTGCCTTTCTTTCGACATTGATGGTTGCTCGGAAGAAATCGACGATGTCCCAGTACACATTCTTAATGCATTTCTCCAAATATATACTTTCGGTGTCATCTAAACAGTGCGTGCATGCGTGGTATCCCTTGTTTGTCTGTCCTGAAAGGTTACTAAGAGCAGGCCAGTCATTGATGGTTACAAACAGCAACGCATGTAGGTCAAATTCCTGCTGTTTGTGCTCATCCCACACACGTACACCTTTTCCATTCCACAGCTGTAAAAGTTCTTCAACTAATGGCCTTAGGTACACATCAATGTCGTTGCCGGGTTGCTTAGGGCCTTTGATGAGCACTGGCATCATAATGAACTTCTGCTTCATGCACAACCAAGGAGGAAGGTTATAGATACATAGAGTCACGGGCCAGGTGCTATGATTGCTGCTCTGCTCCCCATCTGCGCTTAACCCAAACCATAAGTTCCTTGCGTCACCTGCAAAGTCCCCCCACCTTCTCTTGATTTTTCTCCACTGCGACCCGTCAGCGGGTGCTCTCAACTTCCCGTCTTTCTTACGGTCTTCTTTGTGCCATCACATCAACTTGGCATGCTCTTTGTTTCTGAACTGTCGTTTCAACCGTGGTATTATAGGAGCATACCACATCACCTTGGCAGGAACCCTCTTCCTGGGGCGCTCGCCCTCAACATCACCAGGGTCATCTCGTCTGATCTTATACCGCAATGCACCGCATACCGGGCATGCGTTCAAATCCTCGTACTCACCGCGGTAGAGGATGCAGTCATTAGGGCATGCATGTATCTTCTGCACCTCCAATCCTAGAGGGCATAGAACCTTCTTTGCTTCGTACGTACTGTCGGGCAATTCGTTATCCTTTGGAAGCTTCTTCTTCATTATTTTCAGTAGCTTCCCAAATCCGTTGTCAGATACACCATTGTCTGCCTTCCATTGCAGCAATTCTAGTGTGGTACCGAGCTTTGTGTTGTCATCTTCGCAATTTGGGTACAACCCTTTTTTGTGATCCTCTAACATGTGATCGAACTTCAACTTCTCCGTTTCACTTTGGCATTGTCTCTTTGCATCAACAATGACCCAGCGAAGATCATCATCGGGCACATCGTCTGGTTCCTCTTGATCTTCAGCTTCCCCCGTTGCAGTATCACCGTATTCAGGGGGATAGTTGTCATCATCCTCTTCTTCTTCGTTATCTTCCATCATAACCCCTCTTTCTCCGTGCTTGGTCCAAACATTATAGTGTGGCATGAAACCCTTCTCAAGCAGGTGGACGTGAAGGGTTTTCAAGTTAGAGTAATCCTTCGTATTCTCACAGACAAGGCATGGACAATACATAAAACCATTCTGCTTGTTTATCTCAGCCACTTTGAAAAATTTATGCAGGCTCTCAAGATACTCGGAGGTGCGTCGGTCACCGTACATCCATTGCCGGTTCATCTGCATGCATTATATAATTACGTGTATCAAAAACCATTACAGAACATCATGAATAAAGAAGTGACCAAATTAATACAAGTTCATCATCACATTAAAACCAAAGTACAGTAGTGATCAAATGTTACTACTGAAAAAATAAATACATAAAGTTCATACATATATAGTTCTCATAGAACAACATATAGCTCTCTAGAGCATCTAATTAAAACATACATTGAAACTATGAAAAACATTTAAATGCAACAACAAATGCGATCATAATCGCAACTAAGGTAACAATTGATCCAACGGCATAATGATACCAAGCCTCATTATGAATGGCATATTTTCTAATCTTTCTAATCTTCAAGCGCATTGCATCCATCTTGATCTTGTGATCATCGACGACATCGGCAACATGCAACTCCAATTCCATCTTCTCCTCCTCAATTCTTTTCAATTTTTTCTTCAAGTAATTGTTTTCTTTTTCAACTAAATTTAACCTCTCGACAAGAGGGTCGGTTGGAATTTCCGGTTCACATACCTCCTAGATAAAAACATCTAAGTCACGTTGGTCGGCATAATTGTCATAAACACTAAATGAAACAAATCATAATAAAAGATAATATACCACATCCGAATCATAGACAGGATGAGGGCCGACGGGGGCGGATACCAAAGCCATGGCACTATATAATAACAAACAATAATAAAAGTAAGAAAATTATACAAGTATCTATCTAAATCATACAAGTAAGAATTTTTTTTCTTTTGGAAAGAAGATAAGAACAAGAGCCTCACCACGGTGGTGCCGGCGACGAGATCGGCGCGGGCGATCGACGGCAGTGAGGACGGGGACGGGATGGGACGGACCGCCAAACCTAGACAAATCTTGAGGAAAATGGAGCTTGGAGAGGAGAAAGCTTAAGTGTGGCTTGGGCATTTCATCGAACACCTCATGTGCATGCATAGAAGGAAGAACAGAGCAGCGCATGCACACCTCCCACACGGCCAAAAAACAGAGGAGAGGGTGGGCAGGGGCGAGGGTATATATATAGGCATCTCTTTAGTCCCGGTTGGTGGCTAGAACCGGGACAGAAGACTGACCTTTAGTCCCGGTTCCAGCCACCAACCGGGACTAAAGGTGCTGCGGCAGGAGCGAGGCCCATTGGTCCCTGTTCGTGTCTGGAACCGGGACCAAAGGGGTCAGACGAACCGGGACCAATGGCCCCTGAGGCCCGGCCGGCGCCCTGGCCTCACGAACCGGGACAGATGCACCCATTGGTCCCGGTTCGTAAGGGAACCAGGATTAATGCCCTTATCAGGCCCTGGACCAAAGCCCTGTTTTCTACTAGTGTTGTGATATCTATCTGCTGTGCAAGTACTCTTAGAGCATGTGAGAAGGGGAGACATGAAGTGGGAACGACACACGATTAGCGTTGGGTATATCCTTGCAAGAGGACCGCGAACTTATGGTAGTGTTGAGTTTGTATCAAATAATTTGTACAAACCCACAAATTTAATGAATATCAAACTGATTACTGCATGTCGTAATCAACCGAACCAGCACCACTAGTGGAAAACGGGGCTTTAGTCCCGGTTGGTAACGGCCTTTAGTCCCGGGTCACCTACCGGGACAACGAAATTGGGACTAAAGGCCCCCACCATTTAGTCCCGGTTGGCCACAACCCGGGACTAAACACTAGTGGAGAAACGGCCTTTAGTCCCAGTTGGGAAGGGCCTTTAGTCCCGGTTCACCAACCGGGACTAATAAATCGGGACTAAAGGCCCCCACCCTTTAGTCCCGGTTGGCCACGACCCGGGACTAAATCCCAGCCACGTGGCCGGCAGCGCGCGCAGGGGGCTGGGGACCTTTAGTCCCGGTTGGTGACACCAACCGGGACTAAATCCCTGCCACCTGGCCGGGAGGGGGCTGGGGACCTTTAGTCCCGGTTGGTGACACCAACCGGGACTAAAGGTTTAGTTGTTTAGGGGTTTAGGGTTTATTGTTTATTTTTCCTTTTCATTTTGTGTTTTCCATTTAATTCTTTTTCATTTCAAACATGTTTTACGCTATTACATACTGTACACGTTATGCATATATAATAGAATTTCTCGTAGAACCAATCATATGTCATATAATTTCTCGTACGACCATGCATACACACATATATATATATATACAATTTGGTATATACAGTTTCTCCTACAACTTGCAGATCATTACATGCAGGCATTAGGTGAAATGGTATTCTCCGTCAGGAGACATGACCTTCTGAAGCAAAAATCCCGCCATTTCCTCTTGAAGTGCTCGTATGCGGTCCGTTGGTAGGAGCTGATCCCGCATCTCTTTCATCTTTAAAGAAGGAGATCAATATGAATATATTAGTTGTGTATATATATATTAGATAATGATAAAAAGAATTGTGAATAGTGTTTACGTACCAAAAGATTTCTTGCATCTCTGCTCCTTCCGTTGACCATAATGCGAATGTTCTCGCAAACGTAGTATGCACATAAATTATTCCCCGGTGCCTGCCTCAAGCACTTTACGAGAATTGAATTAAATCAGATAATAATCAAGCATGATAATGGTATTGAAACTAGAATTAAAGAGATGCGCGGACGTAGCTAGCTAGCTAGTACTACTTAATTACCCTTGGTCGCCACCATTTCAGGCTTGGTTTCTATGGACCGACAAGCTCTGAGATGAACTTTTTCCAAACCCTGCCCGGCAAAGAAAATGAATAAAGGAGTTATTAATTACTTGATATCAGGAAATGAACTAAAGAGGCCAACATAGTGCGATAATGATTGAAATTACCTTTCGAGCATCAACTTCAGGTTGTAGTATTCTTTAGGGTCTCTAGTTAGTGAGTCCAGTACTTCAACTTTTCCCTCATCAATGGAAATGATTAGCAGGATCCAGTGGAAACTGCGCACAAGTTTGTATAAGCGGGCATGCATAACTCATCAACTACACTTAACATCGAGTAAGCAAAATAGAATGTGTAGTACAAGACAGTAACACTCACTTGAAGTTGTAAGGAAATACTATCTCTGGTCTGGCATTTAGTTCCTTCAAAAACATTAGCAAGTTGGCCTCTGTGTCTTTGGGTTCTTCTTTTAACACTTTTTCATAAATGGTATTTGGGTCAATGAACCCAATGCTATAGACTCCATCTCTTTTTATTTCAGAAATCTTCATTCTGCATAATACCACATAAAAGAATATAGTGAGGATAATTACAGGCAATGAACAAGCTGAGCTAGAGACTTAAATTATAGAAAGAAATCACTTACAGACAATAGCAACTGACGAGAGATTTGTCCAGTGCGTCTTGATTGTATAACTGAGAAAGTTCTGGCAAGTCAATCCACACATCTTTTCCATGGAAGTAATGCTCTGGCTTGACTATCATGCAATCTGCGCATCTGCGTTGGTAGAAGCTCGACCTCCTCAGGCCTGACCAAAGGGTTCTCGGGGACGTATTTCCATGATAGATCCTTCTCATCAATATTCGTGGGAAGATCCTCGATGCCTAGGAGTTGTTCAACAGTGACACCGGCCTCTCTAGCCATCTGTCTAGCAGCATCGGTTATTACCGGCTTATCCGTGGTACTCACCTTGAGCGGGGGGATCGATTGCACTGCCTGTTCTCCCAGCTGGGTAACAGTTTTCCCGCTTTTATTACTACCTGTTGTAAGGCTCGACTCCTTTTATTTTTGTGCATGATATGACTTCTTAATAGAGCGCTCATAGTCTGAATCACTTTTTTCCACAGCCGGTTTAGCAAGATCCACAAAGTGTTGTATGACTTTCTCAGGTATTTTCTCCTTCGGCGGCGGGGGCGGTTTCAGTGCAAAATGGGCCTTCACTTGGGCATCCATGACCCGTTTGTTTTCCTCCTCAGTCATCTCGTAAGCTAACTTCTTTTTGGCAGGAGGCTCGGGTTTCTTGTTTGGTGCTCTCTTCCACTTGGGAGTCCGCTGACGCTGCAGAGTTCGATATTGCGAACTCGCGCTGGGCTCCATCTTGGGGTGGGCTGGAGTAGGCTGACGCGGCGGATTTGGAGGAGTCGGCTGACGCGGCGGACTTGGAGGAGGAGTCGGCTAACGCGGCGGACTTGGAGGAGGAGTCGACTGACGCGGCGGACTTGGAGGAGGAGTCGGCTGACGCGGCGGACTTGGAGGAGGAGTCGGCTAACGCGGCGGACTTGGAGGAGGAGTCGGTGCCCTTGGCGTCGAGTTTGGAAAGACGATGCAATCCTTCCTCCATACAATGATACCACGTTTGGCTTCTCCCAGTGTCTGCTCCCCTTGACCTCCAGGAAAGTCAAGCTGTAGTGAGTCATATGCCGACAAAACTTCATCCACCCCGACACGAGCATAGCCAGGTGGAATCGGATTGCCGTGGAAGGTTGCTTCAGGGGGATTTGGTAAAGCATAGCCATCCGCCACCTTCATGGATATGTTCTTCAGTGGAAGGTGTAGCTCACAACTTGTCGTCTCTTGGATATCATCCACGGGGTAGCGAGCCAGCAGTGCATCATCGGCCGGGACCCCCGTGGAACCCACGCTGCTTTTCGGCATAGATGGGACAGTGCTATCCAATGCTGGATCTGCTTGCTGCTGCCGCTGAGACGCCCTTTCCAGGCTAAGTGGGTCGATCTGCTCCTGCTGCCGCATGAAAGCGCGTTCCAACTCCGCGTGCTTTGATTCAACCTGTTGAAGCCGGTCTGCATCCTGCTTCTTCTTGTCTTCCTCCTGCTTCTTCTTTCTCGCACGGCTTCTGTAACTGACGTTCCAGTCCGCAAACCCCTCAAGCCACGGAACAACGCCTTTTCCTCGTGTTCGTCCCGGGTGTTCAGGATTCCCGAGGGCGCGTGTAAGCTCGTCGTTCTCTCTCTCAGGCTGGAACGCCCCCGTTCGAGCCGCTTCTATTACAGCAAGTAAATTGTCCGAGGCTTCTTTAAGACTTGCCTGCACCATAATCTCCCCTGTCTTTGGGTCCAACTTTCCCCCATGCGCATTGAACCAAGTCCTGCACCTGTCGAGCCAACCCAATGTTGCTGGAGTGACCCCTGCAGCAATCATCTTTTCCTCAGATTCATCCCACTTAGGCCGGCCAGTCTTGTAGCCACCTGGCCCCAGAACATGGTGAAACTGTTTCTTCTCAACATTGATCTTGTTTATCCTCGACCGTTCCTTAGCTGCTTCCGATTCCTTGAACTCCACAAATAAGTCCCAGTGATCTTTTGCCTTCTCCAGTGCTCCAGTGAATTCTGGAGTCTGCTTTCCCGCTTCGACGTAGCAGGCCCATAATCTTTTCTTGTGGTTGCTGAATTGTGTGGCCATCTTCTGAAGAGCACTCTTCTTGACTTTCTCCCGTTCTGCATCTGTTAAATGCTCTGGTAGGGTGAAATGTGACATGAGCGTTTCCCAAAGCAGATCTTTTGCTCTTTCGTCGACAAAACTAACTTCTCAATCTCCCTTTGGCTTATTCCATTCTTGAACAAAGATCGGGATTTGGTCCCTGACAATAACTCCGCACTGACGAGTAAATTTGTCCACATTCCTTCTAGGAGCAAGCGGTTCGCCATTTGGTTTGATCTCATCGATGTTGTACTTTATGCCAGGCGGCAACTTTTTGGCCGGGCCTCGTACTACCCTGCTTGTAGAAGATTTGCTTGATACGGAGGGCTAAAAGAAGAAAGATTCGTTAATATATATATATATACAAATCAATTAATACATGTAATGATCACCAGAGGCCTTATATATACCTCACCATCATTGTTTGTGTGCCCTTCGTCTGTTGGTTCTTCCTCAAATATTCCCTCACCGGCGTCGTTCAGATATTGTGGGCCGTCATCTTCAGGTTCACCCTCTGGGTTTCGGATCATGTCGAACATGATATGCTCTTGATCATGGTCGTCTCTGCCGCTAGCGTCCATAGCTTAACTAATCCAGAAGAAAGATAAAACAATTTAGTATTAAAATTAGAATGCATCTCGAATAATATCACTAATACATCTCTAATAATCCAGTTAATGCATCATCGAATATTATCGAATATAATCTCGAATACATCTCGAATATTATCACGAATACATCTCGAATATTATCTCGAATACATCTCAAATATTATCACTAATGGATCATCGAATATTATTGAATATAATCTCGAATACATCTCGAGTATTATCACTAATACATCTCGAATATTATCATATAACATCACTAGCTAATACAGATCGAATACTATCGAATAATCCAGTTGACTCGCGGTTCCTGAGGCGCGGGCGGTGGACACCCAAAGAGAATGAACCATCACAGGATCATAGCTCGGGTGAGATCCTTGAAGAACCTGCCAGGTATTGGAGAACCTGACGTCCAACGCAACCATGTAGCGACGGACGTGCTCATCCTCCTCCACGGCGACGTACCACCTCCTCGGGGGCCGGCTGCCTCCGCACCAATAGTGGCCCACGCGACCGCCACCAAAGAAGCTCCGGGTCGACGATGGGAGCCCGGTTCCTCACCAAGCTGCGCGCCCCGGAAGGTAGCACCTCCTAGTGCCAGCCCGGCGGAGCCCAGTCCCGGACATGCCGCCTCTCAAGCAGGTTGTCGCCACCGAGTCGACGACGAGGATGCGGGCCGGGCATCGTCAACGCCAAAAATGTTTCTATGCAAATTTAACATTTTTTAAATGCTTGATTATGATTTTTGTAATTCTTGTTCACTTGATTTTGCAAATACATGACAAACTTTTGCAAATACAACATTAAGATATTAACATTTTCCAAATAAGATATTAACATGTTTTTGATCAATATTTTTAAGATACAACATTAAAATATTTTTAATACATGGTCAACTTTTTTCTATGCAACTTTTTTCTATGCAAATTCCACCGTTCATCTACATACATACATACATTGCATACATACATACATATACTAAGCATCTACAACATCTAGTGAAAAAAAAACAATCTATGAAAAAAAAAAGATGAACAAAATTAAGGAGGGAGAGGCTCACCGGCCGGGATCATCGGGGCGGAGGGAGGCGGGGAGGACGCCGGAGGCAGAGGAGCGGCGCCGGAGACGGAGGAGTGGCGCCGACGCGGGCTCGGGCCGCAGCGGCTTGTGGAGGAGCGGTCGTCGATCGCGAGGCGGGCATGCGCGGAGGAGCGGCGGCGGCGGGCAGCGTGGTGGCGCCGGCGCGGGCTCGGGCGGCGCTTGGGAGCAGAGCGGCCGGACGGCGACGTCGAGGTGCGGCAGCCTGCCGGCGTCGTGGTCTTCGGCGCCGTCGGGGGAAACTAGATGAGTTTGGAAATTTTGCTAAGTGCCGCTTATATACAGAGACCTTTAGTCCCGGTTGGTGGCTCCAACCGGGACTAAAGGCCCCCCTTTAGTCCCGGTTCGAGGCAGCAACCGGGACTAAAGGTAAATTTCACTAGGCCAAGCGGCGGGAAGCCCAGGCCTTTAGTCCCAGTTGGTGGCTTGAACCGGGACTAAAGGGGGTCTTTAGTCCCGGTTGGTGGCTCCAACCGGGACTAAAGCGTTGGTCCTGGCGTGGTGGAAGTTTAGTCCCACCTCGCCAAGCGAGAGGCACTCGCACCTGTTTATAAGCCCCGCTGCGATAGCCGTCTCGAGCTCCTCTCTAAAGCAGGCAGTACATGCCTAACGTTGGCCCTGCCATGTGGGCCCTGTTTGCCCTGCGGGCCTGCATCCTGTCCCATATATATTTGGGTTTCTAGTTGTATGCAGGCCATGGTGGCCTAGTAGGCGGGCATTTTTTTCTTTTTTGCATATGTTATGTCAACTTTTTAGTCCCGGTTGGTGGATCCAACCGGGACTAAAGGTCTTTTCCAGTTTTTTTTGTTTTTTGCTTTATTTTTTTTCTTTTGTTTCTACTTACAGCCAAATATTTAGAGTTTTTGAGTGAATGTTTTTGGTTTAGGTCACAAACATTATAAACTTTCTGTTAGTGTCAGTAGTTTTCAAATTTGAATAGTTTAAATTTGAATTCTTTGAAATTTGTGTGAATCACTAGTTTGTGAATAACTTTACTTTAAAAATAGATTTTTGGGTGATTCTTTTTCCTGCTGTTTAATATTAGTGTGTTTTATCAGTATGTTCAATTTGGTAATTTTTAGGTTATTTAAATAGGTGTTTTAATCAAAAACAGATTATGTTTAGCTCTTTTAGTTTTATAGCTCAAAGAAATCATTAAATGCATGAAAAATAGCAAATGAAGTCAGAAAGGGTTGAAAATTTATGATGTGGCTTTGAATGGTGCATGTTGAATGCACAAAAAGTCTGGAGTTAAAATAAGTTTAAAAAAATGAAATGCCTTTGTAACAGATGAGTTTTCGTCCGAAACCCTGATACTTCGAAAGAGATTGTCCAGTTTGTACACGAAGTGCATCCAGTTTTTGCCGTAACCCTCTCAACTTTTTAGCACATGCTATGTGGGTGAAAT
This sequence comes from Elymus sibiricus, assembly GCA_039707655.1. Lineage (NCBI taxonomy): Eukaryota > Viridiplantae > Streptophyta > Magnoliopsida > Poales > Poaceae > Elymus > Elymus sibiricus. The sequence continues at coordinate 15,618,780 of CM077668.1, read as the reverse complement.
GATGATACCACGCCAAGTTTCAACCTTTTCAGAGTTCATTTGTAGTGCTTTTCAATTTCAGGGTCATTTAGCTCAAAAAATCAGTAAATGCATGAAAAATAGCAAATGAAGTCAGAAAGTGTTGAAAATTGATGACGTGGCTTTGAATGGTGCATATTGAAGGCACAAAAAGTTTGGAGTTAAAATAAGTTTAAAAAAATAAAATGCCTTTGTAACAGATGAGTTTTCGTCCGAAACCCTGATACTTCGAAAGAGATTGTCCAGTTTGTACACGAAGTGCATCCAATTTTTGCCGTAACCCTCTCAACTTTTTAGCACATGCTATGTGGGTGAAATGATGATACCATGCCAAGTTTCAACCTTTTCAGAGTTCATTTTTAGTGCTTTTCAATTTCAGGGTCATTTAGCTCAAAAAAATCAATAAATGCATGAAAAATAGCGTTCCTTCGCGTTTCAAATGCCAAAACAAATATATATACCCTAACTATTACAAAGATTCCCTCCGGTTTGTCCGAAGTGGGACTTTCCAGATAAGTCCGAAAACTCACTAGAGAAGAAAGTGATGACGGTGAAGCCGGTCACATCCCAGAGTGGGATATTGGGGTATAAAACTTTTTCTTCGCATGTGTACTTTGCGCCGTAACCATGGAAAATCTTCATCATTTAACAGGATGCTTGGGTCAGACTTCACTGTGAAGGGAGCAATTTCATGAAACTTTTAATAATCTTCTGACATGTCTGTCTTGTCCTCCACTCCCACGATGTTTCTTTTCCCTGAGAGAACTATGTGGCGCTTTGGCTCATCGTATGATGTATTCGCTTCCTTATCATTTCTTTTTCTCGGTTTGGTAGACATGTCCTTCACATAGAAAACCTGCGCCACATCATTGGCTAGGACGAATGGTTCGTCTGTGTACCCAAGATTGTTGAGATCCACTGTTGTCATTCCGTACCACAGGTCTTCCTTTACCCCGCCTCCAGTCAGATTGACCCATTTGCACCGAAACAAAGGGACCTTCAAATCACGTCCATAGTCAAGTTCCCATATCTCCTCTATGTAACCATAATATGTGTCCTTTGGCCTATTGGTGTTTGCTGCATCAAAGCGGACACCACTGTTTTGGTTGGTGCTCTTTTTATCTCGGGTGATTGTGTAAAATGTATTCCCATTTATCTCGTACCCTTTGAAAGTCGATATAGTCGAAGATGGTGACTTGGCCAGCAAGTACAGCTCATCTCCAACAGTGTCGTCATGCATGAGACGTGTTTGCAACCAACCACCGAATGACGCCATGTGTGTACGTTTGATCCAAGGCTTAGACTGCTCCGGGTTCTTGGAGCGTACACTATCCAGGTGTTCCTCGATATACGATGACACCAAGCTGGAATTTTGTAGAACCGTGTAGTGTGCTTGCACCCAAGAATGCCCGTCCATACATATTACTGAATCCTTTCCTAGCGTGCCTTTTCCACCCAGTCTGCCCTCATGCCGCGATTCGGGAACACCAATCGGCTTTAGGTCAGGAATAAAGTCAACACAAAATTCAATGACCTCCTCTGTTTCATGGCCCTTGGAGATGCTTCCTTCTGGCCTAGCATGGTTATGAACATATTTCTTTAAGACTCCCATGAACCTCTCAAAGGGGAACATATTGTGTAGAAATATAGGACCCTGAATGGCAATCTCGTTGACTAGGTGAACTAGGACGTGCGTCATGATATTGAAGAACGATGGAGGGAACACCAACTCGAAACTGACAACACATTGCACCAAATCATTCTGTAACCTTGGTAGGATTTCTGGATAGATTACCTTCTGAGAGATTGCATTGAGGAATGCACATAGCTTCACAATGGCTAATCGAACGTTGTCCGGTAGAAGCCCCCTTAATGCAACCGGAAGCAATTGCGTCATAATCACGTGGCAGTCATGAGACTTTAGGTTCTGGAACTTTTCTCTGCCATATTTATTATTCCCTTTATATTCGACGAGAAGCCAGACGGAACCTTCATACTGAGCAGGCATTCAAAGAAGATTTCCTTCTCTTCTTTGGTAAGAGCGTAGCTGGCAGGACCTTGATACTGCTTTGGATGCATGCCGTCTTTTCCGTGCATACGTTGCTGGTCCTCCCGTGCCACCGGTGTATCTTATGTCTTCCCATACATGCCCAAGAAGCCTAGCAGGTTCACGCAAGTCACGTGCATCATGTCGATTGCAGAGCGGACCTCTAGGTCTTTCCAATAGGGTAGGTCCCAAAGTATAGATTTCTTCTTCCACATGGGTGCGTGTCCGTCAGCGTTATTCGGAACAGATTGTCCGCCAGGACCCTTTCCAAAGATTACTTTTAAATCATTGACCATATCAAGTATATCATCACCAGTACAGTGGCGAGGCTTCTTTCGGTGATCTGCCTCACGTTTGAAATGCTTGCCTTTCTTTCTTAAGAGATGCCTGATCGGAAGAAATCGACGATGTCCCAGGTACACATTCTTCTTACATTTATCCAAATATATACTTTCGGTCTCATCTAAACAGTGCGTGCATACGTGGTATCCCTTGTTTGTCTGTCCTGAAAGGTTACTAAGAGCAGGCCAATCATTGATGGTTACAAACAGCAACGCTCGTAGGTCAAATTCCTGCTGTTTGTGCTCATCCCACACACGTACACCTTTTATGTCCCACAGCTGTAAAAGTTCTTCAACTAATGGCCTTAGGTACACATCAATGTTGTTACCGGGTTGCTTGGGGCCTTGGATGAGCACTGGCATCATAATGAACTTCCGCTTCATGCACAACCAAGGAGGAAGGTTATAGATACATAGAGTCACAGGCCAGGTTCTATGATTGCTGCTCTGCTCCCCAAAAGGATTAATGCCATCTGCACTTAAACCAAACCATACGTTCCTTGCATCATCTGCAAAGTCCCGCCACTTTCTCTTGATTTTTCTCCACTGCGACCTGTCAGCAGGTACTCTCAAGTTCCCGTCTTTCTTACGGTCTTCTTTGTGCTATCGCATCAACTTGGCATGCTCTTTGTTTTGGAACAAACGTTTCAACCGTGGTATTATGGGAGCATTCCACATCACCTTGGCAGGAATCCTCTTCCTGGGGAGCTCGCCCTCAACATCATCACTAGGGTCATCGCGGCTGATCTTATAGCGCAATGCACAGCATACCGGGCATGCATTCAGATTCATGTACTCCTCACCACGGTAGAGGATGCAGTCATTAGGGCATGCATGTATCTTCTGCACCTCTAATCCTAGAGGGCAGACAGCCTTCTTTGCTTCGTACGTACTATCGGGCAATTCGTTGTCCTTTGGAAGCATCTTCTTTAACATTTTCAGCAACTTTTCAAATCCCTTGTCAGCTACACCATTCTCTGCCTTCCATTGCAGCAATTCCAGTGTGGTACCCAGCTTTTTCTTGTCATCTTCGCAATTTGGGTACAACAATTTTTTGTGATCCTCTAACATGCGTTGCAACTTCAACTTCTCCTTTTCACTTTTGCAGTTTCTCTTTGCATCAGCAATGCCCCGACCAAGATCATCAGCGGGCTCATCTGATGCCTCTTCTTCAGCTTCTTCTTCTTCATTCTCTTCCCCCATTGTAGTACCATCGTATTCAGGGAACCCAGCATAGTTGTCATCACCCTCTTCTTCTTCATTCTCTTCCATTAGAACCCCTCTTTCTCCGTGCTTGGTCCAACAGTTATATCCGGACATGAAACCGGACGTAAACAGGTGGACGTGAATGACTTTTGAGCAAGAGTAATTCCTATCATTCTTACAGACACCACATGGACAACACATAAAACCATTCCGCTTGTTTGCCTCAGCCGCACGCAGAAAACTATGCACGCCATTAATGAACTGGGGAGAGCGTCGGTCATCGTACATCCATTGCCGACTCATCTTCATTACACAACACCGAAAAGACCAAATTAATACAAGTTCATACATAAAGTTCATACACACTTATTCTCATAAAACAAGATAAAACTATCTAGCTAAAGCATTTAAATGCAACAACAAATGCGATCAAAATCACAACTAAGGTAATAATTGATCCAACAGCATAATGATACCAAGCCTCTTTATTAACGGCATAGTTTCTAATCTTTTTAATCTTCAAGCGCATTGCATCCATCTTTATCTTGTGATCATCAACGACATCGGCAACATACAACTCCAATTTCATCTTCTCTTCTTCAATTCTTTTCAATTTTTCTTTCAAATACTCGTTTTATTTTTCAAGTAAATTTAACTTCTCGACAAGAGGGTCGGTTGCAATTTCCGGCTCACATACCTCCTACATAAAAATATCTATGTCAACTTGATGGGCATAATTGTCATAAACGCGAAATGCAACAAATAGATATAAAAGAGAATATATATACCACATCCGAATCATAAACCGGACGAGGGCCGACGGGGACGGATATCAAAGTCATGGCGCTATGTATAACAAACAATCATACATGTAAGAAAATTATACAATTAACTATCTAAATCATACAAATAAGATTTTTTTTATAAAAAGGATAAGAACAAGAGGCTCACCAAGGTGGTGCCGGCGACGGGACTGTATCGGCGATCGATGTTGGTTAGGATGGGGACGGGAAGGCACTAAGTAAACCACACCTACACATATGCAAACTAAGATGTTAATTCGAGCTCAAATTACATATAAATCAAATAAACTCCCACATAATTACTCCCAAACTAGAACCCACAAATCACTATACTTATACATCATTGCACGAGCTAATCTAGCAATGAGAGATGAAAGGACAAAGTTGCTAACCTTTGTGAACACTTGGATAGATGGGGTGCCTTCAAATCTTGACAAATCTTTGGCAAAATGGAGGATGAGCTCGAGAGGAAGGGGAAGAACAGAGGAGAGAAAGGGGAAAACAGAGAGAATGGGCTCAGGCTGGACGTATATAGGGACGTTTTTAGTCTCGGTTGGTTATACAAACCGGGACTAAAGGGGCTCGTGTGGCCCCAGCCTGACACCAGCCTGCCACCACCCCTTTAGTCCCGGTTTGTATCACAAACCGGGACTATAGGGTCCACCTATAGTCCCGGTTTGTGATACAAACCGGGACTAAAGGGGCTCTTGGGCGCCCCAGCCTGACACCAGCCTGCCACCACCCCTTTAGTCCCGGTTTGTATCACAAACCGGGACTATAGGTAGAAAATGAACCGGGACTAATGATGCCCATGACCCGACCACTCCTAGCCGTTGGAACCGGGACTAATGGTCACATTAGTCCCGGGCCGTAATCAAACCGGGACTAAAGGGGCGGACGAAAGGTCTGTTTTCTACAAGTGAAAGTCCCTCCACGTGGCCGCGAGCGCACGCTGGGGGCTGGAGGACCTTTAGTCCCGGTTGGTGACACCAACCGGGACTAAGGTCCCTCCACGTGGCCGCGAGCTAGCGCCGGGGGCTGGAGGACCTTTAGTCCCGGTTGGTGACACCAACCGTGACTAAGGATTTTGTGTTGGGGTTTAGGGTTTTAGGGTTTAAGGTGTATGGTTTATTTTTCCTTTTCATTTTGTGTTTTCCATTCAATTCTTTTTCATTTCAAACGTATTTTACGCTACTACATAATGTACACGTTATGCATATATAATATAATTTCTCGTACGACCATACATATATAATATAATTTCTCGTATGACCATACATATATATATATATATATACAATTTGGTATATACAATTTCTCCTACAATTTGGAGATCATTACATGCAGGCATTAGTGGCAATGGTATTCTCCGCTTACAGATATGACCTCCATAAGCAAAAATCCTGCAATTTCCTCTTGAATTGCTCTTATGCGGTTCTCTGGTAGGAGCTTCTCTCGCATCTCTTCCATCTTTAAAGAAGGAGATCAATATGAATATATTAGTTGTGTGTATATATATTAGATCATCATAAAAAAATTGTGAATAGTGTTTACGTACATGAAGTTGTCTTACATCTCTGCGCCATTCGGTCGTCATGCGAATGTTCTCGCAAACATAGTATGCACATAAATTAGTCCCCTGTTTCTGCCTCATGCACTTTGCGAGAATTGAATTCAATCAGATAATAATCAAGCATGATAATGGTATTGAAACTAGAATTTAAGAGATGGGCAGACCTAGCTAGTACTACTTAATTACCTTGGGCCGTCGCCAACGCAGCTCCGGTTTCTATTCACCGACAACATCATTGATGAACCGTTTCCAAACCCTGCCCGGCAAAGAAAATGAATAAAGGAGTTATTAATTACTTGATATCAGGAATTGAACGAAAGAGGCCGATATAGTGCGATAATGATTGAAATTACCTGTCGAGCATCCAAAACACGCTGCTGTATTCTCGAGGGTCTTTACCTAGTGAGTCCAGGGTTTCAATAGTTCCATCATCAACTTTAATGATTAGCAGGATCCAGTGGTACCTACGCACACGTTTATATAAGCAGGCATGCATAACTCATCTACTACATTTAACATCAAGTAAGCAAAATAGAATTTGTAGTACAAGACAGTAACACTCACTTGAAGTTGTAAGGAAATAGTATTTCTATTCTGGTATTTTATGCCTTCATAAACCTTAGCAAGTTAGCCTCTGAGTCTTTGGGGTGGTCTTGTATCATTTTTTCATTAATGATATATGGGTCAATGAACCCAATGTCATAGATTCCATCTCTTTTGCATTCGAGAACCTTCATTCTGCATAATAGCGTACAAAAGAATATAGTGAGGATAATTACAAGCAATGAACGAGCTGAGCTAGAGACTTAAATTACAGAAAGAAATCACTTACAGACAATAGCAACTGAGGATAGATTTGTCGAGTGAGTCTTGATTGTATAACTGAAAAATTTCTGAAAACTCAATCCATAGCTCGTTTTCATAGAAGTAATGCTCTTCCTTGACTTTCACCATGAGCATCTCTCGCCCATTCTTTACTTCTTTCATGTACCACTCATGCAATCTTGGCATTTGTGTTGATAGATGCGGGACCTGCTCAGGTCTGACCAGAGTTTTCCCGGGGACATATTGCCATGCTACATCAGCCATGGGGACTTCCTCGGTGCCTAGGAGTTGATCAACACTGATACCAATGTCTCTAGCAGCGTCGGTTACCTTATCGGTAATCACCTTGAGCGGGGGGATCGGTTGCATTGCCTGTTCTCCGAGCTGGGGAACTGTTTTCCTGCTTTTATTACTACTTCTACGTCTCGACTACTGCATTTGTTCCTCATATGACTTCCTAATAGAGCGGTCATAGTCTGATGGCCTATTCTCCACATGTGCCGGGGGTCGCTCAAGAAAGTCCACAAAGTGCTTTACGGTTTTCGTAGGTAATCTCCTTTGGCGGCGTGGGCGGTTTCGGTGCAAAATGGGACTTCACTTCGGAAACCACGACCGTTTTGGTTTCCTCATCAGTCATATCGTAAGCTAACTTCTTTTTGGCAGGAGGCTCGTCGTTGGCTTTCTTCTTTGGTGCTTTCTTCCGCTTTTGGCCCTGCTGGGACATACGGGGTGGAGTTGGCTGACGCGGTGGAGATCGATATGGACTCGCGCTGGGCTCCCTCCCAAGGTGGGGTGGACTTAGAGGTGTATTGCTACTCGGAGGAGTCGGTGACCTTGGCGCCGAGTTTGGAAACACGATGCATTCCTTTCTCCATACAATGACACCATGTATGATTTCTCCTAGTGTCTGCTCCCCTTCACCTCCAGGAATGTCAAGCTCTAGTGAGTCATATCCCGGCAGAACTTCATCCACCCTGACACGAGCATAGCCAGCTAGAATCGGATTGCCATGGATGGTTGCTTCAGGTGCATTCGGTAAAGCAACGCCAACCGCCACCTTCATGGATATGTTCTTCATTTTCTGGTGTAGCTCACAATTTGTCCTCTCTTTGATATCATCCACGGGGTAGCGAGCCAGCAGTGCATCATCGTCCCGGACCCCCGTGGAACCCACGCTGCTTTTCCGCATAGATGGGACGGTACTATCCAATGCTGGATCTGCTTGCTCCTGTCGCGGAGATGCCCTTTGCTGGCTAATTGTGTCCAGTTGCTCCTGCTGCCGCTTTAACATGCGTTCCAACTCCTCGTTCTTTGTTTCTATCTTCTTAAGCCGGTCTGCATCCTTCTTCTTTTTTCTCTGACGGCTTCTATAAGTGTCGTTCCACTCCGAAAACCCCTGAACCCATGGAACAATGCCTTTGCCTCATGTTCGTCCTCCGTTTCAGGATTTTTGAGGGCGCGTGTAAGCTTGTCGTTCTCTCTCTCGGGCTGGAACAACCCCTTTCGAGCATCTTCTATTGCTTGATGTAAAGCGTCCGAGGCTGTTTTAAGATCTGCCTTTTCAATAATCTGCCCTGTCGCTGGGTCCAACTGTCTCCCATGGGCATAAAACCAATGCTTGGACCTGTGGGGCCAATCCGCTGTAGCTGGAATGACCCCTTCAGCAAGCATCCTGGCCTCAGCTGCTTCCCACTTAGGCCTGGCTCTCTTGTAGCCACCTGTCCCCAGAACATGCTGATACTCCTTTTTCTCAGTATTTATCTTATTTCTTCTCGACCTTTCCAGAGATTCATCCGACTCCTTGTACTCCACAAATGCGTCCCAGTGATCTTTTATCTTCTCTAGTGCTCCAGTGAATTCTGGAGTCTTCTTTTTTGCCTTGATGTAGTCGCTGTATAATCTTTTCTTCCAGCTCTGGAATTGTGTCACCATCTTCTTAAGAGCAAACTACTTGACTTTCAACCGTTGGCCATCTGTGAGACCCTTTGGTAGGTTGAAATGTGACATGAGCATATCCCAAAGCAAATTTTTCGATCTTTCGTCGACATAACTAACTCCTCGATCTACCTTTGGCTTATTCCATTCTTGAATGGTGATCGGGATGTTGTCCCTAACAATAACTCCGCATTGATTTATAAATTTACGGGCATTCTGTTCAGGAGCAATTGGTTCGCCATCTTCTACGACTTCATCGATGTTGAACTTTATGTCATCGCCCAACTTTTTGGCCCGGCCTCGTACCCTTCTAGGAGATTGGCTCGATCCGGAGGGTTAAAATAAGAAAGATTCGTTAATATATATATACAAATCAATTAATACATCTAATGATCACCAGAGGCTTAATATATATATACATCGCAGGACTTTGTTAATTGTCTAACATTTTCTTCGCCATGATTGTTTGTTTGCCCTTCGTCTCCTGGTTCTTGCTCAAGTCCCTCATCGGAGTCGTTCAGAAATTGTGAGCCGTTATCTGGTTCATTCTCTTGGTTTTGGGAGGAGCGTATGATGTCAAAGATATCCTCTTCATGGTATCTGCCGCTATCGTCCATAGCTTAACTAATCTAGAAGAAAGATAAAACAATTTAGTATTTAAATTAGAATGCATTCAATAAGCAAAAACTGATGCAGGCAAGACGAATCTCAAACGATGGGCAAAACGAATATGCAATGCAACAAGCCAATAACAGCAACATGACCTATTGCAAGCAAGATTTAAATATGCTACAGGAACCCAATGTGCTCAAAAAGGATATGTAGCTACAGTAGACATGGCATATTTCAAGATGTACATTGGTACAAAAACATATGATGCATGTATTAATCACAAATGAGCTCACAAGTTGCAACTTTCTGTTAAGAGCAAACTGTTATATTATCATGACATGTTTAGAGCAAGTTTAAGTCATGCTACAGTAGTTTTACATGGCAACAAAAGGCATGGCATGAATGTACTGGTAATGCATAACAAAACATGTTTACTGATCATGGTAAGAATAGTTATAGGTTAGTGGGAAACATACTGTAAACATGGCAAGTTTTAATTCAGGCAGTTTCAGACTTAGCAGATTTCATCAAGTGTAAATCAGCAACATCATATTGGCATGAAAACAAGCTTATAACAGTCACCCCAGTGCATATCATGGCATGAACTAAATTCTACCAGCAAGATAACATGAAAATGCTCCACTCCATGCACAAAGTCTACTTATATGATGATTGCATAAAATCCCACAAAAATAACAAAATGGCAAGTTATGTAAAAAATGACATGCTCCAAAACTTGCTCAAATGCCATAACTAATGCTACCAATGGAAACAGGGGAAACATGGCTCGGCCGGCGACGAGCACGGCCCGGCGGAGGTGCTCGCCGGAGTTGCCTCCGGTGGCCTTTTGGCACGGCGGAGCGGCGGTTCCGGACCGCAAGAGACACCCGCACGCGCGCATGCACCCTGTGGCACCGGACGTCGACGGAGGTGACGTAGGCGACGGAGGACAGAGGCGGCGCCGGCGATGATGACCGCGAGCTCCGGTGACTCTAGAACGACAGCAGCGACATGGACGGCGACAGATCGAGGGGGTAAAGGGGGAAAATGTGGGAGAAGCTCACCGAGAGGACGTAGGCGAGCTCGAGGAGGGTTGGGGACGGCCGGAGTAGCGAGATCTGGCGACGGACGACAACGACCGTGGCGGAGAAGACCGGCGATGGCGGTGAAATCCGGTAGCCTGGCGGCGGCGTGGTTCTGTTCCTTCTCCCGGGCGGTGGCTGGCACCGGGACACCAGTTATATACCCGCGACCTTTAGTCCCGGCTCCAGCCACGAACTGGGACTAAAGGTCCTTTTGTCCCGGCTCCAGCCACGAACCGGGACTAAAGGCCAACCTTTTCGGCGGCCAAAATTTCGCGCGGGAGCTGAAACCTTTAGTCCCGGCTGGTGGTTGCGACCGGGACTAAAGGTGTCTTTCAATTAATTTTCATTTTGAAGAAATTATTTGACAGATTCAATTTTACAGATTGAAATTAATTCTTGTAAAATGCATAACAATATGAAAACTAAACCAATTGAGTTGATTCAAATTTCTGTGGATTCATCTTGAAGATTTCTATCAACTAGTGTCATTTTGACTGGAAGTTGCATAATTAATTTTGCACTTATTAATTAAATACAGTAATTGAAGACATTATTTTAAAATTTAAAAATTCATATCTTCAGTTCTGTTAAGCCAAATGGAGCAAATAAGATATCAAATTGTTAGTCTTAACATAACTTACACATTCATATTTTGTTTGGACATAATTGCATTGATTAACTCCTCTATATAATTAAAATACTAAAATGACAGGAATAGATGAAAATTCATAACTTAATAAATAGTTATTCAAACATCATGTTTCAAATGCCAAAATGCCGTAGCTTTTTGGTTGGATATTGATGCTCCGGAGACCACCTAGGAACACCCAAAACACATATATACCCTAACTCTTACAAAGATTCCCTCCAGTTTGTCCGAAGTAGGACTTTCCAGCTATAAGTCCGGAAACTCACTAGAGAGAAAGTGATGACGGTGAAGCCGGTCACATCCCAGAGTGGGATCTTGGGGTATAAAACTTTTTCTTCGCGTATGTCCCTTGCTTATGATTGCGCCTTAAGCATGGAGAATCTTCATCATTTAACAAGATGCTTGGGTCAGTCTTTGCTGTGAAGGGAGGAATTTCATCAAACTTATTATAATCTTCTGACATGTCTATCTTGTCCTTCACTCCCACGATGTTTCTTTTCCCTGAAAGAACTATGTGGCGCTTTGGCTCATCGTATGATGTATTCGCTTCCTTATCTTTTCTTTTTCTCGGTTTGGTAGACATGTCCTTCACATAGAAAACCCGAGCCACATCATTGGTTAGGACGAATGGTTCGTCTGTGTACCCACGATTGTTGAGATCCACTGTTGTCATTCCGTACTGCGGGTCTACCTTTACCCCGCCTCCTGTCAGATTGACCCATTTGCACCGAAACAAAGGGACCTTAAAAGAAGGTGCATAGTCAAGTTCCCATATCTCCTCTATGTAACCATAATATGTGTCCTTTTTCCTATTGTTGTTTGTTGCATCAAAGCGGACACCACTGTTTTGGTTGGTGCTCTTTTTATCTTGGGCGATCGTGTAAAATGTATTCCCATTTATCTCATACCCTTGGAAAGTCAATATAGTCGAAGATGGTGACTTGGCCAACAAGTACAGCTGATCTCCAACAGTGGTGTTATTGATGAGATGTGTTTGCAACCAACCGCCGAAAAAAATCACCATGTGTGTATGTTTAATCCAGGAGTCAGACTGCTCCGGGTTCTTGGAGCGTATAATATCCATGTGTTCCTTGATATACGGAGCCACCAAGGTGGAATTTTGTAGAACTGTGTAGTGTGCTTGAGTGAAAGAATGCCCGTCCATACTTATTACTGCTTCCTTTCCTAGCGTGCCTTTTCCAGTCAGTCTCCCCTCATGCCGCGATTGAGGAACACCAATCGTCTTAAGGTCAGGAATAAAGTCAACACAAAACTCAATAACCTCCTCTGTTCCATAGCCCTTGGAGATGCTTTCTTCAGGCCTAGCACGGTTATGAACATATTTCTTTAAGACTCCCATGAACCTCTCAAAGGGGAACATATTGTGTAGAAATACATGACCCAGAATGGTAATCTCTTCAACCAGGTGAACTAGGACGTGCGTCATAATATTGAAGAAGGATGATGGGAACACCAACTCGAAACTAACAAGACATTGGACCAAATCATTCCGTAACCTTGGTAGGATTTCTGGATCGATTACCTTCTGAGAAATTGCATTGAGGACTGCACATAGCTTCACAATGGCTAATCGAACATTTTCCGGTAGAAGCCCCCTCAATGCAACCGGAAGTAATTGCGTCATAATCACGTGGCAGTCATGAGACTTTAGGTTTTGGAATTTTTTCTCTGCCATATTTATTATTCCCTTTATATTCGACAAGAAGCCAGACGGGACCTTCATACTCCTCAGGCATTCAAAAAGGATTTCCTTCTCTTCCTTGGTAAGAGCGTAGCTGGCAGGACCTTGATACTGCTTTGGATGCATGCCATCTTTTTCGTTCATACGTTGCTGGTCCTTCCGTGCCTCCGGTGTATCTTTTGTCTTCCCATACACGCCCAAGAAGCCTAGCAGGTTCACGCAAAGATTTTTCATCACGTGCATCACGTCGATTGCAGAGCAGACCTCTAGGACTTTCCAATAGGGTAGCTCCCAAAATATAGATATCTTCTTCCACATGGTTGCGTGTCCGTTAGCGTCATTCGGAACAGATTGTCCGCCAGGACCATTTCCAAAGATTACTTTTAAATCCTTGACCATATCAAATATATAATCACCAGTACGGTGGCCAGGCTTGTTCCGGTGATCTGCCTCACCCTTGAAATGCTTGCCTTTCTTTCTTAAGAGATGCCTGATCGGAAGAAATCGACGTTGTCCCGGGTACACATTGTTCTTACATTTATCCAAATATATACTTTCAGTCTCATCTAAACAGTGCGTGCATGCATTGTATCCCTTGTTTGTCTGTCCTGAAAGGTTACTAAGAGCAGGCCAATCATTGATGGTTACAAACAGCAACGCTCGTAGGTCAAATTCCTACTATTTGTGCTCATCCCACACACGTACACCTTTTTTATCCCACAACTGTAATAGTTCTTCAACTAATGGCCTTAGGTACATATCAATGTCATTGCCGGGTTGCTTAGGGCCTTGGATGAGCACTGGCATCATAATGAACTTCCGCTTCATGCACAACCAAGGAGGAAGGTTATAGATACATAGAGTCACAGGCCAGGTGCTATGACTGCAGCTCTGCTCCCCAAAAGGATTCGTGCCATCTGTACTTAGACCAAACCATAAGTTCCTTGCATCATCTGCAAAGTCCAGCCACTTTCTCTCAATTTTTCTCCACTGCGACCCATCAGCGGGTACTCTCAACATCACGTCTTTCTTACGATTTTCTTTGTGCCATCGCAACAACTTGGCATGCTCTTTGTTTTGGAACAAACGTTTCAACCGTGGTATTATAGGAGCATACCACATCACCTTGGCAGGAACCCTCTTCCTGGGGCGCTCGCCCTCAACATCACCAGGGTCATTGCGGTTGATCTTATAGCGCAATGCACCGCATACCGGGCAAGCATCCAAATTCTTGTACTCCTCACTGCGGTAGAGGATGCAGTCATTAGGGCATGCATGTATCTTCTGCACCTCTAATCCTAGAGGGCAGACAACCTTCTTTTTTCGTACGTACTGTCGGGCAATTCGTTATCCTTTGGAAGCGTCTTCTTTATCATTTTCAGCAACTTTTCAAATCCCTTGTCAGATACACCATTCTCTGCCTTCCATTGCAGCAATTCCAGTGTGGTACCCAGCTTTTTCTTGTCATCTTCGCAATTTGGGTAAAACAATTTTTTGTGATCCTCTAACACGCGCTCCAACTTCAACCTCTCCTTTTCACTTTCGCAGTTTCTCTTTGCATCAACAATGGCCCGACCAAGATCATCAGTGGGCTCATCTGATGCCTCTTCTTCAGCTTCCCCCATTGTAGTACCATCGTATTCAAGAAACCTAGGATAGTTGTCATCATCCTCTTCTTCTTCATTGTCTTCCATTATAACCCCTCTTTCTCCGTGCTTGGTCCAACAGTTATAGCCGGACATGAAACCGGACTGAAGCAGGTGGATGTGAAGGATTTTTGAGGTAGAGTAATCCTTATTATTCTTACAGACACCACATGGACAACACATAAAACCATTCCGCTTGTTTGCCTCAGCCACATGCATAAAATTATGCAGGCCATTAATGAACTCGGGAGAGCGTCGGTCATCGTACATCCATTGCCGGCTCATCTTCATTACACAACATCTAAGTGACCAAATTAATACAAGTTCATCACATTAAAACCAAAGTTGAGTAGTGACCAAATGTTATTACTGCAAAAATATATACATAAAGTTCATACATACTTCTCATAAAACAACATACAACTATCTAAAGCATTTAAATGCAACAACAAATGCGATCAAAATCGCAACTAAGGTAATAATTGATCCAACAGCATAATGATACCAAGCCTCTTTATTAATGGCATATTTTCTAATCTTTCTAATCTTCAAGCGCATTGCATCCATCTTGATCTTGTGATCATCGACGACATCGGCAACATACAACTCCAATTTCATCTACTCTTCTTCAATTCTTTTCAATTTTTCTTTCCAATAATCGGTTTCTTTTTCAACTAAATTTAACTTCTCGACAAGAAGGTCGGTTGCAATTTCTGGTTCACATACCTCCTAGATAAAAATATCTATGTCAACTTGATGGGCATAATTGTCATAAACACGAAATGAAACAAATAGTTATAAAAGATAATATACCACATCCGAATCATAAACCGGACGAGGGCCGACGGGGACGGATATCAAAACCATGCCACTATATATAACAAACAATCATACAAGTAAGAAAATTATACAAGTAACTATCTAAATCATACAAATAAGATTTTTGTTTTACAAAAAGGATAAGAACAAGAGGCTCACCAAGGTGCTGTCGGTGACGGGACGGCGCGGGCGATCGACGGCGGTGAGGACGGGGACGGGAAGACACTAAGTATACCACACCTACACATATGCAAACTAAGAAGTTAATTTGAGCTCAAATTGCATATAAATCAAATAAACTCCCACATAATTACTCCCAAACTAAAACCCACAAATCACTATACTTATAGAGCATGAAACGAGCTAAACTAGCAATGAGAGATGAAAGGATGAAGTTGCTAACCTTTTAGAACCCTTGGATAGATGGGGTGCCTCCAATCTTGACAAATCTTGGCAAAAATGGAGGATGAACTCGAGCTTGGGGAAGGAAACAGAGAGGAGAGAAAGCTTGGACTTGGGCTGGACGAAGCAGCTTTATATAGGGAAGACTTTAGTCCCGGTTGGTGATACCAACCGGGACTAAAGGTCTATCTTTAGTTCCGGTGGGTGATACCAACCAGGACTAAAGGGGCTCGCAGGGCCCCAGCCTGCCGCAACCCCTTTAGTCCCGGTTGGTATCACCAACCAGGATTAGAGGTCCCATTTGAGCCGGGACTAATCCTGGCTGTGCCCCCGTCCGCTCCTAGCCGTTGGAACCGGGACTAAAGCTCACATTAGTCCCGGACCCAAACCCGGCCGGGACTAGTGCTCCAGATGAAAGGTCAGTTTTCTACTAGTGCACTACGCCGGATGCAGTTTTTGCCAAAAGGTAAATACATATGTGCATGTCTCCCACGAAACTGCTCATGCTTAACTTCATTTCTGTGTACAATCCGAAGAGGCTTATTCTCTCTTTCTTCCTTCCGATTTTTTATATATAAACACTTCTTTAAAAAAATTATACTATATTCATACACCAAGATAAAAAAAACACATTACAGTAATTTGAGAAGCGATAATTCAGAATCAAAAGATAACTTTTTAACTAACTACATCCAACGCCCAAAAGATAACTTCAAAAACTCATTACACTATGCTTATGGCTCGCATAGTGTCTAATAAAAGGAATTTTATGTCAAAACACTTTGTACTTTCTTGGATAATGTTCCCTTTGACCATGCCTCCACGACCACTCAAAATCCGATTCCCTGCTGATGCTTGAGATGGCAGCATCGCTGCTCCTATAGCCGGCCATGCAGAAGCTCCTCCATGGCTACATTCTGTATGACTATGCCATTGCTCTCTGACCAGGATTTGAGCAAGGTTTTGTGGTGAGATTGGGTATGCACGCCGTGCAATGTAATGCCTCTGGTTCGCGAGAGCGCTAGGGTTCTTCACGAAATGGTCAATCACCGGACAAGAACAAAAACATTATAAGAAGAAAAGGCACTAATGCAACAAGCAACCAGGGATCACATGATCTCCATGCACAGCTAAACTAAGGAGCGCCTTAGTCTCTACTTTAAGTTACTTGTCCCATTGGTGGATTTGCATTCGTGGCCGACTGCTTGTACACACTGGCGACTAACACCACGTTGGTTAAAGAGGGCACCCCTAAGACCGCGACGGCGGAAGGGGGCCAGATTCATAGGGAATGACGAAGTCCGGGGGCAAATAATGAAGGGGAGGAATAAGGTCGGACAATTGGCGGTGGAGCTGCCGATCCACCGACGAAGTTTATTTGTGAGGGGGGGGGGGGGGGGGTGATTGGGACTGCCAACACAGGGAAGAAAATAAGACAAAGGCACGGTCGCGCTGGTGGACACTAGCGTACTTTTGCACGGCCTATCCCAACAAGACACAAGAACATGGCCAAGCCCAACGTCGCATGGACCACACTTTCGATCCGTTTACAGAGGAGTTCGCAATGGCATTGTGCAGCTACTCTTTTGCTTCATTGGCTAATTCGCACTTCTTCTGTTCTGACTCAAACTCCTCCCCACGTCGACGGCGCCTGTCTTTGTTCTGAATGTCCATACATTCCTGCTCCTTGCGAATATCCTCAACAAAAACGTTCCATGACTCCTCCAAGTGTTGGCGCCGTATTGTGGCCAACAATGAGCGATGTCAATAGTGCTCACACCATACATGATCTGGATCCTTCGGCGTGAAAATGCTCACAAGGAATCAGACATCGTTGTATGCAACAAGGATTAAGGTGCAATAACATACCTCAAGAACCTATGCCATGACAATGGAATGGACGGTCAAGGGAAGAAGATGTCGCCCCCACTTGTTTGATATGGCGATACAAAGGGGGTAGGGGTGGGGGCAACGTGATAAGAAATGAAGTTGTGAAATTTCAAATTTTGATGGTGTTAACCTTTTCGAGTTAGTTTGAATTTGGCTTGAATTTTCAGTGTTAAATAAAGATTTCTGTACAAATTACCAATATTTCGTTGAATTTTCTAACCATGGTGTTGAGTTTTATTGAATGATTTTAGAAACCCATAAATTTCAATAGATGGCAACAGATTACATCTAATTTAAAGCCAACTACAAAAGCCATATACCGGAGGCCTTGTCGTCATGGGTGCTAGCCGATATCCCTTCTCCCCCCCCCCCCCCCATTGGGTCATCGCCGGTGTGTAAATCGATACATTTTAGTTGCGCTGCAATTAAAGAATAGAAGGTCAGCTGTGTGCATTAAAGATATAAATGACACTAGTTATTGAATCATGTGTGTTTGTCTGCAGTGACATCCGTCGCCGGGCACGGGGGTATGATCTTCTTACATTGAGAATTTTTTGTGTATCATACATGTGATATGTGATATCTGGCGGCAAGACCACAAAGCAAGATCGGTATACTGCTCAAGATGACTACGCGTAGATATATAGGATAGATGTTAACTTTTAAGACTTTTGTATGATGTGAATGTCATTGTATCATGTGAACTTGTAAAACTGCAAAGGAATGATATGTTGCCTTTGTAATTTTAGTGTTTGACGTGAATTTCATTAGCAGTGTTGGGTATCTAATGAAAATAAAATGCCTTGAAATACACAATGGAGGCAGTTCTTCATGTGCAAACGCCTCCGGCATATAGAGCATTGGAAGCAGTTGTACCGTCCAAACTGCCTGCGGGGACATAGAATTTGGAGGCGATTCTGAAACAGCCTGTGGGGTCAAAGAATCTGGAGGCAATTCTGAAACCGCCTTCGGCATATATAGCATTAGCCACACAGGCTTTGAGGCGAAAATGGTGAACCGCCATGATCCCATATACCAAAACCACCTCCAAAACCCAATTTCGTACTAGTGATCAAGTTGGCCAGCTTTGAAGCCTCATTCATCAGCAAACACATACTCCTCCTTGGAAAGAAGCATTGTCTCCTTCGGAAGGAGAACAACATGAAAGCACGAGCGATGAAGATGATCTCAATTGGAGACCGCACCACATGTCCATCGAAATTTATTTTATTACGTGTAGTTCAAATACCTCAGAACAAAGCTGAAATATTAGTCATATATGAACTAAAACCTCGACAAAAATTATGGGACGGAGGGAGTATAACTTATTGCCCGCATGTAAAAAAGCATATGACCAAGGGACCAATTAGCAGAGTGAACTAAGGCAAAATGAAGTCCCTATAACTTGATAAATCGTGCCCCATAATGAATGATCCACACCACAGATGGAAAATAAATGGGTAGCATATTCAACATATTATCAGATACAGAGAAGAGAGGGTTTCCAAATTCACTCGGATTCCTATAGATAGTATACATGAATCCATTCGATTGCACCAAACAAGTTGAGGTTAGTGTACCGGCTGCACTAACAACGCAAAATGGCGGAATGGTAAAGATATGCCATCACCAGTCACTGGCTCACCGTTCTACTGCTCCCCGCTCCATTCCAATGACGGACGATGCCGTAAGTACTTGCGATATACTATGCTTTTGCTTGTACTGCATATGTATGTACCCGATCGACGTTATTGTTGATGTTTTATTGGATTTCACAAAGCTGGCAATGTTTTGTGGTCAGCTGTCAAACGGGAGTAGTAGGCCAACACGCCAAATGGTGGATTACGTGTGTGGTTTTGTTCCTCGGTTGTGTCCAACGTGGCTTGTTCAATCATATGTACGTGTCGGATCAGATAGTGAGGCAGACTCTCGTGGCCTGGAGACTACAGTACAGACGTCCATGGTGCATCTGCAGGTGCATAAACACGAACCAAGCATGTGACTGTGACTACGATGGATCTTGTAATTGGTCAATCCGTCATTGTGATGTGAAGATGGACGATGCCTAGCTAGATGCTGCTACTATACACTATACTTTGAGCACCTGGTTCACTCTGCTAAGCAAAACTTCTTCCTATGTCACAGGAAGTGTCACTGCAGTCAACCTGCACCTTCCTCACAATGGGTATTGGACCACATCTCTGGACCTTCTCGCTCTCCTACCTCATCGCGGAGACCGATGAAACTTGTCTTCTAGTCGTGCTAGCCTGATAGTTTGAATTAGCGTGTAGCCTCGCATTCTTGATGCTTCCCAAGCCTACGCTACCCCATGACCACTAACATATGTGTCATGATTTTTGGTTTTCCTCTGAAAGCATGCCTATATATATTTACCGCATATATAGTTGGCCGGCGCACCATCAGCTAAGGTCTCCACACGAACACGGGTATGTCGTGTGCTAGCTTCATAGTGGGAGAAGCCAAGGTGATATGATATATATTGAAAGAGATACGAGTGTGATATTGACCGTGAGAGATAACAACATAATTATAACTCTCATTATTTTTGGCACACCTACCCACTGTGTAAGTAATCATAGAGCATGTGAGGAGGGGCGAGATGAAGTAGTCGCGAGTAGAGTTGGTATGTCCTTGCAAGAGGACCGGGAACTTATGGTGGTGCATAGTGTTGTGTTTTTTTATGAAAGATACGTGCCTTCATTCAAACACGAGAACCAATACAGGTACAATGCTCTCGATAAAAAATCCAAGAAACTACATAGTAACTCATTAAAATAAGAATTACAATGAAATATATCAAATACTATTTGGGAGGAAAAAGTCCCAAGGCTTCGACAAAAACACTGCCATAAACCGGGTCTCTGACGCTGCCAAACTTAGAATAATAATATTACACTTGGTACATACATTCCATAGCAAAATATATACCATTTAGATAATTCGATCTTCATCACAAAAGAACAACATGATACAACACAACAATACATACGATTTTCATCATAAAATAGGTACTGGAAATCAGAGACTAAATTAGTAATAGATATACAATACTACTATAGGTATTTTCAAGGCTTCTTCGCCTCTCGCAACCTCCCGCTCGTCCGAATGGCCGCATGATGCTTCTTAGGCACGATATTGGGTGTTGCCACATAGGCTTCTTCGGGGTCGGCCACTAGTGTCACTGGCGATGATATAGTTGGCGAGGGAGCCCGCGTCGCCCCCCCTGATCTTTGCCGAGATGAAACATTTGGTGACAATGTAGGTGGGACAGTCTTTCGAAGATATGACGCCCACCCACTAGACCCTAAATGATAATAGCGACCTTGTATTTTTGGTGGGAGTGGGTCCTTCTTCACATAATCACGAGCATAGATCACCCGAATTTCCTCCACCGGACCGTCAAGGTTTGACGCCGGAGGCAGTGTTTCCAGCACACTCCCAGCGGCATCCGTAACAACTCCTGCAAGTGGTTGTCCACGCTGCCTGTTGGTGGTTGAACTAGTGGAGCTGGCCCACTAACCCCCCTTACCCTGCCCGGTTGTTGATGCGATGGATGTGGTCATCTGCACGTCCTGCCGGCGTTCATAGCGGTGGCGTCGGTCCAGCTATCCCCCATAGCCTGCCCGGATGTTGAAAGGGCATATGTGGAGGTAGGAACGACTCCTCCAAGTGGTCGTCCACGTGAAATGGTGAAGAGCACTCACCGGAAGTAACTACGGCACCTTTTACTGCATACGGAAGTATGCATATACCTGATCGACGTTTTTCTTAATGTATTGGACTTCATGAGGCTGGCAGCATTTTGTTGTGACTTGTTCAGACGAGAGGAGGCCATGCCTAGTGGTGCGTGCGTGGCTACAGTAGAAACGTCAATGGTGCATGTGCAGATAGAAAACGCGAACCAAACAGCTAATTAAATTAAGCTCGGCTCTAGGTGCTTCTTGTTTCTCCTTCTCCCCGTCCATGTGTATATAGGCTCTGGACTGTCTGCATGTGCGTGTGTCGACCATGCAACAATTTAAGATCTTATTGGGCCTTGGGACGACCACGGATTTTTTTATTTAAGTTCTTTGGCGCACATGAGAAAAAAAACTTATGAACAATTATAACTCTCATCATTTTTTGGCACACCTACCCACTGTGTAAGTAATGATAGCAAGTGCTCGCGAATAGTGTTGGTATGTCCTTGCAAGAGGACCGGGAACTTATAGCGGTGGGTAATGTTGAGTTTTCTTTTCAGAAATATTCTGCGTTTATCCAAACACGAGAATCATTGAAGGTACAATGTGTTGGGACAAACCCGGATAGCTCTCTCTCTCTCTCTTTCACTCGCTCAGACGAAGGTGGAAGGAGCACACTGTTTTTCCGGCGCACAAACGCCTCGCCGCATGAACGGCGCCTCGACTGCACGAACGGCCTCACTTTACTCAAACTGGGCACATACCCTGGCTCGGCAACACACCGGCGCAACGATCAATACACAGGGGAGGGATTCATAGGCAGGCTCGTGCCGGCTGCCACACTCGGCCACGCACGCAGCGTAGGCCGTGAGTTGAGGACCATCGCATGAGCAAAGGATCTTTGCCCAGGCTGGATCGTTTGCATTAGCATATTGCCTAAAATTCTTGATGCCTCCCAAGTCTACATACCCATGACCAAAGACACATGTGCCATCCTCTTTCTTAGCTCTGCATGGCAACTATATATATCTACGATGTACTCGTATATAGTTGGGCGGCAACCACATAAGCTAAGGTCTCCACATGGGGAAATATGTAGTGTGTGAGCTTCATTTTTATGGTTCTGAGGAGAGAAATGAGAGAAGCGGAGGTGATATATACTGATTCATATACGAGTGTGGAGGAAAAAATCTACTGAACAATTATAACTCCCATTATTTTCGCACACCTACCCACGATGCAAGTAACCTTAGAGCATGTGAGGAGGGGAAAGATGGTGACAAACTTATGGTACTACTGAGTTTGTATCAGATAATTTGTACAAACTCACAAATTTAATGGATGGCAAACTTATTGCTCCATGCCGTAATTAACAGAAACGCCACTACAGCAGACGCAATTTTTGCCAAATGCTAAATACATATGTGCATGTCTGTCACGAAACTGCCCATGCTTAACTTCATTTCTGTGTACAATCCGAAGAGGTTTATTCTCTCTTTCTTCCTTCCAATATTTTATATATATAAGCTTCTTTAAAAAATATACTATATTCATACACCAAGATGAAAAAAGCTCATTACAGTAATTTGAGAAGCGATAATTCAGAATCGAAAGATAACTTTTTAACTAACTACATCCAACGCCGATAGGCTCGCATGGTGTCTAATAAAAGAAATTTTTATGTCAAAACACTTTGTACTCTCTTGCATAATGTTCCCATTGACCTTGCCTCCACGACCACTCCAAATCCGATTCCCCGCTGATGCCTGAGAAGGCAGCGTCGCTGCTCCTATAGCCAGCCATGCAGAAGCTCCTCCATTGCTACATTTTGTATGACTATGCTATTGCTCTCTGACCAGGATTTTAGCTCGGTTTTGTGCTGAGATTGGGTATGCACACCATGCGATCTAATGCCTCTGGTTCGCGAGAGCGCTAGGGTTCTTCATGAAATGGTCAATCACCGGACAAGAACAAAAACATTATAAGAAAAAAAGGCACTAATGCAACAAGCAACCAGGGATCACATGATCTCCGTGCACAGCTAAACTAAGGAGCGCCTTAGTCTCTACTTTAAGTTACTTGTCCCATTGGTGGATTTGCATTCGTGGCCGACTGCTTGTACACACTGGCGACTAACACCACGTTGGTTAAAGAGGGCACCCCTAAGACCGCGAGGGCGGAAGGGGGCCAGATTCATAGGGAATGACGAAGCCGGGGGCAAATAATGAAGGGGAGGAATAAGGTCGGACAATTGGTGGTGGAGACACTAGCGTACTTTTGCACGGCCTATCCCAACAGGAGACAAGAACATGGCCAAGCCCAACGTCGCATGGACCACACTTTCGATCCGTTTACAGAGGAGTTCGCAATGGCTTTGTGCAGCTACTCTTTTGCTTCATTGGCTAATTCGCACTTCTTCTGTTCTGACTCAAAGTCCTCCCCGCGTCGACGGCGCCTGTCTTTGTTCTGAATGTCCATACATTCCTGCTCCTTGCGAATATCCTCATCAAAAACGTTCCATGACTCCTCCAAGTGTTGGCGCCGTATTGTGGCCAACAATGAGCGATGTCAATAGTGCTCACACCATACATGATCTGGATCCTTCGGCGTGAAAATGCTCACAAGGAATCAGGCATCGTTGTATGCAACAAGGATTAAGGTGCAATAACATACCTCAAGAACCTATGCCATGACAATGGAATGGACGGTCAAGGGAAGAAGATGTCGCCCCCACTTGTTTGATATGGCGATACAAAGGGGGTAGGGGTGGGGGCACCGTGATAAGAAATGAAGTTGTGAAATTTCAAATTTTGATGGTCTTAACCTTTTCGAGTTAGTTTGAATTTGGCTTGAATTTTCAGTGTTAAATAAAGATTTCTGTACAAATTACCAATATTTCGTTGAATTTTCTAACCATGGTGTTGAGTTTTATTGAATGATTTTAGAAACCCATAAATTTCAATAGATGGCAACAGATTACATCTAATTTAAAGCCAACTACAAAAGCCATATACCGGAGGCCTTGTCGTCATGGGTGCTAGCCGATATCCCTTCTCCCCCCCCCCCCCCCATTGGGTCATCGCCGGTGTGTAAATCGATACATTTTAGTTGCGCTGCAATTAAAGAATAGAAGGTCAGCTGTGTGCATTAAAGATATAAATGACACTAGTTATTGAATCATGTGTGTTTGTCTGCAGTGACATCCGTCGCCGGGCACGGGGGTATGATCTTCTTACATTGAGAATTTTTTGTGTATCATACATGTGATATGTGATATCTGGCGGCAAGACCACAAGGCAAGATCGGTATACTGCTCAAGATGACTACGCGTAGATATATAGGATGGATGTTAACTTTTAAGACTTTTGTATGATGTGAATGTCATTGTATCATGTGAACTTGTAAAACTGCAAAGGAATGATATGTTGCCTTTGTAATTTTAGTGTTTGACGTGAATTTCATTAGCAGTGTTGGGTATCTAATGAAAATAAAATGCCTTGAAATACACAATGGAGGCAGTTCTTCATGTGCAAACGCCTCCGGCATATAGAGTATTGGAAGCAGTTGTACCGTCCAAACTGCCTGCGGGGACATAGAATTTGGAGGCGATTCTGAAACAGCCTGTGGGGTCAAAGAATCTGGAGGCAATTCTGAAACCGCCTTCGGCATATATAGCATTAGCCACACAGGCTTTGAGGCGAAAATGGTGAACCGCCATGATCCCATATACCAAAACCACCTCCAAAACCCAATTTCGTACTAGTGATCAAGTTGGCCAGCTTTGAAGCCTCATTCATCAGCAAACACATACTCCTCCTTGGGAAGAAGCATTGTCTCCTTCGGAAGGAGAACAACATGAAAGCACGAGCGATGAAGATGATCTCAATTGGAGACCGCACCACATGTCCATCGAAATTTATTTTATTACGTGTAGTTCAAATACCTCAGAACAAAGCTGAAATATTAGTCATATATGAACTAAAACCTCGACAAAAATTATGGGACGGAGGGAGTATAACTTATTGCCCGCATGTAAAAAAGCATATGACCAAGGGACCAATTAGCAGAGTGAACTAAGGCAAAATGAAGTCCCTATAACTTGATAAATCGTGCCCCATAATGAATGATCCACACCACAGATGGAAAATAAATGGGTAGCATATTCAACATATTATCAGATACAGAGAAGAGAGGGTTTCCAAATTCACTCGGATTCCTATAGATAGTATACATGAATCCATTCGATTGCACCAAACAAGTTGAGGTTAGTGTACCGGCTGCACTAACAACGCAAAATGGCGGAATGGTAAAGATATGCCATCACCAGTCACTGGCTCACCGTTCTACTGCTCCCCGCTCCATTCCAATGACGGACGATGCCGTAAGTACTTGCGATATACTATGCTTTTGCTTGTACTGCATATGTATGTACCCGATCGACGTTATTGTTGATGTTTTATTGGATTTCACAAAGCTGGCAATGTTTTGTGGTCAGCTGTCAAACGGGAGTAGTAGGCCAACACGCCAAATGGTGGATTACGTGTGTGGTTTTGTTCCTCGGTTGTGTCCAACGTGGCTTGTTCAATCATATGTACGTGTCGGATCAGATAGTGAGGCAGACTCTCGTGGCCTGGAGACTACAGTACAGACGTCCATGGTGCATCTGCAGGTGCATAAACACGAACCAAGCATGCGACTGTGACTACGATGGATCTTGTAATTGGTCAATCCGTCATTGTGATGTGAAGATGGACGATGCCTAGCTAGATGCTGCTACTATACACTATACTTTGAGCACCTGGTTCACTCTGCTAAGCAAAACTTCTTCCTATGTCACAGGAAGTGTCACTGCAGTCAACCTGCACCTTCCTCACAATGGGTATTGGACCACATCTCTGGACCTTCTCGCTCTCCTACCTCATCGCGGAGACCGATGAAACTTGTCTTCTAGTCGTGCTAGCCTGATAGTTTGAATTAGCGTGTAGCCTCGCATTCTTGATGCTTCCCAAGCCTACGCTACCCCATGACCACTAACATATGTGTCATGATTTTTGGTTTTCCTCTGAAAGCATGCCTATATATATTTACCGCATATATAGTTGGCCGGCGCACCATCAGCTAAGGTCTCCACACGAACACGGGTATGTCGTGTGCTAGCTTCATAGTGGGAGAAGCCAAGGTGATATGATATATACTGAAAGAGATACGAGTGTGATATTGACCGTGAGAGATAACAACATAATTATAACTCTCATTATTTTTGGCACACCTACCCACTGTGTAAGTAATCATAGAGCATGTGAGGAGGGGCGAGATGAAGTAGTCGCGAGTAGAGTTGGTATGTCCTTGCAAGAGGACCGGGAACTTATGGTGGTGCATAGTGTTGTGTTTTTTTATGAAAGATACGTGCCTTCATTCAAACACGAGAACCAATACAGGTACAATGCTCTCGATAAAAAATCCAAGAAACTACATAGTAACTCATTAAAATAAGAATTACAATGAAATATATCAAATACTATTTGGGAGGAAAAAGTCCCAAGGCTTCGACAAAAACACTGCCATAAACCGGGTCTCTGACGCTGCCAAACTTAGAATAATAATATTACACTTGGTACATACATTCCATAGCAAAATATATACCATTTAGATAATTCGATCTTCATCACAAAAGAACAACATGATACAACACAACAATACATACGATTTTCATCATAAAATAGGTACTGGAAATCAGAGACTAAATTAGTAATAGATATACAATACTACTATAGGTATTTTCAAGGCTTCTTCGCCTCTCGCAACCTCCCGCTCGTCCGAATGGCCGCATGATGCTTCTTAGGCACGATATTGGGTGTTGCCACATAGGCTTCTTCGGGGTCGGCCACTAGTGTCACTGGCGATGATATAGTTGGCGAGGGAGCCCGCGTCGCCCCCCCTGATCTTTGCCGAGATGAAACATTTGGTGACAATGTAGGTGGGACAGTCTTTCGAAGATATGACGCCCACCCACTAGACCCTAAATGATAATAGCGACCTTGTATTTTTGGTGGGAGTGGGTCCTTCTTCACATAATCACGAGCATAGATCACCCGAATTTCCTCCACCGGACCGTCAAGGTTTGACGCCGGAGGCAGTGTTTCCAGCACACTCCCAGCGGCATCCGTAACAACTCCTGCAAGTGGTTGTCCACGCTGCCTGTTGGTGGTTGAACTAGTGGAGCTGGCCCACTAACCCCCCTTACCCTGCCCGGTTGTTGATGCGATGGATGTGGTCATCTGCACGTCCTGCCGGCGTTCATAGCGGTGGCGTCGGTCCAGCTATCCCCCATAGCCTGCCCGGATGTTGAAAGGGCATATGTGGAGGTAGGAACGACTCCTCCAAGTGGTCGTCCACGTGAAATGGTGAAGAGCACTCACCGGAAGTAACTACGGCACCTTTTACTGCATACGGAAGTATGCATATACCTGATCGACGTTTTTCTTAATGTATTGGACTTCATGAGGCTGGCAGCATTTTGTTGTGACTTGTTCAGACGAGAGGAGGCCATGCCTAGTGGTGCGTGCGTGGCTACAGTAGAAACGTCAATGGTGCATGTGCAGATAGAAAACGCGAACCAAACAGCTAATTAAATTAAGCTCGGCTCTAGGTGCTTCTTGTTTCTCCTTCTCCCCGTCCATGTGTATATAGGCTCTGGACTGTCTGCATGTGCGTGTGTCGACCATGCAACAATTTAAGATCTTATTGGGCCTTGGGACGACCACGGATTTTTTTATTTAAGTTCTTTGGCGCACACGAGAAAAAAAACTTATGAACAATTATAACTATCATCATTTTTTGGCACACCTACCCACTGTGTAAGTAATGATAGCAAGTGCTCGCGAATAGTGTTGGTATGTCCTTGCAAGAGGACCGGGAACTTATAGCGGTGGGTAATGTTGAGTTTTCTTTTCAGAAATATTCTGCGTTTATCCAAACACGAGAATCATTGAAGGTACAATGTGTTGGGACAAACCCGGATAGCTCTCTCTCTCTCTCTTTCACTCGCTCAGACGAAGGTGGAAGGAGCACACTGTTTTTCCGGCGCACAAACGCCTCGCCGCATGAACGGCGCCTCGACTGCACGAACGGCCTCACTTTACTCAAACTGGGCACATACCCTGGCTCGGCAACACACCGGCGCAACGATCAATACACAGGGGAGGGATTCATAGGCAGGCTCGTGCCGGCTGCCACACTCGGCCACGCACGCAGCGTAGGCCGTGAGTTGAGGACCATCGCATGAGCAAAGGATCTTTGCCCAGGCTGGATCGTTTGCATTAGCATATTGCCTAAAATTCTTGATGCCTCCCAAGTCTACATACCCATGACCAAAGACACATGTGCCATCCTCTTTCTTAGCTCTGCATGGCAACTATATATATCTACGATGTACTCGTATATAGTTGGGCGGCAACCACATAAGCTAAGGTCTCCACATGGGGAAATATGTAGTGTGTGAGCTTCATTTTTATGGTTCTGAGGAGAGAAATGAGAGAAGCGGAGGTGATATATACTGATTCATATACGAGTGTGGAGGAAAAAATCTACTGAACAATTATAACTCCCATTATTTTCGCACACCTACCCACGATGCAAGTAACCTTAGAGCATGTGAGGAGGGGAAAGATGGTGACAAACTTATGGTACTACTGAGTTTGTATCAGATAATTTGTACAAACTCACAAATTTAATGGATGGCAAACTTATTGCTCCATGCCGTAATTAACAGAAACGCCACTACAGCAGACGCAATTTTTGCCAAATGCTAAATACATATGTGCATGTCTGTCACGAAACTGCCCATGCTTAACTTCATTTCTGTGTACAATCCGAAGAGGTTTATTCTCTCTTTCTTCCTTCCAATATTTTATATATATAAGCTTCTTTAAAAAATATACTATATTCATACACCAAGATGAAAAAAGCTCATTACAGTAATTTGAGAAGCGATAATTCAGAATCGAAAGATAACTTTTTAACTAACTACATCCAACGCCGATAGGCTCGCATGGTGTCTAATAAAAGAAATTTTTATGTCAAAACACTTTGTACTCTCTTGCATAATGTTCCCATTGACCTTGCCTCCACGACCACTCCAAATCCGATTCCCCGCTGATGCCTGAGAAGGCAGCGTCGCTGCTCCTATAGCCAGCCATGCAGAAGCTCCTCCATTGCTACATTTTGTATGACTATGCTATTGCTCTCTGACCAGGATTTTAGCTCGGTTTTGTGCTGAGATTGGGTATGCACACCATGCGATCTAATGCCTCTGGTTCGCGAGAGCGCTAGGGTTCTTCATGAAATGGTCAATCACCGGACAAGAACAAAAACATTATAAGAAAAAAAGGCACTAATGCAACAAGCAACCAGGGATCACATGATCTCCGTGCACAGCTAAACTAAGGAGCGCCTTAGTCTCTACTTTAAGTTACTTGTCCCATTGGTGGATTTGCATTCGTGGCCGACTGCTTGTACACACTGGCGACTAACACCACGTTGGTTAAAGAGGGCACCCCTAAGACCGCGAGGGCGGAAGGGGGCCAGATTCATAGGGAATGACGAAGCCGGGGGCAAATAATGAAGGGGAGGAATAAGGTCGGACAATTGGTGGTGGAGACACTAGCGTACTTTTGCACGGCCTATCCTAACAGGAGACAAGAACATGGCCAAGCCCAACGTCGCATGGACCACACTTTCGATCCGTTTACAGAGGAGTTCGCAATGGCTTTGTGCAGCTACTCTTTTGCTTCATTGGCTAATTCGCACTTCTTCTGTTCTGACTCAAAGTCCTCCCCGCGTCGACGGCGCCTGTCTTTGTTCTGAATGTCCATACATTCCTGCTCCTTGCGAATATCCTCATCAAAAACGTTCCATGACTCCTCCAAGTGTTGGCGCCGTATTGTGGCCAACAATGAGCGATGTCAATAGTGCTCACACCATACATGATCTGGATCCTTCGGCGTGAAAATGCTCACAAGGAATCAGGCATCGTTGTATGCAACAAGGATTAAGGTGCAATAACATACCTCAAGAACCTATGCCATGACAATGGAATGGACGGTCAAGGGAAGAAGATGTCGCCCCCACTTGTTTGATATGGCGATACAAAGGGGGTAGGGGTGGGGGCACCGTGATAAGAAATGAAGTTGTGAAATTTCAAATTTTGATGGTCTTAACCTTTTCGAGTTAGTTTGAATTTGGCTTGAATTTTCAGTGTTAAATAAAGATTTCTGTACAAATTACCAATATTTCGTTGAATTTTCTAACCATGGTGTTGAGTTTTATTGAATGATTTTAGAAACCCATAAATTTCAATAGATGGCAACAGATTACATCTAATTTAAAGCCAACTACAAAAGCCATATACCGGAGGCCTTGTCGTCATGGGTGCTAGCCGATATCCCTTCTCCCCCCCCCCCCCCCCCCCCCATTGGGTCATCGCCGGTGTGTAAATCGATACATTTTAGTTGCGCTGCAATTAAAGAATAGAAGGTCAGCTGTGTGCATTAAAGATATAAATGACACTAGTTATTGAATCATGTGTGTTTGTCTGCAGTGACATCCGTCACCGGGCACGGGGGTATGATCTTCTTACATTGAGAATTTTTTGTGTATCATACATGTGATATGTGATATCTGGCGGCAAGACCACAAGGCAAGATCGGTATACTGCTCAAGATGACTACGCGTAGATATATAGGATGGATGTTAACTTTTAAGACTTTTGTATGATGTGAATGTCATTGTATCATGTGAACTTGTAAAACTGCAAAGGAATGATATGTTGCCTTTGTAATTTTAGTGTTTGACGTGAATTTCATTAGCAGTGTTGGGTATCTAATGAAAATAAAATGCCTTGAAATACACAATGGAGGCAGTTCTTCATGTGCAAACGCCTCCGGCATATAGAGTATTGGAAGCAGTTGTACCGTCCAAACTGCCTGCGGGGACATAGAATTTGGAGGCGATTCTGAAACAGCCTGTGGGGTCAAAGAATCTGGAGGCAATTCTGAAACCGCCTTCGGCATATATAGCATTAGCCACACAGGCTTTGAGGCGAAAATGGTGAACCGCCATGATCCCATATACCAAAACCACCTCCAAAACCCAATTTCGTACTAGTGATCAAGTTGGCCAGCTTTGAAGCCTCATTCATCAGCAAACACATACTCCTCCTTGGGAAGAAGCATTGTCTCCTTCGGAAGGAGAACAACATGAAAGCACGAGCGATGAAGATGATCTCAATTGGAGACCGCACCACATGTCCATCGAAATTTATTTTATTACGTGTAGTTCAAATACCTCAGAACAAAGCTGAAATATTAGTCATATATGAACTAAAACCTCGACAAAAATTATGGGACGGAGGGAGTATAACTTATTGCCCGCATGTAAAAAAGCATATGACCAAGGGACCAATTAGCAGAGTGAACTAAGGCAAAATGAAGTCCCTATAACTTGATAAATCGTGCCCCATAATGAATGATCCACACCACAGATGGAAAATAAATGGGTAGCATATTCAACATATTATCAGATACAGAGAAGAGAGGGTTTCCAAATTCACTCGGATTCCTATAGATAGTATACATGAATCCATTCGATTGCACCAAACAAGTTGAGGTTAGTGTACCGGCTGCACTAACAACGCAAAATGGCGGAATGGTAAAGATATGCCATCACCAGTCACTGGCTCACCGTTCTACTGCTCCCCGCTCCATTCCAATGATGGACGATGCCGTAAGTACATGCGATATACTATGCTTTTGCTTGTACTGCATATGTATGTACCCGATCGACGTTATTGTTGATGTTTTATTGGATTTCACAAAGCTGGCAATGTTTTGTGGTCAGCTGTCAAACGGGAGTAGTAGGCCAACACGCCAAATGGTGGATTACGTGTGTGGTTTTGTTCCTCGGTAGTGTCCAACGTGGCTTGTTCAATCATATGTACGTGTCGGATCAGATAGTGAGGCAGACTCTCGTGGCCTGGAGACTACAGTACAGACGTCCATGATGCATCTGCAGGTGCATAAACACGAACCAAGCATGTGACTGTGACTACGATGGATCTTGTAATTGGTCAATCCGTCATTGTGATGTGAAGATGGACGATGCCTAGCTAGATGCTGCTACTATACACTATACTTTGAGCACCTGGTTCACTCTGCTAAGCAAAACTTCTTCCTATGTCACAGGAAGTGTCACTGCAGTCAACCTGCACCTTCCTCACAATGGGTATTGGACCACATCTCTGGACCTTCTCGCTCTCCTACCTCATCGCGGAGACCGATGAAACTTGTCTTCTAGTCGTGCTAGCCTGAAAGTTTGAATTAGCGTGTAGCCTCGCATTCTTGATGCTTCCCAAGCCTACGCTACCCCATGACCACTAACATATGTGTCATGATTTTTGGTTTTCCTCTGAAAGCATGCCTATATATATTTACCGCATATATAGTTGGCCGGCGCACCATCAGCTAAGGTCTCCACACGAACACGGGTATGTCGTGTGCTAGCTTCATAGTGGGAGAAGCCAAGGTGATATGATATATATTGAAAGAGATACGAGTGTGATATTGACCGTGAGAGATAACAACATAATTATAACTCTCATTATTTTTGGCACACCTACCCACTGTGTAAGTAATCATAGAGCATGTGAGGAGGGGCGAGATGAAGTAGTCGCGAGTAGAGTTGGTATGTCCTTGCAAGAGGACCGGGAACTTATGGTGGTGCATAGTGTTGTGTTTTTTTATGAAAGATACGTGCCTTCATTCAAACACGAGAACCAATACAGGTACAATGCTCTCGATAAAAAATCCAAGAAACTACATAGTAACTCATTAAAATAAGAATTACAATGAAATATATCAAATACTATTTGGGAGGAAAAAGTCCCAAGGCTTCGACAAAAACACTGCCATAAACCGGGTCTCTGACGCTGCCAAACTTAGAATAATAATATTACACTTGGTACATACATTCCATAGCAAAATATATACCATTTAGATAATTCGATCTTCATCACAAAAGAACAACATGATACAACACAACAATACATACGATTTTCATCATAAAATAGGTACTGGAAATCAGAGACTAAATTAGTAATAGATATACAATACTACTATAGGTATTTTCAAGGCTTCTTCGCCTCTCGCAACCTCCCGCTCGTCCGAATGGCCGCATGATGCTTCTTAGGCACGATATTGGGTGTTGCCACATAGGCTTCTTCGGGGTCGGCCACTAGTGTCACTGGCGATGATATAGTTGGCGAGGGAGCCCGCGTCGCCCCCCCTGATCTTTGCCGAGATGAAATAATTTGGTGACAATGTAGGTGGGACAGTCTTTCGAAGATATGACGCCCACCCACTAGACCCTAAATGATAATAGCGACCTTGTATTTTTGGTGGGAGTGGGTCCTTCTTCACATAATCACGAGCATAGATCACCCGAATTTCCTCCACCGGACCGTCAAGGTTTGACGCCGGAGGCAGTGTTTCCAGCACACTCCCAGCGGCATCCGTAACAACTCCTGCAAGTGGTTGTCCACGCTGCCTGTTGGTGGTTGAACTAGTGGAGCTGGCCCACTAACCCCCCTTACCCTGCCCGGTTGTTGATGCGATGGATGTGGTCATCTGCACGTCCTGCCGGCGTTCATAGCGGTGGCGTCGGTCCAGCTATCCCCCATAGCCTGCCCGGATGTTGAAAGGGCATATGTGGAGGTAGGAACGACTCCTCCAAGTGGTCGTCCACGTGAAATGGTGAAGAGCACTCACCGGAAGTAACTACGGCACCTTTTACTGCATACGGAAGTATGCATATACCTGATCGACGTTTTTCTTAATGTATTGGACTTCATGAGGCTGGCAGCATTTTGTTGTGACTTGTTCAGACGAGAGGAGGCCATGCCTAGTGGTGCGTGCGTGGCTACAGTAGAAACGTCAATGGTGCATGTGCAGATAGAAAACGCGAACCAAACAGCTAATTAAATTAAGCTCGGCTCTAGGTGCTTCTTGTTTCTCCTTCTCCCCGTCCATGTGTATATAGGCTCTGGACTGTCTGCATGTGCGTGTGTCGACCATGCAACAATTTAAGATCTTATTGGGCCTTGGGACGACCACGGATTTTTTTATTTAAGTTCTTTGGCGCACATGAGAAAAAAAACTTATGAACAATTATAACTCTCATCATTTTTTGGCACACCTACCCACTGTGTAAGTAATGATAGCAAGTGCTCGCGAATAGTGTTGGTATGTCCTTGCAAGAGGACCGGGAACTTATAGCGGTGGGTAATGTTGAGTTTTCTTTTCAGAAATATTCTGCGTTTATCCAAACACGAGAATCATTGAAGGTACAATGTGTTGGGACAAACCCGGATAGCTCTCTCTCTCTCTCTTTCACTCGCTCAGACGAAGGTGGAAGGAGCACACTGTTTTTCCGGCGCACAAACGCCTCGCCGCATGAACGGCGCCTCGACTGCACGAACGGCCTCACTTTACTCAAACTGGGCACATACCCTGGCTCGGCAACACACCGGCGCAACGATCAATACACAGGGGAGGGATTCATAGGCAGGCTCGTGCCGGCTGCCACACTCGGCCACGCACGCAGCGTAGGCCGTGAGTTGAGGACCATCGCATGAGCAAAGGATCTTTGCCCAGGCTGGATCGTTTGCATTAGCATATTGCCTAAAATTCTTGATGCCTCCCAAGTCTACATACCCATGACCAAAGACACATGTGCCATCCTCTTTCTTAGCTCTGCATGGCAACTATATATATCTACGATGTACTCGTATATAGTTGGGCGGCAACCACATAAGCTAAGGTCTCCACATGGGGAAATATGTAGTGTGTGAGCTTCATTTTTATGGTTCTGAGGAGAGAAATGAGAGAAGCGGAGGTGATATATACTGATTCATATACGAGTGTGGAGGAAAAAATCTACTGAACAATTATAACTCCCATTATTTTCGCACACCTACCCACGATGCAAGTAACCTTAGAGCATGTGAGGAGGGGAAAGATGGTGACAAACTTATGGTACTACTGAGTTTGTATCAGATAATTTGTACAAACTCACAAATTTAATGGATGGCAAACTTATTGCTCCATGCCGTAATTAACAGAAACGCCACTACAGCAGACGCAATTTTTGCCAAATGCTAAATACATATGTGCATGTCTGTCACGAAACTGCCCATGCTTAACTTCATTTCTGTGTACAATCCGAAGAGGTTTATTCTCTCTTTCTTCCTTCCAATATTTTATATATATAAGCTTCTTTAAAAAATATACTATATTCATACACCAAGATGAAAAAAGCTCATTACAGTAATTTGAGAAGCGATAATTCAGAATCGAAAGATAACTTTTTAACTAACTACATCCAACGCCGATAGGCTCGCATGGTGTCTAATAAAAGAAATTTTTATGTCAAAACACTTTGTACTCTCTTGCATAATGTTCCCATTGACCTTGCCTCCACGACCACTCCAAATCCGATTCCCCGCTGATGCCTGAGAAGGCAGCGTCGCTGCTCCTATAGCCAGCCATGCAGAAGCTCCTCCATTGCTACATTTTGTATGACTATGCTATTGCTCTCTGACCAGGATTTTAGCTCGGTTTTGTGCTGAGATTGGGTATGCACACCATGCGATCTAATGCCTCTGGTTCGCGAGAGCGCTAGGGTTCTTCATGAAATGGTCAATCACCGGACAAGAACAAAAACATTATAAGAAAAAAAGGCACTAATGCAACAAGCAACCAGGGATCACATGATCTCCGTGCACAGCTAAACTAAGGAGCGCCTTAGTCTCTACTTTAAGTTACTTGTCCCATTGGTGGATTTGCATTCGTGGCCGACTGCTTGTACACACTGGCGACTAACACCACGTTGGTTAAAGAGGGCACCCCTAAGACCGCGAGGGCGGAAGGGGGCCAGATTCATAGGGAATGACGAAGCCGGGGGCAAATAATGAAGGGGAGGAATAAGGTCGGACAATTGGTGGTGGAGACACTAGCGTACTTTTGCACGGCCTATCCCAACAGGAGACAAGAACATGGCCAAGCCCAACGTCGCATGGACCACACTTTCGATCCGTTTACAGAGGAGTTCGCAATGGCTTTGTGCAGCTACTCTTTTGCTTCATTGGCTAATTCGCACTTCTTCTGT
The DNA here is from genome assembly GCA_039707655.1 of Elymus sibiricus. NCBI lineage: Eukaryota > Viridiplantae > Streptophyta > Magnoliopsida > Poales > Poaceae > Elymus > Elymus sibiricus. The sequence goes on along the minus strand of CM077668.1, from coordinate 15,582,307 downwards.
TCTGACTCAAAGTCCTCCCCGCGTCGACGGCGCCTGTCTTTGTTCTGAATGTCCATACATTCCTGCTCCTTGCGAATATCCTCATCAAAAACGTTCCATGACTCCTCCAAGTGTTGGCGCCGTATTGTGGCCAACAATGAGCGATGTCAATAGTGCTCACACCATACATGATCTGGATCCTTCGGCGTGAAAATGCTCACAAGGAATCAGGCATCGTTGTATGCAACAAGGATTAAGGTGCAATAACATACCTCAAGAACCTATGCCATGACAATGGAATGGACGGTCAAGGGAAGAAGATGTCGCCCCCACTTGTTTGATATGGCGATACAAAGGGGGTAGGGGTGGGGGCACCGTGATAAGAAATGAAGTTGTGAAATTTCAAATTTTGATGGTCTTAACCTTTTCGAGTTAGTTTGAATTTGGCTTGAATTTTCAGTGTTAAATAAAGATTTCTGTACAAATTACCAATATTTCGTTGAATTTTCTAACCATGGTGTTGAGTTTTATTGAATGATTTTAGAAACCCATAAATTTCAATAGATGGCAACAGATTACATCTAATTTAAAGCCAACTACAAAAGCCATATACCGGAGGCCTTGTCGTCATGGGTGCTAGCCGATATCCCTTCTCCCCCCCCCCCCCCCATTGGGTCATCGCCGGTGTGTAAATCGATACATTTTAGTTGCGCTGCAATTAAAGAATAGAAGGTCAGCTGTGTGCATTAAAGATATAAATGACACTAGTTATTGAATCATGTGTGTTTGTCTGCAGTGACATCCGTCGCCGGGCACGGGGGTATGATCTTCTTACATTGAGAATTTTTTGTGTATCATACATGTGATATGTGATATCTGGCGGCAAGACCACAAGGCAAGATCGGTATACTGCTCAAGATGACTACGCGTAGATATATAGGATGGATGTTAACTTTTAAGACTTTTGTATGATGTGAATGTCATTGTATCATGTGAACTTGTAAAACTGCAAAGGAATGATATGTTGCCTTTGTAATTTTAGTGTTTGACGTGAATTTCATTAGCAGTGTTGGGTATCTAATGAAAATAAAATGCCTTGAAATACACAATGGAGGCAGTTCTTCATGTGCAAACGCCTCCGGCATATAGAGTATTGGAAGCAGTTGTACCGTCCAAACTGCCTGCGGGGACATAGAATTTGGAGGCAATTCTGAAACAGCCTGTGGGGTCAAAGAATCTGGAGGCAATTCTGAAACCGCCTTCGGCATATATAGCATTAGCCACACAGGCTTTGAGGCGAAAATGGTGAACCGCCATGATCCCATATACCAAAACCACCTCCAAAACCCAATTTCGTACTAGTGATCAAGTTGGCCAGCTTTGAAGCCTCATTCATCAGCAAACACATACTCCTCCTTGGGAAGAAGCATTGTCTCCTTCGGAAGGAGAACAACATGAAAGCACGAGCGATGAAGATGATCTCAATTGGAGACCGCACCACATGTCCATCGAAATTTATTTTATTACGTGTAGTTCAAATACCTCAGAACAAAGCTGAAATATTAGTCATATATGAACTAAAACCTCGACAAAAATTATGGGACGGAGGGAGTATAACTTATTGCCCGCATGTAAAAAAGCATATGACCAAGGGACCAATTAGCAGAGTGAACTAAGGCAAAATGAAGTCCCTATAACTTGATAAATCGTGCCCCATAATGAATGATCCACACCACAGATGGAAAATAAATGGGTAGCATATTCAACATATTATCAGATACAGAGAAGAGAGGGTTTCCAAATTCACTCGGATTCCTATAGATAGTATACATGAATCCATTCGATTGCACCAAACAAGTTGAGGTTAGTGTACCGGCTGCACTAACAACGCAAAATGGTGGAATGGTAAAGATATGCCATCACCAGTCACTGGCTCACCGTTCTACTGCTCCCCGCTCCATTCCAATGATGGACGATGCCGTAAGTACATGCGATATACTATGCTTTTGCTTGTACTGCATATGTATGTACCCGATCGACGTTATTGTTGATGTTTTATTGGATTTCACAAAGCTGGCAATGTTTTGTGGTCAGCTGTCAAACGGGAGTAGTAGGCCAACACGCCAAATGGTGGATTACGTGTGTGGTTTTGTTCCTCGGTAGTGTCCAACGTGGCTTGTTCAATCATATGTACGTGTCGGATCAGATAGTGAGGCAGACTCTCGTGGCCTGGAGACTACAGTACAGACGTCCATGATGCATCTGCAGGTGCATAAACACGAACCAAGCATGTGACTGTGACTACGATGGATCTTGTAATTGGTCAATCCGTCATTGTGATGTGAAGATGGACGATGCCTAGCTAGATGCTGCTACTATACACTATACTTTGAGCACCTGGTTCACTCTGCTAAGCAAAACTTCTTCCTATGTCACAGGAAGTGTCACTGCAGTCAACCTGCACCTTCCTCACAATGGGTATTGGACCACATCTCTGGACCTTCTCGCTCTCCTACCTCATCGCGGAGACCGATGAAACTTGTCTTCTAGTCGTGCTAGCCTGAAAGTTTGAATTAGCGTGTAGCCTCGCATTCTTGATGCTTCCCAAGCCTACGCTACCCCATGACCACTAACATATGTGTCATGATTTTTGGTTTTCCTCTGAAAGCATGCCTATATATATTTACCGCATATATAGTTGGCCGGCGCACCATCAGCTAAGGTCTCCACACGAACACGGGTATGTCGTGTGCTAGCTTCATAGTGGGAGAAGCCAAGGTGATATGATATATATTGAAAGAGATACGAGTGTGATATTGACCGTGAGAGATAACAACATAATTATAACTCTCATTATTTTTGGAACACCTACCCACTGTGTAAGTAATCATAGAGCATGTGAGGAGGGGCGAGATGAAGTAGTCGCGAGTAGAGTTGGTATGTCCTTGCAAGAGGACCGGGAACTTATGGTGGTGCATAGTGTTGTGTTTTTTTATGAAAGATACGTGCCTTCATTCAAACACGAGAACCAATACAGGTACAATGCTCTCGATAAAAAATCCAAGAAACTACATAGTAACTCATTAAAATAAGAATTACAATGAAATATATCAAATACTATTTGGGAGGAAAAAGTCCCAAGGCTTCGACAAAAACACTGCCATAAACCGGGTCTCTGACGCTGCCAAACTTAGAATAATAATATTACACTTGGTACATACATTCCATAGCAAAATATATACCATTTAGATAATTCGATCTTCATCACAAAAGAACAACATGATACAACACAACAATACATACGATTTTCATCATAAAATAGGTACTGGAAATCAGAGACTAAATTAGTAATAGATATACAATACTACTATAGGTATTTTCAAGGCTTCTTCGCCTCTCGCAACCTCCCGCTCGTCCGAATGGCCGCATGATGCTTCTTAGGCACGATATTGGGTGTTGCCACATAGGCTTCTTCGGGGTCGGCCACTAGTGTCACTGGCGATGATATAGTTGGCGAGGGAGCCCGCGTCGCCCCCCCTGATCTTTGCCGAGATGAAACATTTGGTGACAATGTAGGTGGGACAGTCTTTCGAAGATATGACGCCCACCCACTAGACCCTAAATGATAATAGCGACCTTGTATTTTTGGTGGGAGTGGGTCCTTCTTCACATAATCACGAGCATAGATCACCCGAATTTCCTCCACCGGACCGTCAAGGTTTGACGCCGGAGGCAGTGTTTCCAGCACACTCCCAGCGGCATCCGTAACAACTCCTGCAAGTGGTTGTCCACGCTGCCTGTCGGTGGTTGAACTAGTGGAGCTGGCCCACTAACCCCCTTACCCTGCCCGGTTGTTGATGCGATGGATGTGGTCATCTGCACGTCCTGCCGGCGTTCATAGCGGTGGCGTCGGTCCAGCTATCCCCCATAGCCTGCCCGGATGTTGAAAGGGCATATGTGGAGGTAGGAACGACTCCTCCAAGTGGTCGTCCACGCGAAATGGTGAAGAGCACTCACCGGAAGTAACTACGGCACCTTTTGCTGCATACAGAAGTATGCATATACCCGATCGACGTTTTTCTTAATGTATTGGACTTCATGAGGCTGGCAGCGTTTTGTTGTGACTTGTTCAGACGAGGGGAGGCCATGCCTAATGGTGCGTGCGTGGCTACAGCAGAAACGTCAATGGTGCATGTGTAGATAGAAAACACGAACCAAACAGCTAATTAAATTAAGCTCGGCTCTAGGTGCTTCTTGTTTCTCCTTCTCCCCGTCCATGTGTATATAGGCTCTGGAGTGTCTGCATGTGCGTGTTTCGACCATGCAACAATTTAAGACCTTATTGGGCCTTGGGACGACCACGGATTTTTTTATTTAAGTTCTGTGGCGCACATGAGAAAAAAAAACTTATGAACAATTATAACTCTCATCATTTTTTGGCACACCTACCCACTGTGTAAGTAATGATAGCAAGTGCTCGCGAATAGTGTTGGTATGTCCTTGCAAGAGGACCGGGAACTTATAGCGGTGGGTAATGTTGAGTTTTCTTTTCAGAAATATTCTGCGTTTATCCAAACACGAGAATCATTGAAGGTACAATGTGTTGGGACAAACCCGGATAGCTCTCTCTCTCTCTCTTTCACTCGCTCAGACGAAGGTGGAAGGAGCACACTGTTTTTCCGGCGCACAAACGCCTCGCCGCACGAACGGCGCCTCGACTGCACGAACTGCCTCACTTTACTCAAACTGGGCACATACCCTGGCTCGGCAACACACCGGCGCAACGATCAATACACAGGGGAGGGATTCATAGGCAGGCTCGTGCCGGCTGCCACACTCGGCCACGCACGCACGTAGCCATGCAACCTTATCCTAACTAACCCACGCATGCACTACTAGATGAGAAATCCACTAACAAACTAACTAGCTACATGCATCCACTAGCTAACTGATGCACCACTCGCTAGCTAACAAACTGGACTGACTCAGCTAACAGAAACGTAGCGCTTACGGACACAACGCTCACCGCGTGCATGCCTCCTGGCGATCCGGTCTTATCTCGATCGTGAGCCCGTCTCCTCGTCCGCACGACCTGGCCGCCAGGTTGCTTCGCTGCACACTACCTCCGTCGCCCTACGACCACAAGCCTGGCCACAAACCGGCTCGACTCGAACCCGACCTAAACACACGCGCACACACCCTTTATTCCGAACACAATGCTCTGGAAATCACGGTTTTTATTCAAACACCAGACCATTTTTGGTGACGAAAATTGATTTAACGTGACACAAGTGCGCCGTCACAAAATAGTCTATATTTTGTAGTGAGTGCACTGCACTAGCAAGCAACGCAGTGGTAAAGATCTTCAATAATGCACGGTTACAAGCGGCACGTAAATATGGACCGCTAACACCGTCTTGTCTGTGTCTCTCCGGACTCCGTATGTAGTCCGCTATGGGAATGAACCAGCTGGAAGGAAACACCTCCGATCTCAGCGGTTACACAGTTACTCAGCGGTGCAAATTGATAGCATTTTTTTCCCTATCTTAATTGAAGGAAACACCTCCGATCTCCCCGCCCATTGATGCCCACATGCATTTGGTAGCTATTGCACGCTAAGTAACGAATAGTGAATTTACGATATGCCTACATCAGTCTCAAAAGTCAACCACTAAGCAGGTCGTTTTTTTATACGAATTGTGTGTCAGATACGGGTGTGATCTTGATTGTGAGAAAGAAGAAACTTCGGAACAATCATAACTCTCATTCCTTGCAGCACAACTACACGATGTGCAACCAATCCTAGAGCGTGTGACGAGGGGAGAGATGAAGTTGTCACGAGTAGCGTTGGTATGTCCTTGGAAGAGGACCAAGAACTTATTGCGCTGCGTAGTGTTGAGCAAGGTTTTAAATTTCACAAACAGAAAAATGTTGGTCCTCATTAAAAAGTGCGGAACTTCAGAAATTCTTTGGGATTCCAATCTATCAAATTTCACTTTCTAAAATAATTTGGATGGAGTTATTTTTTTTTATAAAATTAGTTTTAATCTAGCTCATATTTTCAGGGTTAAAAATATTTTGGTACCCGCCGAAATTACCGATATTTCATTGAATTTTCTAACCCTGGTCTTGAGTTTGTATGAGGATATTGTACAAACTCATAAATTTTAGTGGATGTAAAACTGATTACACCGACTTCCAATGCAACTACAAAAAAAAAAAATTGTTGATCAATTAACATTTTTATTCACACATCGGAACAATTATCTCCTTTGAAATTCGTTCTGCCTAGTAGCTCCGCTCCAGAAGTCTTCTAAAAACTTGGCTCATGATGAGTAGCTTCCCGATTGTAATACAAGCTATCTAGTTAGCACTCTGTATCTTTGTTTCCACTTTCCTTTTATTTCCTATCTATTGTGAAGCCCTTGTAATCCTAGTCCGTTGATGCCTTTATTTATACATAGTCGGGCTACGTGCGAGCTCCTTCTCTCAGGCTCTGCTGGCGCCTTTTCTCTGAAAAAAATATACATGCTAAACTATCTTGCTTAGTCAGTTATGCCAAACATGACTAGCCTAGCCAATTCTTTGGATAGGGGAGCCAAGACACCGGGTGAGTTCCAGCAAAAATCAAATGGAACCATGTTGGCTCGTCTCCAATCACGCGCCACAAAACTCTGTTATGCCTACTTGTCGTTTGGAATCAGTGCAGCATGTAATTCTTTATGTCTCCCAATCCTTCATATATTTAGGATTTGGAAAAAGCATTCCGTGATTATATTTTTTTGGATGCTAATGCAGTCACATGTCTATGAATCTACGACGCACTTGGTGCATCCTGAGCTCTTCTCACTTGTATAATATTTTCTAGCTTCAGAGACACACTTGGTGCATCCTGAGCTCTCCTCACATGTATAATATGTTCTATCTTCCGAGGGTCCTAAGGAGAGGGTAGAGAAAAGCTGTGATTAATGTCGATCACGGTTGAAGTGTAGTCTGGATGAGTTGCATAAGAGAATTTATATGGAAATGTAGGAGTGAGTAGTTGATGAATCTTTATCCCTCATTATTTTCTCTCACTATGTTGCAGCTACCACGGCATGTAACATTAGAGCAAGTGAGATTGGAAGGACTACCATGGGTCAGTTTAAGTTCTTGTCTGCCGATGCATGAGAACATCATGGCGAGTAGCCATAAATTCTGAGGCAGTTGCTAAGCGATTTGTGGCCCACCATAGATGACGAGCACATGACAACCTAGTTGATACTCCATCAGTTTAAAAAAGTAACGCTTATAAAAAAGCAGTATTGGAACCTTCAGAAATGTTCTTTCTAAAGAATCCGGTTTCGTAAAATAAGAGAATATTCCATTAGATGGTGTACATTGAGAATTCATAATAACTAGCTAACTATCCTTGCGTTGCGAGCGGGCATAATATTGTAGTGGACTAGTGGTTCAACATCAATTGTGCCTCGTATATACCTTTGCCCACAATTTCCACCTCCCGAATCGGATTTCATCACATATGCCAATGGCCCATCCATGCACCACTCGTAAGAAGCTTAGTACTATCAAATGGTATACATTAATGTAATGTGAGGAACGTAAAGCTAGGATTACTACGTTTCATTTTATTAAACAAAAAATGGATTAGTTTTCATATTACTGCAAGATGCTATGGATTAGGGATGGGCACGGGTGAAAAAAAAGCAAGCGAATTGAGGTAAGGAATGAGTAGGAGAAGGAAGAAATGTACTGATTTGGTTTAGAGTTTTTCTAGGTACTCTACATATATTGTTTTACGTTTTGAGGGAATGAGTGGGATAAGAAAACAAAAGTATCGATTTGTTTTAGATTATTTCATGTAATTCTATATACATTGGTTTTTGTTTTGTGCACCCTCCGTTTAGATAAAGAAAAATCTAAAAAAACTAGGGTGACGTAAAGTGGCAGGGGAAAAAGATAAGGCTAACGTACCAACTGCACTCATTTAATAATACTCCTGTATAATAGTAAAAAGATAAAATCCCGGTGATTTGTCCTTAACGCCGAGCACTTCGAGGCGCTGGCAAAGTTTTGTGTCACCCGTCAACGTACGAAGCCAAATGATGGTGCATACGTGGCGGGTTTTGCATGTCATGTGCGTCTATCCACGCCTGTTCATTCAGGTGTACGTGTCGGATTAGAGCTCGATCGGCATATAGCTACATAAGTGAGTAGTGCAAGGAACGGGAATGTATCCGGTGCACCCGCACTTGTGGTGCTACCGATGCACCGAATGCCATAGAATACTTCAAAAAATCTGAAAAAAATCGAGCACATTGACACAACATCAAAGTACAGTGTCACAAAATTTCGTACAAAATGTGAAATATTTCTTGAAAAAATGATAAATTTGACATCAGTGTGATAATGGGCCAAATCTAAAACTTAACTTATGTTATGTACTATTCAGTGTTGAATTTGTCATTTTTGTTTTCCAAGCTATGTTTCAAATTTTGCCTTGAAATTTTGTGACAACCCACATTGATGTTGTGTGAATGTGCTAAATTTTTTCAGACTTTTTTGAACATTTTAAAAACGCAACGTGAGTTTGATGCACCGGTAGCACCACAAGCACCGGTGCACAAGATATTCTCCCTGCAAGGAACAGACAGACTCTCCTGAGTCGTGGGCTGGCGTTTTCTTGAAGGCTACAGTACACAACATGTTGTGCTTAGTTGATGGACAGTAGCCATAGGAACAAATAAGATAGGCGAATTGTGGTTAGGCAACCACGATTATCAATCATACTTCAACTGTAATGATAATCAAAACCTTAATTACGTTAACAACAGTTGTGATACACTGAGATGTACTCCGTTCGGTCACAAAGATAAGATGTTTTAAATATTTAGATATGGATTACATATGGATTGAAATGAGTGAATAAACACCATAAAACGTGTCTATATACATTCGATTCTAAAAAGTTAGAACATCTTATATTTATGAATGGACGGAGTAGTAAATTGTGGGTGAATCGTACTGAGCTTCAGGCAAGGGCCAAGAGGGCCATAGTGACTAGAAAATACAACAAAAGAAGAAAAAAAATCCGTCGTCGGGACTCTCAGTTGAGAGCTGAGTATCCTAACCGCCTTCACTAGACGGATCAATTGGATTAGAAGAGTGAAGTCTTATATATATGAAGGAAATTATGATAGCCAACTGTAGCGCCAACCACAACACCTCTCGCTCAGTTTGCAGTTGTTGTGCTAGGAAGAAATCTAGTTAATTACCATGGAAATCTTAGCTCTTCTATTAAGGAAAAAAAGTTCTACCCGGCCACATCTAACAACTTACTCCCACCGTTCACTATTTTAAGATGTTTTGGCTATTTTAATACGGACTACATACCTACTGAAATGAGTGAACAAACACATTAAAACGCGTCTGTATACATCTGTTTCAGAAAAAAGTCAGAACGTCTTATAGTAGTGAATAGAGGGAGTTCTTTGCATGCACGAAAGATTATAGGACCAATAATCAAATCATTAATTGATAGTAATGTAAAGGGTTCTGTACCTCTGTTAGTTGACTACGCCTCTGTCATGTATTGGGAATAAGAACACAACTGCTTAATTTCTATATTTTCTCTTCTAAGGCATAGTTGCATGAAGGTTGACACTCAGAGATCGTGCAAGACAGTAGGGTGGGCGAAGGTCGCTGCGTTGAGGATGCCTGCAGCAGCAGCGGGCCTTGATCGCTTGCATTGGCGTGTAGCCTGGAATTCTGGATGCCTCCCAAGCCTACATTAGACATGACTAAGGACATATGCATCATTGTTTTCTATCTGCGTGTGAAAGCGCAAAAACATATATCTCTACGACACTTTTGGCCAGCGCACCATAAACTAAGGTCTCCACATGACTAGGTTCTGATGATAGAAAGGAGAGAAGCAAATGGGATTTATATTGAGTGAGATACGAGTGTAATCTTGATCATGAGAAAAATAAACTTATAAACAATTAAGGCTCTCATTATTTTCTCTCGCTACGGAACACCTACCCACTTTGTAAGTATTCTTAGAGCATGTGAGGAGAGGGAAATGATGTAGTCTCTTAGGTTGGCACCTACCCAGATCGGCAAGGGCTGCGCCAGCCCTGCCGCCAAGGCCACCGCTGGGACGCCGGCCAGCCGCCACGCTGTCGTTGTCCATCAGGGCGCGCGCCTTGGTCCAGATCGACGCCGCCACGAACCAGATCGGGATCACACCCTCGAGATGGGGCGTCCCGCGCCACCCAAAGACCCGGGAGGGGAGGTAGTACCTCCGCCGCCGCCGTCGGATGCACGGGCTTTGCCCGGTGCCGACCACCGGCGGCGGCGGAGGGGAGGGAGGACCGTAGGCTGGGGCTGGGGCCCCTCGGTCGCCCTCACGGGGGGCGACGGAGGGGAGGAGAGGGGAGCGGCGGCCGTGATTTGGTGGCGGCGGCGGCGACGGCGACGGAGAGTTAACTAGTTATCATAATCCACTTAGGGGCCTTGATATATTTTTGTTGTTATCTGAACATGGTAAGTCGGCCGGTTCTGTTACTGCCAATCAATCACGTGGATTAGATTCACAAAACTAAAGTTGGGGTATACTGGAAGCTAAGTTTGGCATGCCATGGGGGGAAAGCCATCCTTGTGTACCTTTGCACGACTGATAAAAAATAACACATATTCAGTTTCTGAAGTATTTGAGAAAGAAAAAAATCCACTATATTAGACTTTGTTAGATGAGTGTGAATTTACAAACCGCTTCAACTTCTCTGCAAAGTGCTAGTATTTACATACTAGTACTTGGAAATAGCTGACAAAATTTTCAATAACATGGCCATATTTTTAACATCTAGATAGATTAGATGGTTAGCTGTATGCTTTAGATATATAAATAACACTAGCTACTGACTCATATGACTTACGATATCTGGCAGGTGATCTGTATATATTATTTGCATCCCTTGAGAACTTTTGTGTGTATCTTGCCCGTCCATAGACCTGGCAAAAACATGTTAGAACCATAAACAGTTCAGAGAAGCAAAACATAACTACTACAAATTTCCCACAAGTTTTTGTGCAGCACAGCAAACGGATCCTCCAGCAAGACACAATTTGAGAATAAGTTCAGCATAAATTCAGGAATCAGCAATGCGGATCACTCCTGGATCAATTGCTGATAGCTTCATCAGGTTCGTCAGCTTCGAAGAAACACTCATCAGCAAACACACTCCTTGGAAAGCAGCATTATCTCCTTCCCTGAGTAGCCCTGCCGAGAACAACATGAAAGCAGAAACGGTGAAGATGATCTCAATTAGAAACGGCACCGCATGTCCATCAAAAGTTACTTCATTACATGTCGCCTAAATCCCCCCCGCACACAGCTGAAATACCAATCGTATAGAACTTATCGCCCCCATAGTAAAAAAAAAAGCATATAACAAAGGTAGAGATGGTCAGACTGAATTAGGTCCACATGAAGTCCTTATAACTTGCCCAATTGTGCGCCATATATAGTGAACGATCCTCGCCGCAGCTGAAAAGTAAATGGTTAGCAAACTCAACATACATGATCACAGAAAGAGCAAAGTGGGTTTTCAGATCCAGTCGGATTCCTGTAGATGAGATGCAACAGTCCCTTTCAAGTGCACCAAACAAATTGGGTGTAGCGCACTTGCTGCACTAACAATACAAATCGACGAAATGGTAAAGATATGCCATCACCAGTCACAGTTGTACATACTATTGTACTTCCTCTGTACCAGAATACTTGTCGCTGGGGAAGTTCCCCCAGCGACAAGTATTGTGGTACAGAGAGTACAAAATAAGCGATTTGCCCGTCACTGAGTAACGCGAGAGAGAGAGAGAGCTCACTGAAAATAACTATGGCACATGTACTGCATACAACAGTATGCATGTACCTGACGTTGTTTATGTATTGGATTCCACGAGGCAATATTTTGCTGTTTGCTCAGGTGTACGTGTCGGATTAGGCGTCGATCGGCTTACCTAAATGAGCACCGCAAGGAACAGACATACACTCGTGGGTCGTGGCCTAGCCTTTTCTTGCAGGCTACAGTAGACACGTCCATGGTGGTATGTGCATGTGCAGATAGAAAACTTTCCTTTTTCATGCCGACTTGTAGACTGAAACCAACGATTACCCGGACTACCAGCCACGCTGTCACATCTTAGCGTGCTACATGCATAATAAACACATAACCTCATGCAGGAACTCAACTTAACTGGTGCACGTCCATCTTCACGTTTATCTTCATCTTCTCAACGGTTGCTTGTACACGGGGAGACACATCTCTTCACCCGCCACATCTTCACATCTTCTTTTCCTCGCTGTTCGTTGGTGACACAACTTACCAAACGACGCTTCCCGTCCGACGGCATCACAACTCCCATATACGCGCAACTCAACTTCACCGTATATGAACTCGCCGGAACTCCTTGATCACGAACAGAAACGCAAGGCACACTATCACATGTTTAGATTACTCCAACAAAGCCTATATTATTCATGACCACCAGTGATATATGCTTGTCTTCCTTTTCTCTACGTGAAAGCGTGACTATATATATCTGCGATATCTATTGACAGCTCACCATTAACTAAGGTCTCCATGCTGGTATATTGTGTTCTAGCTTCATATAGGCCGGGTTGATGAGAGAAATGAGAGAAGCAGAGGTGATATATATTGGGTTAAATACGAGTGCGATCTTGGCCATGAGAAAAGATGGAAAAATTATAGCTCTCATTACTTTCTCCCGCTACGCAACACCTACCCACATTGTAAGTATTCCTAGTATGTGAGAAGGGGGAAATGAAAAAATCTCTTAGCATCGGTACGTCCTTGCAAGAGGACCGAGAACTGATGGTAGTGGGTTGTGTTGAGTTTGCATGAATAATTTTATAAACCCATAATAAACTTAATGGATGGCCAACTGATTACTACATGCCTTCATTCCATGGTTATACACAAGCCCGGGCGTAATGGTGTGCAGCCGGTGGGACGGCACAGGCCCCAACTTTCTAGGGGCCCCAAATTTCCGACGGTTAGTCCATATGCTACAGGCTCATTAATTCCACCATCCGCGTGGCAGGCCTACCGTGGCGGGGTGCGATGCTAGGTGGACGACCACTCGACGAGTCCTCTAGCGCGCATGGCTGCAACACATCTCTTCGCAAGGAGTAGGGGAGAAGGTCGTGGAGGGAGCCGCCGCCGGTGTTGTAGTCTGAGAGAACCAGCGGCGTGAAGGGAACAGGCACTCGCCGCTGATGGCGGGCGGGGCCAGCGACACGCGTGCGTAGCTCTGGCTGGTACTTTCCCATGTACAGGGAGATCGATGTGCCACGAGGAGGCGCGCAGCTGAATCTGCGGGTGGTGCTTGGTTCATCAGTGACCTAGATTTCCATGAGGGATACCCGTCTAAACAACTTCTTCTCTTCATCTAAACTGGTGCGATGCCATGCTTACTCGTGATTAACTTTTTTTTCATGCACTCATGAATACAACTTACCAAGAATAGTTGCTAGTAAATCTGGTACAAATCAGAGACTAAGCTATCAGGTTTATAACACTTATGATTCAATTTCATGATTTTTTTTGGGTGAATCATTCAAAGAAAATTATGCAGTCAGATTAGGCCTCATTTTAGGGTTTGGCACAGGCCCCTGATTTTGCCGGCCCGACCCTGATTATACATTGATTCCAAAGCCAACCACAAAACAATTTGTTTGTTTTTCAGGTGCATCGATCGTGGTCTGTTCATTCAGGGGTACGTGTCGAATTAGAGCATAACTAAATGAGTACTGCAAAGACAAACAAGACTTTCGTGGCATGGCCCGGCCCTATTTTCTTGCAGCCTACAGTACATGCGTATGCGTGCATGGTGCATGATGCAGACGCATGTGGGCGTGGAAACCTGAATGAAGCAGCTAATTTTCCAAGCTAGGCGCTAGGAGCTCCATGTTTCTTCTTATCCCTGTCCATGTAGGCCCTGCATGTGCTTCGTTTGCTTAATGACTGCATTCAATTGCTTCCGTTTCTCCCTGAGTGCGCGGATCATGGCTTGTTCGTTCAAGATCGAGATCGAGATGGATATAGATAGGCATAATCTCGTGGCCTTGTATGTTGAACCTGGCCTTTCTTATCCGCAGGCACAACACTAAGACAGGTTAGGTTCGACCATGGATTGTTTACTTCTAGATAGCAGCCTCTCTCTGAGACTCTCACTATCATGGAAGTCGCTCATACCTGGCTAGCTACAGCTACACTGCTATTGAACTCAGAGCACCTACAGTCTTCACCTTCCTATGGCTGAATCAGAACTTTCGGACTTTTTCCCTCAATGAGCAAACCCGTGAAAAGTGTGTTTTAGTCTGCCCAGCACAGGTCGTGATGTTGACGAAAATCGCATCAGCAGGTTTTTTTTTGCCCAGGCTGGATCATTCGAAATAGCGTGTTGCCTAGAATTCTTGATGCCTCCCAATACTACATTACCCATGACCAATGACACATGTGGCATCCTCTTTTTTAGCTCTGCAGCATGCCAAGTACATATCTCTACGATGTATATATCTGGTTGGCAACCATAAGGTAAGGTCTCCACGTGGGTAAATATGTCGCGTGGTAGCATCATTGTTATGGTACCGAGGAGAGAAATGAGAGAAGCGGAGGTGATATATATTGAGTCGTATACTGGTGTGATCTTGATCGTGAGGAAAAACACTTCTGAACAATTATAACTCCCATTATTTTTGCACACCTACCCACCATGCATGTAACCTTAGAGCATGTGAGGAGGGGAAAGATGAAGGTGAGACGAGTAGAATTGGTAATACTGAGTTTGTATCGCATAATTTGTACAAACCCACAAATTTAATGGACGGCAAACTTATTGCTCCATGCCGTAATTAATAGAACCGCTACTACAGCGGATGCAATTTTTGCCAAAAGCTAAATACATAAGTGCATGTCTCGCACGAAACTGACCATGTTTAACTTCATTTCTGCGTACAGTCCGAAGAGGTTTGTTCTCTCTTTCATCCTTCCGATTTTTATATTCATACACCAAGATGAAAAAAAAAACTCATTACAATAATTTGAAAACCGATAATTCCGAATCAAATGATAACTTTTTAACTAACTACATCCAACGCCGACAGGCTCGCATGGTGTCTAATGAAAAGAATTTTATGGAAAACACTTTGTACTCTCTTGGATAATGTTCCCTTTGACCTTGCCTCCATGACCACACCAAATTCAGGTCCCCGCTGATGCCTGATACGGCAGCATCGCTGCTCCTATAGCCGGCCATGAGAAGCTCCTCCATGGCTACATTCTGCATGACTGTGCCAATGCTCCCTGACCATGATTTGAGCTTGGTTTTGTGGCGAGATTGGGTATGCGTGCTGTGCGATCTAATCACCTCTGGTTCACGAGAGCGCTAGGGTTCTTCACCAAATGGTCAATCACCGGACAAGAATAAAAACATTATAAGAAAGTAAGGCACTCATGCAGCAAACAACCATGGATCACATGATCTCCGTGCACAATCTCCGTGCAACCAACCAAACATTATAAGAAAATAGTGAGGAAATCTAGGGGAAGAAGGCACGCGAGGAAATATGGACACAACGAGTGAAGAGGGGGAATAAGGCCGGACAATTGGCGGTGGAGCTGCCGAGACCCCCTGCGAGGGTTTATTCGTGAGGGGGAGGGGAGAGACGAGAGAGAAGTTAGGATTGGTACTGCCAACACCGGGAAGGCATGCACGTAGTAAATTCGACGTCGGTTATATTTGCCTCCCTTTCTATTCACTGGTAGATAAGAAAGGTGATGTCGTTTCAAAAAAAAGGTAGTGAAGGAAACAACAGATGGAAACAAGAAAACATGAACAGTGGGACAATTTAAGCTGAAAACAAGAAAAGAAGTAAAGAAGCTGATGTAAGCTGATCTGGATAGATAGCATGCATTAGTCTAATTGTGACCTAATGTATCTTTGTATGCCTCAAAAAGAAGATCTCTCTACTCGCTCGATTTCAGTTCAAATCCTTCCGTGTGATTGATCTACGGTATGTTTCTCCTCCGATCCCCAAGTTATTTTTCGCGAATCCATGTTCTACATGCCTAGCATTGCCATGACTAGGAGATGCATATTTTTGATTCAAATTTGAGTTTGGCTTGGATTCGTTGATGTTTTTAGAGGAGTATGACATTATGATTACCGTAGGATCAATATTGCTTAAATGTATTGGACTGAAAAAATTTGTTTTGTAGATGTTTACACGGAGGTCTTCTCGCGTACGCGGTGCTTCGAGTTCATCCACCACACCGCCACAACAAGTTCTCACTCAGTGGATTGTCTTTACCAACCGTGAAGTAAGGAAGAAATTCCAAAAGCTTAATACAAGAAAAATCAAAGCAACCAAATGGGCTTGCGCGAACACACTCGCCAAGCTAGGTATTACACATGATTTCAATTTTCTTTGTCATAATGTCGGGTTGCACCATTTTGTTTACCAGGGATGTGAGGCATATGAACGCATGACGCTTGAGTTTCTTAGTACTCTCTCGCACAATGTTGGTTTGGTGAAAAATGCATATGAGGAGGAGAGGATCACTTTCCGTCTCCTGGACCTAGACTTCAACATCTCTCTTGATGAGTGGTGTAATTATTTTAGCTTCACCAACAATGATGATGATCTTAGATATGTTTATGATTTCACTAACCCGCACCCAAGGCAGTCCTTCTACCATATGAGTCGTCATAGCTCGAGGCAAAGAGCCAGTTGCATTGAAAGTTCTGCTATATGTTATTTCTATTATGTTATCACTAACTCGTTGTAGGCATGAGGAGAAGTTTCTAAAGTGAATGAAGAGAACTTGCTAGTTCTCGGGAAAGCAACAAACCTTGACGTCGGTTATTCGCCCAATTTAGGGGCAATACTCTTATTACACCTCGCGCACCAAGCAAATCATGCACAAGGAGATATCATGTGTGGAGGAGTGATCACCATGTTGGCCAACTCCCTTGGTCTCAACTACAATCACCTTTGCCCCATTGTCGGTAACACCCTTGTTAATATTCGTGTTCTTACTAGCGCTGGAATGGTAGTAGTTCGTAATGGTCACCATTGCATTAGAATTCCTTGAGTGGTATACTTGTTGCCTACTCCTATGTCTAACTGTTTTTCCATCGAGCATGGACAATTACATTATGTTGCACAGGAAGAAGATGTAGCTTTTGACCAAGAAGGCCCGGAACCAGAACAAGTAGATGAAGAAGAACTCGCCACCGACGAAGAAGAGGAGCTGCCCCAAGAGCAGCAACAACAAGGAGACTACACCACCTATGCGGACCTCAACAGCCTCCAAGGCTCTATCCAGGATATGAGCAACCTCGCCGAGTCTCTTCGAGGCACATCCGCCTACATGAACATGAACTTCTCCAACTGGAGCCAAGGATGGGCTCCTGACCAACCGCCGCAATGATCTCGCCGGTTTGGGCTTGCAAAGGCCTAAGCTTGGGGAGGTTATCACCACTTTTACATCAAGATGTGGCGGTATTTGAATAATTTGTAATGAGGTTGTATTTAAGCTCAAGGAGCTTCAAAACACTCGTGTTGGTTTGTTCCAACACTTTGCTTTTATTTTCTTTTGCTTTTTATTTTTCTTTTGCCTTCGCGATTTTTCGGTTGCAAGTTAGTTTTCAAAAACTAAAAAACCAAAAAAATAGAATAAGCTTCGCTTTGCCCTTTTCTTTATCTTGTCTGTGGGAATTCGTTTGCATTTTGTTTTCAGGGGAGTTGATCAATGCCGGACAACGAGGAATGCAAGAGTAAGGAAGAGAAGTGTGTAAATTCGCAACCATGAAGGTATGTCCTACGACCCCCGTCTTTTGCACTTGAAATACTTAGAGTAAATGTAGTAGTAGCATGTGTGATATGTGCAGATGGGAGTAAGTCTTGATAGTTAAGACTAAGGTTTTGTTCTAGTAGCTGAAATAACTTTGTAGCCTTTGTTCTATTTAGTTTAGACAACCAAGACTTGCCGTGGGACTGTTTTTAAATGAAATGATATTAACTAAGGATAACTATGCACAACAAAAAGTCTTTCAAGACTTGGGAGTTGAGAAAATTGTAGTGGAAGTAATGTTTGAATTGCTCAACCCCATTAACTTGATAGCACCTGTGGATTAAATTGTCTAGAGGAACTTAGTTGAAAGGTGAACGAGATTATGCCAAAAATCTGTGTTGTATCTTTACATGGTGCTTCAGCTCCTTGCTGGTTCCATGGCCCTCTACTCTATGCACGTGTACGTGTGTAAATGTGGCTTCGTCACCTTTCTTGATGTTATGCTGAGGACTCCGCTGGCCAATGAACGATGCACCAATAGAGATAGCTTGGATTTCGGCTATGAGTTTGTTACCGTATGTAGTGGCAACACTACAAATGCATATTATTCGGCTTTCTCTTGAAGTGGTGTGTATGTGGTAAATAAAGGGGACTGATCAAAAGATCTCGAAAGAGACATTTATCAAAGGTCCATAGTTCCCAAACATTAAGCCACAACGAAAACCTATGCATGATCACTTAGTTGGCATAATCCCTTCACGTGACAATCAAAGTTCCAGCAAACAATGATTGAATAAAGTGCTTGAGAGCCTTGAGGAGGAAATGATTGTGGGTGTGCTTAAGAGCATTAGAGCATTACATTTTACTACATGCTTTCACTCCCTAACCTATGTTTTATTGGCTCTATCAAAAGAAAACTCTTCCATGCATTCCCGGCAAGCAAGTGTTGTCTAGAATAAATAGAATAGGGTGTTGCAAAGTTGTTTTATCTAGTAGATCAAGAACTTTGTGTTGATTACCTTTGCTTCACTAACACTTGCACTATAACCATGCCACCGCTACATCTATCCTAAGTTTTCAGGTCAAGAAGTGGAGGGCTATCTAGGCGTACCGATCGTAAGTGAACCAAAACCTTCTCGTTATTTCATTTTAAACAACAGAGTTCCTTACGATTCGGATTTCTATATGTTGCTCAAGGACGATCAAGTTTAAGCTTGGGGCAGTTGATGAGTGATATTTTTACACTCATTTCACCCTTGTTTAAACCAACATATTTCATTTGAAAACAGATATATTCGCTCCGATATTATCACTAATGGCTAATAAGTACAAGGGATTCCAAAAATCCTCTCTTTGATGGGTTTCCACAGGAAATGGGCTAAAAAGGGAAGAAATCACGTGTGGAAATGGAATGGAAGGAGAATGGAGGAAGAAGCAATCAACAAGAAGCATCTGCGTGAAGACAGAGCAAAACATAGCGTTTCATATGGGCGCAAGCGCCCGTATGAGCACCCGTTTGGCATGAATTCCGAGGCAGATCGTCCACCTAAACAACTTTTATTAAAGGGACCCAGTCGAAATGTGAACAGAACATCGAGCAGAAGGACGACCACAGGAGCCAGAACCTCTTCTTCATCCACAAACCCTAGCTGCCGCCATCTCCATCACCATTGCCATCTCCACCACCACCATAGTGATCTTCCATCCCATTCATACTTGTAATCGTGCATCGCACAAGGCATCCATTGTAAAACATATTGCAATCAATCAATCTCAAGATGTGTTCTTCAATGTTTTCTTCCCGCGATCTGATCTCCATGTGTGAGTAGTTCGGTAAGGTATGGGTTGAGGCATAAGCCTTGCAACCCGAGGTATTTGTTGAGGGGATCAATGGAAGACTTTGATATAATGTCCCGTATGTGTGAAATAAAATTGTTCCGTGAAGATGTCTCTTGTCTTGTCCGCGATCTTCATCCCTGCAGGTACCCAGGATCATGGAGATCAAGCACCGGTGAGGCTAGGAGAAAGGAGACTGTGAAGTGTTATACCGAACACCGGTGACAGTAAGGTTCAGTAGGGTAACATGGATCGTATCATTGGGGAGAAATGAGGAGTAGTCATTAAACGCCCACAGCTCTTGTCTGACTCCATTATCTTAATTATCGAGGCAACCCCGCGCGACAGATAGGGCCTATGGTAGGACAACTGATTCTTGATGCAGGACTCGTGCCGGTCAAAATGTTATTTCGACACATCCCCCACTTCAATCCGTAACAAGTACATCTCAATGGGTGACTTCCATAGCATGAACTAGTATCTTATTTGATCCCAGCGCAAATACAAGGTTGTAAGCATAAGACCTCATACCCGTACCGCTTTTTATTATAAGTGTTTGAATCACTATTTGCTTGCTGATCTGGTCAAAAGATGGATTTGACACTTTGACAAAAGCTTGCTAGAGACCATCGCTTCAAGGGAATCTTCCTCTCATGGGTTCGAGAATCCAGGGTCACCTCTAGGGAAATAGGTGTGGGATACTCTTTTATGTTCCAATACCAGATCAATAAAAAGGAGATATCAGCCTTCGTCACGGGTCAAGAAGGAGGAGGATTCCGACAACGGGATTTCAAGGCGCATTAATGTGACACCCTGATTTTTTTTCAACTTTTTCACAAAACCCCTCTGGTTTTATTTGCCATTTGTTAGTTCTTGGAGTCAATTCTTTGGACTTTGGTTTTGAGCACATTTCCATTTCTTCTCCAAAGTGTGCCAAGGCTTTCATAACATTTTCAAAACCCTGCTGGACCAAACCCTAATTTCTATTCTCTCAAAATAATTCATTTATCCCTTTGAATATGCTCATTTTCACTATGGGTTGTGAAGCAACCTATAATTATGTTTATCAGAAAATTCCTAAATTAATCCCACATCTTCTTGAGATCATCTACTCCCACATTCTCCAAAAATACTTCATTGCCCAGTACAAAATTTTGTCCAGAATATTCCTTTTATCTTCTGGACAGAATTGACCCTTGGTGAAGCAACATATACTTCTGTGCCTCAGAAAATTCTCAAATAAATCCCTGAGGTACTAGGGGTCATATCTTGCCACAATATCCGAAAACCTCTCCTAGTACAGTTCAAATTTTCAGCAAAAATATTCTGCCAAGCTTCTGCTCATTTCAGACCCTCGTGAAGGTAGTACCAGCTAGAGGTACCCATTTGAGCTGAAATTTTTATGGCATCTTGTCATCATCAAATAACTCCCAAGCCCCAAGTTTCAACTTCAGAAGATCATCCATATGAGTGCATCTTCCTCACCAAGTTTCTGGACCAGTATAGGGTTTGTACATGAACTATGTGCAAATCTTTGCAAAAAATTCTCAAAACATGCCAGCAGATAGTCCTTCCAGCCTAGATCCTCCCAGACAAGTCACCTGGCTGGATTCACAAATCATCTCTCCTCTAGAACCTCTCCAAGTTTCTGACCAGAAACTGTATTTGATGCTACCACTTAGCTCAGGATGAACCTGGTCAAACCAGTGGCACGGGGAGACTACAGGACCTAAGGTCGATGCACTGGACAAAGTTTGGCAGGCTTGCGTGGCCTCCAGGTGCCAGCACCCGTGGTGAGCACGACACTGGCATGCCTGTGCACGCGCACTGCACGCCGACCGCGTCGGATGTGATCGCTCCGGCCGTCCCGCGTAGCCGTACTTTGTCTAGTGGTGCCGACTACATCTCCGCCGTCCACCTAAGCCGCTCCAGAGCCTTCCCCTCGCCGAGGACGCCCTCGCCTGCCGCCACGAAGCACCGCACTATTGCGCCCGTGCGGCCACAGTGAGGTGAGCTGGCTGTCTTCTTCCCCGCCCGCCGTCACCTTGCCCATTAACTCGCCTGACCTCACCCATCACCTCGCCCCACCTCGCGACGGCCAGCTCGCCGTCCTCCCCACGCCTGCTCATCCACGGCGGCTTGCGGCTCGGCCACCCTCCGCCCGCCTATAAAAGGCCGCGCTCGGCCTCTCCGCATCTCACAACTCCACCTCTCCCTCTCTCAATCGCCACAAGAGTGCTCCGTCGGGAGCCGGGAGCTCGTCTCCCTCCACTCCGGCCGAAGCTCCGCCACCCAAACCCCGATCCACTCCAGCTCGCTCCACTCCACCCCAGCCTTGCATGACCACTTCCATGAGGTCAGTGCATCCTACTGACCCTCCTCGAACTCCTGCCCAGTCGAAACGCTGCCGGAATCGCCGTCTCCAGTGACACTCGAAAGCAGCCGCCGCCGGAGAGGAAGGGGGCGACGCCATCAGGCCACCTCTGGAGACGCTGCTGGTACAGGGAGGACCGCCGTCGTGCGCTCGTTCCATCCCCGCAGTCGCCTGACCTCGCCGCCATCACTATCGCCGGCTATCGCCGTCGGTGAGCCGCCCTCTCTCTGCTCCCTCCTTTTCCTTTTAAATCTGACCGAAGGGCCGCACCCGTCAGCGGCTCAGGCCCGCGCCCGAAGCGGTATAAGTGGAGGTGCCCCTCCAATTTACGTCTTCGACGTGGCCCGCTGTGGGTTTTTCTGTTTTTAGTTTAAATTCATTTTAAATCAGATTTGACCAGAAACTTTGACCAGCTCTAACTTTCAAACCACAAGTCCAATTGAGTTGATTCTTTTTGCTATAGTTTTGTATTGAGCCCCTCTATTTTCTGACCAAAGTTGGTATTTTTCCATTGCTCACAGAATTTTTGGCAAACAAAAAGGCTTTATGTGACATTTTCTTTTGCTATTTAAAAATGCTTTCAGAACGAAATTGCTCTGGATTTGAAGACCAGGAGTTTGCTGATACTCCACTTGAGCAAGGCAAGCCACATCATCCATTGCATAAGGCATAGCAATAGTGTTGGCTCTAAAATAAATTATATTGCATTTAATTCAATTTAAATATGTTAAATTCCATATTGTTGATTATATTGCAATAACCCTGCCATGTTAGATCATTTGTTCAACATAGCTAGTATGGCCAGTAACTTTAATGTTAAATTCACTTTGATGGTTGATCAAGTGCCACCGACCCGGACTTACCCGTGCAGCCACATCTGCCGGAATGGGATGGCCTTGACTTGGTCTGACCGTGTGCTCTTTTACCGGTACCACCAAAGAGGGGAGGTTATGCATGCGTGCTGCCCTGATCAGGTAGTCGACGATAACCTCATGAGCACAAGTTGAGTTATTTGCCGGCGTCCCCATTTGGGAGAGTTTAGTTGGCCACGACGGTGGCAGGTGTCAGGAGTGACACAGGGGCCACCCAGGGCATGACTCGGATGAGGGATGATTGTCGGTGGTAGGATAGAGGAGTCACGGGTTATACAAGTTTCGTTGGACATATGTCCATGGTGTGGGTAACGTGCGCAACCTCTGAAGAGTGTAAGAATCTATTCGAATAGCCGCGTCCACGGTATTGGACACTGTCCGCACTAGGTCACACCGTATGGTCAACTGTAATAATAATGATGGAAGAAGTGTTCTCATGCTTAGAAGTGACCGATGGGTCACGAGTGCTCCGGGTGTCATGAAGTGAACCCGGAAGAGAGCACTAGTAGAAAAAGGGCCTTATGTGAGACACATTAGTCCCAGTTTGTAACTGAACCGGCACTAACGTGACCATTAGTGCCGGTTCCAACGGCTAGGCGGGCGGCGCTCATTAGTATCGGTTCGTGGCGAACCTATAGTACCGGTTCGTGCCACGAACAGGTACTAAATAGGTGGTGGCAGGCTGTTGTCAGGCTGGGGCCTAACAGGACCTTTAGTACCGGTTTATGCCACGAACCGGGACTAGAAATTCACCTTTAGTCCCGGTTCGTATAACCAACCGGTACAAAAGATCATCCTATATAAACCCTTCGTCCAGCCCAAGCCGAAGCGCTCTGTTTTTCCCCCTCTCTGTTTTCTTCCCCTCTTGCTGGAGCTCACCTCCATTTTTGCCAAAATTTGTCCAAGATTTGAAGGCACCCCATCCATCCAAGTGATCACAAAGGTTAGCAACTTTGTCCTTTCATCTCTCATTGCTAGATTAGCTCTTGCAATGCTCTATAAGTATAGTGATTTGTGGGTTTTATTTTGGGAGGAATTATATGTGGTAGTATTTGATTTATATGCAATTTGAGGTCAAAATAACTCTTAGTTTGCATATGTAGGTGTGGTTTACTTAGTGCCTTCCCGTCTCCGTCCTAAGCACCGTCGATCGCCCGCACCGTCCCGTCGCCGGCACCACCTTGTGGTGAGCCTCTTGTTCTTATCTTTTTTATATAAAAAAAATCATGTTTGTGTGATTTAGATATATAGTTACTTGTATAATTATCTTACTTGTACGTTGTTTGTTATACATAGTGCCATGGCTTTGATATCCGTCCCCGTCGGCCCTCGTCCGGGTTATGATTCGGATGTGGTATATTCTCTTTTATAACTATTTGTTGCATTTCGTGTTTATGACAAATTATGCCCATCAAGTTGACATAGATATTTTTATCTAGGAGGTATGTGAACCGGAAATTCCAACCGACCCTATTGTCGAGAGGTTAAATTTAGTTGAAAAAGAAAACGAGTATTTCAAAGAAAAATTGAAAAGAATTGAGGGGGAGAAGATGGAATTGGAGTTGCATGTTGCCGAAGTCGTCGATGATCACAAGATCAAGATGGAGAAAATGCGCTTGAAGATTAGAAAGATTAGAAAATATGCCATCGATAGTGAGGCTTGGTATCATTATGCTGTTGGATCAATTGTTACCTTAGTTGCGATCTGGATCGCATTTGTTGTTGCATTTAAATGCTTTAGCTAGAGAGTTATTTGTATGTTGTTTTATGATAATAAGTGTTGTATGAACTTTATGTATGAACTTGTATTAATTTGGTCTTTTAGGTGCTGTGTAATGAAGATGAGCCGGCAATGGATGTACGATGACCGATGCTCTGCCCAGTTCATTAATGGCGTGCAGACTTTTCTGCTTGCGGCTGAGGCGAACAAGCGGGCGGATGGTTTTATGCCTTGTCCATGTGCTGGATGTAAGAATGATCGGAATTACTCTAAGTCAAGAACCATTCACGTCCACCTCTTTGAGTCCGGTTTCATGCCCCACTATAATGTTTGGACCAAGCACGGAGAAAGAGGGGTCATGATGGAAGACAATGAAGAAGAAGAGGACGACGATAGCTATCCTGGCCATGGGTTCCATGAATACGATGGTACGGCAATGGGGGAAGAAGTTGAGCCGGCAATGCGGGAAGAAGCTGAAGAACAGGCATCAGATGAGCCCGCTGATGATCTTGGTCGGGCCATTGCGGATGCAAAGAGAAAGTGCGCAAGTGAAAAGGAGAAGCTGAAGTTGCAGAGCATGTTAGAGGATCACAAGAAACCATTGTACCCAAATTGCGAAGATGACAAGAAAAAGCTGGGTACCACACTGGAATTGCTGCAATGGAAGGCAGAGAATGGTGTACCTGACAAGGCATTTGAAACGCTGCTGAAAATAATAAAGAAGAAGCTTCCAAAAGATAACGAATTGCCTGACAGTACGTACGAAGCAAAGAAGGCTGTCTGCCCTCTAGGATTAGAGGTGCAAAAGATACATGCATGCCCTAATGACTGCATCCTCTACCGCGGTGAGTACGAGGATTTGAATGCATGGCCGGTATGTTGTGCATTGCGCTATAAGATCCGCCACGATGACCCTGGTGATGTTGAGGGCGAGCGCCCCAGGAAGAAGATTCCTGCCAAGGTGATGTGGTATGCTCCTATAATACCACGGTTGAAACGTTTGTTCCAAAACAAAGAGCATGCCAAGTTGATGCGATGGCACAAAGAAGACCGTAAGAAAGACGGGAAGTTGAGAGTACCTGCTGACGGATCGCAGTGGAGAAAAATCGAGAGAAGGTGGAAGAACTTTGCAGCTGACGCAAGGAACGTATGGTTTGGTTTAAGTGCAGATGGCATTAATCCTTTTGGGGAGCAGAACAACAATCATAGCACATGGCCTGTGACTCTATGTATCTATAACCTTCCTCCTTGGTTGTGCATGAAGCGAAAGTTCATTATGATGCCAGTGCTCATCCAAGGCCCCAAGCAACCCGGCAACGACATTGATGTGTACCTAAGGCCATTAGTTGAAGAACTTTTAGAGCTGTGGAGCATAGAAGGTGTACGTGTGTGGGATGAGCACAAACAGCAGGAATTTGACCTGCGAGCATTGCTGTTTGTAACCATCAATGATTGGCCTGCTCTCAGTAACCTTTCAGGACAGACAAACAAGGGATACCACGCATGCACGCACTGTTTAGATGATACCGACAATATATATTTGGATAAATGTAAGAAGAATGTGTACCTGGGGCATCGTCGATTTCTTCAGAGCAGGCATCCCGTAAGAAAGAAAGGCAAGCATTTCAAAGGTGATCCAGATCACCGACAGAAGCCTCCCCACCGTACTGGTGATGATATACTTGATATGGTCAAGGATTTAAAAGTAATCTTTGGAAAGGGTCCTGGCGGACAATCTGTTCCGAATGACGCTGACGGACGCGCACCAATGTGGAAGAAGAAATCTATATTTTGGGACCTACCCTATTGGAAAGACCTAGAGGTCCGCTCTGCAATCGACGTGATGCACGTGACTAAGAATCTTTGCGTGAACCTGCTAGGCTTCTTGGGCGTGTATGGCAAGACAAAAGATACACCGGAGGCACGGGAGGACCAGCAACGTATGCACGGAAAAGACGGCATGGATCCAAAGCAGTTCCAGGGTCATGCCAGCTACGCTCTTACCAAAGAAGAGAAGGAAATCTTCTTCGAATGCCTGCTCAGTATGAAGGTCCCGTCTGGCTTCTCGTCGAATATAAAGGGAATAATAAATATGGCAGAGAAAAAGTTCCAGAACCTAAAGTCTCATGACTGTCACGTGATTATGACGCAACTGCTTCCGGTTGCATTGAGGGGCCTTCTACCGGAAAACGTTCGATTAGCCATTGTGAAGCTATGTGCATTCCTCAATGCAATCTCTCAGAAGGTAATCGATCCAGAAATCCTACCAAGGTTAGAGAGTGATTTGGTGCAATGCCTTGTTAGTTTCGAGTTGGTGTTCCCACCATCCTTCTTCAATATCATGATGCACGTTCTAGTTCACCTAGTCGAAGAGATTGCCATTCTGGGTCCTGTATTTCTACACAATATGTTCCCCTTTGAGAGGTTCATGGGAGTCTTAAAGAAATATGTTCATAATCGTGCTAGGCCAGAAGGAAGCATCTCCAAGGGCCATGAAAATGAGGAGGTCATTGAGTTTTGTATTGACTTTGTTCCTGACCTTAAGCCGATTGGTGTTCCTGAATCGCGACTAAAGGACTTCATTTGCTATTTTTCATGCATTTACTGATTTTTTTTAGCTGCGAGTCCCTCTCGCTTGGCGAGGTGGGACTAAATTTTAGCCACCGCCTTTAGTCCCGGTTGGTGGCTCCAACCGCGACTAAAGGACTTCATTTGCTATTTTTCATGCATTTACTGATTTTTTTAGCTAAATGTCCCTGAAATTGAAAAGCACTACAAATGAACTCTGAAAAGGTTGAAAGTTGGCATGGTATCATCATTTCACCCACATAGCATGTGCAAAAAAGTAGAGAGGGTACGGCAAAAACTGGATGCACTTCGTGTACAAAATGGACAATCTCTTTCGAAGTATCAGGGTTTCGGACGAAAACTCGTCTGTTACAAAGGCATTTCATTTTTTTAAACTTATTACAACTCCAGACTTTTTGTGCGTTCAGTATGCACCATTCAAAGCCACGTCATCAACTTTCAACCCTTTCTGACTTTATTTGCTATTTTTCATGCATTTACTGATTTTTTTTGAGCTAAATGACCCTGAAATTGAAAAGCACTACAAATGAACTCTGAAAAGGTTGAAAGTTGGCATGGTATCATTATTTCACCCACATAGCATGTGCAAAAAAGTAGAGAGGGTTACGGCAAAAACTGGATGCACTTCGTGTACAAAATGGACAATCTCTTTCGAAGTATCAGGGTTTCGGACGAAAACTCGTCTGTTACAAACGCATTTCATTTTTTAAATAACCTAAGTATTACCAAATTGAATATAATGATAAAACACACTAATATTAAACATAAGAAAAAAGAATCACTGAAAAATCTATTTTTAAAGTAAAGTTATTCACAAACTAGTGATTCACACAAATTTCAAATAATTCAAATTTAAACTATTCAAATTTGAAAACTACTTGCACTAACAGAAAGTTTGTAATTTTTTGTACCTAAAGCAAAAATATTCAGAAAGAAACTCTAAATACAGCAAAAAACAACTCAGAAATAAATACAAGAAAATAAATAAAGCAGAAAAGAAAAAAGAGAAAAAAAATAAAAAAAAAGCCCGCCTACTGGGCCACAGCGGCCTGCATACGACTAGACACCCAACCTGTAGTTGGGCCAGGATGCAAGCCCACAGGCCCAGTAGGCACAACAGGGCATAGCAGCAGAGGTAGGCACAGAAGGCCTGCAATAGAGAGGAGCTCGAGACAGCAGCCGCGGCGGGGCATATAAGCTGGTGCGGGCGCCCTTCGGCAAGCGAGGTGGGACTAAACTTGCCCGCACCGCACCTGCGGCAGCGCACCACCTTTAGTACCGGTTGGTGGATCCAACCGGTACCAAAGGGATGTCTTTAGTACCGGTTGGAGCCACGACCCGGTACTAAAGGGGGTCGCTTCCCGCCGCTTGGCCTGGCCAAATTTGACCTTTAGTACCGGTTGGTGGCTCCAACCGGTACTAAAGGTCCATCCTATATAAACAACCCTTATGAAAATTTTCACTTCTTCTCTGTTCGCTCGTCTCCTCTGCTTCTTCGATCGACAGCGCCGCCGCCCCCCGTCGCCGCCCCCGTCGCGCGCCGTCCCCGTCGCCGCCCCCGTCGCGCGCCGTCCCCGTCGCCGCCCCCGTCGCGTGCCGTCGCCGTCGCCGTCGCCGTCCCCGTCCACGTCGCCGCCCCGGCCCGTCCCTGTCGCCGTCCCCGTCGCGCGTCGCCGTCTCGCCGCCGCCCCGTCGCCGCGCCCGTCGCCGCCCCCCGTCGCCGCCCCGGTCGCCCGCCTGTGAGCCCCCTGCGCCATGGCCGTGCCCTCGATCATCCGATCGAGCCCGCCCGCACACACACACACACACAGAGTACACACACACACACACACACACATTTTTCTTAATTATTTTCTGTTTTCTCTGTTTTGTAGTTATATAAATGTTAGATTAATGTCAAAGTTTTAGCTAGATGAATTAGATTAATGTCAATGTTTTAGCTAGATGAATTAGATTAATGTCAATTTGTTAGATGATCGAATTAGATATATTAATGTCAAATGTTAGATGAATTACATAGAAATGTTAGATTAATGTCAAATGTTAGATGAATTAGATGAATTAGCTAGATAGAAATGTTAGATGAATTAGTTTTTTATACTGTTAGTTATAGATGAATTAGATATATTAATGTTAGATGAATTAGTTTTGCATATAGAATCCGTTATGTTAAATTTGCATATAGAATTTGCATATAGAATTTGTATATAAGAAAAAATGTTACATTTGCATATAGAATTTGTTATCGACGTCAACGATGCCCGACCCGCATCCTCGCCGTCGACCCGTTCGCGACGACGTCCTGCTTCAGAGGAGCCATGTCCGGGACTGGGCTCCGCCGGGCTGGCACTGGGAGGTGCTACCTTCAGGGGGGCGCCGCTTGGTGAGGAACCCGGCCCCGGGTCCCGTCGACGACCCGGAGCTCCTTTGGTGGCGTTCGCGTGGGCCACTTTCGGTGCGGAGGGAGCCGGCCCCGCCGAAGGTGGTACGTCGCCGTGTCAGGGAGGTGGAAAAGTTGAAGTACTGGACTCACTACTTACACCAGTTGAGGAGTACGAAATCGTCAAGGGGATAGTCAACAGGTAATTTCAATCATTATTGAACTATATGTCGGCCTATTTAGTTCGTCATTTCCTGATATCAACTAATTAATAACTCCTTTATTCATTTTCTTTGCCGGCGGGCAGGGCTTGGGCAAAGTTCATCAAAACTGTTCCAGGCCAATGGAAACAAAAGCTGTATTGGTATCGACCTAGGGTAATTAATTAATTAGTACTAGCTAGCTACCATCTCTTTAATTCTAGTTTCAATACCATTAATTATCATGCTTGATTAATTATTATCTGATTGAATTCTATTCTCGTAAAGTGCATGAGGCAGGCGCCGGGGAATGATTTATGTGCATACTATGTTTGCGAGAACATTCGCATGATGACGATCGAAAGTAGCACATCTGCTAGACAGCAATGGGTACGTTTGCCAGAACACTATTCACAATTTTTACATCATTATTGATATCTAATCATACAACTAATACATGCATATTGATCTCCTTCTTAAAAGTTCAATATGGTGCGGGATCAGCTCCTACAAACGGATCGCGTACGAGCAATTCAAGAGGAAATAGCGGGATTTTTGCTCGACCAGGTCATAGATCCCAAAGGAGTATACCATTACCCGCTACCGCAGTAATGCCTCCATGTAGGAGAAATTGTATATACAAAATTGTATATATACATGTGTATGTGTGAATGGTGGTGCGAGACATTCGATGATATATATATATATGATCGGTTCTACGAGAAATTCTATTTATATATATGCATAACGTGTACAATATGTAGTATCGTAAAATACCAGCAAATGAAAAAGAATTAAATGGAAAACACAAAATTAAAGGAAAAAGAAATCATAAACCCAAAACCCCCTAAACCTTTTAGTACCGGTTGGTGTTACCAACCGGTACTAAAGGTCTCCCACCCCCCGGCGCTGGCTCGTGCCATGTGGTGGCCTTTAGTGGCGGTTCGTGTTGAACCGGTACTAAAGGGGGGGGGACCTTTAGTCCCCACCCTTTAGTGCCGGTTACAGAACCGGCACTAAAGGGCCTTACGAACCGGTGCTATAGCCCGATTCTGCACTAGTGGAGTAAGTTGATAACCAGCATTAGTAAGTGTGCATAATAAAGCATTTGACATAATCTTTGCCATGTTATTGTTTGCTGCACTGTTTTGGTTGCTGTGAGCTTGCGAGTACATTCCAAGTACTCACCTGGCGTATCATGCCAGATGCAGGAGAAGCCGGAGATGGAGATCACGAAGGTTCGTGCTACGCTTACTAAGTCATGTCCCAGCAGTGTCCCTATGGGATGGAGTGTCCCACACGATGTTCCGCTACGTTGTAGTCTTTCCACAAGAACTGAGGCCCTTGGATGTTGCATAAATAATGTAGATACTGTCATAGCACGAGTTGTGCTTCTGGCCTCACTATCCCATGTAATATCCGAGCTTGTACTTGGATAATATTAATAAAGATCAGCTCTGTTCTGTTCCAAGTTGTTGTGTGTTTCCAGAAGACATGATCTCTGGGTTTGGAACACAAGGCAAACCGGTCCTCTGAGCCGGGGTGCCACAACGCTTGGTATCAGAGTCGTGCTGACTGTAGGACACCCTAGTTAACCCCGCACTAGAAACACGATTAGCGTAGAGTCTTGGTGTGTTTTGCTTGTTGCATTTGCTTGTTGCATAGTATGCATCCCGATTCATTTGTTTTGCTAACTGATGGTATGATGAGTGTAGATGGCACCAATTCCATACCACTACAACCATGAGCCTGCACCGTTCACTTTTCCGGTACTACTCCGCAACGTCTGGCTTCGACTGTATCCCAGCAGCGAAGACCCAGTGTACCAGGTGTTCCGAGAGCAGCTTGCGGATTCAATGTTCGTGTATCACGCTGAGGCTTTCCTTACTGCGAGTTCGGAGATCGGCAGCTACTCCCACTCTTCCAAGGGCGGAACTGCTTCTACTCCCGATCTGGCGATCCAGTTTGCGGCTATGGAGGCTCTCACTGACTTGCACTTCCACGAGGTCAAGATGCAGACACACCCAGGTTTCTTTCACTACCCCACCCTGTCGCCTACGACAGGGCGAGTCCTTTTTGCACCTGTTGATCCGGCGAGTGATCGTGCGACTGGTGTCTTATCCCGTTATCTGAACGCCAGTTATCGTATGATCATCTCCTTGGCTGTGGAGCTGTCCCGTGCCTAGGAGGCACTTGCCGCTGCTACTGCAGCACAGTCTCCTCCTCCTCCTGCATTCTCACCTATGTATACACCGCATGTTCCACCTCCACGTATACCTGAGACTCCTTCTAGCTCGTTCGGACAGCCAGACACTTCGTCTGGTATCCGACGTGAGACCCCAGCTGATTGGGCCTCGCTGCTATCCACTCCAGCTGCTCCGATGCTGAGGCGTCGTGCTTCTTCTTCCTCCGAGGGAGAACCTTCCCGTCAGCATCGTCGTGTTTCTTTTGATCCGGAGGATGTGTTCCACATCATCAATTCCGATTCCGAGACAGGATCAGACGACGAGGAGTCTTCAGTCTGTCAGTGTCCATGCCACCCACGCTACTAGAGTGGATGCTTGAGTTTCAGCATGTGTATGCATCGTAGCATCTTTGCATATGTCAACTTCCGTATGAGCAGTACCAGCCATGATAACCCCCTACTAGCTTGCCATGTATGATGTTGGAATGCCTTGTATAATTATGTTGCTTTTCTCGCTTTTTCCTTGATTTTGTTTTCTTGGTGTTATTCTGCCATATTTTTTCCCCTATGGATGTTGCTCATCAATTCGGTGTTTTGCAATGGGAACGGATATAGGTTGAAGAGGTGTAGCAATCAAGGCGGTGATGGAACTCCGATCCGTCGATCCGCCAGACAGGCGGGACAACCGCCAGAAGATTTGCCACCTCCTCCATCACAACCACCGAACACTGATCAGATCATGAGAATGTTCGAAGAGAAAAAAAATCAGGATTTGATGGAGTTTCTGAAAAGTATGCAGACTATGGTAATTAAGACAGAATCAGAACAATGGGACGCACTCCAAGCTGTCTGATTTTCAGCATACCAAGCCACCCAATTTTGGTCAAGCTGTTGATCCAATTGAAGCTGATGACTGGCTGAGGACCATGGAAAAGAAGCTGGAAATAGCTCGCTATGATGAGTCAGACAAGGTTCCTTTTGTCACTCACTACCTGGAAGGTCCAGCAGCTATCTTGTGGGACAATGCAAAAATGGCATGGCCTCCTGGGGAAGACATTTCCTGGGAGAAATTCAAGGAAGTGTTCCAAAGGTATCATATCCCCACCGGCATCATGAAGGTGAAGCAGAGGGAATTCCTTGCTCTTACTCAAGGAAGTATGTCGGTCGGTGAGTATCTGAACAAATTTAATAATCTGGCACGATACTCCACCTGTTGTGTCCACAGAGGAAAGGAAGATAGATCGATTCCTAGGAAGACTCAATCATGCCCTCCGTTGTCAACTCTGCATGCTGGATTTTCCGGACATTCAGATCCTGGTAAATAAAGCTTTCATAGCTGAACGGGAGCATAAGTTTGGATACGATGACCGCAAGCGTAAGTTTGAGCCCAAGAAGGATGCCCATGTGCAGTTCGCGCAGAAGCCGTGTGTATGGCAACTAGTTCAGCATGAGTACAAGCCTACCTGGAACAATGGAAATAATAACAACAAGCCAGGTAACTAGGACAAGACCTATGGCAAGCAGCCCGTAATGGAAGATTACCGCCGTAACAACACTTCTTCACTTGCGGACAAGGCGGGCATTATTCTAAGCACTGCCCCACAAGAGCCAGAAAGTCACCCTCCGACTTCAAGCCACAAGTCAACACTATTGGACGCCACCCCAATCACAACTTCTGTCGCGGTCAAGTCCATCATATCTCCGCTGAGGAAGCCCGCGAAGCACCAGATGTGGTCCTTTTTATGTTTTCCGTTAACGACATACCCGCAATAATTTTATTTGATTCCGGGGCTTCCCATTCATTTATTTCGTAGAGTTTTGCCACCATACACAAATTTTCCCCTTCTCTTTTCGATAAAATCATGGTGGTACAATCCCCTGGCTCCATGCTCAGAACAAATGTAATATATAAGGACCTGGAAATCTTGATACATGGAGTTAAGTTTCCAGCCGCCCTTGTTGCCATTGAATCCCCTGGACTAGACACAATATTGGGGATGGACTGGTTGACACCGCATCAAGTCTGCATCAACTGTGCCACTAGAACCGTGACATTGGTTAACCCGGCAGGACAGACAGTTCAGTTTATCGCCAGCAGAATGATGTCAAAGAAGGGAATGGCATTCAAGACCACCGTTACAGATATGAATTTGATTCCGGTAGTCAGTGAATTTCTGGATGTGTTTCCTGAGGAACTACCGGGGATGCCACCCGACCGGGAATTGGAATTTGCCATTGATGTTATTCCCGGAACTGCTCCAATATATAAGTACTACTGCATGCCGTCCCCAGAGCTGGTGGAATTAAAGAAACAGTTGGATGAATTGTTACAAAAAGGGTACATTCGCGCGAGCATCTCGCCATGGGGATCACCTGTGCTGTTTGTTAAGAAGAAGGATGGTAGTCTACGAATGTGTGTGGACTATCGCCAATTGAATGAGGTCACAATTAAAAATAAGTACCCAGTTCCCCGCATTGATGATTTGTTTGACCAATTGAACGGAGCACGGGTATTTTCCATGATTGACCTCCGAACGGGGTGTCACCAGTTGAAAATCAGGAAAGAGGATATCCCCAAGACAGCCTTCACTACTCGATATGGTCTGTATGAATTTACAGTCATGTCGTTTGGGCTGACAAATGCTCCAGCTTATTTCATGAGCATGATGAACAAGGTCTTCATGGACTTCTTGAACAAGTTTGTAGTGGTGTTCATCAATGATATCCTTATATACTCCAAGGATGAAGAGGAGCACAAGCAACATCTTCGTGCTGTCCTGTAAAGATTAAGGACCCATTGCTTGTATGCCAAGTTCAGCAAATGTGAATTTTGGCTAAGAGAGGTGGGATTTCTGGGGGCACGTTCTGTCAGAACAAGGTGTAGCCGTCGACCCCAGCAAAGTGACTGCTGTATTAAATTGGAAGACACCAGCCTCGGTAACAGAAGTTCACAGTTTCCTGGGTTTGGCAGGCTACTACCGTCGTTTCATTGAAGGGTTCTCTAAGATAGCCAAGCCACTGACAGAATTGTTGAAGAAGAATCACAAGTTTGTTTGGACGGAAGAATGCGATAGCAGCTTTATGGAGTTAAAGACGAGGCTAACTACGGCCCCTGTCTTAACTCTTCTGGGTATTCACAAGAACTTTAACATATACTGTGATGCTTCCAGGCGTGGAATCGGCTGCGTATTAATGCAAGAAGGAAAGGTTGTAGCATACGCATCCAGACCGCTATGACCCCATGAAGAAAACTACCCCACTCATGACTTGGAATTGGCAGCCGTGGTTCATGCCCTAAAAATTTGGAGGCATTATCTCATTGGGCAACGCTGCGAGATATACACAGACCACAAGAGTCTCAAGTATATTTTCACACAACCCAATCTCAATCTCAGACAAAGAAGATGTCTTGAACTGGTCAAGGACTATGACCTTGGGATCAATTATCATCCGGGAAAAGCCAATGTGGTCATAGATGCCCTCAGTAGGAAACCAAGCACTGTGAATGCAATAATGGAGGGTATCCATCCAAGGTTACAAGAAGAATTTCCCAAGCTCAACTTGGTACTTTGTGGCCCGATTAGCCCGGATACGTTGGATATCACTCCAACACTTATGGAGGAAATTAAAGAAGCTCAAAAAGCAGACAAGGGCATACAAGAGATCAAGGAGAACATACAGCAAGGAAAGGCCAAATCCTTCCGTGTGGACGAGCAAGGGACATTATGGTTTGACAGCCAAATATGCGTGCCTGACCAGGAAAACCTGAGGCAGCAAATATTGCGAGAGGCACATGAACCTGCATATTCCATTCACCCGGGAGGAACAAAAATGTATCAGGACCTAAGAGAAACCTTTTGGTGGCCAGGAATGCGAAGGGATATTGCGTACTATGTCGCGTGTTGCGATATATGCAATAAGGTTAAGGCTGAGCACCAGAAACCAGCTAGACTGTTACAGCCCCTACAAGTTCCTCAGTGGAAATGGGATGATATATGCGTGGACTTCATTGTTAGACTACCCAAGTCAACAAGAGGCCATGATGCCATCTGGGTTATCGTAGATATACTTACCAAAATGGCTCATTTCATTCCGGTAAAGACTACTTTCCGGGCCGATCAGCTTGCACAGCTCTATATCTCCCGGATAGTTAGCCTTCATGGAGTAACCCAAGTCCAACACGTCTGATAGAGGATCCTTGTTCACCTCAGCATTCTGGCTGCATTTGCATCAAGCTTTGGGAACCATGCTGAAGCATAGCACGACATATCATCCACAAACTGACGGGCAGACCGAATGAGTGAACCAAATATTGGAAGATATGCTTCAGTCTTCTGCTCTCACCTATGGACCCAAGTGGGAGGATAGCTTACCCTATGCGGAATTTTCCTACAACAACAATTATCAATCAAGTCTCAAGATGTCACCATTTGAGGCACTGTATGGGCGGAAGTGCCGCACCCCTTTGAATTGGTCACATACAGGAGACAGCCGTATCTTCAGCACGGATTTGATGCTCGAGGCTGAGAAGCAAGTTAAGGAGATTCAAGACCGTCTTCGGGCAGCTAAATCCCGCCAAAAGAGTTATTATGATCCGAAACACCGAGAAGTAACTTTTGAGCCTAGAGAGTATGCTTACCTCCGAGTAACTCCTATGAAAGGGGTGAAGAGGTTTCATACTCGAGGAAAACTTGCCCCCAGATATATTGGCCCCTTTCCAGTGATTGCTAGAAGAGGCAGAGTGGCATATCAGTTGGAGTTACCACCGGAACTGTTCGAAGTTCATGACGTCTTTCACATATCACAGCAGTGAAAGTGCATTGCACCTCCGATCAAACAGGCAGATATGAGTGAATTAGAGCTGACCTAGGATTTGACCTATGAGGAGAAACCTGTGAGAATTCTGGATGAGATGGAAAGAACCACCAGGAGCAAGGTGATCAGGTTTTACATGGTACTGTGGGATCACCATACTGAAGAGGAAGCGACATGGGAAAGAGAGGATTTTCTGAGATCAGCATATCCGTATTTGTTCCCTGAGCAACCGAATCTCGAGGACGAGATTCATCCTAAGGGGGGTAGGTTTGTGACACCCTGATTTTTTTTCAACTTTTTCACAAAACCCCTCTGGTTTTATTTGCCATGTGTTAGTTCTTGGAGTCAATTCTTTGGACTTTGGTTTTGAGCACACTTCCATTTCTTCTCCAAAGTGTGCCAAGGCTTTCATAACCTTTTCAAAACCCTGCTGGACCAAACCCTAATTTCTATTCTCTCAAAATAATTCATTTATCCCTTTGAATATGCTCATTTTCACTATGGGTTGTGAAGCAACCAATAGTTCTATTGATCAGAAAATTCCTAAATTAATCCCACATCTTCTTGAGATCATCTACTCCCACATTCTCCAAAAATACTTCATTGCCCAGTACAAAATTTTGTCCAGAATATTCCTTTTATCTTCTGAACAGAATTGACCCTTTGTGAAGCAACATATACTTCTGTGCCTCAGAAAATTCTCAAATAAATCCCTGAGGTACTAGGGGTCATATCTTGCCACAATATCCAAAAACCTCTCCTAGTACAGTTCAAATTTTCAGCAAAAATATTCTGCCAAGCTTCTGCTCATATCAGACCCTTGTGAAGGAAGTACCAGCTAGAGGTACCCATTTGAGCTGAAATTTTTATGGCATCTTGTTATCATCAAATAACTCCCAAGCCCCAAGTTTCAACTTCAGCAGATCATCCATATGAGGGCATCTTCCTCACCAAGTTTATGGACCAGTATAGGGTTTGTACATGAACTATGTGCAAATCTTTGCAAAAATTTCTCAAAACTTGCCAGCAGATAGTCCTTCCAACCTAGATCCTCCCAGACAAGTCACCTGGCTGGATTCACAACTCATCTCTCCTCTATAACCTCTCCAAGTTTCTGACCAGAAACTGTATTTGATGCTACCACTCAGCTCAGGATGAACCTAGTCGAACCAGTGGCACGGGGAGACTACGGGACCTAAGGTCGATGCACTGGACAAAGTTTTGCAGGCTTGCGTGGCCTCCAGGTGCCAGCACCCGTGGTGAGCATGACACTGGCATGGTTGTGCACGCGCTCTGCGCGCCGACCGGGTCGGATGTGATCGCTCCGGCCGTCCCGCGTAGCCGTACTTTGTCTAGTGGTGCCGACTACCTCTCCGCCGTCCACCTAAGCCGCTCCAGAGCCTTCCCATCACCGGAGACGCCCTCGCCGGCCGCCACCAAGCACCACACTGTTGCGCCCGTGCGGCCACAGTGAGGTGAGCTGGCTGTCTTCTTCCCCGCCCGCCGTCGCCTTGCCCATTAACTCGCCTGACCTCACCCGTCACCTCGCCCCACCTTGTGACGGCCAGCTCGCTGTCCTCCCCACGCCAGCTCATCCACGGCGGCTTGCGGCTCGGCCACCCTTCGCCCGCCTATAAAAGGCCGCGCCCGGCCTCTCTGCATCTCACCACTCCACCTCTCCCTCTCTCAATCACCACCAGAGCGCTCCGTCGGGAGCCGGGAGCTCGTCTCCCTCCACTCCAGCCGAAGCTCCGCCGCCCGAACCCCGATTCGCTCCAGCTCGGTCCAGTCCACCCCAGCCCTGCCTGACCACTTCCCTGAGCTCAGTACATCCTACTGACCCTCCTCGAACTCCTGCCCAGCTAAAACGCTCCTGGAATCGCCGTCTCCGACGACACCCGAAAGCAGCCGCCGCCGGAGAGGAAGGGGGCTGATACGTCTCCAACGTATCTATAATTTTTTATTGTTCCATGCTATTATATTATCCATCTTGGATGTTTTTATACTCATTTACAGCAATTATATATCGCTTTTTTGAGACTAACCTATTAACCTAGTGCCCAGTGCCAGTTGTTGTTTTCTGCCCTGTTTTTGTTTTACAGAAAATCAATACCAAACAAAGTAGAAATGCCATGAAACTTTTTGGAGATTTTTTCTGGACAAGATAAACACTAGAAGCTTCCAGAGAGGGCCAGAAGACCCAGGAGGTGGCCACGAGCCACCAGGGCGCGCCTGGGGGGGCAGGCACGCCCTGGTGCCTCGTGGGCCCCCCTTTGCTCCGTTTGACCTAATTCTAGCACTATAAATTCCAAAAAAAATCAGAAACCCTCAGGGGAGTCCACGAAATACTTTTTCCGCTGTCGCAAGTTTCTGTTCTCGAGAGATCCCATCTGGGGTCCTTCTCCGGTAATCTGCCGGAGGGGGAATCGATCACGGAGGGGCTCTACATCAACCTTGCTGCCCTTCCGATGATGTGTGAGTAGTTTACCACAGACCTTCGGGTCCATAGGCAGTAGCTAGATGGCTTCTTCTCTCTTTTTGATCTTCAGTACAATGTTCTCCTTGATGTTCTTGGAGTTCTATCCGATGTAATCACTTTTTGCGGTGTGTTTGTTGGGATCTGATGAATTGTGAGTTTATCATCAGATTATCCATGAATATATTTGAGTCTTTTCTGATCTCTTTTATGCATGATTATTGTAGCCTCGTATTTCTTCTCCGATCTATTGATTTGGTTTAGCCGACTAGATTGATTTATCTTGCCATGGGAAGTGGTGCTTTGTAGTGGGTTCGATCTTGCGGTGCTCAATCCCAGTGACAGAAAGGGACATGACACGTATGTATCATTGCTACTAAGGGTAAAAAGATGGGGTTTATTCATACATGAGTTTATCTTGTCTATGTAACCCCCCGATTTTTGGCCCTTTCTTTTTCTTTTGGATTTCTTCGAATTTTTATTTGGAGTTCTTTTTCCGTGGCTATGTGGTCTTGAAACCTGGGGAGATCTTCTCTCCTGCCACTTCCTAGTGGCTTGTCATTCTCAAATCTATCACAAGGCCATGTCATTTCCATCTTAGCCCAACCTCAATTTTTATTTCTTGGGAATATTCCTTTTTCTATTAAAGGAATAACCCCATTTGCCCTAGGTTGTGAAGCAACCTATATTTCTGTCATTCCAAAAATTCCCAAAAAATTCTCATAAATTATCTGGATCATATCTTCCACAAATATGCCAAAATCCATCCTTGCCTAGTTCAAAAATAATGCAGGAATATTCATTTCCTATTCTGTCCAGCAAGGCACTTTGTGAAGGAAGTGCTATTTATATTTTCTTGATTGCTCTCAAAATTTTTGGGCACTCTCTAATATCCAAACTATTGACAAATGCCAAAATTCAACTTCATTTTCCTAGTGAATCTTCCTCAGAAAATTTCCAAAGTTTCTGACCAGAGCGAAGCTTTGTGAAGGAAGTACTAGCTAGGCTTATCCAAATGAGTCGAAATTTTGGGAGATCATTCATATGATCAAATCATGACTCTCCACCAAATTTCATTTCCATCCAAGAAACTATGTGAGCACACCTTCAAATCTTGGTTTCTGGTCACCATTTTAGTTTGTGAAGCAACTATATATTATATTGCTTCAAAAAATTTGAAATTAATCCAGGACCTAAATATGGATCATTGTGAAGGAAGTACCATTTATACTTATCCAAATTGGATGAAATTTTTATGGTACCTTCATATGCTCAAATGATCATACTCCACAAATTTTAAGCTCAACCCAAGCAACCATGTGAGTGCTACTTCCTGATCTTGATTCTGGCCAATTTTTGCAGTTGTAAAGCAACTGCACTCAAACCTTGTCCAAATAACGTAAAAATCCACAGGCTCATAGTCCTTCCTACCCTAAACCCCTGAGACATGCTGGTTACCCCTTACCCCATCACATTTGATCATTATTTCATGCCTAAGTTTGCAACAACAAACTTTCTCTGATCACTCCCATCAACCCACAGTGTATTTCTTCGATCTATCTCTTCAGGGAGGACCCACTTAGGAAGGACTACACGCTAGACATGGTTTTACTGGCCAGAGCGCACCGCGTGCGCTTGCGCACGTGGTGACCATGCGGCTGGGAGGCCATTGTCGCGCTCTGTTCCTCGTTTGTTTCGGGCACTCCTCTGCTCGTCGTTTCCGTGCGTCCTAGCGTGTCCCAGAGCTTCGTGGCAGCCTCGCGCTCGCTCTCCTGCCCTGGCCCCCTCCTCCTTCACCCTCCTCGCGCCACGGTAGCCCCGACCTTGTGCGCACAGTGGCCGAGTGGCCGACCGGACACCGCACCGCCCGCGTCTGCCCTCCTCTGGCACTCCACTACTCCTCACTCGTCGCCGTCCACCCCTCCTCGCGTGCGCACGCGTACGCGGCCGCATCAGTGCATTCCCCGAGCACCCGTGGCGGCATCTGGCGAGGGCATCTTCGCCGTGGCTATTTAAGCCCTCCTCGGTGCTGCCTCTCCTCGCCAACCTCCCCTCCTCCCTCCTGGACGCCTCCCGAGCCCCTCCTTTGAGCTCAAGGATCTCTCCTCGCTCCGCATTGCCGCCATGGCCGCCGTCGGCCTCACCTTAAATTAGAGCAGTCCGGCCACTCCTTCCCCACCTAGCCACCGCCAGTAGAACCACCCGAGCCCGGCGAACCTCCCGCCTCCTCATTTCAACCCCGGCACGCCCATGGGCTCGAACTCAAGTTCAGCTGACGGCCTTCCACGCGGGCATCCAAG
Organism: Elymus sibiricus; assembly: GCA_039707655.1. Taxonomy (NCBI): domain Eukaryota; kingdom Viridiplantae; phylum Streptophyta; class Magnoliopsida; order Poales; family Poaceae; genus Elymus; species Elymus sibiricus. The sequence goes on along the minus strand of CM077668.1, from coordinate 15,540,696 downwards.
CCGCCGCCGTTGCAGACCTCCCAGTGTTCGTGCGGTGCCTGGACGGATGCGGCATTTCATTCTGATCTCTCCGGTGGGTAGAGCCTCGCCGGAGGCGGCTTGTGCCGCCGGGAATCGTCGTCGGCGCACTCGGCCTCTCCTTTCCTCTGTTCCCGATCGGGAGGAAGAAGAAGGAGGCGGGAGGAGAGAGAGAGCTGGTGCGGGGCCCACCTGTAAGCGACTCAGCCGGCCGGGCCCGCAACTTAAGTGGAAACGCCTTCGCCCAAAATGCACTTTCTCTTTATGAAGGCATAATCTGGCGCAACTACTGGACTGAATGCGCTTTCCCTATTGCGAAAACGTATTCACTCGGAATGCGCTTTCTATTTCAACCGCCGGTGCCAAAACGGTTAGTTTGCGGACGTTCGTCCGTTAAGGCCAGAAGTGAACAGATTTTTATTTGTATTCTGCCTAACGAACGAACGGCCGTAATTTTTTAACCGTGACTCCGATTCAGGTGATTCAAAAACCCACGATCTCAGTTCATCGAGACCGTTCCGATGGTATCATTTTCATGAGGTTGTCACACTGTGAAAATGGCCATTTTGCCCTTGCCCTTAAAACAGCTCGGCCGAGAGGGAAACTTTTCCGGCGATTCTTTCCGCGAGTTCATCGCACCTCTCCCCGGTGAATCCTTCATCCCCAGGCAAGCCACAACAGCCACTTGCATGATGGCATTGCAGTAGCCATGGTTTCGATTTGAATATTTAATAATTGTTTGCTAATTTAATTATTTTGTGAATGCTATGTATGTGCTTGTGAATCCACGTCTATGCTTATGCCATGTTCATTTTCATCTAGTAAGTGATATGATAAATTGGTACGGATATTCTTATGATGTTTTATTCTTGTAATCATTTCTGATGCTAGTGACAATGATATGCTCACATGAGAAGTTACGGTTTGATATGAAACCACTTGTGATATTCATGATCATCTATATGCCATGCTCATTTGCATCTAGTAGAGGAAATGATTTATTGTTGATGCTGTTATGACATATGTTAAATGGTTATATTGCCCATCCATGGGTACACTGATATCATGCTCATATGCATTGTTATTTCATCATGTTATTATATTGTGACTCAGGTCATCACCATTCAAGTTGAACCTGACATTAATCGAACTCGAACAAATCTGTTGGCTGAGTCATGGTGCCACCGAATCGAGCTAACCAGTGCAGCCACACTTGCCTTATGGGGGGCCCTGATTCGGTCTATTGTCATGCCTCTACCCGGTGCCTCCAACTAGGGAAGGTTATGCGCGCGCGCTACCCTAATCAGGTAGGCGGCCATAAGCCTTGTGCCCGAGTTGTTTGCGCGCGGTTGTCCCCGTTTGGGACAAGTTTGTTTTGTTGGGCCACGACGGTGGCAGCCACGAAGGTGGCGGATGTCATGAGTTGACATCGGGGCGACCCAGGACATAGCCCAAAGGGGAGTTTGTCGGGAGTGGCCGGTAGAGTGTCATGCAATAGACTGGTTTTGTCGGAATGTCGTTGGTCCACCCGAATGGGAGCACAAGGCCATGAGTTCTGTGGTGTGGGTATAGTGTACTAACCTCTGAAGTGTGTATAATCTATCGATAGCCGCGTCCTCGGTCATGGACACAGTTCGTAGTAGGTCACACTGTGGGTCAACAGAAATAATAACCTGAATAATAAACAACCCCGGTTCCATGAGAAAAGAAGTTGGTTGATCTTTATGTGGTCACGAGTTGATCACAATGGTATTCTTGATGATGGTTGATCATGAGGTGATCGTGTGATGATCACAACGGTAAGAAAGATTGATACCTCAGGTGGTTATGAGATAACCTCCAAACAGAGTAAGTTGGTCAATGAGACCTTAAACTTCGACCCCCCCCCCCTTGCATGCTAGTGCTAGTATCATCTTGTTCATAGCACGAATTATATGTACATGCCATGCTCATGTTGTTCTAGTAGTATCGTGTTCATCTTTGATGATTAACCTGTAAATGCCATGGCGTTGTATGTCGTGATTACTTTGGTTGCTGTGAGCTTGCGAGTACATTCAAAGTACTCACCTTGTGTGTCATGCCAGATTCCAGGTAATGTCGTGATTGCTTGTTTGTCGAGGACCCCGAGGTGGCGCTCTAGGATACGTCCCAGCCAGAGTCCCTGCGGAGTGGAGTTCATCACCGTCGTCGTTGTTCCGCTGTTAGGATTTATTCCGCTTCGAGATGTCTCACTGCTAGCATAGAGCTATCTGAGCAGGCGAAGTGTCGCCGTGCCCCTGTAACCTTCGTGCCTTCAGAACCTTTGTACCCGTTATATTTGTAATAAAGAGCTGATTTGTTCTATGCCAAGCAGTGTCGTATTCCAGAAGACTTGATCTCTGGGCTGGAATGCGGGGTGTTCCGGTTTCTCTAAGCCGGGGTGCCACAGCGATTGGTATCAGAGCAGGTCTGGCTGTAGGACGCCCTAGTCAGCGCGAGCGTTAGAAACCGGTAGCTCAGAGTCTAGCTTGCTTGTTGCATTTGATTGCTGCACTTGTTTGTTGCATAGCATGCATATAGACTTATTATATTATCGCTAACGGTTGATCTTGTGAGTGTAGGTGGCATCGTTTTTGATCCACTACCTGCACCCTCCAGTTTTGCATACTTACTCATTGGTGTTTGGTGTCATCTTTGTCCCAGCGGAGTGATGCCGAGGTACCTAGTGGTGTCGATCACTTGCAGGATTGATGCACAGGTATCACACCAATATCTTTCCTCCAGCCACACCTATCATTTCGGTGGTAGACATGTTTCTACCCCGGATCTTGCCATTCAACCCGCCGCTTTGGCAACCCTTACTGATCTTTGTCATCAGCAAAGGGCAATGCCAGCAGACCCTGCTTTCCACCGCTATCCTACCTTGTCGCCCATTTTCTGGATGAGTACGGTTCCCTTCCGTACGCTTGATGATGATATGACCATGACATCCGTGTCTCGCTACATGATCACCAAGTCCGTCCTCACCGCTAAGCCCGTCCAGATGCAACCGGTGCTGAGCCAGCGTTTGGTGTAGCTCTGTTTACACCAACCTCTCCACACGCTGATCCACTTTCGTGCACACCGCCACAGCATATTAGATCGTAGTACCGGAGTTCCCTCGAGAATTGTGTGCTGAAGTAGGCATGCATAGTGAGGTGAATAGCTGTAAAATGTGTTGTTGCTTGTATGTAATATTAATGCTATGTGTGCTTTTGTTTTAGTCATTTCTTTTGCTTCTTTCTTTGGGCCCTTGGTGTTACCTTATTTTCCCCTTATGAAAGTTGCTCACCAACCGACACCGGACTCAGAGAATCAGTGAGGATTTCAAATATTTTGAAACTCAGCTAAACAGTATGGAATTATCAGTGGACTGCATTATATTGAGAATATTCGGTTTGAATACAAATGGTATTCTGGAATAACTATCAGCATCAAGACTGACTCAGTGTGCAACCATCACAATCATAATTAAACCAGAAGACGATTTGTGTGCAAGACAACAATATAGTTCCAGTGCAAGGAATATCAAGAGTATATATATATCTATATATATATGGCATTCAGTCCGCATATCACGGAGAGAAGCTTCTGGAGGAAGCAACCCAGTCTTCCTCTGCACGCTACCATGGAAGCTTACGACGCAAGGTTCCGCAGTCTTCCTCAGTACGAGATGTGGATGGCTTACAGTGTAAGATACCCAGTCTTCTTCGGTACGCCACCGCAGAGAAGCTTCCAGCATATGGCACCGAATCTTCCTCAGTAAGCAACCAGAGGAAAAGCTTCTGAAGTACAATACCCAATCTTCTTCAGCAAGCTATCCCGGCAAAAGCTTCGAGCATAAGATATTCAGTCTTCCTCAGCACGCTACTCTCAGATGGCTTCCAACACCAGCTATCCAGTCTTCGTCAGTACGACACCACCAACAGTCATCGTCATTGGTACAAGATATTACACAGTGAGTTGGCAGCATATGGCAGTGCACCCTAAGAGTCAGACCCGCAACAGTTTCTCAGAAGCAAGAATCAGTCAGGACACAAGTCTGCCTCAGGAATCAAATGCTCAGATACACATGCTTCCATATATATATTGTGAACATGCTGCCAAGGCCATGCAAGCCACTCGTACGATGATGCAAGCACGGTGAGAAGCTGACCACCACATGAGTATGCAGAAGGAAGAAAGCCAGTCATACACCTTAGTGTGTTGCATGGACTATGAAGTAAGACAATCTGGAACAACAATCTTGACAGTGGATATCAAGGCCAGCTTTCTCTCAACCGACAAAGTGATATCGTTAACCCTCATCACCGTCATGTATGATTGACCACAACAGTGAGCTCTATACAAGTAACTGTGAACCTGGCATATGATCCTGATGAACCCTTGCTTACCTTCCTGGTAACGGCACCATGCCTGTGTTCTAAGCTGTTTTCGGCCGTCCAGGGTCGATGCCGACTTTATACTTCTCTTTTCAACAACTGGCCCGTGTTCTGAGCTATTTTTCGGCCGTCTCGGGCAGCTGTTGAATTTCTTTTTGTAGCAGTGACCCGATGCTCTGAGCTGTTTTTCGGCCGTCTTAGGGAACTGCAACATTCTTCTTATCAACACTGCCTCATGCTCTGAGCTGCTTTTCAGCCGTCGTGAGCCATGGTTGAGCTATTTCAGTAATGTCCCAGATCTGAAATCTAAAGACCGTTCTGGTGGCCACTGATTTATTTGCCGATTTCATGCAAAGGTTCGAATGATCATTGCCCTACAGTTAGAGCTTGAGAGATGATAAACTTGCCAGTTAAACGTTGCTGCAGTGCCTAAGGATAAGGATAAGGTATGTTTGCTAGAATATTTCACCTGACAGCACCTATGGTCACATGAAGAATTAAAGATATTTATGGCCAAGCTCTTTCAGCAAAAGATTCCGAAAAAGAGAACAATAATGAAGGAGCAAGCCTGGCAATATAGGTATGATAATGGTTGCATGAACAACACGGTACGGATACCCATGACAGTCTGATTCCGTGTTAATCACCATGAACACACACCCAAGGGGTCTACTATGTTTGTAAGGACTTCATATCAAGGTGACAGTCGAATCATCGGTACGGGTTTGAGACAAAGATGTCAGCCAAGATGATTCAGAGATCCCTGCTAGCAGTCAGATCCCGCCAAGAGAGCGGTTATGGTTCTCAGCATGGTTTTGAACCCGAAGGACATGCATCTAGTAACCCGCTGCAATGATTAAAGGTTTCATGTACACCAAGGGAAATTTGTTCACAACGCCATTAATACTATCAGTGCTGGAGATAAGAATGACACGTCAATGGGGAAATTCCTCCCGGACTTATGGAAATTCCTGTCATGATAATATCAGATAAGACAGCAGACATAAAAGAATTGAAGTCAGAGTAAGGATGAACATGTGAAGGAAGACCTGTCAGAATGTTGAATGCGGTGAAGCAAACCACCCCAGAGCAAGGTAATCAGTCAGATGAAATTCAGTGGGAACAATTTATAAATGAAAAAGGATACCCGAGTTGGAAACGGTTTCCTTAAGTCAAAATATTCATACTTGTTCCCTGATCAATCAAATCTCGAGGACGAGATTTATCGTAAGGGGGGTAGGTTTGTAACAGCCTGATTTTTGTCCCTTTCTTTTTCTTTTGGATTTCTTCGAATTTTTATTTGGAGTTCTTTTTCCGTGGCTATGTGGTCTTGAAACCTGGGAAGATCTTCTCTCCTGCCACTTCCTAGTGGCTTGTCATTCTCAAATCTATCACAAGGCCATGTTATTTCCATCTTAGCCCAACCTCAATTTTTATTTCTTGGGAATATTCCTTTTTCTATTAAAGAAATAACCCCATTTGCCCTAGGTTGTGAAGCAACCTATATTTCTGTCATTCCAAAAATTCCCACAAAAATTCTCATAAATTCTTTGGATCATATCTTCCACAAATATGCCAAAATCCATCCTTGCCTAGTTCAAAAATAATGCAGGAATATTCATTTCCTATTCTGTCCAGCAAGGCACTTTGTGAAGGAAGTGCTATTTATATTTTCTTTATTGCTCTCAAAATTTTTGGGTACTCTCTAATATCCAAATTATTGCCACATGCCAAAATTCAACTTCATTTGCCTAGTGAATCTTCCTCAAAAAAATTCCAAAGTTTCTGACCAAAGAGAAGCTTTGTGAAGGAAGTACTAGCTAGGCTAATCCAAATGAGTCGAAATTTTGGGAGATCATTCATATGATGAAATAATGACTCTCAACCAAATTTCATCTCCATCCAACAAACTATGTGAGCACACCTTCAAATCTTGGTTTCTGGTCACCATTTCAGTTTGTGAAGAAACTATATATTATATTGCTTCAAAAATTATGAAATTAATCCAGGACCTAAATATTCCTATATCATTTGAGCATGCCAAAATTCACATCATTTGGCCAAGCCATTTTCTCCACAAAATCCCCCCAAGTTTCTATCCAGTATGGATCATTGTGAAGGAAGTACCATTTATACTTATCCAAATGGGATGAAATTTTTATGGTACCTTCATATGCTCAAATGATCATACTCCACAAATTCTAAGCTCAACCCAAGCAATCATGTGAGTGCTACTTCCTGATCTAGATTCTGGCCATTTTTTGCAGTTGTAAAGCAACTGCACTCAAACCTTGTCCAAATAACCTAAAAATCCACAGGCTCATAGTCCTTCCTACCCTAAACCCCTGAGATATGCTGGTTAGCCCTTACCCCATCCCATTTGAGCACTATTTCATGCCTAAGTTTGCAACAGCAAACTTTCTCTGATCACTCCCATCAACCCACAGTGTATTTCTTCGATCTATCTCTTCAGAGAGGACCCACTTAGGAAGGACTACACGCTAGACATGGTTTTACAGGCCAGAGCGCACCGCATGCGCCTGTGCACGCGGTGATCACACGGCTGGGAGGCCATTGTCGCGCTCTGTTCGTCGTTCGCTTCGGGCACTCCTCTGCTCGCCGTTTCCGCGCGTCCTAGCGTGTCCCAGAGCTTCGTGGCAGCCTCGCGCTCGCTCTCCTGCCCTGGCCCCCTCCTCCTTCGCCCTCCTCGCGCCACGGCAGCCCCGACCACGTGCGCACAGTGGCCAAGTGGCCGACCGGACACCACACCGCCCGCGTCAGCCCTCCTCTGGCACTCCACTACTCCTCACTCGTCGCCGTCCACCCCTCCTCGCGTGCGCACGCGTACGCGGCCGCGTCAGTGCATTCCCCGAGCACCCGTGGCGTCATTCGACGAGGGCATCTTCGTCGCGGCTATTTAAGCCCTCCCCGGTGCTGCCTCTCCTCGCCAACCTCCCCTCCTCCCTCCTGGACGACTCCCCAGCCCCTCCTTTGAGCTCAAGGAGCTCTCCTCGCTCCGCATTGCCACCATGGCCGCCGTCAGCCTCGCCTTAAATTGGAACAGTCCGGCCACTCCCTCCCCACCTAGCCACCGCCACTAGAACCACCCGAGCCCGGCTAACCTCCCTGCCTCCTCATTTCAACCCCGGGAACCCCGTGGGCTCGAACTCAAGTTCAGCCGACGGCCTTCCCCGCGGGCATCCAAGCCACCGCCGTTACAGACCTCCCCGGTGTTTGTGCGGTGCCTGGACGGATGCGGCATTTCATTCTGATCGCCCCGGTGGGTAGAGCCTCGCCGGAGGCGGCCTGTGCTGCCGGGAATCGTCGCCGGCGCACTCGGCCTCTCCTCGCCTCTGTTCCCGATCAGGAGGACGAAGAAGGAGGCGGGAGGAGAGAGAGAGCTGGCGCGGGGCCCACCTGTAAGCGACTCAGCCGGCCAGGCCCGCAACTTAAGTGGAAGTGCCTTCGCCCAAAATGCACTTTCTCTTTATGAAGGCGTAATCTGGCGCAACTACTGGGCTGAATGCGCTTTCCCTATTGCGAAAACGTATTCACTCGGAATGCGCTTTCTATTTCAACCGCCGGCGCCGAAACGGTTAGTTTGTGGACGTTCGTCCGTTAAGGCCAGAAGTGAACAGATTTTTATTTGTATTCTGCCTAACGAACGAACGGCCGTAATTTTTTGACCGTGACTCTGATTCAGGTGATTCAAAAGCCCACGATCTCAGTTCGTCGAGCCCGTTCCGATGGTATCAATTTCGTGAGGTTGCCACACAGTGAAAATGGCCATTTTTCCCTTGCCCTTAAAACAGCTCCGCTGAGAGGGAAACTTTTCCGGCGATTATTTCCGCGAGTTCATCGCACCTCTCCCCGGTGAATCCTTCATCCCCAGGCAAGCCAGAACAGCCACTTGCATGATGGCATTGTAGTAGCCATGGTTTCGACTTGAATATTTAATAATTGTTTGCCAATTTAATTATTTTGTGAATGCTATGCATGTGCTTGTGAATCCACGTCTATGCTTATGCCATGTTCATTTTAATCTAGTAAGTGATATGATTAATTGCTACGATATTCTTATCATGTTTTATTCTTGTAATCATTTTTGATGCTAGTGACAATGATATGCTCACATGAGTAGTTACGGTTTGATATGAAACTACTTGTGATATTCATGATCATCTCTATGCCATGCTCATTTGCATCTAGTAGAGGAAATGATTTATTGTTGATGCTGTTATGACATATGTTAAATGGTTATATTTCCCATCCATGGTTACACTGATATCATGCTCATATGCATTGTTATTTCATCATGTTATTTTATTGTGACTCAGCTCATAACCATTCAATTTGAACCTGACATTAATCGAACTTGAACAAATCTGTTGGCTGAGTCATGGCGCCACCGAATCGAGCTAACCAGTGCAGCCACACTTGCCTTATGGGGGGCCCTGATTCGGTCTATTGTCATGCCTCTCGCCAGTGCCTCCAACTAGGGAAGGTTATGCGTGCGCGCTACCCCGATCAGGTAGGCGGCCATAAGCCTTGTGCCCGAGTTGTTTGCGCATGGTTGTCCCCGTTTGGGACGAGTTTGTTTTGTTGGGCCACGACGGTGGCAGCCACGAAGGTGGCGGATGTCACGAGTTGACATCGGGGCGACCCAGGACATAGCCCAAAGGGGAGTTTGTCGGGAGTGGCCGGGAGAGTGTCGTTGGTCCACCCGAATGGGAGCATGAGGCCATGAGTTCCGTGGTGTGGGTACAGTGTACTAACCTCTGCAGAGTGTATAGTTCGTAGTAGGTCACACTGTGGGTCAACAGAAATAATAACCTGAATAATAAACAACCCCGGTTCCATGAGAAAAGAAGTTGGTTGATCTTTATGTGGTCACGAGTTGATCACAATGGTATTCTTGATGATGGTTGATCATGAGGTGATCGTGTGATGATCACAACGGTAAGAAAGATTGATACCTCAGGTGGTTATGAGATAACCTCCGAACAGAGTAAGTTGGTCCATGAGACCTTTAACGTCGACCCCCCTTGCATGCTAGTGCTAGTATCATCTTGTTCATATCATGAATTATATGTACATGCCATGCTCATGTTGTTCTAGTAGTATCGTGTTCATCTTTGATGATTAACCTGTAAATGCCATGCCGTTGTATGTCGTGACTGCTTTGGTTGCTGTGAGCTTGCGAGTACATTCAAAGTACTCACCTGGCGTGTCATGCCAGATTGCAGGTGATGCCATGATTGCTTGTTTGTCGAGGACCCCGAGGTGGCGCTCTAGGATACGTCCCAGCCAGAGTCCCTGCGGAGTGGAGTTCATCACCGTCGTCGTTGTTCCGCTGTTAGGATTTATTCCGCTTCGAGATGTCTCGCTGCTAGCATAGAGCCATCTGAGCAGGCGAAGTGTCGCCGTGCCCCTGTAACCTTCGTGCCTTCAGAACCTTTGTACCCGTTATATTGGTAATAAAGAGCTGATTTGTTCTACGCCAAGCAGTGCCGTATTCCAGAAGACTTGATCTCTGGGCTGGAATACGGGGTGTTCCGGTCTCTCTGAGCCGGGGTGCCACAGTCTACATCATGTCATCGTTCTTAAGGCATTACTCCGTTCCTTTATGGACTTAATACACTAGATGCATGCTGGATAGCAGTCGATGTGTGGAGTAATAGTAGTAGATGCAGGCAGGAGTCGGTCTACTAATCTTGGACATGATGCCTATATACATGATCATTGCCTTGGATATCGTCATGATTATTTGATTTTCTATCAATTGCCCAACAGTAATTTGTCTACCCACCGTATGCTATTTTCTTGAGAGAAGCCTCTAGTGAAACCTATGGCCCCTGGGTCTATCTAAATCATATTACTAAAACCCTAAAAATATTGCTGCCATCTTTCTTTTATTTATTTTATTTTGTATTTTTGTTTCAATCTATCTATCTATCACATACAATTTAATCTTGCAATTAACCGCCGAGGGATTCACAACCCCTCGTTTGCGTTGGGTGCAAGGATTTGTTGTTTGCGTGCAGGTACTGCTAACGAGGTGTTGCATGGTTCTCCTACTGGATTGATAACCTTGGTTTCAAAACTGAGGGAAATACTCACCTCTGCTGTGCTACATCATCCCTTCCTCTTCGGGGATAAAACCAATGCAAGCTACAAGTTGCAGGAAGAATTTCTGGCGCCGTTGCCGGGGAGACATCATCAACATCTATCAAGTACCTTGGCACAAACTCTCATCTCCTTGCATTTACTTTATTTGCCTTTTGCCTCTTGTTTTCATCTCCCCCACTTCTAAAACGTTTTTACAAAAATACAAAAATATTTTCCGTTTGCCTTTTTCTCGTTTGTTTGTTTGCTTGCTCGTTTTATCGTTGTGGCTAGTTCTTCGCTCGTTACTATTACCCCCAAAAATGAAGTACTTAATTTTAAACAAAGGGGAGGAGAGAATTTAAAGGATGCGTGGTATACGATTTGTGATGCTCATAATAGATCAACTCGTAAGCAATCCTCTACCATCCTTCTTCGCAATTTTTATGTGGGCATTACTACTTGGTATCGATTTGTGCTTGACACTATTACTGGAGGGAATTTCTTGATGTGTCCCTCTACGGATGCTATTAATGCCACGGGAAATTTAGTGGGATCACCACCTATCACTATTAATGAAACAACTTTGATCTTGGAACATGTTATGCAAAGTTTAGATGCTATTGAAAATAAAATGCCTACCGTTGAGCATATTGAAAATTTAGATAAAAAGATTCATAACCATGTTACTCAATTTGGGTCAAAAGTAGGTATTACTCTTAAGATGCTAAAGGAAAAAGAACCAATAATTAATGAAAGGGTGGAACAAAGTCCTTCTAGGATCGATAAGTTGGAGGAAATTATTAATAAATTATGTTCCGCTTTTTCTTCCACTAAAACTATTGAAAAAACTACTCCTAGCAAGAATTGCAAGTTTATGTATGTTCCCAAAACCAATGGTACTACTTCTAGTAAGCGAAATGAGGATCTTAAAACGATTAGCGTGCACCCCGATTTCATCAGTATAATTAAGGAACCTATTCACAAAAGTAAAATTCTTGATTTTGTGCCTAGAAGTGTGATGGTGAAAAACACCTATGTTAAATCTATTAGAAAAAATGGATGTGTGATTGAGGAATTGGAAACGAAAGATAACAATAGTTGAAACTATGCATTATGCCTAGCTAGGGGCATAAAACAAATAGCACTTCTTGGGAGGCAACCCAATGAATAAAATAAAATTTTTTCTGTTATTGTGTGTTTTCACAATTATGCTACTGGTATGATTTTGTTTTTGTGTTTTTAATTAGTGTTTGTGCCAAGTAAAGCCTTTAGGATGATTTGGAAGATAGTATAATTGATGCTGTTTGGAAAACAGAAAGTTTTGCGTCCAGTGCCCGAATTTTGTTTCTGTACTGGAGCGTCAAAAAATCTGAACTTTTTACACAGTATTGGTATATGAATTGCCCACGTTTTCCTAATTTTTCAGAATTTTGGGAGTTACAGAAGTAAGGCTTTTAAATAGATTGCTACAGACTATTTTGTTTTTGATAGATTCTTTTTCTGATGCACTACTTGCTTGTTTTGATGAATCTATGGATTGTATCGGGGGGTATAAGCCATGGTGAAGTTAGAGTATAGTAGGTATAATGCAAAAATAAAATATGAATGGGTTTGCAACAGTACTTATAGTAGTGGTTTATTTTGTTATACTAACGGATCTCACGAAGGTTTTGTTGAGTTTTGTGTGATTGAAGTTTTCAAGTTTTGGGTGAGATCACGATGGATGAAGGAATAAGGAGTAGTAAAAGCCTAAGCTTGGGGATGCTCGAGGCACCCCAAGGTAATATTCAAGGAAGACTCAAGCGTCTAAGCTTGGGGATGCCCCGGAAGGCATCCCCTCTTTCTTCTACCAACCATCGGTAATTTTACTTAGAGCTATATTTTTATTCGTCACATGATATGAGTTTTGCTTGGAGTGTCTTGTATTATATGAGTCTTTGCTTTATTTGCTTTTTATTTTGTCACAATCATCTTTGCTGAACACACCTATCTTGAGAGAGCCACACGTTTATCATCATAATTTGTTAGAATACTCTATGTGCTTCACTTAAATTTTTTGAGCTAGGCAGTTGCTCTCGTGCTTCACTTAAATCTTTTTGAGCACGCTCTTATATTATTTTGAGAGTTGATTGAAATTTTGAAGAAATTAATTCTCATGCTTCACTTATATTATTTTGAGAATTGATAAAATTGAAATTTTGAAGAAATATTTGCACTCTTATGCTTCATTTAAATCTTTTTGAGAGTTGATAATAGTAACGGTAATTTGCACATGATATGAATTTGGCCCCAAAGTGATGAATATTCAAGAGGGATATAATAAAAACTTTCATATAAATCATTGGATATGATAAGTGTGATTCCTTGCAATAGTTTTGCGATATGGAAATGATAATATGTGAGTCATGTTAGTGAGTAATTGTGATTTAGTAAGAATATTAGTGTTAAGGTTTGTGATTCCCTATGCATGCACATCAAGTCAATAGTTATGCAATGAAATTATATCCTACTTATGGTGCATTATTCGGTGTTAGTTATGTTCAATGCATGTTTATGACCGTTTTTGTTTTTTGGTTGGTTGCTTCTCATTCTATTTGCTACCCTTCATTTGTACTAAGTGGAAATACTACTTGTGCATCCAAAATCCTTAAACCCAAGTTGTGCCAAATGAGTCCACTATATCTACCTATATGCGGTATTTCAATGCCGTTCCAAGTAAATTTGCGTGTGCCAACTCTAAATTTCAAAATAATTTTTTTGTTTTGTGTGCCCGTACCGCTCATGAAGCGGCAGGGGGTGGCCATTATTGTCCATGCTAGGTGTGTTATTCTCACGATGAGTGTTTATTCACTTGTCATTGCACGAGAGAATGGTTGGTAATAGGGATGCCCAGTCCCGCATTGAAAATCAAAAATTAATAACAACAAAATTCCTTGGAAAGTGTTGGTATGGAGGGCACCCGTGGATACGGCTAGCCATGGATTGTGAAAGAAATGGTGGAAAGGAAATAAACTTTACTTTCTGTTTGGGAACCACCTATGATGTGTCTAGCATGGAAAATATTGGGAATTCTCGGTCGTTTTCATTCACAGGAAAAGCAGGCCTCTCAAAATATTTTTTATCTCTCTAATTTAAGCTTTGAGCTCTGGCACATTTGACAAATCTCTGCTTCCCTCTACGAAGGGCCTATCTATTTACTTTTATGCAATTTTTATTTTTACTTGAGTCTCCATCTTCTCTTACAAAAGCACCAACTAGAGAGCACTATTATCATACTTGTGCATTGGATGTAGCTAATATTTGAGTGTGTTTCATGAATGGATCAATGATTGAGCATAATGGGCTAGGGATAACTTTCTTTAGCGTTGATATTTTGAAAGACATGGTTGCTTGTTAGCATGCTTAAGTATTTATATCTTCATGTCAAATTATAGACTATTGCTTTGAATCATTCAAGTCCAATAATGTCCATGCTACAAAATAAAAGAATATGTGATGAATATGATAGGCAGCATTCCACATCAAAAATTCTGTTTTTATCATTTACCTACTCGAGGATGAGCAGGAATTAAGCTTGGGGATGCTGATACGTCTCCAACGTATCTATAATTTTTGATTGTTCCATGCTGTTATATTATCAATCTTGGATGTTTTTATACTCATTTACAACAATTATATATCATTTTTTGGAGACTAACCTATTAACCTAGTGCTCAGTGCGAGTTGCTGTTTTCTGCCTTGTTTTTGTTTTACTGAAAATCAATACCAAACGAAGTCCAAATGCCACGAAACTTTTTGGAGACTTTTTTTCTGGACAAGATAATCACTAGAATCTTCGGGAGTGTACCAGAAGACCCAGGAGGTGGCCACGAGCCACCAGGGCGCGCCTGGGGGGGGCATGCGTGCCCTGGTGCCTCGTGGACCCCCCTTTGCTCCGTTTGACCTAATTCCAGCACTATAAATTCCCAAAAAAATCAGAAACCCTTAGGGAAGTCTACGAAATACTTTTTCCGCCGTCGCAAGTTTCTGTTCTCGGGAGATCCCATCTGGGGTCCTTCTCCGGTAATCTGCCGAAGGGGGAATCGATCACGGAGGGGCTCTACATCAACCTTGTTGCCCTTCCAATGATGCGTGAGTAGTTTACCACAGACCTTCGGGTCCATAGGCAGTAGCTAGATGGCTTCTTCTCTCTTTTTGATCTTCAATACAATGTTCTCCTTGATGTTCTTGGAGTTCTATCCGATGTAATCACTTTTTGCGGTGTGTTTGTTGGGATCCAATGAATTGTGAGTTTATCATCAGATTATCCATGAATATATTTGAGTCTTTTCTGGTCTCTTTTATGCGTGATTATTATAGCCTTGTATTTCTTCTCCGATCTATTGATTTGGTTTGGCCGACTAGATTGATTTATCTTGCCATGGGAAGAGGTGCTTTGTAGTGGGTTCGATCTTGCGGTGCTCAATCCCAGTGATAGAAAGGGACATGACACGTATGTATTGTTGCTACTAAGGGTAAAAAGATGGGGTTTATTCATACGTGAGTTTATCTTGTCTACATCATGTCATCGTTCTTAAGGCATTACTCCGTTCCATTATGGACTTAATACACTAGATGCATGCTGGATAGCGGTCGATGACTGGAGTAATAGTAGTAGATGCAGGCAGGAGTCGGTCTACTAATGTTGGACGTGATGCCTATATACATGATCATTGCCTTGGATATCGTCATGATTATTTGCTTTTCTATCAATTGCCCAACAGTAATTTGTCTACCCACCGTGTGCTATTTTCTTGAGAGAAGCCTCTAGTGAAACCTATGGCCCCCGGGTTTATCTAAATCATATTACTAAACCCTAAAAATATTGCTGCCATCTTTCTTTTATTTATTTTATTTTGTATTTTTGTTTCAATCTATCTATCTATCACATACAATTTAATCTTGCAATTAACCGCCGAGGGATTGACAACCCCTCGTTTGCGTTGGGTGCAAGGATTTGTTGTTTGTGTGCAGTTACTGCTAACGAGGTGTTGCATGGTTCTCCTACTGGAATGATAACCTTGGTTTCATAACTGAGGGAAATACTTACCTCTGCTGTGCTGCATCATCCCTTCCTCTTCGAGGATAAAACAAACGCAAGCTACATGTAGCAGGGGCGACGCCGTCAGGCAACCTCTGGAGACGCTGTGGGTACAGGGAGGACCACCGTCGTGCGCTCGTTCCATCCCCGCAGTCGCCTGACCTCGTCGCCGTCACTATCGCCGGCTATCGCCGTCGGTGAGCCGCCCTCTCTCTGCTCCCTCCTTTTCCTTTTAAATCTGACCGAAGGGCCCCACCCGTCAGCGGCTCAGGCCCGCGCCCGAAGCGGTATAAGTGGAGGCGCCCCTCCACTTTACGTCTTCGACGTGGCCCACTGTGGGTTTTTCTGTTTTTAGTTTAAATTTATTTTAAATCAGATTTGACCAGAAACTTTGACCAGCTCTAACTTTCAAACCACAAGTCCAATTGAGTTGATTCTTTTTGCTATGGTTTTGTATTGAGCCCCTCAATTTTCTGACCAAAGTTGGTATTTTTCCAATGCTCACAGAATTTTTGGCAAACAAAAAGGCTTGATGTGACATTTTCTTTTGCTATTTAAAAATGCTTTCAGAAGGAAATTGCTGTGGATTTGAAGACTAGGAGTTTGCTGATACTCCACTTGAGCAAGGCAAGCCACATCATCCATTGCATAAGGCATAGCAATAGTGTTGGCTCTATAATAAATTATATTGCATTAAATTCAATTTAAATATGTTAAATTCCATATTGTTGATTATATTGCAATAACCCTGCCATGTTAGATCATTTGTTCAACATAGCTAGTATGACCAGTAACTTTACATGTTAAATTTACTTTGATGGTTGATCAAGTGCCACCGATCCGGACTTACCCGTGCAGCCACATCTGCCGAAATGGGACGGCCTTGACTTGGTCTGACCGTGTGCTCTTTTACTGGTACCACGAAAGAGGGGAGGTTATGCGTGCGTGCTGCCCTGATCAGGTAGGCGACGATAACCTCGTGAGCCCAAGTTGAGTTATTTACCGGCGTCCCCGTTTGGGACAGTTTAGTTGGCCACGGCGGGGGCAGGTGTCAGGAGTGACACAAGGGCCACCCAGGGCATGACTCGGGCAGGGGATGATTGTCGGTGGTACGATAGAGGAGTCACGGGTTAGACAAGTTTCGTTGGATGAATGTCCATGGTGTGGGTAACGTGCGCAACCTCTATAGAGTGTAAGAATCTATTCGAATAGCCGCGTCCACGGTATTGGACACAGTCCGAACTAGGTCACACTGTATGGTCAATCGTAATAATAATGATGGAAGAACTAGTCCCATGCTTAGAAGTGACCGATGGGTCACGAGTGCTCCGGGTGTCATGAAGTGAAACCGGAAGAGAGTAAGTTGATAACCGGCATTAGTAAGTGATCTTAATAAAGCATTTGACATAATCTTTGCCATGCTGTTGTTTGCTGCACTATTTTGGTTGCTGTGAGCTTGCGAGTACATTCCAAGTACTCACCTGGCGTATCATCCCAGATGCAGGCACTAGTAGAAAACAGGACTTTCGTCCCAGCTCGATCTACACATTAGTCCCGGTTGCATTACGAACCGGGACTAATGTGAGCATTAGTCCCGGTTCGAGCGACTAGGGCGCCGGTCGGGGCTCGGCAGGCATCAGTCCCGGTTCAAAAGGGACCTTTAGTCCCGGTTGGAGACACCAACCGGGACTAAAGGGGCCGATACCCTTTAGTCCCGGTTGGTGTCTCCAACCGGGACTAAACGTTAGACCTTTAGTCCCGGTTGGAGACACCAACCGGGACTAAAGGGGTTGAGGCGGAAAATAGAGCTCTAGTTCCTGTTTTCCGTTCCGAGAATTTTTAAAATCACAAAATTCCAAAGGAAAAATAGAGTTTTTGGACGTTTTAGACGTTTTAGGGTTTAGAGCTAGGGTTTAGATTTCCAAGTTTAGGGTTAGGTTTTAGGGTTTGAACCTTTAGTTTTACTGTTTAGAATAGAGTTTCGGACGTTTTAAGTCCCGGGTTTAGGGGTTTCGAGAGTTTTAAAAATCACAAAATTCCAAAGGAAAAATAGAGTTTTTGGACGTTTTAGGGTTTAGGGCTAGGGTTTATATTTCCAAGTTTAGGGTTAGGTTTTAGGGTTTGAACCTTTAGTTTACTGTTTAGAATAGAGTTTCGGACGTTTTAAGTCCCGGGTTTAGGGTTTTGAATTTTTTTATTTTTTTTGAACTTTTTTATTTTTTTTATTTTTTTGAATTTTTTAAAAGTTTTTGACATTTTTTGGAATTTTTGATTATTTTGAACTTTTTATATTGTTTTGGAATTTTTGAATTTTTTTAGTTTTTGGTTTTTTTTGAAAAGTTTGAATTTTAAAATTAATAATTGAATTCCGTATAAAGATTCTTATTTTATTACTTATTTTATTTTCATTATTATTATTACTTATTTTATTTTCAACTTTTCGTATTATTTTGGATTTTTTGTTTTTTGAGAATTTTTGAGTTTTTTGGAAATTTTTGCCTTTTTTTGAAGTTTTTTTGAGTTTTAATATTAATTATTGTTGTTTGTTAATCATTGTTGTTTATTTTAATAATTGTTTTGAATTCAAAAAATTAAATCATGTGACATCAAGACCTAAGGGTTAATAGGATTGATAGCTTACTATTGTCAGGAAAACAACAAGTGCAGACTTGGAAACTAGGGGCGATAGAACCAGCAAGTTAAGCGTGCTGGGGCTGGAGTAGTGAGAGGATGGGTGACCGGCCGGGAAGTTAGACGATTTGGAATGAGTGAGGAGGGGTGATTAGAGATTAAATTGTCAAATAATTCAAAGATTTGAAAATCGAAAGAAAACTTAAAAACAAATCAAAAAATATTAAAAAAAAATTTAAAAAATTTTCAAAAAAAAAAATCAAAAAAAAAATTTCAAAAAAATTCCTTTAGTCCCGGTTGGTGTTACCAACCGGGACTAAAGGTGGAGCCTTTAGTCCTGGTTGGTAACACCAACCGGGACTAAAGGTCCTCCATCCCCCGCCCCAGAAAGCGGCCACATGGAGGGCCTTTTGTCCCGGTTCGTAAGCCAACCGGGACTAAAAGCGATGGGCATTAGTCCCGATCATTTTGTCCCGGTTCCAGAACCGGGACTAAAGGCCCTCTGGAACCGGGACTAAAGCCCCTTTTTCTACTATTGAGGAGAAGCCGGAGATGGAGATCCCGAAGGTTCGTGATACGCTAACTAGGTCGTGTCCCTGCAGTGTCCCTATGGGATGGAGTGTCCCACACGATGTTCCGCTACGCTGTAGTCTTTCCACTAGTGCTAAGGCCCTTGGATGTTGCATAAATAATGTAGATACTGTCATAGCACGAGTTGTGCTTCTGGCCTCGCTATCCCGTGTAATATCCGAGCTTGTACTTGTATAATATTAATAAAGATCAGTTATGTTCTGTTCCAAGTTGTTGTGTGTTTTCAGAAGACATGATCTCTGGGTTGGGAACACAAGGCAAACCGATCCTCTGAGCCGGGGTGCCACAACTAAATCACTGAATGCAATGATTAAATGGAAAGACACCAATATTACATGTAACCGCCCCTTCTCATTTAGTTGTCATGCAAGCATGCACTGTAGTTAATGCAAATTAATGCATCGACAAATGTAATTTTCTAAGACATGCACACTAATTTCATAGTTTTGTAAACTACGAAATATGTTCTTCTGTCACCATGTGCTTGGTTGATGAGATTTTTAGACTTAACAAACACAGGCTGGTGAGAGCGAGAGAGAGCGAGAGCGAGCCCTATGCCGGATGACACCGTCTGCCACTCCGGCAACGTCGGCCACCATCCCCTTCCCCTTCGCGTGCTCTGGTGCCATGGCTTCGAGCCCCAACTCCGTGGCGGCTCCTTCCTGCAGGGTGGGCGACCAACCGGTGGTCTCGGGGCACGGAATCTCCTCCTGCTCTGAGTCATCCGGCATCCATGGCGGTCAAGACGTCTCGTCGGGAGCGCGCCGTGAGGAGGGCTCTCGCGATGGCCCTGCGAACCAGGGTGGTGCTGCGGGCGGCTTCAGGCAGGTGGAGCCCTGGCCCCGGCCACGCCGTCTAAGAAGACACTGTGGAAGCGTCGTCATGACTGGGATCTGCAGGCGCTGCAGCCGCGGCCTTCCCGCCCCGCTTCGTCCTCCCCACGTCATGAGGTGTCCCCGGACATGGAGGGGCTCTGCTTCCGGTGCCTTCACGAGGGCCACTTCCGGCGTGACTGCACCAACCCCATTGTGTGCATCAGATGCGGCGGCGAGGGCCATGGCTCCAAAGGCTGCAAGCGGCCACGCAGTCCTTCCTCCGAGGCGGAGCTTCGTCGACAAGCCGTGGCCATTGTGGCACGTCGTGTCTCCCGTGGTGCGACCCCCTCGGGCAGTGTGGTGCCACCACCACCACCTCCTCCTGCGGCGCAGGCACCGGTGGATCCCTGGCCCAGGCTTGGAGGCTCCCTCACATGTACCTGGCGTCAGCAGAGGTCCCAGCCAGCAGGTTTGGCTCTGTTCATGATAGGATATCGTTCAGGCCTTCCGCTTTTGACCGCTTGACCAGGCCCACGCATCGACAGAATTCAAACAGAGAGGCTGGTTCAGTGGAGGCCAGACCGTTGAGCGGACGACAGCTGGTCTCAATTATTGTCCCTCTCGGCTGCCCGGATCAGACCGCTCCGCAGACGGAGGTGAACCCGCAGCTGCAATTGGAGGAGGAGATTCTGGAAGGAACGGCGGGCCAGGACGAAGAAGGACTTGGTTTGCTTCCAGCTAAAAGGAAAGCTGTTCGGGAATTTGTGGGCATAGTGAAGGTGAACTTGGTTTGCTTCCAAGAAACTAAAATGGATGTAATCGACCAATATATAGTAATGCAATGTTTGGGGCCATCTTTTGATGGCTTTGCGTACTTGACGGCGGATGAGACGCGTGGAGGGGTTTTGTTGGCTTGGGACTGCTTGGTGTTAACGGTGGATAACATCCTTGTAAATACTAACTTTCTCACGGGTTTGGTACACGCCAAGGTGGGTGAACCATGGTGGATCTCTGTGGTGTACAGGCCACAGGGGGATGACTTGAAAACCCAGTTCTTGCATGAGCTTCGGGACCGGTGCTTGGGGTGCCCTGGGCCTTGGATGGTTCTTGGTGACTTAAACATGATTATTAGGGCCACGGACAAGAGTAATACCAATATCAACAGAAGGATGATGGGGAAGTTCCGGGATTTCGTGGATGACCATGAGCTCAAGGAAATGTACATGCACGGTCGGAGGTATACGTGGTCCAATGAGAGGGACGCACCTACGATGACTAAAATTGACAGAGTCCTCACATCGGTGGACTGGGAGCTTGACAACACGGAGTACCTTCTTCAGGCGTTGTTAACAAGCGTTTCAGACCACGCGCCTCTACTCCTCACCACTAGTGCCAGTTTCTGCCCTAAACGACGGTTCTGGTTTGAGATGTTCTGGACTAAACTGGAGGGATTCCAGGATGTTGTTAGGGAGGCTTGGATTTGTGATGCGGAGATCGTTGATCCATATAAGCGTCTGGATGCCCTGCTTAGGAATACAGCGATGCACCTACAAGCTTGGGGCCAGCATAAGGTTGGCAATGTGAAATTGCTTATGAGGGTGGCAAACTGGGTGATACACAGACTGGATATTGTGCAAGAAGGGCGTGCACTAGAGAGCCACGAGTTATGGCTACGACGTACTTTGAAGCATGCATTGCTAGGTTTGGCTGCATTGGAGCGCACCATTGATCGCCAAAGATCGCGTATGAAGTGGCTGGAGGAGGGAGATGTGGATACGAAGCTGTTCCAGGCGGTTGCCAATGGTCGTTGATCGAAGAACTTCATTACACACATTAAAAGAGATGGAGAGATCATCTCGGATCAAGACCAAAAGGAGGAGGCATTCTTCCAGGCCTATGAGAGTTTACTTGGGAATGAGCACGCGAGGGTGCATTCCCTTGACCTGTAGTTCTTGGGGTTGCAATCTCACAATCTTAGCGAGCTCGAGGACATAATCACCGAGGAGGAAGTATGGGGAGTCATCAAGGAGCTACCCCCTGACCGTGCGCCCGGGCCAGATGGATACATAGAGGCCTTTTACCAAAGAGCATGGCCGATTATAAAGAACGATGTCATGGCTGTCATGCTCAAGCTCTATGTTGGCAATGGTCGGGGTTTCGCGAAGCTGAACAAAGCACATATTGTGCTGATCCCCAAGAAACCGGACACGGAGGAGATTGGAGATTACCGCCCGATAAGCCTCACCCACAGCATGCCTAAGTTGTTTGCTAAGGTACTCGCGAACCGACTCAGGAAACAAATGCACATGATCGTCGGAGCAAATCAGTCAACATTCATCAAGGGACGACACTTACATGACAACTTCCTCCTCATGAGACAAGTAGCTAGGAAGATCCATTCATGCAATGTCGTGGTTACTAGTCTGACAGTAAGTACTAGGGGTACGAATGAGGAGCAGAGCCTAGCTACAGCGCAGGTGTAACACTCGGATTTAGCGAGTTCAGGCCCCTCTCGGAGGAGGTAAAACCCCTACGTCTCGTGCCCTGAGGCATGTTTTTTCTGGGGGTATCTGATTACAATGAGTGCTTAACCCTTGCAACGGAGGGAGAGGGCGGCTTATATAGGAGTGCGCCGCAGCCTCTCAGCCATCATGTCGTCAGGCATTAATGACAATTAGTACAGCGGTTAATGGCGTTTAACACTGTTTAACACAGCCATGACTATGGCAGTTACTGGTAACGGTAGCCATAACTATGCTTAAAATCTAATTGAAGGCTACTCGACCGTTGCAGCTTCACGCCGTCCGTACGTCTCCTGTGCCCGAGTGAAGATGATTGGCCGACTGGATTGTAGACGTCTGTCCAAGTGCTGTCCATGCAGGGTCCGAGTGAATCCTTCGAGGTGTGCATCCGGTTGCACTTGTGACCTAGGGGTCTCTGAATAATAGCGTGGGCCTTAGGTGGGCCCTAGATGTCAGGTCCTTGTCCCTACCAGGGGTAGGTGACCCCATCATTAGCCCCCAAATCGGTTGAGGCTTCATAGGATGAGTTAGTTGAGCTTTCGGAGCAATCCGAGTGTCCCGGAGGCACTCGGTGTCCGCTTTCCCATGATTGTCCTTAGGAGAAGCCGCAACGGATTCCGAACTAAAGGTTTCTTCAGTGATTAGGTAATGGTGATTGCTAGGTAAAATTCGGTGGCATTCGCATGTCTCTCGGGAGAGATGGACTTGAGGCCCGAGTGAGGCATGCCAGGAAACTCGAGTGGCGGCACCGACGCGTGGGCTGACTCTCCGGAGAGATGCCACTCCATATCCCTGGGGAACGCCAGTGCGGGCCAGCTCCGAGTCCAAATTTACAAGACACACACCTTGGAGCCTAGTGAAAGGGCCAAGTTAATCCGCGGGGGAGCATCAAACTTGTCCTTTCGCAATCCTGGAGTAGGCTCCAGTCGGGTGTTTAACGTGTCCGAGTGCACGGGGGCCTGCGAAAGGTGATTGGTCGGACCGACGGGTGTTTCTTAGGAAACAATGCGGGCGCAATCTGTCAGGCCGATTCGCTGTGGGATTTCCGGGATTCAAAATTAGGCGTGCGCGCGCAGAAGCGGTTACGCCACGGCTAGTGGGGAAAGTGGGGCGTGGCGCCTCGATTTTCGCCCTAACCGCCGACACGTGTCCCGTCCTGTCTGCAGGCGCATCCGGCGTGGACACCGTCCGATCCAGGAATTTGCGGCTGAGATCACGCCTGACGAGCTTTTACCCGCGGTATAAAGCCGATGCGGGCTAGGGTAAATCGCAGATCCCCTTTTTCCCTCGCACCCTCTGCTCTCTTCTCCCTCTCGCTTCTCCACTTCGAGCTCCCGAGCACTCGTAGCCATGGTGAAGGAGACGACGGCCAGGTTGGAGAGGGCGAAGAAGGCCGGGAAGGGCGCGTCCTCGAGCGGCGGTGCGGCGGCCGGCCGCACCCAGGGAGATTGGGTCCCATCGCGAGTGATGAAGGCGCGGCTGAGGGACCTTGAGGGCGAGGGATTGATCCCCGCAGGTGGCTGGAGGCTGCCCGAGGAGGGGGGAATCGAGCCCGCTCCGCACGCCAACGAGCAAGTCCTCCTCGTCACCCACGTCGAGCGAGGTTTCTCGATGCCCCCACACCCCTTCCTCCGTGCTTTCTTGGATTTCTTTGGGGCGCAGCTCCACCACCTTCCGCCGAATGCAGTGGTTTACTTGGCAGCGTTCGTTTCGCTATGCAAAAACTTCATTGGTTGTTACCCCCATTGGGGGCTGTTCAAGCTCATTTTCACTTGTCGGTTGATGATGGCGAAGAAGGACTCGCCAGGGGTGCGAAGACTAGCGTGATGCAGCAGTGCGGCGGGTTGGGGATCCAGCTCAGGGGGCACTTGGCTTTCCCCAAAATGAGCTTCCCCGACTCCATCAAAGGCTGGCAGGACATCTGGTTCTATTGCAAAGACGTCCCGAGTGAAGGGAGCCCGATTGGGCTGCCGCCATACTCGGCCATGCAGGTCGCTGCCCCGCCTTCTCTTACAGTCACCAAGGAGAAGAAGGTGGATGTGGGCATCTTAGTGGATGCTTTGGTGGGAGTGGTGTGGGCTGGAGTCGACGGGATGGATCTGTTGGAGGCATTCCTCAGTCGGCAGATCCAGCTGCTGCAAGACAGGGCGCACTCCATGTGGTTGTACCAAGGGCCGAGTGATCCCACTCGGGTGCACCCCGGCGTCTTGTCAGCGAAGGCCCTCGAGGGCAAAATCAAGGCGATCACCTCTGCGCGCGACAATCCACGTGGGGCCAGGAGGGTGCCCCCATATGATCTTGACAACCAGCCCATCGATGTAAGTTCATACTCCATCTGAGTGTTTCATATGGCAATTCTTTCACGTATGTTTGTGTCTTGACGAGTGATGTCATCTTGCAGAGTTTCCAGAAGATGTTTTCACAGGTGTCGGCCGTCGATCACAACCCAGAGGATGTGAAGAGTGACACAGAGCACCAGCACCCGGAAGACAACGACGAGGAGGAAGAGGACAGTGACGAGGACGAGGAAGAGAGTGGCGAAGACGCAAGTGACACGGAGGAGGGCGAGGAGGCCGAATCTTCTCCGTCTGAGAATGTTCCTCGGGAGCACCGCACCAAGGAAAAGAATGACCCAAGTGCCAAAGCGAAGAGCACTCGGGCGCCGACTGATTCGAGGCCGACTACTTCGGCTTCTTTGCATGGAGCGAAACGCCTGAGGGCGGAGGCCACTGACTCAGTAGAGAAACAGCCCAAACAGCCGAAGCAAGTCAATGCCAAGCCCCGGAAGGCGGCGGTGCTGATGATCAAAGTAGTGGTGCCACTGGCTTCAACGTAAGCACTTGGGACCAGCTCTCTCCTATGTAATTTCCATCTGTCTGAGTTACCGAGTGATCTCCTATCTTGCAGCAATGAGACTTCGACGACTTCTCCAGACCCGAATGCTCCGAAGCAAGGCCGGACTGAAGGCGATGCTGCCGACGCCGCTACTTCCGAGGGTAAGGTTTTTCTGGTTGTCGTTCGACTTGAGCCTTGACTGAGTGGTTTATAACTCGACATTATCTCCTGAATGTCCTCATAGCCCCGACCGAAGTCATCCATCATGATCAAATCCATCCGTGCTTCTCCTGTTTTGGCAAGTTCTCTTGAAGAGGAGAAGGTGATTGAGGGTCAGCTGTGCAAACATTTTGAGCGAGAGGAAATCATGGCTCGGCAGCGATCGCGGGTGGATTGGCTCCGCAAAGGGGACAGGAACACGGAATTTTTTCATGCCCGGGCTTCTTCGCGGCGTCATACCAACAGAATTGTTTCACTTTCTCGGGAAGATGGTACGAACTGCAACTCTCAAGGGGAGATCAAAGGTATGGTTCAGGAGTTTTATGATAAGTTATTTACTGCTGAATCTTGTGACTCTATTGATGAGGTTCTCGAAGCTATTCCTCGAAAAATTACAGATGATATGAATAGGGATTTGTGCAAGGCTTATTCCAATGAGGAAATCAGAACTGCTCTCTTTCAGATGGGACCAACGAAGGCACCTGGGCCTGATGGCTTCCCAGCCCTTTTTTATCAGACTCATTGGACTTTCCTTCAGGAGGATATTTGCCAGGCAGTCCGAAGTTTTCTAGAGGGGAGGCCTATTCCTGAAGGTTTCTGTGATTCTGTGATAGTGTTGATTCCCAAAGTTGCAAGACCGAAACAGTTAAAGAACTTTCGACCTATCAGTCTTTGCAATGTGTTGTACAAGAAAGCTTCTAAGGTGCTGGCTAATTGTCTCAAATTGTTGCTGCCGGAGGTGATCTCTGAATGTCAAAGTGCTTTTGTGCCAGGAAGATTGATCACTGACAATGCTTTGATTGCCTATGAGTGTATTCACACCATCCAAAAACAACGTGTTAAGCAGCCTTTCTTTGCTTTGAAGATTGACATGATGAAAGCCTACGATCGTGTTGAATGGAGTTATCTTCATGGCTGCCTCTCAAAACTTGGCTTTGATTCAGCTTGGATAGAAACTGTCATGCGATGTGTGACCAATGTCCGGTATGCTGTCAAAGTCAATGGTGAACTCACTGACCCCGTGGTTCCTTCACGGGGAATCCGTCAGGCTGATCCTATCAGCCCCTACTTGTTCCTTTTGTGCACGGAAGGACTGTCAAGTTTGTTACAAAAAAGAGAGGGATGTGGTGAGCTACATGGGATTCGTAACGGCCGCCTTGGCCCACCTATCTCACATCTTCTCTTCGCAGATGACAGCATCTTCTTTGCGAGAAGTGATCCTCGTAGTGTAGCTGCTCTAGATTCTACTTTGACTGTCTTCTGTCAAGGCTCGGGAGTGTTGATCAACAAGGAAAAATCTTCACTTTTCTTCGGCAGGCACTATCCTGAGGCTGTCAAACAACAGGTCAAATCCCAATTGGGTATTCATTTTGAGGCCCTTCAATCTAAGTATCTTGGCATGCCCATGGAGGTTGGCCGGTCTCCGATTGCAAAATTCAAGTTCTTGGCTGATAGGGCATGGCAGCGTGTGCATGGCTGGTCTGATCGTCCCATGTCCCGTGCTGCCAAAGAAACATTGCTCAAGTCGATCATCCAAGACATCCCGACATATGTGATGAGTTGTTTTCAGCTTCCACTCTCTACGTGTGAGAAATTCTGTCAGATTGTTTCTGATCATTGGTGGGGTAGAGAAGATCGAAAGAAAAAGTTACATTGGCGTTCGTGGGAGTGGCTCACGACTCCCAAGTCTCTTGGGGGCATGGGCTTCTGTGACATGGCTCTCTTCAATCAGGCCATGCTGGGGAGGCAGGCGTGGCGGCTTCTCACTTCCCCGGACTCCCTTTGTGCGCGGGTGCTTAAGGGCTGGTATTTTCCTGATGGAGATTTTTGGCATGCTCAAGCTCCGCGCTCTGCTTCCTTTACGTGGCGAAGCATTCTTTTCGGCTGTGTCCTGCTGAAACATGGTGTCTCTTGGGGTATTGGCAAGGGCCGCCAGATTCGCATTACTTCTGATCATTGGATCCCTTCGTCGCCACCCCATCTGCTTCAGCCGCTGCTACCTATTCCTGACAATGCAACGGTTCACTGCCTGATCAACGAGGAATGTGGTACATGGAATGAAGAAACGGTACGAGCCTTCTTCCACGATGCTATTGCTGTAGAAATTCTGCGCCTACCTATCAGCCACCATGATGGGGAGGATTTCCCGAGATAGCCATTCACCAAGCTGGGAGAGTTCTCTGTGAAATCTGCATACAATTTGGTGAGATCAAATCGGTTCATGATAGCTCAAGAGAAACAGTGGAAGGCCATTTGGGCTATCAAAGCCCCTGAGAAAATGAAGGTGGTTCTATGGCGCTTGGCTCATGACTGTCTTCCGTCTGGGATACAACTTCGACGCCGTCATGTGCCGACTTCAGACCTTTGCATCTTCTGAGGACGATCTGAATCTATCGAGCATGCTCTCCTTTTTTGCCCCTTTGCAGCTGATGTTTGGAAGAAGGTGAAGTGTTCATTTTATGTCAGACTTCACCGCTCCGAATTCTTATCTCCCAAGCAATGGTTATTTGATTTCCTTGCGCGGGCGACGGACGTTCAGGCAACAGTATTGGCTGCCTCGGTTTGGCACATCTGGGAATCTAGGAATTCGACAAGAAACACCGATGAAAATCATCATCCTAGCCGGACCGCCTTGAAGATCAAAGTCTATGTTGAAATGATCCTGCAGCATTTGTACAAGCACAGTCCAGGTCACAGGTGTGAGACATCTGCTTCATGCTCTTCCCTGTCTCCTCCATTGCCAGGTACTGTCCTCTTCATGTTTGATGCTGCAGTCTCTATTGAGCTTGACAAGTCGGGTGTGGGCGTGGTAGCTGTGGATAGCAATGGCCAGTGTATTTCTGCCTGTACTGAACCGCTGCATGGTGCTCTGGATCCCGAATTAGCTGCAGTACTGTTCGGTGGTCTTCACTTCAGATTGCCTCTCGTTGATTCAGCGCCTTAATTGTCCTGCCCGAGATCGTTCTTCTGTTGGGGCTGTGGTGGCGGACATCAAGCATGTCGCTGTTGTATTCGACTCGGTTGTCTACAAGCACGTTCGTCGGCAATTTAATGTTCCTTCTCATGTGTTAGCTAAGTCTTGTATGAACTCTTATGGTCTGTGTGTTTTTCCTTTTGCTCCGGATTGCATCCGGGAGTCTCTGTGTAAGTTATTTGCTTAATCAATACAATGCTGACGTTCTCTCAAAAAAAAAAAAGATCATAGTTAACGGAGTCCGGGGCAGGAGTTTTGGGCATGCGTGGAGGCTGCGCCAGGGAGACCCAGTTTCCCCCTTGCTCTTTGTGGTTGCAATGGACGTGTTGACGGTGCTCATACAGAAAGCTGTGGATCTTGGCACGCTTAGCTCGTTCCCGGGAATCACGGCTATGCAAAGGATTTTGATCTACGCGGACGACGTGGCCCTGTTTATCAAGCCAACTAATCTGGATCTGGAGTTCGTCAAGGCTGCCTTGGAGGCCTTTGGCGAAGCGTTTGGGCTACGAGTAAACTATCGAAAGTCTTCCGCAATTGTGATCAGGGGGAACTTGGATGACAGGCAAAGGGTGGCTGCCCTGCTTCAATGTGATCTTGCAGAATTTCCCTATAGGTATCTCGACCTCCAGCTTGCGATCAGGAGTTTGACCCGAGCTGATTGGCAGCCTATGCTTGATAAAGTGCGGCACTTTGTTCCTGCCTGGCAAAGGGGGCTCATCCAACGCCCTGGTCGATTAATACTTGTACAATCAGTAATCTCCACCAGGCCTATACATCATCTCATGATTACGGATGCTCCAGCGTGGGTCTTTGAGGAGATCAATAAGTGGATGAGGTCCTTTTTTTGGGCTGGTAAGGACAAGGTGAACGGCGGGCAATCCCTCGTCACATGGGATAATATATGCCGGCGTAAATGCTATGGAGGGCTTGGCATCAAGAACCTACAGTACCAATCCCTCGCATTGAGGGTTAGATGGGAGTGGTTCAGGCGAACGGAGCCTAACAGACCTTGGCAGGGGCTACCAATGATCGATGACAAGAACGCTAGAGCGGTGTTTGACAGCCTAGTGCACATAGCTGTTGGTATGGGAGATAGGGTGTTGTTCTGGTGCGACCACTGGCTTCATGGTTTTGCCCGAATGTGCGCATTTGTGCTACACCTCTTGTAAATATGCTTTCTATCTTCTATAAAAATATGGTACGCCATTGACGTACTCTCGAAAAAAAAGATTTTTAGACTTGACCCTTTGAATGTGCGCATTTGTGCTACACATCTTGTAAATATGCTTTCTATCTTCTATAAAAATATGGTACGTCATTGGCGTACTCTAAAAAAAAAGATTTTAGACTTGGCCCTTTGAATTTGGAAGGGAGTGAGTACATCTTTTTTTTAGGGAAGAGAGAGAGTGTGTGCTTCTTGTCGGTGTTGGCGTGGCACAGACTTGTCTAGAAAAAATACTTTTGCTACTTATTATAGTCAAATTTATAATACATATTTATTAAATAAATTTGTTTTCATATTTTACTCGAAATAGAAAATACCAGGGACTAATAAAGCGGACAGAGGAGGCAGCTAGTTACTAGTTTTAGCTACCAAGTGGCACGCAACACCATCGTCTCAACCGAGACCCCCGGCCCGAGCCCAAGCAATACACCTAGACCGTGGCGACCCACCACATGCTCACGACGGCGGCGGATCTTTTCGAGGACAAAGATCACCGTCGGCCCGGACATGTTTCCGTACTCACTGAGCACATGTCGACTTGCCGCCAGCTTCTTGGGCTCCAACCGGAGTCCCGCCTCCACGCTGTCCAAGATTGCCCGCCCGCCGGGATGCACCGCCCAGAAAAGGTCGTTCCAGCCACCGCTCAACCCAAGCGGCCCGACCGCGTCGACCATGCTTTGCTCGATGTTTTCCCGGATCAGCGCCGGCATCTCGAAGGAAGGGTTGAAGACGAGCCCGTCTTCCCGAAGTCGTCCGACCGCGCCGTGCGTACTCTCAGGTATCACGCTCTGCGAGGCGGCCACCATCTCAAAAATCGGGCTCTCGGCGGGGGCGTCGGGTTCGGCGCCGACTATCACGGCGGCCGCGCCGTCGCCGAAGAGAGCCTGCATGATGATCGTGTCGACGTGGGCCTCGTCGGGCGCGCGGAACAAGATGAGGGTGAGCTCGGCGCAGGCGACAAGGACGCGGGAACCGCCGTTGTTCTCGGCGATGTCCTTGGCGACGCGGAGCGCGGCGGACCCGCTGGAGCAGCCGTTGAGGTAGAGCATGGTGCGGCGGACGGACGGGTCGAGGCCGAGGAGGGAGGCCAGGCGGAGGTCGATGCCCGACATGTGGGCGCCGGAGTAGGTGCTGACGACGAGGTGGGTGATGTCGGCGGCTGGGCGGCCCCAGTCGACGATGGCCTTGCCCACAGCCGCTGCGGCGAGCTCCGGAACGGCGGTGGCTGCGATGTCCATCCGGGCATCTAGGGATGGCAACGTGCGGTCGATCAACTCCGGGTGATGTTGCAGCAACTCCTCCGTGTGGTGGAAGTAGCGCTTCTTGATGGCCGACCTGTCGCCTGATCAAACACGTACGCGGCCATACATGGGAGCAAATGCGGGAGCAGGCATCAGTCTCACGGATTAACTGGAATTAGCTTCGTATTATGAATTTACAATGGGACTAACAGAGTAATTAAAGAAAACAGAGTAATTAAAGATGTGGCATACAGATTCTGTTGAGCTTGGATTTGAGCTTGGTGAGGTGCTGCTTTTGGGTGACGCGGAAGTAGTAGTCGGCGTACTCGTCCTGGCGCACGCAGTTCGCCGGGTTCGCCGTTCCGATAGCCAGCACGGACGCTGGGCCGTCGGCACGCTGCGCCTGCCGCATCTTACGAATGATGGTGGCCGCGGGGCTTGCTGTTAGGTTACCGAGCAGTGCCATTTAGGTATGCGGAGTGAATTTAGCGATGATTTGGAGGTACTGGATGTTTAGAGCAAGCGCGGGCTAGCGAGTTATATATAGTGTCAGCGCATATTCTTTTTATTACGAAAATGATTAAAAAAAGACATCAGATTTTTGGCATTTGGAGGCGAACGCCTTTAGCACGAATTTTAAAGCGCTACACATTGCCCACGTCAGCTGTTTCCAGACGTTCGCGCTGGTGGAGCCGTCGAGCAAACGTTTTCAGAGGCTACACCACACCACCGCACAGCACTACTCGCTCGCCCAAATCTTATCTCTCTCCTCTCACTCTCCATCTCCTTCCCACTCCACCCCAATCCCAAATCGGGCTGATCCCGGCGACGAGCGGGAGGCCACTAGATCGCGGCGACCAGCAGGAGGCCGCCAGATCCAGAGGGACAGGGCGTCGCACCCCTATAGCCGCCGGTCCGGGGCGATGCACGAGAGCGGTGGCTGCCGATTTTTCAGCGACGATGCGGGTCACGGCGGAGACGAGGCGGCCGACGGTGGAGACGATGCAGGAGGCGGCGGAGACGAAGTCGAGGCGGTTTGCGCCGGCGGCGCCACCGACGAGCGCCGATGTGGAGGTGGTCCGGGAGCCACCGAAGAGCGCCACCGACGAGCGCCGAGGTGGTCCGGGATGAGATGGAGATCATCCGCGCCGTCTCGTCTACCTCACGCTGCTTTCGGCGGCAAGTTCTCCCCATCTCTTCGCGCGGCCATGGGAGCAGCCGCTTTAGGGCGCTGGAGGGGGAGGTCCGGTGCTCCCTGTCGGCAAGGTCGGGCACGAGTTGGTCGCGAGCGTCGGAGCTAAATCCGGCAGATCTCAGGTAGGAGCTCCTGAGTTGGTGATTTTGACTTAACGGTAACAGAAAGTAGAGACATGGTACTTACCCAGGTTTCGGCCTCTCTCGAAAAGGTAAAACTTTACGTCTTGCTTGTATTGTATTGATTGTGGATGGGGTACAAAGTACATGGTGATCTACCATGAGATCATATGATTGAATCTAACCTTTAGGATGTATCGAGATTGTTCTATCGACTAACCTAGCCTCAGTTTATATAATGTACCATAGGCCTAAGATTTCAGAAGTCCTCGTCTTGTGCGTCAAGTCTTGTGGAATCTCCCTTGTATGCGTCATGAGCCTCTCCAAGTGGCCCATTAATGAACCGTCACAGGGATCCACGGTCCGGCCCTCCTGGTCGGGAGACGACATGGTGAGTACCCCCTAGTCCAGGGCACCATCAGTAGCCCCTGACCGGTCTTTAAGTTGGAGACGCTCCTCGGTTTTTCCGATTTGTTCTTCGTCTTCGGTCGTCGGTCTTGAAAGCTGGTTCAACAAATCATCTCATCTCCGATCTCGAGAATCGCCGAGGTGTATCCGAAGAGTTCACATGTCGGGCATCCGAGGAGCCCTTTAAGTTCTCGGCCTTTATCAATGCCTTGTTATTTTTATGCCACACCTCGGGTTTGAAGTTTTTTCCTGTGCGGCGGTGTCCTCTTGTAGCCGAGTTCCAACGCTGGACTGCATCCGAGGTGTCTTTTTGCAGCCGAGTTCCAACACGGTCTACATCCGAGGTGTCATAGATTACCTCAGTCTTGAAAAAATTGAAAGAGTTCAGCCGAGCCTAATGCCAGAAAAGTCATTTGTGAAGCCAACCACTCGCATCGGAGTTTTATGTCGGACTGCTTCCGAGGTGGTTGGGCTGATTTTTACAAAATAAAATAAAATGATTGGTGCAATTTATTCTCTGCCGAGATGTATAGCCAGTAGCCCTCAAGGTGTGTGTCGGCCTAAAATCCGGGATGCATCTGAAAGATAAATATAAAACCATTGATCCCAGTAGCCCCTGAAACTTAGGTCGATTCACGAAATCGGCCTGAGTATCAAATTCTTCCACGGCAACATACTTTAGGAACGAAAACACGGTGCGCAATAGCTCCCGAGACTCAGGTTAGGTGCGGCTGACCAACCTGAGGATCGTAATCTCCTCGGAAACAGTTTTGCACTTTGAATTTTCTGCATTGAATCGTCAATGCAGTAGCCCCCGGGAGTTGGGTAGGACCACATGGCCGGCCCTAGAATCGTATCACCCCGGGAACTAGTTCGACCTTCTTGTGCGTTTCGCCAACGCCGAGGTGCAGCTCAGCAGGGAAGATGCCGAACTGCAGGTCAAAAAAATATATATCCTGAGCAGAATTACCACGCAGGATACCTCGACCTAGAGGATGCCTTGCCTCCTAAAAAACATACAAATAGATTAAAAGTGTCATAAGTTTGAAAAACCAAAAACTTACGTAAAAAACTTTACGTCTAAATTAAACCAAGTTTTCTGGTGCCAATCCAAAATTGGTCTTAAAATTAATTTGTGCTTCCGTCGTGTTTTAACAAGACACATCCGATCTCTAGACTTCAAGTGGGTCAGCCTTCGGCTTCAACCTCCTCTTCCCGAAGGCGCAGTGCTTCTCAGGCCAGTTTAGCGAACTAAACTCGAGTGGCTTTAGAGAGAAACCAGACTATCCATCTATTTGACCATACACTCAAGTCGAAAAAGGAGTAGTAGAAAAAGACTTTGCAACGACGTAGAAAAAAACTTAAAAACGACACATATAAGTTTATGAGCCCCAGTTAACTTGGGTAAAGAAAGTTGTTTTTAAGAAACAATGTTTTTAACAAACAACTTTTTTGTTTAACAAAAATATAACGCTTGGTTGAACTGAACAAAAAATTGAACAAGAAAGCGACTTAGCTAGTTTTATGCTTCCGATGTTGATGACGCGTTCCGGGTTTGCGGCTGGACGAAGACCTAGTCCTCGGCCTGGCCGAGGTCCTAGTCCCAAGCCCGTCCCGAGATGACCGAGCGAGGAGCTCGGCCTGACGAAGTAACGACGCAGCACAGTCGATGTGGCGAGGCGAAGCTCCCGGTCCAGCTGTTGTCACGAAGCTGGTCGGCGGGGTGATGATGAAGCCCCCGGAGCATGTCAATGAAGCGATGGGGAAGTCTCCGGTCTGGCCAAGGTGATGATCCGAGGTGGCTGTCATCGGCTCGATGAAGCGACGGCGTAGTTAATGCTCGCATAGGTCGGCATCCATGGAGTAACGTGGTCGGACTGGTTTGACACCGGTGCGACAGTGAAGATCGCCTCGGAGAAGGCTCAAAATTTGAGGGCACATGTTTAGGAACAAAATACAATGCCCTAGCAAAAAATCCTGCAAAAAGGACATCCGATAAACTGTTCATGAAAAAGACGAATTTGGGTCGGATTCGTTTTCGCAGAAAACAGATCTGAAAATTGATGCACTCCTTGGACGTTTCCCGGAGTTTGAATGGTCGGGTCGAGCTGATATTTCAAGGGGTTGTCGATATGGGAATTCCACAGCCGATAAACGGTTGGATTTTCCAAAGAATGTCCGAGCTGACTGTTGGACTCTTCTCCCCAAACACGTCTAGATTCCCGTCCAGATTTGACAGGGATCACATATATCGGCGATTGCCGGAGATTTCTTCGTCGAAATGCAATGAAATTGTATAGGGTCGTTGTAGACTCAATTTTGCACATTTCACCGAAGCAATCGTCAAAGCGACGCTCGAGGAGGTGGGATGGCAAAAACGGATTCGTTGTCCAGAAAATTATGCACGGTCGCGCGAGGGCAAAGTGGACGCTAAGCCCCCAAGCTCCATGGATGATTCTTCCAAGATCTCGATTGAGATCCGAGTTGAAGTTGATGAGGGAACCCGTTCGATCTTGACAATCCGACGCGTAACGTAGTCCTCTGCCTGGCCGAGGTGACCAGCCGAGCTGGCGACGAAGATGCTGACGCCGAGGATGAAGATTCGTTCTGGCGCATAGATCACTCCGGAACCGATCTGAATTCCCATCGCACCACGGCGATTACCAGCAGGACCTGTATGGGACACCAATGTCGGAGCTAAATCCGGGATATCTCGGGTAGGGGGTCCCGAGCTGGTGATATTGGCTTGATGGTAACAGGAAGTAGAGAGGCACATTATTTACTTAGGTTCGGGCCCTCTCGAATAGGTAAAACTCTACGTCCTGCTTGTATTGTATTGATTGTGGATGGGGTACAAAGTACAGGGTGATCTACCTTGAGATCGTATGAATGAATCTAACCTTTAGGATGTATTGAGATTGTTCTATCGACTAGCCTAGCCTCGGTTTATATAATGTATCGGGGGCCTAGGATTACAGGAGTCCATGTCTTGTGCTCCAAGTCTTGTGGAATCTCCCTTGTAAGCGTCATGGGTCTCTCCAAGTGGCCCGTTAATGGACCGCCACGGGGGTCCTCGGCCCGGCCCTCCTGGCCGGGAGTCGACATGGTGAGTACCCCCTAATGCAGGACACCATCAGCGGGGGCGCTCTAGCTGTGTTCTAGCTGATCCCCCGATGCACTCGACGAGGCGGGTTTGCTCTTCGGGTATGGTGGCGGCGGGTGCGGCACCGGTCAACCTTCTACAACGGAGTACGACGGCGTGGTGGGGCACGTCCAGGCGGTGGTGAACGTGACCTCTCGGCGGGAGGAGTAGAAGTGGACATAGCATCGGGGAGCAGCAGCAGTGGACGGCGGCAACATCATGGTCTTGCAGGTAAGATGATGATTTCTCCATTTGTAAAATCAGTAAACCATTGGAAGGATTGTGATCCTCATTTACCATACGACAAAATAGGATATTACCATGACCATGCACAAGTTGATATGGTCCCATCTTAGAACTGAAAGAATCTGCCATGTTGAAAAGATGGTATCATATGACAAATTTGCCATGATTTTTTGCTTACGAAACAACTTTTTATTTTGCTTTTTTTCATTTGTCCATTATTTTTTTACATTTTCGCCATGATCATATTAGTTGCTATGTGAATTCTTATTTGTACAAACACACACACTTGCAATGACAATTTACAAATTTCCTTCCCATTCTTGCCATGAACTACATAGCCAATCATACAATTGCCATAACTATTCAGGGCAAAAAAAATCAGTAAAATTGCCATGTTGTTTTCATACAATTGCCATTACATATATATCAACATTTACTAAACTTGCCATCTTAACTTTTACTCATAATTAGCTAAATTGCCATGAATTTAGACAATTTCTCTATATATTTTTTTCTTCTGCCATGATTTGGCATGTTGTTTTGTTTTGTGCAGTTTATCTAAATTCATGGCAAAATGTTGACTACACATAATTTAGACAGTTTCTCTAGATTGCCATCTGACCTTTTTGGCAACATGTTTTTGTGGTTGCCATGGCAACAATTTATAGATTTTTTTAGGCAAACAGTTTATGGATGTGACGTCCAAACTCTCGTCGCATGTTTCTATGTTCACATGGCAAATGCAGACATTCTGAATTTGCCAACATTTTTCAACTTACCATATGTAGACAACACTTTGCCACACGGGAACTAAAATTGTTGCCACCTTTTTTAGTAAATAACATGGCAAATTTACTTTTCATTTGTCATGCCAATTTCTCCCACCGGCACCACTGGCAATTTGTAAAACATGGACAATTCTGAAAGTTTCTACAACACGTCAAACTTGCCAACCTTCAAATTGTTTTGCCACCATTTTCTTCAAATGTATATTATTTCTTATTTCTCTAACATGGCAAACTTGCTATATGGACCATGGAAAACTTAATTTATGGGCTATGGCAAGCTTAATTCAATTACCATGGCAAACTTAATTGATGGACCATTGCAAGCTTAATTCAAGTACCATGGCAAATTTCTTTCTTCGTATCATGGCAAAACTATTTTATATGTATTGAAAATTTTCTTTTATACAAAGCATGAAAATTTATAATAAAAATACAATGGCAACTTTCAACATGCATCTCCTATGGAAATTTTGTTCATACTTTTTAATATGCCCCTAAAAGTTCTGGTTCATTGAGCATATAATAGAAATAGTCACACGACGAATGTATGCCATTTTGATCTTCTCATCTTCATAACATTTTACCTTTAGAGAACATGGCAAATTTACTATTGTAGCATGGTAAATTTACTTTTATTGGCATGGAAAATTCCATTTTATTTGCCATCGCAAATTTTAATGTTTATTTTTCCCATGGCAGATTTACCTTTACTGCTATGGCAAACTTACCTTTACTGCCATGGCAAATTTACCTTTATTGGCATGGCAAATTTACTTTAACATACATGGAAAAATTTCCTTTTAAATTTTGTCATGGCAATTTTACTTCAGCAGCATGGTAAATTTATTTTTATTGCCATGGCAAATTTCATTTTTATTTGCCATCGCTAATTTTATTTATATTTGCCATCGATAATTTTATTTTTTATTTTCACCATGGAAAATTTGCCTTTACTGCCATGGCAAATTTACCTTCATTGCCATGGCAAACTTACTTTGACATACATAGCAAAATTTCCCGGTTAATTTTGGCAATGGCAATTCTGCTGTTGTTTGCCATGGCACAGTTACATTCATTGACATGGCAAATTTACCTTTTACTGCCAAGGCAAATTTACTTCAACATACATGGCAAATTTTACTTTTTATTTTGCCATGGCAACTTTACCTTCATTGTCATGGCAAATTTAACTTTATTTGCCATGGCAAATAAACCTTCATTTTTGCCATCGCAATTTTCACTTTAACATACACGATAAATGTACTATATTTTGTACGCACCATTTGGTACCTTTCGTATTTTTAGACCAATAGAAAGTTAATGGTAATTTTGTTTTTCATAAATCATGAGCAAAATTAACATACATGGCAAACGAACTATTTTTGTACATAGCATTTGGTAATCTTTCTTATATTTGGACCAACGAAAATTTAGTGGTAATTTAGTTTTCATAAGTCATGGGCACAATTTTCACACTCAATTTGTCATGAAGTCTATTTGGACATCATAGAAAATTATGAATCTACTATAATGCAATTTTACTTTTCATAAATATATGATATATAGTTTTATTCACTAGAACATGGCAACTTTTTTTGTTGTGTAGTATGGATTTTTTAGATTAGCCGTGTTTTTTTATCCAGTGCATTTTTAGAGCTTTGAGGGGAGAAGCACACAACATTGCAATTATTTATTGTTGGGAAACGTTTCTAGCCGGCGCGCCGGCCAAACCAATTCGCCGGACGCACACGCTGTTTTGGATCTGGATCGATCCTTCGCTCCCTGCCACGCACGTATTCACCATATCCCTTCCTCTCTTAGCAGCTCGTCCACTCGCTCCCCCGCATGTCCTCGTCTTCTTCCTCGCGCCGTTATGGAGCGCCACACCACGATCCCACCATCTCCCATGCCCTCCACCTCTCACACCTTCAATGGACACTACTAGGGAAAACCCTAGTAGCAGCGCGGGGTAAAGGCTAGCAGTAGCGTGGGGTCCTGCGCTACAGCTAGCGTGCTGTAGCTGATATCTCCTTTTTATTGATCCGGTATTAGAACATAAAAGAGTATCCCACACCTATTTCCCCAGAGGTGACCCTGGGTTATCGAACCCATGAGAGGAAGATTCCCTTGAAGCGATGGTCTCTAGCAAGCTTTTGTTAAAGTGTCAAATCTAGCATTTGACCGGATCAGCAAGCAAATAGTGATTCAACACTTATAATAAAAAGAGGTACGGGTATGAGGTATTAGGCTTACAACCTTGTATTTGCGCTGGGATCAAATAAGATACTAGTTCATGCTCTGGAAGTCACCCATCGAGATGTGCTTGTTACGGATCGAAGTGGGGGATGTGTCCAAATAACATCTTGACCGGCATGAGTCCTGCATCAAGAATCAGTTGTCCTACAGCAGACCCTATCTGTCGCGCGGGGTTGCCTTGATAATTAAGATAATAAAATCAGACAAGAGCTTTGGGCGTTTAATGACTACACCTCATTTCTCCCCAAGGATATGATCCATGTTACCCTACTAAACCTTACTGTCACCGGTGTTCGGTATACCACTTCACGGTCTCCTTGCTCCTAGCCTCACCGGTGCTCGATCTCCATGATCCTGGGTACCTGCAGGGATGAAGATCACGGACAAGACAAGAGACATGTTCACGGAACAATTTTATTCACACATACGGGACGTTATATCAAAGTCTTCCATTGATCCCCTCAACAAATACCTCGGGTTGCAAGGCTTATGCCTAAACCCATACCTTACCGAAGTACTCACACATGGAGATTAGATCGTGGGAAGAAAACATTGAAGAACACATCTTGAGATTGATTGATTGCAATATGTTTTACAATGGATGCCTTGTGCGATGCATGATGACAAGTATGAATGGGATGGAAGAGCACTATGGTGGTGGTGGAGATGGCTATGGCGGCGGCTAGGGTTTGTGGATGAAGAAGAGGTTCTGGCTCATGAGCTTGTCCTTCTGCTCGATGTTCCGTTCACATTTCGATGGGGTCCCTTTAATAAAAGTTGTTCAGGTGGACAATCTGCCTTGGAATTCACGCCAAACGGGCGCTCATATGGGCGCTTGCGCCCATATGGAACGCCGTCTTTTGCATTTTGTAGCTTGCGTTGTATTTCCCCGAAGAGGAAGGGATGATGCAGCATAGCAGAGGTAAGTATTTCCCTCAGTTATGAAACCAAGGTTATCAATCCAGTAGGAGAACCACGCAACACCTCGTTAGCAGTACCTACACACAAACAACAAATCCTTGCACCCAACGCAAACGAGGGGTTGTCAATCCCTCGGCGGTCAATTGCAAGATTAAATTATATGTGATAGATAGATAGATTGAAACAAAAATACAAAATAAAATAAATAAAAGAAAATGGCAGCAATATTTTTAGGGTTTTAGTAATATGATTTAGATAGACCCGGGGGCCATAGTTTTCACTAGAGGCTTCTCTCAAGAAAAGAGCATACAGTGGGTAGACAAATTACTGTTGGGCAATTGATAGAAAAACAAATAATCATGATGATATCCAAGGCAATGATCATGTATATAGGCATCACGTCTGAGACAAGTAGACCGACTCCTGCCTGCATCTACTACTACTACTCCACACATCGACCGCTATCCAGCATGCATCTAGTTTATTAAGTCCATAAAAGAACGGAGTAACGCCTTAAGAACGATGACATGATGTAGACAAGATAAACTCACGTATGAATAAACCCCATCTTTTTACCCTTAGTAGCAATGATACATACGTGTCATGTCCCTTTCTGTCACTGGGATTGAGCACCGCAAGATCGAACCCACTACAAAGCACCTCTTCCCATGGCAAGATAAATCAATCTAGTTGGCCAAACCAAATCAATAGATCGGAGAAGAAATACGAGGCTATAATAATCATGCATAAAAGAGTGCAGCAAAGACTCAAATAATATTCATGGATAATCTGATCATAAACTCACAATTCATCGGATCCCAACAAACACATCGCAAAAAGTGATTACATCGGATAGAACTCCAAGAACATCGAAGAGAACATTGTATTGAAGATCAAAAAGAGAGAAGAAGCTATCTAGCTACTGACTATGGACCCAAAGGTCTGTGGTAAATTACTCACGCATCATCGGAAGGGCAGCAAGGTTGATGTAGAGCCCCTCCGTTATCGATTCCCCCTCCGGCGGAGTACCGGAGAAGGCCTCCAGATGGGATCTCTCGAGAACAGAAACTTGTGGCGGCGGAAAAAGTATTTCGTGGACTCCCCTGGGGGTTTCTGATTTTTTTGGAATTTATAGTGTTGGAATTAGGTCAAACGGAGCTCTGTGGGCCCCACGAGGTACCAGGGCGCGCCTGCCCCCCCAGGCGCGTCCTGGTGGCTCGTGGGCACCCCCTGGGGCTTCTGGCCTCCTCCCGAAGCTCCTAGTGTTTATCTTGTCCAGAAAAAAATCTCCAAAAAGTTTCATGGCATTTGGACTTCGTTTGGTATTGCTTTTCTGTAAAACAAAAACAGGGCCGAAAACAGCAACTGGCACTAGGCACTAAATTAATAGGTTAGTCTCCAAAAATGATATATAATTGCTGTAAATGAGTATAAAAACATCCAAGATTGATAATATAACAGCATGGAACAATCAAAAATTATAGATATGTTGGAGACGTATCAGCATCCCCAAGCTTAATTCCTGCTCGTCCTCGAGTAGGTAAATGATAAAAACAGAATTTTTGATATGGAATGCTGCCTATCATATTCATCACATATTCTTTTCTTTTGTAGCATGGACATTGGACTTGAATGATTCAAAGCAATAGTCTATAATTTGACATGAAGATATAAATACTCAAGCATGCTAACAAGCAACCATGTCTTTCAAAATATCAACGCTAAAGAGAGTTATCCCTAGCCCATTATGCTCAATCATTGATCCATTCATGAAACACACTTAAATATTAGCTACATCCAATGCACAAGTATGACAATAGTGCTTTCTAGTTGGTGCTTTTGTAAGAGAAGATGGAGACTCAAGTAAAAATAAAAATTGCATAAAAGTAAATAGATAGGCCCTTCGCGGACGGAAGCAGAGATTTGTCAAATGTGTTAGAGCTCAAGGCTGAAATTAAAGAGATAAAAAATATT
Organism: Elymus sibiricus; assembly: GCA_039707655.1. Taxonomy (NCBI): domain Eukaryota; kingdom Viridiplantae; phylum Streptophyta; class Magnoliopsida; order Poales; family Poaceae; genus Elymus; species Elymus sibiricus. Next base: position 15,498,988 of record CM077668.1, on the reverse strand, counting down.
TTGAGAGGCATGCTTTTCCTGTCAACGAAAACGACCGAGAATCCCCATTATTTTTCATGCTAGACACATCATAGGCGGTTCCCAAACAGAAAGTAAAGTTTATTTCCTTTCCACCATTTCTTTCACAATCCATGGCTAGCCGTATCCACGGGTGCCCTCCATACCAACACTTTCCAAGGAATTTTGTTGTTTTTAATTTTTGATTTCAATGCGGGAATGGGAATCCCTATTACCAACCATTCTCTCGTGCATTGACAAGTGAATAAACACTCATCGTGAGAATAACATACCTAACATGGACAATAATGACCATCCCCTGCCGCTTCATGAGCGATACGGGCACACAAAATAGAATAATTATTTTGAAAATTAGAGTTGGCACATGCAAATTTACTTGGAACGGCATTGAAATACCGCATATAGGTAGATATAGTGGACTCGTTTGGCACAACTTGGGTTTAAGGATTTTGGATGCACAAGCAGTATTTCCGCTTAGTACAAATGAAGGCTAGCAAATAGATTGAGAAGCAACCAACCAAAAAACAAAAACGGTCATAAACATGCATTGAACATAACTAACACCGAATAATGCACCATAAGTAGGATATAATTTCTTTGCATAACTATTGACTTAACGTGCATGCATAGGAATCACAAACCATAATACTAATATTCTTACTAAATCACAATTACTCACTAACATGACTCACATATTATCATTTCCATATCGCAAAACTATTGCAAGGAATCACACTCATCATATCTAATGATCTATATGAAAGTTTTTATTATATCCCTCTTGAATATTCATCACTTTGGTACCAAATTCATATCTTGTGCAAATTACCGTTACTATCATCTACTCTCTAAAAGATTTAAGTGAAGCATGTGAGTGCAAATATTTCTTCAAAATTTCAATCTTATCAGTTCTCAAAATAATGTAAGTGAAGCATGAGAATTCATTTCTTCAAAATTTTAATCTTATCAATTCTCAAAATAATATATGTGAAGCATGAGAATTCATTTCTTCAAAATTTCAATCAACTCTCAAAATAATATAAGTGAAGCATGAGAGTTTATTTCTTAAAAAATTTAGTCAACTCTCAAAATAATATAAGTGAAGCATCAGAGTTTATTTCTTCAAAATATAGCCACCACCGTGCTCAAAAAGATTTAAGTGAAGCACTAGAGCAACTGGCTAGCTCAAAAAATTTAAGTGATGCACATAGAGTATTCTAACAAATTATGATGATAAACGTGTGGCTCTCTCAAGATAGGTGTGTTCAACAAAGATGATTGTGACAAACTAAAAAGCAAACAAAGCAAAGACTCATATAATACAAGACGCTGCAAGCAAAACACATATGATGTGACGAATAAAAATATAGCTCCAAGTAAAACTACCGATGTTTGGTAGAAGAAAGAGGGGATGCCTTCCGGGGCATCCCCAAGCTTAGACGCTTGAGTCTTCCTTGAATATTACCTTGGGGTGCCTCGGGCATCCCCAAGCTTAGGCTTTTACTACTCCTTATTTCTTCATCCATCGTGATCTCACCCAAAACTTGAAAACTTCAATCACACAAAACTCAACAAAACCTTCGTGAGATCCGTTAGTATAACAAAATAAATCACTACTCTAAGTACAGTTGCAAACCCATTCATATTTTATTTTTGCATTATACCTACTGTACTCTAACATCACCATGGCTTATACCCCCCGATACAATCCATAGATTCATCAAAAGAAGCAAGTAGTGCATCAAAAATAGAATCTGTCAAAAACAGAACAATCTGTAGCAATCTATTTAAAAGCCATACTTCTGTAACTCCAAAAATTCTAAAAAATTCGGACAACGTGGGCAATTCATACCAATATTTGTAAAAATTTCATATTTTTTTGACGCTCTAGTAAAGAAAGCAAATTCGGGCACTGGACGCAAAACTTTCTGTTTTCCAAACAGCATCAATTATACTATCTTCCAAATCATTCCAAAGGCTTTACTTGGCACAAACACTAATTAAAAAGACAAAAACACAATCATACCAGTAGAATAATTGTGAAAACACACAATAACCAAAAAAAATTATTTTATTCATTGGGTTGCCTCCCAACAAGCGCTATTGTTTTATGCCCCTAGCTAGGCATAATGCATAGTTTCAAGTATTGTCATCTTTCTTCTTCTTATCCAAAGGTGCACTTTTATCAAGGGGTTTTTCCAAGGTAATATGAAATATATCATCCATAGGAATTTTAGCATTAGCAGATTGTCCATCTTTAAATCCATCTTGATTACCGGCTACAGTCCAAGAGTATTGTCTATTAACGCTATTGAAAACTTGTTGGATTATATTCAAAGGAGGAACTTCCTTTTTAATATTCTCATCGAAGATGTGGTCATTGCGAAACAAATATCTCAGCAAGTAATCATTATTATAAAGGATCTCATCTATTACTGGTTTTTCACGACTCATAACATAGAAATCAAAGATCTCCCTAGCTTCTCGCACTATATGATCAAATTCATATATGAGAACAAGGGTAGCTATTTTCTTAGCTCTAGGATCTTTTATTACCGGTAACTCATAAAACAATCTTTGCAAAGTAGCATGGGTGCGAATAAATCTTCTCTCAAGTTTAAGAACAAGTGCGGAAATAGCATCGGCATATTTCTTAGTTTCTTTAAGTATAGGTGCATCATCAAAAGCCAAGGTCCCCATGCAATTAAAGAATTCTTGGATGACACTTTTCCCTATAACATTACCATGTCCCAACACAAAAGTTTTAACATCCAGATTGGTAGAACTTCCCTTTTTAGGAGTTTTACCATCATCAATTTCAGCCATGCCAAAATCACTCATTATAACAATCTTCAAGCAAGCGAACGAGCAAACGAGAAAAAGGCAAATGGAAAATATTTTTGTATTTTTGTAAAAACGTTTTAGAAGTGGGGGAGATGAAAATGAGAGGCAAATGGAAAATAAAGTAAATTCAAGGAGATGAGAGTTTGTGCAAAGGTACTTGATAGATGTTGATGATGTCTCCCCGGCAACGGCGCCAGAAATTCTTCCTGCTACTTGTAGCTTGCGTTGGTATAATCCCCGAAGAGGAAGGGATGATGCAGCACAGCAGAAGTAAGTATTTCCCTCAGTTATGAAACCAAGTTTATCAATCTAGTAGGAGAACCACGCAACACCTCGTTAGCAGTACCTACATACAAACAACAAATCCTTGCACCCAACGCAAACGAGGGGTTGTCAATCCCTCGGCGGTCAATTGCAAAATTAAATTGTATGTGATAGATAGATAGATTAAAACAAAAATACAAAATAAAATAAATAAAAGAAAATGGCATCAATATTTTTAGGGTTTTAGTAATATGATTTAGATAGACCAGGGGGCCATAGTTTTCACTAGAGGCTTCTCTCAAGAAAATAGCATACGGTGGGTAGACAAATTACTGTTGGGCAGTTGATAGAAAAGCAAATAATCATGACGATATCCAAGGCAATTATCATGTATATAGGCATCATGTCTGAGACAAGTAGACTGACTCCTGCCTGCATCTACTACTACTACTTCACACATCGACCGCTATCGAGCATGCATCTAGTGTATTAAGTCCATAAAAGAACGAAGTAACGTCTTAAGAACGATGACATGATGTAGACAAGATAAACTCACGTATGAATAAACCCCATCTTTTTACCCTTTGTAGCAATGATACATACATGTCATGTCCCTTTCTATCACAGGGATTGAGCACCGTAAGATTGAACCCATTACAAAGCACCTTTTCCCATGGCAAGATAAATCAATCTAGTTGGCCAAACCAAATCAATAGATCGGAGAAGAAATACGAGGCTATAATAATCATGCATAAAAGAGTGCAGGAAAGACTCAAATAATATTCATGGATAATCTGATCGTAAACTCACAATTCATCGGATCCCAACAAACACACCGCAAAAAGTGATTACATCGGATAGAACTCCAAGAACATCGAGGAGAACATTGTATTGAAGATCAAAAAGAGAGAAGAAGCCATCTAGCTACTGACTATGGACCCGAAGGTCTATGGTAAACTACTCACGCATCATCGGAAGGGTAGCAAGGTTCATGTAGAGCCCCTCCGTGATCGATTCCCCTTCCGGCGGAGTACCGAAGAAGGCCTCCAGATGGGATCTCTCGAGAACGGAAACTTGCGGCGGCGGAAAAAGTATTTCGTGGACTCCCCTGGGGGTTTCTGATTTTTTGGGAATTTATAGTGCTGGAATTAGGTCAAACGAAGCTCTGTGGGCCCCACGGGGTACCAGGGCGCGCCTGCCCCCCCCCCCCCCAGGCGCGCCCTGGTGCCTCATGGGCACCCCCTGGGGCTTCTGGCCTCCTCCCGAAGCTTCTAGTGTTTATCCTGTCCAGAAAAAAATCTCCAAAAAGTTTCGTGGCATTTGGACTTCGTTTGGTATTGATTTTCTGTAAAACAAAAACAGGGCAGAAAACAGCAACTAGCACTGGGCACTGAGTTAACAGGTTAGTCTCCAAAAATGATATATAATTGCTGTAAATGACTATAAAAGCATCCAAGATTGATAATATAACAGCATGGAACAATCAAAAATTATAGATACGTTGGAGACGTATCAGTGTGCGATACACGGCATACAGTTCACTTGGATGAACTGTTTGTGATTACCCAACACAACAGAAACTGGCAGCCAGTGCAAGGTGTGTGCGATACACGGCATATAGTTCACTAGGATGAACTATTTGTGATTACCCAACACAACAGAAATGGACAGGCTGATCAAGGTGTGTGCGATTTACGGCATGCGGTTCACTGGGATGAACTGTTTGTGATTACCCAACACAACAGAAATGGTTCAACTTAACAAGATGTGTGTGATACGTGGCAAACAGGTCAGTAATCAGAAATGTGTGGGAAGACCGATAACAACACAGACGATTCCTGCTAATAACCCGTATGTGTTGTGGGCAAACGCTTGCTGGTAAACAATAGTCAGCGATTGATGAAATCATCACCGATGGGTTCCGTAGTTTAATCCATGTGCGATGTGATTTGCTCAGTCTGCACAATAGAGCGCGCGAAGGGACGCGAGCAGAGCGCGCCGCGGCCGCCTCAACGGCGAGCAACCACAGGCAGAATTATTGCATATAGCATTTATGATTTCTAGGCATTCAACTAAAGAAATGGGACCTAAACATTCACCCAAGGACACATTTATGATTTCTAGGCATTTAATTAAAGAAATGGCAAGCTATTGGCCCTGTTTGAAAGAAAATATGAGTCACAGCCGAGTTGAAAAGGGCAACAACATCTAACTCCAGCTTACAAACGGTACAAAAGCACGAGGATCCGTTCATCAGGTTTAGACAAAACCCAGATTGAACGGGGCAATAGAATCTAACTCAACCAAAGTTTTCGGCAGTCACAATCAAATGGATCGGTCTGATCCATAAAATCAAGATCTTGGGCCAGAAAATTTAATGGTACAGGATCACAAGTTGTTGTAAATAGAAATCGAGCACGTTCAGAAGCCCTTTTGTCCACCTGAAACTTTTTTTTGTGCTGTTCAACGTGTCCATTTGTGAGAAACTTTTTGTTAAAAAACTTAATCCTCACGGACAATAGTAGCCTCGCGTTCAACAGGAAGAATGTGACAAAGCTAGTGTTTGCATCGTTGGATGCATATCCTTCCATTGTTATTGTCCTCAAGCGAATGTCATGAGAACTGAGAAATTCCCTGTTCTTCTTATGCCACCAATTGGTTATACCTTTTTGTCCATGTGTTATTGCCTAAATAGACATGAAGATTGAAAACAGTTAATGTCTAAAAAAAAGAGTATGTCGAAAGAGCGACAGCTGAACGGTTAATTCTAGTACATTATATATGGGCTTTCAATGTGCGTGAAATCATCACCTCTATATACAAATTCTCCAGGCATGGAAAGCATCGCAGCCAGCCAATAATCGTGTTCAAATCTAAACACCACATACTGATATGTAAGGTCTTGACAGAATCCAGCACAATTGATAGGCTATCCATGGACAAACTCTTCATTGAGCATAGAACATAAAATTAGTACCAAAAGTGTACTCCAAGATGATATAAAACTTATGCGCACAAATGAAAAATGCAGCTTATGATTACAAAAGTGTTGATGATAATATACAGTACCTGAATAATTGTGGAGCCAAACATCATCTTGTAATGGATCACGAATTACACCCAAGGTCTCCAGTTTAGGCGCAGAGACCACAGTTATTTGCGAAGGTGCATAACAATAATCAAGGAGCAACCTTTGAAGTGAAGGGGCATCTTCGATGATGAGCTCCCGTCCTTTAAAACAAATTCCAATGCTTACAAGGTGAGGCGACTTTATTTGGAGACAACGGATACGGATTTCTTCTCCAAAAACAAGCAGCAAGCGCTCCAGGGCAGGGCAGCTGGAGTGGATGATGCCGTGCAGTGAGGCCTCAGACAGATCAACCACCACAATCGGAAGTTTTTTTAGCAGTGGGAGTCGAAGCATTTGTACCAGATTGTCTGCTAGATGGCACCGGGCCAAGGTGGCGGTGTGGAGAGAGGAGGAAAACCATGAGATGGACATTGGTGGTGAGGGCACAGATGCAGCGGTTGGTGGTAAGCTATTTTCGTAGTAATGGTAGAACTCAATCTGCTGGAGTTTTTCGAATTCATGGGATGTCAGCCAGTCGTCCACCGTGCAGGGTATGTGCAGCAGGCAGCATGCCGGGATGCAAAGGCGTTGAACGGAGCCCTTGTGGGAGGAGATGATGGATCCGTGGAGTTCAAAATCATGAATGATAGATAGCTGACGACTGTCGAGATTAAGAGGCACGGCGCGCCATAGAGGGCGCCACTGAGATGCGAGGACCTGTGTGCGGCAGCAATCCTTGGTGGGGAGAAGGGAGATGATCTCCCCAGGGATGGTGTCCGGGAGATCGCTTATGCTGTCCGCCCGATATTCTACGGGTTCCTCAGATCCAGGGGGTCCATGGCCGCTTCTGCCCTCACTGTCGGGTGCAGGATCTACAACCGGCGGCAGCGCTGGCCGGAGCCTCATCAGTGTACATACCAATCTGGGGAAAAAATTGGCACAAACATATATGTAGGACATTCAAAATCAATTCTCAAGATCTGGAACAAAAAAAATGGCACAAACATATATGTAGGACATTCAAAATCAATTCTCAAGATCTGGCTACGAATTATTAGCACGAACGCTAACCCTTGTTGGATTATTAGCAAAAATCATTTGTATAGAACAAACAATTAATCACTATCCCTAGATGGTTACCATTCAAACAATCAATACACTAGATGGATCTAACGAATCTTACTCTGATTTCATGGACTGAGAGAACATAACCATAGGATTTCTATTCCAAAAAAATGAAGGGGGGAGGGATGGGGGGGCAGGAGTAACCAGAGAAAACACATGATATATTTGCCCCAAAAATGGGTATAGATGACTAACCGGTTTTCCGTCGGAGTCGGAGTCGTTGCCGGAGATGCTGTGGACCTCCAGCTCTGGCTGGCGAGGCACGACTGCGGCGACGACGTCAAGGTCGCACTGCTGCCCGCGCAAGACCTCGTCGGCGGTGACGGCAACGTCTGTGCCCAGCTTCACGTGTAGCGCGGGTGCTTCACCAGCCCTAGTGTCGCCACTCCCTCCAATGGTGCGCTTCGGTGGCATCCTCATACACTCCAGACGGCGGTGACCACTGTGGACGGGGGGTGCGGCGCCTATTACGACCAGCGGCTCGGGCGCGCCATTAATATGGAGCAGTGGGAGCGAGGCGGGCGGCGGTTAAAGGGCTGGCTCGCCTCCCGGGGAGCCTGCGCAGCGTACTCCTGGCATGCCTACCGTCATTTCACACAGCTAATAGCACGCCTCCTGGTGACACTGCGTAGCGAACACACCTCCCGTCAATTCACTCACCTTCCCGCACGCTGATACGTCTCCAACGTATCTATAATTTTTGATAGTTCCATGCTATTATAGTATCAATCTTGGATGTTTTATATGCAATTATATGCCATTATATATCATTTGTTGGGACTAACCTATTAACCCAGTGGCCAGTGACAGTTGTTGTTTTCTGCTTGTATTTGCCTTTTCAGAAAATCATTATCAAAAAGTGTCCAAACGAGAAAAAAACTTTGGATTAATTTTTTCTGGACCAGAAGAGACCCACGAAGCTTCGGGAGAAGACCAGAAGAGCCATGAGGAGGCGACAAGCCTGGAGGGCGCGCCCAGGGGGTAGGGTGCGCCCCCAGGCTTGTGGGCCTCTCGTTGCCCCTCCTGACCTAATTCCAGCGCTATAAATTCCCAAATATTCCCAATATACTAGAGAGACAGCAGAGAAAACCTTTCCGCCGCCGCAAGCCTCTGTTCTTCTACGATCCCATCTGGAGGCCTTTTCCGGTACTCTGCCGGAGGGGGAATCAATCACGGAGGGCTTCTTCATCAACCTTGCCGCCCTTCCGATGATGTGTGAGTAGTTTACCACAGACCTACGGGTCCAAAGCTAGTAGCTAGATGGCTTCTTCTCCCTCTTTGATCTTCAATACCAAGTTCTCCTCGATGTTCCTGGAGTTCTATCCAATGTAATCTTCTTTTGCGGTGTGTTTTGTTGGAATCCGAAGAATTGTGAGTTTATGATCAGATTATTCATGAGAAATATTTGAGTCTTCTCTGAACTCTTTTATGCATGATTATTATAGCTTTGTATTTCTCTCCGATTTATCAATTTGGTTTGACCTACTAGATTGATTTGTCTTGCAATGGGAGAGGTGCATTGTGATGGGTTCAATCTTGCGGTGCTCAATCCCAGTGACAGATGGGGACATGACACATATTTGTATTGTTGCCATTAAGGATAAAAAGATGGGGTTTAATCATATTGCTTGAGTTTACTTTGTCTACATCATGTCATATTGCTTAAGGCATTACTCTGTTTCATACTTAATACCCTAGATGCATGCTGGATAGCGGTCGATGGGTGGAGTAATAGTAGTAGATGTAGGCAGGAGTCGGTCTACTTGTCTCGGACGTGATGCCTATATACATGATCATTGCCATGAATCCATCATAATTATTTGCTTTTCTATCAATTGCCCAACAGTAATTTGTCTACCCACCGTATGCTATGTGTTCGAGAGAGAAGCCTCTAGTGAAAACTATGGCCCCCGGGTCTACTTTATCATATATAAAAAACCTAAAAGTACCTTGCTGCAATTTATTTACTTTTATTTTAATTAGTATTTTATTTTATCTATTTATCTCTATGAGATTTAATCCTTGCAAATAACCGCTAAGAGGATTGACAACCCTCTATTTGCGTTGGGTTCAAGTGTTTGCTCTTGTGTGTGCAGGTGTGTTTAACAGAATTTTGCTGGGTTCTCCTACTGGATTGATAACCTTGGTTCTTAACTAAGGGAAATACTTATCTCTACTATACTGCATCATCCTCTTCTCTTCGGGGAAATACCAACGCAGTCTACAAGTAGCAGGAAGAATTTCTGGCGCCGTTGTCGGGGAGACATCATCAAAATTACCAAGTACCTTCGCACAAACTATCATTGACTTGCATTTATTTTATTTGCCTTTTATTTGCATTTTCCTCTCGTTTTTATCTCCCCCATTTCTAATTTTTTTTTTACAAAAACACAAATATATTTTTATTTGCTTGTCTGCTAGTTTGCTTGCTTGCTTCACCATTATGGCTAGTTCTTCGCTTGTTACTACTACCCCGGAAAATGAAGTGCTTAATTTTAAACAAAGGAGAGGAGAAAATTCAAAAGATGCTTGGTATAGGATTTGCGATGCTCAAAATAGATCAACTCGTAAGCAATCCACTATCGTTCTTCTTCGAAATTTTTATGTGGGAATTACTACTTGGTATAGATTTGTGCTTGACACTATTACCGGAGGGAATTTCCTGATGTGTCCCACTTCGGATGCTTTCAATGCTATGGGAAATTTAGTGGGTTCACCCCCTATCATTATTAATGAAACAACATTGACTTTGGAACATGTTTTGCAAAGGTTAGAAGCTATTGAAAATAAGATGCCTACTATTGAACATCTTGAAAATTTAGATAAAAAGGTCCATAATCATATTACTCAATTTGGTTCCAAGGTGGGAATTGCTTTGAAAACTTTAAAGGAAAAGGAACCGATATATTAACGAAAGGATAGAACAAAGCCCCGCTAGAATTGACAAACTAGAAGAGATTATCAATAACTTAGGTTCCGCATTTTCCTCCGTTAAAAACATGGATAGGACTCCTCCTAATAAAAATTGCAAGTACCAACCCTCTCTCCCACCCCTCTCCTCCCTCCCACCTCTCTCCCACCTCCACCAATGGAATTAGCTAGGATCTACCGTCATGGAGGGCCTCCTACACTGGGATTTCAACCCCGGCCTTGCGGTCGAGGATCAGGTGCGTCGTCGTTTTGGAGAAACGGTCCATTTCTCCCCCTCTCGCAGTACAAAGGAATTTTTCTTGGTTGTCTCGTTCTCCTCTGCCTCTTTTCCCCTCTCGGAAGAATATGTGGGTGTTTCATTAGAATGTTGCATTGGTGGTCACCCAAAGGGTTTTAAGGTTACTCAGATCAGTGAACGATCATTTCGTTTCTCGGTGGCTGGCAACAAAGTGGGACATTTCATCTATGGGCTCAAAGATCGTGTCTGGCTGGATTTCGTTTGCCATTTTTATTTGTTTAATGGTCATTTTGCCAAGGTTCATACTCTTGAGACACACTGGCATGCAGACAAGGAATTGGTTGATCTGTTGGACCGCAGGCCATTGGCCCTGAAAACATCTTTGAGCTTCTTGAACAAGGGGACACACATGGATCATTCTTCTTCAGTGGAACTTAGCAAATTCGGTCTTGTTAAGCTTGACAATTGGAAATTCTCAAACAAAAATGCCAATGAGGCCTCTTCATCTTCTTTGTCTCAACCGAGCTCCCAGAAGCAGAATATTCAAATTCAATTTGGGTCTTTTTCTCCCCGCTCAGTCTCGGGCATGGTTACCGCTGAGAGCCATAATCATCTTGCCTTGATGGAACATTTTTTGACCCAGGCAGAATCAGAGGAGAATCAAGTAATTGAATACTTATTACTGGGGAATTTTAAGTGCCCATTAAATGTCTATTATCCTCCGTTACTGCTCTGTTTCCTGAATTCTGCATTCAAATATGCTCCGCCCCATGATCTCTGGCCCCCATTTTTATCAGCACAACACAAGGCTGATTTAGCCCAGGCGCAATATTCGTTGGAAGAAATCAATGATCTTGCCACTAATTGGGCTGCTCTGTGCTCTAGATGCCTTCAATGGGGCCATCACAAGATTAATTGCCAAACTCGCCTTATTTGCATTAACTGCTCAACCCCTGACCACAAAGTTGTTGACTGCCCCAAGCATGCTACACTTCCTTTGCTATCTGGGACTCAATCAATCAACAATTTTATGGACAATTCAGCCGGATCTTCTGCAGTTACCAAACCACCCCACCTTTCAAAACGAAAGTCCAGATTGACCGTCCGATGCTCAGCTTGTGGTTTCTACGGACACGTGGAGAAATGCTGTCGCAAACTAAAATTTTACAATGAATGGAAATGGGTACCTAAGGTAACCCAGCCACCCCTCCCCCAACTCACGCTCTGTCTTCCACCTCGAAAACCCAAAAGCCCCCGCTCTGCCCCGTCTCATCGCCACAGCCACCATCCTCTCCATCTCGTGCCTTGCCCATGGCGAACTACCCCCTGAACCCAGTGCCATTCCTCCCGCCGGGGTTCGCCGTTGAACCGGGCCCGGCTGACCGTTTGGTGCGCAGCGGCATGGTGGTTCGCCTCATCCCCCCCCCTCAACCATGATTTCCTGGCAATCGCGGAGGCCTCCATTATGTCCTCCTTCATCGTCGTGCAACCATCCGCAACCAGATTGTTGCTCTGCTCCATGAATCCCAGTTGTTTACTACCGAGGTCAGTGAACATCCTTTTGGGGTTGGGCTGTTTGGATTCGTGGATTCCTTTATGAGAGATACTGCTGTGGCCACCCCAATCAAACTTGAAGCGGAAGATTTGCTTGTTACTTTTGTTCCACACAATGAGGCCCTGAACAGACGCACCACCTCTTTTGGACCTGAAATCTGACTGATGTTCTTTGGCTTTCCTTATGATTATCAAACTGATTAATATATCAACAAAGCTCTTGGGGGGTATGGATCTTTAGTGTCCTGGTATAACCCGAGGCAGGATCGTCATTTTGTTCTTCTCAATGCTCATGTGCTCCGCCTTCGCTTGATCCTAAATTTTTTTGTTGTTTGGCAACTTGGCGGTTCTCGAGACTGTTGGACAGTGCAGGTGACCATTCTTCGTAGCAATGACTGGAATGCCTTGCTCCCGGAAGTCCCTCCTGCTGGTGAAGAACCTCCTCCCCCAGATGGCAACCCTCACCCTCAGTTTGGTCCGGACCTCATGGCAGAACAACTGTATCAGCAACAGGTGCATAATTGGTTGGTTAAAAATGGTGCCCCTCCTGCTGGCAACAATGGTGAGCATGCAGGACCGATCGGTCATGGCAACGCAAATGCAGGTTGGGGGGCCTGGCCTGATCCCCCTGCACCGCAGCTTCCTCCCCTTCCACCGCATGTTGTCAACTATCAAGCCTAGTTGGCTGCACAAGGACTGATGGTGCAGGATGGTCTGGTACCTGAAAATAACATTACTGACAATGCCTTTCAGGCGTGGAATGACTCCATTACAATCTCTGACAGCTCCGGCTCTGAACAGTCTGATATGATCCTCATGCCATCTCTTGATGCAACTGTGGTGGACCCTGCTCTGGTTACTGACACTCTGTCCATCTCTGTGGATGTTCATCAATAGGGCATCCGGTTTGGTTTGTCTGCTCAAGGTGATGAACTACTGTCCATTCTGCTGGCTGACCCCATTCCTCGTCAACGGCTTAACAGCTACCTGTTTCATGCCCTCCGCCCGCTGATTGCCTCAATTGCCCCCTGGAGAGATGGATACGGACTGAGGAATGAGAATACTGAAATCTCTGTGTTGGTCACTTATGACTCTGCGGGTATCAACTTCACACAGCAGGCTAGCCTCAGCGCATACCCGGCCACTTCTTCTGTCACTACTGAAGAGCTTCCTGAGAATACTGATGCAAACATCCATGAGCATATTAGAGGAGGGACTCCTCTGTCTGCTCCCATGGGGAACAGTGATAATCTTACTGATGCTTTGACAGCCACAATCCCCTCGCAGCTTATCAATGGAGATCAATATATCCCTCCTACAGTCGCACTGCCTGAGGTTTTGGCCCAACCTACACAGCTAGTGGCTCGTACTAGATGCCCCAGAGCCGCTGTTCCCATCTCCACAACTGAAGTCAGGCGCAGCTTGAGGTCGAATAAGTACAATGGTTTCTGGGTTCCACCAATTTCTGACACTCGCGCGAAAAGCTCCAAGGTCAAGCCAAGAGTGATTCCTTCTGTGGGCTCCTCCATCAACACTGAACTGATGACTGAAGAGATCCCTCCACCAACTCCAATTTCTACTCTTCAGTCCATTGGCATTAACAGGTGTGCGGTCCCAGAGGAGGAACTGTCATCTGAAGCTCTGCTGGCTGAACCTTCCGACACCACGGCGTCATCTGCAGGTACACCTCCTATGGAGGGACAGGGAGAGGATCCCTCTCCTAACCTGGCATAACTGATCTAGCCTATTATGCCCCTTTTGAGCTGCTGGAATGTCCTTTCATGGAACATTAGAGGTTTAAATTCGGAGAAGAAACATTTAGCTCTTAATAACGCTATCATTTCCAGTGGCTGCGCTATCGTTTGTCTGCAAGAGACTAAAATGTCTGATGTCAACTTTGCTTTCATTAAAACTTGCTGCCCGCGACAGTTTGATCATTTTGCCTTTGTCCCCTCTTGGGGCTCTTCTGGTGGTCTCCTTACCATTTGGAAAAGTTCTATGTTTACTGGTACGGTGGTATCTTCTGACATTTTTGTGCTAGTCATCAGCTTCGTCAGTACACAATCTCCTCAAACCTGGACGCTAGCTAATATATATGGACCGTGCATTGGGGATGATCGTGTTGTGTTTACAAACTGGCTATATGATGTTCAAATTCTGAACGGGCAAGACTGGCTACTTCTCGGCGATTTTAATTACATCCGTGCGCCTGATAACCGCAAACCAGGGGGGAACATACATGACATGCTCACTTTTAATGACATCATACGCAAGCAAAACCTTATTGAACTTCCTGTGCAAGGTAGATCGTACACCTAGAGTAATATGCAGGATGACCCCCTCCTTGAGCAACTTGACTGGTTCCTTACATCCCTTCACTAGACCAACATTTACCCCAAAACCCTGGTAAAACCCCTTGGAAAACCAGTCTCGGACCATATACCTTGTGTGGTCACAATTGAGACCCAGATACCGCGCAGTAAACTGTTCCATTTTGAGCCGTACTGGATCCTCCATCCAGGTTTCATGGACATAGTTCAAGAGGAGTGGAACATGCCAGTCCAATTAAACAATGCAGCCACCACGTTGTGCCGTAAACTTAAAGCCCTCAGACATGCTCTAAAAAACTGGAGTAAGCAAATCTCTCGCCTCTCTGTTGCAATTACTAACTGCAACGCAGTTCTTGCTGATTTGGATGAGCTTGAAAACAAAAGAATCCTGACAACCCCAGAAGCAATCTTCCGAAAAATTCTCAAGCCGCATTTGATTCGACTACTCAAATACCAGAAGCTCTATTGGGAAAAATGATGTACGATTCTTAGGATCAAGTTCGGTGACAAAAACACTAAGTTCTTTCTAGCTATCGCCACAGAACGTTACCGCAAGAACAATATTGCAAGTTTTCGAGACACTGATGGGACCCTTGTGGAAGATCACTCTGGCAAAGAAGCCCTACTGTTCCAAACCTACAAAAATCGCCTAGGCTCCACATCCCCGTCAAAGATGAAATTTGATCTGCCGACCATTATCAAGCGTGTTGACAATCTTGACCATCTTACCGAACCATTCACTCACGATGAAATAGACAAAGTGTTTAGGGAAATGCCAGCTGACCGAGCTCCTGGCCCTGATGGTTTCAGTGGAGCATTCCTCAAAGCGTGTTGGCCCATTATCAGACATGACTTTTACGCCTTGTGCTCCCAATTTCATGAAGGCAACCTAGACAACACAAGTATCAACGATGGCCTTATTACACTTGTCCCCAAGGTTAACTGCCCTGAGACAGTCAATGACTATAGACCAATCACTCTACTAAACTGCTGCCTTAAGCTGCTCACAAAACTACTAGCCGACCGGTTACAGCGTACCATCCTGAATCTGATCCACCGTAACCAATATGGGTTTATTAAGGGGAGAACGATCCAAGACTGTCTAGCGTGGGCTTACCACTATATTCATCAGTGTCACACCTCCGGCAAAGAGATCATCCTGCTCAAACTTGATTTTGCCAAAGCCTTTGACACGATCAAACATGAACCGATGATTAATATCATGCGTCACATGGGATTTAATGCCAAATTGATTTTTTTGGATTAGATGCCTCTTTTCATCCGGACGCTCTTCTGTGCTTCTTAATGGGGTCCCTGGACGTCAATTTCAGTGCCGCTGCGGGGTAAGACAAGGTGACCCCTTGTCTCCCCTCAGTTTTGTCCTCGCCGCGGACCTTCTTCAGGCTGCAATCAATGATGCATTCCGTCAAGGTAAAATTGATCTCCCCTTCCCATGCAACGTACAGACGGACTATCCAGTTATCCAATACACCGATGATACCATACTTGTCTTGCATGCATGCACACGCCAAGCATCTCTAGTTAAACAGATATTGTCTGATTATGCGTCCTCCATTGGCCTCAAAATCAATTTCCACAAGTCCATGCTAATTCCGATCAATCTTGACGAGGCCTCCACTGCCAATATAGCTCGGGTCTTTGGATGTGCTGTAGGGGCGATGCCATTTACTTACCTCGGGTTACCCCTTGGTACCTCAAGACGAACCATTCAAGACCTCATGCCTTTGGTTTGTAGAACGGAGCGACGGCTTACCTCAGCGATTTCCATGATGTCTTACGGAGGCAAGCTATCATGGTTGAACGCCACAGTCACTTCCCTACTCATATTTGCCATGTGCACTCTTAAATTTCCTCCCAAGCTCATTGAGATGCTGGACAAGATCAGGTGCAGATGTCTTTGGACCAAAAAAACTAAACAAGGAGAGAAATGTAACTCTCTGGCCGCATGGGACATGGTCTGTAAACCCTAGAAAAAGGTGGGCTGGGTGTAATCAACAACCTGAAGATACAGAATGAAGTGCTTCTAATGAAATTTCTTCACAAGCTTTATAATAAAAAGGATGTACCTTGGGTACACCTGATCTGGGACAACCACTACATTGACAAAATTCCGCATGTGGTGGACCCGGTGGGCTCATTCTGGTGGCGTGACATCCTTAAACTCACACCCAATTTCAGAGGGATATCGCAGGTCCAAGTGGTTGATGGCAAGACAACTTTGTTTTGGAAGGATCTCTGGATGCAGGATGTTTTGGAAAACACGCACCCACATGCATTCTCGTTTGCCATGCATGAGGATATATCAGTTGCAGACTTCTTGCCAAACACGGACCTGCATGAAACCTTCCACCTACCTGTGTCCCCATTGGCCCTTGATGAGATACGTGACATACAAGAATCAACAAGTAGATTGTCCCCCTCCTCATCGCAGACTAATGTTTGGCTCTACATCTAGGGGAAAACGGATTTTAGATCGAACGACTACTATAAAAATTACTTCAAAGATGCACCAACACACCCAGCCTTTGAGTACCTTTGGAAATCAAAATGCACAATGAAGATCAAGGTGTTCGGCTGGCTGCTATTCCATGACAGGCTCAACACACATAACATGCTGAAGCGACGACACTACAACATAGGGGATAATTTTGACTGCCTCCTTTGCGGGCAACACATCGAGGAAACGGTGGATCATATGATATTTACATGCCAGTTCAGCAGGAGATGTTGGGCTAAACTCCACGTCGACTGGCCCTCCTTCGATCATAGGCTCACCCTACTCTAGACAACCCGTGATACATGGCATAACCCTTTCTTCATTGATATCCTCCTGACCGCCGCCTGGAGCATATGGAAGGAAAGAAATAATAAACACTTCAGAGGGGTGAATCCCAGCATAGGATCCTGGCTCCGCAGATTCAAGGAGGACTTTGGCTAGCTTCAGCATAGGGTTAAGGAGGCCCATAGGGCTGCCGTTGTTTCTTTTTGTGCGACCCTTAGCTAAGTAACTAAAGACGTTGATCTTTCTTTTTTTTAGTGGTTGGTTACCCCACACCTGGTAGCTACTGGGAGTGGGTGCCTTTGTACAGTTGATATGTCTATGTAAACCCCCCAATTTATATAGATATATGAAATCACAGTAGGAGTTCTCTCCTACTGTCAATTCCTCAAAAAAAAAAAATTGCAAGTTTATATATGTTCCTAAGGTTAAGGGCGCTACTTCTAGTAAAGGGAGCGAGGATCTTAAAATGATTAGCGTGCACCCCAATTTCATTGATGTAATAAAGGAACCCATCCATAAAAGCAAAATTCTTGATTTTGTGCATAGAAGTGTGATGATGAGAAACTCCTATGTTAAATCTACTAGGAAAAATGGATGTGTAATTGAGGAGTTGGAGATGAAGGATGATAACACTTGAAACTATACGTTATGCCTAGCGAGGGGCATAAAACAATAGCGCTTTTTGGGAGGCAACCCAATGAATAAAATAAATTTTTGCTTTTACTTTCTGTTCTTGAGTGTTTACATAATTATAGCCTCTGTTATGATTGTATTTTTATGTTTTAATTAGTGTTTGTGCCAAGTAATGCCTTTGGGATGATGTTGATGATAGTATAATTGATGCTGTTTGGAAAACAGATAGTTTTGCGTCCAGTGCTGGAATTTTTATTCTGTACTGGAGTGTCAGAAAAATTTGAAATTTTTACACAGTATTGGCATATGAACTTTTTACGTTTTCCTAAATTTTCAGAATTTTTGGAGTTGCAGAAGTATGGCTTTTAAATATATCTTTACAGACTGTTCTGTTTTAGACAGATTCTATTTTTGTTGCATAGTTTGCTTATTTTGATGAATCTATGGATCGTATCGGGGGGTATGAGTCATGGAGAAGTTGGAGTACAGTAGCATTATGATAATATTAAATATGAATCAATTTGAAACAGTACCTAAAGTTTAAGATTTGTTTGTTATAATAACGGATCTCGCGAGGTTTCTGTTGAGTTTTGTGTGCAGAAGTTTTCAAGTTTTGGGTGAGACTACGATGGATAAAGGAATAAGGAGCGGTAAGAGCCTAAGCTTGGGATGCCCAAGGCACCCCAAGGTAATATTCAAGGACGACTCAAGCGTCTAAGCTTGGGGATGCCCCAGAAGGCATCCTCTCTTTCATCTACAATCTATCGGTAACTCACTTGGAGCTATATTTTTATTCATCACATGATATGTGTTTTACTTGGAGCGTCTTGTGATATAGTTTGTTTGCTTTTGTTTTATTTTTAGTTTATCACAATCATATTTGTTGAACACACCTTTTTAAGAGGGACACACATTATTCATGATTTGTTAGAATACTCTATGTGCTTCACTTATATCTTTTGAGCTAGGCAGTTGCTCTAGTGCTTCACTTATATCTTTTAGAGCACGGCGGTGGTTATATTTTAAAGAAATAGTTGCACTCTCATGCTTAACTTATATTTTTTTGAGAGTCTAATGAATAGCAATGGTAATATGCATGGGTTATAAATTTGGTCCTGATATGATAGGTATTCAAGAGGGATATAATAAAAACTTTCATGTAGATCACGGAATATGATAAGTTTGATTCCTTGCAATAGTTTTGCGATATTAAGATGGTAATATGTGGGAGGTGCTAGTAGATAATTGTGGTTTAGTAAGAATATTGGTGTTAAGGTTTGTGATTCCCGAAGCATGCACGTATGGTCTGTTGTTATGCTAAGAAGTTGGAGCATGATTTATTCTTGATTGTCTTCCTTTGTGTGGCGGTCGGGGCGCGCGATGGTTAACTCCTACCAACCTCCCCCTAGGGGCATGCGTAGTAGTACTTTGCTTCGAGGGCTAATAAACTTTCGCAATAAGTATGTGAGTTCTTTATGACTAATGTGAGTCCATGGATTATACGCACTCTCACCCTTCCGCAATTTGCTAGCCTCTTCGGTACCGTGCATTGCCCTTTCTCACATCGAGAGTTGGTGCAAACTTTGCTGGTGCATCCAAACCCCGTGATATGATACGCTCTATCACACATAAGCCTCTTTATATCTTCCTCAAAACAGCCACCATACCTACCTATCATGGCATTTCAATAGCCATTCCGAGATATACTGCCATGCAACTTCCACCGTTCCATTTTTATGACACACATCGTCATTGTCATATTGCTTTGCATGATCATATAGCTGACATAGTATTTTTGGCTCAGGCACCGTTCATCATTTTTATACATGTTACGCAAGCATCATTGCACATCCTGGTACACTGTCAGAGGCAATCATATAGAGTCATATTTTTGTTCTAGTATCGAGTTGTAATATTGAGTTGTAAGTAAATAAAAGTGTGATGATCATCATTATTAGAGCATTGTCCCAGTGAGGAAAGGATGATGGAGACCATGATTCCCCCACAAGTCGAGATGAGACTCCGGACGAAAAAAAAAGAGGCCAAAAAGAGACACAAAAAAAATAAAAATAAAATGAGAGAAAAAGAGAGAAGGGGCAATGTTACTATCCTTTTTCCACACTTGTGCTTCAGAGTAGCACCATGTTTTTCATATAGAGAGTCTCCTATTTTGTCACTTTCATATACTAGTGCAAATTTTTCATTATAGAACTTGGCTTGCATATTCCGATGATGGGCTTCCTCAAATGCCCGAGGTCTTCATGAGCAAGCAAGTTGGATGCACACCCACTTAGTTTTCATGTTGAGCTTTCATACACTTATAGCTCTTAGTGCATCCGTTGCATGGCAATCCCTACTCCTCGCATTGACATCAATTGATGGGCATCTCCATAGCCCGTTGATTAGCTTCGTTGATGTGAGACTATCTTCTTATTTTTGACTTCCCTTATTGATCTCTACCACCACAATCTATTCCACCCATAGTGCTATACCCATGGCTTGAGCTCATGTATTGCGTGGGAGTTGAAAAAGCTGAAGCGCGTTAAAAAGTATGAACCAATTGCTTGGCGAAAACCGGGGTTGTTCATGATAAATATTTTGTGTTAAGAAGATGGAGCAATACAGGATTATATGATTTTGTAGGGATAACGTTCTTTAGCATTTTTATTTTGAAAGACATGATTGTTTATTAGTATGCCTGAGTATTGATGTCTTTATATCAAACTATAGACTATTGCTTTGAATCATTCGGATCTAATTATTCATACCGTAAGAGAGAGATTACATGATGAAACATGATAGGTAGCATTCCACTTCAAAAATTCTGTTTTTATCATTTACCTACTCGGGGACAAGAAGGAATTAAGCTTGGGGATGCTTGATACGTCTCCAACGTATCTATAATTTTTGATTGTTCCATGCTATTATAGTATCAATCTTGGATGTTTTATATGCAATTATATGACATTATATATCATTTTTTGGGACTAACCTATTAACCCAGTGCGAGTTGCTGTTTTCTGCTTGTTTTTGCCTTCTCAGAAAATCATTATCGAAAAGTGTCCAAACGAAGAAAAAAATTTGGATTAATTTTTTCTAGACCAGAAGCGACCCACGAAGCTTCGGGAGAAGACCAGAAGAGCCACGAGGAGGCGACAAGCCTGGAGGGCGCGCCCAGGGGGGTAGGGTGCACCCCCCAGGTTTGTG
Organism: Elymus sibiricus; assembly: GCA_039707655.1. Lineage (NCBI taxonomy): Eukaryota > Viridiplantae > Streptophyta > Magnoliopsida > Poales > Poaceae > Elymus > Elymus sibiricus. The sequence continues at coordinate 15,477,971 of CM077668.1, read as the reverse complement.
GGCCCCTCGTTGCCCCTCCTGACCTAATTCCAGCACTATAAATTCCCAAATATTCACAATATACCAGAGAGACAGAAGAGAAAACCTTTCCGCCACCACAAGCCTCTGTTCTTCCGTGATCCCATCTGGAGGCCTTTTCCGGTACTCTGCCGGAGGGGGAATCGATCACGAAGGGCTTCGTCATCAACCTTGCTGCCCTTCCGATGATGTGTGAGTAGTTTACCATAGACCTACGGGTCCATAGCTAGTAGCTAGATGGCTTCTTCTATCTCTTTGATCTTCAATACCATGTTCTCCTCGATGTTCTTGGAGTTCTATCCGATGTAATCTTCTTTTGCGGTGTGTTTGTTGGGATCCGATGAATTGTGAGTTTATGATCAGATTATTCATGAGAAATATTTGAGTCTTCTCTGAACTGTTTTATGCATGATTATTATAGCTTTGTATTTCTCTCTGATCTATCGATTTGGTTTGGCCTACTAGATTGATTTGTCTTGCAATGGGAGAGGTGCTTTGTGATGGGTTCAATCTTGCGGTGCTCAATCCCAGTGACAGAAGGGGACATGACACGTATTTGTATTATTGCCATTAAGGATAAAAAGATGGGTTTAATCATATTGCTTGAGTTTACTTTGTCTACATCATGTCATCTTGCTTAAGGCGTTACTCTGTTTCATACTTAATACCCTAGATGCATGCGGGATAGCGGTCGATGGGTGGAGTAATAGTAGTAGATGCTGGAAGGAGTCGGTCTACTTGTCTTGGACGTGATGCCTATATACATGATCATTGCCATGAATCCGTCATAATTATTTGTTTTTCTATCAATTGCCCAATAGTAATTTGTCTACCCACCGTATGCTATGTGTTCGAGAGAGAAGCCTCTAGTGAAAACTATGGTCCCCGGGTCTACTTTATCATATATAAAAAACCTAAAAATACCTTACTGCAATTTATTTTATTTTATTTTAATTAGTATTTTAGTTTATCTATTTATCTCTATAAGATTTAATCCTTGCAAATAACCGCTAAGAGGATTGACAACCCTCTTATTTGCGTTGGGTGCAAGTGTTTGCTCTTGTGTGTGCAGGTGCGTTTAACGGAATTTTGCTTGGTTCTCCTACTGGATTGATAACCTTGGTTCTTAACTGAGGGAAATATTTATCTCTACTATACTGCATCATCCTCTCCTCTTCGGGGAAATACCAACGCAGTCTACAAGTAGCACACGCCTCCTAGTCTGCCTACGCGGCGGACTGCTCGCATGCGTCCCGTCAACTCATGCCTGCTCGCACGGCACACGGGACGCGTGGCGGCACGTATATTGTTTTTCTTTTTTTATGATTAATTCTGCCGCTTTATTGCTTAACCGAAGCATGGCACGTCCATTGTTGGTCTAACGCCCACGGTTCGAATAAATAATCCGTTTGCGATATTGGTAGCCAATTATTATTAATCTCCCATTTGTAAGAAGATTATATCAAAACTTGTCTCAAATTTGACAAAAAATTACAATATCACAGTCTATTGGTGTCCATATGACACCACGATAAGTTTCATGAATTTCAACTAAGTTTTGGATTTACTGGATTTTAAAAATCAAGATTCTCAATGTTTGAAATTTCACATGGGAATAAACATGCACCCAGGGACACACCTATGATTTTCCAATCCATTTTGGTGCACTATCACGTGTGCATGTAGCTCAATTTTGATTTCTGCACATTAAATCCCTAGGAAATCAATCAATGTAAAAAAACGGCCGAATGGTCTCTGATTTTTTTCCAAATTTTAACACGACACTCCTTTGGTCACATGTTCAGTGCAGAAAAAGTTTGACATGCCTCGAAGTGGCGGTGGTGGTGCGGTGTGTGGGTGGGGGGGGGTCCGGCAGTACACTACGAGTCGTGATCCTCCGTATGGGATTGACCATTTTGTGAGGTATGCCACATCAAAGTCATGAATTGGTTATTTAAAACATTACATAACCCTTCCATATATATATATATACATACATGTTCGGGCCACATGCATGCATTACTGGTGGTCCTCGGACACTCCTCGTGCGGTTATCAGCGATGTGCCCATTCGTTAGCCCGCGAAGGTTATCAGTTTTCACCGACAGCGAGAGGCATTTGACCAAAGGTGGATTCATCTTGGCCTGTGTATACGGTGTGGATCATGGTGAGATTCCAGATCAAAGTTCGAGCGCGTGCGTACACATGAGTCCCTCTCAACGGCTCAAAGTGAGGGGGACCACACGTCGTGAACCTCTGTGTGCGTTTCCGGTTTGCGAAGCATGTGCCACATCAAAGTTGTGCATTGGGTATTCAAACATCACACAACACCTCTTTGGCCACATGCACGCGGTGGTTTTTCTAGGACACTCACTCGCGTGTGACGCTCTATGTGGGCCTGCGAGGTCGTCGTCCATCATATCACTTTAACCTACAGCGAGGGAGAGGTTAATTAATTTAACCAACAAGGATGGTTCTTTTTTGGTTTGTGTTACGTACGGTAGGAGTATATATATAGTACGCGTCGAAGAGGCCAGGCAACATATATACTATGCATCGTGAACCTCGCTCCGTGTGGGGACTTTCCGGTTTCCGAGGCAGGTGACACATCAAAGTTGTACATTGGTTATTCAAACATCACACAACACCTCTTTGGGCACATGCAGGCGGTGGTTGCCCTATAGGACACTTACTCGCGAGTGACGCTTCCATCTGTGGGCCCGCAAGGTCGTCTCCAGCACTCTGACCCAACGAGAGATGTTAATTAAATTTACCAACAAGGAGGATTCTTTTTGGTGTGTGTTAAGGTAGGAGTATATAGTACGCGTCGAAGAGGGCCGGGGGAGGGGACGACCATCACATACTACGTGTCATGAACCTCGCTCCGTGTGGGGACTTTTCGGTTTCCGAGGCAGGTGTGCATTGGGTACGTATTAAAACATCACACAAACACCGGCCTCATTGGGCCACATGCAGACGGTGGTTTGCCCTATAGGACACTCACTCGCGTGCAAAATGCTTCCCTCTCCGTGGGCCCGCGAGCTCGTCATCCATCACTTTGACCCAACGAGAGAGGTTAATTTGACGACCAAGGAGGATTCTTTTCGGGTTATGTTACGGTAGAAGTATATAGTACGCGTCGAAGAGGGGGGGACCAGCATATATATATACTACGCGTCACGAACCTCGCTCCGTGTGGGGGCTTTACGGTTTCCGAGGCGGGTGCCACATCAAAGTTTGTGTATTAATTACATATTCAAACATCACAACCACACACACCTCCATACATATGTTTGGGCCACATGCAAGCGATGGCGGTGTCCTCTGGCACTCACTCAGACGGTTATCGGCGATGCTTCCATCTGTGGGCCCGCTTGGTCCATCACTTTGACCGACGGTGAGAGAGGTTAATTTGACTTAGGAGGGGATTAATTTTTGGTTTGTCTTACGATATAGGTCATGCTATGAGATTACATAATACACTTTGAGTGCATGTGTACTCATGAATTAATCCCTTCCACCGGATCAAAGTGGGGGGGGGGGGGGTGAGCATATACACGACGCGTCATGAACCTCGCTCTGTGTGGGGACTGTGCGATTTTCGACGCATGCGCCACATCAATGGTGTGCATTGGGTATTCAAACATATGCATGCATCATGCACCTCCATACATATGTTTGGGACACATGCATGCAGTGGTTGTCTTCGGACACTCTCCCCTCGATCGGTTATCGGCGGCAAGCCTATATATTCGTGGGCCCACGTGGACGTTCATCACTTCGACCGACAATGAGAGAGGTTATTACCAGGGTGGATTATTTTTCTTTGGTTCGTGTTACCGTATAGTCGTAGGTCGATCATGGTGAGATTCCAGACCTAAGTTTGAGCGCATGCATGCGAACGCATGCACGAATCCCTCTCACCGGCTCGAAATGGGGTGACATTCGTACATATGTATACACTATACGCGTCGTGAACCCTCGCTAGCTCCATGTGGGGACTTTCCGGTTCCAAAGCACGGTGCCACATCAAAGTTGTGCATTGGGTATTCAAACACCACACAACACTCTTCCATACATAAATTTGCGCCACATGCATGCAGTGGTTGTCTTCGGGCACTCCCTCGCATGGTTATCGTCGACAAGCTAGCCCATTTGTGGGGCCACGTGGACGTCCATCACTTTGACCAACAATGAGAGAGGTTATATGACCAAGGTGGATTCTTCTTGGTCCGTGTTACAGTACGTCTTGGTGAGATGCCCTATCCCACCGACTCAAAGTGTGTGTGTGTGTGTGGGGGGGGGGGCACTACTCCGCACTTCCTGAAACTCCGTGGGATCGGGGATGTCCGGTTAATTTGCGAGGCACACATGTGCCACATCAAAATTGTGAATTGGGTATTTAAATATCACACCACACCCTTTTCATATATATATATATCTATATATATATATATATATATATATATATATATACCCGCATGTGGTTTTCGTATGTGGTCTCAACCATCTCGCGCCACAAGCACATATTTGTGGGCCCGCACACGGTCCACCTTTGACCGGAAGCAAAGGGGGGGGGGGTGACCATGATGGACTCCTATAGGTTTTGTGTTATGGTAGGGTGAGATGTCAGACCTAACTATTTGGGGGCATGCATTCATAGCTAGGATTCCCCTCCCGCCGACACGAAGTGGGGGGTTGGGGGGGTGGCGGACTAGCAATAATGTGCGCTTTGTGAGACAGGTGCCACATCAAAGTTGTGCATTGGGTATTTGAACATCAAACCACCCTTTTCATACATATATTTGGACCACATGCAAGTGTGTTCGTGTTCTGACCCTTTCCCGTGTTTTTTTTGCCAAATTTATAAACAGCAGACGAGACGGATGCGATTGGGGATGTAATAGACACAGTTCCCTCAGACTACCCGTGTGCCAACCCCGTGCGCCTATCACTCACATCAGCATAGTAGATTGGGGTCCACTAGGCTTCCCTCCCAATCACAAAAATATCTACCCGCCTGGAGGGTTTTTCTGTTTGATAGCACACGATTACTATGTTTCGACCGTGTGCGATGTTCGTTGCTCCCGCTCTCGAAAATATCTACCCGCCTGGAGGGTTTTTCTGTTTGATAGCACACGATTATTATGTTTCGACCGTGTGCGATGTCTGTTACTGCCGCTCTGCTTCAATCCCTTGATCCAAATTTTTAGTAGCCCCGTCATTTTACTCCCGCCTGCATCCCTCGCAATCTCAAAAATATCTGCTCGCCTGGAGGGTTTTTATGTTTGATAGCACACGACTATTATGTTTGGACCGTGTGCGATGTTTGTTACTTCCGCTCTGCTTCAATCCCTTGATCCAGATTTTCAGTAGCCCCGGCATTTTACTACCGCCTACATCCCTCGCAATCTCAAAAATATCTACTCGCCTGGAGGGTTTTTCTGTTTGATAGCACACGATTATTATGTTTGGACAGTGTGCGATGTTTAGTACTCCCGCTCTGCTTCAATCCCTTGATCCAAATTTTCAGTTGCCCCGGCATTTTGCTCCCGCCTAGTAAAATTTTCAGTAGCCACGGCATTTCCTCAAACAGCACCTTGGCCCCCCTCCACAAACACACCCCGAAACCTCCGTTCACACACACACACCACCCATCCCTCGCTCGAAACCTAGCGAGGTCGCCGCCACGGCCGCCGCCGCTGCCACGCCGCCTCCATCGTCAACCTCTGCCGGTCTTCCCATGCAGGTTGCCCACCGATCTACATACCCTCGCCGCCCTGAGTTTCTTAGATGATGCCTGCGAAACGCCCACTTTCCCACAGATCCCCATCCCCACCCCCCCACTCTAGAGCGTCGCAGCCTAAGCCCGGCTATGCTTCCCGGGGAGCTCGAGGAGCGAATGGCCCAAAAGAGGTTTATCGCGGCCTCTTCGCCCGACGTCAGTGTGGTAGCCGCCGAGGAAGCTGACGACGATGACTGGCCGGAGGCTTTCAGTCAGCGGGCTAGAGTATTCTGGTATGTCACGGATGCCGGCTACAACATCGAGGTCATCGACAGTGACGGCTTGACGCAGGTTATGTCACAAGTTAAGTTGCCCACCCCCAACCCCTCGGGTTCAACCGTCGTCGATCTCATCGATGGCCCTGCCGCTGATCTCCTTTGGCTCGTTGTCAACAATTTGCCATCCTTCATCGCCATGGAGCCCCTTTTGTCATTTCTGAAGGACACGTTCTGCGACGCTGGCTTGGGATCCTCAGCTACCAAGTCAGACCTCATCGACGGCGACCACGAGGAGGGCACCCTCTCCGGCTCTTCCAAGGGGAAAGAGCCCATCTGCGACATCAGGGAGGGCACCCTACAGCCATGCTCTTCCAAGGTGAAGGAGCCCATTTGCGACAACATGAAGCGCACCCAGAGTCCGTGCTCTTCCAATGGGAAGGAGCCCATCTGTGACAAGTGAGGAAACTCATGATTTGTTTTGCCGTGCCTCTTCATAGGGGGAATCCCATGATTTGTTTTTGGTTGTTCGTAGTATGCCTTTTTTATTTTAGTTATTCACAAAGTGATGTTCTATATGTGCAAGTATGAACTTTGCAGTTCAATTTCATCAATACCAGTTTCAACAATACCAATATGAATGACTATATTTGCTTGCTGTTAAGCCTATTATAGCGACCATATGCCTCTTTTAACGGTTTATAGTTGTTCGGTTGTTTGTAGTTAGCATATGTCCGGTTTCAATTGCTATCTTTGGTTGTTCGTAGCATGCCTTGTTTATTTCAGTTATTCACAATGTGATGTTCTATATGTGCAAGTATGAACTGTGCAGTTAACACACCATTCCACTTCTTGTTTTGCTTAACTAGCGTGCTTAAACCTGCATACTGAAGCTATCATTTGGAGATTATGTTGTCTACCATGGATATATTTGGTTGATGTTTAGCCTGTTGTGCTTAACATGCCTTTTGATGTACTTACACAGGGCAATATTGGGAACGACTGCTGTTTTCCATCGAGGTTAGTTTCATCCCATGGCTTATATATACTCACTATTCAGGATATCGGCAGCTGGTATCATATAGGCCGGGGGCTGATAGGGGATTAATCGGTGAATCGTACATTTAACTGAATATATCTGTAACCCATTTCTCGGTAGGTTAATTAGGGCCATATCTAATATATCTGAGGCTACATAGCAACATGCATTGTACTGAATGTCTAAATATGCAATCCTAGGCTACATAGCAACAAGGAAGAGTGTTAGCTTAATGTTCTGATGATGTCTAGATATACATAGAAGAGCAGCAACAACAATAACATAGCAGCAGTTAACTGCAGTTAATTGGCCGATATTTGTAACAATGTAATAAACTCCCTCCGCCCCATAATATAAGATGTTAATTCATCCAATATGTGAGTATATTGTATGTAATAAGATCTTATATAATGGGACAGAGGGAGTGTTGTACTACATCATTGTGCAATTGTTGTTTAGCTTCTAATATTAACTTGGTGCTTTTAGGTACATATGTCATTGGTAAAGATCCGCGCTTCGACCCTTTTTGCGTATGGGGCAATGAGATATTCATGAACCAGCATCAAGTGAGGAAACTGATAAAGATTGTCAGTAAAATGGGTCAAAAGATGGTAATTAAACTATTTGTTTACACCTTATCCAAGACAACAGTGAACTGCAGGATGGTAAGTAAGAACTCTGCAGCCTTCTTTTTACTGTCCATAATGAGTTGTGTTAGATGACAATGTCTGAATCCTTTTCCTTTGTAGTGGTTTCCCAAAGTAGTTTACTCAAGATTACCTCTCAAACTAGATGATTGGTGGGCATGCAAAGATTAAAGTATTTCTACCAGAATACAATGACTATTGATACGTCTATCTTGCATCATGTTTTCCTACTATTATTTATAATGTTTTTAATCAATATAATACTTTGTGGAACAATTCTAATACCTTTTCTCTCTTAATATGCAAGATTTACACAAGGAGGGAGATTGCCGGCAGCTGGAATTCTGGACCTGAAAAAGCTATGTCAGAGATACCTATTCTGCACATCTCCAAATGAGCTGAAATTTTACGGAGATTTATTTTGGAATAAATAAAAAATACTGGAGAAAAGAAGTACTAGAGGGGGCCACCCAGGTGCCCACGAGGCACCAGGGCGCGCCACCTCCCCCCCTAGGCGCGCCCTGGTGGCTTGTGGGGCCCCTGGCCAGCCTCCGGTGCCCATTTTCTGGTATATAAGCCCATTTGCCCTAGAAAAAATAAGGAGAAGACCTTCGGGACGGAGTGCCGCCGTCTCGAGGCGGAACTTGGGCAGGAGCACTTTTGCTCTCCGGCGGAGCGATTCCGCCGGGGATACTTCCCTCCGGGAGGTGGAAATCGAAGCCATCGTCATCACCAACGATCCTCTCATCATGGGAGGACCAATCTTCATCAACATCTTCACCAGCACCATCTTATCTTAAACCCTAGTTCATCTCTTGTATTCAATATTTGTCTCAAAACCTCAGATTGGTACCTGTGGGTTGCTAGTAGTGTTGATTACATCTTGTAGTTGATGCTAGTTGGTTTATTTGGTGGAAGATTATATGTTCAGATTCATTATGCTATTTAATACCCCTCTGATCTTGAACATGAATATGATTTGTGAGTAGTTACTTTTGTTCTTGAGGACATGGGAGAAGTCTTGTCATAAGTAATCATGTGAATTTGTATTCGTTTGATATTTTGATGATATGTATGTTGTTGATTCTCTTAGTGGTGTCATGTGAACGTCGACTACATGGCAGTTCATCATCTTTGGGTCTAAGGGAATGCATTGTGGAGTAGTAATTAGATGATGGGTTGCTAGAGTGACAGAAGCTTAAACCCTAGTTTATGCGCTATTCCGTAAGGGGCTGATTTGGATCCATATGTTTAATGCTATGGTTAGATTTATCTTAATTCTTCTTTCATAGTTGCGGATGCTTGCGAGAGGGGTTAATCATAAGTGGGAGGCTTGTTCAAGTAAGAACAGCACCCAAGCACCGGTCCACCCACATATCAAATTATCAAAATAGCGAACGCGAATCAAACAAACATGATGAAAGTGACTAGATGAAATTCCCATGTGTCCTCGAGAACGCTTTGCTTATTATAAGAGAATGTTCCGGCCTGTCCTTTGCAACAAAAGGATTGGGCTAACTTGCTGCACTTTAGTTACTATTGCTACTTGTCACTCGTTACAAATTATCTTGCTATCAAACTACTCGTTACCGATAATTTCAGTGCTTGCAGAAAATACCTTGCTGAAACCACTTGTCATTTCCTTCTGCTCCTCGTTGGGTTCGACACTCTTACTTATCGAAAGGACTACGATTGATCCCCTATACTTGTGGGTTATCAACTATCTAGATGTCCTCATGAAGACAGTGAAGGATGGGCGGTCGGCCGTCACAAGGGGTTGGACTAGAGTCGTGCGTGCCTTATGCATGGAGGAGGGCACAATATAGGCATTCCGCTTCACCTTGTTCAGCAACCAGAATGTCTTTCGTCTCTTTATTTACCGTCTTTAATAGTACAAGTATACAACCGTGATTCATCATTCTTTATTTGGTGCATATGTAATTCTTTTTTTTATGTAACTCTTGAACATATGTACCTGTGAATCGAATAATGCATTGGTTGTTGAACCTGATGCATATGAATAAAGTTATAGCCTACTTTCAAACTCAAATTCGGTACAATTTTAAATAGAAGCGATTAAATTAGGATGAAAATACGCTCTGCAGGTCATTACGGCGCACACGGTCTGTAAGGCACAACGTGTGTGATATACATCATAATCCGACACGGTTCACAGAGAGGAAACATGTGCGACCATGCACACAGTTGACGTTTGCAAAGCATGTGTGATGTCAGACAATATCACAAACGGTGCGAGCGAACTAAATGTTTGTGATAGTCGCCTTATCATACACGCTTGACAATCATGAACTGTTTCTGATGTCGTACGCATCGTAAACGTTTGCACCACAGAATAGCGTATGCGATAGTTATCCTGTACGACACTGGTACGACAGTCCAATGTTTCGTAATCCTATCCGACACTCGTACGATGATTAACTAATCTTCTTAATTATATATCGCATACAGTTCAGGAGAAGTGAATGTCTGTGATAGTCTCCTTATCTTACATGTTTTACAATCGTGAACTGTTTGTGATGGGGCGCGCATCGTAAACGTTGCACCACAAAATACCGAGTGCGATGGTAATGCGAGCACACAGAGTAGCAAGGATGGAACGTTTGGGATATTCGATAGATCACAAACAGTTGTGTGACGGCGAGCGTGTGGGAAAGATGCGGCCATCGCATACGCTTAGTTCTGCGAAACGTATGCTTGCGTGCTCCCTATCGCCGACGGTTTCTGGGTCGTGTGGGAAGGACCCCCCTATTGCACACACAGGCAAGGCGACGGTTTAAAACTCCGTCGCGGAAAGGGGTAAAAACCGTTTGTATAGTAGGTCGCTGCACCAGTGATACCCCTCCATCTCCATTATGGAGCATAGAGATCCACCGGTCTCCAATTTGCGGGTTGCGCTCATTCACTATTTTTCTCCATCCTTTGATTTTGAGGCCTTCATCTGTTTGAGAAGTCGAGTATGCACATTCGAAAGCCCCCGTCCATGGCCGTATGCTAACAATTGTCATCTCACCTTCGACATACATCAGTGGAGGCACAACATCATTCGGGAGATTCTGTAGAAGAACATAATAGTAACATAGTTAGCAATGTAGTTTACCTAAGAAGAATGTACGAAAAAGATGGACTAGTGACACAATAGTAAAAAATCTTACCATGATATTTGCATGAATGTTACCATCGCTCAACTCGTGGACTAGTGGCACGTATCCACTATAATTTCGGCCAGCTCCATAAATGATCTTAAAAGTCAGAACATCATTAACAAAGGAGAAAAGAGAATTCTTCTCCTCCCAAGTTAGCTCTGAGCCATAACTGTAGTAGGTCTCGTCTACTATCTTTCGTGTATCTTTTGAAGAAAGGAAATAAGCTGTCAATTATAAATAAACAAGCTTAACTGTCCCGCGACCTGACCAGCGCAAGTGTCCTCTACAAAAAGGGCAAGATGAATGGCCACGCTGTGTTGATCTGTAGGAATCTTTCCACGTTATTTTCTCTGCATCGAGACATGTACTTAGTGCATTAATTTTACAGGCGCCTAAACAAATCTCTATGTTCTAATTTAACATTTCAGATATCAGTAGAATGGGAAACTATTATGTCAGAGGGTGTGGCATGGTCAAGACTCAAGAGGTGTGGTCCAAAGCTTGATTTTGTCTGAGAGCATGTATTTTTCTCGTCTCTACACAGCTTTCAAGTAAATGGCATCCAGCTAATGGCTCACTTGAGCTTATATTAGGCTGGTTTGGTGTTGATTAGAGGCTGCCTTTGCGCGCCTCCTGGAACAGGCATACTTGGATTGCGTGAATACTGGATGCATATGATTTTCGTGAATCCAAAACTAAAACTAAGTAAAGCAACTACACACATTCTCGCAATTTTTTCACACATATTAAAGTACACATATCAAAAAAATACCACGATGCTTTCTACCAACTAGACATAGTGATTTCATCCTGTATGTTTAGCACAGAAGTATCTAATGTACTCATACACTAACACCAGAGCTTAGTCCTCACCAGGAGCCAAAGGCGCCGTTTTCTTCCCCGACTGTGCGCTGTTGATGTCTCGTGCATGCCGTCAACTGTGCGCTGGAGAGGGAGGGGCGTCAAAGGCGCTGTTTTCTTCCCCTAGTTCTTCTGCATTTCTCACGAGCTATGGGATGGAGGACTGTCGGATTTATTTGGTGTCCATAAGAAATCAATCTAAGAAATTTTGAAAATTGAAATTGGTCTAATATATAGAATTGGTCTATGTAAGAGAACCGAAATAATCTTTTATCAGATCGGGTGCCGCGCCCTCGGGGAGAGAAGATTAATCTCCCCGCTGCGGCGGCATTCTGCGGGAGTGGTGGAAGGTCCTAGGATCGGCGCCGTTGGAAAAACTTCTCTAATACCATGTGGAAATTGTAGGATGGATAATATTTGTTGTTGTATTGATCAGACCTCCTCGTAGGAGTATATGTAAAGTACAACGCGGGTTCAGACCTGGAGTACAAGACGAGTCGTAATGTACTTCAAACAAATTCTGTGTCTATCTCCTTATCTCTATCCTAATCACGTTTATACATTTAACATCATGACGTCCAGCTACATGCAGCTAGCATAAATGATTATGTTAGGATTCAGAGAAACTCATCATCCAGCAGACGTGGCTGTGTTGAGTGCGGCTGCTGAAAATGTTTCCCGTGTCATATATACAAGTGATGACATAATTGTGGTGGTTAGTTGCGTGTTGATCTTGTACTCCGTTAGAGAAGACTTCCACGCAGGGAGGGGGGTAGCTTAGTATTTTTGCATGTGGTTAATTTAAAATGATGACCATCGAAGACGGCCAAGACTTGCTCGCTGTCCCATGTGCGGCCCAACCGCCCAAGTCTGTTTAAAATACCCAACTTGCAGTTTCATAGGTCATCGATATCGACCAATTGAATTGAGTACCATCCCTCGTTACCCATCGTTATTACAGAACAAGTTTTATAGGAGTAGTTATTTAAAATTGGCACTACTAAGTTATTGTTGCTAGCCGACTAATACTAAAAGGGAGCTAATAGTTGATCAACTGGTGTCCAAATTGACTATAGAAAAGGTAACCCCGCAGCTGGTTTATGAAAGGAATCTGTCTGATGGTTGTGTACTAAAGCTGCCTCCAAACCACTGATCTCTGCTGGAGTACTCGTGATTGTTAATGCAAACACACATTAGAATTAATGTGTAATACTAAAGTGGCGGAAATATTGTGTTCACGAATGGCAAATATATCGGCTCCTACTAAATTTTGACCGGAAAACTGCAAAATTTTGATGAAATTTTCATGGAAGTGAGAACCATGGCTACTTAGGCTCCTAGCTAGCTACACTTGACCCAACGAGAATTTTACACCAAATCACGTAGGAGGGAGAGAGATTGAGCTAGCTAGCCACGGCGGACACTGGCAGTTGGTTTATTCAAATCACGGGAGAGAAGATTTCAGAAAAGGAGAAGAAGATAACACTTGCAAGGTACTACCTATTATTCCTGCAAATCCTGAAAAAGAAAGAATAGTGAAAGCCGAAAAAAATATAGTTGAAAATGTACCACGTTATTTATAAACTCTCTTCATCTTTTTGCGAGAGATGACCTTTTGTAGTCTGTAATACATTGCATTATATACATGTGGGGTATTACTGCCTGCCTAGCATGCTTGTGCTGAGCTAGACTTATTCAAGGGTATGCAATGCATACCCAACAATTTTGGCAAAAGGGAGTCAGTATATATGTCCATACATACATGTATATGCATGGTAGCAGTCTTTTCACGTGTAGAACTCAGGAAAAAACGAAATGCATAGCCATCCTGTGCCCTCCCGCTTCATTCCTTACCCGTGTGGGCCTAAGTATTAGCTTGGGCTGCTATCGGATCAATAGAATTTTAAACTTGCAACAGACCTTGAACTGCCTATATACCAGCCCTGCCTCTTGCCCTCCTGCTATATCCCAATATCTCGCCTTGTCCTCGACAAGCATGGCGCATGCAGCACACTCCACGGCAACAACGCAATAACGTAGTTATGTGAGCTTTTCATCTGGATTTCTTATTTTTGAGAACATAGGAGGATCTTTAATGTATTGATTGATTTTCTTTCAGAATAATTTTATTAGCTAATTCATTGTGGTCTGTTGCATTCAATCGAATTTAAGCACTAATTTGCATTTGTTCAGTTAAGACTTGAGAGAGGAGCTAAATTGACTTGGCAGTTGGCAGTGATATTGGATTTGTAGACTATAGTGTTAAATTATATTTTTCTCCTTATTTTCAAAATGCCACTAAACTATTCGAGATTGTTTCTAGAAAGACAAATTGTAGTTCATCATGGTCATCGTGAACTTTCATGTCATATATTATTATATGATACAAAAAAAATTATAGCTTCGCATACCCATGTAAAAAATCCTAGCTCCGCCACTGTCTACACGCATCATTTCATTCATTCATGTACACATGGGGAAGGAAGTCACCGTTTACATTGGGAGTTCGATCCCCATCACAATCCAACAGCTAGCTTTGCCTGCATATTTTTATGAGACGTGCAATCTTGAAAGGTTGAGAAATTCATAAGAGAAAGAGAGATTAAAATAGTCTTCCACTGGATTGGATCGATAGATGCTGTGACAAATGAGACAAATAACGACTTGAAGGCTAGTCCTGGAAAATATTAGTTCATTCAACCGCGGCATAGGCTGTCAGGTGACTGATTGTATAATTGCAAACGTCCGCCCAAGACTTTTGCTGGCGCGTCCTACGGATCTGGCCGGCCAGCCAGTAGGTACTTGTGTTGTTTAAAAATGTCTAATTAGCTGGTTCAGTGGTGTTTACCTCATGGATGGATTCGTCCTTTAAGAATGCCATCTCTCTGCTGGTGCTTAGTCTATGCACAGCAACTGCCATCGAGCACTTGATCGCTAGCTACACCTGCCACCACGCAAGAAAGAGGGAAGAGTGAAAGAGAGGTATAATGAGCCTGCACTATTGGACTTTGGGTGATTTGAACGAGTTATAATGAGCCTGCATGGGGGATAGGAGAATGTATACAGTTGAATCTGAGTGCACAAAATGAACTCTTTGTTTTGTTTCGCAGACTAGTTTGCCATCTAAGATTTCACCGGCCCCTTCCATATTTTCGGCGCCAGTGCCTTCGCCGGCAGAGAATTTTGATGATGGATCAACGGAGTAACCCGAGCATCCTGATATGAAGGTATTTGTATTTCTCTCTGCAAATTTTTGCTTCTCTTATTAGGGTAAGACAAGACGTTGCTGGTTTTGTCATGACTGCACTCTTGAGCATCCCTCAAACATCAGTTAAAGGCTAGAGCACAGCATACATATTGCTCTATTATGGTAGCTTTGCTATTTTATGAATCAGCCCCTTTTCTCCAGGAGGTACATATCTAGTGCTTGGTAGACCTTTTTTAGCAATTGAAACTTCTACTTTTAACTCCTATAATTGTGAAGCCCATTTCCAGTGGTGCTCCTACAAGGAGCTCTGATGTTAGCAAAGACCTTGACAAGAGTGGAAGTGCAGCGCCGCCTCCAAAGCCAGAGGTTAAGGATTTACCTCTCTTGTGATACAATTTCTATATCTGGTATCTGCAGTCAAAATGGTAAAGTAACTCTTTGTTGGGCTGTCAATTTAGCAGATACCGCTTTGGTCAACAGCGGCAGATGAGGAGCTTATATATGCAAAGAAAGAGATTGCTAATGCACCCTTGGTATTTGGTGACCCTGATCTATATGCGCCTCTATTTAGGAACGTTTCCATGTTTAAGAGGTAAGGCGCTGGTTTGGGTACATATTCTTTAGCTAAAATTGGTATGTACCAGCCTATAAAGTATGATTTTAGCTGTCCAGTTATATATGTAAGCAACTTTCTTGCTCTGTCATTTTGTCCGTAAAATGGTTTTCTTTTTCAGTTCAGAAGTTGGCTAATTAAGTTACTTTCAACCCATGCTTTCAGGAGTTATGAACTGATGGAGAGGCTTCTCAAGATTTTCATATACCATGATGGAGCAAAACCCATTTTCCACTCTCCAGAGTTGAAAGGCATCTATGCGTCCGAGGGATGGATTATGAAACTTATTGAGGCGGATCAGAATTTTGTTGTGAGAGATCCAAACAGAGCGCACCCGTTCTATCTGCCATATAGCGCTCGACAGCTGGAGCATAATCTTTATGTGCCTGGATCAAATACACTCGATCCACTGTCTATATTTGTGAAGAATTACATAGATATGATCTCTGCTAAGTTTACGTACTGGAATCGGACGAAGGGCGCCGATCATTTTTTCGTTGCTTGCCATGACTGGGTATGTTTCCTCACATGCCTGCATATTTGAATCTTTGAATATTTATTTAAATAAAATCAGACGACTTTCGTAAAGCAGATGTATTTACATGTGAAATGAAATCGGTATCTCGTTACTGACTTGAGGTCTGCTTTGCAGGGACCTTACACGACCAAATTACACGATGAACTGCGGAAAAACACCATCAAAGCTCTCTGTAACGCAGATGTCTCAGAAGGAGTTTTCATCCGCGGAAGAGACGTGTCCCTTCCAGAAACGTACGTCAAGTCTGCAAGGAGACCTGTGAGAGATATCGGTGGAAAGCCAGCGGCAGAGAGATCTATCCTGGTGTTCTTTGCAGGGCAGATGCATGGCCGTGTTCGGCCCGTCCTTCTCAAGTACTGGGGAGGCAAGGACGCGGACATGCGAATATACAGCCGGATCCCACGCCAAATCACTCGGCGGATGAACTATGCCAAGCACATGAAGTCGAGCAAGTACTGCATCTGTCCAATGGGGTACGACCGTACGAGGTGAACAGCCCGCGGATCGTGGAGGCGATCTACTACGAGTGTGTACCGGTGATCATTGCCGACAACTTTGTGCTCCCGTTTGATGACGTGCTCAACTGGACCGCGTTCTCCGTGGTGGTGGCAGAGAAAGACGTGCCGAGGCTGAAGGAGATCCTCCTGGGAATTCCAGAGAGCAGGTACATAACCATGCATTCCAATGTGAGGAAGGTGCAGAGGCATTTTTTGTGGCACACGAAGCCCATCAAGTACGATATCTTCCACATGATCCTGCACTTGGTTTGGTTCAGCAGGGTGAACCAGGTGCTCCAAGTATAGTAGTAGTAGTGTAGTCTGAAGGAAGGAATGATCATGTGGCTTTAGTGTAGTGTAACAGGAAGGAAGGAAGAAAGGAAGGATACCAGTAATCTAATTGTAACCTGATCTATCCTTGCCTTGAAAAGAAAAAGGGGAGAAAAGGGGTTGATCTCCTGTCATCACTGGATGTGTCAACTAATCATACATTGGCATGTCCATAGGTCCATAGGTCGAATGAACTAACAGACAGAGACAGATGACCTTGACATTGTTAGTGATGAATATTTTGCTAACTAGTGCATCCACACTAGCTGGAAATCGGATGAAACAGTTATCATTTTTCCTCTTGTTGTGGTGAACAATGACAGTCACTCTTGGTTGCACCTTTTGTTCTTGAAAAATTAAGTAGTGATTGCACATTTTGGCGTTGAAAACTTGAGATGAATGTTCAACACTTTGTAGTAGCTTGTTGTAAGTGATCAGATTAGGTGAAGATCTCCCTTTTTACTTGAAGACTGGAGTAGTTTTTTTTGGTCCATTTATGTGGCTACTGTTCTATAGTAAATTACAATTCGACCAAGCACAACATGGTTCAGGAACTGAGATTGACAATTTTTTGGTTGGAGGAGATTTTTGTTTCCTGTTTTCGTAGACACGGTCTAGATGGTTCATCTGTTTGGATTTGTTTTTGCTTTGTTGGCAAAGGGTTGAAGGACTAGCCTGTGGATGAGCTATTAGCCTCCCTTTTGGTATGTTCTATAGTTTCTTTTGTTTGGAGGAGTTTTTCTTCCTGTTTCTGGAGACACGGTCATTTGCTAACAACACAACAAATCAGGAACTGAGATAAATGTGTGCTTCATTTGTTTGCTCAGTTGGCAAAGGGTTGAAGGACCTTTTGATATGTCCTGGGTTCTTGTATGTCCCCTCAACATTTAATTACGGGGCGCTCACAGCCCCCTAATGTCGTTCCTATGAGGGCCGACCCACATAAGTTTTTACTCACCGGTTTTGGGAACCATTCAGAAAATTTGCTCGGTTTTCTAGGCCGGTTTCTCTGTATATTTTTCTTCTATTTTTGGCTGGTGTTCTATTCATAGTTTTTCTGTCTATCTCTCTTTTTAGTTTATTTCTTCTTTCTTTCTCATTTTGTAGTTTTCAGTTTTTTAAATACATGTTTTTTTTTAAATGTGAACATTTTAAAATTCAAAACATATTTCTAAAATAAATAACTTTTTCAAAAACCGTAAATACATTTTTATGAACCATGAACATTTTCTTAAATTGGTGTTTTTTGTAAAATTTATGAACTTTTTCCAAATTCATGATTTTTAATAAATTTGTGAATATGTTTACAAAATTCACAAACATTTTTTTGACTACGTGATTTTTTGAATTTGAGATTTTTTTGTCAAATTTGGGAACTACTTATAATTTGGCCTTTTTGCAAAAAATGGCGAACATTTCAAATCCATGATTTTTTTTAATTCAAAAACTTTTTTTCTTGAAAATTCATGAACATATTTTAATTTCACCAATCATTTTGAAATCTACCTAAAAAACAGACCATATTTTCTGAGAGATCGGACAAGCAGCACCAGCAACAAAAGAAGGAGCAGAAGAAAAGCTAGTCAGCGAATATCGGGCATTTCTTAACAAAAATGGCAGTCTACATTTTCTTGTCTTTCCTATGTGACACCTAGGAAAAAAGCTAGCGATGCCTATTGCATATGTCCTAGGATCTTGATACTATCACACATGTTTTGACACACATTTTTTACGTATGAGTCGATTAGTGCTATGTGATATTTTTGAGTGTCTACTTATTTGTTCAGAAAAGCCCCTCACCCCCCTCTCCCAACAGTACCTGCCACAATAAGTTCTTGGCCCTCCTGCGAGGACATACCAACACTACTTGCGACCACTTCATTTCTCTCCTCCTCACATGCTGTAAGGTTACTCACGCAGCATGTAGGTGCGCCGGAAATAGTGATATTTATTAATTGTTCAGAAGCTATTTCTTCTCACAATCAAGATCATATGTATCTGCCTCAATATATTTCACCTTTGCTTCTCTCATTTCTCTCCTCAAACCCTGTGAAGCTAACACAGGACATACCCTTATGCCTTGTAGAAACCTTAGCTCATGGTGCACTTTCACATGCAGAGGAAAATTGGATTAGACAGATGTTCTTCATCAGTAATGTAGGCTTGGGATGGAAGGCATCAAGAAATCTTGTCGGTCAGGGAGATACGTCGGGACAACGATCGATCGATGCTTTGTGCCATGCCCGACCTCTTGACCTCCAGCTAAACAGCAACACATGCACAACTAGATTGGCTGGGCAAAGTTATGTACACTTATACTCCCCGTGTTGCATGTGGTGTGATCCGTAGTTTTACTTCCTGCGACCCTACCTATCTTACACATCCAGGGCTTCATGCGCTAAAAAAAGGGATGCAGCTTTAGATTACTGCTCGACAATTCGTATTAGTGAACGAAGTGATTCTCGGTTGGCTTTTGAGACCCGTGTAGCCATGGAATGAAGGCATGCTGTAAATTTTGAAGAATACAAAGTTTGACTTCTTGAAAACTTCTAATTTTGGAACGGATGAAGCAGTGGCAGAGGCAGGAACTCTAGAAAAGGGAAAAGATCAAAAAGATCACTGTTCATTGTAATTATACGACCGTGTTCAGTAATCCAGTTCGTCCCCTCGCGTCGCCCCGTACCCCATCACGTCGCCTCCCCTGGGCGACGCCAAGGGTGTTTAACCCTAGCGCCACCAGCCCACCCCTCACATCTTCTCCTGCCGCCGCTACCACCGGCGAGGGCTGTAGTGGCGGTGGGCTTGGCGCCAAAGGCACTAGGGCGGGTGGTTCACGGCAGGACCCCCCTGAGGCGGCAAGGGCACCTCTTGTGGTGCATCTGGGGGGCAGCAGCTAGGGCGGCACCCCTATTCGGCTTGGTGATGATCGGTGCTCCATGGCCAGCGGGTGGCTGCCCTGGGTGGCTGATGATCCATAGCCGGCGGAGTGGGCAACTCTGCCTGTAGATGGGTGGCAGCGGTGGCTGCGTATCTGGTCTCTCTGCCACCGTGCTGGCGGCGGCATACGTCTTCATGGCGAGGCTCCGCGCGGATCCAGCCAGCTGCGACATTGGAGCGATACGGCTTCCAGTGAAAATCATGTCGACTGCGGTCTTGGCGGACGATGGCGGCATCTTTGATGTCGTTTTCTTCTCGAGGCATCGTTGTTGTAGGTGGCGTCGACACGCTCGGGACGTTCCCTAGATCTGGGTCTCCCGGATCGGACGATGGCGGCACTTTCGGTGCGGTTCTCCCTCCTGGGGGCATCGATTTCTAGCAGGTGCTGGCTGGAGGGGACAAGAGGAGGAGCGGTGTTACATCTACCGCAAAGCCGACAACGGTTCTCGGCGGCATGGCACACCAGAGTTTCGACGACGGGCGTGTGTGGATGGACATGCGCAGGATGGTGGCGCTGTCTGGCGTCGCGGTGATGTCGAAGACTGTATAACCTGGCGAGGTGAATGTGTTGATCACTCCTGAAGGTGGGACGGCGGAAGATGGCGGCGACTGATTCTAGAGCGTGCGCATGCGGTGCGCGCAGATGGTCTAGCTAGACCGATTGGTGCTCTCGGCTTGCTGGCGGGCGTCTTGGTGAGGCCTCCGGAATAGATGGTGTGTGTTGATGTGAGGTCAGGGCACGTCATCAAGCTTGTAGGTGTAGCGACAGTAGTTGCTAGGAAGGTGGCTTTGGATTGATCAATGTATTTGTTTTGTTGGATTCTATTGTGTAATATAATAAAATGAGTGTGTGCATCACTCGATGCCGAGGCCGGGGACAATCCTCCTTTTTGAAAACATTGTAATTATACAAGCAAAAGCAAGATCATGGGGTGGGCCAGGCCCCTGCTGGCCACCCCCTGGCTCCGCCACTGGGATGAAGTATCAAGTAGCTTGTCATGTGACCGTCATGCATGATAGGCCCAAAACCCCTAAATTTATGGCTACTCGCTATCATGTTCTCGGCTGACATGAAGTTAAAATTGACACACTGCATTCTTATCTCCTCACTAGCTCTAATATTACATGCAAAGTGGTAGGTGCAACATAGAGAGAGAAAATAATGAGAGATAAAGATACATAAACCGCTCACTCCTATGGTTCCATATAAGTTCTCTTATGCAACCCATCAAGATACACTTCAACTGTGGTCGATATTTATCACTACTTTTCTCTGCCATCTTCAGCTATCTCAATACCATCTTCATAGGACCCTCAAGAGCTAGCACATATTATACTTCTGAGGATATCTCAGCATACCAGGTGTGTTGTATACTCATAGGCATGTGATTGCATGCATTAGAATCCACCAAAATTAAGTCAATGGCACAAGTTAATCACGACATGCTGTTGCAAATCATGAATAGTATGTAGGATTGGGAGACATGGAGAATTACATGATGTGCTAATCCCAGTTAATATGAAAATTATTGGGGAGAAGGATTGGAAATTAGCCAACATGGGTCTGTTAGGTTTTGCTGAAACTCACCTTGTGACTTGACTCCCCGGAGTTCACCCAACCCGAGAGCTTGTTTGTCTAGTCATGCTCCACAAAACTGACTGAGGAGGGTAGCTCAACTTGGACTTCAAGTGCGAGGTGCTCTCTTCCTCCTCCTGACCTGAGCTGGCAAAAGACAAAGCTGGACACCAAGACTACAACATGCAACCCCAAGCACCCCAAATCGGACACCCTGTAAGCATTATCTAAGAGAGCAACAATGTGTTTTGAGATGAAAGTTCTTACATTCGACACCCTGTAAGCATATCGGCGATGGATGTAGTTACTTCATTTTTTATCTGTGACATCCCTAGATTATCAACCCCTAGTTATGCTAAGTAATGTGCCATGTCATCATATTTGTCATAATAAAAATGCAATTAAGAAATAATCCAACTCACAAATTTAAATTCAAAATTCAAAGTCAAAAATTATCTCTTCAAAATGTGGATCAAAATTGTTCACATCAATGCATATAATCTCCTAGCAATTGTCCAAGTGAAACCAACATCAAATTAAATTTTAAATTGACCGTAGCAACATTTTAGTTGAACCAACAGCACTAAATAATACCATTTAAATTCAAGACCCAATTTGAATTAATCCCATTGACTTGAAACTTTTTGGAGAAGCCAAGAATAAAGCCTTGTATTTATGTGCCAAATTTCCTGTGTAGCAAAAATCAATTGATAGCGAAATGAAATAGAAAACAGAGTGGAAAAATAAAACAGAAAAGAATAAAAAGAAAAGGACCTAAGCTACTGTGCATGTGGGCTCTAGTGCCCACAGTGCACCTGGCCCAGCCCATCAACGGCCTTCTCCTACCTCTGTACAGAGGAGGAGGCAGAGGCATGGCGTGGCCGCCGTCCACGGCGCCAGGGCCGCCGATGCTCAACGTCTGGCGCTACAGCGACGCCAGCAGAAGAATAAGACCCTCCCCGATGCAGTGGACAAACCCTAATTTCATTCCCCTCTATCCTCCCTCGACCTCTTCGATTTGGACGGCACCGAGCCGTGGTCGCCATGGTCGTCATCGTCGTCGTCGCGGCCACTAGCCTCCCCACTCCCTGATAAGATGTCCAGAAGCTTCCTCGCCGTCGACTCCTTCGCCTACATGCGTTGAATCAAGCCGGGCCGCACCGCACGCTCGCCATCGAGCTCGTCTTCGTCGCGTACATCGTCGTCGTCCGCCGTCGGTTGCCGCCACTCCGGTCCGTCCCCGGCCCCCCTGACCTCGCCAACGAGTTCGCGGTGAGCTCCTCTCCCGTTTCTCCATTTTCCCCAGCTCAATCCGTCGCCGTAGCCATCGCCTTGAGTTCGCCATTGACGCCCGAAGCTCTGCGACCGCGTACGCTCGCCCGCTGCTGGTCGTGGCCGCGCCCCTGCGCCTGCACCCGCGCCGGCCTGCGCGCACCCCAGGCGCGCCGTGCACGCACGCCCGCGCCCTTCCCTGGCAGCCCCCGTGCTCGCCTCGGCAGTGGCCGTGGCCATGGCCATGTGCCGCTGTGCTGTGCGTGTGCGTGCACAGGCAAGTGCACGTATGTGCCTCTGGCACATGGGGCCTGCCTAATTAGTTAGAGCTAATTTGTTTTTAGTTAGGGGATAATTAGTGTTACGTTAGTTAATGGGCCTATGACTAGTGGGGGGACCCGTTTAATTAACCAATTTAATTAGGGCCTAATTTAATCCAAAAAACTGACATGTGGGGCCCCATGTAATATTCAAATGGATAAGAATTGCCTAGTCAGCATGCTGGCCCCACCCGTCAGCCTCTTATGCACATCTCTGGGTACACTTCTGTGTACCCATAGCAAATAAATATTATGTGAATTTTAAAATAAAAATAAATCCAATAATTCCAGAAAATCATTAATTTTTTGGAAATTCATATAAAATAAATCGTAACCCGGATGAAAATAATTTATATATATGACAAACCCCTCTAACCTAATGAACATTGAACTTTGAACTTTTGCTACCGAATCGATATACCCAATAATACCTGGAGCTGGGAAAAATATTTTCCCGCTTCAATTAAATTGAGTAGTAATGCATTAGAGCACCGATCACCACCACCTGTTTCCGTGACATGCATTGTGTTGCATTTGTTTGCTCTGTTATTTATCTGTATCCCCCACGTTTACTTCTTTCCGGTAGAACCCGAGACCACTATTGATCCGGTGATCGTTTATACGGTGAAGATCCGTTTTCGTCTGCAGAGCAACCAGGCAAGCAAAATCCCCTTGATCATTTCTATATCGCCTATTCTTTCTCTCTACTTCATGCATTAGGTATTATTACCGCTGTTGTTCGGTAGATACTATTCTGATGCATATCTTGACTTTGTCGCCTGTTATAAATGCTTACCTATTATCCTAGCATGCCTAGTTTAGCTATGCTGGTGTTCCATCAGTTGGCCCTGCACCCTTGTCCGTTTGCCATGCTATATTATTAGGCCGTGATCCCTCTGGACGATGATCACGGATGTACTTATATTGCTGTTATACTCTTAAACTGTTAAGTCAGGTCGGCTCCAAGAGTACCCGCGAGTGATGGTATGTTGAAGTCGGGTCGGCTCGGAGAGCACCCGCGAGAGATCCCCCGTGGCGGCTGGCTGTTTAGCGGTATCACCCAGGATGTGGTGGTAGCTCGGGACCTGTCCCGACAGCGGACAAGAAAACATGCAATTTGGTGGAGTGACAGGGCAGACAGAGACCATCTAGGAGAGAGGTGGCCCTGGCCCTGATCGTCGTCCGTGAATACTTAATAATAATACACTAACGGATTTGGGTATTTGATCTGAGTTGGCCACTGGCTTATACGCACTAACCACCACACGGGATAATGGTATATGGGGCCCTCGGCGTCATCCATTTTCTCGAAAGCTCAGTCAGACGTCCAGTTCAGAGATGTGAGCCGGTCGGGACAAGTGTCATACAGGACAAAGGTGGTGCTTGGACTCTGATCCGCGACACAACGACCCGAAGTGCTTAGGGCGATCGGCCCATGACCCCTTCGCGCTTAGGATGTAGACCGGCGGGGACCTCTCTAGAGAGCCTAGGTAGGACTACGGCGTGTCGGTTATCCGAGGCCGGGCATTACCCAGAAAAGTGTGTCCGGCCAGAGGTAATCGAGCGTGTTGGGCTATGTGGTGCACCCCTGCAGGGAAGACAAATCTATTCGAATAGCCGTGTCCACGGTAACAGGACGCTTGGATATATGAGAGTATCCTGATGACCCACAAGTATAGGGGATCAATCGTAGTCCTTTCGATAAGTAAGAGTGTCGAACCCAACGAGGAGCAGAAGGAAATGACAAGCGGTTTTCAGCAAGGTGTTTTCTGCAAGCACTGAATTATCGGTAACGAGTAGTTTGATAGCAAGATAATTTGTAACAAGTGACAAATAGCAATAGTAACAAAGAGTGCAGCAATATAGCCCAATCCTTTTTGTAGCAAAGGACAAGCCAGAACGATCTTTTATAGTAAGTAAAGCATTCTCGAGGACACATCGGAATTTCATCTAGTCACTTTCATCATGTTTGTTTGATTTGCGTTCGCTACTTTGATAATTTGATATGTGGGTGGACCGGTGCTTGGGTGCTGTTCATATTTGAACAAACCTCCCACTTATGATTACCCCCTCTCGCAAGCATCCGCAACTATGAAAGAAGAATTTAGATAACCCTAACCATAGCATTAAACATATGGATCCAAATCAGCCCCTTACGGAATAGCGCATAAACTAGGGTTTAAGCTTCTGTCACTCTAGCAACCCATCATCTAATTACTACTCCACAATGCATTCCCTTAGGCCCAAAGATGGTGAAGTGTCATGTAGTCGACGTTCACACGACACCACTAAGAGAATCAACAACATACATATCATCAAAATATCGAACGAATACCAAATTCACATGATTACTTATGACAAGACTTCTCCCATGTCCTCAAGAACAAAAGTAACTACTCACAAATCATCAACATGCCCATGGTCAGTAGGGTATTGAATAGCATAATAGATCTGAACATATAATCTTCCACCAAATAAACCAACTAGCATCAACTACAAGATGTAATCAACACTACTAGCAGCCCACAGGTACCAATCTGAGGTTTTGCGACAAAGATTGAATACAAGAGATGAACTAGGGTTTGAGATGAGATGGTGCTTGTGAAGATGTTGAAGAAGCTTAATCCAACCACGATGAGAGGATCGCTGGTGTTGTCGATGATGACGATTTCCTCCTCCCGGAGGGAAGTATCCCCGACAGAATCTCTTCGCCGGAGAGCAAAAGTGCTCCTGCCCAAGTTCCGCCTCGAGACAGTGGCGCACCGTCCCAAAAGTCTTCTCTATAATTTTTTTAGGTCAAATGCACTTATATACCAGAAAATGGGGGCCAGAAGTGGGCCAGGGGCTCCACGAGGTACCAGGGCGTGCCTGGGGGGGGGGGGGTGGCGCACCCTGGTGCCTCGTGGGCACCTGGGTGGCCCCCTCTGGTACTTTTTGCTTCCAATATTTTTTATATATTCCAAAATAATTCTCTGTGAAATTTCAGCTCATTTGGAGATGTGCAGAATAGGTATCTTGACAGAGCTTTTTCAGGTCCAGAATTCCAGCTGCCGGTATTCTCCCTCCTTGTGTGAATCTTGTATATTTAGAGAGAAAAGGCATTAGAATGGCTCCCCAAAGTGTTATATTGATTAAAAACACTATAAATAACAATAGTAAAACATGATGCAAAATGGACGTATCAACTCCCCCAAGCTTAGACCTCGCTTGTCCTCAAGCGAAAGCCGATATCGATAATCATGTCCACATGTTTAGAGAGAGAGGTGTTGATAAAAACAAAATACGGACATAGTAGCATCATGACCATTATTATAACATCAATATTCATTATCATAAACTTCTCATGAGCAGGTAACAATTCATCACAACAATAGAGTATAAGGCATAAACTTTCTTGAAAACTAACAAACTATGTTCTCAGTCAACAATGCAATTGCAATTCATCATATTTTCAGGAAGGGTCACATGTAGGAGCTATTTAGCAAGTCCACATACTCAACCATCATATAGTCTTCTATGATTGCTAACACTCACGACATATATATGGAGCAAAAAGTTTCAGCCAGACACAATAGAAAGATAGGGGCTTGTGATTTCGCCTCCCAACTTATTCACCTCAAGGGTGATGTCAACAATAATAACTCACGATCACTCATATCCAACTGGATATATGTGCTTAGATCTTTCCCCACCACATGATGCTTGCAAAAGAGAAAAATAAAAAGGAATAGAGGAGAACACTATTGACTCTTGCATAAAAAGTAAATACATAAAAGTAAAAGATAGGCCCTTCGCAGAGGGAAGCAGAGGTTGTCATGCGCTTTTTGTTGTTGGATGCAAGACCTCTTAATGCAAAGGAACATTACTTTATATTGCCCCTTGTGATAGAAACCTTTATTATGCAGTCTGTTGCTTTTATTTCTTTACCATCACAAGTTCGTACAAAGCTTATTTCCCTTATAATAAAAGTTCAGACATATTTAGAGGCAATTTTTATTGCTTTTTGCACCGATGACAACTTACTTGAAGGATCTTATTCAATCCATAGGTAGATATAGTGGACTCTCATGACATGAAACTGGGTTTAAGGGTTTTGGATGCACAAGTAGTATCTCTACTTGGTGCGGATTTTTGGCTAGCAAAGTTATTGGGCAAGCACCACATGTTGGAGGATCTATAACAATATAACTTCTATGTGAATATGAACAAACATAATTCATTACATTGTCTTCCTTGTCCAACTTCAACAATTTGACATAAAATACTTAATGGGGGCTCACAATCATAAAAGATGTCCAAGATAGTGTATTTGCATGTGAATCTTTTCTTCCCTTATTAATTCTTTCATGTATTGCATCATTGACTAATACTATGTTTGTTATCCTCCAATAAATTTTACCACTTATACTTTTCTTTATGTAATGTCATTACTTTACATAAGATTAGCATATGATCTTTTCATTATTTTCATTGCTATGATTGAAACATGAAAGTAAAGAAACAAAAACTCAAACTACTCTTTATTATATAGCTCTCAACTCGATTACATAGATAGATGGATCACGAAACTAACACTCGAAAATAGATCATACTAAACTTTTATTCAACTAGATCATGAAATAACTAAGGATCGAACTGAAAGTAGGTAAAGATAATAAAAGTGATGGTGATACGATACCGGGAGTGCCCATACCCATGTGCTCAAGTGTCCTTCTTTGGTGATGGTGGTGACGGTGAAGTGGCAAGCTTGTCCTTCAGCTCAAGCAGATACATCAATCTACGGTTGATGCTCCGAAGGGCGATGTTTTGCTCCTCCAACAAAATAACTTCGGGAGTGAGAGATTTATTCTGAACACTAACTATTTCAAAGACTCTTAGGGCTTCAACTACGGATGGGGGGAGATGATCATATAAAGGTTGAAGGATATCTCCCTTCTTTGCGGTCTCCTCCATGGGGATGGCTTGCCCTCCTTTCGGAGCCTGGGCTCCTGCAGCTTCCTCGACCTTGTCCTCCTTGCCATTGTCTTCTTCTCCCGACGACAACTCGTAGTAGACCTCGCTGTAGGGGCGTTTGCCTGGCAATGGTTGCACAATGCGGTGCTTGGCGCAGAGCTTTTGGGGAGCCATGGCGATCTAAATCTGACAGAAAACAGCACGAAACAAGGACAGAGGAGATTTCTGCGATACGGTGGTCAAAACGTCTGGAAGTATATATATAGATTTTTTATCTTGCAAAACAAGTAATCCAGGAGAAAACGGAGTCGGGAAGGCACACCTGGGGCCCACGAGCCACGAGGGCGCGCCTGGGGGGGGGGGGGGGGTGCGGCGTGCCCTGGTGCCTCGTGTGCACCAGATGGGTCCCCTCGGATGTTTATTATTTTTGTATTTTTCTAAATATTCCAAAACTGACAGAAAATATTTTTATGGAATTTTTGGAGTCGGTTTAGTTACCGTATCACATACCTCTTCCTTTTCAGGGTTCTGGAGTGTTTCGGAGGGTCTCTCTTATGTATTCCTCCGGTGTAATTGTTTCAATAATATTAGTTTCAACATTAATGGGGGTACCTGAAATATAATGCTTAATTCTTTGCCCATTCACCACTCTTGGATTAGTGCCTTCGGAGTTGTTTATTTTGATGGCTCCGGAGCAATAAACTTCTTCGATGATATACGGTCCTTCCCACTTAGAGAGAAGCTTTCCTGCAAAGAATCTCAAACGAGAGTTGTATAATAGAACTTGCTCACCCACTTTGAATTCCCTTTTCTGAATTCTTTTATCATGCCATCTTTTAAGTTTTTCTTTAAACAATTTGGCATTTTCATAGGCTTGGGTTCTCCATTCATCTAATGAGCTAATATCAAATAACCTCTTTTCACCGGCAAGTTTAAAATCATAATTTAATTCTTTAATTGCCCAATATGCTTTATGTTCTAACTCAAGAGGCAAATGACATGCTTTTCCATAAACTATTTTATAAGGAGACATACCCATAGGATTTTTATAAGCGGTTCTATAAGTCCATAGTGCATCGTCAAATTTCTTAGACCAATTCTTTCTAGATCTATTGACGGTCTTTTGCAAAATTAATTTTATTTATCTATTGCTCAATTCAACTTGACCACTAGTTTGAGGATGATAGGGAGATGCAATTCTATGGTTAACATCATATTTAGCAAGCAATTTACGGAATGCACCATGAATAAAATGTGAACCGCCATCAGTCATTAAATATCTAGGGACTCCAAACCTTGGGAAAATAACTTCTTTAAGTATTTTAATAGAAGTGTTATGATCAGCACTACTAGTTGGAATAGCTTCTACCCACTTAGTAACGTAATCAACAACAACTAAAATATGAGTATACCCATTGGATTTAGGAAAAGGTCCCATATAATCAAATCCCCAAACATCAAATGGTTCAACAGCAAGTGAATAATTCATAGGCATTTCCTGACGTCTACCAACATTACCAATTCTTTGACATTCATCACAAGATGAGACAAACTTACGAGCATCTTTGAAAAGAGTAGCCCAATAAAAACCAGATTGCAATACCTTATGTGCAGTTCTGTCTCCCGCATGGTGTCCTCCGTAAGCCTCGGAGTGACACTTCCGTAGGATTTGTTCCTATTCATGCTCAGGTATACAACGCCTAATAATACCATCTACTCCTTCTTTATAAAGATGTGGGTCATCCCAGAAGTAATGTCTTAAATCAAAGAAGAACTTTTTCTTTTGTTGGTATGTGAAACTAGGTGGTATGTATTTAGCAACAATATAATTAGCATAGTCTGCATACCATGGAGTATTGCGAGAAGCATTTATGATAGCTAATTGTTCATCAGGGAAATCATCATTAATGGGTAGTGCGTCATCAAGAACATTTTCAATTCTAGACAAATTATCTGCTACGGGATTCTCAGCTCCCTTTCTATCAATAATATGCAAATCAAATTCTTGTAGCAATAAAACCCACCTCATAAGTCTATGTTTAGCATCTTTCTTTTCCATAAGATATTTAATAGCAGCATGATCAGTGTGAACAGTTACTTTAGAATCAATTATGTAGGATCTGAATTTATCACATGCAAACACAACTGCTAGAAATTCTTTTTCAGTAGTAGCATAATTTCTTTGGGCACTGTCTAGAGTTTTACTAGCATAATGGATAACATTTAATTTCTTATCAACTCTTTGTCCTAGAACAGCACCAATAGCATAATCACTAGCATCACACATAATTTCAAAAGGCAAGTTCCAATCAGGTGGTTGAACAATAGGTGCAGTGGTTAAGGCTTTCTTAAGTGTTTCAAAGGCTTCTAGACAATCATCATCAAAAACAAATGGAACATCTTTTTGCAAAAGATTGTTAAGAGGCCTAGAAATTTTTGAAAAGTCTTTAATAAACCTCCTATAGAAACCAGCATGACCAAGGAAACTTCTTATACCTTTAATATCTTTAGGACATGGCATTTTCTCAATGGCATCAACCTTAGCTTTATCAACTTCAATACCTCTCTCAGAAATTTTATGCCCCAAGACAATACCTTCATTTACCATAAAGTGGCACTTCTCCCAATTCAAGACAAGATTAGTTTCTTCACATCTTTGCAAAACTCGTTCAAGGTTGCTTAAGCAATCATCAAAATAAGTTCCGTAAACGGAAAAATCATCCATAAATACCTCAACAATGTTTTCACAAAAGTCAGAGAATATAGCAGTCATACATCTTTGAGAGGTAGTAGGTGCATTGCATAAACCGAAAGGCATACGTCTATAAGCATAAGTTCCAAAAGGACAAGTAAAGGTGGTTTTCTCTTGATCAGATTGTGCGCGGGTATTTGAGAAAAACCAGAATAACCATCTAGGAAACAAAAGTGTGTATGCTTAGACAATCTTTCTAACATTTGATCAATGAAAGGTAAGGGGTAATGATCTTTTCTAGTAGCTTTGTTTAATTTTCTAAAATCAATTACCACCTATAACCAGTCACAATTCTTTGTGGAATGAGTTCATTTTTATAATTAGGAACAACGGTGATACCTCCTTTCTTAGGGATACAATGAACATGACTTACCCATCTACTATCAGCAATGGGATAGATTATACCCGCTTCCAGAAGTTTTAATATTTCAGTTCTTACCAGCTCTTTCATCTTGGGATTTAATCGTCGTTGGTGGTCGACAACTGGTTTAGCATCAGGCTCCATATTAATTTTGTGCTAACATAGAGTGGGACTAATGCCCTTAAGATCATCAAGAGTATATCCAATAGCAGCTTGGTGCTTCCTTAGAGTTTTCAGTAATCTCTTTTCTTCATGCTCTGAAAGGTTAGCGCTAATAATAACAGGATATATCTTCTTTTCATCAAGATAAGCATATTTCAATGTATCAGGTAATTGCTTCAATTCGAATACAGGATCAACCTTAGGTGGAGGAGGACCTCCAAGAGTTTCAACAGACAAATTATGTTTAAGGATGGGTGGCTGATCAAAGAACATTCTATCTATTTCATTTTTTTCATTCATATGCATATCATTCTCATGGTCTAGCAAATATTGTTCTAAAGGATCAGTAGGAGGTACGGCAATAGAAGCAAGACCAATAATTTCATCTTTACTAGGCAATTCTTTATCATGAGGTTGTTTACGAAATTTGGAGAAATTAAACTCATGAGACATACCACCAAAATCAACACTAACAAATTCTTTAGCGCAATCAATCTTGGCATTAACAGTGTTCAAGAAAGGTCTACCAAAAATAATGGGACAAAAATCATCTTGTGGAGAACCAAGAACTAGAAAATCAGTAGGGTATTTGATTTTTCCACACAAGACTTCAACATCTCTAACGATCCCAAGCGGTGTAATGGTGTCTCTGTTTGCAAGTTTAATAGTAACATCAATATCCTCAATTTCAGCAGGTGCAATATCATTCATAATTTCTTGATATAAGGTAAACGGAATAGCACTCACACTAGCACCCAAATCACATAATCCATGATAACAATGATCTCCTATTTTAACTGAGACAACAGGCATGCCTACAACGGGTCTGTTTTTATCTTTAGAATAAGGTTTAGCAATTCTAGCTGCTTCATCGCAGAAGTAAATAACATGCCCATCTATATTATCAACCAAGAGATCTTTAACCATTGCAACATTAGGTTCAACTTTAATTTGTTCAGAGGGTCTAGGTGCTCTAATGTGACTTTTTTTAACCATAGTTGAAACTTTAGCATGTTCCTTAATACTAACAGGAAAAGGTAGTTTCTCATTATAAGCGGTAGGCACAACTGGATCAACATGGTAAACAATTGTTTCTTCTTTAACACTAACAGGTTCCTCAATCTTTTCTTTAACAGGGGGATGATATTTAGACCACTTCTCCTTAGGGAGATCATCATGAGTAGCAAATGATTCACAAAAGGAAGCTACTATCTCAGAGTCAAGTCCATATTTAGTGCTAAACTTATGAAAGGCATCGGTAGTCATAAAAGATTTAACACAAATCGAACTCAAGTATTATACCTGACTCATTACCTTTGTCGAGTTCCCAATCTTCATAGTTGCATTTAATTCTATCCAGAAGATCCCATCTGAATTCAATAGTCTTCTTCATAAAGGAGCCAGTCGAAGAAGAATTGAGAGTATTTTGATTATCATGAGAAAGCCGAGCATAAAAATTCTGTAAGATAATTTCCTTTGCGAGCTCATGATTGGTGCATGTGTACATCATGTACCTAAGCCTCCCCCAAGCTTGAGCGATGCTTTCTCCTTCATGAGGCCAAAAATTATATATATAATTCCGATCACGATGAACGAAATGCATAGGATAAAATTTCTGATGGAATTCCAGTTTCAATCGGTTCCAGTCCCATGTATCGGTATCATCACATAGCCTATACCATGTCAATGATTTTCCCCCCAAAGATAAAGGGAATACTTTCTTCTTAACTCCATCTCCGGATAAACCTGCAAGCTTAAACAATCCACAAATTTCATCCACATAGATCAAGTGCATATCAGGATGTATTGTTCCATCTCCTGCACAAGGATTAGCTAGCAGTTTCTCTATCATACCCGAAGGAATTTCATATTCAATATTTTCAGTAGGTGCAGTAGGTTGAGGAGCAACTTTTTGTGTTTCCGGTCGAGGTGAAGATACCCCGAACAAACCCCTCAAAGGATTACTTTCCATAGTGACAAGTGACAATAAATTTCAGCACGTAATATAAATGTTTCCTTACCAAATTCCACTCACCAAAGGCACTTCACTCCCCGGCAACGGCACCAGAAAAGAGTCTTGATGACCCACAAGTATAGGGGATCAATCATAGTCCTTTCGATAAGTAAGAGTGTCGAACCCAACGAGGAGCAGAAGGAAATGACAAGCGGTTTTCAGCAAGGTGTTTTCTGCACAATTATCGGTAACGAGTAGTTTGATAGCAAGATAATTTGTAACAAGTGACAAATAGCAATAGTAACAAAGAGTGCAGAAATATAGCCCAATCCTTTTTGTAGCAAAGGACAGGCCGGAACAATCTCTTATAATAAGTAAAGTGTTCTCGAGGACACATGGGAATTTCATCTAGTCACTTTCATCATGTTTGTTTGATTCGCGTTCGCTACTTTGATAATTTGATATGTGGGTGGACCGGTGCTTGGGTGATGTTTTTACTTGAACAAACCTCCCACTTATGATTACCCCCTCTCGCAAGCATCCGCAACTACGAAAGAAGAATTAAGATGTAACACCCCATGTAATTAAGCTACAGTGATCACCCTCTGATAATGCCAAGTCATCATGATTAACAATGCTTGATCATCATTTGCATCATATCTCATTTCAAATTCCAATTCAAATTGAAATTCAAATATAAAGTGAAAATAAAAGTTGTTCCAATTTGAAAACTAAAATGTTCACTAAATAGCAAATAATCCATGACTAATTATGTTAAGAAAAACAACATCACCTAAATTATCTAGATGAGTCTAACATCCTAAAACAGTAGCAAAACATCAACATTTAATCCCTTTTTGTTTAATTAAAAAATCAAATGGAATCATTTATTCACCAAACCTTTTTCTGACAGTGCTAAATATTGCAACATAATTATGTGGCATAACTCCCTATTTTACAAAAGTCATTTCAATGCCAAACATTTTGCAAATAGAAAAGAATAACAGAAAACAGAAAAGAAGAAATAGAAAAAGGCCGAATGCTACTGTGCGGCTGGGCCTAAGCTCAAACAGTGCGGGCCAGCCCACCTCTCCCGCTCGTCTCCTACCTCTCTCCCTCTCTCCTGCGTGTCGACGCGCGCGCGCGCCCGAGCCGCCGATGGGCAGCTGTCGAGCATCCCCCGACGCCGTAGCTGCCGCGATGTGGTTAAGAGCGTCACCGCGCACCCCAGGGCGAACCCTAGCCCTCATCCTTTCTCCCCCTCGCCCGCTTTCTTCCTCCCCGCACAGACACCCGACGCCGTCGACATGGCCGAGCTCGCCGGCATGGCCACGGACCTCCCCGTCGCTTGAGACCGAGCCCATCCACTCCGCCTGCCTCGTCTACTTCCTCTCCGCCCACGGGTTCGAGCCCTGCGCCACTACAGCGAGGGGATCGAGCTCCTCCCCGTCTTCGGTCGCCGGCACTTCTCCGTCAAATGCCGCCGCCCTGCTGCTACTAAACCACCGCCGGGCCTTTGTGTGCCTCCCCGGTGAGCGGCCCCTCCTTTCCCCTCTCTCTGCGCTGCCTTTAGCCGCCCGTCGCCGCCGCTGCCATCGCCGCCCGAACCGTGCTCTGCCGCGTAGCTCGTCGCCGTCATTGTAGCCAGTGTCGTGGCAGGGAAAGCACGTCAACGTGCTCAGGGCACCTCTCTGGTGCCGCCCGTGCCACTAGATCGCCCCCTCGTGCCCCACCTCGCGGATCCCGACAACGGCCGAACTCCGGCGTCCGCCGCGGTCGAAGCCGCCGTCTTTTTAGCCAATCTTCGGCCGAGCCCGTGCCACCACTAGATGCGGCACTTCGTGCCCGTTCGAACGCGACCATCCGCCGTGTTTTTGGTCGCCGGACGGCGATTTCCGGCGGGGTCCAGTGCGCGCCGCCGCGCGAAACGCTCGCCGACGTGGCACTGGCCGGGCCCCACCTTGTGCCACTGACGCTGGGCCCCACTGGCCTCGTTGACTGGGTTGACAAGTCAACGGTGCTGACTGGGCAGCCCAGTGACACTGACGTGCAGGCCCCAGTGCTTAATTAACACTAATTTGAATTTAAATTAAACCAGTTAATTAAATCAGTCGCTGACAGTACGGGCCCACCTGTTAATTAACTTAATTAATTAGATTAAACCACTATTAATTAGCGCAGTCACTGACCAGTGGGACCCACTGGGCAGGTTTGACTGGTCAGCTGGTCTGTTGACTGCTGACGCCACCATTTGGCCATGCTGACGTCACAGTGCACTGTTTCGGATAATTCGGATTTAAATAATTAAAGCAATTCCAGAAAATGATTAAAACTTTGAAAAATCATATAAATTAAACCGTAACTCGGATGAAAATAATTTATATATGAAAAATGATCAGAAAATAATGAAGAATCCGAATATGTGGTCAAAATGCTTGACCATCACTCCTATTTAGGTGAACATGGAACTTTTTTCCCGTATTCGATAAATGAATAGTGCATGACCTTAATAAAATAAATCCAAATAAATTCCTAAATTATCTAAAATACTTAGATAGGCATTATATCACCTCTGTATATCATTTAGGCATGTCATGCATTACTGTTGCATTGTTGTCGTGAATTTATTGTTTCTCCCCCTCCTTCTCTCCCGATAGACGCCGAGACCGCCGCCGACAGAGCTGAGTACGACTACGCTCCAGACGAGCAGCCTCCAGACGACCAGCCCCTCTCAGCAGAGCTTCCAGGCAAGCAAACCCCCTTGATCATCCAGATATCGCCTATTCTTTCCCTCTTATTCTTGCATTAGAATTGCCCCTGCTACTTTTCTGATAGTTCCTATTCTAATGCATAGCCTGGTTTTGTAACCTGTTGTTGATACTTTACCTATTATCCTATATGCTTAGTATATTACGTCAATGGCCCCACACCCTTGTCCTTGTTGCCACGCTTTTCCACCAGAGACTCGATCAGTATGATCGACGGTCATAGAACAACACATCACAGCACATTCCCCCTAAGTTGCTCGACTATACAGAGCTACCACCGAGTGCCGAGGGTGATACCTCTTATCTCACTTCCGATGATGCCTCTGTAGAATAGCTATCCGGTTGTGGGTTATGGAGGGTGATTCCTCTTTCATCCCCTCCGATAAAGCTTTCGTCGTGCAACTCCTCAAGTGTGAATCCTTCGAGGGTGATTCCTTCGGGTTCACCTTGACTGATACTTCGAGTGGGAATCCATCGAGGGTGATTCCTCGGATTCCTTCTCGATACTTTGGACTCACTGGTATTTTGACTTTATACCATCATTGATAAGTCGGGTCGGCCCCGAGGGGTACCCGCGAGTGATACTGTGGCGGAACGACAGGGCGGGCGGAGACCACCCTGTTCGTGATCCGTGTGTTACCAAGTCGGAGCGACAGAAATCCTGATCGTCTCTGCGAGCTACTAAATACGCCTAACGGATTTGGGTATTTGATTTGAGTGGGTCGTTGGCCCTATACACACTACCACCATGTGGGATAATGGTTATGGGACCCTCTACGTCGTATGTATCAGCCGAAAGCTCTTCAGACGTCACAGCTCAGAGATGTGGGCTGATTGCTGGGGTGGGCTGGTTACGTCACTTTGTATACAGTGTCGCGCCTGGGCCCCGGCCAGTCACGCAACGTGCAGGAGTGCAAAGGGCGATGGCCCAAGACCCCTTCGCACTTAGGATTTAGACCGGCGTGCTGACCTCTCTGCTGAGCCTAGGTAGGACTGCGTCATGTCGATTACCCGAGGCCGGGCATTACCCAGCAAGTGTGTCCGGCCAGATGTAATCGAACGTGTTGGGTAACAGTAGTGCACCCCTGCAGGGAAGTTATCTATTTGAATAGCCGTGTCCACGGTAACAGGACGCTCGGAGTTGTATCCTGATCCATTACAACTACAAACTGATGCTGATTCAATATTAAACTGTTAATACAGCTCTCAGGATCGCTTTCTCGCAGGGAGTCGAGAAAGGATCTCAGGGCACTGCTACTATATAACCTCCACTATATGTTACTATGTTCTACTCTCTTCTAATGCTGCAAGACTGCTTCAAGATGCTAGTCTTCGACAGGCTAGGCTTCTCCCCCTCTATTCTGGCATTCTGCAGTTCAGTCCAAAGATATAGCCCCATTCCTTGATACCGATGCATATTTAGCATAGTTCTGATGTAAGTCTTGCGAGTACTTTGGATGAGTACTCACGGTTGCTTTGCTTCACTTTTCCCCCATACCCGATACTTGCGACCAGATGACGGAGCCCCGGAGCCAGAGGACACTGCAGGAGCTTACTACCAGGAGAGTCCCGGAGGCACGTACTACTGGGTTGAGCCAGCCGACCAGGAGTAGTTCGGAGGCCCTAGGCAGGAGGCCATCGCCTTTTCGATCAGTGTCGTTGTTTGTGCTAGCCTTCTTCAGGCAAACTTGACTAACTATGTCTGTACTCAGATATTATTTGTGTGTAAGACTTATGTATTCGGGTCCTCATGACCCCTGGTTTGTAATATGAAGATTTATGTTTAAATTCGAGTTTAGAGTTGTGTTGTGATATCTTCCCGTGAGTCTCTGATCTCGAGCGCGCACGTTTGCGTGTATGATTAGTGCACGGTCGAGCAGGGGCGTCAGATAAGATAACTCTAACCATAGCATTAAACATATGGATCCAAATGAGCCCCTTACGGAATAGCGCATAAACTAGGGTTTAAGCTTCTGTCACTCTAGCATCCCATCATCTAATTACTACAACACAATGCATTCCCTTAGGCCCAAAGATGGTGAAGTGTCATATAGTCGACGTTCACACGACACCACTAAGAGAATCAACAACATACATATCATCAAAATATCGAACGAATACCAAATTCACATGATTACTTATGACAAGACTTCTCCCATGTCCTCAAGAACAAAAGTAACTACTCACAAATCATCAACATGCCCATGGTCAGTAGGGTATTGAATAGCATAATAGATCTGAACATATAATCTTCCACCAAATAAACCAACTAGCATCAACTACAAGATGTAATCAACACTACTAGCAGCCCACAGGTACCAATCAGAGGTTTTGAGACAAAGATTGAATACAAGAGATGAACTAGGGTTTGCGATGAGATGGTGCTGGTGAAGATGTTGATAAGATAGTCCTCCCACGATGAGAGGATCGCTGGTGTTGTCGATGACGATGATTTCCCCCTCCCGGAGGGAAGTATCCCCGGCAGAATCTCTCCGCCGGAGAGCAAAAGTGCTCCTGCCCAAGTTCCGCCTCGAGACGGCGGCACACCATCCCGAAAGTCTTCTCTATAATTTTTTTAGGTCAAATGCACTTATATACCAGAAAATGGGGGCCAGAAGTGGGCCAGGGGCTCCACGAGGTACCAGGGCGTGCCTGGGGCGGGGGTGGCGCGCCCTGGTGCCTCGTGGGCACCTGGGTGGCCCCCTCTGGTACTTTTTGCTTCCAATATTTTTTATATATTCCAAAATAATTCTCTGTGAAATTTCAGCTCATTTGGAGATGTGCAGAATAGGTATCTTGACAGAGCTTTTTCAGGTCCAGAATTCCAGCTGCTGGTATTGTCCCTCCTTGTGTGAATCTTGCATATTTAGAGAGAAAAGGCATTAGAATAGCTCCACAAAGTGTTATCTTGATTAAAAACACTATAAATAATAGTAGTAAAACATGATGCAAAATGGACGTATCATATCCCGATCTTATACAACTTGAACCAGATACTTGATGAAATACATTACTCAATAATTATGGGATGTCCGCGGATCTTTTCTCGCAGGGAGACGAGGAAGGATCTCAGGGTATTGTCTTGTTGTGTTAATTACCAGTTGATACCGTATGCGCTCAAACTCCTTCTTTGCTGCAAGATGATCTGCTTCTCTTCTGTTGCTGCAAGATGGTGGCCCTTGTGTTACATAGAGATTTTCTCCCCTGTTCTGGCATTTCTGTAGTTTAGTCCACTGATATACCTCTTCCTTGATACCGATGCATATGTAGCATAGTTCTGATGTAAGTCTTGCGAGTACTTCAGATGAGTACTCACCGTTGCTTTGCACCCCTTTTCTTCTATCCGGTTGCTGCAATCAGGTGATGGAGCCCAGGAGTCAGAGGATTGCGAGCTTGGCTACTACGTGGAGATCGAGGACTAGGAGTAGTTCGGAGGTCCCAGGCAGGAGGCCTGCGCCTTTTCGATCAGTTGTCGTTGTTATGCTCAGCCATCTTATGGCAAAAACTTGTCTAACTCATCTGTACTCAGACCTATGTTGTTTGTTGACTAATGTGTTATCGGGTCCTCGTGATCCTGGTTTGTAATATAAAACTTATGTTTAATTTGTGTCTTAGAGTTGCGTTGTGATATCCTACCGTGAGTCACTGATCTTGATCGTGCATGCTGCGTGTATGTTTAGTGCACGGTTGAGTTCGGGGGCATCACATTATCTTTTGGTTTTTAATTATCAGTTCTCAAATTACAGTAATGTGTATTTTCTCAAGTGGGTGCATATATGTAGTATTTTTCTAAAGCAGTAGAAATATAAAAAAAAATCGAAAGGAGGAAAAAGAAAACAGCCCTCTTTGGTTTGTACCCGCAAAAAAAAAAAAACATGAGCAATTCCGTGGGATACATGCACATATGTATTTAGCTTGGTCATGTACTAATCAGTTTGCCATCCATTTAGTTTGGTCATGTACTAATATGTATTTAGCAAAGATTGCATCCGATGTACAGTAGTGGTAGTTCGGTTAACTTGGTCATGTACTAATCAGTTTGCCATCCATTAAGTTTGTGGGTTTGTACACATTATTTGATACAAACTCAATACTGCCATAAGTTCTCGGTCTTGTTGCAACGACATACCAATGCTACTTGCGTCCACTTCATCTCTCATCTCCTCACATGCTCTAAGGTTACTTGCACAGTGGGTAGATGAGCGCAAATAATGGGAGTTATAATTGTTCAGAAATTTTATTTTCTCTCACGATCAAGATCATATTCGTATATGACTCAATATATATCAGATCTGCTTCTCTCATTTCTCTTCTATGAACCATAACAATGGGCAATGAAGCTAGCAGATGATATATGTGCTCATGTGGAGACCTTAGCTTATGGTACACTGGCCAACTATATGTGCTATAAATATATATGGTTGCGCTTTTCACACGCAGAGCAGAAAAAGAGGATGGCACATGCGTCATTGGTCACGGGTAATGTAGGCTTGACAGGCATCGAGAATTCTAGGCTACACGCTAATGCAAACAATCGAGCCTTTGCAAAAGCCCCATGCTACTGTGCTTTTACTTGATGTTACGTATAGTAGAAGAGGCTTTTCACCAGCCTCCTCATCGGGGGAGAAGGTACAAGAGCTCTAGTCCAATGTCTGGAAGGTGCTAACTGCAGTGGCATTCTGTGGCATAGATGCAGTTTGGTTTAGCACGGTGAACCAGGTGCTCCGATGTGAGTGTAGAGGGGCATCAAAAGCGACCAAAATAGCGAGCTAGTTCTTCAAATGCATCTTAGCAAACACCATGTGTACATGTAGAAAATCTGAACGATATCATGAGATCCACAAGCACCAAGTCTATCCAATGTTCACCACAACAATATACTTGCACGAGAAGCTCACTACAACATCAATACACCAACATAATTATCAACCCATCAAAGAAACCATGTATGCCATGCCTCCGATGTCAACACAACCAAACCTTAACAAATTTAAGCAATAGGTACCAATAGCAAGCAAGCAACTGAGCATCAACCAATATGACAAGAAAAATAAATAAATTTTTTTGGGGGGTGGGGGGCGGGGGGTACACACAAGTATTTACGTGGAAGCCCCTTGAAGGAAAAACCGCAGGCGACAGCGAGCAATCTTCCACAGCAGAGATGAATCAAGTACAAGCTGGAAGACAACAAGGAAGGGAGGCTCCAAATCCCTAATTTTAGAACTCAGATTGGGGTAGATTTGTAGATCACATGGTCCCACTCCTCTCCTAACCCAAGAGCTCTTAGAAGGATAGAAAAAACATCAACTAACTGTCTTGCCCGAGCTATGTGAGAGGCCAAACTAAAGAACCTTGCGGAAGGCTCAATCAGCTTCGTAACTATGTCAAACTGCCCCTATATTTTTCAAAAAGAAGTATAAATATAAAAAAAAGGAAGGAGG
Organism: Elymus sibiricus; assembly: GCA_039707655.1. Classification (NCBI taxonomy): domain Eukaryota; kingdom Viridiplantae; phylum Streptophyta; class Magnoliopsida; order Poales; family Poaceae; genus Elymus; species Elymus sibiricus. The sequence continues at coordinate 15,436,561 of CM077668.1, read as the reverse complement.
AAAAGGAGAACAGCCCTCTTTGGTTTGTATGAGCAAAAAGAATATAACATGAGCAGTTCCGTGGGAACATGCATATATGTCTTTAGCCGTTAGCAAAAATTGCATCTGATGTACAGTAGTGGTAGTTCGGTTACAAAGTCCGTGTAGTAATCAGTTTGCCATCCATTAAATTTATAGATTTTACACATTATTAGATACAAACTCAATACTACCAATAATAGTAGAAGGGAGGCAGTTTTTGTTCCGCCTTTAAGTCTGGGTCACTAATAATCGCGGCAGCGCAGACAGTTTTAAAACCGCCTCCACCCCGCGCAAGCACAACATGGGATTTGCACATGTTGAGACTGTTCCAAAATTCAGTGAAGACAGACGTCGCAAGCCCCTCTAAGAAGATATCTGAATATTGAGAGGAAGTAGGAACATGTAGTACCCTGATCTCACCCGTAGACACCTTGTCACGCACAAAATGAATGTCGGTTTTGATATGTTTCGTGCGCTAGTGCTGTACCCTGTTTGTCGACACATACACCACCATAGATTGTCACAGCAAACCACGGTAGATCGATCAATCAGATGACGGAGCCACGAGCACTCAGCAATAGCATGAGCCAAAACCGAGTACTCAGTTTCTGTTGGGAAACATAGTAGAAAACAAAAAAAATCGCACCTACGCACAACCAGGATCAATATGAAGATGCACAACGGGATGTGATCACGATCGTTACCGTCACCGAGTTGCAGTGGAAGAAGATCGTGTCGGTGTAGATCGTACTTGGAGTCCCTCGAACCGTCGATGAATGATCCCGCGAACCGCCCACGAACAGTCCCTCGAACCGAAGACCGAAAGCACGGCCTCTCTACTTGGTTGCAAGCGTGCAGCCTTCACGATCCAGCAGCGCTTCGCCGTCCAGAGCTAATCGTCACCCGAGAATTAGATGGAAGAGATTAGAACCACACCGGGCTTCTAATTATGAGGATTAGAGGAACTAGACCAAGCTCTAATTAGTCAACTAGGACCAACTAGAACTAGGGCTAGATGAACTAGAGGAGGCTCCAAAACTTGTTTGTAGAAAAGGGCTCAATCCTCAAGTATATATAGGTTAGAGGGGAGAGGGAGGGCTGCCACCAAGGGGGAAGGAGTCCCCCTTGGGGTGCCAGCATAAGGAAGGGAGGAGGAAACCTCCCCTTCCTCCAATTCAGCCTCCTTCCTTAGGGAAGGAGGCACCTCCCCCACTTGGGCTTTTGTGGCCCGAGTTACCTTCCACCTCTTGGCCTTTTTAGGCCTGTTGATATTAAATTAAATATAAAATGTTCTAAATACTTTCAGACCATTTTATATATAATTTAACATCCTCGGAAACATTTTCCACCTATTTGTATTTATCGGTAATACCCGGTATTACCCGATACTCTTTGAAACCCTTCCGGTGACCCCAAAACGCTTCCGGATCCTCTCGGAACTATTCCGAATATTAATGAAACAATTCCACAAATATATTCTCATCACTCCCATCCTACCAACACTCAGCAGATCATGATTTCCTTAAGCTTTTGACCCTGTAGGTTTGGTAACTCACAGACATGAACGAAACCCCTTCGTTCAATGACCGACAGCGGGACCGTGGACGTCCATATTGGTCCCTGTGAGTACCCGAATGATATCCGAGTGAAACTTTGGTTACTATGTGATGTTCCCTTTGCTTTGCGATACTTCACAAAACCTGGGATGCACCGGTATCCTCTTGAGTCATCACATGCTCACTATACCGTTATCCTCATTACCGGTTTTGTTCTTCTTTCTCGTTATCGTGTTTCGGCATCCCCGTGACGAAGTCACCTCTCTGGCCAGACGATGATGGATGCCGTCACACCGAGAGGGCCCTAAGAATATCTCTCCATCGTCGGAGGAGCAGATCCCACTCTCGAGCTATCCGACACTTGTCAAATTTTCCGATGAGCCTGTAAGTTGTCGTTATGATCACCGTGTTACATGTGACGTTTGAGCAACCCCAAAGCCCATCGTACGGTAGGAAGTGACCACGATACTCTCATGGTCTAAGGAGGAAAATCACATGTTAACACTCCGTGTTGTTACAATTGAACAGACAAGATTGGGTCGATTCAATATGATCGTTCTTCCAACGTCATAACCTCAATGTTGTTTTAGGACTATCGTTACATTTAATGATACCCTAAGATCCAGAAAACGTGATCACCAACAATACTTGAGCTAGTCCTAGAGGCAAGACTAGGAGCATTTTATTTAACCGTTTATCATTCCACACGTGCATATGAGTTTTCCACTGAATCTCATATTCCAGGATCATAGTAGTTATAGCATAGAATATAAACTCTATAATTATGAAATTAGAAATATAATAATACAAATATTATTGCCTCTAGGCCATATTTCCAATAGTCTCTCACTTGCACTAGAGTCAATAATCTAGTTTACATAGTCTCTTTAATAGTTATGGCTATCCGGTGTTGCTCATGCTTAGCTCGTGGTAAGGCCTTCGTCATCGGGTCTGACACATTCAAATCCGTGTGAATCTTGAGAATCTTCACATAGCCCTTCTCAACATATTGTCGGACAATGTGATACTTGTGTTCAATGTGTCTGGTCTTCATGTGTGATCTTGATTCCTTTGCTGGAGCAACCGCTCCACTATTATCACAGTAGAGAGCCATTGGGTTCATCACACTTGGGACCACACCAATTTCTTCAAGAAACTTCTTGATCCAGAACGCCTCCTTTGAAGTTTCCGAAGCCGCAATATACTCTGCTTCTGTCGTAGAATCCATAATAGTGTTTTGCTTGAAACTCTTCCAAACAACCGCACCACCATTAAGTGTGAAAACATAACCTGATTGAGATTTATAGTCATCTATATCAGTCATGAAGCTAGCATCGGTGTAACCATTTACAACGAGTTCTTCATCTCCTCCATAAACAAGGAGCATGTCCTTTGTTCTTATTTTGTTCTTCTGAGGTACTTAAGAATATTCTTAACTGCTGTCCAGTGAGCCACTCCTGGATCACTCTGGTATCTGCTACTAACACTTAGTGCATAAGAAACATCTGGTCTTGTACATATCATAGCATACATGATGGAGCCAATAGCAGAGGCATATGGTACTCCACTCATTTGCACTCGGTCATCAACTGTCTTGGTACATTGATTTCTGCTAAGTGTTACACCATGTGACATTGGGAGAAAACCTTTATTAGCATTCTCCATTTTAAACCTCTTTAAAACCTTGTCAATGTACGTGCTTTGACTTAGTGCTATTAGACTTATTGATCTATCCCTATAGATCTTTATGCCCAATATATATGCAGCTTCACCTAAGTCTTTCATTGAAAACACAGTCTTCAAATAGTCTTTTATTGTGCCAAGATACTTTGTATCATTCCCAATCAATAATATGTCATCTACATATAATATTAGAAATGCTACATAACTCCCACTAAACTTCTTGTATACACAAGCTTCTTCATCATTTTTAATGAAGCCAAACTCTTTAACCACTTCATCAAAACGTTGATTCCAGCTCCTTGATGCTTGCTTCAAAGCATAGATTGATCTTTGAAGCTTGCACACCTTTCCAGCATTCTTTGGATCAACAAAACCTTCTGGTTGTATCATGTATACATCCTCCTTCAAATTTCTATTTAGGAAAGCAGTTTTGACATCCATCTGCCATATCTTGTAGTCGAAATATGCAGCTATAGCCATTATAATCCGTACAGATTTTAGCATTGCTACTGGAGAGAAAGTTTCGTCATAATCAACTCCCTCGACTTGCGAAAACCCTTTCGCAACTAGCCTTGCTTTGTAGATGGTGGGATTACCATCTGCGTCTGGTTTTCTCTTGAAGATCCATTTACATTGTATGGGTTTCACACCTTCAGGAGGATCAACCAAGTTCCAAACTTGATTCTTGTACATGGACTCCATTTCGGATTTCATGGCTTTGAGCCATTCCTTTGAGCTAGGCGCCGCCATCGCTTCCTTGTAGTGCGCAGGCTCATTTTCCTTTAAGATGAACACTACTAGGAAAACCATTTTTAACGACGGTATATGTGGTCGTTAAAAGTCGGATTGTGGCCGTTATAGGTCACTAACGACCACAATCTGCTGGTCGTGGTAGGCTCCGTCGTTAAAAGTCTAACGACCACATTATGTGGTCGTTATTCTTGTAACGATGGGATGGTGTGTTGTCATCAATCCCGGCACCATAACGACCACAATTGTGGTATTAACGACCACTTATGTTATCGTTAAATGTGTTCTCATGGTGACCAAAGCATCATTACTGGCCACTCGTTCAGCAATCACTTTATGCAACATCCAACATTTGAATATTAACATCCACATTAATATAGAAACAAAAGAATCTGAATGGAACGGATCATCGCCTCTTTTATTAATAGAAATACGAAAATTCTGACATACAATTCTGAAAGTAAAATATCATTTCAGAAATTTGAGTCAAAAGCACTCCTTATATGACCAATGTACTTGCTGATATCTATCTGGAAAATGAAACAACTAGGAAAGATAACATTTATTAATCTTGAATCGAGGGACACCGGCCATCGTTGCTTGAATGGATATCATTCTTCATCGGTGATTACAAGGCCTCCTGATGCTTCTATATACTACGATGGACGATCAGTCCTACCTGCTAATTCATCTACGCCATTTGCAGTGTCTGAAAATATACAACCAATTTGTAAGCATGCAGATGAAGGAAAAATAAAAAAATTTGACATTATTTCCATACCATCAGATTCATCCATATCATTTCCTATGTCACCGTCATTGCTGGCATCAACTTCATCATCATGGGTGCAATATATATATTTGAGTAACTTGAAGGCAATGAAGTGTTAAAACAAATTCTTGATGTACTACAAGCTAGTTAGAAACTCACGTTCGGAATCATTTGCGTCGCAATTTGCACAAAATAGGCCTTGATATTTCTTGGCGCATCATTTGTAGCTATGAAAACAAGAATCCACTTTATATCATTCAGTACAAGATAGCTTGAATAATTTTTTAGGTCTGACTAGTACCATTGTAGCTAAGTCGTAATCTTTCCATATTTCCTGTTCTCTCATATGAGGTGTGTGTAGCCCTTTTTCTGCTGAAATTTGCTAATTCACTTGATTTCTTTGGTAAGGTCTAGGCCTATTCAAATGTGAGTTGCATTTTTCCCAACCGAATGTTGTTGAGTTTCCATACTTGTGATGACTCATTATGATAACCTATAATATAATTAAGTGTTAGTTTGAACTGGGCACCAAGGATGTACATAGTAACATTAAATTAAATAAGTGAATGCTGATGGACTGAAAAATAATTACTGTATGCCAAAAATGTAAGTCTAATACTTATGTCACTGTTTTACTATCGTCTAGTCACCCTGCATTTATGTAGTTCAATGTAAGGCATAGCAAATTATAAATAAACCAGATCATATAAGAGCTACACAGCCTACACATGAATGGATTGTATTAAATATGGCATAGTAAATTTGTAAACCAAAATAAACAAACAATATTGGACCTACATGTTTAGTAATCGTGAACTGGATATAGATCGACAATAGTTGATAAATGCTAAGCAATGAGAAAACAGAGGAAGGAGGAATAACAACATACCTGTATTGGAATAGCGTATGTGGTGGGAACTGACAGTGTGCAGGATGCAGCTTGAGCGTGCCGTGGACGAGGTGACCGGCGATGTGCAGGCCACAGCATGGGCACGCCGGGGTCTAGGATGGCGGCGAGGAGCAGGCTGCGGCGAGGGGTAGGCTGCAGCGCAGGAGCGCCAGGGTCGTTAGTCGTCAAAGAACAGCAGGGAGATGGGATCAATGGAGTCGTCGAGGATTAAAAAGAGCAGGGAAAGAGAGGAAAAGGAGGCGCAAGGAGATGGATCTTACCAGATTCGTTTTGTTTTTGCTCCTCCTACATCTTCTGGACCGCAGAGGATTAAAAATAGCAGGGAAGGAGAGGAAAAGGAGGCGCAATGGGACAATTTGTGTGGTTCGTTAGCGGCAACGAGCAGAGACGGAGCAGAGATGGGGAGAATGGCCATGAAGGCTTCGAGGTGGATGTCGTGAGTAGTGGCCTAGTTGTGCGAGGGTTGAGGATCCGGATGACTAGCTAAATACTAGTAGGATTACGAGCACATTAGTTTGATTGGAGAGACTTTAGTGCCAACGTTCCCGGGAGCCGCCAATATTTTTTTCTCTTTGGTGCTTAGGGAGGAGAGATAAAGGAGAGCAGATTCTGTTTGTTATAGAGCTGTACATACAAAAAGGGATGAGAGCAATAACAAGCCCACCCATGCTTCTATTTCGGCAGTTGATTTCCATCGCGCGGGGACTCGCTCAGATTTTAACGACCAAGAGTTTTTGGACATTGTCGTTAATAATAGCTTTTCTAGTAGTGGAATATTTCATTATGAAACCATTCAGGTGGTTCGATAACTTTGCCTGACCTACGCGGTTCAATTACAGTCTTAACTGGAGTTTCTACAGCTGGTGTAGTAACTTCTGGTTCAGTTGCGTGGACAACTTCTAGAACAGATTCTGTTTTGTTAGTCCTATTCACTTATGGAGATTCAGTAATCTCGTTAAGCTGTACTGTCCTCCCACTTACGTCTTTAGCGAGAAACTCCTTCTCGAGAAAGTGTCCATTCTTTGCAACAAACACTTTGTCTTCGGACTTTTGGTAGAAGGAATACCCAATTTTTTCTTTGGGATAACCTACAAAGTAACACTTGTCTACCTTGGGATCGAGCTTATTTGGCTGTAAACGTTTTACATAAGTCTCGCAACCCCAAATCTTTAGATGCGACAAATTGGGTTTCTTCCCAATCCATAACTCATATGGTGTCATTTCTACAGACTTAGACGGTGCTCTGTTTAGTGTATATGTTTTCATGTGCATATCCCCAAAATGATAAAGGCAGATCGGTAAATGACAACATTGACCTTACCATGTCCAGCAAGGTTCGGTTACGCCTTTCAGACACTCCGTTTCTTTGTGGAGTTCCTGGAGGAGTAAGTTGTGAAATAATTCCACAATCACTTAGATGTTTGCTAAACTCATGACTTAGATATTCTCCTCCATTATCTGATCGCAGAAACTTTATCTTTTTGCCACGATGATTCTCAACTTCGTTTTGAAATTCTTTGAACTTTTCAAAAGTTTCAGACTTATGTTTCATTAAGTAAATATATCCATATCTACTTAAATCATCGGTGAAGGTTACGAAGTATAAGTATCCACCGCGTGCCGGAATACTCATTGGACCACATACATCTCTATGTATTATATCCAACAATTCAAGCGCCCGTTCTGGATGACCAGTGAATGGCGTTTTAGTCATTTTACCCGTCAGACAAGCTTCACATGTATCAAATGATTCAAAATCAAACGATGTTAACACTCCATCTTTATGAAGCTTTTGCATATGTTTCTTTCCGATATGACCAAGACGACAGTGCCACATGTATGTGGTGTTATCAGTCTTCTTAAGACGTTTAGCATTAATGTTATAGACCACTTTTTCACGTTCAAGATCTAATATGAATAAACCACCAATCAGAGGTGCAAATCCATAAAACTTATCCTTATATTATATTGAACAACCATTGTTCTCTGATTTATAAGAATATCCGTCATTTATCAAACATGATCCAGAGATAATGTTTTTACATAACTTTGGAAAAAAATGACAATTACTTAGTTCTAAAAACAATCCTGAAGGTAAATTTAAAGACATGACATCAACCGCATGAGCAGCAATCCCATCACCATTCTCGACACGCATCACAACTTCATTTCTTCTCAGCTTCCGAACATTCCGCAGTCCCTGCATCGTGTTGCAAATGTTAGCAACACATCCGGTATCAAATACCCATGACTTGGAATTTTTGGTGAGTAGAATATCAATAACATTAACTTGTATAACTTTTATACCTTTACCAGAAGACGTGTTCTTCTTATCTGCCAGATACTTCAAGCAATTTTTTTCCAGTGTCCTTTCTCTTTGCAGTAGAAACATATAGTCTCATGAGATGCTCCACCCTTGTTCCTTTTGGTGTTGCATTTCTTCTTGAAACTTTCTATTTTGTTCACCAACAACTTTTGTTGATTCTTGATAACCCACAAGTATAGGGGATCACAACAGTTTTCGAGGGTAGAGTATTCAACCCAAATTTATTGATTCGACACAAGGGGAGCCAAAGAATATTTGCAAGTATTAGCAGTTGAGTTGTCAATTCAACCACACCTGAGACTAAATATTTGCAGCAGAGTGATTAGTAGCATAGTAGTATGATAGTTTGATAGCAGTAGCAATAATAGTAACTGTAGCAGTAACGGTAACAGCAGTAGTATTGTAGCAACTGTGACATCAGTAGCAATAGTAGTAACTTAGCAAAGAACAATATGTGAAAAGCTAATAGGCATTGGATCGGTGATATTGTTGGATAACATGTAGGAGATATGCCCTAGAGGCAGTAATAACAATTATTTTGTATCTCCGAGTTTGTAATGAATGTTTATGTTCCATGCTATAACTGCAATGATTCTCGAGTCTGCAATATCCACGAGGCTCGAGGGAAACTCATGTGCATGTGTGGTATAATAAATGGTAAAATGTATTCGTAGTCTAGCCTCTAAGACTGGCTCAAGTATTGCATGATGATCCGGTTTTCCTGATCATGGGCATGTCTATGCTGGCAATTTTGAGGGCACAATGTTAGTAGAACACTTGTGTTGGATCGACCCGAATTGATGTTATGCTATGAGATACATTCATCACAAGTTAATGGTTAATAACACAGAGATAGTTAATGTTTGCATAATTCCTTAGACCATGAGAGTATCGAGTTCCTTCGTACTTGCTTCGTGAACTTTGGGGTTTGTTAAACGTCATCCATAACTGGGTGGCTATTACGGCGGCTTACGGGTTCACGAAAAAGTATGACAAGAAACGAGATAGCTCAAGATTGGGATTTGCTCCTCCAACGATGGAGAGATATTCTTGGGCCCTCTCGGTGTTACGGTATCCATCATCGTCTGGCCAGACACATTGTGATTTGATCACTGGGATGCCGGAACGCGGAAACGAGAAAAGAGAACAAAACCGGTAACGAGGTAACTTGCATAGTGGACAAGTTGTTGATCCACGGGGATGCAATAAATCTCACCTCAGGTGTTTTGTAATATATCGTGAAGCAACAGGAATAGCCCACGGCAACTGGAGGTTCACTCGAATATTCATTCGTGTGGGTATAGGGGTCAATATGGGTGTCCACGGCTCCGATGTTGATCATTGATCCGAAAGTGTTCCGGGTCATGTCTATACTTCACCGAACCTATAGGGTCACATGCTTAAGGGTCATCTATCTGCTAAATACTAGACAGGGAGTCTGAGAGAAAATCACCGGAAAAGTTTCGGACGCAACGGAAACGTTCCGGAGAGGACATCGGAATAGTTTCGGTAAAACTGAAAAGTTGTTTCAGGGGATACCATTAAGTCAAATTGATTTCGGCACATGCCTGGAAATTCTTAGAGGATGCCAGAACTGTTCTGGAAACTTCTGGGAATTTTCCGGGATAAAAACCGGAAATGTTTCGGAGCTGCCGGAACCGATTTGGTTGCTTTTCGCAGATGAAAATCACTAATCCGAAATTGTTTCAGAACGCGGCCAAAATCATTTGTGTCGGTACTGGAATTATTCTAAGACCCACAGAAATATTTTTGGATTTAACGGTCGCGGAAAATTGGTTCCGTGAATAGTGAAAATCACTTTATGTATATTTTTTTGGAAAGCCACCTTTTGGGATATTTCCCAAAAGGCTTCTAGAAGGGCTTGGGGGCCAAGGAAGCCCCTCATGGGGGGGCTCCCAAGGGGTGGCCAGCCAAAAGAGGTGGTGCTCCTTGGAGCTCCACATGCCATCCCTTTTTGCTTTTATTCTTTTATCCCTCGTTGCGTAGTGGGGGTACTTTTGGTATTTTTGAATGCCAACTTTACCCCTTGGCTTTCCTATAAATAGAGGTGGAGGGGTGCACTCCACACTCATCCCAAGCTCTCATACACATGCCATGCTTCTCTGGCTCTCTCTCTCCCTCCCACGAAATAGTTTCGTAGAGCCGAAAGGCTGTCTGGGTTCCGGTAGGAACTAGTTCTGGACGGCGAAGCCCTGCCGGATAGCTAACACCGTATGTGTGCAACCCCGTAGAGAGGTCGTAGTTTCGATCTTTTGCCCAAGGGACTGTTTGAGGGTCCTCCCGAAGGGCTGTCCGAGTTTCCGTTCGAGTTTCGAGGGTCCTCCCGAAGGGCTGTCCGTGACATCGTCCGAGGGACTGTCCGACTGCCTCCCGAAGGGCTGTCCGACGAGGGAGTACATTCTCGCGGTTGGGAGGTTGTAAATCCTAGCTGCGGGGATCTGCACCGACAATCTACACCGACTCTTCTTCCGCTGCGCAACGAGTCGGTAATGATCAGATCAAACCCTGTATGCAGTCTCCATAGTGGTCCTGGGTGTGCTCTGTTGGGGAACGTTGCATGGGAAACAAAAATTTTCCTACGCACACACAAGATCTATCCATGGTGATGAGCATCTACGAGAGGGAGAGTGAATCTACATACCCTTGTAGATCGCTAAGCGGAAGCGTTAATAAACGCGGTTGATGTAGTCGAACGTCTTCGCGATCCAAATCGCCGAGCGTCCCGCGATCCAATCACGATCCTTCCGATCTAGTGCCGAACGGACGGCACCTCCGCGTTCAACACACGTACGGCTTGATGACGCCTTCACCTCCTCGATCCAGCGAGCGATGGTGAAGTAGTGGTTGAGTTCCAGCAGCACGACGGCGTGGTGATGGTGGTGAGGAACAATCTCTGCAGGGCTTCGCCAAGCACTACGGAGATTATGACGGAGGAACTAGAGGGCTAGGGTTGCCGGCACACGGCTTGGGAAATCCTGATGTGTCCCGTGTGCTAGCCCTGCCCCTCTATTTATATGTTGAGCCTTGGGGTCTAAACTTGGAGTAAAAGCCTCCTCCAGGTCGGTTTTGCCCGCACAAGGTCGGTTTGGCCCGCAGGGAAAGAGTCCAACTCGGATCCCTGCCGAACCGTGCACGGCCGCACACAAGCGGTAGTACCGCTTCACACAAGCGGTAGTACCGCTTGGGCGGTAGTACCGCTTCACACAAGCGGTAGTACCGCTTGGGCGGTAGTACCGCTTCACACAAGCGGTAGTACCGCTTACGCGGCAGCAAAACTACTTTTTGCACTTTCCAATACCTTGTGGGCTTTTATCCCTTAGCCCATATAAAGTGTTGCTGTACCCGAACACTTCGGCAAACATCCGGAACCCCTTCCGGTGAACTCTGGAACTCTTCCGGAGATCGAAACACTATTATCACATATATCAATCTTTACCTCCGGACTCTTCCGGAGATCCTCGTCATGTCCGGGATCTTATCCGAGACTTCCGAACAACTTTCGGTCACCAACATAATAACTCAATTATACTAATCGTCACCAAACGTTAAGTGTGTAGACCCTGCGGGTTCGAGAACTATGTAGACATGACCGAGACACCTCTACGGCCAATAACCAATAGCGGGACCTGGATGCCCATATTGGCTCCTACATATTCTACGAAGATCTTTATCGGTCGAACCTCTATGTCAAGGATTCAGTTAATCCCGTATGCTGTTCCCTTTGTTCTTCGGTATGTTACTTGCCCGAGATTCGATCGTCGGTATCACTATACCTAGTTCAATCTCGTTACCGGCAAGTCTCTTTACTCGTTCCGTAATACAAGATCTCGTGGCTAACACTTTAGTCACATTGCTTGCAAGGCTCATTGTGATGTTGTATTACCGAGTGGGCCCTGAGATACCTCTCCGTCATACGGAGTAACAAATCCCAGTCTTGATCCATGCCAACCCAACAGACACCCTCGGAGATACCTGTAGAGCACCTTTATAGTCACCCAGTTACGTTGCGACGTTTGATACACACAAGGTATTCCTCCGGTGTTAGTGAGTTGCATGATCTCATGGTCAAAGGAACAGATACTTGACATGCAGAAAACAATAGCAATAAACTGACACGATCAAATGCTACGTTTACAGTTTGGGTCTTGTCCATCACATCATTCTCCTAATGATGTGATCCCGTTATCAAATGACATCTCATGTCAATGGCTAGGAAACCTTAACCATCTTTGATCAACGAGCTAGTCAACTAGAGGCTTACTAGGGACACAGTGTTGTCTATGTACCCACACATGTATTTGAGTTTCCAATCAATACAATTATAGCATGGATAATAAACGATTATCATGAACAAGGAAATATAATAATAACCAATTTATTATTGCCTCTAGGGCATATTTCCAACAGTCTCCCACTTGCACTAGAGTCAATAATCTAGTTCACATCACTATGTGATTTACATTGTAATGAATCGAACACCCATGCAGTTCTGGTGTTGTTCATGTTTAGCCCTTGGAAGAGGTTTAGTCATCGGATCTGCAACATTTAGATCCGTGTGTACTTTGCAAATATTTATGTCGTCCTCCTTGATGTAATCGCGGATGGAATTGAAACGTCGTTTTATGTGTCTGGTCCTCTTGTGAAATCTTGGTTCCTTGGCTAGAGCAATGGCACCAGTGTTATCACAAAACAGAGTCATTGGGTTAAGCGCACTAGGCACTACTCCAAGATCTGTCATGAACTCCTTCATCCAGACACCTTCCTTCGCCGCCTCCGAGGCTGCGATGTACTCCGCTTCGCATGTAGAATCAGCTACCACGCTTTGCTTGGAACTGCACCAGCTAACCGCACCCCCATTAAGAATAAATACGTATCCGGTTTGAGACTTAGAGTCATCCGGATCAGTGTCAAAGCTTGCATCGACGTAACCCTTTATGACGAGCTCTTGATCACCTCCATAAACGAGAAACATGTCCTTAGTCCTTTTCAGGTACTTCAGGATATTCTTGACCGCCGTCCAGTGTTCCATTCCTGGATCACTTTGAAACCTTCCGACCATACTTATGGCAAGGCTGACATCGGGTCTTGTGCACAGCATTGCATACATGATAGAGCCTATGGCCGAAGCATAGGGGATGATACTCATCTTTTCTCTATCTTCTGCAGTCACTGGGCATTGAGTCTTACTCAATTTCACACCTTGCAATACAGGCAAGAACCCCTTCTTGGACTGATCCATTTTGAACTTCTTCAAAACTTTGTCAAGGTATGTGCTTTGTGAAAGTCCTATTAAGCGTCTCGATCTATCTCTATAGATCTTGATGCCTAATATGAAAGCAGCTTCTCCTAGGTCCTTCATTGAAAAACTCTTGTTCAAATATTCCTTTACGCTTTCCAGCATTTCTATATTGTTTCCAATCAGCAATATGTCATCCACATATAATATTAGAAACGCTATAGAGCTCCCACTCACTTTCTTGTAAATACAAGCTTCTCTGTAAACTTGTATAAACTCGAACGCTTTGATCACCTCATCAAAATGAAGATTCCAACTCCGAGATGCTTGCACCAGTCCATAAATGGATCGCTGGAGTTTGCAAACTTTGTCAGCATTCTCTGGATCGACAAAACCTTCTGGTTGCATCATATACAACTCTTCCTTAAGGAAACCGTTAAGGAACGCTGTTTTGACATCCATCTGCCAAATTTCATAATCGAAAAAGGCAGCTATTGCTAACATGATTCTGACGGACTTAAGCATCGCTACGGGTGAGAAGGTCTCATCGTAGTCAACTCCTTGAACTTGTGAAAAACCCTTTGCCACAAGTCGAGCTTTATAGACGGTGACATTACCGTCCGCGTCCGTCTTCCTCTTAAAGATCCATTTGTTCTGAATGGCCTTACGCCCTTCAGGTAATACTTCCAAAGTCCAGACTTTGTTTTCATACATGGATCCCATCTCGGATTTCATGGCCTCTAACCACTTCTCGGAATCCGGGCTCATCATCGCTTCTCCATAGCTCGTAGGTTCATCGTTGTCTAACAACATGACTTCTAAGACAGGGTTGCCGTACCACTCAGGAGCAGTACGCGTCCTTGTCGACCTACGAGGTTCGATAGCAACTTGATCCAAAGCTTCATGATCATCATCATTAACTTCCTCTTCAGCTAATGTAGGCTCCACAGAAACAACTTTCTGCGCTGCGCTACTCTCAGGTTGAAGTAAAAGTTCAACAACCTCATCAAGTTCTATCTTCCTCCCACTCAATTCTTTCGAGAGAAACTCTTTCTCAAGAAATGTTCCGTTTTTAGCGACAAACACTTTGCCTTCGGATCTGAGGTAGAAGGTATACCCAACTGTCTCTTTTGGGTATCCTATGAAGACGCATTTCTCCGCTTTGGGTTCCAGCTTTTCAGGCTGAAGCTTTTTGACATAAGCATCACATCCCCAAACTTTAAGAAACGACAGCTTTGGCTTCTTGCCAAACCAAAGTTCATATGGCGTCGTCTCAACGGATTTCGATGGTGCCCTATTTAAAGTGAATGCAGCTGTCTCTAATGCATAACCCCAAAACGATAGTGGCAAATCGGCAAGAGACATCATAGATCGCACCATATCCAATAAGGTTCGATTACGACGTTCGGACACACCATTACGCTGTGGTGTTCCAGGCGGTGTTAATTGTGAAACAATTCCACACTGTCTTAAGTGACTGCCAAACTCATAACTCAGATATTCTCCTCCTCGATCAGATCGTAGGAATTTAATCTTCTTGTTACGATGATTCTCAACTTCACTCTGAAATTGTTTGAACTTTTCAAATGTTTCAGACTTGTGTTTCATTAAGTAAATATACCCATATCTACTTAAGTCATCAGTGAAGGTGAGAAAGTAACGATAACCACCGCGCGCCTCAATGCTCATCGGACCGCACACATCAGTATGTATGATTTCCAATAAGTCACTTGCCCGTTCCATTGTTCCAGAGAACGGAGTTTTAGTCATCTTGCCCATGAGGCATGGCTCACATGTGTCAAGTGATTCAAAATCAAGTGACTCCAAAAGTCCATCAGCATGGAGCTTCCTCATGCGTTTTACGCCAATATGACCTAAACGGCAGTGCCACAAGAAAGTGGTATTATCATTATCAATTCTACATCTTTTGGCATCAATGTTATGAACATGTGTATCATTACTATCGAGATTCAACAAGAATAAACCCCTCACATTGGGTGCATGACCATAAAAGATATTACTCATATAAATAGAACAACCATTATTCTCTGATTTAAATGAGTAACCGTCTCGCAATAAACAAGATCCAGATATAATGTTCATGCTTAACGCAGGCACCAAATAACACTTATTTAGGTTCATCACTAATCCCGACGGTAATCGAAGAGCGAGCGTGCCGACGGCGATCACATCAACCTTGGAACCATTTCCCACGCGCATCGTCACTTCGTCCTTTGCCAGCCTCCGTCTATTCCGCAGTTCCTGTTTTGAGTTGCAAATATGAGCAACCGCACCGGTATCAAATACCCAGGCACTACAACGAGAGTTGGTAAGGTACACATCAATAACATGTATATCATATATACCTTGTTTGTTGTTGGCCGCCTTCTTGTCAGCCAAATACTTGGGGCAATTCCGCTTCCAGTGTCCAGTTCCCTTGCAATGAAAACACACAGTTTCTGGTTTGGGTCCAGCCTTGGGTTTCTTCACGAGAGGAGCAACTGCTTTGCCACTCTGCTTGGAGTTACCCTTCTTACCCTTGCCATATTTCTTGAAACTAGTGGTTTTATTGACCATCAACACTTGATGCTCCTTCTGAATTTCAGACTCAGCGGCTTTCAGCATCGCAAACAGCTCGGCGACTGACTTGTTCATCCCGTGCATGTTATAGTTCAACACGAAGCTCTTGTAGCTAGGTGGCAATGATTGAAGAACTCTGTCAGTGATAGCCTCTGGCGGAAGGGGCATCCCTAACTCAGCCAGACGGGTGGAGTACCCAGACATTCTGAGCACGTGATCACTGATAGACCCGTTCTCCTCCATCTTGCAAGCATAGAATTTATCGGAGATCTCATATCTCTCGATCCGGGCATTCTTCAGAAAGATAAACTTCAACTCCTGGAACATCTCATATGCTCCATGACGTTCAAAACGTCTTTGAAGTCCCGGTTCTAAGCCATACAACATTGCACATTGAACTATTGAGTAATCATCAGAACGAGCCTGCCAGGCGTTCACAACGTCTAGAGACTCAACTGGAGCGGGTGGATCACCAAGCGGTGCATCAAGGACATAAGCCTTCTGGGAAGCCGTAAGGATAATCCTTAGATTACGGGCCCAGTCCACAAAGTTACTTCCATCATCTTTCAACTTAGCTTTCTCTAGGAACGCATTAAAATTCAGGGGTGCTACTGCGCGAGCCATGATCTACAACATAAATATAGCAAAGACAACTTAGACTATTGTTCTAGATAATGAGTTTAGTTAATCATATTTAAAAAACTCCCACTCAAATTGACATCCCTCCGATCATTCGAGTGTAACATGATCCAAATCCACCAACTCAAGTCCGATCATCACGTGAGTTGAGGTGGTTTCAATGGTGAACATCTTCATGTTGATCATATCTACTATATGACTCATGTTCGACCTTTCGGTCTCTTGTGTTCCGAGGCCATGTCTGTACATGCTAGGCTCGTCAAGTTTAACCCGAGTGTTCCGCACGTGTAACATGGCTTACACCCGTTGTATGCGAACGTAGAGTCTATCACACCCGATCATCACGGCGTGTCTCGAAACGACGAACTTTCGCAACGGTGCACACTTGGGGAGAACACAATTTTATCTTGAAATTTAAGTGAGGGATCACCTTATAATGCTACCGTCGTCCTAAGCAAAATAAGATGCATAAAAGGATTAACATCACATGCAAATCATAAGTGACATGATATGGCCATGAACTTGTGCTTTTGATCTCCATCTCCAAAGCACCGGCATGATCTCCATCGTCACCGGCATGACACCATGATCTCCATCATCTTGATCTCCATCAACGTGTCGCCATAAGGTTGTCGCGCCGACTGTTGCTTCCACGACTATTGCTAACGTTTAGCGATAAAGTAAAGCATTACATAGCGCTTAATGATTGACACACAGGTCATACAATAATTAAAGACAACTCTATGGCTCCTGCCAGTTGCCGTACTCATCGACATGCAAGTCGTGATATTCTATACAAAACATGATCATCTCATACATCACATATATCTCATCATGTAATTGGCCATATCATATCACATCATACCCTGCAAAAACAAGTTAGACGTCCTCTAATTGTTGTTGCAAATTTTACGTGGCTGCTACGGGTTTGCAAGAACCGTTCTTACCTACGCAAAACCACAACGTGGTGTAGTGATTGCTTTTTGATCTTCTAAAAGAACCCTCTTCATTGAAATCGATTCAACTAAAGTGAGAGAGACAGACACCCGCTAGCCATCTTTATGCAACGAAGTTACATGTTAGTTGAAGGAACCTGTCTCGCGTAAGTGTACGCGTAATGTCGGTCCGGGCCGCTTCATCTCACAGTACCGCCGAATCAAATATCAACTAGTAACGGCAAGCAATATGTATACACCCACGCCCACAACTCGTTTGTGTTCTACTCGAGATCTCATCTACGCATAGACCTGGCTCATGATGCCACTGTTGGGGAACGTTGCATGGGAAACAAAAATTTTCCTACGCACACACAAGATCTATCCATGGTGATGAGCATCTACGAGAGGGAGAGTGAATCTACATACCCTTGTAGATCGCTAAGCGGAAGCGTTAATAAACGCGGTTGATGTAGTCGAACGTCTTCGCGATCCAAATCGCCGAGCGTCCCGCGATCCAATCACGATCCTTCCGATCTAGTGCCGAACGGACGGCACCTCCGCGTTCAACACACGTACGGCTTGATGACGCCTTCACCTCCTCGATCCAGCGAGCGATGGTGAAGTAGTGGTTGAGTTCCAGCAGCACGACGGCGTGGTGATGGTGGTGAGGAACAATCTCTGCAGGGCTTCGCCAAGCACTACGGAGATTATGACGGAGGAACTAGAGGGCTAGGGTTGCCGGCACACGGCTTGGGAAATCCTGATGTGTCCCGTGTGCTAGCCCTGCCCCTCTATTTATATGTTGAGCCTTGGGGTCTAAACTTGGAGTAAAAGCCTCCTCCAGGTCGGTTTTGCCCGCACAAGGTCGGTTTGGCCCGCAGGGAAAGAGTCCAACTCGGATCCCTGCCGAACCGTGCACGGCCGCACACAAGCGGTAGTACCGCTTCACACAAGCGGTAGTACCGCTTGGGCGGTAGTACCGCTTCACACAAGCGGTAGTACCGCTTGGGCGGTAGTACCGCTTCACACAAGCGGTACTACCGCTTACGCGGCAGCAAAACTACTTTTTGCACTTTCCAATACCTTGTGGGCTTTTATCCCTTAGCCCATATAAAGTGTTGCTGTACCCGAACACTTCGGCAAACATCCGGAACCCCTTCCGGTGAACTCTGGAACTCTTCCGGAGATCGAAACACTATTATCACATATATCAATCTTTACCTCCGGACTCTTCCGGAGATCCTCGTCATGTCCGGGATCTTATCCGAGACTTCCGAACAACTTTCGGTCACCAACATAATAACTCAATTATACTAATCGTCACCAAACGTTAAGTGTGTAGACCCTGCGGGTTCGAGAACTATGTAGACATGACCGAGACACCTCTACGGCCAATAACCAATAGCGGGACCTGGATGCCCATATTGGCTCCTACATATTCTACGAAGATCTTTATCGGTCGAACCTCTATGTCAAGGATTCAGTTAATCCCGTATGCTGTTCCCTTTGTTCTTCGGTATGTTACTTGCCCGAGATTCGATCGTCGGTATCACTATACCTAGTTCAATCTCGTTACCGGCAAGTCTCTTTACTCGTTCCGTAATACAAGATCTCGTGGCTAACACTTTAGTCACATTGCTTGCAAGGCTCATTGTGATGTTGTATTACCGAGTGGGCCCTGAGATACCTCTCCGTCATACGGAGTAACAAATCCCAGTCTTGATCCATGCCAACCCAACAGACACCCTCGGAGATACCTGTAGAGCACCTTTATAGTCACCCAGTTACGTTGCGACGTTTGATACACACAAGGTATTCCTCCGGTGTTAGTGAGTTGCATGATCTCATGGTCAAAGGAACAGATACTTGACATGCAGAAAACAATAGCAATAAACTGACACGATCAAATGCTACGTTTACAGTTTGGGTCTTGTCCATCACATCATTCTCCTAATGATGTGATCCCGTTATCAAATGACATCTCATGTCAATGGCTAGGAAACCTTAACCATCTTTGATCAACGAGCTAGTCAACTAGAGGCTTACTAGGGACACAGTGTTGTCTATGTACCCACACATGTATTTGAGTTTCCAATCAATACAATTATAGCATGGATAATAAACGATTATCATGAACAAGGAAATATAATAATAACCAATTTATTATTGCCTCTAGGGCATATTTCCAACATGCTCGCGGTACCGAAATTTTTTGTTTTCTGTCGCGTTCCCCTACAGTGGCATCATGAGCCGTGCTATGCATAGATGCAGGTTACGATCTAGAATACATGGAGATGTATGGGTATTGCATAATATAATTTTGGAGTAGATGAGATCTATTGCTGAAAATTATTTATGTGGGTGGCAGATGAAATCTGTTACCCGATGTTCTTGTTGCTTCCCTAGAATTTGCGTATTTCTGATCTCAAGACAGCATGGTGGAATTTGACAAATTTCTGGCAATCCGCGATCTTGATTGATCAACGAAGTGCTATCAGTTCTTTGGGTTCCGCCATAGTCAAAAGAAAGATGAAATTCGCAGACGAAAGGGCAATGCAGATATGATCTGCACGGGGGTCATGCGGATGACGAAGTTTAGTATGGGGCTTGAGATTTAATTATCTCATGTTTCATACACCCCGCGATATTAATCTAGTGACTTGAATAATCATACTTGATGATAAAACGTTGGTAGCTGCGGTTTAAGTCAAAACCTTAGAAGCCACGTAAAATAAAATTTTGCATAAACCAATTAGAGGCGTCTAACTTGGTTTTGCAGGATGTGCATGTGATGTGGTATAGCAAAGCTCATATTAATTCGATTATGTATGAGATGACTATATGATGTAAATTTATTAACATGACCTGCGTGTCATGATTCGGCATGATGGCTGGAGCCATATGATTGTCACTTTAATGACCTGCGTGTCAACCTTAAGTAATGCACTTATTTTATTAGCTATAGAGATAGCAGTTTTATCTGGTGCATCGACAAGGTGGTGGCAATCTTCGCGAAGGTGAACACCGACGCAAATGACAAAGATGAAGAAATTAAAGACTTCTCCGTCAGAAAGGGCTATACCATATCATGCTATTATGAATTGCCTGAGATGTTTATCCCTTGTGATGCACCCTTCTTGATGAGGATATCCCTACTATGGTTCCCTCTCTACCTCATGAAGATAAACAACCTGTTGCTGCAAAGAAGATGTGCAATGATGAAATCAGGATTGGTCCAATTACAAGAGCTCGTGCTAAGTTACTAGAACAACAGGTGAATTCTCTCTTAGTTGATAATGCTATTTATTTTAATGAGAGCTTTATACTGCCTAAATCCTTATGTGTATGTGTCATTAGGTACATTGGAGAGGAAGGCATGGCACAAGGGAGCAAGGAGGGGAGCAAGGAGGCATTGCAGCTGGGAAGGGAGGAAGACCCTGCAGTTTCCAGGGCGGTAGTACCGCCCCACACAAGCGGTAGTACCGCTTAGCGGTAGTACCGCCCCAGTACTACCGTCCTAGTACCGCTTAGGAAATTTCTGGACAGAATCCAAGCGACCCCAAGCGGTACTAAAGCGGCACTAAGTATTTTTAGAGCGGAAGTACCGCTTAGGAGCGATAGTACCGCTTGCTATAAGTGGTACTACCGTGCTGCCTGCGCGCAGACTTTGGGGCTGACGGCCCGTGTACCCCTTCGATCTATCTTAGGATACAAATACCCTTCCTTAGGGTTATTTAGAGGCAGACCACGTTTAAGATAAACCCTAGTTCTTGAGATTGCTTGTAAGCATTCATCTTGAATACTCATCTCCAATTCGTATCGATCTGGAGATCATATACTGCAAGTTGAGTGTAATCTGCTGTTCCATTGGGAATTAGTGAATTGCAATTATACCGTTTCGTGGTCGACGGCTACGTTGCGCAAGTGTGTGAAGTCATGAATATCCGAAGGGTAGAGAGCTGTTGCATTGGCATCAGGGATCTAGCGAGGAGAGATCATCGGCGACACCAAGTTATCTATCATCTTCATCATCACCACCGCCGCTTACTGAGAAGATCGGGACACCCCATATCATCTTGGTATCAGATTTCCAGTGTTGCCTCGGTAAGCATCCACCAAATCATCCGTAGATTAGTTGTGTTTTTCATCCTATCCAGAAAAAGCCTCACAAACATATTAGGGTTCTTAGTAGTTTGCCATAGCCTAGATTGCATCGTCGATTGGTTTTAGTTGCTGGTCGTTGTGTCTTTCTTTTTGCGTAGCTTTTTCCTTCCAATCGATTGGTTTTAGTTTCCATCGTAGTTTGCATCGTGGATTGGCTTTTTGTTTCGATCAGTTATCCTGTTTTGCAAATTCCATAGCCACAGCCTGTCTACACAAAGGTGTTAGGAACTTACCCACGAGACTAGTTTCCGCTCTACAGGCTGCTCATATAGGTTTTGGTGCTTTGCAATTTCTGGACGTGATCCAAGAATAGTCACCGCTGCCTGCGATCTATTGTGGCCTCAAAAAAAAAAGGAAAAGAAAAGAAAAGAGGAGAGAGAAAAAAAAAGAGAGAGAAAGAAAGAAACGAGAGAAACAGTGGCTGGACGTTGTTGCTATCTATTGCACTGTTGGATTTGTATTATCTTGCGTTTGTGCACTAGTAGAATTGAGCAATCTTGTGCCTGTTTACATTGAGCATTGCTAGTGTCTCTCTAGTGCATTGCAACACATCCTGTTTTTATAGTTGCTTTGCCACATTTTTCTCCACCGTGTGTGTTTCCTTAGGTGTTTGTTCACACGATCAGCACTAGGACTTGTCTTCGGTGTTGTTAGGTATCCAAACCAAGCTCCACCATATACCCTGCTTTGTCGTGTGATTGCTCTTATACCCGGGTATTCACTTCATCACATCCGTGCATTAGTCATCCATCCGAACGGGTAAGCATTGCTATTCACTTTGGAACGGTAAGATTTCCTTTTCTTGCCAGTTTTGAGTGAGTTGTGAGTGTGCCACCAACCAGATTTTGATTTTTGCACTAACCGACTAATCATGTCTTCTAGTGATGTTGATGCGCTGCAGAAAAAGGCTGATGACGAGTGTGTTTCCTGGAAGGACCATGAAGCTCTCCGCGTTCATTTGACAGGGGTGATCGATAGATCCGCTGAAAAAATTGAGGCTGATATTCAAGTTATACAAATGAAAGTGGACGCAACTGACACTACCGTCAATGCTATGCAAACACAAGTCAATGCTCTCCAAATAAGTATACAGCAGTTGACAACTTCAGTCAATGGGCTGCGTGTCGCTATTGAGCAACGTCAACATGACGGTCATGACGATGCTGATAGTGTCCATGACGACAATGACAACATGGTGGGCAATCATGGCCGTGGGCGTGACTTGCAAGGGCATGGTCATCTACCACTACGTGGTGCTCGGCGTGTACCGCTTCAGGAGGATGATGGTTTGGGCAAGCCCAAGTTCACGATTCCTAGATTTGAAGGCTCCACTGATGTCGAAGAGTATCTCACTTGGGAGCTTAAGATGGAGAAATTATGGCGTTTGCATGATTATACTGAAGATAGGAAGGTCAAGCTTGCTTCTTCTGAATTTGATGGCTATGCATTGCGTTGGTGGGATAGCGTTGTGAGTACCCGTCGCGATGACAATGAACTTCCTGTTCGCACATGGCGTGAGATGAAGGCGGTTATGAAAGCTCGTTTTGTTCCCACTAATTACTTGCGGACAGTTTATGATAAATTGACACAATTGAAGCAAGGTTCCATGACGGTTGATGCATATTACATGGAGATGGAGATGTTGATGCAGCGTGCTCGAGTAAGAGAATCTGTTGAGATGACTATGCAACGTTTTCTCCATGGGCTGAAATATAACATTAAGGGTATTGTTCGGCATCACCAATACAATACAATGAACGAGCTACTCCATCATGCAAGAGAAGCTGAGTCCCAGTTGGCCGAAGAAGCTCAAATTAAAGGCCGTTATACTACAGCTGGGCGGTTCTCCAACAGAACACAGCCGCCCCCTAGTGAGGGCGCTGCCAGCCGCCCCTCTTTTTCTTCAACCAAACCAGCCTCCACTGTTCCACAATCAAAGCAACCTGGTGCTCCTGCTGCTAGCTCAAGTTCCAATATGTCTACAGCCCGTAATAGTGATATGCTCTGTCATACATGTGGAGGCAAGGGACACTTCAAGAGAGAGTGCCCAAATAGAAAAGTGATGATTGTGAACGATGACAATGAGTATGAGACTGGAGATGATGCTGATCCATATGCTTCAGATGACGATGGGTACACACGTGACGACGGCATAGATGCTTTTGCTTCTCCAGCACCTACCATTGTTGTCTCGCAGCGTGCTCTTAGTGTGCAGCCACATGTTGATTCACAGCGTTGCAATTTGTTCCAAACAAAAGCACTAGTTGGCCCCAACAAAGCTTGCAAGGTGATCATTGATGGAGGTAGCTGCCGCAATCTTGCAAGCAAGGAGTTATGTGCCAAGCTAAATCTGAAATATTTACCTCACCCCAATCCATATTACGTACAATGGTTGAGTGACAATGGTGAGATGAAGGTGAGTCATATGGTGCGCGTAAATTTTGAGATAGGACCATACACGGATTCCATTGAATTTGATGTGGTGCCTATGACAGTTTGCCATCTTTTGTTGGGTCGGCCATGGCTCTATGACCGCCATGTGCAACACAATGGCCGTTCCAATACTTATCACTTGGAGTTCAAGGGCAAGAAAATAAATCTGCAGCCTATGTCACCACAGCAAATTGTCACTGAGTCTCGTCAGAAAACAGAAGTGAATATCGAACAGCCACCTGCACGAGAGAACAATGTAAAAGCCGTGAGTGATAATATAACGAAAAGTGCGAGAGAGCCTAGTTTGCTTATATTAGCCACCAAAGAAGACATGAGAGAATTTCGAGAGGATCCTACAGCCCTGCCTCTTGTGCTTATGTACAAAGGCGAGGTTTTCGTTTCTAATGATACGCAATCTGTTTCTCTTGGTGTGTCTACTGTTTTGCAGGAATATGGCGATGTGTTTCCGGAGGAGGTACCATCGGGGCTGCCACCATTGCGTGGAATTGAGCACCAAATTGATCTCATACCCGGCGCCACCCTCCCCAACCGAGCGCCATACAGGACCAATCCCGAAGAAACGAAGGAAATACAAAAGCAAGTGCAAGCGCTACTAGACAAAGGGTATATTTGTGTTTCTCTTAGTCCTTGTGTTGTTCCTGTTATTTTGGTGCCTAAGAAAGATGGTACATGGCGCATGTGCGTAGATTGTAGAGCTATTAACAACATCACTATTCGATATCGTCATCCTATTCCACGCTTAGAGGATATGCTAGATGAATTGAGTGGTGCTGCTGTTTTCTCTAAGATTGATTTGCGTAGTGGTTACCATCAAATTCGGATGAAGGAAGGCGATGAATGGAAAACTGCTTTCAAAACTAAATTTGGTTTATATGAGTGGTTAGTTATGCCTTTTGGTCTTACTAATGCACCTAGTACCTTCATGAGATTAATGAATCATGTTTTGCGAAAGTTTATTGGTCGTTTTGTGGTTGTATATTTTGATGATATACTTATTTACAGCCGCAATGAATCTGAACATTGTGATCATATTCGACAGGTTTTGCAAGTGTTGCGTGATAATAACTTGTATGCTAATCTTGAGAAGTGCACATTTGCAAAAGATAAAGTGATATTTCTGGGATACGTTGTTTCTAAGCATGGGGTAGAAGTAGATTCATCTAAGATTGACGCAATTCAAAATTGGCCTACTCCCATGAATGTTAGTCAAGTACGAAGTTTTCACGGTCTTGCTGGTTTCTATCGTCGTTTTGTGAAAGACTTTAGTACTATTGCTGCACCATTGAATGAATTAACAAAGAAAGGTGTGCCTTTTGTGTGGGGCGTAGCCCAAGATCATGCTTTTGACGAGCTGAAACGTTTACTTACTTCTGCACCATTACTTGCCCTACCGGATTTTTCCAAACAATTTGAGGTTGAATGTGATGCTAGTGGTATAGGTATTGGTGGTGTGTTGATGCAAGAAGGTAGACCTATTGCTTATTTCAGCGAGAAACGTTCTGGTGCTAGACTAAATTATCCTGTTTATGATAAAGAATTGTATGCGCTTGTTAGAGTTCTTGAGATTTGGCAACATTATCTATGGCCAAAAGAATTTATCATACATTCTGATCATGAAGCATTGAAGTATTTGAAAGCTCAATCAAATTTGCATCGACGCTTAGCTAAATGGGTTGAGTTTATTGAGTCTTTTCCGTATATCATTAAGCATAAGAAGGGGAAAGATAACATTGTTGCTGATGCTCTATCTAGGAAGAATATGCTCTTGACACATCTCGATGTTCAAATTCCTGGTTTAGAGAGTTTGTGTGATTTGTATGCAACTGATCATGATTTTGCTGAACCATATCGTTTATGTTTGCTTCGCAATGCATGGGAGAAATACCACATCCATGATAGATACTTGTTTCGAGCTAACAAACTTTGTGTTCCAGAATCGTCCGTCCGTTTGCTATTGTTGCAGGAATCACATGCAGGAGGATTGATGGGTCACTTTGGGCGTGAGAAGACGTTGCTCATGTTGGCTGATCACTTTTATTGGCCCAAGATGAGGCGCGACGTGGACAAGTTTGTTCGGCGCTGCATTACATGTCTCAAGTCCAAGTCAAAACTGAAGCCTCACGGTTTGTATACGCCACTACCTACACCTACCACACCATGGGAAGATATAAGTATGGATTTTGTGTTAGGTTTGCCACGCACTAAAAGAGGTCATGATTCTATATTTGTGGTAGTGGATAGATTTTCTAAGATGGCACATTTTATTGCATGCCACAAAAGCGACGATGCGTCGTATATTGCTAACCTGTTTTTCAGGGACATCGTACGCTTGCATGGAGTGCCAAAGACAATTGTTTCTGACAGGGACGTGAAGTTTATGAGCTACTTCTGGAAGACATTGTGGGGAAAGCTAGGAACAAAGTTGCTATTCAGCACTACATGTCACCCACAAACTGATGGTCAAACGGAGGTGGTGAATCGCACATTGTCCCAATTGCTGAGAGTTATGATCAAGAAAAATCTGCGTGAGTGGGAGGAGTGTTTGCCACTTGTTGAGTTCGCTTATAACAGGGTTGTGCATTCTACCACCCAGCTTTGTCCTTTTGAGGTGGTGTATGGTTTCAAAGCAATTACACCACTAGATTTGCTGCCTCTTCCATTGCATGAGAGGGTTGATATGGAGGCATCAAACAGAGCAGATTATGTGAAGAAGATTCATGAGAAGACACGGGAGGCTATTGAGAACAAGGCAAGAACATTGCTGCTGCACGAAACCAATCAAGAAAGAAAGTTTTGTTCCAGCCTGGCGATATGGTGTGGGTGCATCTTCGCAAGGACAGGTTTCAACAGTTGAGACGTTCTAAACTTCGGCCGCGTGGTGCTGGTCCTTACAAGGTGTTAGCCAAGATAAATGACAATGCCTACTCAATTGATATTCCTATTGCTGACTTTGGTGGCGTTAGCAACAGTTTCAACGTTGCTGATTTGTCCCCATGTAATGTCGATGACCTTGGAGCGTCGGGGTCGACGCCTTTTGAAGGGGGGGAGGATGATGAGGATATCCCTACTATGGTTCCCTCTCTACCTCATGAAGATAAACAACCTGTTGCTGCAAAGAAGATGTCCAATGATGAAATCAGGATTGGTCCAATTACAAGAGCTCGTGCTAAGTTACTAGAACAACAGGTGAATTCTCTCTTAGTTGATAATGCTATTTATTTTAATGAGAGCTTTATACTGCCTAAATCCTTGTGTGTATGTGTCATTAGGTACATTGGAGAGGAAGGCATGGCACAAGGGAGCAAGGAGGGGAGCAAGGAGGCATTGCAGCTGGGAAGGGAGGAAGACCCTGCAGTTTCCAGGGCGGTAGTACCGCCCCACACAAGCGGTAGTACCGCTTAGCGGTAGTACCGCCCCAGTACTACCGTCCTAGTACCGCTTAGGAAATTTCTGGACAGAATCCAAGCGACCCCAAGCGGTACTAAAGCGGCACTAAGTATTTTTAGAGCGGAAGTACCGCTTAGGAGCGGTAGTACCGCTTGCTATAAGCGGTACTACCATGCTGCCTGCGCGCAGACTTTGGGGCTGACGGCCCGTGTACCCCTTCGATCTATCTTAGGATACAAATACCCTTCCTTAGGGTTATTTAGAGGCAGACCACGTTTAAGATAAACCCTAGTTCTTGAGATTGCTTGTAAGCATTCATCTTGAATACTCATCTCCAATTCGTATCGATCTGGAGATCATATACTGCAAGTTGAGTGTAATCTGCTGTTCCATTGGGAATTAGTGAATTGCAATTATACCGTTTCGTGGTCGACGGCTACGTTGCGCAAGTGTGTGAAGTCATGAATATCCGAAGGGTAGAGAGCTGTTGCATTGGCATCAGGGATCTAGCGAGGAGAGATCATCGGCGACACCAAGTTATCTATCATCTTCATCATCACCACCGCCGCTTACTGAGAAGATCGGGACACCCCATAGCACTTCTTGATTGCATGGTAGTCGCTTTTTACTAGGGTGATCTCTCACTCCATAATATCAAAGTAGTTAGTGTTCACCCAAGTGTAGCACCGTCTGAAATTCGTATCTTTTCGGGGTGCACCATGTCCACATGGGTACGAACGAATTGAGAGGAATGAGGCGGGTGAGGTCAGACCTCGCAGCAAGATCACTTGGTTGTCTTTGACGTTCAGGCAGGATAGTCCTGAGCTCGAAACACACCCATCGAAAGATGAACAAAAGTCACATAGAGATGTTATCGGTAAGTTTGCCCACCAATTGAAATTCTCGTCATCAGTGATGTCCACATCAATGGCGTTGAATTTAAATGTGGATTTTGAATCACTCATAATCTATTTTGAGAGATATTGATTTGAGTGGGAGCGCACTTTAGAATAAAATTGTTTATTCACTAGTGCCAAAATCATTATGAACAAAGTCTAAGTGAAACTTGTGTTTTCCGTTGTAGATCAAATGGCTCGCAACACCGCGTTCAACTTAGGCCCAATGTTAGACAAAGAGAAGTTAGCTGGGACTGGCAACAACTATGCGGACTGGGTCCGTAACCTGAGGATTGTCCTCAGGAGCGCTAAGAAAATGTATGTGCTTGAAAATGCTCTTCCAGCTAAACCGGCGGCCGATGCCCCGGAAGATGAACAAAATGTCTGGGCCACTAAGGATGATGATCACAACTTAGTGCGGTGCCTCATGCTAGCTTGCATGAGTGCAGGGCTTCAAAAATGTTTTGAATTCCATAAACCCCGTGATATGATCCCGGAATTGGATGCTCTGTACAAGGAAACCGCAAGGTCTGAATGATTTGATATCATGAAGACCTTGATGGAATGCAAGATGGCTGAGGGCAGTTCAGTTGGCGAACACGTAGTCAAAATGATTGGCTATGCTGAAAGACTTAAAACCCTGGAATTTCCAATTCCACCTGGCCATATGATGGACATGATGCTTTGTTCACTCCCCCCGTCTTACGACGGTTTTGTCATGAACTACAACATGAGTGGGATGGAGAAGACACCGGAAGAGGTGCTCGCCATGCTGAAAACTACGGAAGGAGGACTGCGGAAAAATCGCAAGCAAGTGTTGCTTGTGAATAATTCCGCCAGTTTCAAAAAGAAAGGCAAGCCAAAGAAGGGCAAGGGCGCCGGTAAGACCGGCTCCCAAAGCAACTCTAAAGGCGGAGCCAAGAATGAAACTGAGTGCTTCTACTGCAAAGGCACAGGACACTGGAAGAGAAACTGCAAGAAGTATCTGGAAGATAAGAAGTCCGGGAAAACCGGAAAAGGTATAATTGTTATACAAGTTAATGTCATTGACGTTTTGCTTGCTAGCGAAAATTCTAAGTCTTGGGTATTTGATACCGGATCGGTTGCTCACATTTGCAACTCGATACAGGGACTTCAGAAGGTGCGCAAGCTAGCAAAGAATGAAGTCGTGATGCGCGTCGGGAACGGCGCTGGGATCGCCGCTCAAGCCGTCGGCATTATGCCTCTACGTCTCCCTTCAGGATTTATCTTAGAATTAAATAACTGTTATTTTGTTCCACTATTGTGTAGAAACATTATCTCCGGATCATGTTTAGTACACGAAGGCTGATACCACCACCACTTTCATGTGGCACTGTCGGCTTGGCCACATCGGAAAGAAACACATGCAAAGACTCCATAAAGATGGAGTTTTACTATCCTTTGATTTTGAATCATTTGACACATGTGAAGCTTGCTTGATGGGAAAATGACCAAGACGCCATTCACGGGTCATGCTGAATGGGCGAGTGAATTGATGGAAATAATACATAGTGATGTATGTGGTCCAATTAGTACAATCGTACGGGGTGGGTATTTCTACTTCGTGACTTTTACTAATGATTTGAGTAGGTATGGATATATCTACTTGATGAAGCATAAGTCGAAAACCTTTGAAAAGTTCAAAGAATTTCAGAGTGAGGTAGAAAATCATCATAACAAAAGGATTAAGTTTCTGCGGTCTGATCGCGGGGGCGAATATCGTAGTCATGAGTTTGGCCAACATCTGAGTGACCGTGGAATCGTTTCACAGCTTACGCCTCCCGGAACTCCACAGCGAAACAGAGTGTCGGAAAGACATAACCGAACCCTGTTACACATGGTAAGGTCGATGATGTCTCTTACAGATCTGCCGATATCTTTTTGGGGTCACGCACTAGAAACTGCCGCTCACACATTAAACAGAGCACCGTCTAAGTCTATTGAGACGACACCATACGAGTTATGGCATGGGAAGAAACCCAATTTGTCACATCTCAAAATCTGGGGTTGTGAAGCTTATGTAAAACGATTACAACCAAGCAAACTCGATCCTAGATCAGACAAATGTTACTTTGTAGGTTATCCCAAGGAAACAGTTGGGTATTCTTTCTACCAACCCTCCGAGTGCAAAGTGTTTGTTGCTAAAAATGGAGTCTTTCTCGAGAAAGAGTTTCTTGCTAAAGAATTGAGTGGGAGCACAGTACAGCTTGATGAGATTAGTGAATCTTCGGCAACCGTTGTTATGGATAAGGAACCGGAAGAAATTCCGCAAATTATCCCTACAACCGAGCCGGAAGTTGTCGCATGTGATGCGCAAACTTCAGACAATGTTGTAACTGAACCGCGCAGATGAGGTAGGGCTATCCAGCCACCTGAGTGGTTTCATAACGAAATCTTCATTCTTGAAGACGATGAACCTGTGCACTACAAGGAAGCGATGGCGGGGCCCAGCTCAAAGGAATGGCACAAGGCCATGAAATCCGAAATGGAATCCATGTACGAAAACCAAGTTTGGAACTTGGAAGAACTTCCAGAAGGCGTAAAGCCCATTGGTTGTAAATGGATTTTCAAAAGAAAGATGGACGCGGATGGTAACATTACTATCCACAAAGCTTGACTTGTCGCGAAAGGGTTCACGCAATTTCCAGGAGTGGACTAAGATGAGACTTTCTCACCCGTAGCTATGCTTAGGTCTGTTCAGATATTACTAGCAATTGCTGCTTATTTTGATTATGAAATATGGCAGATGGACGTCAAAACGGCTTTCCTAAATGGAAACCTCAAAGAGGATGTATACATGATACAGCCAAAAGGTTTTGTCGTTCATAAGGATGCTGGAATGGTATGCAAGCTTCAGAAGGACATTTATGGTCTGAAGCAAGCATCAAGGAGCTGGAACATTCGTTTTGATGAAGTGGTCAAACAGTTTGGCTTCATCAGGAATGACGAAGAATCTTGTGTTTACAAGAAGTTTAGTGGGAGCGCAAAAGCATTTCTAATCTTGTATGTAGATGACATATTGTTGATTGGAAATGACATGAATTTTCTTAGCGAAATAAAAGACTCATTGAAGAAGAGTTTTTCAATGAAAGACTTAGGCGAAGCGGCATATGTATTGGGCATCAGAATCTATAGAGATAGATCAAAACGCCAGATAGCGCTTAGCCAAAGCACGTACATTGACAAGGTGTTGAAAAGGTTCAACATGGAGAACTCCAAGAAAGGACTACTCCCCATGTCACCTGGCACAGTGCTTTGCAAGAATCAGTGTCCTCGGACTCTCGATGAGCGAGTACAGATGAATGATGTTCCATATGCTTCGGCAGTTGGTTCTATTATGTATGCCATGCTATGTACAAGACCGGACGTTTCCTACACGCTAAGTGTTAGCAACCGGTACCAAAGTGATCCAGGATTGGAACACTGGGCCGCAGTCAAGGGTATTCTTAAGTACCTCAGAAGGACCAAGGATTTACTCCTTGTGTACGGAGGTGATGAAGAGCTCATTGTAAGTGGTTACACTGATGCAGGCTTCATGACTGACCCGGATGACTTCAAATCTCAATCAGGCTATGTTTTCATATTGAACGGCGGCGCAGTTGATTGGAAAAGTTCCAAACAAAAGACTGTGGCAGATTCTACGACGGAGGCAGAATATGTTGCAGCTTCAGAAGCCTCCAAGGAGGCGATATGGATCAAGCAATTTCTTGAAGACCTTGGTGTGGTTCCAAGTGCTCTGGACCCGGTGGAGATCTATTTTGATAATAGTGGCGCCATGGCTTAGGCAAGGGAGCCAAGTTCGCACCATCAGACAAGACATATTGAATGCAAATATAAACGCATTCGACATCATGTCGAAGCGGGTTTAGTGAAAGTACACAACGTTCACACGGATCTGAACGTGTTAGACCCAATGACAAAGCCTCTACCATGAGCAAAGCATGAGCAGCACCGGATAGCCATTGGTGTTAGGGAAGCCATGTAACTGGATTATGTCTCTAGTGCCAGTGGGAGTTTGTAGGAGATATGCCCTACAGGCAGTAATAACAGTTATTTTGTATCTCCGAGTTTGTAATGAATGTTTATGTTCCATGCTATAACTGCAATGATTCTCGAATCTGCAATATCCACGAGGCTCGGAGGGAAACTCATGTGCACGTGTGGTATAATAAACTGTAAAATGTATTCCTAGTCTTGCCTCAAAGACTGGCTCAAGTATTGTATGATGATCCTGTTTTCCTGATCATGGGCATGTCTATGCTGGCAATTTTGAGGGCACAATGTTAGTAGAACACTTGTGTTGAATCGACCCGAATTGATGTTATGCTATGAGATACATTTGTCACAAGTTAATGGTTAATAACACAGAGATAGTTAATGTTTGCATAATTCCTTAGACCATGAGAGTATCGAGTTCCTTCGTACTTGCTTCGTGAACTTTGGGGTTTGTTAAACGTCATCCGTAACTGGGTGGCTATTACGGCGGCTTACGGGTTCACGGAAAAGTATGACAAGAAACGAGATAGCTCAAGATTGAGATTTGCTCCTCCGACGATGGAGAGATATTCTCGGGCCCTCTTGGTGTTACGGTATCCACCATCGTATGGCCAGACACATTGTGATTTGATCACTGGGATGCCGGAACGCGGAAACGAGAAAAGAGAACAAAACCGGTAACGAGGTAACTTGCATAGTGGACAAGTTGTTGATCCACGGGGATGCAATAAATCTCACTCGAATATTGGGTGTTTTGTAATATATCGTGAAGCAACAGGAATAGCACACGGCAACTAGAGGTTCACTTGAATATTCATTCGTGTGGGTATAGGGGTCAATATGGGTGTCCACGGCTCCGATGTTGATCATTGATCCGAAAGTGTTCCGGGTCATGTCTATACTTCACCGAACCTATAGGGTCACATGCTTAAGGGTCATCTATCTGCTGAATACTAGACAGGGAGTCCGAGAGAAAATCACCAGAAAAGTTTCGGACGCAACGGAAACGTTCCGGAGAGGACACCGGAATAGTTCCGGTAAAACTGAAAAGTTGTTTCAAGGGATACCATTAAGTCAAATTGGTTTCGGCACACGCCTTGAAATTCTTGGAGGATGCCAGAAGTGTTCTGGAAACTTCTGGGAATTTTCTGGGATAAAAACCAGAAATGTTCCGGAGCTGCCGGAACCGATTTGGTTGCTTTTCGCAGATGAAAATCACTAATCCGAAATTGTTTTGGAACGCGTCCAAAATCATTTGTGTGGGTATTGGAATTATTCTAAGACCCACAGAAATATTTTTGGATTTAACGGTCGTGGAAAATTGGTTCTGTGAATAGTGAAAATCACTTTATGGATATTTTTTTGGAAAGCCACCTTTTTGGATATTTCCCAAAAGGCTTCTAGAAGGGCTTGGGGGCCAAGGAAGCCCCTCATGGGGGGCCCCCAAGGGGTGGCCGGCCAAAGGAGGTGGTGCTCCTTGGAGCTCCACATGCCATCCCTTTTTGCTTTTATTCTTTTATGTAAGACATAAAGTGGGGGTACTTTTGGTATTTTTGAATGCCAACCTTACCCCTTGGCTTTCCTATAAATAGAGGTGGAGGGGTGCACTCCACACTCATCCCAAGCTCTCATACACATGCCATGCTCGTCTGGCTCTCTCTCTCTCCCTCCCACGAAATAGTTTCGTAGAGCCGAAAGGCTGTCTGGGTTCTGGTAGGAACTAGTTCTGGACGGCGAAGCCCTGCCGGATAGCTGCCACCGTATGTGTGCAACCGCGTAGAGAGGTCATAGTTTCGATCTTTTGCCCGAGGGGCTGTTCGAGGGTACTCCCGAAGGGCTGTCCGAGTTTCCGTTCGAGTTTCGAGGGTCCTCCCGAAGGGCTGTCCGTGACATCGTCCGAGGGACTGTCCAACTGCCTACCGAAGGGCTGTCCGACGAGGGAGTACATTCTCGAAGTTGGTAGGTTGTAAATCCTAGCTGCGGGGATCTACACCGACTCTTCTTCCGCTGCGCTACGAGTCGGTAATGATCAGATCAAACCCTGTATGCAGTCTCCATAGTGGTCCTGGGCGTGCTCGCTGTACAAATTTTTTTTGTTTTCTGTCGCGTTCCCCTACATAACATTCATCATGTAACAGTCATAACCTAGGGCGACACAGAACTAGCTCCAATTCATCAATGTAATGTAGGCATGTATTCCGTATTTAGTCATACGTGCTTGCGATAAGAACTTGCATGACATCTTTTGTCCTACCCTCCCGTGGCAGCGGGGTGCATAAGGATACTAAGGGATATTAAGGCCTCCTTTTAATAGAGAACCGGAACAAAGCATTAACACATAGTGAATACATGAACTCCTCAAACTATGGCAATCACCGGAAAGAATCCCAATTATTGTCACCTTGGGGTATGCGGATCATAACACATGGCAAGTGCGTATAACTTGCAAGATCGGATCAAGAACACAAATATATTCATGAAAACATAAAGGGTTCAGATCTGGAATCATGGCACTCAGGCCCTAGTGACAAGCATTAAGCATAGCAAAGTCATAGCAACATCAATCTCAGAACATAGTGGATACTAGGGATCAAGCCCTAACAAAACTAACTCGATTACATGATAAATCTCATCCAACTCATCACCGTCCAGCAAGCATACAAAGGAATTACTCACTCCCGGCGGTGAGCATAATGAAATTGGTGATGAAGGATGGTTGATGATGACGATGCCGGAAGATCCCCCTCTCCGGAGCCCCAAACGGACTCCAGATCTGGCCTCCCGATGAAGAACAGGAGATGGCGGCGGCTTCGTATCGTGAAACGCAATAAAACTTCCTCTCCTATTTTTTTCTCTGGAATTGTGAATTTATAGCGTTGGAATTAGGTCAGACGGAGCCACGTGGGCCCCATGAGGTAACAGGGCGCGCCTGGGGGGGGTGGCGCGCCCTGGTGCCTCGTGGGCACTGGGTGGCCCCCCTCCAGTGGATATTGATGCCAGTATTTTTTATATATTCCATAAAAAATCTCCAAAAAGTTTCATCCAATTCCAAGAACTTTTATTTCTGCACAAAAAACAACACCACGGCAATTCCGCTGAAAACAGCGTCAGTCCGGGTTAGTTCCATTCAAATCATGCAAATTAGGGTCCAAAACAAGAGCAAAAGTGTTTGGAAAAGTAGATACGACGGAGACGTATCAACTCCCCCAAGCTTAACTCATTGCTTGTCCTCAAGCAATTCAGTTGACAAACTGAAAGTTTACAAACTCTTTTGTTCTTGTATCTATATATATGCTTAAATAATAACCATGCTTTCAGCAAAGATTATAACTAACCATGCAAATGATAACTCTTAGAAATTTTATTCACTCATATCAATGGCATAATCAACTAGTGAGCAATAATAAGATATCTCAAATGCCAACACTTTATCAAAACGATCATGATATAATATGACAGCATGGTATCTCGCTAGCCCTTTCTGAGACCGCAAAACATAAATGCAGAGCACTTCCAAAGTTCAAGCAGCGACTAAACATTGTAAATCATGGTAGGAAAGATCCAGTCATGATGCACACAACATTAACTATTCACAATACATGAGAATGACAATAGTGCTCTCAGGACTGGTGCTTGTTTGAGAAGGTGATGACTCAACAATAAAAGGAAAATAACATAAAAGTAAATAGATAGGCCCTTCACAGAGGAAAGCATGGATTTGCAGAGGTGCCAGAGCTCAAAGTTTAAATCAGAGATAAATATAATTTTGGGAGGTATGCCTTTCCTGTCAACGTCAAGATCGAGAGTTTTCAATATCTTCCATGCTAAACACATTAGCGGCGGTTCCCAAGCGGTAAAGTAAAGTTTACTCCCCCTCCACCAACAATCACAAGCCATGGCTATCCAAATCCTCGGGTGCCCTCCATACCAACAACTTTACGGGGAGTTTGTTTTATTATTTTGCAATTTTAATAATGGGACTGGGCATCCCGATTACCAGCCCCTCTCATGCAAGGACAAGTGAATAAACACTCATCATGAGAATAACCCGCTTAGCATAGAAGATACTGACCGCCCCCTGTCGCTCCATGAGCGGTACGGGCACACAAAACAGATGTTCATTTGAATAGTTAGAGGTGGCACATGCAAATTTACTTAGAACGGCAGAGTAATACCGCATATAGGTAGATATAGTGGACTCATCTGGAATAACTTTGGTTTAAGGGTTTTGATGCACAAGTAACATTCCCGCTTAGTACAGGAGAAGGCTAGCAAATAGGTTGAGAAGCGACCAGCTAGAGAGCGAAAACGGTCATAATCATGCATTATGAATAATTAACATTGAATACTAGCATGAGTAGGATATAAGCACCATGAACATAAATATCGTGAAGGCTATGTTGGTTTTGAATCAACTACATGCGTGAACATGTGCCAAGTCAAGCCACTTGAAACATTCAGAGGAGGATACCATATCATCATACTACATCACAATCATTTTAATGCATGTTGACACTCAAGATAAATCATTATCCACTCCTAGCTACATAATCATAGCATGAGCAACTATAATATCTAATTGTCATCATAAACATGTTTAATCATAGAGGGTGTTTGGTTCTTTAGTCCTAGGACTTTTTGTAGTCCCAAAAAAGTCCCAAAAAGTCCCTTAAGGAGGTGCTTCTATAGACTTTTAGCAAAAAGTCCCAAAAAAGTCCCTCCCTGTTTGGTTTGCTAGGGACTTTTAGGGACTTTTTTTAGTCCCAACACCAAAAAGTCCCTGGAACCAAACACCCCCATAATATGCTGAATCATGGATACTGAGTTAAACATATTTACAAAAACAAAGAACAAGTTGAGTTCATACCCGCTTTTCCTTGCCACAGTCACTTCATCAAATCATCGTCATTATTGCCTTTCACTTGCACGACCGAATGCTATGAAAATAAAAATAGTGCAAGTGTGTGCCATGGACTAAGCTGGAATCTGCAAGCATTTTATTCAAAGGAGAAGACATGGTAAAATGGGCTCTTTGTTAGATAAACAACAATGCATATGAGAGCCACTCAACATTTTCATCGTGGTCTTCTCCTTACAATGACTCAACAAAGAAAAAGAATTTCAGAGAAACACACTGAAATATTTTTGGAGTTTTTAGTTTTTCTGAAGGAGAAAAACTATTTACACGGGAAAGCTCCCAACAAGTAAAAGAACAAGCGGGAAATATTTTTGGGTTTTCTTTTACTACTATGAAACTACAACTAATTAAACTAGAAAAAAAACCGAAAAGAAGAGGGAAATATTTTTTTGGATTTTCTCAAGTTTTTCGAACACACTAGAAAAAAGTGAGAAAATAAAACTAGCATGGATTATACAATGAAAAAGTATGAACACCGACAACTGGAATTAAATGTGTGATCATGAATGTAATGTCGGTGAGAAATACGTACTCCCCCAAGCCTAGGCTTTTGCCTAGCTTGGTCTACTGCCACGGCTGTCCTGGATAGTAATCAAAATGGTAGCTTGTAGACGCGTTCTGAGCTGCCTCCTCAGCCAGACGTGCAGCCTCGACAGCCGCCTTGTACTCGTGCACCTCACTCTCATGAAGAAAATATCTCTGTTTGTTCTGAAAATCAAAGAGGGCAGGAGCAGGCAAAGCAACATACACAGAGTGATATTTATTAAAAACTAAGTTATATTCGTAACCCTGTGCGTTGCGTTTTAAAAATCTATGTTCTCGCATTGCTTCAAAATTCAAATATTTATAAGGCAAGAGGGGATCATTGAATTTGGGCGAGACCCCTAACTTTGCAGCTAAGCGGGAGGCATAAACTACTCCATACAAATCACCACTACACGCGTTACGATGCAGCCTACGTGCAACAATAGCCCAAGATTATAAAGCTTTCTACCGGTCAAAGCTATATGGATAAGACTCAGATCAGGGGCGCAAAGTGCACTACAGTCTTGCTTACCAACAACGCATTTACCATTAAAAAGCGCAAAATACCGAATAGCGGGAAAGTGAATACTAATTATTCTAGCCTACGTGATTCCCCTATCCTCACCGTTGCAAAGACTATTAAGAAACAACTCATAATCAGATCTTGGTGGTTCATCTAACGAACCCCAATATGGAATTTTGCATGCATCACAGAATTCTTCTAGAGGCATATTATAAGATTTGTCATAGAGGTGAAATAAAACTCTAG
Organism: Elymus sibiricus; assembly: GCA_039707655.1. NCBI lineage: Eukaryota > Viridiplantae > Streptophyta > Magnoliopsida > Poales > Poaceae > Elymus > Elymus sibiricus. The sequence continues at coordinate 15,397,999 of CM077668.1, read as the reverse complement.
AAGTGCGCTGGTGAAAGTCAAAGTTCTGAGTAAAGGAATGAGTGAGGTTGTAATGCTGTGGTGGCTTATCTGCGATGAAGGCGGAGAGCTTGGCATTGTGAATATATTGGTCAAATTCCTCCTTGATGCCAGCACCTAGCATGAACTCGTTGCACGGCCATCGACATGATTTTGCTTTGGCACCTCGCACTGAACTTGCCCTTGGTTCCTCATATGATTGGCGTGCCGAGCTTTCACTTGATGATGCTTCTGAGGACCTCGTCCTCAAAGAGCTTCTCCGGAAGATATTCATTTTCCTAAGAACAATTTCTGAAAAATTTTGGGCCACAAAATGATATCAATAAAACTTCACAAGATTGATAGCAACTACTCATATGGATGTCTAGAGGCTATATCAAGCATTCAAACTATTTGGAACTCAAAGAATTCAACATGCAAGATCATTTTCTGTAGCACCAAGAGCAGCTAATTATGCAAAATATAAACCACTAAAGCAAAAGCTAATTGGAGCAATGGAGGAGTCACATACCAAGGAGCAATCTCCCAAAATAGTTTTGGAAACGGAGCTCCGAGCAAAGAGATCGAAAATTTCAGTTTTGTGAGCAAGAACATGAGAGAGAGAGCTGCCAGGATTTTTTTGCTAGAGGTAAGAGACGAAGTGAGCTGAAGGAATAAGTGAGGGGGTCCCTGTGGGGCCCACGAGCCACCTAGGCGCGCCAGGGGGGTGGCGCGCCCTGGTGCCTCGTGGGCACCTGGGGCACCCCCCTGGTATGTGTCCAGTGCCAAAAAGTCTTAAATATTTAGTAAAAATTCATGTGAAAATTTCAAATCATTCTGAGCACTTTTATTTCTGGGCACTTTTTTATTGCACGGATAAATCAGAAAACAGGATAATCATGGCATTTTATTGTATTTAACTAAAAATAATAGAAAATAAAAAGTGGGTATAGAAGGTTGTGCCTACTAGATTCATCGACCACATGCCTCTCTGAAAGAATCCATTAATAAGGTTGATCAGGTCTTATTAACAAACCATTTCCGAGTAACATGAAACCGAAGAACTTTCGTATAACACTAAGTTACCTCAACGGGGATATGCATGTCCCTGATAATAAGAGTTTCATATTTTCTTTTTGACAGTAGGAAGAGGGACTTGAAAACTTCCAATAGTAATTGTCAGAGTCTTTTCAATAATATGAATACCATTTACTTGAAATTGTTTCTTCGGAAAGTGCATCGTATGTTCATTACCATTGATATGAAAAGTGACCTTGCTTTTGTTCCAATCAATAACAGCCCCTACAGTATTCAAAAAGGGTCTACCAAGGATAATTGACATGTTGTCATCCTCGGGCATATCAAGTATAACAAAGTCCGTTAGAATAGTAACGTTTGCAACTACAACGGGCACATCCTCACAAACATCGATAGGTATGGCAGTTGATTTGTCAGCCATTTGTAATGATATTTCAGTGGGAGTGAGTTTATTCAAATCAAGTCTTTTATATAAAGAGAAAGGCATAACACTAACACCGGCTCCTAAATCACACAAAGCAGTTTTGACATAATTTCTTTTAATGGAGCATGGTATAGTTGGTATTCCTGGATCTCCTAGTTTCTTAGGTACTCCATCCTTAAAAGAATAATTTGCAAGCATGGTGGAAATTTCAGCTTTAGGTATCTTTCTTTTATTTGTGACAATGTCTTTCATGTATTTAGCATAGGGAGGCATCTTTATAATATCAGTCAAACGAGTACGCAAAAAGACTGGCCTAAGCATTTCAGCAAAGCGTTCAAATTCTTCCTCATCTTTTTTCTTAGATGGTTTAGGAGGAAAGGGCATGGGTTACTAAACCCATGTTTCTCTTTCTTTACCATGTTTTCTATCAATGAAGTCTCTTTTATCATAACGTTTATTTTTAGAAGGTGGGTTATCAAGATCAACAGCAGGTTCTATTTCAACATCATTATCAGGTTCTTTATCATTATCTGGTTGGGCATCCATATGAGCATCATCATTATTATTATCATCAGGTGGTTGTTCATTACCAGATTGTGTTTCAGCATCAGAAATAGAAACATCATTACTATCCTCCAAGGGTTTTTTACCTCGGGTTCACTAGAAGTATGCAAAGTCCTATCATTTTTCTTTTTCTTTTTCCTTTTAGATGGACTAGGTGCATCAACATTAATTCTTTGAGAGTCTTGTTCAATTCTTTTTGGGTGACCTTTAGGATAAAGTGGCTCCTGAGTCATTCTACCTCCTCTAGTCATTACTCTAACAGCATGATCATTCGTATTGTTATTCATTTCATTGACCAATTCATTTTGAGATTTAGCAACTTGTTCTAATTGAGTTTGAACCATAGATGCATGTTTACTCGCACCTTTGACATCATTAGCAATTCTAAATAGCAAGTCACTCAAGCGATCAATCATGTAGGAATTTCGTTTCAATTGTTTCATAACATTTGCTTTGAAATGATCTTGCTTAATAATATAGTTGTCAAATTCATACAAGCATTGACTAGGAGGTTTGTTATAAGGAATATCACCTTCATCAAATTTTATAAGAGAATTTACCTCTACTACCTATGGCGGTGTGTCAAGACCATGTATTTCTTCAGTAGGTGGTAAATTCTTAACATCTTCAGCTTTAATACCTTTTTCCTTCATACATTTCTTTGCTTCTTGCATATCTTCAGGACTGAGATATAAAATACCCCTCTTCTTCGGAGTGGGTTTGGGCGGTGGTTCAGGAAGTGTCCAATCATTATCATTCTTTAATATATTATTCAATAATTCCTCAGCTTGTTCAACAGTCCTTTCCCTGAAAACACAACTCGCACGACTATCTAGGTAGTCCCTAGAAGCATCGGTTAGTCCATTATAGAACATATCAAGTATTTCATTTTTCTTAAGAGGATGATCAGGCAAAGCATTAAGTAATTGGAGAAGCCACCCCCAAGCTTGAGGGAGATTCTCTTCTTCAATTTGCACAAAGTTAAATATTTCCTGTAAAGCAGCTTGTTTCTTATGAGCAGGAAAATATTTTTCAGGGAAGTAATAAATCATATCCTGGGGACTACGCACACAACCAGGAGCAAGAGTATTATACCATTCCTTAGCATCACCCTTTAATGAGAAAGGAAACAACTTAAGAATATAGTAATAGCGAATTTTTTCCTCATGAGCAAATAGGGTGGCTATATCATTTAATTTAGTAAGATGTGCCACAACAGTTTTAGTTTCATAGCCATGGAAAGGAACTGATTCAACCAAAGTAATTAACTCAGGATCGATAGAGAATTCATAATCCTTATCAGTAACACATGTGGGAGAGGTAGTAAACTTAGGATCGTGTTTCATTCTCTCCCTCATAGATTTTTCTTTCATATCAGCAAGCAATTTTATAACTTCATGTCGATCATTACAAGCAAGAATGGCTCTAGAAGTCTCCCTATCAAAGCAATGTTCATCAGGTGTTTCAACTCTAGTAGGAGAGCTAGGCACAATAGGTGAATCAAAATTCTCAAGAGTTTCTGCATTTTCAATTTCTTTAGCTTTAGCAATTTGTTCAGTAAGAAATTCACCAAGTGGCACAACATTATCAAGCATAGTACTAGCATCATCATGAGTATCATTCATAGCAGAAGTGGTATCATCAATAACTTGCGACATATTAGAATTAATTGCATGTGGTGGTGATGCAAGTTTACTCAAAACAGAAGGTGAATCAAGTGCAGAGCTAGATGGCAGTTCCTTACCTCCCCTCGTCGTAGAGGGAACGATCTTGGTCTTAGCGTCTTTGAGATTCTTCATAGTAATCAACAGATATAAATCCCAAGTGACTTAGCAAATAAAGCTATGCTCCCCAGCAACGGTGCCAGAAAAAGGTCTTGACACTACAGGAATCAGGCAGTTTGCCATCTGCCATGGCAGACGGCAAAGGAACGTCTGGCGGACGGCAAAGCCCTTTGCCATCAGCCAGCAGACGGCCCCATGTCTGGCTGAATGAACTATGTCAGAGGGCTGCTTTGCCGTCTCCTTAAATAAAGCAGACGGCAAAGAAGTTTGCCGTCAGCCATACTAAGCAAGCAGACGACAAATGCCTTGGACAGCAGAGGGATAGGGTTAGGCCCGTTAGGTGGCTAACGGCGTACTTTGCCGTCTGCCAGCAGACGACAAAGGAGCAAAGTTCTTTGCCGTCTGCCAGCTGACGTCAGCTGACATCAGGCATCAGCTAGGGCCAATGCATACCCTTTGCCGTCTGCCAGCAGACGGCAAAGCACACCAGCCTTTGCCGTCTACTGGCAGATGGCAAAGTGCCCAAATAGGCCAGCCCAGGTGCCCCCCAGGTTGCACAGGTAGCTGCCACGTGGCAGCTTTGCCGTCGGCTGGCAGACGGCAAAGCTCTTTGCCGTCGGCTGGCAGACGACAAAGTGCCTGTATTGCCCCTATTAATTCTGTTTTTTCTTAAATTCAATCAATTTCACAGATATATATATTCATTTGAAAATACTTTCAACAAGCATACATATCCCTGCCATATGGATCTGATCATCCAACACATATATATACCAAATCAAAAGTCCATATCCAACATATATATAGCCAACATATCCAACAATTAAGCAAAAAGTCCATATACAATGGTTTCATCCATACATACATATATAGGTAGCAAGTTTCACATTGTTCATCCTACAAAATCAAAACAAAAAGGAAGGACAAGGAGAAGAGTAGACTCCATCAACGCAAGCTTCCGTGATCTGAAGCAAATCTGCAAGATGGGAAAGAAGAAAGTTAGAAGAAGAAGACTAGAAGAAGAAGAAGAAGAAGAAGAAGAAGAAGAAGAAGAAGAAGAAGAAGAAGATTTTTTTCTTCTCTTTCTTTTTCTCCTCTTCTTTTTCTTCTTCTTATTGCTTACTTGTGCCATTTTAGAGCTAACCTTGGTAAATAGGTCATTTTGGAGCTAAGTAAGGTTATTATGTCATTTTCCAGGAAAATAAGCTAAGTATATGACATTTTGGAGGTACCTAAGTATGCTAAGTATGTCATAAATGAACTAAATAAGCTAAGTATAGGTCATTATTGAGCTAACCTAGGTAATTATGCCATTTTTGAGCTAACTAAGCATATTAAGTCATTTTGGAGGAAAAAAATGCTAAGTGTAGGTCATTTTAGAGCTAACCTAGGTAAATAGGTCATTTTGGAGCTAAACCAAGGTTATTATGCCATTTTTTTTACCTAAGTAAGCTAATTATGTCATAAATGAACTAGCTAAGCTAAGTATAGGTCATTATTGCGCTATCTTAGGTAGTTATGCCATTTTTAGCTAAGTAAGCATATTAAGTCATTTTGGAGGAAAAAACGCTAAGTATAGGTCATTTTAGAGCTATCTTAGGTAAAATAGGTCATTTTGGAGCTAAGTAAGGTTATTATGTCATTTCATTTTCGAGGAAAATAAGCTAAGTATATGACATTTTGGAGCTAAACCAAGGTTATTATGCCATTTTTTAGCTAAGTAAGCTAATTATGTCATAAATGAACTAGCTAAGCTAAGTATAGGTCATTTGAGAGCTAACCTAGGTAAAATAGGTCATTTTGGAGCTAAGTAAGGTTATTATGTCATTTTCGAGGAAAATAAGCTAAGTATATGCCATTTTGGAGCTAAACCAAGGTTATTATGCCATTTTTGACCGAAGTAAGCTAATTATGTCAAAAATGAACTAGCTAAGCTAAGTATAGGTCATTTTTGAGCTAGCCTAGGTAGTTATGCCATTTTTTAGCTAACTAAGCATATTAAGTCATTTTGGAGGAAAAAATTCTAAGTGTAGGTCATTTTAGAGCTATCCTAGGTAAAATAGGTCATTTTGGAGCTAAGTAAGGTTATTATGTCATTTCATTTTCGAGGAAAATAAGCTAAGTATATGACATTTTGGAGCTAAACCAAGGTTATTATGTCATTTTCGAGGAAAATAAGCTAAGTATATGACATGAATAATAATATGTATATAATTTAAGTGTATCATCATCATGAACATAATAAAAAAATGGAATACCTAACATGAACTAATTAATAATATATATGTACATAATAATAATTGAGTACCTGACATGAACTAATATTAATCTTCATCGTCTATATATGCTCCGGGGTCAATAAATGCATCATCATCATCACTATCAGTAATGACGTGCTCATCATCATCATCAATAAATGCATCAACATGTGGAAGGCCTCCTTTACGTAATCGGTCAAGCATTGACAGGTCATCCGCAGCAGTAACCTCTTCTTGTTCCGGCTCTTCTTGTTCCGGCTCAGGGGTGAAGTCGGATTCACTGTCGCTGTCTACTTCAATGTTCTGGGGTGAAGTAGAGCGGTTCTTGAAACGTTTTTTGGAAAGACGTGTTTCTTGGAAAAATTCTCCTTCATATGTGTCTGGGTTAATGTGAGGTTCATAATCCTCTTCATTGGGGGGAGGTGGTCTAACATGTGGCGGCACTTCATAAACGACATCCCAACCATTGAGATTTGGATCACTTTGACAGGCCCACGGTAGATAGAAAACTTGGGTTGCCTGTTGAGCCGTAATATAGACACCGGGAACATCCAAATGGGTGCTTTGTTTGATTTCGACTAGCCCTATATGTTCATGAGTCCTTCTAGTCTCCTTCGGATGGAACCAAAAACATTTGAAGACTACGACGTTCGGTCGGTTTGCACCATAGAATAGAAGTTCATAAATTGCATCAACTCTTCCATAATACTCGGTATCTCCTTCGCGGATAGCAGAGACACAACAATTTGTAGACTTTCGGTCGGCCATAGATAGCTCTTTGCCATAGGTACGAAAGCGATACCCGTTGATGTCGTATTTGTCAAATGAACGGACCTTATAGTCAAAACCATTAGCGACTTGTCTCAATTCGGCGTCCATAGACTCTGAATTAGCCTACAAGTTTAATACGAAAGGATTGTTGCATTAGCCGCAATTTAGACGAAGAAATGAAATGGTCTAATGGAAATTACCGTTTGTTTGAACCAAGAGATGAAACCGGGATAGCCGCCTCCATGCTTTGCCAGAAGCTCATACTCTTCGACGGAATCCTTTTGGATCACCGCTCCATACAAGAATTTGGCGACGTATCGACTGTATCAAATATTCGGGAATAAGAGCAGTTCAATGGAATTAGAAGTTGCGAAACAATGTACCGAGAACTTACTCGATGTACGGCCGCACTTCTGTTAGGTTGTTGATGATATACATTGAAATGGTCCGCCATTCTTCGACATCCAACGATAAGGAATTAGAAGCACCGGCTGGTGTGAGCTTCCCTTTGAATAGGGTCGCCAGCATTGTACCGAGGCTTCGGATTATGCAAATGACAATTTTTGGCTTCGTAGTGTGCTGTCACGAAGTTTGCCGCCTCCTCAGTAATGAATGCCTCGGCCATCGATGCTTCAATTCTACGTTTATTTTTACATTTTGCTCGAAGCGTCTTCTCCATCCTCTCAGTTGCGTAGCACCAACGATTCTGCACGGGCCCCCCAATCATGTCTCGGTCGGGAGATGCAAAATCAAATGCTACATTGGATTAAAGAAGCCCGGTGGGAAGATCTTCTCTAACTTGCAGATCAACTCCGGCGCCAACTCATCCATTTCATCTAGCAAGCCAGGGGATAGTTCTTTCGCACAAAGAACACGGAAGAAATAGCTCAGCTCTGCCAATACTAGCCATTCATCCTCAGGGATAAAGCCACGCAACATCACCGGCATTACCCGCTCAAGCCATATGTGCCAATCATGACTCTTGAGACCAAATATTTTCAATTTTTCAAGACTCGCTCCCCTCTTTAGATTCGCTGCATACCCATCGGGGAACATCAACTCCTTTTTCACCCACAGGATAATTTCCCTCATATCTGGCCTTCCAAGATTGAACCATGCCTTTGGCTTTGTCCAGTTCTGCTTTCCTTTCGGTTGTCGCATGTTTTGTAACGGTCTATCACATAGAGCCTCCTGATCGACTCTAGCCTTAGGATTATCCTTTGACTTCCCCTCTATGCCGAATAATGTACCAAAGAGGGCCTCGGCGACAATCTTTTCAGAGTGCATCACATCGATGTTGTGTGGGCAAAGGAGGTCTGTGAAGTAAGGCAGATCCCACAAGCATGTCTTGTGAATCCAGGCGTGTTCCGAATTATACCCCTTGAAATACCCTGGATGCTCTGGATCCGGCTCGAGAGCATTTAACTGATCCAGGGTCTGTTGGCCTGTCAATGCAGGTGGTGCAGAGTTTTTGACAACTCTACCTTTGATGAATTTCTTCTTGTCTTTTCTGAACTTATGGCGAGGATCCAGGAACTGTCTATGCAAGTCGAAGCAAGAATACTTGCGACCCGCATCCAGCCAACGAAACTCAAGAGCTGCCTTGCATGTGGGGCGCAGGAACCTTCCATGCACACACCAGCCAACGAATAGCGCATACGCCGGCAAGTCATGCATCGAGTACATGTACCACACATGCATTAGGAAGTTTTTTTTGTAGCGGCGTCGTATGTCTTGATCCCATTATCCCAAGCTTCTTGCAATTCATCCTTAAGCGGCTACATGTACACATTCATACTCTTCCCCGGATAGTTGGGCCCTGGAATTATCAACGTCAGGAAAATGTTCTTTCTTTGCATAATCTGTCCGGGGGGGAGATTGAGTGGAATGACAAATACAGGCCAACAACTGTATTGGGCTGCCATCATACCAAACACATTGAACCCATCCGTGCTGATGGCGACTCGAGGATGCATTGGATCTGCCGCTTTATCATGATGTATTGCATCGAAGTGCTTCCACGCAAAAGCGCCGATGTGTGTACCAACATCTGATTCCCATCTGCATCTAGTTCGGTTCTTTTGCCCAATTTGTGCCATGTCATCTGTCTGGCCGTCTCTTCGACCATGAAAAGACGTTGAAGTCTTGGTATGATTGGCATATACCGAAGAACATTAACTGGGATTTTTGTCTGACTCTTCTCACCCATACCGTTGTCTACCACAACATACCTGGAAGACTTTCAAATGGGACAATAGTTCAAGTCCGCATACTCAAGCCTAAATAAGGCACATCCATTCTCACAGGCATCTATCTTCTCATAGGGCATCTTAAGTACACGGAGGATTTTGTTCGACTGGTACAGGTTTGCAGGCATTACATGGCCTTTGGGTAGAAAGCGTCCAAATAGTGTCATCATCGCGTCATAGCATTCTCTGCCCAAGTTGAATTGAGCCTTCAGAGCCATTACTTGTGCGATGGCATCCAGTTGACAAAGCTCAGTGTGCTCGTGGAGAGGATGTTTTGAAGACTCCAACATATCATTGAAGGCCTTTGCAGATTCCTCCATCTCATCGTCCGAATCCCAAGCATCATCAAAGTCTTCCACCATGTCTTCGATCCCGGTACCATGCTCGTCGGTGCGACGATGGCCCACCTCAGCTCTGGGATGTTGTGCAGACTCACCATGAAATGTCCAGACCGTATAAGCAGGCGTAAAACCCCACTTCTGCAGGTGTTTACTCATTTCAAGATCTGTCCTCTTATGATAGTTGTCGCACCGGACACAGGGGCACCAGGTTTTTCTCTGGCCATTTGCAAATGCGGCTCTCACCAACCCCTTGGTTTTTGTTAACCATTCATCGGTCATGTCTTTCTGACTAGTGTGACAGGTGTACATCCACGCACGATCACTCATCTTGCCTAGCTACTGGACACACAAGAAATATATACATAATTCAGCAAACCATATTCATCAGTTAATGGAGTTTGTCAGTTTTATTACGTCCATGCAACCTAGACACTAATAGGTAAAGATAGGTCCTAATCCCACCCGAGTATGTGTAGATTGGGTTCGTTTTCCCATGCTCTGCTCTGGATCCGACGCAAAATTTCGGCAGCACCTCCCCGCTATTCTCCTGATACATGTCTCGGCAATAAGCAGAGAGGATGTGTACCCGGAGAACAACAGGGAGGCACTGACCAAATTCTGCATCGGATCCAGAGCAGAGCATATGGGAAAACGAACCCAATCTACACATACTCGGGCTGTCCATGGATAATGTTGGACAATTCGAAAGAATCACGGTTATAAATATGCAAATGCATGCATATTTATAACTGTAACCCTTTCGAACAGGAGACGCATACTGGTCACGCATACTGATGATTGAAGACACCTATAGCTAGCAAGTTTCATCGGCACGAAGACCGGAACAGAGCAAATAATGAACGGGGGAGGAGGAGATGTCATTTGTGCTCACCCACGAACGCAGGGGCGGAGCTCGTCGAACACCAGACCCTCGTAGCGACGAAACAACTGCACATTTAAATCCAATGATGAGTAACCTAGCATTATTGTTTTTGCCATCAACCTAACTAAATATTTACAACAGGATGCCACCGAAATATATGTCATTCAGGGTTCCGTCGACGTCGAGGCACCCCTAACCTATATAGATGTCATTTAGGCTTTCGTCGACGCCAAGGCACCCCCTAACCTAAATAGCCATCATTTAGGGTTCCATCGACACCAGGGAACCCCCTAAACCGCTCGTCCCCGGGCGCCCTCAGGTATGGCGATGCACGATCAACGGATCAGCAGTCGGACCGGGGGATTCTCGGCCTGGGCGACGGCGCCGGGACCGGCGGGACCCACTGGCTCCACCATCTATCCCCTCGGCGACCGGCAATCCTCGACCCTTTGGCCTGACCCTCGACCCCTTAGCGACCAGCGATCCTCGACCCTCGTTCCCGACCCTCGACCCTAGTTTTGGTGACCGGCGATCCTCGACCCGGTTCCGTCGGCGCCGACGCACCCCTCGACCCGGTTCCTGATCCTCGACCCGGTTCTTCTTCTTCTTCTTCTTGTTTTCTTCTCCTCCTCCTCCTCCTTTTCTTCTTTTCTTCTCTTCCTCCTCCTCTTCTTCTTCTTCTTCTTCTTCTTTCTCTTCTTCTTCTTCTTCTTCTTCTTCTTCTTATTTTCTTTTATTTTTTTCATCTTTCTTCTTTCTTCTTAAGCTAAACTAAACTAAATCTAAACCTAAACCTAAAAAAACAGAAAAAAAAACTAAACTAAACTAAACCTAAACTAAATCTAAAAAAATAGAAAAAAGAGGAGAAGAGCTCACCTTGGGAGGGGGGCGGCCGGTGGAGGGGGCCGGTGGAGGTGGGGCCTGGTGCAGGAGAGCCGCCGCAGGGGAGGGGGCGGCGCCGCCTCAGGGGAGGGGGGAAGGGCGGCCGCCGCAGGGGAGGGGGCGGGGCGGCCTGGGGCAGTGCGGCGTGGGGCAAGGCGGCTTGGGCAGGCGGCAGGCGGCCTGGGTAGGCGGCGGGGGGTCAGGGGCGGCGGTGGCGGTGGGGTTCGGGGGCGGCTGCGGTGTGGGGGTCGGGGGAGAGAGATCGAGGCAGAGAGAGAAGAGAGAGAGAGGAGGGGTGGGGGGTGACGGCCGTTATAGGTACTAACCTCTTTGCCGTCTGCTAGCAGACGGCAAAGCGGTGGGGGGGTGGGCCGTTACAGCGCCGTGACCCTGTGGGCCCCGCCCTCACCACTTTGCCGTCTGCCTAGCCCTTCTTTGCCATCTGCTAGCAGACGGCAAAGAGGTGGCAGACAGCAAAGATGGTGCCCTAGCCAACGCCGTGCCACGGGGGGCCCACCAGGCTCTTTGCCGTCTGCCATTGGCCTCTTTGCCGTCAGCTGATGCACGACAAAGAAATAGCTGACGGCAAAGATCCTCTTTGCCATCAGCTGGTTCTTTGCCGTCTGCTTTGCCAAAGCAGACGGCAAAGAGCCTCTTTGCCGTCAGCTGGCAGACGGCAAAGAGGGGACAGATGGCAAAATGCCAGATTCCAGTAGTGTGATAACCCACAAGAATAGGGGATCGCAACAGTTTTCGAGGGTAGAGTATTCAACCCAAATTTATTGATTCGACACAAGGGGAGCCAAAGAATATTTGCAAGTATTAGCAGTTGAGTTGTCAGTTCAACCACACCTGAGACTAAATATCTGCAGCAGAGTGATCAGTAGCACAGTAGTACGATAGTTTGATAGTAGTAGCAATAATAGTAACAGTAGCAGTAACGTAACAGCAGTAGTATTGTAGCAATTGTGACAGTAGTAGCAACAGTAGTAACTTAGCAAAGAACAATATGTGAAATGCTCATAGGCATTGGATCGGTGATATTGTTGGATAACATTCATCATGTAACAGTCATAACCTAGGGCGACACAGAACTAGCTCCAATTCATCAATGTAATGTAGGCATGTATTCCGTATTTAGTCATACGTGCTTGCGATAAGAACTTGCATGACATCTTTTGTCCTACACTCCCATGGCAGCGGGGTCCATAAGGATACTAAGGGATATTAAGGCCTCCTTTTAATAGAGAACCGGAACAAAGCATTAACACATAGTGAATACATGAACTCCTCAAACTATGGCAATCACCGAAAATAATCCCAATTATTGTTACCTTGCGGTATGCGGATCATAACACATAGCAGGTGCATATAACTTGCAAGATCAGATCAAGAACACAAATATATTCATGAAAACATAAAGGGTCCAGATCTGGAATCATGGCACTCGGGCCCTAGTGACAAGCATTAAGCATAGCAAAGTCATAGCAACATCAATCTCAGAACATAGTGGATACTAGGGATCAAGCCCTAACAAAACTAACTCGATTACATGATAAATCTCATCCAACTCATCACCGTCCATCAAGCCTATGAAGGAATTACTCACTCCCGGCGGTGAGCATCATGAAATTGGTGATGAAGGATGGTTGATTATGACGATGCCGAAAGATCCCCCTCTCCGGAGCCCCAAACGGACTCCAGATCTGGCCTCCCGATGAAGAACAGGAGGTGGCGGTGGCTCCGTATCGTGAAACGCAATAAAACTTCCTCTCCTATTTTTTTCTTTGGAATTGTGAATTTATAGTGTTGGAATTAGGTCTGACGGAGCCACGTGGGCCCCACGAGGTACCAGGGCGCGCCTGGGGGGGTGGCGCGCCCTGGTGCCTCGTGGGCACTGGGTGGCCCCCCTCCAGTGGATATTGATGCCAGTATTTTTTATATATTCCATAAAAAATCTCCAAAAAGTTTCATCCAATTCCAAGAACTTTTATTTCTGCACAAAAAACAACACCATGGCAATTCTGCTGAAAACAGCGTCAGTCCGGGTCAGTTCCATTCAAATCATGCAAATTAGGGGCCAAAACAAGAGCAAAAGTGTTTGGAAAAGTAGATACGATGGAGACGTATCAATTCTGCAATCCAATCTCATTGGTTTTGAGCATTGCTTCATAAAGCCAAGTAAGGAGTGATACGTCTCCAACGTATCTATAATTTTTGATTGTTCCATGCTGTTATATTATCAATCTTGGATGTTTTTATGTACATTTACAGCAATTATATATCATTTCTTGGGACTAACGTATTAACTTAGTGCCCAGTGCCAGTTGCTGTTTTCTGCCTGTTTTTGGTTTTACAGAATATCAATACCAAACGAAGTCCAAATGCCACGAAACTTTTTGGAGATTTTTTTCTGGACAAGATAAACACTAGAAGCTTCGGGAGGAGGCCAGAAGACCATGGAGGTGGCCACGAGCCAAGGGCGCGCCTGGGGGGGGAGGGCAGGCGCGCCCTGGTGCCTCGTGGGCCCACCTCTAGGTATTTTGACCTAATTCCACCACTATAAATTCCCAAAAATCGGGAAACCAACCAGGGAGTCCACGAAATACTTTTTCCGCCACCGTAAGTTTCTGTTTTCGAGAGATCCCATCTGGAGGCCTTCTCTGGTGCTCCGCCGGAGGGGGAATCGATCACGGAGGGGCTCTACATCAACCTTGCTGCCCTTCCGATGATACGTGAGTAGTTTACCACAAACCTTCGGGTCCATAGTTAGTAGCTAGATGGCTTCTTCTCTCTTTTTGATCTTCAATACAATGTTCCCCTCGATGTTCTTGGAGTTCTATCCGATGTAATCACTTTTTGCGGTGTGTTTGTTGGGATCCGATGAATTGTGAGTTTATGATCAGATTATCCATGAATATTATTTGAGTATTCTCTGATCTCTTTCATGCATGATTATTAGAGCTTCGTATTGCTTCTCCGATCTATTGATTTGGTTTGGCCAACTAGATTGATTTATCTTGCCATGGGAAGAGGTGCTTTGTAATGGGTTCGATCTTGCAGTGCTCAATCCTAGGGACAGAAAGGGACATGACACGTATGTATCGTTGCTATTAAGGGTAAAAAGATGGGGTTTATTCATGCATGAGTTTACTTTGTCTACATCATGTCATCTTGCTTAAGGCGTTACTCCATTCTTTATGGACTTAATACACTAGATGCATGCTGGATAGCGGTCGATGTGTTGAGTAATAGTGGTAGATGCAGGCAGGAGTCGGTCTACTTGTCTCGGACGTGATGCCTATATACATGATCATTGCCTTGGATATCGTCATGATTATTTTCTTTTCTATCAATTTCCCAACAGAATTTGTCTACCCACCGTATGCTATTTTCTTGAGAGAAGCCTCTAGTGAAAACTATGGCCCCCGGGTCTATCTAAATCATTTACTAAAACCCTAAAAATATTTTCTGCACTTTTCTTTTATTTATTTTATTTTGTATTTTTGTTTCAATCTATCTATCTATCACATACAATTTAATCTTGCAACTTACCGCCGAGGGATTCACAACCCCTGGTTTTCGTGGACTCCCTGGTTGGTTTCCAGATTTTTGGGAATTTATATTGGTGGAATTAGGTCAAACGGAGCTGAGGTGGGCCCACGAGGCCCCAGGGCACGCCTGCCCCCCCAGGCGCGCCCTGGTGTCTCGTGGCCACCTCCTCTGGCGTCTGGTCTTCTCCCGAAGCTTTTAGTGTTTATATTGTCCAGAAAAAAATCTCCAAAAAGTTTCATGGCATTTGGACTTCGTTTGGTATTTATTTTCTGTAAAACCAAAAACAGGCAGAAAACAGCAACTGGCACTGGGCACTAAGTTAATAGGTTAGTCCCAAAAAATGATATATAATTGCTGTAAATGTATATAAAAACATCCAAGATTGATAATATAACAGCATGGAACAATAAAAAATTATAGATATGTTGGAGACGTATCAGCATCCCCAAGCTTAATTCCTGCTCGTCCTCGAGTAGGTAAATGATAAAGACAGAATTTTTGATGTGGAATGCTGCCTATGATATTCCTCATATATTATTTTCTTTAACAGCATGGACATTGGACTTGAATGATTCAAAGCAATAGTCTATAATTTGACATGAAGATATAAATACTTAAGCATGCTAACAAGCAACCATGTCTTTCAAAATATCAACACTAAAGAAAGTTATCCCTAGCCCATTATGCTCAATCATTAATCCATTCATGAAACACACTCAAATATTAGCTACACACAATGCACAAGTATGACAATAGTGCTCTCTAGTTGGTGCTTTTGTAAGAGAAGATGGAGACCAAAAATAAAAATTGCATAAAAGCAAATAGATAGGCCCTTCGCAGAGGGAAGCAGAGATTTGCTAATGTGCCAGAGCTCAAAGCTGAAATTAAAGAGATAAAATATTTTGAGAGGCATGCTTTTCCTGTCAACAAAAACGACCGAGAATTCCCACTATTTTCCGTCCTAGACACATCATAGGCGGTTCCCAAACAGAAAGTAAAGTTTATTTCCTTTCCACCATTTTTTCACAATCCATGGCTAGCCGTATCCACGGGTGCCGTCCAAACCAACACTTTCCAAGGAATTTTGTTGTTATTAATTTTTTGATTTCATTGTGGGACTGGGCATCCCTATTACCAGCCACTCTCTCATGCAATGACAAGTGAATAAACACCCATCATGAGAATAACACACCTGGCATGGAAAATAATGGCCACCCCCTATAGCTTCATGAGCGGTACGGGCACACAAAACGGAAAAATTATTTTGAAAATTAGAGTTGGCACACACAAATTTTCTTGGAACGGAATGGAAATACCGCATATAGGTTGGTATGGTGGACTCATTTGGCACAACTTGGGTTTAAAGAGTTTGGATGCACAAGCAGTATTTCTGCTTAGTAAAAATGAAGGCTAGCAAATAGATTGAGAAGCAACCAACCAAAAAGCGAAAACGGTCATCAACATGCATTGAACATAACTAACACCGAATAATGCACCATAAGTAGGATATAATTTCGTTGCATAACTATTGACTTAACGTGCATGCATAGGGAATCACAAACCTTAACATCAATATTCTTACTAAATCACAATTACTCACTAACATGACTCACATATCATCATCTCCATATCGCAAAACTATTGCAAGGAATCACACTTATCATATCCAATGATCTATATGAAAGTTTTTATTATATCCCTCTTGAATATTCATCACTTTGGGACCAAGTCCATATCTTGTGCAAATTACCGTTACTATTATAAACTCTCAAAAAGATTTAAGTGAAGCATGAGAGTGCAAATATTTCTTCAAAATTTCAATCTTATCAATTCTCAAAATAATATAAGTGAAGCATGAGAGTTTATTTCTTCAAAATTTTAATCTTATCAACTCTCAAAATAATATAAGTGAAGCATGAGAGTTCATTTCTTCAAAATATAGACACCGCCGTGCTCAAAAAGATTTAAGTGAAGCACTAGAGCAACTGCCTAGCTCAAAAAATTTAAGTGAAGCACAAAGAGTATTCTAACAAATTATGATGAATCTGTGGCTCTCTCAAAATAGGTGTGTTCAGCAAGGATGATTGTGACAAACTAAAAAGCAAACAAAGCAAAGACTCATATAATATATGACGCTCCAAGTAAAACACATATCGTGTGACGAATAAAAATATAGCTCCAAGTAAAATTACCGATGGTTGGTAGAAGAAAGAGGGGATGCCTTCCGGGGCATCCCCAAGCTTAGACGCTTGAGTCTTCCTTGAATATTACCGTGGGGTGCCTCGGGCATCCCCAAGCTTACGCTCTTGCCACTCCTTATTCCTTCATCCATCATGCTCTCACCCGAAACTTGAAAACTTCAATCACACAAAACTCAACAAATGTCACGCCCAATATGCGATCCTATCCTCAAGGGACTAGAAAGTTCCACCAAGGATAGAAGGGCATATCGAAGACGCTTCGCAAGGTGGATATCATTACAACATACCATGTACTGAATAGATGAGAATACCAGATAAAGGCTTACACTCGCCACAAGCTACATCATGAATACATCAATACATAGCAATCATCATACAGAAGAGCAGGATCCGACTACAGATGAAATCAAACGAAAAAGAAGAACGACATCCACCCTGCTAATCCCAGGCTGCCAACCGGGAACCCATCCTATGATCGACGAAAAAGAAGAAGCAGAAGAACTCCAAAAGCAAACATGCATCGCGCTCACGTCAAGTCATCGCTTTACTTGTACCTGCACCTGTTATTGTAGTAATCTGTGAGCCACGAGGACTCAGCAATCCCATAGCCATGGGTAACAAGACTATCAAAACTTAAATGGGTATGGAAGGATAAGGTGGTGAGGTTGCAGCAAGCACTAAGCATTGTATGGTGGCAAACTTACGAGTACAAGAATAAGAAGAGTAAACTACGCATAACGGTCGCAAACTAATAATGATAAAGAAGTGATCCTGTACACCTACTTACGAGTCAAACATAACCCCACCGTGTTCTCTTCCCGAACTCCCTCGAAAAGAGACAATCATGGTTACGCACACGGTTGGTGTACTTTAATTAGAATTAGTGTCAAGTTCTCTACAACCGGAGGTTATAAATTTCCAAGTCGCCACATAACCGCGGGCACGGCTTCGCGAAAGATTTAACCCTGCATGGGTGCTCCAAGTAGTCCATTATAAATTACCACACGCATCCGATGGAACATCCTCACACCATGATAACATGATGCTTACGATAAGGAATTCCGGTGGACAAGGCATTCGTAGAAGGTAAAACTAAACCAGCAAGACCTCCCGACGTGTCGACGATCCCGATAGGAGCCGCGTATCTCGTTTTCAGGACACGGCGGATAAGCGACGCGTACAGGTGCCAAATACCCCAAGTTGCCAAGGGGCGGCCCCGCACAGTGCTCTAGTTTTGGACCAGAACCATCAGCACTGGCCCACCTGTATTATGTGGAATTAAGAATCCTCGAGGTGATCAGCCCCTATTTATTAATTAATTAATTTCAGTATTATTGTGTTGTCAAATTTTAAAACCAAAGTTGGGCCATGCTGGAGAAGTTTATCCTAAAACGAATGATCAGGGGGGTTCCCATATGCCCCACATGTGTTAGAAGCGCTCATTAAGGAACATAACACCGGTATTACGGAAACTAGGGCGGCATGAGTGGAACAAAACACCAGGCAAAAGGCCGAGCCTTCCACCCATTACCAAGTATATAGATGCATTAATTAAATAAGAGATATTGTGATATCCCATCATATCCATGTCCCAACATAGAACAACCTGAAACTGCACCTACAACTAGCAATGCTATAAGAAAGGGGCTGAGCAAAGCGGTAGCATAGCCAAACAACGGTTTGCTGGGTAAGGGTGGTTAGAGGCTGTATCATGGCATATGGAAGGCTGACATATATGTGGTAGGAAGCACGACATAGCGATAGCAAGGAGACAACTAGCACGAAAGATAGTAGAGATATCCAAGGTCATGATAATCTTGCCTGAAATCCTGCTAGGAAGAAGACCGAATCCGTGAAGTAGTTGAACAGCGTAGTCGAACGAATCCTCACACTTCGCAACATAACCGGACTATTGGGAAGAAGCACAACCGGAAAGAAGCAAACAACATGGTAAACACACAAGCATAAACATGGCATGATGCACAATCAAGTATGATGCATGTCCGGTTTAAGGATGCATAGCATGGCAAAGTGCAACAATCAAAACTACATATTAAGTGAAGCTCAAGACGAAACTCCACAACAATTATTTAGTTCACTCCCGTTTATGCACATGACAAAATTAAATGTTGATAAACATGGCAAGAGGTGAAGCATATTTAATCTACCTATCTAGGCAATTTAAGTGGGGCCGGAAACAACACAAAACAATTCCGGAAACTCCCCATATGTAATTTTGAATTTGGTACTGTTCTGCCTAAAACACAATCTTAAAGTTGTTAAACAGGAAAATAAAGTGCACCATGATAATCTAGACATTTTTCTACCCCATTTACATATAAAGTTTATTTAATTCAGAGCTACGGTTAGCTAGTTATGAAATAAATCATTTTAGCATGTCATTTAGCAATTTTTAATTCAATCAACAATTTTAATGTTGTTAATATGCATGAGGATGGCATTCCAAGTTGATGCAAATTTTATGAAAAAGGTGGAATAAAAGGACATGGAGCATTTGTCACCATGGTGAAAAGAAAGGGGTGCCACGGCGGCGAAAACGGAAATGATGTCACAACAACATTTTGGTGATCGACAACTCATCGAGATGCCGGTGCAAAAGAAAATAGGATGTGCGGAATGTGCAAGAGTGACGGGGAGTGATCCCAGTTACTGGGTGTCCCACATGTCGGTGGCATGGCAAACGAGGAACGTGCACGAAACAATTCGGACACGGTGCGACACGAACATCTCATCAACACACGAATGCATTCGTCCACGGGTCGTTGTCTCGGCGGTTATACCTTCGAAGCAAGCATTCGGGGCGGTTTGAGCTCATCGAGGGAAGTAGAGGTACACGGCGACGGTCGTGGAAGTAGGGGTACACGTTCGAAGAGGAACTTGGCGCTTCCAAGATCTTCGGAAGTTGTCGTCAAACTTGACGAAAACCACAACGACGGTAGTGGTACACTTGTCATAGATGTCCGGGGTCATCGGTAGTGGAACTTGATGCTTCGTCGGGTGTAGTCGTACATGACGGTCTTGACGAACCCAGAGGGGTACTTGGCCAGGATCCAACACAAGGCACCACCAACCATGCCTCGGTTCACCAATGGTCCTTTGGGCCTTGGCGATGCAACGGGTACGGTCAACAAAGGTGCAACCGTGCAATAGGACGGTCAACGGCGCGGGCATGCACACGATCCAGAGGTCGTCGGGGCCAAATAGAGGGCCTTGGCGGCCTTCGATGGAGGCAACAGTGGGGGTTGGGAGGAACTCGAGGGCAAGACAGCAGGAGGGAGACGAGGTGGAGCCATGGCAAGTGCTCGGAACAGAGGAGCCCTCTGGCTGCTGGTCAAGAGGAGGCAGATGCGGCAAAGGGCTAGGAGCCACGGAGAGGGAGGAGGTCGAGCAAGGCGAAGCTAGCAGCAGCCCATGGCAGCACGACATGGAAGGCGGTGCAGCATCAGAGGAGGGGTGTGAGGGCGACGGGTAGCAGCGGAGGTCTCCGGTAGATGGCGGCGCGGAGAAGAAGGGAGGCGGGCGCGGAGAAGAAGGGAGGCGACGCCATGGGGACGGAGAAAAAAGGGACGGCGCAGGAGGTTCGGCCATGGGGTCGGGGCGAGGAGCGTAGGGCACAGAAGGAGAGGAGGAAGCGGCGGACGGCGGCAGCTTGTGTGGTCGGCCGGAGGTGGCGGTGCTCATGGTGCTGGTCGCCGGAGCAAGCGGGAACGGGCGCAGGGAGCTCCTCTCCCTAGCGTGGTGTGTGCGCGACGGCGGGCAGAGCGAACGAGTGGAGGGAGAGATCAAGAGCAGGCCAAATCCTATTCGGCGCCTTTAGCGCCCGCTACAGGTGTTTCCACAAAAGGGCGCATACCCCCCCGTCGCGTTGAGCTTGGCCCGTTTATGTTTCTTCTTCGCAGGAACCGGAAGCCGTATCCTCTTCTGTTTCTTCTTCTCTGTTCCCTTCTCCTTCCCCGCAGTGACCGAGCGGCTCTTCTTATTCTCCTTCTCGCTTTCGTCGCAGTCGATCGATCCGTTCCCCGCAGCGGCGTCTTCCTTCGTTTCCTCTCCCTCTCCTTCTTTTCGATTGGAACCCTAATCGGAGGACGAGGCAGTGGATCGAATCCATTCCGGTTCGTTTTCGCAGATCCAGTATCTGGAGATCGTCATGGATTCCGATGGTTCGTGCTCCTCTCCCTTCCCTTTTTTGTGATTTTCCCCAATAGATGTTGCTGATCCCATAGGGTTTGCGCTCCCATTTGTAACTGGTCTTTTTGTACTGCTCTCTGATCCGCTAGGGTTTGTTCTCCCACGTGATTTAGCTCGTATTTGTGTGATTTCGTTCAGATCAAGGTTGCTTTCCGTCTGATTCAATCTGATGAAGCTCACTCACTAGGGTTTTAAATGATCTGGTAGCTGTGTAGATGATTCGTTTAGACCAAGGTTACTTTGTCAGTATTCTAAATGAATCTGGTAGCTGTGTAGATGCAAGACTCTTCATGTTTAGTAGTGCGAGGAGTGGTTTTGGTGCTAGGACTGGTTTTGATTTGTCTAGTAGTGCTTGTTATCCATATTTTTGTTGCTGCCTAAATAGTTAGAGCATTTTGTGCAAGTTTCAGGTTGCTGGATCTGTTCTATCTATGCTAGTTTGCCCTAGTCTTATGTGCCGCTGTCCATGTTTACTTATGCAAGTCTATGCTGATTTTTTTTCCAGCTTTCCTGATGGTGAACTGGGTGCTTTTTTTTATTTGATTAGATATGTTGTTGCTACTATTTTTTGGAGCCAGCAAAGCATTGCGAAGCAGGACACATAATCACTTGATTTTTCTTATCATATAACATTGTCCACCTGTTTCAGCTCTTGTTATGCAGAGCTTATGTTGATCTGTTACTTCGTGGGCAGCAGTTAAACGTTTTTGGTTGCTAGCATGTGAGCAGCAGATAATTTTTCTAGGGTTTGTGCTGTATGGAGATTTTCTAGTCAGTGTTACCCGTTAGTAGTTGTTGTGAGTATTCTAGGGTTTTACTTCTTTTGTGTGATGATTTTTTGTTCGTACATGTTGATTCGCTCAGATGATGCTCACTATTCGTATACACTTGTTTTGCAGCAGCAGAAGGGATTGGAGATGGCCAAGTCGAAGAACCACACGGCGCACAACAAGTCGTACAAGGCGCACAGGAACAGCATTCAGAAGCCCAAGCGCCAGTGCGAGGTGTCCGAGATGACCAAGGGGGTACGTTCATCTTGCTTCACCCGCAGCCCCCAAGATCAACAAATAATATCTAATATGTGGTCACGTATTTTTTAGTTCTGTTTTCGTTGTTTTCTATCATGGATAACTATTTGGAGTGCAAATTTTTCTACGGTTTAGCTGGTTTCTTTTTTCTGCAAATATCCGCAATCATGCTATGAATGCGATTGTTTTGAACAAAATTGAAGCAGCACGCCTGAAATTTGTTCTAGCATTTTTGTGTTGGCTCTAGTGCTAAGTTGCACGGATACGGCAGGAAACCAGCGTATCAGGGGTTGGATACGTCCGGATACCCGCGGATACGTATCGGGCACGTATCCCTCGATTTTCCTATTTCCAAATAAAAAAATAAAATCAGATACGTCATGGATACTGATGGGGTTGCGGGTGCCGTTTTTTGTAACTGATCTAGGGTTATCTGTTCAAACTGCTGGCTGCGCCTGTTCTTGGAACTTAGTCTGTATGCAATTGTTGAATCTGCTGCCTATGCTCAATTTGGTTGTTCAAATTTATTTATTACTTGCTGTGTATCAAATGTGTAGCCTCGTTTTTTCTGTATGTATTTTTGCTATGAACTAACATATGTTATTCGTGCTTTTATCAGGTAGAAGTGAATTCATCACTGGAACCCCGTAGTTTTGTTTTGATTAGCTCCACCCCTCCACCTGATAGACAAAAGGTTTTTCGCGCCTCCCCTATCATAATTGAAGATGAGTCTCCTTTCACTCCTGTTGCTGCTGGTGGTAGCCAGCCCACACAACCCCCCAATGTTGATCCTAATGTAGGAATTCACATAGCCATGTCCTTTGCTGATACACCAGGTTTTTTCTTATCCCTATTTCTTTTCTTTTTTGTGTTTCATTCATCCTTAATTCATTTAAAAACAAATAAGGAAGGAACAAGCTTATGTTCAAACTTATGTTTTTTTTCCTTTTTTTAATACCTTGCGGACAGATTCTTATAGATTCAACGATGCAGGGGCTGGAACAAGCACGGGACCAAAAACTATTGATAAGAAGAATAGGAAAAAAAGGGCAGCTAAAACTCAATCTCCTGACGAACCTAAGAAGCTCAAAATTTCCAGAGATGTGGATCTGTTCTTTACAAAAATTTTAAGGAAGCCAATCTACAAAGAACTGTAAAATCCCCCAAACCATTCTTTTATCTGTTATTTTGTTCCATTTTGTTAGATCTGTCAACCTATAGTGAAATATTAGTTTGACTTGTTCATATATTTTTCCCTAGTCTATGTAATAGATCCTTCGGCATTCTTTTATGTATATAGTTCATAGTCTGTTTTTTTCAAGGAGCATATATGACTTAAGCCATTCAGTGTTATAACCTTTTTTGTCAGTGGTATCAAGCACAAACATCCAGTATAACAATAAGTTTCCACTTCAACATCCATTTTTTCTCTCTTATTGGGTAGAACAAAAATTTTGATGCTTAAAACAACTTTCAATTCCTCAACACACAGATTCACTTAATACATAATTTCTCCAGCGTTTTTCCTTGTTATATTTTATTTTTCATTACAACTTTTTTATGTAAACTTTTATTCAAAATTAGGTCACTCAAATTCAATTTTAGTTCACCAAAAAAATCAAATTTAGTTCACTCTCATTTAAAATTAGTTCACTCTAAATTCATATATTTAGTTCACCTTATTCAAATTCAGTTCACTAAAATTGAAATGTAGTTCACCTGATTCAAATTTAGTTCACTCTCACTCAAAATTAGTTCACTGAAATTTAAATTTAGTTCATTCAAATTCAAATTTAGTTCACCTTATTCAAAATTAGTTCACTTGCAATCAAAATTAGTTCACTCAAATTGAATTTTAGTTCATTCAAATTCAAAATTAGTTTACTCAAATTGCATTTTGGTTCAGTAAAAACAAAAATTTAGTTCACTCAAGTTCAAAATTAGTTCACTCAAATTCAAATTTAGTTCATTCATATGCAAATTTAGTTCACCTTATTCAAATCTAGTTCACTCTCATTCAAAATAAGTTCACCATAAATTCATATTTAGTTCACCTTATTCAAATTCAGTTCACTAAAATTCAAATGTAGTTCACCAGATTCAAATGTAGTTCACCTGATTCAAATTTAGTTCACTCTCATTCAAAATTAGTTCACTCAAATTTAATTTAGGTCATTCAAATTCAAAACTAGTTCACTCGCATTCAAAATTAGTTCACTCAAATTCAATTTTAGTTCATTCAAATTCAAAATTTGTTCACTCAAATTGCATTTTGGTTCACTAAAAACACAAATTTAGTTCACTCAAATTCAAAATTAGTTCATTCAAAATTCATATTTAGTTGACATTATTCAAATTTAGTTCACTAATTCAAAATCAGTTCACTCAAATTCAAATTTAGTTCATTCAAATTCAAATTTAGTTCATTCAAATTCAAATTTAGTTCATTATCATTCAAATTTAGTTCACCTTATTCAAATCTAGTTCACTCAAAATTCAAAATTAGTTCACTCTAGATTGATATTTAGTTCACCTTATTCAAATTTAGTTCACTCAAATTCAAATGTAGTTACCTGATTCAAATTTAGTTCACTCTCATTCAAAATTAGTTCACTAAAATTTAAATTTAGTTCATTCAAATTCAAATTTAGTTCACCTTATTCAAAATTAGTTCACTTGCATTCAAAATTAGTTTACTCAAATTGAATTTTAGTTCATTCAAATTAAAAATTAGTTCACTTAAATTGCATTTTAGTTCAGGAAAAACACAAATTTAGTTCATTCAAATTCAAAATCAGTTCACTCGCAATTCATATTTAGTTGACATTATTGAAATTTAGTTCACTCATTCAAAATTAGTTCACTCAAATTCAAATTTAGTTCATTCAAATTCAAATTTAGTTCATTCAAATGCAAATTTAGTTCATTATCATTCAAATTCCGTTCACCTTATTTAAATCTAGTTTACTCTCATTCAAAATATGTTCACTCAAAATTCATATTTAGTTCACTAGAATTCAAATTTAGTTCACTCTTATTCAAATTTAGTTCACCGTTTTCAAATTTAGAACACTCTAATCCAAAATTAGTTCACTCAAATTAAATTTTAGTTCACCTTTTTTATATTAAGTTCACTATCATTTATATTTAGTTTACCTGATTCAAATTTAGTTCACTCGAATTCAAAATTAGTTCACTCAAAATTCAAATTTAGTTCACCCTATTCAAATTTAGTTCAGTTTCATTCGAAATTAGCTCAATTTTAGTTTGTGTCCTTCAAATTTAGTTCACTCAAATTCAATTTTAGTTCTCTCAAAAATCAAATTTAGTTCACTCTCATTCAAAATTAGTTCACTCAAAATTTATTTTTTCCAATTTAGTTCACTCTCGTTCAAAATTAGTTCACCCAAGTTCAATTTTAGTTCACCTTATTCAAATTTAGTTCACTCATTCAAAATTAGTATGCCCAACTTCAATTTTGGTTCACCTTTTTCAAATTTAGTTCGCTCAAATTCAAATTTAGTTCACTCTCCTTCGAAATAGTCAACTAAATTTGAATAATCTTTTAAATGCAATAAGATAAGAAGGGATACTAGGAATTTATAGCTAACTTCCAGGGGAAGGAAGTCTGCCAACAAGGCCTTTCGAACATATATACCACTACGTGATGCATTTTATCCTTCCATAGACTTTTCACGAGGTGACTCAGTTCACACGACAGTAGTTCTACTGCATGTGAACTTTAACTTTTTCAACAACCTGTCCACAACGACCTAAATGAAGTGTCTATTTTTTTCCTGAAACTGTCACCAGTCATCTTGCCCAATTCATGTAACATATATATGAGTAATACATGAAGCACTGGAATTGTCTCCTGAAACTGCATTTTCCCGATATATCAGTAACAGATGAAGCATTTAAAATCAAAGCAAACAAAAATATTTCAACAATTACTACAAAATTCGGAGCAACGCCTCGATCTGAGTTCTCGCTGGCTAATTCTCTTTCGAGTCCTTTGGTAGAAGCTTCCTGTGACACCACCGACGGGTTGGTCGAATCTAGGGCGGTGAATCTACACCGCCACCGTCGCCAATTCCGTCCCTTGTCCACGGTTCTCCTCATGCGTTCTTCTATAATTTTTTATTTACACACACTCGTGGGCCCAGTTTCTTTGAGAAGTGGGTCTAAGGCCAAACTTACAGGTGGACCTGTGGGCATAACCGGTGCTTCAAAACAAAGAAAATAGCAGGGCCTAAATGCAAACAACCATATTAAATCACCAAAACCACTTTTTCCAATCTTTCTTCTCGAATCCACTTTCTCTGGCGATTTCCCCTTATTCTTCAAATTTCGTCTCCAAATCCGCTCCCCTCCACGGATCTACAAGTACTATTCTACTCTTCTCGATTCCCCACTACTGCAAGAACTACCTACTAGTATGTAACAATCTCTACTGTTTTCTATTTCCCATGACGAACTAGAACTAGAACAGAGACGAAACTAGTTAGAATTTACGTCCAAGGATCTTTCGCGTGTTTAAATCTAACCTGAAGCACCATCATCTGGCATGTTTTTCTTCCCTTGTGTCTGGAAACCTAGAATTTATTAGGTGGTCTACATGTTGTAAATGTAGTAGCACAACAAAGGAATTTAAAAAAAAATCCAAACCTAAATGTTCACAAGTGTGAGCATGCATCGAACACACACACTAGGAAGAGAGAGGTATTCTGATGATTCGGTGAAATCATTTTTGGATGGGGAAAGCTACCCTAAATATCTGATGCAGTGTTGATAAGTTGAAGAGAACCAATCTCTTTGATTGGAGAACACCTAGCTACTTTTTTGGTCTGTGTAGATAATCTAGTATAATCTGTTCTTGTCTGCCGGCTGAGACAACCAATCGTTGTGGAGAACTGTTCTATTCTATTAGGATGTACTCCCTCTGTACATTAATATAAGATCATTTAGATCACTAAAGTAGTCATCTAAACAATCTTATATTAGTTTACAGAGGTAGTAGCATTTTTCTATTACACTCTATAACTTTTTTTAGTGTCACGATTTTTCAACTAGTGCAGCTTTAGCTGTCGGCTTTAGTTGCCTCAAGTTAAATTTCTGCTACTGGTTCATTCGCTGTGTTAGGTTTAACAGAATAGCAAATGATATGGTATCTACATCATTCAGGTACATGGGAAGCTTCGTCGAAAACTTTTAGTATCAAATGGTCAGACCCAATTTAGTTCGATTAAGTAGTAGTTTTTCCATCTGACACCCATGTTGTCCACTGATGATTTGAGTCTTCTTTTTTTTGCATAATGCAATGAGTAGCATGCTTACTAGATCCACCTTTCAACACTCGTTTCTTTTTAGACAAGCACAATCATCAGCTGGACTTTTTATGCAGATGTCTGCTATGGAAGAAACTGTATTGAAGAAGAGGCGGCCAATATCTCCTTGCAATTGAATTAAATGGAAATCATCCTCCTAAAAGGGAAAAAGTAAGGCACAGGTTTCCTTTTTTTCTTCTTCTTTTTTCCTGCTTAAAATGCCTGCTAGTTTATTTCTCTCCTATTTCACAAACCCTTTTTGTTGGTTGTGATATTTACACTATCAAAACATGTACCAATACAAATTCTCGTAGTAAACCCTTTATTTAATTATAAGTTATTCAGATATTTTCTAGTTGCTGGTTGTTTAATTATTAGCCTTCACTTGTAATATATCCATTTCCTTTATTTACCAATAGTTAAGTCATTCCTACAAAGTCATGTAAGTTAAAATGCTTTTTTTCTTGTTCGCCAAAGCTTTCCATTTATGGCATCGCTTTCCTTTAGTTTAGCAATGACCCAACATGACTTTCTTGCTATACCATTTTATAGGGATTTCGGCTATTCAAATGAATCAATTATGTTCGTGCAACCATTTTCCATTTCAAGATAAATGTAAGCTCCTAACATTTTTCTTTGGTTGTTCCAAACAGACTCAAAAAATTATTCCCTTTTTAAAAGTATAAGCATTCTGTTAATCTATTTTGCAGGGTTTTGAAGCAAAGTAGCTTACCTATGCACCTCGCAGATCTTCAATGTCCAAAATGATTTTCATGTTCAGTTCAATACACTTTTTTTCTTTTAAAGATTTTATCAGTGTAGTCCAGTTTCATATTGTAATAAGTTCTCACACTGGGACTTGTTCTTTTCATTCTCATAAGACATTTTTTTAGTGTTGATGCATTTTTTCGTTCTGAATAAATGTTACATAAACCGTACACTCAAGTTCAGTTTTTTTCATTATTATAAGACATATTTGTACATCAATCAAATTTTCTTAAAGAAGTAGTAGTTCTGATAATTTTATTCTTTCCTATCTATTCCTTTTTTCTGAAAGATAGCTGCAACCATCGAAACACTCGAACAAATCAGTTCCCGGTCGAACCACCTATCAAAAAAGTCGAAAAGAAAAAAAATCCCAGCGAAGGAGGATGGGCCGATCGAGCCAACAGCCCAATAACATATGCAGTAGGCGCCAGTACTCCTAACCGGCGCAGAAGGCGCCGATTAGGAGCTCTCTGAGAGCAGAGGGGATCGGGGCTAGGTTTAGGTTAGGTTAGTTGGGCCGGCCTGACCGAGTGGCCTACGGCTGGGCTCGCTGCTATCTCTCTCTCTCCCTTCTTTCATTTACAGGAAATAGAAAGAAATAAAAGGAGAGAAAAGAAAAGGTTTGGGAAAGAATTTGGGCATGGAGATTATTTTCCTGGACTCAAAAAAATGAGTTTGACCCAAGGAAAATGGAAATGAGCATGTGGGTGAAGATTGAATTTAATTCAAATGGGTTTGAATAGGAAGCGGGTGTGGAAGGTCCAAAAAAATGTTGAGAATTTTGGAGGAGCCTCGATAAATGGAAAATGAATTTTTGGCAAGGTTTGGAAGTTAAACTCGAAGCAGAAAAGGCATGGGATTAAATTGCAAGTGTGTTTATGGGTGATTCCGAATTAATGGAATATTTTATTATAGCTCCCTAATAATATTAGGAGGATATGTTATATAGAGAAATCACCATGTGAATTCCCTCAATTTAAATAGATCAAAAGATCTATGCCATTTATTAATTTGAGTTGCAAAAATTTAGTGACATGATGGCATGATGAATTGATGCAATGAAACAAACAAACAAATAATTAACACGGCGATAACGAAAATAGCGGGAGGCATCTGGAGCATTGGTCTTGGGGCGTCACAACTCTCCCCCACTAACAGAAGATCTCGACCCGAGATCATAGGAGGAAACGGAAGGGGAAGAGGAAGAGGTAAAAGAAAGTTGCTCTTAGACAAACGAGTGAAACGAAAGAACCTTGAGAGGTTGAACAACTCGAAAGAAATGGTGCAATGGAGATGAACGAAGTTGAGAGCACTCCGGTAGAAAGGAGGAACGGGGAATATGAAGAGAATCAAGAGCTCATGAGACAAGATAGACTATGAAATCACTCCGGTTAGGACAAGATAGAAAAGGAATAAGAATGAAAGAATTCAGATAGCATCCTGATAGAAAAGAAAAGCCGAGGTTGACAAGATGAAAGACTTGAAAAAAAAGGACACAACACTCCGGTAAAATGGATAAGATAGGAAATAACATGATCTTGGCGAAACGAGATAATGGGTCGAAGAAAGCAACATCACAATGCCTCCGGAACCAAAGAATAGAAGCTAAATCGTTGGAAAGAAAAGAAGGGAGAAGCAAATGACAAATTCTACCACAATTGAATTTGAAAAGCATCCTTACAAAGAATGATTGAACAGAGTTGTTGGAAAATCCACAACGAAAGAATACGCTTGTTGTGGGCTTATGGAAAACATCTCAACATTTGAGGTGAAAAGTTGCCACTAATGGAAAGAATTTGCTTGCTTGAGGTTAACGAAGGGATAAAACTTCTTTCACCGAGAGGATACATAGAGAACTTGGGTCATGGATAATCACCAGAATAGCAACATTCCTTAGGGAAGGCTTTAGGTGAAATATAACCCAAGATAGCTCATTCCTGAACGAAGAGAAAAATGATGGGTTTAAATATCTCATTCCTGACAACTTGTGAATCATGAAACACGAAGGGAATTGTCAAGAAAGACATAACACCACCTCAAAGACAAGGTAGAAAGGATTTGCACTTTGAAATGCAAGACGAGGAATAGCTGAGCTCCAACAAGAATCTTGAAGAACACTTTGAGA
This sequence comes from Elymus sibiricus, assembly GCA_039707655.1. Taxonomy (NCBI): domain Eukaryota; kingdom Viridiplantae; phylum Streptophyta; class Magnoliopsida; order Poales; family Poaceae; genus Elymus; species Elymus sibiricus. The sequence goes on along the minus strand of CM077668.1, from coordinate 15,367,595 downwards.
ATGAATTAAATCCTTAATGAACCACCATTCAGAACCTCTTGGAAGAACTCCGGAAATGAAAGGATGCTAGAAAAGAAATGAAGGTTGAAAAGAATAAGATTGAAGCCTTGCAATGATTTAGATGGAGCTTTGTGATGAGATAATGAGAAAACTTTGAACTCCAGAAACAAAATATGTACAACTTAGAACCGAGGACTGATATCAAGAACGATCGCCGAAAGAAGGAATTAAATCACCTCGATGAACTAAGAATAAGAATTATGTCATGCATACCCTTCATCAAGTTAAATTGATGACCAGCAACGGATTTGGCATGCCACTTATTCTTCTTGAAATGGATTGAGGACAGATATTGTGCAAACTTGGGAAGGTCTTCAACGAACCACCGGTAAGAATTTGGAAATGAACGAATGAAAAGAGAGCGAATCGCCGGGAAGAATTAGAAAACAAATGAAAATACTTGAGGGAATTTAGGTACAAGAGAACGAAGAGATCACGAGCTGACTAAAGAATACTTGAATGATGCACCAGAAGAATTTGAGAACGAGAGATGAGCGTTGAGAATGAATAATTCTTCTGAATGACGGCCTTCGGAGAATCAAAAATGGAAATAACTCATGAAATGCTCCGGATGGGTATGAAAAGAATTTCTCACAATCGAAAACAATTGTGAGGATGGCATGAAGCTAGAACCACAAATCTTCAAGAGAACGGATGAGAGAAATTCTTCTTTGGTCTTCCAATGCTGAGAATGATGACGAGAACCACCACGAAGAATTTATGAGATACTCCGGAATAATGACGAATGGAACGGTTGAGCCAAATTTGAAAAGCATTTGAATGCGATCTTGGAGAAGGCAATTGACTGATGGAATCCATTCTTACGTCAAACTTTGGAAGAATATGAGAATAACTCCAGGAAAAATAAGAAGAGTCAGATAAGATCCTGGGAGAAACCTGTGGGTTATGGGCCCACTCAAAAGAAACACCGTTGGAATTGATTGCTTGAAATAGAGATTGCACCGGTTAGATTTAAACGGCTTGAATGAAATAAAAACCTCAAAATAGAACGAACGGGTCTTGAATGGAAACACAAATCTTCTGAGATAATTTCTGCGCTCCAGATATGAATAGAGAGAGGTGAATAAACAAGAGAGGCTTGGGTAAGAATTTCCAACACAGGAAAAACATTAGAATCAAAGAAAAGGATATGATGAACACCGAGAGCTTGAATTTAGACCACCAGAGAAGAAAACGAGAACGAAGAATGATGACTTGTAGCTCCTGAGCTTCTTCATGAGAATCACCGGTTAAGAACATTGAAGGAAAAGAATGGAAAGACTTCTCACGAATAAAATGGATACTTGATTTGAGAATTTTGACTCCGCAAGGAAAAGGGTGGGAGGGTTGGGAAAATAAAGACAACTTGGGATGGGTGAAACGAACGCCGTTGAGAAAAACTAAGAATTGATCTTGCAAAAGTTGAAAGGATCGAATTAATTCGAGGAGAAGCACGTCGGTTGAAAAAGAATTAACATGACAATCTTGATGATCAAGAAGGATTAGCACTCTCATAGAAATATGAGAACACCGCTTAGGAAAGGTATGGAATCAACACTTGACTTCGAAGCAACTCAAAAACCACAACAAAAACAAAACAAAGGATTTGGTTTCGAGAATAAGCCGGAAACAAATACATAACCCCTCATGCATTTGTCAGAAGGATAATCCTAGGTAACTACTTGAATTCCCACCTAAGAACTCCCGAAACTTCTTGGTTATGAGATCAAGTTGCGGGTCCAGGAACCTACTCAGCAATCAACAACCTAATCAGCTGCATCTGCATCCGCAACCCTTAACACACAGCCGAGAAACTTCACAAATTTGTCTACCTCAGACCTTTGAAAACACAGCGATACTAGTCATGGTAGATCATCCAAGCTATCTCCTCCAGTACTGGGGAAAATTCACGGCACTATTTGCCACCACAAAAAGTATAGAAGCGTTTCGATGTCGGCGTCCTCGGGTATTCAGGAACTGAAACGATAGCGAATGTGACAAGAACCCCTTGGAGATCAACTCCCCGGGTCCAATCCATACGGTCAGTAGGCACGAAGACAGAATTCCCGTCACAACGATATCATAACGATTCCAAAATACCCGCGTGATCCTAAAAAAAATTTGAGTGAGAAGAGTAGTAGAAACAAAACACCTACGTCACAATTCCTCACCAGAGCGACGAAGGGGATAAGGAGTAAAAAGAATTCCTACTCTCCGATATATAACTAGACTCAAAATAGTTTTTCTTCTAGACTCGTCAATGGTTCGATCAATCAAGGGGGCTCCTATGGTCGGTCGAGGCTCTGATACCAACTTGTCACGCCCAATATGCGATCCTATCCTCAAGGGACTAGAAAGTTCCACCAAGGATAGAAGCGCATATCGAAGACGCTTCGCAAGGTGGATATCATTACAACATATCATGTACTGAATAGATGAGAATACCAGATGAAGGCTTACACTCGCCACAAGCTACAGCATGAATACATCAATACATAGCAATCATCATACAGAAGAGCAGGATCCGACTACAGATGAAATCAAACGAAAAAGAAGAACGACATCCACCCTGCTAATCCCAGGCTGCCAACCGGGAACCCATCCTATGATCGACGAAGAAGAAGAAGCAGAAGAACTCCAAAAGCAAACATGCATCACGCTCACGTCAAATCATCGCTTTACCTGTACCTGCACCTATTATTGTAGTAATCTATGAGCCACGAGGACTCAGCAATCCCATAGCCATGGGTAACAAGACTATCAAAGCTTAAATGGGTATGGAAGGGTAAGGTGGTGAGGTTGCAGCAAGCACTAAGCATTGCATGGTGGCTAACTTACGAGTACAAGAATAAGAAGAGTAAACTACGCATAACGGTCGCAAACTAATAATGATCAAGAAGTGATCCTCTACACCTACTTACGAGTCAAACATAACCCCACCGTGTTCTCTTCCCGAACTCCCTCGAAAAGAGACAATCACGGTTACGCACGCGGTTGGTGTATTTTAATTAGAATTAGTGTGAAATTCTCTACAACCGGAGGTTATAAATTTCCAAGTCACCACATAACCACGGGCACGGCTTCGCGAAAGATTTAACCCTGCACGGGTGCTCCAAGTAGTCCATTATAAATTAACACATGCATCCGATGGAACATCCTCACACCATGATAACACGATGCTTACGATAAGGAATTCCGGTGGACAAGGCATTCATAGAAGGTAAAACTAAACCAGCAAGACCTCCCGACGTGTCGACGATCCCGATAGGAGCCGCGTATCTCGTTCTTAGGACACGGCGGATAAGCGACGCGTACAGGTGCCAAATACCCCAAGTTGCCAAGGGGCGGCCCCGCAAAGTGCTCTAGTTTTGGACCAGCACCATCAGCACTGGCCCACCTGTATTATGTGGAATTAAGAATCCTCGAGGTGATCAGCCCCTATGCATTAATTAATTAATTTTAGTATTATTATGTTGACAAATTTTAAAACCAAAGTTGGGCCTTTCTGGAGAAGTTTATCCTAAAACGAATGATCAGGGGGGTTCCCATATGCCCCACATGTGTTAGAAGCGCTCATCAAGGAACATAACACCGGTATTACGGAAACTAGGGCGGCATGAGTGGAACAAAACACCAGGCAAAAGGCCGAGCCTTCCACCTATTACCAAGTATATAGATGCATTAATTAAATCAGAGATATTGTGATATCCCATCATATCCATGTCCCAACATAGAACAACCTGAAACTGCACCTGGAACTAGCAATGCTATAAGAAAGGGGCTGAGCAAAGCGGTAACATAGCCAAACAACGGTTTGCTGGGTAAGGGTTGTTAGAGGCTGTATCATGGCATATGGAAGGCTGACATATATGTGGTAGGAAGCGCGACATAGCGATAGCAACGAGACAACTAGCAAGCAAAGATAGTAGAGATATCCAAGGTCATGATCATCTTGCCTGAAATCCTGCTAGGAAGAAGACCGAATCCGTGAAGTAGTTGAACAGCGTAGTCGAATGAATCCTCACACTTCGCAACATAACCGGACTATTGGGAAGAAGCACAACCGGAAAGAAGCAAACAACATGGTAAACACACAAGCATAAACATGGCATGATGCACAATCAAGTATGATGCATGTCCGGTTTAAGGATGCATAGCATGGCAAAGTGCAACAATCAAAACTACATATTAAGTGAAGCTCATGGCGAAACTCCACAACAATTATTTAGTTCACTCCTGTTTATGCGCATGACAAAATTAAATGTTGTTAAACATGGCAAGAGGTGAATCATATTTAATCTACCTATCTAGGCAATTTAAATGGGGCCGGAAACAACACAAAACAATTTCGGAAACTCCCCATATGTAATTTTGAATTTGGTACTGTTCTGCCTAAAACACAATTTTAAATTTGTTAAACAGGAAAATAAAGTGCACCATGATAATCTACACATTTTTCTACCCCATTTACATATAAAGTTTATTTAATTCAGAGCTACGGTTAGCTAGTTATGAAATAAATCATTTTAGCATGTCATTTAGCAATTTTTAATTCAATCAACAATTTTAATGTTGTTAATATGCATGAGGATGGCATTCCAAGTTGATGCAAATTTTATGAAAAAGGTGGAATAAAAGGACATGGAGCATTTGTCACCATGGTGAAAAGAAAGGGGTGCCACGGCGGCGAAAACGGAAATGATGTCACAACAACATTCCGGTGATCGACAACTCATCGAGATGCCGGTGCAAAAGAAAATAGGATGTGCGGAATGTGCAAGAGTGACGGGGAGTGATCCCAGTTACTGGGTGTCCCACATGTCGGTGGCATGGCAAACGAGGAACGTGCACGAAACAATTCAGACACGGTGTGACACGAACATCTCATCAACACACGAATGCATTCGTCCATGGGTCGTCGTCTCGGCGGTTATACCATCGAAGGAAGCGTTCGGGGCGGTTTGAGCTCATCGAGGGAAGTAGAGGTACACGGCGACGGTAGTGGAAGTAGGGGTACACGTTCGAAGAGGAACTTGGCGCTTCCAAGATCTTCGGAAGTCGTCGTCGAACTTGACGAAAACCACAACGATAGTAGTGGTACACTTGTCATAGCTGTCCGGGGTCATCGGTAGTGGAACTTGAAGCTTCGTCGGGTGTAGTCGTACATGACGGTCTTGACGAACCCAGAGGGGTACTTGGCCAGGATCCAACACAAAGCACCACCAACCAGGCCTCGCTTCACCAATGGTCCTTTGGGCCTTGGCGATGCAATGGGTACGGTCAACAAAAGTGCAACCGTGCAACAGGACGGTCAACGGCACGGGCATGCACATGATCCAGAGGTCGTCGGGGCCAAATAGAGGGCCTTGGCGGCCTTCGATGGAGGCAACAGTGGGGGTTGGGAGGAGCTCGAGGGCAAAACAGCAGGAGGGAGATGAGGTGGAGCCATGGCAAGTGCTCGGAACAGAGGAGCCCTCTGGCTGCTGGTCAATAGGAGGCAGACGCGGCAGAGGGGTTGGAGCCACGGAGAGGGAGGAGGTCGATCAAGGCGAAGCTAGCAGCAGCCCATGGCAGCGCGACATGGAAGGCGGTGCAGCATCAGAGGAGGGGCGTGAGGGCGACGGGTAGCAGCGGAGGTCGCTGGCGGATGGCGGCGTGGAGAAGAAGGGAGGCAGGCGCGGAGAAGAAGAGGGGCGGGCGCGGAGAAGAAGGGAGGCGACGCCATGGGGACGGAGGAAAAAGGGACGGCGCAGGAGGTCCGGCCATGGGGTCGGGGTGAGGAGCACAGGGCACAGAAGGAGAGGAGGAAGCGGCGGACGGCGGCAGCTTGTGTGGTCGGCCGGAGGCGGCGGTGCTCGTGGTGCTGGTCGGCGGAGCAAGCGGGAAAGGGCGCAGGGAGCTCCTCTCCCTAGCGCGGTGTGTGCGCGACGGCGGGCAGAGGGAACAAGTGGAGGGAGAGATCGAGAGCAGAGGGGATCGGGGCTAGGTTTAGGTTAGGTTAGTTGGGCCTTAGGGGAAGTTGGGCCGGCCTAGCCGAGTGGCCTACGGCTGGGCTCGCTGCTATCTCCCTCTCTCCCTTCTTTCATTTACAGGAAATAGAAAGAAATAAAAGGAGAGAAAAGAAAAGGTTAGGGAAAGAATTTGGGCATGGAGATTATTTTCCTGGACTCAAAAAAATGAGTTTGACCCAAGGAAAATGGAAATTTGAATTTAAACTCATTTGAATTTAATTCAAATGGGTTTGAATAGGAAGAGGGTGTGGAGGGTCCAAAAAAATGTTGATAATTTTGGAGGAGCCTCGATAAATGGAAAATGAATTTTTGGCAAGGTTTGGAAGTTAAACTCGAAGCAGAAAAGGCATGGGATTAAATTGCAAGTGTGTTTATGGGTGATTCCGAATTAACGGAATATTTTATTATAGCTCCCTAATAATATTAGGAGGATATGTTATATAGATAAATCACCATGTGAATTCCCTCAATTTAAATAGATCAAAATATCTATGCCATTTATTAATTTGAGTTGCAAAAATTTAGTGACATGATGGCATGATGAATTGATGCAATGCAACAAACAAACAAATAATTAACACGGCGATAACAAAAATAGCGGGAGGCATCTGGAGCATCGGTCTCGGGGCGTCACAACAAAACCCTCGTGAGATCCGTTAGTATAACAAAATAAATTACTACTTTAAGTACTGTTGCAAACCCATTCATATTTTATTTTTGCATTATACCTACTGTACTCTAGCTTCACGATGGCTTATACCCCCCGATACAATCCATAGATTCATCAAAACAAGCAAGTAGTGCATCAAAAACAGAATCTATCAAAAACAAAACAGTCTATAGCAATCAATTTGAAAGCCATAATTTTGTAACTCCAAAAATTCTGAAAAATTAGGATAACGTGGGTAATTCATGTACCAATACAGTGTAAAAATTTCAAATTTTTCTGACGCTCCAGTACAGAAACAAAATTCCAGCACTGGACGCAAAACTTTCTATTTTCCAAACAACATCAATTATACTATCTTCCAAATCATCCTAAAGGCTTAAACACTAATTAAAAACACAAAAACACAATCATACCAGTAGCATAATTGTGAAAACACACAATAACAGAAACAAAAGGTAAAAAATTATTTTATTCATTGGGTTGCCTCCCAACAAGCGCTATTGTTTTATGCCCCTAGCTAGGCATAATGCATAGATTCAAGTATTGTCATCTTTCAAGTTGATTCCATAAGTGGCCCTCATAATGGATTCACATGGTGCTTTAATTCTTTTCCTAGGGAAATGCTCCATATGCTTTTTTTAATGGAAACTGAAATTTTATATTCCCCTCTTTCATATAAATAACGGCACCTATGGTTCGTAAGAACGAATTGCATTCAATGTCAAGTACAATAAAATCAACGGGCACACAGTTCCTATTTGCAAGAATAAGAACATCATTAATTCTACCCAAAGGATTTTTAATAGTAGAATCCGCCAAGTACAAATTAAGTGAACATTCATCTATATTGGTGAAACCTAGCACATCACATAGAGATTTTGGAATTGTGGAAACGCAACCACCCAAATCACATAAAGCATTGCACTCATAATTTTGAATTTTAACTATAATGGTGGGTTCCCACTCATCATATAATTTTCTAGGAATTGAAATTTCTAATTCTAACTTTTCTTCTAACGCTTTCATCATGGTTTCTACGATGTGTTTAGTAAAAGCCCTGTTTTGCTCATAAGTGTTGGGTGAATTTAACATGGATTGTAACAATGAAATGCACTCAATCAAGGAACAATTATCATAATTAAAATCTTTGTAATCCAAGAGAGTGGGCACATCGCTATTTAAAGATTTTACCTCTCCAAACCCACTTTTAGCAATTTTTTCATCAAGATTTTCACCCTCCAAATTATGGGAACGCCTTCTAGCTAAAGTTGACTCTTCTTCAGTCCCCTTTTCATCATGTTTTATATTGCTAAACAAAGAATCAATAGATGAAACACCAATCATTTTGATATCCTCATCATTACTACGATAGAAACCAGGAGGAATCACTTTTTCTAAAAATTCTCGTTTAGCTTTTAGCATGGCGGTTCTTTTCTTACTCTCATCCATGGAGACATATCAAGATTTAATTGATTCACTAATATCAATTTTGGGTGGCAAAATTTTAGTCTTGAGATTTTCCACATCATGAATAATTCTATGAATGCTCCTTGACATATCCTCAAGTTTACTCAATTTTTCTTCTATCGTAGTGTTGAAAACTTTTTAAGCATTAATAAATTCCTTAATATTACTTTCAAGATCAGAGGGCATCCTATTATTATTATTATAAGAATTAACATAAGGATTGCCATAATTATTAGAGGAATTTCCAAGAAACGGTCTAGCGTTGAAATTACCTCTATAAGCATTATTATTAAAATTGTTTCGCGAGACAAAATTCACATCTACGGGATCATTATTTTGCTCAATAAAAGTGGACAATGGCACATCATTAGGATCAATATGAGCATTTTTACTGGCAACCAATTTCATAAGCGCATCAACTTTATCACTCAAAGTACTAATTTCTTCAATAGAATTCACTTTTTTACTAGTAGGGGTTCTTTCGGTATGCCATTGTGAATAATTTGCCATAATATTATAAAGCAATTTAGTAGCTTCTCCCAAAGTAATTTTCATAAAAGTACCATCCGCGGCGGAACCTAAAAGATTTCTAGAAACAAAATTCAATCCCGCATAAAAATTTTGTATGATCATCCATAAATTTAAACCTGCTGGCTCGTGGCCACCTCCTCTGGCGTCTGGTCTTCTCCCGAAGATTCTAGTGTTTATCTTTTCCAGAAAAAAATCTCCAAAAAGTTTCGTGGCATTTGGACTTTGTTTGGTATTGACTTTCTGTAAAACCAAAAATAGGCAGAAAACAGCAACTGACACTGGGCACTAAGTTAATAGGTTAGTCCAAAAAATGATATATAATTGCTGTAAATGTATATAAAAACATCCAAGATTGATAATATAACAGCATGGAACAATCAGTGATGTCTACTACACAACTTGTTCTTGTAGACTCGTGTTGGGCCTCCAAGCGCAGAGGTTTGTAGGACACTAGCAATTTTCCCTCAAGTGGATGACCTAAGGTTTATCAATCTGTGGGAGGTGTAGGTTGAAGATGGTATCTCTCAAGCAATCCTGCAACCAAATACAAGAAATCTCTTGTGTCCCCAACACACCCAATACAATGGTAAATTGTACAGGTGCACTAGTTTGGCGAAGAGATGGTGATAAAAGTGTAGTATGGATAGTAGATATAGGTTTTTGTAATCTGAAAATATAACAACAGCAAGGTAGCAAAAAGTAAACGGGCATAAAAACGGTATTGCAATGCTTAGAAACAAGGCCTAGGGTTCGTACTTTCACTAGTGTGATCTCCCAACATTGTTGACATAGTTGAATCATATGTAAATCCCTCATGTGCGACAAAGAGTTCACTCCAAAGTCATAAATAGTGGAGAACAAACGAAGAAATTGTTGTAGGGAATGAAACCACCTCAAAGTTATCCTTCCCGATCAATCTTTTGAGCCATCCCCATTAATTGTCACAAACAGCCCGAGAGTTTGTACTAGAATAACACCTTAAGATCACTGTTCCAAAAATCTTCCGATTCAGTGATTAATCTTCCAATTTATCGCTAGTCGTGGGGTGACCGATAAGATTATGCCTTATCTTCACCGTTTATCTTTTGGGCCGATTTATCGCTCTGATAAGCGATTTATCGGGAATCTACCAATAAATCGGACCAATTCATAGCACTATGTTTGCAAAAACTATGCTTATTTGTGTTTTGTGGAAATTGTTACGCAATATGTATTGTTGTCCTATTTTGTTTGTCGTTATACGAGGATTCAAAGGCTAGGAATCAAGGTAACACATCTATCCAATATAGTTTTGGTGTTGAATATAGCATATTTTAGTATTGGGAACCTGGGATTTGCAAAAAAATTCCGATTAATAGTCGACAGATAAAATCGATTAATCGACCGATTTCCGATTAATCTCTAATCCCCAGCTGACCGAGACGATAAAGATAAGTGATATCCTCAACAGTGCTTAAGATACACATCAACCAAAACCCTAATGTCACCTAGGCACTCCAATGTCACCACGAGTACCCACGGATTTGATTATATGATATGCATCACATAATCTCAGATTCATCTATTCATACCAACACAAAGAACTTCAAAGAATGCCCCAAAGTTTCTACCGGAAAGTCAAGATGAAAACGTGTGCCAACCCTTATGCATAAATCCCCAAGGTCACGGAACCCGCAAGTTGATCACCAAAACATACATCAAGTGACTCAAGTGAATATCCCATTGTCACCACAGATATCCATATGCAAGACGTACATCAAGTGTTCTCAAATCCTTAAAGACTCAATCCGATAAGAAAACTTCAAAGGAAAAACACAATTCATCACAAGAAGATAGAGAGGGGAAAACTCCATATGATTCATCTATATCAACAAAGCTCGCGATACATCAAGATCGTGCCATCTCAAGAACACGAGAGAGAGAGAGATCAAACACATAGCTACTGGTACAAACTCTCAGCCCCAAGGGTGAACTACTACCTCCTCATCATGGAGATTGCCGGGATGATGAAGATGGCCTCCGGTGATGCCTTCCCCCCTCCGGCTGGGTGCCGGAAAAGGGCTGTAGATGAGATCGTGGAGGTATAGAGGCTTGCGGCGGCGTAAAAACTCATCTAGGTTTACTTTCGGGGGTTTCTAAATTTATATGATTTTTTGGCGTTGGAATCACATGAAGAAGGGCCACAGGGGGGCCACGAGGCACTAGGGCGCGCCTGGGGGGGGAGGGTGGCGCGCCCTGGTAGCTCGTGGAGCCCCTGTGGGTCTTCTGGCATCCTCCCGAAGTTTCTAGTGTCTCTTATGTTCCAGAAAAAATCGTCAAAAAGTTTCGCTGCATTTGGACTTCATTTGATATAGATTTTCTGGAAAACCAAAAACAAGCAGAAAACAGCAACTGGCACTGGGCACTAGGTCAATATGTTAGTCCATGAAAATCATATAAAAGCCATATAAAGGTGCACCAAAATCATAAAAAACTATAATAAACATGGCATGAATACTTCATAAGTTATAGATACGTTGGAGACGTATTAATCAGCGCTCCATCCCAAAAGTCTTCTCCTTATTTTTTCTAGGCCAAATGGGCTTATATACCAGAAAAGGGGCACCGGAGGCTGGCCAGGGGCCCCATAAGCCACCAGGGTGCGCCGGGGGGGAGGTGATACGTCTCCAACGTATCTATAATTTTTGATTGTTCCTTGCTGTTATATTATCAATCTTGGATGTTTTTATATACATTTACAACAATTATATATCATTTTTTGGCACTAACCTATTAACTTAGTGCCCAGTGCCAGTTGCTGTTTTCTGCCTGTTTTTGGTTTTACAGAAAATCAATACCAAACGAAGTCCAAATGCCACGAAACTTTTTTGAGGTTTTTTTCTGGACAAGATAAACACTAGAAGCTTCGGGAGAAGACCAAACGAAAAAGGAGGTGGCCACAAGCCACCAGGGCGCGCCTGCCCAGGCGCGCCCTCGTGCCTCATGGGCCCACCTCACTCCGTTTGACCTAATTCCACCAATATAAATTCCCAAACATCAGGAAACCAACAATGGACTCCACCAAATACTTTTTCCGCCACCGCAAGTTTCTGTTCTCGAGAGATCCCATCTGGAGGCCTTCTCCGGTACTCCGCCGGAGGGGGAATCGATCACGGAGGGGCTCTACATCAACCTTGCTGCCTTTCCGACGATGCATGAGTAGTTTACCACAGACCTTCGGGTCCATAGTTAGTAGCTAGATGGCTTCTTCTCTCTTTTTGATCTTCAATACAATGTTCTCCTCGATGTTCTTGGAGTTCTATCCGATGTAATCACTTTTTGTGGTGTGTTTGTTGGGATCCGATGAATTGTGAGTTTATGATCAGATTATCCATGAATACTATTTGAGTCTTCTCTGATCTCTTTTATGCATGATTATTATAGCTTCGTATTTCTTCTCCGATCTATTGATTTGGTTTGGCCAACTAGATTGATTTATCTTGCCATGGGAAGAGGTGCTTTGTAATCGGTTCGATCTTGCGGTGCTCAATCCCAGTGACAGAAAGGGACATGACACGTATGTATCGTTGCTATTAAGGGTAAAATGATGGGGTTTATTCATGCATGAGTTTACTTTGTCTACATCATGTCATCGTTCTTAAGGCGTTACTCCGTTCTTTATGGACTTAATACACTAGATGCATGCTGGATAGCGGTCGATGTGTGGAGTAATAGTAGTAGATGCAGGCAGGAGGCAGTCTACTTGTCTCGGATGTGATACCTATATACATGATCACTGCCTTGGATATCGTCATGATTATTTGCTTTTCTATCAATTGCCCAACAGTAATTTGTCTACCCACCGTATGCTATTTTCTTGAGAGAAGCCTCTAGTGAAAACTATGGCCCCCGGGTCAATTACTAAAACCCTAAAAATATTTGCTGCACTTTTTATTTATTTATTTTATTTTGTATTTTTGTTTCAATCAATCTATCTATCATATACTATTTAATCTTGCAATTGACCGCCGAGGGATTGACAACCCCTCGTTTGCGTTGGGTGCAAGGATTTGTTGTTTGTGTGCAGGTACTGCTAACGAGGTGTTGCGTGGTTCTCCTACTAGATTGATAACCTTGGTTTCATAACTGAGGGAAATACTTACTTCTGCTGTGCTGCATCATCCCTTTCTCTTCGGGGATAATACCAGCGCAAGCTACAAGTAGCAGGAAGAATGTCTGGCGCCGTTGCCTGGGAGACATCATCAACATCTATCAAGTACCTTTGCATAAACTCTCTTCTCCTTGCATTTATTTGATTTGCCACTTGTTTTCATCTCCCCCACTTTTCTAATTTTTTTTACAAAAATACAAAAATATTTTCCGTTTGCCTTTTTCTTGTTTGCTATCTTTGCTTGTTTTGCCATGTGCCTTCTATTTGCTTGCATCTTCGCTTGCTAAAAATCTATTGATATGGATCCTCATCCACTTGCTAATCTTTTCAAAAGACCCAATTATGTTGAACCAATTGCTATTGAGTTGAGTGCACTTGATTTCCTCTATGAAGTTTTGCTTGAAAATCATGAATCTGAAAATTATGATGAAGTACTGAAAGAAGAAATTTATAAAGTGATTCATGATAGCTCCTTCAATGAAAAGCATGGTTACAATGATGTTATTATAAATTCTATTAGTGTCAATTGTTCTAATGATATGCAAAACCAAAAGCTTGGGGATGATAATTTTGTCATGTCCACTACTTATTGCAATGATCATGATTGGGGTGATGATTATGGTGCTTCTTGTGATCTTGAATACGTATTCGAGCTTCATGACGAATCTATTATTGATAATGATGTTCGCAATACTATTAAAAGTTTCATAATCTTCCAAAGTAGTTTGATAAAAGTTGATGTTAATCCCACTACCCTGTAAGATTACAAAACTTTTATGCATGCGGATCATGAAGATAATATTTTACATGATAGCTATATTATTAAATTTGATTATGATCCTACATGTAATTATTATGAGAGAGGAGAATATGGTTGCAGAAACTTTTATGTTACTCAATTACCTTTCTTGATATTGAAATTATTAGTGTTTCATTCTTCCTATTTGCATATGCTAGATGTAGTTTGTCTTGATAAATTGTTTACTTATAAAATGCCAATGCATAGGAAGTATATTAGACTTAAATACATTTTTCACATGCTTCATGATGCTCTCTTTGTGTTTCAATTATTATCTTTCATGTGAGCATCAATAAAATCTGAAGCTTATCTTAATGGCTATAAAACAATAGCACTTGTTGGAAGGCAACCCAATGAATAGAATAATTTTTTTCTATTATTGTGTGTTTTCACAATTATGCTACTGGTATGATTGTGTTTTTGTGTTTTAAATTAGTGTTTGTGCCAAGTAAAGCCTTTAGGATGATTTGGAAGATAGTATAATTGATGCTGTTTGGAAAACAGAAAGTTTTGCATTCAGTGCTGGAATTTTATTTCTTTACTAGAGCGTCAGAAAAATCTGAAATTTTTAGACAGTATTGGTATATGAATTTCCCACGTTGTCCTAATTTTTCAGAATTTTTGGAGTTACAGAAGTATGACTTTTAAATAGATTGCTACAGACTGTTCTGTTTTTGACAGATTCTGTTTGTTTTTTGACAGAAAGACTGTAAGGGAACCCCGTACAGTATAATTGGTGCAACAGACCCAAATTGCAAGTACCATGCCTTGAACCTGGGTGGGTGGGAAGGCATCAGCCCCTTCTCACCACTAGGCTATGCCTTAGTCTGCGACAGATTCTGTTTTTGATGCACTATTTGCTTGTTTTGATGAATCTATGGATTGTATCGGGGGGTATAAGCCATAGTGAAGTTAGAGTATAGTAGGTATAATGCAAAAATAAAATATGAATGGGTTCGCAACAGTACTTAAAGTAGTGATTTATTTTGTTATACTAACGGATCTCCTGAAGGTATTGTTGAGTTTTGTGTGATTGAAGTTTTCAAGTTTTGGGTGAGATCACGATGGATGAAGGAATAAGGAGTGGCAAGAGCCTAAGCTTGGGGATGCCCGAGGCACCCCAAGGTAATATTCAAGGAAGACTCAAGCGTCAAAGCTTGGGGATGCCCCAGAAGGCATCCCCTCTTTCTTCTACCAACCATCTGTAATTTTACTTGGAGCTATATTTTTATTCGTCACATGATATGAGTTTTGCTTGGAGCGTCATGTATTATATGAGTCTTTGCTTTGTTTGCTTTTTAGTTTGTCACAATCATCCTTGCTGAACACACCTATCTTGAGAGAGCCACACGTTCATCATGATTTGTTAGAATACTCTATGTGCTTCACTTAAAAAAAAATTTAGCTAGGCAGTTGCTCTAGTGCTTCACTTAAATATTTTTGAGCACGGTGGTGGCTATGTTTTGAAGAAATGAACTCTCATGCTTCACTTATATTATTTTGAGAGTTGATAAGATTGAAATTTTGAAGAAGTGAATTCTCAGCTTCACTTATATTATTTTGAGAATTGATAAGATTGAAATTTTGAAGAAATATTTGCACTCTCATGCTTCACTTAAATCTTTTTGAGAGTTGATGATAGTAATGGTAATTTGCACAAGATATGAATTTGGTCCCAAAGTGATGAATATTCAAGAGGGATATAATAAAAACTTTCATATAGATCATTGGATATGATAAGTGTGATTCCTTGCAATAGTTTTGTGATATGGAAATGATAATATGTGAGTAATGTTAGTGAGTAATTGTGATTTAGTAAGAATATTAGTGTTAAGGTTTGTGATTCCCTATGCATGCACGTTGAGTCAATAGTTGTGCAAAGAAATTATATGCTACTTATGGTGCATTATTCGGTGTTAGTTATGTTCGATGCATGTTTATGACCGTTTTCGCTTTTTGGTTGGTTGCTTCTCAATCTATTTGCTAGCCTTCATTTGTACTAAGCGGGAATACTGCTTGTGCATCCAAACTCCTTAAACCCAAGTTGTGCTAAATGAGTCCACTATATCTACCTATATGCGGTATTTCAATGCCGTTCTAAGTAAATTTGCATGTGCCAACTCTAATTTTCAAAATAATTTTTCCGTTTTGTGTGCCCGTACCGCTCATGAAGCGGCAAGGGGTGGCCATTATTTTCCATGCTAGGCGTGTTATTCTCACGATGAGTGTTTATTCACTTGACATTACACAAGAGAGTGGCTGGTAATAGGGATGCCCTGTCCGATAATGAAATCAAAAATAATAACAACAAAATTCCTTGGAAAGTGTTGGTTTGGAGGGCACCCGTGGATACGGCTAGCCATGGATTGTGAAAGAAATGGTGGAAAGGAAATAAATTTTACTTTCTGTTTGGGAACCGCCTATGATGTGTCTAGCATGGAAAATATTGGGAATCCTCGGTCGTTTTCGTTGACAGGAAAAGCATGCCTCTCAAAATATGTTTATCTCTCTGATTTAAGCTTTGAGCTCTGGCACATTTGACAAATCTCTGCTTCCCTCTGCGAAGGGCCTATCTATTTACTTTTATGCAATTTTTATTTTTATTTGAGTCTCCATCTTCTCTTATAAAGCACCAACTAGAGAGCACTATTGTCATACTTGTGCATTGGATGTAGCTAATATTTGAGTGTGTTTCATGAATGGATCAATGATTGAGCATAATGGGCTAGGGATAACTTTCTTTTGCGTTGATATTTTGAAAGACATGGTTGCTTGTTAGCATGCTTGAGTATTTATATCTTCATTTCAAATTATAGACTATTGCTTTGAATCATTCAAGTCCAATGTCCATGCTATAAAAGAAAAGAATATATGATGAATATGATAGGCAGCATTCCACATCAAAAATTCTATTTTTATCATTTACCTACTCGAGGACGAGCAGGAATTAAGCTTGGGGATGCTGATACGTCTCCAACGTATCTATAATTTTTTATTGTTCCATGCTGCTATATTATCAATCTTGGATGTTTTTATATACATTTACAGCAATTATATATCATTTTTTGGGACTAACCTATTAACTTAGTACCCAGTGCCAGTTGCTGTTTTCTGCCTATTTTTGGTTTTACAGAAAATCAATACTAAACGAAGTCCAAATGCCACGAAACTTTTTGGAGATTTTTTTCTAGACAAGATAAACACTAGAAGCTTTGGGAGAAGACCAAACGCCAGAGGAGGTGGCCACGAGCCACCAAGGCGCGCCTGGGGGGGCAGGCGTGCCCTGGTGCCTCGTGGGCCCACCTCAGCTCCGTTAGACCTAATTCCACCACTATAAATTCCCAAAAATTGGGAAACCAACAAGGGAGTCCATGAAATACTTTTTCCGCCGCCGCAAGTTTCTGTTCTCGAGAGATACCATCTGGAGGCCTTCTCCAGTACTCTGCCGGATGGGGAATCGATCACGGAGGGGCTCTACATCAACCATGCTGCCCTTTCGATGATGCGCGAGTAGTTTACCACAGACCTTCGGGTCCATAGTTAGTAGCTAGATGGATTCTTCTCTCTTTTTGATCTTCAATACAATGTTCTCCTCGATGTTCTTGGAGTTCTATCCGATGTAATCACTTTTTGCGATGTGTTTTTTGGGATCCGATGAATTGTGAGTTTATGATCAGATTATCCAAGAATATTATTCGAGTCTTCTCTGATCTCTTTTATGCATGATTATTATAGCTTCGTATTTCTTTTCCGATCTATTGATTTGGTTTGGCCAACTAGATTGATTTATCTTGCCATGGGAAGAGGTGCTTTGTAATGGGTTCGATCTTGCGGTGCTCAATCCCAGTGACAGAAAGGGACATGACACGTATGTATGGTTGCTATTAAGGGTAAAAATATGGGGTTTATTCATGCATGAGTTTACTTTGTCTACATCATGTCATCGTTCTTAAGGCATTACTCCGTTCTTTATGGACTTAATACACTAGATGCATGCTAGATAGCAGTCGATGTGTGGAGTAATAGTAGTAGATGCAGGCAGGAGTCGGTTTACTTGTCTCGGATGTGATGCCTATATACATGATCATTGCCTTGGATATCGTCATGATTATTTGCTTTTCTATCAATTGCCCAACAGTAATTTGTCTACCCAACGTATGCTATTTTCTTGAGAGAAGCCTCTAGTGAAAACTATGGCCCCCGGGTCTATCTAAATCAATTACTAAAACCCTAAAAATACTTGCTGCACTTTTTATTTATTTATTTTATTTTGTATTTTGGTTTCAATCTATCTATCTATCATATACAATTTAATCTTGCAATTGACCGCCGAGGGATTGACAACCCCTCGTTTGCGTTGGGTGCAAAGATTTGTTGCTTGTGCGCAGGTACTGCTAACGAGGTGTTGCGTGGTTCTCCTACTGGATTGATAACCTTTGTTTCATAACTGAGGGAAATACTTACCTCTGCTATGCTGCATCATCCCTTCCTCTTCGGGGATAATAGCAACGCAAGCTACAAGTAGCAGGGGGTGGCGCGCCCTGGTGCCTCGTGGGCACCTGGGTGGCCCCCTTTGGTACTTCTTTTCTCCGGTATTTTTTATTTATTCCAAAATAAATCTTCGTGAAATTTTAGCTCATTTGGAGATGTGAAGAATAGGTATCTCTGACATAGCTTTTTCAGACCCAGGATTCCAGCTGCCGGCAATCTCCTTCCTTATGTAAATCTTGCATATTAAGAGAGAAAAGGAATTTGAATTACTCCACAAAGTGTTATATTGATTAAAAACACTATAAATAACAGTAGGAAAACATGATGCTAAATGGACATATCAACTCCCCCAAGCTTAGACCTCGCTTGTCCTCAAGCGAAAGCTGATATCGATAATCATGTCCACATGTTTAGAGAGAGGTGTCGATAAAAACAAAATACGAACATAGATCTTCTCATGAGCAAGTAACAATTCATCACAACAACGAAGTATAAGACATAAACTTTCTTGAAAACTAACAAACTATGTTCTCAGTCAACAATGCAATTGCAATTCATCATATTTTCAGGAAGGGTCTCATGTAGGAGCTTTTTATCAAGTCCACATACTCAAACATCATTTAGTCTTCTATGATTGCAAACACTCACAACATATATATGGAGCAAAAAGTTTCAGCCAGACACATAGAAAGATAGGGGCTTATAATTTCGCCTCCCAACTTATTTACCTCAAGGGTAATGTCTACAATAATAACTCATGATCACTCATATCCAACTAGATATATGTGCCTAGATCTTTCCCCACCACATGATGCTTGCAAAAGAGAAAAATAAAAGGAATAGAGGAGAACACTATTGACTCTTGCATAAAAAGTAAATACATAAAAGTAAAAGATTGGCCCTTCGCAGAGGGAAGCAGAGGTTGTCATGCGCTTTTTGTTTTTGGTTGCACAAGCTCTTCATGCAAATGAACGTCACTTTATATTGCCCCTTGTGATAGCAACCTTTATTATGCAGTCTGTCACTTTTATTTCTTTACCATCACAAGTTCGTACAAAGCTTATTTTCCCTTACAATAAAAGTTCATACATATTTAGGAGCAATTTTTATTGCTTTATGCACCGATGACAACTTACTTGAAGGATCTTATTCAATCCATAGGTAGATATAGTGGACTCTCATGACTTGAAACTGGGTTTAAGGGTTTTGGATGCACAAGTAGTATCTCTAGTTGGTGCGGATTTTTGGCTAGCAAAGATATTGGGCAAGCACCACATGTTGGAGGATCTATGACAATATAACTTCTATGTGAATATAAGCAAACATAATTCATTACGTTGTCTTCCTTGTCCAACGTCAACAATTTGACATAAAATACTCAATGGGGGCTCACAATCGTAAAAGATGTCCAAGATAGTGTGTTTGCATGTGAATCTTCTCTTCCCTTATTAATTTTTTCATGAATTGCATCATTGACTAATGCTATGCTTGTTAACCTTCAATAAATTTTACCACTTATACTTTTCTTTGTGTAATGTCATTACTTTCCATAAGATTAGCATATGATCTTTTTCATTATTTTCATTGCTAGGATTGAAACATGAAAGTGAAGAAGCAAAAACTCAAACTACTCTTTATTATATAACTCTCAACTCAATTACATAGATAGATAGATCACGAAACTAGCACTCGAAAATAGATCATACTAAACTTTTATTCAACTAAATCACAAAATAACGAAGGATCGAACTAAAAATAGGTAAATATAATAAAAGAGATGGTGATACGATACCGGGGCACCTCCCCCAAGCTTGGCACAAGCCAAGGGGAGTGCCCATACCCATGTACTCAAGTCTCCTTCTTCGGTGATGGTGGTGATGATGAAGTGGTGGGCTTGTCCTCCATGACATTAATTAGGATCTCCTTTAGGCTCTGAATTTCCCGGAGCACATGTTGTATTATCTCTGTATTCTTTTGGACTTCGGCCATAATATGCTTATTCTCTGGCCCCCAAGCATTCTTTCCTGCATCACTTTTACTTGGACGAGAGATGTCCCAATTGGAGGGTATGTGCATACGAGGAGTATTTTCAACCCCGTAATTGTGGACCAAGTTATGAAAGTTGTTACGATGTAACCTGTGTAAGGGCCTCCGAGGAGGAAGCCCTCCTTGTACCTCTGGATTCCCATGGCTCATAGTGCTTCTCCGGGCTTGATGAGGATTTGGGATTGTGGAGATGCCGGCAAGGGTACCCCTCTCGGAAGCCAGAGGGTGGACCTCATGCGAATCTCCATCATCTTCTTCCATGGTAACCTCTCCTTCCTCCCCCCACCTGAGCTCCATCTGCATCAACCAAGCGTCATCTCCCACATTGTTGGAGGAAGAGGAAGACATGATGCCTGGCCTCAAAATCTAATAGAAAACAGCACGAAACAAGAACATAGGGTATTCTTGCAATACGGTGGTCAAAACGTCCGGGAGTATATATAAAGAATTTTTATCTTGCAAAACAAGTATTCCAGAAGAAAACAGAGTCGGGAAGGCTCACGAGGGGCCCACGAGCCACCAGGGCGCGCCCAGGGGGGTGGCACGCCCTGGTGCCTCGTGTGCACCTCGTGGGTCCCCTCGGCTGTTTCTTATTTTTGTATTTTTTCTAGTATTCCAAAACTGACAGAAAGCATTTTTATGGAATTTTTGGAGTCGGTTTACTTACCGTATCATGTACCTCTTCCTTTTCAGGGTTCTGGAGTGTTCTGCAAGGTCTCTCTTATGTATTCCTCCGGTGTCATAATTTGAATATTGTTTGTCTCAACATTAATAGGTGTACCTGAGATGTAATGCTTAATTCTTTGCCCATTGACCACCTTCGGATTAGTGCCTTCGGCGTTATTCATCTTAATGGCTCCAGAGCGATAAACTTCCTCAATGATATACGGTGCTTCCCATTTAGAGAGAAGTTTTCTTGCAAAAAATCTAAAACAAGAATTGAACAATAGAACATACTCACCCACTTTGAATTCCCGTTTTTGAATTCTTTTATCATGCCATCTTTTAACTTTTTCTTTAAACAATTTGGCATTTTCATAAGCTTGGGTTCTCCATTCATCTAGCGAGCTAATATCAAATAACCTCTTTTCACCGGCAAGTTTAAAATCATAATTGAGTTCTTTAATTGCCCAATATGCTTTATGTTCTAACTCAAGAGGTAAATGACATGCTTTTCCATAAACCATTTTATAAGGAGAGATACCCATAGGATTTTTATAAGCAGTTCTATAAGCCCATAATGCATCGTCAAGTTTCTTAGACCAATTCTTTCTAGATCTATTGACGGTATTTTGCAAAATTAACTTTATTTCTCTATTGCTCAATTCAACTTGACCACTAGATTGAGGGTGATAGGGAGATGCAATTCTGTGGTTGACATAATATTTAGCAAGAAGTTTACGGAATGCACCATGAATAAAATATGAACCACCATCAGTCATTAAATATCTAGGGACTCCGAACCTCGGGAAAATAACTTCTTTAAGCATTTTAATAGAAGTGTTATGATCAACACTACTAGTTGGAATAGCTTCTACCCACTTAGTAACGTAATCAACAGCAGCTAAAATATGTGTATACCCATTAGAGGAAGGAAAAGGTCCCATATAATCAAATCCCCAAACATCAAATGGTTCGATAACAAGTGAATAATTCATAGGCATTTCCTGACGTCTACTAATATTACCGATTCTTTGACATTCATCACAAGATAAGACAAACTTACGAGCATCCTTGAAAAGAGTAGGCCAATAAAAACCAGATTGTAGTACCTTATGTGCAGTTCAGTCTCCCGCATGGTGTCCTCCGTAAGCCTCGGAATGACACTTCCGTAGGATTTGTTTCTGTTCATGCTCAGTTATACAACATCTAATAATACCATCCACTCCTTCTTTATAAAGATGTGGGTCATCCCAGAAGTAATGTCTTAAATCAAAGAAGAACTTTTTCTTTTGTTGGTATGTGAAACTAGTTGGTATAAATTTAGCAGCAATTTAATTAGCATAGTCTGCATACCAAGGAGTATTATGAGAAGCATTTATGACAGCTAATTGCTCATCAGGAAAACTATCATCAATAGGCAGTGGGTCATCAAGAATATTTTCCAACCTAGACAAGTTATCAGCTATGGGGTTCTCAGCTCCCTTCCTATCAGTAATATGCAAGTCAAATTCTTGTAGAAATAGAACCCACCTAATGAGCCTAGGTTTAGCATCTTTCTTTTCCATAAGGTATTTAATAGCAGCATGATCGGTGTGAACAATTACTTTAGAATCAACTATGTAAGATCTGAATTTATCACATGCAAACACAACTGCTATAAATTCTTTCTCAGTAGTAGCATAATTTCTTTGAGCATTGTCTAGAGCTTTACTAGCATAATGGATAACATTTAATTTCTTATCAACTCTCTGTCCTAGAACAGCACCAATAGCATAATCACTAGCATCACACATAATTTCAAAAGGCAAGTTCCAATCAGGTGGTTGAACAATAGGTGCAGAGGTTAAGGCTTTCTTAAGTGTTTCAAAGGCTTCTACACAATCATCATCAAAAACAAATGAAACATCTTTTTGCAAGAGATTAGTAAGAGGCCTAGAAATTTTAGAGAAGTCTTTAATAAACCTTCTATAGAAACCAGCATGACCAAGGAAACTTCTTATACCTTTAATATCTTTAGGACATGGCATTTTCTCAATTGCATCAACTTTAGACTTATCTACTTCAATACCTCGTTCAGAAATTTTATGCCCCAAGACAATACCTTCATTCACCATAAAGTGGCACTTCTCTCAATTCAAGACAAGATTAGTTTGTTCGCATCTCTGCAAAACTCGATCAAGGTTTCTTAAGCAATCATCAAAGGAAGTTTCGTAAACGGAAAAATCATCCATGAAAACCTCAACAATCTTTTCACACAAAAGTCAGAGAACATAGCAGTCATACATCTTTGAAAGGTAGCAGGTGCATTGCATAAACCAAAAGGCATACGTCTATAAGCATAAGTTCCAAAAGGACAAGTAAAGGTGGTTTTCTCTTGGTCGGCTTGTGATACAGGTATTTGAGAGAACCCAGAATATCCATCAAGAAAGCAAAAGTGTGTATGCTTGGACAATCTTTCTAACATTTGATCAATAAAAGGTAAGGGGTAATGATCTTTTCTAGTGGCTTTGTTTAATTTTCTAAAATCAATTACCATCCTATATCCAGTTACAATTCTTTGTGGAATGAGTTCATTTTTATCGTTAGGAACAACAGTAATGCCTCCTTTCTTAGGGACACAATGAATGGGACTTACCCATCTACTATTAGCTATGGGATAGATTATACCTGCTTTCAGAAGATTTAATATTTCAGTTCTTACCACTTCCTTCATCTTAGGATTTAATCATCGTTGATGGTCGACAACTGGTTTAGCATCAGGCTCCATATTAATTTTGTGCTGACATAGAGTGAGACTAATGCCCCTAAGATCATCAACAGTATATCCAATAGCAGCACGGTGTTTCCTCAGAGTTTTTAGTAATCTCTTTTCTTCATGCTTTGAAAGGTTAGCACTAATAATAACAGGATATATCTTCTTTTCATCTAGATAAGCATATTTCCATGTATCAGGCAATTGTTTCAATTCAAATACAGGGTCACCCTTAGGTGTAGGAGGACCTCCAAGAGTTTCAATAGGCAAATTGTGTTTAAGGATAGGTGGTTGATCAAAGAACATCTTATCTATTTCATTTCTTTCATTCATGTGCATATCATTTTCATGGTCTAGCAAATATTGTTCTAATGGATCAGTAGGAGGTACGGCAATAGAAGCAAGACCAATAATTTCATCTTTACTAGGCAATTCTTTATCATGAGGTTGTCTACGAAACTTAGAGAAATTAAACTCATGAGATATATCACCAAAATTAACACTGACGGTTTCTTTAGCGCAATCAATCTTAGCATTAACAGTGTTCAAGAAAGGTCTACCAAATATAATGGGACAAAAATTATCTTGTGGAGAGCCGAGGACTAGAAAATCAGTAGGGTATTTTATTTTTCCACACAAGACTTCAACATCTCTAATGATCCCAAGCGGCATAATGGTATCTCTATTCGCAAGCTTAATAGTAACATCAATGTCCTCTATTTCAATCGGTGCAATATCATTCATAATTTCTTGATATAAGGTAAACGAAATAACACTCACACTAGCACCCAAATCACATAAGCCATGATAGCAATGATCTCCTATTTTAACAGAGACAACAGGCATGCCAACGACAGGTTTATTCTTATCTTTAGGATCGGGCTTAGCAATTCTAGTAGCTTCATCACAAAAGTAAATTACATGCCCATCTATATTATCGACCAAGAGATCTTTAACCATAGCAACAATATTAGGTTCAACTTTAATTTGTTTAGAGGGTCTAGGTGCTCTAATATTAATTTTGTTAACCACAGTTGAAACTTTAGCATGTTCCTTAATCCTAACAGGAAAATGTGGTTTCTCAATATAAACAGTAGGCACAACTGCATCAACATGATAAACAATTGTTTCTTCTTTAACGCTAACAGGTTCTTCTTTCAATTCTATAGGTGGATGATATTTAAACCACTTCTCCTTAGGGAGATCAACATGAGTAGCAAATGATTCACAAAAGGAGGCTACTATCTCAGAGTCAAGTCCATATTTAGTGCTAAACTTATGAGAAGCATCGGTATCCATAAAAGATTTAACACAATTGAACTCAAGTGTTATACCCGACTCATTACCTTTGTCGAGTTCCCAATCTTCAGAGTTGCGTTTAATTCTTTCCAGAAGATCCCATCTGAATTCAATAGTTTTCTTCATAAAGGAGCCAGTCGAAAAAGAATCGAGCATGGTTTGATCATCATGAGAAAGTCGAGCATAAAAATTCTGTAAGATAATTTCTCTTGAGAGCTCATGATTAGGGCATGTGTACATCGTGTACTTAAGCCTCCCCCAAGCTTGAGCGATGCTTTCTCCTTCACGAGACTAAAAATTATATATATAATTCCGATCATGATGAACCAGATGCATAGGATAATACTTTTGATGAAATTCCAATTTCAATCGATTCCAATCCCACGTTCCAATATCATCACATAGCCTATACCATGTCAATGCCTTTCCGTTCAAATATAAAGCGAAAACCTTCTTCTTAACTTCATCTCCGGGTAAACCTGCAAGCTTAAATAATCCATAAACTTCATCCATATAGATTAGGTGCATATCAGGAAGTAGTGTTCCATCTCCTGCATAAGGATTAGCTAGCAGTTTCTCTATCATACCCGAACGAATCTCATAATAAATATTTTCAGTAGGTGCAGTAGGTTGAGGAGCAACTCTTTGTGCTTCCGGTCGAGGTGAAGACACCCCAAACAAGCCCCTCAAAGGATTACTTTTCATAGTGACAAGTGACAATAAATTTCAGCACGTAATATAAATGTTTCCTTACCAAATTCCACACACCAAAGGCGCTTCACTCCCTAGCAACGGCGCCAGAAAAGAGTCTTGATGACCCACAAGTATAGGGGATCAATCGTAGTCCTTCAATAAGTAAGAGTGTCGAACCCAACGAGGAGCACAAGGAAATGACAGGCAGTTTTCAGCAAGGTATTTCTGCAAGCATTGAAATTATCGGCAACGAGTAGTTTGATAGCAAGATAATTTGTAACAAGTGACAAGTAGCAATAGTAACTAAACTGCAGCAAGGTAGCCCAATCCTTTTGTTGCAAAGGACAGGCCGGAACGATCTCTTATATTAAGCTAAACGTTCTCGAGGACACATGGGAATTTCATCTAGTCACTTTCATCATGTTTGTTTGATTCGCGTTCGCTACTTTGATAATTTGATATGTGGGTGGACCAGTGCTTGGGTGTTGTTCTTACTTGAACAAAGCTCCCACTCATGATTAACCCCTCTCGCAAGCATCCGCAACTACGAAAAAAGAATTAAGATAACTCTAACCATAGCATTAAACATATGAATCCAAATCAGCCCCTTACGGAATAACGCATAAACTAGGGTTTAAGCTTCTATCACTCTAGCAACCCATCATCTAATTACTACTCCACAATGCATTCCCTTAGGCCTAAAGATGGTGAAGTGTCATGTAGTCGACGTTCACATAACACCACTAAGAGAATCAACAACATATATATCATCAAAATATCGAATGAATACCAAACTCACATGATTACTTATGACAAGACTTCTCCCATGTCCTCAAGAACAAAAGTAACTACTCACACATCATAATCATGTCCAAGATCAGAGGGGTACTGAATAGAATAATAGATCTGAACATATAATCTTCCACCAAATAAACCAACTAGCATCAACTACAAAATGTAATTAACACTACTAGCAACCCATAGGTACCAATCTGAGGTTTTGAGACAAAGATTGAATAGAAGAGATGCCCTAGGGTTTGAGATGAGATGGTGTTGGTCAAGATGTTGATTAAGATTGGTCCTCCCATGATGAGAGGATCGTTGGTGATGTCGATGGCTTCGATTTCCCCCTCCCGGAGGGAAGTATCGCCGGCAGAATCGCTCCGCCGGAGAGCAATTGTGCTCCTGCCCAAGTTCCGCCTCGAGACGGCGGCGCTCCGTCCCGAAAGTCTTCTCCTTATTTTTTTTCTAGGGAAAATGGGCATATATACCAGAAAATGGGCATCGGAGGCTGGCCAAGGGCCCCACAAGCCACCAGGGCGCGCCGGGGGGGGAGGGGGGTGGCGCGCCCTGGTGCTTCGTGGGCACCTGGGTGGCCCCCTCTGGTACTTTTTTTCTCCAGTATTTTTTATTTATTCCAAAATAAATCTCCATGAAATTTCAGCTCATTTGGAGATGTGCAGAATAGGTATCTCTGACATAGCCTTTTCAGGTCCAGGATTCCAGCTGCCGGCAATCTCCCTCCTTATGTAAATCTTGCATATTAAGAGAGAAAAGACATTAGAATTACTCCACAAAGTGTTATATTGATTAAAAACACTATAAATAATAGTAGGAAAACATGATG
Source organism: Elymus sibiricus (assembly GCA_039707655.1). Classification (NCBI taxonomy): domain Eukaryota; kingdom Viridiplantae; phylum Streptophyta; class Magnoliopsida; order Poales; family Poaceae; genus Elymus; species Elymus sibiricus. The sequence continues at coordinate 15,340,336 of CM077668.1, read as the reverse complement.
CAAAATGGACGTATCAGCGCGCGCTCCCTCCGGCCGCTGGCCGCCACGGCGATGAAGTGGTTGACCTGGGAGGATAAGGCCGAGCCCGCCTCGAGCCCCTGGACACCCCTGGCCACTGTTGGGGAACGTTGCATGGGAAACAAAAATTTTCCTACGCACACACAAGATCTATCCATGGTGATGAGCATCTACGAGAGGGAGAGTGAATCTACATACCCTTGTAGATCGCTAAGCGGAAGCGTTAATAAACGCGGTTGATGTAGTCGAACGTCTTCGCGATCCAAATCGCCGAGCGTCCCGCGATCCAATCACGATCCTTCCGATCTAGTGCCGAACGGACGGCACCTCCGCGTTCAACACACGTACGGCTTGATGACGCCTTCACCTCCTCGATCCAGCGAGCGATGATGAAGTAGTGGTTGAGTTCCAGCAGCACGACGGCGTGGTGATGGTGGTGAGGAACAATCTCTGCAGGGCTTCGCCAAGCACTACGGAGATTATGACGGAGGAACTAGAGGGCTAGGGTTGCCGGCACACGGCTTGGGAAATCCTGATGTGTCCCGTGTGCTAGCCCTGCCCCTCTATTTATATGTTGAGCCTTGGGGTCTAAACTTGGAGTAAAAGCCTCCTCTAGGTCGGTTTTGCCCGCACAAGGTCGGTTTGGCCCGCAGGGAAAGAGTACAACTCGGATCCCTGCCGAACCGTGCACAGCCGCACACAAGCGGTAGTACCGCTTCACACAAGCGGTAGTACCGCTTGGGCGGTAGTACCGCTTCACACAAGCGGTAGTACCGCTCGGGCGGTAGTACCGCTTCACCAAGCGGTAGTACCGCTTACGCGGCAGCAAAACTACTTTGCACTTTCCAATACCTCGTGGGCTTTATCCCTTTGGCCCATATAAAGTGTAGCTGCACCCGAACACTTCGGCAAACATCCGGAACCCCTTCCGGTGAACTCTGGAACTCTTCCGGAGATCGAAACACTATTATCACATATATCAATCTTTACCTCCGGACTCTTCCGGAGATCCTCGTCATGTCCGGGATCTTATCCGAGACTTCCGAACAACTTTCGGTCACCAACATAATAACTCAATTATACTAATCGTCACCAAACGTTAAGTGTGTAGACCCTGCGGGTTCGAGAACTATGTAGACATGACCGAGACACCTCTACGGCCAATAACCAATAGCGGGACCTGGATGCCCATATTGGCTCCTACATATTCTACGAAGATCTTTATCGGTCGAACCTCTATGTCAAGGATTCAGTTAATCCCGTATGCTGTTCCCTTTGTTCTTCGGTATGTTACTTGCCCGAGATTCGATCGTAGGTATCACTATACCTAGTTCAATCTCGTTACCGGCAAGTCTCTTTACTCGTTCCGTAATACAAGATCTCGTGGCTAACACTTTAGTCACATTGCTTGCAAGGCTCATTGTGATGTTGTATTACCGAGTGGGCCCTGAGATACCTCTCCGTCATACGGAGTAACAAATCCCAGTCTTGATCCATGCCAACCCAACAGACACCCTCGGAGATACCTGTAGAGCACCTTTATAGTCACCCAGTTACGTTGCGACGTTTGATACACACAAGGTATTCCTCCGGTGTTAGTGAGTTGCATGATCTCATGGTCAAAGGAACAGATACTTGACATGCAGAAAACAATAGCAATAAACTGACACGATCAAATGCTACGTTTACAGTTTGGGTCTTGTCCATGACATCATTCTCCTAATGATGTGATCCCGTTATCAAATGACATCTCATGTCCATGGCTAGGAAACCTTAACCATCTTTGATCAACAAGCTAGTCAACTAGAGGCTTACTAGGGACACAGTGTTGTCTATGTACCCACACATGTATTTGAGTTTCCAATCAATACAATTATAGCATGGATAATAAACAATTATCATTAACAAGGAAATATAATAATAACCAATTTATTATTGCCTCTAGGGCATATTTCCAACAGTCTCCCACTTGCACTAGAGTCAATAATCTAGTTCACATCACTATGTGATTTACATTGTAATGAATCGAACACCCATGCAGTTCTGGTGTTGTTCATGTTTAGCCTTTGGAAGAGGTTTAGTCATCGGATCTGCAACATTTAGATCCGTGTGTACTTTGCAAATATTTATGTCGTCCTCCTTGATGTAATCGCGGATGGAATTGAAACGTCGCTTTATGTGTCTGGTCCTCTTGTGAAATCTTGGTTTCTTGGCTAGAGCAATGGCACCAGTATTATCACAAAACAGAGTCATTGGGTTAAGTGCACTAGGCACTACTCCAAGATCTGTCATGAACTCCTTCATCCAGACACCTTCCTTCGCCGCCTCCGAGGCAGCGATGTACTCCGCTTCGCATGTAGAATCTGCTACCACGCTTTGCTTGGAACTGCACCAGCTAACCGCACCCCCATTAAGAATAAATACGTATCCGGTTTGCGACTTAGAGTCATCCGGATCAGTGTCAAAGCTTGCATCGACGTAACCCTTTACGACGAGCTCTTGATCACCTCCATAAACGAGAAACATGTCCTTAGTCCTTTTCAGGTATTTCAGGATATTCTTGACCGCCGTCCAGTGTTCCATTCCTGGATCACTTTGAAACCTTCCGACCATACTTATGGCAAGGCTGACATCGGGTCTTGTGCACAGCATTGCATACATGATAGAGCCTATGGCCGAAGCATAGGGGATGACACTCATCTTTTCTCTATCTTATGCAGTCACTGGGCATTGAGTCTTACTCAACTTCACACCTTGCAATACAGGCAAGAACCCCTTCTTGGACTGATCCATTTTGAACTTCTTCAAAACTTTGTCAAGGTATGTGCTTTGTGAAAGTCCTATTAAGCGTCTCGATCTATCTCTATAGATCTTGATGCCTAATATGAAAGCAGCTTCTCCTAGGTCCTTCATTGAAAAACTCTTGTTCAAATATTCCTTTACGCTCTCCAGCATTTCTATATTGTTTCCAATCAGCAATATGTCATCCACATATAATATTAGAAACGCTATAGAGCTCCCACTCACTTTCTTGTAAATACAAGCTTCTCCGTAAACTTGTATAAACTCGAACGCTTTGATCACTTCATCAAAGCGAAGATTCCAACTCCGAGATGCTTGCACCAGTCCATAAATGGATCGCTGGAGTTTGCAAACTTTGTCAGCATTCTCTGGATTGACAAAACCTTCTGGTTGCATCATATACAACTCTTCCTTAAGGAAACCGTTAAGGAACGCTGTTTTGACATCCATCTGCCAAATTTCATAATCGAAAAAGGCAGCTATTGCTAACATGATTCTGACGGACTTAAGCATCGCTACGGGTGAGAAGGTCTCATCGTAGTCAACTCCTTGAACTTGTGAAAAACCCTTTGCCACAAGTCGAGCTTTATAGACGGTGACATTACCGTCCGCGTCCGTCTTCCTCTTAAAGATCCATTTGTTCTGAATGGCCTTACGCCCTTCAGGTAATACTTCCAAAGTCCATACTTTGTTTTCATACATGGATCCCATCTCGGATTTCATGGCCTCTAACCACTTCTCGGAATCCGGGCCCATCATCGCTTCTTCATAGCTCGTAGGTTCATCGTTGTTTAACAACATGACCTCTAAGACAGGGTTGCCGTACCACTCAGGAGTAGTACGCGTCCTTGTCGACCTACGAGGTTCGATAGCAACTTGATCCAAAGCTTCATGATCATCATCATTAACTTCCTCTTCAGCTAATGTAGGCTCCACAGAAACAACTTTCTGCGCTGCGCTACTCTCAGGTTGAAGTAAAGGTTCAATAACCTCATCAAGTTCTATCTTCCTCCCACTCAATTCTTTCGAGAGAAACTCTTTCTCAAGAAATGTTCCGTTTTTAGCGACAAACATTTTGCCTTCGGATCTGAGATAGAAGGTATACCCAACTGTCTCTTTTGGGTATCCTATGAAGACGCATTTCTCCGCTTTGGGTTCCAGCTTTTCAGGCTGAAGCTTTTTGACATAAGCATCACATCCCCAAACTTTAAGAAACGACAGCTTTGGCTTCTTGCCAAACCAAAGTTCATATGGCGTCGTCTCAACGGATTTCGATGGTGCCCTATTTAAAGTGAATGCAGCTGTCTCTAATGCATAACCCCAAAACGATAGTGGCAAATCGGCAAGAGACATCATAGATCGCACCATATCTAATAAGGTTCGATTACGACGTTCGGACACACCATTACGCTGTGGTGTTCCAGGCGGTGTCAATTGTGAAACAATTCCACACTGTCTTAAGTGACTGCCAAACTCATAACTCAGATATTCTCCTCCTCGATCAGATCGTAGGAATTTAATCTTCTTGTTACGATGATTCTCAACTTCACTCTGAAATTGTTTGAACTTTTCAAATGTTTCAGACTTGTGTTTCATTAAGTAAATATACCCATATCTACTTAAGTCATCAGTGAAGGTGAGAAAGTAACGATAACCACCGCGCGCCTCAATACTCATTGGACCGCACACATCAGTATGTATGATTTCCAATAAGTCACTTGCCCGTTCCATTATTCCAGAGAACGGCGTTTTAGTCATCTTGCCCATGAGGCATGGCTCACATGTGTCAAGTGATTCAAAATCAAGTGACTCCAAAAGTCCATCAGCATGGAGCTTCCTCATGCGTTTTACGCCAATATGACCTAAACGGCAGTGCCACAAGAAAGTGGTATTATCATTATCAATTCTACATCTTTTGGCATCAATGTTATGAACATGTGTATTATTACTATCGAGATTCAATAAGAATAAACCCCTCACATTGGGTGCATGACCATAAAAGATATTACTCATATAAATAGAACAACCATTATTCTCTGATTTAAATGAGTAACCGTCTCGCAATAAACAAGATCCAGATATAATGTTCATGCTTAACGCAGGCACCAAATAACACTTATTTAGGTTCATCACTAATCCCGACGGTAATCGAAGAGCGAGCGTGCCGACGGCGATCACATCAACCTTGGAACCATTTCCCACGCGCATCGTCACTTCGTCCTTTGCCAGCCTCCGTCTATTCCGCAGTTCCTGTTTTGAGTTGCAAATATGAGCAACCGCACCGGTATCAAATACCCAGGCACTACAACGAGAGTTGGTAAGGTACACATCAATAACATGTATATCATATATACCTTGTTTGTTGTTGGCCGCCTTCTTGTCAGCCAAATACTTGGGGCAGTTCCGCTTCCAGTGTCCAGTTCCCTTGCAATGAAAACACTCAGTTTCTGGTTTGGGTCCAGCCTTGGGTTTCTTCACGAGAGGAGCAACTGCTTTGCCACTCTTCTTAGAGTTACCCTTCTTACCCTTGCCATTTTTCTTGAAACTAGTGGTTTTATTGACCATCAACACTTGATGCTCCTTCTGAATTTCAGACTCAGCGACTTTCAGCATCGCAAACAGCTCGGCGACTGACTTGTTCATCCCGTGCATGTTATAGTTCAACACGAAGCTCTTGTAGCTAGGCGGCAATGATTGAAGAACTCTGTCAGTGATAGCCTCTGGCGGAAGGGGCATCCCTAACTCAGCCAGACGGGTGGAGTACCCAGACATTCTGAGCACGTGATCACTGATAGACCCGTTCTCCTCCATCTTGCAAGCATAGAACTTATCGGAGATCTCATATCTCTCGATCCGGGCATTCTTCTGAAAGATAAACTTCAACTCCTGGAACATCTCATATGCTCCATGACGTTCAAAACGTCTTTGAAGTCCCGGTTCTAAGCCATACAACATTGCACATTGAACTATTGAGTAATCATCAGAACGAGCCTGCCAGGCGTTCACAACGTCTAGAGACTCAACTGGAGCGGGTGGATCACCAAGCGGTGCATCAAGGACATAAGCCTTCTGGGAAGCCGTAAGGATAATCCTTAGATTACGGGCCCAGTCCACAAAGTTACTTCCATCATCTTTCAACTTAGCTTTCTCTAGGAACGCATTAAAATTCAGGGGTGCTACTGCGCGAGCCATGATCTACAACATAAATATAGCAAAGACAACTTAGACTATTGTTCTTAGATAATGAGTTTAGTTAATCATATTTTAAAAAACTCCCACTCAAATTGACATCCCTCCGATCATTCGAGTGTAACATGATCCAAATCCACCAACTCAAGTCCGATCATCACGTGAGTTGAGGTGGTTTCAATGGTGAACATCTTCATGTTGATCATATCTACTTTATGACTCATGTTCGACCTTTCGGTCTCTTGTGTTCCGAGGCCATGTCTGTACATGCTAGGCTCGTCAAGTTTAACCCGAGTGTTCCGCACGTGTAACATGGCTTACACCCGTTGTATGCGAACGTAGAGTCTATCACACCCGATCATCACGGCGTGTCTCGAAACGACGAACTTTCGCAACGGTGCACACTTGGGGAGAACACAATTTATCTTGAAATTTAAGTGAGGGATCACCTTATAATGCTACCGTCGTCCTAAGCAAAATAAGATGCATAAAAGGATTAACATCACATGCAAATCATAAGTGACATGATATGGCCATGAACTTGTGCTTTTGATCTCCATCTCCAAAGCACCGGCATGATCTCCATCGTCACCGGCATGACACCATGATCTCCATCATCTTGATCTCCATCAACGTGTCGCCATAAGGTTGTCGCGCCGACTGTTGCTTCCACGACTATAGCTAACGTTTAGCGATAAAGTAAAGCATTACATAGCGCTTAATGATTGACACGCAGGTCATACAATAATTAAAGACAACTCTATGGCTCCTGCCAGTTGCCGTACTCATCGACATGCAAGTCGTGATATTCTATACAAAACATGATCATCTCATACATCACATATATCTCATCATGTAATTGGCCATATCATATCACATCATACCCTGCAAAAACAAGTTAGACGTCCTCTAATTGTTGTTGCAAATTTTACGTGGCTGCTACGGGTTTGCAAGAACCGTTCTTACCTACGCAAAACCACAACGTGGTGTAGTGATTGCTTTTTGATCTTCTAAAAAAACCCTCTTCATTGAAATCGATTCAACTAAAGTGAGAGAGACAGACACCCGCTAGCCATCTTTATGCAACGAAGTTACATGTTAGTTGAAGGAACCTGTCTCGCGTAAGTGTACGCGTAATGTCGGTCCGGGCCGCTTCATCTCACAGTACCGCCGAATCAAATATCAACTAGTAACGGCAAGCAATATGTATACACCCACGCCCACAACTCGTTTGTGTTCTACTCGAGATCTCATCTACGCATAGACCTGGCTCATGATGCCACTGTTGGGGAACGTTGCATGGGAAACAAAAAATTTCCTACGCACACACAAGATCTATCCATGGTGATGAGCATCTACGAGAGGGAGAGTGAATCTACATACCCTTGTAGATCGCTAAGCGGAAGCGTTAATAAACGCGGTTGATGTAGTCGAACGTCTTCGCGATCCAAATCGCCGAGCGTCCCGCGATCCAATCACGATCCTTCCGATCTAGTGCCGAACGGACGGCACCTCCGCGTTCAACACACGTACGGCTTGATGACGCCTTCACCTCCTCGATCCAGCGAGCGATGATGAAGTAGTGGTTGAGTTCCAGCAGCACGACGGCGTGGTGATGGTGGTGAGGAACAATCTCTGCAGGGCTTCGCCAAGCACTACGGAGATTATGACGGAGGAACTAGAGGGCTAGGGTTGCCGGCACACGGCTTGGGAAATCCTGATGTGTCCCGTGTGCTAGCCCTGCCCCTCTATTTATATGTTGAGCCTTGGGGTCTAAACTTGGAGTAAAAGCCTCCTCTAGGTCGGTTTTGCCCGCACAAGGTCGGTTTGGCCCGCAGGGAAAGAGTCCAACTCGGATCCCTGCCGAACCGTGCACAGCCGCACACAAGCGGTAGTACCGCTTCACACAAGCGGTAGTACCGCTTGGGCGGTAGTACCGCTTCACACAAGCGGTAGTACCGCTCGGGCGGTAGTACCGCTTCACCAAGCGGTAGTACCGCTTACGCGGCAGCAAAACTACTTTGCACTTTCCAATACCTCGTGGGCTTTATCCCTTTGGCCCATATAAAGTGTAGCTGCACCCGAACACTTCGGCAAACATCCGGAACCCCTTCCGGTGAACTCTGGAACTCTTCCGGAGATCGAAACACTATTATCACATATATCAATCTTTACCTCCGGACTCTTCCGGAGATCCTCGTCATGTCCGGGATCTTATCCGAGACTTCCGAACAACTTTCGGTCACCAACATAATAACTCAATTATACTAATCGTCACCAAACGTTAAGTGTGTAGACCCTGCGGGTTCGAGAACTATGTAGACATGACCGAGACACCTCTACGGCCAATAACCAATAGCGGGACCTGGATGCCCATATTGGCTCCTACATATTCTACGAAGATCTTTATCGGTCGAACCTCTATGTCAAGGATTCAGTTATTCCCGTATGCTGTTCCCTTTGTTCTTCGGTATGTTACTTGCCCGAGATTCGATCGTCGGTATCACTATACCTAGTTCAATCTCGTTACCGGCAAGTCTCTTTACTCGTTCCGTAATACAAGATCTCGTGGCTAACACTTTAGTCACATTGCTTGCAAGGCTCATTGTGATGTTGTATTACCGAGTGGGCCCTGAGATACCTCTCCGTCATACGGAGTAACAAATCCCAGTCTTGATCCATGCCAACCCAACAGACACCCTCGGAGATACCTGTAGAGCACCTTTATAGTCACCCAGTTACGTTGCGACGTTTGATACACACAAGGTATTCCTCCGGTGTTAGTGAGTTGCATGATCTCATGGTCAAAGGAACAGATACTTGACATGCAGAAAACAATAGCAATAAACTGACACGATCAAATGCTACGTTTACAGTTTGGGTCTTGTCCATGACATCATTCTCCTAATGATGTGATCCCGTTATCAAATGACATCTCATGTCCATGGCTAGGAAACCTTAACCATCTTTGATCAACAAGCTAGTCAACTAGAGGCTTACTAGGGACACAGTGTTGTCTATGTACCCACACATGTATTTGAGTTTCCAATCAATACAATTATAGCATGGATAATAAACAATTATCATTAACAAGGAAATATAATAATAACCAATTTATTATTGCCTCTAGGGCATATTTCCAACAGCCACTCCTCCTCGCTCTCCATCGCTTCCCCCTTCCCCTCCTCCCTCGGCCGAGCGAGCGCCGCCGCGCTCGTCCACGTCGCCTGCGCCACGCCATTCGAGCCGGGGAGCTCTACACCGACCGAATCGAGCTCTTCTTCAACCTCAGTGCCACCAGCGATCTTCTTCCACTCTTGCAACTCTGCTGCTCCTAAACCTCCGCCGGGTCTTTCTTGAGCCCCTCGATGAGCATCCGGTCGATCCCCTTCTCCCCCTAGCTCGATTTGGCGCCAAGGCCCAAGGCCCAATAAGATCTTAAATTGTTGCATGGTCGACACACGCACATGCAGACACTCCAGAGCCTATATACACATGGACGGGGAGAAAGAGAAACAAGAAGCACCTAGAGCCGAGCTTAATTTAATTAGCTGTTTGGTTCGTGTTTTCTATCTGCACATGCACCATTGATGTTTCAACTGTAGCCACGCACGCACCATTAGGCATGGCCTCCTCCTGTCTGAACAAGTCACAACAAAACGCTGCCAGCCTCATGAAGTCCAACACATTAAGAAAAACGTCGATCGGGTATATGCATACTTCCGTATGCAGTAAAAGGTGCCGTGGTTACTTCCGGTGAGTGCTCTTCACCATTTCGCGTGGACGACCACTTGGAGGAGTCGTTTCTACCTCCACATATGCCCTTTCAACATCCGGGCAGGCTATGGGGGATAGCTGGGCCGACGCCACCGCTATGAACGCCGGCAGGACGTGTAGATGACCACATCCATCGCATCAACAACCGGGCAGGGTAAGGGGGTTAGTGGGCCAGCTCCACTAGTTCAACCACCGAAAGGCAGCGTGGACAACCACTTGCAGGAGTTGTTACGGATGCCGCTGGGAGTGTGCTGGAAACACTGCCTCCGGCGTCAAACCTTGACGGTCGGGTGGAGGAAATTCGGGTGATCTATGCTCGTGATTATGTGAATAAGGACCCACTCCCACCAAAAATACAAGGTCGCTATTATCATTTAGGGTCTAGTGGGTGGGTGTCATATCTTCGAAAGATTGTCCCACCTACATTGTCACCAAATGTTTCATCTCGGCAAAGATAAGATAAGTGGGAGGGGGGGGGCACGCGGGCTCCCTCGCCAACACCATCATCGCCAGTGACACTAGTGGCCGACCCCGAAGAAGCCTATGTGGCGACGCCCAATATCGCGCCTAAGAAGCATCATGCGGCCATTCGGACGAGCGGGAGGTAGCGAGAGGCGAAGAAGCCTTGAAAATACCTATACTAGTATTGTATATGTATTACTAATTTAGTCTCTGATTTCCAGTACCAATTTTATGATGAAAATCGTATGTATTGTTGTGTTGTATCATGTTGTTCTTTTGTGATGAAGATCGAATTATCTAAATGGTATATATTTTGTTATGGAATGTATGTACCAAGTGTAATATTATTATTCGAAGTTTGGCAGTGTCAGAGATCCGGTTTATGGCAGTGTTTTTGTCGAAGCCTTGGGACTTTTTCCTCCCAAATAGTATTTGATATATTTCATTGTAATTCTTATTTTAATGAGTTACTATGTAGTTTCTTGGATTTTTTATCGAGAGCATTGTACCTGTATTGGTTCTCGTGTTTGAATGAAGGCACGTATCTTTCATAAAAAACACAACACTATGCGCCACCATAAGTTCCCGGTCCTCTTGCAAGGACATACCAACTCTACTCGCGACTACTTCATCTCGCCCCTCCTCACATGCTCTATGATTACTTACACAGTGGGTAGGTGTGCCAAAAATAATGAGAGTTATAATTATGTTGTTATCTCTCACGGTCAATATCACACTCGTATCTCTTTCAATATATATCATATCACCTTGGCTTCTCCCACTATGAAGCTAGCACACGACATACCCGTGTTCGTGTGGAGACTTTAGCTGATGGTGCGCCGGCATGCTTTCAGAGGAAAACCAAAAATCATGACACATATGTCAGTGGTCATGGGGTAACGTAGGCTTGGGAAGCATCAAGAATGCGAGGCTACACGCTAATTCAAACTATCAGGCTAGCACGACTAGAAGACAAGTTTCATCGGTCTCCGCGATGAGGTAGGAGAGCGAGAAGGTCCAGAGATGTGTTCCAATACCCATTGTGAGGAAGGTGTAGGTCGACTGCAGTGACACTTCCTGTGACATAGGAAGAAGTTTTGCTTAGCAGAGTGAACCAGGTGCTCAAAGTATAGTGTATAGTAGCAGCATCTAGCTAGGCATCGTCCATCTTCACATGACAATGACGGATTGACCAATTACAAGGTCCATCGTAGTCACAGTCACATGCTTGGTTCGTGTTTATGCACCTGCAGGTGCACCATGGGCGTCTGTACTGTAGTCTCCAGGACACGAGAGTCTGCCTCACTGTCTGATCCGACACGTACACATGATTGAACAAGCCACGTTGGACACAACTGAGGAACAAAACCACACACGTAATCCACCATTTGGCTTGTTGGCCTGCTCCCGTTTGACAGCTGACCACAAAACATTGCCAGCTTTGTGAAATCAAATACAACATCAACAATAACGTCGATCCGGTACATACATATGCAGTACAAGCAAAAGCATAGTATATCGCATGTACTTACGGCATCGTCCGTCATTGGAATGGAGCGGGGAGCAGTAGAACGGTGAGCCAGTGACTGGTGATGGCATATCTTTACCATTCCGCCATTTTGCATTGTTAGTGCAGCCGGTACACTATCCTCAACTTGTTTGGTGCAATCGAATGGATTCATGTATATTATCTGTAGGAATCCGAGTGAATTTGGAAACCCTCTTTTCTCTGTATCTGATAATATGTTGACTCTGCTACCCATTTATTTTCCATCTGTGGTGTGGATCATTCATTATGGGGCACGATTCGGCAAGTTATAGGGACTTCATTTTGCCTTAGTTCACTCTGCTAATTGGTCACTTGGTCATATGCTTTTTTACATGCGGGCAATAAGTTATACTCCCTCCGTCCCATAATTTTTGTCGTGGTTTTAGTTCATATATGACTACTATTTCAGCTTTGTTCTGAGGTATTTGAACTACACGTAATAAAATAAATTTCGATGGACATGCGGTGCGGTCTCCAATTGAGATCATCTTCATCGCTCGTGCTTTCATGTTGTTCTCCTTCCGAAGGAGACAATGCTTCTTTCCAAGGAGGAGTATGTGTTTGCTGATGAATGAGGCTTCAAAGCTGGCCAACTTGATCACTAGTACGAAATTGGGTTTTGGAGGCGGCTTTGGTATATGGGATCGTGGCGGTTCACCATTTTCGCCTGAAAGCCTGTGTGGCTAATGCTATATATGCCGAAGGCGGCTTCAGAAATGCCTCCAAATTCTTTGACCCCACAAGCGGTTTCAGAATCGCCTCCAAATTCTTTGTCCCCGCAGGCAGTTTTGACGGTACAACTGCTTCCAATGCTCTATATGCCGGAGGCGTTTGCACATGAAGAACTGCCTCCATTGTGTATTTCAGGGCATTTTATTTTCATTAGATACCCAACACTGCTAATGAAATTCACGTGAAACACTAAAATTACAAAGGCAACATATCATTCATTTGCAGTTTTACAAGTTCACATGATACAATGACATTCACATCGTACAAAAGTCTTAAAAGTTAACATCCATCCTATATATCTACGCGTAGTCATCTTGAGCAGTATACCGATCTCGCCTTATGGTCTTGCCGCCAGATATCACATATCACATGTATGATACACAAAAATTCTCAATGTAAGAAGATCATACCCCCGTGCCCGGCGACGGATGTTGCTGCAGACAAACACACATGATTCAATAACTAGTGTCATTTATATCTTTAATGCACACAGCTGACCTTCTATTCTTTTATTGCAGCGCAACTAAAATGTATCGATTTACACACCGGCGATGACCCAATGGGGGGGGGAGAAGGGATATCGGCTAGCACCCATGACGACAAGGCCTCCGGTAGATGGCTTTTGTAGTTGGCTTTAAATTAGATGTAATCTGTTGCCATCTATTGAAATTTATGGGTTTCTAAAATCATTCAATAAAACTCAACACCATGGTTATCAAATTCAACGAAATATTGGTAATTTGTACCGAAATCTTTACTTAACACTGAAAATTCAAGCCAAATTCAAACTAACTCGAAAAGGTTAACTCCATCAAAATTTGAAATTTCACAACTTCATTTCTTATCACGGTGCCCCCACCCCTACCCCCTTTGTATCGCCATATCAAACAAGTGGGGGCAACATCTTCTTCCCAAGACCGTCCATTCCATTGTCATGGCATAGGTTCTTGAGGTATGTTATTGCACCTTAATCCTTGTTGCATACAACGATGTCTGATTACTTGTGAGCATTTTCACGCCGAAGGATCCAGATCATGTATGGTGTGAGCACTATTGACATCGCTCATTGTTGTCCACAATACGGTGCCAACACTTGGAGGAGTCATGGAACGTTTTCGATGAGGATATTCGCAAGGAGCAAGAACGTATAGACATTCAGAACAAAGACAGGCGCCGGACTTCATCATTCCCTATGAATCTGGCCCCCTTCCGCCGTCGCGGTCTTAGGGGTGCCCTCTTTAACCAACGTGGTGTTAGTCGCCAGTGTGTACAAGCAGTCGGCCACGAATGCAAATCCACCAATGGGACAAGTAACTTAAAGTAGAGACTAAGGCGCTCCTTAGTTTAGCTGTGCACGGAGATCATGTGATCCCTGGTTGCTTGTTCCATTAGTGCCTTTTTTTCTTATAATGTTTTTGTTCTTGTCCGGTGATTGACCATTTCGTGAAGAACCCTAGCGCTCTCGCGAACCAGAGGCATTAGATCGCACGGTGTGCATACCCAATCTCAGCACAAAACCTAGCTCAAATCCTGGTCATAGAGCAATAGCATAGTCATACAAAATGTAGCAATGGAGGAGCTTCTGCATGTCTGGCTATAGGAGCAGCGACGCTGCCTTCTCAGGCATCAGCGGGGAATCGGATTTGGAGTGGTCGTGGAGGCAAGGTCAAAGGGAACATTATCCAAGAGAGTACAAAGTGTTTTGACATAAAAATTTCTTTTATTAGACACCATGCGAGCCTATCGGCGTTGGATGTAGTTAGTTAAAAAGTTATCTTTTGATTCTGAATTATCGCTTCTCAAATTACTGTAATGAGCTTTTTTCATCTTGGTGTATGAATATAGTATATTTTTTAAAGAAGTTTATAATATAAATGTTGGAAGGAAGAAAGAGAGAATAAACCTCTTCGGATTGTACACAGAAATGAAGTTAAGCATGGGCAGTTTCGTGAGAGACATGCACATATGTATTTAGCATTTGGCAAAAATTGCGTCTGCTGTAGTGGCGTTTTTGTTAATTACGGCATGGAGCAATAAGTTTGCCATCCATTAAATTTGTGAGTTTGTACAAATTATCTGATACAAACTCAGTAGAGTGAAGTGCACTGTAGGTCCTTAAACTATTTCAGGGGTGTCACCTAGGTCCTCGAACTATGAAAATCGGCACATGGGTCCTCGAACTTTAGTAAGTGTCTCATTCACGTCCAAATCCCGCCCGACCCAGTCTGACCGCCCACCTGGCGCCGTTGACCGTTGCCACGTCGGACAGGGGCCCCGCAGGGTAACTGATGTGGATGGATATTTACAAAAACCACCCCGAATCTTTTCAGATCGCCATTCCCCAGTCCTTGCCCTATTTCTGTTCGTGCGAGGCGATTTGGAGGCGGCGCCCTGGCGATTTGGTGCGGCTGCACGGAGACGGCGCCGCCCGCGTAGGCGTCGATGGCTCCGGTACGGCGGCTCCCTGGAGATCCTCCTCCACAGTACGGTAAGTTCCCTCTCTCTCCCCCAATCAATTTATGCTTAGGGTTAGGATTTGATCCGAATTGGTTAGGGTTAGGATTTGATCCGAATTGATCTGATGCTCGATTTCCTCTCTTTGCACGTAGGACCGAACGACGACCTCTTTTCAGTAGAGATTCATCACAGTGGGTTCTTTTGTGGTCACGGCCCAAACAAGACATATGTAGATGAGCGCATTGACACATTTGATTGCTGTGAAGTGGACACATGGTCTCTGCTTTGGATAGAAGATTTTGTTAGGCAATGTGGCTATGCAGATGTCACCAGGTTGGAAGTGTATTGGTTGCTGCCAGGGAAATCATTATTTGATGGTCTGCGAGTGCTTGGGTGTGATGCTGACACAAATCATATGATGTCAGTGGTCAGCAAGATCAAAACTTTTGAGCTGTATGTGAATGATAAAGATTTGGAGAGATCAATCTTCAGTGATAATGAAATTCCAATGACTGGAGGCCCTGAGATGCCAAAGGTTTTTACTCCTACAAAGAGAAGGCCACTGGATATTCCACCTTATTATGAGAATGTCATCAGCTCCAAACATAGAGCAAAACTTCAGAGAAATTTTGACAGGAGAGAGGCTGAGGCATGGAACAGTAATGCAGGGCATCAGTTCACATATGAGAGGAGAAGCAATAGGAGGAGGGCTCAGCTTGAACCAGAAGCTGAAGAGGAGAGTTGTGGGAGTGAAGACAGTAGTAGTGGATCAGATTTTGTGGACTCAGATTATGAGGTGGATAAAGATGATGACAACCTATATGAGAAGTATGTTGATGCAGATGCAGAGGAGGAGGAGCAGAGCAAGGACAAGGATGTTGGAAGCTCAAAGGAAAAGGAAGATGCAAATGCAAGTAAGGGCAAGAATTTGGTGGAAGAAGAGGAGGAGTTGGACCTCCCAGATTCAGATGAAGAAGGAGGTGAAAGCAGTTTGAAGTTCAAAAGTTTTAGGCCTGAAGACATGAAAAATCCTGTGTTCAAAGTTGGAATGGTTTTTTCATCAGTTATAGAGGTCAGGACAGCTTTGGCAGAGTATGCTGTTAAGAATAGGGTAGCTATAACGACACCAAAAAATGACAAAATTAGAGTGAAAGCTCATTGTGCCCCAGGTTGCCCTTGGGAGTTCTTTGCCTCAAAGGACAGCAGAACAAAGTGCATAATGCTGAAAAAATACAAAGATGAGCACACTTGCAGTAGGGAGTGGGAGGTGAAGCAATTCACTGCTAGTTACTTAGCAAAGAAGTATGTTGAAAAGGTCAGGACAGATGAATCAATTTCATTGAGAAGCCTGGGAAGTAATGTGCAAGAGGATTACAATATGACAGCCAGCAAGAGCAAGCTTGCTAGAGCAAAGCGAGAAGCAATCAGAAAGATTAGAGGAGATGAGCAAAAACAATACAACATGTTGTGGGATTTTGCAGAAGAGCTCAGAACACAAAATCCTGGTAGTACATTCTATTTGAAACTGAAAAATGGTGTTCTTTTTGATAAATTGTACATGTCTATAGATGCATGTAAGAAGGGTTTTCTGCAAGGATGCAGGCCACTAATCTGTCTAGATGGTTGCCACCTTAAGACAAAGCATGGAGGAATACTTCTAACAGCTATAGGAGTTGATCCCAATGACTGCATCATCCCAATAGCCGTTGCAATAGTTGAGGTTGAAAACACCATCACTTGGACATGGTTTCTAGAGACCTTGAAAGAGGATCTGTTAATTAAGAACACTAAACCATGGACAATCATGAGTGATAGGCAGAAAGGCTTGATTAATGCTGTGGATGATATGTTCCCTGATGCAGAGCATAGGATTTGTGTACGACACTTGTACCAGAACTTTCATGCCAGTTGGAAGGGTGAAACATTGAAGAACCAGTTGTGGGCAATAGCAAGAAGCAACAACATGGCTACATGGAAAAAGAACATGGAGAAGATGAAGGAGATGAACCTAGAAGCATGGACATATTTGGATGGCATCGCCCCTAACACATGGTGTAGGGCATTTTTTGAAGAATTTCCTAAATGTGATCTACTCCTCAACAACAGTTGTGAGGTCTTCAACAAGTATGTGATTTTATTCCTCTCTGCTTTAATTATTCCCATGCTTCTAGTATTTACATACCCCCCATATATGCATGTGATATGTGACCAACAACTCATATGTAGGTGGATACTTGATGCAAGGGAGTTACCAATTCTGAGCATGTTGAGGAAGATCAAGGGGCAGATGATGACAAGATGGTATACAAATAGAAAGCAATGTGAGAATGAATGGTCTCAACTACCAATATGTCCAAAGATCAAGAAAAAACTTGACAAAAACATTGAATGGGCAAAAAGTTGCCATGAACATCCTACTGGCAAAGGTGTGTTCAAGGTAATTAGCCGGGAAAATGAATATGTTGTTGATATTCTCAAGAACATTTGTAGTTGCAGAAGGTGGCAGCTGACAGCGATTCCTTGTAGCCATAGTATTGCTTGTTTGAGGTTTGAGAGAATTAAACCAGAGGACAAAGTGGGTGCTTGCTATAGTATTGAGGCATATAGATTGGCATATGGACATGTCATCATGCCTTGCAGAGATCCAGCTGAGTGGGAGAAAACAAATGGTCCTCCGGTAGAGCCTCCAAAATATGAGAAGAAGGCAGGTAGGCAAAAGAAGAAGAGAATAGTTCACCCTTCAGAGAAGGATGAAGGCACTAGGTTTAGCAAGCATGGAGTAATAATGCATTGTAGTGTCTGCAACTCCATAGAACACAATAGAAGAAAATGCACTGTACTACATCCATCTGAAAGAGTGCATGCACTGGAAAAACTACCTCTGAGAAGAAATTTGCTTCAAGCACCTACTGCACAGGACTCCCAATGCACTGAGATGACCATCACACAGGTATTGGACTGACCATGCTCTCACATTTGTAATATGTTCAAATGCACTGAATTGACCATGCTTTCACATTTGTAATTAGATACCTGGTGACACTAGTTCACAAACTTACTCTGTGATGTCAACATTATTGCAAGAGGTTAGCATTTGTTCCAAAGAAATGTTGTTTACGTATACTACCTCCGTCCGAAAATACTTGTCCCTCAAACGGATTTATCTACATGTATTTTAGTGCTACATACATCCGTTTGAGCGACAAGTATTTTCGGACGGAGGGCGTACTCTTTTATTTTTTGCATCTCAAGTTGAAGCATCTGTGGTGTCAATTGTGTAGGTTGAAGCATCTCAAGTAACACCAGATGCACCACCAGGACCACTTCCTGAATGCTCTTTCATTGCATTGAGAAGAGATGAGCTGCCAGTGCCAAGGGCTACAACATGTGCACAATTTCTGAAGAAAAAACTGCAAACTAAGAAGAAAAAGACAACTCCTAAAGCAGCTGTTAGGCAAGCCTTTGTGCCTCCTAGAGCAGCCACTCAAAATGCTGTTGTTGGTGTAACTGAAGCAGCAAAACAAGCCAGAAGAACAAAGGCAAAGAAAGTGCCTAAAGATTAATGCAGAGAGAAAAAAGCTCCTTTTTTGTGAAGAAATTGAAACACCTTGAGGTGTTGAAGGAAACCTGAGCTCATGCCCATGTCTTGGCTGTAGGTTTTGATCCACACCTTGTAATAGCTTAAGGAGTGCTTATGTATGTCTTTTGTGAACAACCTGTTATGATAGATGCTCCTGTCCCTCTCTCTTTTGGATGCACTCCTCTTTTGTGACAAACCTTGTTATGTATTCAGCTATGCAATGATGACTGATCAGTGCTTGTTAAATTTGTGACAAAATGCTTGCCAAAATTGTGGAAATATTTTACCATTTGTCATTGCAACACACATTCTGGAAATATTTATATGGGACTGATATGAGATGTTAAATAGCACTGCTTGCACATTCTGGAAATATTTTACCATGTCATTGCAACATGCATCATACATTCTTCTTCACTGACAATGTTTCTTGCACATTTGGCAACTAAAAGCACATTTCAGCTCCTACTTCATTACAACAGCATACAAGTTCACAGCGAGGATCATGACACAAACAAGCAAAATTTTCCAACCTATGCCTACAACAAGATCCAACTGAAGCTTGATCTCTTCAGCAATCTGATGGCTCATCTGATTTCCTTGAATGTTGCTAATCTTCTTCACCACACTTTCTGCCTTGCTTTCTTTCTCTATGAAGCTAGCACCAATCTTTGGCTTTGTTCCTCTGGTTGTCATCTCCCTGTCCTCCCTGTCCAGATAGGGATTGGAAATCATTGCAATGTACTCCACCTCCTCTTGAGGAATCTTATAACCATGGCACAAAACAAGATCCAAATATTCATCTATCCAGTGATAGCAGTCACAAGATCCATGTGACCCTCTCTGCCAAAACAAAAAAATCAAACAAAACCGAAAAATCAAACTAACAAAGAGCACAAAAATTGAGTAATGTTATTGATTCGAAAGTGAAGACTAAATCAAACCACGAAACTGACCTTGTGATTAGGGCATTTGAAGAAAACCCGTCCTGGATTCCTCTCAGATTTGGAAACCAGCCGAATCACTTGCCTCCAGCCGCATGTGCAGCACTTAAGTAGAGGGAGAGATGCACCAGCTCCAGGGTTGGGGGAAGGCGGCCAGGAAGAGCTCCCAGACGAGCTCCAGTTCCCGACCATGGCACCGCCGCGAGAGAGATCGGGAGAGAAGGAGAAGAAACAGGGCAAGGACTGGGGAATGGCGATCTGAAAAGATTCGGGGTGGTTTTTGTAAATATCCATCCACATCAGTTACCCTGCGGGGCACCTGTCCGACGTGGCAACGGTCAACGGCGCCAGGTGGGCGGTCAGACTGAGTCGGGCGGGATTTGGACGTGAATGAGACACTTACTAAAGTTCGAGGACCCATGTGCCGATTTTCATAGTTCGAGGACCTAGGTGACACCCTTGAAATAGTTTAAGGACCTACAGTGCACTTCACTCAACTCAGTAGTACCATAAGTTTGTCACCATCTTTCCCCTCCTCACATGCTCTAAGGTTACTTGCATCGTGGGTAGGTGTGCGAAAATAATGGGAGTTATAATTGTTCAGTAGATTTTTTCCTCCACACTCGTATATGAATCAGTATATATCACCTCCGCTTCTCTCATTTCTCTCCTCAGAACCATAAAAATGAAGCTCACACACTACATATTTCCCCATGTGGAGACCTTAGCTTATGGTTGCCGCCCAACTATATACGAGTACATCGTAGATATATATAGTTGCCATGCAGAGCTAAGAAAGAGGATGGCACATGTGTCATTGGTCATGGGTATGTAGACTTGGGAGGCATCAAGAATTTTAGGCAATATGCTAATGCAAACGATCCAGCCTGGGCAAAGATCCTTTGCTCATGCGATGGTCCTCAACTTCACGGCCTACGCTGCGTGAACTAAAAAACACTTTTCACCGGTCTCCTTGTTGAGGGAGAAGGTCCTAAAGGCCCCGCTCAGTGTGAGGAAGGTGCAGACTGTGGAGGCATCTCCTGTCGCGTCTGTGCATAGTGCACGTTTCTCTGAGTTCAATAGTAGTGTAGCAGTAGCTAGCCAGGAGACTATGTCTATATGTCTCGATCTCGATCTCGAACCAACAAGCCACGATCCACTCAATCAGACAGAAACGGAAGCAAGTCTTAGTTTTAAATAGCGCACTATGCCTCTCAGCGACGAACCTCTTCTAAACGCCATAGCGTGCTATAGCGCACTATTTAAAATGTTTGTTCATGTTTTTAGACCAAACTCCCTTAGCGCAGCACCTCTACTAAACACAATAGCGGGCTATTTAAAACCTTGTAAGCAACCGACAGATAGAATTAATGCTTGTTAAGCAAAGGAAGCACCTGGTTTCTTTCATTAATCTCATCTCAAGGTCCAATAAAGTCTTATTGCTGTGTACAGAGATGGGTTGGTAAACGAGATGGTATACGATCATGTTCATGCATGTACGCTATCTATAATTGTTGCATGGTCGATCTAGAGCGAAGTCCCAACACATGCACACGCTTGGTCTACATGGACCGATAGAAGAAGAAACAATAGCACCTAGCGCCTAGCTTAAATAGCTGCTTCATTCAGGTTAACGCGCGCACATGCATCTGCACCATGCACCATGCACCATACACGCATGTATTGTAGCCTGCAAGAAAAAGGGCCGGGCAATGCCACAAGAGTCTTGTCTGTCTGTTGCCGTACTCATTTAGTTAAGCTCTAATCCGACACGTACAACAAAATGAACGGGCCACCATCGACCCACCTGACAAACAATTCCATCTAGCATCTGACAAACATACAAATTGTTTTGTGGTTGGCTTTGGAATCAATGTATAGTCATGAAGCGAGGGTATGTCGTAATCAGTTTGCCAGACATTAAGTTTATGGGTTTATTAAATTATTCATACAAACTCAACACTACCCAGTACCATAAGTCCTCGGTCCTCTTGCAAGGACGTACCAATGCTAAGAGACCTTGTCATTTCCCCCTCTTACATCCTCTATGAGAATACTTACAAAATGGGTAGGTGTTCCGTAGCGGGAGAAAGTAATGAGCGCTATAATTTTCCATATGTTTTCCTTTCACATGGCCAAGATCACACTCATATTTAACTCAACATATATCACCTCTACTTCTCTCATTTCTCTCATCAGAACCCTATATGAAGCTACATGTCGTAGATATATAAAGAGTCACGCTTTCATGTAGGCAAAACAAAGACGACACACATATAATTGGTCATGCATAATGTAGGCTTGGGAGACATCAAGAATTGAAGGCTACGTGCTATTACAGATGATGGAGCCTGGAGAAGAGCCCCTTACTGCCTTCTCAGGCATTGGGGGACCGGATTTGGAGTACTCGTGGAGGCAAGGTCAAAGGGAACATTATCCAAGAGAGTACGGAGTGTTTTGACATAAAGTTCCTTTTATTAGACACCATGCGAGCCTATCGGCGACCCTGAATTATCGGTTCTCAAATTACTGTAATGAGGTTTTTCTTATTTTGGTGTATGAATATAGTAGTATATTTTTGTAAAGAGATTTGCATATAAAAAAATCGGCAGGTAGAAAGAGAGAACAACCCTCTTCGGATTGAACACACAAATGAAATTAAACATGAACTGTTTCATGGGAGACATGCACATATGCATTTAGCATTTGGCGAAAATTGCATCCCGTGTAGTGGTGGTTCGGTTGATTACGACATATACTCAGTTTGCTATTCATTAAATTTGTGGCTTTGTACACTTCAGCTGATACAAACTCAACACTACCATAAGTTCGCCGTCCTCTTTCAAGGACATACCAACGCAACTCGTGTCCACTTCATGTCTCCCCTCCTCACATGCTCTAAGAGTACTTGCACAGCGGATAGGTATGGGAAAATTAGGGAGTCATAATTGTTCAGAAGTTCTTTTTTCTTTCACGATCGTATACGACTCAATATATATCACCTCTGCTTCGCTCATTTGTCTCCTCAGTACCATAACAATGAAGCTACCACACGACATATTTACCCACGCGGAGACCTTAGCTTATGGTTGCCACCCAACTATATACATCATAGATATATGTAGTTGCCATTCTGTAGAGCGAAAAAAGAGGATGACACATGTGTCACTGGTCATGGGTAATGTAGGCATGGGAGCCATCAAGAATTCCAGCCAACAAGCTAATGCAAATGATCGAGCCTGGGCAAAGACCCCCTGCTTATGCGATTTTCGTCAACGTCACGACCTGTGCTGGGCAGACTAAAACACACTTTTCACCGGTTTGTTCATTGAGGGAAAAAGTCGGAAAGTTCTGATTCAGCCATAGGAAGGTGAAGACTGTAGGTGCTCTGAGTTTAATAACAGTGTAGCTGTAGGTAGCCAGGTTTGAGCGACTTCCATGATAGTGAGAGTCTCAGAGAGTGGCTGCTATATAGAAGTAAACAATCCATGGTCGAACCGGTGTTGGCGTTGTGCCTGCGGCTAGGAACATACAAGGCCACGAGATTATGCCTATCTGTCTCCATCTCGATCTCGATCTCGATCTCGAACGAACAAGCCATGATCCGCGCACTCAGGGAGAAACGCAAGCAAACGAAGCACCTGGTTTCTTTCATAAAACTCATCTCAAGGTCCAATTAGCTCTTATTGCTGTGTACAGATATGGGTTGGTGAATGATCGATCCAGAGCGAAACCCCAACACACGCACACGCAGGGCCTACATGGACAGGGATAAGAAGAAACATGGAGCTCCTAGCGCCTAGCTTGTTAAATTAGCTGCTTCATTCAGGTTTCCACGCCCACATGCCTGCAAGAAGAACGGCCGGGCTTTGCCACGAAGGTCATGTCTGTCTTTTGCAGTACTCATTTAGTCAAGCTCTAATCCGACACGTACACCTGAACGAACGGGCGACGCTTGACGCACTGAAAAGCAAACAAATTGTTTTGTGGTTCGCTTTGGACTTAATGTATAATCATGGAATTAAGGCATGTATTAATCAGTTGACCATCCGTTAATTGTCTATGGGTTTATAAAATTATTCATGCAAACTCAAGACAACCCACTGCCATCAGGTCACAGTCCTCTTGCAAGGACGTACCAATGCTAAGAGACCTTTTCATTTCCCCATTCTCACATGCCCTATGAATAGTTACAAAGTAGGTAGGTGTTCCGGGAGAAAGTAATGAGAACCTTTCTCATGGCTAGAACACAATATATGTATGAAGCTAGAACACAATATACCAGCATGGAGACCTTAGTTAATGGTGAGCTGTCAAAAGATATCGTGTTCACTTGACAGCTGAATAGTCGCGTTTTCACGTAGGCTTGGGAGTAGGCTTGGGAGCCTACGTGAAAACAACGACGACGCATATATCATTGGTCAAGAATAATGTAGGCTTGGGAGCCATCAAGAATTGCAGGCTACGTGCTAATAAACTGATGGAGCCGGCACAGGCCCCCCTTGCTTCTGTGCGGCACGTCGCGTATTCTCTGACTTCACAAAACCAGAGTTTTGGATTTCGGCCAGAAAAAACGAAATTCCAGCGAAATCCGCCCGTTTTATTCAGGCCCAGTTCAAATTTTTGGCCCAGCCCCGCCTCTGGCCCAATCTATGTTGCTCTTCTTGGTGATATAAAAGGCCGAAACTGAGCTACGAAGCCTAAAAAGTGTCGAATTCCTCAACTCTTCTGTAAGCGGCGGCGCCGTCCTCGTGGCAGATGTGCTCGCGCCGCCTCCTTGTCCTGGAGCCCATCGTCCTCACGCCTGACGTGCTCGCTTCTTCCATGCCGCGGCGCGCTAGCTGTTGGCTGGGGGCGCAGGTGCGCTTGTCCGGGCGCCCGGAACTGAACCATGTGGGCAGCGCGAGACTTGGACAGTTTTTGATTCACGTGTGTATAAGCAGTCCATGGATGGTTGTTGTTCAACTTGGTTCTGCTGTGCTCTAGTTGCTGCAGGATTTTAATTTTTTGGGACAATTTCGTTCATTTTCGTTCAAAATTTGCTCATTTTTCGATCAAGAATTCAAAATTTGGATACTGCTTTTCGTCCGGAATTTTCCGAAAAGCTGAATTTCGCCAATTTAGTTCTGGGGCGGTATATTTTCCAAAACGAAATCCAAAACCGTGCACAAAACCAAGCCACAACTACAGTAACCTTACTCGGTCTTTGTGGTGCGTCTAATCAAAAGCAAGCGGGTCGTTGGCTGCTTCCTCCCGGAGGACCCCAGCGCGCGCGCGTTGCTGTTAGTGCACCAGTACTTCGTCGGCGACACACTGGAGGACCCTGATGCACGCGTTGCAGCTGCCGTTGGTGTGCTGTCCATGGTCGCCGCACAGAAGCTCATGACCACCAGTCCACCACCTCCACGTCCCGACACCGCCGCCATGGTCACCAGATCCGTCTCTTGCCGTCGTTGCCAACGCCATGGTCACCACGACCTCTCCATGGCCGGTCCTCTTGGTGTGACCCAGGCTTCGCAACC
The DNA here is from genome assembly GCA_039707655.1 of Elymus sibiricus. Classification (NCBI taxonomy): domain Eukaryota; kingdom Viridiplantae; phylum Streptophyta; class Magnoliopsida; order Poales; family Poaceae; genus Elymus; species Elymus sibiricus. The sequence goes on along the minus strand of CM077668.1, from coordinate 15,315,304 downwards.
GCCGGTCCGGTCCTGAAAAATAGGACTGCCTGGCTGGTCGGTCCAGTCCGGTTCGGTCCGCCAGCGGCTCGGTCAAGGACCGGACCGGCTTGGACAAGTTGTACCTGAAGCAGATAGATTCATCCATATTTACTAAATCTCGGTCCATCACAACAACTGTAAACTGTAATTAAGGTTATGATTAGCGTTACATCTGAAGTATGATGATAATCGTGGTTGCCTAACCAAAATTCGGCTATCTTATTCATTCATGTGGCTACTGTCGATTAATTCAGCACACATGTTGCCGTGCTTTACCTGCCTGTTGTGTTTTCAGCGAGACAAAGGCCAGGCTGGCCGGTTCAACATGCTGGCCTGCCTGCCTGCTTGTCTCTGTCTCTGTCCATCTCGCAGAACGTACTGCTCATTGCTGCATGCACCTGAACCAAAAAAGGCAGATGCAGAGTGAAATCACAAACACACGCACATGCAGATGCATCGGGGCTTATATATATATATACACACACACATATATATATATATATATATAATAAAGGAGGCCTATATATATATATGGAGAGTACGGGGAGAAGATCATGAAGAAACAAGAAGCACCTAGAGCGTAGCTTAATACTCCCTCCGTCCCAAAAAGCTTGCCTTATACTGTATTTGTCTATATATGAATGTATCTAAACATGTTTTAGTGTTAGATACATCTATATCTAGACAAATTTAAAAGCTTTTTGAGAGGGATGTAATATAGTTAAATAGCTGTCTGGTTCGTGTTTTCTATCTGCACATGCCCCACGGACGTGTCTACTGTAGGTTGCAAGAAAAGGCCAGGCCACAACCCACGAGTGTCTGTCTGTTCCTTGCAGTGCTAATTTCGCTAAGCTGATCGAGCTCTAATCCGACACGTACACCCGAACGAACAGGCCACGATGGATGACACATGCAAAATCATCATTTGGCATGGCTCTCATACGTCTGACGGTGACAGGTGACAACATAACATTGCCAGCCTCGTCAAATGCAATACATAGACAACAACCTGGGCATGTCCAACGGCTACCCGCAAATTTCCTCCCGCATCCGTCCGCAAACAGGGGGACCAGTCCGCGGACACGGATGCGGGAGCCGGCCATCCAACGCTATCCGCATATGTCCGGTTCTATTAACTTAAAAAATAGCATTCCGCCAAATCTTGTCTGACTCATTACAATACTAATGCGTGATTAGTAGTTTTGTTTCACCAAACTCTCATTTTACCAAGTACTTAAAGAAAAAAAGGGCACGTTTTGGCGGAAGCCTTTCATCAAGTGGTGGAAGCTACTAATCTAAGTGTTGAAGTGTTGGCAAAAGAAAGCCTTTCACCAAATACTAATGGGCTCAAGTGTTGGCGGAAGCTACTAATCTCAGTGTTCAAGTGTTGGCGGAAGGTAACCTTTCACCAAATACAAAGTGGCTTCTGCCAAAAGGTTTCAATGCCTTCCGCCAAAACGCTAAATTAATCTTCTGCCAAACACAACAACCACCAGCCTTCCGTCATCCGGACAGAGAGGAGAGGGTACGTGGCGGCTTTTGGTTCGTTATGTGGATGTCCGGACTCCCGCAAAGCTCTCCCACGTTTGTCTCCGATTTGCGGGAGAAAGGACGTCCGGACCGTGCCGCGGACCGATACAGGCCCGCATTGGATGACTTCCGCGGTCCAGATGGTTGTGGAAGGTTTGCGGGTGAAAGTTAGAGATGCCCCAAGGTACTTGCGTACTGCCATATGCAGTACAGGTGCCCTGGTTATTTCCGGTGAGCCCTCTCTGTCTTTCTCTCTCTTGTTACTTAGTGACGAGCAAATCAGTTAGCAGTATAATCGCACTTACGATATCTAAATCACACCATCCATACATGGAGAGGGGAGCAGTACAGCGGTGACTGGTGATGACATACCTTTACCATTTCCCCGATTTGCGTTGTTAGTGCAGCAATTAATGTAATTTGGAAATCAAGCCATTAATGCAATTAATTAGCCAGGCAGTCAATCGAGCGCCGAATCAATTTGAAAATGAAGCCATTAATGCAATTAATTAGCCAGACAATTAGTTTCGTGTATAATTAATTTGGTCCATCTAAATAGTTATCTTTTTCATGTTGAATCAATTTGACAATCGAGTTGTCAATGCATTTAATTAATTAGGCAGACAATTAATTACTAGACTTTAAAATTTATTCGGCGTGAAAAATCATTTAAATGGACCTAATTAATTGCACATGTGATTAACTGTCTGGCAATTTTGGATTAATTACTTCTTTTCCAAATTGACTCAGCGCTCCAGTTTCAAATTGTTTACGCATTAATGGTTGCGTGCGAACAACTACGTACACTTTCGCCCTTAATAGTAGAGTTTAAGGCTGGTCATAGTGAAAGTAACATAGGTAGTAACATGCATCTTCATGCAATGCAATCTAGGCCAGTTGGTGAGTTGGCACACTATTAAATGAGGAAAGAGAGGAAGGTGGTAACATATCACATAGCGCTTTCCAAGAAACAATGAGTCCACACACAAATAGATGCAACCATCTATGATACTACCTCCAGGTTATTTTGCACCATGAAGATAGTAACATAGGCTAACTATTAACGGGCTCTTAAATATAATCTATAATATTGATACGTCTCCAACGTATCTATAATTTATGAAGTATTCATGCCATGTTTACAATAATTTTATATGGTTTTGGTATGATTTGAGTGGAACTAACCTGGACTGACACTGTTTTCAGCAGAACTACCGTGGTGTTGTTTTTTGTGCGGAAATAAAATTTCTTGGAATGGGCTGAAAATTTACGGTGATTTTTTATGGACCAAAAGAGACCCTCGAAGCTTGGACGAAGGACCAAAAGCCTCACGAGGAAGCGACAAGCCTGGGGGGCGCGCCGTCCCCCCCAGGGCGCGCGGAGCAGGCTTGTCGCTCCCTCGTGGGCCCCCTTGACGTGAATCCAACGCCAAAATTCCTATAAATATAGAAAACCCCAGAAAGAAACCTAGAACTTCCACGCCGCCGCCGCAAGCCTCTGTACCAAAGCGATCTCATCCGGAGCACTGTTCCGGCACTCAGCCGGAGGGGGAAATCATCACCGGAGGCCATCTTCATCATCCCGGCGGTCTTCATGACGAGGAGGGAGTAGTTCACCCTCGGGGCTGAGGGTATGTACAAGTAGCTATTTGTTTGATCTATCTCTCTCGTGTTCTTGATTTGGCACGATGTTGATGTATCGCGAGCTTTATTAATATAGTTGGATCATATGGTGTTTCTTCCCTCTCTATCTTCTTGTGATGGATTGAGTCTTTCCTTCTTGCATGTGGATACCCGTGGTGACAATGGGGTATTCTATTGATTCACTTGATGTATGTTTTGGTAATCAACTCGCGGATTCCCGTGACCTTGGGGTGATCTAGGCATAGGGGCTGGTTGCACGTTTTCATTATCTTTTCTCCGATAAGAAAGTTTGGGGTACTCTTTGAAGTTCTTTGTGTGGATTGAATATTATGAATTTGAAGTTGTTTGATGCATATCGAATAATCAACTCACGGACACTTGTGGTGACATTGAAGTATCTAGGTGACATTTGAGTTGGTTGATGCGTATCATATGGTGTGTAGGGGACGCAAGAGATTTCTTGTATTTGATTGCAGGGTTGTTTGAGAGAGACCATCTTCATCCTATGCCTCCCACGGATTGATAAATCTTAGGTCATCCACTTGAGGGAAATTTGCTACTGTCCTACAAAACTCTGCACTTGGAGGCCCAACAACGTCTACAAGAATAAAAGTTGCGTAGTAGACATCAAGCTCTTTTCTGGCGCTGTTGCCGTGGAGGTGAGTGCTTGACGGTATATCTTTAGATCTTTCAATTGAATCTTTTAATTTCTTGTTTTGTCGCTAGTTTGGTTTATAAAAGAAAATTAAAAAAATGGAATTGAGGTTGCCTCATATGCTTCATCTATATAATGTCTTTCTTGAGAATGATGGATCGGAAAATTATGCTCAATTGTTAGAGGAAGAATTTGATAAAATGTTTAATGTGAGTTCCTAGAATGATGAGCATGGTTGCAATGTTGTTAGTATGAATTCTTTGAATATCCATAATGCTAATGATGATTGCACTAGTCATGATAAAAAGGTTTCTTATAAGCATGTCAATTTTTGGGGAGTGAATAAAATTTGTGAAGACATGCCATATAGGGATGATAGATTTTGTATGAAGCATAAACATGATAAAACCAATTGGTGGCTTAAAATGATAGATGAATTTGCTACAAAGTTATGCTCTCTTCATCCCATTACTTGTGAACTTTGCAATAAGATTGGTCATCTTAATTTTCAATGCATACTCTTTCATGATCGAATCATGTCCAAATATTGCAATAACTTGATCACCCTTGAACTTTATAATGAAATTTTTCTATTTTTGGGGTGTGAATAATTGTCACATAAAAATAGTTGGTTTGAAGCATTCATATTCACGGACCATACTGAATGTAATCTAACGAAAATCTATATGTTTTGTGTGGTAAATTGCAATGAGAATGCTTATATAGCCAACTATAGAAAGACGGCAAAACAAATAGAATATAAAATGAATACTAATGAAAGGGTAAAATTTCCACTTTCCCTCCTATTGTCTCTCATGATGAAACAGGTGATGAGAAGGAGCTTCCTATTCAACCAATCTCTTCAATAAAAAGCTAAGAAAAATTAAATAAACCCACACATAATGTGGTGAAGAAGAAGAAAAGAAGGAAAATTAGAGGTAAAGAGGTATCTCTCCCAAATAATGTTCCTCCTATTATTGTTGTGCCTCATGAGAATGAATCAAAAATAATTGTGGAAGATGATACACTTGATGATGATTTTGTTATGCCTATTGCTTGTTGTGATGATTATGATTGGGAAGATAATGGAACTTCTTATGATCTTGAAAACCTTTTTTGGCACCAACTTGGGAAATTATGATGATAATAATTGTTATACTATTGGTGCTATTCATACTATTGATGAATATAGTGATTATGCTAATGATATGCAAACCCACAAGCTTGGGGATGCTATGTTTGATTGGAATGACATGTTTGAAAATTTATTTGCTGCAAATAATGTTCATCCTAAGCTTGGGGATGTTATGCTTAGTGAAGATGATATTTTTATTCCCCCTACTTTTGATGAGCAAATTTGTTATGATGATAGCATGCCTCCTATCTATGATGATTGCAATAATAATGAAAGTGGGTTTGGAAGAGTGTCAACTTTAGGTAATAATTATTCCACTATTTTGGAGGGTGTTCAATCTTATAAAAATGATAAAAGTGGATTTGGAGAGGTCATGACTTTATTTAGTGTTGAATCCACTACTTTGGAAGAGGTTTCAATTGATTATGATGAGAACAAAGTTGCTACTTATGATGATTATTGTGATGATACTTATGTTATAAAAAGTAGTGATGATTATTATTATAAAACTTGTCATAATTATGAATACCCTTTTTCTAAACATTATTCTTTTAATGTGGAAACAATTTATAGTATTCAATTTTCATATGATACTCCCACTATTATGAATGAGAATAAATTTGCTTATGTGAAGAGTAATAAAAATCCTATGCTTGTAGGTCATGAAAAGAATGCTTTATGTGATACCTATATTGTTGAATTCATTCATGATGCTACTGAAAATTATTATGAGAGAGGATCATATGCTTGTAGGTGTTGCAACAACATCATGTTTCCTCTCTATGTGTTGAAAGTTTTGAAGCCATGCTTGTTTTGTCTTCCTATGCTAGTTGATTCTTGCTCCCATAAATTATTTGCTCACAAAATCCCTATGCATAGGAAGTGGGTTAGGCTTAAATGTGCTAGTCATATGCTTCATGATGCTCTCTTTGTGTTTCAATTCTTTACTTTTATGCGAGCATCATTGAAATCAGCATGCCTAGCTAAGAGGCATTAAACAAAAATGCTTGTTGGGAGACAACCCAATATTTACCCCTACTGTTTTTGTGTGTTCACATGATTAATATACTGTAGTAATCATTTTTTATATGTTTTCTTTCAATAAAGTGCCAAGTAAGACCTTTGGGATAGTGTGAATGATAGTTGACTTGATTCTGTGCAAAAACAGAAACTTTTGCACTCAGTACAGGAATTTCCATAATTTACTGGAGCGTCAAAATATGTTGAAATTTTTAAAAAGTATTTCTACCCAAATTTACTACGTTTTCCAAAATTTTCAGAATTTTTGGAGTTACAGAAGTATGACTTTAATTCAGATCATTACAGATTGTTCTGTTTTTTGACAGATTCTGTTTTCAATGCATAGTTTGCTTGTTTTATAGTTTCTATGGCTTATATTGGTCAATATAAATTGTGGAAATGATAGAATACAGTAGGCATTATGTGATAACAATTATGAATCTTGTCTTGACAGTACCTAAGTGGATGATTTATTTTTATCATACTAACCCATCTCACGAAGTTCCGTTAAGTTTTGTGTGATTGAAGTTTTCAAGTTTTGGGTGAGATATTGATATGAGGAGAATAAGGAGTGGCAAGACCCTAAGCTTGGGGATGCCCAAGGCACCCCAAGGTAATATTCAACGAAGACCCAAGCAACTAAGCTTGGGGATGCCCCGGAAGGCATCCCCTCTTTCGTCTTCAACACTATCGGTAACCTCACTTGGAGCTATATTTTTATTCGTCACATAATATGTGTTTTGCTTGGCGCATCATTTTATTTTGTTGAGATTTGCTTTCTGTTATCAATAATCATGTTTTGTATCTTTTAGTTCAATAAAATGCCAATTATAGCCTTTACCATGCTCAGTTTGAAGTTTATGTGTTGATGTTTGAAAACAGAAAGTTTTCTGTTATGTCCAGAATATTCCTGAATAGTCAGAACATGATAAAAATATGAAATTTTTACACAGTAAGCATGCCTGAGTTCTCTGTCATGGGGTAATTGTTTAGCATTTTTGGAGTTAGGGAAGTATGAATTCCTATTCACGCTTTACAGACTGTTCTGTTTTGGCAGATTGCTGTTATAGTTGCATTGTTTGCATATGTTTGCTTGTTTAATGTTTCTATTTGTGGATAGGAGTATTAAATATGTAGAGGCATTTAGTATGCAATGTTTGATTATAATTTTAGTGATTTGTTACAGTAGAGAATGTTAAGGTTTTGAGTTGATTTATAGTAACTTATCTCACGAGTTCTTGTTGAGTTTTGTGTGGATGAAGTTTTTAAGATTTAGGAGAAGCCATGATATGAGAGGAATTAAGGAGACACAAGAGCTCAAGCTTGGGGATGTCCAAGGCACCCCAAGATAACATTCCAAGAAGTCTCAAGCAACTAATCTTGGGGATGCCCCGGTAGGCATCCCACCTTTCTTCATCAACACCTATCGGTTAGCCTAAGTTTTACTTGTTCACATGTTATGTGCTATTCTTGGAGTGTCCTTTTATTTTTGTTTTGTTTGTTGTTTGAATAAAATTATCAAGATCTGAAATATTTATTTTGAGAGAGTCCTCACATAGCTACTTAATTGCTTAACTACTCTTTATTCTTCACTTATATCTTTTGGAGTAGTTTGTCATTTACTCTCGTGCTTCACTTATATCCTAAGAGTAAATTGTTGAATGAATTGAATATCATAAAGTTGAAATTATACGTGTTTCATATGCTTGTCCCATGGGGAGTAGTGACTTCACATATAAGAAGTATAAGTGGTAAAATTTATTGAAAGTTAGCAAACACAGCATTGGTCACTTGAACAATTCATGAAAGAATATTGAAGGAAAAGAGATTTCACATATAAATATACTATCTTGGACATCTTCTACGATTGTGAGCCCCCATTAATTATTTTCAACCTTGATCAAGTAGTTGATGTTGGACAAGCAAGACAACATAATGGGTTATGTTTGTTTATATTCACATAGAAGTTATATGTTCTTGGATCCTCTAACATGTGGTGCTTGCCCCCTATCCTTTGCTAGAAAAAATCCGCACTAAGTAGAGATACTACTTGTGCATCTGAAACCCTTGAACCCAGTTTCATGTCATGAGAGTCCACTATATCTACCTATGGATTGAATAAGATCCTTCAAGTAAGTTGTCATCGGTGCAAAAGCAATAAAAATTGCTCCTAAATATGTATGATCTTTTATTGTAAGGGAAAATAAGCTTTGTACGACCTTGTGATGGTGAAGAAATAAAAGCGACGGACTGCATAATAAAGGTTGCTATCACAAGGGGCAATATAAAGTGACGTTCCATTGCATTAAGTGCTTGCACATCCAAAAATAAAAAGCGCATGACAACCTCTGCTTCCCTCTGTGAAGGGCCTATCTTTTACTTTATGTATTTGATTTTATGCAAGAGTCAATAGTGTTCTTCTCTATTCCGTTTTTTATTTTCTCTCTTGGCAAGCATCATGTGGTGGGGAAAGATCCAGGCACATATATCCCGGTGAATATAGGTGATCATGAGTTATTATTGTTGACATTATCCATGAGACAAATAAGTTGGGAGGCAAAACATTAAGCCCCTATATTCCTATGTGTTTGACTGAAACGGTTTGTTCTGAAAATATGCTTTGAGTGTCAGCAATCATGGAAGACTATATGATAGTTGAGTATGTGGAATTTGCTAAATCAAAGCTCTTACATAGACCCTTCCTAAAAATAAGATGAATTGCAATTGTTTGATGACTGAGAACATAGTTTGTTAGTTTTCAAGAAAGTTTATGATCTATACTTTAACATGTGAATAGCTTGCTACTTGATCATGAGAAGTTTTATGAGATGAGCTACTGTTTATGATAATGATGCTAGAAAAAGTGATTGAAATTATCATTGATCAAACTTGTGCACTATGCTAGCATTCACACTTCATAAATTATTTCGTTTATCATTTACCTACTCGAGGACGAGCATGTATTAAGCTTGGGGATGCTGATACGTCTCCAACGTATCTATAATTTATGAAGTATTCATGCCATGTTTACAACAATTTTATATGGTTTTGGTATGATTTGAGTGGAACTAACCCGGACTGACGCTGTTTTCAGCAGAACTACCGTGGTGTTTTTTTTTGTGCAGAAATAAAACTTCTCGGAATGCGCTGAAAATTTACGGTGATTGTTTATGGAGCAAAAGAGACCCCCAAAGCTTGGAGGAAGGACCAGAAGCCTCACGAGAAAGCGACAAGCCTGGGGGGGGCGCCCTCCCCCCAGGGTGTGCGGAGCAGGCTTGTCGCACCCTCGTGGGCCCCCTTGACATGAATCCAACGCCAAAAATTCCTACAAATATAGAAAATCCCAGAAAGAAACCTAGAACTTCCACGTCGCCGCCGCAAGCCTCTGTACCGAAGCGATCTCATCCGGAGCCCTGTTCCGGCACTCTGCCGGAAGGGGAAATCATCACCGGAGGCCATCTTCATCATCCCGGCGGTCTCCATGACGAGGAGGGAGTAGTTCACCCTCGGGGCTGAGGGTATGTACAAGTAGTATGTGTTTGATCTCTCTCTCTCGTGTTCTTGATTTGGCACGATCTTGATGTATCACGAGCTTTGCTAATATAGTTGGATCATATGGTGTTTCTTCCCTATCTATCTTCTTGTGATGGATTGAGTCTTTCCCTTTGAGGTTTCATTATTGTCGAATTAAATATTTCAGATTTGAGAACACTTGATGTATGTCTTGCATGTGGATACCCGTGGTGATAATGGGGTATTCTATTGATTCACTTGATGTATGTTTTGGTAATCAACTCGCGGATTCCCGTGACCTTGGGGTGATCTAGGCATAGGGGCTGGTTGCACGTTTTCATTATCTTTTCTCCGATAAGAAAGTTTGGGGTACTCTTTGAAGTTCTTTCTGTGGATTGAATATTATGAATTTGAAGTTGTTTGATGCATATCGAATAATCAACTCACGGATACTTGTGGTGACATTGGAGTATCTAGGTGACATTAGAGTTGGTTGATGCGTATCATATGGTGTTATTTTAGTACGAACTCTAGAGATGTTTGTGACACTTAATCGGATGGCTCAATAGATTGATCAGAAAGATAACTTTGAGGTGGTTTTGTACCCTACAACAATTTCTTTCTTATGTTCTCCGCTAATAGGGACTTTGGAGTGATTCTTTGTCGCACACTGAGGGATTGTTATATGATTCAACTATGGTAGCACTGTTGAGAGATTGTACTAGTGAAAGTATGAACCCTAGGCCTTGTTTCCAAGCATTGCAATACCGTTTGTGCTCACTTTTACTACTTGCTACCTTGCTGTTTTTATATTTTCAGATTACAAAAACCTATATCTACTATCCATACTATACTTGTATCACCTATACAATTTACCATTGTATTGGGTGTGTTGGGGACACAAGAGATTTCTTATATTTGATTGCAGGGTTGTTTGAGAGAGACCACCTTCATCCTATGCCTCCCACGGATTGATAAATCTTAGGTCATCCATTTGAGGAAAATTTGCTACTGTCCTACAAAACTCTGCACTTGGAGGCCCAACAACGTCTACAAGAATAAAAGTTGCGTAGTAGACATCAAATATTCACGAAAAAGATATGGATGAACATTTTATAATGTTTCACTTTTGAATTTTTATACATCTTATATGTTACAACAAATTGAGTATCAAGTAACATGTCATGTAACCATCATACATGATGGGCCACTAATCTTAAGCAACTGCCTCAAATTTCTTGTTATAATGCCTCAGATGACAAGGACTTAAAACTCCCACATTGCATTCCTTCCCAGCTCATTGGCTCTAAGTTTACATGCACAGTGGTAGGTGCACCATAGCGAAAGCAAATAATGAGAGATAAATAACAATAAACCGCTCACTCTTACGTTTCTATATAAAGCCTCTTATGCAATACATCAACATGACACTTCAACCGTGCTCGATACTTGTTACAACCCTTCTCTACCATCTCTTTAGGATCCTCATAAGTCATAAGCTAGATCATATTATACTTGTGAGGAGAGTTTAGATGCAGCAAGTGTTTCATAGACTCAACGGCATGTGATTGCATTAGTATCCACCAAAGTTAAAGTTGGCACAAATTAATCACGGTCGGATTTTGCAATCATGAATATATGTAGGATTGGGAGACATCAAGAATTGCATGTTGCACTGATTGGAGACGACATGTAGTAGTAGCAGAATTTGTGGCGTGTGTTGGAAACTAGCGAACATGTGTCGGGTGGAGTTTGCTGGAACTAACCCAGTGAATGGCTCCCCCAACCCAAGTATCTCAGTCGGGAGGATACTCATCATGAGCCGAGTTGGCAGAAGAAATCTGAAGCAGAGCTGCTGGGCAGAACGAATTTCAAAGGAGATAGTTGTTCTGGTGTGTGTGTGTGTGTGTGCATCGACAATGTTAATTAATCAACAAATTGCTTTTCATAGTCGGCTTTAAAGTGGACGTTCAGTTTGCTCTCCATTAAAATTTGTGGGTTTCTACAATGACTCGATATAAAACCAACAACAGGTTTTGAAAATTCTACGAAATATTATTTTTTGTGGCTACTGAAATATTTTTAACCCTGAAAATTCGAACCAGATTCAAACTAATTCCAAAAAAAGTTAACTCCATCATGATTAGTTAAAAAAGAAAGTAAATTCTGATAGGTCAAAATCCTACAGAATTTCATAAGTTTCAGACATTTCGGTGGGGAACACAAAATATCAATTTGTGAAATTCAAAACTTCCTTAACACTACCTGCCGCAAAAAGTTCTTGGTCCTCCTGCAATAAAGTCACCCACACTACTCCCGACTACTTCATCTCTCTTTCTTCACATGCTCTAATATTAATTGCACATCGTTTGTTTCCCTCATCTCTCTCCTTAGATGTGAATTACTGGTCCACAGTTATAAAGGAACGACCTGCTTCGCAGTTCACTTGTGAGACCAATGTGGGTATGTAGTGAAAAAATAACTTGTAAGGCAGGTGCTTTGCCAATTTCATTAAGAGAGTAAAAAACTAGATTGAAAACCAAAAAAAGAAAAAAAAAACAACAACCAGTGGCGACAAACCAAAGAGACCACTTCCACCTAACACAGCCACATTCCTGAGTGATTGTAAGCAAGGACTTCGTAAACACCTTCAAGAAGGAAAGCAATGCCCGCGAAGCCTTTACAACTAACAGTAGAACGTAAAATCAGTAAACTGCTTTGTGTTTGACTTTGAAGTCGATACATAGTCATGCAATGAGGGCATGTAGTAACAAATTTGCCATCCATTAAATTTGTGGACTTGTCAAACCATTTGTTGCGAACTCAACACTACCCGGAGAAGTGTAACCGCTGCCAGAATCTGCACAGTTCGCCTTGCCTACAATTGTGCCTTTGGCGTTGTGAGGTATGGGTGGGGGGGGGGGGGGGGCTTGGGTGCTCGTACGTGTGTCAAAAGTTCTTTCTAGGATGTGTCCTATGGTCCTCAATGGCAATGTTCTAGCGGCGGGTGTGGTACAAATTAAAATGAAAGTCATCGGGTTCTTCGCATTCTGAGGCGATACTTTACCAGATGACCACATGGAGCTAGAGTTATGCTTTCTCCGCAGGTTCGGCGCAACTGCTCTTGTGGAGGTTAGATTTGTGTCTTCGCTAGACCGCTCTTTTTTAATTGTTTTAATTTTTTATCGGTGCGTCTTGCTTCGTTTGAGTTTTTCCTGGACACTATCGTTAAGATCTTGTGGTTCAAGAGCTAGCACTTCTAGGAGATCATTCCCGTCCGATGTCCATTCATCGTACATGTCTTCCCAACTTTTGGATGGGTGAATCATGGGAATTTTTGAAAGCTTTATCAATAATCAAGTTCATGCAGTTATATGAGTGGTGTTGTCACACATCTGGTCTAATTGCAGTGTTTTAGTTGAAGCTTTGGGAAATTGTTGTCTTCCAAAGTGTATCTGAGATATTTCATTGTAATTCAAAGATTATGAGCTACTTTATAGTTTGTTGGATTTTTTATCGAGATCATTGTACATGTAACAGTTCTCATGTTTGAATAAAGGCACAACAATTTCTAAAAAAAACTCAACACTACACGCCGCCATAAGTTCCGGGTCCACTTGCACTACTCGCGACCACTTCATATCACCCCTCCTCACATGCTCTATGATTACTTACATAGTGGGTAGGTTTGCTAAAAATAATGAGAGTTATAATTGTTTGTAAGTTGTTTTCTGTCACGGTCAATATCACACTCGTATCTCATTCAATATATATCATATCACCTTGGCTTCTCTCTCTATGAGGCTAGCACACGACAATCCAATATAAATATATATAGTCCTGCTTTCAAGGGAAGGCAAAAAAACATTACACATATTCCATTGGTCATGGGTAATGTAGGCTTGGGAAGCATCAAGAATGCGAGGCTACACGCTAATTCAAACTATCAGGCCTTGACAACGCCGCCCTGCTAATGCGTTGTCCTCAACGCCACGACCTGCGCTAGCCCGACTAGAAGACAACTTTCATCAGTCTCTGCGATGAGGAAGGAGAGCGAGAAGGTCCAGAGATGTGGTCCAATTCCCAATGTGAGGAAGGTGCAGATTGGCTGCAGTGGCACTTCCTGTGACATAGGAACAAGTTTTGCTTAGCAAAGTGAACCAGGTGCTCAAAGTATAGTGTACAGTAGCAGTATCTAGCTAGGCATCGTCCATCTTCACATCACAATGATGGATTGACCAATTCCAAGATCCATCGTAGTCAGTCACATGCTTGGTCCATCTTCACATCACAATGACGGATTGACCAATTTCAGATTTTTTGGATTTTGTTTGATACTCCCTCCATTTTTTATATACAAGGCCACAGACTCATATTAAGGTACAGAGGTTAAATTTAATGTCTTGCTTTGTAAACGAAGTTTTTCTTTTCATTTACTGGGATCACTAATACACCGCATGCATGCAAGGAAGGGATAGAAAACTAAGTGGAGTGTCATTATGCTTGCATGCATGCAAGTATTAAATAGGTTGCTAGTACGAGGAAATACCATTCAATTTTGTCTTAATTACTGTTGGTGGCCTTGTATAGATGCAAAATGTATTTTTCATAATAGCCTTGTATAAGTAAATGGAGGGAGTACCGTTTTTTCAATTTTTTGCTAACTCGGGTGTAGTACACCTAAGAGTAGCCACAACTTTCAGTACAACATCATTCCACCTCCCTCTCAAAGGTTAACTCGGAGACCAACATGGTTTTCGTAAACTATTGTTGGGAGCCTGACATGTAATCTACTATAGAACACTAGCCATATTAACGGACAAAAAACTGGTTTGCACGACTAAGATAGGCAGACTATGGTGTAATTTCGTGATATTATTTCTCAAATATTTCAGAAGCTGAATTTTTTCTATTTTATCGAAGGGTAGCGATCAAGTTAAACCAAAACTACAGCCCCAAGTGGACCTTCTAGGATTTTAACGCACACAGACGTTTTTGCAATTTTTATTAACATAATTATCAGTAAATGTAGAACAAAGGAGCAATCACAGCACGTCGATCTCAAACTTTGCATATCATACATGATTTGTTTTATTTTTCTTATGTATCCCATGGATGGAGATTTTATGCATTAGGGTTTGGAGATTTACAGTACATCTACCAAAGTAGAGTATGGTCGAATTTTATAAAGTTCTTTCTCAAATATTTGAGAAGCTAAATTTGTGCTATTTTTTTCTTTTTTGCCCCATGGCGTGCCAAATCTTGCTTGCAATATGCCGCATTGCACTCACTCAAGACTTTAGTTTTTGTGAATCTATTCCACACGACTGATTGCTACTCAATTAATGACATGGCTTACCGTGTTCAGAATGGCAGCAGAAGAATATCTAGGCCCCTTAGTGGATTAGGATAACCAAATCAATTAAATGGTTCTTCTGTATAACCTAGAATATGCATGAAAAGTTATGAAAGGACGTTTTATAATGTTTGGCTTCTAAATTTTTCATATATCTATATTTTAAAATGGTTGGAGTATTAGGTTGATTATCATGTGACCATCATGCATAATGGGCCACTAATCCTTAGAAGTGGCCACAAATTTCTTGCTAACATGCCTTGGCTGATAAGAACTTAAAATGGATGCGTTTGCATTCCGTCCTTGCTCACTGGCTCTAAGATTACATGCAAAGTGGTAGGTGCACTGCAGTGAGAGTAAATAATGAGAGATAAAAGATCAACACACTACTCACTCATAGTTCTATACAAGGTCTCTTATGAAACACATCAACATTACGACTCAATTGTGCTCGATATTTATCACAACCTTTCTCAACCATCTCTTTAGGACCCTCAGAAGGTAGCGCACATTAGTCTTTTGAGGAGAGCTCAGGATGCACCAAGTATTGCAGACTTGTAGACATGTGGTTGAATTAGAATCCACATAAGTGAAGTAGATGGCACAAACTAATTATGACATACTTTCGCAAATCATGAATGATATGTAGGATTGGGAGACATGGAGAATTGCATGCTTCGTTCATTGCACAGGAGATGTAGTAATAGCAGACCGGGTGACTTGCCCAAGAGATGGCTAGTCTACCCACGTTTCGCAAAACTAACTGAGCAAGGTAGCTTCGATTTAATTTCCAGCAGGAGGCTGCTTGTTATGAGTCAATCTTGGAGAAGACATCTGGCGGAGTTGCTACACAGAACAAAATTCAAGAGAAATACGTGTTTTGATGTCTACATATAAAATACTAATCAACAATATTATTTAGAAAAAAATTTATTGTCTGGCTTTAAATTAAAGAAGCACTTACAACCAACAGTAGGACGTAAATTAAGTTAATTGCTTTGTAGTTGGCTTTGAAGTTGATTTATAGTCACCGAATGAGGGTATGTAGTAACAAGATTGTCGTGCATTAAATCTGTGGGTTTCTACAACCATTCGGTACAAACTAGACACTTCTTGAAGATGCAAAACTGCCGCCCGGGACCTCGGATGCTTGTACGTGTGTTCCAAATGTCTTTTCAGGATTAGTTTTGTGCTCAACGGCAACATTCTTGCGGTGGGCGTGATGTCTTTGAAAATAAGTCATTTGGTTGTTCCCATCATGCGGCGATACTTTACCTGATGACTCCATCGAGCTAGGATTATGTTTTCTCCACCGGTTTGGTGCAACTAACATTGTGGAGTTTAGGTTTGTGTGCTTGCAGGAGCGACCTTTTGGGTTTATTGTCGTGTTTTTATCAGTGTGTCTTGGTACTTTTTTCTGTTTAATATTTTGTGGAGCTGGAGTATTTCCTTGACACTATGGTGAACATCTTGTGATTCGATAGCATGAACTTCTAGTTCAATGGGATCATCCCCGGAATAAGTCCTTTCATGGCTTCTAATCTTTTTGGATGAGCGAATAAAGGGTGTCTTCAAAACCTTTATTGGTAATCAAGTTCGTATAGTCCTACAAGTGGCCGTGTCGTTGGTCCGATCTAACTGCAGTGTTTTTGTTGAAGCCCTGGGAAAATTTTGTCTTCCAAAAAATATTGCCATGGAGAATGTGTATATGAAAGATTTCATTGTAATTCTAACTTTTATGAGTTACGTTGTACTTTCTTCTATAATTGTTCTCATGTTTCAATAAAGTTACAATAATTTGTAAAACAATCTCAACACTACCCACTAGCACATGTTATTGGTCCTCTTACGGGGTCATACCAACACTACTCGCGACCACTTCATCTCACCCCTCCTCATACGCTCTAAGGTTACTTGCACAGTGTGTAGGTGTGCGAAAATAATGAAAGTTATAACTGTTCAGAAGTTTTATTTCTCGCAATAATGATCACACTTATATTATTTTTTTGCGAGAAAACTTCCGATCTATTCATCTTCAATCATAGCAGTACAGCAAACACCAAAAATAATAAAAATTACATCCAGATCCGTAGACCACCTAGCAACGACTACAAGCACTGAAGCGAGCCGAAGGCGCGCTACCGTCGTCGCCCCTCCCTCGTCGTAGCCGGGCAAAACTTGTTGTAGTAGACAGTCGGGAAGTCGTCGTGCTAAGGCCCCATAGGACCAGCGCACCAGAACAGCAACCGCCGCCGTTGAAGAGTAGCATTGATCGGAAGGATTCAACTTGAAGACGCATGAACGTAGACGAACTACGACCAGATCCGAGCAAATCCACCAAGGACAGATCCGCCAGAGACACATCTCTACACGCCCACCGACGATGCTAGACGCACCGCCAGGGCGGGGGCTAGGTGGGGAGAACCTTATTCCATTTTCAGGGAGGCGCTGCCGTCTCGTCTTCCTGAGCAGGACACAAAACCTAACAAAATTCGAAGGAACATCTAGAGACGGAGCCCTCCCGCCGGCAAGGGCCAGGATCCACCACGCCGCCATGGCCCTAAGGCCACCGGAGACGAGGCGGACCGGCGGCGGCGCCGACAGGAGGCAGAGGAAACCCTAGGCTTTTTGGGGAGAGGCAGGTGCAGAGAAGGATTGTGGCGGAGGTGGCCGTCGCAGCGAGCGAGCTCGACTCGTATATGGCTCAATATATACCACCTCTATCCGCTTTTCTCATATCTCTCCTCCGAACCTTAACTATGAAGCTAGCACATGTCATACAGAGCCATGCATATTGCGCTTCCACACGCAGAGAAAAAAGAGGATGGCACATGTGCATTCGTCACGGGTAATGTAGGCTTGGTAGGCATCAAGAATTCCAGGCTACACGCTAATTGAAATGATCTAGCCTGTCCAAAGGCCCCCTGTTGATGCAATTGTCCTCCGCATCAGGACCCGCGCTGGGCAGACTAGAAAACAGTTTTCACATGTCTTCTCGTCGAGGTAGGAAGAGGGAGAAGGTCTGGAGCTCTGGTCCAATGCCCAACGTGCAGAAGGTGCAGACTACAGTTTGGTTTAGTGGTGTGAACCAGGTGCTCTGAGTTCATTACTTGTGTAGCTGTAGCTAGCCGGGTATCTCCAACCTTCACATTACAGTTAACAATTAAACTATTGTTTAAAAAGTAAGTGATTGTCTTATTAATCATTAATGATTGATCCATCGTAGGCAAGGAGGTTAGGATACTTGGCTCTCACCTGATAGAACCGGGTTCAAGTCCCGGCGGTGGAATGAGTCTTTGCTTAATATTCATTTTGTTTTATTTCTGTGTGATACAGAGGCTGATCTGATTTACGTGCACACATCTGAGGTAGAGATCGAATGCATCCATCATCCAGGGCATCATTATCATGATTAAATCATAGGAATAAGGCTAAAATGGATGAATATGTTCATAGTTTACTGTTAAAAAATGATGGGGATTTGGAACAAATTGATAAAAAAATGATGGGGTATGGAGAAAATCTTCAGCAAATTTTGCCTCATGTGGATTCCCCTAATTGGGGGAAATATCACACTGCTGATATTGATATAGTCTTGATTAAGATGAGACCATACATACCTGCATTTGTAGACTTATGTCGACTACCGAATTGGTTAGAGGGTGTGGAGGGAGATGATGATTTTGAAATTGAGAAGAGTGAGGAAAAGGGGGAGATGATAGACTGTAGTACAAAGGAGGTTGTTCAGAGAATGATTGATATTCCAAAAAATCATATGTTGGATGATTTCATAGATGATTTGATGGGCTCCTAGGGTGGGGAGGGAGAGGACCTGGATGATGACAGGATGGGAGATGACCCATTTAATGGGCCCAGAGAGATGGCGGTTGGCCCAGCTCAGGCCCAAAAAATGGAAAGCCCATGTGGGGGCGGGAGGGGGGGGTGTATAAAAACCACCATGATTCCTGCCCTAGACCATCTGGACTTCTTTCCTGATAGAGAGGTGGCGGCGGAGGTTGCTGGAGAAGAACAAGAGAGGGGAGCCGCGGAGATGTCGGGGAGACAAGGGCAGTGGCAGTACAGACCAGCTCGAGGCGGTTTTGGAGGCAGAGGTAACATTTCTTCTATAAGAAACAATGTATCCTCTGGACACAATTTTGGGAGATTTGAGAAAAGGGATCAAGAGGGGACTACTCGCAGGGAGACTATGGGTAATTTCGCAGGAGGGGAGGGTTTTGGCAGTCATGGAAATGTTGGGAATGTTTTTCAACAAAGGATGCATGGAGGCAATTTTGGTGGTGACAATAGAGGTTCTCTGGGATCTGGGAGTTCTGATGGGCAGGGAGGGACGATTGGTTCCCAGCATCAAAAAGGGGAGAGATCAGGTGTGAGTTATGGAGGACATGGGAGTATTGGTGGAGAATATCAACAGAAAGATAATTCTTAAGCGGGGAGCAGTCAGAAAAATTTGGGAGAAGCAGTTGTCATGCCTATGCAAAACTTTCCACAGGTTATGCCCATGGGTCTGGGGATGGGTCAACTTGGGTTCTTGACACCTGAGCAGATGGCTCAGCAGTATCAATATCTCTTAGCCAATGTTCCAAAAGCTGGAGTAATACCAGTTCTTGTGGGGGAAAGAGAAGGGAGTGATAGAGGAAGTGGCAATAGGATGGAAGGGGGGAGTGACAAAGAGGTTGTGTGTGGTAAATGTAAAACAAGTGGACATATTGTAAAGACTGTAAGAACAATGTTTTCTGTGTGGTCTGCCAGAGAGGGTCTCATAGGACTGAAGATTGCACTATGCTCAGACAGCCGAAGCCAGTGGCCAAGTATGTTGGATATGGGGCTAGAGGTCTGGGATGTTTGCTGGTTCAAAATACTAAGGAAATCTCAGTTGTGGAGCATGCCAACCCTATGGCCCTGTTGATGGTACATTCTGGACAGCTTAATGAGACTACTGTGGTGCAAGGACTGTCAAGAATGTTTGACTGGGGGTGGACTTGGAGGGCCAAATTTTAGAGCCCCAAAACATTCCTGGTTAGGTTTCCAAATAAAGCTAAGCTGGTTGAGTTAAAGAATTTTGAAAGATTCACTTTGCTAAGGACTAAAGCTGTGGTAGAAGTGGACTTTTGGAATCCTGATGATAAAGCCAAAGGGAAGTTACACTCAGTTTGGATGCAGATGCATGGGGATCCAGACACTCTGAGACACTATCTAGGAGTATGTGAGATTGGATCAGCTTTGGGTCATGTGGTTGAGGTAGATGTGGAGCATATACATACCAGAGAGGAGATCAGGGTGAAGGTTGGTGTAAGAGATTTGCACAGAATCCCATCTGGAACTGAGATAATAACCAAAGATATTTTCCTATATGACATTGACTTCACCCTGGAGGCAGTTGCTGAACAGGGGTGGTACAAACTAGAAGAAGGGAAAAAAGGAAGGTATTTGAATACATCAACTTGGAAGATGTGATGGAACACAAAGAAGGGGAAAAAAGCAGAAAGGGGGGAGGGTTGAGGAACAATATAAGACAAATGTGACATTGGGGGGGTTGTCATTGAAGCAATATGAAAAGGTTGTTGGTAATAAACAGGTGACTGGAGGAGGGGATGGGGAGTGCATTAAGAACAAAAATCAGCACGGAGGGATGGAGGGAATGTCAGAAAGTGAAAAGAACTTGATGATAGAGCTGCACTTGGTGGAAGAAATGGCTGCTAGACAAGCAGCTCAACTTGTTGTGGAGGAGAAAAAAAGGAAAGAAATGGAGATGATGAAGATAGGTTTAGAGAGGGAGATTAAGAGACAACATGAACTTTTGCAACAGAACAGGTGGAGGGTAGAGGAGGTTGGGGGGTCACAGACTGGTGTAAAAGAAATGGAGCTTGAGAAAAACATTGCTGGTGAAGAAGAACAAGAGACTCTGGATACTATAGAGGATACTGATGGTTATCGTTGAGTCACTCATGGGCGCCAATAACTAAACAACCGATGGTCAAGCCTCTATTAGCATTGTGCTCACGAGCACACTTGTAAATTCCATGCGCATTGATTATTTTGTTATGCAACTCTTTCACAACATTGCTCTTGATGCTCCACGTTGATTCTTTTTGCAGAGTGCAATCCCACTACATCGTGCCTGAGTAGAGCTTGTTGGTTCCCTTTGACTGCCTTACGCTTCCCGAGCAAATAAGACCGCGTCGAAATGAGCCGATTCTCACATGGGAAGTGCATACGGAGAGAAATTAGCCTGATTTGAGTCTCCTTGACCTGCTTTCTCTGTTATCCTCAGAGGAAGGTGCGGGAACGTCGGAGGCATCCCAAACTCGGGATTTCGGCTGTGCATGTGACCTTCCTCCTTCGTAAAAGTCTATGTCGTGTTGTGCTGCCGGGATCGTGAAAAGTGGAGGAGATAACATATGATGACATCGATTGGGTGGTGCTTCTCGAGTACCCGGTCCCGAGCTCCAGGGTGAAAACCCTATGTCAGATCGTACTTGGTTATACATGGCAATGGTGGGATTTTTGCGTCGTTACCATGTAGAAGGCATTGCTCGGAGTTTGCTCAGACCTGATCTTCTGGTGAAAACTCACGATTTGGCCTTTCATGGTTGGATCTGGCGAAGGTGGTGCTTGTGCGTCGTTCCCTTCCTGAAGGCGTTGCTTTTGAAGAAGCACTCTTGTAGTGCTTGTGTTGTCAAAAGATGGTTGGTCTCGATGGTCGTTGTTGTATATCGTCGATTGTTGTTTTGATCGCTTCAAAAAAAAATTCTCTTCGCCTTGGCATAACTTCGGTCTTAGACAACTTAGCTCTTTACCAGTGTGATCCTTGTGCGTGTGTGAGTTAGTGTTGGTTGTGTGCATCCTAGTTATGCAAAGGCCGGGTGCGTGCTCATTATGATTGTATCCCTCGATGCTACATTGTATCCCTCTGTTAGGGCTCTTAAACAAATGGAGTTCGACCGGCTTAAGGTTGCTCCTAGGTTGTCTACTTTTTCTGGCCCTCTCGTGTCAGATGAGGAGGATGTGGATGCTGATGCCGATCATGATGGTAGGCTTCTCTCCCATCTGGTTAAAGACACAACCGAAGTAGACTTGGAGGATACTGTACGCGACAACATGCTATGTGAGCTTGTCGCATCGGTACGAAAAAACTAGTCTACTTCAGCTGAAGAAAAGAGGGCGCCCATCTAAGAGGGCAAAGGTACCTAAACATAAAAATGGTTCATCATGAGAGGTATGTTTTGGAATAGCAGAGGTCTTGGTGACTTGGCTAAACACAAACACATTGCCGATTGTGTAAAGGATCATGCCTTGGACTTTGTGGCCATCACTGAATCGGGTAAACGTGATTTCCAGACTCGTGATCTTGACCACTTTTCATGTGGTTATGATTATGAATGGCACGTTTTACCCCCGTTCGGGAGGTCTGGTGGAATCTTGCTTGGCATCCACTCGACATACTTGGAACTTTTATCCACTTCGAAGGGTGAATATCACATCAAATTTCACCTTCGAAACAAGTCCGACAACTTCCTTTGGAGTCTAGTGTCTGTATATGGCGCCGCTCAAGAGGAGTTTAAGTCCGCTTTCCTTAAAGAACTTGTTAATACCTGTCGGGACAATCCCCATCCCATGTTAATCAGGGGGGGGGGGGGATTTCAATATCCTTAGATATCAACAGGAAAAAAACAATGATCGGTTTGACACTATTTGGCCCTTCCTCTTCAATGCTGTTATTGACAGCCTAGACCTGCGGGAGCTCACTTTGTCTCGGCGTCAGTACACCTGGGCCAATAACCGATCAATCCCTACTTATGAAAAACTTGACCGGGTGCTAGTGACCACCGACTGGGATTATAAATATCCCCTTGCATCGGTACACGCACTAGAAAGAATCGAGGCCCTATCGGATCATGCTCCTTTGCTAACCAATTTTGCACAAACAACTCCAAGCTCTAACCGTCCACAGTTTAAATTTGAACTGGGATGGCTCACTAGAGAGGGGTTCCATGACCTGGTTAAGAAAGTGTGGGCGCGTCAACCTCGGGGTAACACGCCCATTCAACGATGGAACAATCGAATTCGCACCTTGCGACGATTCCTTCGTGGATGGGCTAAACACACCGCCGGCATATACAAAAAAGAAAAGTTGTGACTATCTACCTTAATCGATACCCTTGATAAAATTGCGGAGGTGAGGCCTCTTTCTGCTGCTGAGATTGAGCAAAAAAGCCATCTAAATGAGCAAATTGCCCACCTTTTACGCGAGGAAGAGATTAAATGGTACCAACGTTGCAAGGCCGACTCGCTTGTTCAAGGTGCTGATAATACGAAGTACTTTCAAATGCTGGCCAATGGCAGACATAGAAAGAAACGTATTTTCGCTCTTGACCAAGACGAAGGCCGTAAAGAGGGGGATGCACCGCTCAAAAATTTCATTACTAAGTACTACAAAGAGCTTTTTGGACCTTCACCAGAAAGCCCTTTTGCGCTCGACGAGTCTATTACTCATGATATACCTCAACTTTCAGAGGCAGAAAATGAGTTTTTAACCTCTCCATTCTCTGAAGAGGAAGTTCGGACCGCGGTGTTTCAAATGGAACACAACAAGGCTCCGGGACCAGACGGTTTTCCGGCAGAGTTTTATCAATGTTTTTGGGATATGATTAAGGCGGATTTGGTTCAGTTGTTTAACCAACTGCATGCCGAAAACCTTTATATTGCCCGTTTAAACTTTGGGGAAATTATTCTTTTGCCCAAGACTAGGGAGGCTAGTCGTATTCAACAATACAGACCGATTTGCCTTCTAAATATCAGCTTTAAGATATTCACAAAGGTGGCAACTAATAGGTTGAACGGGGTGGCTGACCACGTGGTCAAACCCACTCAAACAGCGTTCATGCAAGGACACAACATACTAGATGGAGTTGTTGTGCTGCATGAAACTGTACATGAGCTTCACCGTAAAAAGTTGAATGGAGTCATCTTCAAAATAGACTTTGAAAAAGCATATGACAAAGTCAAATGGCCCTTTCTTTTGCAAACTTTGCGCATGAAGAGGTTTTCGCCAAAATGGTGTCGATGGGTAGAGAGTTTTGTTTCTGGAGGTAGTGTGGCAATCAAAGTCAACGATGATGTTGGCAACTACTTTCAGACTAGAAAGGGGCTTCGCCAAGGGGACCCAGTATCCCCTATTTTGTTCAACATTGTAGCCGATATGTTAGCTACCCTTGTTGAGCGGGCTACTGTGGCCGGTCAAATTAGCGGCGTGATTCCTCATTTGGTAGAAGAAGGACTGTCTATTCTACAATATGCGGATGACACTATACTTTTTCTAGATCATGACCTAGATAAAGTAAGAAACCTCAAATCACTTTTATGTGCATTTGAGGAGCTCTCTGGTCTCAAAATTAACTTCCATAAGAGCGAGCTTTTATGCTTCGGCGATGCTGCAGAGTCCGCATCTGAGTATGCTGAGATTTTCGGTTGTCAGCTCGGCCAATTCCCGATTAGGTATCTAGGTATTCCTATTCACTATCGGCGTTTAACTATCGCTGAGTGGAAGCACGTGGAAGAAAGACTTGAGAAACGCCTAGCCAGCTGGAAGGCCAAACTCTTGTCGTATGGGGGACGGTTGATTCTGATCAAGTCCGTCCTCAACAACATGGTTCTATACATGTTGTCATTCTTTCACTTACCCAAAGGGGTTCTACAGCGTCTCGATTATTTTAGATCCAGATTTTTTTGGCACTGTGATAATGAATCCAAGAAATATCGGCTGGCTAGGTGGAGTATATTATGCCGACCTAAAAGTCAAGGGGGCCTTGGAATTCAGGATCTTGAGATTAAAAACATCGCTCTCCTGAGTAAATGGGTATACAAACTACTCACTGAGAATGGAGGGTGGCAGGAAATCATTCGTAATAAGTATGTGGGGTCTAAAGCCATTTCTCGAGTTCTTTGGAAACCCGGTGATTCACATTTTTGGAGTGGCGTGATGAAGGCTAAGCAATTCTGTTTCCAATATATTACTTTCTCGGTTAGGGATGGTTCTCAGGTTTGATTCTGGGAAGACACCTGGCTGGGGGACACTCCACTTATGGTGCAATACCCTAGCTTGTATAGGATCGTCAGACATAAATTCGTCACGATCAAACAAGTATTGGGACAAGAAAACCCTGATATTTCTTTCCGCAGGGACCTTTTTGGATCTCGCCTGGTAGCATGGAATGAATTACTCATTCGTCTGGAGGCCATTCAGCTGTCAGGCGAACCAGACAAGTTCCGATGGAATTTGCATCAGAACGGTAACTTTTCAGTCAAATCCTTGTATGATGCAATGGTTCACACTGATGTTTCGGTTGATAATAAGAAATTGTGGAAGCTCAAAATTCTCCTAAGAGTGAAGATATTCCTCTGGTTTCTAAACAGAGGGGTCATCTTAACTAGAGATAACTTGGCACGACGCAACTGGCAAGGTAGCAAGACATGTGTCTTTTGCCAACATGACGAGTCCATCAAACACTTATTTTTTGAGTGTAAGTTTGCTCGTGCAGTCTGGGCCATAGTTCAAGTAGTTTCAAATCTATATCCCCCACGTAGTGCACATAACATGTTCGGCAATTGGTTGCGGGGTATCGATAAACAATTTTCTGCACATCTACTCGTGAGGGCGGCTGCCTTATGTTGGGCACTGTGGCTTACCAGAAATGATGTGATTTTTAACAATAAATGTGTTTCATCTCCTGTGCAGGTTATTCATGCGTGTACGCGATGGCTCCGTACGTGGTCTATCCTGCAGAGCCCAGAGGACAGAGACCTTTTTATGATGGCGTCTACACGGCTAGAGCATACAGCCAGGGAGGTTTTCTCCTAACATGGATGGCAGTGTAATCTCCGGATAGGATTTGCCCCACCTTAGGCTGGACTGATTTACTTTTGCAGCAAAACGATATTTATTTTTAGGCTTGTTGGACTTGTTGGCTGTGTGCATCGCGCTATGCAGAGATCGGGCATTCTTCAATGCGGTTGTATCACCTCGATATATCAATTGAATGAAATGTTCTTTATCAAAAAAAAAGCACCGTTGATCGAAAAATGTGTTCACACCTGTCCGGTGAGCTAACCAGCACAGAGAGCCAGATAGGAGAGGAGAGAGAGGTACCAGCGACGGTGATTTTCTGGCGGTGGATGCACGGGGTGGGGAGGGGGCATGAACGGCGTCATGGCTGGGGTCGTCGTCGGGGCGGCGGCGAGGAAGAGCACCACGTCGACTGGCTCGCTATCCGCTGCGTAGCTGCCCTGGCCCTGGCGTGGTATGTGCTGAGTCGTCGTCGTTGGGTCGCCGTGCTACTGTATGGCGTGCTGGTGTATGCTAGTTTTAATCCATCTGTTGAAATATCTAGATACAGAGAATTGGAAATAGGGCAGCGATTTGGACATATTATCTTTCAAAATATCTAGATACAGAGAATAGGAAATGGCGTTTTGGACATATCTTTTAAAGTAGCTACATACAGTGTATATGAATCTGTGTTTTCTGCACCTAAAAAATACCATAATAGTACCATTCTGCGCTGCATATTTTTGGACATGACATGTTTCTTTGAAAAATTATTAGGACCAGCATGATATCTGAAATATAGAAAGCCTGGTGTAAGAGTTAAATGGCCTATTAGTCTATACATTTGATTCAAATGCATGCTTTAGTCCATAATCTCAGAAAACACGCAGCTTAGTCCATGAACTCGTTTAAGTGGACATCACAAATTACAGAAGCATAGTTGGCGGCCTTCAGTATTTGACTCTTACTCGACCAGACATTTCCTTTGCAGTAAATAAAGTGTGTCAATTTCTTCATGCACCCACTACAGCTCATTGGACAGCAGCCAAGCAAGTTCTGAGGTATGTAAAGAGTATACTGACCGTTGGTCTCACATTCAGCAAATCATCCTCCACCCTTATAGGTCCATTTTTCAATGTGGATTGGGCTGGTTGCTTGGATGATAGAAGGTCCATTGGTGGGTTTGCTATATTTATAGATCAAATCTAATCTCATGGTATGCAAAAAAACATGCAATGGGGTATGAACGGCGTCAAGGTTGGGGTCGTCATCGGGGCGGCGGCGAGGAAAGCACCACATCGACTGGCTCGCTATCCGCTGCGTAGCTGCCCTGGCCCTGGTGTGGTATGTGCTGAGTCATCGTCGTTGGGTCGCCGTGCTGCTGTATGGCGTGCTGGTGTTTGCTAGTTTTAATCCATCTGTTGAAATATCTAGATACAGAGAATAGGAAATAGGGCAGCGATTTGTGTTATGTTATGATCCAAATTCAAGTATAAAGAGAAAGGCTAACTTCTGACGAGCGAGCGGAGCAAAGCGACCGAGCGGTACAGATCAGTATTGACCTAGGTCACCTGTGTTATATATATCCTTTGTAAGCCGCCGCACGGGATAAGTTGATCAGTTGTAAATCCCCGGCATTTGTAACCTCCCCCGATATAGTGAATATTTGCTGGCTGGCACCCGTGGTTTTTCCCCCTTCGTGTTGGAGGGGTTTTCCACGTTAAATCTCGTGTCCCCTGCTTGTTTTCGTTCTTCATCGTGTTCGTTTGCGTGTCGTATCTCTAACAAGTGGCATCAGAGCCTTGTTTTTGTCTAGGGTTTCGACGACATGGCATCGATGAAGTTCGATCTTCCGCTGCTGGACTACGACACGAGGTTTTCCTTGTGGCAAGTGAAGATGCGGGCTGTGCTGGCACATCCCGATCTGGACGAGGCGCTAGATGGCTTCGTTGGAAAAGAACCGAAGGCGTGGACCGAGGATGAGAAGAGCAGAGATTGTAAGGCTTTGTCTTTGATTCATCTTCATCTATCTAACAATATTTTGCAAGAAGTGCTAGAGGAGAAATCTGCAGCAGCCCTCTGGCACAAACTAGAGTCGATCTGCATGTCCAAGGATCTGACCAGTAAGATGCACATGAAGATGAAGCTATTCACGCACAAGTTGCAAGAAGGTGGTTCGGTGCTGAATCACTTATCGGTCTTTAAGGAGATCGTTTTTGACTTACAGTCTATGGACGTAAAGTATGATGATGAAGATTTAGGTCTTCTGCTTTTATGCTCTCTGCCTAGTTCCTTTTCTAATTTTCGAGATACCATATTATATAGCTGTGATGAACTAACGGTTGCTGAAGTATATGAGGCCCTTCAACAGAAGGAAAAGATGAAAGATATGTTGCAATCTGAGGAATCGTCCACCAAAGGAGAAGCTTTGCAGGTACGAGGCAGGCCTGAGCAGAAAAAGTACAACAACAACAACAACAACAGAGATGAAAACAAGAACGGAAGAGGCCATTCAAAGTCCACAGGATCTGGGAAGAAAGATTTCTGCAGGTATTGTTGGAAATATGCCCTAGAGGCAATAATAAAATGGTTATTATTATATTTCCTTGTTCATGATAATCGTTTATTATCCATGCTATAATTCTATTGGTTGGAAACACAAATACATGTGTGGATACGTAGACAACAACATGTCCCTAGTGAGCCTCTACTGGACTAGCTCGTTGATCAAAGATGGCCATGGTTTCCGGGTCATAGACATGAGTTGTCATTTGATAACGGGATCACATCATTAGGAGAATGATGTGATGGACAAGACCCAAACTATGAACGTAGCAAATGATCGTGTCAAGTTTATTGCTATCGTTTTCCGCATGTCAAGTATCTGTTCCTATGACCATGAGATCATGCAACTCACTGACACCGGAGGAGTACCTTGTGCGTATCAAACGTCGCAACGTAACTGGGTGACTATAAAGATGCTCTACATGTATCTTCGAGGGTGTCTGTTGAGTTGGCATGGATCAAGACTGGGATTTGTCACTCCGTATGACGGAAAGGTATCTCAGGGCCCACTCGGTAATACAGCATCACAATGAGCTTGCAAGCAATGTGACTAAAGAGTTAGCCACGCGATCTTGTATTACGGAACGAGTAAAGAGACTTGCCGGTAACGAGATTGAACTAGGTATGGAGATACCGACGATCGAATCTCGGGTAAGTAACATACCGATGGATAAAGGGAACTGCATACGGGATTGACTGAATCCTGACATCGAGGTTCGACTGATAAAGATCTTCGTGGAATATGTAGGAACCAATATGGGCATCCAGGTTCCGCTATTGGTTATTGGCCGGAGAGGTGTCTCGGTCATGTCTACATGATTCTCGAACCCGCAGGGTCCGCATGCTTAACGTTCGATGATGCTAGAGTAGTATTGGGATATGTATGTTGGTGACCGAAGGTTGTTCGGAGTCCCGGATGAGATCCCGGACGTCACGAGGAGCTCCGGAATGGTCCGGAGGTAAAGATTTATATATGGGAAGTCCCGTTTTGGTCGCCGGAAAAGTTTCGGGCATTATCGGCAGTGTACCGGGAGTGCCGAAAGGGGTCCGGGGGTCCACCGGGGGGCTCCACCTGCCCCGGGGGGGGCACATGGGCTATAGGGGGTGCTCCTAGGCCTACATGGGCCAAGGACACCAGCCCCAATAGGCCTATGCGCCAAAAGGGAAAGAGGGGGAAGAGTCCTAGGGGTGGAAGACTCCCCCCTAGGTGCCTTGGGGAGGGAGGAAACCTCCCTAGGGCTGGCCGCACCCCTCCCTTGAAGGAGGGGTCAAGGGCTGCGCCCCCTCCCCCATTGCCTCCTATATATAGTGGGGAAAAGGAGGGCAACAGCACCAAAAACCATGGCGCCTCCCTCCCTCTTCCCCGGTTCCGTTTTCTCCTCAGATCGCGTCTCCGGTAGCGCTTGGCGAAGCCCTGCCGGGACAGCACCACCACCATCTCCACCATGCCGTCATGCTGGTTGAGATCCTATCTACTTCTCCTCTCTCACTTGCTGGATAAAGAAGGAGGAGACGTCATCGAGCCGCACGTGTGCTGAACGCGGAGGTGCCGTCCGTTCGGCACTTGATCGGGAGTTCGCGGGACGGATCATGATTGGATCGCGAAGACGTTCAACTACATCAACCGCGTTTCTTAACGCTTCCGCTTAGCGATGTACAAGGGTATGTAGATGCAACCTCTCCTCTCGTAGATGTTCATCTCCTAGATTGATCTTGGTGAGCGTAGGAAAATTTTTGTTTCCCATGCAACGTTCCCCAACAGTGGCATCATGAGCTAGGTCTTTGCGTAGATGACATCACGAGTAGAACACAAAGGAGTTTGTGGGCGTTGATATTCAGATTGCTTCCTTCCTTGGTCTTTTCTTGATTCGGCGGTATTGTGGGATGAAGCGGCCCGGACCAACTTTACATGTCCACATACATGGGACCGGTTCCATCGACTGACATGCGACTTTGTTGCATAAGATGGCTGGCGGGGTGTCTGTCTCTCCCACCTTAGTTGAATCGGATTCGACGAAGGCGGTCCTTGTAGAAGGTTAAATGCAACTTGCATATCACCGTTGTGGTTTTGCGTAGGTAAGAATCATTCTTGCTAGATACCCATAGCAGCCACGTAAAACATGCAACAGCAAATTAGAAGACGTCTAACTTGTTTTTGCAGGGTATGTTGTGATATGATATGGCCAAAGACATGATGAAATATATTTGATGTATGAGATGATCATGTTTTGTAATAGTTTATCTCGACTTGCATGTCGATGAATACGGCAACTGGCAGGAGCCATAGGGTTGTCTTTAATTATTGTATGACCTACGTGTCAATCATTAAGCGCTATGTAATGCTTTACTTTATCGCTAAACGGTAGCAATAGTAGTAGAAGCATGGTTGGCGTGACAACCCCGATGGCGACACGATGATGGAGATCATGGTGTCATGCCGGTGATGATGGAGATCATGCCGGTGTTTTGGTGATGGAGATCAAAAGCACAAGTTGATGGCCATATCATGTCACTTATGATTTGCATGTGATGTTAATCCTTTTATGCACCTTATTTTGCTTAGGACGACGGTAGCATTATAAGGTGATCCCTCACTAAAATTTCAAGATAAAATTGTGTTCTCCCCAAGTGTGCACCGTTGCGAAAGTTCGTCGTTTCGAAGCACCACGTGATGATCGGGTGTGATAGACTCTACGTTCACATACAGCAGGTGCAAGCCAGTTTTGCACACGCGGAACACTTGGGTTAAACTTGACGAGCCTAGCATGTACAGACATGGCCTCGGAACACAAGAGACCGAAAGGTCGAACATGAGTCATATAGTAGATATGATCAACATGGAGATGTTCACCATTGAGACCACCTCATCTCACGTGATGATCGGACTTGGGTTGGTGAATTTGGATCATGTTACACTCGGACGACCGGAGGGATGTCGATTTGAGTGGGAGTTTTTTAAGTAATTTGATTAACTAAAACTCATTATCTTAAACAATAGTCTAAGTTGTCTGTGCAAATTTATGTTGTAGATCAATGGCTCGCGCAGTAGCTCCCCTGAATTTCAATGCGTTCCTAGAGAAAGCCAAGCTGAAAGATGATGGAAGTAACTTTGTAGACTGGGCCCATAATCTGAGGATTATCCTCACGGCTGCCCAAAAGGTTTATGTCCTTGATGCACCGCTTGGTGAGCAACCCCCTCCGGCGTCTGTGGACGTTATGAACGCCTGGCAGGCGCGCGTTCATGACTACTCAATAGTTCAATGTGCCATGTTGTATGGCTTAGAGCCGGGACTTCAAAGGCGTTTTGAACGTCATGGAGCATATGTGATGTTCCAGGAGTTAAAGTTTATTTTTGAGAAAAATGCCCGGATCGAGAGGTATGAGACCTCCGATAAGTTCTATACTTGCAAGATGGAGGAGAACGGGTCTGTCAGTGAACACGTACTCAAAATGTCTGGGTATTACAACCGTCTGGCTGAGTTGGGAGTTGTGCTCCCGCCAGAGGCGATCACTGACAGACTTCTCCAATCGCTACCACCTAGCTACAAGAGCTTTGTGTTGAACTATAAAATGCAAGGGATGAACAAGTCAGTCGCCGAGCTGTTTGCGATGCTGAAAGTCGCTGAGTCAGACATCCAGAAGGAGCATCAAGTGTTGATGGTAAAGAAAACCACTAGTTTCAAGAAGAATGGCAAGGACAAGAAGGGAAACTCCAAGAAGAGTGGCAAAGTAGTTGCCCCTCCCGTGAAGAAACCCAAGGCTGGGCCCAAGCCGGAAACTGAGTGCTTCTATTGCAGGGGAACTGGCCACTGGAAGCGGAATTGCCCCAAGTATCTGGCCGACAAGAAGGGGGCCAACGCCAAACAAGGTATATATGATATACATGTTATTGATGTGTACCTTACCAACTCTCGTTGTAGTGCCTGGGTATTTGATACCGGTGTGGTTGCTCACATTTGCAACTCAAAGCAGGAACTACGGAATAGACGGAGGCTGGCGAAGGACGAAGTGACGATGCGCGTGGGAAATGGTTCCAAGGTTGATGTGATCGCCGTCGGCACGCTTGCTCTTCGATTACCATCGGGATTAGTGATGAACCTGAATAATTGTTATTTAGTGCCTGTGTTGAGCATGAACATTATATCTAGATCTTGTTTAATGCGAGACGGTTACTCATTTAAATCAGAGAATAATGGTTGTTCTATTTATATGGGTAATATCTTTTATGGTCATGCACCCATTGTGAGGGGTTTATTCTTATTGAATCTCGATAGTGATGATACACATGTTCATAACATTGATGCCAAAAGATGTAGAGTTGATAATGATAGTACCACTTTCTTGTGGCATTGCCGCTTAGGTCATATTGGTGTAAAACGCATGAAGAAACTCCATGCTGATGGACTTTTGGAGTCACTTAATTTTGAATCACTTGACACATGTGAACCATGCCTCATGGGCAAGATGACTAAGACCCCGTTCTCCGGAACAATGGAACGGGCAAGTGACTTGTTGGAAATCATACATACTGATGTGTGCGGTCCGATGAGCATTGAGGCGCGCGGTGGATATCGTTACTTTCTCACCTTCACCGACCATTTGGGTAGATATGGGTATGTTTACTTAATGAAACACAAGTCTGAAACATTTGAAAAGTTCAAGCAATTTCAGAGTGAAGTTGAGAATCATCGTAACAAGAAGATCAAATTCCTACGATCTGATCGAGGGGGAGAATATCTGAGTTATGAGTTTGGCAATCACTTAAGACAATGTGGAATTGTTTCACAGTTGACGCCACCTGGAACACCACAGCGTAATGGTGTGTCCGAACATCGTAGTCGAACCTTATTGGATATGGTGCGTTCTATGATGTCTCTTGCCGATCTGCCACTATCATTTTGGGGTTATGCGTTGCATTCACTTTAAATAGGGCACCATCTAAGTCCGTTGAGACGACACCGTATGAACTATGGTTTGGTAAGAAACCAAAGTTGTCATTTCTTAAAGTTTGGGGATGCGATGCTTATGTCAAAATGCTTCAGCCAGAAAAGCTGGAACCCAAAGCGGACAAATGCGTCTTCATAGGATACCCAAAAGAGACGGTTGGGTATACCTTCTATCTCAGATCTGAAGGCAAAGTGTTTGTCGCTAAGAACGGGTCCTTTCTCGAGAAAGAGTTTCTCTCGAAAGAATTGAGTGGGAGGAAGATAGAACTTGATGAGGTTGTTGAACCTTCACTTCAACCAGAGAGTAGCACTGCGCAGAAAGATGTTTCTGTGGAACCTACGTCAGTTGAAGAGGAAGCTGATGATGGTGATCATGAAGCTTCGGATCAAGTTACTATCGAACCTCGTAGGTCGACAAGGATACGTACTGCTCCTGAGTGGTACGGTAACCCTGTCTTGGAGGTCATGTTGTTGGACAACGATGAACCTACGAGCTATGGAGAAGCGATGGTGGGCCCGGATTTCGACAAATGGTTAGAGGCCATGAAATCTGAGATGGGATCCATGTATGAAAACAAAGTATGGACTTTGGAAGTATTACCTGAAGGGCGAAAGGCCATTCAGAATAAATGGATCTTCAAGAGGAAGACGGACGCGGACGGTAATGTCACCGTCTATAAAGCTCGACTTGTGGCAAAGGGTTTTTCACAAGTTCAAGGAGTTGACTACGATGAGACTTTCTCACCCGTACCGATGCTTAAGTTCGTCAGAATCATGTTAGCAATAGCTGCATTTTTCGATTATGAAATTTGGCAGATGGATGTCAAAACAGCGTTCCTTAACGATTTTCTTAAGGAAGAGTTGTATATGATGCAACCAGAAGGTTTTGTCGATCCAGAGAAAGCTGACAAAGTTTGCAAACTCCAGCGATCCATTTATGGACTGGTGCAAGCGTCTCGGAGTTGGAATCTTCGCTTTGATGAGGTGATCAAAGCGTTTGGGTTTATACAAGTTTACGGAGAAGCTTGTATTTACAAGAAAGTGAGTGGGAGCTCTATAGCGTTTCTAATATTATATGTGGATGACATATTGCTGATTGGAAACAATATAGAACTTTTGCAAAGCGTGAAGAAATATTCGAACAAGAGTTTTTCAATGAAGGGCCTGGGAGAAGCTGCTTTCATATTAGGCATCAAGATCTATAGAGATAGATTGAGACGCTTAATAGGACTTTCACAGAGCACATACCTTGATAAAGTTTTGAAGAAGTTCAAAATGGATCAGTCCAAGAAGGGGTTCTTGCCTGTTTTGCAAGGTGTGAAGTTGAGTAAGACTCAATGCCCAGCGACTACAGAGGATAGAGAAAAGATGAGTGTCATCCCCTATGCGATGCTGTGCACAAGACCAGATGTCAGCCTTGCCATAAGTATGGCCGGAAGGTTTCAAAGTGATCCAGGAGTGGAACACTGGACAGCGGTCAAGAATATCCTTAAGTACCTGAAAAGGACTAAGGAAATGTTTCTCGTTTATGGAGGTGATCAAGAGCTCGTCGTAAAGGGTTACGTTGATGCAAGCTTTGACACTGATCCGGATGACTCTAAGTCTCAAACCGGATACGTATATATTCTAAATGGGGGAGCGGTAAGCTGGTGCAGTTCCAAGCAAAGCATGGTAGCTGATTCTACATGCGAAGCAGAGTACATAGCTGCCTCGGAGGCGGCAAAGGAAGGTGTCTGGATGAAGCAGTTCATGACAGATCTTGGAGTTGTGCCCGGTGCACTGGACCCGATGACTCTGTTCTGTGACAACACTGGTGCCATTGCTCTAGCCAAGGAACCAAGGTTTCACAAGAGGACCAGACACATAAAGCGACGCTTCAATTCCATCCGCGATGCGATCAAGGAGGAGGACAGAAACATTTGCAAAGTACACACGGATCTGAATGTTGCAGATCCGTTGACTAAACCTCTTCCACGGGCAAAACATGATCAACACCAGAACTCTATGGGTGTTAGATTCATAACCACATAATGCTAGATTATGGACTCTAGTGCAAGTGGGAGACTGTTGGAAATATGCCCTAGAGGCAATAATAAAATGGTTATTATTATATTTCCTTGTTCATGATAATCGTTTATTATCCATGCTATAATTGTATTGGTTGGAAACACAAATACATGTGTGGATACGTAGACAACAACATGTCCCTAGTGAGCCTCTACCGGACTAGCTCGTTAATCAAAGATGGCCATGGTTTGAACGTAGCATATGATCGTGTCAAGTTTATTGCTATCGTTTTCCGCATGTCAAGTATCTGTTCCTATGACCATGAGATCATGCAACTCACTGTCACCGGAGGAGTACCTTGTGTGTATCAAACGTCGCAACGTAACTGGGTGACTATAAAGATGCTCTACAGGTATCTCCGAGGGTGTCTATTGAGTTGGCATGGATCAAGACTGGGATTTGTCACTCCGTATGACGGAAAGGTATCTCAGGGCCCACTCAGTAATACAGCATCACAATGAGCTTGCAAGCAATGTGACTAAAGAGTTAGCCACGGGATCTTGTATTACGGAACGAGTAAAGAGACTTGCCAGTAACGAGATTGAACTAGGTATGGAGATACCGACGATCGAATCTCGGGCAAGTAACATACCGATGGATAAAGGGAACTGCATACGGGATTGACTGAATCCTGACATCGAGGTTCGACCGATAAAGATCTTCGTGGAATATGTAGGAACCAATATGGGCATCCAGGTTCCGCTATTGGTTATTTGCCTGAGAGGTGTCTCGGTCATGTCTACATGATTCTCGAACCCGCAGGGTCCGCACGCTTAACGTTCGATGACGCTAGAGTAGTATTGGGATATGTACGTTGGTGACCGAAGGTTGTTCAGAGTCCCGGATGAGATCCCGGACATCACGAGGAGCTCTGGAATGGTCCGGAGGTAAAGATTTATATATGGGAAGTCTCGTTTTGGTCGCCAGAAAAGTTTCGAGCATTATCGGCAGTGTACCGGGAGTGCCGAAGGGGGTCCAGGGGTCCACCGGGGGGGTCCACCTGCCCCGGGGGGGCCACATGGGCTATAGGGGGTGCACCTAGGCCTACATGGGCCAAGGACACCAGCCCCAATAGGCCCATGCGCCAAAAGGGAAAGAGGGGGAAGAGTCCTAGGGGTGGAAGACTCCCCCCAAGGTGCCTTGGGGAGGGAGGAAATCCCTAGGGCTGGCCGCACCCCTCCCTTGAAGGAGGGGTCAAGGGCTGCGCCCCACTCCCCCCTTGCCTCCTATATATAGTGGGGAAAAGGAGGGCAACAGCACCAAAAACCTTGGCGCCTCCCTCCCTCTTCCCCGGTTCCGTTTTCTCCTCAGATCGCGTCTCCGGTAGCGCTTGGCGAAGCCCAGCCGGGACAGCACCACCACCATCTCCACCACGCCGTCGTGCTGGTTGAGATCCCATCTACTTCTCCTCTCTCGCGTGCTGGATCAAGAAGGAGGAGACGTCATCGAGCCGCACGTGTGCTGAACGCGCAGGTGCCGTCCGTTCGGCACTTGATCGGGAGTTCGCAGGACGGATCGTGATTGGATCGCGAAGACGTTCAACTACATCAACCGCGTTTCTTAACGCTTCTGCTTAGCGATCTACAAGGGTATGTAGATGCAATTTCTCCTCTCGTAGATGTTCATCTCCTAGATTGATCTTTGTGAGCGTAGGAAAATTTTTGTTTCCCATGCAACGTTCCCCAACAGGTATTGTAAGAAAGAGGGTCACCTCATTGATGACTGTTGGAAGTTGGAAAATAAGGAGAAGCGGAATGGTACGTGGAAACCTAAAAACAATTCCGGTGGTGATGGTAAGGTCAATGTTACATCTGGTAATAAGTCTGATTCAGATGATTCTTTAGTTGTTTTTGCTGGCTGTGTTTCATGTCATGATGAATGGATACTTGATTCTGCCTGTTCATTTCATATATGCTGTAACAGAGATTGGTTCAGTACTTATGAGTTTGTGCAGAGTGGAGATGTTGTGCGTATGGGAGATGACAACCCATGTGAGATTGTGGGCATTGGTTCTGTTCAGATTAGGACGCATGACGGCATGATACGCACGTTGACAAATGTGAGACACATACCAGGCATGGCCAGAAACCTCATCTCGCTGAGTACTCTTGACATCGAAGGGTACAAGCACTCCGGTTCAGGTGGAGTTTTGAAGGTAACAAAAGGTTCTCTAGTTTATATGGTAGGTGACATGAATTCCGCTAAGTTATATGTTCTTAGAGGAAGAACTATTACTGGTACTACTGCTGCTGCTGCTACTTCTGATAAATCCAGTAGAACTAATATTTGGCATATGCGCCATGGGCATATGAGTAAACTTGGCATGGCAGAATGGACCAAGAGGGGACTTCTGGATGGCTGCAACGTAAGTGATTTGGAGTTTTGTGAGCACTGCATCTTTGGTAAGCACAAGAGGGTAAAGTTCAATGTTGTTGTTCATACCACAGAAGGTATATTAGATTACGTACATGCTGATTTGTGGGGACCTTCCCGTAAACCTTCGCTTGCTGGTGCTCGTTATATGCTTACAATTATTGATGATTACTCTAGAAAAGTGTGGCCTTATTTTCTGAAAAATAAATATGATGTGTTTGATGCCTTTAAGGAACGGAAAGTTATGGTAGAAAGGCAAACTGAGAGGAAGGTAAAAATACTTCGTACTGACAATGGTATGGAATTCTGTTCAAAAGCTTTTAACAGTTATTGCAGAAACTTGGGTACCGATGACGAGGAAGGAGGTGTAACCGGTTGCTGACTGTTCCTCTGCCATCCATCCGTTTGAGGGAGACCAAAATTTGTTTATTATGCCCTACTGTATCAGGTTTCATCCGGATCCCCTCATCCGAATACTCTTATTGTTAGCTCCTTTACCGCCACAGTATATATTACTCTTGAGTAGTTAATTAACCTGCCGATTATTTTTGTCAGCCAATGTTACTTTCCAAATATTGATGTTCCAGGTATATCTAATTGACAATTGTGCTCTGCATTCTGACGTTGTCTTTTTGGATTCTGACGAAAGTTTTGTTTTGGCGCATTCAGGAAAAAGTGCATGGTTTAAACCATGTTTTTTTTTATTGCAGTTTATCCAAAATATTACAGGTTTGAACCATGTTGAGATATTCCAAGTTATCCAAAAGACATGGCAGTACAATAGGGGATCGACACATGGCTCACATGGTATCATACTTTGCATTTCTTTAGGGCATGTCCATCTTTATCTCTGTTGGATTCAGCAAAAAAGAAAAAGAAATATTGGCATTCAACCGTCTGGGGTCATCAATTTATCCGATGTAAGATTGTTTATTTTAAGTGGCTGCTGACCATATTTTTTACATAATTGATTGTGAAGTCACCGGGTTAGGTAATCCCAGGTTATTATGATATTTTTCATTAATATTAGGTTTCAATTGGCATGAATAAGATTATTCACTTTGAAGTTATTTGGGAGATGTATGCAAACAACATGTTCTTTTTTCACGATCACACAATCTGCATCCAAAAACTATTGCATCAAGTCTAATTTCTATATCTGACATAAGGTATTACCGTAGCATATACCTTTAATAAAAATTGCACTCAAGCACCTAATAACTTCTAACTGGTCCCTATTGCCATCTGCTCATATGTAAAAGTACACATATTTCTCTCATCACAATTTTGCAATTGAATAACAATGTGTCAACTACTTTGTTAGAGATTGTCGTCAAAAGATGCTATTTTGCTTCAACTACGGTTTCTCATGATGACATATTTATAGTTTCCTCATGGTGTTTGCGCACGACTTTGCTCCATAACTAAGTTCATATATTTTTAGCATTTCATATCCGTTGTTGTTCGGGTGAGTTGAGAAATGGAAGACCTTCCCGACTGTATAGCCATTCATAGTAAATAGAAGGGGCCCTGAATGGAATGATGAATTTGAAATAGAATAGGGAATTTGTTTGTACGCTCAATAGAAAAGTTAACTGTATGGATAAGTTCAGAAGCTTTCGCAATGTACCCACTGTTTTTATCCTTTCTTCTCCTTTCCTCCTCTCTCATTTGTTATATATTGTCTTTTTAAGTGGTTTGGCATGCTAATGTACTGTGACATAGTTCATATTTTTTGCTATGGAACATTAAGAAAAGTCACACCAAGTTCCCGCAGAAACGCGCGGTGTATTTTCTAGTTATAACAATAATCCTACTCCTACGAAAGGTCTACAAAAAGTTTACCAAACTTTGTAAACTAGGAGTAATTTTCACTCCCTTCAGTGGGGTGGCCCCCTTTCTTTCCATGTTTCCATCAGCAAGTACGTAAAATTCTTACGTAAACTTTCGTAGGTCTAGCACTGATCGAAATTTAATCCATCAACTTGTGAGTGTGACACAAAACCTACTCACACGAAAGGCCAAGGTGACCTTGAGACAGACAGCTTAATTCAGATATTGACCATGGGACGCTAATGCAATTAGTCCATGTCTTTCTGTTAGCGAGTAATTAGTCAATGTCTTGATGCAGCTATAGTAACGTGAAAACAACAAACACTGCATGCGTACATTGGATTTTTGTTTCTAAATCATGGTCCCCGTGCTGCTAATTGTCTTTGTCTTTTTATTATAGAGGACACTTGTGATGGTTAGGTGGCGGGACAATTGTGAGCATATAAACTTGGCCCATATCGTTTTAGATGCTCTATCCACCGCCCCCCCCCCCCCCCCCCCCCCCCCCCTCTCAAAGTATCTGCATAGGCAAAAGCTGTATGGATCTATCAGCTTACTCGATCGCTGAAAGAGGAGGTATGTTACGCTCATACAATTTTCTGAATATGTGATAACTTAGTGCATCTTGATTTCAGAGTGACTTACTCGATCGCTGCAATTTTTTGTATGCAGTTGGCAGCCATCTCGACAATATCAGACGTCATTCATTAATCGGTATGTATGCTGCCTCATTTTGTTCCACTTTGCGCATCTCCTAAATATTACCTCATGCAAGCAATGTGATATTTGGTTATGAGGTACCCTTTTTTCTGGAAAATATGTATCACAATTTTTTCTCAAATATCAGGGATCACTCCCCGGTTCCATTGCATATAGCATGAAACCACAGTATAACATCCGGTCGAAAAGCTGGTCTCTAGAAACTTCAGATTACATCAAAAGAAAGCAGACATCACCCGCATGAAAGACACCCTAGCCAGCGATACAAGCCTCCAATACAGTGGCCACATACCCAGAAATCACTCTGACGCTCCTAGGGAACTTGGCCCTAGGACACTGCTGTGAAGCTGGGCTATGCGCCAGTCCCAGTGTTTCCCAAAGGAATGCACCCGGGGGTACTATTTTGTAACCCTGGATGTATCCAGTCCAACATGCTTCTTGTACTTTCCGCATCCATTATACCTGGACATATCTTAGCACCGTTCTCCACACCTGCTTGATATTCTACCAACAACTACTGCTAAACATCAAATCGTTCTTTTTCTTCCACAGCCCACACAGAGCTACAACAACAGCCACATTAAGAGTAGACTCAGGCACCACTAGTAGAATGAAGACTTGTACTACCGGTTCGGAAGGGCCTTTAGTACCGGTTCCCCAGCCGGTACTAAAGGGTCGGGACTAAAGGTCCAGACCTTTAGTACCGGTTGGCCCACGGACCGGTACTAAAGGCCCTCCACGTGGCTGCCTGCGTAGGCTGGTGATGGAGGACCTTTAGTACCGGTTGGTGATACCAACCAGTACTAAAGAAATTTTTTCATTTTTTTTTCATTTTTTTGGAAAAAAATTTTGTTCGATTTTCAAATTTAATCTTTAACTACCCCTCATCACTGCTCAATTTGATTTCTAATCTCTAATCACCACTCATCATTCCAAATCGTCTAACTTCCCGACCGGTCACCCATCCTCTCACTACTCCAGCCTGAGCACGCTTCACTTTCGAGTTCTATTCCCCCTTGTTTCCAAGTCGGCACTTGTTGTTTTCCTGACAATAGTAAGCTGTCAATCCTATTAACCCTTAGGAGTTGAACTTGAGCATGAAGTCACACGTTACACCGTTTGAGTTTGAAACTATTATTCTTAAAACCAATAATTATTAAGTAACACACTAATATTTCTTGAATAAGTAGTTTGACCATAGTTTGACCGCAGTTTGACCAGATTTGGCCAAAATTCAAAAAACTGAAATAATTATTTAGCAGCACTAATATTCTTGAATAATTATTTAGTAACACTAATATTCTTGAATAAGTAGTTTGACCAGATTTAACCAAAATTCAAAAAAACTAAAGTTTGAGCATAACTTTTTTTCCTTTTAGAATTTGAGGATTCTAAAAATTGCAAAACGGCCGTAGGCAGTCAAAATCGGATGCGGATTTTTGTTCTGAACATTTTGAGAGTCTTTAGTACCGGTTCGTGCCACGAACCGGTACTAAAGAGGCACGCGGGGCCCAAGTCTGACCAAAAGCCTGCCACACGGGGCCCAAGTCTTTAGTACCGGTTGGTGTCACCAACCGGTACTAAAGGGCAACCTTTAGTACCGGTTCGTGCCATGAACCGGTACTAAAGAGGCACGCGGGGCCCGGTCTGACCAAAAGCCTGGCACGCCCCCTTTAGTACCGGTTCGTGACACGAACCGGTACTAAAGGTTCCTTACGAGCCGGTACTAAAGGTCGCCGGCACGAACCGGGACTAATAGCCTCTTTAGTACCGGCTCGTAACCAGACCGGGACTAATGCATTGGATGAAAGGTATGTTTTCTACTAGTGCACAATTACCTACTGAGTAGCAACACTCAGAAAATCAGTGAAGCCAATACCAAAGAACCTCACAAAGATCGGCCAGGTCTGCCGGGCAACTACACATTCAAGCAGATAAGATGTTCTCCAGACTCCAAATCCTAGCAAAACATACAATCCAAAGTTTTTTTTTTCATATTTCTCTTACTAAGGTTGTTTCTGGTCATGATCTTATTCTGAGCGACCAACCAAAGAAAATAAGAATTTTGGGAGGAACTTTAATCTTCCACATGACAGGCAAATACAAAGGTTTAATTCCCCTAAATTTAACAATCATGTAAACAGATCTAGAAGAATATTTACACTTTGATTCATATTGCCAAACAACTTGTCTTCCTGAGAAAATTTAATGCTTTGTGCAATAAGAAATAACTCTTCGCATTGAATCAATAGCTCAGGGGACAATTTCTTCTGAAAGCACACCTAATCTGAGAACCATCCCAGATATCCCTAATACTTCTGCCTTGTTCATTAACAATCAACTACAGATGCCAGTATTGGGTAGCCAAAGAATGAGGCGCAAACTACCGGTCTTCCCAGAACCTAATACGTACTATCTCCTCTACCAACTGTCGGATGAATTTGATGTTTTGACCCTTTTTGGAAAGTTAAGAAAGATTTGACCCTAGTATCAAAACATTTCGAGATCTGACCCTTTTCCTACCGCCGGGGTGGTTGGCGGTAGGGTTGTATAGCCTACCGTCGGAGGCCCCGGCGGTAGGTTAATGGCAGCCGCCGTTAGGTTTTGATTTTTCCTCTGACGTGGCCTAACGGCCTTACTAGCTTGGTGGTAGGGTCCTGCGCGCGCCCACGGTTTTGTAACTGGAATTTGGCAAAAACAATACGGTAGGTTTTCACACCCTACCGCCATGGACTATGGCGGTAGGGTCCTGTGCCTGCTGCTGGACCTGAAACTTGCCAAAATTTACAGTAGGGTGTGTAACCCTACCGCCAGGGTCTACGGCGGTAGGGTCCTGTCCCACTTCATTTTTCTGCAGATCATTTCAGTTCCAGAATTTTTTTTGACAACAGCAAGATACTTTGCAAATCAAAAAATGATGATTTCACACATTATAACATGCATCACACATCGATGTAAATGATAGTTCAACATATGTAATAGGTTTACATGTTCAACATAGTAAATAGGTAGCAAATCGACAATACTAGTTCGACATAACCAACAAGTTCTCGTTCACAGCTCAACACAAATAGCAAATAGTTTAACTAGTTCAACATGATGATAGTAGCTCGACATGACATCATTACTTGGCCATCCTCCCCCTCTTGGCGGTACGCTCCTCGTTTCTCTTCGAGCGGGTTTCATCCGACTTCTTTGTGCGACGATGAGGGCGCTCTTTCTGGAACGGTGATGGACTCTTCCAATCCCTCTTCGGTTGTTTCCCCCTCTTTTCCTGGGTTGGCTGCGTGGGTGGAGGTCCGTCTTCGTTGTCGTACTCCTCCTCATCTCCTCCTTCCTCGTCACCTCCTTCCTCTTCTCCCTCTTCCTCCTCATCCTCTTCTTCTTCATCATCTTCTCCCTCGGCCTCCTCAACAATGCGAGACGACGCTAGAGGAACCTCCGCCAGTGTGGCTCGATGAATCGAGGGCACGTGTCGACCCTCTAGGAGCATGCACGTCAACCAAGGTAGCGCACCCAAGCATGCCCGCTAGCTTGCGGCAACGGTTCATGATCTTCTGCAATAACAAATAAAGAAGAAAATGGCATGGATCAAGTTTAGGGTTACAAATAAATAAGAACATGGCATGGATCAAATTTGTGGTTGCTCGAACAGAAGGCTATGAGGCTCAAAGTTACCTTAAGCGCTTCCCTCAGCTTGCCGTCAGATTCCACGGTCCCGGGGTCATAACTTAGCGCATTTGAGCCATCGAAAAAGTTTCTGTTCAGCTTCGAAGCCTGTAAATGTAACGATCATGCATAAGTTAGTGACAATGACCATGTCAGCATCATCCAACTGCCATCTTGAAACAATTGAACAAACTTACCACTCTGTTCATCAGGGGT
The DNA here is from genome assembly GCA_039707655.1 of Elymus sibiricus. Taxonomy (NCBI): domain Eukaryota; kingdom Viridiplantae; phylum Streptophyta; class Magnoliopsida; order Poales; family Poaceae; genus Elymus; species Elymus sibiricus. The sequence continues at coordinate 15,271,196 of CM077668.1, read as the reverse complement.
GCATACTCCCTGAAATCACCTTCCATATCTCTGAGGCTTTTCTTGTAGGCTTCATCCTCAGAGTCATCCTCCTCCACCAGTGATGCGATATCGGCAGCCGTCCACTATGGCCTTAGGCGCACACGGTACTTGATGCCATCATCATACAAATTCATGTGTTTCTCGTACACATCCCAGTCAACCCCTTTCCTCTCCCCGTCTTTGCGGTACCTCCTCTCGTTCCATGCTTTCACGTAATCCGCGTGCTCGTGTCCCCAGTCTGTGATTGACTGACAATGCTGCCTACTCTTCCTGCAAGGCATAAGAAACAATAAAACATAAAAGATCATAAGAACATCAAACTAAACAAAAACACAGTAAAAGAGATGGCAGCCCCTACCAGTGAAGGTCGAAACCACCGGTGTCGGTGGGGCGTGCCGGTGGGGTGTGTTGCAATACACCAAATTTCGTGGCCACGCGTTGTGGTAGGTGCCACTCGATGGCGTACACGCATATCATTGGGACAATGCACCGGTAGACAATGTGGTCCCGAGAGCACATCTCATTTAGCTGGAAACCCCATTCTCTATCGTGATACGGCCACCAGTTAACCTACAGAAAGACTGGTAAGCAACCGTGAAAGTGGCTACATTAAAAAACTAGCTCGCTGGTATACCTGGTAAGCTGTCAGGTTGTCCAGCTCGTTGGTGAAGGCCTTGTACAACGCACTGCCCTTGCCCGTGAAGACTTTAACCCTGTCCCAAGCGTACGCAACGGTCGGGTATCAAGTACTGTCGCCATCTGCTCCATACTCCATCCATGGAGTCCATCTCAGTTTCTCAGGACGAACCACCGGCAGCCGCTCCCAACTCCAGATAGAGAGGGCCCAGACAAATCCGCACATGCCGGACTTCTCTTCAATCGTCTGCGTTGCGTGGTCTAGCTACAAACACCAATTGATGATCAGATGACACAATTTAAAGCAGCACACACATACATCCATAAACGAATATTGAGATATCTCTCTTACCAAACGGTATAGGTACGCGAGGCCGGCAGACCCCCAGCTGTACCACCCTGCATCCCAGTCGTCCAGGAAGTCGAGATACGTCCATAGGGTAGTGTCCCCCGAGCAGTCTGGAAACACGACCTCTGTGAGAAGATACCACAAGTAGGCCCTCGCGTACTGATCTACGGTCCTCGCATCGGCATCTTTCGGGCATACAGCCCGGTTGTTCAGGAACCAGGGCAGTGGTACGTTGGATGTTCGGTTATCCTTCATGGGAGGGCAGTCACCGATGAGGGCGATAACCCTGTCCCGCCAGTTGTTCCTCTCCACGCACCCAGTGAGAGTAAGGCCCTGGAGCAGTAGGGCCATGATCATGGCGAAGTCCTCAAGGGACACCGTCATCTCACCACATGGGAGATGGAAAGAGTGCGTCTCGGGCCGCCAACGGTCCACCAAAGCTGTGAGAGCTGAGTGGACTAGCGTCGGCGGCACACGCTTGAACTGGAGCATGAAACCCAACAGCCCGGCTCTCCTGAAGTATAGCCCGTAGCGGTAGTCGTATTGCATCTGAACGGCCTTCGTGTGACCCCTCATACGCAATGGCGGAAGCATCTGTCAAAGTGTACAGGAAAATAGTTAGTAACTAACTTTTGCGAAGCCAAAATTTTGATGCAAGACCTTGATCATTGTTATTACCACTCCGTTCTCGATGTAACGGGCGCGATGACCGTTATCGAATGCCGGGTCAAGCATCGTGTAATTAGTGTCGACCGCCGGACCAAGGGGGGCCCTCCTAAAACAACAACATTTAGTTATCAACATATAATCCAGTAATATATATAGTACTAACTACAGAAAATGAATTATATGTAAATGAATCATATGCAAATGATTCATATTGAATCAAACTAAAAAAACATATTGAAACAACTATCCATCATATCTATAATGAATAATATTTATTCATCCATCATATCATATTCAACAAATGTATCATATTCAACCATTCAACCAACATCAATCATATCATATTCAACAATTGTAAATAAATCTACAATAAAGGCATAATCACCATCATATCATATTCAACCATTCTACTAGATGCATATGAATCATTTATCCAAACTCAATCATATTCAACCACATCAATCATATTAACTAAACATCATTGAACCATTCAAAAAAAATGCCATCAACATGAACTAGGGTTCATCTTCAAACTAGTAAATACATAATGAACTAGGGTTCATTTCAACCACATACATCATATTGAACGAAAATAAACAAACCTAGGATTACCAAAAATTAAAAACTACTAGATGAAATAGGCTTCATCTTGTGCCAAATAATGCGTCAAATCAAAAATGTTTCGACGAAAACTAATTGGAGGGATTGAGAGAGCTTACTTGTCACGTCGTGGAGCCATCTCGATCCGCAAAAACGGTGGAGAAACGAAGGAGATCGGAGGGGGGGAGTGGAGGGGATGAGAGAGGGGGCGAGAGGCAACTCCTCTCTGTTGCAGCGCGGGCAGGGAGAAGATGGGGGCTGGGTTCGTGGGTGGGCCCCGCGAGCCGGCCCCCGCATGTTATAACTGTTCAGAACCTACCGCCAGGGTCTTTGGCGGTAGGGTTGCACTGCCTACCGCCAGTGTCCTCGGCGGTAGGGTTGACGGCAGGAGCCAAACGGACGTTTACTAGTGCTGACGTGGATGATTGGCCTACCACCAAGTCCCTTGACAATAGGCAGTGCAACACTACCGCCGAAGACACCGACGGTAGGAAAAGGGGTCAGATCTCGAAATTTTGTCGAACCAGGGTCAGATCCGGCTAAACTACGTCAAAAGGGTCAAAACAGCAAATTTAGCCCCAACTGTCCATCTGTATCCATATTTCACAGCCCAAGAAGCCCAGGTCACACCTTTACAGAAAATGAAGCACCTAACTCTGCACTATACAAAATAGTTGGATTCTCAGTCTTATATTTCATACTAACTGAAGCTCTCCATGTCTTATCTTGTTTGTCCATGTATTTCCTAATCCATAAGGACATCAGGCAAATGATAACATCCCCTAAGTTAGGTATCCTCTGTTGGGGCTGGACGACAAAGATGTGATGCACAAATTCATCAATGCGGCAAATATGCACAGTAAACAACCCCCTCCACTTGTAGTGAACTTTGAGGATAGATTCAACCAACAAATAAGCAGGAAAATAAATACAAAGAACATGCACATGTGACACGGGATTTAAAATGGAAAAACCTCCTCAACTTGAGCAGTAAAAAACCATCGTTGTTGACCAACCGGTCCACACAAGTCATTGATGACACCACCATTGATGACACCACTCATGCTATAAAAAGTGTTTTAACAATGAAGCCTCTAAGAAAGCAACAACGCGGCGGATGCTACCATCACCAGATCGGCCCATGAAGGGTAGACCTTAGGTTTTCATGGCGAAGGGGAAGTCCGAGCAAACTATAGAAAACTACTCCAGTAATGGAATGTTGTGGAACACCATCATTGCCAGGTACAACCAGTGCATGCCAGACCTAGAGTTTTTCACTCTCGAGCTCGAAGCCCTATGCTCAAGAGCATCACCAAACTTAAGTCACCATGTACTTCCGCTCTAGATTTCAATGAAGAAGTAATTGCTGCAACACAAATCATCCTGACACGATAGCCGTACATGCCCACAGCCCTGACATGAACATCATTTTTCTACCGGACATACCACGTGAGGATAAGACTAGAGAACGCCCACCAGCATCAAGAAGGTCATCGACACTGCTAAAAGCCCACTCAAGGGGGCCATTCGATTCCACCAAGTCTTCAACAATGATTTGACATGGATTGCGGACATAAATGCGAGAGTGCCACCAAGAGCACACATTGGGGCATACGGCAGCCCTGCCAGCCGGTCTTTGCCGAAGTAAGCCGGTGGTGGTTCAGGTCACGACAACAAGCATTCATGTCGGCGAAAGTGGCAGGGATCCTCGTTGAGGGCCCATAACCCGTCATCTTTCACCATGTGTTATGCACATGTCATCCAACCGCTACCGCATGCCTCATGTACACTGTTGTCATGCATGAAGCCGATCTAGGATGACAACCGCCGCCATCGTAGGCCGCTGCCGCCTACCTCAAATGACACTGGCGCCCTATCGCTGCCTCCACAACCGCTGGAGATGGCCGACCACCTAAAGTTGCAACGATGAGATGGCCGATGACGTGTTAACGCCGTCACTTGTGTACAGTGCACCGGCTAGTAGGAACCTTGTGACTGATAGAAACGGTGACAATGTTGTCTTTATCAACTTCTTCAAGTCGGGCTTGACTTCCCACTTTCTGACTTCATGAAGGGCATCCCTGTGTTCGTTCAAATCGACTGGATAGACAACTTGGCATGTTGCCATCTTTTCACTTTTGTGCGAAGGGTTCGTTTGGACATAAACCGATATCAACACTACCACCCCCTCACCAGATTGTAACACATCTTAAGTTTTTACACTTTTCCCGTATTGCAATTTGTGTTAGAAAATCTATGCATAGTGAACAAATGCATGTAGGCGCATTTAGCCATTTGCAACCAACATCTTTATTAACCAATGCGTGAAGCCTTAACGGCCCTCTCAACGCCTATACGGAATCGCCTGTGAACATTCAAACTAGGATATTATGGAAACAATATAAATAGTGATGGACCTTACGGTCATAAGCAATAGTTACAACTCACACTAAGACCACGAGACATCAACCAACATCTTCATAAGGTTGTATCAATCACGCCTCATTAGTGGTAATTAAATCCTTTAGAGACACCATTCCTAATGAAGGCATTTCTTTTCTTATCGTATTGGTGGTACGTTTGCAATAATCAGATCAATGGAAATGTAACATAAATATTTGGGAAGGACTTTAAATTGGCATGAAGTCATTTTAACAGCAAGTTTTATCTGTTGTTTCGGCAGATAAGTACTATTAATGACAGCTGAATCAGAGCCGCTAGTGGTGTTCTGGAATGGACGGGGGATTCATATAACGGTGCTATTGAGCTTCGCAGTGCAGGCGACGCTTTTCCTCTTGACGGATATTCGTCGACACACAGACTGGCCCGTGCTAAAGGTCGTCATTTGGTCAGCATACATGCTGGCCGACACGACGGCCATATATGCCCTGGGCCATTTGCCCGTGGTTGTGAGGTCGCCCGAGCACCACCTTATGGCACTTTGGGCACTGTTGCTGCTGGTGCACCTTGGTGGTCAAGACAGCATCACGGCCTATGCCATCGAAGACAATCGGCTGTGGCTGCGTCACCTGCAGACTTTCAGAGTGCAGGTCCTAGCAGCAGCCTATGTGTTGTATGCGTCTTCCAATCTCTCCTACTTGTCCTTGCTCCGTTGGGCCGCCATCCTCATGTTTGTGGTTGGGACTCTCAAGTACGGGGATAGAGTATGGGCGCTCATGGGCGCCGACAGATTTGCCAGTAGCAGCCTATCTGCCAACAGCTACAAGGATTTCGGCGCCACAAGCCAGACCGATGAAGTCGATCCGAAAGATTTGTCCGCAGTACCAGAAGCCCGCATGCTTGTCATAGCTTACTCATTGTTGGACATCCTGAAGCAAATGTTTGAAGGGCCAACACATTATGTCAAAATCGAAAACGCAAGGCAATATGAAGGAGATTTTATGTTGGGGGTGGTCGAGATGCAGCTCAGGATGATGTACGACCTCTTGTACACCAAGGCTGCGGTGGTGCACACATGGTACGGCTTCTTTGTCCGTGTCATCTCACTGCCTTTCACAGTTGCCGCACTCAAGCTGTTACTTGCATTGGGTGACCAAGATGGTTACAGAAGGGTAGATGTCCTTGTCACCAAAGTTTTGCTCATTGGTGCAGTCGTCTTGGAGATCATGTCAGTGTTGAGGGCCGTGTTCTCCATGTGGACGGCCGCGCTGCTGTAAGAACGAAAATGGTATAAGCTTGGCTTCATGGTTCAAGCAGTTAGGTCCGTCACTAAGCCAATGATGGTACTTGTACAAAGGCTATTGGTCGGGCCACATGCGAAAACATGACTTGTTTAAGGTCTTCCGTCACACTAACCACAGTATAGGCAGCATAATCGCCAAAAGGATGGGGAGGGAGGACTTGTGGGACTCCATGTTCTACTCCTGGTCCACCGGCGCTCCAGGAGTTATCATTGACAAGGTATTGGATCTAGTTTCGCCAACAACTAAAGATGGCCAGAGTGACATCACAGAATCTCGGGGACGGGATGCCCTCAGGAGACACAACCACTCCTTAGAGAAGGACCTGGCATGGAGCGTGGGATTGGATCCGGATGAGAAATTGGATCTGGATGAGAGCATCCTCGTATGGCACATCGCCACTCGTGTCTACCTCGTGTGGTACAGTGATAATCCTCATCAGGAAACACCGGAGAAAAAAACAATAGATCTTCGTAAAGCAACAAAGGCAGTCTGCAATTACATGTTTTTCTTGCTTGTCGCCCGTCCCTACATGCTGCCTTACCCTGTTACTCGCCAGAGGTATGTCCAGCTGTGCCATGATTACATCACTCGTTTGAGACGCTGTGATGCCTATGAGCTGCATAGTGACATATTGAAGCAGAAGGAGGCCTTGATGCAAAAAATTCCACTTCAACCAGATGGCAAAAGAGGCGTTATTTGGGTGCCTCCGAGTGGAGGAACTCCTCAGCCGTCGGTCAATAGTCCGGACGACGGAGCAACTGTTCAGCCTTCGGTCAATACTACACTTGACAAAGGATGTCGTCTTGCCGCAATGTTAATCCACGCAGCGAATGGGGCGAACATGGAGGAAAAAGTTACTAATGCTGATGGTATCCTCAAGATGATCTTCGAGGTGTGGGTGGAGATGCTCTGCTACACAGCCTACTGGTGCAACGAGAAGTCTCATGCCAAAAACCTGACAAACGGTGGTGAGCTCATGAACACCGTTTCTCTTATGATGGTATACATGTCAAACGGTTTTATTAAGATAAAGAAGAGGGGTGCGATCACCTTGCGGAAAAATTTGCTGGAAAGGATCCCCTCTCAGAGACACTGAATATAGGGCAGGGGCAAAATGGACAGTTTTAGAAAGTGTAAGCATGGTGAAAGTGACATCATCGGAACAGGCTCGACGAACTGAAGAAGTGGGCTTTGGATTCACCTGATTCGGAGTTACGGGCGCGAAGTTAGGGCCGTTCGTTCGTTAGGCAGAAAAGTGGACAGAATAGTGTCCACCGTAGCTCTTAACGGGCGAACGTTCACTAACCAGAGGTTTCAGCGCCGGCTGAAAAAAAAACAGAAAGCGCATTTTAGTGGAATACGTTTCCTAGTGGGGAAAGCGCATTCCGCGCCGGGCGCCTCCACTTATCCACGTGGACAGGGCCGTGGTCACCGACATGTGGGCCCCGCGCGGCGTTTCTCTCTCCTCCCTCTCCTTCTTCTTCCTCTCTCCCCTCCTTCCCGATGCTGCGGCAGGGAGCACTGGCTCCGACGTGGCCCCGGTGCTCCGGTGAGCTTTAGGGCCAGGCGACGGCGCGGATGCGGACGCCGACGAGCACCACATCCAGGAGTGGGTAGCACGGGCGGCGGGGGTGGCTGGAAATGTGGCGACGAGGGGAGGCAGTAGGCGGTGGGGTTGGTCGATTGGGTGGCTACGGTGGGCTATAGGGGTGGGCGACGGGCCAGGGGAGGTCGCTGCGAGTGGCGCACCTCGCGGTGGGTAGCACTGGGCTCGGGGACGGCTGGGGATGCGGCAGCAGACCGAGGCAGAGAGCCCCCACTCCGGTCGATTAGAGGGCTCCGGCGAGGAACTCGACCGGGCAGAGGCACGGGACTGGGTTAGGGGAAGAGGAGAGTAGATTGGCGAGCTCGGGGATGCCCGGGGAGGCGCGGGCCGCGGCTATTTATAGCCGGCCAAGATGTGCGGATAGGCACGGCCGCGGTGGTGTGCTTATCGCCATCCTGGAGCTCCGGCGAGGTGGCGCACGAGGAGCAGTGCCGACCTGATGACCGGATGATGACGGGGCTGCACTGGCATGCTCGAGGAGCTTCGGCTCGGCCGGATGCGGCGGCGCATGTGCGGGCACAGTGGCGGTACGGCGAAGTCATCGCAGCGCGGCGAGGAAGCGGCCGAGGGGGAAACCACTGGAGGGGGGTGCGTGGACGGTGGGGAAGCAAGTCGGCACCAGCGGACAAGCTACGATTGGCCGAAGCGGTCGGCAGAGGCGACGTGCGGCGCAGAGCGCCAGTTCTGCATTCGGCTCACATGGTCACCACACGGTCCGCGTGCCCTGGCGCACGTCTGCCTGTCTGAGCTTGTCCAACAGGCTTCTCGATGCTCAAATGGATAAGATATGGATCTGGGTGAACCAGGAAATGTCTAGGTTGATCGGGGGAAGTGAAAACAGTTTCTGGATAAGATCTTGCAGCAGGTACTGAGATGAAATGGCTTGAGAAATAGAGCTGATATGTTGTCATATTGTTTGGACATTGTTTGGACATATGGTAAGAAGGAGTAGGTGCTTGCAAAATTTGAAATCATTTGGACATTGTTTGCATGCACTTCCTTCACAATGCAAACTTGGGTCCAGAAACTAGATTTTGATGTTGTGCTCAAATGGCTGAATGGATTGGGCTGAAATTTTGTGGAGGGAAGTTATTTGGCTATATGGAGGCATTGCTAAAATTTCATACCATTTGGACACACCAAAGTGGTACTTCCTTTACAGTGCTTGAATCTGGACAGAAACTAGATGGAATTTTTGGGAGAAAATGGCTATATAAAATGATGTGAATTTGTGCATGCTCACATAATATAGGGAATGTGAGGTCCTGGATTAATTTCAAGAATTTTGAAGCAATATAGAATATAGTTGTTTCACAACCTCAAAATAAATCCAGAAACAAGAAATCGATGATGTGCTCAAAATTTGAACTATGGAACTTGGGATCTTGATGGAAATGGTGAAAATATGGATAGGAGAAGCTCCATAAATTATTTGGGATTTGTCCTGGCTACCAAAAGGGTAGCTCCTTTGGAAAGTGCCCAAAGTGCAATATTGGCTTTAAATAGGAAAATGCAATTTCCCTTATTTAATTATGGCCAGTATTTTAATGGAAGCTCAATATGATCACAAAGAAGATCTCCACAAAATTTCATGAACTTTGGAGATAGATAGATATTTTCCTGGATTTAATTCCTTTAACTGGCAGAAAAAGGAATTAATTTTAAATGAAAAATATTGCAAATAACTTGGCAATATTTTTGCATATCTAGGGTTTATAGATATAGGAGAATCTCTAGGAAAATTTTGGGAGGTAACAGATCAAAGGAAATTGGGGTTCCTTTGTAACGGAAGGAATTAGGGTTTCCCCTCCGATAATTTGGAGAGTAGGGTTTCGGCGGTAAAATCCTGAGAATGAAGTTTGAGTGGACAGGTTGGACTAGAGAGATTCTCTAGTTGGGTAGGAAGGCAAGGCTATATGACCATCTTCATATTCCCAAGAGCGAGAAAAATTCTGATAACATCAAAAAAAAAGACGGGAGTCAAATCCCGCGAAGGAAAAAAAACAAGGAGCGAAAACCAGGGTGTTACAAACCTACCCCCCTTAAGAAAATCTCGTCCTTGAGATTTCCGGGCTTACCTCCCAGCGAAGGGGGACATACCTATGTGCGACTTGGATCCATCAGCTGTCTTGTCTTCGTCGGTTCACTGGCCTTTTAACTGTCTCTTCCGATGACTCACGTGTTTTCTTTCCACACACCTACATTGAATCCTTCTCTCTCCTGGCAGGCAAACCTTCTCTCCTGGTAGTTTGTAGCCTGTGGTTGGTTGGTAGCGAGTAGTATCAACAGAATAGCTCATTTTCATGGCTTGGAGCTAGCTGCTTCAGGTTTTATTGCGATACTTCGTACACTTACTCTCATGGGCAAGACATCCTTCTTGGTGCATGGTATTGCATGCATACATCCTCGGTAATCCCTATTAAAACCTCTGAGCTAAACATAGTGTGGCTGTCATTCAGTGCATCTTTTGGAGCATAGCCTTTTATCTTGGCTGATGGCAGGAGTCCGACAAGGATTGGCAATATCACCTTGTCTGTGAAGCTTTACTTCATTGACCATCGCGGAGACTGTTTATTCAAGACTTCCTTGTTCTTGAGGGTTCCTTTTGGGAACTTGTCATTGATACGTCCAATTTGCATCATGTTTTACTACTGTTATTTATAGTGTTTTTAATCAATATAACATTTTGTGGAGCTATTCTAATGCCTTTTCTCTCTAAATATGCAAGATTCACACAAGGAGGGAGAATACCGGCAGCTGGAATTCTGGACCTGAAAAAGCTCTGTCAAGATACCTATTCTGCACAACTCCAAATGAGCTGAAATTTTTTGGAGAATTATTTTGGAAACATTGGAAGCAAAAAGTACCAGAGGGGGCCACCCAAGTGCCCACGAGGCACCAGGGCGCGGCACCCCCCCCAGGTGCGCCCTGGTACCTCGTGGGGCCCCTGGCCCACTTCTGGTTCCCATTTTCTGGTATATAAGTGCATTTGACCTAAAAAAAATAGAGAGAAGACTTTCGGGACGGTGCGCCGCCGTCTTGAGGCGGAACTTGGGCAGGAGCACTTCCCTCCGGGAGGGGGATATCGTCGCCATCTACACCACCAGCGACCCTCTCATCGTGGGAGGGCTAATCTTCATCAACATCTTCACCAGCACCATCTCATCTCAAACCCTAGTGCATCTCTTGTATTCAATCTTTGTCTCAAAACCTCAGATTGGTACCTGTGGGTTGCTAGTAGTGTTGATTACATCTTGTAGTTGATGCTTGTTGGTTTACTTGGTGGAAGATTATATGTTCAGATCTATTATGCAATTTAATACCCTACTGGTCATGAGCATGTTGATGATGTGTGAGTAGTTACGTTTGTTCTTGAGGACATGGGAGAAGTCTTGTCATAAGTAATCATGTGAAATTGGTATTCGTTCGATATTTTAATGATGTGTATGTTGTGATTCTCTTAGTGGTGTGATGTGAACGTCGACTACATGACACTTCACCATCTTTGGGCCTAAGGGAATGTATTGTGGAGTAGTAATTAGATGATGGGTTGCTAGAGTGACAGAAGCTTAAACCCTAGTTTATGCGCTATTCCGTAAGGGGCTGATTTGGATCCACACGTTTAATGCTATGGTTAGAGTAATCTTAATTCTTCTTTCGTAGTTGCGGATGCTTGCGAGAGGGGGTAATCATAAGTGGGAGATTTGTCCAAGTAAGGGCAGCACCCAAGCACCGGTCCACCCACATATCAAATTATCAAAGTAGCGAACGCGAATCAAACAAACATGATGAAAGTGACTAGACGAAATTCCCATGTGTCCTCGAGAACGCTTTACTTATTATAAGAGATCGTTCCGGCCTGTCCTTTGCTATGAAAAGGATTGGGCTATATTGTTGCACTCTTTGTTACTATTGTTACTTGTCACTTGTTACAAATTATCTTGCTATCAAACTACTTGTTACCGATAATTTCAGTGCTTGCAGAAAACACCTTGCTGAAAACCGCTTGTCATTTTTTTCTGCTCCTCGTTGGGTTCGACACTCTTACTTATCGAAAGGACTACGATTGATCCCCTACACTTGTGGGTCATCAAGACTCTTTTCTGGTGCCGTTGCTAGGGAGTGAAGCACCTTTGGTGAGTGGAATTTGGTAAGGAAACATTTATATTACGTGCTGAAATTTACTATCACTTGTCACTATGGAAAGTAATCCTTTGAGGGGTTTGTTCGGGGTATCTTCACCTCGACCGGAAACACAAATAGTTGCTCCTCAACCTACTGCACCTATTGAAAAAGATATTGAATATGAAATTCCTCCGGGCATGTTAGAGAAACTGCTAGCTAATCCTTATGCGTGAGATGGAATGGTACATCCTGATATGCACTTGATCTATGTGGATGAAATTTGTGGATTGTTTAAGCTTGCAGGTATAACCGAAGATGGAGTTAAGAAGAAAGTATTCCCTTTATCTTTGGAGGGAAAAGCATTAATATGGCATAGGCTATGTGATGATACTGATACATGGGACTGGAACCGCTTGAAACTAGAATTCCATCAGAAATTTTATCCTATGCATTTGGTTCATCATGATCGGAATTATATATATATAATTTTTGGCCTCTTGAAGGAGAAAGCATCGCTCAAGCTTGGGGGAGGCTTAAGTATATGTTGCATACATGCCCCAATCATGACCTCTCAAGAAAAATTATCTTAGAAAATTTTTATGCTCGGCTTTCTCATGATAATCAAACTATGCTCGATTCTTCTTCGATTGGCTCCTTTATGAAGAAAACTATTGAATTCAGATGGGATCTTTTGGAAAGAATTAAACGCAACTCTGAAGATTGGGAACTCAACAAAGGTAATGAGTCAGGTATAATACTTGAGTTCGATTGTGTTAAATCTTTTATGGCCACCGATGCTTTTCATAAGTTTAGCACTAAATATGGACTTGACTCTGAGATAGTAGCCTCCTTTTGTGAATCCTTTGCTACTCATGTTGATCTCCCTAAGGAGAAGTGGTTTAAATATCATCCCCCTATTAAAGAAAAGATAGAGGAACCTGTTAGTGTTAAAGAAGAAACAATTGTTTGCCATGTTGATCCAGTTGTGCCTACCGCTTATATTGAGAAACCACCTTTTCCTGTTAGGATTAAGGAACATGCTAAAGTTTCAACTGTTGTTAACAAAAGTCATAATAGAGCACCTAGGCCCGCTGAACAAATTAAAGTTGAACCTAAAGATCTCTTGGTTGCTAATATAGATGGGCACGTTATTTACTTCTGCGATGAAGCCGCTCGAATCGCTAAACCTGATTGTAAAGATAAAAACAGACCCGTTGCTGGCATGCCTGTTATCTTAGTTAAAATAGGAGATCATTGCTATAATGGCTTATGTGATTTGGGTGCTAGTGTGAGTGCTATTCCTTTTACTTTATATCAAGAAATTCTGAATGATATTGCACCTGCTGAATTAGAGGACATTGATGTTACTATTAAACTTGCAAACAGAGATACCATTACACCACTTGGGATTGTTAGAGATGTTGAAGTCTTGTGTGGAAAAATAAAATACCCTACTGTTTTTCTCGTCCTTGGTTCTCCACAAGATGATTTTTGTCCCATTATATTTGGTAGACCTTTCTTGAACACGGTTAATGCTCAGATTGATTGCACTAAAGAAACAGTCAGTGTTGATTTTGGATGTATGTCTCATGAGTTTAATTTCTCCAAATTTCGTAGACAACCTCATGACAAAGAATTCCCTAGTAAAGATGAAATTATTGGTCTTGCTTCTATTGCCATACCTCCTACTGATCCGTTAGAACAATAATTGCTATACCATGAGAATGATATGCATATGCATGAAAGAAATGAAATTGATAAGATGTTCTTTGATCAACCACCTATCGTTAAACACAATTTGCCTGTTGAAATTCTTGGAGGTCCTTCTCCACCTAAAGGTGATCCTGTGTTTGAATTGAAGCAATTGCCTGATACATTGAAATATGCTTATCTACATGAAAAGAAGATATATCCTATTATTATTAGTGCTAACCTTTCAGCGCATGAAGAAAAGAGATTGCTGAAAACTCTAAGGAAGCACCGAGCTGCTATTGGATATACTCTTGATGATCTTAAGGGCATTAGTCCCACTCTATGTCAGCACAAAATTAATATAGAGCCTGATGCTAAACCAGTTGTCGACCACCAATGTCGATTAAATCCTAAGATGAAGGAGGTAGTAAGAACTAAAATATTAAAACTTCTGGAAGCAGGTATAATCTATCCCATAGCTGATAGTAGATGGGTAAGTCCTGTTCATTGTGTCCCTAAGAAAGGAGGTATAACCGTTGTTCCTAATGATAAAAATGAACTCATTCCACAAATAATTGTAATTGGTTATAGGATGGTAATCGATTTTAGAAAATTAAACAAAGCTACTAGAAAAGATCATTACCCCTTACCTTTTATTGATCAAATGTTAGAAAGATTGTCTAAGCATACACATTTTTGTTTCCTAGATGGTTATTCTGGTTTTTCTCAAATACCCGTATCACAACCCGATCAAGAGAAAACCACATTTACTTGTCATTTCGGAACTTATGCGTATAGACGTATGCCTTTTGGTTTATGCAATGCACCTGCTACCTTTCAAAGATGTATGACTGCTATATTCTCTGACTTTTGTGAAAAGATTGTTGAGGTTTTCATGGATGATTTTTCCGTTTACGGAACTTCTTTTGATGATTGCTTAAGCAACCTTGATCGAGTTTTGCAGAGATGTGAAGAAACTAATCTTGTCTTGAATTGGGAGAAGTGCCACTTTATGGTGAATGAAGGTATTGTCTTGGGCCATAAAATTTCTGAGAGAGGTATTGAAGTTGATAAAGCTAAGGTTGATGCTATTGAGAAAATGCCATGTCCTAAAGATATTAAAGGTATAAGAAGTTTTCTTGGTCATGCTGGTTTCTATAGGAGATTTATTAAAGACTTCTCTAAAATTTCTAGGCCTCTTACCAATCTTTTGCAAAAAGATGTTCCATTTGTTTTTGATGATGATTGTCTAGAAGCCTTTGAAACACTTAAGAAAGCCTTAACCACTGCACCCATTGTTCAACCACCTGACTGGAACTTGCCTTTTGAAATTATGTGTGATGCCAGCGATTATGCTGTTGGTGCTGTTCTAGGACAAAGAGTTGATAAGAAATTAAATGTTATCCATTATGCTAGTAAAACTCTAGACAGTGCCCAAAAAAATTATGCTACTACTGAAAAAGAATTTTTAGCAGTTGTGTTTGCATGTGATAAATTCAGATCTTATATAGTTGATTCTAAAGTAACTGTTCACACCGATCATGCTACTATTAAATATCTTATGGAAAAGAAAGATGCTAAACCTAGACTCATTTGGTAGGTTTTATTGCTACAAGAATTTGACTTGCATATTATTGATAGAAAGGGAGCTGAGAATCCCGTAGCAGATAATTTGTCTAGAATAGAAAATGTTCTTGATGACCCACTACCTATCAATGATGATTTTCCTGATGAGCAATTAGTTGTCATAAATGCTTCTCGTAATACTCCTTGGTATGCAGACTATGCTAATTACATTGTTGCTAAATATATACCACTAGTTTTACATACCAACAAAAGAAAAAGTTCTTCTTTGATTTAAGACATTACTTCTGGGATGACCCACATATTTATAAAGAAGGAGTAGATGGTATTATTAGACGTTGTATACCTGAGCATGAACAGGAACAAATCCTACGGAAGTGTCACTCCGAAGCTTACGGAGGACACCATGCGGGAGACAGACCTGCACACAAGGTATTACAATCTGGTTTTTATTGGCCTACTCTTTTCAAGGATGCTCGTAAGTCTGTCTCCTCTTGTGATGAATGTCAAATAATTGGTAATGTTGGTAGACGTCAGGAAATGCCTATGAATTATTTACTTTCTGTTGAACCATTTGATGTTTGGGGATTTGATTATATGGGACCTTTTCCTAAATCCAATGGGTATACTCATATTTTAGTTGCTGTTGATTACGTTACTAAGTGGGTAGAAGCTATTCCAACTAGTAGTGCTGATCATAACACTTCTATTAAAATGCTTAAAGATGTTATTTTCCCAAGGTTTCGAGTCCCCAGATAATTAATAACTGATGGTGGTTCACATTTTATTCATGGTGCATTCCGTAAATTACTTGCTAAATATGATGTCAACCACAGAATTGCATCCCCCTATCACCCTCAAACTAGTGGTCAAGTTGAATTAAGCAATAGAGAAATAAAATTAATTTTGCAGAAAACCGTCAATAGATCTAGAAAGAATTGGTCTAAGAAACTTGACGATGCACTGTGGGCTTATAGAACTGCTTATAAAAATCCTATGGGTATGTCTCCTTATAAAATGGTTTATGGAAAAGCATGTCATTTACCTCTTGAGTTAGAACATAAAACATATTGGGCAATTAAAGAATTTAATTATGATTTCAAACTTGCCAGTGAGAAGAGGTTATTTGACATTAGCTCATTAGATGAATGGAGAACCCAAGCTTATGAAAATGCTAAATTGTTTAAAGAAAAAGTTAAAAGATGGCATGATAGAAGAATTCGGAAACGGGAATTTAAAGTAGGTGAGCAAGTTCTATTGTACAATTCTCGTTTAAGATTCTTTGCAGGAAAACTTCTCTCTAAATGGGAAGGACCGTATATTATGAAAGTAGTTTATCGCTCCGGAGCCATCAAAATAAATAACTCCGAAGGCACTAATCCAAGAGTGGTGAATGGGCAAAGAATTAAGCATTATATTTCAGGTACCCCTATTAATGTTGAAACTAATGTCATTGAAACAATTACACCGGAAGAATACATGAAGGAGACCTTCCGGAACACTCCAGAACCCTGCAAGGTATGTGATACGGTAAGTAAACCGACTCCAAAAATTCCATAAAAATATTTTCTGTCAGTTTTGGAATATTTATAAAAATACAAAAATAATAAACAGCCTGGGGGACCCACCTGGTGCCCATGTGGCACCAGGGCGTGCCACCCCCCAGGCGTGCCCTGATGGCTCGTGGGCCCCATGTGTGCCTTCCTGACTCCGTTTTTCTTCTGGATTACTTGTTTTGCAAGATAAAAAATCTATATATAGACATCCAGATGTTTTGACCACCGTATCGCAGAAATCTCATCTGTTCTTGTTTCGTGTTGATTTCCTGGCAGATCTGAAAATATGTCGTCTCAAGACTCAGATGGAGAGAGCTTCATATCACACTATCTTGCAAATCCAAAGGCCTATGGGGATTTAGACCCCTATGGATTGTTTGAGGAGGAGGAGCAAGATGCCAACATAAAGGGGATGGAAGACGCGAGTTCGGATGAAGATGATGCCCCTCTACCTCGACCTGGAGATATGCATGTGGAGTTCAAGAAGTCGAGTCTCCCAAACGCAGTAAAGAAATCTAAGATTCAATTTATTCCGTCCCATTTTCTGTAGGAGAGCAAGGAGGCATTATGTAAAAGGGTATTGAAGCTTGAGCAAGAAGTCGATGATTTGAGGGAGGAAAATTTCATCCTCAAACGTAAGCTGGCCAAGCTTGCCACTTCTCCATCACCACCATCATCTCCGGAGAAGGACACTTGAGCACATGGGTATGTGGGCACTCCCCTTGGCTTGTGCCAGGCTTGGGGGAGGTGCCCCAATATCGTATCACCATCACTTTTATTATCTTTACCTACTTTTAGTTTGATCCTCAGTTATTTCGTGATCTAGTTTAATAAAGTTTAGCATGATCTATTTTCAAGTGTTAGTTTCGTGATCCGCCCATCTATGTAATCGAGTTGAGAGCTATATAATAAAGAGTAGTTTGAGCCTGTCTTTCTTTACTTTCATGTTTCAATCATAGCAATGAAAATAACGAAAAAGATCATATGCTAATCTTATGGAAAGTAATGACATTACATAAAGAAAAGTGTATGTGGTAAAATTTATTGGAGGATAACAAACATAGTATTAGTCAATGATGCAATTCATGAAAGAATTAATAAGGGAAGAGAAGATTCACATGCAAATATACTATCTTGGACATCTTTTATGATTGTGAGCCCCCATTAAGTATTTTATGTCAAATTGTTGACGTTGGACAAGGAAGACAACGTAATGAGTTATTTTTTTTCATATTCACATAGAAGTTATATTGTTATAGATCCTTCAACATGTGGTGCTTGCCCAATATCTTTGCTAGCCAAAAATTCGCACTAAGTAGAGATACTACTTGTGCATCCAAAACCCTTTAACCGAGTTTCATGTCATGAGAGTCCACTATATCTACCTATGGATTGAATAAGATCCTTCAAGTAAGTTGTCATCGGTGCAAAAAGCAATAAAAATGCCTCTAAATATATCTGAACTTTTATTGTAAGGGAAATAAGCATTGTACGAGCTTGTGATGGTAAAGAAATAAAAGCGACGGACTGCATAATAAAGGTTGCTATCACAAGGGGCAATATAACGTGATGTTCCTTTGCATTAAGAGCTCTAGCATCCAAAAAACAAAAAGCGCATGACAACCTCTGCTTCCCTCTGCGAAGGGCCTATCTTTTACTTTTATGCATTTACTTTTATGTATTTACTTTTCATGCAGGAGTCAACAGTGTTCTCCTCTATTTTCTCTTTTGCAAGCATCATGTGGTGGGGAAAGATCTAGGCACATATATCTAGTTGGATATGAGTGATCATGAGTTATTATTGTTGACATCACCCTTGAGGTGAATAAGTTGGGAGGCGAAATCACAAGCCCCTATCTTTCTATGTGTCTGGCTGAAACTTTTGCTCCATATATATGTCGTGAGTGTTAGCAATCATGGAAGACTAAATAATGGTTGAGTATGTGAACTTGCTAAATAGCTCCTACATGTGACCCTTCCTGAAAATATGATGAATTGTAATTGCATTGTTGACTGAGAACATAGTTTGTTAGCTTTCAAGGAAGTTTATGCCTTATACTCCACTGTTGTGGTGAATTGTTACTTGCTCATAAGAAGTTTATGATAATAAATATTGCTGCTATGATAATAAATATTGTTGTTATAATAATGATCACGATGCTTCTATGTCCGTATTTTTTTTTATCGACACCTCTCTCTCTAAACATGTGGACATGATTATCGATATCGGCTTTCGCTTGAGGACAAGCGAGGTCTAAGCTTGGGGGAGTTGATACGTCCATTTTTCATCATGTTTTACTACTATTATTTATAGTGTTTTTAATCAATATAGCACTTTGTGGAGCTATTCTAATGCCTTTTCTCTCTAAATATGTAAGATTCACACAAGGAGGGAGAATACCTGCAGCTGGAATTCTAGACCTGAAAAAGCTCTGTCAAGATACCTATTCTTCACAACTCCAAATGAGCTGAAATTTTCTGGAGAATTATTTTGGAATATATAAAAAATATTGGAAGCAAAAAGTTCCAGAGGAGGCCACCCAGGTGCCCACGAGGCACCAGGGCGCGCCACCCCCCCCCCCCCAGGCGCGCCCTGGTACCTCGTGGGGCCCCTGGCCCACTTCTGGCCCCCATTTTCTGGTATATAAGTGCATTTGTCTAAAAAAATAGAGAGAAGACTTTCGGGACGGTGCGCCGCCGTCTCGAGGTGGAACTTGGGCAAGAGCACTTTTGCTCTCCGGCGGAGAGATTCTGCCGGGGATACTTCCCTCCGGGAGGGGGAAATCGTCGCCATCTACACCACTAGTGACCCTCTCATCATGGGAGGGCAAATCTTCATCAACATCTTCACCAGCAACATCTCATCTCAAACCCTAGTTCATCTCGTGTATTCAATCTTTGTCTCAAAACCTCAGATCGGTACCTGTGGGTTGCTAGTAGTGTTGATTACATCTTGTAGTTGATGCTTGTTGGTTTACTTGGTGGAAGATTATATGTTTAGATCTATTTTGCAATTCAATACCCTACTGGTCATGAGCATGTTGATGATGTGTGAGTAGTTACTTTTGTTCTTGAGGACATGGGAGAAGTCTTGTCATAAGTAATCATGTGAAATTGGTATTTGTTCGATATTTTGATGATGTGTATGTTTTGATTCTCTTAGTGGTGTCATGTGAACGTCGACTACATGACACTTCACCATCTTTGGGCCTAAGGGAATGCATTGTGGAGTAGTAATTTGATGATGGGTTGCTAGAGTGACAGAAGCTTAAACCCTAGTTTATGCGCTATTCCGTAAGGGGCTGATTTGGATCCACACATTTAATGCTATGGTTAGAGTAATCTTAATTCTTCTTTCATAGTTGGGGGTGCTTGCGAGAGGGGGTAATCATAAGTGGGAGGTTTGTCCAAGTAAGGGCAGCACCCAAGCACCGGTCCACCCACATATCAAATTATCAAAGTAGCGAACGCGAATCAAACAAACATGATGAAAGTGACTAGATGAAATTCCCATGTGTCCTCGAGAACACTTTACTTATTATAAGAGATCGTTCCGGCCTGTCCTTTGCTACAAAAAGGATTGGGCTATTTTGCTGCACTCATTTTTACTATTGTTACTTGTCACTTGTTACAAATTATCTTGCTATCAAACTACTTGTTACCGATAATTTCAGTGCTTGCAGAAAACACCTTGCTGAAAACCACTTGTCATTTCCTTCTGCTCCTCGTTGGGTTCGACACTCTTACTTATCGAAAGGACTACGATTGATCCCCTACACTTGTGGGTCATCAGTCATGACCTACCATGATGGCTCCTTGGTCATATCCCAGTTTGTTGGGCTTGTATTCACAATTTACTCTTGCATATCTCATAGGGATTGTTGCGTTCATATCCTTCTCTGAAGCATGGGGCCAATGTTTCTCTGAACACAGTCATTCCCGTGTATGAGTGGCTCGCATGAACGGATCCACTGGACCGCATGCTCACAACATATGCAGGGGTAGGATAAATCCTCTCATAATAAATTAAGCTCTGAGGCGGACATGTGTCCGGACTAGTTCGTGCTTCTGACAAGATTGTTGTGGGCACGATGGCGTGCTAAAAAAGGCTGAATTCCTTACACTCAAAGCTTCTGCCAGGGTAGTGTGTTGAAGAATGCTGGGTATCGTACCTCAGAAGCTTTCCCTCATGTGGCTTACTGCCGAAGGTCGGGTGCCTTATGCTGGAAGCTTTCCGCGGTAGCACGCTGAGGAAGATGGGAGTGCTGTACCCCAGAAGATTTTTCCACCAAGCGGTGTAGCGAGGAAGATTGGGAGTCTTGCGTCGCAAGCTCCTGCCGATAACTTGCGAAGGAAGGCTGGTTTTCTTCTACCAGAAGCCTTTCACTGTGATATGTGGTCGGATCCATAGCCGATTCTGACTTCCTTCCGAAGTATCTGGAATTTACCCATAGTGGAGCCAAAATTTGGTATAGGCCATACCTTGTCTGAAGATATTTCGTTGGTCATGCACACCGCTTGACCCTCGGCTGACTTGATCATTGCTGGTGTAAAGGTTGCACAACTGATGCTGACTTTATGTTAACAATTAATTCAGAATACCCTTTGCATTCAAAGCAAGTGTTGCAGGTAGTGAGCAGTTGACAGATAGTTCCACCCGGTTTAGCTGAGCTTCCAGGTGTTTGGAATCCTCATTGATTCTGGGCAGCCATGAACTCATCCATATTTCTCGCAGACCTAGTTCATCATGCCCAAAAAATTTGTATATGCATCGAATAATTCCAGAATATGCTTGGAAATTTGTATCAACATACCAGAGTGTTGTTGTTGCTCTTGACACATTCACCTTCTTGAAATATGTCTTCTGTGGATAATAAAGGATTCTTGAGTTCATTGAGAAAAGACTCAAGGTTCACCCCACTGACTGAAACAATCCTTGCATCGAGGATAAAATAATTTGTCCCTACTGGTGCTCATTACTAGTAGCCCATCTGACTATTCCTTAGGTATGATTTGTTCCGAGGCAAACTTTCTCAGGTATATTCTGGCCTTGTCTGTTGCACGCAGAGTCTGCTCCTGACCCATTCTTTCATTCTTGGCAGCTCTGGGATTGCTGTTTTGAATATCTTGTAGTTGACTTGAATCATCTGAGTTTGGACTATTGGGTAGTATCCAAGTTGTATGATGGTCTTCTTGATGGCACTTGCGGATGGATCCAGTCGGAGCGAAAGAACGGAACCGACAAAAGAAGCAAAACCACGAAAAACCCAAAAAGAATACTATGAAGCAAATAAAGCTCAAGTTTTGTGGACCTTACACATGTGGCCGAAGATTCACTAGTATAACTATCCTAGCGCACTCCATGCACCTCCAAGGATTTAGAAGCAAAACCACACAATGCTCCTGGTAGCAATTGGTGTCAAGCTCCTACTACTTCCTTAGGGAACATCAAACTCGACTCATGACCATAGCCAAAGTGGCTTGGTCGACGATCCTAGGGTTGTCGGAAAAGATGGAATTTATAGGCGTTTCCCAAAGGAAACTGGATTTGAGGAGAGAAATGCCATGGCTAGCAAGCAAGGTAGGGATATCTGGTTTACCTAGGGGTTAAGGGCTCACGGGTCGTTGCCTAGTGCGGATATTTCACACCGGAGGCAAAGTCCATGAGAGTTGGGGTCTGATGGAGCCAAAAACCTATGGGGCTGAAATCCATCTGGGCTTTCTACTGATAAAGAGGCAATGGAATCTGGCTAGGGTAACCTACCGTCAGCCTGGCTCTGATACCATCCGTTGTGGCGCCCCGCCTGAATACCACTGTAGTCAGACGGTCACCGCACTTACCAACCCAAGAAATCACTCTGGCATGCGCTTTTATAACAAGTACCATGAACACAGACATTTCTACTAATGGATATATAAGTTTTACCTGATATTTACAAGGGGGATGGCAGCGGAAAAACTCTATCTAAGGCAGCATGGTCTTGGTGCGGCTCCAATCCACAGGGATCTGACTGGGATACTCTTCTAGCCCGCAAACACTCCGGCTCCTTGCAAGTGGATGTCGGATCCTTAGGTGAACCTGGCCACATTGAAGGCCGCTGAGTACTTTTGAATGTACTCGCAAGCAAACCAAACCAACATATACACCAAGCAATGCAATCCATGGCATTCAAGCATGTATCAATTCTTATAGCAATATTTATTATTATGGTTTAACCATCTAGCATTATTAATATCATGTCATAGCAATTAGCTAGCAACATTATTACGGATCATGTCATAACAGGATTATCTAGCATGTTAACTATCAAAGTGACTGTAGTATGACGAAGATACAGCATATCAAGTAATTAATCCATACTTCGAATATTCTCATGATCCAATCCAAATCTGATCCAAATCCATATCCGAATCCAAATCCAATCCAAATCTTTCGGTCATACGACCGTTTCTCTCTTAGCCATCCTATGGCTAACATCTCATATTCCTGACATCATCTGATGTCCATGCATCTGTACTGCAAGTCTGACAAATCGTACCTTTCTCTGGCTCATTATTAACATCATATGATTTGTTCCTCCAGACTCAACACAGACCAAATAGTATGACCTAGTACGAACTATGTCCCATGACCGAGGACGCAGCTATTCGAATAGATTTACACTCTGCAGAGGTTGCGCACTTTACCCACACTATGGAGCTCCTGGCCTCATGCTCCCATTCGGGTGGACCGGTGCTCCTCCAACAAAACTTGTCTATTGCCCGGCACTCTTACGGCCCCACCGACAATCATACCCTCCTAGGGACAAGTCCTGGGTGGCCCCTGTGTCACTCTTGACACCTGCCACCGTCGTGGCCAAACAAACTGTCCCAAACGGGGACCCTGGATCCATATAACCAAACTGGGCTCACAGGATTATCGCCGCCTACCGGGCCAGGGTAGCACGCATGCATAATCCCCCTTCTTTGGTGGTACCGATAGGAGGCACGACAATGGACCAAGCTAGGGCCTCCCCATCCAGGCAAGTGTGGTTGCACTCGATGAGCTCGGTTCGATGGCACTATGACTCGATCCAGCCGACGGAGGAGGTTGTCATTATTAAGTCACATTCTTTTATTACAATACAATAGTAAAGCATGATGAAAACATAACCACCTATCTCCATATTGTCTCTTACGAGTCACTAGTGCGATAATATGATGAACATTAGCAGGTAATGTAAATAGCAAGTTCAAACTATCAGGAGTTCAATTATTTCTAACACAGGCATATTCATTAATTAAACACGCAAGAATAACTTAGAGCAATGCTTTAGGGCATATATTAGATGGTCGGCTTGCCTGGGGGTCGATGGATTCATCGGAGAGAAGTGCGATCACCTTGCGGAAAAATTCGCCGGAAAGGATCCCCTCTCGGAGAGGCTGAATATAGGGCAGGGGCAAAATGGGCATTTTTAGAAACTGTAAGCATGGTGAAAGTTACATCATCAGAACAGGCTCGATGAACTGAAGAAGTAGGCTTTGGATTCACCTGATTCGGAGTTACGGGCGCGAAGTTAGGGCCGTTCGTTCGTTAGGCAGAAAAGTGGACAGAATAGTGTCCACCGTAGCTCTTAACGGGCGAACGTTCACTAACCAGAGGTTTCGGCTCCGGCAGAAATAAAAATAGAAAGCGCATTTTAGTGGAATACGTTTCCCAGTGGGGAAAGCGCATTCCGCACCGGGCGCCGCCACCTATCCACATGGACAGGGCCGTGGTCGCCGACATGTGGGCCCCGCGTGGCGTTTCACTCTCCTCCCTCTCCTTCTTCTTCCTCTCTTCCCTCCTTCCCGACGCCACGGCAGGGAGCACTGGCTCTGACGTGGCCCCGGTGCTCCGGTGAGCCTTAGGGCCAGGCGACGGCGCGGATGCGGCCGCCGGCGAGTACCACATCCAGGAGTGGGTAGCACGGGTAGCGGGGGTGGCTGGAAATGTGGTGACGAGGGGAGGCAGTAGGCGGCAGGGTCGGTCGATTGGGTGGCTACGGTGGGCTATAGGGGTGGACGACGGGCCAGGGGAGGTCGCCGGCGAGTGGCGCACCTCGCGGTGGGTAGCACTGGGCTAGGGGACGGCTGGGGATGCAGCGGCGGACCGAGGCAGAGAGCGCCCACTCCGGTCGATTAGAGGGCTCTGGCGATGAACTCGACCGGGTAGAGGCACGGGAGTGGGTTAGGGGAAGAGGAGAGTAGATTGGCGAGCTCGGGGATGCCCGGGGAGGCTCGGGCCGCGGCTATTTATAGCCGGCCGAGACGTGCGGATAGGCACGGCTGCGGTGGCGTGCTTATCGCCATCCTGGAGCTCCGGCGAGGTGGCGCGCGAGGAGCGGTGCCGACTTGACGACCGGATGAGGACGGGGCTGCGCTGGCGTGCTCGAGGAGCTTCGGCTCGGCCGGATGCGGCGGCGCATGTGCGGGCACAGTGGCGGTATGACAAAGTCGTCACGGCGTGGCGAGGAAGCGGCCAAGGGGGAAACCACTGGAGGGGGGTGCGTGGACGGTGGGGAAGCAAGTCGGCACCAACGGACAAGCTACGGCTGGCCGGAGCGGTCGGCAGAGGCGACGCGCGGCGCGGAGCGCGAGTTCTGCATTCGGCTCACATGGTCACCACACGGTCCACATGCCCTGGCGCACGTCTGCCTGTCAGAGCTTGTCCAACAGGCTTCTCGATGCTCAAATGGATAAGATATGGCTCTGGGTGAACCAGGAAAAGTCTAGGTTGATCGGGGGAAGTGAAAACAGTTTCTGGATAAGATCTTGCAGCAGCTACTGAGATGAAATGGCTTGAGAAATAGAGCTGATATGTTGTCATATTGTAATGTGGTAAGAAGGAGTAGGTGCTTGCAAAATTTGAAATCATTTGGACATTGTTTGCATGCACTTCCTTCACAATGCAAACTTGGGTCCAGAAACTAGATTTTGATGTTGTGCTCAAATGGCTGAATGGATTGGGCTGAAATTTTGTGGAGGGAAGTTATTTGGCTATATGGAGGCATTGGTAAAATTTCATACCATTTGGACACACCAAAGTGGTACTTCCTTTACAGTGCTTGAATCTGGACAGAAACTAGATGGAATTTTTGGGAGAAAATGGCTATATAAAATCATGTGAATTTGTGCATGCTCACATAATATAGGGAATTTGAGGTCATGGATTAATTTCAATAATTTTGAAGCAATATAAAATATAGTTACTTCACAACCTCAAAATTAATCCAGAAACAAGAATTGGATGATGTGATCAAAATTTTAACTATGGAACTTGGGATCTTTATGGAAATGGTGAAGATATGGATAGGAGAAGCTCCATAAATTATTTGGGATTTTTCCTGGCTACCAAAAGGGTAGCTCCTTTGGAAAGTGCCCAAAGTGCAATATTGGCTTTAAATAGGAAAATGCAATTTCCCTTATTTAATTATGGCCAATATTTTTATGGAAGCTCAATATGATCACACAGAATATCTCCACAAGTTTTCGTGAACTTTGGAGATGGATAGATATTTTCCTGGATTTAATTCCTTTAACTGGAAGAAAAAGTAATTAATTTTAAATGAAAAATATTGCAAATAACTTGGCAATATTTTTGCATATCCAAGGTTTATAGATATAGGAGAATCTCTGGGAAAATTTTGGGAGGCAACAGATCAAAGGAAATTGGGGTTCCTTTGCAACGGAAGGAATTAGGGTTTCCCCTCCGATAATTCGGAGAGTAGGGTTTCGGCGGTAAAATCCTGAGAATGAAGTTTGAGTGGACAGGTTGGACTGGAGAGATTCTATGGTTGGGTAGGAAGGCAAGGCTAAATGACCATCTTCATATTCCCAAGAGCGAGAAATATTCCGATAACATCGAGAAAAAAAGACGGGAGTCAAATCCTGCGAAGGAAAAAAAACAAGGAGCGAAAACCAGGGTGTTACACCTATCATCATTGATGAGTCCTTTGACTCAAACTATAAACTGTTCAAAAACCAGAATAGTGAATTGTTTTCCAAGTTTATTGGAACTAACTACAGGAATGGTTCCCCTATGAAGAAGATCTGGGTTCCCAAAAGTCTTCTGGAAAGGCTTCCCGTTAATGTCATCATGACACCACCAGGGAAGAAGACAAACCCCAGAGCAAAAGCCTCATATGGACCAAAGTCTTCATACAGACAAAGGTCTTCGTATGATCGCCCTGTGGCACCCCGGCTCAGAGAACCGGTTTACCAGTGTTTCCAACCCAGAGATCATGTCTTCTGGAAACACTCAACAACTTGGAACAGAACAAAGCTAAACTTTTATTGATAAAAGTCGGATACAAGCTTATATTTTACATGATCATGGAGGCCAAAAGCACATCTAGTGCTATGACAATATCTACATTATTTATCCAACATAACTGGGCCTCGGCATTACTACGGAATTCGACTGCGAAGTACTAATGCGTAGCGGAACATGACGGCAACTCCATCCACAGGGACACTGCTGAGGACACATCCTAGATAGCACAGCACAGATCT
This sequence comes from Elymus sibiricus, assembly GCA_039707655.1. Classification (NCBI taxonomy): domain Eukaryota; kingdom Viridiplantae; phylum Streptophyta; class Magnoliopsida; order Poales; family Poaceae; genus Elymus; species Elymus sibiricus. Next base: position 15,244,121 of record CM077668.1, on the reverse strand, counting down.
CCGAGACCTCCTGTCTCAGTCTTCTCCTGCATCTGGCATGATACGCCAGGTGAGTACTTTGAATGTACTCGCAAGCACATGACAACCAAATATGCAGCAAATAATAGCATGGCAATTAACATGTTAAGTCTTAAATGATTCACTTACTGATATCAACTTACTCATATCCGGGTTGTCTCGCAACCCTCGGAATACTCGATACCAACGAGTACTTCCGCTCATAAGGCAAGTTCTTCCATCATTACTATGGTTATTATGGTTGATCACCTAGTGAGGTCTGGACGGGCTGTCCAATACCGTGGATGCGGCTATTCGAATAGATTTTACACTCTGCAGAGGTTGCGCACTTTACCCACACTATGGAGCACTGACCTCGTGATCCCATTCGGGTGGACCAGCATCGCTCCAACGAAACCTGTCTGACTGGTGACTCTTCCATCGTACCACCGGCAATCACACTCCCCCTTGGAGTCAAGCCTTGGGTGGCCCCGTGTCCTCATGACACCTGCCACCGTCGTGGCCAAACTACTGTCCCAAACGGGGACGCCGGCAAAATAACTCAACTGGGCTCACAGGGTTATCGTCGTCTACCTGATCAGGGCAGCACGCACGCATAACCCTCCCTCTTTGGAGGTACCGGTGAAAGAGCACGCAGCCAGACCAAGTCAAGGCCGTCCCATACCGGCGAATGTGGCTGCACGGTTAAGCCCGGACAGGTGACTCATGATCAACCAACTAAGTTTAACTTAACCATCATGGTTATTTTATCAAGTTAACTTAGTTGGTCACATTAGTCATTTTAACAATTTACTTGGAATTATTCATATTAATTAAATGCAAGAGATGCATATGAACAATGCAATGCTATGAAATGCCACAAAATATGGATGCCCTGGCTAGCCTTGATCAGTTGGATTGTTCAGAAACTCCTGGTCTTCAAATCCACAAGAATCTCCTTCTGAAAATATTTTTAAGCAGCAAAAGAAAATGTCACATAACACTGTTTAATTCACCAGGAATTCTGAGAATGTGAGAAAAATACCAAACTTGGTGGAAAAATAAATAATTTTATTATGAACACAATGCAAAAAGAATCAGGTCATTTGGACCTTTCTGTTAAAAGTTATTCACAGTCAAAGTAGCTGGTCAACTCTGTTTATTAAATCGAATTTGAATTAAACAGAAAACTCCCAGGCCGGCCCACGTCGAAGGCGTAAAGGCCCGGGGCGCCTTCACTTACCCCTTCGGCCAGAGGCTGATAGTGGGGCCGCGCCCGGTTTAAAACAGAGAGAGGAGGGAGACAGAGGAGGGGCGGCTCACCGGCGACCGTTGCCGGCGATACCGACGGCGAGAGGGCTCGGGGATGGCTGGGATGGAACGAGCGCTCGAAGACGGTCCTCCCTGTACCCGTAGCTCTCCCGGAGATGGACGGACGGCGTCGTCCCCTTCGTCTCCGGCGGGCGGCAGCTGCGGTGGTCGGCGTATCCGAGCACTCCGGCAGCACCTGGCCTAGCTGAGGGTTCGGGAAGCACCGCTGGGCTCTACTGATCGCTCTGGAAGGCTTGGATGAGGCGGAGGAGAGATGGAGAGGGCTGGTGATAGAGAGGGGGCGGCGGCGGATCTCCGGCGAAGCTTGAGGCCAGAGGGCCTCTCGGCCTTGGCTCTTGCTCCGGGAGGCAATGGAGGAAGAAGGGGAGAGGGGTGAGGAGTTCAGCGAGGCCGGGTGGGCTATTTATAGCCGGGAGGAGGCGGGAGGTGAGCTCTCCCGAAGCTCGTCGATGCGGGCCCTGGCGCCGGCGACATACGCCGCGCTGGCGTGGCTGTTTGCGGGCGAGGGGATGGGTGAGGGCAGAGCATTGAATGCCCGAAGAGACGTGGCAGGAGCAAGACGACGCGCCGCTCGCCACTGTGCCACCACGGGCAGAACAGGGCGGCGATGACGCGGCGGCCGGCGAGGCGTCTCCGGCGCAGGCGACGGCTCCAGAAGGTCTACGCGTCATCCAGGGAGCTAGTCGGCACGAACGGACGAGGGACCGAAGCAAGGGCGCAGCGGGACGAGACGGCTCGGGCACGGGCGCTGCGCAGCGCGCGGCGACAGACATGCCAGCCCCGTGCTCACCACGCCTGCTCATGTCCACGGGCCACGTTGGCCTGGAAAAAGCTGTCTGATGCGTCGACCCTCGAAGACTCACCTCACCTGAGCGCTTGGTTTGGCTAGATATGGTCAGAGATGAGAGGTTTAGTCACCTACAGTTCCTGACAGCAATGTTGGGGAGGTTCTGGAGCTCGGATGAAGATGCTATAGGGCCAGAGGAGATGTCTGGAGTAATCCTTGTTGGAAGGACTCCAAACTGACCAAATTTGAGGTGGTTTGGTTGAGATTTCAGGGTAGTTCATGTGTAAGTGCTGTACTGAACCAGAAATGCAAATGAACTTGTAGCACTCATTTGGTTAATCTTCCATGGCTGAATTTTGGTGTGGAAGGGTTATTTGGTGAGGAGAAGATGCCATAAAAATTTCAGCTCACAGAGATACCTCTAGATGGTACTTCCTTCACAGAGGGTTAAATTGAGCAGAAATTGGTAGAATATTGCTGATGAAAATTTGTGCTGGACAAGATGATATTTTTGGGTATTGTGGCAAGATAGGTTCCCTAGCATCTCAGGGAATTATCTGGGAATTTTCTGAGTTGAGAAAATAGAGGTTGCTTCACAATGGACCAGTACTGTCCAGAAGACATATGGAATTTTCTGGACAAATATTTATACTGGACCATGGAATATTTTTGAAGATTGTGGGAGTAGATGATGACAAGAAGGTCTGGGATTAATTTGGAATTTTTCTGAGCATCAAAGCTATAGGTTGCTTTGTAACCCATAGTGATGACAGATTTTCCCAAAAGAAGAAAGTGAATTAATGGAAAAGATTGAGAATTGGAATTTAATCCGGAAAGTGCGTGGCAAGATTTTGGCAAGATGCTGAGGACTTGGGATCACTGAGAGAGATTTATAAGTCCAAAGTCAATTGAAAAAGGTTCAAAACCAACCAGAATTCAAATAAAGCCAAGAAAAGTTTGAAAAGAAAAAGTTGCCAAAATCAGGGTGTCACACGCCCTAACGCCAATGTTTTGCAGGGTTACAATGATCAGACTCATGAATATGAGAGACATTCCTCAAACCATTATGTTCACAAATCAAAGAATTTCTCTGCCTATTCATTTGAGTACTCTAACCCCCCTGTGAAGCTATTTGCTAGGGCTTCAAAGCCAAAGTTCTCAGATGCTGCACTTAGACTTATTGCTTCTAAGCCACCCCTTCAGAAGTGGGTGGTTAAGAAGAACTGATCTCTTTCTTGCAGGGTCAGGTCTCCAGCCGAAAAGCATTGGGTTCTAAAGACAATGCTGGGGACCTGAATAAACTTGTGGGGCATAAGTTAAAATGCCCAAAATGGTCTAACCATGTTTTTCGCTCATATTATGATTGCGTCATGTACCCATATCCTTTTGACATTGTTTGGAAGTCCATGACTGTCTTGAACATCTGCTATGGACCAAAAGATTCAACATAATTTCTTGATGATTACATTTCTATATCTTTCATGAAACTAATCTTGCATGAAGTAGCTGCGATCACATGCTTTATCTTCACAAATTGTCATCGTGAAGCCTATCCCACTAACTTCACTGTAGGGTTCACTTCCAGAAGCTACTGAATGGATCCTAGACAGTGGCTGCACCAACCATATGACTAGTGACCAAAGCTTACTCATGGACTCTACACTTCGTCCATCTACTCAAAAGCACATTACTTTTGCTGATACTGGGAAAAGCAAGGTATTGGGTCTAGGTAGGATTGCAATCTCAAAGGATCGGCACATGGATAAAGTGATGCTTGTCGAATCCCTTGGATTCAACCTCATGTCAGTGTCAATGATTTGTGATCTTGATATGATTGTCATCTTTGGAAAAATTTGCTGTCTTGTGCTAAAGGCTTCTGACGAAACCCAAGTCTTCGAAGGTTATCGAAGAGGTGATTTGTACATGGTAGATTTCTCCACAGGACCACAGCTGGCCACATGTCTTCTAGCAAAAGCTTCAGAATGCTGGCTTTGGCATCGACGGCTAGGACATGCTGGCATGAGGAACTTGCACACCCTTGTGAAGAAGAAGCACATCATTGGGATCGAGGGCGTCAAGTTCAAGAAGGATCACCTGTGTGGAGCATGTGAAGCCGGGAAGATGACTAGGGCGAAACACCCCTCGAAGACAATCATGACGACCACTCGTCCCTTTGAGCTGCTACACATGGACTTATTCGGCCCTACTCATTACTCCACTCTTACTACATCTGCACACCTATATGGCTTTGTGATTGTTGATGATTATTCTAGATATACATGGGTGCATATAATCCTGTATAAGTCTGAAGTGCAGGATGTCTTCAGGCGGTTCGCCAACCGTGCAATGACCAACTATGGCGTCAAGATCAAGCACATCAGGAGTGACAATGGCACCGAGTTCAAGAACACTGGACTCGACACCTATCTTGACGTTCTTGGCATCTCTCACGAGTTATCAGCTCCATACACTCCTTAGCAGAATGGCGTCGTGGAGCGCAAGAACAGGACTCTCATTGAGATGGCTCGCACTATGCTTGATGAATACAAGACACCACGCAAGTGGTGGCCCGACGCCATTGATACGGTATGCCACATCATCAACAGAGTATATCTTCACAAGTTCTTCAAGAAGACATGTTATGAACTGATCACTGGTAAGAAGACAAATGTAAGTTATTTCAAAGTATTTGGTGCCAGGTGTTGGATACGAGATCCACATCACACTTCCAAATTTGCACCGAAAGCACATGAGGGTTTCATGCTTGGTTACGGAAAGGATTCGCACACCTACAGAGTCTTCAACCTCTTTCACTACAAAGTGGTTGAAACTGTAGATGTGCGGTTCGATGAGACAAACGGCTCGCAAAGAGAGCACCTGCCAAATGTGATAGATGAACTCCCTCCTAGTGAATCCATCAAGCAAATGGGTACTGGAGAAATAATACCCACTGAGGAACTCGGAGATGAAGAGGTTGTGATACCGACTCCAGTCCAGCGTGAAGACAATGATCAGACTGAAGATAATGCTGAGCTAGAAGACAATGCTCAGCAATAGCAAAGTCTTCGTCATGTACATCCTCGCGTGGCCAATGAAGTTCAGATCGAGAAGATAATCGACAACATCAACGCACCTGGTCCTCTCACTCGTTCAAGAGCCACACAGCTAGCAAACTTTTGTGGGCACTTCGCTTTCGTCTCCATCAATGAACCCACCAAAATCACTGAAGCCTTCACGGAACCTGAATGGATTCAAGCTATGCAGGAAGAGCTTCAGCAATTTGAGCTCAACAATGTGTGGGAACTTGTCAAGCGTCCTGACCCTCGTAAGCACAATATCATTGGAACAAAATGGATCTACCGCAACAAGCAAGATGAACATGGTCAAGTTGTCAGAAACAAAGCTCGTCTAGTCGCACAAGGATACACACAAGTGGAAGGAATTGACTTCGATGAAACCTTTGCTCCTGTGGCTAGACTTGAAGCCATCCGCATACTTCTTGCTTATGCAAATCATCATGATATTCTTCTATATCAAATGGATGTGAAGAGAGCCTTTCTAAATGGCAAAATTGAAGAAGAAGTCTATGTTGCTCAACCACCTGGGTTTGAAGATCCAAAGCACCCCGACAAGGTCTATAGGCTCAACAAGGCATTGTATGGCCTCAAGCAAGCCCCACGAGCCTGGTATGATACACTCAAGGAATTCCTGAAAAGCAAAGGCTTCAAACCTGGTTCACTTGATCCCACTCTCTTCACCAAATCATATGATGGTGAACTGTTTGTGTGCCAAATCTATGTGGATGACATTATCTTCAGCTGCACTGACAAACGATATAGTGATGAGTTCATTCATATGATGGAAGAGCAATATCAAATGTCCATGATGGGAGAGCTGAAATTCTTTCTTGGTCTTCAAATTCACCAACAAAGAAATGGCATCTTCATATCACAAGAGAAATATCTCAAAGATTGCTTGAAGAAGTTTGGAATGCAAGATTGCAAGGGTTACAAGACGCCAATGCCAATCAATGGTCATCTTAGTACTGACAACAATGGTAAAGATTTCGATCAAAAGGTATACCGCTCCATGATTGGTTCTTTATTGTACTTATGTGCATCTAGGCCAGATATAATGCTTAGTGTTTGCATGTGTGCCCGATTTCAAGCGGCACCAAAGGAATCGCATCACCTCGCCATGAAGCAAATTCTTAGATATTTGGCTCACACCCCAACACTAGGATTATGGTATCCAAAGGGCTCAGAGTTTGATTTTGTTGGCAACTCTAATTATGATTATGCTGGAGACAGGGTGGATCGAAAATCCACATCAAGCACTTGTCACTTTCTTGGACGTTCACTTGTATGTTGGTCTTCAAAGAAGCAGAACTGTGTATCACTCTCTACTGCTGAAGCCGAATACATTGCTGCTGGATCATGTTGTGCACAACTTCTCTGGATGAAGCAAAGTCTCAAGGATTATGGCATCAACAAGAAGAAGGTTCCGCTATTCTGTGACAATGAGAGCGCAATCAAGATCTCTCACAATCCTGTCCAACACTCCAAGACGAAGCATATTGAGATTAGTTACCACTTTCTTCGTGATCATGTGCTCAAAGAAGACATTGACATCATTCACGTCAACACTGAAGATTAGCTGGCAGATATCTTCACGAAGCCTTTGGATGAGAAGAGGTTTTGCAAGTTGCGGTGTGAGCTAAATATCTTAGAATCCTCAAATGTCCTGTGAGAGGGCATTCATCCAAACACTTATGCATTCTTGACGACTTTGGTGCACAACACACGAAGTAACGTATGTCTTCAATTCATGAAGATATACACTCTAAGTGTGAAGATATTAAAATGGATTTTGACTTCAGAGCGCCACGATAATGGTGCGCCGTGTCTGGATCTAATACTTCCTATACGGTGGGTAACGCCACCACCAAACTTTTCTTGAAGATTTTCATTTGGCGTCACATCTATTGAGTTATCTTCCTGATTTGGATTGTCTTCACAAATGGTTTTATCTTCGCATTCTATTTGACTTCATTGCCTATACTATATATATATATATATATATATATATATATATATATATATATATATATGAGTTTGTCCTCAACAGCATTCACCAATAGCTATGTCTTCAACCTGTGTTTCTGAACTAGGTGAATGTGATCGGACCCTTCCCCCCATCTGTGCTTATCTCATCCAGTCTCTCTAAATCTTCATATGCATTCTATTTGACACATGTCGATTGTCTTCACTGTGTCCTTGTCAGTCAAAGATTTTGAGACAAAATATTTAAAATATTTTTCATCTCTATCCAATTTACCTGCATCCGCAGAAGGCGGAACGACCTCCTGCCAACACAGCTGGTAGTGGGGTCGGGGCGTGATAGCAACAATTGCACATGCGCACCACGCATCGCATAGATATGTATTGCCAGGGGCATGTCCGTCTTATTTCCCAGACCAGGCCAACCCTTAGAAATATTTCGCCCCTGGTTCCATAAATGTTCTTCACCCCTATCGCCGTCGCCCTCATATAACCCTAGCGCCGCCGCTAACTTCATCGTCGCCAGAGGAGAGGCGCTTAGCTGCCGCGACCTCTTCGACGCCATACTCACGCCGGCCGCGGACATCTTCTCACCACCGCCGCTGTAGCCATCCTCCACTGCCAAGTTAGGGCATGGTAGATCGAACTGCTCAGCTTCCATTCGTCTTGTTGAGTTGCTCTTTGTGCGGTAAATAAAAGACACTTTTTTACCGTCTATTAGATCCAAAATCTTATAGAATATCTTCAGAACTTGTTTCTTTCACTTCCAAATCTTCATCTTCTATTTCCCGCATCTCATATCTTGCCAAGTTACTTCACTTATACTACATAGTTATGATTCCTCACTTGTACCTATTTTCGAATTCGTACAAATCTGGAACCAATATCTCTCTATAAGTGAATGTCTTCGCATTGTGAGGTCATTATCTTCAAACTAAGTTAGATTCAAAATTCTCTGAGAATGCATATGACCTCTCCTCCTTCCCTCGCATCTCTAATGCTGTCACAGGTACATGTCCGTGGGCGAGTCACTTGGTTCTCATAGTCTGAATTCATTTGCAGACTTCTTGCAGTTCCATCTCGACTCTCCTGAAGCCAGTTCCTGCCAGATCGGCAGAGTGAAGACAATCAATCCTGTGAAGTCAATGGCCAGTGGAAAATCTGCAAAGAAGGGAGGAAGGCAACGACAAGCAAACACTGCTCTTGACCTCCCTCCAGATCTGTATGAACAGTACAAATCAGATCCTGATGAAACCTATGGTGAACGCAAATCTCGTGTGCAATGGATTCGCCGATACTGGGCAGAACAATGGTTCCATTATCATTTTGTTACACAAGAGTATGCTGAGAAGAATGCAGTCAGGCCACCATGGGCGGATATTGTGTACCGGAAGCTTATTCCGAAGGCAAAGGCTGACACCATTGCCCAGAACTTCTATCCTTGCATGGTAAGAGGTGTGATGCCCGAAGATGCTGACCCATCCAGCATTCGATGGTGTCGTGAAGATGATCTCTTTGAAGCCAATTACCAGTTTGCTAAGGGCTCGGCAGAGAAAAACAAGAAGGACTATGGTGTGAACTTCAACCCTGGTGCAGCAGAACCAAGACCCGATGGCTCCCGTCAAGCAGATCCCAATCTGACTGGGCCATGGGATAGTCTTCATGCATATGTTGAGCATATCAACGCTCTTCATGCCGCCGCCGCTGCTGCGCGCGGAGAAGCCCATGATGAAGACAATGCTCCTACCTCCCCCAAGACACAAAGAAAGCCAAAGGGGTCCAAAGCTAAAGAGGGGCACTCTGCCAAGTCTGCTGCTGCTCCAACAGCTTCTAGAGTGAAGCCTGTGAAAGATGCACCTCCTGAATCCAGTGTGCAGTCTGAAGATGTGTCTCGGAACATCCCGAAGACAAAGAAACCTGCTGGGTGAGGCCCCAAACCAAAAAACACGTTGACAGATGACAACGCCATAATTGATTTATCTGATGATGAGTTTGATGATGATGCCCTTGAGCTCCTCATCAAGAACAAGCAGGAAGAGGCTGATATCTTCAAAAACTTGCCTCTGTTCGACCATGATATTCTCAACAACTTCATTGACGAATGGTTTTGCAACCCGTCTCTGTCGATTGATGACTTGCAGCTTCCAATTGACATCAGTGTCACGTTCCAAGGCTTCATCAACAAGGAACTTGCAGTTGTCCAGAAAGTGCTTGAACAGAAAAACAAGATTGAATATGAGAAGCGGCTATTCAAGAAGCACTTGTCAAAATTCAGCGTCGCAGAAATTCAAGGCTACAAGAAGATGATGGCCGAGCTGAAAGAGGAATTTCAAAAGCTTCGTGATGATGCCAAAGGTGCCAGAGATCGTCTCAAGCACTATGCTGAAAAGACAGTGCAAGCCCACAATGAGGGCTTGAAGAGAAAAGCACTTGGTCGCCCTGCCATTGATCCCAAGCTGATCAAGAAGAAGAAGAAGCCCGAAACCCAAGCTGCTGAGGCCCCAAGGCAAGATGAGCCTAGGATTGTCTTCCCACCATCAATGCTTGCTTCGAAGCCATCCACTCCATCAATTGCTTCTGAGCAGAAGAAGACACAGCAAGCTGAAGCCGAAGCTCGCAAGCGCAAGCAATCTGATGCCTCTGCTGCTCCTCTGTCTCAAAAGCGTCAGAAGATTAAGTCTTCAAAGGCTTCATGCAAGGCACAAGCAGAAAATGCTCAATCAGCTTCTCAAGAGACACTGCTCGTGACGCCGATATCTGTTGCTCCCCCTGCCTCTGGAAACACCGAGAGAAGAGTTATCGTGCATGAACTTGCTACCACAAAGGTTCCAGTTACTGAAGAAATTCCAACTACTGACCCCAATGTAGCTGAAGACATTGCTACTGATGCCAATGTGCAAAATGATGATGATGCAGTCCTTCCTCAGCTCACCGAGAACGTGGTATCATCGCCTGTTCCTGAGCACAGTGAACCGATCAGCATTGGTCGCCCTCTGACGCCAATGGATCATGATGAAGTCATACCCCACACTCCTCCTCAAGCTGCAACCACTGATTAGCCTATGTTGCCAGATACTCCTGAAGCTATGGTGGAAGACAATTCTTCACCTAAGGTGTCGCCCTCCTTCCGAAGGCTTCGTCATAGCCCGCGAATGTCCAGAATTTCTGAGGAGGCAGTGCATCAAGATGCCTCTGCTTCTCAAGAGGTGATTCAAGGAGATGTTCCACCCACCAACACCATTCAGACTGAAGATAAGCAAGCTGATCCAGTCCAGACTGTATCTGGTGAAGCCCAACCTGAGCAAGAAGCTCAACAGTCTGAAGTCATACCGGCTGCAACAGCCGAAGTCGTTCAAGAGCAGCCTCCTGTGTCTAACACTGCTGCTGCTGATACAAATGTGGCCCCTGAGTCTGAAGTCCAAGCCACTGAAGGAAATCTGAATGCCCCTACTGAAGCTCCTGCCACCTCTGAAGCCATTGTGCTCTCTGATGCCAATACTATCATGGCATATAACAAAGCTGGAGAACTTGTGCCTGTCAACTGGCCTCATCTTGCGTCACCCGAAAGACCTGGCCCACAATATGAATTCCATGTTGACAACCGGCCTCTTGTTCAGAAGCCAATGCCTAGGCTACAAAGGCTTCGCGGAGCTGCTTCCACCGAATGCACCTTCAGTGTCACTAGCTTCAGGAACGATAATATCTTCTTTGACCACTCCAAGCACCCATACACCAAGCCAAGGATATCTTCTGACAGGTTCTGGAGCTACCAACAACGAAGCTATTACATGAGTGTCCTCTACAATCAAGACAGGATTCATCCTCACAAGCGCCTCAACTTTGAAGCTATGACTGATATGCCATGTCTGGATGAAGCCATTGATTGTCTTCATGATGTAGGTCTACTTCCATTTGTGACAGACAAAGAGCACTGGAACGAGGAGCTATTACTGCAATTCTACGCCACCCTCCACATCTCTGGATACCATAAGGATCCCAAGACTTGGACCCTTCACTGGATGACAGGTGATGTACACCATGAAGCTCCTACTCAAGATCTTCTAGAGCTCACGAACCTACCTGCTCCTGGTGATATCTATGAACCTGGTTGTGAAGCCTATGATAGAGCTGTGGAGAGTATCTTTCAGAAGCCCGAGCCAAACATGACTCAGATGCTCACCATGATGAAGCCACTGCTTGCTGAAGCTGATTGTCCCAAGGAGTTTCTTGTCAATGACCTCGAGTACTTGCCTCGCACTATCTATCATATCCTAAGGCATACTTTATGGCCCATCAAAGGGCACTCCCCGTCGAGCAAGGTTGAAGGTGCTATGAAGACAATGCTTTACAAGATCATCTATGGCATCAGATTCAACACCTACGACTTCTTCATCAGATAGTTAGCTGCTTCTGGCATGGACTTATTTGGCCTCAAGATTTATGCTCCCTAGATAATGCGCCTCATCAAGATTCGCTCTTCAGTGCAATATCAACCATCAGGCCGAAACTATCATATCTTTCTGCCTGAGATTGCTCCTGTTGAAGACGTATATCCAATTGCTGCCAAGACCCCATTGGTGGATGTTCCAGGCTCTCACAGCGGTGCTGCTCATGTTGAAGCCATACATATCCCCAGTATTGCTTCGGCTCGCCATCTCACTGGTCAGTTTCGCCAGCCACTTGAAGCCAATACTGAAGCCACCACAAGCACTGTGCCTCCAAGACCTCAAAAGCGAGCGCGGATCTTATCCGACAAAGAGCTACTTGTTTCTCTTCATCAGAAGCAAGACAAGCATCATGACTGGCTCAAGAGGCAAATGAGGAGCCTCATGACTGATCTCAATAGAGTGCGAAACCTTTCCACCCAGAATGCATTTGTTGCACATGAAGCCAGCCGCCGGGTGTGACGCCCCCGACTTAATCATGCACTAATCATACACGCAAATGCACACGATCAAGCCTAAGGACTCACTGGAAGTTATCACAACACAACTCTAAACTCAAATAAAAGTCATACAAGCTTTATATTACAAGCCAGGGGCCTCGCGGGCTCGAATACATAAGCTTGAGTCATACAAGCATCAGCGGAAGCATCAGATATCTGAGTACAAACATAAAAGTTAAACAAGTTTGCCTTAAGAAGGCTGAGCAAAACAATGACACTGATCGAAAAGGTGCAGGCCTCCTGCCTGGGTGCCTCCTATCTACTCCTGGTCGGCGGCAGTCTCCACGTAATAGTACTCTCCACCAGAGGGTTAGTAGTAGTAGTCGTCGGCTGGCGCAGCTGTCTCTTGGGCTCCGTCATCTGGTCGCATCAATCGGGTGTGTAGGAAAAGGGGAAGCAAAGCAACCGTGAGCACTCATCCAAAGTACTCGCAAGACTTACATCAGATATAGTCTACTTATGCACTGGTTTCAAAGGAAGGGCTATATCAGTGGACTGGACTGCAGAATTGCCAGAATAGACAGAGAGACCTAGCCTATCGAAGACTAGCATCTTCAGCGTCTTACAGCATTAGAAGAGTGCAGATTAGTACATAAATATAGTAGCAATAAGTAGTAACAACGCCCAAAGATCCTTCCTCGACTCCCTGCGAGAAAGTGATCCCGGCGCTAACATATTCAAACCATTTCTAGATGTAGAAGATCGGGATATTTTCCGAGTGTCCTGTTACCGTGGACATGGCTATTCGAATAGATATACTTCCCTGCGGGGGTGCACCAACTTACCCAACACGCTCGATTAACTCTGGCCAGACACACTTGCTCGGTCCATGCCCGGCCTCGTCTGATCGACACGTCATAGCCCTACCTAGGCTCAACAGAGAGGCCAGCACGCCGGTCTACATCCTAAGCGCTCAGGGGTCTTGGGCCCATCGCCCTTTGCACTCATGCACGTTGCAAGGACGGCCGGGAGCAGACCTAGCCCCCTTAATACAAGCGCAGGCTTTTGCGGTCCAACCCGGGCGCGTGCCGCTCAACTGCTGACATCAGAAGAACTTTGGCTGATACATACGACGCCGAGTGCCCATATTTGTTCCCGCGTGTTGGTTAGTGCGAAAAGGCCAGAGGCCTACTCAGATTACATATCCAAACCCATTAGTGTGTTGGGAGCTCGCGAAAACGAGCAGAGACTCACGATCATGTGACCCCGTCGCCCGGTCTTGTGGACTTACGGCAAGGGCTAAGAATTCCGGGCCGTGCCACGTATTCATCTCTCGGGTACCCTCACTGTCATCCCGAATCCACATCACTCGCGGGTACCCCTCGGGGCCGACCTGACTTTATTCTATAACAGGTAACTGTGTGTCCAAAACATCAAGAAGGAATCTGAGGAATCACCCTCGTTGGATTCCCACTCGATGTACCCGTCAAGGTGAATCCGGAGGAATCACCCTCGATGGCCTTCACACTTGCGGGGTTGCACGACAGAAGCTTCATCGGAAGTAGCGAAAGAGGAATCACCCTCGGTAACCCACATCTGACTAGCTGTACTACAGAGGCAACTTCAGGAGTGAGATAAGAGGTGCTGGTCTCAGCCCATCGATCACATCGATCGGGGCACTGGTAACTAAGTGGGGCAACTAAGAACAAGGAAGAGCGGCCACAGATGGTTTACTGCCAACCTATACTAAGCATTTAGGATATCAGGTAAAGTATCAAAAAATAGTTTACAAAAACATACTATGCATCAGAATAGGATAAAACAAAGCAGTAGCAATTTCTAATGCAAGCAGGAGGGAGAAGGAATAGGTGATGTAGGCATGAGTCAAGGGGGGTTGCTTGCCTGGAAGCTCTGCGGCAAAAGAGGGGTCGTCGGAGGTGTAGCAGTCCTCAGGGGCTATGTCAGTGCCGGGATCTACCGGAGAGAAGAGGGGGAGGAAACAGATAAATACACAGCAAACAAATGCAACACAGAGCATGACATGGTAAAATGCAATGCATGAGTGACCTAATGCATCTCTAAACCATGTTAGCTATTTTAGGATTTAAGTTGGAATTATTATCCGGTATTCAAGCACTATTCATCTGCCAGAAACTGGCTTAAATTTGCAGGTTCACCTACTTAGAGGAATCTAACATGAATGCAGATGACATATTCGGATTCGTTGGATTTTTCTGATCAACTTTCATGTAGAAAACTTTTTGATCCAAGCTACGGTTTAATTTCTATGATTTTCCGAAGTTTTAAATCATTTTCTGGAATTACTGGGTTTATTATTAATTCGAAAATATTGACAGAAATACTTTTATTACACAGCAATGGGCTAGCCACAGAGGCTGACTGGTGGGCAAGGTCAACTGCTGACTCAGCAGTCAATGGTTGATTGGCTTAGTGATCAAGATGACATGACCACCATTAGGGGGGGTCACTGTAGCATGATCACTGTAGCAAGATTGGCTTAGTGAACTGAAGACTTATTACACTTGAAGACTGTGATCTTCCAGTCGGTTAGGCGTCGCGTTCTGAGCATCCAAGAGTCATTGTGGATTGCCGGTGAACGAAGTCTGTGAAGGTTTGGAAGTCTAACTTGAAGACTTACCAGAGTGATTGGGCGAGGTCTAAGTGACCTTAGCTCAAGGGGAATAAGGTGAAGACGTAGTCTTCTGAGTTCAATCTCAGCCTTCCTAACCAGACGTACAACTGTCACAGCAGTTGGAACTGGTCAAACAAATCATTGTCTTCCCCGAGCTCCTGGTTCTATCCTTACTCTTCCTTACTTACTGGTTTGAACCATGAAGCCTTTGCATGCTTGTTTGTGTTTGAAGATATTCCCTGAAGCCATTCATCTGTTTACTCATTTATCTTCATGCTTCTTGTGTTTATGTTCAATGCATGCTTGTATGTATGATGTCTATGCTTGTCATATTCGTTCATCTTATTGATAGGCTGTGCTAGTTCTCATCCTGCTTCCGCTTTCTTCGAAGACATTGCCTGTTTTCGAAGCCTTTCATAAAAATCGCCTATTCACCCCCCACCTCTAGTCGATAACTAGCACTTTCAAGGGGTCATTGGATAGATCTTGCCAGTCCCATCTGCCGTCGATTTCACCACGACGCCAAACAGCGCCACCATCTTGCGTGGGTCCATCAAACCACGTCTAACACTGAGACTCCACTGTACCACGCCGCCGAGACTCGTCGTCTTCAATGCGGTCGATGTAACACCGCACCACCTGTTGGCCCCTCTAGTGTACCTCTACTCCAAAACAATGCCCCCGGGAGGGAGAACGGCACCACAGTCTTCGTCATCGTACGAGCTGGCAGACCCAGATCTAGGGTTACCCCGGAGAAGATGCACCCTGGAGGAAGAGGGGCACACCATCTACAACTGCTCATGAACCGATACGGTGCCCACCACCACAAAGCTATCACATAGACGCCTTCAAGAAGGACACGATGCCATGAGTGCTGTCGCCGCCCATTGTGGTTAGGGTTTTCACCCTAGAAGCAGTGAGGTGGGAAGAGGTAGGGCGGACCCGAACGACGCCAGAAGAAAATCGGCGCCCTCGGGTGTCGTCGCCGTCGCGGCCGGTAGGAGCCGACCAGGGAATTATCCCAATCCGGATCCTCACCTCCCGCTCCGCCCAAGCCCGATGACCGGCTAGCAGCACAGACATGTCCGGTGTGATGGAGTGCACGTAGCCGGGAATGGAGGAAGAAGCAGATCTATGCCGTTGGCCGCCGGGGCAGTAAGCCGCGGCACCAACCCGCCGGTGGATCGCTGGCCGCCCAATCCCCTGGTAGCCCGCCTGCCCTGCCGCGCCACCAGACAGGGAGGCCATACTAGGGGCCGCCGCCCTGGATCCAAGGCTCTCCGCCCCTGATCGGGAGGAGCAGTGGCAGACCCGCCGCCACAGCCACCGCTGGGACGCTGGCCGCCGCCCTGTCGTGGTCCTGGTCGAGGCCGAGGCCGCACCATCAAGAGCCAGGGCACCCCGCACCACGTGGTGACCGGTGAGAGGGAGGATTACCTCTGCCACCGCCATTGTACGCACGGTCTTTTCCTGGAGCCGACCTCCGGCGGCGGCGGAGGGGAGGGAGGGGGGACTAGCGGCTAGGGTTGGGGCCCCTCGGTCGCCCACGCGAGGGGCGACACGAGAGGGACGATGGTGGATCGATGTTTTGACTCCCGTCGAGCAGCGGCAGTACGCGAAGCCGGCGTAGCTAGCCATGTCAATGTTCTGTTGCCACATTCTTTTCTTTTCTTTCTCTTTTCAAGGCAAAGGATAGATCAGATTACAGTTAGATTACTACTATCTATCCAAATCAGATTAGGTTACATCAGCTCCTGCCTGACTTCCTCCCTTCAGACTAAATATAGAATACCTTACCTGACCAGAAGGTGGATGATGGCTAAACTACACTGATTAATTAGTGTACTTGGGCTACCTGCTTCACCCTGCTGAAGAAAAACGAGTGCATGATCATGTGGAAGATGGGCTACGCATGCCATAGGAAGTGCTTCTGCACCTGGTGACATAGTTCATCCTCCTCATGATATGCAATTGCAGTACTTGCCCGCCCCAGTTATTCGGATGTCCGCGTCCTTGCCTCCTCAGTTATGGAGGAGGATGGGCCGGACTCGGCCGTGCATCTGCCCTGCAAAGAAGGCGAGGATGGATCTCTCCGCCGCTGGCTTTCCACTGATGTCTCTCAGAGGTCTCCATGGAGATGTGACGAATGTTTCTGGAAGGGACACATCTCTTCCATGGATGAAAACTCTTTCCGAGACATCTCCATTACGAGAGCTTTGATGGTGTTTTTCGCAGTTCATCATGTAAGGTCCCTACAAAATAGACCAGAATACGGTAAGGATGGTGAGTATGATCTTCATGCACACGTCACAATTCATTCAAAGCAGATGGGTTTGTTGGTGCCAGCGCTAAGCCTGAGCCACATCTCTAGCATGACGACATGTTTAATTTATCCTCTTTTGGCAAAAGGATTGAAGGACTAGCCAGGGAGATGAACCATTACCCTCCTTTTGATATGTCATGTGTTCTTGTGGTTTGACAATCTGCATTTCTAGGGTATCATCCTCGACCCAAGTCCGTTCATCTTTTCTGTCTTTCCATCTTTTTGGATGGGCAAATCAAGGGGCTCTATGCAACCTTTATTATTAATCAAGTTTGTGCAGTTTTAAGAGTTGCGGTGTCACAGTTTTGGTCTAATAGCAGTGTTTTAGTTGAAGTTTTGGCAAATTTTGTCGTCCAGAAAATGTTACCATGGAGGAAGTATATCTAAGGGGCTTCATTGTATTTTTTTTGTTTTGTTTTAGGAGTTACTTTGTAGTTTCTTGGATCTTTGATCCATAGCACTGTGGTTGTAATGGCTCTCATGTTTGAGTAAAGGCGCATATATTTATATAAAGAAACTAAACACTACCCCCGCCACAAGTTCCCAGTCCTGATATACCAACACCACCCTTGACCACTTCATCTCGCCCCTCCTAACATTCTCTATGACAACTTACACAGCGGGAGCATGTGCCAAAAATAATGAGAGTTGTAATTTATCATATGTTTTTTTCTGTCGCCATCACACTCGTATCTCAATATATATCAGCCTGGCTTCTCTCAATTTTTTCTCATCAGAACACTAGCTATGAGCTAGTACACAAACATACTCATGTTCGTCTGGAGACCTTATCTCATGGTGCGCCGGCCAACTATATATGTAGTATATGTATATAGTCACGCTTTCAGAGGGAGAGACAAAAATCGTGACACATATGTCATTGGTCATGAGTAATGTAGACTTGGGAGGCATCCAGAATTCTGGGATGTGCCTTAACGTACCAACCTGCACCGAGCAGACTAGAGGAAGTGCTTCATCAGTCTTCCCATTGAGGGAGAAGGTCCAATACTCCATTGCAAGGGAGGTGCAGACTGCAGTTGAACTTCCTGTGGCATACGAAGAAGTTTGGCTTAGCAGGGTGAACTAGGTGCACAAAATTTAGTAGCAGTGTAGCGGTAGTTTTTTTTTTTTTGAGTAATAGTGTAGCAGTAGCTTGCCAGGTATCATCTACCTTCGCACTACAGTGAACTATTATAGCATTGTTAAGATAGGAATCTTTTATTCTAGATAACAAAGATCCATCGTAGTCTAGGTGAATAGGATACTCAGCTCTCACATGAGAGATCCGGGGGACAAAGCAATTTTTTTTAATTTTTATTATGTTAACAATGGTTTTTAATTTGTTTTACTAGGTAATTGCCCATGCATTCAAATGGGGCATACATATTCTAATGATTCAATATCAATCGTGTCTAACATATATCTTCCTCATGAATGATTGATTCCTTCCAGTGATAGTTGAGATAGAGATAGGAAAGGAAGGATGGCCGATTGTGATTGATTCGTTCCGATGAATTTATAGTGTTATCAAATATTTATTGCCAAAGAATAGATTGATTACCGACTGTGAATTTATTTCATTGCCGAATATTGATTTGATTTGACCGGCCAGATAAAAACCGTTACCAAAGAAAATCGAGAGGGATGGAAAACCGGTGGAAGGTTGGAGGCAACGTACACACACATGGAGGGCGGAAGAAAGATTGACGTAAGATGAAACCTTACGTCTTTTTTTAGGTAAAAAAAAGTAGATGTTTTTGTGTGGAAGAGGCTGATCTGATCTGCATGGACACATCTGAGGTGGAGGCCGAATGCATCTATCATCAAGGGCATCATTATCCTGATATGATAGTGTGGTGGATGAGAAGAAGAAAAGCAGGGGCACGTGATGTGTATTAGCTAGGATGCATGCACAAACTAACAAGGGTAGAATTAGTGAATCTATACTCTAAAATATGTCTTCATACATTCGTATATAGTCCGTATTGAAATCTCTAAAAGGTCTCATATTTAGAAACAGACGGAGTAGATGATATACAACACTCAATCACGTTGATGCATGTACGCCATAATCGCTGGTCGATCAAGTCCAGAACGAAATATCGAACACACGCACGTGCAGATACAGGTCTTAACAAACATTACCGTCTAGCACCTGACAACCAAACAACTATTTTTTGTGGTTGGCTTTGAAATCAATGTTATAGTCATGGAATGAGGGTATGCAGTAATCAGTTTGGCATCGATTAAGTTTGTTGGTTTATAAAATTATTGGATACAAACTCAACACTACCCACTGCCATAAGTTCTCGGTCCTCTTGCAAGGACATACCAAAGCTAAGAGCCCACTTCATTTTCTCCTCCTCACATGCTCTAAGAATACTTACAAACTGGGTAGGTGTGTCATAGCGGAAGAAAGTAATGAGATCTATAATTTTTCATAACTTTTATTTTCTCACGATCAGGATCAGACTCGTATCTTACTCAATATATAGATATCACCTTTGTTTCTCTCATTTCTCTCATCAGAACCATATGAAACTAGCACACGACATACATGTGTGGAGACCTTAAATTATGGTGGGCTGACCAAATATGTCATATACATATATAGTTGCACTTCCACACGCAGAGAGAAAATGATGACAAATGTGTCATTGGCCATGAGTAATGTAAGATTGGGAAGCATCAAGAATTCCAGGCTACGCGCTATTGAAAATGATCAAACCTAGACAACGGACCCCTGTTGGTCCAAGCATCACCAACGTCGCGACCTTTGCTAACCCGACGGCGTTCCATGGTCACTCGTCGTCAACATTCATGCAAGTTTGTAAGACACCTGTGCAAGCACACATAAATAACACATGCCCATCAACTCTGTGGGATCTTGCCCTCCTTGTTGGGGCGCTGTGCGGAGACTCCGGCTGATGCTCTGTAGCATGCCCGGCCCCTTCACCTCTGGCTAGACTCTCATGCGTGCATGCTCTGTAGCACTAGCTAGCGAACTTCATTCTTCTGATCAGGTAAGAATATAGGAAGGAGCTGATGTAACGTGATCTTCAAAACTTAGTCTAATTGGAACCGTATGCTGATCTGATGATTTGTCCTGCATGCAGTCTCTCGTGCAAGGTACGTTGTTAGCTCGATGCAATTATTTCAGTTTCAAGTGTGGCCGGGTAGAACTTTTCTTCCTTATATACTAGTAATTAACTAGATTTCAGTCTAGCACATCAACTGCAAATTGAGACTAAGGTGTTGTGGTTAGAATTCCAGTGAACTATCATAATTACATTGTTGCAAGTAAGATTTATTGCTAGGTAAGGGCAGCCAGCCAGGCATCAACGTCGCCCTGCGGTCTCGGTACATTCGGCCTCGCGAGAGAGTGGCATCGTCGCGTCAACACTTGAGGAGCACTAGTAGAAAACAGGGCTTTGGTTCTGGCCAGATCAGAGCAATAGTCCCTGTCATGTTACGAACCGGGACTAATGTGAGCATCAGTCCCGGTTCGAGCGGCTTGGACGCCGGCCGGGCCTCGGCAGGCATCAGTCCCGGTTCGACTGGAACCTTTAGTCCCGGTTCCAGACACCAACCGGGACTAAAGGGCCTCGCTCCTGGCGCAACCCCTTTAGTCCCGGTTGGTGTCTCCAACCGGGACTAAAGATTAGTCTTCAGTCCCGGTTCTAGACACCAACCGGGGCTAAAAAGATGCCTATATATATCCTCGCCCCTGCACGCCCTCTTCTCTGTTTTTTGGCCGTAGAAGGTGGGAGGTGTGTGCGCTACTCTGTTCTCACTTCTTATGCACATGAGGTGTTCGATGAAATGCCCGAGCCACACTTAAGCTTTCTCCTTTGTTCTTCCTCCAAGCTCCATTTACCCCAAGATTTGTCTAGATTTGGCGGTGCACCAACTATCCAAGTGTTCTAAAAGGTTAGCAACTTCATCCTTTCATCTCTCACTGCTAGTTTAGCTCATTTCATATGCTCTAGAAGTAGAGTGGTTTGTCGGTTTTAGTGGAGGAGTGTATGTGGGAGTTTATTTGATTTAGATACACAATTTGAGCTCAAATTAACTTCTTACTTTGCACATGTGTAGGGTGCCGTCCCGTCCCCGTCCCCGTCCTCACCGCCGTCGATCGCCCGCGCCGATCTCGTCGCCGGCACCACCGTGGTGAGCCTCTTGTTCTTATCTTTTTTTAAAAAGAAAAAATTCTTACTTGTATGATTTAGATAGCTACTTTTATAATTTTCTTACTTGTATTATTGTTTGTTATTATATAGTGCCATGGTTTTGATATCCGCCCCTGTCGGCTCTCGTCCGGTCTATGATTCGGATGTGGTATATTATCTTTTATAACTATTTGTTTCATTTAGTGTTTATGACAATTATGCCGACCAACTTGACATAGATGTTTTTATCTAGGAGGTACGTGAATCGGAAATTCCAACCGACCCTCTTGTCGAGAGGTTAAATTTAGTTGAAAAAGAAAACAATTATTTGAAAGAAAAATTGAAAAGAATTGAAGAAGAGAAGATGAAATTGGAGTTGCATGTTGCCGATGTCGTCGATCTACACAAGATCCAGATGGATGCAATGCGCTTGAAGATTAGAAAGATTAGGAAATATGCCATTGATAAAGAGGCTTGGTATCATTATGCTGTTGGATCAATTGTTATCTTAGTTGCAATTTTGATCGCATTTGTTGTTGCATTTAAATATTTTACATAGTTGTATGTTGTTTTATGAGAACTATGTATGAACTTTATGTATTTATTTTTGCAGTAATAACATTTGATCACTACTATACTTTGGTTTTAATGTGATGATGAACTTGTATTAATTTGGTCATTTCTCTATTCATGCTGTTCTGTAATGGTGTTTGATATACTTAATTATATAATGCAGATGAACCGGCAATGGATGTACGGTGACCGACGCACTTCCGAGTACATTACGGGCCTGCATAATTTTATCGATGTGGCTGAGGCAAACAGTCAGAATGGTTTTATGTATTGTCCATGTGTTGTCTGTGAGAATACGAAGGATTACTCTTCCTCGAAAACCCTTTACTGCCACCTGCTTAAGAAGGGTTTCATGCCCCACTATAATTGTTGGACCAAGCACGGAGAAAGAGGGGTTATGATGGAAGACAATGAAGAAGAAGAGGATGATGACAACTATCCTATGTTCCCTGAATACGGTGATACTGCAACGGGGGAAGGTGAAGATCAATAGGCACCAGATGTGCCCGCTGATGATCTTCGTCGGGTCATTGTTGATGCACAGAGAGAATGCGAAAGTGAAAGGGAGAAGTTGAAGTTCGATCGCATGTTAGAGGATCACAAAAAACGGTTGTACCCAAATTGCGAAGATGGCAACACAAAGCTCGGTACCACACTGGAATTGCTGCAATGGAAGGCAGAGAATGGTTTATCCGACAAGGTATTTGGGAAGCTACTGAAAATAATGAAGAAGAAGCTTCCAAAGGATAACGAATTGTCTGACAGTACATACGAAGCAAAGAAGGTTCTCTGACCTCTAGGATTAGAGGTGCAGAAGATACATGCATGCCCTAATGACTGCATCCTCTACCGCGGTGAGGAGTGCGAGAATTTGAATGCATGCCCGGTATGTGGTGCATTCCTGTATAAGAAAAGACGAGATGACCCTGGTGATGTTGAGGGCGTGCGCCCCAGGAAGAGGGTTCCTGCCAAGGTGATGTGGTATGCTCCTATAATACCACGGTTGAAACGTCTGTTCAGAACAAAGAGCATGCCAAGTTGTTGCGATGGCACAAAGAAGACCGTAAGAAAGACGGGATGTTGAGAGTACCCGCTGATGGGTCGCAGTGGAGAAAAATCGAGAGAAAGTGGCCGGAGTTTGCAGGTGACGCAAGGAACTTATGGTTTGGTATAAGTGTAGATGGCATTAATCCTTTTGGGGAGTAGAGCAGCAATCATAGCACCTGCCCTGTAACTCTATGTATCTATAACCTTCCTCCTTGGTTGTGCATGAAGGGGAAGTTCATTATGATCCCAGTGCTCATCCAAGGCCCTAAGCAACCCGGCAACGACATTGATGTGTACCTAAGCCCATTAGTTGAAGAACTTTTACAGCTGTGGAATATAAAAGGTGTATGTGTGTGGGATGAGCACAAACAGGAGGAATTTGACCTACGGGCGTTGCTGTTTGTAACCATCAATGATTGGCCTGCTCTTAGTAACCTTTCAGGACAGACAAACAAGTGATACAATGCATGCACGCACTGTTTAGATGAGACTGAAAGTATATATTTGGACAAATGTAAGAAGAATGTGTACCTGGGACATCGTCGATTTCTTCCGACCAAGCATGCCTTAAGACAGAAAGGCAAGCATTTCAAAGGTGAGGCAGATCACCGGAAGAAGCCTGTCCCCCGTACTGGTGATGATATATTTGATATGGTCAAGGATTTAAAAGCAATCTTTGGAAAGGGTCCTGGCAGACAATCTGTTCCGAATGACGCTAACGGACACGCACCCATGTGGAAGAAGAAATCTATATTTTGGGACCTACCCTATTGGAAAGTCCTAGAGGTCCGCTCTACAATCGACGTGATGCACGTGACGAAGAATCTTTGTGTGAACCTGCTAGGCTTCTTGGGCGTGTATGGGAAGACAAAAGATACACCGGAGGCACGGGAGGACCAGCAACGTATGAACGAAAAAGACGGCATGCATCCAAAGCAGTATCAAGGTCCTGCCAGCTATGCTCTTACCAAATCTGAGAAGGAAATCTTTTTTGAATGCCTGCGCAGTATCAAGGTCCCGTCTGGCTTCTCGTCGAATATAAAGGGAATAATAAATATGGCAGAGAAAAAATTCCAGAACCTAAAGTCTCATGACTGCCATGTGATTATGACGCAATTGCTTCCGGTTGCATTGAGGGGGCTTCTACCAGAAAATGTTCGATTAGCCATTGTGAAGCTATGTGCATTTCTCAATGCAATTTCTCAGAAGGTAATCGATCCAGAAATCCTACCAAGGTTACAGAATGATTTGGTCCAATGTCTTGTCAGTTTTGAGTTGGTGTTCCCACCATCCTTCTTCAATATTATGACGCACGTCCTAGTTCACCTAGTCGACGAGATTGCAATTCTGGGTCCTGTATTTCTACACAATATGTTCCCCTTTGAGAGGTTCATGGGAGTCTTAAAGAAATATGTTCGTAACCGTGCTAAGCCAGAAGGAAGCATCTCCAAGGGCCATGAAACAGAGGAGGTCATTGAGTTTTGTGTTGACTTTATTCCTGACCTCAAGCCGATAGGTGTTCCTGAATCGCGGCATGAGGGGAGAGTGGGTGGAAAAGGCACGCTAGGAACGAAAGCAATAATATGTAGGGACGGGAATTCTTGGGCGCAAAGATTCCCTTCGGTTTGTCCGAAGTGGCACTTTCCAGCTATAAGTCCGGAAACTCACACTAGAGAGAAAGTGATGGCGGTGAAGCTGGTCACATCCCAGAGTGGGATCTTGGGGTATAAAACTATTTCTTCGCGTGTGTCCCTTGCTTATTGCGCCATAACCATGGATAATCTTCATCATTTAACATGATTCTTGGGTTAGTCTTCACTCTGAAGGGAGAAATTTCATGAAACTTTTCATAATCTTCTGACATGTCTGTCTTGTCCTCCACTCCCACGATGTTTCTTTTCCCTGAAAGAACTATGTGGCGCCTTGGCTCATCGTATGATGTATTCGCTTCCTTATCTTTTATTTTTCTCGGTTTGGTAGACACGTCCTTCACATAGGAAACCTGCGCCACATCATTGGCTAGGATGAATGGTTCGTCTGTGTACCCAAGATTGTTGAGATCCACTATTGTCATTCCATACTGCGGGTCTACCTGTACCCCGCCTCCTGACAGATTGACCCATTTGCACCGAAACAAAGGAACCATAAAATCACGTCCATAGTCAAGTTCCCATATGTCCTCTATGTAACCATAATATGTGTCCTTTGCCCTATTGGTGTTTGCTGCATCAAAGCGGACACCACTGTTTTGGTTGGTGCTCTTTTTATCTTGGGCGATCGTGTAAAATGTATTCCCATTTATCTCGTACCCTTGGAAAGTCAATACAGTCAAAGATGGTGTCCTGGCCAAGAAGTACAGGTCATCTCCAACAGTGGTGTTACCCATGAGATGTGTTTGCAACCAACCGCCGAAAGTCCCCATGTGTTCACGTGTAATCCAGTCGTCAGACTGCTGCGGGTGTTTGGAGCATAGAATATTCTTGTGTTCATTGATATACGGGGCCACCAAGGTAGAATTCTATAGAACTGTGTAGTGTGCTTGCGCCCAAGAATGCCTGTCCCTACATACTATTGAGTTCGGTCCTAGCGTGCCTTTTCCACCCAGTCTCCCCTCGTGCTGCGATTCAGGAACACCAATCGGATTAAGGTCAGGAATAAAGTCAACACAAAACACAATGACCTCCTCTGTTTGATGGCCCTTGGAGATGCTTCCTTCTGGCCAAGCACGGTTACGAACATATTTCTTTACGACTCCCATGAACCTCTCAAAGGGGAACATATTGTGTAGAAATACAGGACCCAGAATTGCAATCTCGTCGACTAGGTGAACTAGGACGTGCGTCATAATATTGAAGAAGGATGGTGGGAACAACAACTCGAAACTGGCAAGACATTGGACCAAATTATTCTGTAACCTTGGTAGGATTTCTGGATCGATTACCTTCTAAGAAATTGCATTGAGGAATGCACATAGCTTCACAATGGCTAATGGAACTTTTCTGGTAGAAGCCCCCTCAATGCAATCGGAAGCAGTTGCGTCATAATCACATGGCAGTCATGAGACTTTAGGGTCTGGAATTTTTTTTCTGCCATATTTATTATTCCCTTTATATTCGATGAGAAGCCAGACGGGACCTTGATACTGCGCAGGCATTCAAAAAAAATTCCTTCTCTGCTTTGGTAAGAGCGTAGCTAGCAGGACCTTGATACTGCTTTGGATGCATGCCGTCTTTTTCGTTCATACGTTGCTGGTCCTCCCGTGCCTCCGGTGTATCTTTTGTCTTCCCATACACGCCCAAGAAGCCTAGCAGGTTCATGCAAAGATTCTTCATCACGTGCATCACGTCGATTGCAGAGCGGACCTCTAGGTCTTTCCAATAGGGTAGGTCCCAAAATATAGATTTCTTCTTCCACATGGGTGTGTGTCCGTCAGCGTCATTCGGAACAGATTGTCCGCCAGGACCCTTTCCAAAGATTACTTGTAAATCCTTGACCATATCAAGTATATCATCACCAGTACGGAGGACAGGCTTCTTCCGGTGATCTGCCTCACCTTTGAAATGCTTGCCTTTCTTTCTTAAGGCATGCTTGGTCGGAAGAAATCGACGATGTCCCAGGTACACATTCTTCTTGCATTTGTCCAAATATATACTTTCAGTCTCATGTAAACAGTGCATGCATGCGTTGTATCCCTTGTTTGTCTGTCCTGAAAGGTTACTAAGAGCAGGCCAATCATTGATGGTTACAAACAGCAACGCTCGTAGGTCAAATTCCTGCTGTTTGTGCTCATCCCGCACATGTACACCTTTTTTATCCCACAGCTGTAAAAGTTCTTCAACTAATGGCCTTAGGTACACATCAATGTCGTTGCCGGGTTGCTTAGGGCCTTGGATGAGCACTGGCATCATAATGAACTTCCGCTTCATGCACAACCAAGGAGGAAGGTTATAGATACATAGAGTCACGGGCCAGGTGCTATGATTGCTGCTCTGCTCCCCAAAAGGATTAATGCCATCTGCACTTAAACCAAACCATAAGTTCCTTGCATCACCTGCAAAGTCCGGCTACTTTCTCTCGATTTTTCTCCACTGTGACCCATCAGCGGGTACTCTCAACTTCCCGTCTTTCTTACGGTATTCTTTGTGCCATCGCAACAACTTGGCATGCTCTTTGTTTCTGAATAGACGTTTGAACCATGGTATTATAGGAGCATACCACATCACCTTGGTAGGAACCCTCTTCCTGGGGGCGCTCGCCCTCAACATCACCAGGGTCATCTCGTCTGATCTTATACCGCAATGCACCGCATACCGGGCATGCATTCAAATTCTCGTACTCCTCACCGCGGTAGAGGATGCAGTCATTAGGGCATGCATGTATCTTCTGCACCTCTAATCCTAGAGGGCAGAGAACCTTCTTTGCTTCGTACGTACTGTCAGACAATTCGTTATCCTTTGGAAGCTTCTTCTTCATTATTTTCAGTAGCTTCCCAAATCCCTTGTCAGATACACCATTCTCTGCCTTCCATTGCAGCAATTCCAGTGCGGTACCGAGCTTTGTGTTGCCATCTTCGCAATTTGGGTACAACCCTTTTTCGTGATCCTCTAACATGCGATCGAACTTCAACTTCTCATTTTCACTTTCGCATCCTCTCTGTGCGTCAACAATGACCCGGCAAAGATCATCATCGGGCACATCTGGTGCCTCTTGATCTTCAGGTTCCCCCGTTGCAGTATCACCGTATTCAGGGAACATAGGATAGTTGTCATCATCCTCTTCTTCTTCGTTGTCTTCCATCATAACCCCTCTTTCTCCGTGCTTGGTCCAAACATTATAGTGTGGCATGAAACCCTTCTGAAGCAGGTGGAAGTGAAGGTATTTTGAGTCAGAGTAATCCTTCATATTCTCACAGACAGTACATGGACAATACATAAAACCATTCTGCTTGTTTGCCACAACCACATCGAGAAAATTATGCAGGCCCGTAATGTAGTCAGAGGTGCGTCGGCCACCGTACATCCATTGCCGGTTCATCTACGTGCATTATATAGTTAAGTATATCAAAATCCATTATAGAACATCATGAATAGACAAATGACCAAATTAATACAAGTTCATCATCACATTAAAACCAAGTACAGTAGTGATCAAATGTTATTACTAAAAAAATAAATACATAAAGTTCATACATAGTTCTCATAGAACAACATACAGCTCTCTAGAGCATCTAATTAAAACATACATTGAAACTAACATACAACTATGTAAAACATTTAAATGCAACAACAAATGCGATCAAAATCGCAACTAAGGTAACAATTAATCCAACAGCATAATGATACCAAGCCTCATTATCAATGGCATATTTTCTAATCTTTCTAATCTTCAAGCGCATTGCATCCATCTGGATCTTGTGTATATCGACGACATCGGCAACATGCAACTCCAATTTCATCTTCTCTTCTTCAACTCTTTTCAATTTTTCTTTCAAATAATTGTTTTCTTTTTCAACTAAATTTAACCTCTTGACAAGAGGGTCGGTTGGAATTTCCGGTTCACATACCTCCTAGATAAAGACATCTATGTCAAGTTGGTCGGCATAATTGTCATAAACACTAAATGAAACAAATAGTTATAAAAGATAATATACCACATCCGAATCATAAACCGGACGAGAGCCGACGGGGGAAGATACCAAAACCATGGCACTATATAATAACAAACAATAATACAAGTAAGAAAATTATACAAGTAGCTATATAAATCATACAAGTAAGAATTTTTTCTTTAAAAAAAAGATAAGAACAAGAGGCTCACCACAGTGGTGCCGGCGACGAGATCGGCGCGGGCGATCGACGGCGGTGAGGACGGGGACGGGGACGGGACGGCACCCTACACATGTGCAAACTAAGAAGTTAATTTGAGCTCAAATTGTGCATCTAAATCAAATAAACTCACACATACACTCCTCCACTAAAACCCACAAACCACACTACTTCTAGAGCATTTGAAATGAGCTAAACTAGCAGTGATAGATGAAAGGATGAAGTTGCTAACCTTTTTAGAACACTTGGTAGTTGGTGCACCGCCAAACCTAGACAAATCTTGGGGAAAATGGAGCTTGGAGGTCGAGCTTGGAGGAAGAACAGAGGAGAAAGCTTAAGTGTGGCTCCAGTATTTCATCGAACACCTCGTGTGCATATATAGGCAAAAAACAGAGTAGCCCACACCTCCACCCTTCCACGGCCAAAAAACAGAGGAGATGGGGGGGCGTGGGTATATATAGGCAAAACTTTAGTCCCGGTTTGGGTCTAAAACCGGGACTAATGGTCTACCCTTTAGTCCTGGTTCCAAACACCAACCGGGACTAAAGGGCAGCAACCCCTTTAGTCCTAGTTGGTCGATGGAACCGGGACTAAAGGTCCCAGCCGAACCGGGACTAATGCCTGCCGAGGCCCGGCCGGCGTCCTAGCCTCTCGAACCGGGACTGATGCTCCCATTAGTCCCGGTTCGTAACACGATCGGGACTAATGCTCTGATCTGGCCAGGACCAAAGCCCTATTTTCTACTAGTGAAACATTGTGGGAGTGGAGGACAAGACAGACATGTCAGAAGATTATGAAAAGTTTCATGAAATTCCTCCCTTCACAGTGAAGACTGACCCAAGCATCCTGTTAAATGATGAATATTACGCATGGTTACGGCGCAATAAACAAGGGACACACGCGAAGAAATAGTTTTATACACCAAAAGAGACCGGCTTCACTGCCATCACTTTCTCTCTACTGTGAGTTTCCGGACTTGTAGCTGGAAAGTGCCACTTCGGACAAACCGAAGGGAATCTTTGTAAGAGCTAGCTAGGGCATTTTGGCATTTGAAACATGATTTTAGAATAATTATTTATTAAGTTATGAAATTTCAATTATTCATATCCTTTTAGTATTTCAATTATACAGAGGAGTTTATCAATGCAAATATTTAGACCATTTTAGCAGGTGTACCAAGTTTGAGCTCATTTGGACATGTTTAGCAATGTTAAGTTGCTCAAATTAGAAAATGGACAGAGATGGTTTCGAGGGAATTTGATGATGTTATCTTGTTCTCCAAGCCATGAGACTTGGCAAGATCATCAAATATGGCATTTGTGACATGCTAGAATTTTAGTTATGATCAACTAAAACAAAACTATAATATTCTTCAATAGCAAAAAGAATCAACTAAAAAGCTTTCATAATGTTTGTCCTTCTTATTTGTAAAATCAAATATATTTTTCCAATATTTCTTTTCTGTTTTATATTTGAAATATTTTAAAATGAAATCTATTTTTCCTCTTTCCTTTTTTAGTTTTCTAGCTTTACCTTAAGGGGGCAGTGTAAACTTCATTATTGTTGAAATTTCTTTCATAATCAAGTTTATTACATGTAAGTGAACATGTACAAAAATTTTGGGGTGATTTGGAGATGGTCCAAAAATAAACAGCTGCCATATGCAAAAAAATAAAAATTGCCCACCTACTAACACAAGATTTTCACTCTGCACGGCCTGCATACGACTAGAAACCCAACATATGGGCCAGGATGCAGGCCCATACAGCATGAATACCTCATGCTAGTAGGCCCCACAGGGCAGAGAGGTGACCGATTTGGCGCGTTGCTGTCTGGGTGAGAGAGGCTCATGCCTGCTCTCTCTCGCCCGCGTATATAAGCAGGTGCGGGCGCCCCTCGCTTGGCGAGGTGGGACTAAACTCCCACCGCCCGTCTGCTCTGCCCGGTGCGGCTCTGCCAGGTTTGTCCCGGTTGGTGGCACAAACCGGGACTAAAGGCCCCCTTTAGTCCCGGTCCGTGCCACCAACCGGGACTAACGGCCTGGGTTTCGCGCCCTTTTAGCTGCCGAAAATGTGCTTTAGTCCCAGCTGGTGCCTCCAACCGGGACTAAAGGTAGGCCTTTAGTCCCGGTTGGAGCCACCAACCGGGACTAAAGCTCAGGCTATATAAACCGCAAGGACTTAGCGAAATTTTTCCTCCCCCAAACTTCTCCATCGCCTCTCCTCGCCTCGACACGCTGCCCCGACGCCGTCGCCGACGCCCTGCCCCGACGCTGTTGCCGACGCCTCCTCGCTGTGAGTGCCGCCCCGATCCCCTCCTCCTCCTCCTATTCGCCCCCTGCTAGGCGCCGACGCCGACGCCGCCCGCGCACGGCGCCGTCTCCCTCTCTCTCTGAATCTTCTGCATTTCTGAATTTTTTGACAGGGTGAACAGTGTGCACACCACATGTATGATGAAATGCTAGAGGGTCCCAGGGATTTTAGGAATTCTTGGGAATTTTTGTGGTGAGGTGTTGAAGCATATAAGAGGGTTTGGCAAAGTTTCAGAATTTTTGGAGCAATTAAAAATAGGTTTTGGTCATGGAGTT
Organism: Elymus sibiricus; assembly: GCA_039707655.1. Taxonomy (NCBI): domain Eukaryota; kingdom Viridiplantae; phylum Streptophyta; class Magnoliopsida; order Poales; family Poaceae; genus Elymus; species Elymus sibiricus. The sequence goes on along the minus strand of CM077668.1, from coordinate 15,212,883 downwards.
TGAATCTGGACCAAATTTGAACTGGATGGAATTTGAAAATTTTGAACTGTGGAACTCAAAGTTTTTGGTGAAATGGGTTGTGGGTACTGCCTAGTTTCTAGGATAATTTTTGTGCATGGAGAAGAATTATAAAAAATATGGTTCCTTTGTAAATCAAAGAAACTAGGATAAATATAAATTCCAACTTGGGAATTTATTTAATATAAGAGAAATATTTTTGTGGAGTGGAAAAATATTGGACACTGTCCTAGAAGGTGAGAATGACTTCAGGGATAATTTAGAGGTGACAGAAAAATTATTGGAAGAATTTAGAAGTGCTTGAAAGGAGTGAAATGGCCATTTTCAAAGAATAATTTTATTTATTCCAAAACTTTTCTAAATAAAAATATTTTTGTGATCCTCCAAAAATAATTATATGAAGAAGATTGATGCATCCTTTCTTTATACTTGTTCATCTTTGTTTCTGTTTAAATTTTCCACGAATGCTTATGTTGGTTGTGCCGGTGCTTTTGATGTGCAGGGATCGATCTTTTCACCTCTAGGAGCACCGTTGGTCCCGTTGCCGTTGCCATCCACTACCTCCTCTACGGTTATCTAGGGGTGAGCTCGACTATCATCCTCCTCTACGGTAGCATCCTCATCTAGGGGTAAAAATTAAAGAATCTGATGCAAACAATGAAATAAAGGCGAGCCGGAGCAACGTCTCACAATGAACGAGAAATAGACCTGATTTGTTTTCATAGGAATTTGTTCTCGGCGACGATGCCCGGCCCGCATCCTCGTCGTCGACTCGGTGGCGACAACCAGTTTGAGAGGTGCCATGTCCGGGACTGGGCTCCGCCGGGCTGGCACTGGGAGGTGCTACCTTCCGGGGCGCGCAGCTTGGTGAGGAATCGGGGTCTCGTTGTCGACCCGGAGCTTCTTTGGTGGCGGTCGCATGGGCCACTATCGGTGCAGAGAGAGCCGGCCCCCGAGAGGGTGGTACATCGCCGTGTCAGGGAGGAGGACGAGCACGTCCGTCGCTACATGGTTGCATTGGACGACAGCTTCTCCAATACCTGGTAGTTTCTTCAGGGATCTCACCCGAGCTATGATCCTATGATTGTTCCTTCTCTTTGGGTGTTCACCGCCCGCGGCTCAGGAACCGGGAGTCGACGTCTAGTTTGATTGGGCGAGATGTTTAGTGATATTATTGTTGCATTAACTGGATTATTCGAGATGTGTAACTGACTGTTATAAAACTTGTCAACTTTGCATGATGTTTGCCACTAATCCATTGCTCATATGCATATGATTCCTTCTTGTGATTTGGTCTATGTAATGTGTACTTTGATGCCATGCCCTTGGTTGCCATGTAAAGTTGCTGTAGCATAACTCAATGTTGCTCTCAAGTTGTCATCATAATGTTACTGTTTTGCATTCCCAGATTTCATTAAGTCTGAAAAACGGCTTATCTCTCATGGTTGTATATTGCCATGTTGTAATATTTGCAGAAACTATGGAACACGGTAGAGACTTAGAACAAGAAGAGATGTTGGGGGATATAATCCGCGACGGAGGTGATGATAGCACCTCACAGTTTCTCAATGACTCCGATGGTGAGGGAAGAGAGGATGACGGCTCCGGTGATCGAATGGAGGGAGAAGATGACGGCTCCGGCGGTGTTGCAACCTTAACTGTTGCAAAGTCCGGCGAGGTATATTAATTAAGCCTATTGACTAGATGCATTAATTGATTTGTATGTACATATATTAACGTTTGTTTCTTCTTTTAGCCCTCCGGATCGAGCCAACCTTCTGTAAAGAGACGAGGCCCGAAGAAAAGGTTGGGCGAGAATGAAAGGTTCACGATCGAAGAAATCACTGCAGATGGCAAACCGACTGCTCCCAAGCGGACCGCAGACCGATTTATAAGTCAGTGCAGAGTTGTTGTTAGGGACAGCATCCCGATCTGCATTCAAGAATGGAATAAGCCAAAGGCGGACGATGGAGTTTCTTATGTCGACGATAGATCCAAAGATGAGCTTTGGAATACGCTCATGACAAATTTCAGCCTACCTCTAGGGGTGGATCCAAATAGCAATGTTGTAGAGCGAAAAGTCAAGGCGTGGGCTCTTAAGAAGATGGCCGAACAATTCAAGAAATGGTAGAAAAGATTGCACGAAAAGTTTGTCCTGAAAGAGAAGACTCCAACATTCACCGGTCAATATGAGAAGATGAAAGATCACTGGCCCGCATTTGTGGCGTACAAGACATCGGAGAAAGGTAAGAAAAGGTCACTGATAAATAAGCAAAATGCGGCAAAGAAGGAATATCACCATGTTACGGGGTCAGGTGGCTACAAGGTTGCCCGCCCTACGTGGGACAAAGCTGAGAACGACCTGCTTGATAAAGGGATCCATCCAGAGACATTGAACTGGCCCGAACGGGCAAGGACTTGGTTCTTCGGGCATGGGGGAACTTTGCACCCAGAAACAGGGAAGTGTGTTTATACGAAAGCTCAACTTGCAACACCCATCAAAAACATTCAAGATGCAATCTAGGCCGTGCAGGAAGGGAAGTTCCATCCCGACAGAGAGAAGGACGTGCTGTCACGCGCCCTCGGGAATCCTGAACACCCTGGACGAACACGAGGCACATCAGGCTCCGTTCCGTGGAAGGATGGGTTTCCCGACAGCAGAGACACTTATAGAAGCCGAGGGAGAAAGAAGAAAGAGGATGCAGACCGGTTGCAGAAGGTAGAAGAAAGATTAGCGTTAATAGAGGCACTTAACAGCCAGCGAGCTACCGGCCCATCATCTCAGCGGCACGAAGATCCTTCTTTCGATACTTCCCACGGAGCTACCCCACCATCTCAGCGGAAAAGCAGCGTGGCTTCCAGTTTGCTCGTTCGACCGCCCATAGATGATATCACGGCTCCTGATCGCTACCCCGTGGATGATATCACGGAGAGGGAACATTGTGATCTACATGCGAAATGCATGAACATAACCTTGAAGGTGGCGGTCGGCTATGCCTTACCTCGTGTATCTGATGGAACTTACCATTGCTCTCCGATTCCAGATGGCTATGCTGTTGTCGGGGTGGATGAAGTTACCAACGGATTTGAGTAGCTGGAGCTTGAGTACCCTACAGGTGAAGGGGAGACTCATCTGGGAGATGCCATAAGGACTACCATTCTATGGAGAAAGGAACACATCGTGCTTCCATACTGGACACCGCGTCAGCAGACTCAGCCGGAGAAGGCCCCTCAGCAGACTCCTCACAGTCCAGCTCTATCTCCGCTGCCTCAGCCGTCTCCGCTGCCTCAGCCGTCTCCGCCGCGTCAGCACACTCCGTTGCCTCAGCTGTCTCCGCCGCGTCAGCGGACTCCGCCGGAGGAGGCCCCTCAGCAGAATCCGCCGCGTCAGCTGACTCCGCCTCCTCCGCCGCCTCAGCACCTGCGGAAGAGATCCGCCGCCGCCTCAGTAGTACAACAGCGAAGAAATCCAGAGCAGGTAGCGTCAAGAAGGCTCCTGCCAAGTTACCATACGACATGACTGAGGAGGAAACCAAGGAGAGCGTGGCTGCCGACGTGAAACGCCAGCTTGCACCGACCCGTCCAGATCCAACAGAGAAAATAGATCCGGTAAAAGCGAGGCGCTTGCTGGAAAACCTTACAAAACCACCGTCGCCTCCGCTGCAATCAAACGATGACCGCTCTATTGTAAAGTCATATAGAGATCCACAGCAGCGGTCGGGAAGTAGCAGTAGTGCAAGGGGGAAAACAATTCCCCAGCTCGGCGAACAGAAAAACCAATCGTGCCCCCCGCTCAAGGTGTTTACCGATATCGCTAATGATCCAGGGGTAGCGGCCGCTGATCCTGGTTTCACTCTTGGTGATTACTTAGGCGATGAGGTACAGTTCGAAATGACTGAGTTAGCCTTTAAATTCGAGCACGGGAAGCCTCTCGTCAGACCTGAGGAGCTAGAGCATCTACCAACGATGATGCGAAGATTGCATGACTGGTACTTGGAAGCCTCAAAGCAAGAGACCAACTATATCATTGCGGGAGTTAAAGATGAGCATTACTTCAATGGAGACGAGGAGATTTACATTGCATTTGAAGAATTATTTCAGTTATACAATCAAGACGCCATCGACAAATCTATCGTCAGTTGCTATTGTTTGTAAGTATCATTTCTGTAATTAAGTCTCTAGCTCAGCTCGTTCATTGCATGTATAATTATCCTCACTATATATATTATGCAGAAAGAAGATCCTCGAATGCAAAACAGGACAAATCTATGACATTGGGTTCATTAACCCAAATACTATTCATGAAGCTACGGTAAAATGGAATGCCAAGGATACAGAGAAGATCTTGCTAAGGGCGTTAATTGAACAACAAACCAAAAGGGAAATACTATTTCCTTACAACTTCAAGTGAGTGTTATACTATCTTATACACATTATGTTTCGCTTACTCGATGTTAAGTGTAATTGATGAGTTATGCTGCGCGCGTAGCTTCCACTTTATTCTGCTAGTCATTCGGGTTGACTCAGGAAGCGTACTTGTCATGGACTCGCTACGTAAAGACCCTAAGATGTGGGCGGACCTGCGTGATATGCTCCAGAGGAAATTTCAATCATTATCACACTATATCAGCAACTTTCGTTCATTTCTTGATATCAAGTAATTAATAACTCCTTTATTTATTTTCTTTGCCGGGCAGGGTTTGGAAACGGTTCACCAAGAAGGCTAGGGGTGAATGGAAAGAGTAGCTGCAATTTCGACAACTCACTGTAAGTAGTACTAGCTAGGTCCGCGCATCTCTTTGATTCTAGTTAATTTCAATACCATTATCATGCTTAATTATTATTTTGATTGAACTCTATTCTCGTAAAGTGCTCGAGGCAGGGATCCGGGAATAACTTCTGTGGATACTACGTTTGCGAGTTCATTCGCCTGACGACCTCTGAGACGGGCAGATTTCTTGAAAAATTGAAGTACGTAAACAATATTCACAAATTTATTTTATTACCCCCTTCTTTAAATTAGATCGAACGGAAGCGGGACCAACTCCTACCAAAGGCTCGCATACGAGCAATTCAAGAGGAATTGGCGGGATTCTTCCTTCAAGAGATCATAACTAAAACCGGAGTATACCATCGAGAATTGGTAGTGAATGTTGGTAATTATATATTAGGAATCGTAAGAGATGTTACATTGTATATATGCATGAACGTGTACTATACGTAGTAGCGTCGAATAGATATACGAAAACTTGTTGTTCGACCAAGCACGGAGAAAGAGAGATCACTTCTTTCTATATTCATGACGATTTGTGTAATGGTTCCTTCATTGCTATATGTAGTAGGTAGCATCGAGTTGAATGGAAAACGTAAAATAAAAACGAAAACCCTAAATGTAAAAGAATTGAATGGTAAACACAAAAAGAAAAGGCGGAAACACAATATGAAACCCCTAAACCCTCCAAAACCCTAAACCCCTCATTTCGAAAAAAAAAACAAAAACCCCGGCGCTTGGCAGGTGCTGACGCGTAGCTGCCTTTTAGTCCCGGTCGGTGTTACCAACCGGGACTAAAGGTCCTTCTGCCTGGGCGCCCCACAGCGGCCACGTGGAGCTCATTTAGTCCCGGTTCGTAACACAACCGGGACTAAAAGTGAAGGCCTTTTGTCCCGATTGCTTAGTTCCGGTTGCAGAACCGGGACTAAAGGCCCTTAGGAACCGGGACTAGTGCCCTGTTTTCTGCTAGTGGAGGAGCGGCAAGGTGGGTCGCTGGCCATGGAACACGACGCCATTTCTGTGCCTCCATAGATACCAGCAGCAGAGCAGCATAAAGGCATCGGGGCGCATGGCCGACGGGCGACGGCTGGGGAGATGTCCGGGAGGTGGAGCACCTGGAGTGACGCGTCGGCGAGGCCAACGCCCATCTGGGACACGAAGGGGAGGCGAGCCGGGTGTTGAAGGTGAGGTGCCGGGCCGAATCCAAGCTCGCGGGGCAGAGGGGGCACCATGCCTCAGCCGCGGTGATCATCGTCTTCGGCAACAGCAGTCTGCAGGTCCCGCGTATGGATGTGTACTTCTTCACCGGGTCCCTTTTACCTGAAGCAGTAAGATTCACCCATATTTACTAAATCTCGGTCTATCACAACAACTGTAAACTCTAATCCACCATTCACCATGTAGACGTGCATGCACGCACCTGAACCAAAAAAGGCAGATGCAGAGTGAAATCACAAACACCCGCACATGCAGATGCACATATAAATGGACGGGGAGAAGAAGAAACAAGCATTAATTTAAGCTGCCTGGTCCGTGTTTTCTATCTGCACATGCACCAACATGGACGTGTCTACTCATGTTTTACACGCAAAAAAAAAAAAACATGGACGTGTCTACTCATGCGACCACTTGCTGTATGAGAGTACTTACACTGTGGGTAGGTGTGCCAAAAATAATGAGAGTAATAATAGTTCATAAGTTTTTCTTTTGTCTCACGGTAAACATCACACATTCACACTCACATCTCACTCAATATACATCACCTTAGCTTCTCTCATTTTTCTTCTCAAAACTCTAGCTAGCTGTGAAGCTAGCACACAACATACATGTGTCTGTGTGGAGACCTTAGCTCATGGTGTGCCTACCAACTATATATGCCATGGATCTATATAGTCGCGCTTTCAGAGGGAGACAAGAAATCATGAGACATACGCAACGAAAAAAATAGCGCGCTACAAAATATAGCGAGGCCCTTCTCTAAATGTTACACAAGTTATAGCGTGCTATATTCCAAAATAGTGTTTGCAAAAAAAAAAGCAAATATATCTAGAAATAAAGTAGTTAAGCAACTAATTTTTTTTCCATGATGATAGTAGATGCACTTCAAAGAATTCCTCTTGTTTTTGTCAGGACAAATGCAATATTTTCATCCTGGGTCTTTTGATTTCACATTCACAATGGCAGCTTGTCCTTGTACCGTTGATGTTGTGCTCGAAACACCAATGCCTACAATCAGACAAAGTATATATCAATGCCTACAATCTTCAGTTCAGTACATATCTCTTTAGTAGAGAGTAAATATTCAGAATTCATATACCAATAAATATTCTCAATCCTCAGTAAATATTCAGAATTCATATATCAGTAAATATTCTCAATCCTTAGTTCAGTACATATCTCTTTAGTACAGAGTAAATATTAAGAATGCTACACTTTACAGAATATAAAGTTACCACACACCCTCTTCCCAATTCTCAATCCTGCCTCATATCATACGACACACTTCAGTTTGAGATGTCACTTGTTCAACCTGTGCTAGAATAATTTGCTGGGACAGACTAGTATGGAAAAATAATGCAACAAGTTTTATGCTTCTGTGACGCAGCTCGCGAATTACAACCCGTTTGAAGGAATGCTCTACTATAAAGTATAAACACATCAGTACAGAGTCAGAACAAACTTGTATAGTGTATAAACACATCAGTACAGTCTAAAACAACCTGTGCACAACACACGTACTCCCTGGATGTGGAAGCGAGATTACCTGGTTGCGGACTTGCCGGCGGTGTGGCTGACATCGCCCCTGCCAGTGCTAGGATGGAGTCGAGCAGGAGGACGAAGCCACTGCGACAAGATGACGCCGCTGCCGCGAGATGATGGTGCCGCCGCTGCTCACGAGATTATGGTGCCTCCGCTGCTCACGAGAAGATGACCCCGCTGCCGATGCCGCTGCCTCCGCTCATGACCAGATTTTGCCTCTGCCCCGCTGCTCATATAGGCTGGGAAGGGGATGAGAAGTCGAGAACTAGGGTTACTGGGTTAGGTCCTTGTCGTGGGAGAATGATAAAAGAGTGAGAAGGGTAGTGGCCGTGGGTTGGTTTCGGCCTTTTGGGCTTTGATGGGCTGTGGTTATCTTACTTTTGCCTCATGAACGCTAAAACGTGTAACGCTACAACGTTATAGCGTGGCTTAGCGCGCTATATACGCGATTAGCGCCATAGCGGCCGAATTTGGCAAAACGTAGCGTCACCCTTCCAAATATGCTATAACGGCACTATAACGGTGAAATAGCGCGCTATTTTTTTCGTTGTCACATACGTCATTGGTCATGGGTAATATAGGCTTGGGAGGCATCAAGAATTCCAAAGCCCCCTTGCAGGTGCGCTGGTCCTCAACATCATGACCTGTGCCGGGCTGAGTACAAGAGACTGTTCTCCTGTCTCCTCGTCAAGGGAAAAGGTGCCACAGCTCTGGTCCAATGTGAGTGGCATACGAGGACGTTTGGTTTAGCAGGTTGAACTATGCGCTTGTTCCGTAATAGTTTAGCAGTAGCAATCCAGGTATCATCCCCCCTCGCATTACAGTGAACCATTATAAAACGAGACCTGCTTCGGTACAACCCCCCAGAAACGTAGAAGGGCAGGGCCGTCATTTCACACGATACGTATTCTACTCCTTTGTGTACGACGCCACGCTGTACGTGTACGACTGCCACACGAACCCCGCCAGCCCCGCGGTACGAGACGTCACTGCTGACTGGGTCGATCAGGTCGTGCATGTTGCCCCGTCACGCAATCACGCGCACGACCCAGTGCGTCGTTGCCCACGATCCCCGCCGCCTCCGACGCCATTGCGAAGAACAGATCCAGGCCGACGACGACGACGCCCCGTCCACGACCGCCGTCGGCGCCCCGTCCACGAGCAGCCCGTTTTTTTACCTGTCGACCGTCGCCCGTAGTCGCCACGTCGACGTGCCCCCGTCCACGACCGCCGTCGGCGCCCCCGTCCACGACCGCCGTCGGCGCCCCGTCCACGACCGTCGCCCGTCGTCGGCGCCCCCGTCCACGACCGCCGTCGGCGCCCCATCCACGACCGCCGTCGGCGCCCCCGTTTTTTTACCTGTCGACCGTCGCCCGTAGTCACCCCGTCGACGTGCCCCCGTCCACGACCGCCGTCGGCGCCCCCGTCCACGACGGTAACCGACGTGGATCCATTCGCGCCGCCGCACGGCTTGATCGCTTTACCGCTCACTGGAGGACGTTGGTCGGGCTAGCCGCGTCGTCCGTTGTCGTCGTTGGCCGCCGGAATCATGCCGGGATATTATCCAACGTCACCGCTGTCGGCCATTGAAGGTTTGCCCTCTAAACCCTAAAAAAAGCAGGCAAATAAGCTGAAAAAATTATCACCGATGCAGTTCATACAAGAACTGAGATAGATTTTGTTTGTCTTATTCGTTGTTGTGCAGTGTTCATAGTGAGGTGTGTTTGAATGGAGGAGGAAGCTGGTTATTCGAGGGATGAGTATGGTATAGATACTGTCGATGCAACCGATAATAGTTCTATTAATGATGATGATTATAGTAGCGCGAATGAATCATGGTCTTCATATGATAATATACCTTCGGAGGATTTTCAAAATAATGAAGATGATGCATGCAGTGAAAACGTAAGTGACATATACTTTGGATCTTTAAGTTTGCAAAATACAACCTTGTTTTTATGTATGTGTTTATGTATGTTTTATATTGTACAGGAAGATGTGGATGTTGAGAATGCGCAAAATTATAATGAGGAATCTTTCTCCGATAACTTAAGTCAGGTACGTTCAAACATTTTTGTACGGTAGCCAGTAGTGTGAACTAGATTATGATAGAGCATAACTCACATGGTTTATTGTGTATTTCTATAGGAGGGCATAGATGATTGTATCGATGATGACGGTGAAGCAGAGATTGACATTGAGGAGACTGAGAACCTGGAAAAGATGCTGGATACACATTGTAAGGTTATGGATATGACATTTCAATCCCAAGGGGATGCGTACATGTTCTACAACAAGCACGCGAAAGAGCGTGGGTTCAGCATCAGGAAAGAGAAGGTGAAACGAGGAAAAGGTCCTTCAGGAATTATAAGGTTCAGGCGGTTTGTTTGCTCCAGGGCAGGGAAACGGCAGAGGAAATTCATAACCATGGAGGGCCGCAACCGCAGGCTAAGGGCGGAGACTCGTTGCGAGTGCGGTGCGCACTTGGTGGTGAAGCTGGATAGATCACGTGGAGTTTGGTTCGTCGCGGCATTTGTGGATGATCACAACCATACGCTCGCTCGACCCGATGAGGTGCCGTTTTTGTGGTCACATAGACGGATAGATGATTTCCAGAAGGCAGAGATTTTAGCGCTATCGGGGAAGGGGATCCGAAAGCACATCATAGTTGATAACTTTATCAGCAGGTACGGTTCGTATGATAAATGTGGACTTGTCAGGCGTGATGTATACAACCTGTGCTGCAGAGAGAAAATGAAGCTCCTTGCTAAAGGTGATGCTGAGACGGCGGTCGGTATAATGAGGAGTAGAAAGGAGAAAGACCCGGACTTCTTTTTTGAGTACGTGCTAGATAAGGACGAGAGATTGAAGAGCATGTTCTGGTGTGATGCACAGTCTAGGCGGGACTATCAGGATTATGGAGACGTGGTTGTTTCTGACAGCACATATAAGATGAACAGATACGGTATGCCGTTCATCCCATTTGTCGGTGTTAATAATCATCGTTGCACCACCGTGTTTGCTTGCGCCATTGTATCGGACGAGATGGAAGGCACCTATGTGTGGCTGCTCGAGACCTTTATGAAAGCAAATTGTCAGGTAAAGCCGAAATCAGTAATCACAGACGGAGACGCTGCAATGATCCGAGCGATTCATAGTGTCCTTCCGGATGTGTTCCATCGTCTTTGTTCATGGCATGTGGAGAAAAATATGCAGAGGCACCTTTATCACAAATCATTTAAGGAGTTCAAATCGTTGATTTACTACGCGACCTCGCCAGCCAACTTTGAGAAGAGATGGCACACTTTCGTTGTTAGGTGGCAGACAGCTAAAACTGCAGAGTGGCTTAACAGGATGTACAGGAAGAAGACACTGTGGGCAGCATCATATCTTTCAGATGGATTCTTTCTTGGTATGCGTAGTAATCAGAGGAGCGAAAGTCTGAACTCCTCCCTTCATCTCCATCTGGACTATGGTATGACTATTGTTGATCTGGTAGTGCATTATGAGAACTGTATAGAACGCCTACGTGAGAACGAGGCGGAAGATGATTACACTGCTAATCAGTCACTTCCACCATCGATTACTGCATATAAGGCTATTGAGGATCATGCTGCCCTTGTTTTCACTCCTCCTAATTTCTATATTCTGCAAAATGATCTTTTGAAGTTGGCAGAATTGGAGATATTTGAGACGCTAGTGGGAGTTCAGCGGTGTACCTATATCGTGACATGGCAGAATAACCACAAGTTCAGGTATAATGTTATATATGAACCAAGTAACTCAGATGAAACGATATCATGTACTTGTGGAAGGATGGTTCGAAAAGGGCTGCCTTGCAAACATATTTTGTTTGTGCTGGTGAATGTTCTTAAATTGTCTGAAATACCAAAGTGTTGTGTACTCCGTCGGTTGACCAAACATGCGAGACATGGATTGCCTGTGCAGCGCAAGAGTGATATGTTTGGCTGGGGTTGGTCAGGGGCAGAACAGCGTTCTCGGTACAGTAGGCTTAGCATAAAAGGCGCACAAGCTTTCCATGTTGCATCAAATGATACCTTCTTGTTCGATGAGTTGATGCAGTGTCTGGATAATATAATATTGAAGAGAAAGATCCCACTTGAAGATATTATAGGGCAGAGAAGGTGTGCGAGGATGATGGCAAGTGCACCTGAACAAGGTACAGCTACTATTGGTGATCCTGCGAATATAAGGACGAAGGGTGCACCTAAAAAAAGCAACAAAGGGGGTCCAGAAGTTATGAAAAATGGTAGACCGAAATCTTTTGACGAGAAAACAAATGGTCCTTTGTGCAGCCTATGTCGCCTTCCAGGTCATAACAAGGCAACATGCAGTAAAAAGTAAGTTTTAAAAATTTAAGTTTTTCAAATGATCTAGCTTTATCGACTTTACTGTCTAACAAATAGTTATGTTTATTATGCAGGTATGAACTGTAGACATGATGCTTCATTCGTTGAAAGAAGACAATATGATACATTTGTTATTTCAAAATAAATTGCGTTGTACTTGAATTATTTTACTTATGTCATGCTTATGTGATGCAAGAGATGATAAAAATTTATGATGTTGTTTAAGTTGCTGTAATGTTAATGATATTGTCAGTTTTGTGTGCTGTTCTGTTAATGATCTTATTCTGTCCTGTTAATATACTTTCTGTTAATTACAGTCTCGTTAATTAAAAAAAAAGGCGACGCAGCGCCACACTGATGGGCCACCGGTAGACAGAAAGGGCCCGACGCGGCCGACCCCACCTATTTTTGTACTGACCCCGACACGACTTTAAGTATGCACGTGGACGCTGCTATTTAAGCCGGTCGGGGCGTCCGTCGGCGGGCGAGGTGGTACTAAAGTTAGCCGGGAGGGGGGGTCGGTGGCGGCGGGAATGTGGGCCGGCGCGCGGTGCGGCGCGAGAAGGGCCGCGGTTCATGGGCCGTCACGTGGAGGCGACGCAAACCGGGATTTTTTTTCCCGTATCACGGCGGCCCAGTATCGACGCGGAGGTGGGGGAATGGGGAAGAAACTTATTTGTACGTTGTAAGGGGGTAACAAACATGAGCATGAGCACTGGTGCAGCGGCGTGACACTATCTCTGCTAACCGCGAGGCATGGGATCGATTCCAGCCGACGCTCGCGACATGCACTTTTTTTATTTTAATTTTTACGGACGCGGGGCGACGCGAGTGCGCCGTCGCACGGCCTTGCCTGAAGACTGAACAGCAACAATATACAGTGCGGGGCGACGCCAATGCGCCGTTGCACAGATCAGTTTAACGACGCTAAACAGTAATATTATGTAATGTAATATTACCCACATAATCATTCCAAACATATTTGTACGGGACAATAAAAATATTCCGTTACAATAAAAATAAGCATCGAACACATCAGGGAAACCTTCTACGGGACAAAAACCCTTCCGTATCCTAGCACTTAATCTTGCAAAATAAGTTTCAGTACTTTTTGCTTCACTTTGATGAGTGTGTTGGCCTCTGAAAAGATAAGTTCTGCAAGAATATAACCCCTTGATGCATTAATTTCCTGCTGGTCAAATGTAGATGTCCACTCTTCTCCATCCCAGTGTTCGACACATCTCACTACGAAGAGTACACACGAAACTCTAAAAAAAAATCCTTAGGTTAGCTAATGATTTAAGTCTGCATATTACAATTCAAATCATGACTTACCCATCAGTTTGTTTTGGCATATCGTACTCCATAATGGGCCATGCCGAGACATCAGGAAATTTGGTTTCTACTTGTTCGTTGGCCTTCGCAATATCTTTAGCAATTTCTGCTCTCTGAGAAAAACAAATTTAACGCACTCCAGGAAATAGTGCTCCATAAATTCAAAGTGTGTAAGGGAGAAATGTAAACATACCAGAGTGCCAATGATTTTACGAACTTTTTTGCCAATTGGACCAAGTGAATCAAGAACTTGGAACTCCTTCTTACCGTTGTGCATGATAACAGTTAACCAGTGACTACCATTCACGTTCATAGGAAAATAAGCCTACAGAAAAATTTATGTTATTAACGTCCAAATTAAGCTACTGACTTTATCTTAAAAGCAATACCTTCTCTGTGCTGAAATACTCGTCCATCACTCTAGAGACAATTTTTGTTCTCTTTTGCAAAAGTTCCGCCTTGTTCTTCTTGCCTCCCACGAGACCTGCAGCTCGGTCAAGAAGCCATTTCGACACCCATGTCGATGCTATATAACGATCTGGACGAGGAGAACGCTTCTGAATTTGTTTGCAATAAGCATTTATGACCTGTAATAACAATAGCAATATTAACTGAGAATTTGATGGTCATATGCAATTATCGCAGTATTGTCGACATGAGAAAAATAATTAAAAGTACTAGTACTTACAGCGCCACACAACCACTCATTTTTTATGATTGCTCCAAGCATTTCTGCCGTACAAATGTCTGCATCTGGTTCGGGTACCTTAACCACTGTATCGTTCCTATGCTTATTACTTTCTGTGAGAGTGTTAATATAACCATTTGCAGCCTCTACGTGCTCTTGACGGAAGTAATCCGTACTAACTACAACCGCATATGAACCAAACAAAGCTGCAAAACAATTTAATTACAATCACATATAACTATAAAAAAAATAACAATTGTAAAACCTTTTGATGTAAAACCTTTTGAGTATTACTTACATTTCTTGACACGTTTCCGCCCATCCATTTGTTCGTAAGGAAACGACAAGAATCTCGAAGCTTTGCGCACCCGCTTGCCATCCTTTGCAATCTCATTCAAATTGTGAATACTATCCTCGGACCCTGTTGGAGCTACTTCATCATCCATACTATCCACTGATAAAATACCACCATTCTCTGGGGTTCGGGTAACTTTAGGAAAGTCATTCGTTGGTAATGAAGATGACGATCTCACAGGTGTATTGTTATCCACAATTACGAACGGATCAATTGGGGTACCATTCCCCGATGTAGTCCCGTGTGCGCCGGTGTCATCAACAGGCATGTCCGTGAATGATGCATCATTTGTCTTCTCCTTATGCGCACGCAAAGGAGTTGAGTCAACTTCTTGAAAATATTTGGGAGCGTACTTCCTCCTCATCCAATCCTCACTTTCATCCACACCATACTCCTCGGGATTGATGTCCTTATACCCAGGTTTGTATACCAAACCTTCCTTCTTTAGCCTCTCTATGACTATCTGCAAGAACAAATGGAACACCTTCAGTACATGAGCTCGTAGAATTAATAAGGGATGATGCAATCTTTACCTCGGCACATTTTGTGGGAAGGGTAAGAACATCCTTCTGAATTTGTTTTAGGATATTGATGACTCCACTTGCACCTCCGTTGCGTTTTGATGTCTCTGTCTCTGCCTCCACCTCCGGAACTGTTCCTTCTTTGGCTAGCTTGGCTTGTCTGTGTTCTTCCCCAATTAAATCATCAAACTGCGTAATGCCCAAAGACACTCAATTAAAAATTCGAATGCCATAAGCATTGATAAATGAAATAACTTGACAAGAAGGCATAAATTATTACCTTGCCATGGCCACGCCCGTTTTCTGAGTCGTACTCGTCGCGCTTCGTGGCCTTAAGTTCAGACCAATTAACCATTAGTGGATAGTCATATGAGAAAGGTTCGTCTATACCTGTCGGCTGCACTTTTTCCCAGTAGGAGTACTGCATGATACAGAAAGGATTAGCACTATTACATGTTTATAAAACATTATTTAACATGCATTAAAAAAATACCTGAATGAGCGATAAGTTGCCGACCGGCCATTTGAATTTGTGGAGATCTTTAACTGTCTTTGATATTCCATCAATGCACACGTGTAACATGAACGCATTCCAGTTATATAACTTGATGGCGTCCACATCCTCCACCAATTTGTACAAGTGACGAGGAACAGTCTTCGTGGAGTGTGGTGCTATAACGGTGCCAATAAGAACTAGTACGGCCCTCCTCACAAAATCATCATCATATGATCCAGACTTAACAATGTGATCGATCAACTCGTCTATGACTATTTCACCAGTTTTTTTATCCAAGAATCGAGATGGTACAATTTCTTTTGATCCCTTTTGTACTGATGCTAAAACTTTCATCACATCTTTACCTTTATTTTTTAACCCGTAAATGTGGAAGACATCAGCGGACCGTACTGTCAACTCAACCTTTTTAGGTTGCAAAACGAACCTTTTTCTAGTCAGATCATATGATTTAATCAAAGTTTGAAGAAGGTTCTTCCTCATTAGCACACTAGGAATACGCAACATGTTCTGCAAGCTAGTACCACCAAGTCGCAAACGTTGCTTCGGATTCAATTGATCCACTAGCGTGCACCACTTTTCAACAGAACAATATATTGCGTCGTATTCCTCCATACTAAATGAACAAAATTAATTTACAGTACATCCTAAAATTACAGTGCTTAAAATAATTATACCTTGCCGCGTCGGGGTACTGTAGCCGTCGTACTGCGACGAGGGTGTTGTGATCGCGGCGCGGCCGTCCCCTAATCGACGTCACGCGTCACGGCCGGCGCGGTGACACGCGGCGCAACCCGGAAGGAGGCACGCGGCACGGCGTTAGTACGGACGAAGCCAGGCTACCCGTGATCGCGACGGTGCCGGCGAGATGCGGAACAGCGGCGGCGGGCGTCGTTATCTCGCCATCATGTGCGGGGTGGGTTGGGGGTGTGCGTCGGGTGAGATTGGTATGGGGGTGGGGGTGCGGCGGCGGCGTGCGCGTCGTGATCACGAAACTGCCTTGTCGTAGAGGTTTTCGTGCCCATGCATGTCGGGCACGTCGTTAACCCCGCCGATGCGCCCACGTCATTAACCCCGCCGATTGCAACGTGACATGAAAAAAGCAGCCCGCAATCTCCTCTCCTTCCTGTTCTTTCGCTGGTGCACTGGTGTAAACACGGGTGAGAGAAAGCAGCATGCAGCCAATGCATGCACGGTGACAGCTCAGTTATTGGCCGGGGGCAGTAATGCGTCATAATTGTGCGAGTAATTAGGCGCCGTTGTTTAACTATCCATGCTATTTTTCCGTCCTGGGCAAAGGAATTTACAGCCAATCGCTAATCACCTAGATCCGAGAGATTGCTCATGCGCGCCGAGTAAACCGTGACGGAGGGAGTACCATTTTTATATATTAATTGTTTTTAAAAAATTATAACATCGTATAATTTATGACATATCAGATCTAATAAATGTAGCTCGTTACGGGCGGACCAGTGCATTCATGGAAGAATGATCCCAATTTTTTTGCAGTGCTTACCTACACCATACAAACCACACATACCAAATTTCAATCTGTTCCGATGGATTATGCATTTTCTGGATTTTTTTCGTCTAAAATGTCCGAAAAACGCCCGCACGTGACAAATCTTGCCACCTTTGTTGAAAATCGTTCAAACTTGGCATGCAGCCCTCACATGGCAACACCAACTGCCTACCAAAATTTGGGATCGTTCCGGGGTGGTCGTAAAATCTAATTGTCTAAAAAGAGGCTCCCAGGCTAGCCCGGATGGCTCCATCTCGGAGCACCTCCATTTTTCGACAATCAAGAAATCACCCCATATTTTTTTTACGCACTCACATGATCAAAACAACATCACATGCACAATTGTATACAATTTCTACAATATTTACATATTCTTTTATTTTCTTGTAGAAAAATCCCAGAAAATGGCCCCCGGCAGTCTATCCCTCCCCCCTAGACGTTGACACCGTGGGGTAGCAACTGCTTCACTACACCTCCAACATGCTAGGGCACGCCTTACTAACACCCCAAACCATCATGCAACCCTGATGACCAATGTGTGCATCACCGTGCATTCGGACCGATCAACCCCCACTCTACACCGGAACCTTTCACCCACACCGTCCACTTTGTGAAGCAAGTGCATCTTCAAAGACTCAGAATGATCCCAATTTTTTTGCAGTGCTTACCTACACCATACAAACCACACATGCCAAATTTCAATCTGTTCCGATGGATTATGCATTTTTTGGATTTTTTTTCGTCTAAAATGCCCGAAAAACGCCCGCACGTGACAAATCTTGCCACCTTTGTTGAAAATCGTTCAAACTTGGCATGCAGCCCTCACATGGCAACACCAACTGCCTACCAAAATTTGGGATCGTTATGGGTTGGTCGTAAAATCTACTTGTCTAAAAAGAGGCTCCCAGGCTAGCCCGGAAGGCTCCATCTCGGAGCACCTCCATTTTTCGACAATCAAGAAATCACCCCATATTTTTTTTACGCACTCACATGATCAAAACAACATCACATGCACAATTGTATACAATTTCTACAATATTTACATATTCTTTTATTTTCTTGTAGAAAAATCCCAGAAAATGGCCCCCGGCGGTCTACCCCCCCTAGACGTTGACACTGTGGGGTAGCAACTGCTTCACTACACCTCCAACATGCTAGGGCACGCCTTACTAACACCCCAAACCATCATACAACCCTGATGACCAATGTGTGCATCACCGTGCATTCGGACCGATCAACCCCCACTCTACACCGGAACCTTTCACCCACACTGTCCACTTTGTGAAGCAAGTGCATCTTCAAAGACTCAGAATGATCCCAATTTTTTTGCAGTGCTTACCTACACCATACAAACCACACATGCCAAATTTCAATCTGTTCCGATGGATTATGCATTTTCTGGATTCTTTTTTCGTCTAAAATGCCCGAAAAACGCCCGCACGTGACAAATCTTGCCACCTTTGTTGAAAATCGTTCAAACTTGGCATGCAGCCCTCACATGGCAACACCAACTGCCTACCAAAATTTGGGATCGTTACGGGTTGGTCGTAAAATCTACTTGATTAAAAAGAGGATCTACCCCCTAGACCAAGTGGCTACAAAAAATATTTTGACATGATTATGTTTTTTACCAGTACTTTAAATGCATCTAAATAATTTGTAAATAATAGTTCAATAATTGGTTTCATAAATCTTTAGTTTTCTATTTTTTTCATTTTCACTAATTACTATTTTAAAAATTAAAATTAAAATTTCTTTAAAAAATAATGCGACGGGCCAACACAGTCGCGTCTCGACCGCCAAAAATAACGACGTCACGTTCCCGAACGGGTTGCGTCCTGGCACGTCTCTGTACAATGGCGGCGTTTGCGTTTATTGGCGCACTTACATTAAACAACGGTGTTATATGAGCGGCGCAAACTGATGAATTTCATTCATTTTAGGATATAATACACTGAGTTCAATGAAATTCAAACTAAAACATTAAAAAAAACTAAACTAATCTACTCCTCGTCGGTGCCGTCGAACGCGGCATAGATAATGTCGCTGCCGTCGTCGCGCCCGCCATGGCCGCCGCGTCTGCCGTCCCCGGAGCCACCGCGTCCGCCGTCGCCGTAGCCACTGTGGCCGCCGCCGTAGCCGCCGTTGCCGCCACTGTAGCCGTAGCCGCCGCCGTAACCGCCGCCGTAGCCGCCGTTGCAATAACTGAGCCATCACCGTGCATGCATTGGCTGCATGCTGCTTTCTCTCACCCGTGTTTACACCAGTGCACCAGCGAAAGAACAGGAAGGAGAGGAGATTGCGGGCTGCTTTTTTCATGTCACGTTGCAATCGGCGGGGTTAACGACGTGGGCGCATCGGCGGGGTTAACGACGTGCCCGACATGCATGGGCTCGAAAACATTGCTGGCTGACGTGGCCCGGCGTGCCACGTTGTACGTACGGGGCGTATTTGTACATGCCGGCGTGGACGGCGCGCACGGCGCGCCAACGACGATTTTCAAATTAAGACCATCCTGCCCCTGATAACGAAGAGGTATCCTTCAATCTCAGCCGTTCTTCTTTTTAGGGGGGGTGTACCGAAGCGGAAGTGTTATAAAACTTTAAGGTCCTAGAGCTCTGGTCTAATGTGAGGAAGGTGCAGAGTGCAAAGTGTTAGTACCTCTACTCCATCGGAACGGCAAGACGGCGCGGGAAGATCAGCTCAAGCAATGGGCCAGCCTCCAGATGGGCGAAGCAGGCTGACAAGCCAGTCTGGCTTGCAAGCCAAGATTAGGCGCAGTAGGCCTTGTAACCGCGTTATAAATACATGTCTCAGTTCTTCTCTCTAACATGGCGATGGACGGAATGGCTAGTAGCCGGTACTCTTGTAATGGACAACTGTGAGGGTGGACGGGAGGAACAGCTGAAACTACACGCCATTTTGCTTATGTGATTCAAATTTCCTAGAACCCTACCAAGATCTGAAAGTGGAGAGGAATGATCTAATACAAAGGCACTTCCTGTGTCATCTGAAGAAGTTTGGTTTAGCAGGGTGAACTAGGTGCTCACCAGAGATTCTAAATAGAAGCTTGTTCGCTGAAAAGAGCAACTACGAAATGGCTGTATGCAGAGACTGGAGGTGATTCCCTTCTGTTCAGAAAGGAAAAAAAATGCTATCCTAGCTGGTTCTTTCCCTCTAGTGGACTGCATATGCAGTCTGGAGAGACACGGACGAGATGGTGCGCGGTGCATCTTCCCATGCAACTCGTGATGATGCATTGTTGAACATCTTTACCACTGCGTTGCGTGCTGGTGCAGTGCACTAGGCTCAACTTGTTTCCAGATCGATGCACCAACTTTTCTCTGATCCCACTCATTGTGTGCATATAGAAAATCTGAACAATATCTGGAAATGCACAAGCACGAAGCTATGTTCACCTCAACAATATACTTGCAAGAGGAGCTCACTACAACACCAATACACCAACATAATCATCAACACAACAAAGAACCCATGTATGCCATGCCTTCAATGTCAACACAACCAAACCATACCAAACCAGAGCAATAGGAACCAAGCGCCTGCGCAACAACCAATATGACAAAAGAAACACCATATCAAGGGGACGGGGACACAAGACTTTATGTGGAAACCCCTCGCGGGGAAAAACCACGCGCGACAGCGAGCAGTCTTCCACTATAGAGATGAATCAAGTACAAGCTGGAAGCCAACAAGGAACAGAGGGTCCAAATCCCCAATTTTAGCAGTCGGATTTGGGTGGATTTGTAGATCAAATGGTCTCACTCCTCTCTTAACCCTAGAGCTCTATGAAGAACAGAAACATTTTAACTCTCTATCTATTCGTGATTTAGGTGAGAGGCCTATAAACATCTTTGCAGAAGGCCCCCTCAACTTCGTGACTATGTCAAACAGCCGGTATTTCAGCCTGCAACATGCCTAGGTGTCGTTTTGCATGTTAGAATTGCCAAAATGGCTTCCAAAATTTTAAATTAGAACTGCACATTATCAGAATTCTCCACCTTAGTGATTAGTGAACCATAAAACTAACACATCAAGCTTCGTGATACCAAAAGTTCAATCTCAAAAATATGCATCCTCATATGAACAAATAAATAAGTGACGTACTCACTGCCTCCAATATTCCACGTGGGAGCTAGCTCGGGCAAGAATGAATGCCTACCAAGTGCAAGTAATAGTATATAATAAATACAACAAAAGTACTAACATAGTATCACTAGTAGCATATAACATGTTCAGTGAAGTACTAACATAGTATGAGTAGATATAGCATGCCTACTAACTACAGTCATAGACAGAGTCCGACGAGACAGAGACCTCTTGATCCAAGGAGAACCACATAAACCAACTAGAACCCCATAATGCTTGTGCCTATTCACTTCTTTGTTTTCCTCTTCTTCAGTTCACGGCTGGGCCAGCCCATTGTTGAACCGGTCCTTTTATCACTATGTCTTTTATGTTTTTCTATTAGTTTTTTCTTTTTTCTTTTTCAAAAAATGCTCACACTTATAAAATTTTGTTCAAATTTCAAAAAATGTTCACTTTTTAAAATTTTGTTCATAAAGTATGAATATTCGCATTTTAAAAAATTGTACAGATATGTCAAATAATTGTTTGTTTAAATAGAAAAATGATCACATCTATATAATTAAATTTCTAAACATCTATTAAATAGATAAATTGTTCGTTTATTCTTCATTTAAACAAAAATGTTCATTTATTGTGCGTTTAAATAGAAAAATGCTCACATCAAAAAATTGAACACTTTTAAAATTTCTGAACATCTATTAAATAGAAAAATAAAAATGAAAATATATCAATCAGCGACCGGTTCATTGTTTGTTTTTTTGTTTCTTTTTCATTCTTGTTGTTTTTCATTTTTCATTTTTTATTCTTTTTCTTTTTCAATAAATGCTCACATCAATATAATAGACCCCAATTTTCCACACGCTAGCATCATCATCCCAAGCATCCATGATAAATTTCATTGAGTTCAGACATTTTATGTATTTTCTAGGGTTTTCCTGGTGAAAAAAAATCCTAAAACACTAGCCAAATGTATCCTAGTTGGTTAGTGTGGTTCTACTTAGACCAAGAGGTCTTGACTTCGATTCACGTTGCCCGCACTATTTTTTCTTTTAAAAATAAAGTGAAAAAAACCTAAGGGCGCCCCGAGAAAAAAAAAAGACGCCGGGAGAAAAAAAAAGGGCACCACCTATATGTACGCAGACCGCGTATCGGCGTGGGTGAGAAGACCATCCTACCCTTTATTATGAAGGGGTATAGAGAGATCTCAGCCGTCAATGTGTTTAGGGGGGGTGTACCGAAGCAAAAGTGAATTAACTTTTGAGCTTTGTTTCCCAGCATATAATAATTTCACAGTGTAATAACATTGAAAGATAGCCAGTAACGGGGTTGACCATTGAAGCAACCAATTTCGTCAATAGTTTCCGGAGTTGTTGAGAAGACAACACCTGTATGGCAATATATCAAAACTAAGCAACATAATCAGGAGATGCACATTTGCAACAGAGCACGAAGATAAGGCCCTGTTTGTTTCAGCTTCGTTTGGATTAACATCACCTATGGATTCACTTCAGTGTCAAAGCTGATTCGCAGAATCAGCTTCACCACTGAAGTACACTTTGAGGTGCTTCAGGAAATTGCACTAAAAATGGCTCAAAACCAGATTCAGCTTCACTGGCAAAGCTGATTCCAAATAGCCGTTTGTTTCATATTCCAGATTCAGCTTAACTGGCAAAGCCAAATCTGGTCCCTGAAGCTGAAACAAACAGGGCCTAAGAACAGTCGAGGGTACTACAACACACTGACTTGATTAGCTAATTTTGCAGCACAATATCTTGCTGGATGTTGGCCTCCTCCTGCCAATCAACCGATGGTCTTGTTAAAAGCATATGAGAAGGAAATCAATGGTCTTGTTAAAACCTAGGAAGGGAGAACCAAATTAAATTTTGAAAATCAAACCTCACAGGGGAGGGGAGCGAGGCACGCAGGAGGATCAAAGATGGGATACATCCAGATTTCGGTTGATGTGAGGGGGAGAGGCACATAGGGGCGTCAAATACAACGCCGGGGAAAGGGAGCTAGGCTACTGTTGTGGTCATCACAAACGTGGGGATATGAACTATGAAGACAACAAACTGCAGGGGATTAAAGCTGGAGGCGAGAGCCAGGAGATGAATAATATGGCTGCACATATGGAAGATTAAAGTTCCACTTCGAATTAAAATCTTTATGTGGTTCGTTCACAAAGGAGTCATTCTGACCAAAGATAACTTGGTGAAAAGGAATTGGGTTGGTAATTCCAGGTGCTGTTTTTGTGATCAAAATGAATCGATAAAACACCTCTTTCTCGAGTGTCCACTTGCAAAATTATTATGGCGATCAATACATATAGCTTTTAACGTTCATCCCCCAACGAGCATAAACATGTTATTTGGGACGTGGCTTAATGGAGTGGACATACACATAGCTAAACATATTCGGATAGGGATATGTGCACTATTTTGGGCTATATGGAATACTAGAAATGATATGATTTTTAATGGGACAAAATTCACTAATTTTTTGCAGGTTATCTATAAAGCTACAGCTTGGATCCGTATGTGGTCGTTACTCAATCATGCGGACTCCAGGGAGCTTTTGGTTACTGGGTGCAACCGCTGGGAGACAGTAGCACGGGCTATCTTCAGCCGATTTGGATGGCGAGCTAATAATAGGCTATGTGTGTAGGCATCGTAGTCTGTTCTTTATCGCCGGATGTGGCACTTTTCAGATTTATTTTTTCGATTTTTGCTCAGATTATGAGCTTCTTTGGACC
Organism: Elymus sibiricus; assembly: GCA_039707655.1. Taxonomy (NCBI): domain Eukaryota; kingdom Viridiplantae; phylum Streptophyta; class Magnoliopsida; order Poales; family Poaceae; genus Elymus; species Elymus sibiricus. Next base: position 15,189,167 of record CM077668.1, on the reverse strand, counting down.
CTAAGACCTTGTTACGTTTTTATTTAATAATATGGCTGCATGCATCGATTGATGCAGAGGCCGGGGGTTATCCTCCTTTTCCAAAAAAAAAAAAGGAGATGAATAATATATAGAGCCGCATGTACTGAGGCAGTTGCAGGTTGGGAAAAAGAAACGCACAACTCTATTAATCGCCCATATCACCCGCGATGAATGCTCCCAACAACCGACGATTGATTGTCTCCTTGAACTCCGGTGGATCAGTTTCCCTCCTCCGCTTCACGTCTTCACCGAACAGTCAGATGAAGCTTCCTCTCTACCTGCATCGGCGTGCGATCCGGGAGGCTCGGACCAGCTCGGTTGCATGGTCTGGCTCTGCGTCGTCGCCATGGGATCCGCTCGCCGCGCCACGAGAAACACGCATGACGAGCAAAAAAATTCAAAAAGTTTGAAATTTTTAAATTTAAACACTCAAGGTATAGATAAATATCTTGGCATCTCATTCATAGTAGCGTGAGTGGCCGTAGCTTGGTGGGAGCTCTCTATTTCACCCTTTGGGAGGTAGCAGGTTCGAGCATCCTTGTTGCACATTTTTTTTTGGTTTATTATTTATCAGAATACGTAAATACATGACTTGAAAAAATAAGGAAGCATAAGAGTCGAACTCCAGACCTGGTGGCTTAGCAAGCACAAAGACGACGTTCCACTGGGCCACTAGCTCTTATCTGATCAAACTCGTTCAAGTCAGTCTTATATCTAATTTGAAAGAATTTGAATTCAAAATTTAATTATAAATTTCGTCCGAAATATGTTCGGTATTTCTCAGTAACCGTGGTAACCGAGAATCTCGCCCCCCCACGAGAAAATTTGTCCATTCGGAATCCAAAACCTTGGTCGTGACCCAGCTCAGTCACCCATGGAAATAAGAGCCGCCACGCGAAGGGGTGGGAGTGGCTTCACGTAGGTTAGCGGAGGCTGCTATAGGCCCATTGGGCCCAATGAATCTAAGATACCCAAAAAAGTGACCAGAGCATCGGCCCAAGACGGTTTGCGACCGTTAATAGCGAAGGAAGCCAGATTACGTGTGATTCACAGCAAATCTGATGGCCAAAAGTGTTCAGAATTGACGATCGGACGGCCTTGAAGGGCTGGAAAGCTGCACAGTTTTAATGTCTCTAAATATAGGGGACCGGCTAGGTCTGGCCAAAAGTTAATGGAGTAAATATACTTCACTAGGCTTTACTCGGCCGGATCCTCCTCTACTTTATAAGGGATCAACTAGAGTTGTACTAAGCTCTAATCCGACACGTATGCCGTGAATGAACAACCCATGAGTAACGCCACCTAACGAACAAAACCAGCCACGTTCTTACGCACCATTTGTGGTTGTATTAATTAATCAAAAAGATTATTTGTGGCTGAATGGCTCTACTGCATCGACAATATTATTTAATGAAAAATAATGTTTTTTGTAGTTTTCTAAGCTAGATGTAATCAGTTTACCATCCATTAAAATTTGTGGGTTTCTACAATCACCCGATACAAACACAGCATCAGGATTATAAAATTCAACAAATTATGGGTAATTTCGGTGGGTACCAAAATATATTTTATCCTTGAAATCCAAGCCAGACGCAAACTAATTCCCAAAAAGTTACTCCATGAAAATTAGTTAATAAATAGTGAATTTTGATTGACCAAAATCTGAAAAAAAGTTATGAAGTTTCACACATTTTGGTGAGGACAACAAAAATTATGTTTGCGAAATTCAAAACCTTGCTCGGCATTACCCGCCACATTAAGTTCTCGGTCCTCTTGGAAGGACATATCAACACTGCTTGCGACTACTTCATTCTTGCCCTCCTCACGTGCTCTAGGATTAACTGCACATCGCGTACGTGTACCAAAACTAATGAGAGTTATGATTCTTCAGAAGCTTTTTATCTCTCACAATCAAGATCAACTCGTGTGTGACACAATATATACGTATCACCTTTGTTTCTCTCCTTCTCTCCTCGGAATCCTAGCTATGAAGCTGTCGCACAACATACCAGTTTGGAGACCTTAGCTCGTGATGAGCCCACGAAGTATATAAGTCGTAGATATCCATAGTTGTACTTCCACACGCGGACAGAAAACGGGATGACATATATGTCATTGGTCATGAGTAATGTAGGCTTGGGAGGCATCGAGAATTCTAGGCGACGGGATAATGCAAGTGACTGGGCTCTCTTCTTTAGGAGTCGTGCCGAGATGACAGCCGGTGCTCTGTGGCATGCCCGACCCATTCAGCTCCAGCTAGATGGCGATGCTTCTATGGCTAGATAGTCTGGGTAGAGCTATAAACCGTGACACACCCCGTGTTGCATGCACACAGTCAGGTTTCCTGGCACCAAAAAGGGAACGTGGGTTCGGATTACTGGTCCATAATTCGTATCAACCAACAACCTAGTATTTCGTGGTTGACTTTCGTGTCTGATGTAGGCACGTAGTAAATTCACCATTCGCTAATTAGCTCACTAGCTAATTTTTTTTGTGTTAATCAATCGGCGCAGAGATCAGAGATGTTCGGTTTTGTTCATAGAGGAAAACAAATCAATCAATTTGCACCGTGAGTAACTCTGTACTTATTCCTAGAAGCTGGGTCTTTTTCTTCTGTCGTTGTTGCTTTGCTTCATCTTCATTTTTGTGTCGACCCTTAGTTCTCTCTTTCATATCATGAACTCCCGCCAGTCGGACTCATAGAAGGATATGCGCCCGTCTGATTCCGTCTTGTATTGAACATTGGTGACACACCCTATTGGTCCATGGCGTACTCCAATGGTGCCGACGGCGGGGATGTCCACTCCGGAAAAGATCTTCATAGGTAACTCCTGAACTAAGAGCAAATAGAGAGCATCCAATGTTAGACATCTCACCATACTAGGTTATGAACAAAAAAAGATGAAAAAATACAAAACATCCCACCATGACTTTTTTTATGACGTTGGTTTTAGTTAAACGGTGCACAAAGTGCTTCCCCAAGAAGGCCTCACTGGATGGTAACATCGTGGTAACATTCATGGTCTCATCCTGAGTAAGTTTCTTCATTCTTTAAGAGAAAATTACAGAATTGAACGGACCATCGTCAACATCTTCCTCATCCTCATCATCTTGTTCATCCCCGTCATTCTGGCTGTCATCATCATTCTGGTTGTCCTCATCTTCATGGCTGTCCTCATCATTGGCTGTTTCCGTCATCCTGGTCATCCTGACTATCGTCATGATCGTGGTCATCGTCATCGCTGCAGAAATACGGTGTCCTTAACCTGTTGATCGCTCCTTTCAAGGAAAAGGACATGTACTCTCCTCCGATGAAATTATTCTGTGCAATGTACTGCTTCCATCCATCGCCATATATGATGGTTCTATCCTTTTGTTTACGCACATCCAGTTCGAATGTGCCCCCTCATCATCATCAAAGTACATAACGTTACCGCATAAATTGTTGAAGTCAACCCTTACGTTTCATGGGATACACTATGAAGCAGTTAATAAATAACAATGAAGTCAGTAAAAAAACTATACATATGGTTAGAATTGAATACTAGTTGAAGTTAAAGACCATTACCACTGATTTTTCAAATCCCTTCGTCAAGAAGAGGCCGAATTGTACTGCAGTTTCCATATTGTCCATACATGGACATTAGCTGATATGAAAGATCTTACGCCTCATGATCCCTAATAATCATTATGAAGCACATCAATTGTAAATGGTTGACGTGAATACTAGCTTATGAAAGTAATATTGAGAAGAGGAACTAGCTAAGAAGGGTCCGAGAAAATTTGCCATGACCTTTGCTGAATATTGAACATATTGAGTACCAGAAATTTGACGAAACGGAAGTTAATCAACGTTTCATCAAAACTTTGGCACTCTTTTTCAAATCCCTGTGAATAACATGCTAAGCCCATGCACTTGTCATATGTAAGCAAATTAAACAATATTGTCATAGCAAATGAAATTCAGCATGAACTTTGCTTAAAAGTTAACATATTGAGTGACAGAAATTTGGTGAAAACGGAAATGAATCAACGTTTTGCCAAAACTTTGTGACTCTTTTCAAATCTCTGTGAATAACATGAAGCTCACTTCTCATATGTAAGAAAATTCAAACATCATTGCCACTTGTCATATGTAGCAATGTTCCAAATATTCGGACACTAAATCCCTGTGCTGCTCTATTATGTGATGTACAAGTACAACTGTTACTGAAGGTGTAACCCTAAAGCATAATTTTATCTAGAAACTAGATCATTGATTGCGCGCGTTGCCGCACCCGTCTATTATGGCGTTTATAATTGTTAGGCATATAAAGTAATTTGTATACTTTTGTTTGTAATGTTTTGAAGTATTGTGCTTTAGTATAGTTTGTGCTTTTCTCCATTTTTTTACAAAACGATGGTATGTAATGGAATAGAGAAATTCTATTGGTCCAATGAACTTGTAGTTTTTCTTAGGTCCAATGAACTTGTAGTTGGTTGAGTTTGGGTCTCAGGTGTTTTAGTTTGGAATTAGGATGATTGATGGCAGTGGCGGACCTAGCCCACTGGGCCAGGGTGGGCCAACAGTGCACTGTACATATAAATTTATTTTCTTCTTCTATTTTTTAGCCTATCTGCTACAGTATTACAAAGGCTATTTCCCAATCTCAGGGTGGGCCGTGACCCACCCTGTCCACCCCCTACCTCCGCCACTGATTGATGGTTTTGTGGTTGATCCTGACCTCTTTTGGCTCTTAAAAAAGCTCCCGCAAAGGCTCACATCACTACATCTAAAAAATAGAAAAGTTGAAGAAAAACAATAGAAATATTAGAAAATAAAAGAAATAGACAGTACAAATACAACGAAAAAATTGGACATATATTATCTAAACAATATCAATGTATTCTAAAATCGTTGATGACCCGCAAGAAATTCTTCATTTTAGTCTAACAAATAGACATTTTTTTTCATCGAACAAATAGACATTCTACAATCTCCAACTGAGAAGCATTACAGGCATACATCTCTTTTCGTAAGTGTACAATACAGTGAGGATAATGTGACCCAGAATAAAACTGTATCCCAACTGTCGTCAAACAGCACATGTACAATTTTATCTTAGAATAACTCTGCCTTATCCAATGCTCTAGCCTTACACTTTAATAATCGATTTAACTCTTTTCACATCAAGCACAACTGACTGTTTTATGTCACGACATTCAGGAGCAGGCTTATTCTTTCTGCAACTATACTTGGAGAAACGAAAAATCATTTTCGGGCCTGAGGTCAGCTTTTCAGATTTGGTCACATTTAGTGCGAGATAACTTGGCAGCACATTGAGATAAATAGATGATGCTCCTGTACTACCTGATGTATTACCTTCAGGCAATAGCACAATATCCTAAATTGGTTCACATAATTTAGAGAAAGATAATCCACACAATGAGCAAAAGTAAAATACGGAAGCTAATATATAATGCAACTTAAAGTTGACATGTTGGTAGGGTCCAGTATACTGTAGTTGATAGTTTGTTCACTCCTACATATGACACTGGATTGCTTATAGTCAATTAATATGCAGTAGATGGGAAGAAAAATACAGGAGAATAGCACATGACCAGTATTGATAGGACATGGGAAAACTACTTAGAGGTCAATGAAATATTAATCTAGTTTGCAACCGAAAGACTCTAGAATGATATCCTTATGCTGAAAATAATCTGCCACTTAGTTGCTACCTTGGCATCCCTTTGAAATTAAATACATCGGAACTTATTTTACTTATAACATTAAATTAATTGTTAAGATATGCATTTAGAATTATATAAAATAACTGATAGCTCTGAGACTTATATATAACATCCATATACTTTACCTGTAACAGATTTACATTTTGTTAAGTAGATGATTGAAAAGCATTCTTCATGCAGATCTAAACTTTCCTACACTAAAGGTCGATAAGTGGAAATACAAATCAGTTGTACTTTCCAAAGTGAAGAGAAGTTATAAATCAGTTGTACCAGTAAATTTGCATGAAGGGCAGAAACCTGACTGGTTTTACAGCCTAAGACCACAAGGAAGTTGTCCGCCTTTATATCACGACGAAGAAAGTCCTCAAGTGCAGTTACTCTCTACCTTGCCAATCTGTAGAATTTTTTTTCATTACTTTTACTTGGTGGGAAAAGAAAACTAAATAAGAATTCATAAGATTTTACTTTGAAATAAACATTTTCAGTGGTATTCTATCAGACATGTGGTCCAACATTAATAGTCAAAATGATAAAATACAGTAAGAAAAAAATCACCATTTGATCAGCAAGCAAAAAATATTGTTTAGAGAGTGCATTTTCTATTGCAATAGTTGAATAATTCGTCCAAACTTGAACTAAGAGGATAATGGGCATGAACTTGTACTACCCGTCCATTCCAAACCACTTCCGAATGACAAATCCCCAATTATGTTTGAAATGAAACATTAAGTTAATAGCTATAAATTTATTTTATTAAAACGCAGGTTGTTGTATTGCTAATTACCACCCCTTGCCGAATAGTGTATGTAGTCTCATAATGATGCTGATGATGCGTTGGTTTAACAGATTTATAACAAATTGTGGGATGATGATAGGAAGTAGGAACATTCAGATAGGCGCATTCAGATGCTAGCAGTTGCAGGGGCAATAACATGCCCTAACACTCTGAATTTATGTTGATACAAAAAAATATGCTCAAGTTCAGAAAGAATGGTACCACTTCATTGTTACCTACACTTTCTCATGGCATAGTACTTGCTAGCACATATTGCAAGGAGCCATTCTATAAGAAAATAACTGTCAAAATAGAAATGTGCCCAAATCATTGTTCTCAACATTAACACTATCACCGTTCTTACTTGAGGAGGTTCCGGGTGACCTTGAAGGGGCAAGAAATGATGCCCTTGCTGTTGCTTCTTCATGAACGGGTAGAAGAGGGTGCTGAAAACACGCCATACAAGCAAACTGATTGGAATATGCAGTTCAGTTGGCACAAAATTCAGTTAAATCTCACGCATCATAAGCAAATTGGGTGGAGGGAGGGGCGATGATATCACAATAAAGGCTTAAATACATTGAGCACTTACTTGATGGTGAAACGGGCGTCCTTGTTGGCTAGGCTCGGTGAGCTCTTGAGGTCTGTCCGCTGTAGCAGCGATGCGATTTCGTGCAGCTTGAAGTCTGAAATGGCGACATGGTTCTCTGTCTGCACTCTGCACCCTTAATTGGATGATCCTTGCCCTTCCACATTTCTTCTCGGTGGTGCCAACAGACCGCGTCATTGGCAAACACGCAGAGCACATGGAGGTAGCATGCACCCTTCAGCGCCTTCTCCAATAGCTTGCAGAGTAGTAGCAACCAGTTATTTACATTCTTCACATCTGCCTTACTTCACATCTCATTTTCTACAACACCGTATATACTTCATTTAGAAAACTTTACAAAACCCTATCGTTTGGATTTCCATATCATAGGACGGCATATTACTTTGATTGTCTGATTGACGAATCCATCAATAAGTGGGCTATTCCTAATCAACACAAACCACAGATCCAATACCAAAGAAAGTCCAAACAGATTAATACCTTTGGTAGCATTGCCATGTTGATAGAATGCATCAGAGCAATCTCGTTTGTGTACCTGCAACCTGTTGGGGGTAATAGTCGACCATCAATATGCCCTCAACCATAAATGAATATTATTACTCTTGCAATGGTCCATGTTCACATATATATTCTTCTAAACCATAAGAAGCCACGGAATTGATAAGTATTAAACGATGGCAACGTCGAGGGGAACACGGAGCTAGGAAAAATTCTCGCCGGGGCGAAACAATGCAGGAGCTCAAGCACGCCACCGAGTCACAGTATCTGAGCATGGAGAACGTATGCTGGCTCCCCTCCCTTCCTGTCTCGCTAGCCCCATAGGATGTCGACCGTCGTCATCGTCATCACCACCCGGGATCTCTGATCCGATGAACCAGAGGAGGCGAATCCGCGCGGGAGGCGTGGGAGAAGGCGACGGAGGCCGAGCTGAGGAGCGCGGGAGGCCGCTGCCGCCGCCACGCCTCGGACAGGGGTGGCTAGGGTTAGCTGCAGCGCCGCCCGCGAGGCAGAACAGCGAGCCGGGGGTGGATGATCGAGGGAGGAGAGTCGGATGTAGTCAGTGTGGCGCTGTCGCAGCGCGAATCGGCGGTGGAGGCGGCCGGTGCTGGGTAGCGGCAACGACGGCGCGAGATAGAGGAGATGAAGGAAAGGGAGAGAGAGGAGGGTGCGTTGGACGCGATCCTAGTAGAGGCCCAGTAGGCCCAATTGAATCTCCGATGCCCAAAAAAACCACCGGAGCAGCGGCCCGCGAAGGCTAGCGCAGCTTGTATGCGCGATTTAGCCTGTACGACGCGATTTAGGTGGGATCAAGTGCAAATCTGACGGCCGAGGATGCCTAAGAGTGACGATCCAACGGATAGAAAGGCTAATGGCCTGAGAGGGCAGGAAAGGTGCTCAGTTATAATGTATCTAAATTATCTAGAGGCAGATCCTAAACCTTAGAGCGTAATTTAGTCACGGAGATAGTACACCATTGGCGGCTTTTCCGCCCGCGGACGTGAGGGCGGACAAAACTACGGCGGGAAGGTGGCGGCGGTTGAGTCTGAGGACGGCGGCGGCGGTCGAGGCAGAGGACGGGGGCCACGGTCGATCGAGGCGGAGAACGGCGCGACGGCGGTCGAGGCGGACGACACGACGGTGAGCAGATCCGGCAGCGGTCGCGGCGGCGGATGCGTGGAAGGAGCCTCGGGCGGGTCCGAGGGATGGCGGTGGCGGGGACGGCGTAGAAGGGGAGAGGAGAGGAACTGACAGAGAGAAGTGAAACAGTGGAAAATGAAAATAGACTGGGGACGGTTTGGGCGGACGTGGAAGGGAAAACTATCCATGTAGAGATGCGGCGGGCGACCACGGCCGCTCGCCACTGGAATTTTTTTCAAAATTTGGATTTATTTGGCGCGGCTTGCCAAAATGTAGTTGTGGCGGGTTGGACGCAACGCCCGCCACTAGTTCGTGAGAAAGCAGTCGCGGGCGCTACATTACTGCCCGCCACTACACTCTCCATCCCGCGGGCTTATTTGGAAGAGGCTACCTGTGACGGGTGCTAGCTCGCGCCCGCCACTGGATTGTCTTTAGCTGTGGCAGGTACGTCTAGATACCCGCCACTGCTATTTTGGAAAAATAGCAGTGGCGGGTAACCTGCCCTGCCTGCCACTAATTACACTTCACCTATAGGGTTTTTTCCAGTAGTGTCAACAAAGAGAAACTAATACAGAGAACTAGTGGTGTAAAATTTCACTAAAAATGTCTTACTAGTACGCCCATTTTAAATATTTCAGCATAGCACTGATCAAATAGCAGGGGAGAGAGTATGAAGCATGGAACAGGCACATGCTTCGCAGACAAATCATGTAGAAGACAAACAGGATAAGATACCTTTGTTAGCACTATGAACCACATTATCTTCATCCTCCTCCTCAGTATCATGATCACCACCTCCCATGTCTAGCTTCTGCAAACACCAAGAAGAAGATATTTGTCACTAATTGCACCAACCTCTACATTGACAGCATCAAAGAGCTCAAGGTCAACCTCATACTGCATGTCATCAGCAGGGGCCTTTGCTGAGAAGTTGAAACGGCCATCAGGCTTCAACCAGAGCCTCACATCCTTTGCATCGGGCAGCTCAATCATCAAGTACACCTTCTCGGGCCTCTGCGCCCACTTAGTGCTCGGGTGGCGACTGCACACAGAACAAGGGGCTCTATGTAATCGTTATTGGTAATTAAGTTTGTGGTGTTGTACGAGTTGTGGTGTCATTGCTTTGGTTTAATTGCAGTGCTTTTGTTGAAGTTTTGGGAAAATGTTATCTTCTAAATAATGTTACCATGGAGGAAGTATATCTAAGAGATTTCATTCTAATTTTTTTCAATAAAGGGTGGACTTTATTAGCTTAAAACGAAGCATCAAGTGGATACAAACACAATGATCACACATCCGGCCTCCGCATATCTAAGATGTAGACAACCATAAAAAAATCTGTCGACAAATAGCAAAATCATACAGGACCCAAGCTATGCATAACCAAGAAAAAGAAGGAAAGACCCCAAAGTGATCCAAGCAGCATCAACGATCGACAAACTACAGGAAGGACCATATCGTCTCTTGACACCACAGGGACAACGAGGTTCTTCAATGGCAATGCCTTCAGGAAGGGAATGGTGATCAAGCGCCATTGTCACTGGATCCAACCATCTAAGGCTAGATTCTAGGTTTCCACCCTGAAGATTCAGTCCAAGCATATCTGAGCAATGCCTTTAACAAGGTAACGACGCAAAAACATCACCATTGCCAGGTATAACCAACTTTGGTCAGATCTAAGGTTTTCACCTCGGAGATCGAGACCAGGTACTCGAAAAGCACCACCAAATTTTAGGACTTACTTTGTAGTTTCTTGTATCATTGAACCATAGCATTGTGCATGTAAAGGTTCTCGTGTTTGAATAGAGGCACATATATTTACAAACAAAAACCCAACTCCACCCAACGCCATAAGTTCCCAGTCCTCTTGCAAGTACATAGTAACACTACCCTTGACCACTTCATCTTGCCCCTCCTAATATGCTCTATGATTACTTACACAGGGGGTGCATGTGCCAAAAATAATGAGATTTATAATTTCTCATAAATTTTTTTCTCTCGTGATCACCATCACAATCGTGTCTCACTCAATATAAATCACCTTAGCTTCTCTCATTTTTTCTCCTCGGAACACTGGCTATGAAGCTAGCACACAACACACTCATGTTCATCTGGAGACCTTAGCTCACCGTGCGCCGGCCCACTATATATGTAGTAGAGATATATATAGTCGTGCTTTGAGAGGGAGAGAAAAAAAACATGACACGTGTCATTGGTCATGAGTAATGGAGACTTGGGAGGCATCAAGAATTCTGGGCTACACGCAAATTCAAACGATCGATCCTTGGCAAAGGCCCCGTGCTGATGGAACGTTCCGAAACATACTAACCTTCACAGAGCAGCTAGAGGGGACTTTTCACCAGTCTTCCCATTGAGGGAGAAGGTCCAATACTCCAATGTGAGGAAGGTGCAGATTGCAGTGGAACTTTCTGTGGCATACAAGGAAGTTTGGTTTAGCAGGGTGAACTGGGTGCACAAAATTTAGTAGTAGTGTAGCAATAGCTAGTCATCATCCAGCTTCGCATTACAATGAACTATTATAACATTCTTTAGGTAGGAATCATTTATTCCAGATAACAAAGATCCATCGTAGTCCACGTGGATAGGATACTCGGCTCTCACTTAAGAGACCTGGGAGATGGAGCTATTTTTTGTTCATTACTCAGCTTTCACCTGAGAGACCTGGGTGATGGAACCAATTTTTGTTCATTTTTATTCTGTGAATTGTATGTGCTCATTTCCCTAAAAAAAATGTGTGTGCTCACAATCTCACCTTGTTTTTCAGGGAGCTTACAATCTCACCTGTCATTGAGGCTCTGCTTTATCTTCATTTTTGTTTTACTACGTTATTGCCCATGCATTGCAACGGGACATACATATTCTAATGGTTAAATACTAGTCGTGTCTAACATATATCTTCCTCGTAAATGATTGATTCCTTCCTGTGATAGTTGAAGTTGAGATAGAAATAGAGAGAGGATAGGAAGGATGACCGACAATGATTGATTCCTTCCTGTGAATTTATTATGTTACCAAATAGTTATCCATCGTGATTGATTCCTTCAAGTGAATTTATTGTGTTATAAAATATTTATTGCCAAAGAAGAGATCAATTACCGACTGAACTTATAGCATTACCAAATATTGATCTGATTCGACCGGCCATATAAAAACCATTATAAAAGAAAATTGGGATGGATGGAAAACAAGTGGAAGGATGGAGGTAATGTACACAGGAAGGGTGGAGGAAGGATGGGCGAAAGAAAAATTGATGTAAGATGGAACCCCACAACATTTTTAGGTAAAAATAAAAAAAAGTAGAGGTTTTTGTGTGATAAGAGGTTTATCTGATCTGATCTGCATGCACACATCTGAGGTGGAGGCCGAATGCATTCATCAGTCAGGGCATCTATCCTGATATGATAATGAGATGGATGAGAAGAAGAAATGCAGGGATAATGAGATGTATTAGAATGCACGCATAAATTAACACGTGAGCACTCTGGCTGGCTTTCATCCGTCTGTGAACGCTGCCCGCTTCTGCTCCTGCTTCTGCCTGCTTGTCGTTGAGTCCATCACTTGTGCGAAGAACTAAACAGTCCATGATCGAGTGTCTGTAGCGTTGTGCGCTTCTGCTTGCGGCAATAAAATGTTGGGTTCAACATGCAGACCATGGGAGTTTGTCTCTATCTCGAGTGCATGCACCTGAATGAACAGCCATGATGCATGTAGACACACTTGAGTTTGATGTTCGTTAAGCATGCAAGAAAAGTCTGAGGCAATGCCACACCACCAGACGCTTGTCTATCTGTTGCATGTATAAGCCCTAGACCGACATGTCACCTGAATGAACAAGCATGTAAGATCGACTCACCTGACAAACATTACCGTCTAGCACCTAACAAACAAGCAAATTGCTTTGTGATTGGCTTTGAAACCGAACAAACATGGAGTGACGGCATGCAGTAATCAGTTTGCCGTTCATTAAGTTTGTTGGGTTATAAAACTAATTGATACAAACTCAACACTACGTCCTCTTGCAAGGACATACCAAAGCTAAGAACCCACTTCATTTTAACCTCCTCACATGCTCTAAGAATACTTACAAACTGGGTATAGATGTGTTGTGGCCGGAGAAAGTAATGGGATCTATAATTTTTCATAACTTTTATTTTCTCACAATCAAGATTACGCTCGTATCTTACTCAATATATACATATCACCTTTGCTTCTCTCATTTCTCTCATAACAAACCTATGAAACTAGCACACAAGATATCGGAGTGGAGACCTTAGAATATGGTGGGCTTACCAAATATGTCATAGGCATATATAGTTGCACTTTCACATGGGTAGAGAAAATAATGACACATGTGACACTGGCCATGAGTAACGTAGGATTGGGAGGCATCAAGAATTCCAGGCTAGACGCTAATGCAAATGATCTAACCTAGGCAAAGGCCCCCTGCTGCTGCAGACATCAATAACGTCGCGACCTTCGCCCACCCTACCACGTTCCATGGTCACTTGTCGTCAACCTTCATGCAAATTTGTATGGCAGCTCTGGAAGCACACATAAATGATACAGTCATGAAATTTGTGGGCTCTTGTCCTCTTGCTGGGGGGCTGTGCTGAGACGATGGGTGATGCTCTGTAGCATGACCGACCCCTTCACCTCTGGCAAGACGCTCATGCGTGCATGGCTAGATTGTCTTGCATAGCTATATACACTGGTAGCACTAGCTAGCGAACTTCTTTCTTCTGGTCAGGTAAGAAGGTAGGAAGGAGCTGATGTAACGTGATCTTCAAAACTAGTCTACTTGTAACCGTATACTTGTATGCCTTGGAAGAGAAAAGAGAGAAAATTAGGCAGTTGAGTTCTTAATCCGAATATATGAAAGTAGGCATAGGTGGAGTCAAGTAACGGAGGCAGAGAACCCTCGACATTACTGTGTATTCCTGATATGATGATTGGCCCTGCTTGCAGTCTCTCGTGCAAAGTAAGTTGTTAGCTCGATGCAATTATTTCACTTTCAGGTGTGGCCGGGTAGAACTTTTCTTACTTATACTAGAAGCGCGAAGATATCTATAGTAATAACTACTCCCTCTGTACCGAAATATTTGTTGTTGGGGAAAACCAGTACATGTTCCCCAACGACAAGTATTGTGGTACAGAGGGAGTAGATTTCAATCTAGCACATTAACATCAAATTGAGTCTAAGGTGTCGTGGTCAGATTTACGGTGAACTATCATAATTACATTGGAGTAAGTAAGATTTCATTGCAAGAGGACTGTCTAATGTAGATCCATGTACTTTTTCACTGGGGCCCTTGTACCTGAAGCACTAAGATTGACGCATGTTTGTTACTAAATTTTGGTCTATCACAACTGTAAACTGTAATTAAGGTTATGATTAGCATTACAGCTGAAGTACGATGATAGTCGTGGTTGCCTAACCAAAATTCGCCTATCTTATTCATTCATGTGGCTACTGTCGATCAATTCAGCACAACATGTTGCTGTGCTTTAGCTGCTTATTGTGTTTGCGGCAAGACCAAAGCCATGCTAGCAGGCCACGAGAGCCTGCCTGCTTGTCTCTGTCTTTGTCAATCTCGCATAACGTACAACTCATGGATGCATCATTCTATGTCGATCTAATCCACCATGTATGTAGACGTGCATGCACGCACCTGAATGGAAAAAATGTTGATGCAAATGCAGAGTGAAATCAAAGAACAGAGTTGGATGGCCTCCCGTATACGTGTCCGCGGATGATTCTAGACCAGTCCGACGACAAATATTATGTCCGTTTTCTGGTCGGCATTGGAGATGCCCGAATTGCACGTCATCTAAATCACACCATCCATGAGGAGTAGTACATCGGTGACTGGTGGAGGCATCTCTTTACCATTTTGCCGATTCACGTTGTTAGTGCGGTCAGTGCGCTGAGCTCAACTTGTTTAGTGCACTCGAAAGGGATTGATGCATCATAACTATAGGAATCCGAGGGATTGATGCTCTTTTTGTGATACTATATGTTGAGTCCGCTAACCATTTACTTTCCGGCTCCATTGAGGATCGTTCAGTATATATAGGGGGCAGAATTGGGCCAGTTATAGGGACTTAATGTGGCCCTAATTCACTTTGGCAATCTCTACCTTTGTTATATACTACTTTTTAATTCTGATGGGACGTAATAATAAAGTAATTTTTGATAGACATGTGGTGCCGCAGGGCTACTCGGGGAAGAAGACAATACTCCTTTCCAAGGAGGAGTGTGTTTTCTGATGAGTGAGGCTTGAAAGCTAGCGAACCTGATGAAGCCATCAGACAATACTCCTATCCACGAGTGATTCGCATTTGTTGATACCTGAATTTGTACTGAAGTTATTCACAAATTGTATCTTGCTAGAGGATATGTTTGCTGTGCTGCACAAAAACTTGTGGGAAATTTGTACTAGTTATTTTTTGCTTCTCTGAACTGTTTATAATGGCAACAAGTTTTTGCCTTGTGGCAGAAGCTTCGACGTCGAGCTTATGTGGCGGGGTTTCTTGTTGGTGCCCCATCTCGCTTATCTCTCTTTCTTTCTTCCTCTTGCTGGTTTGTAAGATCAAAATTGTATAAGTTATTTCTATTGAGCTATTGATGGAAAGGGGGTTCACCCAGTTGAAAAAAGGGGATGTGAGTTGATGATCATCTCATACTCATTGATATATAATCAAGTACTGTCTTTCTTAGTCGCATGATACTAAATAATAAACAATTCTTCTAAAGTGTATCTAAGATATTTCAATGTAATTTTAGTTTAATGAGTTACTTCGTAGTTTCTAAGATTTTTTTTATCAAAAGCATTGTACCTGCAATAGTTCTCGTGTTTGAATAAGCGCAAAATAGTTCTAAAAAGAAAAACTCAACACTACCCGCCGCCATAATTTCCTAGTCCTGTTGCAAGGACATACCAACCATACTCACGACAACTTCATCTCGCCCCTCCGCACATACTCTATGATTACTTACACAGTGGTAATGTGACACCCTGGTTTTCGCTCCTTGTTTTTTTCCTTCGCGGGATTTGACTCCCGTCTTTTTTTCGGTGTTATCGGATTTTCTCTTGCCTTTGGGTATATGAAGATGGTCATTTAGTCTTGCCTTTCCTATCTAACCAGAGACTCTCTCCGTTACAAAGGAACCCCAATTTCCTTTGATCTGTTGCCTCCCAAACTTTTTCCCAGTGATCATCCCACATCTATAAACCATGGATATGCAAAAATATTGCCAAGTCATTTGCAATATTTTTCATTTAAAATTAATTCTTTTTTCTGCCAGTTAAAGGAATTAAATCCAGGAAAACATCTATCCATCTCCAAAGTTCATGAAAACTTGTGGAGATATTATTTGTGATCATATTGAGCTCCCATAAAAATATTGGCAATAATTAAATAAGGGAAATTGCATTTTCCTATTTAAAGCCAATATTACATTTTGGGCACTTTCTAAAGGAGCAACTATTTTGGTAGCCAGGAAAAATACCAAATAATTTTTGGAGCTTCTCCTATCCATATATTCACCATTTCCATCAAGATCCCAAGTTCCACGGATCAAAGTTTGAGTGCATCATCATATTCTTGTCTCTGGGCCTATTTTGAGGTTGTGAAGCAACTATATTTTATATTGCTTCAAAAATCTTGAAATTAATCCAGGACCTCACTCTCCTCATATTATGAGACCATGCCCAAATTCACATCATTATATCTAGCCAATTTCTCCCAAAAATTCCATCTAGTTTCTGTCCAGATTCAAGCTCTGTGAAGGAAGTACCACTTTGGCATTTCCAAATGAGCTGAAATTTTCCCAGTACGTCCATATCTCCAAATCATCACCCTACACCAAAATTCAGCTCATTTCACCAAGCCATTTGAGCACAACATCAATATTCAGTTTCTGGGCCAGATTTGGCATTTCAAAGGAACTGTATGCAAAACTGGTCCAAATGACCTCAAATTTGGCAAGCATCTATTCCTTCCTACCACATTTCCCTGTGACAACTTTTCCAGCTCGTTGGCATGTTGTTCTGACCACAACTTCCTCCCCAAGTTTCTGACCAGAAACTGTTCTGGATCCTCTTGATCACTCTGGAGCCTTCCTGGTCCATCCAATGTCATAGCTTACCTATTTGATCAGTGCCTGTCATGTTTGACAAGGTGTGGTGGCCAGAATGGCACTGGAGCGCGTCGTGCACGTGGTGACCGCGTGGACAGCAGGCAGAAACGGTGCTCTGTGGCACTGTTCTCGTCGTGCAGCTCACTCCGGTCAGTCCCCGCTTATCCCGGCGTGTCCAGCAGCTCTCCTGCGTCCACGCATCCCTCTCCCGTAGCTTCTCCACTCTTCTTTCTTCTTCTCCACGCCGCGGCGAGTCCCGCCGAGTCACTATCCCGCCCGTGACGTCGTCGTCTTCCTCCCTCCCGTTGGCATCTTCCTCCTCGAGCCGTCCCCTCCCTCTGTGAACGTCAGGTCGGCACCACTCTTCGAGCGCCACCTCGCCGGAATGCCGCCAAGGCAGCGAGCTCCCGAAGCCTCGGTTGTCGCCGAGAAGCCGCCGCGGCCGCTTATAAAAAGGCCCTCCCCGGAGCCTCCCCGTCCACCCCCGAGCCCATCAGAACTCTCCTCTCCCTCCAAGGAACCCCCCCGAACACCCCAACCCGTCGCCGAAGCCCCTCCTAGCCTCCCACTGCCGCCATGGCCGCCGCCACCATTCCCCTAAATTCGCCGCCTCTGGCCTTTCCCCGCCTCCGTCGAGTCCACCACTGGACTCCCCAGTCGCCGTAGACCACCTCCGCCTCCTTGCCCAGCCTCCCCGACCACCGGAACCCCGCCTTTGCCGCGGCGCCGCCGCCCACGGCCGCCGTTGCCGCGGCCAACTCCGGCCAACCCCGGTGCCCTCGTCACCATCCACGGGCACGGGGTGGAGCGGTGCACCCATCCCCGGCGGCGCTCAAGGCCGTCGTGGTCTTCCGTCGCCGGCGTCGGCGAGGCCGATACCTCTGCTGCTCTCGGTCGGGGCAGGAGAGAGGAGGAGGAAGGAGAAGGCTGGAGGAGAGAGAAGGAGGCGTGGGGCCCAGTCGTCGGTGACTGGAGGCCGCCACGTCAGCATAAGTGGAGACGCCCTCCCGAGTAGCCGCCTCCCCACTCTGAAGATGTATTCCCGCGAATACGCTTTCTATTTTACTCAGCCGGCCGAAAAGGTTAAATTGCGGACGTTCACCGGTTTAGAGCGAAAATGAATACATTCTTATTCATTTTCTACCTAAACAACGAACGGCCACAACTTTTTAACCGCCACTCCGATCGAGGTGATTCCAAAGCCCACTTCTTCAGTTCGTCGAGCCCGTTCCGATAACATCACTTTCACCATGTTGACACTTTCTGAAAATGATCATTTTGCCCTTGCCCTTCTATCAGCCCTCCGAGAGAGAACCCTTTCCGGCGAATTTTTCCGCGAGCTTCCCGCACTTCTCCCGGAGTATTCCTTCACCCCCGGGCAAGCCGACCATCTGATATATGCCCTAAAGCATTGCTCTGTGTTATTCTTGCTTGTTTAATTAATGATTATGCCTGTGTTAGAAATAATTAAATTCCTGCTAGTTTGAACTTGTTATTTACATTACCTGCTAATGTTCACCAGATTATCGCACTAGTGACTCGTTGTGACATATATGGAGATCGGTTGTTATGTTACATCATGCATGGTTACTGTTATTGCAATAATAAAGAAATGTGCTATAATGACAACAACCTCCTCCGTCGGCTGGATCAAGTCATAGTGTCACCTATCCGGACTCATCAGTGCAACCACATTTGCCGGTATGGGATGGCCCTGACTTAGTCTATTGTCTTGCCTCTTGTCGGTACCACCAAATAGGGAGGGTTATGCGTGCGTGCTGCCCTGATCAGGTAGACGACGATAATCCTGTGAGCCCAGTTTGGTTATGTGCGCACGTTCCCGTTTGGGACAGTTTTGTTTGGCCACGACGGTGGCAGGTGTTACGGGGTGACACAGGGGCCACCCAGGACATGACCCTGGGAGGGTATGATTGTTGGTGGGACCGTAAGAATGCCGGGCAATAGACCGAGTTTTGTTGGAGCAGCACTGGTCCACCCGAATGGAAACATGTACTAAAGTACGAGGCCAGGCGCTCCATGGTGTGGGTAAAGTGCACAACCTCTGCAGAGTGTAAATCTATTCGAATAGTCGCGTCCTCGGTCATGGACAGTTCGTGTAGGCCCTTATTTGGTCTGTGTCGAATCTGGAGGAGCAAGCTGTATATAATGTTATTGCTAAGACTAAACCAGAGAAATGGTAAGGTTTATCAGACTTGCAGTACAGATGCATGGACATCAGATGATGTCAGAGGTATGACTGCTAGCCATGTGATGGCTATGAGATGAGCGGTTGGATGACCGCAAAGCTTGGATCAGATTTGGATCGTGAGCATATTCGGAGTTCGGATCATTTACCTGATATACTTTACTTTACTGCATTTACTTCAGTAATTATCATGCTAGATATTCCTGCTATGGCATGATGATTAATGCTACTATATGTTTAATCTTGCTAGATAATCCTGTCATAACATAATAGTTAATACTATTAAGATATTAAGTGCATGCTTGAATGCCATGGATTGCATTGCTTGGTGTATATGTTGGTTTGGTTTGCTTGCGAGTACATTCAAAAGTACTCAGCGGCCTTCAATGTGGCCAGGTTCACCTAAGGATCCGACGTTCGCTAGCGAGGAGCCGGAGTGTTCACGGGCTAGAAGAGTAACCCAGTCAGATCCCTGTGGATTGGAGCCGCACCAAGACCATGCTGCCTTAGATAGAGCTTTTCCGCTGCCATCACCCTTGTAAAACATCATGTAAGACTTATATATCCTTTAATAGAAATGTCTGTGTTCATGATACTTGTTGTAAAAGGGCATGCCAGAGTGATTTCCTGGACTGGTATATGCGGTGACCGTCTGACTACAGTGGTATTCAGGCAGGACGCCACAGGTAAGGTGTGCCAAAAATAATGAGAGTTAATTGTTCACTTTTTTTTCTCACGGTCGACCTCACACTCATATCCTGCTCAATATATATCACCTTCGCTTCTCTCATATTTCTCCTGAGGACCCCAGCTATGAAACTAGCACACAACATGCCCGTGTTCATGTGGACACCTTAGCTCATGGTGCACCGGTAAACTATATATGTCGTAGATATATATAGCCGCGCTTCGAGAGGGAGACAAGAAAAATCATGACACATACATCATTGCTCATGCATGGGTAATGTAGGCTCGGGATGCATCAAGAATTCCACGCTACACGCTATATCAAGCATCGTGAAAGCCCCTCTTCTGGTGCGCTGGTCCTCAACATCACGACCTGTGTCGGGCAGAGTACAAGAGAGTTTTCACTGGACACCTCGTGGAGGGAGAAGGTCACGGAGCTCTTATTCAATTTGAGTGGCGCCGAAGAAGTTTGGTTTACCCGGGTGAACTAGGCGCTCAGTGTTCAGTAATTGTATAGCAGTAGCAAGCCTGTTGTCTTCATCTTCAGGGCGACGGAGTGTTTTTGATTCCCTTCTCTTTTGCTAGTTGTTACCTGTCACTGAGGCTACGTTTCATCTCCATATTTGTTTATCCTGATATGATAACGAGATGGATGAGCAGAAGTAAAGCAGGAGACATGTGACGTGTATTAGAATGCATGCACAAATTAACAAGTCAAGACTCTGGCTGGCCGGCTATCGGTCCGTCCGTAAACCCCCTGCCCGCTTCTGCTTCGGCCTGCACGTACACCTGATGAACAAAGCCACGATGCAAAGCCAGCTGCACATGAACCATTTGGCATGGCCTGCTCCCGGCTGAACAAGTGACAACAAAACATTGCCAGCCTCGTGAAATAAAATACATACATAAAGAAAAATGTTGATCTGTTATATGCACACTGCCGTATGCAGTACAGGTGCCATAGATACTTCTGATGAGCGCTCTTTACCATTTCGCTTAGTATAATCGCAAGTATGGCATCTAAATCACACCATCCATCATTGGAGGGGAGCACTAAAGCGGTGACTAGTGATGCCATATCTTCACAATTTTGCCGATTTGCGTTGTTAGTGCATCCAGTGCGCGCTACGCTCAACTTATTTGGTGCAACCGAAAGGGATTGAGGCATCTCATACGTAGGAATCCGAGTGGATCTCGAGACACTCTTTGCTCTTCACTGAATGATATGGCTTACCATGTTCAGAATGGCAGCAGAAGGATATCTAGGCCCCTTAGAAGATGTTATAATCTAGAATATGCATGAAGATGTTATAATCTAGAATATGCATGATAACTAAGGACGAGTAACTAAATGGTTCTTTGTTATAATCTAGAATATGCATGAAGATGTTATGAAAGAACATTTATAATGTTTGGCTTCTTATTTTTTATATGTTTATATTTTAAATTGGTTGGAGTATTAAGTTGATTATCATGTGACCATCATGCATGATGGGCCACTAATCCATAGAAGCAGTCTCAAATTTCTTGCTAACATGCCTTGGCCGATAAGAACTTAAAACAGACGTGTTTGCATTCCTTCCTGGCTCACTCGCTCTAAGATTACATGCAAAGTGGTAGGTGCACAGTAGTGAGAGTAAATAATGAGAGATAAATATCAACAAACTACTCACTCCTGTATTTCCATATAAGGTCTCTTATGAAACACATAGACATTACAACTCAATTGGGCTAGATATTTATCCCACCTTCTTTTTAGGACCCTCAGAAGGTAGCACACATTATACTTTTGAGGAGAGCTCAGGATGCACCAAGAATCGTACACTAGTAGACATGTGATTTCATTAGAATTCACATAAGTCAATCAAAGAAATTAATCATGACATACTTTGGCAAATCATGAATGATATGTAGGATTGGGAGACATGGAGAATTGCATGCTTCGTTCATCGCACATGACATTTTAGTAATAACAGAGTGTTGCGGCACATGATTGGCAACAAGACAAAGTTATTCACATTACATGCTACTCTAGTCACGTTTCGCAAAACAAACTGATCAAGGTTGCTTCGATGGATTTCCAGCGGGAGGCTGGTTATCATGAGTCGATCTTGGAAAAGACATCTTGAGGAGTTGCTATGCAGAACAAAATGCAAAAGAAATAGTTGTTTCGATGTCTGCATATACAATACTAATCAAAAATATTATTTAGAAAGAAGGCCTTGCAACCAACCGTAGAACGCAAAATTATTAAATTGCGTTGTAGTTGGCTTTGAAGTCGATGTATAGTCATGGAATGAGGGCATGTAGTAACGAGTTTGTCACACATTAAATTGATGGGTTTCTAGAACCATTCGGTACAAACTAGACACTCCTCGAAGATGCATAACTGCCATCGGGGTCCTTGGATGCTTGTGCGTGTATTCAAAATGTATTTTCAGGTGTGGTCCTCAACGGCAAATTTCTGGTGGTGGGCACGATGTCGTATGTTGTTGAAAATAAAAGGCATCTGGTTCTTCCCATCATGCGACGATACTTCACCGGATGACACCATGGAGATAGGGTTATGTTTTCTCCATCAGTTCGGTGCAACTAACATTGTGGAGTTTTAGGTTTGTGTGCTCGCGGGACCGAACTTTTGGACTTATTGTTGAGTTTTTATCAGTGTGTCTTGGTACTTTTTTTGGTTTAATATTTTGTGTAGCTACAGTTTTTCCTCGACACTATGATGAAGATCTTGTGATTCGATAGCATGAACTTCTAGGGTATCATCCCCGGCACAAGTCTATTCATGCCTTCCCATATTTTTGGATGCTCGAATAAAGTGTATCTACGAAACCTTTATTGGTAATCAAGTTCGTGTAGTGCTACAAGTGGCCGTGTTGTTGGTCCGGTCTAATTGCAGTGTTTTGTTGAAGCCCTGGGAATTTTTTTTCTTCCAAAACATATTACCATGGAGAATGTATATATGAAAGATTTCATTGTAATTCTAAGTTTTAGGAGTAACTTTCCACTTTCTTCTATAATGGTTCTCGTGTTTCAATAAAGTTACAGTAATTTTGTAAAAAAATCAACACTACCCACCAGCACAAGTTCTTCATCCTCTTGCGGGGACATACCAACACAAGTCGCGGCCATTTCATCTCTTAGCTCCTCATATGCTCTATGGTTACTTGTACAGTGTGTTTGTGTGCGAAAATAATTAAAGTTCTAACTGTTCAGAAGTATTATTTCTCCCACAATCAAGATTACTCTAGTATATGACTCAATATATATCACCTCTGTCAGCTTCTCTCATTTCTCACCTAGGAACCATAACTATTGATCTAGTACATTACCCATGTTGCGCTTCGACATGCAGAGAAAAAAATAGGATGGCACATGTGCGTTTGTCATGGGTAATGTAGGCTTGGTAGGCATCAAGATTTGCAGGCTACACACGCTAATTAAAATGATTAAGCCTGGGCAAAGAACACTGCTGATGTGATTGTCCTCAGCGTCGGGATGTGCGCTGGGCAGAGTAGACAAGACTTTTCACCTGTCTCCTCGTCGAGGTAGAAGAGGGAGAAGTCAAGAGCTGTGGTCCAATGCCAACCTCCGGGAGGTGCACACTACAGAGACACTTGCTGTGGCATACGAAGAAGTTTGGTTTACCATGGTAAACCAGGTGCTCTGGATCAAATACACTCGACCCACTGTCTATATTTGTGAAGAACTACATAGATACTATCTTTGCCAAGTTTCCGTATTGGAATAGGACGAAAGGCGCTGATCAATTTGTCGTTGCATGCCATGACTGGGTATGTTTTCTTCCCTGTCTGCGTATCTGAAGAATCTTTGAATAGTCATCTAAAATAGTAGTTTCAAATAGTACACCTTTGTTTAAGTCAATTGTTGTAAAGCAGATATGTTTACATGTGAAATGAAATCAGTATCGAAAGACGAGGAGACAAACAAATAGGAGAAAGGCCCCCCGCATCGCTTCGTCCCCAGGGGCGACACCGGCGGCCAACCCAGTCCACCGAGGCAGCCCCTCCACCCCCTCCTCCCCCTCGTCATCGCCGGTGCCTCATGGGGGAAAGCTCGCGTGGAGCGGGCGGTGTTAGGGTCTCTTCATTTAAGCAACCTCAAACAATACTACATATAAATTCAGTAGGAGAGGATGGCTCATCATTTTTGTGTTGGCAAAACAATACTACAATTCATTCAGTATCTGATAACAATACTATATGTTCATTCAGTAGGACAAATATCTGATAACAATGGTTTTGGAACTGTACACTACGGTCGTAAATCAGAGAAATATTCAAGAAATTTTGATATAGACATAGTCTTCTTTACATCTTGGTACCCCAGTTGTTACGTGTTGACATGTTTATATATGCTACTCAACAAATACTGTTGGAGATATAGACATCGTGGTTGTATATGCTCTTATGCGCCTAAAGGTAGCCATACTGTACGTAGCGCTCACATCCCCCTAACGGAGTTCCAATGTGGGCCGACCCAAACGTTTTGGGAACCATTTAGAAATTTCCATCGGTTTCTATGTCTATTTCTCTTCTATTTTTGGCAGATGTTCTTTCCATTTTTTTCTTCTGCATTTCTCTTTTTTAGTTTATTTATTATTTATTTTCGTTTTCCAGCTTTCACTATGTAAAACATAAGATTTTGAAGAGTTTAAAAATTCGAAACATATTTTTAAAAATAATTAAAAAATTAAAACCCCCAAATACTTTTTTCAGAACCATGAACATTTTTTCAAATTCGTGTTTTTTTTATAAATATACGTTTTTTCTGAATTCATGAACATTTTTTAAATTTTTGAATATTATTTCAAATTTACAGTTTTTTTTGTAATTTATGATTATTTTTTCCAAATTCATGATTTTTTTGTCAAATTTGGGAAATCATTGGAATTCACCTTTTTTTCAAAAGATCGCAGACATTTCAAGTCCGTGAACATTTTGTGAATTTGTGATTATTTTTTAAATTCAACAATATTTTTAAAATTCTTGAATATTTTTTTGAATTCATGAACATTTTTTTATTTCACCAATCTTTCTGAAAACTAACTAAAAAACAGACCAGATTTTTGAGAGATCGGACAAGCAGCAGCAGCAACAAAAGAATGTGCAAAAGAACAGTTACTCAGCGAAGGCGGGGTGAATAAGCGGACCAGCGAGTGTGGGGGTGGGTGTTCGCTTTACCAGCTGTATGGCGCTTACGGGGCTGTAGACGAGGTCCCCCAAGATGAGAAAACCCCCTTTCGAGTGTCTACTTCTATGTTCAGAGAAGCCACTCACCCCCCGTCCCAACACTACCTGCGCAATAAATTCTTGGCCCTCCTGCGAGGAAATACCAACACTACTTGCGACCACTTCATTTCTCTCCTCCTCACATGCTCTAATTAAGGTTGCTCACGCAGTGTGTACGTGCGCCGGAAATAGTGATATTTATTAATTGTTCAGAAGCTTTTTCTTCTCACAATCAAGATCATACGTACATGTATCTGCCTCAATATATATCACCTTTGCTTCTCTCAATTCTCTACTCAAAACCCTGTGAAGCTAAAACACGACATACCGTTATGCCTTGTAGGAACCTTAGCTCATGGTGCACTTTCACATGCAGAGGAAAAATGGATTAGACAGATGTTCGTCATCAGTAATGTAGGCTTGGGAGGCATAAAAAATTCTTGTCGGGGAGATATATCGGGACAATAATCGATGCCTGGTTCCATGCCCTGCCCCTTCACCTCCAGCTAAACAACAGTACTTGAAAGGCTAGATTGTCTGGCAAAAGCTATGTACACTTATACACCACATGTTCAATGTGGTGTGATCAGTAGTTTTCCTTCCTGCCACCCTAGCTATCTGACACACAAATCAGGGGCTACATACGCAAAAAAGGGGACGTGGCTTTAGATTACTGCTCGACAATTCGTATTAGTGAAGGAAGTGATTCTCATTTGGCCCAGTAGATAACCTACAAAAAGTTTGTGATCTTTGTCCTGTTAAAAACACGATCGTTCCGACAGTTCCAAATCGCCAAAGTAATGCACAAACTTCTACACGAATTCGTGTGAAAGTATTGGTCTCAACCCGACCTAACCAGCTACCAAACAAATTGGAGATAGTATTAGAAGGAGGTACGTTAATTGACACATGTATTGTTCGCCACACTAACTTGGCTAGTGGGCAAGTGACAAACAAATGTTGAATCGTTTCGTCATGATCACAAAAGCAACACCGTTGACTCCCCTCCCACCAACATTTCGCCAAATTGTCATTTGTTAAAATCACTCCCTTATGCACAAACCACATAAAAAACTTGACTTTTAAAGGGACCTTTGTTTTCCGGATATGCATAGACCGGGGGATCGGATGATTATTTTATGAAGTCCACATACATAGATTTAACTGAGAACACACCTAAAACCGAGAGTTTTCATTGGAATACATCTGGCTCATTAGATAAGTCAACCTCCATCAACCTATGCACTAAATGAAGCCATCGATCCCTTCGTTCCCACACCAGTGCCTGCATGAACTGTATATCTAGAGGATCCTAACCTAATATTATACTCACAAATGCGTCTTTACGTGATACACTACTATAAAGCGTTACTGTAGAGCCAGAGGCATCTCCCCCTGCCAAGTTTCCTCCTAGAATCTAGCAGTGCGCCCATTCCCAATAATGATTTGCCCATGTTAAAGAATGCAACCTCAATTCTCATCAACCCTTAGAGACCAGCAATAAAGGTCTTCTTCAACATAATATAGAATATGCTCCAAAAAAGATATGGAAGATAATATTACAAAGTTTGACTTCTTGAAAATATACACCTTTTATTTAGGAACAGATGAAGTATCAAGTAGCTTCTCTTGTGACCTCCATGCATGATGGGCCACAAATCCCTAAATTTCTGCCTATTCGCTATCACATTCTGCCGTGGACGACAAGAACTTAAAATTGACACACTCCATTCTTATATCCTCACTAGCTCTAATATTACATCCAAAGTGGTAGGTGCAACATAGAGAGAGAAAATAATGAGAGATAAAGATACATAAACCGCTCACTCCTATGGCTCCATATAAGTTCTCTTATGCAACCCATCAAGATTACACTTGAACAGTGGTCGATATTTATCACAACTTTTCTCTACCAGCTTCAGCTATCTCAATAAAATATTAATAGGAGCCTCAAGAGGTAGCACATATTATACTCGTGAGGAGATCTCAGGATAGCAGGTGTGTTGTATACTCATATGAATGTGATTGCATTAGGATCCATCACAGTTGTGTCAATGGCACAAGTTAATCACTACAGGCTGCTACAAATCTTGGATAATATGTAGGATTGGTAGACATGGAGAATTACATTTTGCGCTGATCCCAGTTAATATGAAAATTATTGGGGCGCGGGATTGGAAATGAGCCAACATGGTTCTGTTAGGTTTTGCTGAAACTCACCTCGTGACATGACTCCCCGGAGTTCACCCAACCCAAGAGCTTGTTTGTCTTGTCATGCTCCTCAATACTGGCCGAGGAGGGTAGCTCAAGATGGATTTCAAGCGCGAGGTGGTCTCTTCGTCAGCATAACCTGAGCTGGCAAAAGACAAGGCTGTTTCTTTCGACTGCAGGCTCACACCAAATTGGACGCGTGAGCTTGCTGCCTGGCGCCAACGAGCTGACCAAGAGAGCAACCAAACATGCCCGAGAGAAGGAATAGTTGCTAGGCATATAAGAAAATTCGAAGAAAAAAGTTTGTTCTGATATGTGCATGCACAAACATTATAATATTATTTTTTTCGAGAAGGGGTAATCCTGTGCACAATAGTGATGCACATGAACCATATTGTTTACGCACGTGCAAGCTAGCACACAGGCACCTGAATTGATCTATAATAGCACTAGCACATGTATATACATATACACGTGAACCTGGCCTGCGGAACCTCTTGGCAAGAAGAGGCACAACACGAATCGATGGATTGCAACAGACTCTGCTTCTACTTGATGCGCACCACTGCCACCTGTCGATTGCCGAAGTTTGAAGGAGATAGGAGGAAAACTGCAAGTGACTGAGAGAGATTAAGGTATGTTTCACAATCAATTGAAGAAAAATGATTCAGTGATGTTCAAGTATCCATGATTTTTGTGCTATCTACATTAGTAATGAAGTACAAGTTCAGATCATCCATGATTTTTGTGCTATGCTTTTTTTAGTAGTACTGATCATGTTTTGATTCAAAGAAGAGGTGACAATGCTTTTTGAATTTTTATCTCAGTCGTTCTACTGTTCTGGCTATGGAGCACTTGATAATAGTAACTGTCCAAAATACCAGGTATGTATCTGTGTGAACAAACTATATAGATATATGTATATAAGATGTATATATCTTGTTCCTGTTTTTGTTATGAGACAGTGAGTTGCATTTATTTTAGCGCACATTTTACTTTGAGTTTGAGATTGCCCCCCCCCCCCCCCCCCCCCCCACTGATTGCTCGTCACGCTCCGCCACTGGCCGCAATGGATGCAAGTTGCATGAACCAAAAAGTACGAGTACTCTAACTAACCTCGATCTTCAATGATCCCCCGACGTGGAGTATCTGCACCCGAGCTCAAATGCTCCCTGGTGAACAGTGAAATCAGTTAAAAAAATGCTGAAAATTCAAAAAATTCTGAATTTTTTTTTTGTAATAACTTTGACAGATGTTTTATGTGCTTGCAAAATTTTATCATAAATGGACATTTTTGGAAGTCGTGGAAAAAATACAAAATCGATGCTCCAAAACTGCTATTTTTTAAAGCATTTTGGAGTACTGATTTTGTCTATTTTGCCATGACTTCCAAGTGTGTCATTTCGTGATAAAAATTTTTAAGCATAGAAAACATTTTTCAAAGGTTACCAAAAAAAATTCTGAATTTTTTGAATTTTTTTCCCATTTTACTGTTCACCCGAGCTCATTTGAGCTCGGGAGCAGAAGGACACTTTTGATGATCCCCCTCTCTCTCTCTGTAGCTACGTGCTGTTCATGTATCACTGTACGAATTCTTAATTCGATGGCTGTGCTGCATGCATGGTGGCTAAGAGCAACCTCACAGTCGCTAAATCAGTCTGCAGATTGCCACAATAACCGTCAGTGTATTTATCTGTTGGCAAAAGCTCCATCCTGTCTAGTGGCGGTTCGGTTCGTTACGGCATGTAGTAGTAATCCGTTGATCATTTATAAAAATGGTGGGGTTGTACAAAATATTTAATACAAACTCAAGACTACCGTAAGTTACCGGTCCTCGTGCGAGGAGCCAAGGACATACGAATGTTACACATATCCATTTCATCTCTCCCCTCGTCACATGCTGTACAGTTACTTGCACAGTGTGTAGGTGTGCGAAAATAATCGGAGTTATAATTCTTCAGAACGTTTTTTCTCTCCTACAATCAAGATCACACTAGGATATACATCACCTCCGCCTCTCTCATTTCTCTCCTACTAACCATAGCACATGACATATGTACCGTGTGGAGACCTTATTTATGGTATGCCGGCTAACTAGATATGTTGCACAGTGCGTAGTTGTGCAAAACTAACGCGAGTTATAATAGTTCAGAAGTTTTTTTCTCTCTTACAATCAAGATCACACTGGTATATGACTCAATATATATGACCTTCACTTCTCTCATTTCTCTCCTCCGAACCATAGCACATGACATACGTTCCCGTGCGGAGACCTAACTGATGGTACACCCGCTAATTATATATGTTGTAGATATATATAGCTGCTCTTTCACAAGCAGAGCAAAAAAAAAAGAGGATGGCACGTGTGTCATTGGTATGGATCATATAGGCTCGGGAGGCATCACGAATTGGAGGCTACACACTCATTCAAACGACCAAGAATAGGATTTTTCTCCCAGATGGTCTGTTCTCTTATCCTGGCACCATTTCAGTTGATGGTGGACTGATTGACACCGCCAAAGACCATGAGGGTGCTTTGCGGCAGTCTTTACTAACCAAGCTATCACGGGATGGCGCCTAGGCACATGATAGTTCAGACAGTGCACCTGTGGAAAATGAAGCTCTCTACGCTCAGCCCAATCAACCCCCTTGAGCTTTCCTGCTTGCCAAAACAGTCACCGCTGAAGAAGATCAGAAGCTCCGATGAAAAGCTGGCACAAAATGCTCTGATGGCACTGCTGACGCACCGTGTGGCTGGAGAGTTTTGAGTTTCATACATGTGCACTTGTGTTTACCTATTCCCTGTCTCCGCTGTTTTAGTTTGTGGCTTGCAGCTGTAAGGATTTCTAGCAGTCGAGGGACAAGGTCCCAGAGATGTGGTCAAACGTGATGAACGTGTAGACTGCACCGGTACTTCCTATAACATACCAAGATGTTTGTATCTCGCCCTGTATCTCTACTACTTGTAGGCTCTCCTTACCCTACCCGCCAAGCCTCCCTCTCCCTCCCTTCTTGTCTCGCCGCCGCCGGACGGTCCCCCCTGGCAAAGCACGGGCCGGCCCCAGGGAAGGTGGCGGCGGGGCACCTGTCTCCCCCGTCGTAGTGTGAGGTTGTGCGGGCGTGCGGCTCATGTGGAGTGTGCGCGCGGAGCGGCACTGCTGTGGCGAGGTCGGTCATGCGGCAGCTGCCGGGTAGCACAGCAGCTCGCGGCGCCGGTATGACCTGGCTTTGGCCTGGAGGTCAGCCTCCTGCCTGTTGGTCTGGATGTGGCGAAATTTCTCCATGATTTATGGCCTTGGGTGCGGGCGGCCAGAGAGGGGATCGGCTGGAGGCTGTTGTCCCGGATGCGGATCTAGTGGCGGCCTGTTTGTCAACGCGACGGGAGGCCGAGCGCGGCTGACCAAGGGAGACATCGAGCAATGCCTGTCGCCGGCAGGTGAATCCGCCAGCGGATGCTACGCACAACGTCTAATGCAGATGTGTCAAGTTATGCCTACTACCTGCAGGTGCTGCACGGTGGCTCTGGCGGAGGTGTCATGTATAGCATGTTGCTGCTGGATCGAAAGTGGTGCATTAGTGGAAGAAGGCAGGCGGTATGGGTCGTCTTTGTCTTCCGGTGTCTTCTCCAGAGTTATCGAGGAATCGGTAGCCGGATAAGGGATGATGATACAGATGGCTTCAACGATGAGTTTATGCACTCCGGTAAAAGGCTATGTCTACACGCGGCTGGTCGTGTCCTTGCTGAAGGTGGTGGATTGAAGGTTCACTTTGGGGATGAGAATCCTGATTTCTACCTTGGATTAGACTCGCCATCATCGATGCACGTGCATCGATTCCTTCTTGAAGGCGTAGACTAGTAGTTGTGTATTTATTTGTATTGATTTTGTCTTGTATAATAGGGTTAGTGACTATCTGTTGGAGTTACTATTGCGAGGCATGCGGCCTCGGGTTTTATTTTCGCTTTATTTCCGAGTCGATGTTGGACGCCTGCTGGATTTTACAGTCTTAATAATATATGGCGTGCATCGTTCGTTCGATGCAGAGGTCACATGTTAATCTCCTTTTCAACAAAAAAAAACTCAAGAAGTTTGGTTTAGCATGGTGGTTCTCAGAGTTCAGCAGCAGTGTGATAGTCGCTAGGAAGCTATCACCCACCTTCATAATGAAGTGAACTACTATAGCATTGTTTATATAGGAAACCATTGTTTTATCAGACAGTGACGGTAACTGTCTTGCTCACAATTTCACATACCGTTGAGCCTTTGCTTCATTTTCATTTATGTATTATTTTTGTGTGACACTGAGCCTGTCAGATATGACCTCCAATTGTCCATGCACACATCTCAGGTAGAGGCACAATCCGTCAGGCAGATGGAGGCCCAACCGTTGGGCCAGTAGGTAATGTATACTTGCTCATCATCACAGACTAGCAGTGGGACAGACAAACGAGCGAGATGGCGTGAAGATCTATAACCTGATCTGTTTGTTTTCTGAATAAAAGACATCCAAACGGCATCTTAGATCTGATAATTATGACTGACTCTTGTAAAATCATACGGATTTGCTAAATATCATCTAACAATGTCTCATGGAACTCCTATGCCATTTCATTTTAAGCGGACATTCTTGCGAATTTTTCTCCCTTTTTTCCCCTTGCTGGTGTCACTTAGATTGGACTTAATTAATTCTCATCTTGATCACATCCTTCAGATCTATGAAGTTTAAGATCTGTTATGCTGGTGAACTCCTATGTAATTAGATCATATGATTCAATTATGACTGGAGCACATGTTTAACCCTACTGAACCAAACTGAGTGCAGGATCGAATATGTCATACTTGATGGTGTTTGGACGCGACCTTGCTCTGCATTGAAGCTGGGTCTGTTGAGTTAGAACCGAGTACCCTAACCACCTATACAACGACGGACGGATTCGTGACCTTTGTAGAGGTTCGTTGGTAAACCATTACAGATGAAGATCAGTTTGCATGCAGTTGTTGTGCTGGGCTTTGAAAAAATAGTTTGTATATAGAAATCTTAGTACCACATCAATTATAGTTCTCTTCTTTTGTCATATATTCAATTTCAGGAACTCAACTCCATAATTGTCTCTCCTTTTTCTTTTTGAGGCATACAAAGATACATTAGGTCACAATTAGACTAATGCATGCTATCTATCCAGATCAGCTTACATCAGCTTCTTTACTTCTTTTCTTGTTTTCAGCTTAAATTGTCCCACTGTTCATGTTTTCTTGTTTCCATCTGTTGTTTCCTTCACTACCTTTTTTTTGAAACGACATCACCTTTCTTATGTACCAGTGAATAGAAAGGGAGGCAAATGTAACCGACGTCGAATTTACTACGTGCATGCCTTCCCGGTGTTGGCAGTCCCAATCCTAACTTCTCTCTCGTCTCTCCCCTCCCCCTCACGAATACACCCTCGCAGGGGGTCTCGGCAGCTCCACCGCCAATTGTCCGGCCTTATTCCCCCTCTTCACTCGTTGTGTCCATATTTCCTCGCGTGCCTTCTTCCCCTGGATTTCCTCACTATTTTCTTATAATGTTTGGTTGGTTGAACGGAGATTGTGCACGGAGATCATGTGATCCATGGTTGGTTGCTGCATGAGTGCCTTACTTTCTTATAATGTTTTTATTCTTGTCCGGTGATTGACCATTTGGTGAAGAACCCTAGCGCTCTCGTGAACCAGAGGTGATTAGATCGCACAGCGCGCATACCCAATCTCGCCACAAAACCTAGCTCAAATCCTTGTCAGGGAGCATTGGCACAGTCATCCAGAATGTAGCCATGGAGGAGCTTCTCATGGCCGGCTATAGGAGCAGCGATGCTGCCGTATCAGGCATCAGCGGGGAACTTAATTTGGTGTGGTCGTGGAGGCAAGGTCAAAGGGAACATTATCCAAGAGAGTACAAAGTGTTTTGCATAAAATTCTTTTCATTAGACACCATGCGAGCCTGTCGGCGTTGGATGTAGTTAGTTAAAAAGCTATCATTTGATTCGGAATTATCGGTTTTCAAATTACTGTAATGAGTTTTTTTCATCTTGGTGTATGAATATAAAAATCGGAAGGATGAAAGAGAGAACAAACCTCTTCGGACTGTACGCAGAAATGAAGTTAAACATGGGCAGTTTCGTGCGAGACATGCACTTATGTATTTAGCTTTTGGCAAAAATTGCATCCGCTGTAGTAGCGGTTCTATTAATTACGGCATGGAGCAATAAGTTTGCCGTCCATTAAATTTGTGGGTTTGTACAAATTAAGCGATACAAACTCAGTATTACCAATTCTACTCGTCTCACCTTCATCTTTCCCCTCCTCACATGCTCTAAGGTTACTTGCATGGTGGGTAGGTGTGCAAAAATAATGGGAGTTATAATTGTTCAGAAGTTTTTTTCCTCACGATCAAGATCACACTAGTATACGACTCAATATATATCACCTCCGCTTCTCTCATTTCTCTCCTCAGTACCATAACAATGAAGCTACCACACGACATATTTACCCACGTGGAGACGTTAGCTTCTGGTTGCCAACCAGCTATATACATCGTAGAGATATGTACTTGGCATGCTGCAGAGCTAAAAAAGAGGATGCCACATGTGTCATTGGTCATGGGTAATGTAGTATTGGGAGGCATCAAGAATTCTAGGCAACACGCTATTTCAAATGATCCAGCCTGGGCAAAAAAAACCTGCTGATGCGATTTTCGTCAACGTCACGACCTGTGCTGGGCAGACTAAAACACACTTTTCACCGGTTTGCTCATTGAGGGAAGCAGTCGTTAAGCAAATGAAGCACATGCAGGGCCTACATGGACAGGGATAAGAAGAAACATGGAGCTCCTAGTGCCTAGCTTGGAAAATTAGCTGCTTCATTCAGGTTTCCACGCCCACATGCACCATGCACGCATACGCATGTACTGTAGCCTGCAAGAAAATAGGGCCGGGCCATGTCACAAAAGTCTTGTTTGTCCTTTGCAGTACTCATTTAGTTATGCTCTAATCCGACACGTACCCCTGAATGAACAGGCCACGGTCGACGCACCTGAAAAACAAACAAATTGTTTTGTGGTTGGCTTTGGAATCAATGTATAATCAGGGTCGGGCAGGCAAAATCAGGGGCCCTGTGCCAAACCCTAAAATGAGGCCTAATCTGAGTGCATAATTTTCTTTGAATGATTCACCCAAAAAAAATCATGAAATTGAATCATAAGTGTTATAAACCTGATAGCTTAGTCTCTGATTTGCACTAGATTTACTAGCAACTATTCTTGGTAAGTTGTAATCATGAGTGCTTGAAAAAAAAGGTTAATCATGGGTAAGCATGGCATCGCACCAGTTTAGATGAAGATAAGGAGTTGTTTAGACGGACGGGTATCCCTCATGTAAATATGGGTCACTGATGAACCAAGCACCACCCGCAGATTCAGCTGCGCGCCTCCTCGTGGCACATCGATCTCCCTCAACATGGGAAAGTACCAGCCAGAGCTACGCGCTGGTGGGACAAACCCGGTCAGGCCAGTGGCGGATACAGAAATTCAACTTTGGGTGTTCAATTTTTTTTTCACCCTAACATCGATTTTTTTTCCGTTTCAGCCTACTGTTAGCCTTCAAAAGTTTATTTGTTATTTTTTTTTACTAATGAAACAGACGAGGACAGTGGCATGTACAAAGCTATATCTCTCTAAATCCAAACAGAAGCTACATATGTACATGTCAACGAATGCAAATTCAGCGAACCAACCTGTGGTTGGATGGTTAGGTGAACAGTGGTATCCCCAGCCCACCAGGGTTCAATTTCTGGTGCTCGCATTTATCCTGGATTTACTTCAGGATTTTCGGCGATGCGCGTTTAGTGGGAGGAGACGTTCCCGTCGACTACGAAGCGCCTACGGTGACTTCGTAAAATTTCAAGATGATATGCCGGCTCAGTCTCTCGGAGGTGCTCATAGGGGTAGGGTGTGCGTGTGTGCGTTCATAGGGGTGAGTGTATGCGCGTGTATATGAGCGCTTGCGTCTGTACTGTGTTCAAAAAAGAAAAAACGAATGCAAATTCAAATTGTAACTTGGACGGGATTCACCTTAGGACCGAAGATTGTGATTGCGCGTGAGGGCATTTGGCTCTGGACAAAAGTGGCTGGTTGATGCTCATGGTCTGCTGCCTAGTGGGCCATTGGCCTGTTTGCCACGGGTGGGCTGGTGCTTAGGCTCTCAAGCATGTGCACTAGTATTTTTTTTTATCATATTGGATATATATGATTTTTTTTGCAGAGAATTTTGGGTGTACATCTGTACACCCATGACCTGTGGTGGATCCGCCCCTGGGTCCGGCGACGAACGCCGAGTAGCCTCCGGCAACACGAACGCCGGACTAACCTCTCTCTCTCTCACACACTCGGATGGACGGAGGTGGAAGAAGAAGAGAAGCACAATGGACACAAGATTTTCCGGCGACAAACGCCTCGCCGAACGACCGACGCCACGCCGACGAACGGTGGTTCTTTTTTTTTGCACACCAGCGATACAACCAGCAGCAGACAGGGGAGTTTATACATGGGCGCACACACGCACGATGCAGCGCCCCCGCTTGGCGCGCGATCCACTTCCCCGGCTGCACTCTCACGCGTACGACTCGGCCAGCTCTCAACAGAGCCCTACATGCATGCATGCACGTCTCGGCGTACGACTCGGCCAGCTCCAGCAACAAACACATGCATGCACGCGCTAACCTGGTAACAAACCAATCTACGTGCAGGACGCACACACACGCTAATCTAACTACTCGTAGTAGACTTATCCATGCAAGATTATGGCTAACACGCGCACGTGTCGCTGGCCCCGCCGGCCATCAGCGGCGAGTGCCTGTTCCCTTCACGCCGCTGGTTCTCTCAGACTACAACACCGGCGGCGGCTCCCTCCACGACCTTCTCCCCTACTCCTTGCGAAGAGATGTGTTGCAGGCATGCACGGTAGGCCTGCACGCGGATGGTGGAATTAATGAGCCTGTAGCATATGGACTAACCGTCGGAAATTTGGGGCCCCTAGAAAGTCGGGGCCTGTGCCGTCGCACACCCTTACGCCCGGGCCTGTGTATAACCATGGAATGAAGGCATGTAGTAATCACTTGGCCATCCATTAAGTTTATTATGCGTTTATAAAATTATTCATGCAAACTCAACACAACCCACTACCATCAGTTCACGCTCCTCTTGCAAGGACGTACCAATGCTAAGACACCTTTTCGTTTCCCCCTTCTCACATACTCTAGGAATACTTACAATGTGGGTAGGTATTCCGTAGCGGGAGAAAGTAATGAGAGCTATAATTTTCGATTTTTTTTCAAAACTGGCACTGTATTTGGAGCAAATTCGAAAACTAGCAGTCCTAACATGTATATATCAAAAATAGCACCCCGTCGGTCTGCCGTAGGCCGAAGAGGGACTTTTCGGCGTGGCAAAAACCGAAGAGGCCATTTCGGCTTCCTGTGGGCCGAAGAGAGCGGCAGGTGGGCCGAAGAGTGGGCCGTCGGCGCGCTGTCGACCGAAGAGCTGTCTTCGGTCTGGCCGCGACCGAAGACCTCTTCGGCCTACCGTTGGCCAAAAAGGCTGGATAAGGCCGCCCGAGCCTTTCTTCTTCCTCCCCTCTGTTCTTTCTCTGTTCTAGCTCTCTCTCTCTCTCGTTTCCAACCAGAAATCGCGCCCCCTCACCGATCTCTTCGTTTCTCCAGCCATTTTCAAATCCAAACCACAGAAACGGTAGATCGTAGCCATCTCCACCAGCCTACGGTAATTTTTTTCCAATGGGATAGCTATTTGTGTGTACAAGTGAGTTGTAGTCATGGTGGTGTGAGGAGGAGAAACCATGGTTGGTTGAGGAGGAGGAGGTGGTTTGGCTGGGCAAGAGGAGGTGGCCGCCGAGGGGGTGGCGTTGGTGTTGCTCGTTGGTGCAAGTTCTCTGTGAGGTGGGCACACGCGTCGAAGGTATAATCACGCGTCACATTTTTTTGTAGTGTTAGTTGTCATTTTAGCGGTCGGTTAGTGTAGCGGGTAATAATTTTGTTCGTTGTGATTAATGAGATGGAAGTGTCTGACAGGTTAAAATGTCTGAATCAGTAAATTTGACTGTTTACTATGGCCCTGGCAATGTTCGATATAATGAGTTCGGGGTTGATCTTAGCGAGTATAAAAAATGTGTCATGACACTTCTAGACCCGGACAGACTGGACATTAGACAGTTGAAGTACTGGTTGACAATTAGTTTTGGGCTGGATCCTGGGGTATGTTCTGTCAGTATTCAAGCTTTGTGGACCAAATCGTGTAAAAATGTGAAGTGGGAGTTGATGTTGATAGATAGGAGCCAGAAGTGGTTGACCCTGTTAAGGCGTT
The DNA here is from genome assembly GCA_039707655.1 of Elymus sibiricus. Classification (NCBI taxonomy): domain Eukaryota; kingdom Viridiplantae; phylum Streptophyta; class Magnoliopsida; order Poales; family Poaceae; genus Elymus; species Elymus sibiricus. The sequence continues at coordinate 15,151,463 of CM077668.1, read as the reverse complement.
GCAGGGACCGAAAAATCCACCCATATGCCCTAGTGCAACCTGTGGCGAAGGAGGAGAATACCGGACAACCAGAGGGGGGGTATGAACCCGGGCAGGGCAGTGAAGTGGCTAACGAGATTTATTTATCCGGGTCACAGCCAATGGATGTGGATGCTAGCCAACCCGAGGAAGAGCCAGATTACGTGCCACACAATTTGTGTGGTAATGATACTGGGCAGAGTAGTCGGTCGGTAATATTAGCCGGTGCTGGTTTTGCTGATGGGGATGAGGAAGGGGAGGAAATGCAGATGGTGATGGAGGAAGAGGACGAGGATGGACTGGCTGAGGATCTGGATTCTGAAAATTCCGAGGATGAAGTGGAGGTACCGATTCCTGCCGCATGGGATCAGGACCTATCCACCGGTCTCACGGTCAACGATGGCCATGAGACTCCATGGGAGTATCATCTGAACCAAGTCCAGATAGGTTCTATGTATGATACAAAGAAGAAATTGAAATATGCGGTGGTAAAGTGGGCTATGTCCACGCAGAGGGTTTTTCGGACACACGTATCAAATCAAACAAACTATACAGTGAAATGTGTTGAAACAGGTTGTCCTGGGAAGGTGCACGGGCACGTGCCGAAGTATAACATCCACTGGGTTGTCACCAGTGTTGTTCCACATACTTGTGTGAGGAAAAACCTTCTGGTGAATCATCCGAACCTGTCTTCTACTCTCATTGCGCAACTCATGTATACTGAGATAGTGCAGAAGAAAGACATGGAAGCAAAACACATCCAGACAGCAGTGAAGGTCAGATGGAATTATGTCATTCCTTACGGGAAGGCTTGGAGGGCTAAGCAGAAGGCTGTGGAGGAAAGGTTTGGGACGTTCTTCGACTCATATGATAATGTTGTGCGGCTCCTTCAAGTATTGAAGGAGAGGAATCCCGGCACTTATGTTAACGTACAACACACAAGATTGGCGAGTATACCAGATTTTAAGGTGTTGAAGAGAGTATTCTTTTCTTTTTCTGTTTGCATCGAAGCTTTCCGGCATTGTCCTCCTGTGATGTTTGTGGATGGCACATTCCTGACTGGTCAGTACAGAGGGCAAATCCTTACTGCTATTGGTGTTGACGGGAACAATCAAATCATCCCACTTGCTATGGCATTCGTGGAGGGTGAGAACTTTCCAAGCTGGATATGGTTCTTGAGGCAAGTGAAAATTGCCATCGTGAAGGACCGGCCGAACGTGTGTGTCATTCATGACAGACATGCTGGTATATTGAAGGCCGTGAAGACACTGAGGAATCCAACTGAGAACGAATCAACACCATGGATGGACCTGCAGAGCCGGTGGTGCATGCGACATCTTGGGGCAAATTTTTTCTCACAGTTCAAGAACAAGCGGTTGATGAAGTTGTTCAAAAAATTATGCAAGCAGAACCAGGCACGCAAATACAATTTTATTTGGTCAAAACTAGATGAGTTTACTAAGAAGCAGGTTAAGGCCAGACGGACAATGAAAAAAGATCAGGCTAAATTAGCAATAGTCATCGCGCAGCTAGAGCAGCCTGTAGCTCTGTGTGACTTGCCAGCAATTGACCCTCCTGGCACTAAGAGGCCGAACGGCAGGGCAATAAAGGATTTTACTGAGTGGATAGAGAAAGAGCCTCCCGTGAATTGGTCTTTGCTGCATGACACCCATGGAGCTAGGTATGGCCACATGACAACCAACCTTGCTGAGGTGTATAACTTTGTACTTAGAGGGAATAGAGCATTGCCACTCACAGCTATTGTGGAGGGTGTATTGCATGGCACTTTGAGATATTTCAGGGAAAGGCACGAGTTAGCAAAGAAGCATATTGCAGATCATCCGAAGACACCTTATTGTAGCCGTGTCATGGAGTACATGGCAAAGAAGATAGAGAAAGCAAAGAAGCACAGTGTCAGGCTCATAGGTAATCAGGAAAGGAGGTATGAGGTTCAGCTACCTACAGATGGTTTTGGTACGTCAAATGAGGTGAAGACGCATGAGGTAAAAATAGGAACGAAATTTTATCCAACGTGTGAGTGTACATGCAACAAACCGCAGTTGTTGCACCTTCCTTGCTCACATGTGTTGGCTGCGTGCGGCCAGATTAAGTTGGATGCCATCTCCTTCGTGTCCCCATACTATTTGAAAGAGTCAGTATGCAACACATGGACCGGTGAGATGACAGGGTTTAGAGTCGTCGGCAATTTCAACATGGTAAACGATGATGAGAGAGTATACATCCCGGATCCTGATCTTCGGCGAACCAGTAGGGGTAGACGTAAGGTCCATCGCATCCGTAATGATATGGACCAATCTGAAGCTGGTGGAGCAACCAGACAGTGCTTGCTATGCGCGAATTATGGGCATAGGATGAAATATTGTCCCGACCTTAACAAAGACGGTGCGTCCACATCGACGAGTGCGACAACAGGAGCAAGAGGCGGACATGGTCGAGGCAGTCGAGGCCGAAGGGGACGACGAGGAAGAAATAACTCAGAAGCTATATAATGAGTCGGACTATGTTTTAATTTGTATTATGTCAGACTATGTTTTATTTTGTAGTATGTCGGACTATGTTTTATTTTGTAATATGTCTGGACTATGTTTTAATTTGTAATATGTCGGACTATGTTTTAATTTGTAATATGTCTGGACTATATTTTATTTTCTAATATGTCGGACTATGTTTTAATTTGTAATATGTGTGGACTATATTTTATTTTCTAATATGTCGAACTATGTTTTAATTTCAGATATGTCTTCGTATGCGTTGCTTAAAGATACGATTGAAAAAAAACACCGGGCCGCACTTATGCAAACGGGCAAGAACTTAGATGTGTTGAGCACTCGCACCCCAAAGTCTAACTGGCTGATACACCCTGCATGGGTTGATAGGTTTGTGTGCTTATAATTTTTTAATTCGTATTTTGTAATATATGATGCCCGCTAACTGTTTGCTGTACATTCTCTTTATTTTGTAGGTTAATGTGGGCTGGACTGCTACCCTTGGCACGGCTGGTTGAGGGTACATTGGATGAGTGGGTTGATCATCCGGAAATGGATGAAACTGGTGAACCATTGCAGCTACGCAAGAGGCCAACGAAACGCTTCTCTTACGACAGGTCACTCCTTACCTGCTTAGTAGATAGATGGAGACCGGAGACACATACGTTTCACTTTCCCTGGGGAGAGATGGCACCTACTCTACAGGATGTGTCTTACTTGTTGGGATTACCGTTGGCCGGTGCTGCCATAGGTCCTTTACATGCAGAACCTGGCTGGCTAGGTACGATGCAGAACCGTTTTCTAGCTACGGTGCCAACTGCTAGGGGCTTAGACAACGATCCTCACGGGCCTCGTTTTAAGTGGTTGGGCCAGTTTCAGGTAACCTTCTCGGTCAGCTAAACGAATATTGTTTTTATAGTTGTCCTCAGTAAATAGAATAATACAATCGTTTCTGTTATATGTAGATTCGCTTGTTAGGATACCCCAGAGTTCAGTTGTCAGAGGCACAGGTTGATCGGTCCCTAGAGGCCTATCTTCTTTGGTTGTTCGGCAAGACTATGTTCACGGAGAACCACGTGACCACTGTCGATGCGCGCCTCATCAGCATTGCACGAGAGATAGCTGACGCTATTTGCCCAGGGGACATTACGCAGAGGAGTTGGGGTTCTGCTGTGTTGGCAGCTACGTACAGAGGCCTGTGCAAAGGTTGCATTTTGAGCTCCCATAGATCAGGTCTGGTTGGATGTCCACTATTGTTGCAGCTCTGGTCATATGAGAGGTTCCCTATTGGACGACCCTATGTCTGCGTTGAAAACCCGTTTGGGTCGGAGGACATAGCAGGGGCTTATGTGGCACTTATCGGCGACTTGCCAACTGTGGGATCTGTTTGGACGCGAAGAGAGGTAATTTTGTATTACCGAGAAGTTCATTAGATTATTTCTTGCCATGCAATACTATTACTAATGTTTATTTGTTGTCATGCACAGAGACAGTTTGCGGGTCATCAGGTGAAGAGCTGCTACCCGTCCTTCAGGTCGCAGTTTGATGCTTTGCACGAGGATGTTGTTATGTGGGAGCCCTACTCGCATCAGGCTATAACATTTAGGTATCCAAGTGGAATATCTCACTTGTGCACTAGAGATCGGCACTACTGGATGACCAAGGCCAGATTGGTGTTCGACGTGACGGTGGAGGAGATGGCCCTTCATAGGGTGATGAGACAGTTCGGTCGATGTCAGGAGGATGAAATTCCAATTATTCCACACATACCGGACCACGTGCACAAGTAAGTAATTCTAATTTAGTTGTCAGTTTGATACTTTAAGAATTTTGCTTACCACGTTACCCGGATGTCAATGTCAGGTTGAGCCGCGTAGGAGGGAACAAGTCCATGGATTTCTGGCTTAAGAACATTGGCCCTTATGTTCTAGAATGGACTACCGCGCCAACAAATATCTGGGATGAGGTTCGACCCTTTGACTGGCACAAGTTCGGGTTGTATCTGCAGCGTTACAGGCATTCAACGAGGATCTACTTGGTTCCTTCTGCTGCTCCTGATCAGATTGAAGCGCCTCTGACCAGCGATATGTACCCAACTTCCTCTATTATGGGAACCAGACACCACGCGGTACGTAACCAACTTGCTCTATTATGGTTCTAATATGTGTACTCATGTCATAACCTGAACATTTACAATTGGCTAACTATTCAATGTACAGAGTGACTTGATGGTTGAAGCGCAAGATGAGGTTTCCGCTTTAATGGGGCGGGTTGAGAGCGGAGAAACTATCCCACAGCCCGAGCACCTCTCATGGTTGAAGCGTTTTGATGAGAAGCTACGAGGGATTTACGCAGCAATGACATGTAGAAGATCTTCTGATGTTGCGGTTCCTCGTCCAGCACTTCGTCCGCCACGTCCTTCACGGCACATGGCTTCACCGGCGCCACCTCCTTCACAACCACGAAGGTCGTCATGCATGAGCCATCTCCTTCACAGCCAGGGAGCTCGGCATGGCAAGAGCCATCTCCTTCACAGCCAGGGAGCTCGGCATGGCATCAACAAATGGGGCCAGGTAACTTTACTTTTGGTTTTTCTTTTAAGCAGTGTACGTTCGCAATTCAATTTTACATGTGCTTCACTACTACAGTCAGCAACCAGCCGCCTCCGTTCACGCATGTCGTGCACTCGCCGATGCTTAGTGGTTATGATTCGCTCTTAGACGGCTACGGCGATGACGATGACCACGCTGCAAACACGTATGACTTCTCTCAGCCGCTGCATCATACTCCACCACCACCACCGACGCAGGAGACACAGACCGTGACAGGCGAGGTTATGTACGGTCGTGGACACCGTGAGGCTCACCCACCGCGTCAGCGCTTATCGCTTTCCGGTCCTCGTCCGAGGGAGGTCCAGACTCGTCGCCGTAGTACCGAGCAGTGATATGTTTATATATGTATGAGACATCCATGTTAGTTTCAGACTATTCTTATGTATGAGGACTTATCTATGTATCAGACATCCTTCATGTATGTGTTACTATCTATGTATGAGCCATTATCTATGTAAGAGACTGATTTGTTTTCAAGATACTTGTCTACTGCATATTAAGATAGCAACTAAACGGTACGAGATACATTTCCAAAGAGACTACAACAGATAATTAAGATTGAAGTACATCTGAATTAAACGGTACGACTTAACTAGAAAAATACATCCCACAAACTACATGAAGTCATCGTCGTCATCCTCCGTTGATGCAGCACTCTTACCCTTGGACGATGCGGTAGTCTTGGACTTCGACGATGTGGGTCTCTTGGCCTTGGTGTTCGGCATGAAGTCGTCGTCGTCATCCTCCGTTGATGCAGCACTCTTGCCCTTCGACGGTGCGGTACTCTTGGACTTCGACGATGCGGGTATCTTGGGCTTGGTGCTCGGCATGAAAAGATCGTCTTCGTCCTCACTGTCTTGACTCCATAACCAAGTATCTTCTACTGCAGCCCTTTGAAAAGCTTCAATCTTATATTGTACTTTTTTCCACCTACCATGCAACCTGAGAAGTTCTTTCCGTATCTCCTCAAAGGTCCTTGCAGGCCACCCGCTCCTACTTAACTGGTGAGCCAACTCATTCATGAAGATGTCACTACCGAGGAGTTCGTCCCATGGAACTATCCTGTTGTCTATCTTGAAATTGGCGGCTAAACTAAGAAGAGTTTTGGACATACGAGGGTGAAAACAACTACGATCGAAAGGATAACCGGACATCTTCACGAGACTACACTTGCCTGCTCACCCACCTTAGTGCGGAGGGGGTTTTATAGGTTGAGAAGAGAAGATGGCGGGAGAGAATGGCGGGAAATAAAATGGCGGGAGAGAATGGCGGGAAAGAGAATGGCGGGAGGGAATGGCGGGAAAGAAGGGTGGGAAAGAAAATGGTGGGAGAGAATGGCGGGAGAGAGAATGGCGGGAGAGAATGCCGGGAGAGAATGGCGGGAAAGAAGGGCGGGAAGGAAAATGGCGGGAGAGAAAATGATGAGATATATTGTCGGGAAATGGTTGCGGGAAAGTACAAAGTTGGCATGTCAAAGAGGGGGAATGGTTGTGCAGCAATTATAATGCATTTTTTTGAAAAAAAAATAGTCTTCGGTCAGGTGCAGGCCGAAAAGTGCTCCATGCAACTTCGGTCAACGTTTAACGTAAAGAGTATGCACTCTTCGGCCAACAGGAAGCCGAAAAGGCCTCTTCGGCTTACTGCTGACCGAAGACAGGTCTTCGGCCCAGCAGCGCCCCTCTTCGGCCCACAGGAAGCCGAAATGGCCTCTTCGGTTTTTGCCACGCCGAAAAGTCCCTCTTCAGCCTACGGCAGACCGACGGGGTGCTATTTTTGATATATACATGTTAGGACTGCTAGTTTTCGAATTTGCTCCAAATACAGTGCCAGTTTTGAAAAAAAATCATAATTTTCCATCCTTCTCATGCCAAGATCGTACTCGATCGTATATGACTCAGTATATATCACCTCTGCTTCTCTCATTTCTCTCATCAGAACCCTATCACTAGTAGAAAACAGGGAATTAGTCCCGGTTCCAGAGGGCCTTTAGTCCCGGTTCTGGAACCGGGACTAAGCATCCGGGACTAAAGGTCCCCCCCTTTAGTCCCGGTTCTGTTACGAACCGGGACTAAAGGCCCTCCACGTGGTCGCTGGCTGGGCGGGGGCTGGAAGACCTTTAGTCCCAGTTGGTGTTACCAACCGGGACTAAAGGAATTTTTTCGAAAAAAAAATTTCAAAAAAAAAATTTCAAAATTTTTTTTTTTGAATTTTTTTTTTGAATTTTTTTGATTTGTTTTTAAATTTTTTTCTGATTTTTAAATCTTTGAATTATTTGACAATTTAATCTCTAATCACCCCTCCTCACAGCTCCAGCGTGGAGCACTCATTCCAAATCGTCTAACTTCCCGGCCGGTCACCCATCCTCTCACTACTCCAGCCCCAGCATGCTTAACTTTCAGGTTCTATCTCCCCTAGTTTCCAAGTCTGCACTTGTTGTTTTCCTGACAATAGTAAGCTATCAATCCTATTAACCCTTAGGTCTTGATGTCACATGATTTAATTTTTTGAATTCCAAACAATTATTAAAATAAACAACAATGATTAACAAATATAAATAATAATAATATTATTATTATTTGCCATTTATTCATTTAATATGGCATAATTAATATCTTTAAATCTGTAAATCGAAATTCGACAAATAATATATCCATTATTATCAGAAAAATGTGAGCATGATGTCACACGTTTCACCGTTTGAGTTTAAAATTATTATTCTAAAAAACAATAATTTTTTAGTAACACTAATATTTATTGAATAAGTAGTTTGACCACTGTTTGACCAGAGTTTGACCACATTTTATTTTTTTAAACTTATTTCAACTCAAGAATTTTTGTGTGTTCAATATGAACAATTCAAAGCCACATCCTCAAATTTCAACCCTTTTTGACTTCATTTGCTATTTTTTCATGCATTTACTGATTTTTTTGAGCTAAATTAGCTTGAAATTGAAAAGCACTACAAATAAACTCTGAAAAGGTTGAAACTTGGCATGGTATCATCATTTCACCCACATAGCATGTGTGCTAAAAAGTTGAGAGGGTTATGGAAAAAATTGGATGCACTTCGTGTACAAACTGGACCATCTCTTTCGAAGTATCAGGGTTTCGGACGAAAACTCAGTTGTTACAAAGACATTTCATTTTTTTAAACTTAATTCAACTCCAGAATTTTTGTGTGTTGAATATGAACAATTCAAAGCCACATCCTCAAATTTCAACCCTTTTTGACTTTATTTGCTATTTTTTCATGCATTTACTGATTTTTTGAGCTAAATAGCCTGAAATTGAAAAGCACTACAAATGAACTCTGAAAAGGTTGAAACTTGGCATGATATCATCATTTCACCCACATAGCATGTGCTAAAAAGTTGAGAGGGTTATGGCAAAAATTGGATGCACTTCGTGTACAAACTGGACCATCTCTTTCGAAGTATCTGGGTTTCGGACGAAAACTCAGCTGTTACAAAGACATTTTATTTTTTTAAACTTATTTCAACTCCAGACTTTTTGTGTGTTCAATATGAACCATTCAAAGCCACATCCTCAATTTCAACCCTTTCGGACTTCATTTGCTATTTTTCATGCATAAATTTGAAAAAACTTAAATTTGAGGATTACTTTTTTTCCTTTCGGAATTTGAGGATTCTAAAAATTGCAAAACGGCCAAAGGCCGCCGGCATCGCCACCGGCTTCTCGTGCTGAACATTTTGATATATTATACGTTTTTTTCCGACATCGTATGCAGAAATGGCGGCCATTTGAATTTTTCATGACCGTTTTTTGCAAAATAAGTCAAAATTTATATTTGTTAATTTTCAACACAACTGTATCACTTAATATAAGTACAGTTCAAAGGATTTTATTTTTTAAAGTTTTTACAATTTTCTGTGACTTTTTGAACACTGAAAAAGGCGATCCACAGGGGGGGGTGGACGGCCGCATTTCAAAAAAAAAAATGTTCAGTCCCGGTTGGTGTCTCCAACCGGGACTAAAGATAGACCTTTAGTCCCGGTTGAAGACACCAACCGGGACTAAAGGGCTGGGGAAAAAAATTGAAAAAAAAAATTGAAAAAAAAAAATTTGAATTTTTTTCCAGTCCCGGTTGGTATCTCCAACCGGAACTAAAGATAGACTTTTAGTCCCGGTTGGAGATACCAACCGGGACTAAAGGGGCTGGCACCGATCGAAGCCGGTCGCAAACCCTTTAGTCCCGGTTGGTGTCTCCAACCGGGACTAAAGGTCCCGTTCGAACCAGGACTGATGCCTGCGCCGCTCGAACCGGGACTAATGCTCGCATTAGTCCCGGTTCGTAACGCAACCGGGACTAATGATCCGATCCGGCTGGGACGAAAGCCCTGTTTTCTACTAGTGTATATGAAGCTAGCTAGAACACAATATGCCAGCATGGAGACCTTAGTTCATGGTGAGCTGTCAAAAGTCATCGTAGATACAATATATAGTCGAGCTTTCACGTAGAGAAAACAAAGACGGCGCATATATCATTAGTCATGAATAATGTAGGCTTGGGAGCCATCAAGAATTGCAGGCTACGTGCTAATACAACTGATCGAGCCTGCACAGGCGCCCCTTGCCTGTGCGCGGGACGTCACGTATTCTCTCACTTCACAAAACCAAGCCACAAATACAGTAACCTTACGTGGTCTTTGTGGTGCGTCCGATCAAGAGCAAGTGGTCGAGAACGAAGCTCCACGAGAAGTCCTGTAGGCAATACTTTTTACAGTGGAATGAAGAACCGAGCCTTTACTTTGGGAGCAAATGTCGTGTATTGCTGCTAAATTTGACCAATCAGATTCCACCAAGCCAGCCTACTATTGCTTCTCCCCTGCGTCTGGCATGGGGGTCGTCAAAGTCACGACCTGCGTCCACCCTACAGATTGGTGTTCGTGAGTTCCACCAAGACGTCTAGTTGAAGCTAGCCCAGGCGTTCACGTAGTGCTAATCAATCCAGCAGCTTGCCTCCATGGTTGCTAGCTTACTCGTATATACGTGTAGCTCCTGGGTGAACTGATCTAGCAATCCAAGAAGCAACAGGAGCTGTGAGTAGGAACAATCAAATACTCCCTCCATCCCAAATTAATTTGTACTAACTTTAGTACAAACTTGTATTAAAGTTGAGACACTTATTTTGAGACGGAGGGAGTAGGTAGGTGCGATCAGTGCTGTTTATTGTGATGATACATGCATGCTTATATATTGGTTCCTCAATCGGCACTTGTTCTCCATGGTATGACCAGACCCCGGCCGGCACGCTCTCTCCATTGCAAAAAGAATCTAATAGTTCGTCTCTGAAATTAGTAGTGCTACGCTTGAGGTCATTTGTACGGTGACCAAGAATATTAATGAATTTGAGTCCTGCTTTGTTTGCACGAGGCACACCATTTTTTTAGCAAATCATGCTTTGTACTCCTATTTAGGAGAGGCTTACAAACCCGCATGATTCTCTAGTTATGCATGTACGATATCCCAAACACACCCACAAGCACGCAGATGCACATGCAGGGTCCTATATGGAAGAAGCAAGAAGCACCTAGAGCCTAGCTTAATTTAATTAGCACAGGCTTGGTTCACATGCACCATGGACGTGTGTACCGTGGCATGCAAGAAAAAGGCCAGGCCACGGATCGTTCAAGCTCTAATCCGACACGTACTTAATTAGTAGTATTTGGCTAAGCCGATTGTTCAGGCTCACTATCGGCTCTGTCCCTTGCTCTACTTAATTAGTATTTGGCTAAGCCGATGGACTCCAAGCTCTAATCCGACACGTATGCCGGAACAACAAGGTAACCTCCGTGTTACTCCCTCCGTCTCATAATATAAGAGCGTTTTTGACATTGACACGGAGGAAGTACATTTTTAGGACTCGGGCCGGAATGTAGTTGCACAAGGTACAGTTCACTCTAGTAGTTTAGCTGATCAACAGGTGTCATGATCTTGGTCCTATCTTTTCGTAGTACAATAATGATAGCAAGATATCCTTCTTTTATGCAGAAAGGCAATATAGCAATAATAGTGCATGATTGCAGATCGCATGTGATTGGTTGAAGGGTCCATTGATATATATGGCCACATGACGATGGGGATGTGCAGGAGATGCGATCGCGATATCTGGCCCCTGCCCTTGAAGAGACATTTAGCTAATCAATCCTCTCTTCTTTTTTTTTGGGGGGGGGGGGGGGGGGGGGGGGGGGGGGGGGAGGGGGGGGGGGATAGAGTTAGAGGAGAATGCATTTCCGTCATTGGAGATATTCCTATGTCTTCCCCACATGCACATGCCGATGGCATGCCAATAGTCACGGCATCTGGAGTTCCACGCCACCGACGGGACAAGATTTCTATCCATGAATACAATGGGGGAAGTCGTAGAACTCTATCGGCCAACGACCCGGAGAAGAAGACGATACTCCCTTCGTTTCTTTCTACTTCGTATACGAGACTTGTCTAAAGTTAAACATACTAGAGTTTCACCGTGTTAATCTGCATAAATATCAATATTCACCGTATCAAATCAATTCATCTGATGCATTATGAAATTAATTTCCATATTGTATCATTATAGCATTGTATATATTGATGTTTTTAAATATAAATTTGGTCAAATTTTATGAAGTTTGACTTTAGGCAAATTTTATATGTCGAGTAAAAAGAAACGGAGGGAGTACCTCTTTAATCGGACGAGACAATGCAGGCCACCGCAAAACTCCAAAGCTCCTGACACCCAAATTGAAGAGACATCGACGGAGATGGTAGTCGGACCAACGTCCCGGAGAAGAAGACGAGACGATGAAGGCCACTGCAAAACTCCACAGGTCCTGACACCCAAATTCAAGAGATACTGATGGAGGTAGTAGTTGGACCAACGACCCGGAGAAGAAAACGATACTATAGCCACCTCAAACTCCGCAAATCCTGATGTGCACTGGGCAGAGAACCCACGGCTTTGCTGGCGGCAAGACCAGGAGGCTTGGGTTAAGGCTACTTCCAGTGCAAAGGTGCTTAGATGTGGTACTAAGTGTATTAAATGGCTTAGCAACTCAAGTCTCCAATGCATAGGTGCTTAGCTTTTGGGTGCTAAGCTTTCTTCATTTAGTTAGTTGTAGACTCGGAAATGTGCTTCCACCTAGCTAAACGTGCTTAGCACCGTTTCTTCCTGGGTCACCAAAATACTGTCTTTTCTTAATTAATTTGCCACATCAGATTTTTTGCCTACTTAACAGCCTTAGCATCTGTATATGGTGGAGCAATAGGAGGGCCTAACACATGACTTGGCCGGCGGGAGGACCAAGTGCTGCTACACTAACTATATCATACTTTTAGAGCCTGTCCGGATGTGATACGGCCATTCTGACCTCTTACGGACAAAAAGAAAACAGTAAAAGAGTAGAGCCAGGCCCACCATGCAGTGTCTGTCCCGGTAGGGGCGGGACCCACCGGCAAAGCAGCTCCTCTTTAATTTGTTTGATCGGATTCAATTTACTGTCAGAAAGAAAGCAAGAGAAAATATATAAATGTTCACGGATTCGAAAAAGAAAAAACAACAAAGAAAATGAAAAATGAAAAAATAAAAAAGAAAGAAAAATGGGAAGTAAAAAAAAACCGGTTCATGGATCGTACTAGAACCGTTCCAGACCGGTGGAGAGGAAAATGGGAATGGGCCAGCCCAATTGAAGCAACGCGCGTACAAACCAAGGTGACCAAATACCAATGGTGCATTGGCAATCTCTTTCTTTGCATCTATAAGTTCTTCATTTGCCGCTATTGACCAAAGCGATATTTGCTAAATTGACAGACCAACAATGTTTTTTTACATTTTTTTTTTTGAAACGGAGGCAAAAGATTTGCCTCATATATTAATTTAAAAGAGGAAACAGAAACAGAAGCATAGTTTCGATGGTGTTACAGCATGTCTCTAGATACAAAGGGCACTACTCTCCCGGCATGATTGCTCGCAACTTTTTTGCTCCCGCAGTGACCCATAGGGCCGCCTCCCTTTTTATAAGAGTGAACAGGACAGATGGCGGGGCAGACTTGTGACAGAAGACCCGTGCATTGCGTTCATTCCAGATGGTCCAAGAGGTTAACAATGCGACAGAGGCCATCACCTTCCTATTGGGAATGGAGTTAGCGGATATACGTGTCCACCACTCTTGTGCAGAAGGTAGCATTTGCCACTCATTGGTAACCATGTAGTCCAGTTGGAGCCATGCCTTCAGCATCTCCCAAATCCTGAGCGTGAATCGGCATTTGAAGAGGAGGTCATCGATCGTCTCCTGCTCGCGCTTGCAAAGAGGGCATAGACCACAGTTGGGCCAACCCCGCTTGGCCAGTCTGTCGGCAGTCCAAACCCTGTTTTGGGAGGCAAGCCAGGCAAAGAATTTAACCTTTGGCAGCGCCCAAACCTTCCAGATCGTGTGCTCCATGGGTGACCGCAGCATGCCATGGAACTGCGCCTTGTAGGCAGACTCAGCTGAGTAGTGACCACTGTCAGTGAGCTTCCACATGATCTCATCCTCCATGTCGTGCTGAAGGTGGAAGCCACGAATGGATGACCAAAGCTCCAAGAATTCCCGAAAGTGCGCAACGGAGAAGTTTGCAGACATCTTGATCTTGGAAATCCACGCCTCGTCGCACAAAGCCTCCCTGATCTTGCACTTCTGCCTTGTGGAAGCAGCGTATATGCGCGGGGCAATGTCTTTAGGTTTTCGGCTTTGCACCCATGGCGCGTCCCAAAAAGACGTGCGTGCACCATTGCCAACGGTGATGGTTGTGAATGAGTAGAAGAGGTCGTAGTCCTTTTTGTCACAGGGGTTGCCCATCCCGACCCACATCTTTGATGGCTCCTTCCACTCGAACCATAACCAACGAAGCCTTAGGGCCCTTGAGAATTTTTCTGTGTTAAGCACGCCTAGGCCACCATACGCGAGAGGCCGACAAACCGAGTCCCAATTGACCTTGCACTTGGCGCCAGAAGTCTTGTCCGTACCCGACCAAAAGAAAGCGCGTTCCAGCTTGTTGAGGTTGTGGAGTGTGTAGGGACTTCAGATACCGAATATAGAAATGTATTACACGAGAAGTAAAGCCTTAACCTTTGGCTTAGGATGCGACGCTACATTTTCACTCTTGCTGGGGTCTTCGCTGACATCAGAGCTCCTTGTAGGAGGACCACTAGAAATGGTATTCATAGTTATAGAGGTTAAGTTAGAAGCTTCAATTGCTAAAAAAAAGGTCTATCTTCTAGCACTAGATATTTACCTCCTTGAGAAAAGGGGCCAATTCCTTTGGTGGATTTTCCTAACAATTCGGCAACCTTTTATTAGAGGCTATAATAAGACATAAAGATATTTTATGCGTATAAAAACATAGCACTGCATGCAAACCTTCCTACTGTACATCATTACATCAGTATATGTATATCCAATAGACCCATGCATACGTGTAACTGGACAATGCAGAGCACGACAAAACCAGCAATGCCGTACCCTAAGAGAATTTGAATTCCATAGTAAGAAATACAAATACCTATAGTTCAGGATGCTGGGGTTCCTCCATTGATCCATCATTGAAACCACTAGCAAAGGTGCTGGTGCCGAAATTATCGAAGGGGCTCCCGCAATCTTAGATGGCAAACTACATGCAAAACAAACAGTTCGTTTTGCACACTTGTATCCAGCTGCACCACATTCACCTATCCCACTTGCAGATTGACGTGGTATAACTAGTTCAAATCACCCAAGGGTGCGAGGAGGAAGGGGAAAAATGGTGCGACATTTCGAAGGCAGCGGTTGCCAGAGACGCGGCAGCGGAGGTGGAGACAGAGTTGATTAGAGGAGAAGAGGGGGGTGGCCGGTGATGCATCGTCGGTAATCCATGGCAGGGTGGGCGAGGGATTGACGCCTTTGCTCCCGGTGACACATGACCATGTGCTTAGGAAGTTTTGTCATATAGCTACTATTTTGTTTTGTTAATATTAGAGCTACTAATATGTTGTTGGGAAAACAAAGAATTTTTCCATTTAGTTAATCCACATTCTGGGGAGGAGGTTATTAATCTTTGCACAGATATTGTGATTTTTTACCTCATGGAAAAGTCCATACTCTCTGGAATACACCGGTTTTTATTTGACGACGTCCATCAATGTACACTAAACAAAGCCCCAAAATAGCCATTGGTGGTGCAATTTTTTCCTAAGCTAAAAAATTAACTCTAACTCCAGCATGGACCCTCGTTCTGAGTCCAAAAGGTTATGCGTGTCAAGGAAGCGGCAGATCCAAAGTCACATACACTAGTAGAAAAAGGACTTTACGTGAGCCACATTAGTCCCGGTTTGGAAACGGACCGGTACTAATGTGACCATTAGTCCCGGTTCCAACGGCTAGGGGGGCGGGCATCATTAGTCCCGGTTCGTGTTGAACCTTTAGTACCGGTTCGTGACACGAACCGGGACTAAAGGGGTGGTGGCGTGCGAGGGCCAGGCTGGGGCCCCACGATCACCTTTAGTCCCGGTTCGTGTCACGAACCGGTACTAAAGGCTAACCTTTAGTCCCGGTTTGTGTAACGAACCGGGACTAAAGATACTCCTATATAAACCCTTCGTCCAGCCTAGCTCTTTGTTCTTCCCCTTTCCTCTCCTCTCTGTTCTTCCCCTCTTCCTCGAGCTCATCCTCAATTTTTGCCAAAATTTGTCAAGATTTGGAGGCACCCCATCCATCCAAGTGTTCACATAGGTTAGCAACTTTGTCCTTTCATCTTTCATTGCTAGATTAGCTCTTGCAATGCTCTATAAGTATAGTGATTTGTGGGTTTTAGTTTGCAAGTATTTATATGTGGTAGTTTATTTGATTTATATGCAATTTGAGCTCAAATTAACTTCTTAGTTTGGATGTGTAGGTGTGGTTTACTTAGTGCCTTCCCGTCCCCGTCCTAACCACCGTCGATCGCCCGCACCGTCCCGTCGCCGGCACCACCTTGGTGAGCCTCTTGTTCTTATCCTTTTTATAAAAAAAAATCTTATTTGTATGATTTAGATAGTTACTTGTATAATTTTCTTACATGTATGATTGTTTGTTATACATAGTGCCATGACTTTGATATCCGTCCCCGTCGGCCCTCGTCCGGTTTATGATTCGGATGTGGTATATATATTCTCTTTTATAACTATTTGTTGCATTTCGCGTTTATGACAATTATGCCCATCAAGTTGACATAGATATTTTTATCTAGGAGGTATGTGAACCGGAAATTACAACCGACATAGATATTCTTGTCGAGAAGTTAAATTTAGTTGAAAAAGAAAACGAGTATTTGAATGAAAAATTGAAAAGAATTGAAGAAGAGAAGATGAAACTGGAGTTGTATGTTGCCGATGTCGTCGATGATCACAAGATCAAGATGGATGCAATGCGCTTGAAGATTAGAAAATTTAAAAAATATGCCATTGATAGTGAGGCTTGGTATCACTATGCTGTTGGATCAATTATTACCTTAATTGCGATCTTGATCGCATTTGTTGTTGCATTTAAATGCTTTAGCTAGAGAGTTTGTATGTTGTTTTATGAGAACAAGTGTGTATGAACTTTATGTATGAACTTGTATTAATTTGGTCTTTTCGGTGTTGTGTAATGAAGATGAGCCGGCAATGGATGTACGATGACCGATGCTCTCCCCAGTTCATTAATGGCGTGCGTACTTTTCTGGTTGCGGCTGAGGCAAACAAGCGGGCGGATGGTTTTATGTATTGTCCATGTGCTGGCTGTAAGAATGATCGAAATTACTCTAACTCAAGAACCATTCACGTCCACCTGTTTGAGTCCGGTTTCATGTCCGGCTATAACTGTTGGACCAAGCACGGAGAAAGAGGGGTCCTAATGGAAGAGAATGAAGAAGAAGAGGATGACGACAGCTATCCTGGCCATGGGTTCCCTGAATACGATGGTACAACAATGGGGGAAGAAGCTGAGCCGGCAATGCGGGAAGAAGCTGAAGAAGAGGCATCAGATGAGCCCGCTGATGATCTTGGTCGGGCCATTGCCGATGCAAAGAGAAACTGCGCAAGTGAAAAGGAGAAGCTGAAGTTGCAGCGCATGTTAGAGGATCACAAGAAATTGTTGTACCCAAATTGCGAAGATGACAAGAAAAAGCTGGGTACCACACTGGAATTGCTGCAATGGAAGGCAGAGAATGGTGTATCTGACAAGGGATTTGAAAAGTTGCTCATAATGTTAAAGAAGATGCTTCCAAAGGACAACGAATTGCCCGACAGTACGTACGAAGCAAAGAAGGTTGTCTGCCCTCTAGGATTAGAGGTGCAGAAGATACATGCATGCCCTAATGACTGCATCCTCTACCGTGGTGAGTACGAGGATTTGAATGCATGCCCGGTATGCGGTGCATTGCGCTATAAGATCAGCCGCGATGACCCTGGTGATGTTGAGGGCGAGCGCCCCAGGAAGAAGATTCCTGCCAAGGTGATGTGGTATGCTCCTATAATACCACGGTTGAAACGTTTGTTCCAAAACAAAGAGCATGCCAAGTTGATGCGATGGCACAAAGAAGACCGTAAGAAAGACGGGAAGTTGAGAGTACCCGCTGATGGATCGCAGTGGAGAAAAATCGAGAGAAAGCGGAAGGACTTTGCAGATGACGCAAGGAACGTATGGTTTGGTTTAAGTGCAGATGGCCTGTGACTCTATGTATCTATAACCTTCCTCCTTGGTTGTGCATGAAGCGGAAGTTCATTATGATGCCAGTGCTCATCCAAGGCCCCAAGCAACCCGGCAACGACATTGATGTGTACCTAAGGCCATTAGTTGAAGAACTTTTAGAGCTGTGGAGTATAGAAGGTGTACGTGCGTGGGATGAGCACAAACAGCAGGAATTTGACCTGCGAGCGTTGTTGTTTGTAACCATCAATGATCGGCCTGCTCTCAGTAACCTTTCAGGATAGACAAACAAGGGATACCAAGCATGCACGCACTGTTTAGATGATACCGACAGTATATATTTGGATAAATGTAAGAAGAATGTGTACCTGGGACATAGTCGATTTCTTCCGAGCAGGCATCCCGTAAGAAAGAAAGGCAAGCATTTCAAAGGTGAGGCAGATCACCGGAAGAAGCCTCGCCACCGTACTGGTGATAATATACTTGATATGGTCAAGGATTTAAAAGTAATCTTTGGAAAGGGTCCTGGCGGACAATCTGTTCCGAATGACGCTGCGCGACGTGCACCCACGTGGAAGAAGAAATCTATATTTTGGGACCTACCCTATTGGAAAGACCTGGAGGTCCGCTCTGCAATCGACGTGATGCACGTGACGAAGAATCTTTGCGTGAACCTGCTATGCTTCTTGGGCGTGTATGGGAAGACAAAAGATACACCGGAGGCACGGAGGACCAGCAACGTATGCACGGAAAAGACGGCATGGATCCAAAGCAGTATCAGGGTCATGCCAGCTACGCTCTTACCAAAGAAGAGAAGGAAATCTTCTTCGAATGCCTGCTCAGTATGAAGGTCCCGTCTGGTTTCTCGTCGAATATAAAGGGAATAATAAATATGGCAGAGAAAAAGTTCCAGAACCTAAAGTCTCATGACTGCCACGTGATTATGACGCAATTGCTTCCGGTTGCATTGAGGGGGCTTCTACCGGAAAACGTTCGATTAGCCATTGTGAAGCTATGTGCATTCCTCAATGCAATCTCTCAGAAGGTAATCGATCCAGAAATCATACCAAGGTTAGAGAATGATTTGGTGCAATGTCTTGTCAGTTTCGAGTTGGTGTTCCCACCATCCTTCTTCAATATCACGACGCACGTCCTAGTTCACCTAGTCGAAGAGATTGCCATTCTGGGTCCTGTATTTCTACACAATATGTTCCCCTTTGAGAGGTTCATGGGAGTCTTAAAGAAATATGTTCATAACCGTGCTAGGCCAGAAGGAAGCATCTCCAAGGGCCATGAAACAGAGGGGGTCATTGAGTTTTGTGTTGACTTTATTCCTGACCTTAAGCCGATTGGTGTTCCTGAATCGCGGCATGAGGGCAGACTGGGTGGAAAAGGCACGCTAGGAAAGAATTCAGAAATATGCCATGACGGGCATTCTTGGGCGCAAGCACACTACACAGTTCTACAAAGTTCCTCCTTGGTGGCTCCGTATATCGAGGAACACAAGAATATTCTACGCTCCAAGCACCCGGAGCAGTCTGACGACTGGATTACACATGAACAAACGGGGACTTTCGCCGGTTGGTTGCAGACACGTCTCATGCATGATGACACTGTTGCAGATGAGTTGTACTTGCTGTCCAAGTTACCATCTTCGACTATATTGACTTTCAAAGGGTACGAGATAAATGGGAACACATTTTACACGGAGAGCACCAACCAGAACAGTGGTGTCCGCTTTGATGCAGCAAACACCAATAGGCCAAAGGACACATATTATGGTTACATAGAGGAGATATGGGAACTTGACTATGGACGTGGTTTGAAGGTCCCTTTATTTCGGTGCAAATGGGTCAATCTGACAGGAGGCGGGGTAAAGGAAGACCCGCAGTACAGAATGACAACAGTGGATCTCAACAATCTTGGGTACGCAGACGAACCATTCGTCCTAGCCAATGATGTGGTGTAGGTTTTCTATGTGAAGGACATGTCTACCAAGCCGAGAAAAAGAAAAGATAAGGAAGCGAATACATCATACGATGAGCCAAAGCGCCACATAGTTCTTTCAGGGAAAAGAAATATCGTGGAAGTGGAGGGCAAGACAGACATGTCAGAAGATTATGAAAAGTTTCATGAAATTGCTCCCTTCACAGTGAAGATTGACCCAAGCATCCTATTAAATGATGAAGATTGTCCATGGTTACGGCGCAAAGGGACACACGCGAAGAAAAAGTTTTATACCCAAAGATCCCACTCTAGGATGTGACCGGCTTCACCGTTATCACTTTCTTCTCTAGTGAGTTTTCGGACTTATCTCGAAAGTCTCACTTCGGACAAATCGGATGGAATCTTTGTATGTAATAGTTAGGGTATATATGTGTTTTGGCATTTGAAAGGCGAAGAAATATATCTTTAAGGCATTTGAAAGCCACATCATCAATTTTCAACCCTTTCTTACTTTATTCGCTATTTTTGATGCATTTACTGATTTTTTTGAGCTAAATGACGTTGAAATTGAAAAGCACTACAAATGAACTCTGAAAAGGTTGAAAGTTGGCATGCTATCATTATTTCACCCACATAGCATGTGCTAAAAAGTTGAGAGGGTTACGGCAAAAACTGGATGCACTTCATGTACAAACTGGACAATCTCTTTCGAAGTATCAGGCTTTCGGACGAAAACTCATCTGTTACAAAGGCATTTCATTTTTTTTAAACTAATTTCAACTCCAGACATTTTGTGAGTTCAACATGCACCATTCAAAGCCACATCATCAATTTTCAACCCTTTCTGACTTCATTCGCTATTTTTCATGCATTTACTGATTTTTTTTGAGCTAAATGACGCTGAAATTGAAAAGCACTACAAATGAACTCTGAAAAGGTTAAAAGTTGGCATGGTATCATCATTTCACCAACATAGTATGTGCTAAAAAATTGAGAGGGTTACGGCAAAAATTGGATGCACTTCATGTACAAACTGGACAATCTCTTTCGAAGTATCAGGCTTCCGGACGAAAACTCATCTGTTACAAAGGCATTTCATTTTTTTAAACTTATTTCAACTCCAGACATTTTGTGAGTTCAACATGCACCATTCAAAGCCACATCATCAATTTTCAACCCTTTCTGATTTCATTCGCTATTTTTCATGCAATTACATGATTTTTTTGAGCTAAATGACCCTGAAATTGAAAAGCACTACAAATGAACTCTGAAAAGGTTGAAACTTGGCATGGTATCGTCATTTCACCCACATAGCATGTGCTAAAAAGTTGAGAGGGTTACGGCAAAAACTGGATGCACTTCGTGTACAAACTGGACAATCTCTTTCGAAGTATCAGGCTTTCGGACGAAAACTCATCTGTTACAAAGGCATTTCATTTTTTTTAACTTAAAACACCCATTTAAAATAACATAAAAATAACCAAATTGAATATAATGATAAAACACACTAATATTAAACAGCAGGAAAAAGAATCACTCAAAAAACTATTTTTAAAGTAAAGTTATTCACAAACTAGTGATTCACACAAATTTCAAATAATTCAAATTTAAACTATTCAAATTTGAAAACTACTGGCACTAACAGAAAGTTTATAATTTTTGTGACCTAAAGCAAAAAAGATTCACTCAAAAACTCTAATAAATCAAAAAAAGAACTCAGAAACAAAAGAAAATAAATAAAGCAGAAAACAAAAAAAATACTGGAAAAAAAATAAATTTAAAAAAGCCCGCCTACTGGGCCGCCACGGCCTGCATACGACTAGAAACCCAACTACTGGTTGGGCCAGGATGCAGGCCCGCACGGCCCAGTAGGGACCACAGGGCAGGACAGGATCTGTAGGCCCACAAGGCCTGCTTTAGAGAGGAGCTCGAAGGAGATGCCGCGGCGGGGCTTATAAACTGGTGCGGGCGTCTCTTGCCAAGCGAGGTGGGACTAAACTTGCCCTGCACCGCGCCTGCGCGAGCACCAGACCTTTAGTCCCGGTTGGTGGCTCCAACCGGGACTAAAGGCCCCCCTTTAGTCGCGGTTGGAGCCACCAACTGGGACTAAAGGCCTGGCTTCCCGCCACTTGGCCTGGTGAAAATTCACCTTTAGTCCCGGTTGGTGGCTCAAACCGGGACTAAAGGTCTCCGCATATATATATACAGCACTTGAAAATTTTCAGAGTTCTCTGCTTCTCTCGACGCCGACCACTACAGAGGACGCCGCCAGGCTGCCGCCGTTGCCTGCCCCGACGCCGTCTCGCCTCCCCCGACGCTGGAACTCGTCGCCGCCCCCGACGCCGGCCGCCCGCGCCTCCTCCCTGATCCCCGATGCCGCCCGCGCCCTCCTCCCCGAGCCCCGACGCCACCCGCGCCTCCCCGAGCATCGCGCGCCGCGCCACCGATCCTCGTCGACGGCCGGACCTCCTCGCCGGCCCTCCTCTTCGAGCCCTCGCCGCCCCCGCTCCTCGCCGACGCCCTGCCCGCCCCGATCCCCTCCTCCTCCTCGCTGTGAGCCCTCTTTTTTTCCTTTTGTTTCATTTTTTGGAACTGTCAGATGAATGTTAGATATGTTCATAGAAATGGTGATAGAATAGATATGTAATTTTTGTTAGATATGGATATGTAATTCTTTTCTGTTTTTTAGTTATAGAAATGTTAGAGATGAATGTTTTTTAGTTTTTTATACTTTTAGTTATAGAAATGTTAGATGAATGTTAGATATAGAAATGTTAGATGAATGTTTTTTAGTTTTTTATACTTTTAATGCTGTATCATAGTATATATAGAAGGAATTTTGACCAAGCATAGAAAAAATTTGCATAGAAAGTTGACCATGTATTAAAAATATTTTAATGTTAATATCTTAATGTTGTATTTGCAAAAATTTGTCATGTATTTGCAAAATCAAGTGAACAAGAATTACAAAAATCATAATCAAGCATTTAAAAAATGTTAAATTTGCATAGAAACATTTTTGGCGTCGACGATGCCCGGCCCGCATCCTCGTCGTCGACTCGTTCGTGACGACGTCCTGCTTCAGAGGCGCCACGTTCGGGACTGGGCTCCGCCGGGCTGTAACTGGGAGGTGCTACCTTCAGGGGCGCGCAGCTTGGTGAGGAACCCGGCCCCGGGTCCCGTCATCGACCCGGAGCTTCTTTGGTGGCGTTCGCGTGGGCCACTTTCGGTGCGGAGGCAGCCGGCCCCGCCGGAGGTGGTACGTCGCCGTGTCAGGGAGGAGGACGAGCACGTCCGTCGCTACATGGATGCGTTGGACGTCAGGTTCTCCAATACCTGGTAGGTTCTTCAGGGATCTCACCCGAGCTATGATCCTGTGATGGTTCCTTCTCTTTGGGTGTCCACCGCCCGCGCCTCAGGAACCGCGAGTGAACTAGATTCTTCGATAATATTCGATCTGTATTAGCTAGTGATGTTATATATATGATAATATTCGAGATGTATTAGTGATAATACTCGAGATGTATTCGAGATTATATTCGAGACGATGTATTCGAGATTATATTATTCGATAATATTCGAGACGATGTATTCGAGATTATATTCGATGATGCATATTATCTGGATTATTCGAGATGCATATTATCTACTATGATTCAGTTTTTCCTTATTGATTGCATGCATTCTAATTTGAATACTAAATTGTTTTATCTTTCTTCTGGATTAGTTAAATAAAAGCTATGGATAATACCGGCAGAGAAGGAGAAGAGGCTCTGTTCGACATCATACGCTCCCCGAGCCCAGATGATCATGATGACGGCTCGCAATATCTGAACACTACGGGTGAGGGTATGATGATGTTTGATGAAGACGAACGAATAGATGAAGGCGACAACAATGATGACGAAGGAAATGTTCTTCAAATAACAAACACCGCCGAAGTATATTTATTATATAAGCCATCCGGTGATCATTACATGTATTAATTGATTTGTATATATTAACGAATCGATCTTTCTTCTTTTAATTAGCCCTCCGGATCGAGCAAATCTTCTACAAGCGGCAGGGCAGTTCGAGGCCCGGCCAAAAGGTTGCAGGCTGGCGTAAAGTACAACATCGATGCCATCAAATCAAATGGCGAACCGCTTGAACCTAAGAAGAATGCGACCAAGTTCACTCGTCAATGCGGAGTTATTGTCAGGGACCAAATCCCGATCTCCGTTCAAGAATGGAAAAAGCCAGCAAAGGGAGATCCAGGAGTTACTTTTGTCGACGAAAGAGCAAAAGATCTGCTTTGGGAATCGCTCATGTTACATTTCACCCTACCAGATCATTTGACAGATGCAGATCTGGCGAAAATCAGGAAGAGTGCTCTTAAGAAGATGGCGATAGCATTCAACAACCACAAGAAAAAAATATGGGCCGCGTACGTCAAAGCAGGAAAGCAGACTCCAGAATTCAATGGAACACTGGAGAAGGCAAAAGATCACTGGGACGATTTCGTGAAGTTCAAGGAATCGGAACTAGCTCAGGAACGGTCAAGACAAAACAAGCTTAATGCTGCGAAAAAGAAGTGGCACCATACTCTGGGGCCAGGTGGCTACCAGGTGGCCCTGCCTAAGTGGGATCTCGCTGAGCAAAAGATGATGGATGCAGGGGTCACTCCAGTTACATTGGACTGGCCCCCCAGGTGCAGGACTTGGTTTTATGCGCATGGGGGGAAGTTGGACCCAGAGACAGGGCTGATTATGGAGTGGGCAAGTCTTAAAAAAGCTCAGGACGATTTACTTGTTGCAATAGAACAAGCTCAAATGGGGGTGTTCACGCCCAACAGAGAGAACGACGAGCTTACGCGCGCCCTGAAGAATCCTGAACACCCGGGAAGAACACGAGGCAAAGGCGTTGTTCCGTGGTTTGAGGGGTTTGCGGATTGGAACGCCGATTACAGAAGCCGTGCGAGAAAGAAGCAGCAGGAGTCGCAGAAGAGGAAGCTGGAGGAGGAGCACAGGAAGAAGGAAGCACTCGCCTTGAAGGCCTAGAATCAAGGCACTTGGAGTTGGAGCGCGCTTTCAGGCGGCAGCAGGAGCAGCTCGACTCACTTAGCCAGGAAAGGGCGTCTCAGCGGCAGCAGGAGCAGATCGATCCAGCATTGGATAGCACCGTCCCAGCTATGCCGAGAAGCAGCGTGGGTTCCACCCCGGCCGATGATGCACTGCTGGCTAGACACCCTGTGGATGATATCAAAGATAGGACTACTTGTGAGCTACACATGAAAGTGAAGAACCTATCCATGAAGGTGGCGGACGGCTATGCTTTAACAAATCCCCCTGAAGCAACCTTCCATTGCAATCCGATTCCAGCTGGCTATGCTCGTGTCGGGGTTGATGAAGTGATGTCAGGATATTACGAGCTACAGCTTGACATTCCTGCAGGTGAGGAGGAGAGCACACTTGGAGAGGCCATACATCGTATCATTCTATGGAAAAAGGATTGCATCGTCTTTCCAAGGCCACCGACTCCTGCTGCAACAAGTCCGCCACCGCGTCAGCCGACTCCTGCTCCTCCAAGTCCGCCGCCGCGTCAGCCGACTCCTCCTCCTCCAAGTCCGGCACCGCGTCAGCCGACTCCTCCTCCTCCAAGTCCGGCACCGCGTCAGCCGACTCCTCCTCCTCCAAGTCCGGCACCGCGTCAGCCGACTCCTCCTCCTCCAAGTCCGGCACCGCGTCAGCCGACTCCTCCTCCTCCAAGTCCGGCACCGCGTCAGCCGTCTCCACCGCCTCAGCGGGCTCCGCCGCCTAGGCAACAACGGAAGAGAGGCGCCGCAGCTACGGCCTCTAGCGGTACAACAGGCAAGAAATACAAATATGGTCCAAGCCTCAAGGCTCTTCCGAAATTGCCTTACCACCTGACTCAGGAGGAAAGGAAAGCCGAAGTGGCTGCCCAATTGAAGGCCAATTTTGGACCGAAACCGCCCCCGCCGCCAAAGGAAAAAGTACCTGAGGATGTCATACAACACTTTATTGATAATGCTCAACCGGCTGTCAAGCATACGGACTCAGACTATGAGCGCTGTATCAAGAAGTCATATCATGCACAACAAAAGAAGGAGTCGAGCTCGAGCTCGAGCCAAGCAGTTGGCAAAAAAAGCGGGAAAACTGTTCCCCAGCTGGGAGAACAGGCAGTGCAATCGATCCCCCCGCTCATTGTACAAACACATGTGAGTACCGCCCATTAGCTGATAATAACCGATGATCATAAAAGGCAGGCTAAAGAGGCCGGTCTCACTGTTGAACAACTCCTAGGCATCGAGGAACTCCCCGTGTTTAAAGAGGAGGAACTAAAATGGAAATATGTCCGTGGCCAACCTCTGGTCAAGCCTGAGCAGGTCCCGCTTCTACCAACGAGAATGTACAGTTTGCATAAGTGGTACATGAATGAAGCAGCAAAGACCGATCGAGAGTCCCTCATGGTGAAAGTCAAGGAAAAGCATTACTTCCATGCAAAAGATTTGTGGGTTGAGTTTGAAGAGATGTTTCAGTTATTCAATCAAGACGCACTCGACAAATCTATCGTCAGTTGCTATTGTCTGTAAGTGATTTCTTTCTGTAATTTAAGTCTCTAGCTAGCTGTGCTCGTTCATTACCTGTAATTATCCTCACTATATTCTTTTCTGTGGTATTATGCAGAATGAAGATTTATGAAATGGAAAAAGCTGGACGCTATGGCATTGGGTTCATTGACCCAAATACGATTAATCAAAAGACATGGTCAATTGAATGGTCGAGACAAGACACAGAGATCAGCTTGCTAGAGTTTTTGAAGCGACTAAACTCCCGACCAGAAATACTACTTCCTTACAACTTCGGGTGAGTGTTACTATATATCTTGTACTACAAATTCTATTTTTGCTTACTAGATGTTAATAAGTGTAGTTGATGAGTTATGCACATGCCCGCTTAATTATACAAACATGTGCGCATGCAGTTTCCACTAGATCTTGTTAATCATTGAAGTTGACAAGGGAAAAGTTCAAGTACTGGACTCACTATATAAAGACCCATCCGAATACGAAATCGTGAAGGGGATGATCGACAGGTAATTTCAATCATTATCGCACTATGTCGGCCTCTTTAGTTCATTTCCTGATATCAACTAATTAATAACTCCTTTATTCATTTTCTTTGCCGGCGGGCAGGGCTTGGCAAAAGTTCATCGAAGAGGTCCCCGGCGAATGGGAACAACGGCTGAAATGGGTGCGACCCAAGATAATTAAGTAGTACTCCCCTCCGTCCGAAAAAGCTTGTCTCTCAAATGGATGTATCTAGCACCAAGTTAGTGCTAGATACATCCATTTGAGGCACAAGCTTCGGAAGCTTTTTCGGACGGAGGGAGTACTAGCTAGCTACGTCCGTGCATCTCTTTAATTCTAGTTTCAATACCATTATCATGCTTGATTAATTATTATCTGATTGAATTTTATTCTCGTAAAGTGGCTGAGCCAGACGCCGGGAAATAATTTATGCGCATACTACGTTTGCGAGACCATTCGCATGATGACGTCCGAAATGGACAAAACAGCAAGACAACTTTGGGTACGTTTGCCAGAACACTATCCACAATTTTTTTATCATGATCTAATATATATACACACAACTAATATATTCATCTTGATCTCTTTCTTTAAAGCTGTGGGAGATGCGGGACAAGCTCCTACCAATGGATCGCGTACGAGCAATTCAAGAGGAAATAGCGGGATTTTTGCTCGACCAGGTCATAGATCCCAAAGGAGAATTCCATTACAAGCTGTAATGCCTGCATGTGTAATGATCCGCAAATTGTAGGAGCAATTGTATATACCAAATTGTATATATATATATATATATGTGTATGTGAATGGTCGTACGAGAAATTCGATGATATATATATGATCGGTTCTACGAGAAATTCTATTCGAGTGTATATGCATAACGTGTACAGTATGTAGTAGCGTAAAATATGTTTGAAATGAAAAACACAAAATTAAAAAAAAAATAAAGCTTAAACCCCTAAACCCCTATACCTTTTAGTCTCGGTTGGTGTTATCAACCGGGACTAAAGGCTATACCTTTTAGTTCCGGTTGGTGTTACCAACCGGGACTAAAGGTCCCCCAGCCCCCGGCGCTGGCTCGTGCCACGTGGTGGGCCTTTGGTCCCGGTCCGTGTTGAACCGGCACTAAAGGGGGGGGCCTTTAGTCCCCACCCTTTAGTGCCGGTTGCTGAACCGGCACTAAAGGCCGTTACGAACCGGCAATAAAGCCTGATTCTGCACTAGTGATATGGGGGACCACCCATATGATCGATGAAGCAGCTGGCCCAAGGGACCGGTAAATTTGTGTGAAGCTCGGAAAGAAATTTCCACACGAGAGCGTTATTTTGGGTGTTCAGGTAAATGCTACCAATCCCTCCCTTATCCACATATTCTTACAAACATTGACGCAGGCGACCTTAATATTGCTGCCAGAACGTGATTGTCCAAGAGAAGGAGCGACGCCTTGTGTCAATGTTAACCAGTATAAGACCATTGATAGAATTGTTGCTTCCACTCGGGTGGATACCTAAAGCCATTAAGGAGGGGAGAAAGAATAGAGTTAACAAGTATAAGATGACCACTGATAGAGTTGTTGCTTCCTTGCCAACCAACAAGTCACTCACAATTGACACTTATCTTATGGGTAGAGAGTGGAAGCCCGAGGCTGGTTTGTGGAAAAAAGGTGACAAAAGTATTCAAAGATGGTGATAATATATGAAGCAAGCGTAGGAGGAACGTGAATGGGAACGAGGTTTCTTTTAAAAAATTGGTATGAGCCCAGTGGGATTGGACAAGTCAACAAGGATGTGCTTGAGATTAGCGAGACAATTTTGTTTGGCTTAGAGGATAATAAGAGTGCCCTCCTTGTATTGGTGGACCAGACAAGGCAAGTCATCAACCAAACGATGGAGAAGGAGGCCGTTGCCAGAGACGCCGATGCTAAAGCGCATCAGCGACATAAATGAAATGAAATGGGGATAGAGGACTGCCTGCCGCAAACCTTTGTGATCTAATTGAAACAATCGGAAATTTTTAGAGATTGGATGCAATTATTGATTCATGATCTGACATGTTTGAAACAAAAACTACATTCTGGATCCAACAAGGTTTAACGCTCAGGATGATAGCGAAAGAACATGTAGGTCCTAAGTGGATTTTGATAATCAATGAGAAGTAATTAAGAAGGTTCTTAAATATATCTCAGATATGCACCAAAATATTATGGAATAACACTTCATAAAGTTTGGCCTCTGAGACTTTGTTCGTGCAGGTGTATGAGTTGTGGTGTCACAGCTTTGTTCTAGTAGCAGTGCTTTTGTTGATGTTTTGGGGAATTTTGTTTTCCAAAAAATGTTACCATGGAGGAAGTATATCTAAGAGATTTCATTGTAATTCTTTAGGAGTTACTTTGTAGTTTCTTGGATCTTTGATCCATAGGATTGTGCTTGTAATGGTTCTCGTGTTTGAATAAAGGCACATATATTTGTAGAAAAAATTTAACACTACAGCCGCCATAAGTTCCCAGTCCTCTTGCAAGGACATACCAACACTACCCTTGACCACTTCATCTCACCCCTCCTAACATTCTCTATGATTCTTACACTGCGGGTACATGTGCCAAAAAAAAAGAGTTATAATTTCTCAAATGTTTTTTCTCTCATAGTCACCATCACATTCGTATCTCACACAATATATATCTCCCTGCCTTCTCTCATATTTCCTCCTCAGAACATATGATGCTAGCACACAACACTCATGTTTGTGTGGAGACCTTAGCTCATGGTGCGCCGATCAACTATATATATATAGTCACACTTTCAGAGGGAGAGAAAAAAAATTATGACACACGTGTCATTGGTCATGAGTAATGTAGACTTGGGAGGCATCAAGAATTCAGGGCTACACGCAAATTCGAACGATCTAGCCTTGGCAAAGTCCCCCTACTGGTGGGACGTTCCTTAACGTACCAACCTGCACTGACTGCCATTGAGGGAGAAGGTCCCAAATTCCAATGTGAGGAAGGTGCAGATTGCACTTGAACTTCCTGTCGCATACAAATAAGTTTGGTTTAGTAGGATGAACTAGGTGCAAAAAATTTAGTAGCAGTGTAGCAGTAACTAGCTAGTCATCATCCACGTTTGCAATACAGTGAACTATTATAACATTGTTAAGATAAAAAATATCCTTTATTCTAGATAACAAAGATCCATCATAGTCTAGCACTAGTAGAAAACAGGGCTTTGGTCCAGGCCAGATAAGAGCATTAGTCCCGGTTCTGTTACGAACCGGGATCAATGGGTGCATCAGTCCCGGTTCGTGAGGCCAGGACGCCGGCCGGGCCTCGGCAGGACCCCTTTGGTCCCGGTTCCCGACACGAACCGGGACAAAAGGGCCTCGCTCCTGGCGCAGCCCCTTTAGTCCCGATTGGTGGCTGGAACCGGGACTAAAGGTTGGCCTTTAGTCCCGGTTTTAGACACAAACCGGGGCTAAAGTTTTGCCTATATATATCCAGCCCCCCCGCCCCCCCATCTCCTCTGTTTTTTGGCCGTGGAAGGGTGGGAGGTTTGTGCTACTCTGTTCTCACCTCCTATACACATGAGGTGTTTGATGAAATGCCCGAGCCACACTTAAGCTTTCTCCTCTCCAAGCTCGACCTCCAAGCTACATTTTCCCCAAGATCTGTCTAGGTTTGGCGGTGCACCAACTACACAAGTGTTCTAAAAGGTTAGCAACTTCATCGTTTCATCTCTCACTGCTAGTTTAGCTCATTTCAAATGCTGTAGAAGTAGAGTGGTTTGTGGATTTTTGTGGAGGAGTGTATGTGGGAGTTCTTTTGATTTAGATGTACAATTTGAGCTGAAATTAACTTCTTAGAGTCTGCACATGTGTAGGGTGCCGTCCCCGTCCCCGTCCTCACCGCCGTCGATCGCCCGCGCCGATCTCGTCGCCGGCACCACCGTGGTGAGCCTCTTGTTCTTATCTTCTTTTTAAAAGAAAAAAATTCTTACTTGTATGATTTAGATAGATACTTGTATAATTTTCTTACTTTTATTATTGTTTGTTATTATATAGTGCCATGACTTTGGTATCCACCCCCGTCGGCCCTCGTCCTGTCTATGATTTGGATGTGGTATATTATCTTTTATTACTATTTGTTTCATTTAGTGTTTATGACAATTATGCCGACCAACGTGACATAGATGTTTTTATCTATGAGGTATGTGAACCGGAAATTCCAACCGACCCTCTTGTCGAGAGGTTAAATTTAGTTGAAAAAGAAAACAATTACTTGAAGAAAAAATTGAAAAGAATTGAGGAGGAGAAGATGGAATTGGAGTTGCATGTTGCCGATGTCGTCGATGATCACAAGATCCAGATGGATGCAATGTGCTTGAAGATTAGAAAGATTAGAAAATATGCCATTGATAATGTGGCTTGGTATCATTATGCTGTTGGATCAATTGTTACCTTAGTTGCGATTATGATAGCATTTGTTGTTGCATTTAAATGTTTTACATAGTTGTATGTTAGTTTCAACGTATGTTTTAATTAGATGCTCTAGAGAGCTATATGTTGTTCTATATATGAGAACTATGTATGAACTTTATGTATTTATTTTTTCAGTAATAGCATTTGATCACTACAGTACTTTGGTTTTAATGTGATGATGAACTTGTATTAATTTGGTCACTTCTCTATTCATGATGTTCTGTAATGGTTTTTGATACACTTAATTATATAATGCACGCAGATGAACCGGCAATGGATGTACGGTGACCGACGCACCTCCGAGTACATTGATGGCATGCATAATTTTCTCAAAGTGGCTGAGGTAAACAAGCATAATGGTTTTATGTATTGTCCATGTACTGTCTGTGGGAATACGAAGGATTACTCTGACTCGAAAACCCTTCACTTGCACCTGCTTGAGAAGGGTTTCATGCCACACTATAATGTTTGGACCAAGCACGGAGAAAGAGGGGTTATGATGGAAGACAACGAAGAAGAAGATGATTATGACAACTATCCCCCTGAATACGGTGATACTGCAACGGGGGAAGCTGAAGATCAAGAGGCACCAGACGATGTGCCCGATGATGATCCTCGCCGGGTCATTGTTGATGCAAAGAGACAATGCCAAAGTGAAAGGGAGAAGTTGAAGTTCGAGCACATGTTAGAGGATCACAAAAAAGGGTTGTACCCAAATTGCGAAGATGACAACACAAAGCTCGGTACCACACTGGAATTGCTGCAATGGAAGGCAGACAATGGTGTATCTGACAAGGGATTTGGAACGCTACTGAAAATAATAAAGAAGAAGCTTCCAAAGGATAACGAATTGCCCGATAGTACATACGAAGCAAAGAAGGTTCTCTGCCCTCTAGGATTGGAGGTGTAGAAGATACATGCATGCCCTAATGACTACATCCTCTACCGCGGTGAGTACGAGGATTTGAACGCATGCCCGGTATGCGGTGCATTGCGGTATAAGATCAGACGAGATGACCCTGGTGATGTTGAGGGCGAGCGCCCCAGGAAGAGGGTTCCTGCCAAGGTGATGTGGTATACTCCTATAATACCATGGCTGAAACGTCTGTTCAGAAACAAAGAGCATGCCAAGTTGATGCGATGGCACAAGGAAGACCGTAAGAAACACGGGAAGTTGAGAGCACCCGCTGACGGGTCGCAGTGGAGAAAAATCGAGAGAAGGTGGGGGGACTTTGCAGGTCATGCAAGGAACGTATCGTTTGGTTTAAGTGCAGATGGCATTAATCCTTTTGGGGAGCAGAGCAGCAATCATAGCACCTGGCCCGTGACTCTATGTATCTATTGTTGGGGAACGTTGCATGGGAAACAAAAATTTTCCTACGCACACACAAGATCTATCCATGGTGATGAGCATCTACGAGAGGGAGAGTGAATCTACATACCCTTGTAGATCGCTAAGCGGAAGCGTTAATAAACGCGGTTGATGTAGTCGAACGTCTTCGCGATCCAAATCGCCGAGCGTCCCGCGATCCAATCACGATCCTTCCGATCTAGTGCCGAACGGACGGCACCTCCGCGTTCAACACACGTACGGCTTGATGACGCCTTCACCTCCTCGATCCAGCGAGCGATGGTGAAGTAGTGGTTGAGTTCCAGCAGCACGACGGCGTGGTGATGGTGGTGAGGAACAATCTCTGCAGGGCTTCGCCAAGCGCTACGGAGATTATGACGGAGGAACTAGAGGGCTAGGGTTGCCGGCACACGGCTTGGGAAATCCTGATGTGTCCCGTGTGCTAGCCCTGCCCCTCTATTTATATGTTGAGCCTTGGGGTCTAAACTTGGAGTAAAAGCCTCCTCTAGGTCGGTTTTGCCCGCACAAGGTCGGTTTGGCCCGCAGGGAAAGAGTCCAACTCGGATCCCTGCCGAACCGTGCACAGCCGCGCACAAGCGGTAGTACCGCTTCACACAAGCGGTAGTACCGCTTGGGCGGTAGTACCGCTTCATACAAGCGGTAGTACCACTCGGGCGGTAGTACCGCTTCACCAAGCGGTAGTACCGCTTACGCGGCAGCAAAACTACTTTTGCACTTTCCAATACCTTGTGGGCTTTATCCCTTTGGCTCATATAAAGTGTTGCTGCACCCGAACACTTCGGTAAACATCCGGAACCCCTTCCGGTGAACTTCGGAACTCTTCCGGAGATCAAAACACTATTATCACATATATCAATCTTTACCTCCGGACTATTCCGGAGATCCTCGTCATGTCCGGGATCTTATCCGGGACTCCGAACAACTTTCGGTCACCAACATAATAACTCAATTATACTAATCGTCACCAAACGTTAAGTGTGTAGACCCTGCGGGTTCGAGAACTATGTAGACATGACCGAGACACCTCTACGGCCAATAACCAATAGCGGGACCTGGATGCCCATATTGGCTCCTACATATTCTACGAAGATCTTTATCGGTCGAACCTCTATGTCAAGGATTCAGTTAATCCCGTATGCTGTTCCCTTTGTTCTTCGGTATGTTACTTGCCCGAGATTCGATCGTCGGTATCACTATACCTAGTTCAATCTCGTTACCGGCAAGTCTCTTTACTCGTTCCGTAATACAAGATCTCGTGGCTAACACTTTAGTCACATTGCTTGCAAGGCTCATTGTGATGTTGTATTACCGAGTGGGCCCTGAGATACCTCTCCGTCATACGGAGTAACAAATCCCAGTCTTGATCCATGCCAACCCAACAGACACCCTCGGAGATACCTGTAGAGCACCTTTATAGTCACCCAGTTACGTTGCGACGTTTGATACACACAAGGTATTCCTCCGGTGTTAGTGAGTTGCATGATCTCATGGTCAAAGGAACAGATACTTGACATGCAGAAAACAATAGCAATAAACTGACACGATCAAATGCTACGTTTACAGTTTGGGTCTTGTCCATCACATCATTCTCCTAATGATGTGATCCCGTTTATCAAATGACATCTCATGTCAATGGCTAGGAAACCTTAACCATCTTTGATCAACGAGCTAGTCAACTAGAGGCTTACTAGGGACACAGTGTTGTCTATGTACCCACACATGTATTTGAGTTTCCAATCAATACAATTATAGCATGGATAATAAACGATTATCATGAACAAGGAAATATAATAATAACCAATTTATTATTGCCTCTAGGGCATATTTCCAACAGTCTCCCACTTGCACTAGAGTCAATAATCTAGTTCACATCACTATGTGATTTACATTGTAATGAATCGAACACCCATGCAGTTCTGGTGTTGTTCATGTTTAGCCCTTGGAAGAGGTTTAGTCATCGGATCTGCAACATTTAGATCCGTGTGTACTTTGCAAATATTTATGTCGTCCTCCTTGATGTAATCGCGGATGGAATTGAAACGTCGTTTTATGTGTCTGGTCCTCTTGTGAAATCTTGGTTCCTTGGCTAGAGCAATGGCACCAGTATTATCACAAAACAGAGTCATTGGGTTAAGCGCACTAGGCACTACTCCAAGATCTGTCATGAACTCCTTCATCCAGACACCTTCCTTCGCCGCCTCCGAGGCAGCGATGTACTCCGCTTCACATGTAGAATCTGCTACCACGCTTTGCTTGGAACTGCACCAGCTAACCGCACCCCCATTAAGAATAAATACGTATCCGGTTTGCGACTTAGAGTCATCCGGATCAGTGTCAAAGCTTGCATCGACGTAACCCTTTACGACGAGCTCTTGATCACCTCCATAAACGAGAAACATGTCCTTAGTCCTTTTCAGGTACTTCAGGATATTCTTGACCGCCGTCCAGTGTTCCATTCCTGGATCACTTTGAAACCTTCCGACCATACTTATGGCAAGGCTGACATCGGGTCTTGTGCACAGCATTGCATACATGATAGAGCCTATGGCCGAAGCATAGGGGATGACACTCATCTTTTCTCTATCTTCTGCAGTCACTGGGCATTGAGTCTTACTCAACTTCACACCTTGCAATACAGGCAAGAACCCCTTCTTGGACTGATCCATTTTGAACTTTCTTCAAAACTTTGTCAAGGTATGTGCTTTGTGAAAGTCCTATTAAGCGTCTCGATCTATCTCTATAGATCTTGATGCCTAATATGAAAGCAGCTTCTCCTAGGTCCTTCATTGAAAAACTCTTGTTCAAATATTCCTTCACGCTTTCCAACATTTCTATATTGTTTCCAATCAGCAATATGTCATCCACATATAAGATTAGAAACGCTATAGAGCTCCCACTCACTTTCTTGTAAATACAAGCTTCTCCGTAAACTTGTATAAACTCGAACGCTTTGATCACCTCATCAAAACGAAGATTCCAACTCCGAGATGCTTGCACCAGTCCATAAATGGATCGCTGGAGTTTGCAAACTTTGTCAGCATTCTCTGGATCGACAAAACCTTCTGGTTGCATCATATACAACTCTTCCTTAAGGAAACCGTTAAGGAACGCTGTTTTGACATCCATCTGCCAAATTTCATAATCGAAAAAGGCAGCTATTGCTAACATGATTCTGACGGACTTAAGCATCGCTACGGGTGAGAAGGTCTCATCGTAGTCAACTCCTTGAACTTGTGAAAAACCCTTTGCCACAAGTCGAGCTTTATAGACGGTGACATTACCGTCCGCGTCCGTCTTCCTCTTAAAGATCCATTTGTTCTGAATGGCCTTACGCCCTTCAGGTAATACTTCCAAAGTCCATACTTTGTTTTCATACATGGATCCCATCTCGGATTTCATGGCCTCTAACCACTTCTTGGAATCCGGGCCCATCATCGCTTCTCCATAGCTCGTAGGTTCATCGTTGTCTAACAACATGACTTTTAAGACAGGGTTGCCGTACCACTCGGGAGCAGTACGCGTCCTTGTCGACCTACGAGGTTCGATAGCAACTTGATCCAAAGCTTCATGATCATCATCATTAACTTCCTCTTCAGCTAATGTAGGCTCCACAGAAACAACTTTCTGCGCTGCGCTACTCTCAGTTTGAAGTAAAGGTTCAACAACCTCATCAAGTTCTATCTTCCTCCCACTCAATTCTTTCGAGAGAAACTCTTTCTCAAGAAATGTTCCGTTTTTAGCGACAAACACTTTGCCCTCGGATCTGAGGTAGAAGGTATACCCAATTGTCTCTTTTGGGTATCCTATGAAGACGCATTTCTCCGCTTTGGGTTCTAGCTTTTCAGGCTGAAGCTTTTTGACATAAGCATCACATCCCCAAACTTTAAGAAACGACAGCTTTGGCTTCTTGTCAAACCAAAGTTCATATGGCGTTGTCTCAACGGATTTCGATGGTGCCCTATTTAAAGTGAATGCAGCTGTCTCTAATGCATAACCCCAAAACGATAGTGGCAAATCGGCAAGAGACATCATAGATCGCACCATATCCAATAAAGTTCGATTACGACGTTCGGACACACCATTACGCTGTGGTGTTCCAGGCGGTGTCAATTGTGAAACAATTCCACACTGTCTTAAGTGACTGCCAAACTCATAACTCAGATATTCTCCCCCTCGATCAGATCGTAGGAATTTAATCTTCTTGTTACGATGATTCTCAACTTCACTCTGAAATTGTTTGAACTTTTCAAATGTTTCAGACTTGTGTTTCATTAAGTAAATATACCCATATCTACTTAAGTCATCAGTGAAGGTGAGAAAGTAACGATAACCACCGCGCGCCTCAATACTCATCGGACCGCACACATCAGTATGTATGATTTCCAATAAGTCACTTGCCCGTTCCATTGTTCCAGAGAACGGCGTTTTAGTCATCTTGCCCATGAGGCATGGCTCACATGTGTCAAGTGATTCAAAATCAAGTGACTCCAAAAGTCCATCAGCATGGAGCTTCTTCATGCGTTTTACGCCAATATGACCTAAACGGCAGTGCCACAAGAAAGTGGTATTATCATTATCAATTCTACATCTTTTGGCATCAATGTTATGAACATGTGTATCATTACTATCGAGATTCAATAAGAATAAACCCCTCACATTGGGTGCATGACCATAAAAGATATTACTCATATAAATAGAACAACCATTATTCTCTGATTTAAATGAGTAACCGTCTCGCAATAAACAAGATCCAGATATAATGTTCATGCTTAACGCAGGCACCAAATAACACTTATTTAGGTTCATCACTAATCCCGACGGTAATCGAAGAGCGAGCGTGCCGACGGCGATCACATCAACCTTGGAACCATTTCCCACGCGCATCGTCACTTCGTCCTTTGCCAGCCTCCGTCTATTCCGCAGTTCCTGTTTTGAGTTGCAAATATGAGCAACCGCACCGGTATCAAATACCCAGGCACTACAACGAGAGTTGGTAAGGTACACATCAATAACATGTATATCATATATACCTTGTTTGTTGTTGGCCGCCTTCTTGTCAGCCAAATACTTGGGGCAGTTCCGCTTCCAGTGTCCAGTTCCCTTGCAATGAAAACACTCAGTTTCTGGTTTGGGTCCAGCCTTGGGTTTCTTCACGAGAGGAGCAACTGCTTTGCTACTCTGCTTGGAGTTACCCTTCTTACCCTTGCCATTTTTCTTGAAACTAGTGGTTTTATTGACCATCAACACTTGATGCTCCTTCTGAATTTCAGACTCAGCGGCTTTCAGCATCGCAAACAGCTCGGCGACTGACTTGTTCATCCCGTGCATGTTATAGTTCAACACGAAGCTCTTGTAGCTAGGTGGCAATGATTGAAGAACTCTGTCAGTGATAGCCTCTGGCGGAAGGGGCATCCCTAACTCAGCCAGACGGGTGGAGTACCCAGACATTCTGAGCACGTGATCACTGATAGACCCGTTCTCCTCCATCTTGCAAGCATAGAACTTATCGGAGATCTCATATCTCTCGATCCGGGCATTCTTCTGAAAGATAAACTTCAACTCCTGGAACATCTCATATGCTCCATGACGTTCAAAACGTCTTTGAAGTCCCGGTTCTAAGCCATACAACATTGCACATTGAACTATTGAGTAATCATCAGAACGAGCCTGCCAGGCGTTCACAACGTCTAGAGACTCAACTGGAGCGGGTGGATCACCAAGCGGTGCATCAAGGACATAAGCCTTCTGGGAAGCCGTAAGGATAATCCTTAGATTACGGGCCCAGTCCACAAAGTTACTTCCATCATCTTTCAACTTAGCTTTCTCTAGGAACGCATTAAAATTCAGGGCTGCTACTGCGCGAGCCATGATCTACAACATAAATATAGCAAAGACAACTTAGACTATTGTTCTTAGATAATGAGTTTAGTTAATCATATTTAAAAAACTCCCACTCAAATTGACATCCCTCCGATCATTCGAGTGTAACATGATCCAAATCCACCAACTCAAGTCCGATCATCACGTGAGTTGAGGTGGTTTCAATGGTGAACATCTTCATGTTGATCATATCTACTATATGACTCATGTTCGACCTTTCGGTCTCTTGTGTTCCGAGGCCATGTCTGTACATGCTAGGCTCGTCAAGTTTAACCCGAGTGTTCCGCACGTGCAACATGGCTTGCACCCGTTGTATGCGAACGTAGAGTCTATCACACCCGATCATCACGGCGTGTCTCGAAACGACGAACTTTCGCAACGGTGCACACTTGGGGAGAACACAATTTATCTTGAAATTTAAGTGAGGGATCACCTTATAATGCTACCGTCGTCCTAAGCAAAATAAGATGCATAAAAGGATTAACATCACATGCAAATCATAAGTGACATGATATGGCCATGAACTTGTGCTTTTGATCTCCATCTCCAAAGCACCAGCATGATCTCCATCGTCACCGGCATGACACCATGATCTCCATCATCTTGATCTCCATCAACGTGTCGCCATAAGGTTGTCGCGCCGACTGTTGCTTCCACGACTATAGCTAACGTTTAGCGATAAAGTAAAGCATTACATAGCGCTTAATGATTGACACGCAGGTCATACAATAATTAAAGACAACTCTATGGCTCCTGCCAGTTGCCGTACTCATCGACATGCAAGTCGTGATATTCTATACAACACATGATCATCTCATACATCACATATATCTCATCATGTAATCGGCCATATCATATCACATCATACCCTGCAAAAACAAGTTAGACGTCCTCTAATTGTTGTTGCAAATTTTACGTGGCTGCTACGGGTTTGCAAGAACCGTTCTTACCTACGCAAAACCACAACGTGGTGTAGTGATTGCTTTTTGATCTTCTAAAAGAACCCTCTTCATTGAAATCGATTCAACTAAAGTGAGAGAGACAGACACCCGCTAGCCATCTTTATGCAACGAAGTTACATGTTAGTTGAAGGAACCTGTCTCGCGTAAGTGTACGCGTAATGTCGGTCCGGGCCGCTTCATCTCACAGTACCGCCGAATCAAATATCAACTAGTAACGGCAAGCAATATGTATACACCCACGCCCACAACTCGTTTGTGTTCTACTCGAGATCTCATCTACGCATAGACCTAGCTCATGATGCCACTGTTGGGGAACGTTGCATGGGAAACAAAATTTTTCCTACGCACACACAAGATCTATCCATGGTGATGAGCATCTACGAGAGGGAGAGTGAATCTACATACCCTTGTAGATCGCTAAGCGGAAGCGTTAATAAACGCGGTTGATGTAGTCGAACGTCTTCGCGATCCAAATCGCCGAGCGTCCCGCGATCCAATCACGATCCTTCCGATCTAGTGCCGAACGGATGGCACCTCCGCGTTCAACACACGTACGGCTTGATGACGCCTTCACCTCCTCGATCCAGCGAGCGATGGTGAAGTAGTGGTTGAGTTCCAGCAGCACGACGGCGTGGTGATGGTGGTGAGGAACAATCTCTGCAGGGCTTCGCCAAGCGCTACGGAGATTATGACGGAGGAACTAGAGGGCTAGGGTTGCCGGCACACGGCTTGGGAAATCCTGATGTGTCCCGTGTGCTAGCCCTGCCCCTCTATTTATATGTTGAGCCTTGGGGTCTAAACTTGGAGTAAAAGCCTCCTCTAGGTCGGTTTTGCCCGCACAAGGTCGGTTTGGCCCGCAGGGAAAGAGTCCAACTCGGATCCCTGCCGAACCGTGCACAGCCGCGCACAAGCGGTAGTACCGCTTCACACAAGCGGTAGTACCGCTTGGGCGGTAGTACCGCTTCATACAAGCGGTAGTACCGCTCGGGCGGTAGTACCGCTTCACCAAGCGGTAGTACCGCTTACGCGGCAGCAAAACTACTTTTGCACTTTCCAATACCTTGTGGGCTTTATCCCTTTGGCTCATATAAAGTGTTGCTGCACCCGAACACTTCGGTAAACATCCGGAACCCCTTCCGGTGAACTTCGGAACTCTTCCGGAGATCAAAACACTATTATCACATATATCAATCTTTACCTCCGGACTATTCCGGAGATCCTCGTCATGTCCGGGATCTTATCCGGGACTCCGAACAACTTTCGGTCACCAACATAATAACTCAATTATACTAATCGTCACCAAACGTTAAGTGTGTAGACCCTGCGGGTTCGAGAACTATGTAGACATGACCGAGACACCTCTACGGCCAATAACCAATAGCGGGACCTGGATGCCCATATTGGCTCCTACATATTCTACGAAGATCTTTATCGGTCGAACCTCTATGTCAAGGATTCAGTTAATCCCGTATGCTGTTCCCTTTGTTCTTCGGTATGTTACTTGCCCGAGATTCGATCGTCGGTATCACTATACCTAGTTCAATCTCGTTACCGGCAAGTCTCTTTACTCGTTCCGTAATACAAGATCTCGTGGCTAACACTTTAGTCACATTGCTTGCAAGGCTCATTGTGATGTTGTATTACCGAGTGGGCCCTGAGATACCTCTCCGTCATACGGAGTAACAAATCCCAGTCTTGATCCATGCCAACCCAACAGACACCCTCGGAGATACCTGTAGAGCACCTTTATAGTCACCCAGTTACGTTGCGACGTTTGATACACACAAGGTATTCCTCCGGTGTTAGTGAGTTGCATGATCTCATGGTCAAAGGAACAGATACTTGACATGCAGAAAACAATAGCAATAAACTGACACGATCAAATGCTACGTTTACAGTTTGGGTCTTGTCCATCACATCATTCTCCTAATGATGTGATCCCGTTTATCAAATGACATCTCATGTCAATGGCTAGGAAACCTTAACCATCTTTGATCAACGAGCTAGTCAACTAGAGGCTTACTAGGGACACAGTGTTGTCTATGTACCCACACATGTATTTGAGTTTCCAATCAATACAATTATAGCATGGATAATAAACGATTATCATGAACAAGGAAATATAATAATAACCAATTTATTATTGCCTCTAGGGCATATTTCCAACATCTATAACCTTCCTCCTTGGTTGTGCATGAAGCGGAAGTTCATTATGATGCCAGTGCTCATCCAAGGCCCTAAGCAACCCGGCAACGACATTGATGTGTACCTAAGGTCATTAGTTGAAGAACTTTTACAGTTGTGGAATGGAAAAGGTGTACGTGTGTGGGATGAGCACAAACAGGAGGAATTTGACCTACATGCGTTGCTGTTTGTAACCATCAATGATTGGCCTGCTCTTAGTAACCTTTCAGCACAGACAAAAAAGGGATACCACGCATGCACGCACTGTTTAGATGATACCGAAAGTATATATTTGGACAAATGCAGGAAGAATGTGTACCTGGGACATCGTCGATTTCTTTCGACCAACCATCTCTTAAGAAAGAAAGGCAAGCATTTCAAAGGTGAGGCAGATCACCGGAAGAAGCCCGCCCTCCGTACTGGTGATGCCATACTTGATATGGTCAAGGATTTACAAGTAATCTATGGAAAGGGTCCTGGCGGACAATCTGTTCCGAATGACGCTGAGGGACGCGCACCCATGTGGAAGAAGAAATCTATATTTTGGGACCTACCCTATTGGAAAAACCTAGAGGTCCGCTCTGCAATCGACGTGATGCACGTGACAAAGAATCTTTGCGTGAACCTGCTAGGCTTCTTGGGCGTGTACGGGAAGACAAAAGATACACCGGAGGCACGGGAGGACCAGCAACGTGTGCACGAAAAAGACGGCATGCATCCAAAGCAGTATGAAAGTCCTGCCAGCTACGCTCTTACCAAAGAAGAGAAGGAAATCTTCTTTGAATGCCTGCTCAGTATGAAGGTCCCGTCTGGCTTCTCGTCGAATATAAAGGGAATAATAAATATGGCAGAGAAAAAGTTCCAGAACCTAAATTCTCATGACTGCCACGTGATTATGACGCAACTGCTTCCGGTTGCATTGAGGGGGCTTCTACCGGAAAACGTTCGATTAGCCATTGTGAAGCTATGTGCATTCCTCAATGCAATCTCTGAGAAGGTAATCGATCCAGAAATCCTACCAAGGTTAAAGAATGATTTGGTGCAATGTCTTGTCAGTTTCGAGCTGGTGTTCCCACCATCCTTCTTCAATATCATGACGCACGTCCTAGTTCATCTAGTCGACGAGATTGCCATTCTGGGTCCTGTATTTCTACACAATATGTTCCCCTTTGAGAGGTTCATGGGAGTCTTAAAGAAATATGTTCGTAACCGTGCTAGGCTAGAAGGAAGCATCTCCATGGGCCATCAAACAGATGAGGTCATTGGGTTTTGTGTTGACTTTATTCCTGACCTTAAGCTGATTGGTCTCCCTCAATCGCGGTATGAGGGGAGACTCACTGGAAAAGGCACGCTAGGAGTGGATTCAATAATATGTAGGGACGGGCATTCTC
The DNA here is from genome assembly GCA_039707655.1 of Elymus sibiricus. Lineage (NCBI taxonomy): Eukaryota > Viridiplantae > Streptophyta > Magnoliopsida > Poales > Poaceae > Elymus > Elymus sibiricus. The sequence continues at coordinate 15,108,353 of CM077668.1, read as the reverse complement.
GGGTTCAAGCACACTACACAGTTCTACAGAATTCTACCTTGGTGACCCCGTATGTCAATGAACACAAGAATTTTCTGCGCTCCAAACACCCGGAGCAGTCTGACGACTGGATTACATGTGAACACATCAGGACTTTCGGCAGTTGGTTGCAAACACACCTCATGGGTAACAACATTGTTGGAGATGAGCTGTACTCGTTGGCCAGGGGACCATCTTCGACTGTATTGACTTACCAAGGGTACGAGATAAATGGGAATACATTTTACACGATCGCCCAAGATCAAAAGAGCACCAACCAAAACAGTGGTGTCCGCTTTGATGCAGCAACCAACAGGGGAAATGACACATATTATGGTCTCATAGTGGACATATGGGAACTTGACTATGGACATGATTTTAAGGTCCCTTTGCTTCGGTGCAAATGGGTCAATCTGTCAGGAGGCGGGGTACAGGTAGACCCGCAGTACGGAATGACAACAGTGGATCTCAACAATCTTGGTTACACAGACGAACCATTCGTCCTAGCCAATGATGTGGCGCGGGTTTTCTATGTGAAGGACATGTCTACCAAACCGAGAAAAAGAAAAGATAAGGAAGCGAATACATCATACGATGAGCCAAAGTGCCACATAGTTCTTTCAGGGAAGAGAGACATCGTGGGAGTGGATGGCAAGATAGACATGTCTGAAGATTATGATAAGTTTCATGAAATTCCTCCCTTCAAAGTGAAGGCTGACCCAAGCACCCTGTTAAACGATGAAGATTATCCATGGTTACGTCGCAACAAGCAAGGGACACACGCGAAGAAAAAGTGAAGACTTTCTCTCCACAACTATTCTGATGATGGCTTTGATCTAGAATATCACTGCAGTTACATGTCAAGAAATGAAATGCCTTTGTAACATATGAGTTTTCGTCCGAAACCGTGATACTTCGAAAGAGATTGTCCATTTTGTACACGAAGTGCATCCAGTTTTTGCCGTAACCCTCTCAACTTTTTAGCACATGCTATGTGGGTGAAATGATGATACCATGCCAACTTTCAACCTTTTCAGAGTTCATTTGTACTGCTTTTCAATTTCAGGTTCATTTAGCTCAAAGAATGAATTAATAGCAAAAAGAATGAATCAAAAAGCTTCTATAAAACTCTAATAGCAAAAAGAATGAACTAAAAAGCTTTCATAAAATTCTAATAGCAAAAAGAATGAACTAAAAAGAATCAATTAAATATAATATTTTTCAATAGCAAAAAGAATCAACAAAAAATAATCAAAATAATATTAACTAAAATTATCAAAGTATTTATTTGTTAAAAACTTTAATAGTAAAAATAATTTTCATAAAGTATTTTTTGTTACAAACTTTAATAGAAAACTAAAAAGCTTTTATAAAACTCTAATAGCAAAAGGAATCAACTAAAAAGAATCAATAAAAAATAAAACTTATGCAACTAAAATTATATAAAATTTATGCAACTAAAATTATATAAATTTATGCATATGCAAAAAATAACATTAAAATTTTAAAAACATAACATATGCAAAAAATAAAAAAAAGGCCCACCTACTAGCCACCACGGCCTGCATACGACTAGAAACCCTAGAGATGGGCCAGGATGCAGGCCCGCAGTGCAAGCAGGCCCAACAGGGCGTCAGATAGGCATTTACTGCCTGCAGTAGAGAGGAGCTCGAGAGGGAAGCGGCAGCAGCGCTTATAAACAACTCCGAGCCCCTCTCAACTAGCGAGGTGGGACTAAAGTTTTGGATGCGGCAGCACAGACCATTGGTCCCGGTTGGTGGCTCGAACCGGGACGAAAGGCCCCCTTTCGTCCCGGTTTGAGCCACCAATCGGGACCAATGGTCTGGGCTTCCCGCCCTATCGCCTGGCGAAATACACCTTTGGTCCCGGTTGGTGGCACGAACCGGGACGAAAGGGGGGCCTTTCGTCCCGGTTCGTGCCACCAATCGGGACCAAAGGTGTGACTATATAAGCAGCACTTAGAGAATTTCTCCCCATTCTCTCCCCCGACACCGAAACGCACGACGCCGCCAGGCTGCTCCGCCGCTCCCCGTCGCTGTCCCTGCCCTGACGCCGCCAAGCTGCTCCGCCGCCCCCGACGCCGGCCGCCGCTCCCTGCCCCGACGCCCGCGGCCGCTCCCTGCCCCGACGCCAACCCCCAGTGAGCCCCCCGGCCCCTTCCCCTGCGCTGCCGCCGCCGCCCCTGCGCTCTGCTAGCAGCCGCCGCCCCTGCTCTGCTTAGCCGCCGCTACTCTGCTAGCCGCTGCCGCCCCTGCTCTGCTCTACTTAGCCGCCGCCGCCGCCTTGTTCATACAATTTTTTTTTTCATATAGCATTTTTTTTGTCCATGTATGTATGTATGTATGTATGGATGGATGTATGGATGTATATATGTATGTATGTGTATGTATGGATGGATGGATGGATGTATATATATAGAAAATGTTCATATGATGATTTTGTTTTGTTCATAGAATATTTTTTTTGTTCATAGAAATTAGTTAAAATTTACCAAGTTACTAAGTTACTAAGTTAAAATGTTCATATATTCAAAATGAGTTAAAAGACTCATATATTCAAAATTTACTCCCGGTCCGCTCGCCCAACCAACTCTCGAGGCCACCCAAACCCTAGGGACATGAGGGGGGGGGGGGGCGTCGAACATGCATGAGAGAGGCGGTCCGCAAAGTATCCTCTCTCGAAAGTATAACCCTCGATAACTTTGCATGATGTTTGCCACTAATCCATTGCTCATATATGCATATGATTCCTTGTTGTGATTAGCTAGGTCTATGTTTGCCACTAATCCATCTCTCATGGTTGTATATTGCCATGTTGTAATATTTGCAGAAACTATGGACAGAGACTTAGAAAAAGAAGAGTTGTTGGGGGATATAATCCGCGACGGAGGTGATATCACCTTGTCGTTTCTCAACGACACCGATGGTAAGGAATGAGATCATGACGGCTCCGGTGATCGAGTGGAGGAGGAAGGAGATCATGACGGCTCCGGTGATCCAACGGAGAAGGGAGCCTTAACTGTTTCAAAGTCCGGCGAGGTGTATATATATTAATTAAGCCTCTGCTGACTAGATGCATTAATTGTTTTGTATGTACATATATTGACGCTTCTTTCTTCCTTTAGCCCTCCGGATCGAGCCAAACTTCGGTAAGGAGATGAGGCCCGAAGAAAAGGTTGGGCCAGGATGAAAGGTTCACGATCGAAGAAATCGCTCCAGATGGCCAACCGATTGCTCCCAAGCGGACCAAGGACACATTTGTACATCAGTGCGGAGTTGTTGTTAGGGACAGCGTCCCGATCAGCATCCAAGAATGGAATAAGAAGAAGGACCCTGAAGTTTCTTATGTCCAAGATAGACTGAAAGATGATCTTTGGAACTCGCTGATGACAAATTTCAGCCTACCGCCAGAGGAGGATCCGAATAACCCAGTTATACAGCGAAAGGTCAAGGCGTTTGCTCTTAAGAAGATGGCAGAACTATTCAAGAACTGGAAGAAAGATTTGAAGAAAAAGTTTGTCGACAAAGACGAGACTCCAGAATTCACCGGTCAATATGAGAAGATAAGAGATCACTGGCCCGCATTTGTGGCCTACAAGAAATCGGAGAAGGCTAAGCAAAGGTCACTGACAAACAAGCAAAATGCTGCAAAGAAGCAGTATCACCATGTTAAGGGGTCAGGTGGCTATAGCAAAGCCCGGCCTATGTGGGACAAAGCTGAGCAAGACCTGCTTGCTAAAGGGGTCCAACCAGCGACATTGCACTGGCCAGATCGGTCAAGGACTTGGTTCTTCGGGGTTGGGGGAACTTTGGACCCAGAATCAGGGAAGTGTGTTTGGATGAAAGCTCAACTTGCAATACGCGTCAAGAAGCTTCAGGCAGCAATCAAGGCAGCGCATGAAGGGAGGTTCCATCCCGACAGAGAGAAGGACGAGCTGACAGAGGCCCTCGGGAATCCTGAACACCCTGGACGAACACGAGGCACATCAGGCTCCGTTCCGTGGGTGCATGGGTTTCCCGACAGCGGTGGTTATAGAAGCCGAGAGAGAAAGAAGAAAGAGGAAGCAAGCGAAATGCAGAAGCTCAGTGCAAGATTAGCGAAACTAGAGGAACTTGAGAGCCAGCGAGCTACCGGCCAACCATCTCAGCGGCACGAAGATCCTTCCTTCGACACTGCACCAGAAGCTACCCCACCATCTCAGCGGAGAAGCAGCGTGGCTTCCACGGAGCTCGTTCAGCCTGATTTCACGGCTCCTCGCTATCCCGTGGATAGTATCACGGAGGCTGAACATTGTGTGCTAATGGCGAAATGCCGGAACCTGACCTTGAAGGCGGCGGTCGGCTCTGTTTTACCTCCTCGAGCTGAGGGAACTTTCCATTGCCGTCCGATTCCATATGGCTATGCTATTGTCACGGTGGATGAAATAATGGAGGGATTTCAGGGGCTGGAGCTTGACTACCCTACAGGTGAAGGGGATAATCTTCTGGAAAATGCCTTAAGGAGTACCTGTCTATGGAGAAAGGAGAACATCAAGCTTCCAAACTGGACGCCGCCTCAGCAGACACAGCCGGATGAGGCCCCTCAGCAGACTCCTCACTGTCCAGCTCAGCCGGATGAGGCCCCTCAGCAGACTCAGCCGGATGAGGCCCCTCAGCAGAGTCCTCTTCCGCCTCAGCTGTCTCCGGCGCGTCAGCGGACTCCGCCTCCTCCTCCGCCTCCTCCAGCGCGTCAGCGGACTCCGCCTCCTCCGACGCGTCAGCGGACTCCGCCGCCTCAGCAACAGCGAAAGAGAGCCGCTGCCGCTCCGGCGGCTAGCAGTACAAAAGGCGGAAAGAAATTCAAATTTGGTCCAAGCCTCAGGGTTCCTCCAAAGTTACCATATGAGAGGACTGACAAGGAAACCGATGACATCGTGAAGGCCGAAGTGCAGGCCCATTTTGAACGGAAACGTCCACCTCCGAAGGAAACAATAGATCCGGTGAAAGCGAAGCGCACTCTGGATGCCCTTAAGCGACCACCACCGCCTCCGCCGCAATCTAACTATGACTGCTGTATTGAAAAGACACATGATGAAGCACGGCGGTTGGGACGTACTGCCAGTGCTTCAAGACAAAGAAGTGGGAAAACAATTCCCCAGCTCGGCGAACAGGAGAAGCAATCGTGCCCCCCGCTCAAGGTGTCTAGCGATATCGCTAATCATCCGGGGCTACTGCCCGGTACCACTCTTGGTGATTACGTGGGCGATGATCTACAGTTTGAAACGGCTGAGGTAGTAGAGATCTTTAGATACGAGCACGGGAAGCCTCTCGTCAAACCTGATCATCCTCATCTAACAACGATGATGTGAAGATTGCATGAGTGGTACTTGGAAAGCTGCAGGAAGAATGGGTCCGATAGTTTGATGGTGAGAATTAAAGATGACCACGACCTCATTGGAGTCGACCTGATGCCTGTTGAATTTGTGGAGTTATTTCAGTTATTCAATCAAGAGGCCCTCGACAAACAACTCATGACTTGCTACTGTCTGTAAGTATTACTTCTGTAATTAAGTCTCTAGCTCAGCTCGTTCATTGCATGTATATATAATTATCCTCACTATATTATGCAGATTGAAGATCGTCGAATGCCCAAAAAGACAAATCTATGACATTGGGTTCATTAGCCCAAATACCGTAAATGAATGGGCGGTACAAAACAGAGTTAAAGATACCGAGGAAAACTTGCTAAAAGCGTTCCTTCGACATCAAAACAAAAGGGAAATACTCTTTCCTTACAACTTCTAGTGAGTGTTACTGTCTTGTGCATATTCGGTTTCGCTTACTCGAGGTTAAGTACTGTAATTGATGAGTTATGCGTGCGCAGGTTCCACTTTATTTTGCTATCCATTAAGCTTGACGGGGGAGTAGTAATTGTCTTAGGCTCGAGACGTAAAGATCCCAAGGATTATGCGGACATGACTGCAATGCTCCAGAAGTAAGTTCAATCAATACCGGGACCATATCGGCAACTTTCGTTCATTTCCTGATATCAAGTAATCATTTTCTTTGCCTGGCAGGGTTTGGAAACAGTTCACCGGAATGGTTCCGGGTCTGAAGAACGAGCTGCGATTTACACACCCCAAAGTAAGTAGTACTAGCTAGTTCCGCGCATCTCTCATTGCTTCTAGTTTCATCAATACCATTATCATGCTTGATTATCAGTTTGATTGAACTCTATTCTCGTAAAGTGCTTGTGGCAGGCAGGCGGGAATAATTTATGTGGATACTACGTTTGCGAGTTCATTCGCCACTCGACCACTGAGCGGGGCTTCTTGTCTGACAAACAATTTGAAGTACGTAAACAATATTCACAATTTTATTTTATTACCATCAATTGTGTTGAGTTTCATTCATATATATGTATTGACCCCCTTCTTTAAATTAGATCTGGCAGATGCGGGATGAACTCCTATCACATGATCGCATACGAGCAATTCAAGAGGAATTGGCGGGATTCTTTCTTGACCACGTCATACATGAAAAGGGAGAATACCATACGGAAATTCAATGGGAGTTTGGCGCTTGATGATGTCAGGGATGTTATATTGTATATATGTAGTAGCGTCGGATAGATATACGAAAACTTGTTGTTCGACCAAGCACGGAGAAAGAGAGGTCACTTCTCTCTATATATGTTCATGACGATCTTGTGTAATTCATTTGCTTACTAGCTAGCGTCGAGTTCTCTCTATATGTAGTAGCTAGCGTCGACCAAGCACGGAGAAAAAGAGGTCACTTCTCTCTATTAGCTAGCTAACATAATATGAAACCCCTAAACCCCCCCTTTCAAAAAAAAAACCCCAGCGCCTGCGAGCTGCTGACGCGTGGCTGCCTTTTGGTCCCGGTTGGTGTTACCAACCGGGACTAAAGGTCCTCCTGCCTGGGCGCCCCACAGCGGCCACGTGAAGCTCCTTTGGTCCCGGTTCATAGGCCAATCGGGACTAAAGGTTTTGGGTATTAGTCCCGTTTGTTTTGTCCCGGTTTCAGAACCGGGACTAAAGGCCCTCTGGAACCGGGACCATAGCCCTGTTTTCCACTAGTGTAGGTGGATAGGATACTCGGCTCTCACTTGAAAGACCCGGGCGACGGAACCAATTTTTGTTCATTTTCATTCCGTTAACTGCGTTTGCCCACAATCTTGCCTTTTTCCATGGGAGCTTACAATCTCACTAGGCTTTGCTTCATCTTCCTTTTTGTTTTACTAGGTAATTGCCCATGCATTCAAACGGGGCATACATATTCTAATGATTCAATATCAATCGTGTCTAATTTATATCTTCCTCGTGAATGATTGATTCCTTCCTGTGATAGTTGAGATAGAGATAGAAAAGGAAGGATGACTGACTGTGATTGATTCGTTCCTATGAATTAATAGTGTTATCAAATATTTATTGCCAAAGAATAGATTGATTACTGACTGTGAATTTATTTAATTACCGAATATTGATCTGATTTGACCGGCCAGATAAAAACCGTTACCAAAGAAAATCGAGAGGGGTGGAAAACCGGTGGAAGGATGGAGGCAACGTACACACACATGGAAGGCGGAAGAAAAATTGACGTAAGATGGAACGTTGTGTCTTTTTTTAGGTAAAAAAGTAGATGTTTTTGTGTGAGAAGAGGCTGATCTGATCTGCATGGACACATCTGAGGTGGAGGCCGAATGCATCTATCAGCAAGGGCACATATGATAGTGCGATGGATGAGAAAAAGAAAAGCAGGGGCACGTGATGTGTATTAGGATGCATGCACAAATTAACAAGTGAGGACTCTGGCTGGTTATCAGTCCGTCTGTGAACCCCTGCCCGCTTCTGCTTCTACCTGCTTGTCGTCGAGTCGATCATGGGGGCGAAGAACTAAACAGTCCATGATCGAGCCTATGTAGTGTTGTGCACTTTTGCTAGCGGCAGGTGCAGACCACGAGTCTGTCTATCTCTATCTCGAGTGCATGTACACGCACCCGAGTTAGATCTTCGTTAAACAAAACGAGGCACCTGGTTTTTTCCATCCATCTCGTGCGAACCACTGTAGATCTCATTGATATGTAAGCTGGTAGGTGCTAGATGATATACAACACTCGATCACGTTGATGCATGTACGCCATATTTGTTGGTCGATCAAGTCCAGAACGAAATCTCAAACACGCGCACATGCAGATACAGGTCATAACAAACATTGCTGTCTAGCACAGGACAACCAAACAAAAATTTTTTGTGCTTGGCTTTGAAATCAATGTTATAGTCATGGAATGAGGGTATGCAGTATCAGTTTGCCATCCATCAAGTTTGATGGTTTATAAAATTATTGGATAGAAACTCAACACTACTCACTGCGATAAGTTCTCGGTCCTCTTGCAAGCACATACCAAAGCTAAGAGTCCACTTCATTTTCTCCTCCTCACATGCTTTAAGAATACTTACAAACTGGGTAGGTGTGTCATAGCGGAAGAAAGTAATGAGATCTATAATTTTTTCACAACTTTTATTTTCTCACGATCAGGATCAGACTCGTATCTTACTCAATATATAGATATCACCTTTGTTTCTCTCATTTCTCTCATCAGAACCATATGAAACTAGCACACGACATACATGTGTGGAGACCTTAGCTTATGGTGGGCTGACCAAATATGTCATATACATATATAGTTGCACTTCCACACGCAGAGAGAAAATGATGACAAATGTGTCATTGGCCATGAGTAATGTAAGATTGGGAAGCATCAAGAATTCCAGGCTACACGCTAATGAAAATGATCAAACCTAGACAAAAGACCCCTGTTGGTCCAAGCATCACCAACATCGCGACCTTTGCTAACCCTACGGCGTTCCATGGTCACTCGTCGTCAACCTTCATGCAAGTTTGTATGGCACCTGTGCAAGCACACATAAATAACATGGCCATCAACTCTGTGGGATCTTGCCCTCCTTGTTGGGGCGCTGTGCGGAGACTCCGGCTGATGCTCTGTAGCAGGCCCGGCCCCTTCACCTCTGGCTAGACTCTCATGCGTGCATGCTCTGTAGCACTAGCTAGCGAACTTCATTCTTCTGGTCAGGTAAGAATATAGGAAGGAGCTGATGTAACGTGATCTTCAAAACTTAGTCTAGGAGCTGATGTAACTGATCTTCAAAACTTAGCTCGATGCTATTATTTCAGTTTCAAGTGTGGCCGGGTAGAGCTTTTCTTCCTTATGTACTAGAAGCGCTAAGATATCCCTAGTAATTAATGAGATTTCAGTCTAGCACATTAACTGTAAATTGAGACTAAGGTGGTGTGGTTAGACTTTCATTGAACTATCATAATTACATTGGTGTAAGTAAGATTTCATTGGTAGGTAAGGACAGCCAGCCAGGCATCAACGTCGCCCTGGCGGTCCCGGTACATCTGGCCTTCCCAGAGAGTGGCATCGTCGCGTCAACACTTGAGGAGGAGCGGGCGAGCGGCAAGGAGGGTCGCTGGCCACGGAACACGCCATTTCTGTGACTCCATAGATACCAGCAGCAGAGCAGCATAAAGGCATCGGGGGCGCATGGCCGACGGCTGGGGAGACGTCCGGGAGGTGGAGCACCTGGAGTGACGCGTCGGCTAGGCCAACGCCCATCTGGGACATGAAGGAGATGGCGAGCGGGGTGCCGATGGTGAGGTGCCTGGCCGAATCCAAGCTCGCAGGGCAGAGGGGGCACCATGCCTCAACCGCGGTGATGATCGTCTTCGGCAACAGCAGTCAGCAGGTCCCGCATATGGATGTACTTCTTCACTGGGTCCCTTTGACCTGAAGCAGATAGATTCACCCATATTTACTAAATCTCGGTCTATCACAACAGCTGTAATAAACTCTAATCCCGTAGACGTGCATGGACGAACCTGAACCAAAAAAGGAAGATGGAGAGTGAAATCACAAACACCGCACATGCAGATGCACATATAAATGAACGGGGAGAAGAAGAAACAAGCATTAAGCAGCTAGAGCCTAGCTTAATTTAAGCTGCTTGGTTCGTGTTTTCTATCTGCACGTGCACCAACATGGACGTGTGTCTACTGTAGTCTGCAAAAAACATGGACGTGTCTACTGTAGTCTGCAAAAAAAGGCCAGGCCACGTCCCATGAGTGTCTGTCTGTTCCTCTTGCAAGGATATACCAACACTACTCGCGATCACCTGCTCTATGATTACTTACACAGTGGGTAGGTGTGCCAAAAATAATAAGAGTTATAATTGTTCATAAGTTTTTCTGTCTCATGGTAAACATCACACATTCACACTCACATCTCACTCAATATATATCACCTTGGCATCTCTTATTTTTCTCCTCAAAACCCTAGCTGTGAAGCTAGCACACGACATACATGTGTTTGTGTGGAGACCTTAGCTCATGGTGCGCCTACCAACTATATATGTCGTGGATCTATATGGTCGCGCTTTCAGATGGAGACATGAAATCATGACACATACGCCATTGGTCATGGGTAATGTAGGCTTAGGAGGCATCAAGAATTCCAAAGCCCCCATGCCGGTGAGCTGGTCCTCAACGTACGTCATGACCTATTCCGGGCAGAGTACAAGACACTGTTCTCCTGTCTCCTCGTCAAGGGAGAAGATGCCACAGCTCTGGTATTATGTGAGTGACATACCAAGACGTTTGGTTTAGCAGGTTGAACTATGCGCTCGGTGTTCCGTAATAGTTTAGTAGTAGCAATCCAGGTATCATCCCCCGTCGCAGTACAGTGAACTATTATAAAATAGTTTAGTAACCCAACCTTTAAGGTCCTAGAGCTCTGGTCCAATGTGAGGAAGGTGCAGAGTGCAAAGTGTTAGCACCTCTACTCCATTGGAATGGCAAGACGGCGTGGGAAGATCAGCTCAAGCAACGGGCCAGCCTCCAGATTGGCGAAGAGGCTGACAAGCCAGTATGGCTTGCAAGCCAAGATTAGGCGCAGTAGGCCTTGTAACCGCGTTATAAATACATGTCTTAGTTGTTCTCTGTAACATGGCGATGGACGGAATGGCTAGTAGCCGGTACTCTTGTAATGGACAAATGTGAGGGTGGACGGGAGGAACCGCTGAAACTACACGCCATTTTGCTTGCTAAAAAATTGCTGTAAGAGGGAGCATGTTAAAAAATTGCTTCTGTGAATCAAATTTCCTAGAACCCTACCAAAATCTGAAACTGGAGAGCAATGATCTAATATAAAGGCACTTCTAGTGGCATCTGTAGAAGTTTGGTTTAGCAGGGTGAACTAGGCGCTCACCCAAGATTCTAAATACTTCCTCCGTTTCTAAATATAAATCTTTTTTAAAAATTTCAATACGGATGTATATAGACATATTTTGGAGTGTAGAGTCACTCATTTTTCTCTGTATGTAGTCCCCATTGAAATCTGTAAAATGACTTATATTCGGAGTTCGGAGAGACACGGACGAGATGGTGGGCGGTGTATCTTCCCATGCAACTCGTGACGGTGCATTGTTGAACATCTTTACCACTGCGTTCCCTGCTGGTGCAGTGCACTAGGCGCAACTTGTTTCGAGATCCCACTCATTGGGCGGCTTCGGTCGCCCGTCCATACCCACGCGATGGCTTGGCCGGGCCCAACTATGGGCATTCGGTGGTACGGCGCCGGTTTCGTGTGGTGGCGACAGACGGTTCATGTGTCACGTGCTCGTTCGTGCTCCGCGCCCGCACTAGCCGGCTTGCATGTGGGTCAGCATGGCAGCTGGTCCACTCGCGACGGATGGCACGTGTCCCGCGTCCGTTCGTGTGTAGGATGTTTTGTATAGTTCGTTTAACTTGCATGTTACAGTTTCTCTTTGAGTCAATTGGTGCAACGGGTCAGCTATTTTTCACAATGGATGAGCATGGATGATACAGATACAAACATCCATCAAATAATTCACCTAAATTTTCGGTTGTATTTATTGCTTATCTTCTTGGTTTCTTCAAATTGTTCACATGACTTTCATTTTAAGTTGTATATACTCCTTAGCTTGCAGGTTGGTGTTGGTCTCTGCATCAGTTGATGAATTGGCGCAATGGGTCATCTAGCAGCAATAATAATGAATGATCGTAACTCTCATGTGTAGTTGGAGTGTCAATTCATATGGCCAAATGGGGCAAATGCCACATGACGATGGGATGTCGACGAGATGCGATCACGATGCATGTCCCCTTCCATCAAAAAGTCATGTAGCTAAGCAATCTTTTTTTCTTCCTTTTTCCTGCGACAGAGCTAGAGGAAAATGCATGCTGGTCGATGGAGATTCCTCGGTCTTCCCCGACATGCACATGGTGATGGCATGCCAATACTTGCGGCAGTTGGAGTTCCACATCACCAAAAGGGAAAGTGGTTTATCCATGCATGGACGTATTTGTGGTAGCCGCTTGGGTCATCTGGAAAGAGAGAAATAACAAGGTGTTCAATGGGATTGCCCCTACTTTAAGCTCCTGGGTTGAACGCTTCAAAAAGGACTTTGCTTTGCTGACCCATGGACCCAAGCCTGCATTGAGAAGATTTATCCGGTCCCTGTGTGATTTCGTTGGATAATTGCGCAATTATACTCTTTTTTTGCTTGTTTCCTACACTTTGATAAAATAAAATCTCCTTGTAACTTTACGTGTTTCTTTTTTTCTTGCCCCTCCTCCTTGATCTCTGGAACCTCTCACACCAAAAAATGGGTTCGGTTGGTCCTAGGGGGGTGGTTGGTTGTACATTGTAACATATTTTCTAGATAAAGAGAAAAATGTGCAGTGGGAGGCTCTCCTACTGTCTTTGCACCATAAAAAACACACCAAAACTTCAGATACATGCTGAAAGGACACCACCAAAAAGAACTCCCTTAGATGTCGACCTGGTGAAACGATCACCGGATGACCAAACTTGCAACAAAAGGCCGCCTAAAAAGCCAAACCACTCACAAAGTTAAGCACGGGAGACACATGGAGAACACCAACTAGAAAGGGACAGAGACAGAGATATCGATCAGAAAGTGGTGGATCCGGGTGGCAATTAAATAGGGGGTCGCTCTTGCCAGTCCCTTCTGTTAGTATTTGCGGGTATCTGACATCTGCAAGCCGATGTTGAATTGACATTCGTTATTACTTAGGACTTTGTGAAATATTAAAGACGAAATCCTCATTGAGGGAATCTCCATCAAATATCCTGCTGAATAAACCATTTTCTTGGTATTATCAAAGACTCTGAGCAAGCTAGGAGAGTCATCATGCTTGAGCAGTTGGTCATGCGCCTTTGGAGGCAGGTGGCTTTCCTTGGGCAAGCCTCCAGTGGGTTGTGATGCATGACAGATAGCGAGTTACCTTGCGGCTCCCATTACTACCCTAACCCTCACGCGGATTGTATCTTTTCCTTCCTGTTTGAACTGCCATCGTGCATCGGCCCCTCAGGGGTCCTTAATAACTAAATCTTGTGGAACTTCTTGCTTCAGTCTACTAAAGTTGGGTGGAGGACCTTTTTCTAAGAAAATTTATACGGAATTACTTAAAACATTATTTTCTTAAAAACCAATGAGAGTGCGATGTTATAAGAATCACAGAAACGTCAGAAACATATTTATAAATTTATCTCTAACAATGCAATTGCAAAAATATCTGGTGTAGTAATGAATTTGCCACCCATTAAATTTGTGGAGTTGCACAAATATTCAATACACTCAATACTACATGATGCCATAAATTTTCAGTCCTGCCGCAAGGACATAGCAACACTACTGACGATCACTTCATCTACCCCCTCCTGACATGCTATAAGATAACTTCACAGTGCGTAGGTGTCCCAAAAATAATGAGAGTTATGCTTGCTCATAAGTCTCTCTCTCTCTCTCTCTCTCTCTCTCTCTCTGTCTCTCCCTCTATCTATCTCTCTCTCTCCCTCCCTCTCTCTCTCTCCCCCTGTCCCTCTCCCTCTATCTCTCTCTCACACGATTATGACCACACTCTTTTCTGACTCAATATATATCACATTTTGCTTCTCTCATTTCTCTATCGATCAATTTGAAGCTAGCACATCACATATGTTCCCATTTGGAGACCTTAGCTCATGGTGCACTAGCCAGATATATATAGTTGAACTTCCACACACACAGACAAATTGGATTAAAATGTGTTATGGGACATAAGTAATGTAGGGTTGGGAGGAATCAAGAATTATAGGCTACGGGCTAATGCAAATGATTGAGCACCCTTGTCAAGGTGTTGTTGAGTTCAATGTTGCGATGGAAGCATGGTTTGGATATCAAGTTGGGGTGTTATGGCGACGTATACGTTGTTCTCTGATGTTGGAAGAAGGCCATGGCTTCGCTTACCATGCTTGCGATGTGGAAGATTTTGAATAAACGCAACACGAGGATCATCAACAATAAATTTGCACCACCAACAATCATCATTGCCAAATTTGCAGGTGTGGCAATTCATTTGTGTAATATTGTGTTGGAGGAGTAGTCTTTTGTATATCCAAGTTTTTCCTTCTGCTCAAACTTGCTCCAAATTCTCTCTCAACAACAGAATGTGGAAAATCTTTTGGCCTTTAAAATAAAAAAATTAAACTTGAACCGTAGAACAATTTGTTCTACGATAAGTTTCATTAATAATATAAGTATGTTACAAGGCTGAGGAGCAAAAGGAATAAAACTACGCAAAAGTCCTACAAGGAGGAAACAAGTTATCCAATTCCAGCTCTAGGTATCATGATAAAAAAAAGATATAAGCCATCTACTACTGGAACAAAGCAGCATGCTTGTTCCTGATTATGAACTTGAGCATGATGAGATCTTGTCTGAGTGTATATCTCCAATTCTGGATTGACGGTTGGATCTTTCTGAAGACCTCTCAATTTGTTTGTAGCCAGATGTTCGAACAACCTAACATTACAATCTCCATTCTAGTAGCATTTGGGAGAGGTAACAACAGCACTCATAGTATCTTCATCAACTGAAGTTCATCTCTTCTGTACGGCTCTTTTTGTCGCACTTTGAGATTATAACAATATATTCAAGTGGTCATATAATGGCACCATGTGAAGTTTCAATTTTTCCAGACCGTGTTTCTTTTTAAAAAAAATTGATGTGTTTGAACTAAGCCATACAAATGTTCACATTATTTAATTAATTTCACCAAACACAACTAAATGGATACTAGAAAACATTGCTATCATGATTTTTTTTCAATTGGAACTAACAATGGGAGATGCTCACATTGACTTTTAAATTTAAAAAGCTAAACATAGTACAGTTACAAAATTATAGGGGAAGAGTAGAGGGGTAAGAGAGGGTTAGCAGAGGGAGATTGGATCAAGTTCCTCATGAATAGAATGTTGCAAGAAGATCAGTGGATCGATTACAGAAAGGAGACAGTGAAGGGATGAACCCTATGACTAGCTCTGATGGGGGTTCCATAATTCTGCTTAAAATCCTAGATCTAAAATACTACTAGCAGTGTGCAGCTCGTTAGCGGCCCACTACTGGGAGCCACACTAGTGGCGTTTCCTGGGACCACATGCCTACAATACTTCCACCACGTACATGCATAACGTAATGCCCACCACTCATTTTGTTCAATCCTGGTTGAAGAAGTAGATCATCCGCCGACACGGCAACATCCGCGCGGGGGGGGGGGGGGGGGGGGGAGGGGGGAGGCGGTGTTAGGGGCAATGGATGTAATATTGCGAGTTCCACGACTGCCACCGCCGGAAGGCCGCATGGACGACAACTTGGAGGACTCGCGCGTTCCTGCCTCCGCATCCGCCCTTTCAACATCTAGGCAGGCTATGGGGGATAGTTGTGCCGACGGCACCACTATGAACGCCGGCAGGACATGCGGATGATGACTTGGTGGAGTCATTCCTGCCGACGACTTATACCCGGCCGCCACATCCGCCGCATCAACACCCGAGCATGGTAAGGGGGTTTGTGGGCCAGCTCTACTAGTTCCACCACCGGAAGCCGTGTGGATAACCACTTGGAGGAGTTGTTACGGATGCCGCTTGGAGTGTCCTGGAAACACTGCCTCCACCGTCAAACCATGCCGGCCGGGTGGAGGAAATTCAGGTGATCTATGCTCGTGATTAAGTGAAGAAGGACCCACTCCCACAAGGTCACTATTATCATTTAGGGTTTATCATTTACGGTCTAGCTAGTGGGTAGGCGTCATATCTTTGAAAGATTGTCCCACCTACATTGTTACCGAATGTTTCGCGGCAAAGTTAAGGGGGCGGCGGGCTCCCTCGCCAACACCTTCGTCGCCAGTGACACTAGTGGCCGACCCCGAAGAAGCCTTTGTGGCGGCGCCCAATATCACGCCGAAAAAGCATCATGTGGCCATTCGTACGAGTGGGAGGTAGGGAGAGGCGAAGAAGCCTTGAAAATACCTACAGTAGTATCGTATATGTATTACTAATTAAGTCTCTGATTTCCAGTACCAATTTTATGATGAAAATCGTATGTATTGTTGTGTTGTATCATGTGTTCTTTTGTGATGAAGATCGAATGATCTAAATGGTATATATTTTGCTATGGAATGTATGTACCAAGTGTAATATTATTATTCTAAGTTTGGCAGTGTCAGAGATCCGGCTTTAACAGCAGTGTTTTGTCGAAGCCTTGGGACTTTTTCCTCCCAAATAGTATTTCATATATTTCATTGTAATTATTATTTTAATGAGTTACTTTGTAGTTTTTTGGATTTTTTATCGAGGGCATTGTACCTGTAATGGTTCTCGTGTTTGAATGATGGCACATATTTTTCTACAATCATGAGTTTCTACAATCATTCAATAAAACTGAACATCAAGGTTAGAAAACTCAACTAAATATTGGTAATTTGTACCGAAATATTTTAACACTGAAAATTCCAGCCAAATTCAAACTAACTCCATCAAAATTTGAAATTTCGTAACTTGAATTCTTATCACGATGCCCCCCCCCCCCCCCCGCCCCCCCCCCCTTTCTATCGCCATCTCAAACATGTGGGGGAGATAACTTCTTCCCTAGATCGTCCATTCCATTGCTATGGCACAAGTTCTTGGAGGTATGTTATGGCACATTAATCCTTGTTGCATACAACGATGTCTGATTCCCTATGAGCATTGCCACGCCTAAAGGATCCAGATCCTGTATGGTGCGAGCACTTTATTGACATCACTCCTTGTTGACCACATTATGGCGCCAACACTTGGAGGATTCATGTAACGTTTTCGACGAGGATTTTCGAAATAAGCAGGAACGTATAGACATTCAGAACAATGACAGGAGTCGTTGACGCGGGGAGCCAATGAAGCAAAAGAGGAGCTGCACAAAGCCATTGCGAACTCCTATGTAAACGGATCAAAAGTGTGGTACATGCAACGTTAAGCTTGGCCATGTTTTTGTCTACTGTTTGGATGGGCCGTGCAAAAGAACGCCGGCGTCCACCGGCCCTTTGTCTTATTTTCTGTTTGGTGTTGGCAGTCCCAATCCCAACTTCTCTCTCGTCTCCCCTCCCTCTCGGGAATAAACCCTCGCAGGGGGCAACGGCAGCTCCGCCGCCAATTGTCCGCCCTTATTCCCCCTCCTCACTCGTTGTGTCCATATTTCCCCGCATGCCTGCTCCCCCTAGACTTCGTCATTCCTCGGAATCTGGCCCCCTTCTACCGTTGCCGTCTTAGAGGTGCCTTCTTTAACTAGCGCAGTGTTAATCACCAGTATGTATAAGCAGTCAGCCATGAATCTATAAGCAGTCAGCCATGAATGCAACTACACCAATAGGACAGGTAACTTAAAGTAGAGACTAAGGCGCTCCTTAGTTTAGCTGTGCACGGAGATCATGTGATCAATGGTTGGTTGCTGCATGGGTGCCTTTCTTATAATGTTTTTGTTCTTGTCTAGTGATTAAACATTTGGCGAAGAACCCTAGCGCTCTCGTGAACCAGAGGCGAGATCATCATGGCGCACATACCCAATCTCGCCACAAAACCTAGCTCAAATCCTGGTCAGAGAGCAATGGCACAATCATCGAGAATTTAGCCATGGAGGAGCAGTGATGCTGCCATCTCATGCATCAGCGGGGAACCGGATTTGGAGTTTTCGTGGAGGCAAGGTCCAAGAGAGTACAAAGTGTTTTGACATAAAATTCCTTTTATTAGACACCATGCGAGCCTATCGGCGTTGGATGTAGTTAGTTAAAACTTTATCTTTTGATTCTGAATGATCAGTTCTCAAATTACTGTAATGAGTTTTTTCATCTTGGTGTATGAATATAGTATATTTTTTTAAAGAAGTTTATATATAAAAAAATCAGAAAGAAGAAAGAGAGAACAGACCTCTTCGGATTGTACGACAGAAATTAAGTTAAACATTGGCAGTTTCATGGGAGACATGCACATATGTATTTATCTTTTGGAAAAAACTGCATCCGGCGTAGTGCTGGTTCGGTTGATTACAACATGCAGTAATCAGTTTGATAATCATTAAATTTGTGGGTTTGTACAAATTATTTGATACAAACTCAACACTACCATAAGTTCGAAGTCCTCTTGCAAAGACATACCCAACGCTACTCGTGTGTCATGCCCACTTCATCTATCTCCTCCACACATGCTCTATGGTTACTTGCACAGCGTGTGACACCCCGAGACCGATTCTTTCGTTATTATTATTATTATATTGCTTGCTCTATTTATTTTATTTTGCATTGCATCATTTCATCATGTCATTTTTTTATTTGCAACTCACTTAAATAAAATGCATAGATCATTGATCTATTTAAATTGAGGGAATTGCATATGGTGATTCTCTTTATAACATATCCTCCCAATATTGTTAGGGAGCTATAATAAATTATTCCATTAATTTGGAATTAACCATAACACACATGCAATTTATTTTCATGCCATTTCTATCTCAATTCTTGACCTCAAACTTTGCCCATTAATTCTTTCTTCACTTTCCCGAACTCCCCCTAAAATCCTCAACATTTTGGACCTTCCGAGCAACCCCACGCTAGCTTCTCACTTTAGTTTTGCACCCATTTATTCAAGTGACATTTTTCTGCCTCAGAAAAATGTTCACTTATTTTCTATTAATCCTACTCATTTTTATGAGTCCAAGATATTACCCTCCTGCCCAAGCTCTACTCCTAACCCTCTTTCTATTTTACTTCTTTTCTCTGTTCATATTTTTTAATAACTAGAATAGAGAGGGAGAGGAGCAGCAATCCAGCCGCATGCCCAGGCTAGCCCAGCAGCCAGGCCGGCCCACCTAGGCCCAGCCGCGCCCACTACAACCCTAGCCTCTCCGATCCCAACTCCCCCTCGTCTCCTCCTCGCGCCGCCAGGAGCCTTCTCTCGATCCCCTCTCTCTGCCTCCTCGCGTCGCCACAGGCCGCCGCCATGGCTTGGTCCTCTGCGCCGCCGCCTCGCCATGGAGCCAGGCTCCCCGCCACCATGGACGCCTCCTCGAGCCGGAGCTCGCTTCCGCCGGTGGCCAGCAGCAGCACCACCAGCAGGCTCCGTGCCCGGCCGCGCGCGTGCGTGCCCGCGTCCAGGGCCTCCCTGCCCGAGCCGCACCGCCGAACCTCCCTGCCGCCAGCACCGCGCCCCCAGGTCGTCCGCCGGCGCCTTGCCTCTCCTTTCTTTCCTTCTCCTCCTCCTTCCCTCTCTCAGACGCTCTCTATCTTCTTCTCCAGGGAGGAGTCGCCACCGACCAGAGCCTCTGGAGCCGAGCCGCCGTCGTCCTGCTCGACCCCACCGTCCAGATCCGTCGTCTCCGCGCCTCCTGGCCTCCTCCACGCTCGTTTCCCGCCGTTCCCGAGTCCCCTGCTGCCATGGACGCCAAGCCGCCCGTGCATCTCCGTTGCCCCACGCCGCCGCCGGGAACGGGCTCCCTGCGCCCTGGATCCGGCCGATCTGAGCTTCCCCATGCCCGCCGGACCTCGTCTGCCCGCCGCATCGCCGGAAGCCGCCGCTGTCCCGGTCTTCTTCACCCCTGCGTGCGACCACCATCACTGCTCGGTAGCACCAGTCTGGCCATGTTTTGTCTCTGCCGGGACCTCCTCTGGCTGCGACCCGAGCTGCTGTTGCCGCCATTGCCGACACTACCAAGACATGTACTCCGATCGTCGAGACCGGCAAGACCCCGAACCAGGGACGCCAAGACCGTCCCGTGGATTTTCGCCAAGTTCCAAGACGAACGTGGACCACTACCATCGAAGTGTACGTCTACAGATGGACCTCCTGGTTCAACTACATCGCCGTGTACGACTACCGTCGCCGAAGACCCGTGAAACGCAAGCGTCAAGTTCGACTACCTTCGTGTGTACCACTACTTCCACGACGACGGCCACGAACGTGAACAGACTACTTCCACGACGACCGTGTGTTCCACCACTTCCGTCTTCTTTCCTCTACCGAACTCGAACCTCTCCGTAAATGAACGCTTCAAAGGTATAACCGCCGAGACGACGCCCGTGGACGAATGTTGTGATATATGAGATGCTCGTGTTCGTGTCGTGTGCGATTGCCTCTTGCACGTTCATCGTCTGCCCGTGCCACCGACACGTGGGACACCTGAAAGCGGGATCACTCCCCATCATCTTTCGCATGAACCGCTCACTTCCACACTTCTCTTTTGCATCGGTATCTCAACGAGTTGCCGGATCCTCGCAATATTGCCGCGGCACCATTTCCATTTTCACCGCCGTGGCACCATTTTCGTTTCGCCGCCGTGGCACCCATTTTCTTCCGCCATGGCGACAAATGCTCTATATCACCCTTCATGCCAACTTCTTCATAGCATTGCATGTAACTTGAATATGTCATCCGCATCATCATAAGAACATGTAAAAACATTTAACTTGTTGTTTGCATTAATTTTGTATAAATGCCATGTTAATATGTTTCTTTTCATAACTAAATAACCGTAGCTCCGAATTAAATAAACTTTATATGTAAATGGGGTGGAAAAATGTGTAGTTTATCATTGTGCACTTACTTTTGTTGTTTAACAACATTAAAATTATGTTTAGGCAGAACAGTACCAAATTCGAGAATTACATATGAGGAGTTTCCGGAATTGTTTTGTGTTGTTTCCGGCCTCATTTAAATTGCCTAGATGGATAGTTTGTTCATGCTTCACCTCTTGCCATGTTAACCAACCTTTAATATTGATGAGTAGCTAAAACGAGAGTGAACTAAATAATTGCTGTCGAGTTTCGTTTGAGCTTCACTTAATATGTAGTCTTTGAGTGTTTGTGCATTTTGCCATGCCATACCTCATTAAACCGGACATGCATCATGCTTGGTTGTGCATCATGTCATGTTTATGTTTGTTTACCATGTTGTTTGCTTCTTTCCGGTTGTGCTTCTTCTCGATAGTTCCGGTTTTGTTGCGAAGTGTGAGGATCCGTTCGACTACGATTGGCTCGTCTTCTTCATGAACTCGATCTTCTTCCGAGCGGGATTCCAGGCAAGATGATCATAACCTTGGATATCTCTACTATCTTTGCTTGCTAGTTGTCTCGTTGCTATCGCTACGTCGCGCTTCCTACTACATATATGTCAGCCTCCCATATGCCATGATACAGCCTCTAACCATTCCTACCCAGCAAACCGTTGTTTGGCTATGTTACCGCTTTGCTCGGCCCCTTTCTTATAGCGTTGCTAGTTGCAGGTTGTTCCATGTTGGGACATGGATATCATGGGATATCATAATATCTATTATTTTAATTAATGCATCTATATACTTGGTAATGAGTGGAAGGCTTAGCCTTTTGCTTGGTGTTTTGTTTCACTCATACCGCCTTAGTTTCCGTAATGCTGGTGTTATGATCCATCTTTTATCGTTCCTAACACGCTTAGGGGAATGGGACCCTCTTGATAGTTCGCTTTGAATAACCGCTTCCAGCAAGGCCCAACTTTGGTTTTACCATTTGCCTAATAACAACTAAAACTTGTATAGGGACCTGCCGGCACCCGTGGATATTTAATCAACAACCCCGGGCCAGTGCTCCTCATGAGTGTTGGTCCAAACTAGAGCCACTTGCGGTACCTCCCTGGGCAACTGGGGTATTCGGTAAATGTACGTACTGCTCATCCGGTCGTGGCCTGAGACGAGATACGCGCGGCTACTATCAGGGTGTCGGCACGCCGGGAGGTCTTGCTGGACTTGTGTTACCATTGTCGAAATGTCTTGTGCACCGGGATTCCAAGCATACTTTGGGCTGACTCGAGGTTGATCGGGTTTTCTTGAGGTTGAGGTATTTCCACCGCAGCTTGTGTTGGCTTGTGATGGGCCAGGTTGGAACACCCCTGCAGGGTTAAATCTTACGCGAAGCCGTGCCCGCGGTTATGTGGCAAGTGGATATTTTAACCTCCGGTTGTAGATAACTTGACACTAAATTCCTAATTAAAATACACCAACCGTGTGCGTAACCGTGACCGTCTCTTTTCGAGAAAGTTCGAGAAGAGAACACGGTGGGGTTATGTTTGACTCGTAAGTAGGTGTTCAGGATCACTTAGTGATCATTTGTAGTTTGCAACCGTTATGCGTAGTTACTCTTCTTATTCTTGTACTCGCAAGTTAGCCACCATACAATGCTTAGTGCTTGCTGCAACCTCACCACCTTACCCCTTCCTTACCCATTAAGCTTTGCTAGTCTTGATACCCATGGTTATGAGATTGCTGAGTCCTCGTGGCTCACAGATTACTACAATAACAGTTGCAGGTACAGGTAATGCTATGACTTGACGTGAGCGCGATGCATGTTTGCTTTTGGAGTTCTTCTTCTGCTTCTTCTTCTTCGTCGATCTCGGGATAGGTTCCTGGTCGGCAGCCTGGGCTAGCAGGGTGGATGTTGTTCATCTTTTCGTTTGATTTCATCCGTAGTTGGATGCTGCTTCTTATGTATGATGTTTGATATGTATTATTGTATTAATAAGATGATTGTCAGTATTTATGTGTATCTCCTTCCATTATGTATGTGGTACGATGTAATGATATCCACCTTGCGAGCGTCTCAATATGCGCTTCTACTCTTGGTGGGGCCTTCGAGCTCCTCGAGAATAGGATCGCATATTGGGCGTGACACAGCGGATAGGTGTGCAAAAATAAAGGGAGTTATAAATTGTTCAGAATTTTTTTTCCTCACGATCAAGACCACACTCGTATACGACTCAATATATATCACCTCCGCTTCTCTCATTTCTCTCCTCAGTACCATAACAATGAAGCTACCACACGACATATTTACTCACGCGGAGACCTTAGCTTATGGTTGCTGCCCAACTATATACATCGTGCCATGCATAGCTGAAACAGAGGATGGCACATGTGTCATTGGTCATGGGTATGTAGGCTTGGGAGGCATCAAGAATTTTAGGCAATACGATAATGCAAACAGTCGAGCCTGGGCAAAGATCATTTGCTTATGCGATGGTCCTCAACGTCACGGCCTGTCCTGAGCGAACTAAATGACACTTTTCAGGGGTCTCCTTGTTGAGGGAGAACGTCCTAAAGGTTCTGTTCAGGGTAAGCATGGCGCAGACTGCAGAGGTACTTCCTGTCACCGTGTTCAACAGCAGTGTAGCAGTAGCTAGCCAGGTATCATCCACTTCCGTGATAGCGAGAGACAGTCTGATCTCATCTGCATGCACACCAGCGAGGTAGAAGCCGAATGCACCCATCACACACGGCATCATTATCCTGGTATGACAATGAGGTGGATCAGAGGAAGCAAGTAGAGGACACCAAACGTGTAGGACGCACGCACAAATTAATAATTGAAGACTCATGCGGGCTATCAGCCCATCTGTGAGCCCACAACCCGCTTCTAGTTCTGCCTGCTTCACGTTCTGTCCCTCGCTGGTGCGAATTAAAAATAAACAATCCATGGTCGACAGGACGGGTTCAACATGTGGTAGAGTAGTGATTGGGAACTTGACACTCGATCTATATTACTCAGTAGCAGTAGCGATTACAAGCGCGTACAGAAATGGTGGAGCTCTGTTCTTGCGAGAGGGGAAAGGGGAAGGTAGGAAGAGAGGAGTAGGTAGCCGTCCGGTTGAATTAGTGCTCGTTAAGCCAACAAAGCACCTGGTTTCTTTCATAAATCTTATCTCAAGCTCCAATAAGGTCTTATTGTTGTGTACAGAGATGGGTTGGCAAACTATCACGTTAATGCATGTATGCTATCTATAATTGTTGCATGGTCGATCCAGAGCAAAGTCCCAACACACGCATCTGCGCCATGGACAGAGAGAAGAAGAAACAATAGCACATGCATCTGCAGTTCTGCACAATAGCACAAGAATCTTGTCTGTCTTGGATTAGTCATTTACTTAAGCTCTAATCCGACACATACACCATGATTGACGCACCTGACAAACAATACCGTCTAGCACCTGACCAAAAAAAAAATTTTGTTTTGTGGTTGGCTTTGGAATCAATTTATAGTCATGGAATGAAGGCATGTAGTAATCAGGTTGCCATCCATCAAGTTTATAGGTTTATAAAATTATTCATGCAAAATCAACACAACCAACTACCATCAGTTCTCCGTCCTCTTGCAAGGATGTACCAATGCTAAGACACCTTTTCATTTCCCCCATGCTCTAAGAATAGTTACAAAGTGGGTTCTGATCAGAGAGCTATAATTTTTAATAAGTTTTTCTTTCTCGGTGATCACACTCGTATTTAACTCGATATATATCACCTTTACTTGTCTCAGTTCTCTCATCAGAACCCTATATGAAGCTACATGTCCCAGATATATAAATAGGCATGCTTTCATGTAGACAAAACAAAGACGACACACATATTGTTGGTCAGGAATAATGTAGGCTTGGGAGCCATCAAGAATTGCAGGCTACGTGCTATTACAAATGCTGGAGCCTGGAGAGCCCCTTGCTGGTGTGTGGCACGTATTCTCTGACTTCAAAAAGCCAAGCCACAAATACAATAACCTGAATTGGTCTTTGTGGTGCGTCCGACCGAGATGAGGCACTTCGAGGAGTACTGCAGCGATCTCTGTAGCAGTATTTTTTACTGTAGAATGCAGAAATGTAGACTTTACTGTGGAGCAAATCTCACCCGTTGCGGCTACATTTGGCGACTCAGATTCCACGAAGTCAGGCTAGTATAGCTTCTCTGACTTCGCAATGTGAAGTCAGAGAATCCCCTGCGGCTGGCATGGGGGTCATCAAAGTCACGACCTGCGTCCACCCTAAAGTGTTTCACGATCACTCGTTGTCAATATTTGCGCAACTATATATTCCATCTATGGAAGTGCATAGTTGATACTGTTAGGACGCGTATGGTAACCTGCATACATCCCAACCAGGCCCGCGCGGAAAGGAAAAAGCCCGTTTTCTTGCGTACATGGAGGCATGGCTCAATCGACATGATCCTTAAAACAGGCCAGAGCCTAGCTCGCTGGGAACGCTCGAACCGGATGCCAGGCTGAGTTGGGCGCAAAAGTGGGCCACCACGTACGTCGCAGTGCAGGGGAGTCGGAGCGGAGATGGCGGGAGAAGAAAATCGGCGGAGTCGGGATGGTGCAAAATCTAGCCCCACCCCCATTTACTCAATCATCTCTTGCTTTAGGACAAGCCCTTCCTCACTTCTTGGCACCGGCGGCGGCAGCAACGGCGGCAACATCACTCTCTGGCAGCAGGAGCTGCTTCTCTCCCATCCTCTTCGTCAACATCACTCTCTGTCTGGCCATCCTTGTCTAAGCCATGGCCCATCCTCTCCTCTTCGTCGAATCCAAAGCCGGTAAGTAGCATACAAATCCCCCCTCCTCTGTTAGGTTGATTGTTAGGACCGGATAGGATCAATTGCGCCATTGCTGTGATTCAGGCCTGAATCATGTTGGCTCACAAGAGAATTGTTTGTCGGAGTGGCAAGCATGTCATCCGGTATGGTCCAATGTTAATCTGGGATCAGGAGAGGATAGCCAATTCAGCATTGGTCAAAGCCAGTGGCCTCCATGTTGTGCCTGCTCCACTCCTCATCCCCGTCCCCATAGCTAGGTGTGCAGAAAATGGTAGTAATGGCGTATCATAAACCACATAGATGGTGTGGGGCCATATCAATAATGCAACACTACCAACTACCATAAATTATCGGTCCTCTTGCAAGGATTTAGCAATTCTACGAAACCTTTTCATTCCCCGCTACTCACATGCTCGCATTTAACTCAATATATATCACCACTTCTTCTCCCATTCCTCTCATCAGAGCCCTATGAAGCTGGTTCACGATATACCCGCATGGAGACCTTAGTGTATGGTGTGCTGGCCGAAAATGTCGTAGCTATGTGTAGTCACGCTTTTACATAGAGACACCAAAGATGACACATATATCATTGGTCATGATTAATATAGGTTTGGGAGGCATCATGAATTGTAGGATACGTGCTAATACAAATGTGGGAGCCTGCACACGGAGAGTAAACCCGATCACCATCCACCCTGTTGGAACTCACCTACGGATTGATCACATCAAACTAGATGAACGCACGCACACAATATTATTTTTTTGCCAAGGACCCATATCGTGCCCTTTATCTTTCTTTATTTCCTTCTTTTCTTCCCCCCAGTCTTACAAAATTGCAGCACTATACTTTGTATATAGGGCTCAACAAACCGACTAGGACTCAGCTCCACGCCAGGTCTGATCCACTAATCACTGAGGACTAGCACACAAAAATTTGTGCGCTCATGCACGTGCAACCTTATTTGCACGCGGCTAAGAAAACGCTCTGGAAAAACAACAAAGAATCTTATCACAACAACTGCAAACTGTAATTAAGGTTATGATTAGCGTTACATCTGAAGTACGATGATAATCGTGGTTGCTTAAGCAAAATTCTACTGTTTTATTCATTTATGTGGCTACTGTCGATCAATTCAGCACAGTATGTTAGCCGTGCTTTAGCTGCTTGTTGTGTTTGCAGCGAGACAAAGGCCAGCCTGTCCGGTTCAACATGCTGGCAGCCTGCCTGCTTGTCTCTGTCTCTGTCGATCTCAGCAATGCAATGATGCATGCATGCAAATGCACGCAATGCAATGATCTCAGCAATGCAATGATGCATGCATGTGGTTGCCTAAGCAAAATTCTACATACTAGTCAAGGATGCATGCAATGCACGCACCTGAACGAAAAAAGGAAGATGCAGATGCAGAGTGACATACTGAAATCACAAACACACGCACATGCAGATGCATCAGGGCCTATATTAAACCCATTAAGGCGACCGATCATCTTCACCGTTTACAATGCTGCTTTTCAAGGAGTATGTTTGCCGATAAGTGAGGCTTCAAAGCTAGCGAACCTGATGTAGCCATCAGCAACTGATCCAGGGCTGATCCCCATTGGTGATACCTGAATTTCTCCTGAACTTATTCACAAACTGTGTCTTCATGATGGCGGATCCATTTTAGCTGTGCTGCACAAAAACTTGTGGGAAATCTGTACCAGTTATTTTTTGCTTCTCTGAACTGTTTATGATGGTTACATGTTTTTGCTCTGTGGCAGAAGTTTCGAGGTCGAGCTTATGCAGCGGGTTTCTTGTTAGTACCCCAACTCACTTATCTCTCTTTCCTTTCTTCCTCTTGCTTGTTTGTAAAACCGAAATGGTACTGGTTATTTCTGTTGAGCTATTTATGGGAAGGGGATTTGCCCAGTTGAAAAAAGGGAATCTGAGTGTATCATCATCTCATACTTGTTCAAGTACCGTTTTTCTTAATGGCATCATGAATTTTTCTTCGAAAGTGTATCTGAGATATTTCATTGTAATTCTTAGTTTAATAAGTTACTTCGTAGTTTCTTGGATTTTTTATCCAGAGCATTGTACCTGCAATGGTTCTCATGTTTGAATAAGGCACAAATATTTCTAAAAAGAAAACTCAACACTACCTGCCGCCACAAGTGTTAGGGAAATTAGCCCCTGGATCACTCAAACGCACTTGATCTCGTGGACTCGAATAACACCCACGCGCACGAACACACCGGAAACGAACACAGCAGGTTTTGCGACGCGCTCAACTCGCGTCTTTTCTGTTTTTCTTCCCCTTGTTCTCTCAGGCCACACACACAACAGGACGTGGCCCAGTACAACGGAAAGCCTCCTCACGATCCTATTTCCCCGTGCCATCCCACGGAGCATCGCTAGGAGGCTGACCAAGTAATCTATGACTCAATCTAATCATGTGCGTGCACATACACGTGACAGGTCCTATTTATTTTCAACGTGGAAACTGGAAAGGGAAAGCTACAGCACATGTGACATCACCACAACGTGCCAGCCTACTGAAATTAGATTTCCAACATGACAGAAACTAAAACACAACAAGTTTAATATATGACAACAAGTTCCCGGTCCTCTTGCAAGGACATATCAACACTACTCGCGATCACTTCATCTTGCCCCTCCGCACATGCTCTATGATTCCTAACATAGTTGGTAGGTGTGCCAAAAAAATAGAATTATAAATGTTCATAAGTTTTTTTCTATCACACGCAACATCACAGTCATAATGTTCAAGAGTTACCAGTGTTTCTGTGCAGACCTTAGCCCATGTTGCTCTGGCCAACTTTATATGTCATAGATGGGCGATGCTAATGTGTGCGCGCGTGAAAAAACGCATGACAGTGTTTGTGTGGGGACCTTTTCTCATTAGGCCCACCTTAAAATCAGGGGGGGGGGGGGGGGGGGGGGGCGAGAGATTAGAGGAGATATCTGATTAGGCCCACCTTAGTATTCAAGGGGGGGATTATGATCGTAGGGGGAGAGAGATTGGGATCGGGCGTCTCGACACTCACTTGTGAAAAAGCGTTTTCAATCATAGACATATAGTCGCGCTTTCAGAGGGAGACGAAAAAAATCACGAAACATATGTCATTGGTCATGGGTAATGTAGGCTTGGGAGGCATCAAGAATTCCAGGCTACAGGCTATATCGAGCATGGTCAAAGCCCCCCTGCTGGTGCGCTCGTCCTCAACGTCACAACCTACGTCGGGCAGAGTACAAGAGACTTTTGTCCAGTATCCTCGTCGAGGGAGAAGGTCCCAGAGCTCAGATCCAATGTGGGTGGCATATTAAGGAGGTTGGTTTAGCAGGGTGAACTGGATGCTAAGTGTTCAGTAATAGTGTAGTTGTAAAAAGCCAGGTATCATGCACCTTCACAGTGCAATGAACTATTATGTCATTATTTAGATAGCAAACCTTAAAACATGGATCCGCCGTAGTCTAGGTGGTTTGGATACTTGGCTCAAACCTCAGACCTGGGTTCAACTCCTGGCGACAGAATGTTTTTAGTTCGCTCTTCTTTTGCTAACTGTCACCTGTCATTGAGTCTACGCTTCATCTCCATTTTTGTTTATCCTGATATAATAACAACATAGTAGATGAGCAGAAGTGAAGCAGGAGACATGTAACCTGTAGGATGCATGCACAAAACAATAAGTCAGGATTCCAACCAGCCATCAGTTCGTCTGTGACTGGAGGACGAGCTAATATGGTTGTCTAAATAAATGTTGTATATAAATATTAGTATGGGCAGGTGAATCACAGGCTAAAGTACTAGAATTTTTGTACCCTGTTTGCGAAGCACAGGCAATTTCCTAGTCACTCCATCCATGATGTCCTTCCATTCTGTAGCTACCATCTTTTTGTGGAACCACGTCGCAATCCAGAAAATCATACTAACATATACCACATTGTATAACTTATTATTACATTTTGAAAAATGAAATATATTAATATCACGAAGATACTATTTACACCCAGCCTCTGCACCAACAAGATATCACAAAGACATCCAGGATGCACACAGCCAAAGGAGAAAATAAAAAGAAAGAGAAAATCAAGGTCCTGCCACAGTGATCGACTCCTCTCAACAGCAACACACATACCACCACTAATACAACACCCGAAAAACAAAAAAAAGGTCTCCAAAAGCAACGCCTTCAAGAAGGAAAGAGTGCACAAATGCCATCGTTGCCTGATCCAAGATCTTAGGTTTTCACCCTCGAGAAAGTCCGTGCTCTCAAAACAATTCCTTCAGCAAGGCAATCACCAGGCACAACCAATGAAGGTCAGACCTCAGGTTTTCACCCTGAAAGTCACGACTCGGCACCCGAGGAGGACCAGCAAAAATGAAATCTGCCAGTGTTGCCGCCCCCACTTATCACTGCTGCTCCCGAGAATTATCTGACACCTAACCGACTCCATTGCCACCAAGGCTCCGTCCGTCCAATTGAGTCACCGGCAGTGGAGTTTCCTCCGTGTCGCCAAATCGGGACGACGCGGGGGCGGGGGTCTTTTTTTCCGCGTAGGAGTCCTGCAGATGTGGTGGACGTCACACTGTATATCTTATGCATGCATTGAAATGATACACACAACCATAATCTTATATCTTATCTTATATTTAGTAATTGGATGCACAATACAAGCCTCCATGTTAATCCACATCATTAGAAATATCTTAACCATTTTACCTGTATATTTGATTCATCATAAACCTACAATTTAGGTTGCTCCAGTTGTAAAAAATAAGCACAACGTAACACGACTAGAAAAGATACAACCTCCCAACTCTACGTAATTATCATCAGAAAAGAAAAAAAGTACCAGCCACGTGACTTGATCCAATATATCATATAGAATGAATAGCGTCCCCTAAAAAAAGGGTGAAGACCAGAAATTACACAACCATCCAATCTGTACGTAATTATCATCAGCAAAAGAAAAGGTACCAGCCACCTGACTTGATCCGATCAATCCTATCAGGGTGAACAGCGTCCCCTCAAAAACAAAAGGATGAACTTGCATAAAAAGAATGGATGAACAACGTCCCCTAAAAAAGATAAACATGGCACGACCAGACAAACACAACCTCCCAATCTGTGTGTAATTAACATCACAAAAAGAAAGAAAAAAGTCTCACTCGTGTGACTAGATCCAATTTGTCCTCGAAGGTGCGGTCAAAACCCTCAACCGACAGCGTTTGGTCGTCACCTTTGTCCTTGAAGGTGTGGTTAGAACCCTCGACTGTCAGCAACGCTTGGTCGTTCTCTGGCACGCGGCCGTCGACCTCACTCGAATGTTACGGCAACCGTCCGCGTGTGGACGTCCTGCAGAGCATGGTCGTCATCCATACGCTTGGTTCGCCATGTCGCGAGCGCATGGTGGTTTTTCTCTATGTTGGCAAGCACTAGTCGGCCATGTCACTGATAGCTTGTTGGTAGTAGCCAACGTCAGCGAGAGGCTGTTGGTAGTCGCCAACGTCAGCGAGAGCCTGCTGGTCATCCTCGCACGCGAGCGTTTTCAAATTGATTCGACGCGGGTAATTGCATGTCTAATTAATTAATTCTTGCCTAATTAGAAAAAAGGCCTTACTTCTAATTATCTGTTGGTCAAATTAACAACCTACTCATTTGATTAATCCCTCTCTCTCTCTCTCTTTGTAGGTACGTGATGTACATGTATGACTGTACGAATTCTTAATTCGATGGCTGTGCTGCATGCATGGTGGCTAAGAGAACGACCATCAGAGTCGCTAAATCAGTCTGATTGCCACAATAACCATCAGTGTATTTATCTGTTGGCAAAAGTTGCATCCTGTCTAGTGGTGGTTCGGTTCGTTACGGCATGTAGTAGTAATCCGTTGGTCATTTATTTTATAAAAATTGTGGGGTTGTACAAAATAATTGATACAAACTCAAGACTACCGTACCGTGCGAGGAGCAAAGGACATACGAATGCTACACATGCTGTACAGTTACTTGCACAGTGCGTAGGTTAGTGAAAATAATGGGAGTTATAATTCTTCAGAAGGTTTTTTCTCTCCCACAATCAAGATCACGCTAGGATATATATCACCTCCGCCTCTCTCATTTCTCTCCTACTAACCATAGCACATGACATACGTTCCCGCGCGGAGCCCTAGCTGATGGTACACATATATAGCTGCTCTTTCACAAGCAGAGCAAAAAAGAAGAGGATGGCACATGTGCCATTGATCACGGGTCATATATATAGGCTCGGGAGCCATCACGAATTGGTGGCTGCACACTCATTCAAACGACCAAGAATAGGATTTTTCTCCCAGATGGTATGTTCTGTTATCCTGGCACCATTTCAGTTGATGGTGGACTGATTGACACCGCCAAAGACCATGAGGGTGTTTTGCGGCAGTCTTTACTAACCAAGCTATCACGAGATGGCGCCTAGACACCTGTGGAAAATGAAGCTCTCTACGCTCAGCCCATTCACCCCCCTTGAGCTTTCCTGCTTGCCAAAACAGTCACCGCTGAACACGATAAGAAGCTCCGATGAAAAGCTGGCGCAAACAGCTATGATGGCACTGCTCACGCACCGTGTGGCTGGAGAGTTTTGAGTTTCATACATGTGCAATTGTGTTTACCTAATCCCTGTCTCCGCTGTTTTAGTTTGTGGCCTGCAGCTGTAAGGATTTCTAGCAGTCGAGGGACAAGGGGTCCCAGACTGCACCGGTACTTCCTATAACATACCAAGAAGTTTGTATCTCCATGACCTTCCATGTATCTCTACGACTTGTAGGCTCTCCTAACCCTAACCGCCAAGCCTCCCTCTCCCTCCCTTCTTGTCTCGCCACCGCCGGACGGTCCCCCCTGGCAAAGCACGGGCCGGCCCCAAGGAAGGCGGCAGCGGGCCACCGCGTCGTGTCATGAGGTTGCGCGAGCGTGTTGCTCATGTGGAGTGCGCGCGCGGTGCGGCACTGCTGCGGCGAGCACTACTAGGAGAAAGCCTACTAGCAGCGCTGGAAATACCAGTAGCAGTAGCGCTGGCGGTACCGCTACTGCTAACGCGCTACAGCTAAGTTGTAGCAGTAGCGCTGTTCCAACCAGCGCTACTGGTAAGTGTAGTTAGTAGTATCGCTGTATGGACAAGCGCTACTACCACTAGTAGAAAACAGGGCACTTGTCCCGGTTCCAGAGGGCTTTTAGTCCCGGTTCTGCGACCGGGACAAAACGATCGGGACTAAAGCCCCTCACTTTTAGTCCCGGTTGGCTTACGAACCGGGACTAAAGGAGCTCCACGTGGCCGCTGTGGGGCGCCCAGGCAGGAGGACCTTTAGTCCCGGTTGGTAACACCGACCGGGACTAAAAGACAGCCACGCGTCAGCAGCTCCCAGGCGCTAGGGTTTTTTTTTTTTGAAAGGGGGGGTTTAGGGGTTTTGGAGGGTTTAGTGGTTTCATATTGTGTTAGCTAGCTACTACATATAGAGAGAAGTGACCTTTCTGTCTCCGTGCTTGGTCGACGGTAGCTACTACATATAGAGAGAACTCGACGCTAGCTAGTAAGCAAATGAAGGAACCATTAATTACACAACATCGTCATGAACATATATAGAGAGAAGTGACCTCTCTTTCTCCGTGCTTGGTCGAACAACAAGTTTTCGTATATCTATCCGACGATACTACATATATACAATATAACATCTCTTACAATCCCTAACATCATCTACCTAAGATCCATTTGCAATTCCATATGGTATTCTCCGTCTTTAGATATGACGTGGTCAAGAAAGAATCCCGCCAATTCCTCTTGAATTGCTCGTATGCGATTACGTGGTAGGAGTTCATCCCGCATCTGCCAGATCTAATTTAAAGAAGGGGGTCAATACATATATATGAATGAAACTCAACACAATTGATGGTAATAAAAAAGAATTGTGAATATTGTTTACGTACTTCAAATTGTTTTGAAGTTATGCCCCGCTCGGTCGAGCTGCGAATGAACTCGCAAACGTAGTATCCACATAAATTAGTCCCGGGTGCCTGCCACAAGCACTTTACGAGAATAGAGTTCAATCAAACTGATAATCAAGCATGATAATGGTATTGATGAAACTAGAATCAATGAGAGATGCACGGAACTAGCTAGTACTACTTACTTTGGGGTGTGTAAATCGCAGCTCCTTCTTCAGACCCGGGACCATTCCGGTGAACTTTTTCCAAACCCTGCCCGGCAAAGAAAATGATTACTTGATATCAGGAAATGAACGAAAGTTGCCGATATGGTGTGATAATGATTGAACTTACCTCTGGAGCATTTCACTCATGTCCGCCCACTCCTTTTGCTCTTTACGTCTCGAGTCTAAGACAGTTACTACTGCCCCATCAAGCTTAATGGATAGCAGAATAAAGTGGAATCTGCGCACGCATAACTCATCAATTACAGTACTTAACCTCGAGTAAGCGAAACCGAATATGCACAAGACAGTAACACTCACTGAAAGTTGTAAGGAAAGAGTATTTCCCTTTGTTTTGATGTCGAAGGAACGCTTTTAGCAAGTTATCCTCGGTATCTGTGGCTTTCTTTTGTACCGCCCATTCATTTACGGTATTTGGGCTAATGAACCCAATGTCATAGATTCGTCCTCTTTTGCATTCGACGATCTTCAATCTGCATAATATAGTGAGGATAATTATATATACATGCAATGAACGAGCTGAGCTGGAGACTTAATTACAGAAATAATACTTACAGACAGTAGCAAGTCATGAGTTGTTTGTCGAGGGCCTCTTGATTGAATAACTGAAATAATTCCACAAATTCAACAGGCATCACGTCGACTCCAATGAAGTCGTGCTCATCTTTAATTCCCAGCATCATACTGTCGGTCCCATCCTTCCTGCAGGTTTCCAAGTACCAGTCATGCAATCTTCGCATCATCGTTGGTAGATGCGGGAGCTGATCAGGTTTGACGAGAGGCGTCCCGTGCTCGTATCTAAATTCCTTAGCTACCTCAACCATTTCAAACTGTACATCATCGCCCACGTAATCAGCAAGAGTGGTACCGGGCGCTAGCCCCGGATGATTAGCGATATCGCTAGACACCTTGAGCGGGGGGCACGATTGCTTCTCCTGTTCGCCGAGCTGGGGAATTGTTTTCCCACTTCGTCTTGCAGCACTGGTAGTACTTCCCGACCGCCGCTCTTTATCATATGTCTTTTCAATACAACGATCATAGTATGATTGCGGCGGAGGCGGTGCTGGTCGCTTAAGGGCATCCAGAGAGCGCTTCGCTTTCACCGGATCTATTGTTTCCTTCGGAGGTGGACGTTTCCGTTCAAAATGGGACTGCAATTCGGCAGCCACAGTGTCCCTGTTTTCCTCCTCAGTCCTCTCATATGGTAACTTTGGAGGAGCCCTGAGGCTTGGACCAGCTTTGAATTTCTTGCCTGTTGTACTGCTAGCCGCCGGAGCGACGGCGCCTCTCTTCCGCTATTGCTGTGGCGGCGGAGTCCGCTGACGCGCCGGAGCCCGCTGAGGCGACGGAGACCACTGACGCACCGGAGACAGCTGCGGCGGCGGAGACGGCTGACTCACTGGAGACAGCTGAGGCTGAGGAGGATTCTGCTGAGGGGCCTCCTCCGTTAGAGTCCGCTGAGGCGGCGGAGACGGATGACGCGCCGGAGACGACTCAGGCAGCGGAGATAGCACAGTTGGACTGTGAGGAGGAGTCTGCTGAGGATCCGGCTGAGTCTGCTGAGGCGGCGTCCAGTTTGGAAGCTCTGATACCACTGTTGGGGAACGTTGCATGGGAAACAAAAAATTTCCTACGCACACACAAGATCTATCCATGGTGATGAGCATCTACGAGAGGGAGAGTGAATCTACATACCCTTGTAGATCGCTAAGCGGAAGCGTTAAGAAACGCGGTTGATGTAGTCGAACGTCTCCGCGATCCAAATCGCAAGTCGTCCCTCGATCCGATCACGAACTAGTGCCGAACGGACGGCACCTCCGCGTTCAACACACGTACGGCTTGATGACGATCTCCGCCTTCTTGATCCAGCAAGAGGGAGCGGAGAAGAAGAAGAGTTCCAGCAGCACGACGGCGTGGTGATGTTGGTGAGGAACTATTTCAGCAGGGCTTCGCCTAAGCACTACTGAAATTATGACGTAGGAGGAACTAGAGGTTGCCGGCACACGGCTTGGGGCAATCTAATGTATCCCGTGTGCTAGCCCTGCCCCTCTATTTATATGTTGAGCCTTGGGGTCTAAACTTGGAGTAAAAGCCTCCTCCAGGTCGGTTTTGCCCGCACAAGATCAGTTTGGCCCGCAGGGAAAGAGTCCAACTCGGATCCCTGCAGTACCGCGCACAAGCGGTAGTACCGCTTAAGATAAGCGGTAGTACCGCTTGACCAGCTTAAGCGGTAGTACCGCTGATACAGTAGCGGTAGTACCGCTTGACTAGCTTAAGCGGTAGTACCGCTGCTACAGTAGCGGTAGTACTGCCTTACCAGCTTAAGGCAGTAGCAAAACTTCCTTTTGCACTTTCCAATACCTCGTGGGCTTTATCCCTTTGGCCCATATAAAGTGTTGCTGCACCCGAACACTTCGGTAAACATCCGGAACCCCTTCCGGTGAACTCCGGAACTCTTCCGGAGATCAAAACACTATTATCACATATATCAATCTTCACCTCCGGACTATTCCGGAGATCCTCGTCATGTCCGGGATCTTACCCGGGACTCCGAACGACCTTCGGTCACCAACAAAATAACTGAACTATACTAATCGTCACCAAACGTTAAGTGTGTAGACCCTGCGGGTTCGAGAACTATGTAGACATGACCGAGACACCTCTACGATCAATAACCAATAGCGGGACCTGGATGCCCATATTGGCTCCTACATATTCTACGAAGATCTTTATCGGTCGAACCTCTATGTCAAGGATTCAGTTAATCCCGTATACTGTTCCCTTTGTTCTTCGGTATGTTACTTGCCCGAGATTCGATCGTCGGTATCTCTATACCTAGTTCAATCTCGTTACCGGCAAGTCTCTTTACTCGTTCCGTAATACAAGATCTCGTGGCTAACACTTT
Organism: Elymus sibiricus; assembly: GCA_039707655.1. Taxonomy (NCBI): domain Eukaryota; kingdom Viridiplantae; phylum Streptophyta; class Magnoliopsida; order Poales; family Poaceae; genus Elymus; species Elymus sibiricus. The sequence goes on along the minus strand of CM077668.1, from coordinate 15,071,413 downwards.
AGTCACATTGCTTGCAAGGCTCATTGTGATGTTGTATTACCGAGTGGGCCCTGAGATACCTCTCCGTCACACGGAGTAACAAATCCCAGTCTTGATCCATGCCAACCCAACAGACACCTTCGGAGATACCTGTAGAGCACCTTTATAGTCACCCAGTTACGTTGTGACGTTTGATACACACAAGGTACTCCTCCGATGTCAGGGAGTTGCATGATCTCATGGTCAAAGGAACAGATACTTGACATGCAGAAAACAATAGCAATAAACTGACACGATCAAATGCTACGTTCTTAGTTTGGGTCTTGTCCATCACATCATTCTCCTAATGATGTGATCCCGTTATCAAATGACATCTCATGTCAATGGCTAGGAAACCTTAACCATCTTTGATCAACGAGCTAGTCAACTAGAGGCTTACTAGGGACACAGTGTTGTCTATGTACCCACACATGTATTTGAGTTTCCAATCAATACAATTATAGCATGGATAATAAACGATTATCATGAACAAGGAAATATAATAATAACCAATTTATTATTGCCTCTAGGGCATATTTCCAACAGTCTCCCACTTGCACTAGAGTCAATAATCTAGTTCACATCACTATGTGATTTACATTGTAATGAATCGAACACCCATGCAGTTCTGGTGTTGTTCATGTTTAGCCCTTGGAAGAAGTTTAGTCATTGGATCTGCAACATTCAGATCCGTGTGTACTTTGCAAATATTTATGTCGTCCTCCTTGATGTAATCGCGGATGGAATTGAAACGTCGCTTTATGTGTCTGGTCCTCTTGTGAAATCTTGGTTCCTTGGCTAGAGCAATGGCACCAGTATTATCACAAAACAGAGTCATTGGGTTAAGCGCACTAGGCACTAATCCAAGATCTGTCATGAACTCCTTCATCCAGACACCTTCCTTCGCCGCCTCCGAGGCAGCGATGTACTCCGCTTCGCATGTAGAATCAGCTACCACGCTTTGCTTGGAACTGCACCAGCTGACCGCACCCCCATTAAGAATAAATACGTATCCGGTTTGCGACTTAGAGTCATCCGGATCAGTGTCAAAGCTTGCATCGACGTAACCCTTTACGACGAGCTCTTGATCACCTCCATAAACGAGAAACATATCCTTAGTCCTTTTCAGGTACTTCAGGATATTCTTGACCGCCGTCCAGTGTTCCATTCCTGGATCATTTTGAAACCTTCCGACCATACTTATGGCAAGGCTGACATCGGGTCTTGTGCACAGCATTGCATACATGATAGAGCCTATGGCTGAAGCATAGGGGATGACACTCATCTTTTCTCTATCTTCTGCAGTCACTGGGCATTGAGTCTTACTCAACTTCACACCTTGCAAAACAGGCAAGAACCCCTTCTTGGACTGATCCATTTTGAACTTCTTCAAAACTTTGTCAAGGTATGTGCTTTGTGAAAGTCCTATTAAGCGTCTCGATCTATCTCTATAGATCTTGATGCCTAATATGAAAGCAGCTTCTCCTAGGTCCTTCATTGAAAAACTCTTGTTCAAATATTCCTTCATGCCTTCCAACATTTCTATATTGTTTCCAATCAGCAATATGTCATCCACATATAATATTAGAAACGCTATAGAGCTCCCACTCACTTTCTTGTAAATACAAGCTTCTCCGTAAACTTGTATAAACTCGAACGCTTTGATCACCTCATCAAAGCGAAGATTCCAACTCCGAGACGCTTGCACCAGTCCATAAATGGATCGCTGGAGTTTGCAAACTTTGTCAGCATTCTCTGGATCGACAAAACCTTCTGGTTGCATCATATACAACTCTTCCTTAAGGAAACCGTTAAGGAACGCTGTTTTGACATCCATCTGCCAAATTTCATAATCGAAAAAGGCAGCTATTGCTAACATGATTCTGACGGACTTAAGCATCGCTACGGGTGAGAAGGTCTCATCGTAGTCAACTCCTTGAACTTGTGAAAAACCCTTTGCCACAAGTCGAGCTTTATAGACGGTGACATTACCGTCCGCGTCCGTCTTCCTCTTAAAGATCCATTTGTTCTGAATGGCCTTACGCCCTTCAGGTAATACTTCCAAAGTCCATACTTTGTTTTCATACATGGATCCCATCTCGGATTTCATGGCCTCTAACCACTTCTCGGAATCCGGGCCCATCATCGCTTCTCCATAGCTCGTAGGTTCATCGTTGTCCAACAACATGACCTCTAAGACAGGGTTGCCGTACCACTCAGGAGCAGTACGCGTCCTTGTCGACCTACGAGGTTCGATAGCAACTTGATCCAAAGCTTCATGATCATCATCATTAACTTCCTCTTCAGCTAATGTAGGCTCCACAGAAACAACTTTCTGCGCTGCGCTACTCTCAGGTTGAAGTAAAGGTTCAACAACCTCATCAAGTTCTATCTTCCTCCCACTCAATTCTTTCGAGAGAAACTCTTTCTCAAGAAATGTTCCGTTTTTAGCGACAAACACTTTGCCTTCGGATCTGAGGTAGAAGGTATACCCAACTGTCTCTTTTGGGTATCCTATGAAGACGCATTTCTCCGCTTTGGGTTCCAGCTTTTCAGGCTGAAGCTGTTTGACATAAGCATCACATCCCCAAACTTTAAGAAATGACAGCTTTGGCTTCTTGCCAAACCAAAGTTCATATGGTGTCGTCTCAACGGATTTCGATGGTGCCCTATTTAAAGTGAATGCAGCTGTCTCTAATGCATAACCCCAAAACGATAGTTGCAAATCGGCAAGAGACATCATAGATCGCACCATATCCAATAAGGTTCGATTACGGCGTTCGGACACACCATTACGCTGTGGTGTTCCAGGCGGTGTCAATTGTGAAACAATTCCACATTGTCTTAAGTGACTGCCAAACTCATAACTCAGATATTCTCCTCCTCGATCAGATCGTAGGAATTTAATCTTCTTGTTACGATGATTCTCAACTTCACTCTGAAATTGTTTGAACTTTTCAAATGTTTCAGACTTGTGTTTCATTAAGTAAATATACCCATATCTACTTAAGTCATCAGTGAAGGTGAGAAAGTAACGATAACCACCGCGCGCCTCAATGCTCATCGGACCGCACACATCAGTATGTATGATTTCCAATAAGTCACTTGCCCGTTCCATTGTTCCAGAGAACGGCGTTTTAGTCATCTTGCCCATGAGGCATGGCTCACATGTGTCAAGTGATTCAAAATCAAGTGACTCCAAAAGTCCATCAGCATGGAGCTTCCTCATGCGTTTTACGCCAATATGACCTAAACGGCAGTGCCACAAGAAAGTGGTATTATCATTATCAATTCTACATCTTTTGGCATCAATGTTATGAACATGTGTATCATTACTATCGAGATTCAATAAGAATAAACCCCTCACATTGGGTGCATGACCATAAAAGATATTACTCATATAAATAGAACAACCATTATTCTCTGATTTAAATGAGTAACCGTCTCGCAATAAACAAGATCCAGATATAATGTTCATGCTTAACGCAGGCACTAAATAACAATTATTCAGGTTCATCACTAATCCCGATGGTAATCGAAGAGCGAACGTGCCGACGGCGATCACATCAACCTTGGAACCATTTCCCACGCGCATCGTCACTTCGTCCTTTGCCAGCCTCCGTCTATTCCGCAGTTCCTGTTTTGAGTTGCAAATATGAGCAACCGCACCGGTATCAAATACCCAGGCACTACAACGAGAGTTGGTAAGGTACACATCAATAACATGTATATCATATATACCTTGTTTGTTGTTGGCCGCCTTCTTGTCAGCCAAATACTTGGGGCGGTTCCGCTTCCAGTGTCCAGTTCCCTTGCAATGAAAGCACTCAGTTTCTGGTTTGGGTCCAGCCTTGGGTTTCTTCACGAGAGGAGCAACTGCTTTGCCACTCTTCTTGGAGTTACCCTTCTTACCCTTGCCATTTTTCTTGAAACTAGTGGTTTTATTGACCATCAACACTTGATGCTCCTTCTGAATTTCAGACTCAGCGGCTTTCAGCATCGCAAACAGCTCGGCGACTGACTTGTTCATCCCGTGCATGTTATAGTTCAACACGAAGCTCTTGTAGCTAGGTGGCAATGATTGAAGAACTCTGTCAGTGACAGCCTCTGGCGGAAGGGGCATCCCCAATTCAGCCAGACGGGTGGAGTACCCAGACATTCTGAGTACATGATCACTGATAGACCCGTTCTCCTCCATCTTGCAAGCATAGAACTTATCGGAGATCTCATATCTCTCGATCCGGGCATTCTTCTGAAAGATAAACTTCAACTCCTGGAACATCTCATATGCTCCATGACGTTCAAAACGTCTTTGAAGTCCCGGTTCTAAGCCATACAACATTGCACATTGAACTATTGAGTAATCTTCAGAACGAGCCTGCCAGGCGTTCACAACGTCTAGAGACTCAACTGGAGCGGGTGGATCACCAAGCGGTGCATCAAGGACATAAGCCTTCTGGGAAGCCGTAAGGATAATCCTTAGATTACGGGCCCAGTCCACAAAGTTACTTCCATCATCTTTCAACTTAGCTTTCTCTAGGAACGCATTAAAATTCAGGGGTACTACCGCGCGAGCCATGATCTACAACATAAATATGGCAAAGACAACTTAGACTATTGTTCTAGATAATGAGTTTAGTTAATCATATTACTTAAAAACTCCCACTCAAATTGACATCCCTCCGATCATTCGAGTGTAACATGATCCAAATCCACCAACTCAAGTCCGATCATCACGTGAGTCGAGGTGGTTTCAATGGTGAACATCTTCATGTTGATCATATCTACTATATGACTCATGTTCGACCTTTCGGTCTCTTGTGTTCCGAGGCCATGTCTGTACATGCTAGGCTCGTCAAGTTTAACCCGAGTGTTCCGCACGTGTAACATGGCTTACACCCGTTGTATGTGAACGTAGAGTCTATCACACCCGATCATCACGGCGTGTCTCGAAACGACGAACTTTCGCAACGGTGCACACTTGGGGAGAACACAATTTTATCTTGAAATTTAAGTGAGGGATCACCTTATAATGCTACCGTCGTCCTAAGCAAAATAAGATGCATAAAAGGATTAACATCACATGCAAATCATAAGGGACATGATATGGCCATGAACTCGTGCTTTTGATCTCCATCTCCAAAGCACCGGCATGATCTCCATCGTCACCGGCATGACACCATGATCTCCATCATCTTGATCTCCATCAACGTGTCGCCATGAGGTTGTCGCGCTGACTGTTGCTTCCACGACTATTGCTAACGTTTAGCGATAAAGTAAAGCATTACATAGCGCTTAATGATTGACACGCAGGTCATACAATAATTAAAGACAACTCTATGGCTCCTGCCAGTTGCCGTACTCATCGACATGCAAGTCGTGATATTCTATACAACACATGATCATCTCATACATCACATATATCTCATCATGTAATTGGCCATATCACATCACAACATACCCTGCAAAAACAAGTTAGACGTCCTCTAATTGTTGTTGCAAATTTTACGTGGCTGCTACGGGTTTGCAAGAACCGTTCTTACCTACGCAAAACCACAACGTGGTGTAGTGATTGCTTTTTGATCTTCTAAAAGAACCCTCTTCATTGAAATCGATTCAACTAAAGTGAGAGAGACAGTCACCCGCTAGCCATCTTTATGCAACGAAGTTACATGTTAGTTGAAGGAACCTGTCTCGCGTAAGCGTACGCGTAAAGTCGGTCCGGGCCGCTTCATCTCACAATACCGCCGAATCAAATATCAACTAGTAACGGCAAGCAATATGTATACACCCACGCCCACAACTCGTTTGTGTTCTACTCGAGATCTCATCTACGCATAGACCTAGCTCTGATACCACTGTTGGGGAACGTTGCATGGGAAACAAAAAATTTCCTACGCACACACAAGATCTATCCATGGTGATGAGCATCTACGAGAGGGAGAGTGAATCTACATACCCTTGTAGATCGCTAAGCGGAAGCGTTAAGAAACGCGGTTGATGTAGTCGAACGTCTCCGCGATTCAAATCGCAAGTCGTCCCTCAATCCGATCACGAACTAGTGCCGAACGGACGGCACCTCCGCGTTCAACACACGTACGGCTTGATGACGATCTCCGCCTTCTTGATCCAGCAAGAGGGAGCGGAGAAGAAGAAGAGTTCCAGCAGCACGACGGCGTGGTGATGTTGGTGAGGAACTATTTCAGCAGGGCTTTGCCTAAGCACTACTGAAATTATGACGTAGGAGGAACTAGAGGTTGCCGGCACACGGCTTGGGGCAATCTAATGTATCCCGTGTGCTAGCCCTGCCCCTCTATTTATATGTTGAGCCTTGGGGTCTAAACTTGGAGTAAAAGCCTCCTCCAGGTCGGTTTTGCCCGCACAAGGTCGGTTTGGCCCGCAGGGAAAGAGTCCAACTCGGATCCCTGCAGTTCCGCGCACAAGCGGTAGTACCGCTTAAGATAAGCGGTAGTACCGCTTGACCAGCTTAAGCGGTAGTACCGCTGATACAGTAGCGGTAGTACCGCTTGACTAGCTTAAGCGGTAGTACCGCTGCTACAGTAGCGGTAGTACTGCCTTACCAGCTTAAGGCAGTAGCAAAACTTCCTTTTGCACTTTCCAATACCTCGTGGGCTTTATCCCTTTGGCCCATATAAAGTGTTGCTGCACCCGAACACTTCGGTAAACATCCGGAACCCCTTCCGGTGAACTCCGGAACTCTTCCGGAGATCAAAACACTATTATCACATATATCAATCTTCACCTCCGGACTATTCCGGAGATCCTCGTCATGTCCGGGATCTTATCCGGGACTCCGAACGACCTTCGGTCACCAACAAAATAACTCAACTATACTAATCGTCACCAAACGTTAAGTGTGTAGACCCTGCGGGTTCGAGAACTATGTAGACATGACCGAGACACCTCTACGATCAATAACCAATAGCGGGACCTGGATGCCCATATTGGCTCCTACATATTCTATGAAGATCTTTATCGGTCGAACCTCTATGTCAAGGATTCAGTTAATCCCGTATACTGTTCCCTTTGTTCTTCGGTATGTTACTTGCCCGAGATTCGATCGTCGGTATCTCTATACCTAGTTCAATCTCGTTACCGGCAAGTCTCTTTACTCGTTCCGTAATACAAGATCTCGTGGCTAACACTTTAGTCACATTGCTTGCAAGGCTCATTGTGATGTTGTATTACCGAGTGGGCCCTGAGATACCTCTCCGTCACACGGAGTAACAAATCCCAGTCTTGATCCATGCCAACCCAACAGACACCTTCGAAGATACCTGTAGAGCACCTTTATAGTGACCCAGTTACGTTGTGACGTTTGATACACACAAGGTACTCCTCCGATGTCAGGGAGTTGCATGATCTCATGGTCAAAGGAACAGATACTTGACATGCAGAAAACAATAGCAATAAACTGACACGATCAAATGCTACGTTCTTAGTTTGGGTCTTGTCCATCACATCATTCTCCTAATGATGTGATCCCGTTATCAAATGACATCTCATGTCAATGGCTAGGAAACCTTAACCATCTTTGATCAACGAGCTAGTCAACTAGAGGCTTACTAGGGACACAGTGTTGTCTATGTACCCACACATGTATTTGAGTTTCCAATCAATACAATTATAGCATGGATAATAAACGATTATCATGAACAAGGAAATATAATAATAACCAATTTATTATTGCCTCTAGGGCATATTTCCAACAGTCATGATCTCCTTCCTCCTCCACTCGATCACCGGAGCCGTCATGATCTCCTTCCTCACCATCGGTGTCGTTGAGAAACGACAAGGTGATATCACCTCCGTCGCGGATTATATCCCCCAACAACTCTTCTTTTTCTAAGTCTCTGTCCATAGTTTCTGTAAATATTACAACATGGCAATATACAACCATGAGAGATGGATTAGTGGCAAACACATACCTAGCTAATCACAACAAGGAATCATATGCATATATGAGCAATGGATTAGTCGCAAACATCATGCAAAGTTATCGGGGGTTATACTTTCGAGGGAGGATACTTTGCGGACCGCCTCTCTCATGCATGTCCGACGTCCCCCCTCATGTCCCTAGGGTTTGGGTGGCCTCGAGAGTTGGTCGGGCGAGCGGACCGGGAGTAAATTTTGAATATATGAGTCTTTTAACTCATTTTGAATATATGAACATTTTAACTTAGTAACTTAGTAACTTGGTAAATTTTAACTAATTTCTATGAACAAAAAATATATTCTATGAACAAAAAAAAATCATCATATGAACATTTTCTATATATATACATCCATCCATCCATCCATACATACACATACATACATATATACATCCACACATCCATCCATCCATACATACATACATCCATCCATCCATCCATACATACATACATGGACAAAAAAGTGCTATATGAACAAAAAAAAATTGTATGAACAAGGCGGCGGCGGTGGCGGCTAAGCAGAGCAGGGGCGGCGGCGGCTAGCAGAGTGCAGGGGCGGCGGCGGCGGCAGCGCAGGGGAAGGGCCGGGGAGCTCACTGGGGGTTGGCGTCGGGGCAGGGAGCGGCCGCGGGCGTCGGGGCAGGGAGCGGCGGCCGGCGTCGGGGGCGGCGGAGCAGCCTGGCGGCATCAGGGCAGGGACGGCGACGGGGAGCGGCGGAGCTGCCTGGCGGCGTCGTGCATTTCGGCGTCGGGGGAGAGAATGGGGAGAAATTCTCTAAGTGCTGCTTATATAGTCACACCTTTGGTCCCGGTTGGTGGCACGAACCGGGACGAAAGGCCCCCCTTTCGTCCCGGTTTGTGCCACCAACCGGGACCACAGATGTATTTTGCCAGGCGAAAGGGAAGGAAGCCCAGACCATTGGTCCCGGTTGGTGGCTCGAACCGGGACGAAAGGGGGGCCTTTCGTCCCGGTTTGAGCCACCAACCGGGACCAATCGTCTGTGCTGCCGCATCCAAAACTTTAGTCCCACCTCGCTAGTTGAGAGGGGCTCGGAGTTGTTTATAAGCGCTGCTGCCGCTTCCCTCTTGAGTTCCTCTCTACTGCAGGCAGTAAATGCCTATCTGACGCCCTGTTGGGCCTGCTTGCTCTGCGGGCCTGCATCCTGGCCCATCTCTAGGGTTTTTAGTCGTATGCAGGTCGTGGTGGCTAGTAGGTGGGCCTTTTTTTATTTTTTGCATATGTTATGTTTTTAAATTTTTAATGTTATTTTTTGCATATGTTATTTTTAGTTATATAATTTTAGTTGCATAAATTTTATATAATTTTAGTTGCATAAATTTTATATAATTTTAGTTGCATAAGTTTTATTTTTTATTGATTCTTTTTAGTTGATTCCTTTTGCTATTAGAGTTTTATAAAAGCTTTTTAGTTTTCTATTAAAGTTTGTAACAAAAAATACTTTATGAAAATTCCTTTTACTATTAAAGTTTTTAACAAATAAATACTTTGATAATTTTAGTTAATATTATTTTGATTATTTTTAGTTGATTCTTTTTGCTATTGAAAAATATTATATTTAATTTATCTTTTTAGTTCATTCTTTTTGCTATTAGAATTTTATGAAAGCTTTTTAGTTCATTCCTTTTGCTATTAGAGTTTTATAAAAGCTTTTTGATTCATTCTTTTTGCTATTAATTCATTCTTTGAACTAAATGAACCTGAAATTGAAAAGCAGTACAAATGAACTCTGAAAAGATTGAAAGTTGGCATGGTATCATCATTTCACCCACATAGCATGTGCTAAAAAGTTGAGAGGGTTACGTTAAAAACTGGATGCACTTCGTGTACAAAATGGACAATCTCTTTCGAAGTATCACGGTTTCGGACGAAAACTCATATGTTACAAAGGCATTTCATTTCTCGACATGTAACTGCAGTGATATTCTAGATCAAAGCCATCATCAGAATAGTTGTGGAGAGAAAGTCTTCACTTTTTCTTCGCGTGTGTCCCTTGCTTATTGCGACGTAACCATGGATAATCTTCATCGTTTAACAGGGTGCTTGGGTCAGCCTTCACTTTGAAGGGAGGAATTTCATGAAACTTTTCATAATCTTCAGACATGTCTGTCTTGCCCCCCACTCCCACGATGTCTCTTTTCCCTGAAATAACTATGTGGCGCTTTGGCTCATCGTATGATGTATTCGCTTCCTTATCTTTTCTTTTTCTCGGTTTGGTAGACATGTCCTTCACATAGAAAACCTGCGCCACATCATTGGCTAGGACGAATGGTTCGTCTGTGTTCCCAAGATTGTTGAGATCCACTGTTGTCATTCCGTACTGCGGGTCTACCTGTACCCCGCCTCCTGACAGATTGACCCATTTCTACCGAAACAAAGGGACCTTAAAATCATGTCCATAGTCAAGTTCCCATATGTCCACTATGTAACCATAATATGTGTCCTTTCCCCTGTTGGTTGCTGCATCAAAGCGGACACCACTGTTTTGGTTGGTGCTCTTTTGATCTTGGGCGATCGTGTAAAATGTATTCCCCTTTATCTCATACCCTTGGTAAGTCAATACAGTCGAAGATGGTCCCCTGGCCAACGAGTACAGCTCATCTCCAACAATGTTGTTACCCATGAGATGTGTTTGCAACCAACTGCCGAAAGTCCTGATGTGTTCACATGTAATCCAGTCGTCACACTGCTCTGGGTGTTTGGAGCGCAGAAAATTCTTGTGTTCATTGACATACGGGGTCACCAAGGTAGAATTCTGTAGAACTGTGTAGTGTGCTTGAGCACAAGAATGCCCGTCCCTACATATTATTGAATCCGCTCCTAGCGTGCCTTTTCCAGTCAGTCTCCCCTCATACCGCGATTGAGGGAGACCAATCGGCTTAAGGTCAGGAATAAATTCAACACAAAACCCAATGACCTCCTCTGTTTGATGGCCCATGGAGATGCTTCCTTCTGGCCTAGCACGGTTATGAACATATTCCTTTAAGACTCCCATGAACCTCTCAAAGGGGAACATATTGTGTAGAAATACAGGACCCAGAATGGCAATCTCGTTGACTAGATGAACTAGGACGTGCGTCATGATATTGAAGAAGGATGGTGGGAACACCAGCTCGAAACTGACAAGACATTGCACCAAATCATTCTTTAACCTTGGTAGGATTTCTGGATCGATTACCTTCTGAGAGATTGCATTGAGGAATGCACATAGCTTCACAATGGCTAATCGAACGTTTTCCGGTAGAAGCCCCCTCAATGCAACCGGAAGCAGTTGCGTCATAATCACGTGGCAGTCATGAGACTTTAGGTTCTGGAACTTTTTCTCTGCCATATTTATTATTCCCTTTATATTCGACGAGAAGCCAAACGGGACCTTCATACTGAGCAGGCATTCAAAGAAGATTTCCTTCTCTTCTTTGGTAAGAGCGTAGCTGGCAGGACCTTCATACTGCTTTGGATGCATGCCGTCTTTTTCGTGCACACGTTGCTGGTCCTCCCGTGCCTCCGGTGTATCTCTTGTCTTCCCATACACGCCCAAGAAGCCTAGCTGGTTCACGCAAAGATTCTTCGTCACGTGCATCATGTCGATTGCAGAGCGGACCTCTAGGTCTTTCCAATAGGGTAGGTCCCAAAATATAGATTTCTTCTTCCACATGGGTGCGCGTCCCTCAGCGTCATTCGGAACAGATTGTCTGCAAGGACCCTTTCCATAGATTACTTGTAAATCCATGACCATATCAAGTATGGCATCACCAATACGGAGGGAGGGCTTCTTCCGGTGATCTGCCTCACCTTTGAAATGCTTGCCTTTCTTTCTTAAGAGATGGTTGGTCTAAAGAAATCGACGATGTCCCAGGTACACATTCTTCCTGCATTTGTCCAAATATATACTTTCAGTATCATCTAAATAGTGCGTGCATGCGTGGTATCCCTTGTTTGTCTATCCTGAAAGATTACTAAGAGCAGGCCAGTCATTGATGGTTACAAACAGCAACGCATGTAGGTCAAATTCCTCCTGTTTGTGCTCATCCCACACACGTACACGTTTTCCATTCCACAGCTGTATAAGTTCTTCAACTAATGGCCTTAGGTACACATCAATGTCGTTGCCGGGTTGCTTAGGGCCTTGGATGAGCACTGGCATCATAATGAACTTCCGCTTCATGCACAACCAAGGAGGAAGTTATAGATACATAGAGTCACGGGCCAGGTGCTATGATTGCTGCTCTGCTGACCAAAAGGATTAATGCCATCTGCACTTAAACCAAACCATACATTCCTTGCGTCACCTGCAAACTCCCCCCACCTTCTCTCGATTTTTCTCCACTGCGACCCGTCAGCGGGTGCTCTCAACTTCCTGTCTTTCTTACGGTCTTCCTTGTGCCATCGCATCAACTTGGCATCCTCTTTGTTTCAGCCATGGTATTATAGGAGCATACCACATCACCTTGGCAGGAACCCTCTTCCTGGGGCGCTCGCCCTCAACATCACCAGGGTCATCTCGTCTGATCTTATACCGCAATGCACCGCATACCGGGCATGCGTTCAAATCCTCGTACTCACCGCGGTAGAGGATGCAGTCATTAGGGCATGCATGTATCTTCTGCACCTCCAATCCTAGAGGGCAGAGAACCTTCTTTGCTTCGTACGTACTGTCGGGCAATTTGTTATCCTTTGGAAGCTTCTTCTTCATTATTTTCAGTAGCGTTCCAAATCCCTTGTCAGATACACCATTGTCTGCCTTCCATTGCAACAATTCCAGTGTGGTACCGAGCTTTGTGTTGTCATCTTCGCAATTTGGGTACAACCCTTTTTTGTGATCCTCTAACATGCGCTCAAACTTCAACTTCTCCCTTTCATTTTGGCATTGTCTTTTTGCATCAACAATGACCCGGCGAAGATCATCATCGGGCACATCGTCTGGTGCCTCTTGATCTTCAGCTTCCCCCGTTGCAGTATCACCGTATTCAGGGGGATAGTTGTCATCATCCTCTTCTTCTTCGTTGTCTTCCATCATAACCCCTCTTTCTCCGTGCTTGGTCCAAACATTATAGTGTGGCATGAAACCCTTCTCAAGCAGGTGCAAGTGAAGGGTTTTCGAGTCAGAGTAATCCTTCGTATTCCCACAGACAGTACATGGACAATACATAAAACCATTCTGCTTGTTTGCCTCAGCCATTTCGAGAAAATTATGCATGCCATCAATGTACTCGGAGGTGCGTCGGTCACCGTACATCGATCCATTGCCGGTTCATCTGCGTGCATTATATAATTAATTGTATCAAAAACCATTACAGAACATCATGAATAGAGAAGTGACCAAATTAATACAAGTTCATCATCACATTAAAACCAAAGTACTGTAGTGATCAAATGTTATTACTGAAAAAATAAATACATAAAGTTCATACATAGTTCTCATATATAGAACAACATATAGCTCTCTAGAGCATCTAATTAAAACATACATTGAAACTAACATACAACTATGTAAAACATTTAAATGCAACAACAAATGCGATCATAATCGCAACTAAGGTAAGAATTGATCCAATAGCATAATGATACCAAGCCTCATTATTAATGGCATATTTTCTAATCTTCAAGTGCATTGCATCCATCTGGATCTTGTGATCATCGACGACATCGGCAACATGCAACTCCAATTCCATCTTCTCCTCCTCAATTTTTTTCAATTTTTTCTTCAAGTAATTGTTTTCTTTTTCAACTAAATTTAACCTCTCGACAAGAGGGTCGGTTGGAATTTCCGGTTCACATACCTCCTAGATAAAAACATCTATGTCACGTTGGTCGGCATAATTGTCATAAACACTAAATGAAACAAATAGTAATAAAAGATAATATACCACATCCGAATCATAGACAGGATGAGGGCCGACGGGGGAGGATACCAAAGTCATGGCACTATATAATAACAAACAATAATAAAAGTAAGAAAATTATACAAGTATCTATCTAAATCATACAAGTAAGAATTTTTTTCTTTTAAAAAGAAGATAAGAACAAGAGGCTCACCACGGTGGTGCCGGTGACGAGATCGGCGCGGGCGATCGACGGCGGTGAGGACGGGGACGGGGACGGCACGCTACACATGTGCAGACTCTAAGAAGTTAATTTCAGCTCAAATTGTGCATCTAAATCAAAAGAACTCCCACATACACTCCTCCACTAAAACCCACAAACCACTCTACTTCTACAGCATTTGAAATGAGCTAAACTAGCAGTGAGAGATGAAACGATGAAGTTGCTAACCTTTTTGAACACTTGTGTAGTTGGTGCACCGCCAAACCTAGACAGATCTTGGGGAAAATGTAGCTTGGAGGTCGAGCTTGGAGAGGAGCAAGCTTAAGTGTGGCTCGGGAATTTCATCAAACACCTCATGTGCATAGGAGGTGAGAACAGAGTAGCACAAACCTCCCACCCTTCCACGACCAAAAAACAGAGGAGATGGGGGGGGGGGCTGGATATATATAGGCAAAACTTTAGCCCCGGTTTGTGTCTAAAACCGGGACTAAAGGCCAACCTTTAGTCCCGGTTCCAGCCACCAACCGGGACTAAAGGGGCTGCGCTAGGAGCGAGGCCCTTTAGTCCCGGTTCGTGTCTGGAACCGGGACCAAAGGGGTCCTGCCGAGGCCCGGCCGGCGTCCTGGCCTCACGAACCGGGAATGATGCACCCATTTATCCCGGTTCATAGCAGAACCGGGACTAATGCTCTTATCTGGCCTGGACCAAAGCCCTGTTTTCTACTAGTGTACTAACTATCTGTAGCGCTGTATCTTAGTAAACGCTGCTGCTATACCAGCGCTGCTGCTATACGCCCACAAGCGCTACTGCTAAGGTTCCCGTTTCCCATCCCCATTACCCATTCCCCTTTCCCTTTCCCGTTTCCGCTCCACGTAATCGTGCTGTATTTATGCATGGTGTATACAATACTTTCATCACATCATAATAAACATAAAATATTCTAATCATATCATACACGTACAATAGTCTCGTCATATCATCATCATCATCATCATCATCCAACACAAATATCATCAT
Organism: Elymus sibiricus; assembly: GCA_039707655.1. Taxonomy (NCBI): domain Eukaryota; kingdom Viridiplantae; phylum Streptophyta; class Magnoliopsida; order Poales; family Poaceae; genus Elymus; species Elymus sibiricus. The sequence goes on along the minus strand of CM077668.1, from coordinate 15,056,359 downwards.
CTCGAGCGATACACAAGTCATGTCTCGAATAAATGCCACTGCATGGTCATGGCACACACACAAGTTTCATCATCTCTATCTAAACCATGATGTAGAAGAGAAGAGCGATCAGTATGAGCAAGAGCGCGACTAAGTAGTACTTCTTGAGGCACCGGTTTCGCTCCCTCTCTTGCCGGAGCATCCACCTCAAGTAACTATTTTCCGCTTCGGCTCTGCTGTCGAACCCTCTGTGGCTAGCGCCCGGGTACCTGTCCACCTGGGCCTGAGCGTCTGGCCAGTGGTCGTACACTCCAGGAACCCTCCCAACGAATACGGCGTAGCAGCCCTTCGCCATCTCTGATCTATGTACCTGCATCGTCAGTTGATGAATTCATCGATAATATGCAACATAATGTACTTGAGAGACACGAAGAGACAAAGTTAGCAAAATACAAGCAATCTATAGTAAACATAAATAACGAAGTTCCTTGTACCCAAACTAATTAACTAGAGCGATCTACACGCTAGTTCAGTAGGACGGTTTAATTACATCACAGAGTTTCGTCGTGCATAAATTCAAAGTTTTGTCATAGGAAGACAGTAGTGACTAAACAGACACATTCTCATCGTCAATCACTCCTCCAAGTCGGGGCGCCAATCTTTATAGTCAGGGAGGAAGCACCCGAGCTTCGTGAAAGGCTTCATGTCCAGACGCTGAGCGACTAGCAGTGCTCGGACATCATCCCGCGTCATTGGCCCATGGTAGAACATCCCTGTTGGTTCGAGGACCTCCTTCATGATCACTTGGGCAAGTTCACACTGTACGTGATAAAACTCAGCTCGGATTCGATGATCAAATGTCTTTCCTAGGCTTGTGGCCCAGTTGACAATCTCGGCATCGTGGGAAGTAGGTGACATGCGAAGGCGTTGATGATCCCTTCTGTATTCCAGCATGTGATGCATGAGGTAGAATCCATCAGCCTGACTATTCTTCGGTTGATGGATGCAGCAGAAGTCGGTCTTATGGCCGAAACCCAGCCCGTTCTTCCTGCGCTTTTTCACCTTGATATATCCACCATGCATGCTGAAGGTTATCATGGCACTATCGAGAACACTCTTTATGTGCGTGTAATCCTTTTTCCTGTTGTTCCTCGATGAGTCCAAGTACAGAGCATGGGAGTATTCTGGGTACAGAATTATGAGGACGGCGCCCCCCCCCCCCCACTGCGCAAAATAAGTACACATCAAATTAGCCTCCATGCGCGCAAAGGAATGATTAAAACTTACGAAAGGATATCCGCGGATGACTTACGAGGGATGATAAGGCAGGAGAATCGCTTCCTTGTCCTTATTGGCGACCATGAACTCGCCGATGTACTTGCTCGCATAGTCACGGTGCTCTTTGCAGACTGCCAAGAAGCTCTCGTGCATATAGTATGGGTCCGTGACGCAGATATATCTTATGTTCTCGAGCATAGTGAAATCATAGTACGGATAATCATGGCATGAGATCAAATCATAGTACTAACATGATAATGTCATTAACAATATTGTTATTAGCATGGCAAAATGTGACATGAAAACAAGTCATGACATTAGATGAAAGGTAATCCTAGCATCTAATACCGATGTCATAACAGGTGTATGCAAGTGCAGACTAACAAGTGATCCAGATGCACTACAATAAACACACAGGGTGCAAGCAAAGTCTTCACGCAAGTTCGGAGCTCATGATAAGAGGTTGGCTTGCCTGGGGGTCGATGAATACGCCGGGAAGAAGTGCGATAAAACTCTGGAAAGAATTGCCGGAAAGGTTTCCCTCTCGAAGGGGCTGATTGAAGGGCAAGGGCAAAATGGTCATTTTCACAGTGTGAAAACACTATGAAAATGATACCATCAGAACTGGCTCGACGATCTGAAGACGTGGGCGTTGGTTTTACCTCAATCGGAGTTACGGTCGCAAAGATATGACCGTTCGTTCGTTAGGCAGAAAACAGCCAAAAACCTATCCGTTCCTGGCCTTAACGGGTGAACGTCCACTATTTAATGGATTCGGCCGCTGGCTAAAAAAAATGAAAGCGCATTCCGGCGTTTACGCTTTCACTAAGCGGAAAGCGCATTTAGCCGAGTGCGCCTCCACTTATCCTGACGCGCGGGCTCGGCCGAGTCAGCTCCTCTCATTTTCAGACGGGGTCCACCCCATCCACTCCATCCCTCCTCTAGTCTTCTTCCTCCCGCCCGAACGGAACAGAGGCGGCCCGGCCGCCGGTGTAGCCATCGACCAACGCCACGGGGAGGACCGCCGTGGGGCTTGCCGGAACCGGGGCACCACACCGCCTCTGGTGGTGGTTGCGGGGCTCCGAGGGTCGCCCTGTAGCGCCGTCGCCGCGGGCCGATGTGCGGTGGCCGACGGGCACTAGCTGCACTACTCCGGCAGCACCTCCTCGAGGGAAATGGGGACGGCGGCGAGTTTACAGGCTTCTGGGGAGGTCTTGGACAGGAATGGAGAGGAGGAGGGCTCGGGGAACACCTTAAATAGGCTAGGGGAGGGGCTACGCAACGACGGCCGGAGCTTCCAGAGCTCGGCGAGGATGGCGGCGTTCGAGTGGGGAATCGACGTCGGCAGAGGCGGCCAACGAGCTAGGGGACGAGGGGGAGATGGCTCCAGAAGACTCACGCACGCGGTGGGGAGCTCACCGACGCTCCCGGATGAGCTGCGGCGTACCAGAGAGGGCACCCGAAGAATCTGGCACGCGGTGCCCTGCTTTGGCTTGCTCCGCACGTGGTCACCGCGTGGCCATGGCGTTGCCACACCCTACTCGACGCCAAATTATGTCTACCGTGTGGGCATAGTGTCAAATAGGTGATGTGAGTTCTCAGATCAGAGAGAGGGTCCCTGGTATGGCTGTTTTGGCCTCATTTGCCTATCAGCTGCCAGGTGTTTGTACTGGATATAGGTCGACTCACATCTCCATTGGGTCCAATCTTTGGATGGGAATGATCAACCACTAAGATGATTAACCTGGCAAGGTTTCAGCTGAAATGAGCAAATAAAACTGGCACTTCCTTTGCAACTTGGCAAACTGGCCAGAAATGAAAAGGATGATGTTGGGGTCAAATGGCTAGATGGACTTGGCTGATTTTTGGTGTAGGGTTATGATTTGGATACAAGAATGCACTGGTAAATTTTCATACCATTTGGTTACTCCTAAATGGTACTTCCTTCACAGTGCTTCAGTCTGGACAGAAAATTGAGAAAATTATAGAAAAAGATTGCTTTGATGAATTGAGCTGATTTTTGGCTTACAGTAGTAACATATCAATATGCACTACCCTGCAAAATTTCAGCTCAATTGGATCAAGGAATCAAGCACTTCCTTTACAAAATTTCAGACAAGGCAGAAACTTGCATTGGATCATGTGCTCAAATTTTGAACTGTGGAACAGGGGGTTTGGATGGAAATGGTGAAGAGATATCCAGGAGAAGCTCCACAAATTATTTGGGAATTTTCCTGGTTACCAAAAGGGTAGTTCCTTTAGGAAGGGCCCAAATTGAAATATTGGCTTTAAATAGGAAAATGCAATTTTCCCTATTTAATCATGGCCAATATTTTTATGAGAGCTCAATATGATCACAAAGAATGTCTCCACAAGTTTTCATGAACTTTGAAGATGGATAGATATTTTCCTGGATTTAATTCCTCAGAAAGGCAGGAAAAGAAATTAATTCTAGATGAGAAATATTGCATATGACTTGGCAATATTTTTGCACATCTAGGGTTTATGAGTGAAGGAGGATCTCTGGAAATTTTGAGAGGATTAACAGAGCAAGAAAAATGATAGCTCCTTTGTAAACACAAATGCAGGATTTCCAGTTCCAATATTTTGGAACTAGGGTTTGAATGAGGTTCGGGGTTTACTGGCAGGAGCTTGACTGGCACAAGAGCATGGGAAGGTACTGAGAGGTTGAGGATTGTCTGGATTCACCTGGTCATTCACCAGATTCCAGAGGAAATTTTTTTGGAGAGAAAAGCTAGGAAGGAACAACAGCACAAAAATCGATAATCCGATTTTTGGGGTGTTACAAACCTTCCCTCCTTAAGAGAATCTCGTCCTCGAGATTCCTAGGGTTAGCTCAGAACAAAAATTATGCCTCCTGGAAAAGTCTCTGGGTTGGGTCTTAACCTAGCAGTTGAAAACAACCGAGTTAAGAGTTCCGAAAACTAGTACACCCAGATCGAGATACGGATATCACGGGATCTACTCCACGGGTAGGGGCCGCTGGGTTTCTCTCGTAGCCCTTACATTTTTAGAAAAAGCAGAATTTCCTTTTTCCAAAAATGCTCGGGGCACCACAACGAAGAATGGCCTCTCTCGCTGTCAGGTGGGCCCAGGGCCCACTGGCAGCCTTCTTCTTCTTTCTCCGGCCAACGGCTCTCTCTCGCTCCCGCGCTGTCCTGAGTGCGGCTAAGCACTGCGCACGCCTAGCTCCTGGGGCATAAAGCACCCTACGACGATAGTGCGCGGCGTGCACGAGGCCAACGCAGAGAGCACTCCCATCGCGGGCCAACGCCGGTCGGCACTGCTCGCGGATTCGCCTCCTGGACGCCGGTGATCGAGCGACGTGTGGTTCTCCTGGACCTCGCTCACCATACACCGGGCTTGGGCTATAAAAGACGACGGCAACGCGGCTCTGTCCACACACACCATGCCCCTCTTCTATCTCTTCGGTTTGGACGACACCGAGCCGAGATCCTTCGATGATGCGGTGTTCCTGGTGGGGTTACGGTGGTTCCTCACTGCGCTGCTGGCTACGCTGATCGGTTCGTCGCTCTGCCTGCTGGAGCTCATCCTGCTGGAGCGGGCTCGCGATGACGAGGGTCCTGCTGCGGCGGTTCAAGGTGAGGAAGACGCTGGCGCGGTGGCTGGTGATCATCCACGCTGGTTCCTTCGTCGTCTCAGGCCGGCGGAGTAAGCGCGTGCTGCGGCTGGGCGAGGTGGCGGCCTGTCCAGCGTCACATAGGACGGTGACAGAGGCGCCGCTAGGTCTGTGGTTAGTGCGGTGTGGTCAGCGGAGCTCTACCAGTGTGGAGGCCATGCTGCTGGCTGCTCCTCGCCGAACGACATCCACAACGAGTGGGCGTTGGGGTCAAATCGGGGTTTAGATCTTGGACTGGAGGGGTTGTAACGGTTTATGTTGCAATAAAATTTCTCAGGATTTCTCCGTGATTGCAACCGGGTTCTGAGAAAAAGATTTTGTGACCGGAAAATTATTGGATAGAGCTAGTTTTCCAGAACGCTGGGTTCGGGAAAACTGGCAAATGGAGTGAGCATAGATGGGTATGGGTGTGCGGCTTTGCATTATACCCGAGCACTGCGGCGGCTGTACTCAGGAGAAGGAACTTGGCGTGCAGACATTGCTCACACGATACACATGCAATCTATTCAGACTAATATGCAAGCAAATGCAGAGTGCACATATTAGCAAAATACAGACAGAGGAAAGAAACATATCGAGCAGATTACACTAAGGTGTTTTAATGCTAGTGGGTGTATGTACTCCTGGTATACATACACCTACACCAGCTCGCATTTCATTAGGGACTCCGAGCGAGTCCAATGTTATTAGGTGTAAGTGTTCTACTAAACGAAATCTTGTTAAGAAACCACTGTCAGCTCTGCTAAACATTTCTGCTTAACAGAGAGACAGATGAACCAAACACACAGAGCACACAAGCATTCATAACATTACAACAGTACACAAGCAATACAAGCATACAACAACGCGCAACCTTACTAAGCAGCTAACAGCAACAACTCACTCCGAACTACAAGGTCCTAATCCTAGACGAGGGCGAAGAAACAGTCCTCGCAACACACATACTCGTGGCATCTCCGGGCTTCGCTCACTGCCGGAGCCACAAATGGGCCTACTCTTGCTGGGGCTCTCCTGGGGGACGAAGGCTGAGCCAACTTCCGTCTTCATTGTCGGACACCTCTATAGGTTGGGGCGCAACTGGTTGGGTTGCGGCCGGAACCTGACGGAACACATCCCGACGACGAAGACGCCGGATAGCTCGGGAGAAAGAACTTGGGTGAATGATGCCTGGTCGATATAGGTTCACAGATTGTGAGGGTGGTACTAGCTGCGAAGGTGGCACTAGGTTTGGCATCAGGGAACTGGTGGCCTGGGATGCAGTTTGACGGGCCGCATAGTATGCTTCTGTAACAACCCGACTGGTGTCATGGTCAACGGCTTTGAACTCTCTAAGAATGCCGGCGAGTAGCAGTCCCTGGGCAGCAATGAACTGAACCAAGCGAGCCACTGCCAGGTCGGCATCTCCAACTGGGCTGGAGAACTCGCAACCTGCGTCGGACGAAGAGGGAAAATAGCGGAACTCCTGCATCTCCGCTACTTGCGGAAACTGGAAACGAAGACGGGTGATGGCTTCCGCGGCAGCTATCTGGACAGCCAACGCGGGGGTGGGCATGGGTTTGCCCCGAAAAGTCAAGGGCTTCCCATCCGCTGCTGGACCTGGATTGATATGCGCCTTCGCATAGAATCGGCAAAGGTGGGGAACGGGTTCCGATTGGAACACTAGATACACCGGGGTAGCACTACAACCATGGGCTTGGGTGAGCATACTCAAAAGGATGGGTGGAAAGCCGGGATAACCATCAGCCAAAGTTCGGCTATGGAAAGTGGGTGCTCTGGAGGAACTAGCCATGGCTGCTGGTTTGAGGATACTAGCCTGGGTTCTCTTTCGGGGATCTGGCTTACTGAATGGAGAGAGCTGCGACTTGCAGGTGGGAGGGGTTTAAATAGGCAGTCGGGCTGGGACACACCAGCATGGCGTGGATCCTTCTCGTACCGGGCAGAAGATACGCCGGCACGGCCGACAACTGAGTAGGGTCGCGGTCAATTCCAGGGTGGCTGGGTGGGCGGACAGGGGCACGTCAATTCCGACTGCGCCGCCTGTGGTCAACAGTGGCCATGTCGGATACCGGCGATGGGTCAACTCTATGGGGCTCACTACCGGTTGAAAATAGGGGTGGTCTGATGCTAGGGTAACCTACAGCTAGCCTGGCTCTGATACCACGTCCTGTGGCACCCCGATAGACGGCCGACGCACGCCAGCCCCAGGATAAGACCTGGCGCATGTCAAAGTCATGATACAGCAATTCCAGGCACAAAATGGCTTTATTATATGAAATGGAGTATTACAATACTGTTTCTTACAACAATATTACATGGCTCCAAGGCAAACTAAAATGGCAGCGGAGGTTTTGGTTCAGCGGCAACGACGTCTCTGGCTGGGCTCCACAGCTCACAGGACTGGCTGGGTTACGATCTAGCACGACGGATCTTCTCCTGCAACTGGCCACGTGCAAGGCCAGGTGAGTACTTTGAATGTACTCGCAAGACAACCAAATACATAGCATCCAAACAAGCAGATGACAAAGCATGCCCTATGCTTATATAATGATTTATTCTAAACATGGCATGGAATTGACAGGAAGGCATGGATCAAGCATGGCATAACATAGATCAGGCATGTCAACTACATATCATGGCATGGCATGACTACTTCTACGAAACATGATGTCCAAAGTCAAACTAGAACCTACACTACACTTACATTTCGTAAGCAGTAAAGTGATGGGTGGTGACATCATTCAGTTTTACTGCCCCTATGGGCTAACTCATGACTCACCGAGATCTCATCCCCGTGATCATGTCAGAACATATCGTAAATTCTTTTATCAGGTTTGTTATAACCGGTTTGTCCTCCAGATCGACCAAGACCAAATAGTGGCCTAGAACGAACTGTCCAATACCATGGACGCGGCTATTCGAATAGATTCTTACACTCTGCAGAGGTTGCGCACTTTACCCACACCATGGAGCTCCCGGCCTCGTGGTCCCATTCGGGTGGACCGGTGCTGCCCCAACGAAAGCTGCCAAACCCGTGACTCTTCTATCGTACCACCGGCAATCATCCTCCCCCGGAGTCCTGCCCTGGGTGGCCCCTGTGTCACTCCTGACACCTGCCACCATCGTGGCCAAACAAACTGTCCCAAACGGGGACTCCCGGGTTAACAATCAACTGGGCTCACAAGGTTATCGCCGCCTACCTGATCAGGGCAGCACGCACGCATAACCTTCCCTCTTTGGTGGTACCGATAAGAGAGCACAAAGCTAGACCAAGTCAAGGCCATCCCATACCGGCAAATGTGGCTGCACGAATAAGTCCGGACAGATGACACTATGACTCGATCCCATCGATGACGGCGGAGGTTTAATTTATAAGTTCAATTTAACGCTTCCATCATCATATCATCACCTCAACATTTATAAGTAGGAACAATCCCTTAACAGTAGCATAGTGAAATCATAGTACGGATAATCATGGCATGAGATCAAATCATAGTACTAACATGATAATGTCATTAACAATATTGTTATTAGCATGGCAAAATGTGACATGAAAACAAGTCATGACATTAGATGAAAGGTAATGCTAGCATCTAATACCGATGTCATAACAGGTGTATGCAAGTGCAGACTAACAAGTGATCCAGATGCACTATGATAAACACACAGGGTGCAAGCAAAGTCATCACGCAAGTCCGGAGCTCATGATAAGAGGTTGGCTTGCCTGGGGGTCGATGAATACGCTGGGAAGAAGTGCGATAGAACTCCGGAAAGATTTGCCGAAAAGGTTTCCCTCTCGAAGGGGCTGATTGAAGGGCAAGGGCAAAATGGTCATTTTCACAGTGTGAAAACATTATGAAAATGATTCCATCAGAACTAGCTCGACGATCTGAAGACGTGGGCGTTGGTTTTACCTCAATCGGAGTTACGGTCGCAAAGATATGACCGTTCGTTCGTTAGGGAGAAAACAGACAAAAACCAATCCGTTTCTGGCCTTAACGGGTGAACGCCCATAATTTAATGGATTCGGCCGCTGGCTGAAAAAAATGAAAGCGCATTCCGGCGTTTACGCTTTCACTAAGCGGAAAGCGGATTTAGCCGAGTGCGCCTCCACTTATCCTGACGCGCGGGCCCGGCCGAGTCAGCTCCTCTCACTTACAGACGGGGTCCACCCTATCCACTCCATCCCTCCTCCTCTGGTCTTCTTCCTCCCGCCCGAACAGAACAGAGGTGGCCCGGCTGCTGGTGTAATCGTCGACCGACGCCACGGGGAGGACCGCCGTGGGGCTTGCCGGAACCGGGGAACCACACCACCTTTGGTGGTGGTTGCGGGGCTCCGAGGGTCGCCCTGTAGCGCCGTCGCCACGGGCCGATGTGCGGTGGCCGACGGGCACTAGCTGGATTACTCCGGCAGCACCTCCTCGGGGAAAATGGGGACGGCGGCGAGTTTGCAGGCTTCTAGGGAGGTCGTGGACAGGAATGGAGATGAGGAGGGCTCGGGGAACACCTTAAATAGGCTAGGGGAGGGGCTACGCGACGACGGCCGGAGCTTCCAGAGCTCGGCGAGGTGGCGGCGTTCGAGCGGGGAATCGACGTCGGCAGAGGCGGCCAACGAGCTAGGGGACGAGGGAGAGATGGCTCCAGAAGACTCACGCACGCGGTGGGGAGCTCGCCGACGCTCCCGGACGAGCCGCGGCGTACTAGAGAGGGCTCCCGAAGGATCTGGCACGCGGTGCCCTGCTTTGGCTTGCTCCGCACGTGGTCACCGCGTGGCCACGACGTTGCCACGCCCTACTCGACGCCAAGTTATGTCTACCGTGTGGGCACAGTGTCAAATAGGTGATGTGAGTTCTCAGATCAGAGAGAGGGTCCCTGGTATGGCTGTTTTGGCCTCATTTGCCTATCAGCTGCCAGGTGTTTGTACTGGATATAGGTCGACTCACATCTCCATTGGGTCCAATCTTTGGATGGGAATGATCAACCACTAAGATGATTAACATGGCAAGGTTTCAGCTGAAATGAGCAAATAAAACTGGCACTTCCTTTGCAACTTGGCAAACTGGCCAGAAATGAAAAGGATGATGCTGGGGTCAAATGGCTAGATGGACTTGGCTGATTTTTGGTGTAGGGTTATGATTTGGATACAAGAATGCACTGGTAAATTTTCATACCATTTGGTTACTCCTAAATGGTACTTCCTTCACAGTGCTTCAGTCTGGACAGAAATTTGAGAAAATTATAGAAAAAGATTGCTTTGAGGAATTGAGCTGATTTTTGGCTTACAGTATTAACATATCAATATGCACTACCCTGCAAAATTTCAGCTCAATTGGATCAAGGAATCAAGCACTTCCTTTACAAAATTTCAGACAAGGCAGAAACTTGCATTGGATCATGTGCTCAAATTTTGAACTGTGGAACAAGGGGGTTTGGATGGAAATGGTGAAGATATATCTAGGAGAAGCTCCACAAATTATTTGGGAATTTTCCTGGTTACCAAATAGGTAGTTCCTTTAGGAAGGGCCCAAATTGAAATATTGGCTTTAAATAGGAAAATGCAATTTTCCCTTTTTAATCATGGCCAATATTTTTATGAGAGCTCAATATGATCACAAAGAATATCTCCACAAGTTTTCATGAACTTTGGAGATGGATAGATATTTTCCTGGATTTAATTCCTTAGAAAGGCAGGAAAAGAAATTAATTCTAGATGAGAAATATTGCATATGACTTGGCAATATTTTTGCACATCTAGGGTTTATGAGTGAAGGAGGATCTCTGGAAATTTTGGGAGGATTAATAGAGCAAGGAAAATGATAGCTCCTTTGTAAATATTTTGGAACTAGGGTTTGAATGAGGTTCGGGGTTTACTGGTAGGAGCTTGACTGGCACAAGAGCATGGGAAGGCACTGAGAGGTTGAGGATTGTCTGGATTCACCTGGTCATTCACCAGATTCCAGAGGAAAATTTTTTGGAGAGAAAAGCTAGGAAGGAATAACAGCACAAAAATCGATAATCCGATTTTTGGGGTGTTACACATGGCTTCGTCGTCCCATGGATGTTTGCTTTCCTCCCGGCCGGGGAACAGGAACCTATTGTGCAACTTCTTTAGGAGCATGTGCTCCATATGTGGTATCTTCTCTAACTTCTCGTCGTTGATGTTGGCGGTTTCCCTGAGGATGCATCCTAGTTGGTTGCCGTAGCACGCGCGCGCTTCCTCCGGCGCCATTGGCTCTAATTTCGTGGGGTGCATCGCCGTGACCACAATTTGTCCGATGCCGAGCTCGTTTGGTTTTTGTGTCCTCTTCCGCTTCGGTGCTTTATCGGCTACGACAGCATCGTTGCCGGTCTCGGGGGTGGTGTCGGTGCCGGTGCCAGTGTCGGTGCCGGTGTCGGCGTCGGTGTCGGGGTTGGTGCCACTACCATCACCCTGCAGCCGCAACTGGCGTTCGTCCAGGTAATCGAAAAAATGATTTGCTGCCTCGACGGGGTCTTCTTCGAGGCGACCAGAACCCCCGGCTTCGGCGTGGCTAGACATGTTTCCTATTCAACAAATGTAAATAAAAGATATAATGAAGAGAAAAAAGGGGCCTATATTTGGTCGGAATGTTGATTAATTCCCCTTCCGGCAAATCCCGGGCGCTCCATATGTCCTAGTCTAGTTTCTAGCACAAGTCATGCCGAAAATCACGGAAATTTTCGGCATGACCTTTGCTAAAAAGTGGACATATGGAGCGCCTGAAATTTGCCGGAACGGAAATGAATCAACATTCCGGCAAAACATAGGCCACTCGGATATTCTTCGACATTCAACCAACATTGCAAAATCATATAACATCAATGACATATGAGCATCACAGGAGCACATAGTGAAATGACCTCACTAAACATTGCAAAATAGCTAGTGGTCTTTTCAAAACCAAAACCTTTGCAAAAAGACCTCACTAAACATATTTGCTACTTTTTTTTATTTATAGCTAATTTATGTACCTACAAAATTTGCCCTAGCTAATTTCCTAAAAACAATTGCTACTGTTTTTTATTTATAGCTAAAAAAAATTGCTACTGTTTTTTATTTATAGCAAAAAAAATTTGCTACTGTTTTTTATTTATAGCTATTTTATATACCCTAAACTAAATTGCCCTAAACTAAATTTGCTACTGCCCTAAACAAATTTGCTAATTTATGGCAGGGGAGAGGAGAGGGAGAGTCTTACGGGGCGGCGGCGAGGTCGAGGGCGGGGGAGAGGGCGGCGGCGGCGAGGTCGAGGGCGGGCCCGCGCAGCGACGGTGAGGTCGAGGTAGGGCTCGGGCAACGGCCGGCGTCGAGGTCGACGGCGGGCAGGGGCGGCGACGGGCAGGGGCGGCGACAGAGTGGGGGGAGAGGTGGAGATTGAGGGGGGGAAAAGGACTTGGCCAAATTTTGAGCCCGCAAGCGGCGGTTAACTAAACATAGCAGTAGCGCTGGATTAGAATCCAGCGCTATAGCTAAGTTAGCTATAGCGCTAGGTCCTAATACAGGGCTACTGCTAGTTTTCCCCTTTAGTCGCGGTTGGAGCCACCAACCGAGACTAAAGGTGAATTTTCGGGAAGCCAGACCTTTAGTCCCCGTTGGTGGCTCCAACCGCGACTAAAGGCCCCCCTTTAGTCGCTGTTTGAGCCACCAACAGGGACTAAAGGCCTGTGCTTCCCGTGTCCAAAGTTTAGTCCCACCTCGCTAGTTGAGAGGAGCTCGCAGCGGTTTATAAGCCCCGCCGCGGCTTCCCTGTCGAGCTCCTCTCTAAAGCAGGCCTGTGTGGGCCTAACGAACCTGTACTGCCCTGTGGGGCCTACTGGGCCGTGCGGGCCTGCGTCCTGGCCCAACTAATAGTCGGGTTTCTAGTCGTATGCAGGCCGTGGCGGCCCAGTAGGCGGGCTTTTTTTAAATTTATTTATTTTCCAGTTTTTTTTTGTTTTCTGCTATATTTATTTCTTTTCTTTTTATTATTTTCCTTTTCTAGTTTTTAGTTTTCTTTTCTTTTTATTATTTTCCTTTCCTTTTCTGTTTAATTTTCTTTTTCTTTTGTATTGCTTTCTCCCTTTTGTTTTTCTTTTTTCTTTTTCTCCCGACGGCCTCGCACGCAGTCGAGAACGTCTCCCTCCCACACTGCGCGAATATCACCGGAACCATGCATGTGGTGGTAATTGAAGGGGATACGATGTATACATCATTTGACCGATAACGGTTACTTAAGTGCGTACACAAAATAGATACATATATATAAATGATGGTTTCTCAGCTGCGTCGACGACGTTTCACATTGAGCTTCTTCCCTTTCTTGTTCGTTGTCGAATAATTGAGCCCCTCGTTGTGACTTTTCCGGCACCATGGAGTACGATCTTTCTTAGGTAATGTAGTCTTGATTCTTCTTTTCACGTATGCTTCATCTTCCCTCATCGGGTTGCCGTATTGGTCGTAGTCTTCCTCGTTGGCGACTCCATCCATTCCGACGATGCTCCTTTTGCCTCTCCTCACGACAACACGGCTGGGATTGGTCGGGTCGGTTATGAAGAAGCATTGTGTCACGTGCTTAGCGTGTACCCATGGCTCAGTTTTGGCGATGACGTTAACGTTCACGGTAGCGCTCTTCGTGTCGGGTATAGACATGGTAGTGAAATACTTGTTTTCTCTTACGACATCCTTAGCCCATCTGACACGAAACATCGTCGCATCGTGCATTTTAGCGTAGTCAAGCTCCCAGATCTCTTCGACCCTTCCGTAGAATCTTTCAGTTGTGCCGTTGGCGTCGGTCACGCATTCAATCGTCACCCCTGAGTTCTGGTAATCACTGTCCATGTCTTTGGCCTCCGTGTGGAACATGTACCCGTTGATATCGTATGCCTGATAGGTTGCGAGTTTGGGCGTGGGGCCATGTGCTAAGGCGTGTATGAGCAATCCGTCCGAACTGCCCTCTTCCGGGGGATTAGCAAGAACTTGATCTTTGAACCAACGCAAGAAAGTGGCATTGTGCTCTACAGTAACTTCGTCGTCCGTCTTGCGCATCCCCTTATCACGGTACTTCTTTGCGATGGTTTCTTTGTGCAGTGTCACATAATCATCTACCACATCTAGGTGTTGTAGCACTACTAAGTTAGCCCTATCAAAGTCGTTTCGTCGATTCGAGTAGTCCACGTGCAATTCCCTCCGGCCATTGTTGTGACCTTCTCCTCCGAGCCTCCCATGGTGCTTCTTGACGGGCAAACCAACAACAGGGTCTCCGACGCCTATATACCCCTGGACGATGCTCCCATCGGGACGGTACATATTACGAACGAATCCTTTGATGACCCCATTCATCCTCTCGAACGGCATCATGCTGTGAAGGAATGTCGGCCCGAGGTCGATGATGTCGTCCACGATGTGGACACACAGATGCACCATGACGTCAAAGAATGCGGGCGGGAAGTACATCTCAAGCTCACATAGTATGACAACGATCTCTTCCTGTAGCCTTCGGAGCTGCTTCACACTGATGGTCTTTCGAGAGATAACGTCGAAGAAGTTGCAGAGACAAGTAAGCGTGTCACGGACGTGCTTGTCCATTATCCCTCTAATGGCAACCGGGAGTATCTGCGTCATCATCAAGTGACAGTCATGAGACTTCATCCCGCTGAACCTTTTCTTCTTGGTGTCTAGAAATCTGCTTATCTTCCCACAGTAACCGGAACTGACTTTGATTCCCGTAAGGCACTTGATGAATTGATCGATCTCCTTCGCACTTAAGGTGAAGCAAGAAGGGGGGCAATAATTCTCCTCCTTCTTGTTGACTTTTCTGCCCCTTTCCCCCGCCTCCGTCTCCATCTCCGTCTCCTCCGTCGACTTTTTACGGGGCAGCATGTGGAGATCTCTCCTGATCTCCAAATCTTCCAAGTCTTTCCTTGCCTTCGGCCCATCCTTGGTCTTCTCCGGCATGTTCATCAGTGTGCCAAGCAAGCTCTCGAGGACATTCTTCGTGATATGCATTTGATCAAGGCAATGAGGCATGTCGTGATTGGGCCAGTACTCCAAGTCCCAGAAAACAGACCTCGTTTTCCATACCTTCAGCAGCGGCTCCGGCGCCCTTTTCATCTTCCCCGGCGCGGGGCACTGTTCCCAGTTTTTCAACTGCTCGTTGATTTCGGTGCCGCTCCTCTTACGTGGAGGTCCTCGATGCTCAGCCAAACCATTGAATAGATCTCCACGTTTTCTCCACGGGTCATCCTTCTCGAGCCATCTACGATGCCCCATGTACACGATTTTCCCAGACCCGCCATCTTTCGTTAACGTAAGCTGCTGAGACGTTGTATCATCCATGCACCTCGTGCATCCGCAGTATTCGTGGCACACCTGGCCTGAGACATACCCGTAACCGAGATAGTCGTGCACGGTCGTCATTAGCGCGGCTCTCATATAGAAATAATTTCCTGTGCTGGCGTCCCATGTCTTGACCGGTGATTTCCATAACGTGTCTAGCTCCTCTTTTAGTAGCCCCAGATACAGGTTAATATCATTTCCCGGTTGTTTCGGCCCTTGAATCAGCATGCTCATGTGTATGTACTTTGTCTTCATGCACTTCCATGGGGGGAGGTTGTACATCCATACAAAGATGGGCCATGTGCTGTGGTTGGTGTTCTGGTTTCCAAACGGATTCATGCCATCGGTACTCGCGCCAAGCACGATGTTCCTTGCATCTTCTATGAAAAATGGATATTCGGCGTTGAATGCTCTCCACTGGCTAGCATCTGCGAGGTGTCTCAGCTTCGGATCATCTCCATCGTCGGGCTTCTTCCTCTCCGCGTGCCAGCGCATGAGCTTTGCTTCCTTAGGATCTACGAAATACCGCTTCAGACGGGGAGTGATCGGAAAGTACCATACAACTTTCTGAGGAGCTTTCTTTCCTGCCATCTTGTATCGAGAAGCATTGCACACTGGACAGCTGGTTTTTTCAGCGTGCTCCCCCCGATAAATGATGCAATCATTGATGCATGCGTGGTATCTAATGTGTGGCAGATCAAGAGGGCAAACGATTTTCTTGGCCTCCTCGACACTAGTAGGACACAGGTTCCCCGCGGGAAGAACTTTATTATGTAGATAGTTCAAATGCTCATCGAGGCTTTTGTCTGTCCATTTGTTTTTGGCCTTCGTCTTTAGAAGCTCGAGCGTCAAACTCAAGCGGGTCACCTCGGGATCGCAACCGTCATACAATGGAGTCTTTGAGTCTACTTCAAGTTGCGCCAGCTTGGCCTCCTCTCTAGAAGCAGCTCTGTCGCTACTCGTACTCTTGCGAAGGAGGTCTCGAACATGAGGGTCCTGCACGACTGAACTTAGTAGCGTCGAAGACTGCGGCGTGTAGTCCGCCGCCTCTTCTTCGCCGTGTCCGGAATCATCTCCGCCGCCGCCATGTCCGGACTCTTCCCCGCCGCCATGTCCGGCGCCATAGTCTTCGTGTCGATCGGTCATCTCTTCGTCTAGCCCCATGTCGTTATTCCCTGCCATGTGGACGTCCTCATCATCATCTTCACTTATTCACCGAGTATAGCCATCCATGAAACCATTCATCAGCAGGTGCGCCTTCAAACTGCCATGAGCAAAAGGGTCCAAAAGGACTCCTTTGCATCTTGGACACGGACATCTAATCCTAGTCCGATTATTTGCATACATGTCCATCACCGCGGATTGCAAGTATCGCTCCACCTTCCATCCACTCACCTTCATGACCGACTGCACGGTATAACAAGCAAAAGGGTTATAAACAAAATGCATGCATGCATCAAAATCATATAAAAATTTGGCATGACCTTGCCTAAAAATAGGACATATCGAGTTTGCTCGAAATACACCGAAACGGAAATAAATCGACATTTCGGCAAAACATAAGCAACTCGGGGGCATGTCACTCGCACAAATCCCTCCATATCTCAAACACACATATTCCCATTCTTGAAATGCACAACTTTTTACTCACCTATCTCCCGAGAGAGATCGAGCACAGTTAGATGAGGGCTTCTCTACCTATATATAGGGATCGAAAGTGGATGACTAAATAGCTAGCTAGATCTAGTTGTTGGGAGGAGAGATGACTCTAGCTAACTAATGGAGATGGAGAGAGATGAGCTAGCTAGATCTATATGTATGCAAGGAGGGAGAGCCAAATAAATGAGGAAGATAGAGAAGAAAGGCCATTTATGGAGGAGAATTATGGTGGAGGGGGGCATTAATGGGGAGAGAAGAGAGAGAGATGGAAGAGAGAAGAAGGGCAATAATGGTGCAGAAGTAATTTAGAGAGGGGAGAGGGGAAAGGAGGGGAGAGGGGAGGAAGGGGGAGGGGGAGAGGGGTTGGTGAAAAGGTGGCAGCCACGCCTAGCAGTAGCGTTGTATTACTGAAAGCGCTACTGCTATCGTGCTTACTAGTAGCGCTTATCGCAAGCAGCGCTACGACTAAGTGGGGCCCATTAGCAGCAGCGGTGTTGTCAGAACAAGCGCTACTGCTAATAGCTTAGCAGTAGCGCTGTATTCTGTACCGCGCTGCTACTAAAGGTAGCGTCGGTGGGCTTGTTGGGTCCCACGTATCAGTAGCGCTGTTTTCGTTTCCAGCGCTACTGATAATGCGTCACTTGTAGCGCTGCCCAAGACCAGCGCTACTGCTAATTAGCAGCAGCGCTTGTTACTTTCCAGCGCTACAACTGATGTCCTACCTATAAGCATTCTCCTAGTAGTGGAGGTCAGTCATGCGGCAGCTGCCGGGGAGCACAGCGGCTCGCGGGGCCGGTGTGGCCTGGCTTTGGCCTGGAGCTCAGCCTCCTGCGTGTTGGTCTGGATGTGGACAAATTTCTCCATAATTTATGGCCTTGGGTGCGGGCGGCCAGAGGGGATCGGCTGGAGGCTGTTGTCCCGGATGGGGATCTAGTAGTGGCCTGCTTGTCAACACGACGGGAGGCCGAGCGTGGCTGACCAAGGGACAACGCGCGCGGGCCCTAATGCCCGGATCTAGCGGTCGCGGCGGCAGTTACTGTTGTCTCGGTGACGACAGCGGCTGGCGCGACAATTGGTGCTTCCTGTAGCGCCCGACATCGGGGCGGTGACCCCTCTTCTTCGACGGCGGCAGAATCCATGGTCGTGTGGGCGACTCGAATACTGGATCTCGATGTGGTGACTGCCTTTCTGAGGCTGACGGCGGTATCAGACGTGCCCTCCATCAACATATCGGGTTCGATGCAGCTCGGCAGGTGTCACATGGGTCTCTTGAGGAGACGTCGAGCAATGCCTTTCGCCGGCAGGTGAAACCGCCGGCGGATGCTACGCACGATGTCTAATGCAGAGGCGTCAAGTCATGCCTACTACCAGCAGGTGCTGCACGGTGGCTCTGGCAGAGGTGTCATGTTTAGCCTGTTGCTATTGGATCGGAGGTGGTGCGATAGTGGCAGGAGGCAGGCGGTATGGGATGTCTTTGTCTTCCAGTGTCTTCTCCAGAGGTATCCATTTATCGAGGAGTCGCTAGCGGGATAAGGGATGGTGGTACAGATGGCTTCAACGACGAGTTTATACACTCCGGTGGAAACACAATATCTCTAATCAGGCTATGTCGACGCGCGCCTGGTCGAGTCCATGCTGAAGGTGGTGCATTGAAGGTTCACTTTGGGGATGAAAATCCTCATTTCAACCTTGAATTGGACTCGCCATCATGGGCGCACGTGCGGTGATTCCTTCATGAAGGCATAGACTAGGAGTTGTGTATTTTTTGTATTGAGTTTGTCTTGTTTCATAGGGTTAGTGACTATCTGTTGGAGTTACTATTGCGAGGCATGCAGCCTCGGGTTTGATTTGCGCTTTATTTCCGGATCGATGTTGGTCCCCTGCTGGATTTTGCAGTCTTAATAATATATGATGTGCATCGTTTGATGCAGAGGCCATGTGTTAACCTCCTTTTTTTTTAAAAAAACCTATAAGTTTGGTTTAGCAGGGTGGTTTTCAGAGTTCAGAAGCAGTGTGATAGTCCCTAGGAAGCTATCACACCCCTTCATAATGAAGTGAACTACTATAGCACTGTTATATATGAAACCATTGTTATCAGACGGTGATGCTAACTGTCTTACTCAGTATTTCACATACCGTTGAGCCTTTGCTTCATCTTCATTTATGTATTATTTTTGTGTGACACTGAGCCTGTTAGATATGATCTCCAATTGTCCATGCACACATCTCAGGTAGAGGCCGAATGCACAATCCGTCAGGCAGATGGACGCCCAACCGTTGGGCCAGTAGGTAATGTATACTTGCTCATCATCAGAGACTAGCAGTGGGACAGACAAACGAGCGAGATGGCGTGAAGATCTATAACCTGACCTGTTTGTTTTCTGAATAAAAGACAGTCAAAAGGCATTTTAGATCTGATAATTATGACTGACTCTTCTAAAATTATATGAATTTGCTAAATTTCATCTAACAATGTCTCATGGAACTCCTATGCCATGGCATTTTAAGTGGAAATTCTTGTGAATTATTCTCCCTTTTTTCCCCTTGCTGGTGTCACTTAGATTGGACTTAGTTAATTCTCATCTGGATCACATACTTCAGATCTATGATGTTTTAGATCTGTTATGCTGGTGAACTCCTATGTAATTAGATCCTACGACTCAACTATGAGTGGGGCACATGCTTCACCCTACTAAACCAAATGGAGTGCAGGATCGAATATGTCATATTTGATGCTGTTTTGACGCGACATTACTCTGCATTGAAGCCACCTATACAACGACGAATGGATTCATGACCTTTGTAGAGGTTGGTTGGTAAACCATTACAGATGAAAATTAGTTTGCAGGCAGTTGTTTTCTGGGCTTTGGAAAAATAGTTTGTATATAGAAATCTTAGTACAACATCAATTATAGTTCTCTTCTTTTGTCATATATTCAATTTCAGGAACCCAACTCCATAATTGTCTCTCGTTTTTCTTCTTGAGGCATACAAAGGTCACAATTAGGCTATCTATCCAGATCAGCTTATATCAGCTTCTTTTCTTGTTTTCTTGTTTTCAGCTTGAATTGTCCCACTGTTCATGTTTCCTTGTTTCCATCTGTTTGTTCCCTCACTACCTTTTTTTGAAACGACGTCACCTTTCTTTTCTACTAGTGAAAAAAAAGGGAGGCAAATATAACCAACGTCGAATTTACTACGTGCATGCCTTAGTTCCATTGCTAGATTGATCTCAACAGCTCCTTGATGGGAGTGTTCAATGGTTTGCATTACCTCGTAGCCTAGAATTATTGATTCCTCGCAAACCTACCATACTCATGTCCGGTAACACATTGTCATCTATTTTCTCTCTCTTTGTGAAATTCAACTCTATATATCTATGACATATTTGGCTGGTGCTCCATGAGCCAACATCAGCCGGGGTACACACCCACCCATGTTGGTGTAGGGAGCGCCCCCAAAGACCTCAACAGCAGCCTCATTAGTGCTCAAAATTGCACCAGGCACTGCCTCCATTTGCACCGCACGAGCAGCAATAGAAAAGGTCTCGGGAACACCCAAGTTGGCGAAGGAGCGCCCCCTTTTTGAAACGAAGGCAAAAGATTTGCCTCATTAATTAATTAAGAGGGGAATAGAGTTTGTTCGTTTACATCCAACTGAACCACCCAAGAATCACAACAAGCCACATGGCAATTGCTCAGGCACTAAAATCTCCCCAAGCTTCTTAGCTCCCGCCGTACCCCAAAGCCGAGCCTCGGTAATTAATTAAGAGGGGAATAGTGTTTGTTCGTTTACATCCAACTGAACCACCCAAGAATCACAACAAGCCACATGGCAATTACTCAGGCACTAAAATCTCCCCAAACTTCATAGCTAACGCCGTGCCCCAAAGCCTAGCCTCGGGAAGAATGTTGTTGAGTAGAATCGGTGGCGGCGCCCTCTTATGACGGAAAATGTGTGCGTTCCTCTCGTTCCTGATGGTCCATGAAGCAAGCATTGTGAGAGAGGCCATCACCTTCCTATTGGGGATACCCAAGCCGGTTCTATTCACCCTTTAACCCCTATGGCAGCCATGTCCAGCCGACCTTGGTCCATGTTTATCATCAGTCAGCATGAGGCTCCCCACCTGGGAACATATTGACCCCAGCAACGCATCTCCCCGACCACTTTCTCCATCTTCAAACAGCAGCGCCGCCGCCATGACCGTCGGGTTCTTGACAGCCGTTATCACCGCTGTGATCACTTTCTTCGCCATCTGGTCTTTGTTGCCATGTCCGTACCTCCGGTGGTCTCTGATAGCCCTCCAAAGTCGAGGATCCGCCGGGCCAAAGGCCCCGAAGCGTACGCCTCCTTCCAAAGCGCTAGCACCCTGATATCGGTGGAGAAGGACTTCTTCCATTGCTCACTAGGGATATCACAGAACTTTGCAGCGGTATGCCCCACAATGCCGTAACACAAGCAGAACTTAGGTTATTTTCATATTTAACATCAAAATGGATCCCGTTAGTGCTGTCGGCGAAGTCATGGTCATGTACTTCCTCAAGGGCTCGTCCACCATATGCTCGACGCGAATTACTCATTCACGATCTTCTTGTTCCTATCTGACACCACCACGACAGTGCCAAGTGTTAGGAAAACAACTTATCTCTATTGAAGGCCCATGGGCAGATATATATTACACAAGACTTGAGGTGCAAGGAAACTAAACATAAACTAATAAGGACTCCTACACCAATACAAATACTTCCTAACACCAAGTTGCTCCAAGGGTCCGCCCCATCTCTCATCTTGCCACTACTTCGCAACGGAGGAGGCGCTACCGTGGCAGTGAAACGTTGTAGGCGTTCGGTGTAGTAGTCAGGACTCAGGACCAGACCACTCGGACCCCCCACCGCACGCTTTCCCTTCTCAACCGAAGAGGAGGCCGGCGCCACCTGCTCTCCTCCCTTGTCGGGCCTAGCCTCCCTGAGCCACCATTCCCAGCTTTACCAGAGAATGAGCTCTATTCAGTCATCTTTCCCTGCAGTAGATGAATAACAGAGACTGACAACAGAGAACTAGGAATAGATGATGACATTTGATATTGTACTAGACACTGTGCCCCCTTCCAGTGATATAGGCTAGTTGGGTGTCACCTTGGCTATCGCCAGAGCCCACCGTGGATATATGTAGTCACGTTTTTACATAGAGAAAACAAAGATGACACATATATCATTGGTCATGAGCAATATAGGTTTGGGAGGCATCATGAATTGTATGATACGTGCTAATACACATGTTGGAGCCTGCACACGGAGAGTAAGGCGCTCCTTAGTTTAGCTGTGCACGGAGATCATGTGATCTGTGGTTGGTTGTTACATGAGTGCCTTTTTTCTTATACTCCATGATAGCGAGAGACAGTCTGATCTCATCTGCATGCACACCAGCGAGGTAGAGGCCCAATGCACACCCGCGGCATCATTATCCTGGTATGACAATGAGGTGGATCAGAGGAAGCATGTAGAGGGCACCTAACATACGGATGTATATAGAATATTTTAGAGTGTAGATTCACTTAATTTGCTCCGTATGTAGTCCCTTGTTGGAATCTCTGGAAAGACTTATATTTAGGAACGTAGGGAGTAGGATTCACGCACAAATGAATAAGTGAAGACTCTTGCTAGCTATGAGCCCGGGTAATTTTTCTTACGTATGTTACGGATGTGCTCAGGTGGAAAGGCTTGATTGGAGAAGAATTAGGCAGGGCCCCTGACCCGGTTAAATTCAGGGGGGGCAGATTAGTTAAGTATGGAAATTTACGGTGCCTCTTCGTAGCCTATTCATAAGTCTAGCATTTTCGCTATGAGCCCGTGTCTGAGCCGACTGCCCGCTTCTAGTTTTGCCTGCTTGTTGTGCAGTCCCTCACTGGTGAGAATTAGAAATAAAGAATCCATGGTCGAACCTCTGTTCTTGCCGGAGGGGAAAAGGGAAGGTAGGAAGAGAGGAGTGGGTAGCCGTCTGGTTGAATAATGCTCGTTAAGCGACAAAGCACCTGGTTTCTTTCATAAATCTCATCTCAAGGTCCAATAAGGTCTTATTCTTGTGTACAGAGATGGGTTGGCAAACGATCACGTTAATGCATGTATGCTATCTATAATTTTTGCATGGTCGATCTAGAGCAAAGTCCCAACACACGCATTCGCATGTATTGTAGCCTGCAAGAAAAAAGGTTCGGGCGATGCCACAAGAATATTGTCCGTCTTGGAGTACTCATTTACTTAAGCTCTACCACTTGATATATGTGGTAAACTATCCAAACAATTAAAGAAAAATACTTAAGCTCTGATCCGACACATACACCTGAATGAACTGGCCATGATTAACACACCTGACAAACAATACCGTGTAGCACCTGACAAAAAAAAACAAATTGTTTTATGGTTGGCTTTGGAATCAATTTATACTCATGGAATGAAGGCATGTAGTAATCAGATTGCCATCCATTAAGTTTATTATGGGTTTATAAAATTATTCATGCAAACTCAAAATAACCAACTACCATCAGTTCTCCGTCCTCTTGCAAGGGCGTACCAATGATAAGAATAGTTGCAAAGTGGGTAGGTGTTCCATAGCGGGTTAAAGTAATGAGAGCTATAATTTTTCATAAGTTTTTCTTTCTCGGTGATCACCTTTACTTCTCTAAGTTCTCTCATCAGAACCCTATATGAAGCCACATGTCCCAGAAATATAAATAGGCACGCTTTCATCTAGACAAAACAAAAACGAAACACATATCGTTGGTCATGAATAATGTAGGCTTGGGAGCCATCAAGAATTGCAGGCTACGTGCTATTCCAAACCATGGACCTTGGACAAGAGACCCTCGCTGGTGCGCGACACATATTCTCTAACTAAAAATGCCAAGCCACAAATACAATAACCTTTGTGGTGCGTCCAATCAAAAGCAAGCGACTGAGATGAGGCACTTCGAGGAGTACTGCAGCGATCTTTGTAGCAGTATTTTTTACTGTAGAATGAAGAAATGTAGACTTTACTGTGGAGCAAATCTCACCAGTTGCTGCCACATTTGGCGACTCAGATTCCAAGAAGTCAGGCTACTATAGCTTCTCTGACTTCGCAATGTGAAGTCAGAGATTCCCCTGCAGCTGGTATGAGGGTCATGTAATCCCCCAAGTTCACGAACTAATAAGGTTATCAAATGAATCGTAATCATAATTATAATCGTTGAGAAAGAGATATAAGTTAATATATGTTCTAAAGTTGCAAATAGCATAAGGGGAAGGTCCCATTACAAAATTATAAATTTCGAATTGATTTCTAATCAAAGTTACGACCTGCGTCCACCCTAAAGTGTTGCACGGTCACTCATCGTCAATATTAGTGCAACTATATACGGCATATATGGAAGCGCATAGTTGATACTGTTAGGACGCGTTTGGTAACCTGCATACACTACAAAAAAAAAACACTTCCGTGATGATACATATTTGTCACAGTAGGTCACGTTTTTTGTCATGCATGTACATCCATGACGATTTTATGAAAGAATCAAGATAGTCATATCTGTGTTGTCATAGAAGTGTTCCATGACAATACCAAAATTATCATCACGGAAGTGTCCACTTCCATGACGATAAATGGCGCGTCATGGAAGTGTTTTCGTCAAGGGTAACCGACACGTGGCATCCACCATAACGGGTCGTCGTTAAGTTATCGGGTCCGGTTTTGGATCCGATAACCCGTTAACAGGCTCGACCAATGACGATTTTCCACGTGTTAAATTCTCATTGGCCGAAGGAACCACGTGTCCGCTCCGTGTTTGGACAGATGTCAACCGTCCAATGGACAAGTGGCGCCTATGATACGTCGACACATGGCATGGCCCAACAGCGGCCCATTTAGGTTAAAAAGGCCGGCCCATACAAAATTTGTAGCAGGCCCATTTAGGGTCTACTTCTGTCTGGTCCATTTAGGGCCACGGCCCATAGGAGTTGTGCCAATTCGGCCCGTCAACGGCCCGTTAACTATCTGACACCGTTGCAGCCCATCGCCAGTTTGAGCCCGTTAACAGCCCGCTATATATTTGGGCTCAATAGCGGCCTGATATAATTTCGGCCTGTTAACAGCACATTCCAGGGGTGGGCCAATTGTCTGGATGTACATCTTTCGGCCTTTTAGCGACCCATTCAAGTGTTGGGCCAATTTCCAGCCCGGTGTGTCTTTCAGCCTGTTAACGGCCAATAGATGAGTTTGCCCATTTACAGTCTGACCTCAGTTTCGGCCTCTTAACAGCCCATGTTGTTGATGGTCCAATTCCAGTCCGATGTCTCTTTCGGCCTGCTAAAGGCCCACAACACAGTTGGGCCATATGCGGTCCTACCTGACTTTTGGCCTCTTAGCGGCCCATGCTCTTCATGGTCCAATACCAGCCCGATGCCTCTTTCGGCCTGCTAAAGGCCCACAACACAGCTGGGCCATATACAGCCCGACCTTAGTATCGGCCTGTTAACGGCCCGTGTCGTTAATCGGCCCACTTATGGCCCTCTTCGATTTTGGCCTGTTAACGACCCGACAGGAAATTGGGTGAAGCATTAACTGTAGGCTCGTTTCAATTATAGCGGCCCAATAGTGCTTTCAGCCTGGTTACGCCCTGTCAACTAATTGGGCCTGCTAATGTTCGAACATGGCTATAGGCCCAATTCGCCAACATCGATTTCGGCCCCGGCGAGCTCATTAGGTGGGACCATTAAGGGCAGTGGGGTGCTATCCTTCATAAAGGGCCCACGACGCTTCGTGCTAGTTATTAATTTCACTACTTTTTGGCTTGTTAGCGACCAGTTGAGCTTTGCGAGCCACGCTAAGCAAATGTGCGGCATACAAGGAAAAACCTAGCACATCAAGCAAATATTACAGGAAATTACATCCACTGGGCAATCAAAGATTGATGCCAGTGCAAATCAATGAACAGAACTTAAAGATCTACAACCTCACAATCTGCAACCTCAGCACGGATGACGCCCATAAGCATGTGAGCAAGTTCTTCCTTCTTTGCTACACTGTCTCTGAAAACATCAATCAGTTGTTGTTGCGCAAGAATGTGCACCTCTGATTCCTCCACGATTTCCATCATTGCTTCAGCCAGTAATTTGTTCACAAATATACATTTTTTCCGTTGGATTCGAGATAGAGGAGACTGAACAGATTCGGATGGCGATTTTGGGAGGGTTGTATCATTGATAGTGGAGAGTGTCTCGACCACTAACATAAATTAGGAGGGGAACCAAATAGATTAATCAAGAGTTATTGCCATATTACCTGCCCCAGATTTATTGGAGAGAAACAATGGGGTTGCCTTGCTGTCTTCAGAGTTAGTCTTCTTATCTTCAGCAGCCTGCACCAAATTAACACACTAGCATTGCTATCATTGGCCAGGTCAGATAATAGGAAAGCAACATTGACACAATGAACGTTTGGGCAACCAGACTACATCACTACAATTTAGTAATGTGCAAGATTATGAGATAGTACAATCATGCAACCCAGTATGCAAAACCAGCAGGCAGTTTTCCTTACAAAATACATGATGATGTACAAATATATTGATATACAACAGGTACTTACATCAGCATTGGAGCACAGAGAATTCCCGGGGGATACTTTCCTCGAACACAATCCCAGTTTAGAAAGTCTTCTATCCTTTAAGCTTATTTTAACATGTAGAAAATATGATCTGAATGCTATAAAATTTCATGATGTGAGGATACGCACACGCTTCTTAGAAAGGAGTTGACATAATTTTGCTGGACTGGAGCGGACTAATCCTTTGGCCACTGGAATCTGGTTATTATCTGGAGGAGTTGGGTTTCTTTGTGCTGGAGCAGTATCCATGAACACTGGAGTTGGTTTACTATCTCCTGGCTTTGGATCTTTTGCAAAGACCTTGTTTGGAGCCCTTCAGATTGTAACATAGACGTCTTCCCCTTGCAGGCCTAATATAGATTGAATTGGTACTGAAGAATAGAAAGCCATGACATATTGACATGTATTCCCTCCATCCGGAAATTAAGTGATGTGTCTAGGCGTATTTCAGTTCTAAATACATCCATTTTTATCCATTTGTGCGACAAGTAATCCGGACGGAGGGAGTATGATGTAAGAGCTAGGGATACAACGGGACAACAGAGTAAAAGAAACACAATTTGAATGTAAAACTATGTGATAGCTGGAGTAGGTACAGAAAAACAGGAAGGCAACATATGCGTGTATGATGGGGAAACTAAGATGGCATTGCAACAGACCAGAAGAACAGCACTTCAATGTAAAAAAAACATGGTATGATAGACGGATGGAGTACATACTGATGAATAGCAATGCATGAGATATTCAGAAGCATTATGTACAAAACTAATAGAATAACAGTACTTGAATTTGAAAACATGTTATCATGAATGGAATAGGTACTGAAAAACAGGAAGGCATGACATATTTACATGCATGATCAGCAGGCTAAGCACATGGCATTGCAACAGATTAGATGCACTCTAGGACATTATATGCATGATGTGCCCATATCACGGGCCAAGTTAGAGCAAGGACCTTGTGGGGGTGAATAGGATTCGTCATCTTTCTGCAACTCTTCTGAAGAACTGCCTTTAACGGTTCCATCATATTGGATATCATTGACTTCAAGTTTGTTGGCCGTTACATTGTTCCGCGAGGTTCTTGTGGATTTGTTCTGATATTCAATATCAGTGTGTGCAATTATATCTGACATGCATGGACGACAACTAGTAGTGAGATTATGTAATGATTGCGTGTAGGAGACGACTTAAATAATAGGACTGGACTTAACTAGCAGCAACAGGTCTCAAAAAGTAAAGAGAGAACATAAATAAAAGCTACATAATATGTATTGTTTGTACTAGAGATTAACTAGATGGCACACAAAAGTATTGAAGAACAACAACATAGGTAATAATAGAAGTGGTATAATCACCAGCCTGTGGGATAGCATTGGCTGATGCATGATAACAATGGAACAGCGTTAACTCATGAACAAGTCTCTTATCTGAAGTAAGACTCTTAAGAGATCAGCATGAATGTACAGTGACATGTGATAATCTTTTTTCAATGCTTATATGAATAACGAAGCCATAAATGTTGCACACAAGAAAGATGAGGGTACAACCTATCTAGCCGCCATCCATAGGAGTGATCATCTGCTGACTTGTCGATGGCACTGCGGTTGTTGTTGCTGTCCATGTCGGGCAGGCACATTCGAGGCAGGGAACTCTTGAGTGGGAACTATAGCTCCCTTCTGCTGTATGCTTCGATTGTTGTAGCAGCTGCGGTGAGAAGGAAGACGGTGTGGCTGAAGATGCAGAAAACACACAATGTTGAGAACGACACATATCCCTGATCTGAAGAAATACCCTAAGAGATCAACACTAAGGTACGAGACTGGTTAGACGTCAGTTGACTGAAAACTAAATTGGGGTCACACGCTTCTTCTTTTTTTTGGTACTGTCCGATCTACGCCGGATGGCTGGATGACCGTCTTGTGCCTCCCGGCTGACACTGTTCAGGTTCTTCCCCGAACAGCCAGCGATCACCGGCAGAGCAGCCTACCTTCGCCGTCCCCGGCCGTGACAGCTCCGACCATGACCCCGCCCCCCGCCGCACCGCACTGCCGTGGTTGTGCCGGCCCCGGCCAAACCTCAAAGACTCGCCGTCATCCAGATCAGGCGGCAGCTGTACCTTCACCCCACGCAACTCTAAGATAAGCACCTAAGCGCTGCTTCCGCGGCGAACCTGCGCCCCCGCACCCCTACAATAACCGGCAGCCTAGGAGCTCCGCCACCTCGAAGGGTGTCTTGATAACCCACAAGTATAGGGAGTCGCAACAGTTTTCGAGGGTAGAGTATTCAACCCAAATTTGTTGATTCGACACAAGGGGAGCCAAAGAATACTTGGAAGTATTAGCAGTTGAGTTGTCAGCTCAACCACACCTGGATACTATATATCTGTAGCAAAGTGATTAGTAGCAAGATAATATGATAGTTTGATAGCAAGTAACAAAAGTAGCAATAGTAACGGTAACGGTAACTGTAGCAGATTTGTAGCAAGTGTAACAGTAGCAGCAACAGTAGTAACTTAGCAAGTAACAATATGTGGAAACTCGTAGGCACTGGATTGGTGATGATGGGTGTATGTTGGATAATATCGATCATGTATCAGTCATAACCTAGGGCGACACAGAACTAGCTCCAGTTCATCAATACAATGTAGGCATGCACTCCGTAAATAGTCATACGTGCTTATGGAAAAGAACTTGCATGACATCTTTTGTCCTACCCTCCCGTGGCAGCGGGGTCCATAACGAAACTAAGGGATATTAAGGCCTCCTTTTAATAGAGAACCGGAACAAAGCATTAACACATAGTGAATACATGAACTCCTCAAACTACGGTAATCACCGGAAAGAATCCCAGTTATTGTCACCCTGGGGGATGCGGATCATAACACATAGCAGGTGCATACAACTTACAAGATCGGATCAAGAACACAAATATATTGGTGAAAACATAAACGGTTCAGATCTGAAATCATGGCACTCGGGCCCTAGTGACAAGCATTAAGCATAGCAAAGTCATAGCAACATCAATCTCAGAACATAATGGATACTAGGGATCAAGCCCTAACGAAACTAACTCGATTACATGATAGATCTCATCCAACCCATCATCGACCTGCGAGCCTACGAAGAAATTACTCACTCCCGGTGAGGAGCATCATGTAATTGGCGATGAAGAGAGGTTGGTGATGACGAAGATCGAAGATTCCCCTCTCCGGAGCCCCAAACGGGCTCCAGATCTGGCCTCCCGATGAAGAACAGGAGGTGGCGGCGGCTCCGTCTCGTGAAACACGATAATTCTTCCTCTCCTATTTTTTTCCGAAGATGTGAATTTATAGGCCTGGAGGTAGGGTCAGGAGCATCACCAGGGGCCCACACACCACCTGGGCGCGCCCCGGGGGGGTGCCTAGGTGCCATGTGGCCACCTGGGGCCCCTGCTGCATTGGGTCTTGGCTCCATAATTCATTATATATTCCATAAAAAATTCACGAAAAGTTTCGTCCAGTTCTGAGAACTTTGATTTCTGCACAAAAACAACACCATGGCAATTCTGCTGAAAACAGCGTCAGTCCGGGTTAGTTCCATTCAAGTCATGCAAATTAGAGTCCAAAACAAGAGCAAAAGTGTTTGGAAAAGTAGATACAACGGAGACGTATCAACTCCCCCAAGCTAAACTCATTGCTTGTCCTCAAACAATTCAGTTGGAAAACTGACACTGATAAAGAAAAACTTTTACAAACTCATTTTGTTCTTGTGCTTATAAATATGCTTAAACCACATCCAAGTTTTCAGCAAAGATTATAACTAACCACATTCATGATAACTCTTAGAAATCATATTCATTCATATCAATGGCATAATCAACTAGCGAGCAATAATAAAGTATCTCAAATGCCAACACTTTGTCATAACAATCATGATATAAAATGACAATGATGGTATCTCGCTAGCCCTTTCTGAGACCGCAAAACATAAATGCAGAGCACCTCCAAAGTTCAAGCAGCGACTAAACATTGTAATTCATGGCAACAAAGATCCAGTCATCATGCATTCAACGATTAACCACACACAATGCATGAGGATGACAATACAGTAGTATAAAACAGGGCTTTCATTCTAGCCGGAAAGGATCAATAGTCCCGGTCGCGTTACGAACCGGGACTAATGTTTGCATTAGTCCCGGTTCGAGCGGCTAGGACGCCGGACGGGGCTCGGCTAGCTTTAGTCCCGGGTCAAACGCAACCTTTAGTCCCGGTTGGAGATACCAACCGGGACTAAAGGGGCTGCTGCAGGATGTGGCCGGTGCGAACCCCTTTAGTCCTGGTTGGTGTCTCCCACCGGGACTAAAGGTTAGACCTTTAGTCCCGGTTGGAGACACCGACCGGGACTAAAGGGGTTGAGGCTTTAGTCCCGGTTGGTGTCTCCAACTGGGACTAAAGGTCTAACCACCAACCGGGACTAAAGGGTTTTGAAAGTTTCTTTTCTGTTTTTCCATTTGTTTTCTGTTTTTAGTTTCTGTTTTAAATTGCTTATATCTTTTAGGATATTTGATGTTTTTGAGTGATTCTTTTTGCATTAGATTCAAAATTTTGTCTAGTTTCTGGTTGTGCCATTAGTTTTCAAATTTGAATGGTTTAAATTTGAATTTGTTCAAATTTGCTTCAAACCCTAGATTGTGAATAACTTGAGTTTAAAAATAGTTTTTAATTTAATTCTTTTAGCTCCTAGTCACATGTTAGATTGTTGTCATAGTAAGATTTATTGGGTTATTTTTAGAATAATTTAAATTAGGATTTTAATTAAAACAGTACTGTTTTGCGTATATAGTTGTTTGAGTCATTTAATTGTTGTTTTTAATTATTTTTAGTTAGTTCTTTCTGTAGATTTTAACATGTTGTAGTATGCTTCTGTTAGACAACAGTAGATAAAATTTTAGAATTAATTAATATTAATTTTGCTACTGTTTTGTGTTAATAGTTGTTTAGCCTTTAATTATAGTTGATAGAATTAGTTTTGCTATATTAAAAAGTAATTCTTTTTGCCACTTTAATATAATTAACTTTAGTTTCTGTTGTTTGACAATAATTTAGTTCTTGTAATTAGTTAATATTGCTTTATTGCAATGTTAGTTGTTTTTAATTTTCAAACTCTACCCCCCCCCCCCCCCCCCCGTATCGCCATTTAAGTTTAAAAAAAACAAAAGAAAATGATAAAAACTTCAAAAATTAAAATCCTTCGAGATGTAGTTATGTTACTACATCTACTAGTTAGGAAAATAAAAAAACATAAATTTCGACATGTTTTGCAAAAAAGTGTTATGAAAAAGTAAAACGGCTATAACTTTTGCATATGATGTCGAAAAAAATGTATAATATATCAAAATGTTCAGCACGAGAAGCCGGTTCCGATTTCACCGGCATACAAACACAATCCTTGTCGATCCCTCTCTCTCTCTCTCTCTCTCTCTCCCGGTGTTTTCTAGTTCGCATGCACACTCCACGTATAGGTCTCTCTCGCACACCATGTATGACTCTAGTCTAAGCTAAATATCTAGGTTGCACTCATCGTACCCACACAAATGCCCTAGCTCGTTGTCCGTAACTCTCTCACGCACCACTCTGCCGTCTCGGGGCTCTTCCCTCTCTCTCTCTCTCTCGACCTCTCTATTTCCCTAGGTCACACATACACATGCATATCTCACTCGCACTAGATTGACCCATCTAAAACTCTCCCCCCCCCCTCGTTCTCTCTCCATATCACACACTTTGATTTTTTTCATTTTGATTTGAAAGACAAAAAGGGGTTACGGCAGAAAAGGTCGTTGTTTGAATTGCTATAACATTTTAGCTGTAGTGAACATGCAACTATAGGAGTGTCGTGCTAAAATTTGGAATTATTGCAGGTTCATTTGGCATTTTTATACATTAATTGAGTTTTCTAGGCATTTAGTGTGCATAATTCAAATTTGAACTACATGCACATGCTCCAGTGCACCAAAATGGGTTGAAAAATCGTATACGTGTGCTTGGATGAATGTTTCGGTCCCATACAAGAAATGGGAGATAATTTCAAACATATAGGCGTCGTGGCTCGGCCGAAAACATTGAGAAACTTGGTTTTAAAAATTCCTGTAATTCCAAAAATTGCCTAAAATTCTCGAAACTTGGCATGGTGTCTTGACATGGCACCAACATGCTGTGGTAATTTTTTTGTTCAATTTGAGACAAGTTTTGGTATAACCTTCTTACAAATCGGAGCTTCTCTCAAGAAGCCTCATGGTTCAGATAGGGGATGTGTCACCTTTGTGGGCGAAACGACATACGCAGCCTCTTCCTGCCTTGATTTTATTGAGGTTCCTATGTTGGGTAACGCAGCAGAAAACAAAAATTTTCTGACCTACGCACCAGCCCAGGACCACTATGGAGACTGCATACAAGGTTTGATCTTTTCGTTACCAACTCGTAGCGCAGCGAAAGTAGAGTCGATGACGATCGGCGGTGCAGATCCCCGCAGCTAGGATTTACAACCTCCCAACCGCGAGGATGTACTCCCTCGTCTGCTCCCCGGACAGATCTTCGGGCAGCTCTTCGGGAGGCCTCAGGACAGTCCCTCGGATAGTTCCACCAAACGGATCCTCGGACAGCCCTTCGGGAGGACCTCAGAATCATGGACGGTCACTTGGACAGCCCTTCGGGAGGCACACCCGAAACTCGGACGGTCACTCGGACAGCCCTTCGGGAGGACCTTCGAAACTCGGACGGTCACTCGGACAGCCCTTCAGGAGGACCTTCGAAACTCGGACGGTCACTCGGACAGACCTTCGGGAGGCACTCTCGAACTAAGACCGAAACTACGATATCTCTACAGAGTTGCACACATACGGTGTCATCTATCCGGCAGGGCTTCGCCGTCCAGAACTAGTTCCCACCGGAACCCAGACAGCCTTTCAGCTCTACGAAACTATTTCGCTGGGAGGGAGAGAGAAAGCCAGATCATGCATGGCACTTGTATGTGAGAAAGAGTGAGTTTGGGCAGCCCCCTCCACCTCTATTTATAGGAGAAGGAGGGGTGGACGGGCTAAAATTTCAGCCACATCCATCCATGTCATCTCCAAGATATTTTGGAGCAAAAGCCCAAAAAGGTGGCTTTCCAAAAAGTAACCATAAAGCTGATTTCACTATTCACGACGACATTTTTCAGTGTCCGTTCGAACCGAAAATATTTATGTGGACCTAGAACATTTCCAGTACCCACTAAAATAATTTTCGACGCGTTCCAAAACAATTCCGGATTAGTGATTTTCATCTGCGAAAAGCAGACAAAGCGGTTCCGGCAGCTCTGGAACATTTCCGGTTTTTTTCCCGGAAAATTCCCAAAAGTTTTTTCAGAATAATTCTGGCACCCTCCAAGAATTATTAGGCGTGTCCCAAAACCAATTTGACTTAATGGTATACCCCAAAATAACTTTTCAGTTTTACCGAAACTATTCCGGTGTTATCTCTCCAGAACATTTCCGTTGTCTCCGAAACTTTTTCGGTGAATTTCTCTCAGACTCCCTGTCTAGTATTCAGCAGATAGATGACCCTTAAGGGTGTGACCCTATAGGTTTGGTGAAGTATAGACATGACCGGAACCCTTTCCGATCAATGATCAACGTCGGAGCCGTGGACACCCATATTGACCCCTATACCCACACGAATGAATATTCGAGTGAACCTCCAGTTGCCGTGTGCTATTCCTGTTGCTTCGCGATATGTTACAAATATCCGAGGTGAGACATGTTTGCATCCCCGTGGATCAACAACTTGTCCACTATGCCAGTTACCTCATTACCGGTATTGTTCTCTTTTCTCGTTCCCGTTTTCCGGCATCCCTGTGATCAAATCACATTGTGTCTGGCCAGACGATGATGGATACCATAACACCGAGAGGGCCCAGAGACATCTCTCCATCGTCGGAGGAGCAAATCCCAATCTTGAGCTATCAAGTTACTTGACATACTTTTCCATGAACCCGTAAGCCGCCGTAATAGCCACCCATTTACGGATGACGTTTAACAAACTCCAAAGTTCATGAAGCAAGCATGAAGAAACTCGATACTCTCATGGTCTAAGGAATCATGTAAACGTTAACCATCTCTGTGTTATTAACCATTAACTTGTGACGAATGTATCTCATAGCATAACATCAATTCGGGTCGATTCAACACAAATGTTCTTCTAACATAGTGCCCTCAAAAGTTGCTGGCATAGACATGCCCATGATCAGAAAAACAAAACCATCATGCAACACTTGAGCTAGTCTTAGAGGCCAGACTAGGAATACATTTTACCGTTTATTATTCCACACGTGCATATGAGTCTTCCTCCGAGCCTCGTGTTATTACAGACTCGAGAACCATAGCAGTTATAGCATGGAACATAAACATAATTATGAACAGGGAGATAATCAATAACATTTATTATTGCATCTAGGGCATATCTCCTACAGACTCCCACTTGCACTATAGTCAATAATCTAGTTAATGCTAATGCACTTTACACCCATGGCACACTGGTGTAAAATATGCTTCGCATGTGGTATAGCCTGATGGCCAACGGATCTGACGACTTTAGCTCCGTGTGTATTTTTGCATATCCTCGCATTTTCACGCTTTCACAAAATGCATATTTTGTGTGGACTTGGCTTTGTATATATGTGAATCATTGGTCGAAACCGGAGTCCTCAAACTGAGCTATGGAGCGACTATCTTCAATAGTGTCCCGTTGACAAAAGCCATCTTGGAATCATACTAAGTTCATGAATGAACTATATGATTCAACATCTTTGTCACTTCCAAAGTGTCAATATACTTAGCCTTTGTTATAGAATTCGCCACAGGATCCTGTTTGGAACAATTTCCAACTGCCGTGCCACCATATTGTATATTACACAAAACCCTTAACTTGAATCGAAAATCGCATGGAGCATTGATGAACACTGTATCGATGTAATTACTTACAACGAGCACTTCATAATCTCTGCTTGCGAGAAAACATGTCATCAGTACTACTCTAGTACTCAATGACATCTTTCACTGTTGTCCCATGATCAATACTTTGATCACTTTGGTATCCATACTTGCAACAACTTGGGAGTATTGGACATATCTGGTTGTTTTACATACCATGGAATACATGATTAATCCAAACATAAAAGTGTGTCGAATCTTCATCATGTATTTTGCTCATCAGTGTTTTTGGGACATCGAGTCTTGCAAAACTCTTTTCATGTGACTTCGGCAAGAATCACTGCTTGGCGTTTTAAATGCTAAAATGTTTTAGCATCTTATCAATATGTATTTTTGCTTAGCCCTATTAGGCAAATCTATCTTCATAGATCATAATGTCTAATATCAAGGCTATTTCGCCCAAGCACTTCATCGAAAAACTATTTTCAAATGAAGTCCTAATTCATGTCAAGAAATTTATTTCCAATTAACAATGTGTCATGCCGCCGCGGCCGGAAGGCCTCTTTCTCGCGTAATGCTCCGTCGGCACCGCGCACGATACACGCAACTCTGGTAGTGGGTCTGTCACTGCTGCCCCTGGCGCAGCAGTATCCCGATGCCATCCCGTGAAGTGCTACTCAGCGCACGACGCACGACACAGCGGCGCCGTCCGGCGTGGCTGCCCGTGGCCACGATGCCCTCCAGCGGCACCACGTGCATGGCCTTCGGCCGGCAGTGGCTCGCCCCTCCCGGCGTCCAGCACAGCGTAGCGTGCTTCTCAAAGCGACGGCGACGACGACGGCAAATCAAGCATACGGCGGTGGGTCGTTGATGCACCGGGGAAAGAAGGGCGACGGTGGCGTGCTGGTGGGTAGAGCAGAAAGCGAGGCAGAGATGGAGCTTTTTATAAGTGCGTGGTACACGCTGTGAGAATACAAAGGAGCACGCTGTGAGCTCCTTTGCGTGGATTGGACAGCGTTTTCTATAACTGGGACACGCTGTGAGAATACAAAGGAGCACGAGGCAAAATCCAATATCTCCATCACAACGGTAAAGAGCAAAAGCGGTGCATGCATGTGGTCACATCAAGATTGCTTTCAACCACGGCATGCATGCACCTGCCCGACAAAGCTGGAATTTTTTTTGTAAATACTACCTTTTTTTGAATAATTTCAGAAAATAAGATCAAAAAATCAGAAATTTTAAAAATAGCACACCGTCGTTGTGCAGTTGGACGAAACTGAGGTTTCGTTGAACGGTAGGACGAAACGGGGATGAATAGTTGAACGGTAGGACGAAACCGGAGTTTCATTGTCTGATTGGACGAAACGGACGTTTCGTTGAACTGTTGGACGAATCATTCATGCATTTGTGAACGAAGCTGCATGTCGTTGTGGGTGGCAACGAAACGTGACTTTTCGTTGTTCAGAAGGACGAAACGTCGTTTTCTTCTACTAACAGC
Source organism: Elymus sibiricus (assembly GCA_039707655.1). Taxonomy (NCBI): domain Eukaryota; kingdom Viridiplantae; phylum Streptophyta; class Magnoliopsida; order Poales; family Poaceae; genus Elymus; species Elymus sibiricus. The sequence continues at coordinate 15,019,367 of CM077668.1, read as the reverse complement.
ACTGTTTATCATATATACATGACTATCACTAAGTAAATAACCGATCTAAAAAACTAAACAATCGTCATTTATATTATGCACGTTCATTGCAATTATTTCTGCACTAACTGAAATGTGAAGTTCATTAAACCTAAAATAATAATGCACTAAACAAAAATATTCTTCCCGCCTTTTTCGTGCCTTTTTTGCACTAACCAATATTCTTTCGCACTAACCAATACTCTTTCGCGCCTTTTTTTTTGCCGCCAATATTCTTCCCGCCTTTTTCTTTCCCGCCATTTTCGTTGCCGCCAATATTTTTCTCCCGCCTTTTTCTTTCCCGCCATTTTATTTCCCGCCAATATTCTTCCCGTCTTTTTTCTTTCCCGCCAATATTCTTCGCGCCAACTCCTTTCCCGCCAACCCTTTCCCGCCATCTTCTTTCCCGCCAACCCTTTCCCGGGACGAAAACTCTGTTATTTTCCATTCCCAGCTTTTCTCTGTTGCAAAATGTGTCCTGCCCATTATATCCTGCCAACTCTCTCCCACCCTTTTAATTCCTGCCCATTACTTCCCGCCTTTATTTTTGCCGCCAATATTCTTCGCGCCATTTTCGTTGCCGCCAATATTCTTCCCGTCATTTTATTTCCCGCCTTTTTCTTTGCCGCCAATATTCTTTCATGCCTTTTTTTTGCCGCCATTATTCTTCCCGCCTTTTTCTTTCCCGCCATTTTTGTTGCCGCCAATATTCTTCCCGCCTTTTTTTCCCGCCATTTTATTTCCCGCCATTTTCTTTCCCGCCAATATTCTTCGCGCCAACTCCTTTGCCGCCAACCCTTTCCCACCATCTTCATTCCCGCCATCTTCTCCTCTCAACCTATAAAACCCCCTCGACTCACTAAGGTGGGTAAGCATAGCAGTGTAGTCTCGTCAAGATGTCTGATTATCCTTTCGATCGTAGTTTTCACCCTAGTATGTCCAAATGTCTTCTGAGGTTAGCCAGCGATTTCAAGATAGACAATAGGATAGTTCCATGGGACGAACTTCTCAGTAGTGACACCTTACTGAATGAGTTGGCTCACGCATTAAGTAGGTGTGGGTGGCCTGCAAGGACCTATGAGGAGATACGAAAAGAACTTCTCAGATTGCATGGAAGGTGGAAGAAGCAACAACATAAGGGTGAAGCATTCCTAAAGGCTGCAGTAGAACATACATATTTATGGACCCAAGACAGCGAGGACGAAGACGATATTTTCATGCCGAGCACCAAGGCCAAGAGTACCGCATCGTCGAAAGCCAAGAGTGCCGCATCGTCGAAGGCCAAGAGTGCCGCATCGTCGAAGGGCAAGAGTGCCGCATCGTCGAAGGGCAAGAGTGCTGCATCGACGGAGGATGACGATGATGCCTTCATGTTGTTTGTAAGCTGTATTTTTTAATTCAGCCCTACCATTTAATTCATATGTACTTGTATCTTAATTGTAGGAGCATTATGTTGTATCTTAATTTCCCGTTGTAGTTGTTGCACAACGTTGTAGAGTTAGTTTGTAGTGTCTTTTTGTAGAAGCATTATGTTGTATCTTAATTTCCTGTTGTAGTTGTTGCATGACGTTGCAGAAATAGTTTGTACTATCAGAATTATCATATACATTATGTGTCTCATACAAAGATAATGGCTCATACATAGATAAAAGTCGGAAACAAACATAGATAGAAATATGTCTCATACATAGATAAAAGTCGGAAACAAACATAGATAGAAATATGTCTGATGCATAGATAAAAGTCTGAAACAAACATAGATAGAAATATGTCTCATGCATACATAATAGTATCACTCGTCTCTATGAGGACGCGTACACGGTCTCCGCCGAGGACCGGAAAGCGTGAGTGGGATCGTCGGACGCACGTGACGTAGACCTCGGCCGTACAACTGCTCGTCAACCTCTGGTTGTGTCTCCTGCGTGGGAGGTGGTGGCGGAGTCTGATATGCTTGCTGAGACCAGCCGGTGTAGGCTTGCGGGTCTCCCAAGACATCTGAATGGACATCTGATGAGCGGTCAGAAAACGCGGCAGTGTGTCCCCCAGGCGAAGCCATGTACTGTCCGTCAGTAGTGTCTGTGGTATGAAGGACGTCATAGTGAGTTGCATATTTATAATCAATTACTAACAAGAATGATGAATTATTACCTTGCCACATATGTTGTTGCGGCTGCCACACCTGTTGACGAAGCCAATCCTCTTCCTGTTGCGACCCCTGTTGCTGCTGCCATGATGAACTTCCAAGCTGGAAAGGAGGTGGTGGCCTGGGAGGAATCTGAGGTGAAACATGTGGTCGCGGTTCCTCACGGTGCAAAGAGTGCCGAGGGGCCGATACCTGTGGACGTGATTCCTGACGGCGCAAAGAGTGACGTGGGGGCGAAACATGTGGCCACGGATCGTGAAGGTCCAACGAGTGACGCGGGGGGCGCTGTGCTGCTCGACGAGGCACAACGTCAGACGAGCGCGTACACGAAATAGCCTGCTTGATACCTCGTAGCTTGTCTTCAAGACGCCTCAACCAGGAGACGTGCTCCTCCTAAGGGAGAAGAGGCCCAGTCTCAACCCAGTGAATAAAAGCAGCAACATCCTCCTGAGCCTGTTCAGTCAACTCACCCTGAAAGGAATAAACAAAAAGTTATATACGTATTCAAGATTTGATGCATGCACGCAATTGAGCGACATGATACTTACAGTGTGGTGTCTGATCTCCGCCATAGACTCAATTGGGTACATCTTCGACGTGCCAGGGGGCTGTATCTGGCAAGGAATTGCCGTCGGTACCAAGTATAGACGAGTCGAGCTTCTGTACATCTGGAGATACGCGGCGAAATCCCGTGGCTTAAATGGGACATTCTCAACCTAGACTTGTGCCTCCGCCGCGTGCCACGAATCAATGTACGGTCGAAGGGTCCGCATCCAGGCACTAAGGGCCTTTTCTCCTCCTTTGCGGCTTAAATTAAGATTGAGATATGTGTTGGACAATCAGCAAAGAAAGAAATATGGACACATGCGTTAGATAAGTTAGGAATGAACTTACTCGTGGACATGCGACGGGAGGGGACGATCCGGGTGAACTGAGTTAGCCAATTGGCGCCTACCAATCTATCTCATAACCCTCTGTTGGGACATCTCCTCCACGAAGATGTCAAAAATAATCTTTACCTTGGTCATCCAATATATGTGATCTCTGGTGCACAAGTTAGAAATCCCGCGGGGGTATCTGCGAGCCAACTCCTCCACCGTGTACGGCTGCCAAATGACCTTATCCTCATGCAAGGTATCAAACTGTGCCGTGAAGGACGGGTAACAACGACTCACTTGTTGATGTGCATACTGTCTCTACAGATTAAAAATACTAGTTGTGAGCAACAGGTTTGTCAACATAGAATAAAAAGTACCGGGCATAATGAAAAAAACATACCGCTCTACGTGTCCACACGGTACCAAAAGTAGGCAAGTCGATGAGATTTGCATCCATCTGTCTAACATCATATGGCTCCTCAACATAGATGATAGGTCGTCCGATAGGGAACCTCTCGTACGACCATAACTGCAACAACAGTGGGCATCCTAGCAATGCTGAATTTGTAGCGCGTCGTAAGCAAGCCTTGCACATACCTCTGTATGTAGCTGCTAAGACGGCAGAACCAAAACTCCTCGGCACGATGTCATGACCATAACGTGCGTCCGCGATCTCTCTTGCAATACTGATGTACCGGGCATCAACTGTGTTGACGTGGTTATCCGTGAACATCACTTTGCCAAACAGCCACAAGATATATGCCTCTGGGCATCGATCAATCTGTGGCCTCGACAAGTCTATGCCTGGATATCCTTGAAGGCCAATCTGCATGAAACAAAGAACATGTGAAGCTAAATAATGAGAAGATGTATGTCCAAACAGATAAGAATATATAACTATTGATTTATCTGAAACTGGCTCAACCATAAAAACTGAGGACCGTGTGGATCAGGCTCTAAGTTCACCATCCCATCGGATGGCCCAAGACCTGCGAAACGTGCCTGCATGTCCTCACGCCAATTATCTGGTACCTCCAACGGGCCTATGGCCTGGCCCGCCAAAGGTAGTCCCAACAAGTAGGACACATCCTGGAGAGTAGGCGCCATCTCTCCCTAGGGAAAGTGAAACGTGTGAGTCTCAGGCCTCCATCGGTCCACTAAGCATGTGAGCAGCGACTTGTCGTAACCGAAACGTTTGTGCTTCTCTCTGTACTCATCGAGGTCCTCACCGCCCACCTCAAATGCTGGGACGCGAACCCACTCCTCTCTAGTGGCCTCAACCATACGTGCCAAAGGTAAAAGTCCAGCCCAAGCCAGCCTGCAAAATAAGAATGCAAAATTCAATTAGTGTGTGCATATTTTCAGCAAGTACTGGAATAAGAACGACACATACCTATCAGCCCAATCAGGGTGTATCATCCAGTCAGACTTTGGAGTGCGAGTGACCAACACAGGGAGCTCATGACCAGCCTCCATATGCTTAGCCCGATGTTTTACATCAATCGTAGGATTGAGCAAAGGATACGGAGCCATTTCTGCACATATTACAAAGTAAAACATAGTCCGCACATATTACAAAGTTAAACATAGTCCGCACATATTACAAAGTTAAACATAGTCCGCACATATTACAAAGTTAAAAATAGTCCGCACATATTACAAAGTAAAACATAGTCCGCACAGTTCAAATGCTGGGAGTTCTCTCTCCCTCACCCTCTCCCTCCCCGTCGTCCTCGACTACCTCGGCCACGTCCACGCCTTCCTACTGACGTTGCAGCCACTGGCATTGTAGCCGTCGATGTGGACGCACCAGCAGTATCACCACCAACGGTAAGAGTGGGACAATATTTCATCCTGTGGCCATATCCAGTGCATAGCAAACATTGTCTAGTACACCCACCGGCTTCAGATTCGTCCATATCATTACGGATGCGACATACCTTCCTTCTACCTCTACTTGTCTGCATCATATCTGGCTCTGGGATGTATTGCCTGTCATCCGGGTTAACCTTGTTGAAGTTACCCATAACTCTAAAGCCAACCATCTCACTGGTCCAAGTATTGTGCACCGACTCTTTTAGATAATATTCAGACACGAAAGAGATTGTGTCCATTTTTATCTGGCCACATGCAGCCAACACATGTGAGCAAGGCAAGTGGAGCAGCTTCGGTTTGTTGGATGTGCACTCACATGTTGGCCTGACTCCACTTCCAATTTTCACCTCGTGCGTCTTCAACTCATTTGCAGAACCGAATCTATCGGTAGGTAGGCGCACCTCATACCTCCTTTCTTGATTACCAATGGCTGTGACAGTGTGCAACTTTGCTTTTTTGATCTTCTTCGCCATGTACCGCATAATCTTTTCACAGTAAGGTGTTTCGGGATTCTTCTTAATATGCTTCTCAGATTTCAAGTGCCTATCTCTGAAATACCTCACCATGCCTTGAAAAACACCCTCGACAATTGCTGTTAGTGGCATACCCCTATTCCCACTGAGGACAAAGTTATAAACCTCAGCAAGGTTGGTTGTCATGGTGCCATACCTCTCTCCATGGGTGTCATGAAGCAAAGACCACTTCACGGGAGGCTCTTTCTCTATCCACTGTGAAAAATTCTTTATTGCCCTCCCCTTCTTTCTCTTCGTACCGGGCGGGTCAAATGCTGGCAAGTCACAAACTCCATTGGCTCTAGCTCTGTGTTAGTTGGTTGCTTAGCCTGTGCGGCTCTCCTTTCCTTAACCTGTGCCTTCGTGAACTCATCAAGCTTCTTCCACAAAAAATCATACTTCTTTTGTTGGTTTTGTGCGCACAGCTTTTCGAACAAATTCCTGAGGCGCTTACTCTTGAACTGGGAGTAAAAATTAGCCCCAAGATGACGCATGCACCATCGGCTCTGCATGTCCTGCCATGGTGCTGGTTCGTTCAACCTGGCGCCTGCAATGCCCGAATGGCCGCTAGTATACCCGGATGCCTGTCATGAAGGATGCACACATTTGGCCGGTCCTTCACAATTGCAATTTTTAGCTGCCTGAAGAACCATAGACAACTCTCAAAGTTCTCACCCTCCACGAAGGCCATAGCAAGTGGGACGATCTGATTGTTGCCGTCCACACCTATAGCGGTGAGGATCTGACCCCTGTACTTACCAGTGAGAAACGTACCATCCACACACAACACAGGCAGGCAATGACTGAAAGCTTTGATGCATATAGCGAAAGAGAAGAACACTCGATGCAGCACCTTATAATCTGGGAATTCGGGCAGCGTAAAGTGTTGGATGTCGACATGTGTGCCAGGATTCCTCGCCTGCAATGTGTACAGGAGACGGACAACATTATCATACGAGTCGATGAACGTCCCCAACCTCTTCTCCATAGCTCTCTGCTTAGCCCTCCAAGCCTTCCCATACGGAATTTCGTAACTATATCTGCTCTTAATTGCATTCTGAATGTGTTTCGCTTCCATGTCTTTCTTGTTCACTATCTCACTGAACATGAGTTCCGCAATGAGAGTTGAAGTAAGGTTTGGATGATCCACCAGCGGATATTTCATCACACAATTGTGGGGCACAACCTTTGTCACGACCCAATTCACGTCCCACTTTGGAACGTGGGCGTGCACCCTCGCAGGACAACTATTCATAATACATGACAAAGTCAAGTATTTTTTTGTTGATACGTCCGTTTGAAAAATCCTTTGCGTGGACATTGCCCACTCTGTCACGGCTGCCTTCAGATTTTTCTTTGTGGTATACATACCACCTATTTCGACTTTGTTCCGATGATACTCCCAGGAAGATTCATGACCATCGTTCACGGTCATGCGGGTCGAGAAGTTCTGATTCCATGAAGCAGGAATCGGTACCTCCTCGTCGTTCTCTTCACCATCTTCTTCATTTGAATTCTTGGAATCAAGATCCTCCGCCAATCCATCCTCGTCTTCCTCTTCCATCAGGTTCTGCATAAAATCCTTCCTCATCCCCATCAGCCTCGCCACTATCAGGATCTCCTATGTTCTGACTACTCTCCCCTGCATCGTAATCCCCTCCGACGTGTGACACATAATCCGACTGACCCTCAAGTTCAGTACCGGCCATATGTTCTGACCCAGCTACATCCATCTCATCAATCGGCTGACTGACCTGTCCAGGCTCGTAACCACCGCCGCCTTGTACCAGAGGATCCTCCATGGGGATGGGGAGCACTAAGGCAATGGGGTGAGTCCTCCGGCGTTTGCAGGATTCTAACCAGCTCACCCACTTATGTGTCCTACCTATCGGAACCAACTCCCAGAAAATTTTTGTACGGGATTTCGTCCACACCGATTGAATACTGACGGTGCACACATTGGGATCAAGCGAGAAATTTGTTGTCAACCAGTGTTTCAACTGACTAATGTTCACTTTTTCTGGATCGGTCAGTTGCAACTCCACATATGCAAACTCAGTCAGATCAACCCAACTCTCGTTGGATCGGACATTACCAGGACCATAGTAAACAGCAAATTTGACTGATTCAGACATGTCTTCTGCCATAAAAATTCATATTCCCATCAACCACTAAGTACCACATAATTTTTTATACAATAACCAGAATGTCTACCACATATACATGACTACCACTAAGCAAACAACCGATGAAACGAACTAAAATTTCCGACATGTCTCCTGCAACTAAAATTCTACTTCCCATCAACCACTACGTACCAAATAATTTTTTAAACACTAACAGAAATGTCTACCACATATACATGACTACCACTAAGTAAATAACCGATCGAACGAACTAAAAATACAGACATGTCTCCTGCAATTAAAATTCTACTTCCCGTCAACCACTACATACCAAATAATTTTTTAAACACTAACAGAAATGTCTACCACATATACATGACTACCACTAAGTAAATAACCGATCGAATGAACTAAAAATACAGACATGTCTCCTGCAATTAAAATTTATATTTCCATCAACCACTAAGTACCACATAATTTTTATACACTACCACTAAGTAAAAAACCGATCTAACGAACTAAACAATCATCATTTACATTATGCACACTAATTGCAATTATTTCTACACTAACCGAAATATGAAGCTCATTAAACCTAAAAAAACGCACTAAACAGAAATGTGGGGTTATACCTTTGACGCGTGCTTCTCCGGCGAGCTCCTGTCCTCCGCGCTAATCCGAGCACCAACAACCGGCGGACATCCACACCGAGCTGCCCACGGCCAACCCGCACGAGCACGGCCACCACACACGGCTGCCCCTGCCAAGCTCCTCCATTGGCCGCCCCTACCTCTCCCCCGCCCCTGCCATGCTCCACCATGGCCAAGACCAAGCTCCAATGGCCGGCCTCCTCCTCTACGCTCTCCCCCACTGGCGGCTGCCGGCTTCCCTCCTCTACCCCATTGATGGATCGGGTTACTAGAAGCCGGTTTCTAGCTTCATCTACTGGATTTAATGGTTAAATGGCGTGGAATCAGAGGAAATATGAGAAGAAAACGAAGAACAGAGAGAGAGAGAGACCATAGAGAAATGGAGCCAGGAGGAAGAAGATGCCGTCCGGCCTTATCCCGAGAGGTTTCATTGTCTGGTACAACGAAACAAGACTTTTCTTCCTAGCGTTGGACGAAACAGCTCGGGCCGTCGGTGGCTCACACCGAAGATGGGCCTTTCGAAGCTCACTACAACGAAACCGCTATTTAGTCCAACGGTTCAATGATTCCTCCACATTTCGTCCTACCGTTCAACGAAAATGCTGTTTCGTCCAACTGCACAACAACGGTGTGCTATTTTCGCAATTTCTGATTTTATGATCTTATTTTCCGAATTTGTTGAAAAAAAGGTAGTATTTCCAAAAAAATATTCGACAAAGCTGCGTTGCCAGACAACAGAAAGAGACTACCCGAATCGGCACCGAAATCGCTACGTTTGACCAGGAAAGAAAATTGCCACTGAAATCGTTAAGCGCACACAGAGACGCAGAAGCCACGCTAACAAAATTTATGACGGGAAACTAAACTCACGGCGAATTTGTACACCCCCCATCCCAAACTAATACACGTGTCGACGGGCCACATGTTTAGAGAAAGCAATCAACCAAGTGGTAAGCCCTGAGGGTGAAATCTTCCCCGGAAATAGGGGTTTTGGTATGTTTTTGCGCTTTCACACGCAGATAGAAAACGATGATGCATATGTCCTTAGTGATGTGTAATGTAGGCTTGGGAGGCATCCAGAATTCCAGGCTACACGCCAATGCAAGCGATCAAACTTGGTCCAAGGCCCGCTGCTGCTGCACGCATCCTCAACGCAGCGACCTTCGCCCACCCTACTGTCTTGCACGATCTCTCAGTGTCAACCTTCATACAATTATGTACGGCAGTTGTGGATGAACATAAGTGATACGATCGTCAACTATGTGGGCACTTGACCTCTTGTTGGGGAGCTGCGCGGAGACTAAGGATGATGCCCGCCCCCTTCACCTCTGGCTAGATCCTCATGCGTGCAGGGGTAGTTTGTATCGCATAGCTACATGCACTGATGGCACTAGCTAGCCATCTTCCGACTTAACATTATCTCGAATACTGGTGCTATCGTAATGTAACACCCCAGAATAATGAGCCACAGTGATCTTCAAATTAGTGCTAAGCTAATTTGTTTTGCAAGGAATGATCACAGTGGATTCATATCTCATTTCAAATTCCTTCTCTGAATTTAATTCATGTCATAAGTGATATTTGAAGTTGCTCAAAAATTGCTGCAAAAATGTTCATCATTAAGCAAATATTCCCAAACAATTTATTGTTCAGGAAAACAACATCACCACCATGGTAAAATGAGCATTAGCATTTAAAACAGTGCTATTCCAGCAATTTAAAATGCAAATTCATTTATGAAAATTCCAAATGGATTGAATCTATTCCCAAACTTTTTGTGGCAGTGCCTGAAATGCAAAGTATTTAATGGGCCAAGTTCCATATTTTTCTAAAATGATTTGGTAGCCCAAATAAATCCCTAACCCTCTCTGTTTATTAATTAAATGGAAAAACAGAGAAAAACAAAAAGGGAAAAAACTTACCTGGCTTACCCGGCGCCGGCCCGAGCCGGCCCAGCCCACCAGCGGCCTCCTCCCACCTGCTCCCCTCTGCGTGTCACCGCCGCCATGGCCGAGCTCGCGCTTCTCCGGTCGCTGCTCGCCACCGCGACGAGGCAGGTAGCTGGGAGGATAAGGGCGACCTGCCTCCCTTCCCCCTGGACGCCTCGCCACTCCTCCTCCTCTCTCCAGCGCTCGCCCGCTCTTCTCCCCTCTCTCCCGAGCGCTGCCGCCGCCGTGCCCGTTACTGATCCACGGCCACCGGCGTCTCCGCGCCCGAAGCTCGTGTCCACAGGCCCCGCCTCGCTCGGCTACGACGGCTGGAGCCATCCATTCGAGCCGGGGCGCACCGCAGCTGCTGGGTCGACCTCGCCATCTTCTCCGGCCGCCGTCACTGCATCGCAACGATCCGCCTCTCCTCTGCGCTCCTAAGCTAACGCCGGCCACCATGATCCTCTTCGGTGAGCTCCACTCCTCCTCCCTCCTTCTGCTGCTCATCTCCGAGCCCGAACGGAGCCGCCGCTGTTCCGATGCTCCGGTTGCCGCCGACGCCGGCGAACTGCTCAATGTAGAGCCGCCCGAGCATTTCCACCTTGCCCGTCGTGCTCCTGGCACTCGCAGAAGGCCGCCTAGCCGCGTAGCTCGCTCGAAAACGACCCAAAACCGCGCGCCCGAGCTCGACCAAAATGCCACGGCCATTGACCTCGACGCCGGCGATGACTCTGGCCATCCCACGGGCAGCCAATACCACCACTGGATGCGCGCGAGCCTCACGAAGCCGTAGGTGCAAACCGCGTTCGAAATGGACCACCGTACGCGAAATCCGAGCGTCTCCGGCGAAGATCCGCCGCTGGAGAGCTCGCCGGAGTTAGTCCGGCGACGCCGCTGACCTGGCCGCCAGCGTTGCACGGCCTGGGGCCCACCTGGGTCACTACCAGTGGGCCCCTGGCCACCGTTGACCGCGTTGACCGTGGTCAACGCGCACTGTTTCCCCCCTGCCACTGACATGTGGGGCCCGTGCGCCTAATTACTGTTTACGGATAATTAGTTAACTCTGTTAGATTAGTTAGTCAACATCGGGTCCCACCTAGCTAATTAACTCTGTTAGTTAATTTAGTTAGTCTCTGTGTATGACAGGTGGGCCCCACCTGTCAGTTTGACTGGTCAGCGTGGTCAATGTTGACTACTGAGTCAGCAGTTGACTGGGCCCACATGTCAGCCTCTGTGGCTAGACAGCCACTAGGTGCAAATAGTTTTTCTGTATTATTTTCGAAGTAATTAATTCCAGGAATTTCTGAAAATTCGTAGAAATTCAACCGTAGCTCGGATCGAAAAAATTTCAACATGAAAGTTGATCAGAAAAACGAGACGAATCCGAATATGTGGCAAAATGCTTGACCATCACTCCTAACTATCTGAACATGGAACCTTCCCCTCCGGTTCAGTATACCGAGACTGCCTAAACGCCGGGAAAATATCCCAGATATTTTCCCGCTTCGTCTGCGACGTGTAGCATTGCATTAGGTTACCACCAGCACTGCATTTTGCCATGCCATGCATTGTGTTACATTTGTTTGCCTTTATTTATTGTTTCTTCCCCCCTCTTCTTATCCGGTAGACCCCGAGACCGACGCAGCTCCGTAGTCCGACTACACCGTTGATGACCCCTCCTTTGCCGCAGAACTTTCAGGCAAGCAACCCCCCCTTGAGCATGCCTATATCACCTATTCCCTCTCCCTCCTGCTTGCATTAGAATTTGCTACTTCTTTTGATTGATCCTATTCTGATGCATAGCCTGTTTTTGTAAACTGCTATTGATGCCTTACATGATATCGTAAATGCTTAGTGTAGCTTGGTAGTGAACCATCTATGGCCTCTCTTCCTTGTCTTAACTGCCCCGCGTAGTTTCCAGTGCCCCGATCGATGTGATCGACGGGCAGCGACCATCACATCAACGCACACCCCCTAAGTTGCTCGACTCCGCAGAGCTACCATCGAGTGCCGAGGGTGATACCTCTTATCTCACTCCCGATGTTGCCTCTGTAGTACAGCTAGTCGGTTGTGGGTTACCATGGGTGATTCCTCTTTCACCACCTCCGATGAAGCTTCTGTCGTGCAACCCCGCAAGTGTGAATGCCATCGAGGGTGATTTCCCCGGATTCACCTTGATGGATACATCTAGTGGGAATCCAATGAGGGTAATTCGTCGAATTCCTTCTTGATGTTGTGGACACCCGGTTACCTTGACTCTACTGCTGATACTGATTAAAGTCGGGTCGGCCCCGAGGGGTACCCGCGAGAGATGTGGTATCGGGTTGACCATGAGGGTACCCGAGAGATGAATACGTGGCACGGCCGGGCATTCTTAGCCCTTGCCGTAAGTCCACGAGACAGGGCGACGGGGTCACATGATCGTGAGTCTCTGCTCGCTTCCGCGAGCTCCCAACGCACTAATGGGTTAGGATATGTAATCTGAGTAGGCCTCTGGCCTTATCGCACTAACCACCACGCGGGAATAAGTATGGGCACTCGGCGTCGTATGTATCAGCCGAAGCTCTTCAGATGTCAGCAGTTGAGCGGCGCGCGCCGGGTTGGACTGGGAATGCCTGCGCTTGTATTAAGGGGGCTAGGTCTGCTCACTGGCCGCGTTCGCAACGCGCAGGAGTGCAAAGGGCGATGGGCCCAAGACCCCTGAGTGCTTAGGATGTAGACCGGCGTGCTAGCCTCTCTGTTGAGCCTAGGTAGGGCTACGACGTGTCGATCAGCCGAGGCCAGGCATGGACCAAGCAAGTGTGTCCGGCCAGAGTTAATCGAGCGTGTTGGGTAAGTTGGTGCACCCCTGTAGGGAAGTATATCTATTCGAATAGCCGTGTCCATGGTAACAGGACGCTCGGAAAATATCCCGATCTTCTACAACTAGAAATGTTTTGAATATGTTAGCTCCGGGATCGCTTTCTCGCAGGGAGTCGAGGAAGGATCTCTGGGCGTGGCTACTGTTATACTTGTTGCTACTACTATATTTATGTACTAATCTGCACTCTTCTAATGCTGCAAGACGCTGAAGATGCTAGTCTTCGATAGGTTAGGCCTTTCTCTCTATTATGGCATTTCTGCAGTCCAGTCCACTGATACAGCCCTTCTTTGATACCGATGCATATTTAGAATAGATCTGATGTAAGTCTTGCGAGTACTTTGGATGAGTACTCACGGTTGCTTTGCTTCCCCTTTTTCCCCATACCCGATTGCTATGATCAGATGACGGAGCCCCGGAGCCAGCTGCCCCAGTCGATGACTACTACTACCCCTCTGGTGGAGAGTACTACTACGTGGAGACCGCCGACGACCAGGAGTAGATAGGAGGCACCCAGGCAGGAGGCCTGCGCCTTTCGATCCAGTGTCGTTGTTTTACCCCGCCTTCCTAAGGCTTATTTGTTTAACTTTTATGTCTATACTCAGATATCTGATGCTTCCGCTGATGCTTGTACGACTCGAGCTATGTATTCGAGCCCTCGAGGCCCCTGGCTTGTAATATAAAGCTTGTATGACTTTTATTTGTGTTTAGAGTTGTGTCTTGATATCTTCAAGTGAGTCCTTAGGCTTGATCGTGTGCATTTGCGTGTATGATTAGTGCACGATTAATTCTGGGGCGTCACAAGTTGGTATCAGAGCCGACTGCCTATAGGAACCCCCATTCCAACTCCTTGGCCGAAGTTGAGTCTAGTCTTTGAAAAACTGTTTTACTAACATGGTTGTGTGGCTTACAGGCCCACGTCGCCACTGGGTGGTATTAGGATCTTTTATTCCTCTTCTATACTCTGGGACTCCGATCTCTCTTCTTTTTGGGTTAAAGATTTTGCTAACTCTAACATTAGGTTCTCGTAACCACTTCCTCCCGGAGGGCCCTTTCATTCCAGTTGATGGCTTGAATCACCAGAAGATTCCGAAGATGCTTCTCGATGTTTCCCGAGACCCTGGAGCTCACTGCTTTTGCAATTCCCTACCACCGATAAATCCCCGTGGATAACTACCCATCCTTGCCGTTTGTACCTTCTTTCCCGGCCCGCTGCTCTTGTTATTACAAGATACCCTGAAATACTCTTCGATATTCCGGGAATCCTTTGGGCCTACTGCCTTGCAGCTCCTTTTCGCACTTCAAATAATTCCTCGCATTTACCGGGGATCTGTTCACCCCCAGTTGTTCATGTGTTTCGCAAAATCCTTCGAAATGCTATTTGACCTTCCGAAAATCCGCTACAGCCTATTGCTCTTGACAGCCTAGCATGCTTGCATTATGGTTAATTCCATATGTCTAGCAATATTCATTAACATCCTTTGTCCTTGTCATCTTGAACCAATTGATTCAATGTGTATGTGAATGCTTGCTATCATCAGTTACTTCCTATAATTTGACCTTCCGGCTCACACATTATTTTGGACATGAGTTAGTTCTCGGCCAATCAAGTTGCAATTGATTGTTCATCCAGTTCTATTCAACTTACTCACATTTGGTCAGAGCATCTGATTCTGTTACACCGATCTGGAAATCATAATTCCTTTGTATTTAAGCATCGAATTATTCAGATGTTTTCATAATCTGATGCCTTTGCTTTCTTTCTTCTTCTGGTTGAGTACCGATACTCACATCAGCTCCTTTGTGGACCGCCAAATCCTTTGTTGGATTATTATCCGACAGTGTCCTTCATATTCAATAACCTTGTGAGTTCTTCCCCTGGTACATAATGCCTTTGGTAAATTGTATCCTCTACTTTTGTCAACCATGCTCTGCTATCGAGCTTGTGTTATTACTCTTGAAGTTTGTGGTATTGGTTCCTAAAATGCCCAGATGGGTGGTATCTATGCTTCTGCCATCTGAGTGAACCCGGAAACTCCTACGGGTTTTACTCTACTAGTGTTACTCCAGATAAAATTTCAACACCACAACTTCATCGAAAGCGAGAAGTGAATGAAAGGTTATGCATTGAAGAAGTGGGAGTCGACCTTGAACTTTGTGTTCATGCCCATGGAAACGATGTAGACCGTCACAGAAGCTTCTTGCTAAATATTTATTCATTTGTATAATTCTTCCAGTTTCCTTAACTTGATTCCATGCAGTTGTTGGGGAACGTTGCATGGGAAACAAAAATTTTCCTACGCACACACAAGATCTATCCATGGTGATGAGCATCTACGAGAGGGAGAGTAAATCTACATACCCTTGTAGATCGCTAAGCGGTAGCGTTTAAGAAACGCGGTTGATGTAGTCGAACGTCTCCGCGATCCAAATCGCAAGTCGTCCCTCGATCCGATCACGAACTAGCGCCGAACGCACGGCACCTCCGCGTTCAACACACGTACGGCTTGATGACGCCTTCACCTCCTCGATCCAGCGAGCGATGGTGAAGTAGTGGTTGAGTTCCAGCAGCACGACGGCGTGGTGATGGTGGTGAGGAACAATCTCTGCAGGGCTTCGCCAAGCGCTACGGAGATTATGACGGAGGAACTACAGGGTTAGGGTTGCCGCACACGGCTTGGGGAAATCTTGATGTGTTCCGGGTGCTAGCCCTGCCCCTCTATTTATATGTTGAGCCCTGGGGTCGAAACTTGGAGAAAGAGCCTCCTCAAAGTCGGTTTGGAACAAAAGGAAGAGTCCTTCTCGGATTCCAGTACCAAACGCCACGGTTCCCGGCGTCTGGCCCAGGGCCAGACGCCAGGGTTCCTGGCGTCTGGACCCTGCCCTCTGCAAAACTGCCTTTTGCTAACGCCCCGTGGGTCTCACCTCTTGGCCCAAACATATCGTCCAATATATCGATCTTTACCTCTCGGACATTCCGAGACTCCTCGTCATGTCCGTGATCTCATCCGGGACTCCGAACAACTTTCGGTCACCAACATAACAACTCAACTATACTTATATCGTCACCAAACGTTAAGTGTGTAGACCCTGCGGGTTCGAGAACTATGTAGACATGACCGAGACACCTCTATGGTCAATAACCAATAGCGGGACCTGGATGCCCATATTGGCTCCTACATATTCTACGAAGATCTTTATCGGTCGAACCTCTATGTCAAGGATTCAGTTAATCCCGTATGCTGTTCCCTTTGTTCTTCGGTATGTTACTTGCCCGAGATTCGATCGTCGGTATCTCTATACCTAGTTCAATCTCGTCACCGGCAAGTCTCTTTACTCGTTCCGTAATACAAGATCTCGTGGCTAACACTTTAGTCACATTGCTTGCAAGGCTCATTGTGATGTTGTATTACCGAGTGGGCCCTGAGATACCTCTCCGTCACACAGAGTAACAAATCCCAGTCTTGATCCATGCCAACCCAACAGACACCCTCGGAGATACCTGTAGAGCACCTTTATAGTCACCCAGTTACGTTGCGACGTTTGATACACACAAGGTACTCCTCCGATGTCAGGGAGTTGCATGATCTCATGGTCATAGGAACAGATACTTGACATGCAGAAAACAATAGCAATAAACTGACACGATCAAATGCTACGTTCTTAGTTTGGGTCTTGTCCATCACATCATTCTCCTAATGATGTGATCCCGTTATCAAATGACATCTCATGTCAATGGCTAGGAAACCTTAACCATCTTTGATCAACGAGCTAGTCAACTAGAGGCTTACTAGGGACACAGTGTTGTTTATGTACCCACACATGTATTTGAGTTTCCAATCAATACAATTATAGCATGGATAATAAACGATTATCATGAACAAGGAAATATAATAATAACCAATTTATTATTGCCTCTAGGGCATATTTCCAACAGTCTCCCACTTGCACTAGAGTCAATAATCTAGTTCACATCACTATGTGATTTACATTGTAATGAATCGAACACCCATGCAGTTCTGGTGTTGTTCATGTTTAGCCCTTGGAAGAGGTTTAGTCATCGGATCTGCAACATTTAGATCCGTGTGTACTTTGCAAATATTTATGTCGTCCTCCTTGATGTAATCGCGGATGGAATTGAAACGTCGCTTTATGTGTCTGGTCCTCTTGTGAAATCTTGGTTCCTTGGCTAGAGCAATGGCACCAGTATTATCACAAAACAGAGTCATTGGGTTAAGAGCACTAGGCACTACTCCAAGATCTGTCATGAACTCCTTCATCCAGACACCTTCCTTCGCCGCCTCCGAGGCAGCGATGTACTCCGCTTCGCATGTAGAATCTGCTACCACGTTTTGCTTGGAACTGCACCAGCTAACCGCACCCCCATTAAGAATAAACACGTATCCGGTTTGAGACTTAGAGTCATCCGGATCAGTGTCAAAGCTTGCATCGACGTAACCCTTTACGACGAGCTCTTGATCACCTCCATAAACGAGAAACATATCCTTAGTCCTTTTCAGGTACTTCAGGATATTCTTGACCGCCGTCCAGTGTTCCATTCCTGGATCACTTTGAAACCTTCCGACCATACTTATGGCAAGGCTGACATCGGGTCTTGTGCACAGCATTGCATACATGATAGAGCCTATGGCCGAAGCATAGGGGATGACACTCATCTTTTCTCTATCTTCTGCAGTCACTGGGCATTGAGTCTTACTCAACTTCACACCTTGCAATACAGGCAAGAACCCCTTCTTGGACTGATCCATTTTGAACTTCTTCAAAACTTTGTCAAGGTATGTGCTTTGTGAAAGTCCTATCAAGCATCTCGATCTATCTCTATAGATCTTGATGCCTAATATGAAAGCAGCTTCTCCTAGGTCCTTCATTGAAAAACTCTTGTTCAAATATTCCTTTACGCTTTCCAGCATTTCTATATTGTTTCCAATCAGTAATATGTCATCCACATATAATATTAGAAACGCTATAGAGCTCCCACTCACTTTCTTGTAAATACAAGCTTCTCCGTAAACTTGTATAAACTCGAACGCTTTGATCACCTCATCAAAACGAAGATTCCAACTCCGAGATGCTTGCACCAGTCCATAAATGGATCGCTGGAGTTTGCAAACTTTGTCAGCATTCTCTGGATCGACAAAACCTTCTGGTTGCATCATATACAACTCTTCCTTAAGGTAACCGTTAAGGAACGCTGTTTTGACATCCATCTGCCAAATTTCATAATCAAAAAAGGCAGCTATTGCTAACATGATTCTGACGGACTTAAGCATCGCTACGGGTGAGAAGGTCTCATCGTAGTCAACTCCTTGAACTTGTGAAAAACCCTTTGCCACAAGTCAAGCTTTATAGACGGTGACATTACCGTCCGCGTCCGTCTTCCCCTTAAAGATCCATTTGTTCTGAATGGCCTTACGCCCTTCAGGTAATACTTCCAAAGTCCATACTTTGTTTTCATACATGGATCCCATCTCGGATTTCATGGCCTCTAACCACATCTCGGAATCCGGGCCCATCATCGCTTCTCCATAGCTCGTAGGTTCATCGTTGTCTAACAACATGACCTCTAAGACAGGGTTGCCGTACCACTCAGGAGCAGTACGCGTCCTTGTCGACCTACGAGGTTCGATAGTAACTTGATCCAAAGCTTCATGATCATCATCATTAACTTCCTCTTCAGCTAATGTAGGCTCCATAGAAACAACTTTCTGCACTGCGCTACTCTCAGGTTGAAGTAAAGGTTCAACAACCTCATCAAGTTCTATCTTCCTCCCACTCAATTCTTTCGAGAGAAACTCTTTCTCAAGAAATGTTCCGTTTTTAGCGACAAACACTTTGCCTTCGGATCTGAGGTAGAAGGTATACCCAACTGTCTCTTTTGGGTATCCTATGAAGACGCATTTCTCCGCTTTGGGTTCCAGCTTTTCAGGCTGAAGCTTTTTGACATAAGCATCACATCCCCAAACTTAAGAAACGACAGTTTTGGCTTCTTGCCAAACCAAAGTTCATATGGCGTCGTCTCAATGGATTTCGATGGTGCCCTATTTAAAGTGAATGCAGCTGTCTCTAATGCATAACCCCAAAACGATAGTGGCAAATCGGCAAGAGACATCATAGATCGCACCATATCCAATAAAGTTCGATTACGACGTTCGGACACACCATTACGCTGTGGTGTTCCAGGCGGTGTCAGTTGTGAAACAATTCCACATTGTCTTAAGTGACTGCCAAACTCATAACTCAGATATTCTCCTCCTCGATCAGATCGTAGGAATTTAATCTTCTTGTTACGATGATTCTCAACTTCACTCTGAAATTGTTTGAACTTTTCAAATGTTTCAGACTTATGTTTCATTAAGTAAATATACCCATATCTACTTAAGTCATCAGTGAAGGTGAGAAAGTAACGATAACCACCGCGCGCCTCAATACTCATCGGACCACACACATCAGTATGTATGATTTCCAATAAGTCACTTGCCCGTTCCATTGTTCCAGAGAACGGCGTTTTAGTCATCTTGCCCATGAGGCATGGCTCACATGTGTCAAGTGATTCAAAATCAAGTGACTCCAAAAGTCCATCAGCATGGAGCTTCTTCATGCGTTTTACACCAATATGACCTAAACGGTAGTGCCACAAGAAAGTGGTATTATCATTATCAATTCTACATCTTTTGGCATCAATGTTATGAACATGTGTATCATTACTATCGAGATTCAATAAGAATAAACCCCTCACATTGGGTGCATGACCATAAAAGATATTACTCATATAAATAGAACAACCATTATTCTCTGATTTAAATGAGTAACCATTTCGCAATAAACAAGATCCAGATATAATGTTCATGCTTAACGCAGGCACCAAATAACACTTATTTAGGTTCATCACTAATCCCGACGGTAATCGAAGAGCGAGCGTGCCGACGGCGATCACATCAACCTTGGAACCATTTCCCACGCGCATCGTCACTTCGTCCTTTGCCAGCCTCCGTATATTCCGCAGTTCCTGTTTTGAGTTGCAAATATGAGCAACCGCACCGGTATCAAATACCCAGGCACTACAACGAGGGTTGGTAAGGTACACATCAATAACATGTATATCATATATACCTTGTTTGTTGTTGGCCGCCTTCTTGTCAGCCAAATACTTGGGGCAGTTCCGCTTCCAGTGTCCAGTTCCCTTGCAATGAAAACACACAGTTTCTGGTTTGGGTCTAGCCTTGGGTTTCTTCACGAGAGGAGCAACTGTTTTGCCACTCTTCTTGGAGTTACCCTTCTTACCCTTGCCATTTTTCTTGAAACTAGTGGTTTTATTGACCATCAACACTTGATGCTCCTTCTGAATTTCAGACTCAGCGGCTTTCAGCATCGCAAACAGCTCGGCGACTGACTTGTTCATCCCGTGCATGTTATAGTTCAACACGAAACTCTTGTAGCTAGGTGGCAATGATTGAAGAACTCTGTCAGTGATAGCCTCTGGCGGAAGGGGCATCCCCAATTCAGCCAGACGGGTGGAGTACCCAGACATTCTGAGCACGTGATCACTGATAGACCAGTTCTCCTCCATCTTGCAAGCATAGAACTTATCGGAGATCTCATATCTCTCGATCCGGGCATTCTTCTGAAAGATAAACTTCAACTCCTGGAACATCTCATATGCTCCATGACATTCAAAACGTCTTTGAAGTCCCGGTTCTAAGCCATACAACATTGCACATTGAACTATTGAGTAATCATCAGAACGAGCCTGCCAGGCGTTCACAACGTCTAGAGACTCAACTGGAGCGGGTGGATCACCAAGCGGTGCATCAAGGACATAAGCTTTCTGGGAAGCCGTAAGGATAATCCTTAGATTACGGGCCCAGTCCACAAAGTTACTTCCATCATCTTTCAACTTAGCTTTCTCTAGGAACGCATTAAAATTCAGGGGTGCTACTGCGCGAGCCATGATCTACAACATAAATATAGCAAAGACAACTTAGACTATTGTTCTAGATAATGAGTTTAGTTAATCATATTACTTAAAAACTCCCACTCAAATTGACATCCCTCCGGTCATTCGAGTGTAACATGATCCAAATCCACCAACTCAAGTCCGATCATCACGTGAGTTGAGGTGGTTTCAATGGTGACCATCTTCATGTTGATCATATCTACTATATGACTCATGTTCGACCTTTCGGTCTCTTGTGTTCCGAGGCCATGTCTGTACATGCTAGGCTCGTCAAGTTTAACCCAAGCGTTCTGCGTGTGCAACATGGCTTGCACCCGTTGTATGTGAACGTGGAGTCTATCACACCCGATCATCACGGCGTGTCTCGAAACGACGAACTTTCGCAACGGTGCACACTCGGGGAGAACACAATTTATCTTGAAATTTAAGTGAGGGATCACCTTATAATGCTACCGTCTTCCTAAGCAAAATAAGATGCATAAAAGGATTAACATCACATGCAAATCATAAGTGACATGATATGGCCATGAACTTGTGCTTTTGATCTCCATCTCCAAAGCACCGGCATGATCTCCATCGTCACCGGCATGACACCATGATCTCCATCATCTTGATCTCCATCAACGTGTCGCCATAAGGTTGTCGCGCCGACTGTTGCTTCCACGACTATTGCTAACGTTTAGCGATAAAGTAAAGCATTACATAGCGCTTAATGATTGACACGCAGGTCATACAATAATTAAAGACAACTCTATGGCTCCTGCCAGTTGCCGTACTCATCGACATGCAAGTCGTGATATTCTATACAACACATGATCATCTCATACATCACATATATCTCATCATGTAATTGGCCATATCATATCACATCATACCCTGCAAAAACAAGTTAGACGTCCTCTAATTGTTGTTGCAAATTTTACGTGGCTGCTACGGGTTTGCAAGAACCGTTCTTACCTACGCAAAACCACAACGTGGTGTAGTGATTGCTTTTTGATCTTCTAAAAGAACCCTCTTCATTGAAATCGATTCAACTAAAGTGAGAGAGACAGACACCCGCTAGCCATCTTTATGCAACGAAGTTACATGTCAGTTGAAGGAACCTGTCTCGCGTAAGTGTACGCGTAATGTCGGTCCGGGCCGCTTCATCTCACAGTACCGCCGAATCAAATATCAACTAGTAACGGCAAGCAATATGTATACACCCACGCCCACAACTCGTTTGTGTTCTACTCAAGATCTCATCTACGCATAGACCTGGCTCTGATACCACTGTTGGGGAACGTTGCATGGGAAACAAAAATTTTCCTACGCACACACAAGATCTATCCATGGTGATGAGCATCTACGAGAGGGAGAGTAAATCTACATACCCTTGTAGACCGCTAAGCGGAAGCGTTTAAGAAACGCGGTTGATGTAGTCGAACGTCTCCGCGATCCAAATCGCAAGTCGTCCCTCGATCCGATCACGAACTAGCGCCGAACGCACGGCACCTCCGCGTTCAACACACGTACGGCTTGATGACGCCTTCACCTCCTCGATCCAGCGAGCGATGGTGAAGTAGTGGTTGAGTTCCAGCAGCACGACGGCGTGGTGATGGTGGTGAGGAACAATCTCTGCAGGGCTTCGCCAAGCGCTACGGAGATTATGACGGAGGAACTACAGGGTTAGGGTTGCCGCACACGGCTTGGGGAAATCTTGATGTGTTCCGGGTGCTAGCCCTGCCCCTCTATTTATATGTTGAGCCCTGGGGTCGAAACTTGGAGAAAGAGCCTCCTCAAAGTCGGTTTGGAACAAAAGGAAGAGTCCTTCTCGGATTCCAGTACCAAACGCCACGGTTCCCGGCGTCTGGCCCAGACGCCATGGGCCTCGGCGTCTGGCCCAGGGCCAGACGCCAGGGTTCCTGGCGTCTGGACCCTGCCCTCTGCAAAACTGCCTTTTGCTAACGCCCCGTGGGTCTCACCTCTTGGCCCAAACATATCGTACAATATATCGATCTTTACCTCTCGGACATTCCGAGACTCCTCGTCATGTCCGTGATCTCATCTGGGACTCCGAACAACTTTCGGTCACCAACATAACAACTCAACTATACTTATATCGTCACCAAACGTTAAGTGTGTAGACCCTGCGGGTTCGAGAACTATGTAGACATGACCGAGACACCTCTACGGTCAATAACAAATAGCGGGACCTGGATGCCCATATTGGCTCCTACATATTCTACGAACATCTTTATCGGTCGAACCTCTATGTCAAGGATTCAGTTAATCCCGTATGCTGTTCCCTTTGTTCTTCGGTATGTTACTTGCCCGAGATTCGATCGTCGGTATCTCTATACCTAGTTCAATCTCGTCACCGGCAAGTCTCTTTACTCGTTCCGTAATACAAGATCTCGTGGCTAACACTTTAGTCACATTGCTTGCAAGGCTCATTGTGATGTTGTATTACCGAGTGGGCCCTGAGATACCTCTCCGTCACACAGAGTAACAAATCCCAGTCTTGATCCATGCCAACCCAACAGACACCCTCGGAGATACCTGTAGAGCACCTTTATAGTCACCCAGTTACGTTGCGACGTTTGATACACACAAGGTACTCCTCCGATGTCAGGGAGTTGCATGATCTCATGGTCATAGGAACAGATACTTGACATGCAGAAAACAATAGCAATAAACTGACACGATCAAATGCTACGTTCTTAGTTTGGGTCTTGTCCATCACATCATTCTCCTAATGATGTGATCCCGTTATCAAATGACATCTCATGTCAATGGCTAGGAAACCTTAACCATCTTTGATCAACGAGCTAGTCAACTAGAGGCTTACTAGGGACACAGTGTTGTTTATGTACCCACACATGTATTTGAGTTTCCAATCAATACAATTATAGCATGGATAATAAACGATTATCATGAACAAGGAAATATAATAATAACCAATTTATTATTGCCTCTAGGGCATATTTCCAACAGCAGTAGTGGTTCTGACCATGCTGACCTCATTTGAAACTCCATTCCCGTGCCTCGTCTATTCTTCAACAAGGTTAAAGCACCTGCCATCCGCACATCAACGATCTAGTTCAGCTTCTATTCTGTTCTACCTTCGAGTATTACCCTCTGGTATCTTGAGGATATCGTACCATTGCATTACATCTTATGAAGCTTTGATAAGGTGATACCTTTCCGCATCATAGTAATTCCACGGGTTCTAGTTTGTTGTCAACCGAGAACACCGATAAGTGAATCAAATCCACCCTGTAACACATTGACCTTCTGCTTCCCCATTTCTTCTGCTTGATCATGTTATTGATCAATTACGTCTTCCTGAAACCTTTCGATAAATTGTGTTGTGATCATTGTCAACATCTTTGACATATCCCAAGTTATGAATTTAATTCATAATACTTCCTTTTACCTAAATGGTGATCCACTTGCTATCCTGTCATGGATATCATGCTCCGCTTTCCTTGAGAGAGATATACTCTTGATACTTGTGGATAAACACATTTTCCTTTTCATTGGTCTATTTAATCTGATAAACACATTTTCCTTTCCATTCGTCTATTTAACCTTTCTTCTGGACTATATTATCTGAGCAGTGATAATTCCCTGCTTATACAAACATCTCGGTGTACAACTCTGTCAGTATGACCCTGTTACTATTGTTGATGACATTCTGGTAACCACCGATGGACGAGAACTCTGCCTATTGGTCCGCCTCGTTTTAACGAGCAGGAAAATGGTTCTCTTCATCCCTTGCCCTTGGTACCGACGTTGTTGCCGACATAGCTGACAGATTGCCCTCTGACATGCCTTGCTATCGTGACCATGCAAGATGTCACCGCCCTTCCTACTCTTAATCCACACTAACCATAGTTCCACAGGATCAAAACCTGACTCTCCTATACATCATTATTTCCAAAGTTATTCCTCGTGCTTGGCTCCAAATGTAATTCACGAGCCACCTTACTAGGGATGATCTATTTTTGTATCAGATGCAACATTATTCTCCGTTTCTCTGAACCCCCTTTCACACTCTGTTTCAGGCATCGAACGGGTGTCTATCCGCTTGAAACTTCCTATTGAATCTTCTTACTTTGCTCTTGATGTTTTACTTAAGTTTCAATTCGAGAGATACTTCCTGCCACATCCCCTGAGTTGTCCCCCAGATAATCGACCTTGCAAAGGTCCGTTCTCCCAATGATACTCCTTACTCTACCCTTTAAATCTCAGGACAAGATTTCTTGTAGTGGAGGAGAATTGTAACACCCCTGAATAATGAGCCACAGTGATCTTCAAATTAGTGCTAAGCTAATTTGTTTTGCAAAGAATGATCACAGTGGATTCATATCTCATTTCAAATTCCTTCTCTGAATTCAATTCAAATCATAAGTGATATTTGAAGTTGCTCAAAAATTGCTACAAAAATGTTCATCATTTAGCAAATATTCCCAAACAATTTATTGTTTAGGAAAACAACATCACCACCATGCTAAAATGAGCATTAGCATTTAAAATAGTGCTATTCCAGCAATTTAAAATGCAAATTCATTTATGAAAATTCCAAATGGATTCAATCTATTCCCAAACTTTTGTGGCAGTGCCTGAAAATGCAAAGTATTTAATGGGCCAAGTTCCACATTTTTCTAAAATGATTTGGTAGCCAAAATAAATCCCTAACCCTCTCTGTTTATTAATTAAATGGAAAAACAGAGAAAAACAAAACGGGAAAAAACTTACCTGGCTTACCCGGCGCTGGCCCGACCGGCCCAGCCCACCAGCGGCCTCCTCCCACCTGCTCCCCTCTGCGTGTAACCGCCGCCATGGCCGAGCTCGCGCTCCTCCGGTCACTGCTCGCCATCGCGACGAGGCAGGTAGCTGGGAGGATAAGGGTGACCTCCCTCCCTTCCCCTTGGATGCCTCGCCACTCCTCCTCCTCTCTCCAGCGCTCGCCCACTCTTCTCCCCTCTCTCCCAAGCGCTCCCGCCGCCGTGCCCGTTGTGGATCCACGGCCACAGGCGTCTCCGCGCCCGAAGCTCGTGTCCATGGGCCCCGCCTCGCTCGGCTACAACGGCTGGAGCCATCCATTCGATCCGGGGCGCACCGCAGCTGCCGGGTCGACCTCGCCATCTTCTCCGGCCGCCGTCACTGCATCGCCGCGATCCGCCTCTCCTCTGCGCTCCTAAGCTAACGCCGGCCACCGTGAGCCTCTTCGGTGAGCTCCACTCCTCCTTCCTCCTTCTGCTGCTCATCTCCGAGCCTGAACGGAGCCGCCGCTGTTCCGATGCTCCGGTTGCCGCCGACGCCGGAGAACTGCTCAATGCAGAGCCGCCCGAGACTTTCCGCCTTGCCCGTCATGCTCCTGGCGCTCGCAGAAGGCCGCCTAGCTGCGTAGCTCGCTCGAAAACGACCCAAAGCCGCGCGCCCGAGCTCGACCGAAATGC
Organism: Elymus sibiricus; assembly: GCA_039707655.1. Classification (NCBI taxonomy): domain Eukaryota; kingdom Viridiplantae; phylum Streptophyta; class Magnoliopsida; order Poales; family Poaceae; genus Elymus; species Elymus sibiricus. The sequence continues at coordinate 14,992,955 of CM077668.1, read as the reverse complement.
CACGGCCGCTGACCTCGACACCGGTGACGACTCCGGCCATCCCACGGGCAGCCACCACCAACACTAGATGCGCGCGAGCCTCACGAAGCTGTAGGTGCAGACCGCGTTCGAAATGGACCACCGTACGCGAAATCCGAGCGTCTCCGGCGAAGATCCGCCGCTGGAGAGCTCGCCGGAGTTATTCCGGCGACGCCGCTGACCTGGCCGCCAGCGTGGCACGGCCTGGGGCCCACCTGGGTCACTGCCAGTGGGCCCCCTAGCCGCCGTTGACCGCGTTGACCGTGGTCAACGCGCACTGTTTCCCCCTGCCACTGACATGTGGGGCCCGTGCGCCTAATTACTGTTTACTGTTAATTAGTTAACTTTGTTAGATTAGTTAGTCACTGACATCGGGTCCCACCTAGCTAATTAACTCTGTTAGTTAATTTAGTTAGTCTCTGTGTATGACAGGTGGGCCCCACCTGTCAGTTTCACTGGTCAGCGTGGTCAATGTTGACTACTGAGTCAGTAGTTGACTGGGCCCACATGTCAGCCTCTGTGGCTAGACAGTCACTGGGTGCAAATAGTTTTTCTGGATTATTTTCGCAATAATTAGTTCCAGGAATTTCAGAAAATAGTTTAAAACTTTGAAAATTCATAGAAATTCAACCGTAGCTCGGATCGAAAAGTTTTCAACATGAAAGTTGATCAGAAAAACGAGATGAATCCGAATATGTGGTCAAAATGCTTGACCATCACTCCTAACTATCTGAACATGGAACCTTCCCCTCCGGTTTAGTATACCGAGAACTGCCTAAACGCCGGGAAAATATCCCAGATATTTTCCCGCTTCGTCTGCGACGTGTAGCACTGCATTAGGTCACCACCAGCACTGCATTTTCCCATGCCATGCATTGTGTTACATCTGTTTGCCTTTATTTATTGTTTCTTCCCCCCTCTTCTTATCCGGTAGACCCCGAGACCGACGCAGCTCCGGAGTCCGACTACACCGTTGACGACCCCTCCTTTGCCGCAGAGCTTTCAGGCAAGCAACCCCCCCTTGAGCATGCCTATATCACCTATTCCTTCTCCCTCCTGCTTGCATTAGAATTTGCTACTGCTTTGATTGATCATATTCTGATGCATAGCCTGTTTTTGTAAACTGCTATTGGTGCCTTACCTGATATCCTAAATCATAGTGTAGCTTGGTAGTGAACCATCTGTGGCCCCTCTTCCTTGTCTTAGTTGCCCCGCTTAGTTTCCAGTGCCCCGATCGATGTGATCGACGGGCAGCGACCATCACATCACCGCACACCCCCTAAGTTGCTCGACTCCGCAGAGCTACCATCGAGTGCCGAGGGTGGTACCTCTTATCTCACTCCCGATGTTGCCTCTGTAGTACAGCTAGTCGGTTGTGGGTTATCGAGGGTGATTCCTCTTTCACCACCTCCGATGAAGCTTCTGTCGTGCAACCCCGCAAGTGTGAATGCCATCGAGGGTGATTCCTCCGGATTCACCTTGACGGATACATCTAGTGGGAATGCAACGAGGGTGATTCCTCGGATTCCTTCTTGATGTTGTGGACACATGGTTACCTTGACTTTACTGCTGATACTGATTAAAGTCGGGTCGGCCCCGAGGGGTACCCACGAGAGATGTGGTATCGGGTTGACCATGAGGGTACCCGAGAGATGAATACGTGGCACGGCCAGGAATTCTTAGCCCTTGCCGTAAGTCCACGAGACGGGGCGATGGGGTCACATGATCGTGAGTCTCTGCTCGTTTCCGTGAGCTCCCAACGCACTAATAGGTTAGGATATGTAATCTGAGTAGGCCTCTGGCCTTATCGCACTAACCACCATGCGGGAATAAGTATGGGCACTCGGCGTCGTATGTATCAGCCGAAGCTCTTCAGATGTCAGCAGTTGAGCGACGCGCGCCGGGTTGGACTGGGAAAGCCTGCACTTATATTTAGGGGCCTAGTTCTGCTCACCGGCCGCATTCGCAACGCGCAGGAGTGCAAAGGGCGATGGGCCCAAGACCCCTGAGTGCTTAGGATGTAAACCGACGTGCTGGCCTCTCTGTTGAGCCTAGGTAGGGCTACGACGTCTCAATCAGCCGAGGCCGGGCATGGACCTAGCAAGTGTGTCCGGCCAGAGTTAATCGAGCGTGTTGGGTAAGTTGGTGCACCCCTGCAGGGAAGTATATCTATTCGAATAGCCGTGTCCACGGTAACAGGACACTCGGAAAATATCCCGATCTTCTACAACTAGAAATGGTTTGAATATGTTAGCTCCGGAATCGCTTTCTCGCAGGGAGTCGAGGAAGGATCTCTGGGCATGGCTACTGTTATAGTTGTTGCTACTACTATATTTGTTGAGTACTAATCTGCACTCTTCTAATGCTGCAAGACACTGAAGATGCTAGTCTTCGATAGGCTAGGCCTTTCTCTCTATTCTGGCATTTCTGTAGTCCAGTCCACTGATACAGCCCTTCTTTGATACCGATGGATATTTAGAATACATCTGATGTATGTCTTGCGAGTACTTTGGATGAGTACTCACGGTTGCTTTGCTTCCCCTTTTTCCCCATACCCGATTGATGCGATCAGATGACGGAGCCCCGGAGCCAGCTGCCCCAGTCGACGACTACTACTACCCCTCTGGTGGAGAGTGCTACTACGTGGAGACCGCCGACGACAAGGAGTAGATAGCAGGCACCCAGGCAGGAGGCCTGCGCCTTTCGATCCAGTGTCCTTTTATTTGTGTTTAGAGTTGTGTTGTGATATCTTCAAGTGAGTCCTTAAGCTTGATCGTGTGCATTTGCGTGTATGATTAGTGCACGATTAAGTCGGGGGCGTCACACGTAACTGTATACTTGTATGCCTTAGAAGAGAAAATATAGAAATTAAGCAGTTGTGTTCTTATTCCCAATACATGACAGTAGGCCCTCAACGTGTGCAGAGGCGTAGTCAACTAACAGAGGTACAGAACCCTTTACATTACTATCAATTACTGATTTGATTATTGGTCCTACTATAAGACTTTCTGACTTTTTTCTGAGACAGATGTATACAGACGCGTTTTAATGTGTTTGTTCACTCATTTCAGTAGGTATGTAGTCCGTATTAAAATATCCAAAACATCTTAAAATAGTGAACGGTGGGAGTAAGTTGTTAGATGAATGTAATTCTGTCACTTTCAGGTGTGGCCGGGTAGAATTTTTTTTCCTTACTAGAAGAGCTAAGATTTCCATAGTTATTAACTAGATTTCTTCCTAGCACAACAACTGCAAACTGAGCCAGAGGTGTTGTGGTTGGCGCTACAGTTGGCTATTATAATTTCCTTCATATATACAAGATTTCACTCGTTTAAACCAATTGAACCATCTAGTCAAGGTGGTTAGGATACTCGGCTCTCAACTGAGAGTCCCGACGATGTCCTTGTCACCAAAGTTTTGCTCACTGGTGTAGTCGTCTTGTGGACAATGTCAGTGTTGAGGGCCGTGTTCTCCACGTGGACGGCCGCGCTGCTGCATGAACAAAAATGATATAAGCTTGGTCGCGTGGTTCAAACAGTTGAGTTTGTGTCCATCCCTAAGCCAATGATGGTACTTGTACAAAGGAAAGGCTATTGGTTGGACCACATGCGCCAACATGAGTGTTTTTAAGGTGTTCCATCAGAGTGACCACAGTATAGGCAGCAAAAATCGCAAAAAAAGATGGGTAGGGAGGACCTGTGGGACTCCACGTTTTACTCCTGGTCCACCCGTGCCTCAGGAGATATCATTGACAAGGTATTGGAACTAGTGTCGCAACAACTAAAGGTGACCAGATTGACACCACGGGATCACGAGGACGGAATGCGCTAAGGAGACACATACACTCTATGGAGGTGGACCTGGCACGGAGCGTGGGATTGAAGCCAGATGAGAAATTGGATCTGGATGAGAGCATCCTCGTGTGGCACATCGCCACCCATGTCTACCTCATGTGGTACAGTGAAAAAATTAATCTGGAAACACAGACAACACAAAGAATATTGGGTCTTTCTAAAGCAACAAAGGCTGTTTGCAGTTACATGTTTTTTTTGCTGGCCGCCCATCCCTACACGCTGCCTTACACTGTTACTCGACAGCGGTATGTCCAGTTGTACCATGATTCCATCAATCATCATCTGAGAGGCTTCTACGCCTATGAACTGCTCGAAGCCATATTGGACCAGAAGGATGCTTTGATCGAAAGATTTCCACTTGAACCAAACCATGCTAGAGACATTATTAGTGTCTCCAAGCAGAAGAAGTGCTCAGCCGTCGGCCAATAGTACGGGCACCGAAGGAAGTGCTTAGTATTTGATCAATACTACACTTGACAGAGGATGTCAGCTTGCCGCAAAGCTGATCCACACAGCGGAAACATATACGGATGTTGTTGGCATCCTGGAGATGATCTTTGAAGTGTGGGTGGAGATGCATGATGTGCTACACAACCTACTGGTGCAATGAGAAATATCATGCTAAAAACCTGACAAACGGTGGTGAGCTCATGACCACCGTTGCTCATGATAGTATACATGTCAAATGGTTTTATTAACATAAAGAAGAGGGGTGTGGCTAGCTCTTCTTCGGTTTAATTGGACCAGAGTATTTGTGTATCTTTATTGTTAATCAGAGTGAAATTATCACTTGATCACGTTTTGCCCGCATTTATATTGATGGTGTACACATGTGTCATTTGACAAGTACGAACGTGTTGCCAAATTGGATTGGGATGCACACGTCTTATCTATCTATTGCGTAAAAGAGATATATATCTAAAACGGTATTGATGTATTGTAAACATGTGTGGATATGTAACTATTCGGTCTAAAGATGTAAAATTTCCCCATTTGACTTCCGGTCTTTTTATCAAAATTTCTTGAATATTTCTGATTTGCAACAGTATTGTACAGATCCGGAATCATTGTTATCAGAAATCTTTCTTACAGATTCACGCTTTCATGTTAATTGTTCTTTATTCTCCCCCGACTCATTCTCTGGGAAATTGTCAGCTCCCTACCTGCTGACATGGCTGCTGGTGCAACACCTAGAACGAGGATAGAATTCCTTATTTAACGCTGTATAAAATTTTAGTACCCTATTTGACACTAAAAAATTATTTCTTCCATTTCTAACACATGTTAGATTTAATTTTGATATTTTGTATCTGCATTTTCGTTTTTAGTTCTGCATGAAGTAGCGTGTCAGTATAGTGTGTGCAGAAGTACGTGGTGGTGGTTTCAGCCAAGAAAAATAATGCATGGCGAGAGGCCGATGTGCCGCGCGAAGCGGTGCTGCATGCTAATCTTGAGCCAACGTGCTGCACAAGTGATCTGGCCGGACGCTGCATGAGTTGTTGAGAACGGGCAAGTGGCTACTGGTTTGTTAGAGTGCATGCATGGTCATGCTGTTAGGGTGTGTTTGGTATGGGGACGAAGTGGAATGAAATGTCATGGTTCCGTTCCACTGTAATGGGTCGGTTCCGTTCCTGTGTTTGGTTGGGATATTTGATGGAATGGAATGGTTACGTTTCAGTGTTTGGTTTGAGGGATAGAATGGAATGAATTCAGTTCAAAACATCTCTTGTCTCTTGTATAAAAATGATGAGGCTGCCTTTCATATGCATATTTATATATACAATATGACAAGTATAAAATCTTTGCATTTCTGGAAACATAATATTGAAATTTACCGTAGCATTTATATCGAATTTTGGTATACTTTCAATTGAATATTTAAATTGAATTGTTTCCTATTGAGAGGAATTGTTTCCTATTGAGAGGACATAGACAGGGGTAAAAAATCATCAATGGGCACACAATCAAGGAAATTTTGCTCAAAGTTTTTTGACTACTTACATTAGATTGGATTTCAATCACGAGAAATTACTCACAGATGACCTCGAGATAGTAGCACAGCATAGCTCATAGATGAAGCACATCAACGCTCTTGCTGCTCATAGATGGAGCCCATGTCCTGCTGTGGATCCGCGAGGGGTTGGCCACCGCCTCAAAAGCAGGCCCGGTCGCCGCCGCCTCATCAGATCAGGTCGCCGCCGTCCCTGGCACATCAAGTCGCCGCCGTCTCCTAGCAGATCAGGACGTCGCCGCCCATCCAATAGAGCAGGTCGCCGCCGCCCTGCTGTGGATCCGGTGGCCTGGTCGTCGCCGCCCTACTGTGGATCCACTGGCCTGGTTGCCGCTGCTCGTCCGCCGGACTTGGAGAGACGAGCGTGGAGGAGCGACGGGAGACGAGAGGGATTGGGGGAGACGAAGAGTGCGTCGGGTGGGAGGTGGAGTGAGCGAGAGACCGTTCCGCGTCGTTCCACCAAATTAGAGAAACGAGTGCGTTCCGGATATTGGCGGAATATTTTCTTTCGGAGAACGAGTGGGTTCCGGTCCGTTCCCAGTCCAAACGCGAGAACGTCGCCCAGGGACGTGTGCGACCCGTGCCATTCCATTCGATGACTGAAACCAAACAGACCCTTAGTGGCCAGAGTGTTATGGCCAAGTTAGTGCGTGTGTGTGTATAGAAGATGTATGCATACTTGCTTTGAGCTAAGAGAAATAGTGAGAAGAAAAGCCGTGAGCTGTCCCCATGTTCCTCGGTGACGCGGGGAGGAATTTATTGGTGCTGATTTTTGGTGGCAGCATCACTGGCAGTAGCTGGGTGTTGTGGATGACCCATGGGCACACGTCGAGCTCGCGAAATAGCGGCGACACCCGCGGAGTTGTGAGGAGCAGCGTTGTTGTTGACGCGGGGTGCAATCTGCAACCCGTCCAGACGTGACAATATGTCCTGTAGATGTGTGTTGGCAACACCTTGTGCATCCTCTATGGCCCTGAGCCTCTTTTCTGCCACAATCTGAGCACCCTCAAATTGGGCGAGGCGCTCGCTGGTGACCTTCACATCCTCGGTGAGGCCCTCAAGTGTGACTTGATTCTCTGCCATTGTTAGCGAAACAGAAAAAAAATAAACAGTGTATAATCCCTATCAACTAGTAGGACTTGGTGGAGAAAAAATCGCTCACACTCAAGCTTAGTATCAAATTCTTACTTGATCTTACCAATGCAACAGGTGGTGATCGGCGCGTTGGTGTTGGCTTCAACTACCGATAAAGATTGGATGGAGCGATAACCAGGAATCAGTAGAGCCGGGACCTGTACTTATTGGCAGGAAAAAGTGTAGCTTGGCAAAGGCTTCTCAACTCACAATATGAGTGGCACAATGTAGCAAAAAGCAATGCAAGTTGAATAATTATTCAAACTCCTAAGTAGTGCTGGCAGTCGACTAGTAAGAGATAAAATAATCTAAGCCAGATACTGAATCAAATGAGTGGAATGTGTCGAGTAAAATATATAGCAGTGTGAAGTAGCGGAAGACACGCCGAGTGTATAACAAAGCTCGAAACCGATGATAGATGGTGCAGCGATGAAGTAGCAGCAAAAATAGTGTCCCGAATAGCAGAAGGCAAAAATTAGTCCAAAACAGTGCTAGACGGCTCGATGTTGTTATTGATTTTTTTTCTACTTTCCCTTTTCTTTTCTATTATTTTTCTTTTTCCTCTGGTTTTTTTTTTTCAAGCCGGTAACAAGCAAGAAGTCACGTACACGAAGACTAACAAGGAAGGAACTTGTGTTCCCTTAGAGCTTCAAAAGCAAACTGCAAGGCACAACTCGCGGTGATGGGTGATGGAACATGTGCTGATAGCGGTGGCAGTAATCAAGTAGTGATGGGACCTGATGGAATCAGGATGTTGGCTAGCGGCAGGTGGATGGGACGTGCGCGTGGCAGATGCAGCGAGCTCAAGCGCGTGTGCTGAAAACAAACACACACACAAAAATGCGGCGGACTACGCGATGAAAAAAAAACTGATGAACACAAAACTTGACAGATGAGTTACTTGGTACGCGGCGGCGGATCGATCGGTGTGATGGGCACGTAAGTGATGAAGATTTGTTCTCTTTGTTGGATTAACAACCAACGGCGGCAGGAACGATTAGGTGGACAAAATAGGTTCGATCTAGATAATTTTTCTTTCAGACTAATCTAAACCAGCACTAGTATTAGATGAATGTAACACCCCTATGTAATGAGCTACAGTGATCCATAATGATTATGCTAAGTCATCTTGAATCACAATGCTTGATTATATTGGATTAATATCTCATTTCAAATTTCATCACTGAATTCAATTCAAATTATAAGTGAAATTTGAACTTGCATAAAAAATGCTGCAAAATAGTTCATCATTTAGCAAATATACCATAACAATTATTTGTTAAAAAAAACAACATCACTTATTTGCTAAAATGGATTATAGCAATTAAATCAGTGTCATTTCAGCATTTTAAAATGCCATTTCATTTATGAAAAATTCAAATGAATTCAAACTTTGCCCAAACTTTTTGTGGCAATGTCAAATATTGCATAGTATGGATGTGGCCAACCCCCTATTTTACTAAAGCCATTTGGCAGCTCAAAATAATTGCTAACCTTCTCTGTAAAAAGAAAACAGAGAAAGAATTAAAGAAAAGGGAAAGGGCACTGTTGACTGGGCCTAAGTGCACAGTGCACTGGCCCAGCCCACCTCTCTCTCTCTCCTACCGCCTCTCTCTCCGCGCGTGTCACCGCGCCCGTGGCCGCGCGCGCCGGCGAAACGGCGACACGGCGCTGCTACAGGCGCCGTCGAGGGGATAAGGACGCGCCCCTCGGCCTCGTCGACGCCCTCACCCACTTTCCCCCTCCTCTCTCTCCCTCTCTCGCCCGCATTTGAGCTCGCCCGAGCACATCCGTCGCCGTGGCCGCGTCGATCCCGCGGCCACCGGCCGCCTCTCGCCTCGCCACCGTGTCCACGAGCCTCACCGTCGTCCGCTACGCCGTCTGCACCAAGCCCCTGGAGCCGGGAGCCTCCGCTTCGCTGCATCGGCCTCGTCTTCTTCCTCTACGGTCGCCGGCGTTCGTCGTCGAATGCGACGCCGTCTGCTGCTCCCGAACCCCGACGAGCCTTTCTTGAGCTTCACGGTGAGATGGCGCCCATCTTCCCCCTGTTTTTCCCCTAGTTCCACGCCCGTTGCCGTCATTGCCGTAGCTCGCCTCCGCCGCCGTGCTCGTCGTCGTCACTACTGTCGTTGTCGTGCCCCGCTGAGCTCATGAACATGCTCAGGGGAGCTCACTGGTGCCGCCCGCGCCCTCCGTTAGGCCTCTCGAGCTCCGTAGCCACGCGCCCGACCTCGTCCGATTCCGGCCGCCGCCATCGCTGCTCGCCGCCGTCGATGTAGGCCATCTCCGACGACGCCACCACCGCAGTTCGACGCGGCTCGCTCCGCTTGTTCGAACGCCGCAAACCACGCCTCGTTTGGTGCCCCGTAGCCAATTTCCGACGCCGGCCGTGGCCCTCCGCCGCGTTTCGATGTCGTCGGCGTTTAAACGCTGGCTGCCGCCGACGTGGCTGGCCTGGGGCTGAAAGCACATTTGCTCCCTTGGTGGTTTTGGTAATTTAAGTCAACATACATGTTGTTGGACTAATGCCTTTATCTAGTGAATTTCAGACAAGGTCAACAATGGCATGGCAAGGACAAGAAGATGTGGAACCCTTCAAAATGCTAAGGACATGGATTGGCAAAAGCTCAAGACTCTACATTTTTTTAAGTGATCCAAGATCACATTGAGTCCATAGGAAAGCCAATACTATTAAAAGGGGATGAGGTGTTGCTTAATGATCTTTTTGCTCAAGTGCTTGGTGATATTGCTCCAAAAACCCTCAACCTACTTCTCCATCCAAATATGTTCAAAAACTACATTCCAACACGGTCCCACCGAAATTTCCTATCCGGAGCCACCGCGTTCATCTGGACTTAGCCACTGCCAAACCCTAACAAATCGGATCCACCGATATGGATCTCGGTCCCACCGAGATGGCCTTGCCAACTCTCTATTACTAGTTGCAATTATTTTGGTCCCACCGAGATTTGCAATCGGTACCACCGAGATGGCTTGCCAACTCTCTGTTGCCTTATTGCTTCACTTCGGTCCCACCGAGTTGATGCAATCGGTGCCACCGAGATGAGCTTTGCCGTAACCATTGCACATCGGTCCATCCGAGATGTTCCAGTTCGGTCCCACCGAGATTCCTAACATTCATATCTTTTACACAGGTCGGTGCCACCGAGATTTCTGATCGGTGCCACCGAGTTGGGTCAAAAGTGTGTAATGGTTGGATTTTGTGTGGAGGCTATATATACCCCTCCACCCCTTCTTCCTCAGTGAGGAGAGCCATCAGAACGTGCCTACATTTCCACCATACATTTTCTGAGAGAGAACCACCTACTCATGTCTTGAGATCAAGAGATTCCATTCCAACCATTTGAACCTTGATTTCTAGCCTTCCCAAGTTGCTTTCCACTCAAATCCTTCTTCCACCATAGCCAAATCTATGAAAGATAGTTGAGTGTTGGGGAGACTATCATTTGAAGCACAAGAGCAAGGAGTTCATCATCAACACACCGTCTATTAAATTTTGGAGAGTGGTGTCTCCTAGATTGGTTAGGTGTCACTTGGGAGCCTCTGACATGATGTGGAGTTGAACCAAGGAGTTTGTAAGGGCAAGGAGATCGCCTACTTCATGAAGATCTACCCCGAGTGAGGCTAGTCCTTCGTGGACATAAGCCATGGTGGAATAGGCAAGGTTGCTTCTTCGTGGACCCTTCGTGGGTCGAGCCCTCTGTGGACTCGCGCAACCGTTACCCTTCGTGAGTTGAAGCCTCAATCAACGTGGATGTACGATAGCACCACCTATCGGAACCACGCCAAAAACAACCGTGTCTTCATTGCGTTTGATCTTCCATACTCTACCCCTTTACTTTCCGTACACTTGCATGCTTTATTATTTCCGCTGCTCAATCTCTAGATATGCATGTGTAGGGAGTATTGGTGTTATCTTAACTTGTGCCAAAATCTGCCTAAGTTCCAACAGAAACTAAAAACTGCACATTTGGTTCGTTAAGTGTCTATTCACCCCCCCCCCCCTCTAGACCTATCTCCTCGACCCCACAATTGGTATCAGAGCTTTCGTCTCCATTGCTTTGGTTTAATCACCATTGGAGGGAGATGGATGTGTATACTTTGGGGAGTCTTAGACGTAGAGTGCCTATTCTCAATGGGGAGTATTACAATGTTTGGAAAAATGAGATGCTTGATATCTTTGATGAATTTAACTTGAGCAAGTATATTCATAATCCTTATGTGCCCCCTATTAATCCCTTGCATCCTACTCATGAAGAGGAAATTGACATGCTTTGTAATCTTAGAACCGTCAATCTTATCATTAGAGGATTACCTAAAATTGTGCTTCATTGTATGCAAAACTTTGGTTGTGCTTATACCCTATGGCATGATTTGGAAAAGCGATATCCCGATTACTCTTTAAAGAATCTTGATGAGACTCTTAATAAGACTATTGCTTTTCACAAGATGAGTCCTAATGATCCTAACTTTGATGATTGCTTGTTTGAGCTTCGTGATCTTATGCGTGCTAAAGGAGATGTTGGAACTATTAGTAACATTATCACGGAAGCCATTAGAATTCATAAACTTGAACCTTGTCATGATCATGAAACTAATGAATTCATTCCCCTAGGTGATGATCATATACATGTTGATGACGATGATGTTGAGCATGGCTATTATGATGAGGATGAAGAATTTGATATTCAATTTGAGAAGACCATGAGGAATCTTAGTCTTATGGCAAATCTTCGACATTACATGGCCGGAGGAAAACAGTGGATTCTTGATAGTGGATGTACCGATCACATGACCGGCGATAGAGACATATTTCATGAGCTTGCTAAAAATGATGGTCCACGCAACTATGTGACTTTTGGAGACAACTCCAAGGGTAAGGTACATGGCCTTGGTAAGTTGGCCGTATCCAATGATAGCTCAATTCAAAATGTTATGCTTGTTGAATCTCTTGGTTACAATCTTCTTTTCGTATCTAGACTAGCCGATTTTGGTTTCAATGTTCTATTTACCAAAGTAGATTGCCAAGTATTTCATCGAGATAATCATAATATGGTCTTTACCGGCATTCGTAGAGGTGATCTATACATTGTTGATTTCACTAAGAGAGCCCAACCTCGTACATATTTAATTGCTAAATCTTCTAAAGGTTGGTTATGGCATAGGAGACTTGGACATCTTGGCATGCGTAACCTTGATAAACTTGTTAAAGGAGATCACATTCTTGGTGTGAAAGATGTTATATTTGACAAGGATCGACTTTGTAGTGCTTGTCAACCAGGAAAACAAGTTGGAGTAAGCCATCCCGTGAAGAACATTATGACCACGAGGAGACCACTCGAGCTACTTCATATGGATCTTTTTGGTCCCAACTCCTATAAGAGTCTTGGTGGTAACTCTTTTGGTTTGGTCATTGTTGATGATTTTTTCAGATTTACGTGGGTGTTCTTTCTCGATGACAAATCGCAGGTACAAAAAATCTTCAAGAACTTCGCAAGAAAGGCCCAAAATCAATTTGAAGTGAAGATCAAGAAGGTTCGGAGTGACAATGGAACAGAGTTCAAGAACGCCAATGTGGACACCTTTCTCGGTTACGTACACACCTCAACAAAATGGAGTTGTTAAGAGGAAGAAACGGACTCTTATTGAGATGGCAAGAACAATGCTTGATGAATACAAGACGCCAAAACACTTTTGGGCAGAAGCAGTTGAAACAGTTTGTCATGCGACAAATCGACTCTACCTTCACAAACTTCTTGGAAAAACGGCGTATGAATTGCTCACCAGTAACAAAGCACAAGTTGGATACTTTCGAGTATTTGGCTCAAAATGTTAGATTCTTGATAAGCATCGTCGTTCAAAATTTGCTCCTAAATCTCATGAAGGTTTTCTACTTGGTTACGGATCGAACACTCACACTTACCGTGTCTACAACAACTTCACTCGAAAAGTTGAAGAGACGGTAGATGTGAAGTTTGATGAGACTAACGGCTCACAAGTCGAGCAATTGCCAATTGATGTAGGAGATCAAGAACCATCGAAAGCAATCCAAGACTTGTCCATTGGCAAGATTCACCCTGTGGAAGTAAAGGAGAGTACCTCGTCTACTCAAGTGGAAGCCCCAACTTCACGTCAAGGTGAACAACAAGTTGATATGGAGGCATCCACAAGTGGAACACGTCAAGACGATGGGAATGAGGAAGTGCAACAAGATGATCCACCTCAACCTCCTTCTCCACCTCCACAAGCGAACAACGACAACATCAACGAAGAAGAAGAAGATGACGATGAGGAAGCCTCACTACAACCCAAGCAAAAGCTACCTCGAGTTAGAGCAAGAATCGACAAGAATCATCCCGTCAAAAAAATACTTGGAGATATCCAATCAGGGAGAATCACTCACTCTAAATCTAGTTTAGCTAACTTTTGTGAGCATTACTCATTCATCTCTAGAGTTGAACCCTTGAAGGTAGAAGAAGCTCTCAAGGACCCCGATTGGGTGAATGCAATGCACGAGGAGCTACACAACTTTGAGAGGAACCAAGTTTGGACATTGGTTGAGAAGCCTAAAGATGGGCAAAACATCATTGGAACCAAATGGGTGTTTCGGAATAAGCAAGATGAAGATGGACAAGTTGTATGCAATAAGGCTCGTCTCGTAGCACAAGGTTACACACAAGTCGAAGGTATGGACTATGATGAGACCTATGCCCCCGTTGCAAGACTTGAGTCCATTCGCATTTTACTTGCTTATGCCAATCACCATGATATCACTCTTTACCAAACGGATATTAAAAGTGCTTTCTTAAATGGTGAAATTGAGGAGGAAGTGTATGTTAAACAACCTCCCGGCTTTGTTAATCCCAAGAAACCTAATCATGTTTACAAACTTCGTAAAGCTCTTTATGGTCTTAAACAAGACCCTAGAGCTTGGTACAAATGCTTGACAAAGTTTCTTCTTGAAAAAGGTTTTGAAATTGGGAAAATTGATTCAACTTTGTTCACTAAGAGGGCTAATGGAGAATTATTTGTATGCCAAATTTATGTTGATGACATTATCTTTGGATCTACTAACCCCTCTTTTAGTGAAAAGTTTGGAAGGTTGATGTCGGAAAAGTATGAGATGTCTATGATGTGTGAACTTAAATTCTTTCTTGGTTTGCAAATCAAGCAAACTAGGGAAGGTACCTTTGTTTCTCAAACAAAGTATGCCAAGGACTTATTCAAGAAGTTCAACATCCAAGAAAGTAAAGGTATGAAAACTCTAATGCCCACGAGTGGACATCTTTACTTGATCAAGGATGGCAAACCGGTTGATCAAAAGGTTTATCGATCTATGATTGGTTCATTGCTATATCTATGTGCCTCCCGTCCCGACATTATGCTAAGTGTGTACATGTGTGCACGATACCAAGCGGCACCAAAAGAGTGTCACCTTAAGGCCGTGAAAAGAATTGTGAGATACTTGTTACATACACCAAACTTTGGCATATGGTATCCCAAAGGATCTTCTTTTAATCTTGTTGGCTATTCCGATTCGGATTATGCCGGAGACAAGATTGATAGGAAATCCACCTCGGGTACATGTCAATTTCTTGGTAGATCTCTTGTGTCTTGGTCCTCCAAGAAACAAAACTCGGTGTCTCTATCTACCGCCGAAGCGGAATACATTGCCACGGGATCATGTTGTGCTCAATTACTATGGATGACACAAACTCTTAAAGACTATGGTGTGCATGTGAGACATGTACCACTACTATGTGACAATGAGAGTGCTATTAAGATTGCACACAATCCCGTGCAACATTCTCGAACTAAGCATATTGAGATTCGTCACCACTTCATTCGAGATTATGTTGAGAAAGGTGACATTGACCTTAAACATGTTCGTACCGACAAGCAATTGGCATATATCTTCACCAAACCTCTTGAAGAGAAGGTGTTTTGTCACTTGAGAAGTGAGTTGAACATCATTGATGCTTCAAACATGAACTAGAGGTTCATGTGGATGCATACAAGGGCATGAGCATTCTTGACTAATCCATGATACTTCCATGATCATTTTATATCTTGGACATTTTGCTCCCTTGTATTGTATCTAACCTTTTGTAGGTACTTGGACAAACCTCATGTCACAAGATTGCATCTCACTCTTATCATAAGAAATCTTGTATAACCCAAGTATCAACAATCCTTGGTGGAACAAGGAACAAGACAACCTAAACATATCCTTTGACAACCTTTGAGTTATGCTTCATTCTTGTCATTTTGGATATACATGTTGTTCCTTGCAAATCTAACCCATGTAGGAAGATGAACTACAAATGATAGGATAGCTCCAAACTTCAACTCATGAGCATCCACTTCAAGTTCAACTACATGATGGACATCACCACCAAATCCCAATGTAAGTTCTCACATCTTAGAGAAGCTTTACTCAAAGACATGAGAAAAAGCAACTCAACAAGATGTGAATACATTGAAATGCTTAAAGGAAAAATGGCAACCCCATTTTGAGCTTAAACGATGAGTATGACCTATGATCAAGTGTTCTCACTTGACTCCTAAGTCAATGTACTCTAACATAGGTGACCTAGTTGCTGACCCCTCTATATGAAGTTCTCTAGTGTTTCTTTTGTTGTTTCTCTTCTTGCTAGAGTGTCTCTATTTCAAAAAAAAACTTCATCTAGATATTTCCTTGTTTCTTTTCTTTTCCGCGCTTCATAGCAAATTCATTGCAAATCTTTGTGAGAATTCCTTTGCCTAGTGAGCTGAGTTGACAAAAAGTTCCTTTGCACCAAACTCGGTTCCACCGAATTGTTTCAACTCGGAGTCACCGACTTTGCTGCTCTAAGGAGTTTTCTGTCAAATATTTTTTGAGATTTTCTGCTCCAGCTCCACTCAATGATTTTTATCCTCTACTTACATCTAGAGCCACTCAATGGCTAGATGTGTTTCTCAAGGACCAAACCCACTTGACCAATAACCTTACACTCCCTTCTTGGAAATTGATGTCTGCTACTTGTGAGCTGCATTGGGATTTCCCCGAAGAGGAGGGGATGATGCAGTACAGTAGAGATAAGTATTTCCCTCAGTTATGAAACCAAGGTTATCAATCCAGTAGGAGAATCACGCAACGACTCGTTAGTAGTACCTGCACACAAAACAACAAATCCTCGCACCCAACGCGAACAAGGGGTTGTCAATCCCTTGGCAGTTACTTGCAAGATTAAATTGTATGGTGATAGATAGATAGATCAAACAAAAATTCAAAATAAAATAAATAAAGTAAAATTGTAGCAAGGTATTTTTAGGATTTTCAATATATGATTAAGGTAGACCCGGGGGCCATAGTTTTCACTAGAGGCTTCTCTCTTGAAAATAGCATACGGTGGGTGAACAAATTACTGTTGGGCAATTAATAGAAAAGCAAATAATCATGAAAATATCCAAGGCAATGATCATGTATATAGGCATCACGTCCGAGACAAGTAGACCGAAATGATTCTGCATCTACTACTATTACTCCACACATCCACCGCTATCCAACATGCATCTAGAGTATTAAGTTCATAAAGAACGGAGTAACGCCTTAAGCAAGATGACATGATGTAGACAAAATAAACTCATGCATGAATAAACCCCATCTTTTTACCCTTAATAGCAATGATACATACGTGTCATGTCCCTTTCTGTCACTGGGATTGAGCACCGCAAGATCGAACCCATTACAAAGCACCTCTCCCATTGCACGATAAATCAATCTAGTTAGCCAAACCAAATCAATAGATCGGAGAGAAATATGAAGCTATAATAATCATGCATAAAAGAGTTCAGAGAAGACTCAAATAATATTCATGGATAATCTGATCATAAACTCACAATTCATCGGATCCCAACAAACACACCGCAAAAAGTGATTACATCGGATAGAACTCCAAGAACATCGAGGAGAACATTGTATTGAAGATCAAAAAGAGAGAAGAAGCCATCTAGCTACTAACTATGGACCCGAAGGTCTGTGGTAAACTACTCATGCATCATCGGAAGGGCAGCAAGGATGATGTAGAGCCCCTCCGTGATCGAATCCCCCTCCAGCGGAGTGCCGAAAAAGGCCTCCAGATGGGATCTCTCGAGAACAGGAACTTGCGGCGGCGGAAAAAGTATTTCATGGACTCCTCTATTGGTTTCCCGATTTTAGAAAATTTATAGAGGTGGAATTAGGTCAAACGGAGGAGAGGTGGGCCCACGAGGCATCAGGGCGCGCCACCCCTCTGGGGCGCGCCCTGGTGGCTCGTGGCCACCTCCTCTGTCTTCCGGCCCTCTCCCGAAGCTTCTAGTGTCTCTTATGTCCAGAAAAAAAAACTCCAAAAAGTTTCATGGCATTTGGACTTCGTTTGGTACTGATATTCTGGAAAACCAAAAACAGGCAAAAAACAGCAACTAGCACTGGGCACTAAGTTAATAGGTTAGTCCCAAAAAATGATATATAATTGCTTGTAAATGTATATAAAACATCCAAGATTGATACTATAATAGCATGGAACAATCAAAAATTATAGATACGTTGGACACGTATCAAGCATCCCCAAGCTTAATTCCTGCTCGTCCTCGAGTAGGTAATTGATAAAAACAGAATTTTTGATGTGGAATGCTACCTATCATATTCATCATATACTCTTTTCTTTGTAGCATGGACATTTGGACTTGAATGATTCAAAGCAATAGTCTATAGTTTGACATGAAGATATAAATACTCAAGCATACTAACAAACAATCATGTCTTTCAAAATATCAATGCTAAACAAAGTTATCCCTAGCCCATTATGCTCAATCATTGATCCATTCATGAAACACACTCGATATTAGCTACACACAATGCACAAGTATGACAATAGTGCTCTCTAGTTGGTGCTTTGTAAGAGAAGATGGAGAATCAAAATAAAAATAAAAATTGCATAAAAGTAAATAGATAGGCCCTTCGCAGAGGGATGTAGAGATTTGCAAATGTGCCAGAGCTCAAGGCTTAAATTAGAGAGATAAAATTATTTTGAGAGGTGTTGGGGATATAACCCCGTGGTATAACCCGCCCAGGAGGGGCCGGGTTAGGATGTTGGCGATTTAACAATGAAGGCTTAGACAGGCCTAAAGACCAAGACATGGAAGCCTGGAGGCGACTTACCAAGTGGGCCGGACGGAGTCCCAGAGCCGGAAGATAGTGCGTGACCCGGAAGCGTAAGCCGCCCGATGGTGATTCGCCAGAGATGGCAAGGCGAGTTAGAGACAGGATCGGTTACGAAGTTTAACCCGGTTCGGACTCTTGTAAGCCCAGGGCCTCGACCTGTGTATATAAAGGCGAGTCCCTGCGGCGGGTTAAGGGAAGGAAGAATCAATCGATAGCTAGGTCAAGCGTATTCGCTCCCTTGTAATCGATACCCAATCAATACAACAGAAAGCAGGACGTAGGCTTTTACCTCGATCAAGAGGGGCCGAACCTGGGTAAACTCGTGTCTTTCGTCCCGATCAACCCCTTCGAGCAATCACCTGTAGCGATGGCCTCACGCTTAAGTCCTTTCACGAGGACATCTGCCGTGACAAAACCACGACAGTTGGCGCCCACCGTGGGGCCAGCGCACGGTGGTTTCGAGTTCTTGAAGGGCTCTTTCCCAGGGATCGAGGGATACGCCGTCGGCAGGATGACCAAGAGTCGCCGCGGCAAGCTCTACATTGACGACGCTGGCTGGGGCCCCGAGGCCGACTCAATCGAGTATGGGTACCGGGTCCCCTTCGGCGGAATTCACGTCTTCATCGGCAAGATCAGCGGACCCAAGCCCAAGGCGGACAACCGCACCGACCTCATCGAGTCGGCTCAGCGCGTGCAACCCGCCCGGATTCGACCCGGCTGGAAGCACGTCTTCGTCGGCTTCACGCAAGGATCTGAACTTGCGGATGACGCTGCATCTGGAGGAGAGACCCTCATCTACTCAGGGGATGAGTCCTTGACCGGAGAGACAGAGTCAATCTACCGGCTTCATGATGGCGGGCTTGGGGGCTGTTCCGATGGTGACAGTATTCCGGACCCCTGCGAGACGCCCAGCCGAGCCGCCATCTTCATGGCAGGCACGGCGCTAGCTCTCAACAGCACGGTGGCTGGAGCAGCTACAGCTGCTGACCCGTCCGGATCCGGCTCGGCCAGGACGCCAGCTCAGGCGTTGTTGGAGCTGATGAATGAGTTAACAACCTTGATGGGAACCGAGGTCACGGCCGAAAATCAAGCAGAGCGCAACGCAGAGATTGCAAAGCTGAAGGACCAGATGACCAGGGCCCAAGAGGAGATCAATGCGGTACAAGCTCAGATGGATGCTGAGTCGGAGCGTCTGAAGGCTGAAGCTTTTCGCCTAAGTTTGGATCAAAACGCTTCTGAGGCTGTTCTTCGAAGGAGGCATCAGACTTGTCTGCCTGTGCAATATGAGCCCAGGAACCTCTTAAACAGTCCCAGAACAGGGCCGGAGACCCTGGAGGCTCCAGGGCGTAGGACGGCGGCTCAGCTTCGGCAACCAGATCCGCTCCGCAGGAGTCAGACCCCGCAGCAGCAGTTTTTAACCCCACCTGGCCATTACTCTAACCCGGTGGATAACATGGTAGCAGTAGCTACCAGGCTTAACGCACTACCTCTTACTGATGGGACGCCCTTTGCAGCGGAAGCACGTAATGCTATCGAGCTCTTGCGAACAGCGGTGGCGCAGCAGGAGAAGTATTCATACAGTCGGAGCCGTGTGCACTCTACCCCGGTGCCGAGTCGCAGTTATAGCCGGCGTATAGAGTCGCCCGCGGTTTCAAGCAGTGAGCAGCGCCGCAACCCGCCCCGAAATAATAACCCACCCCGTAACGACCCGCCCCTTGTCAACGCTCAGGCAATTGTGGATGAAGCCAGAGCTCGTCGTGAGGCAGCGGCGGCGGCGGCTCACTAGGAGGTTTATCAGTCACCCCCAGTGACCCCGTTAGCTTCGGTAGGAGCCGGCTCAACTTCCAGGGCCATCGGCGTGCCCTGTTTAATACTGGCTCTGCGGAACGAGCGCTTGCCAAAGGATTTCAAGGGTCCACGCAAGGTGCCAAATTACACAGCAGATCTTCCGCCAGAGACCTGGATTGAAAGTTATGAGTTGGCTATGGAGATGTTGGATGTCAATGATGCAGTTTGTGCCAAATATTTCATCATGATGTTGGAAGGACTGGCTCGTACATGGTTGAAGGGCCTGTCGCCTAATTCAATCAATACATGGGCCGAGTTGAAGGCACGTTTCATTAAAAATTTCCATGGCACTTGCAAGCATCCCATGACAATTGTGGACTTGGATCACTGTGTACAGTGGGAGGATGAGTCGGCCCACCATTGGGTCCGGCGGGTTTCGGCTAGTATCCACTCTTCCGATAATATCACGGCGGCTCAGGCAGTTTTGATCCTGGAGAAAAATTGTCGCTTCGTGCCCCTCAAGCAGAAGCTCGGGCGGCTCAAGTGCTACTGCCAGGATATGGGAGAGCTAATGGCGGCTCTTACTAAGTATGCCGATTCTGACAGTACGAAGGATCCAAGTTCCGATGATGAGAAGTCCGGGAAGGGAAAAAAGAACGGCAATGGCAAGGGTCAGAATCAGAACCCGGCTGGTAACAATAACCAGGGCAAACGCAAGAACCCGGAGGGCGGGTCAGATCTCGTGGCTAACACCAATACTGGAGGCAAGCGCCGCAACGGTAATGGTAAGCAACCTTTCGGAGGAGCAAAGCCTTTCAACATTGAGGCAATGCTTAACAAGCCTTGTCCAGAGCACAGTCAGCCCAATAAACCGTCCTCTCATGCCTAGAAGGATTTTTATATTATGCGGGAGTTCAGGAATTACAGCCTCAACCAGCATCATGGCAACGGCAATGGGCCGCCTGGCGGGTCAGGATCCGGCGCTCAAGGCGGCGGCTTTGGCGGTGGCGGTTCAAACACTGGATTCCAAGGTCAAGGTAACCAGCAGTCCAACGGTAATCAGCAGCAGCATAACCAGTCCGGGTATCAGAGCAATCCTAAGCAGCTTAGTGGGGGTCAGTATCATGTCTTCACCACAAGTCTTTGCAAGCGGGATCGGAAGGTTCATAAGCGGGCGGTTCAGGCAACCGCGCCGGTTGTTCCACAATATTTGAGATGGTCTGAGCACACAATATCGTGGAGCCGGGCGGATCACCCGCCCCGAGTGGATAATCCGGGTCAGTTAGCCCTTGTGGTGGCACCTCAGGTGGGAGGTTACAAATTCACCAAAGTGCTGATGGATGGAGGCAGTAGTATCAACATCTTGTATTATGACACTTTTCGGCAAATGAATCTGACCGACAAGAATCTTAAGCCGTCAGCTACAGTGTTCCATGGCGTGGTGCCTGGCAAATCAGCTTATCCAGTGGGTAAAATTGCCCTGGAAGTGGCCTTTGGTGATGATCGCAACTACAGAGTTGAAACATTATGGTTTGAGGTGGTCAAAATCAAGAGCCCAGATCATGCCCTGTTTGGACGGCCGTCTTACACTAAGTTTATGGCGCGTCCCTGTTACGTCTATCTGCAGCTTAAAATGCCAGGGCCAGAAGGAACGGTTACGGTGCACGGTGATCGAAAAATTCCTCTGGAGTGCGAGGAAGGTGATGTTGCCTATGCAGAAGCAAGTTGTGCTAGTGCGGAGCTCGAGTTTTATAAGGACAATGTTGACCCGGCTGATATGACCCCGTTGAAGAAGCCTACCACAGAAGTTGAGCCGCCCTTGAAGTTTAAATCGGCGGAAGATACTAAGCTGGTGAATTTTGTCCCGGGCGACTCGTCACAACAGTTTACTGTGGGGGCTAATATGGATCCTAAATAGGAAAGCGCGCTCATCGAATTCATCTGTGAGAATCGGGACATCTTTGCATGGAAACCTTCTGACATGCCGGGTGTACCGAGAGAATTCGCTGAGCATCGCCTTAATGTGGATCCCAAGTTTAAGCCGGTTAAACAGTTCCTTCGACGTTTCAATGAGGAATGGCGTAAAGCTATCGGAGAGGAAATAGCCCGGCTCTTAGCGGCTGGGTTTATCGTGGAGGTTTTTCACCCGGAGTGGTTGGCTAACCCTGTGCTTGTACTCAAGAAGAACGGCACGTGGCGCATGTGTGTGGATTACACAGATCTCAACAAGGCTTGTCCAGCTGATCCGTTTGCTCTCTCCCGTATCGACTAAATAATTGATGCTACGGCGGGTTGTGAGAGCTTATGTTTTCTGGATGCTTACTCTGGTTATCATCAGATCAAAATGGCAGTGGAAGACCAAGAGAAGACATCTTTTATAACACCTTTTGGGGCTTTCTGCTATGTTTCTATGCCTTTTGGGCTTAAAAGTGCCCAGGCGATGTACCAACGTTGTGTTCAGAACTGCTTCCACGGCCAGATTGCGTGCAATGTTCACGCTTATGTGGATGATATAGTGGTCAAGTCAAAGAAGAAGGAGACGTTGCTTGATGACTTGAAGGAAACTTTTGATAATCTCCGGGTCTACAAGATGATGCTTAACCCGGCCAAGTGTGTTTTTGGTGTGCCTGCAGGTAAACTGCTCTGTTTTCTGGTCTCTGAGAGGGGTATTGAAGCTAACCCGGAGAAGATAAATGCCATTACTTCACTTTCTAAGCCGGCGTGTGTCAATGACGTCCAGCGCTTGGCGGGTCGTATTGCAGCTCTGAGCCGGTTCATAAGTCGCCTTGGTGAGAAGGCTATGCCCTTATATCAAATGATGAAAAAGACGGACGATTTCGTTTGGAGTAATGCTGCTAATGATGCGTTCGAGGCTCTGAAGAAGCAGCTTGCTGAGCCGCCCGTTTTGGCCGCTCCCATAGACAAAGAGCCTTTGCTCCTGTACGTGGCGGCTAATAATAAAGCCGTCAGTGTTGCAGTTGTCATGGAGCGCAAGGAGGCGGGTAAAGAGTTTCCAGTCCAGCGGCCGGCTTATTATGTCAGCGAAGTTTTAACTGAGTCCAAACAAAGGTACCCACATTGGCAGAAGCTGGTATTTGGAGTCTTCATGGCGAGTCGCAAGCTCAAACATTATTTTCTTAGACATCCAATCACTGTGGTCAGTTCTGCTCCATTAGGGGATATAATTCAGAATAGAGAGGCCACGGGCCGGGTTGCGAAGTGGGCAATTGAGCTGGGGCCTCACAATTTGAAGTATGTGCCTCGAACGGCCATAAAATCTCAGGCCCTGGTGGACTTTATAAATGATTGGACAGAATTACAAGTGCCAGAGGAGAAGCCGGACAACACATATTGGACAATCCACTTTGATGGGTCCAGGCAATTGGAGGGCTCGGGGGCTGGAGTTATTTTGACTTCCCCACGAGGTGATAAATTCTGTTATGTTTTAAGGCTAATGTTTCCTTGTACTAACAATGCAGCTGAATATGAAGCTTTGCTTCATGGGCTCCGTATGGCCAAGGAGATGAATTTGAGCCGGGTCAGATGTCTTGGCGACTCGGACCTTGTGGCTCAGCAAGTTTCAGGAAAGTGGGATTCTAAAGACCCACTTATGGCGGCTTATCGCCAAGCGGTCGAGCATATTGCCGGTCACTTCAAGGGCTATCAGGTGGATCATATTGATCGACGCAAGAACGAGGCGGCTGATGCGCTGTCTAGACTTGGATCTCAGCGTAAGCCGGTGCCACCCAATGTGTTCCTTGATGTGTTGCATAACCCGTCAGTTAAGTTACCTACCGAGGAGGATATTGCTATCCCTGACCCGGAGGGGCAATTGGTGGCGGCTCTTCGTGCAATTCCAGATTGGACGCTGCCTTATCTGGCTTATAAGACTCGCGGTGAGTTACCCGAAGATGAGACTTTGGCACGGCGGATCATCAGGCGGTCTAAGTCCATGACTATTATCAACGGCGAGTTACACAGATGCAGCGTCACTGGTGTTTTTCAACGGTGTGTTTCTCCTGAAGAAGGACGTGAGATTTTACGAGAGATACATGCAGGCGATTGTGGTCATCACGCC
Organism: Elymus sibiricus; assembly: GCA_039707655.1. NCBI lineage: Eukaryota > Viridiplantae > Streptophyta > Magnoliopsida > Poales > Poaceae > Elymus > Elymus sibiricus. The sequence continues at coordinate 14,968,866 of CM077668.1, read as the reverse complement.
GGGTCTAAATCCTTGGTGGCTAAAGCTTTTCGTCATGGGTTTTACTGGTTAATAGCCCACACGGATGCAGAGGACATAGTCAGTAAGTGTGACGGGTGTCAGAAATTTGCACCCCAAACTCATGTGTCGGCTCAACAGCTCCGGATGATACCGATCACTTGGCCGTTTGCGGTCTGGGGGCTTGATATGGTTGGGCCATTTAAGAGATCCAAAGACAAGAAGACCCACCTCTTGGTGGCGGTTGATAAATTTACAAAGTGGATTGAGGCAGAGCCGGTCAGCAAGTGTGACGCCGCAACAGCTGTTCAGTTCATCAAAAAGCTGATCTTTCGCTTTGGTTACCCGCATAGCATCATCACTGATAATGGCACGAATCTGTCTAAAGGTGCTATGAAGGAGTTTTGTCAACAAGAGCACATCCGGCTCGATGTTTCTTCCGTGGCGCATCCACAGTCTAATGGTCAGGCGGAAAGGGCTAACCAGGAAATTTTGAGAGGTATCAAGCCCCGGCTCATGGTTCCTTTAGAGCGAACACCTGGTTGTTGGGTTGAAGAGCTTCCTTCAGTTCTTTGGAGTATCAGAACCACCCCCAACCATTCAACAGGCTACACGCCTTTCTTCATGGTATATGGTGCAGAGGCAGTCCTCCCCAGTGATATTCGTCATGACTCGCCGAGGGTGGCGGCTTATGTTGAAGCTGATAATGAGATGGCACAACAGGATGCACTTGATGCTTTGGACGAGGAGCGTGATCTTGCGGCGGCTCGTTCGGCGATTTACCAGCAAGACCTGCGTCGCTATCATAGCCGCAGGGTCAAGACCCGGACGTTTCAGGAGGGTGACTTGGTTCTCCGGTTGATTCAAGATCAGACGGATATGCACAAGCTTTCACCCCCTTGGGAAGCACCCTTTGTGGTCAGCAAGAATCTCAACAATGGATCGTATTATCTCATTGACATACGAGAGAGCAACAAGTCACGCACTTCTCCGGACGAGACCCGCCGGCCGTGGAATATAGCTCATCTTCGGCCTTACTACACTTGAGTCACTGGCTCTAAGTATTTGTACATACCTTACTTTTGATGTATATACATCTCTTTATGGTCAATATAATAAAGCCGGCATCCCTGAAATTCGGGGCCTCTGCCGTTTCATATCATATTACTGGTACTTGAGTCTTTATTTGTTGATCATAAGGTCACTTGGGGGCTTCCAACTCATTGAGTTTAGCTTTCATACCCTCTTGACCGGCTTACATGCCATATATGGTTTAAACCTGCCTGTTTGCAACTTGCCACTCCACCAGGTGACCCGCCGAACTCTTAAACAGTCAATCTTCTTAAAGACCCTGAACTGGTTAAGGTTAAAACGGCGGCTTATGTCACGAGAGGGCCGGCTTACAGAGAGCTAGGATAAGCTCACCTCTTTGCTGTAGTCTCTCCGCTATATGACCCGTTGGAACTCTTAAGCAGTCAATCTTCTTAAAGACCCTGAACTGCTCAAGGTTAAAACAATGGATTTATGTCATGTGAGAGCCGGCTTATGAGGATTAAGGCGTTCTTGCCAAGCTTCACTGAAGCGCAAAACAAGTTTTGCAAAATTAGAAAGCAAGAGTTGATCTCTTTTTTCGGCCTTTAAAGCCGCCTTATAAAACAAGAGTTGATCTCTTTTTGGCTGTGCCTTTCAAGCCGCCTTACAGATATTGGGGATATACATGTATATATTCTCTATTGTTATTTCAGGAAATATATCTTTGGATCATTCAAGATCTAGCTGCACATCAGGTGCATTTCTGACTAATTATGACTCGCCAATAGAGCCATTAAACGTTTCAAATATTGGAGTCATGAAGTTTTAAGCTGCCCTACGTCTTGGGTATGACCCGCCAGTGGGGTTATTGGTGCTGTGTTCACCGTTTATCAATCAAGATTGCAGAGCAAGTCAGGAAAATTAAACCAGATATATATATATACATATGATTGAAGTTGTTACAATCACAGCCGCCAAAGCATCAGTTCATCAAAACATGCACGAAGGCATGGCAGGGCGAATCATCGTTTGCAACTACCTATTACACGGATCCCGCTTGAGCCGGCAGGTTGTGACAAGTGTTTTTATACAAAACGGTTTATAATTGCTAGCCGATTTAAGCGTCATCTGAATCATGACCAGCCTGGTTAATCTTCTTGTTGCTTGGAGGAAGAGCGTGCCGGGTCATCCTGCGCCGGCTCTTCATCGTCTGCGATCTGAAGATCATCCGAAGTCCAGTCGATGCCCATTAATGCCTCAAAGGTAGCTTCTTCATTAATTATAATGGAAGGGTCAAGCTCAGGAGCGAAGAGTTGCTTACGCCTTTGAGGGGTCAAATCTGTTACTGGATGAGATGGCGGCTTAACACGAATATTGAGGCTATCGTAAGCCGGCTGGTACTTGTTCAAATCCAGTCCCTGGGCAAGCTGACAGGCTAAGGGCCTCATTTCTTTAACGCACCGGGTGAAATCTGCTTCGTCAAAAGACGTGCCGTCGTCTTTAAATTCTGGACACCTGCCAGCCATCTCCGCCGGGTCAAGTTCTGCTTGCCAAGCTCTTGCCCGGCTTAGAGCAGTAATGGCTCCTGCACGGGCAGCTGATAGCTTTAGCTCAGTTATCTGCGCAGGGACCGTGGAGAGGTTATCCAGCACCTCCTTGATTATAATTGGTGGCTTCCTGCCACAAGAGATGGCCACCAAGGTCTTTAATGTGCCGGCATAAAGTTTCTCTGTTAAAGAGTACACGGCCTTCAGCTTTAATAGCATATTCTCGCCAAGGTTAGCATTCCTGGCGCCTGTCACACCAAACAATGATGAACAGTTAGATCAGATAATTTGTGTCGCCAGGCATACAGAGGTGTTTTTGGATGGACAAGATTGACTTTGATAATGGAAGAACTTACCAAAGATGGCGGCTGACATCTGTGTGATGTGACGTTTTAAACCGGAAAGCTCCTCGGCCACTGGTTTCAGTTGATTCTCGGCGGCTTCTGCACGCTTCACCAGGGCGGCTCTCTCAGTTTCCCAAGTTGTCTTCTCTGCATCGATAAATGATTTCATCTTTTCAAGATCTTCTAGGGTGATCTTCAGTTTGGACTCGGCCTTGGCAGTATCTGCCTCTTGCGTTTCCAACCTTCCTTTTAAGTCGCCCAGTTGCGACTCCTTCAGCCTTAAAGCTTCCTGTTATCATAGGGGCAGGAGAATTTTTCAGCTGATAGGGTTATGCTTCAAAACATTCAAGTCCCAAGCATATTGCCGGCAATACACTTGGCACTTGGGGGCTAATGTAGGTCATTTCAAATTTATATTATGACCCGGCCAATCTTCTTAAGATGCGCCGGCCCTTGGGGGCTACACATGGAGTTTTATTTCTACACTAGCTGTCTATGAGACCCGGCCCATCTTATTAAGATGAGCCGGCCCTTGGGGGCTACATGTGGATTTCATGTTAACATTGGGAGTTTCTAGAAGACCCGGATCATCTTTACTAAAGATGAGCCGGCCCTTGGGGGCTACATGACAATGCTCTGTTCAAATGCTAAATTGGAAAGATCCGGCTTACTCTTGCATACTAAGCCAGCCCTTGGGGGCTACATGACTATATGTGTGCGTAATGCAGAGGTGTAACCTTACCTCATATTTTTTCTTCATCAAGTTCACTAAGCCGGCCTCCATGTCACGACTTGTGTGAAGACGGCTTAAATAGCCAGCGTGAAGCTCACTGGCGCTGAAAGTGGCATAGTCCTGAAGGTCCAGTTTGGTCTTGTTCTTCTCAATTGAAGGCGACTCTTCTTTGTGCTTGGTCAGGACAGTGGAGGCGCCTGGCATGGTGTAACCCGTCCCAGTGACAATGACATCAGCAGCATCTTTTTCAGCATGGACGCCTTGGCTGGTTTGGATGCGAGATGGACTGGGCGGTTCATGTTCTTCAGCCGTTTCAACATTCGTCTGGACGGCTTCAGAGGGATTTTCATATGTTTGTACAGGATTGGTGTGTTCAGTAGGGCCTTCAGATTCTAGCATTGAGGTTTTTTGGGCAGTTGGTATTTCTTTTTCCGGCTCAGGTATTTCAGCAGTCTTGGAAGAATCGCCTGCCTTATGCCTCTTACTAGCCTTTGCTTTGGCCCTGCAACAAGATAAGTTGGTAAGTTTATGGCATAATAACTTGCAAAAATTGATAAAGGAAAAGGCTTACCCATGGTTGACAACGAAGGCCGGCAGTTGAGTACCGGTTGAGTCGCCTGATGAGGGTGGTGTTCCCTGATAATTTGAGTCGGACGGATTAAGAGGTTGCCGTGTAAGACCGGCTCAAGGAAGAGATAAGGTAGGGCTGTGAGGCACCTCATTCCAGCGCTTCCGAGGAGTTGGTGTAGGAGATAAGCCGGTCAGAACATCTTCAGAGCCGGCGCTCCGAGTCTGCCGCTTAGATTCGTGCTGCTATTTCTTCAAAAGAAAGTTGAGGTCCAAGTGAGCAAGAGGGTGTGAAAATCTTATTTTCCGGATGACCCGCCGAGTTTTCTCTCTGGGCAAGGGTTCTGAGTCGGAGGAGATGATAATTACCTCTGCTGCTTCTGCTTGACTATTTTCTGTTTCGTCCTGAGAAGAGTCGGCGTCAGTAAGTTGCATAAAAGAAGATACCAAAGGAGTCAAGTTCTACCTCCGATTCATCAAGACGCGTTAGCTCTTCAGCCGTCTGCTTCTTAGGACGACCCGGGCCGCGACCTTTTGTGGTTTTGGTTTTCTGCCTCTGCTTGGTTGTGGTTGAAGCGGGGTTTATCCTCTTCTTCCAGAAGGCAGAGTCGGCCTGCAAATATATGAGTGATCAAAAGGTATAGCTGATAAGTTGGTAAGATGGAATACAAGTGAAGGATATTTACCGCAGGAGCTCGATTCAGGGTGCAGAAGGGGTTAAGCCCCACCTTGCTGCAAGCCTTTTGGGACTCCCCTAGTAGCATCTTGACAATCGCATTGATTTCTTTGTCAGACAGAGGAGTCTTATTGAAACGCTGAGAATTATCCACGCTGCCGTCATATTCACACATTAAGCCGGCCCGCCAGCTTAGCGGTAAAATTCTCCAAGAGACCCAGCAGCGGGTCAGGTCAATTCCGGTCAGACCGTTAGCCATCAAGGCCTTGACCTTTGGAAATATGTGGGCGTGTTGAGCGCGCTCTGTGGCAGTCAGCTTGCTGGGGAGCACGTCATTTGAGTTGAGCCGGTGAGGGCGATAACCCGGCAGCGAGTTCTCATCAGCCGGCGCTGTGTTTTTGCAGTAGAACCAAGTACGGTTCCACTCTTTAAGGTGGCTCGGCAGTGTGGCAGAAGGAAAAGTGATATCTCGCCGCCTCTGGATAGAAATGCCTCCCAGTTCAAAAAGGGGGCCGTCAGCGACTTCAGTTTGATGGTTGAGATAATAGAAATCTCTAAACATGTTGACAGTGGGTTCTTCTTGCAAATATGCTTCACAAAGAACTTGGAATTGGCGCAAGTTGGTGACAGAGTTTGGGGCAATGTCTTGAGGGCAGATGTTGAAAAAATGAAAGACGTCCCGGAAATTTTTTGACCCGGGCGGTGAGAAACCGTGAAGGAGATGATCTGTGAAGATTATTACTTCACCCTCTTGCGGTTGTGGAGTTGTTTCGGGACTAGGAACCCGCCAATGGACAATTTCTTTTTCTGGTAAAATTCCCATAGCGACGTACTCGTTGAGTGAGAGTTCTGTCACTTCTGAAGCTACCCAATTACAGGAGTTGGGGACTTTAGCTGTTTTATCACCGGCCATTTTATCACTGGCTTATCAAAACTGCACACAGGATGTAAGATACGGCGGATCAGAAACGTAATTATGAGCCGCCCAATAAATACATGAGTCGGTGAGTACAATTTTAAGTGGTTACATTAGGTGGTGAGCCGCCAGAAGATTTAGGAGCCGTTGGAGGATTTATAAACCGTTCAAACTATGGAACTTGATGCGGCGGCTTACAATTTTTCCAAGATGTGGCAGCTTATAATTTTCAAGGATGAGCCGGTATTGTGATGGCAGGTCAATAAAGTAGACACTACTGAAAATATTGCAAAGTGTGGGCAAACAAGTTTCACAAGTTACAACTATGTCTAAGGATCTACAGACAGAGAAAAAGGGGAAAAATTACCAACCCTAAAAGACAGTAATGGAAGAGCTAGCAGACTATGTACTGATTCTGAGGAAGAAGCGATCTACTCAAGATAAAGGATGGATGCTAAACTAGTTACCGCATTGTTTTTGCTAGTATTTCCAGATCAAAAGTGGTTTCTATTCAAGCGAAGGGATGAACTGAGATGAACGGCGACGAACTCTGAGAGCTCGAGTGACCTAATGCAGATCTGAGAAAGCAGGAAAATAAAACCTGATGAAGATGAAAGTGAGCGGGCGCGTGCCGCTGAGCTCTGGTCACAACAGGTTGATGCAGCGGCCCCAACGGAGTGGTTGGAGCGGTTTGACTGGAGTGGCGGAGCTCCGGTCGCAGTGAGTGTCGCAAGGAAGAAGAAGAGGAGGCGATGGGGAAAAGTGAGAAAGGCAGGCCCCCCGTGCCTATTTATAAGGAAAAAAGGGAGGAACAGTAACAAGCAGGTGCGAGAATCGAGGGGACATGATAATGGCTATGACAGAAGAGGCGCCTCAATTTTCGGGACGGCCAGTTAGAGTCAAAGATCCGTTATGACGTCATCAAGATTTTCGGGTTATAAATTTGTGATGTCATCATGGCGGGTCACGCAAATATTCGACATTTTGGGATGGTGGAAAAATTCAAGGAAGACTCGCCAACCAGAAGATTTGGAGATTGACATGAACCAGTTCAAATCAATCTGGGGCCTAATGTCGGGGGTATAACCCCGTGGTATAACCCGCCCAGGAGGGGCCGGGTTAGGATGTTGGCGATTTAACAATGAAGCCTTAGACAGGCCTAAAGACCAAGACATGGAAGCCTGGAGGCAACTTACCAAGTGGGCCGGACGGAGGCCCAGAGCCGAAAGATAGTGCGTGACCCGGAAGCGTAAGCCGCCCGATGGTGATTCGCCAGAGATGGCAAGGCGAGTTAGAGACAGGATCGGTTACGAAGTTTAACCCGGTTCGGACTCTTGTAAGCCCAGGGCCTCGACCTGTGTATATAAAGTCGAGTCCCTGCGGCGGGTTAAGGGAAGGAAGAATCAATCGATAGCTAGGTCAAGCGTATTCGCTCCCTTGTAATTGATACCAATCAATACAACACAAAGCAGGACGTAGGCTTTTACCTCGATCGAGAGGGGCCGAACATGGGTAAACTCGTGTCTTTCGTCCCAATCAACCCCTTCGAGCAATCACCTGTAGCGATGGCCTCACGCTTAAGTCCTTTCACGAGGACATCGGCCGTGACAAAACCACGACAAGAGGCATGCTTTTCCTGTCAACGAAAACGACCGAGAATTCCCAATATCTTCCATGCTAGACACATTATAGGCGGTTCCCAAATAGAAAGTAAAGTTTATTTCCTTTCCACCATTCTTTCACAATCCATGGCTAGCCGTATCTACAGGTGCCCTCCATACCAACACTTTCCAAGGAATTTTGTTATTATTATTTTTGATTCATTGTGGGACTGGGCATCCCTATTACCTGCCACTCTCTCGTGCAATGACAAGTGAATAAACACTCATCGTGAGAATAACACACCTAGCATAGAAAATATTAGCCACCCCCTGCTGCTTCATGAGCGATACAGGCACACAAAACGGAAAATTATTTTGAAAAATTAGAGTTGGCACATGCAAATATACTTGGAACGGCATGGAAATACCGCATATAGGTATGTATGGTGGACTCATTTGGCACAACTTGGGTTTAAGGAGTTGAATGCACAAGCAGTATTCCCGCTTAGTACAAATGAAGGCTAGCAAATAGATTGAGAAGCGACCAGCCAAAAAGCGAAAACGGTCATAAACATGCATTGAACATAACTAACACCGAATAATGCACCATAAGTAGGATATAATTTCGTTGCATAACTATTGACTTTATGTGCATGCATAGGGAATCACAAACCTTAACACCAATATTCTTACTAAATCACAATTACTCACTAACATGACTCACATATTATCATCTCCATATCGTAAAACTATTGCAAGGAATCACACTTATCATATCCAATGATCTATATGAAAGTTTTTATTATATCCTTCTTGAATATTCATCACTTTGGGACTAAATTCATATCTTGTGCAAATTACCATTACTATTATCAACTCTAAAAAAGATATAAGTGAAGCATGAGAGCGCAAATATTTCTTCAAAATTTTAATCTTATCAACTCTCAACATAATATAAGTGAAGCATGAGAGTTCAAATATTTCTTCAAAATTTAGCCACCACCGTGCTCAAAAAGATTTAAGTGAAGCACTAGAGCAACTACCTAGCTCAAAAAATTTAAGTGAAGCACATAGAGTATTCTAACAAATCATGATAAACGTGTGGCTCTCTCAAATAGGTGTGTCCAGAAAATATGATTGTGACAAACTAAAAAGCAAACAAAGCAAATACTCATATAATACACGACGCTCCAAGCAAAACTCATATCATGTGATGAATAAAAATATAGCTCCAAGTAAAATTACCGATAGTTGGTAGAAGAAAGAGGGCATGCCTTCCAGGGATCCCCAAGCTTAGACGCTTGAGTCTTCCTTGAATATTACCTTGGGGTGCCTTGGGCATCCCCAAGCTTAGTCTCTTGCCACTCCTTATTCCTTCATCTATCGTGATCTCACCCAAAACTTGAAAACTTCAATAACACAAAACTCAACAAAACCTTCGTGAGATGCGTTAGTATAACAAATAAATCCTTAACTTTAAGTACTGTAGTAAATTGATTCATATTTAATATTGGCATAATGCTACTTTACTCCAACTTCTCCATGACTCATACCCCCCGATACGATCCATAGATTCATCAAAATAAGCAAACTATGCAACAAAAACAGAATCTGTCTAAAACAGAACAGTCTGTAAAGATCTATTTAAAAGCTATACTTCTGTACCTCCAAAAATTCTAAAAAACTTAGTACAACGTGGGAAATTCATATACCAATACTGTGTAAAAATTTCAGATTTTTCTGGCACTCCAGTACAAAACTAAAATTCCAGCACTGGACACAAAACTTTCTGTTTTCCAAACAGCATCAATTATACTATCTTCCAAATCATCCCAAAGGCATTACTTGGCACAAACACTAATTAAAACACAAAAACACAATAATAACAGTAGCATAATTGTGTAAACACACAATAACAGAAATAAAAAGCTAAAAATTATTTTATTCATTGGGTTGCCTCCCAACAAGCGCTATTGTTTTATGCCCCCAGCTAGGCATAATGCATAGTTTCAAGTATTATCATCCTTCAAGTTGATTCCATAAGTGGCCCTCATAATGGATTCATAGGGTGCTTTAATTCTTTTCCTAGGGAAGTGTTCCATCCCTTTCTTTAGAGGAAACTGAAATCTTATATTACCTTCTTTCATATCAATAATAGCACCAATAGTTCGAAGAAACGGTCTACCAAGTATTATGGGGCAAGAAGGATTGCATTCAATGTCAAGTACAATAAAGTCCACAGGCACATAATTTCTATTTGCAAGAATAAGCACATCATTTATTCTTCCCAATGGCTTTTTAATAGTGGAATCCGCAAGATGCAAATTAAGAGAACATTCATCTATATTCGTAAAACCTAGCACATCACATAGAGATTTTGGAATTGTGGAAACGCTAGCACTCAAATCACATAAAGCATTGCACTCATAATTTTTAATTTTAACTTTAATGGTGGGTTCCCACTCATCATATAATTTTCAAGGAATTGAAATTTCTAGTTCTAGCTTTTCTTCTAACGCTTTCATCATGGTTTCTACAATGTGTTTAGTAAAAGCCTTGTTTTGTTAATAAACGTTGGGTGAATTTAGCATGGATTATAACAAAGAAATACACTCAATCAAAGAACAACTATCATAATTAAAGTCTTTGTAATCCAAGAGAGTGGGCACATCACTAGTTAAAGTTTTTACCTCTCCAGATCCACTTTTATCAATTTTTTCATCAAGATTTTCACCCTCCGAATTATAGGGACGCCTATTAGCTAAAGTTGACTCTTCTTCAGTCCCCTTTTCATCAAGTTTTATATTGCTAAACAAGAAATCAATGGATGAAACACCAATCATTTTAATATCCTCGTCATTACTATGATAGAAACCGGGAGGAATCGCTTTTTCTAAAAATTCTTGTTTAGCTTTTAGCATAGCGGTTCTTTTCTTAATCTCATCCATGGAGACATATAAAGCTTTAATTGATTCATTAATATCAATTTTGGGTGGAAAAATTTAGTCTTAAGATTTTCCATATCATGAATAATTCTATCAATGCTCCTAGACATATCATCAAGTTTACTTAATTTTTCTTCTATCGTAGTGTTGAAAACTTTTTGAGCATTAATAAATTCCTTAATATTACTTTCAAGATCAGAGGGCATCCTATTATTATTATTATTATTATTATTATTATTATAAGAATTACCATAGGAATTGCCATAATTATTAGAGGAATTTCCAGGAAACGGCCTAGGATAAAAATTACCTCTATAAGCATTACTATTAAAATTGTTTCGCGAGACAAGATTCACATCTACGCGATCAATATTTTGCTCAATCAAGGTGGATAAAGGCACATCATTAGGATCAATAGGAGTATTTTTGCTAGCAACCAATTTCATAAGCGCATCAACTTTATCACTCAAAGCACTCATTTCTTCAATAGAATTCACTTTTTTACTAGTAGGAACTCTTTCAGTATGCCATTTTGAATAATTTGCCATAAAATTATCAAGCAATTTAGTAGCTTCCCCTAATGTAATCTCCATAAAAGTACCACCCGCGGCGGAATCTAAAAGATTTCTAGAAACAAAATTTAATCCCGCATAAATTTTTTGTATGATCATCCACAAATTTAAACCATGAGTAGGGTAATTTCTTATCATTAATTTCATCCTTTCCCAAGATTGGGCAACATGTTCATGATCAAGTTGCTTCAAATTCATAATTTGATTTCTAAGGGAAATAATTTTCGCGGGAGGAAAATACTTGGTGATAAAAGCATCTGTACACCTATCCCAAGAATCGATACTATTTCATGTTAAAGATGAAAACCAAATTTTTAATTTCACAATATCATTATCCACATCTTTTTTCTTTTGCATATCACACAATTCTACGAAAGTGTTAAGATGGGATGCAGCATCTTCATTAGGACTACCAGAAAATTGTTCATTCATGACAAGATTTAACAAAGCGGCATTAATATCACAAGTCTCCGCACTAGCGGTGGGAGGAGCAATCGGAGTACTAATAAAATCATTATTATTAGTATTGAAAAAATCACATAATTTTGTATTTTCTTGAGACATCGTGGCTACGCAAACAAGATAACAAGCAAGCAAAGAAGCAAACAAGAAAAGGGCAAACGGAAAATATTTTTGTGTTTTTGTAAAAAAAAATTAGAAGTGGCGGAGATGAAAACGAGATGCAAAGGCAAATAAAGTAAATGCAAGGAGATGAAATTTTATGCGTAGGTACTTGGTAGATGTTGATGATGTCTCCCCGGCAACGGCGCCAGAAATTCTTCCCGCTACTTGTGAGCTGTGTTGGGATTTCCCCGAAGAGGAGGGGATGATGCAGTACAGTAGAGATAAGTATTTCCCTCAGTTATGAAACCAAGGTTATCAATCTAGTAGGAGAATCACACAACTCGTTAGTAGTACCTGCACACAAAACAACAAATCCTCGCACCCAACGCGAACAAGGGGTTGTCAATCGCTTGGCGGTTAATTGCAAGATTAAATTGTACAGTGATAGATAGATAGATCGAACAAAAATACAAAATAAAATAAATAATGTAAAATTGCAGCAAGGTATTTTTAGGATTTTCAATATATGATTAAGGTAGACCCAGGGGCCATAGTTTTCACTAGAGGCTTCTCTCTTGAAAATAGCATACGGTGGGTGAACAAATTACTGTTGGGCAATTGATAGAAAAGCAAATAATCATGACGATATCCAAGGCAATGATCATGTATATAGGCATCACGTCCAAGACAAGTAGACCGAAACGATTCTGCATCTACTACTATTACTCCACACATCGACCGCTATCCAGCATGCATCTAGAGTATTAAGTTCATAAAGAACGGAGTAACGCCTTAAGCAAGATGACATGATGTAGACAAAGTAAACTCACGCATGAATAAACCCCATCTTTTTACCCTTAATAGCAACGATACATACGTGTCATGCCCCTTTCTGTCACTGGGATTGAGCACCACAAGATCGAACCCATTACAAAGCACCTCTCCCATTGCAAGATAAATCAATCTAGTTGGCCAAACCAAATCAATAGATCGGAAAGAAATACGAAGCTATAATAATCATGCATAAAAGAGTTCAAAGAAGACTCAAATAATATTCATGGATAATCTGATCATAAACTCACAATTCATCGGATCCCAACAAACACACCGCACGAAGTGATTACATCGGATAGAACTCCAAGAACATCGAGGAGAACATTGTATTGAAGATCAGAAAGAGAGAAGAAGCCATCTAGCTACTAACTATGGACCCGAAGGTCTGTGGTAAACTACTCACGCATCATCGAAAGGGCGGCATGGATGATGTAGAGCCCCTCCGTGATCGAATCCCCCTCCGGCGGAGTGCCGAAAAAATCCTCCAGATGGGATCTCTCGAGAACAGGAACTTGCGGCGGCGGAAAAAGTATTTCGTGGACTCCTCTGTTGGTTTCCCCATTTTAGAGAATTTATAGAGGTGGAATTAGGTCAAACGGAGCAGAGGTGGGCCCACGAGGCACCAGGGCGTGCCACCCCCCTAGGGCGCGCCCTGGTGGCTCGTGGGCACCTCCTCTGTCTTCTGGCCCTCTCCCGAAGCTTCTAGTGTCTCTGATGTCCAAAAAAAATCTCCAAAAAGTTTCGTGGCATTTGGACTTCATTTGGTACTGATATTCTGGAAAACCAAAAACAGCAACTGGCACTGGGCACTAAGTTAATAGGTTAGTCGCAAAAAATGATACATAATTGATTGTAAATGTATATAAAACATCCAAGATTGATACTATAATAGCATGGAATAATCAAAAATTATAGATACGTTGGAGACATATCAATGTCAAAGGGGGAGAGAGGAATACATCCAAGCTTATCATTACAAGCTCTTCCTTGTAAAAAGGGAAGAGAGAGAGAGATGCACCTGACAAGAGGAGAGAATGTTACATGTTTCTAAGAGGGGAGAAACATGATTTCAGTGTTTTTAGTGTTTTTGATTGCTTTAGTTTTCTCACCCTACCTGCTCCCAATATCCTATATCAGATTCAGGGGGAGAGGAAGTTCTTTAAGGGGAGACAACTAGTTCTTTCTTTTGGAGACATGTCTGCTTCAAAGAAGTATTCACCTAGTGATACTCTCTTCTACATGTCATCCCAATCTTGGTTTCTTGTTGATCTTGTGTCTTTTCTTGAAGAATTTATCTTGTGTTATCTAACCTTGTTTTCTCAAGTGTATTTCTTCAGGTACTTGATCAAGAACTTCAAGGTAAGTATATGCATCTCACACCCATGTACATGATGACCTCTTGCGAGTATATATTGTTTGCAAGAAGATAATCATGAACATGTGGATACCTAAATGTCATATATATTGCTCTGATGCATGTAGCCAAGATACATGTTGCATGTATATTTCCCATGTAATATCGTCATTCTATGTGCACATCTTTATGGGGAGCTCATACATGTTACATGTTTTCTTCAAAGCTTTCATACAAACTTCTGCTAAATCTTTATTTGATGTATGTTGTCATCAATTACCAAAAAGGGGGAGATTGAAAGCACATTTGCTCGCTTGGTGGTTTTGGTAATTTATGGCAACATACATGTTGTTGGACTAATGCCTCTATCTAGCGAATTTTAGACAAGTTCAACAATGGCGTGGCAAGGACAAGAAGATGTGGAACCCTTCAAAATGCTAAGGACATGGATTGGCAAAAGCTCAAGACTCTACATTTTTGTTAAGTGATCCAAGATCACATTGAGTCCATAGGAAAACCAATACTATGAAAAGGGGATGAGGTGTTGCTTAATGATCTTTTTGCTCAAGTGCTTAGTGACATTGCTCCAAAAACCCTCAACCACCTTCTCCATCCAAATATGTCCAAAACCTACATTCCAACTCGGTCCCACCGAAATTTCCTATCCGGAGCCACCGAGTTCATCTGGACTTAGCCACTGCCAAACCCTAACAAATCGGATCCACCGATATGGATCTCAGTCCCACCGAGATGGCCTTGCCAACTTGTGTTACTAGTTGCAATTATTTCGGTCCCATCGAGATTTGCAATCGGTACCACCGAGATGGCTTGCCAACTCTCTGTTGCCTTATTGCTTCACTTCGGTCCCATCGAGTTGATGCAATCGGTGCCATCGAGATGAGGTTTGCCATAACCATTGCACATCGGTCCATCCGAGATGTTCCAGTTCGGTCCCACCGAGATTCCTAACGTTCATATCTTTTACACAGGTCGGTGCCACCGAGATTTCTGATCGGTGCCACCGAGTTGGGTCAAAAGTGTGTAACGGTTGGATTTTGTGTGGAGGCTATATATACCTCTCCACCCCTTCTTCCTCAGTGAGGAGAGCCATCAGAACGTGCCTACATTTCCACCATACATTTTCTGAGAGAGAACCACCTACTCATGTGTTGAGATGAAGAGGTTCCATTCCTACCATTTGCACCTTGATTTCTAGCCTTCCCAAGTTGCTTTCCACTCAAATCCTTCTTCCACCATAGCCAAATCTATGAGAGAGACTTGAGTGTTGGGGAGACTATCATTTGAAGCACAAGAGCAAGGAGTTCATCATCAACACACTGTCTATTACCTTTTGGAGAGTGGTGTCTCCTAGATTGGTTAGGTGTCACTTGGGAGCCTCCGACATGATGTGGAGTTGAACCAAGGAGTTTGTAAGGGCAAGTAGATCGCCTACTTCGTGAAGATCTACCCTGAGTGAGGCTAGTCCTTCGTGGACGTAAGCCATGGTGGAATAGGCAAGGTTACTTGTTCGTGGACCCTTCGTGGGTGGAGCCCTCCGTGGACTCGCGCAACCGTTACCCTCCGTGGATTGAAGCCTCCTTCAACGTGGACATACGATAGCACCACCTATCGGAACCACGCCAAAAACCACCGTGTCTTCATTGCGTTTGATCTTCCATACTCTACCCCTTTACTTTCCGTACACTTGCATGCTTTACTATTTCCGCTGCTCAATCTCTAGATATGCATGTGTAGGGAGTATTGGTGTTATCTTAACTTGTGCCAAAATCTGCCTAAGTTCCAAGAGAAACTAAAAACTGCACATTTGGTTAGTTAAGTGTCTATTCACCCCCCCCCTCTAGACCTATCTCCTCAACCCCTCAGGGGCCCACCCCTGGGACACTGCTAGTGGGTCCTAGGGGCCCGATTGACCGCGTTGACCCAGTCAACGTGCTGACTGGGCAACCCCAGTCACTGACAGGCAGGCCCTACTCGCTAATTAACTATTTTTATAAAATAACTTAATCTGATAATTAGTTCAGTCACTGACAGATGGGGTCCACCTGCTAATTAAACCCCCTTTTAGTTAATTTAATCACTGTTTAACCCTCTGTGTATGACATGTGGGTCCCAGTGGTCAGGTTTGACCTGAACCGGCTGTGTTGACTGATGACGTCACCCTGATGTACTGCTGACGCAATATAGTATTTAATGTTATTTTAGAATTAAAATTAATTCCAGAAATTTCAGAAAATTGTTTAAAACTTCGAAAAATCATAGAAAATAATCCGTAGCTCGGATGAAAAAGTTTTCTACATGAAAGTTGATCAGAAAAATGAGACAAATCCGTTGGTGCCCTCCATGTAGCTGTCACATGCCCACAACACTGCAAACATGGAACCTTTCCCTCTTGTTCAACTGTCTAACAGATGCCTAAAGCCGGGAAAATATCCCCCGATATTTTCCCGCTCCGTCTGTAACGTGTAGCACTGCATTAGATCACGTCTAGCACAGCATATTTCCGTGTTTGCTTTGTATTTATTGTTTCTTCCCCTTTTCTCTCCGGTAGACTCCGAGAGTGACGCTGCTCCAGAGTACGACTACGCCCCTGACGACCAGCCCCTTTCCGCAGAGCTTCCAGGCAAGCAAAACCCCTTGATCATTCCTATATCGCCCGTTCTTTCTCTCCCATGCTTGCATTAGAATTTGCTACTGTATTTGATTGCTCCTATTCTGATGCATTGCCTGTTTTGTAACTACTGTTGATACCTTACCTGCTATCCTAAATACTTAGTATAGGTTGGTTGGTGATCCATCAGTGACCCCTCACCCTTGTCCCTGTTGCCCCGCTTTGTTACTGGTGCCCCGATCAATCTGATCGATGTGCAGAGACCGACACAGCACCGCACACGCCCATTAGTTGTACGACTCTGCAGAGATACTATCGAGTGTCGAGGGTGATACCTCCTACCTCACTCCTGATGATATCTCTGTAGCATAGCTAGTCGGTTGTGGGTTACCGAGGGTGATTCCTCTTTCACCACCTCAGATGAAGCCTCTGTCGTGCCACCCCTCAAGTGTGAACCCATCGAGGGTGATTGATACGTCTCCAACGTATCTATAATTTTTGATTGTTCCATGCTGTTATATTATCAATCTTGGATGTTTTTATATGCATTTACAGCAATTATATATCATTTTTGGAGACTAACCTATTAACTTAGTGCTCAGTGCTAGTTGCAGTTTTCTGCCCTGTTTTTGTTTTACAGAATATCAATACCAAACGAAGTCCAAATGCCACGAAACTTTTTGGAGATTTTTTCTGGACAATACCAACACTAGAAGCTTCAGGAGAGGACCAGACGCCAGAGGAGGTGGCCACGAGCCACCAAGGTGCGCCTGGGGGGGCAGGTGCCCCCTGGTGCCTCATGGGCCCACCCCAGCTCCGTTTGACCTAATTCCAGCACTATAAATTCCAGAAATATCATAAACCCTCAGGGGAGTCCATGAAATACTTTTTCTGCCGCCGCAAGCTTCTGTTCTCGAGAGATCCCATCTGAGGTCCTTCTCCGGTAATCTGACGGAGGGGGAATCGATCACGGAGGGGCTCTACATCAACCTTGCTGCCCTTCCGATGATGCGTGAGTAGTTTACCACAGACCTTTGGGTCCATAGTTTGTAGCTAGATGGCTTCTTCTCTCTTTTTGATCTTTAATACAATGTTCTCCTCGATGTTCATGGAGTTCTATCCGATGTAATCACTTTTTGCGGTGTGTTTGTTGGGATCCGATGAATTGTGAGTTTATGATCAGATTATCCATGAATATATTTGAGTCTTCGCTGCACTCTTTTATGCATGATTATTATAGCCTCGTATTTCTTCTCCGATCTATTGATTTGGTTTGGCCAACTAGATTGATTTATTTTGCCATGGGAAGAGGTGCTTTGTAATGGGTTCGATCTTGCGGTGTTCAATCCCAGTGACAGAAAGGGACATGACACGTATGTATCATTGCTATTAAGGGTAAAAAGATGGGGTTTATTCATACGTGAGTTTATCTTGTCTACATCATGTCATCGTTCTTAAGGCGTTACTCCGTTCTTTTATGGACTTAATACACTAGATGCATGCAGGATAGCGGTCGATGTGTGGAGTAATAGTAGTAGATGCAGGCAGGAGTCGGTCTACTTGTATTGGGCGTGATGCCTATATACATGATCATTGCCTTGGATATCGTCATGATTATTTGCTTTTCTATCAATTTCCCAACAGTAATTTGTCTACCCACCGTATGCTATTTTCTTGAGAGAAGCCTCTAGTGAAAACTATGGCCCCCCGGGTCTATCTAAATCATATTACTAAAATCCTAAAAATATTGCTGCCATTTTAATTTATTTATTTTATTTTGTATTTTGTTTCAATCTATCTATCTATCATATACAATTTAATCTTGCAACTTACCGCCGAGGGATTAACAATCCCTTGTTTGCGTTGGGTGCAAGGATTTGTTGTTTGTGTGCAGGTACTGCTGACGAGGTGTTGCGTGATTCTCCTACTGGATTGCTAACTTTGGTTTCATAACTGAGGGAAATACTTACCTCTGCTGGCAGCATCATCCCTTCCTCTTTGGGGATAAAACCAACGCAAGCTACAAGTAGCAGTGATTCCTCCAAGTTCACCTTGACAGATACATCGAGTGGGAATCCATCGAGGGTGATTCCTCGGATTTCCCCTTGATGTTATGGACACACGGATACCATGTTTTTACCTCAGTCCCTTATTTAAGTCGGGTCGACCCCGAGGGGTACCCGTGAGAGATGTGAAGTCGGGTTGACCGTGAAGGTACCCGCAAGATAATTACACGGCACGGCCGAGCAGGCAGATTGCCTCAGGAGAGGGAGGAAAGGGATTGGGCCTGACCCTTGCCGTAAGTCCGCGAGACGGGGCGACAGGACCACAGATCGTGGAGCACTGATCATCACCGCGAGCTCCCAACACACTAATGGGTTAGGATATGTGATCTGAGTAGTCCTCTGGCCTTTTCGCACTAACCACCACGCGGAAATAGTATGGGCACTCGGTGTCGTACGATTCTTCCGAAAGCTCCCAGACGTCAGCAGTTGAGTGGCACGCGCCGGGTTGGACTGGGTACGCCCACTTGTGTATACAGGGGGCTAGGTCTGATTCCGGCCGTCCTCACAACGCGCAGGAGTGCAAAGGGCGATGGGCCCAAGACCCCTGAGCGCTTAGGATGTAGACCGGCGTGCTGACCTCTCTACTGAGCCTAGGTAGGACTATGGCGTGTCGATCAGCCGAGGCCAGGCATGACCCGATAAAAGTGTGTCCGGCCAAAGTTAATCAAGCATGTTGGGTACGTTGGTCCTCTCCTGCAGGGAAGTATATCTATTCGAATAGCCGTGTCCATGGTAACCGATGCTCAGAGAGTATCCCGATCTACTACAACTAGAACTGGATATTTGAGTTACCAAACTAATATGATGGCTCCAGGATCACTTTCTCGCAGGGAGTCGAGGAAGGATCTCTGGGCATTGCTATTATATAATTATTGCTCTATTATATGCTAATCTGCACTCTTCTTATGCTGCAAGATGCTAGTCTTCGATAGGCTAGGGCTTCCCCTCTATTCTGGCATATCTGCAATCTGGTCCACAGATACAGCCCTTTCCTTTGATACTAATGCATACTTAGCATAGATCTGATGCAAGTCTTGCGAGTACTTTGGATGAGTACTCACGGTTGTTTTGCTACCTCTTTTTTCCCATGCCCGATTGCTGCGATCAGATGACGGAGCCCCGGAGCCAGCTGATCCCGTCGACGACTACTACTACCACTCCGACGGAGCCTACTACTACGTGGAGACCGACGACCACGAGTAGATAGGAGGCTCACAGGCAGGAAGCCTGCGCCTTTTCGATCTAGTGTTGTTGTTTTGCTCAGCCTTCTTAAGGCAAACTTGTTTAATCTTTATGTCTGTTCTCAGATGATATTGCTTCCGCTAACGCTTGTACTCGAGCTTATATTCGAGCCTTCGAGGCCCCTGGCTTGTAATATAAAGCTTGTAAGACTTTTAATTTGTGTTTAGAGTTGTGTTGTGATATCTTCCCGTGAGTCTCTGATCTTGATCGTGTGCATTTGCATGTATGATTAGTGCACGATTGAGTCGGGGCGTCACAATGAATGCAACCAAAAATTCAACTACGCAAATACTAGATGCAAAAATTGCTAAAGGCTAAAAAGATAGATGCAACGGTTGAACTAATCTAATTTTTTTTGGCATTTTTGTGGGTTGTAGGACTGAAAAAGAATCTAATCTAATAAAACTGAAAATCTCTCACCGATGAAACTAAAAACTGATACCACTTGATGTGAACTGGGGTCCCTATCTTTCGAGGAGAGATGATAACTACGATTTTGTTGGACTTGACCCTCACGATCCGGCTACCAACCGTACAGGGAGAACCGTACACGACTGATATCCATGGGAATCGCTGAACCAACTCCACGGCGTTATCGACCGAGCCAACGGCGCGATCGACCTATCCACGAAGGATTTTTCCTGCAGGCAAATCGAAGAACATGCAAGAAAATAATAGCCAAGCAATCTGAAATTGCGAATATGCTAGATGAAATAAATCTCACAAGATGGGATTCCGATAGGATGTCTTGACGGTTGCACTAGCCGCTACGAGCAAAGACAATAAAAGTATCAATAGCTAAACTTCTCTAAACAAAACCCAAGTCTAAACCCTAATTTTAGCTAACTATTTATTAAGAGCGGCGGCGGCCTTGCGCTGGTTGACGGACGCTGGCCGTACAGAGACCGGATACTCCACGGCTCAGAAAGACGTGACGTGCTTCGGTTGTTGACAATACGTGGCCCAACTGATGTACGTGGGAACTAATTGATCATTGTATCGCTGCCTCCTTGCACCGTATGATGGGCTCGTCTACATACACGTGTGTGATTGAAGCTAGCAAGGCTGCCTCCTCCTTCCTGATGCATGTATGGACGTGTGCACTTCCATGGCTCATGTAATCTTCAACATAATCTCTCATCTTCATATTTATTTTGCAAATGCCTTCAATAATTCTACAAAATAAATAAAATTGTGTAGTATTTTTGTTTTCAATAATAAAGTGTAATATTATATGATTATCAACAGAAGATACCTGAACAATGTACGTACACCTAATATCTTTGGTGATATTCATGTAGATGATGTTCTCATCACACCTCTTCCACGGATGAAAACCCTTTCCGAGATATCTCCATTAAGAGAGCTTTGATGGTGTTTTCCGCAGTTCGTCGTGTAATTTGGTCGTGTAAGGTCCCTACAAAATAGACCAGAATACGGTAAGGATGGTGAGTATGATCTTGATGCACACGTCACAATTCATTCAGAGCAGATGGGTTCGTTGGTGCCAACGCTAAGCCTGAGCCACATCTCTAGCATGATGACATGTTTTATTTATCCTCTTTTGGCAAAAGGATTGAAGGACTAGCCAGGGATGAACCATTACCCTCCCTTTGATATGTTATGGGTTCTTTTACGTTCACCTCTACAATTAATTAAGCACTCTGCTTGGTCAGACAGTACTATAATTTTTTTTCTGGACACTACGGTGAAGATCTTGTGGTTTGACAAGCTGCATTTCTAGGGTATCATCCTCAACCCAAGTTCGTTCATCTTTTCTGTCTTTCCATCTTTTTGGATGCGCAATCAAGGGGCTCTATATAACCTTTATTAGTAATCAAGTTCGTGCAGTTTTAAGAGTTGCGGTGTCACAGCTTTGGTCTAATAGCAGTGTTTTAGTTGAAGTTTCGGCAAATTTTGTCGTCCAGAAAATGTTACCATGGAGGAAGTATATGTAAGGGATTTCATTGTATTTTTTTTGTTTTAGGAGTTACTTTGTAGTTTCTTGGATCTTTGATCCATAGCATTGTGCTTGTAATGGTTCTCGTGTTTGAATAAAAGCACACATATTTATATAAAAAAACTCAACACTACCCCCGCCATAAGTTCCCAGTCCTGATATACCGACACCACCCTTGACCACTTCATCTCGCCTCTCCTAACATTCTCTATGATAACTAACACAGCGGGAGCATGTGCCAAAAATAATGGGAGTTATAATTTATCATATGTTTTTTTTTCTGTCGCCATCACACTCGTATCTCACTCAATATATATCAGCCTGGCTTCTCATTTTTTTCTCATCAGAACACTAGCTATGAGCTAGCACACAACATACTCATGTTTGTGTGGTGCGCCGGACAACTATATATGTAGTATATATATATATATTATTTTTTTTAGAAAAGAAGGAAGACCCCCGGCCTCTACATCTGGACGATGCATGCAGCCACTTTATTAATTATTCTTAAAAGACCTTACAAAGAGATACAACAGTAAGTCTGAAGCCACCGTCTAAGCAACATCTGTCGCTACTCCTATCCAGCTGATGTAGGGATGCTGATAGTCCGGGACTACTACCACAGACCTCGCAGCCAAGCCTAACATCTAAGACCTGAGGTCCCAACCAGGACGCCTGCCGGGTATGGGGCACCCACCAGTCCGACGCACTCCTCAACCAGGACGCCTGCCGGGTATGAGGCCGCCGCAGCCACCTGCCACCATTCCATCTTCAGTGATGTACTGCTGCATCTACCTTGCCCGGTCTAGCTGCCGTTGACGCCACCACGATGCCAGACAACGCCACCATCCTGTGCTCGTCCATCATCACACGCCCACCGGCGAGACCCCGCTGCTCCATGTCGCCGAGACCCGCCGTCGTCGACGCGAGAGAAGGCACACCACACCACATCACGCCTCTTCCATCCGGCGCCGCTCCACAAACGATGCCCCCAATAGGGAACACGACACCGCAGCGCCGCCATCGTCCGATCCGGTGATCTTAGGATTTCTCCCGGAGCGACACGAGCAGGTTGACGATAATTGCTTGACGATGCCTTCATCAAGGTAACGACGTAGACGCCGCCATCGCCCGCCATGACCGGAGTCGGCTCGGATTTCACCGGCGACTATGTCTCCCCAACTCGCCGCCGGTGCTAATAGTGGGGTCCAAGATCCGTCACTACCAGCCTGGCCAACCGCCTTCGGTGGAGAAGGCAGCCACCGCCACCATGCCCGGGCCAAGAGACCCAGACGTCCTCGTGCCGCGAAGATTACCCAGGGGGGATCTCCTCTTGCCGTTGTCGAGACGAGGCGCAGCCGCAGTGGATCTCGATCCAAACCCCTCGGGCCCAGATCAGATCTCATCGCAGCCAAAATCTCATCCGCCAAACGGCCGCCGGAGATCTCCTGGCCACCGCCACCCCGCTGCGCACTGCCGTTGGAGGAGGAGGGAGATGGACGCCGCTGCCCCCACGCGTTACCGCCGGCCGAGGACAGCGCCGCCGCCGCCGCCTCACCACAGGGGCTTTGCCCCGCGGCGTCCTCAGCGACGGCGGCGGAGGAGGGAGGCGATAGAAGGGGAGGGCTGAGGGCGGTGTGGACGGGGACTCCCCAGGGGCGGCGCGGCGCCGCCGCCTCGGGGGAGAGGAGGCTAAAGTCGTGGAAAGGAATCACCATGTAGTATATATATATATATATATATATATATATATATATATATATATATATATATATATATATATATATATATAGTTGCACTTTCAGAGGAAGAGACAAAAATCGTGACACATGTCATTGGTCATGAGTAATGTAGACTTGGGAGGCATCAAGAATACTGGGCTACACGCAAATTCAAATGATCGAGCCTTGGCAAAGGCCCCCTGGTGATGTGACGTGCCTTAACGTACCAACCTGCACCGAGCAGACTAGAGGAAGCGATTCAGCAGTCTTCCCATTGAGGGAGAAAGTCCAATACTCCATTGCAAGGGAGGTGCAGACTGCAGTTGAACTTCCTGTGGCACACGAAGAAGTTTGGTTTAGCAGGGTGAACTTGGTGAAAAAAAATTAGTAGCAGTGTAGCAGTAGCTTTTTTTCAGTAATAGTGTAGCAGTAGCTAGCCAGGCATCATCTACCTTCGCACTACAGTGAACTATTATAGCATTGTTAAGATAGGAATCCTTTATTCTAGATAACAAAGATCCATCGTAGTCCAGGTGAATAGGATACTCAGCTCTCACCTGAGAGATCCGGGGGACAAAGCAATTGTTTTTCATTTTTATTATGTTAACTGTCCTTGCTCAGAATATTTCCTTTTTTTTTCCTGGGAGCTTACAATCTCACCTGTCATTGAGGCTTTGCTTCATCTTCATTTTTGTTTTACTAGGTAATTGCCCATGCATTCAAACGGGTCATACATATATCTTCCCCGTGAATGATTGATTCCTTCCTGTGATAGTAGAGATAGAGATAGGAAAGGAAGGATGACCGACTATGATTGATTCCTTCCTATGAATTTATTGTGTTATCAAATATTTATTGGCAAAGAATAGATTCATTACCGACTGTGACTTAATTTCATTACCGAATATTGATCTGATTTGACCGGCCAGATAAAAACCGTTACCAAAGAAAATCGAGAGGGGTGGAAGGATGGAGGCAACATACACACACATGGAGGGCGGAAGAAAAATTAACGTAAGATGGAACCTTATGTCTTTTTTAGGTAACAAGGTAGATGTTTTTGTGTGAGAAGAGGCTGATCTGAGCTGCAGGCACACGTCTGAGGTGGAGGCCGAATGCATCTATCAGCAAGGGCATCATTATCCTGATATGACAATGAGATGGATCACTGCAGGCTGGCTATCAGACCGTCTGTCAACTCCTGCCCGGTTCTGCTTCTCCTTCTGACTGCTTCCTCAAGTTGATCACTTATGCAAAGAACTAAACAGTCCATGATCGAGCCTCTGTAGCGTTGTGCACTTTTGCTTGCGGCAATAAAAGGTCGGGTTCAGCATGCAGACCACGAGAGTTTGTCTATCCATCTCTATCTCGAGTGCATGCACGGATGCACCTGAATGAACAGCCATGATGCATGTAGACACACTTGAGTTTAGCCTTCAACGTTAATTCTTCAATTAGTATTAACACATTATTTGGGACGTGGTTAAATGGAGTGAAATCAAATATAGCGAGGCATATTCGGATAGGGATATGTGCACTATTTTGGGCTATATGGAATGACAGAAATGAGATGATCTTTAACGAGAAAAACTATATCAACTTTTTGCAGGTTATTTATAGAGCCACTGCTTGGATCCGTACGTGGTCGTTACTCACTCATGCGGACTCCAGAGAGCTTTTGGTTATTGGGTGCAACCGTTGGGAGACGGTAGCACGGCTTATCTTCAATCGATTTGGATGGCGAGTTAATAATAGGCTAGATGTCTAGTCATCGTAGCCTGTTTTTATTTTCGCCGGCTGTGGCATCTTTTATTATATTTTTCTGTTGGGCTCCTTTTCTGAGCCAATATTGGACCTCAGACTTTGTTTCCGCACTTTACCTAATAAAATGGCTGCATGCATCACTCAAATGCGGATATCCTCCTTTTCCAAAAAAAAAACAACAAAACCAAGGGCGTATGCACTGTGTGCACTGTAGCATGAAAGAAAAGTCTGAGGCAATGCCACACCACTAGAGTCTTGTCTATCTGTTGCATGTATAAACCCTAGATGGACATGTACACCTGAAGGTTTTTGTGTGATAAGTGGCTGGTCTGATCTGATGTGATCTGATCTGCGTGCACACATCTGAGGTGGAGGCCGAATGCATCTATCAGCAAGGTCATCATTATCCTGATATGATAGTGCGATGGATGAGAAGAAGAAAAGCAGGGGCACGTGATGTGTATTAGGATGCATGCACAAATTAACAAGTGAGGACTCTGGCTGTTTATCAGTCCGTCTGTGAAACCCTGCCCGCTTCTGCTTCTACATGTAGTGTTGTGCACTTCTGCTAGCAGCAAGTGCAGACCACGAGTCTGTCTATCCCTATCTCGAGTGCATGCACCAGGATGTTCGTTAAACAAAATTAGTGACTAAATAAGGCTTTTTAGAGATTCCAATAGGGACTACATACAAAGCAAAATTAGTAAATCTACAATTTAAAATATGTCTATATGCATTCGTATGTAGTCCGTATTAAAATATCTAGAAGGTCTCATATTTAAAAACGGACGGAGTAGATGATATACAACACTCGATCACGTTGATGCATGTACGCCATAATTGTTGGTCGATCAAGTCCAGAACGAAATATCAAACACGCGCACATGCAGATACAGGTCATAACAAACATTGCCGTCTAGCACAGGACAACCAAACAATTTTTTTCGTGCTTGGCTTTGAAATCAATGTTATAGTCATGGAATGAGGGTATGCAGTATCAGTTTGCCATCCATTAAGTTTGATGGTTTATAAAATTATTGGATAGAAACTCAACACTACTCACTGCGATAAGTTCTCGGTCCTCTTGCAAGCACATACCAAAGCTAAGAGTCCACTTCATTTTCTCCTCCTCACATGCTTTAAGAATACTTACAAACTGGGTAGGTGTGTCATAGCGGAAGAAAGTAATGAGATCTATAATTTTTTCATAACTTTTATTTTCTCACGATCAGGATCAGACTCGTATCTTACTCAATATATAGATATCACCTTTGCTTCTCTCATTTCTCTCATCAGAACCGTATGTAACTAGCACACGACATACATGTGTGGAGACAAGGCTTATGGTGGGCTGACCAAATATGTCATATACATATATAGTTGCACTTCCACACGCAGAGAGAAAACGATGACAAATGTGTCATTGGCCATGAGTAATATAAGATTGGGAAGCATCAAGAATTCCATGCTACGCGCTAATGAAAATGATCAAACCAAGACAACAGACCCCTGTTGGTCCAAGCATCACCAACGTCGCCACCTTTGCTCACCCTACGGCGTTCCATGGTCACTCGTCGTCAACCTTCATGCAACTTTGTATGGCACCTGTGTGTTAGACTGAGATATACCAGCCGAGCTGGTCTTGCGCCAGATGAGCTGGTCATGCGCGCACTCCATGCGCTACCGCCCTTGCATGGTCCATGCACGAGTCAGCCGCTCCTATCCACCCTCAGAAATAGGATCGGCAGGTTGTTAGTTAGTGTGTGGGTGCGTTGTATCTTCTCTCCCTCTCACATATGTACTCTCTGAGCATCTTCAATAGACGCGCTACGGTGCGACGCGCTAAATTTGTTTTACAGCGCCGAAATAGCCCTTTTGCGCGCTGGAGTTGGTAGTTGCTTCACCAGGCGCTGAAAATTTTTAGCGTGCCGTTGTAGCGCTTCAGCAGGCGCAGTAAAAATAGAGCGCGCGCGCCCAGCCGGCGCTTCCCAAACAACACATACAACTTTGACAATATGAACAAGATGATCTCATATGCAAAGTTCACACAAACAAGATGATCTCGAACATCAATGAGAAACATAGCATAGTTCAAATTCGTAGCATAGTTCAAAATCATCAAACCACAAGCAAGTTCATGACAAACAAGTTCACACAAACGAATTAAACATCAACAATCATGCCCCATCTTCGTCCTCCTCTTTTTCCTCCTCTTCTTCATCCGTTTCTTCATCCGTTTCTTCCTCCTCTCCTTTGTCCTCTCCGTCATTGGAAACTCGGACGGCGTTCGCACTATCACGAAAGGCATCATGCGAAGACATGTGAGGCACACCGGTGCCTCCCGTAGGTGCTCCCATAGGTGCTTCCATGCCACCCATGCCTCCCGTAGGTGCTCCCATGCCTCCCATGAGAGACGCAAAACTCATGCCTCCCATGGTAGCTCCCAAGCCCCCCATGCCTCCCATGCCGCACATGGCCCCCATGGCTCCCATGGTAGCTCCCATGCCTCTCATGGTAGCTCCCATGCCTCCCATGCCAACAATGCCTCCCATGCCACCCATGCCTCCCATGGTAGCTCACATGCCTCCCAAGCCTCCCATGGTAGCTCCTGTGCCTCCCATGCATCCCATGCCCGTCAATCTTTTTTGGACCAAGATTTGATCACGGCAAAGGTTGATGTACTCGTTTTGCCTCTCATCGAAGTTAGATGTGTCCATGAAGAATAAGTGCTTCTCCCATTCCAATAATCTAGCTTGCTCCTCCATGGCAAATTTCTTCTCCTCCAATGCCAACTTCCTCTCTTCGGCCGCCACCCTCCTCTCCTCGGCCGCCACCCTCCTCTCCCCGGCCGCCGACTCTTGACTCCTTGCCACCCTCCTCTCCTCGTTTGCTTCCTTTCTTGCCTTCACAGTAGCCTCTATAGCACTCTTTATCTCATCATCTCCCCCCTTCTTCTTCTTTTGTTCTTTTGCTAGTTTCTCTCCTTGTGGTCTTTTAGGCTTGGAGTAGGCAAACGAGTTTGGTGTAGGGCTCCTCTTGCCGCCATCACTTGATGCCTCATGATCATCGTCATCCAAATCAATAGTAACATTGTGTTTCCCTGCCGCCTCTGGGGGTTCACGTTTTTTCCATTTCTCTTCATCCTTCAACACCTCGTAGCAATGGGGCAACACAAATGCTCTCCCTTTCTTGACCTTGCCTTTCTTGGTCTTCTTCTCTTCTCCTCGAAACAAGTTTTGTGCAATATTGAGCTACAAACAAAAGAACAAGTTACCACTAGAAACACAAAAGATGAAGCATGAACATAGAACATAAAGAAATGGCACTTACCCTATCTCTATCATTAGTGCCACTTGGGTTTGTCTTGTCAACCGCCGTCATTGCCGCCGCCCACTTTTGACAATCTTTGTTGATCGTCGACCATCGGGAGCGAAGAGATCTTTCGGTGCGCTCAATTCCACTCTTGTTGTGTGTGTCAAAGAACTCCTTAATCCGAAGCCAATATGTATCTCTAGTTTGGTCCATTCCAACGGTGGGATCCATAGACACATTCAACCATGTGTTGCAAAGCAAGACGTCTTCCTCGACGGTGTTGTTGCTTGCCCTTCCTTTCGGTGCATCGACCATACCCTCACCCTCCTCATCCACTTCATATTCATGATCATCTTCATCAACTTCATTGGTTTGAGACCAATTGTTGGAGCCAACACCCATAGTCGACATATATGCCTCATCATTGAAACTACAAAGTATGACAAAAGAAAACTATCATATGCCTCATCAAGCTATCATATATGCCTCGTAGTCGACATATATGCCTCATCAAGCTATCATATGTATACATATCAACAACAAAAAAACAAAACAAAAATTATACCTTGTGGGCATTTCATCAAACACCATATGCGCATCGGCTGCCGGCGCAACAAAGTGAGTTTTCCGGCGCTTCGGGCGGCGGAGGCGCGGCCAGACTCGCTGCTGCCTTCTTCTTCCCGCGCCTAGAAACGGCGTCCCCTTTCCTCTTCTTTTCGACCGCCGTCGCCGTCGCCGCGGCCGCCATCGGTCGTTTGGAGGCGGAGCTCCATGGCTTCGCGGCAAGCGGCGGCGTGACGCCACCCTGCGAGTGCGTCCGGGGCGACACGAAGAGGCCGCGCGCGAGACCGATGTTTGGAGCCGGTGCGGCGCCGGCAGCGAAGCCGGAGGTCAAGCCCGCGCTAGGGTTTGCGGCGGCAGCGGAGAGGTCGCGGGTGTATGGAGGGGTTGAGGGATGTCGTTGCGGCCGTCCTTGGCTGGAGTTCGCCGGCAGCGGCGCGGGGTGGGCGAAGGCGGGCGCGGGCGGAGAGTTCAGCGGCGGTTGCTTGCTCGCGCGCGTTTTGGCTTCTGTCCAGGGCGTGGTAGCCAACGCTCGAAATTAACAGCGCGCAATGCAGATTTGTTCGGCGCGCTGAGCCGTTTTTAGCGCGCGCGTGATTTTTGCGCGTTTGTTGGAGCTGCCGATTCGGTCGCGCGCGTGCTAAAAAGCAGTTTTTTCAGGCTCGCCGCTTATTTAGCGCCTCTGTCGGAGATGCTCTTATATATGCTACCCCCGAGAGGATGAATATAAGTTATGTTTTTAGCTCAATCTAGTTATCCAACATGGTATCAGTTTTGATCTAAACCCGCTTCCGCCATGGCCGAGGAGACCTTTGACGCGGCCGCCACCACGGCCGCCGCGGCCGCGGCCCCGGCCACTCCACAAGCCTCCTCTTCGCCACCTACTCCCCCAGTTCCAGCCACCTCCCCTCTCCAGGTCGCCCCCTCCCCACTCCCGCTCCTCCTTTCCCGCACTTCAAGACGGCGGCGCAGCTCCACGCCGAACGCGTCGAGAACGCGAACATCTTCCACCGCGTCCGCGTCGTCCTTGACATGAAGGGGACGAACTACTCCACCTGGCGCGGGCTGATGGAAGAAACCTTCGATCAGTATGACGTCAATGCGCACGTCTTGCCGGACTTCTCCGACCATCGCAACGATCCTACGTGGAGCAACATCAACAAAGCGGTAAAGCAATGGTTCTATAACACCATGAATACTGAGGTAACTGAGCTTCTCGGTTTTGTTCAGAGCCAGCACGCCACGGCCTTTGAGTTGTGGACTAAGCTGGAAGCGCTCTTCCTCAACAACCGCAGCGCTCCCGGCAATTCCACCTCAAGACCGAGCTCTACGCGGTGAAATAGGGCGACTCCACCATTCCCGTCTTCTGCACCCGGCTCAAGTCCGTCGCGGACGCCCTCCGCAACGTCAACAAGCCGGTTGACGACGACGAGCTGGTGATCCAGCTCCTTCGTGGCGTCAACCGGGATCGCCATGGGATGACGGCTGCCATCATCGAGAAGTCCACGAACCCCGTCCCCTTCGAGCAGGCCGTCGGCATGTTCCTTCATGATGAGATGACCTCCGGCGGCGCCTTCCCTGCCGGGCATCACACTGCGCTCGCTGCTCATGGCCGTCCCCCTGCTTAAGGGTGGACACGGTCCGGGCTGGTCCGGTACCGGTCCGAGCCGTCATTTGGACCGGCCGCCGGCGGTCCGGTCCGGACCGGACCGAGCAATGCAGTGGTCCTGATTTCAGGGACCGGACCGGTGAACGTGAAGCTCGGTGCGGACCGGCAGTCCTCACGGTCCCGGCGACGTCTAGTCACTGCCGTGTGGGCCCAGGATGTCGGAGAGGTGGTCGGAGAAGCAGCACGAGCCGGAGAAGACGCACCTGATGCGCGGCGGCGCGGCGGCACGAGGGAGAGGCACGGGAGAAAGAGGGAGCGGCACGGACGCACGGGGGAGAGGGGGAGCAGCCGCGCGAGGGAGCGGCGGCGCGAGGCAGAGGCGCGGCGGCACCGGAGAGAGGGAGGCGAGGGAGAGGGGGCGGCGCGACTGTTAGCCATGAGCATGCGCACGTTTATTTTTAGCAGTTTTTTCGGTTGCATGCAAGTAATTTAGGGCGTGCATGAGCCCATGATTTTCCTTGTATGGGCCTTGCCGTGATTGGCGGATCAATTCTGACGTGAAGTTGGTCGTGGAATGACACCGTGATTATCGGATCGAACCATGTTTCCCTCGTTCCTTCTGTTTTCTGCATGTTCACTGAATAAAAGGAAACGGCTGCATGGGAGGGATAACACGTGATTATCGGATCGAACCCATTTCTCTCTTAGAGCATCTCCAACAGTTGCGCGGCGCGCTAAAGTTTTTTTGCAGCGCCGAAATACCGTTTTAGCACGCTGGGCTCGTGTTTTGCTTTACCAAAAGCGCAAAAACACGGTGCCCAATCCGGCGGCCCCACCCGCAACAGCCCAGATTTTGCAGCGCGCGTGAGTGGGCATACCAAATAAGCAGCGCGCGATGCCATTTTTCTCGGCGCGCTGAACCAACTTTACCGCGCGCGTGATTTTAGCGCGGCTGCTGGAGCGCCCGTTTCGGTCCCGCGCGCGCAATAAAGTGGTTTTTTCTAGCGCGTGGCTAAAATAGCGCGCCTGTTGGAGATGCTCTTAGTCGCAAATAAAAGGAACGGCAGCGAGGAGTTGTCGTGGGAAGGCGCCTTAATTATCGGATCGAATTAAATCCCGTTTATCTTGTTCTCTCTATTTTCTGTGGATGTGGACTGATTAAAAGGAAAACAAAGCTGTAGGACGTGACTGCCCCTTTCCCCTCTTCCTCTCGATAATCAAGGGTGTGACGGCGTGTTCTTTCTATTTTCTGTTCTCTTCTACCTCATGCGCGCGACATGAGTTCTCTTCTCTGTTCGACTCAATAAAAGGAAACAAATCGAGGCGCGTGGCCGCGCGGGAGAAGGACGTCGGGGCGTGGCCGTCGGACTCGCAGCCCGCGGATCTCACCGGCCGGCCGCGATGACGATGAACAGCCTGCAGCGCGCTTCGGTCCGCTCGGTCGGACCGGACCGAGTAAATTTCGGGCCAAAATTTTGTAACCGGATCGGCCAATTTCTTGAGCGGGCCAGGACCGTACGGTCCGGTCCTGAACGGGCCACGAGCAGCAGGGCGGCGGCGCCAAACCCGGCACTCACTCGCCGAACCAGGGCGCCAACAAGCGGCGCCGCTTCACCAACAATGGCGGGTACCAGGGGGCGTCCAACTCCGTCAACCCCTGGACCGGGCATGTGTACGCCTACCCGATGCAGCTCCCGCCGCCGCCGCGTCCGCTCCCGGGCCTCCTTGGCCCGCGTCCGCAGGCG
Organism: Elymus sibiricus; assembly: GCA_039707655.1. Classification (NCBI taxonomy): domain Eukaryota; kingdom Viridiplantae; phylum Streptophyta; class Magnoliopsida; order Poales; family Poaceae; genus Elymus; species Elymus sibiricus. The sequence continues at coordinate 14,936,575 of CM077668.1, read as the reverse complement.
CACACGGCGTTCAGCGCCCAGCAGCAGTACCTCCCGCCCGCGTACGGGAATCCCTTCGGTGGCTCTCCTCTGCAGCCGCACCCGTCGGCGTTCTACCTGCAGCTGCAGTTCCATCAGCTTCCCCAACAGCAGCAGCAGTACCTCCCGCCTCCCCAGCAGCAGCAGCAGTACCTGTTCCGCCGCCAAGGCCGGACACCGGCGTCGACCACGCCACGCTGATGGGCGCCCTCCACAACCTCCGAATAAGTTTTTTTAACGGAACCGGTACCTACCTGTGAGACATCTGCCGTTGATGCTGTTTTGGAGATTCGAGCCCCTTTTTTATGTATAAGAGACATAATTGAAATACAAAGAATACATGTCGGTCCTTTGCATGCTATTGTCAGGAGAGAGAAAAAATGTCCATAGAAAACCAGTTGCATGCATGTTAAAATATTCCCTCTCTCCCCATCAAAAGACTTCCATTTAATTTCATTGTGAATTTTTGGATGACAGATATCTTTTGAATGAAAACTTCAATTTTGATTTTTTTATATATTTGAATTCATAGCGAGAAGACCTTCAGAATAAGATCAATTATGAATACATTTGAACTAGTTTCAATTTCGCTGATCTCAAAAAACATGTTTCACTCAAATTGAAAAACAGATTTCACTCATCTAAAGAAATCATTTCAGTTGATTAAAAGTAACGATTGACTCAATAAAAAAATACGAACTCACTCATTCGAAAAGATTTCATGCATTTTTTAAAATATATTTCACCCATATTTTCTAACTGATTTCATTCCTTTCAAAAACTGATTTACTTGTTTCATATAACAGACTTCACTTGCTTTAAAAAACACGCATGTTTATAAACTGATTTCACTCATTTAAGATTATAATTTCACTCATTTAAAAACTTCAGTCGCTTCATTCATTTAAGAATATAATTTCACTCATTCAAAAAACTGGTTTCAATCATTAAGAGACCGATTTCACCCATTTTGCAAGAAAAATTATTTCAATCATTTGAAATAATTGATTTCAATCATTTCAAAAACCGATTTCAATTATTTCAAAAAAGCACTCGCTTCATTAAACAGATTTCACTCATTACAAAAAAGTTTTGAAATAATCAAAATTTCGTGTGTTTGAAATAACTAGTTTGAAAATTCTAAATAATAAAGTTCACGTATTTCGCACCGTATGTGTCATGTGTATCAAAAACAGATTTCACTTATTTCACTTGTGAAACGGCGGATGTGTCACTCATCAAACGAGTGAAATACGTGAACCTCGTTTCAAAAATCTGTTTCACTTGTTTCAGAGAACTGATTTAACTTATTTGAAAAAAATATCATTTCAAAAAACAATTTCAGTAGTTTCAAACAAGATTTCTCTCACTTTAAAAAATAAATTGAGACAATGAGCTTCACATTTTTTAAATAACTTGTGTTTCATTTTTGAAATAACAAGTTTCACGTATTTCACACTAAAAAAGATTTCATATGCATGAATTGTTTTTTCAGAAAAGTGATTTCAATCATTTCAGTAACTGATTTCAATCATTTCAGTAATTGATTTCAGAAAAGTAGTTTCAAAAAAGTGATAGTATGAAATAGTACAATTTAAACAAGTATAAAATATATCCAATATTGGTCTTCTTTCAAAGGTCTTGTTGCCAGAATTTCAAATATATCTAAAATTTGAAAAATGGAGTTTCGGTTAAAAAGATATAAATGGTCTACATTTTCAAAGCCAAATAAAATGAATGGGTTTTGGGTGGGGAGAGAGGACAGAAAATTTGGGGACCCGCATGCAGCGTGTACTTCTCTGACAAAAGGTAGTTTGTTTATTGTGTGAGCAAAGCTTGTCGGACCCGCATGGCAGCTGATGTGACTTCTTAAAATTGCTATACAAGAGGGGATTTGCATAATACAGAGACATACGAATGTGGTACTAGATGAGCTGGCTGCACCTTATTGGATGGGTGGGCACCGGTAGATACCGGCTCGGGTAAAAAGAGCTTTGCGCCACATCCCCTCGTTGCAGTCCCCTAGCAGCGGCTGGGTTGCGGATTCCGGCGCCTCTACTCACCTCGCAGCGGATCCCGGTAAGCTCTCCTCCGTTGTTCCTGTATCAAGTTATCCCCCTGTCTTTGTTGGTAATGGTAGCACCATGCATATTAGTCACGTCGGTTCTGCTTCCCTTCCAAACCCCAACCGGCCTCTCTATCTCAATAATATACTTGTTGCACCTAATCTCATCAAGAACTTATTATCTATTCATCGTTTAACTATCGATAATAATTGTTCCGTCGAATTTGATCCTTGCGGCCACTCTGTGAAGGATTATCCAACCAAGGAGGAAGTTTTTCGATGCAACAGTAGCGGCGAGCTCTACGACATCTTCCCTCTGGTTGCACCCACTGCCTACGCCGTCACCATCTCGTGCCTCACCGACCTTTGGCACCGGCGTTTGGGCCACCCCGGAGAAGCCGCTTTTCATGCAAATAAAAATTTAGATCATTGTAATAAAAATGTTTCGGATGGACGTTTGGGTCCGGCTTGCCAGACCGGAAAACATGTTCGTTTACCATTTTCTAGCTCCACTAGTTCCACCACTGGTCCATTTGAGCTATTGCACTGTGACCTCTGGACTGCGCCTTTGTCTAGTATCTCTGGCAACAAATATTACCTCCTAATTATTGATGATTTTTCATGCTATCGCTGGACTTTCCCACTCAAACAAAAATCCGATGTTCCTGCCATATTTCGTCACTTTCATGCCTATGTCCGCACACACTTCGGTCGTACAATTGATACGTCTCCAACGTATCTGTAATTTTTGATTGTTCCATGCTGTTATATTATCAATCTTGGATGTTTTTATATGCATTTACAGCAATTATATATCATTTTTTGGGACTAAGCTATTAACTTAGTGCCCAGTGCCAGTTCCTGTTTTCTGCCTGTTTTTTGTTTTACAGAATATCAATACCAATCGAATTCCAAATGCCACGAAACATTTTGGAGATTTTTTTCTGGACAATACCAACACTAGAAGCTTCGGGAGAAGACCAGACGCCAGAGGAGGTGGCCAGGAGCCACCAGGGCGCGCCTGGGGGGGGGGGGGCAGGCGCGCCCTGGTGCCTCATGGGCCCACCTCAGCTCCGTTTGACCTAATTCCACCACTATAAATTCCCATAAATCTGGAAACCAATAGGGGAGTCCACGAAATACTTTTTCCGCCACCGCAAGCTTCTGTTCTCGAGAGATCCCATCTGGGGGCCTTTTCCGGTACTCCGCCAGAGGGGGAATCGATCACGGAGGGGCTCTACATCAACCTTGCTGCCCTTCCGATGATGCGTGAGTAGTTTACCACAGACCTTCGGGTCCATAGTTAGTAGGTAGATGACTTCTTCTCTCTTTTTGATCTTCAATACAATGTTCTCCTCGATGTTCTTGGAGTTCTATCCAATGTAATCACTTTTTGCGGTGTGTTTGTTGGGATCCGATGAATTGTGAGTTTATGATAAGATTATCCATGAATATTATTTGAGTCTTCTCTGATCTCTTTTATGCATGATTATTATAGCTTCGTATTTCTTCTCCAATCTATTGATTTGGTTTGGCCAACTAGATTGATTTATATTGCCATGGGAAGAGGTGCTTTGTAATGGGTTCGATCTTGCGGTACTCAATCCCAGTGACAGAAAGGGACATGACACGTATGTATCGTTGCTATTAAGGGTAAAAAGATGGGGTTTATTCATGCGTGAGTTTACTTTGTCTACATCATGTTATCTTGCTTAAGGCGTTACTCCGTTTTTTATGGACTTAATACACTAGATGCATGCTGGATAGTGGTCGATGTGTGGAGCAATAGTAGTAGATGCAGACAGGAGTCGGTCTACTTGTCTCGGACGTGATGCCTATATACATGATCATTGCCTTGGATATCGTCATGATTATTTGCTTTTCTATCAATTGCCCAACAGTAATTTGTCTACCCACCATATGCTATTTTCTTGAGAGAAGCCTCTAGTGAAAACTATGGCCCCCGGGTCTATCTAAATCATATACTAAAACACTAAAAATACTTGCTGCACTTTTTCTTTCTTTATTTTATTTTGTATTTTTATTTCAATCTATCTATCTATCACATATAATTTAATCTTCCAACTTACCGCCGAGGGATTGACAACCCCTCGTTTGCGTTGGGTGCAAGGATTTGTTGTTTGTGTGCTGATACTGCTAACGAGGTGTTGCGTCATTCTCCTACTGGATTGATAACCTTGGTTTCATAACTAAGGGAAATACTTACCTCTGCTGTGCTGCATCATCCCTTCCTCTTCGGGGAAAATACCAACGCAAGCTACAAGTAGCAGGAAGAATTTCTGATGCCGTTGCCGGGGAGACATCATCAACATCTATCAAGTACCTTTGCATAAACTCTCATCTCCTTGCATTTATTTTATTTGCCTCTCGTTTTCACCTCCCCCACTTCTAAAAAGTTTTTACAAAAATACAAAAAATATTTTCCGTCTGCCTTTTTACTCGTTTGCTATCTTTGCTTGTGTGCCATGTGCCTTCTATTTGCTTGCATCTTCGCTTGCTAGAAATCTATCGATATGGATCCTCATCCACTTGCTAATCTTTTTTGAAAAGATCCAATTATGATGAACCAATTGCTAGTGAGTTGAGTGCAATTGATTATCTCTATGAAGTTTTGCTTGAAAATCATGAACCGGAAAATTGTGATGAAGTGTTGAAAGTAGAAATTTATAAAGTGATTCATGATAGCTCCTTCAATGAAAAGCATGATTGCAATAATGTTATTATAAATTCTATTAATGTCAATTGTGCTAATAATATGCAAAACTACGAGCTTGGGGATGATAATTTTGTTATATCCACTACTTATTGCAATGATCATGATTGGGGTGATAATGCTTCTTATGATCTTGAAAATTTCTTTAAGCCTCATGATGAATATGCTATTGATAATAATGTTTGCAATAACATTGAAAGAGGGTTTGGAAGAGTGTCAACTCTTGGTAAAAATAATCCCACATATATGGAGAGTGTTCAATCTTATGAAATTTTTGATAAAAGTGGGATTGGAGAGGTCATGACTTTAGTTGACGTTAATCCCACTATTTTGGAAGACTATAAGAATTTTATGCATGTGGATCATGGTGAGAAAATTTTATATGATAGCTATATTATTGAATTTGAATATGATCCTACATGTAATTATTATGAGGGAGGAAAATATGGTTGTAGAAATTTTCATGTTGCTAAATTACCTCTCGTTATGTTGAGATTGTCAATGTTTTACTCCTCTCCTTTCCATATGCTAGATATTTCTCGTCTTGATAATTTGTTTGCATATAAAATGCCTATGCATAGGAAGTATGTTAGACTTAAATGTGTTTGTCACATGTATTATGATACTCTCTTTGTGATTCAATTCTTATCTTTCATGTGAGCATCATTGAAATCTCAAAGCCTATCTTAATGGCTATAAAGAAAGAGCTTGTTGGGAGGCAACCCAATGAATAAAATAATTTTTTGTTTTTGTTTCTGTTATGGTGTGTTTTCACATTTATTCTACTGTTATGATTGAGTTTTTATGTTTTAATTAGTGTTTGTGCCAAGTAAAACCTTTAGGATGATTTGGAAGATAGTATAATCGATGCTGTTTGGAAAACAGAAAGTTTTGCGTCCAGTGCTGGAATTTTGGTTCTGTACTGGAGCGTCAGAAACATCTGAAATTTTTACACAGTATTGGTATATGAATTTCCCACGTTGTCCTATTTTTTTAGAATTTTTGGAGTTACAGAAGTATGGCTTTTAAATAGATTGCTACAGACTGTTCTGTTTTTGACAGATTCTGTTTTTGATGCTTTGCTTGCTTGTTTTGATGAAACTATGGATTATATGGGGGGGTATAAGCCATGGAGTTAGAATACAGTAGGTATAATGCCAAAATAAAATATGAATTTTTTTGCAACAGTACTTAAAGTAGTGATTTATTTTGTTGTACTAACGGATCTCACGAGGGTTTTGTTGAGTTTTGTGTGATTGAAGTTTTCCAGTTTTGGGTGAGATCACAATGGATGAAGGAATAAGGAGTGGCAAGAGCCTAAGCTTGGGGATGCCCATGGAACCCCAAGGTAATATTCAAGGAAGACTCAAGCGTCTAAGCTTGGGGATGCCCCGGAAGGCATCCCCTCTTTCTTCTACCAACCATCGGTAATTTTACTTGGAGCTATATTTTTATTCGTCACATGATATGTGTTTTGCTTGGAGCGTCGTGTATTATATGAGTCTTTGCTTTGCTTGCTTTTTAGTTTGTCACAATCATCCATGCTAGACACACCTATTTTGCGAGAGCCACACGTTATCAAAATTTGTTAGAATACTCTATGTGCTTCACTTAAAAAAATTTAGCTAGGCAGTTGCTCTAGTGCTTCACTTAAATCTTTTTGAGCACGGCGGTGGCTATATTTTGAAGAAATAAACTCTCATGCTTCACTTGTATTATTTTGAGAGTTGATAATATTAAAATTTTGAAGAAATAAACTCTCATGCTTCACTTATATTATTTTGAGAGTTGATAAGACTAAAATTTTGAAGAAATATTTGCACTCGCATGCTTCACTTATATCTTTTTGAGAGTTGATAATAGTAACGGTAATTTTCACAAGATATGAATTTGGTCCCAAAGTGATGAATATTCAAGAGGGATATAATAAAAACTTTCATATAGATCATTGGATATGATAAGTGTGATTCCTCGCAATAGTTTTGCGATATGGATATGATGATATGTGAGTCATGTTAGTGAGTAATTGTGATTTAGTAAGAATATTAGTGTTAAGGTTTGTGATTACCTATGCATGCACATTAAGTCAATAGTTCTGCAACGAAATTATATCCTACTTATGGTGCATTATTCGGTGCAATCTATCAATCTATCAAATACAATTTAATCTTGCAATCTGGCAAGATAAATCAACTTAGTTGGCCAAACCAAATCAATAGATCGGAGAAGAAATACGAGGCTATAATAATCATGCATAAAAGAGATCAGAGAAGACTCAAATAATATTCATGGATAATCTGATCATAAACTCACAATTCATCGGATCCCAACAAACACACCGCAAAGAAAGATTACATCGGATAGATCTCCAAGAACATCAAGGAGAACATCGTATTGAACATCAAAAAGAGAGAAGAAGCCATCTAGCTACTGCCTATGGACCCGAAGGTCTGTGGTAAACTACTCACGCATCATCGGAGAAGCAGCAAGGTTGATGTATAGCCCCTCCGTGATCGATTCCCCCTCCGGCAGATTGCCGGAGACGGACCCCAGATGGGATCTCTCTGGAACAGAGGCTTGCGGTGGTGTAAAAAGTATTTCGTGGACTCCCCTAAGGGTTTCTGATTTTTCAGGAATTTATAGTGCTGGAATTAGGTCAAACGGAGCTTGGTGGGGCCCACGAGGCATCAGGGCGCGCCTGCCCCCCCAGGCGCTCCCTGGTGGCTCGTGGGGCCCACCAAGGTGTTCTGGCCTCCCCTTGAAGCTTTTGGTATTCTTCTTGCCCAAGAAAAAATCTCCAATAAGTTTCACTGTATTTGGACTTCGTTTGATATTGATTTTCTGTGAAACAAAAACAGGGCAGAAAACAGCAACTGGCACTGGGCACTGTGTTAATAGGTTAGTCTCCAAAAATAATATAAAATTGCTGTAAAAGATTCTAAAAACATCCAAGATTGATATTATAACAGCATGGAACAATCAAAAATTATAGATACGTTGGAGACATATCAGCATCCCCAAGCTTAATTCCTGCTCGTCCTCGAGTAGGTAAATGATAAAAACAGAATTTTTGATGTGCAATGCTGCCTAACATATTTATCACATATTCATTTTCTTTTTGTAGCATTGACATTGGACTTATATGATTCAGCAATAGTCTATAATTTGACATGAAAACATATATACTCAAGCATACTAACAAGCAATCATGTCTTTCAAAATATCAACGCTAAAGAAAGTTATCCCTAGCCCATTATGCTCAATCATTGATCCATTTATGAAACACACTCAAATATTAGCTACAACCAATGCACAAGTATGACAATAGTGTTCTCTAGTTGGTGCTTTTGTAAGATAAGATGGAGACTCATGAAAAATAAAAATTGCATAAAAGTAAATAGATAGGCTCTTCGCAGAGGGAAGCAGAGATTTGTCAAATGTGCCAGAGCTCAAAGCTGAAATTAAAGAGTTAAAAAAAATTGGGAGGCATGCTTTTCCTGTCAACGAAAATGAATGAGAATTTCCAATATCTTCCATGCTACATACATCATAGGCGGTTCCCAAACAGAAAATAAAGTTTATTCCTTTCCATCTATTCTTTCTCAATCCATGGCTAGCCGTATCCACGGGTGCCCTCCATACCATCACTTTCCAAGGAATTTATTATTGTGATCACATAAGATTTTTCATTTCATTTCATTTCACAATTCGGGACTGGGCATCCCTATTACCGCCACACTCTCGTGCAATGACAAGTGAATAAACACTCATCTTGAGAATAACACACCTAGCATGGAAGATATTGGCTACCCCCTTCCGCTTCATGAGCGGTACGGGCACACAAAACAGGAAAAATTATTTTGAAATTTAGAGTTGGCACACGCAAATTTACTTGGAACGGCATTGGAATACCGCATATAGGTAGATATAGTGGACTCATAAGGCAAAACTGGTTTTAAGGATTTTGGATGCACAAGCAGTATTTCCGCTTAGTACAAATGAAGGCTAGCAAAAGATTGAGAAGCAACCAACCAAAAAACGAAAACGGTCATAAACATGCATTGAACATAACTAACACCGAATAATGCACCATAGTAGGATATAACTTCATTGCATAACTATTGACTTAACGTGCTTGCATAGGGAATCACAAACCTTAACACTAATATTCTTACTTAAGCACAATTACTCACTAACATGGCATCACATATCATCATTTCCATATAGCAAAACTATTGCAAGGAGTCACACTTGTCATATCCAATGATCTATATGAAAGTTTTTATCTATATCCCTCTTGAATATTCATCACTTTGGGACCAATTGCATAACATGTGCAAATTACCGTTACTATCATCATCTCTCAAAAAGATTTAAGTGAAGCATGAGAGTGCAAATATTTCTTCAAAATTTCAATCTTAACAATTCTCAAAATAATATAAGTGAAGCACGAGAATTCATTTCTTCAAAATTTCAATCAAGTCAATTCTCAAAATGATATAAGTGAAGCACGAGAATTCATTTCTACAAAATTTCAATCAACTCTCAAAATAATATAAGTGAAGCATGAGAGTTTATTTCTACAAAATTTCAGCCACCACCGTGGTCAAAAGGATTTAAGTGAAGCACTAGAGCAACTGCCTAGCTCAAAAAATTTAAGTGAAGCACATAGAGTATTCTACAAATTATGATGATAACGTGTGGCTCTCTCAAAATAGGTGTGTGCAGCAAAGATGATTGTAACAAACTAAAAAGCAAACAAAGCAAAGACTCATATCGTACAAGACGCTCCAAGCAAAACACATATCATGTGACGAATAAAAATAAAGCTCCAAGTAAAATTACCGATGGTCGGTAGAATAAAGAGGGGATGCCTTCCGGGGCATCCCCTAGCTTAGATGCTTGAGTCTTCCTTGAACATTACCTTGGGGTGCCTTAGGCATCCCCAAGCTTAGGCTTTTGCTACTCCGTATTCCTTCATCCATCGTGATCTCACCCAAAACTTGAAAACTTCAATCACACAAAACTCAACAAAACCTTCATGAGATCCGTTAGTATAACAAAACAAATCACTACTATAAGTACTGTTGCAAACCCATTCATATTTTATTTTTGCATTATACCTAATGTACTCTAACTTCACCATGGCTTATACCCCCCGATACAATCCATAGATTCATCAAAACAAGCAAGTAGTGCATCAAAAACAGAATCTGTCAAAAACAGAACAGTCTGTAGCAATCTATTTAAAAGACATACTTCTGTAACTTCAAAAATTCTTAAAAATTATTGGATTAACATCAACTAATGTCATGACCTCTCCAAACCCACTTTTATCAAAAGTTTCATAAGATTGAACACTTTCCAAATATGTGGAATTATTTTTACCTAGAGTTGACACTCTTCCAAACCTACTTTCAATATTATTGCAAACATTATGATCAATAGCACATTCATCATGAGGCTTAAATAAATTTTCAAGATCATAAGAAGCATTATCACCCCAATCATGATCATTGCAATAAGTAGTGGATATAACAAAATGATCATCGCCAAGCTCGTAGTTTTGCATATTATTAGCACAATTTACATTAATAGAATTTATAATAACATTATTGCAATCATGCTTTTCATTAAAGGAGCTATCATGAATCACTTTATAATTTTCTTCTTTCAACACTTCATCACAATTTTCAGATTCATGATTTTCAAGCAAAACTTCATAGAGGAAATCAAGTGCACTCAACTCACTAGCAATTGGTTCATCATAATTGGGTCTTTTGAAAAGATTAGCAAGTGGGTGAGGATCCATATCAATAGATTTTTAGCAAGCGAAGATGCAAGCAAATAGAAGGCACATGGCAACACAAGCAAAGATAGCAAACAAGCAAAAAGGCAAACGGAAAATATTTTTGTATTTTTGTAAAAACGTTTTAGAAGTGGGGGAGATGAAAACGAGAGGCAAATGGCAAATAAAGTAAATGCAAGGAGATGAGAGTTTGTGCAAAGGTACTTGATAAATGTTGATGATGTCTCCCCGGCAAGGGCGCTAGAAATTGGCAAGTTGACGGGAGACTGTGTTGACGTGACTTCTCCCCGGCAACGGCGCCAGAAATTCTTCCTGCTACTTGTAGCTTGCGTTGGTATTTCCCCGAAGAGGAAGGGATGATGCAGCAGAGTAGAGGTAAGTATTTCCCTTAGTTATGAAACCAAGGTTATCAATCCAGTAGGAGAATCACGCAACACCTCGTTAGCAGTACATGCACACAAACAACAAATCCTTGCACCCAACGCAAACGAGGGGTTGTCAATCCCTAAGCGGTAAGTTGGAAGATTAAATTGTATGTGATAGATAGATAGATTGAAACAAAAATACAAAATAAAATAAAGAAAGAAAAAGTGCAGCAAGTATTTTTAGTGTTTTAGTATATGATTTAGATAGACCCGGGGGCCATAGTTTTCACTAGAGGCTTCTCTCAAGAAAATAGCATACGGTGGGTAGACAAATTACTGTTGGGCAATTGATAGAAAAGCAAATAATCATGACGATATCCAAGGCAATGATCATGTATATAGGCATCACGTCCAAGATTAGTAGACCGACTCCTCCCTGCATCTACTACCATTACTCCACACATCGATGGGCTATCCAACATGCATCTAGTGAATTAAGTCCATAAGAACGGAGTAATGCCCTAAGAACGATGACATGATGTAGACAAGACAAACTCACGAATTAATAAACACAATAAATAGATCCCATCTTTTTACCCTTAGTAGCAACGATACATACGTGTCATGTCCCTTTCTGTCACTGGGATTGAGCACCGCAAGATCAAACCCATTACAAAGCACCTCTTCCCATGGCAAGATAAATTAACTTAGTTGGCCAAACCAAATCAATAGATCGGAGAAGAAATACGAGGCTATAATAATCATGCATAAAAGAGATCAGAGAAGACTCAAATAATATTCATGGATAATCTGATCATAAACTGACAATTCATCGGATCCCAACAAACACACCGCAAAGAAAGATTACATCGGATAGATCTCCAAGAACATCAAGGAGAACATCGTATTGAACATCGAAAAGAGATAAGAAGCCATCTAGCTACTGCCTATGGACCCGAAGGTCTGTGGTAAACTACTCACGCATCATCGGAGAAGTGGCAAGGTTGATGTAGAGCCCCTCCGTGATCGATTCCCCCTCCGGCAGATTGCCGGAGAAGGACCCCAGATGGGATCTCTCTAGAACAGAGGCTTGCGGTGGTGTAAAAAGTATTTCGTGGATTCCCCTAAGGGTTTCTGATTTTTCTGGAATTTATAGTGCTGGAATTAGGTCAAACGGAGCTTGGTGGGGCCCACGAGGCATCAGGGCGCACCTGCCCCCCCAGGCGTGCCCTGGTTGCTTGTGGGGCCCACCAAGGTCTTCTGGCCTCCCCTCGAAGCTTCTGGTATTCTTCTTGCCCAAGAAAAAATCTCCAAAAAGTTTCACTGTATTTGGACTTCGTTTGATATTGATTTTCTGTGAAACAAAAACAGGGCAGAAAACAGCAACTGGCACTGGCACTAGGTTAATAGGTTAGTCTCCAAAAATAATATAAAATTGCTGTAAATGATTATAAAAACATCCAAGATTGATATTATAACAGCATGGAACAATAAAAAATTATAGATACGTTGGAGACGTATCAACCGTTTTCGCTTTTTGGTTGGTTGCTTCTCAATCTATTTGCTAGCCTTCATTTGTACTAAGCGGCAATACTGCTTGTGCATCCAAACTCCTTAAACCCAAGTTGTGCCAAATGAGTCCACTATATCTACCTATATGCCGTATTTCAATGCCGTTCCAAGTAAATTTGCGTGTGCCAACTCTAATTTTCAAAATAATTTTTCCGTTTTGTGTGCCCGTACCGCTCATGAAGCGGCAGGGGGTGGCCAATATTTTCCATGCTAGGTGTGTTATTCTCACGATGAGTGTTTATTCACTTGTCATTGCACGAGAGAGTGGCTGGTAATAGGGATGCCCAGTCCCACAATGAAATCAAAATTAATAACAACAAAATTCCTTGGAAAGTGATGGTATGGAGGGCACCCGTGGATACGGCTAGCCATGGATTGTGAAAGAATGGTGGAAAGGAAATAAACTTTACTTTCTGTTTGGGAACCACCTATGATGTGTCTTGCATGGAAGATATTGGGAATTCTCGGTCGTTTTCGTTGACAGGAAAAGCATGCCTCTCAACATATTTTATCTCTCTAATTTAAGCTTTGAGCTACGACACATTAGCAAATCTCTGCTTCCCTCTGCGAAGGGCCTATCTATTTACTTTATGCAATTTTTATTTTTACTTTGATTCTCCATCTTCTCTTATAAAGCACCAACTAGAGAGCACTATTGTCATACTTGTGCATTGTGTGTAGTTAATATTTTAGTGTGTTTCATGAATGGATCAATGATTGAGCATAATGGGCTAGGGATAACTTTCTTTAGCGTTGATATGTTGAAAGCCATGGTTGCTTGTTAGCATGCTTGAGTATTTATATCTTCATGTCAAACTATAGACTATTGCTTTGGATCATTCAAGTCCAAATGTCCATGCTACAAAAGAAAACAATATATGATGAATATGATAGGCAGCATCCAAGAAAAGAATATATGTTGAATCATTTACCTACTCGAGGACGAGCAGGAATTAAGCTTGGGGATGCTGATACGTCTCCAACGTATCTATAATTTTTGATTGTTCCATGGTGTTATATTATCAATCTTGGATGTTTTTATATGCATTTACAGCAATTATATATCATTTTTTGGGACTAACCTATTAACTTAGTGCCCAGTGCCAGTTCATGTTTTCTGCCTGTTTTTTGTTTTACAGAATATCAATACCAAACGAAGTCCAAATGCCACGAAACTTTCTGGAGATTTTTTTCTTGACAATACCAACACTAGAAGCTTTGGGAGAAGACTAGACGCCAGAGGAGGTGGCCACGAGCCACCAGGGCGCGCCTGGGGGGGCAGGCGCGCCCTGGTGCCTCATGGTCCCACCTCAGCTCCGTTTGACCTAATTCCACCACTTTAATTCCCATAAATCTGGAAACCAATAGGGGAGTCCACAAAATACTTTTTCCGCTGCCGCAAGCTTCTGTTCTCGAGAGATCCCATCTGGGGGCCTTTTCCAGTACTCCGCTGGAGGGGGAATCGATCACGGAGGGGCTCTACATCAACCTTGCTGCCCTTCCGATGATGCATGAGTAGTTTACCACAGACCTTCGGGTCCATAGTTAGTAGCTAGATGGCTTCTTCTCTCTTTTTGATCTTCAATACAATGTTCACCTCGATGTTCTTGGAGTTCTATCCGATGTAATCACTTTTTGCGGTGTGTTTGTTGGGATCCGATGAATTGTGAGTTTATGATCAAATGATCCATGAATATTATTTGAGTCTTCTCTAGTCTCTTTTATGCATGATTATTATAGCTTCGTATTTCTTCTCCGATCTATTGATTTGGTTTGGCCAACAAGATTGATTTATATTGCCATGGGAAGAGGTGCTTTGTAATGGGTTCGATCTTGCGGTGCTCAATCCCAGTGACAGAAAGGGACATGACATGTACGTATTGTTGCTATTAAGGGTAAAAAGATGGGGTTTATTCATGCGTCAGTTTACTTTGTCTACATCATGTCATCTTGCTTAAGGCATTACTCCGTTCATTATGGACTTAATAAACTAGATGCATGCTGGATAGCGGTCGATGTGTGGAGTAATAGTAGTATACAAGAAATCTGTTAATACATGAAGGATCTAGTCCATCACGGATCAGTGGAAAACTGTCATGGGTGTCCGTACATGACGGATCTGAAATCCGTCATGTATATCGCGTCATAATTTGACATCGTACCTTCCTTGACGGTTCTTGACCGTCATGGATCTGCACCAGGCCCGCCCAAGCCCAAACCTCTGTGATGGGAACAATCCGTCATGGACTAACGCCATGTAGGATTTTCGATTGACCAATTCGAATGACATGTCTGCCTACGTGGATACTATTTTCCGTCACAAAAATCGTCATCAATTTGGGCACAATTTAAGTTTGGTCGAGCCCATTAGCCCATTCATTTCTGCCTCATTAGCCCATTTATTTCTGCCTAATTTTGACCAAGCACGTTTTTAGCATAATGCGTCTCACAAATCCAAATGCCAATTTTGGCCCAAGAGGAAGTATTTGCAAAGTGTCAGAACATTACACAGTTGATCCAGCTTGCAGCCATCCGTATGTATCTACAACATAGCAGTTTACAAAATCCTCAGATTGACAAAATATATCACACAGCAAGGTTAGGAACCAGTACAATCCATTTTACATCAACATAACATATAAACTATTGAGGTTGTTATTCATGTTCTTGCCGTCGGTCCTCCTGTGGCAACTATCATGTCGTGGCTGATTGTGATGGCAGCACCAAGTAGCTCGCTACCTAATCTTACCTGCCATATTTACAAGAACCTTATCAGATATTTGTAGATATGAATAGATCATAGAAATAAGAGAATTACAACAAAAATAAAAATGAACTACATGTTGTCCAAAATTCTTAAATCTTACAGTGCCTACAAATGAGAATAACATTGCATCTACTATAAAACGAGAGTAAACATGAGGTTGATTAAAATTAATCCAAAGAAAGAAATGTCCAATGAAAGTCAAATGACAAAGAAACAAAACATACATCACAGAACTCAAGTACTATAGTAGTAGTAGTTGAGGCCATATAAACATGCCAACAAAATGGCATCACTAACAAACAATATCCTCGCCGTGATGTGTAAACTTGTTGACACATGAACATTTGAAGTTTACGCCAACCGGGTCAATGACCAGCGGCATAAAACTCAATGTTTATGCTGCAAGTACATCTCAAAGGGCTGACAAATAGTAAACAATACTTGCTGCCCACTTGACAAACATAGTACTATTATTTATAACAGGAAACAATAATGAAATGAAATGAACCAGTATATATGTGTACAGGGTGCCAACGGTAGGAACAAGGCTTGCGCATGTGTAGCAAACCTCATCAGCTTGCACGAGAACTACAAATTTAGTTTGCAAATTATAGCATTCTGATCTAAGCTAAGGAAGAATTGTTGGAAATATGCCCTAGAGGCAATAATAAATTGGTTATTATTATATTTCCTTGTTCATGATAATCGTTTATTATCCATGCTATAATTGTATTGATTGGAAACTCAAATACATGTGTGGGTACATAGACAACACTATGTCCCTAGTAAGCCTCTAGTTGACTAGCTCGTTGATCAAAGATGGTTAAAGTTTCCTAGCCATTGACATGAGATGTCATTTGATAACGGGATCACATCATTAGGAGAATGATGTGATGGACAAGACCCAAACTAAGAACGTAGCATTTGATCGTGTCAGTTTATTGCTATTGTTTTCTGCATGTCAAGTATATGTTCCTTTGACCATGAGATCATGCAACTCACTGACACCGGAGGAATACCTTGTGTGTATCAAACGTCGCAACGTAACTGGGTGACTATAAAGGTGCTCTACAGGTATCTCCGAGGGTGTCTGTTGGGTTGGCATGGATCAAGACTGGGATTTGTTACTCCGTGTGACGGAGAGGTATCTCAGGGCCCACTCGGTAATACAACATCACAATGAGCCTTGCAAGCAATGTGACTAAAGTGTTAGCCACGAGATCTTGTATTACGGAACGAGTAAAGAGACTTGCCGGTAACGAGATTGAACTAGGTATAGAGATACCGACGATCGAATCTCGGGCAAGTAACATACCGAAGAACAAAGGGAACAGTATACGGGATTAACTGAATCCTTGACATAGAGGTTCGACCGATAAAGATCTTCGTAGAATATGTAGGAGCCAATATGGGCATCCAGGTCCCGCTATTGGTTATTGATCGTAGAGGTGTCTCGGTCATGTCTACATAGTTCTCGAACCCGCAGGGTCTACACACTTAACGTTTGGTGACGATTAGTATAGTTGGGTTATTTTGTTGGTGACCGAAGGTTGTTCGGAGTCCCGGATAAGATCCCGGACATGACAAGGATCTCCGGAATAGTCCGGAGGTGAAGATTGATATATGTGATAATAGTGTTTTGATCTCCGGAAGGGGTTCCGGATGTTTACCGAAGTGTTCGGGTGCAGCAACACTTTATATGGGCCAAAGGGATAAAGCCCACGAGGTATTGGAAAGTGCAAAAGGAAGTTTTGCTACTGCCTTAAGCTGGTAAGGCAGTACTACCGCTACTGTAGCAGCGGTACTACCGCTTAAGCTAGTCAAGCGGTACTACCGCTACTGTATCAGCGGTACTACCGCTTAAGCTGGTCAAGCGGTACTACCGCTACTGTAGCAGCGGTACTACCGCTTGTGCGCGGTACTGCAGGGATCCGAGTTGGACTCTTTCCCTGTGGGCCAAACCGACCTTGTGCGGGCAAAACCGACCTAGAGGAGGCTTTTACTCCAAGTTTAGACCCTTGGGCTCAACATATAAATAGAGGGGCAGGGCTAGCACACGGGACACATTAGATTGCCCCAAGCCGTGTGCCGGCAACCTCTAGTTCCTCCTACGTCATAATTTCAGTAGTGCTTAGGCGAAGCCCTGCTGAAATAGTTCCTCACCAACATCACCACGCCGTCGTGCTGCTGGAACTCTTCTTCTTCTCCGCTCCCTCTTGCTGGATCAAGAAGGCGGAGATCGTCATCAAGCCGTACGTGTGTTGAACGCGGAGGTGCCGTCCGTTCGGCGGTAGATCGTGCTTGGATCGAGGGACGACTTGCGATTTGGATCGCGGAGACGTTCGACTACATCAACCGCGTTTCTTAACGCTTCCGCTTAGCGATCTACAAGGGTATGTAGATTCACTCTCCCTCTCGTAGATGCTCATCACCATGGATAGATCTTGTGTGTGCGTAGGAAAATTTTTGTTTCCCATGCAACGTTCCCCAACAGTGGCATCTGAGCTAGGTCTATGCGTAGATGAGATCTCGAGTAGAACACAAACGAGTTGTGGGCGTGGGTGTATACATATTGCTTGCCGTTACTAGTTGATACTTGATTCGGCGGTATTGTGAGATGAAGCGGCCCGGACCGACTTTACGCGTACGCTTACGCGAGACAGGTTCCTTCAACTAACATGTAACTTCGTTGCATAAAGATGGCTAGCGGGTGTCTGTCTCTCTCACTTTAGTTGAATCGATTTCAATGAAGAGGGTTCTTTTAGAAGATCAAAAAGCAATCACTACACCACGTTGTGGTTTTGCGTAGGTAAGAACGGTTCTTGCAAACCCGTAGCAGCCACGTAAAATTTGCAACAACAATTAGAGGACGTCTAACTTGTTTTTGCAGGGTATGTTGTGATGTGATATGGCCAATTACATGATGAGATATATGTGATGTATGAGATGATCATGTGTTGTATAGAATATCACGACTTGCATGTCGATGAGTACGGCAACTGGCAGGAGCCATAGAGTTGTCTTTAATTATTGTATGACCTGCGTGTCAATCATTAAGCGCTATGTAATGCTTTACTTTATCGCTAAACGTTAGCTATAGTCGTGGAAGTAACAGTCGGCGCGACAACCTCATGGCGACACGTTGATGGAGATCAAGATGATGGAGATCATGGTGTCATGCCGGTGACGATGGAGATCATGCCGGTGCTTTGGAGATGGAGATCAAAAGCACGAGTTCATGGCCATATCATGTCACTTATGATTTGCATGTGATGTTAATCCTTTTATGCATCTTATTTTGCTTAGGACGACGGTAGCATTATAAGGTGATCCCTCACTTAAATTTCAAGATAAAATTGTGTTCTCCCCGAGTGTGCACCGTTGCGAAAGTTCGTCGTTTCGGGACACGCCGTGATGATCGGGTGTGATAGACTCTACGTTCACATACAACGGGTGTAAGCCATGTTGCACGTGCGGAACACTCGGGTTAAACTTGACGAGCCTAGCATGTACAGACATGGCCTCGGAACACAAGAGACCGAAAGGTCGAACATGAGTCATATAGTAGATATGATCAACATGAAGATGTTCACCATTGAAACCACCTCGACTCACGTGATGATCGGACATGAGTTGGTGGATTTGGATCATGTTACACTCGAATGATCGGAGGGATGTCAATTTGAGTGGGAGTTTTTAAGTAATATGATTAACTAAACTCATTATCTAGAACAATAGTCTAAGTTGTCTTTGCTATATTTATGTTGTAGATCATGGCTCGCGCAGTAGCACCCCTGAATTTTAATGCGTTCCTAGAGAAAGCTAAGTTGAAAGATGATGGAAGTAACTTTGTGGACTGGGCCCGTAATCTAAGGATTATCCTTACGGCTTCCCAGAAGGCTTATGTCCTTGATACACCGCTTGGTGATCCACCCGCTCCAGTTGAGTCTCTAGACGTTGTGAACGCCTGGCAGGCTCGTTCTGAAGATTACTCAATAGTTCAATGTGCAATGTTGTATGGCTTAGAACACGGACTTCAAAGACGTTTTGAACGTCATGGAGCATATGAGATGTTCCAGGAGTTGAAGTTTATCTTTCAGAAGAATGCCCGGATCGAGAGATATGAGATCTCCGATAAGTTCTATGCTTGCAAGATGGAGGAGAACGGGTCTATCAGTGATCATGTACTCAGAATGTCTGGGTACTCCACCCGTCTGGCTGAATTGGGGATGCCCCTTCCGCCAGAGGCTATCACTGACAGAGTTCTTCAATCATTGCCACCTAGCTACAAGAGCTTCGTGTTGAACTATAACATGCACGGGATGAACAAGTCAGTCGCCGAGCTGTTTGCGATGCTGAAAGCCGCTGAGTCTGAAATTCAGAAGGAGCATCAAGTGTTGATGGTCAATAAAACCACTAGTTTCAAGAAAAATGGCAAGGGTAAGAAGGGTAACTCCAAGAAGAGTGGCAAAGCAGTTGCTCCTCTCGTGAAGAAACCCAAGGCTGGACCCAAACCAGAAACGGTGTGTTTTCATTGCAAGGGAACTGGACACTAGAAGCGGAACTGCCCCAAGTATTTGGCTGACAAGAAGGCGGCCAACAACAAACAAGGTATATATGATATACATGTTATTGATGTGTACCTTACCAACTCTCGTTGTAGTGCCTGGGTATTTGATACCGGTGCGGTTGCTCATATTTGCAACTCAAAACAGGAACTACGGAATAGACGGAGGCTGGCAAAGGACGAAGTGACGATGCGCGTGGGAAATGGTTCCAAGGTTGATGTGATCGCCGTCGGCACGCTCGCTCTTCGATTACCATCGGGATTAGTGATAAACCTGAATAATTGTTATTTAGTGCCTGCGTTAAGCATGAACATTATATCTGGATCTTGTTTATTGCGAGACGGTTACTCATTTAAATCAGAGAATAATGGTTGTTCTATTTATATGAGTAATATCTTTTATGGTCATGCACCCAATGTGAGGGGTTTATTCTTATTGAATCTCGATAGTAATGATACACATGTTCATAACATTGATGCCAAAAGATGTAGAATTAATAATGATAATACCACTTTCTTGTGGCACTGCCGTTTAGGTCATATTGGCGTAAAACGCATGAGGAAGCTCCATGCTGATGGACTTTTAGAGTCACTTGATTTTGAATCACTTGACACATGTGAGCCATGCCTCATGGGCAAAGATGAATTAAACGCCGTTCTCTGGAACAATGGAATGGGCAAGTGACTTATTGGAAATCATACATACTGATGTGTGCGGTCCAATGAGCATTGAGGCGCGCGGTGGTTATCGTTACTTTCTCACCTTCACTGATGACTTAAGTAGATATGAGAATATTTACTTAATGAAACACAAGTCTGAAACGTTTGAAAAGTTCAAGCAATTTCAGAGTGAAGTTGAGAATCATCGTAACAAGAAGATTAAATTCCTACGATCTGATCGAGGAGGAGAATATCTGAGTTATGAGTTTGGCAGTCACTTAAGACAATGTGGAATTGTTTCACAACTAACACCGCCTGGAACACCACAGCGTAATGGTGTGTCCGAACGTCGTAATCGAACCTTATTGGATATGGTGCGATCTATGATGTCTCTTGCCGATTTGCCACTATCGTTTTGGGGTTATGCATTAGAGACAGCTGCATTCACTTTAAATAGGGCACCATCGAAATCCGTTGAGACGACACCATATGAACTTTGGTTTGGCAAGAAGCCAAAGCTGTCGTTTCTTAAAGTTTGGGGATGTGATGCTTATGTCAAAAAGCTTCAGCCTGAAAAGCTGGAACCCAAAGCGGAGAAATGCGTCTTCATAGGATACCCAAAAGAGACAGTTGGGTATACCTTCTACCTCAGATCCGAAGGCAAAGTGTTTGTCGCTAAAAACGGAACATTTCTTGAGAAAGAGTTTCTCTCGAAAGAATTGAGTGGGAGGAAGATAGAACTTGATGAGGTTGTTGAACCTTTACTTCAACCTGAGAGTAGCGCAGCGCAGAAAGTTGTTTCTGTGGAGCCTACATTAGCTGAAGAGGAAGTTAATGATGATGATCATGAAGCTTTGGATCAAGTTGCTATCGAACCTCGTAGGTCGACAAGGACGCGTACTGCTCCTGAGTGGTACGGCAACCCTGTCTTAGAAGTCATGTTGTTGGACAACGATGAACCTACGAGCTATGGAGAAGCGATGATGGGCCCGGATTCCGAGAAGTGGTTAGAGGCCATGAAATCCGAGATGGGATCCATGTATGAAAACAAAGTATGGACTTTGGAAGTATTACCTGAAGGGCATAAGGCCATTCAGAACAAATGGATCTTTAAGAGGAAGACGGACGCGGACGGTAATGTCACCGTCTATAAAGCTCGACTTGTGGCAAAGGGTTTTTCACAAGTTCAAGGAGTTGACTACGATGAGACCTTCTCACCCGTAGCGATGCTTAAGTCCGTCAGAATCATGTTAGCAATAGCTGCCTTTTTCGATTATGAAATTTGGCAGATGGATGTCAAAACAGTGTTCCTTAACGGTTTCCTTAAGGAAGAGTTGTATATGATGCAACCAGAAGGTTTTGTCGATCCAGAGAATGCTGACAAAGTTTGCAAACTCCAGCGATCCATTTATGGACTGGTGCAAGCATCTCGGAGTTGGAATCTTCGCTTTGATGAGGTGATCAAAGCGTTCGAGTTTATACAAGTTTACGGAGAAGCTTGTATTTACAAGAAAGTGAGTGGGAGCTCTATAGCGTTTCTAATATTATATGTGGATGACATATTGCTGATTGGAAACAATATAGAAATGTTGGAAAGTGTGAAGGAATATTTGAACAAGAGTTTTTCAATGAAGGACCTAGGAGAAGCTGCTTTCATATTAGGCATCAAGATCTATAGAGATAGATCGAGACGCTTAATAGGACTTTCACAAAGCACATACCTTGACAAAGTTTTGAAGAAGTTCAAAATGGATCAGTCCAAGAAGGGGTTCTTGCCTGTTTTGCAAGGTGTGAAGTTGAGTAAGACTCAATGCCCAGTGACTGCAGAAGATAGAGAAAAGATGAGTGTCATCCCCTAAGCTTCAGCCATAGGCTCTATCATGTATGCAGTGCTGTGCACAAGACCCGATGTCAGCCTTGCCATAAGTATG
Organism: Elymus sibiricus; assembly: GCA_039707655.1. NCBI lineage: Eukaryota > Viridiplantae > Streptophyta > Magnoliopsida > Poales > Poaceae > Elymus > Elymus sibiricus. The sequence continues at coordinate 14,914,087 of CM077668.1, read as the reverse complement.
GTCGGAAGGTTTCAAAGTGATCCAGGAATGGAACACTGGACGGCGGTCAAGAATATCCTGAAGTACCTGAAAAGGACTAAGGATATGTTTCTCGTTTATGGAGGTGATCAAGAGCTCGTCGTAAAGGGTTACGTCGATGCAAGCTTTGACACTGATCCGGATGACTCTAAGTCGCAAACCGGATACGTATTTATTTTTAATGGGGGTGCGGTTAGCTGGTGCAGTTCCAAGCAAAGCGTGGTAGCTGATTCTACATGCGAAGCGGAGTACCTCGCTGCCTCGGAGGTGGCGAAGGAAGGTGTCTGGATGAAGGAGGTCATGACAGATCTTGGAGTAGTGCCTAGTGCGCTTAACCCAATGACTCTGTTTTGTGATAATACTGGTGCCATTGCTCTAGCCAAGGAACCAAGATTTCACAAGAGGACCAGACACATAAAGCGACGTTTCAATTCCATCCGCGATTACATCAAGGAGGACGACATAAATATTTGCAAAGTACACACGGATCTGAATGTTGCAGATCCGATGACTAAACCTCTTCCAAGGGCTAAACATGAACAACACCAGAACTGTATGGGTGTTCGATTCATTACAATGTAAATCACATAGTGATGTGAACTAGATTATTGACTCTAGTGCAAGTGGGAGACTGTTGGAAATATGCCCTAGAGGCAATAATAAATTGGTTATTATTATATTTCCTTGTTCATGATAATCGTTTATTATCCATGCTATAATTGTATTGATTGGAAACTCAAATACATGTGTGGGTACATAGACAACACTGTGTCCCTAGTAAGCCTCTAGTTGACTAGCTCGTTGATCAAAGATGGTTAAGGTTTCCTAGCCATTGACATGAGATGTCATTTGATAACGGGATCACATCATTAGGAGAATGATGTGATGGACAAGACCCAAACTAAGAACGTAGCATTTGATCGTGTCAGTTTATTGCTATTGTTTTCTGCATGTCAAGTATATGTTTCTTTGACCATGAGATCATGCAACTCACTGACACCGGAGGAATACCTTGTGTGTATCAAACGTCGCAACGTAACTGGGTGACTATGAAGGTGCTCTACAGGTATCTCCGAGGGTGTCTATTGGGTTGGCATGGATCAAGACTGGGATTTGTTACTCCGTGTGACGGAGAGGTATCTCAGGGCCCACTCGGTAATACAACATCACAATGAGCCTTGCAAGCAATGTGACTAAAGTGTTAGCCACGAGATCTTGTATTACGGAACGAGTAAAGAGACTTGCCGGTAACGAGATTGAACTAGGTATAGAGATACCGACGATCGAATCTCGGGCAAGTAACATACCGAAGAACAAAGGGAACATTATACGGGATTAACTGAATCCTTGACATAGAGGATCGACCAATAAAGATCTTCGTAGAATATGTAGGAGCCAATATGGGCATCCAGGTCCCGCTATTGGTTATTGATCGTAGAGGTGTCTCGGTCATGTCTACATAGTTCTCGAACCCGCAGGGTCTACACACTTAACGTTTGGTGACGATTAGTATAGTTGAGTTATTTTGTTGGTGACCGAAGGTTGTTCGGAGTCCCGGATAAGATCCCGGACATGACGAGGATCTCCGGAATAGTCCGGAGGTGAAGATTGATATATGTGATAATAGTGTTTTGATCTCCGGAAGAGTTCCGGAGTTCACCGGAAGGGGTTCCGGATGTTTACCGAAGTGTTCGGGTGTAGCAACACTCTATATGGGCCAAAGGGATAAAGCCCACGAGGTATTGGAAAGTGCAAAAGGAAGTTTTGCTACTGCCTTAAGCTGGTAAGGCAGTACTACCGCTACTGTAGCAGCGGTACTACCGCTTAAGCTAGTCAAGCGGTACTACCGCTACTGTATCAGCGGTACTACCGCTTAAGCTGGTCAAGCGGTACTACCGCTACTGTAGCAGCGGTACTACCGCTTGTGCGCGGTACTGCAGGGATCCGAGTTGGACTCTTTCCCTGCGGGCCAAACCGACCTTGTGCGGGCAAAACCGACCTAGAGGAGGCTTTTACTCCAAGTTTAGACCCTTGGGCTCAACATATAAATAGAGGGGCAGGGCTAGCACACGGGACACATTAGATTGCCCCAAGCCGTGTGCCGGCAACCTCTAGTTCCTCCTACGTCATAATTTCAGTAGTGCTTAGGCGAAGCCCTGCTGAAATAGTTCCTCACCAACATCACCACGCCGTCGTGCTGCTGGAACTCTTCTTCTTCTCCGCTCCCTCTTGCTGGATCAAGAAGGCGGAGATCGTCATCAAGCCGTACGTGTGTTGAACGCGGAGGTGCCGTCCGTTCGGCGCTAGATCGTGCTTGGATCGAGGGACGACTTGCGATTTGGATCGCGGAGACGTTCGACTACATCAACCGCGTTTCTTAACGCTTCCGCTTAGCGATCTACAAGGGTATGTAGATTCACTCTCCCTCTCGTAGATGCTCATCACCATGGATAGATCTTGTGTGTGCGTAGGAAAATTTTTGTTTCCCATGCAACGTTCCCCAACAAGAATAACAAGTCAAATATACATAATCTCACTCACACAAACATGTAAAACAAGTTTGCGCATAACTAAATTTATTAATTGATCTTTCACTTGATTGTAAAAGAATGCTTGGTAAATGAAGTAATTCATATACAGGTATGCCATCATATATGCATTGTTGCATTGTCAAAAAATAGCATGCTTCACACATTCTAGCCAGCAATAACTAGTTCAAATATATAAATAACCTCACTATCAAGTACAAAGAATTGCAATTTGTTCATAAAACTACAATATGAAGAAAAAAAAGCCAAAATAGGCACTTTAGGACGAATCAATCAAGTTAGCAGGTGGCAGCATAGCAGTAGGCTTAATATGTGAGAGATGATTCACCATCACTGCATGTATATTAATAGTGCAAGCATGTATATGCATCAGCAGTAAAACAACATATGCTAAGACGTGTATTGTTTTAATGTCATACTGCATGCATGATAAACAAAGTTATAGTGCAGACACCTAGTGCTATACATATTCAGTTTCCTAGCAGCAAGGATGCCAGGAAGCACATGGTATACAGATTTAAAAGTTGATATACCTTCTTAAGACTGTTAGATGTTAGATTTCAAAGCAGGAAGAACAGTCAAGTATTTTTCCATAGCCTGCACATGATCAGGTGATGTGAATGCACCTGCAAGCACGAAATTCAGACTGTGAGCTACCATATTAAAACTTATATGCTAATTTTTTTGAGAAGTCTGTTAGATGATAGATTCACACTATCATTTACCAAAATTGAGATAGATACTAGTAGTATCAATCTTTTCTTATTAGTCTCTATTTCCTTTACTTACTTGGATCCTAGTTTTTTTTGTGCGTCTAAAAAACAAATCTCTTTAGCCAATAATAAACCTAAGTTATTTTTCAAAATGTAGTGATTTTTATAGTTGCCTTTTCAAGCATGGTCCATATTTTCCCATAACTAGAATATCCTTAAGCTATTAATTTCCAAATTTATGCAAGATGCAAACAGTTCACCAGTAAGTCTTTGATATATTGTATATTTAAATATCACAAAACAAAGTCCTAGCTTATTGCAAAGCGATGCTGCAAAATTAAAACATATCAGAGAGTACACATGGTATATCAAATCAAACACTAAAAACTTACTAAGTGAAACAGGCTACGCTGTGCATATTAACCAAGAAAATTACCACAGCTGAACAAGTGAAATATATATGTATAAGTGATATGCATATTAACCCAGAAAATTATGAACTACAAAATACTTCCTTCAATTTCCCTCACTGTCCAGGACACAATAGAACCAACTAGAGGTGCAACAGCTCATGCAAGAAAAAACAGAATTCCTACTTGCTAAATTACTCCATTCTTCAGGCCCATGCAAGCTAGTGGTCTACATGAAACAGTGTATGGTTCAGCCACGGGCTCACAGCAGAGGAGATAGGCAGAGGTACAAGTGCTTAATTATAAAGAACCTATAAAGCCTCAATTAGCGCCCACAAAACTTCTCATTTCAAGCCATTTGGATTGCCTCTTTATTAAGCTTGACACCAAAACTATTACTGCACAAGGTAACCATATATGTTCCATGCCTGCAAGAACAGGAACTTGTTCAGATATATACGGATGAACACACTCAGTCAGTCAAAGCACATCCTAACAAGAAAAGAAGATGGCTGGAGGAGAGGAAAATGGGGTTTGAGGTGTTCACCTGGGCAAGGGAGGGCCTCCAGTGGTCCAAATGCGGCGGAGGAGGTTGCCATATGATGCACCACCGCGCCGGAGACGCAGGAGAGGAGGTTGGGGTCGCCGTCGTGCAGCCCAACGTGGGCGAGCGCACCGAACAAGAAGGCACCATCCAGGAGCAGGAGAGGGCGCGAGGGGGCGCGGTGTGCGGTGGAGCGGAGCCGCCGGAGACGCGCCGACGATGGATGCGACGCCACAGCCGAAACCCTAGCCACGGGCTAGGGGTCACGGGCGAGCGCCGGAGACGTGAGCGCGGATCCGGCCGGCCTGGGGGACAGAGGGGTCGGAGACCAGTTACTGTGCGTGCTGCGCGGTGGTGGACATCGCCGGAATCGGTGGGCGTCGGCTGCGGTGCGAGGGTCACACGAGAGAGAGAGAGAGAGAGAGAGAGAGAGAGAGAGAGAGAGAGATGTTTGCGAGAGGGATGGATGGGCGCTGAATGAGGCAGATCTGGAAGCTACGAGGTGAGAGGGGAGGAGGGGTAGGGCCGGCGGCGAGCTGTGGGAGGAGAGAGGCGAGGAGGTGGTGGGTGGCGACGCTGTGTGGGGTCGATGGGGAATAAGGAGGGGGCTGCAGAGGAGGAAGAGAGGAGGAGGGTTAGGGTTAGCATTTTATACGGGTAAAGGGTACGCGGGCTTTAGCGGGCTTGGGCGGGCTTGCAGGGCTGTACCAGGCCATCGATGACAGTTTCCAAAAACGTCACCCGAAATCCGTCATGGATTAACAGGTTTCTTGTAGTGGTAGATGCAGGCAGGAGTCGGTCTACTTGTCTCGGACGTGATGCCTATATACATGATCATTGTCTTGAATATCGTCATGATTATTTTCTTTTCTATCAATTGCCCAACAGTAATTTGTCTACCCACCGTATGCTATTTTCTTGAGAGAAGCCTCTAGTGAAAACTATGGCTCCCGGGTCTATCTAAATCATATACTAAAACCCTAAAAATACTTGCTGCACTTTTTCTTTATTTATTTTATTTTGTATTTTTGTTTCAATCTATCTATCTATCACATACAATTTGATCTTGCAACTTACCGCCGAGAGATTGACAACCCCTCGTTTGCGTTGGGTGCAAGGATTTGTTGTTTGTGTGCAGGTACTGCTAACGAGGTGTTGCGTGATTCTCCTACTGGATTAATAACCTTGGTTTCATAACTGAGGGAAATACTTACCTCTACTGTGCTGCATCATCCCTTCCTCTTCAGGGAAAATACCAACGCAAGCTACAAGTAGCAACCATCCGTACTCTCCAATGTGATAACGGACGTGAGTTTGACAGTGCCCAAAACCGCGACTTCCTTCTCCCCTTTGGTATAGTGATGTGCTTTTCTTGCCCATACACATCTCCTCAGAATGGGAAAGCTGAGCGTGCTATTCGTTCGACTAACGATGTGGTCCGCACGCTCTTACTTCAAGCATCCATGCCTCCTCGCTACTGGGCTGATGCTCTCACCACCGGCACCTTTCTCCTTAACTTGCACCCCACCAAAAAGTTATCTCTCACCACGCCGCACGAGGTCCTACACCGCACACCGCCCTCTTATTCTCATCTCCGTGTCTTCGGATGCTTATGTTATCCCAACACGGAGGCCACAGCACCACACAAACTTGCCGCGCGCTCCCTGGCTTGCGTCTTCATCGGCTATCCTTCTGACCACAAAGGGTACCGCTGTCTTGATCGCTCCACCAACAAAGTCCACACATCTCGGCATGTTGTGTCTGATGAGTTTGGTTTTCCCTTTTCCAGCACCCCGGAGGCCTCCTCGGCGATGGACTTTCACCATCCAGTCTCCCACGATGGCCATACCCTATCCCCGACTCCCGCAGTCCCTGTGATCACCCCGCTGGTCGCTGGCACCCCGGCCACTGTAGCTGCCTCACCTCGCTGAAATGCTGCCACGGTGGCCGTTTCGCCCGGTGAAAACGCTTCCACGGCAGCCGTTTCACCCGGCGAAAACGCTGCCATGGCAGCTGTTTCGTCCGACGCCCATGCTGCCACGACACCGGCTACGACCGACTCTCTGACATCTTCGTCCACCGACCGTAGTCCTGCATCCACTTCCTCCGGCAGTCCTACTACCCCTAGACCTCTTCCCCCGCGTGCCATCGCCGTTGCACCACCTGCTAACCCTCATGGCATCCGTACTCGTGCCAAGTCTGGTTTTCACTTATCCTCCCGTCGGCTTAACTTCCTTGCTGAACTACGGGGCGCCTCTCCACTTCCCCGTACCTACCGCGCCCCCCTAGCTGATCCGCACTGGGCCGGTGCCATGAGGGACGAGTACCAAGCTCTTCTTCAAAATGAGACTTGGTTGCTTGTTCCTCGGCCCTCCGGTGCTCCCGTACGCTCGCTCGCTATAAGGCTCGTTGGGTAGTCCGTGGGTTTTCTCAGACCAAGGGGATCGATTACGACGAGACCTTTTCTCCCGTGGTCAAACCCAGCACTATACGTGTAGTTCTCTCCCTCGCTACCTCTCAGTACTGGCCCATCCACCAGTTAGATTTCAAGAACGCTTTTCTTCACGGCCATCCTACTGAGACTGTCTACTGCCAGCAGCCCCTTGGGTTTGAAAACCCCGTTGCACCCTACCACGTCTGTCTCCTTAGGAAATCTCTCTACGGCCTTAAGCAGGCTCCGTGTGCATGGTTCACTCGCTTCGCCGCGTTCGCCACGTCCATAGGATTCGTCGCCTCTAAATGTGACACCTCTCTTTTTATTTACAAATCCACGTATCACACTACCTATTGATACGTCCAATTTGCATCATGATTTTCTACTAATAATTATTATGTTTTTGATCATAATTTCACTTTATGGTACCATTCTTATGCCTTTTCTCTCTTATTTTGTAAGATTTACATGAAGAGGGAGAATGCTGGCAGCTGGAATTCTGGACCGAAAAGGGGTGAAACAGATATAGCTATTCTGCACAACTCCAAATGGCCTGAAAATTTACGGAGAATTATTTTGGAATATATAAAAAATACTGGCAAAAGAATCAATAGAAGAGGGCCCACCAGGAAGCCACAAACCTGGGGGGCGCGCCCTACCCCCCTGGGCGCGCACCCTGGCTTGTCGGGCCCCTGGCAGGCCTCTGGCCCCCTCCTTCTGCTATATGATGCCATTTTCCCTAGAAAAAATCAGGAGAAGACTTTCGGGTTGAAGCGCCGCCGTCTCCAGGCGGAACCTGGGAAGGAGCTATTTTGCTCTCCGGCGGAGCGATTCCGCCGGGGATACTTCCCTCCGGGAGGGGGAAATCGAAGCCATCGACATCACCAATGATCCTCTCATCGTGGGAGGACCAATCTTTATCAACATCTTCACCAGCACCATCTCATCTCAAACCCTAGTTCATCTCTTGTATTCAATCTTTGTCTCAAAACCTCAGATTGGTACATGTGGGTTGCTAGTAGTGTTGATTACATCTTGTAGTTGATGCTAGTTGGTTTATTTGGTGGAAGATTATATGTTCAGATCCTTAATGTTATTCAATACCCCTCTGATCTTGAACATGAATATGATTTGTGAGTAGTTACTTTTGTTCTTGAGGACATGGGAGAAGTCTTGTCATAAGTAATCATGTGAATTTGGTATTCGTTCGATATTTTGATGCTATGTATGTTGTGCTTCCTTTAGTGGTGTCGTGTGAACGTCGACTACATGACACTTCACCATCTTTGGGCCTAAGGAAAGGCATTGTGGAGTAGTAATTAGATGATGGGTTGCTAGAGTGACAGAAGCTTAAACCCTAGTTTATGCGCTATTCCGTAAGGTGCTGATTTGGATCCATATGTTTCATGCTATGATTAGAGTTATCTTAATTCTTGTTTCATAGTTGTGGATGCTTGCGAGAGGGGGTAATCATAAGTGGGAGGCTTGTTCAAGTAAGAACAGCACCCAAGCACCGGTCCACCCACATATCAAATTATCAAAGTAGCGAACGCGAATCAAACAAACATGACGAAAGTGACTAGATGAAATTCCCATGTGTCCTCGAGAACGCTTTGCTTACTATAAGAGTTCGTTCCGGCTTGTCCTTTGCTATAAAAAGGATTGGGCCACCTTGCTGCACTTTATTATACTTGTTACTTGTTACGAATTATCTTGCTACCAAAACTATCTGTTACTGCTACTTTCAGTACTTGCAGAGAATACCTTGCTGAAAACCCGTTGTCATTTCCTTCCGCTCCTCGTTGGGTTCGACACTCTTACACAATGTGCAACTGACCTTAGAGCATGTGAGGAGGGGAGAGATGAAGTGGTCATGACTCACGAGTATTGGTATGCCCTTGGAAGAGGACCAATAACTTATTGTGGCGGGTAGTGTTGAGCAAGGTTTTAATTTCACAAACAGAAATTATTTGGTCGTCACTGAAATATGCAAAATTTCTGTTTTTCTTCTTCGCATTTTGATGTATCAAAATTCACTTTATTTTAACCAATTTTGATATAATTAAACTTTTTCTTGAAATTAGTTTGAATCTGGCTCGAATTTGAGGGTTAAAATATTACGGTACCCACTGGAAATACTGATATTTTGTTGAATTTTCTAACCTTGGTGTTGAGTTTGTATCGAGTGTAGAAACTCACAAATTTTAAATGTTGATTACCATTGTCGATGCACACATCAGATCATCTATCTCTTTTGAAATTCCTTCTGCCTGGCAGCTCCTCCCCGGATGTCTTTTGCCGTGCATGATGAGCATCCTCTGGCATGAGATATAAGCTACGTTACCCTGCTCAGTTAGTTATGTGGAACGTAGCAGTTTAGTTGGGGAGCCAACACTAGTGCATGCAAGTCCAACGCAAACAGGTTAACACCTTTGAATGACACAATTTTGAATTGTAGAATTATGAAGGTGTGCAATGGGGAGGGGGGGGTCCTTCACACATCGCTCTTGACGCTCCACGCCGATTCATTTTGCACGGTGCAACCCCACACATTGGAGGCGCCGAGCTTGGTTTCCTGTATAGCGTGCCTGAGCAGAGCTTCTTGGTTCTCTTTGACCGCCTTACGATTCCTGAGTGAATGAGACCGCGTCGAAATGAGATGATTCTCACCTGGGAACTGCATACAGAGAGAAACTGGCCTGATTTCAGGCTCCTAGCTCGGCTTTCTCCGTCATCCTCAGAGCGAGCTTCCTGAGATGGTTGGCTCCTACTACCTGACAGGAGCCTCTTTAATTTTGTGGAACATGACTAGACAAGTGAACTCTTGGTTTAGGTGAGATTCATGGAGTGAAGTCACGGGGTGAGTTCCAGCAAAAACTAATCGAACTAGGTTGGCTCGTTTCCAATCCCGTGATCAAACACTTTCCATATAAACCGGGATCAACACAACATGCAATTATGCATGTCTCCCAATCATACATATTATCCATGATCTGCGGCAAGTTGTCGTGATTAACTTGTGTCATTGACTCAATTTTTGTGGATTCTAATGCAATCACCTCAGGTCTACGAGTCTACAACACGCTCGGTGCATCCCCAGGGTCCTAAGGAGATCGTAGAGAAAAGTTGTGACAAATATTGAGCATGATTGAAGTGTAATCTTGATGCTTACATGGAACCGTAGGAGTGAGCGGTTTATTGATATTTATGTCTCATTGTTTTCTTTCGCCGTGGTGCACCTACCACTTTGCATGTAATCTTAGAGCTACTGAGGAGATAATGAATGCGGTGGGTCAATTTTAAGTTCTTGTTGGTTGAGGTAGGAGAACATCACAGACTAAACTGACTGGGATTGTTGATTGGGCAGTCAACAGGGTCAAACCTGGTGAACGGGTTCAAAACCAGGGTCCGTGAAGTGAAGGGTTGAATCTTGCTCGGTTCTGATAGTTCGGGGTTGAAATTTAGACGGTTTTTAAATTCAGGGTTATTTCGTAGACTTTGGTGACGACTGAGGGTTGTAATATGGACTTTCTCTTGATAGAATTGAGGATCAGTGATCCCAACCCGCGTTCCCTTTTTTGTGCTTGAAGCCGGCGATGCGGGCATCAGATAGGTTGTTCTGTCCTCTTTTTTTGGTCTATCCATCCATATTGCTCTGCTGATCTCTTCTACAAGCCACATAAACTTTGGCGCCAAAACCCAAACAAGCTAGGGTGGCAGGAAGGAAAACGAATGATTGCACCGCTTGTAATAGGGGGTGTACCAGTGTATGTAGTTCTGGCCAGACAACCTAGCCGTGCGTCGTTGTCTACTTGGAGATGAAGATACCGTACATGCCATAGAGCATTGATCGCCTCATCCTGACATATCTCCCCGACAAGAAGTCTTGATGCCTCCCAACCCTACTTACTCATTACCAGCGACATATGTGCAATCCATTTTTCTTCTATATGTGAAAGTGCAACTATATATATCTATGACATGTTTGACTGGGGCATCATGCACTAAGGTCTCCACATAGGTATGTGGTGTGCTAGCTTCATGGCTAGGCATCTGATGAGAGAAAAGAGAGAAGCGAAGGTGACACATATATATGGGGTCAGATACGAGTGTGATCTTCATCGTGAGAAAAGAAAAGAAAAGATTCTGGACAATTATAGCTCTCATTATTTTTGGCACACCTACACACTGTGCAACTAACCTTTGAGCATCTGAGGAGGGGAGAATTGGCATGTCCTTTCCAGAGGACCAAGAACTTACTGTGGCGGGTAGTGTTGAGCAAGGTTTTAATTTCACAAGCAGAAATTATTTGGTCCTCACCGAAATATGCAAAATTTTAGTTTTTTTTTAGATTTTTGATCTATCAAAATTCACTTTATTTTAACCAATTTTTATGTAATTAAACTTTTTCTTGGAATTAGTTTGAATCTGGCTCGAATTTGTGGGTTAAAATATTACAGTACCCACCGAAAATACTGATATTTTGTTGAATTTTGTAACCTTGGTGTTGAGTTTGTATCGAGTGATTGTGGAAACCCACAAATTTTAATTATTGATTAATTACCACAGTCGATGCACACATCAGAACAGCTATCTCCTTTGAAATTATTGATTATTTAATTTGCCATACTGCATGTGCATCCTGCACGTTACGTGTCCCCTTCTTGCTTCTTCTTGTCCATCTCATTATTATTATTTTCGTTCCCCCTTGTCATTATTTGACAAATTATCTTATCATATAAGGTTATATATTTCACCAAAAAAGATTATAAGTGATCTTGAGAAAATAACATAACATTGGGGTGCATCTCGTTCATTTCTTAATAATGCTCTGGACGACGCATTCGGCCTCTACCTCACCTCACACACTAATAGCAAAAGAAGGTATGAAGCTCAAACGATGGCTCAGTTACAAGTGAGAAAATTAAGAAGTTGTGTTTTTGACACTGAATATGGGCAGTAGACCCCAGACATGTGCATATGTTTTCCATACTAATCCTGGATTATAACCATTAAAAAATCTAGACTATAATTCTTCATGCCTCCCAAGCCTACATCACTCATGTTCGGTAGCACATGGGTCATCCATTTTATTTTCCTCATGTAGAAAGGCAACTATAATATCCACGACATATATAATTAGCTAACACACCATAAGCTCAGGTCTCCACACACGTATGTTGTCTGCTAGCTTCGCAGGGTTCTGATGAGAGACCTGGGAGAAGTGAAGGTGATCTATATGATCTTGATCCTGATAATAACTCTTCATTATTTGGGCACACCTACACACAACGTGAGTAATCTTCGAGCATGTTGTGGGGAGGAGGGGAGTGGCCTGTTAGCATTGGTATGTCCTTGCAAGAGGACTGAGAAGTTATGGTAGTGTTGAGTTTGTACTGAATGATTCTACAAACCCACAACTTTAGTGAATGGAACTGATTACTACATGCCCTCAGTCAAGACTATACATTGACTTCAGAGCCAACCGCAAAAAAAACAATTTTGTTGATTAGTTAATATTGCCTATCAGTAATTCAATCTTGGTGTGTGCATATTCACACATCAGAACAACTATTTCCCTTGCATTTCATCGTATTTAGCAACCCCTCCGGATGCCGTCTGCCAGCTCGGTTCTAGACGAGCCGCCTGCCTCAAGTCCAAACTAGCTAGGTTTAGCTTCATATCTAGGGTTCCGAGGAGAGAAATGAGAGAAGTAAATGTCATGTTTATTGAGTCATATAGGTGTGTGGTCTTGAATGCCAGAAAGGAAAAAAAAATCTGAACTCTCGTGATATTGGGCACAACTACACATGTGCGAGTAATCTTAGAGCATGTGAGGAGGCGAGAGATGATAGTAGTGATGGTATGTCCTCTTTTCAAGGACAGAGAACTTATTGTATCAGGTAGTGTTCGATTTGTACCACAAAATTGTGCAAACACACAAATTTACTGTATGGAAAATTTTAGCTACCCTACCTAGTCAGTTTTACGGAACATGATTAGGCTAGCTAGCTATTGTGTCGGGGGAGCGAAGTCATTCGGTGATTTCTTGCAAAGCAAAACCGAACCTCGCTGACTCGTTTCCAATCATGAGCCACCAGCACTCTGTTAGTGCGACCTATCATCTACAATCAATGCATCTTGCAATTCTCCATGTCTCCCAATCCTACATACTATCCATGATTTGTGACGACATGTCGCTATTAATTTGTGTCATAAACTTAACTTATGTGGAGGCTAATACATGCACATGTGTCTACGATTCTATGACATACTTGGTGCATCCTATAAGCTCTCCTCACAAGTATAATACGCGCTAGCTTCCGAGGGTCATAATGCGATGGTAGAGAAACGTTGTGATAGATAATGAGCACGGGTGAAGTGTAGTCCTGATGTGTCGTTGCATCAGAGACCATATATGAAACTACTGGAGTGAGCGGTTTATTGATCTTTACCTCTCATTATTTTCTCTCGCTGCGGTGCACCTACCACTTTGCATGTAATCTTAGAACCATTGAGCAGGGAATGAATGCAATGGGTCTGTTTTAAGTCATTCTCGTCCGAGGCATTAGTGGCACATCATGCATGACGGTCACATGACAAGCTACTTCATACTCCATCTGTTTTAAAATATAAGACATACCTTTTTTTAAGAAGCAAAACATTATAATTTTTTTCTATTTCTTTTTTGTGCATATTGTAGATTATACAGAATAACCCTTTAATTCCTCGTTGTTCGTTATCATAATCCAGTTAGGGCCCTAGATATCCTTTCACTATCATCCTGAGCACAATCAATACAGAATAGATTCATGAAACTAAAGTTTTGAGCAAGTGCAATGGAGGCATATTAGAAGCTAAGTTTGGCATGTCATGGGGCAAACAAGACATCCTTGTATAGGGTTGCACAATTGATGAAAGAGTGGATTTCAATTTGTACCCCATTTAACAAATTTTCATACGGAGCAAAATGAGTTATTCTGCACTCTAAAATGCATCTATATACATCCATATGTGGTCCATAGTGGAATCTCTACAAAGACTTATATTTAGGAACGGAGGGAGTGGATTACAATTCGTCTGAGCACAGCACGGTTCAGGAACAGATAAAGACAAATGTCCGTTTCTTTTGATTGGAGGAGATGCTTTTTCTTCTTCTGTTTTTTAGACACGGTGTAGATGCACGACTTTATCATTTTGGATTTTCTTAGCCTCCCATTTGATATGTTCTATAGTTTCTTTTGTTTGGAGGAGTTTTTTTTTTTCAGTTTCTGGAGACACTGTCATTTGCAAGCAATACTAAAATTCAGGAACTGAGACAAATGTGTGCTTCATTTGTTAAGGGTTGAAGGCCAAATTCCATTAGCCTCCCAGTTGATATGTCCTGGGTTCTTGTATGCTCCCTCAACATTTAAGCGACCTCAAACAATACTATATACAAATTCAGTAGGAGAGGATGGCTCAGCATTCTTTTGTTGGCAAAACAATACTATAATTCATTCAGTATCTGATAACAATGCTATATGTTCATTCAGTAGGACAAATATGGAAGACAGATATCTGATAACAATGGTTTTGGAACTGTACAATACGGTTGTAAATCAGAGAAATATTCAAGAAATTTTGATATAGACATGGTTTTCTTTACATCTTGGTACCCCAATTGTTACATGTTGACACATTTATATATGCAACTTAACAAATACTGTTGAAGATATAGACATCGTGGTTGTAGATGCGCCTAAAAGTAGCCATCCTGTACGGGGCTCTCACATCCCCCTGACGGAGTTCCAATGTGGGCCGACCCACATAGGTTTTCTCTCACCGGTTTTGGGAACCATTTAGAAAGTTCCCTCGGTTTTCTGGGCCGGTTTCTCAGTCTATTTTTCTTCTATTTTTGGCAGTTGTTTTATACATTTTTTTTCTGTATTTCTCTTTTTTATTTTAGCTATTCTTTCTTTTTCCAATTCCAGCTTTCACTATTTAAAACATATGATTTTTTTAAAAACTTGTGAACATTTTCTCAAATTCGTGTTTCTTATAAATTTACGATTTTTTTTCTAATTCATGAACAATTTTTAAATTTATGAATATTATTTCCCCGGACCCTGCGCAAGCGGGGGCTACGTGCACCGGGCTGCCCTTTTTTATTCCAAATTTACAGTTTTTTTGTAATTCATGATTATTTTTTCCAAATTCGTGATTTTTTGTCAAATTTAGGAAATTTTTAGAATTCATCATTTTTTCAAAAGATCTTGAACATTTTCAAATCCGTGAACTTTTTTGAATTTGGGATTATTTTTTGAATTCAACAATATTTGTTAAATTCATGAATATTTTTCCAAATACGTGAACATTTTTTTTGTTTCACCAATATTTTTGAAAACTAACTAACAAAAACAAACCATATTTTTTGAGAGATCGGACAAGCAGCAGCAGCAACAAAAGATTGAGCAAAAGAACAACTAGTCAGCGAAGGCGGGCGAATAAGCAGACCAGCGAGTATGCGCTTTACCAGCAATATGGCGCTTAAGGCGTTGTAGAGGAGGTCCCAGTATCTGGGCACAAGATGAGAAAACCCCCTGAGCACAACACAACCCGAAGCCCAATAAAAATAATTTACTACACAAAAAATGATCTATTAAAATCATAATAAAAATAGCATAATCGCATCTATTTCATGTAATATCAGGCATTTCTTAACAAGAATGGCAGTCTACATTTTCTTGTTTTTCCTATGTGACATCTAGAAAAAAAAAAGTGACATCTAGAAAAAAAAAAGCTAGCGATGCCTATTGCATATGCTCTCGGATCTTGATGCCATCACACATGTTTTGACACACATTTTTTACGCGCGAGTCAGTTTGTGCTACGTGTACGTGACCCTCTCTCGAGTGTACTTCTATGTTCAGAGAAGCCACACACCCCCCTGCCGCAATAAGTTCTCGGCCCTCCTGCAAGGACATACCAACACTACTTGCGACCACTTCATTTCTCTCCTCCTCACATGCTCTAATTAAGGTTGCTCACGCAGCGTGTAGGTGCGCCGGAAATAGTGATATTTATTAATTGTTCAGAAGCTATTTCTTCTCACAATCAAGATCATACGTACGTGTATCTGCCTCATAATATATATCACCTTTGCTTCTCTCATTTCTCTACTCAAAACCCTGTGAACCTAACACACGACATACCCTTATGCCTTGTAGAAACCTTAGCTCATGGTGCACTTTCACATGCAGAGGAAAAATGGATTAGACAGATGTTCGTCATCAGTAATGTAGGCTTGGGAGGCATCAAGAATTCTTGTCGGGGAGAAATATCGGGACAATAATCGATGCTTTGTTCCAGGCCCTGCCCCTTCACCTCCAGCTAATTAAACAACAGTACTTGCACGGCTAGATTGTCTGGGAAAAAATATGTACACTTATACATGACGTGTTGCATGTAGTGTGATCCGTAGTTTTCCTTCCTGCCACCCTAGCTATCTGACACACACATCCAGGGCTGCATGCGCTAAAAAAAGGGACGTGCCTTTAGATTACTGCTCGACAACTCGAATTAGTGAACGAAGTGATTCTCGGTTGGCTTTTGAGACCCGTGTAGCCATGGAATGAAGGTATGCTGTAAATTTTGAAGAATACAAAGTTTGACTTCTTGAAAAAAATACACTTCTAATTTGGGAACGGATGAAGCACTGGCAGAGGCAGGAACTCTAGAAATTTGAGGTTGAGGGGGCCGGCTAATGGAAAAAGATCCAAAAAATCATTGTTCATTGTAATTACACGACCGTGTTCAGTAATCCAGTTCGTCCCCTCCTGTCGCCCCGTACCCCGTCACGTCACCTCCCATGGGCGACGCCAAGGGTGCCGAACCCTAGCGCCACCAGCCCACCCCACACGTCTTCTCCTGCCGCCGTTGCCGCCGGCAAGGGCTACAGTGGCGGCGGACCTGGCGCCAAAGGCACTAGGGTGGGTGGTTCGCGGCGGGATCCCCCCTGAGATGGCAGGGAAGCCTCTTGTGGTGCATCCGGGGGTCGCAGTTTGGGCGGCGCCCCTATTCCGCTTGGCGGTGGCCGGTGCTCCATGGACGGCGGGTGGCTGCCCTGGGTGGCCGATGATCCATAGCCGGCGGGGTGGGCAGCCCTGCCTGGAGATGGGTGGCAGCGGTGGCTGCGGATCTGGTCTCTCTACCTGCGTGTCGGCGGCGGCATACGTCTTCATGGTGAGGCTCCATGCGGATCTAGCCAACTACGAGATCGGGGCGATGCGACTTCTGGTGAAAATCATGCCGACTGCGGTCTTGGCGGACGATGACAGCATTTCTGACGTCGTTTCCTTCTCGAGGCATCGTCGTTGCAGGTGGCGCCACCACGCTCGAGATGTTCCCTAGATCTGGGTCTCCCGGATCGGATGATGACGACACTTTTGGTGTCGTTCTCCCTGCTGGGGGCATCATTTTCGAGTAGGTGCTGGCTGGATGGGACAAGAGGAGCAGCGGTGTTACGTCTACCACAAGGCCGACGGCGGATCTCGGCGACATGGCTCAGCGGAGTTTTGGCGACGGGCATGTGTGGATGGACGCGCGCAGGATGATGGCGCTGTCTGGCGTTGCAGTGGCGTCGATGACTGTACGACCTGGCGAGGAGAATGCGTTGATCACCCCCGAAGGTGGGTCGGCGGATGATGGCGGTGGCTTGGCGAGGCCACCGAAATAGATGGTGTGTGTTGATGAGAGGTCAGGGCACGTCATCAAGCTCGGATGTGTAGCGACAGTAGCTGCCAGAATGGTGGCTTTGGGTTGATCAATGTATTTGTTTTATTGGATTCTATTGAATAATATAATAAAATGAGTGTGTGCATCGCTTGATGAAGAGGCCGGGGGCAATCCTCCTTTTCGAAAAAAATTAATTATACAAGCAAAAGCAAGATCATGGGGCGGGCCAGGCCCCTGCTGGCCACCCCTGGCTCCGCCACTGGTATGAAGTATCAAGTAGCTTGTCATGTGACCGTCATGCGTGACAGGCCCAAAACCCCTAAATTTATGGCTACTCGCTATCATGTTCTCGGCTGACATGAACTTAAAATTGACACACTGCATTCTTACCTCCTCACTAGGTCTATTATAACATGCAAAGTGGTAGGTGCAACATAGGGAGAGAAAATAATGAGAGATAAAGATACACAAACCGCTCACTCCTATGGTTCCATATAAGTTCTCTTATGCAACCCATCAAGATACACTTCAACTGTGGTCGATAGTTATCACAACTTTTCTCTGCCATCTACAGCTATCTCAATACAATCTTCATAGGACCCTCAAGAGCTAGCACATATTTTACTCGTGAGCAGATCTGAACATACCAGGTGTGTTGTATACTCATAGGCATATGATTGCATTAGAATCCACCAAAGTTAAGTCAATGGTACAAGTTAATCACGACAGGCTGTTGCAAATCATGGATAGTATGTAGGATTGGGAGAGATGGAGAATTACCTGATGTGCTAATCCCAATTAATATGAAAATTATTGGGGCAAAGGATTGGAAATTAGCCAACATGGGTCTGTTAGGTTTTGCTGAAACTCACCTTGTGACTTGACTCCCCGGAGTTCACCCAACCCAAGAGCTTGTTTGTCTAGTCATGCTCCACAAAACTGACCGAGGATGGTAGCCCAACTTGGACTTCAACCATGAGTTGGTCTCTTCGTCGTCATAACCTGAGCTGGCAAAAGACAAGGCAGTTTCTTTCTGTTGAGTATCGTGGTTATTAGGAAGTATATGATAGACTAGGATTTATTTTTTACCTTGTCTTGTACTCCAAGTTGATGATATACTCATATATATAATGCCCACAAGGCTCAAGCAATACAACAATCTATTACATCAATCTTCCTCTCTATCCCTTTTACATGGTATCGGAGCCAAGAGGTCTTAAGTTCAAGACCCGACTGGCGCAATTTAAAGAAATAAAAATTGCAGACCATTTTTGGTCCACGTTTAGGTCTGAGGGAGCCACACGTGAGGGGAAGTGTTGACGTATAAATACACAACCCGCCTTTCCCTATTAGTTTGACCTTTTGGGTAAACTGGCTGGTTCGTGCAGTTCTACATGGTATCAACCTAACCACGATCCAAACCCTAGCTGCTGCTTCCGCACCGCGCCGCCCCCGGGGCGGTCAATTTCCCTGATTGCCACCGCCTCAATTATGCCATTTTTTATAAAGGTAATGCAAGATGACTAGGTGTTCATTTTTCTGTATAGTTCCAATCCATAATATTAGTCACAAGAGGGAGCTCTCAGATGAAACATTTAAGATACAACTTGACAAATTTACTAATTCCTTTGTAGTTTTTGAATTTTTAGAAAATTTGGAAACATTTTTTTGTTTCACCAAAAAATTAAAAATTAACAGAAAAATTATTTTTTTCCCGAGACAACAGATGGGGAAAAGATGAGGAGTCGCATTGCACGACTATTTGTACGCACGTAGCTCTCTTCCGTATGGACGCATGATACTAGATCCGTGTAAAATGGGTGAAAGTGAAACACACATGGTATTTAGCTTCATCTTTTTTGTCGACTTAGTCCCATGAATCACACAAAACACACTTGGTAAGCTCTCATTTGTAGCGTAGCTAACCATGGAGCTTGTAGTATCCATGTTAGTTGAACGTTTGAACATCACAATAATTGCTCTACACGGCACACATCATGCCACTCGTACATGCCAGTACAACACGAGAGCATGAATGGAAATAGATGAACGGAAAAATATTTTGTTGACGGTAATGACAAAAAAAAAAAATGGCACAACAAACAAAGACAAAGGATGAGCGGTGGGTTTGTTTTGTGGTGTTTATTCGCTGACATCACACTTAGATGTGACAAGACATTGAGATGTCACATCTAGATGAGTCCTAGGCAAACTCTTGTAATAAACATCCACTTTATGATCCTTTTGAACCATCTGTCCAAAGCCGCCCTGCTGATGTGTTGTCCTCAATGCTTTCACGGGTCTCCGCGATGAGGTAGGAGAGCGAGAAGGTCCAAGAGGCATGGTCCAATTTCCGATGTGAGGAAGGTGCAGACTGCACTGGCACTTCCTGTGACATACGAAGAAGTTTGGCTTAGCAGGGTGAACCAACCAGGTGCTCGAAGTATATATAGTGTACATCAGAAGTGTAGCAGGCTAGCCAGGCATCATCGATACTACAAGCAGGGCCCAAGGCTACTGTATGTACCTGTGTCGATATAGTGTACATCAGAAGTATACCGTGTACCGTGTAAAATGTGTCTGTCTGTCTGTCTCGATCTCATATGCCGGCTACTGTATGTATATATAGTGTACCGTGTACCATCATGTATATATAGTGTACATCAGAAGTATACCGTGTAAAATGTGTCTGTCTGTCTCGATCTCATATGCCGGCTACTGTATGTACCTGTGTCGTCCCAAGGCCCAAGAAGGTCTTGAATTGTTGCATGGTCGATCCGTAGCTAAATCCCAAACACACGCGCGCGGATGACCATTTTTTCAACACGGTATAGACCAAGACGCTCACATATACGCACATACACTCATCCCTATGAACACACGCACACACACCCTACACCTATGAGCACCTCCGAGATACTGAGCTGGCACATCATCTTAAGATTGACGAAGTCGCCACAGATGTCTTCGTAGTCGACGACAGGCGTTCCTGCCGCCGCCTTCCGCCTGGCTGCCACATCCGCCGCATCAACAACATGGCAGGGTAAGGGGGTTTAGTGGGCCAGCTCCACTAGTTCCACCATCGGCAGGTCGCGTGGACGACCACTTGGAGGAGTCATTAAGGATGCCGCTGGAAGTATGCTGGAACCACTGCCTCCGCCGTCAATCCTTGCCGCTCAGGTGGATCAATTCGGGTGATCTATGGTCGTGATTATGTGAAGAAGGAACCACTACCTCCGCCGTCAATCCTTGCCACCCAGGTGGATCAATTCGGGTGATCTATGGTCGTGATTATGTGAAGAAGGAACCACTACCTCCCCCGTCAATCCTTGCCACCCAGGTGGATCAATTCGGGTGATCTATGGTCGTGATTATGTGAAGAAGGAACCACTACCTCCGCCATCAAACCTTGCCTCCCAGGTGGAGGAAATTCGGGTGATCTATGGTTGTGATTATGTGAAGAAGGACCCACTCCCACCAAAAAGGCGAGGTCCTTATTATCATTTAGGTTCTAGTGGGTGGGCGTCATTTCTTTGAAAGATTATCCCACCTATATTGCCATGGAATGTTTAGTATCGACAAAGTTAAGGTGGGCGGCATGGGCTCTCTACCCAATACCGTCGTCGCCAGTGACACTAGTGGCCGACCCCGAAGAATCCTCCGCGGCGGCTCTCAAGATCGCGCCAAAGAAGCATCGTGTGGCCATTCGTATGGGAGGGAGGTAGCGAGAGGTGCCTTGAAAATATCTATAGTAGTATCATATATGTATTACTAATTTACTCTGATTTCCGGTATCTATTTTATGATCAAAATCGTATGTATTGTCATATGGAATCATGTTGTTCTTTTATGATGAAGATTGAATGACCTAAATGGAACATATTTTCCTATGGATTGTATGTACTAAGTGTAATATTATTCTTCTATGTTTGGCGGTGTCAGAGCTCCGGTTTAATAGCAGTGTTTTTGTTGAAACCTTGGGGTTTTTTTTCCTCCCAAAGTGTATTTGATATATTTCATTGTATTTTTTTATTTTAATGAGTTACTTTGTAGTTTCTTGGATTTTTTATTGAGAGCGTTGTACCTGTAATGGTTCTCGTGTTTGAATAAACGAACATATCTTTCTAATAAAAACTCAACACTATGCATCACCATAAGTTCCTGGTCCTCTTGCAAGGACATACCAAGTTACCAACACTACTCGCGACTACTTCATCTCGCCCCTCCTCACATGCTCTATGATTACTTACAGAGTGGGTAGGTGTGCCAAAAATAATGAGAGTTATAATTGTTTGTAAGTTGTTTTCTCTCATGGTCAATATCACACTCGTATCTCATTCAATATATATCATATCACTTTCGCTTCTCTCACTATGAAGCTAGCACACGACATACCCGTGTTTGTGTGGAGACCTTGGCTTATGGTGCGCCGGCCAACTATATATGTCGTAAATATATAGAGTCCTGCTTTCAGAGGAAGAGAAAAAAAAACATGGCACATATTCCATTGGTCATGGGTAATGTAGGCTTGGGAAGCATCAAGAATGCGAGGCTACACGCTAATTCAAACTATCAGGCCTTGACAACGCCGCCCTGCTGATGTGTTGTCCTCAACGCCACGACCTGCGCTAGCACGACTAGAAGACTACTTTCATCGGTCTCTGCAATGAGGAAGGAGAGCGAGAAGGTCCAGAGATGTGGTCCAATTCCCAACGTGAGTAAGGTGCAGATCGGCTGCAGTGGCACTTCCTGTGACATAGGAACAAGTTTTGCTTAGCAGGGTGAACCAGGTGCTCAAAGTATAGTGTACAGTAGCAGTATCTAGCTAGGCATCGTCCATCTTCACATCACAATGACGGATTGACCAATTACAAGATCCATCGTAGTCATAGTCACATGCTTGGTTCGTGTTTATGCACCTGCACGTGCACCATGGACGTCTGTACTGCAGTCTCCAGGAAAAACGCCAAGCCAGGCCACGAGAGTCTGCTTCACTGTCTGATACGACACGTACACCTGAATGAACAAGCCACGTTGGACGCAACCGAGGAACAAAACCACACACGTAATCCACCATTCACTACAGGAATCAGAGAATTTGCCATCAGTCTGATCTTTGCCGTCTGCTAGCGGACGGCAAAGGCTACCTTTCCCGTCTGCTTCCAGAAAGCAGACGGCAAACGGACTGATGGCAAAGATCATGGTTGCCGTCAGTGTAATCTTTGCCGTCCGCTGGCAGACGGCAAAGAGCCCGAAAGCAGACGGCAAAGAGCAGGCGTGGGGCCCACTGGAGCGCTGTGCTGGGTAGTACACTCTTTGCCGTCTGTTCACTCTTTGCCCGTCTGCCAGCAGACAGCAAAGATCATGAAAGCAGACGGCAAAGAAAATAACCTAACGTATCTAACGGCCGCCCCCGCCCCCACCTCCCCCTCTCTCTCTCTCTCTCAGTCTCTCTCTCCCCGCCCACGCCCCACCGCCCCCGCCGCGCCACCCGCCGCCCCCGACGCCCCCACCCCCATCCCCTCTCTCTCCACTCTCTCTCCCACACTCTCCTGCCCCACGCGCGCCGCCATCCCCGTCTCGCGCCGCCACCCCGCCCCGTGCCGCCGTCCCCGTCCGCCGGCGCCGCCCCGTCCCCGCGCGTCGCCCTCCTCCATCGCCGGCGGCACGCCCTCCTCCACCGCTGGCGGCACGGCCCCCTCCTCCACCGCCGCCGCCCCCTGCCTCCTCCAGCCCACCGCCGCCGCCGGCGGCCTCCTCCACCTACACCGCCGGCGTCGGCCTCCTCCACCTCCACCAACGCCGGCCTCCACCTCCCCCACTCCGGTGAGCCCCCTCCCCCTCTCTGTTTTTTCAATTTTTTTCTCTGTTTTAGTAATTTTAGTGTTCTGTTTTAGTATTAGTTAAATCTAGTTTAGTTGTAGTTAGTTAATTAGCTGTAGTTAGTTGTAGAAGATGTAAAAAATGTAGTTTAGTTGTAGTTAGTAAGATTTTAGGAATTAGGGTTACTTAGCTTATTTAGTTAGGTCTAGCATTAGTTAAATTTTAGGTCTACTATTAGTTAAATTTAGTTAGGTTAGTTAGGTGAAAGAAGTAGAAGATATAGAAAATGTAAAGGAAAAATAAAATGTTAATGTAGAGATCCCCAGATATCTCCCCTCGCCGGTCACTAACCTATCCCTCCCCGGATCCTCCCTCCTCGCAGATACTCGCCGGTGCCCCTTGCTTCCTCCCTCGGCTACCCTCCTCGGCTCCATCCCCTCATCGCCGACAGCAGCAGGTAGCTAGCTATATCCTCCTCCTCCCCCCTTCCTTTGCTCTGTTCCGGCCTTCGTGCCGATGACACTAGCTAGGTAACTACAGTCGCGTAACCAGTATGCGTCTCCCATTCGAAAGGGTTACAGTTATAAATATGCATGGATTTGCATATTTATAACCGTGATTCTTTCGAATTGTCCAACGTTATCCATGGACAGCCCGAGTATGTGTAGATTGGGTTCGTTTTCCCATGCTCTGCTTCGGATCCGATGCAGGATTTCATCAGTGCCTCCCTGATGTTCTCCGGGTACACATCCTCTCTGTTTATTGCCGAGACGTGTATCAGGAGAACAGCGGGGAGGTGCTGCCGAAATTTTGCGTCGGATCCAGAGCAGAGCATGGGAAAACGTACCCAATCCACACATACTCGGGTGGGATTAGGACCTATCTTTACCTATTAGCGTGTAGGTTGCATGGACGTAATAAAATTGATAAACTTGATTAACTGATGAATATATATGATGAATTATATATATATATTTCTTGGGTGTTTAGTAGGTAGGCAAGATGAGTGATCGTGCGTGGATGTACACCGGTCACACTAGTCAGGAAGACATGACCAATGAATGGTTAACAAAAACCAAGGGGTTTGTGAAAGCCGCATTTGCAAATGGCTAGAGAAAAACCTGGTGCCCCTGTGTTAGGTGCGACAACTTTTCTCAGAGGAAAGAGGATGAAATGGGTAAACACCTGCAGAAGTGGGGGTTTACGCCCGATTATACGGTGTGGACATTTCATGGAGAGTCTGCCCAACGTACCAGAGCTGAGGTGGTTCGTCGTCGCACCGACGAGCATGGTACCGGTATCGAAGACATGGTGCAAGACTTTGATGATGCTCGGGATTCGGACGATGAGTTGGAGGAATCTGCAAAGGCCTTCAATGAAATGTTGGAGTCTTCAAAACGTCCTCTCCACGAGCACACTGAGCTTTGTCAGCTGGATGCCATCGCACAAGTAATGGCTCTGAAGGCTCAATTTAACTTGGGCAGAGAATGCTACGACGCGATGATGACACTATTTGGACGCTTTCTACCCAAAGGCCATGTAATGCCTGCAAACCTGTACCAGTCGGACAAAATCCTCCGTGCACTTAAGATGCCCTATGAGAAGATAGATGCCTGTGAGAAAGGATGTGCCTTATTTAGGCTTGAGTATGCGGACTTGAACTATTGTCCCATTTGCAACTCTTCCAGGTATGTTGTGGTAGACAACGGTATAGGTGAGAAGAGGCAGACCAAAATCCCCGTTAATGTTCTTCGGTATCTGCCAATCGTACCAAGACTTCAACGTCTTTTCATGGTCGAAGAGACGGCCAGACAGACGACATGGCACAAAATGGGCAAAAGAACCGAACTAGATGCAGATGGGAATCAGATTATGGTACACACATCGGATGGTTCTGCGTGGAAGCACTTCGATGCATTACATGAGCAAAAAGCGGCAGATCCAAGGCATCCTCGAGTCTGCATCGGCACGGATGGGTTCAATCCGTTTGGTATGACGGCAACCCAATACAGTTGTTGGCCTGTATTTGTCATTCCACTCAATCTCCCCCCCCCCCCCCCCCCCGGACAGATTATGCAAAAAAAGAACATTTTTCTGACGTTGATAATTCCAAGGCCTAACTATCCGGGGAAGAATATGAATGTGTACATGCAGCCGCTTAAGGATGAATTGCAAGAAGCTTGGGATAATGGGTTCAAGACATACGACGCCGCTAGCAAACGAAACTTCATAATGCGTGTCTAGTACATGTACTCGATGCATGACTTGCCGGCGTATGCGCTATTCGTTGGCTGGTGTACGTATGGAAGGTTCCCGTGCCCCACATGCAAGGCAGCTCTTCAGTTTCATTGGCTGCAGGCGGGTCGCAAGTATTCTTGCTTCGACTTGCATAGACAGTTCCTGGATCCTCGCCATAAGTTCAGAAAAGACAAGAAGAACTTCACCAAAGGTAGAGTTGTCAAAAACTCTGCACCACCTGCGTTGACTGGCCAACAGATCCTGGATCAGTTAAACGCTCTCGAGCCTGATCCAGAGCGTCCAGGGTATTTCAAGGGGTATAATTCGGAGCACGCCTGGACTCACAAGACATGTTTGTGGGATCTGCCTTACTTCAAAGACCTCCTTCTTCCACACAACATCGACGTGATGCACACTGAAAAGAATATCGGCGAGGCCCTTTTTGGTACATTGTTCGGCATAGATGGGAAGTCAAAGGATAATACTAAGGCTAGAGTCGATCTGCAGACTCTATGTGATAGACCGTTACAAAACATGCGACAACCGAAAGGAAAGCAGAACTGGATGAAGCCAAAGGCCTAGTTCAATCTTGGAAGGCCAGCTATGAGGGAAGTTATCTTGTGGGTGAAAATGCAGTTGATGTTGCCCGATGGGTATGCAGCGAATCTAAAGAGGGGAGCGAGTCTTGAAAAATTAAAAATATTTGGTCTCAAGAGTCATGATTGGCACATATGGCTTGAGCGGGTAATGCCGGTGATGTTGCATGGCTTTATCCCTGAGGATGAATGGCTAGTACTGGCAGAGCTGAGCTATTTCTTCTGTGTTCTTTGTGCGAAAGAACTATCGCCTGCCGTGATAGATGACATGGAAAAGTTGGCGCCGGAGTTGCTCTGCAAGTTAGAGAAGATCTTTCCACCGGGCTTCTTTAATCCAATGCAGCATTTGATTTTACATCTCCCGACTGAGGCAAGATTGGGGGGGCCCGTGCAAAATCGTTGGTGCTATGCAACTGAGAGGATGCAGAAGACGCTTCGAGCAAAATGTAAAAATAAACGTAGAATTGAAGCATCAATGGCCGAGGCATTCATTACTGAGGAGGCGGCAAACTTCGTGACAGCACACTACGAAGCCAAAAGTCGTCATTTGCATAATCCGAAGCCTCGGTACAATGCTGGCGACCCTAAAAAAGGTGGATCCAACCTCAGCCTATTCAAAGGGAAGCTCGCACCAGCCGGTGCTTCGAAACCAGTAGGGTTGGATGTCGAAGAATGGCGGACCATTTCGTTGTATATCTTCAACAACCTAACAGAAGTGTGGCCGTACATCGAGTAAGTTCTCGGTACATTGTTTCGCAACTTCTAATTCCTTTGAACTGCTCTTATTCCCGGATATTTGATACAGTCGATACGTCGCCAAATTCTCGGATGGAGCGGTGATCCAAAAGGATTCCATCGAAGAGTATGAGCTTCTGGCAAAGCATGGAGGCGGCTATCCCGGTTTCATCTCTTGGTTCAAACAAACGGTAATTACCAATAATAGACCATTTCATTTCTTGGTCTAATTTGCGGCTAATGCAACAATCCTTTCGTATTAAACTTTTGTAGGCTAATTCAGAGTCTATGGACACCCAATTGAGACAAGCCGCTAATGGTTTTGACTATAAGGTCCGTTCATTTGAGAAATACGACATCAACGGGTATCGCTTTCGTACCTTTGGCAAAGAGCTATCTATGGCCGACCGAAAATCTACAAATTGTGGTGTCTCTGCTATCGGCGAAGGAGGTACCGAGTATTATGGAAGAGTTGAAGCAATTTATGAACTTCTATTCTATGGTGAAAACCCACCGAACGTCGTAGTCTTCAAATGTTATTGGTTCCAGCCGAAGGAGACTAGAAGGACTCATGAACATATAGGGCTAGTCGAAATCAAACAAAGCACCCATTTAGATGTTCCCGATGTCTATATTACGGCTCAACAGGCGACCCAAGTTTTCTATCTACCGTGGGCCTGCCAAACTAATGCAAATCTGAATGGTTGGGATGTCGTTTATGAAGTGCCGCCACGTGTTAGACCACCTCCCCCCAATGAAGAGGATTATGAACCTCACATTAACCCAGACACATATGAAGGAGAATTCTTCCAAGAAACACGTTTTTCCAAAAAACGTTTCAAGAACCGCTCTACATCACCCCAGAACATGGAAGTAGACAACGACAGTGAATCCGACTTCACCCCTGAGCCGGAACAAGAAGAGGTTACTGCTGTGGATGACCTGTCAATGCTTGACAGATTACAGAAAGGCCTTCCACATGTTGATGCCGCTGAACCCGATGAGCACGTCATTCATGACGACACGCGTGATAGTGATGATGATGATGCATCTATTGATCCCGAAGCATATATAGACGATCCAGACTATTAGTTTGTATGCATCCCAACTTAAATTATATACATATTATTATTCATGCCATGTATTCAATTTTTTTATGTAGTACTAATTTCGTTTACTCTTTGTCATGGCAGGTGTTGAAAGATGGTGGGCGCGGGTCCAGAGCGCTCCGCAGGTACTTCGTCGGCGGCCCGCGAGAGGGGTACTTCCATTCCACCCGTACCTCTCCGGAGAGCGTTGTTAGACAGTTTGGGGACACCGGCGGGCGCTTCTTCGTCGGTGCCATTGCCCACCGGGAGAGGAGGTCGGGGAGTGAAGAAGAGAGGAGGTAGATTAGGACGTGGCCGCGGGAGAGGTAGGCAGGCTGCTACGCCTTCCTCGCCGCCACCCCCAGCTGATTCACCCGAGCACCTGACTGCTAGGGTGGACCCGTCTGAGGTGGAGGCTACGGGGACTCCGGACCACGAGCCTCGGGTCGACGGGCCTTTGGACCACGAGACTCCGGTCCCAGAGGCTTCGGGCCACGAGACTTCGGACCAGGCTACGTCCCAGGAGACGTCCGGATGGGGTACCTGGCCGGATCTGCCTGAGGGGCCGAGTGGCCATGCTGATGGTGGCGGGGATGAGTGTACTGATAGTGAGGGTGAGGTGGTTGAGGGGGCCACCGTGTACCAGCGTGGTGGTACACGGCTCCCGCCCCTGTCGGCGACCCGCGAGCAGAGGCCGGTGATTAGGCCTGATGGGGAGAAGTAAGTGCATTTACTATTTTTGTACATTTTGCCTTCATGTTTCTTCAAATCTCTAATGCGTTGGCCTTGTCATACTGCAGGGGTTGGGTACACGCCAGTGACGTCCGCAGGCCCAACACCGTCCTTGGTGTGCTTTGCCGGCAAAATTTCTCGGGGTTTGTCACGTTGCCCGGTGAGGGTCAGCTTCCAGAGCTAGGATTGAGCTGGGAGCACTACTTGGCTGCCCCAGCCCCGCCGGAGGAGATGATCGACGGTGTCTTGTGCCACACGAGGGCCGAGATGGTGATCAGAAGCTTTTGGGTAATTTCTCCTTTACACAATTAAAAATTAACAATAGCTAGTTATTGTACTAATCAGTGTTGTCTCGTTTGATTGCAGACCTTCTACAGGTGTGAGGAGGGATACGAGGAGGACGCGGCAAAGGTTTTCGATACCGAGTGCAAGCGCCTACTACAAAACTTACGGCACGAGGCTCGGCCGCAAGCTGTTCGAGACTACTACGCCAAGCGTGGTATTAAGAAGGACAAGCCGTCGTGCTGGGCTAAGTTTCTGAAGAAGGATTAGTACATGAAGGTAATTACTTATTCTTAAGGCATTGTACTTAGTTTCCTTGATTTGATTCGTAGGCGTAGCGCTCAAATTTCTCTTTACTAACTTAGGTGCCCCCGAGATGGTGTGCGGATAAGATGGATTGTTGGGAGGCGTTGGTGGATGAGTGGTCCACAGGCCGCTGGCGAGCCGTCCACGACAATGCCAAGGACCGGCGTGCCAAAATGGTTGGTGTGCCACACCATCAAGGCAGCGCCAACTTATATCAGTTCGGGCGGAACTGGGTATGTGGTTTGCTTCATGATTCATGCAATTCATTCTTCATGCTAGCTTGAGCCCTTTACTAATACTTTGTTCCTCTCTTTTAGGCGCGACACAATAACACGGAGGTGCCTGAGGTGTACGACCTCTATGCCATGGCCCATACTGCCTCGTACAAGAAGGCTAAGGCATTCTCTGAGTCTGACCTCGATCATCCAGAGAATTTCACCAACATCTCCTCCCACCACAAGCTCGTGAGGTACAACCAGGAGGGGAAGGCGAGGAAAGGGGAGGACTTTAACCCGAGCTAGAATCCTATTGATCCAGAGCTGGTGATGATATCTGGTGGCGGGAGGCCCCATGGCTCATTAGCCATTGGAGATGGACTGATACGTTGTCCTCTCACTCTCCCGGAGATCAAGGCGTGTCAAACGAGCTCTTGTCCTGAGATAAGGACTCGTCCACGGCCAGTCGATCTCGCCATCGAGGTTAGTTATACGGACTCAGATATCTTTCCTCCATTACATTGTGTGTGTGGCCATCGATGATTACAATGCTAACGAGGAGCGGTGTTGCAGGCTGCTCTTCAGAAAGAGAGAGCGACAACCCAGGCGCTTCTGGAGGAGAGGGACCGGGTGGCAGCGGAGAAGGAACTGCTTTTGGAGGAGAAGACGGCTAGGTTGTTGGAGGAGGAGAGGGCATGGAATGACGCGGCTCACCGGGCCATGTACGAGCTCCTCGTGGTAAGTTTCTTCTGCATATTAGCGAAATCATGCACGTAATGTTCATTTCATTACTAACTAATATGACTGACTCGTCAAAACCAAATGTGCAGTCTATGTGCGAGAAGACCGGTCAGGCCCCTCCGCCGATGCCGGTCATTACTAGAGCGGGAACGGTGTGTTTCATTTGAATGGTCATTATTTACTAGTCTTAACATTTGAGTGTCATCATGCTAACGAGACTTTGCAAATGATCTTTGGTGCAGCATAACTCCAGAGCCGCATCGCACAACCCTTCTCCAGGTGATACTGGCTCGAGGAACCCCGGTGCTAAGACGGTAAGTTTTCTCTAGTGTTTTGCTTAACAAATGCATACTTAGCTTCGTACATGCTTGTTAGCCCTATTATGCCACATACTTAGCTTATTTTCCCCAAAAAAGACATACTTAGCTAATTATCCTCCAAAATAACATAATTACCTTATTTAGTTCATTTATGACATAATTAGCTTATTCATTTCATATACTTAGCTTATTTTCCTCCAAAATGGCATAATAACCTTGGTTAGCTCATAAATGTCATATACTTAGCTTATTTTCCTCCAAAATGACATAATTACCTAAGTTAGCTCTAAAATGACCTATACTTACCTAAGTTAGCTCAAAAATGGCATAATTACCTAGGTTAGCACAAAATGACCTATACTTACCTTATTTTCCTCCAAATTGACATAATAAGCTTAGTTAGCTCAAAAATGGCATAATTACCTAAGTTAGCTCTAAAATGACACAAATAAGGAATAAGAAGAAGAAAAACAAGGAAGAGGAGAAAAAGAAAGAATAGAAGAAGAAAGAGAAGAAAAAGAAAGAATAAAAGAAGAAGAATGAGAAGGAAAAGGATAAAAAGATAGAAGAGAAGAAAAAAGATGAGAACAGGAGAGAAGAAGAAGAAAATATATTCTTATTCTTCCTTTTTCTCTTCTTTCTTTTTCTCCATCTTCTACTCCTTCTTATTCTTATTCTTTTTCTTTCTTTCTTCTTATTCTTCTTCTTCTTCTTCTTCTTCTTCTTCTTCTTATTCTTCTTCTTCTTCTAGTCTTCTTATTCTTCTTCTTCTTCTTCTTCTAGTCTTCTTCTTCTTCTTCTTCTTCTTCTTCTTCTTCTTCTTCTAGTCTTCTTCTTCTTCTTCTTCTTCTTCTTCTTCTAGTCTTCTTCTTCTTCTTCTTCTAACTTTCTTACTCCCATTTTTGCAGGTTTGATTCACTTCATGGAAGCTGGCATTGATGGACTGCTAGTGTTTAGTTTTTGTTTTGATTTGTATTGATGAACAATGTGAAACTATGTATGTATATATGGATGAACTCCGTGAAACTATGTATGTATTGGATCTTTTAATACCCTATGTGTTCTCTTGCATTGATGGACTGCTAGATGTTGTATACATGGCCTATGCATTGATGGACTGCTATATATATCATATTTGTGTTTTGAAAATGCAGGGAAATAACAGAAAACAAACAAAATAGTGGCAATACAGTTACTTTGCCGTCTGCCAGTGGACTTTGCCGTCGGTAGGCGGACGGCAAAGGTGCCACGTGGCAACAACCTGTGCAACCTGGGAGCATCAGGTCTGACCATTTGGTCATTCTGCCGTCTGCTGGCAGACGGCAAAGACCAGCCCTGGCAGACGGCAAACACTAAGCAGAAGTGACGGTTAGCCACGGGTCTGCTGACGTCACAGGGCTGACGGCAAAGTTTGCCGTCCGCCGGCAGACGGCAAAGTCTGCCGTTAGCCACCTAACGGGGCTAACAGCTATTCTTTGCCGTCCATGATCTTTGCCGTCAGCTTGGCCAGGAAAGCAGACGACAAAGTTCTTTGCCGTCCGCTCTCGTTAGGCAGACGGCAAACAAAGTCAATACCGTGACTTTCAGTGCCGGAAGTGTTTGCCGTCCGTGGCAGACGGCAAAGCGGTTTGCCGTCGGTGGCCTTGTTCTTTGCCGTCTGCTATGGCAGACGGCAAATTAGCTGATTCCTGTAGTGATTTGGCGTGTTGGCCTGCTCCCGTTTGACAGCTGACCACAAAACATTGCCAGCTTCGTGAAATTCCAATACAACATCAACAATAACGTCGATCGGGTACATACATATGCAGTACAAGCAAAAGCTTAGTATATCGCATGTACGTACGGCATCTAAATCACATCGTCCGTCATTGGAATGGAGCGGGGAGCAGTAGAACGGTGAGCCAGTGACTGGTGATGGCATATCTTTACCATTCCGCCGTTTTGCGTTGTTAGTGCAGCCGGTACACTACCCTCAACTTGTTTGGTGCAATCGAATGGATTCATGTATATCAGCTGTAGGAATCCGAGTGAATTTGGAAACCCTCTTTTCTCTGTATGTGATAATATGTTGACTCTACTACCCATTTATTTTCCATCTGTGGTGTGGACCATTCATTATGGGGCACGATTGGGCAAGTTATAGGGACTTCATGTTGCCTTAGTTCACTCTGCTAATCGGTCTCTTGGTTATATGCTTTTTTACATGCCGGCGATAAGTTATACTCCCTCTGTCCCATAATTTTTCTCGTGGTTTTAGTTCATATATGACTAATATTTCAGCTTTGTGCTGAGGTATTTGAACTACACGTAATAAAATAAATTTCGATGCACATGCGGTCCGGTCTCCAATTGAGATCATCTTCATCGCTCATGCTTTCGTGTTGTTCTCCTTCCGAAGGAGACAATGCTTTTTTCCAAGGAAGAGTGTGTTTGCTGATGAATGAGGCTCCAAAGCTGGCGAACTTGATCACTAGTACGAAATTGGGTTTTGGAGGCGGTTTTGGTATATGGGATCGTGGCGGTTCACCATTTTGGCCTCAAAGCCTGTGTGGCTAATGCTATATACGCCGAAGGCGGTTTCAGAATCGCCTCCAAATTCTTTGACCCCACAGGCGGTTTCAGAATCGCCTCCAAATTCTTTGACCCCGCAGGCAGTTTTGATGGTACAACTGCTTCCAATGCTCTATATGCCGGAGGCCTTTTCACATGAAGAACTGCCTCCATTGTGTATTTCAGGGCATTTTATTTTCATTAGATACCCAACACTACTCTGAAATTCACGTGAACCACTAAAATTACAAAGGCAACATATCATTCCTTTGCAGTTTTACAAGTTCACATGATACAATGACATTCACATCGTACAAAAGTCTTAAAAGTTAACATCCATCCTATATATCTACGCGTAGTCATCTTGAGCAGTATACTGATCTCGCCTTGTGGTCTTGCCACCAGATATCACATACCACATGTATGATACACAAAAAAAATCTCAATGTAAGAAGATCATACCCCCGTGCCCGGCGACGGATGTCGCTGCAGACAAACACACAAGATTCAATAACTGGTGTCATTTATATCTTTAATGCACACAGCTAACCTTCTATTCTTTTAATGCAGCGCAACTAAAATGTTTCGATCTACACACCGGCGATGACCCAATGGGGGGGTGATGCGGAGCATCCCACGGTCATCTCCATGGATCTACCTACGTCTCCTCAAGTGCCAAGCGGACCTATGACACGAGCACGTGCAAGAGCTCTCGAAACCGAGGTGACATCTCTCCTAAGTGAACTTCCATTTGACTCGAGTGAGGCATGGCTACTACCTCAAGCTGAAGTGCTATGTGTGATCAGGTATGAGGAAGACCGCCTCGGAAATCCTCGGAGAGAAGGATAAGTCGACAAGTACACGGAGGAACGTGCACGAGGAGGAAGACCGCTGAAAAGCTTCAGCGGTCGGACATCCGGCCCCTGGCCCGAACATCCGGCCCCTGAAGAAGTGCACAGCAGCAGCAGCCCAGCCGTGCAAATGCTACAGGGCCCGGACATCCGGCCAGACGCCCGGACATCCGGCCCCTGCCCGGAAATCCGGCGCCCCATAAAGTAGCTTGACCCCTTCAGGCCGGACATCCGGCGCCAGGGCCAGACATCCGGCACCCCCGCGAACAGCCGGACATCCGGCCCGACGCCCGGACATCCGGACCCCTGACAGCGTGCCTTGGCCATCTGGCCGTGTAATCTCGTCCACTCATCTCCCCACTTCGTCCTAGACTATAAATAGACCTCCTCCTCATCCTTTCTAGGGTAAGCAAAGTATTTTGAGACATCTAGTTGAGCTTTGCTCCTTGTATCTCCTCTTGGGGAATCAAGACCTCTCTAGGGAGAAGGATCCCCATCATAGGATCATCAAGACCTCCTAAGGGAGAAGGATCTCATCTAGATCATCAAGACCTCACCTCCTTTGGAGTGGGAAGAACTTTACCTTGTGCTTGTTTCCTTGGATTGTCCTTGTATACTTGTGGATCTCATGTATGCTATCCTAGTGGATGTATGATTTGGGTTTGTTTGAGTGATTTCTCTTGGTTGATTTTGTTGTTCCTCTCTTTTCCCCCTCCTAAAGTGTGAAAAGATCGTCAATTAGGGTTCCACCCTACATCATCTTTGATCAGAGCCAGGATGATTCACACTTTGGAGTCTTCCCCTCCACTTTCTAGCCCCAATTTTGTTGTTTTTGCCCAATTTCGAAAATTCCCCACAAAAATAGCCATACCAAAAAAATTTGTGATTTGTTGGTTTGATGATGTTTTGTTGATTTTGATCCATGGATTTGCTTGTTTTCGAGTGGATCTAGCTTTCCCCCATCTTCTCCATAGTTTCCATCCACAAAATCGTCCGAATTTTGCCCAAATTTTTCTTTTCCCCACCTGTTCTTGGAGTTCTTCCACGGATCCAACAGCCCGCACATCCGACCCGCGTGCCCGGACATCCGGCCAGAAGGCCCGACCATCCGGCCCCTGGGAAACCAGCACGCCAACGCTTATCCTTTCTTCAATTCTTCGCCTTTTCCCACCATTTCTTTCGCAATCACTCGAGCCACTCCACCACCGACTTCCACAAACCACCACTTTGTGCCTTTTGAGATTTTGAGTCGTGGATTTTCCGTTTCCTAACGTGTTTTGGCTACTTAGGAACGGTTTGACATCGACATCGCCGCCGCTCATCATCGCCACGGACTCGTCATCGACAACACCAACTCAACCATTGTGACACCCTAACCGTAAGCAAGGATGGTAACATCGACGACAACTTGTTCATATCCTTTCCATTGCATTGTGAAACCCCGAGACCATCTTTTGCGTAGCTTTCCTACGAGACTAGCCATTTGAGTATTGCCGGGCAACGCTACTTGTGCACTTTAGTGATAACGATCCGTATAGCTATCATAGCGTGCATAGATACACATATCACCTCTTGTGCCGAAATTTTGTTCCCGCATATACATCATTGCTATCTTCGTACGAGCATTTCGCATAAGTGGCCAAAGAAAAGCATCAAAAGAAAGAGAAGCTTTTAAGCAAAAGAGAAAGAGCAACAAGCTTGTAAGCAATAGCCATAGCATCGCCACATTCCATAGCATATTTGATCATCTTGGATCATTGTGACAAGTTCACCGGGAATCATACATACATAGCATAAGTGAGATAGAAAGCCATACGTTTTGTCTCTTATAGGTTGTGCACAAGTACGTATCCGCCTATTGAGCAATTGTGCTAGCGTCTCTCTAGTGTTGTGCAACAAGAGCATTTTCTGTGGATTCCACATTTTGAGCTCCATCCTTGGTTGCACGACCTCATTTATCTATCCGTGCGTGTGTTTCCGTATCCTACTTATTGCTATTGCTCTACTCGTTACACTTGCAAACTTGTGAATCTTTTTCAACATTATTGATATCTTGCTTGCAAATTGCAACTATTTTGTGCCACCATCCTAACCAAGCTACTCCATAAGCCTTTTGTGTAGGTGTGAGAAACAAACCCGGTACCAATTCTACTATCATAGCAATACATTGAGTGATACTCGATACATTTTCAATCTTCGGAAAAGGTAACTTTGGTTTTGTTCTCTCACTTCCTACTCACCTCTACTTGATCATGATGGATAGGCCAAGTACATCTTCGAATCCTCTCTTTGGCGAGCACGAAGCACCGAACGACTATGTCTCCAAGAATCATCTCTTTGGAGTACAAAGAGCCTTGCATCAAGAAAATGAAGCTTTGGGCGATCGCATCGAGCAACTCGCCACTGACTTGCGTCACTCCGAAACGCGGACATGAGACTACCTCGACACCAAGCTTACTACACAAATGGAAGAATTTCGTGCCATGATGATTGACCGCACTTCTACAACTTCGTCCTCGACAAGGAGAACACGGTCAAGACGCCATTCTTCGGATTCATCATTGGATGCAAGTCTTCATCGAGCTCGTCTACATCCTCGGCAAGAACATCAACCTCGCCAAAATCCATTACATGGCAATGGTTTGCAACAACGCCTTCGAGAGCGCGAACGTCAATGCCATCAAGTTCAAGGCGCCACGCACCAAGAGCAAGTTCCACGACGTCAACAACAAGATGCCCAAGACGGCGATCCACTTCGGCAAGAACAACGACGTCGCGAACAACAAACCCTCGAAGCACAACGTGCCCTTCGCGAAGCCACTCGTTGTAGGAGATATGCCCTAGAGGCAACAATAAATGTTATTATTTATCTCCATGTTCGTAATTAAGTTTATGTTCCATGCTATAACTGCTGTGGTACCCGAGCCCGTATATCCATAAAGGCTTTGAGGAAAACCCATGTGCATGTGTGGGATAATAAACGGTAAAATCTATTCCTAGTCATGCCTCTAAGACTAGCTCAAGTGTTGCATGATGATTACGTTTTCCTGATCATGGGCATGTCTATGCCAGCAACTTTGAGGGCACAATGTTAGTAGAACACTTGTGTTGAATCGACCCGATTGATGTTATGCTATGAGATTCATTCGTCATAAGTTAATGGTTAATAACACAGAGAAGTTAATGTTTGCATAATTCCTTAGACCATGAGAGTATCGAGTTCCTTCGTACTTGCTTCGTGAACTTTGGGGTTTGGTAAACGTCATCCGTAAATGGGTGGCTATTACGGCGGCTTACGGGTTCACGGAAAAGTATGACAAGAAACGAGATAGCTCAAGATTGGGATTTGCTCCTCCGACGATGGAGAGATATTCTCGGGCCCTCTCGGTGTTACGGTATCCATCATCGTCTGGCCAGACACATTGTGATTTGATCACTGGGATGCCGGAACACGGAAACGAGAAAAGAGAACAAAACCGGTAACGAGGTAACTTGCATAGTGGACAAGTTGTTGATCCACGGGGATGCAATAAATCTCACCTCGGGTATTTGTAACATATCGCGAAGCAACAGGAATAGCACACGGCAACTGGAGCTTCACTCGAATATTCATTCGTGTGGGTATAGGGGTCAATATGGGTATCCACGGCTCCGATGTTGATCATTGATCGGAAAGAGTTCCGGTCATGTCTATACTTCACCGAACCTATAGGGTCACACGCTTAAGGGTCATCTATCTGCTGAATACTAGACAGGGAGTCTGAGAGAAAATCACCGAAAAAAAGTTTCGGACGAAACGGAAACGTTTCGGAGAGAACACCGGAATAGTTCCGGTGAAACTGAAAAGTTGTTTCAGGGTATTCCATTAAGTCAAATTGGTTCTGGCACACGCCCGGAAATTCTTGGAGGATGCCAGAAGTGTTCTGGAAACTTCTGGGAATTTTCCGGGACAAAAACCGGAAATGTTCCGGAGCAGCCGGAACCGATTTGGTTGCTTTTCGCTGAAGAAACATTGTTCCGAAATTGTTTCGGAATGCGTTCAAAATTATTTTGGTGGGTACTGGAATTGTTCTAGGCACACAGAAATAATTTGGGTTTTAGCGGACGCAGAAAAATGTCTTTGTGAATAGTGAAAACACTTTTTGGGCTGATTTGCAAATGGGGTTTTTCTTCTAGAAGAAAACCACTTTTGGTGTGTGAAAGGGAGGTGGAGCTCCCCATGGGGGCTGCAAATTTCGTCCATGGCATGGTGGGGGCCCTCCTTGAGGTGTCCTTCCACCTCATGGTGGATATCTTCTACACACCCTTATGTGGCATGTGGTGGAAAGATCCTAGGAAGGTCCTTTTGGTCTTTCCTCTACCCCTTGCTCCTCCTATAAATAGAGGTGGAGATTGCTCTCCAAAATCAGATCATGCTTGCTCTCATACACATGCCATTTGACTTGTCTGGCTTCTCTCTCCCTCCCACGAAATAGTTTCGTAGAGCCGAAAGGCTGTCTGGGTTCCGGCAGGAACTAGTTCTGGACGGCGAAGCCCTGCCGGATAGATGATACCGTATGTGTGCAACTCTGTAGAGAGATCGTAGTTTCGGTCTTAGTACGAGAGTGCCTCCCGAAGGGCTGTCCAAGTGACCGTCTTAGTTTCGAGGGTCCTCCCGAAGGGCTGTCCGAGTGACTGTCCGGTTTTCGAAGGTCCTCCCGAAGGGCTGTCCGCGACACCGTCCGAGGGACTGTCCGACCGCCTCCCGGAAGGCTGTCCGAGGGGCAGATGAGGGAGTACATCCTCGCGGTTGGGAGGTTGTAAATCCTAGCTGCGGGGATCTGCACCGCCGATCGTCATCGACTCTACTTCCGCTGCGCTACGAGTCGGTAACGAAAAGATCAAACCTTGTATACAGTCTCCATAGTGATCCTGGGCTGGTACGTAGGTCGGAAAATTTTTTGTTTTCTGCTGCGTTACCCTACAGTGGCATCATGAGCCATGCTATGCGTAGATGCAGGTTGCGATCTAGAATACATGAGATGTATGGGTGTTGCACAATATAAATAGGTAGTAGATGAGTTCTATTGCTGAAAATTATTTGTGTGGGTAGCAGATGAAATCTGTTACCCGATGTTCTTGTTGCTTCCCTGAAATTTGCATATCTCTGATCTTGATAACGGTATGGTGGATTTTCAAAGTTCTGGCAATCCGCGATCCTGATTGATCAACGAAGTGCTAACAGTTCTTTGAATTCCACCATAGTTAAAAAGAAAGATGAAATTTCGCAGACAAAAGGGCAATGCAGATATGATCTGCACGGGGGTCATGCGTATGACGAAGTTTAGTATGGGGCTCGAGATTTTATTATCTCGTGTTTCATACACCCCGCGATGTTAATCTAGCGACTTGAATTATCATACTTGATGATAATACGTTGGTAGCTTCGGTTTGTTTCGAAACCTTAGAAGCCACGTAAAATGAAATAATGCATAAACCGATTAGAGGCGTCTAACTTGGTTTTGCAGGATGGTTTGCATGTGCATATGATGTGGTATAGCAGTGCTCATATTAATTTGATTATGTATGAGATGACTATATGATGTAAATTAACATGACCTACGTGTCATGATTCGGCATGATGGCTGGAGCCATATGATTGTCACTTTAATGACCTGCGTGTCAACCTTAAGTAATGCACTTATTTTATTAGCTATAGAGATAGCAATATTATCTGGTGCATCGACAAGGTGGTGGCAATCTTCGCGAAGGTGAACACCGACGCGAATGTCGAAGACGAAGAAATACTTGACTTCTCCGTCAGAAAGGGCTATACCATATCATGCTATTATGAATTGCCTGAGATGTTTATCCCTTATGATGCACCCTTCTTGATTGCGTGGTAGTCGCTTTTTATTAGGGTGATCTCTCACAAAAATATCAAGTAGTTAGTGTTCTCCCAAGTGTAGCACCGTCACGGCACCTAACTTTTCGGGGTATCACATGGATGCATGGGTACGAACGATTAGAGAAGTGTGAGGCGGGTGAGTTGAGACCTCGCAACGAGATCACTTGGTTGTCTTGACGTTCAGGCATGAAAGTCATGAGCTCGGAACACACGCATCGAAAGATGAACAAGAGTCGCATAGAGATGGGATTGGCAAGTTGGCCTACCGATTGCAATTCTCGTCACTTGAGATGGATGCATCCTTGGCGTTGAATTGTAATATGGGTCTTGAATCACTCACAATCAATTATGAGAGATATTGATTTGAGTGGGAGCGCGCTTTAGAATTAATTCTTTTAATTCTTAGTGCAATTAATTATGAACTTTGTCTAAAGTGAAATTTGCATAACAGTTGTAGAATAATGGCTCGTGTTTCCACCTTCCCTATTAAAATTGAATAGCTGTTAAATATCTGGTTAAAACTTTACGGTTGGTAACGTAATGTGAGGATTGTCCTCAAGAGTGCCGAGAAGGACTTTGTCCTATCGCGTGCTTTTGGTATTCTCCCGCTAATGCTATGGATAATATGACTCTCGTCCTTCGATCCAAAAGCTAGAATTCCGTTACGGTCAAGTGCAATATGTTTGCTTCCATGAGACCCGAACTTCAAAAGTTTTGGGATAGCTATGTGATATTCATGGAACTGAAAATCATTTTCAGACACAAACAAAGGCTAAAAGATATGGGATATCCAAAGCAATGTTTGTTTTGCAAACTATTAGTAAAAGTGTTTACTATGCATTTGACCAATAACAGCGGGATCCAGTAGAACGCCTGTCATATGATGAAGGTGAATAAAACAACAACTTAAAGGAAATATCCAAAGGGTGTGAGTGTGACTTACACGCCTAGGAAGTCCAGGGCTAACGCCACTCTTAAGTTGGATGCTTCTTCTGATAGTAGGAGAAATACTAAAAGTTAAACTGTTAGAAGTATAAAGGCAAAAAGAGTGAAGATTGGAATATCCAGCTCATGTATGAAAGCCATACAAGTTATTGATGTATGGAAGTCTGGTCAGAAGAAATAGTTCTTGAGAATTATGATTAAATTGTTAGTCCATAATTCTTGGGTATTGTGAGTTAATCACAAAGATATCCGCTCGATTGCATTCTGCTGCGACTCGATGCAAGAACTACTACGGCCTAAAAGACTTGCCGGAGTGAGGTTTAGATACGCGATGGGAATATAGTAAAATGTTACTATACCTTCCATCGGTGTATTTCTGTCTGTATTTATTTTCATAATTCATTTAGAGTTTTATACACTCTAGCCCATTGCATAAGGTATCTTGCAAGGAGGTTGTTCATAAGAGAACTTTTGATGTTCGGTGTTATGAATAACTTAAGGGCCATACTTTCATTGTGAATGAGATGTATGTTATGAATATTGATAAATAATACAATACCTCTGTATTTACTTTCATAAATCATTTTAGAGTTTTATACACTTTAGCCCATTTGCATAATGTTTGTTGCAAGAGTGTTGTTCATGAAAGAACAATTGTTGTTCGGAATCATGAATAACATAAGGGCCATGCTTCCATCATCGATGAAACGTATGTTATGAATATTGATAGTAATATGATACATCCATAACACTGACGCTAAATGTCGTAAGACTAAGAGAATACCACACATGTGTGGCACTGCATTTGGTCACATTGGAGAAACCCGCATGGAGAAATTCCATTATGATGGATTTTGAAGTCATTTGATTATGAATCATCTGACACTTGCAACTTTTCTCCGGAAATGTGAAGTGACTCAAATACCGTTCACAGGCCGTAAGGAACGAGCAACGAACTTATTGGTGATCATACATTTTGATGTATGTAGTCCGATAAATGTTGTTGCTAGCAGTGGATTTTATCTATCTTCATAAATGACTCAAGTAGATATATGGATATTTGCTTGATGAGACGTAAGTCTGGATCTTTTGAAATCATTCGAAAGGTTTTCAACATGAAGTAGAAATTATTGTAACAAGAAAGATTATGTTTCTGCAAACTAAATTGCAGAAAGGAATATCTGAGTTACAAGTTTAGCGAATGTCTGATGAGTTGTGAAAAGAGTTTTCATAACTTACACCTCCCAGAACACCACTGTGAGTGGAATGTCTGTGAAGATGTATTCAAACCATTTGTGACATGGTAAGATCAAAGATGACATAAATCAATTTGCCATTATCCCTTTTAAAGTAATGCTTTAGTGACTGCGGCTTTTACACTGAAAAGAGCGCCATCAGGTCTGTTGAAATGACGTCATGGTATGGTACGCCCAACCATGCTTGGTCCTTCCTTAACATTTGGAATATGGGGCTTGTGTAAAAGGTTACAAACCTATTCCAAATCAGACAAGAGCTACTTTGTAGGTTATCCCAAGTAATTGGGAATTCCTCCACCACTATACCGAGGCAAAAGGTTTGCCACCGAGAACGGTATGCTTTTAAAGAGAATAGTTCTTGCAAAAAGGTGAGTGGGAGAACAGTGCAACTCGACGAGATAAACAGTATCTTCGTCATCAGATCAAAGGAAAGGAACCTTGGAAGTAATTCCAGAGTTTCCTACTGCGACTGATACGGAAGTCTCTACAATAAAATGTATGGACTTCGGTCGAACTTGCAGCTGAACCACGTAGGCAAAACTCGTGCAAACCTCTCAGGTGCGCAAGCCAGATATAGTAACGAACATTAATGGAACTATAAACTGATGTGGATAAAATGTTTTATCCATAAAGCTCGACTTGTTGCAATAACAAGTTCAAGGAGTTGACTAAGATGAGATTGTCTCACCGTAGCGATACTTAAAATCAGATCGGGTTAAACTAGCAATTAATACATATTCAATCACGAGATATGTAACATGGATGCCAAAAAGATTTCCATATGATGGAAATGCAACCTAGGACTTGTATGTGATACAGTCCAAAGTATTTTGTCAGTCCAGAGGATGCTAGTAAGTATGCAAACTTCAGAGTTCCAGCAATGGACAGAAGAGAGCAAAATGGAGTTGGAATCTTCGTTTTTGATGAAACAGTCAAAGGAGTTTGATTTCATCAATGGATAACGAAGATACTTGTGGTTTCAAGAAAGTAAGTGGGACCATAATAATATTTCTAAAAACTTTGTGTTCTAGACACATTGTTGATTGGAAATAAATTTCTTGACACGAATTAGGACTTCATTAAAATAGTTTTTCGATGAAGCGCTTGGGCTAAATAGCCTTGACATTAGGCATATTTATCTACGAGATAGAATTACCTAATAGGCTAAAGCCAAAAATACATATTGACAAGATGCTAAAACATTTTAGCATTAAAACGCTAAGGAGTGATTCTTGCCGAAGTCACATGGAAAGAGTTTTGCAAGACTCGGTGTCCCAAAACACTGATGAGCGAAATACATGATGGAGATTCCACACACTTTCGTGTTTGGATTAATCATCTATTCCATGGTATGTAAAACAACCAGATATGTCCAATACTCCAAAGCTGTTGCGAGTATAGATACCATAGTGATCAAAGTACTGATCATGGGACAACAGTGAAAAATGTCATTGAGTACTAAAGTAGCACCGATGACATGTTTTCTCGCAAGTAGAGATTATGAAGTGCTCGTTGTAAGTGATTACATTGATACAGTCTTCATCAATGCTCCATGCGATTTTCGATTTAAGTTAAGGGTTTTGTGTAATACACAATATGGTGGCACGGTGTTTGGAAATCGTTCCAAACAAGTTACTGTGGCGAATTCTATAACAAAGGCTAAGTATGTTGCCGCTTTCAAAGCGACATAGAAGATGTTGAATCATATAGTTCATTCATGAACTTAGTATGGTTCCAAGATGGTTTTGGTCAATGGGACACTATTACAGATAGTTGCTCCATAGCTCAGTCTGAGGAATCAGGTTTCGACCAATGATTCACATATATACAAAGCCAAGTCCACACAAAATATGAATTTTGTGAAAGCGTGAAAATGCGAGGGTATGCAAAGGCACACACGGAGCTGAAGTTGTCAGATCCGTTGGACATCAGGCTATACCACAAGCGAAGCATATTTTACACCGGTATGCCATGGGTGTAAAGTGCATTAGCATGGACTAGATTGTTGACTCTAGTGCAAGTGGGAGTCTGTAGGAGATATGCCCTAGAGGCAACAATAAATGTTATTATTTATCTCCATGTTCGTAATTAAGTTTATGTTCCATGCTATAACTGCTGTGGTTCCCGAGCCCGTATATCCATAAAGGCTCTGAGGAAAACCCATGTGCACGTGTGGGATAATAAACGGTAAAATCTATTTCTAGTCATGCCTCTAAGACTAGCTCAAGTGTTGCATGATGATTACGTTTTCCTGATCATGGGCATGTCTATGCCAGCAACTTTGAGGGCACAATGTTAATAGAACACTTGTGTTGAATCGACTCAATTGAT
This sequence comes from Elymus sibiricus, assembly GCA_039707655.1. Taxonomy (NCBI): domain Eukaryota; kingdom Viridiplantae; phylum Streptophyta; class Magnoliopsida; order Poales; family Poaceae; genus Elymus; species Elymus sibiricus. The sequence goes on along the minus strand of CM077668.1, from coordinate 14,869,807 downwards.
GTTATGCTATGAGATTCATTCGTCATAAGTTAATAGTTAATAACACAGAGAAGTTAATGTTTGCATAATTCCTTAGACCATGAGAGTATCGAGTTCCTTCGTACTTGCTTCGTGAACTTTGGGGTTTGTTAAACATCATCCGTAAATGGGTGGCTATTACGGCAGCTTACGGGTTCACGGAAAAGTATGACAAGAAACGATATATATATATATATATATATATATATATATATATATATATATAGAACGTCTATTTAAAACCCTGGGTGAAGAATAACTTATTCTTCACCCTGGTCGAACGACCGAGCCGGTATGCTGGTATACGCTTGGTCGCACCCCACCCCATCGATACAGCGCTCTGCCGTAAGATTTGTCCTGCTGAGGTAAATTTACTTTTGTCTTCACACCCTACTAATAAACAGGTTATTATACATATCTGACGCACCTCCTCTGACGTAATTTTACCCCACCCCCTCTTTTGTAGTCTCGCGGGTGGCTGCCAGGTTATTATAGATCGCACCTCCTCTGAGGTAATTTTACCCCACCCCCTCTTTTGTAGTCTCGCGGGTGGCTGCCATGGGAGACCGCATCATGGCCATCGCCGCAGGGAGGCTGACACCGGCGAGGCCGCCCTGATGAGGAAGCGGACTCGGCGGACGGAGGTAGAGCTCTTCCCGGCGACAGGGCCTAAGGAGGCTGCCATGGAGAGCTGGCCCCGACGAGGGTGCGGATCGGCGGGCGGAGGGAGATCTCTTCCGGTGAGGTGAGTCCATCCCGGCGACGAGGCACCTCCACGGGATCCCACCGTGGCACCCGAAGTAGCCGGGGATGGGAGTGCCTACCAGCCATGTCTGCTTGTTAATATTTGCCTCTGTTTCTCCTCCCGATTTGGGGATTTTTTTTTCTTTTGGTAGTGATAAGTTATGGAATTGCATCCCCAATTATCTATTTTTTGGGATTTGTTTAATTAGAAGTGTTTACTGAATTTTCCAGCCGTAAGACTCTCCCAAAAACTTACGTTCCTGCCAAAATCCATATTGCTGTGAGTGGCATTTGCTGACCCACGACGTGCGAGTGGCATTGTTTCAGTTTTCAGGGGGGCGGGAGGGGGTTCGCACCCGGCGGTTTCGCTCATGGACTCGTCTCCAAGCTTCCGCCGGCGAGAGTCCGAGGACAACGAGCCTTCTCCGATCAGCTTTGTCCTGCCTGATAATGCGCCTCCTCCGACATCTTTCTCGACGCCAGACCGTGGTGTTGGAACTTCGTCCGGCAGCGGCTCAAATTTTCCGAGTACTGGCGAGAACACCACTGTGCGTCATCCTGCGATGCACTCATCCATGTTGACGCCGCCGTGTGCTGTTGAACCAAGGGAGATGATGACGCCAGATCCCAGCACAAGATACACACATGTACGTCCCCTCTTAATTTCTGTATCCAACTTATGATGTGGTGTAGACAAGCCCCAGGCTCCAGTCCATGGCGTGGGGTGTGAACATAAATTCATTTGTTGACCACTGTTGATCAGTATTTGGTACTGTACCTATAGGCTGGCCCTTGGCATGGATTGATCTTGCTATACCACTGAACATATGTATCTGAATTTTCTGATGTACATACCTTGTTGTACATATCTTGCTGTAGTTTCAGTATCCAGTGTTAGATGCTGAGTACTTTCGGGGCCGCCGGATCGACGGAAGATGCCTTGTAGGTTGATTGAACTTCAGTACGTGTAGGAACTAGATAGCATATATATCATGATTCAATTTTATTCATTCTTAGGATGTGGCGCCATTCTATTGTTTGCTAGCACACTGTGCTGAATGGCTTCTTTAGACCATACTGATGATGAATATGAGCAACTAACAAAACTTGTCCAAATCTGTAGATGTCTTCTTCTATTTTGTTGTTGTTCTGTATAAGGAGGCGGCGGATTTGCCTAGTGTTATGCTTCTTTATGAGATATATAGTCGTCTGCATGGGCATTCTGATGAATGACAAAGAGTATCTAATGTACGCAATGATTATGATATCAGGGTAACCAAGTCCGTGAAGATTTTGTCCCGAAGGAAAATATGGCTTTCGTCACCGATGAGGAAGGGTACGACTTCTATCAGCAGTATGCAAGAGCAGCAGGTTTTGGTATTACGAAGCTCAAGCGGAAGCCGATGTCGCGTCTCTATGCATGCTCCCGGGGAGGTGCCGGTACATTTTACAAGCCCGGGGAGGAACGCAAACGTGCGAAAATGTCGAAGAGGGTTAACTGTAAGGCAGCTGTTAAAATCAAGAAAAGAGGGAAAGAATGGATATATGAGAAAGTGATGTTGGAGCATAATCATACTATGAATCCTGATCCATCTGAACTGAAGCACATGTATTCACATAAGAACAAAGATCCTGCTATCATGGAGCTCGTTGATGATCTGCAGACCTGTGACGTCTCTCCTAATGCCACCATGAATGTGTTGACCAAGTTTAATGGCGACTATGAGCTCATACCAATGAATGAACGTGACTTGCGAAATAGGTAATTTTATGACACTTCATTCTGCAATATAGCTGTCCATGAATAAAATCCGTGTGGTTGTAACATATCGGTTGTTTCTTCCATGTCAATCCGTGTGGTTGTAACATATCTGCTATTTCTTCCATGTCTTATTACCAATCTCAGAAGAGCATCCAATGTACTTAAGGAGCGAGCAGATGATGTAAAGAAGCTCAGGGCCTTCTTCAATGAGTTCAGAGCACATAACAGTAAATTCTATTATGATATAGAGGATGACTCTGAGGGCGTTACGAAGAATATATTCTGGAGTCATGCTAGCTGCCAGGCAAACTATGCTGAGTTTGGCGATGTGATTACTTTTGATACAACATATAAGTGTAATTTTTACAAAATGCCGTTGGCGATGTTTGTTGGGAGCAACCACCACTTGCAGAATGTTATTTTTGGGTTTGCACTCCTCCGTGACGAGACAGAGGAAACATTTGAATGGGCTTTTCGGACTTTCAAAGCATGCATGGGAGACAAGGAACCTCATTGCATACTTACAGGTATTTGTCGAGCATTTCGTGTCTACATACATGTCGTTTTCAGCGAATATGGTAAAACTTGTTAAATGACTAACATTCTCTTTTGCAGATCAAGATGTAGCAATGGAAAAGGCTCTTCCGCTAGTGTTCCCAAACACGTTGCATAGGCTATGCAGATGGCATGTATGGGAAAGGCACAAAGATGACTTGAAGGGACTGTTTAACTTGCATGATGGTTTGAAAGATAAGCTCTTAACAGCAATAAATCACCCACTCACCCCTCTAGAGTTTGAGTCTGCATGGAAGGATATGGTGAATGAATATGGCCTTCAGTCAGATCCTACGATCAGTAGTTTGTATGATCAACGTGCACGTTGGATCGCGGCATACTTCAAGGCTGTTTACTGTGGAAGAATGACGTCTACGCAGCGTAGTGAGAGTGTGAACAGACTTGTGAAAAGAAATCACATTGACCCTATGACACCTTTGCATGAGTTTGCAAGAAAAATGTACCTGGTGTTGCAAAAGAGAAAAGAAGCAGAAGCCCGAGAGACCATTGCATGTCAGGTATTACATCTCTTATAATTATACACTGTTGTACGCATCATACATGAATTTACATCGCCGTGTCATTTATACACTTGTAACGATTGTCTTGCAATCATATAAATTCTTTCCATCTTGAAGCTGCGTTATTTATATTGTTAAATTGTTGGTGGTCTACAAACAAAACGGAATATATCTCATTCTTTGACATATCCATGCTGATGTAGGCAGGTCCAGAAACAATTACAAACTACCCTCTGGAACATCAGTTGAGCAGGATCTATACCCGTGCCGTATTCAAGAAATACAAAGATGCATATGTTTATGGAACATCTTTCCTTACCAAGAAAGTGGACGCTGGTCGTTTCCTTGTGGTGTATGGTAGAGATGGTCCAGCTTTTTCTTGGTCCCAACATGAGTTCAAAGTGGTTTGTGATGAAGAAAAAGAAGAGTACAAATGTGAGTGCATGCAGTGGGAGCACACAGGTAAGTAGCATGTGGTTTGTTGATTCTGTCAATGCGAAAAGTTATCAGGATAACCAACATAAAGTTATTCTTTGTCATCCCACTTTGCACAGGACTGCTATGCCCACACCTTATTATAGTGATGACAAATCAGCAGATTCAGAAGTTTCCTAGCAAGTATGTGCTAAGAAGATACACAAGGTATGCACGGATTGACCCTCCTTACGACAGGAATGACACTCTCCAAGTTGGAGCCGATGGGACAGCAGTTAGTGTGAAGCACTTTAATATGCTCAGGGAGGCTTTCGCCTGTGTTAGAGCAGGGGACAGATCAACAGTTGCATATGAAAGAGTCATGGATGTGTTGAAGGAACTTAGGGTGCAGATCGAAGGACTCCCTCCTGATGTAATGCCCGTGTTTGATGAAGGAGGTTGCAGTGGTCCTGCTGACAATGAGACGGTTAATTTCAAAGCCCTGCCGATATCCAAAACAAAGGGTTCTAGGTCAGAAGAAGGAGAAAGACATATCGGCGCACGCGGCCCAAAGAAGTGCACAAGAAGATGCGGCAAATGTGGCCTTATGAAGGGTCACAATAAGGCGTCATGCACCGAAAAACCACAAAGCTTCGCGATTGGTGGCACCAGAGGAGGCAGGGGCAGGGGCAGGGGGAGGACGGGCAGGGGTAGGGGAAGGGGAAGGGAAACGGCAACTCGCCGTCGTTTAATACATGATGAGGTGGAAGAAGAGGAAGATGATCAGAGTGAAGATGACGTGGTAGATGGCGAATCATCTCGCGGAACAGATGATAGTGATTAGTACTGTTTGGTGATGTCTAGATAACTTGAAAGCGAACTCTAAGTTGTGTTTTTCATTATGACTCGTGTATTCCTAGTAGTCTGAAAGATATTTGAAAGTTATTATGTCTAAGATCATTGTTTCAAATTTATTTGTTGTTTTACCAGGTTGCTGGTGGGGAACACACAGTAATTGTTGTCCTACTTCTTAATTTCTCCAGCATAATTTTTATTTTGCACTATGAATTTTAACATAACTAGCTGAAAACAAACCTTGCATCAAAATTTCTGGAATTACTGGAATTTTCGTGAGTATCCTAGTTTTTCGTGAGTATTCTAGTAGGTACTAATTTTGATCTCAAACATGAACATCGAACTGAAAATTATATATTATCTGTAAACCCGTATGTCGGACATCTAATTTTTCACTCGTAAACAACGGGAACATTTATGAGTTTATGGTTATGTGCACAAATTTTTAGATGATATTAAATGGTTGTACATTGGGAGTTTGGGACGAAATCGCAGTCAATCCTTACAAGTTTGTGTTATCAACTTCATATCACAAAAATTGGGGAGTGCATGACGTGCGGCTGCAGGGGTGGAACACATAAATGTGACATTGTAACATACATTCATTTGAGTGTAACAAGAAGCGTCCAAGCAGTCATAGACAAGTACTTCCGAGTACATTACAACACAGACAGAAAGAAAGATCATTTTTGGTACAACACAGTGAAAAAGAAAGATCATTTTTTGTTATAAACATACGACGAGCTATGTAATTTACATCAGTTTTATCGTTGCCTGAACTTCTCCAACGGGTCAGGTAAGGGATTGATTTCATTCAACTCATGGAACAGAATATAGGAGAGAACTTCATCCCTGTACTGTCTAGCGTTTGCCTGCAAGATATAAATTATGTATTAGAACTCGAAATAATAACAAAGTAACATCATCCAAGAGCAAATGGAATTGAAGGAAAATACCAGATTAATTGTACACCGGAGCTGACCAACTTCGCCATCATAGTGACGCAAGAACTTTGTAGCGAAAATGGCGCAATCATTGCCTTGTTGTCGAGGAACATCCTTGCTCCAGATTGGCCATTTAGAAAAATCTTGAAACTCTCCGCGGGTAATTGTTTGAAAAGCCTCGCTCAGGCGTACAATCGATCTATGACCCCACGGAAAATTTCGTTCTTCAAATGAGCTACCTCTCTCAGACCAGTCAATCGAATCCAGAACATCAATGCGGATGTGTTCCAAGTTGACGCAGTACACTGAGAAGTGGTTACTATGGTGATATGTCCAAAGGATCTGTACAGAGATAAATGAATAGTAAGCTAAATCTGGCACATTGAAAGTAACTTCACTTGCAGGGCATTACATATACTAACCTGATTAATCTCTTTAGGGTCAATGCCATCGAGATGCTCTGCCAAAAAAGTAGCTGCTTTCTGTTTATCATACTCCTGACCCCTATGGAGCTCTTCACAGTTGAGCATGGACTGATGTAAAGCAAAATACACACAGGCCTCATATATCAAATATGAAGATGAAATCAAAAGTGTGTTGTTGTTAGAGGGTGAGACTATCTAACATACCCCAAGAGTCCAACTTAGAAAAAGTGTATGACCTCTCCACTGTGTTGGGTGTAGCTTCTCATCTTGTCGAAGACATTCGGTGAAAATATTCATGATCTCTACCAAGATCGTTTCATTGTCCCTAAAACAATCAGCCAAATCCTCGCCAATCGTTGACACGCCAAGAGAGGCATTGGATATAAGATTTACTCTGCCAATGCATGAAATTAATGTTGGACAACAGACAATTTAGTAAATATATTAAGCAAATGCCAACTGAAATACTTACCTCTTCAAACTCATGTCAGATATGACTATATTACGAACTGTAGCAACGTCGCCAATCCTAATAGAACAATCTATAAAGTTCAATGGGAACATGAAAACTGAACGTGGTTTGTTTTTCGATTGCTTGGGTCTCCTCCTGGTTACTGGTGGTTGGCTTCCAAAGAAAACATCTGGATAACCATCAACATTGCTCCGCGTTTTTCTCGCAGTAGCCATTTTTTTCAGTGGAATCGAGATGAGCTACATAAGGAGAATAAAACTGATTGAGGTATCATTTTAGTGGACAAATGTCATTCTAGTTAAACGGGCCACGGAACAAGAAACAATCATTTGTGATCACCGATAAAACCAACCAAAATAAGCCACTTTAGTTTAGTACTTTGGCCAAACATATTGTACAAAAACATATAACGTTCAAGTAAATAAGAGTTGAAAACATTAAAGCAATGTCATTTTGTTACTAACTTCTGAATGTTGTGGAGTCCACTCCCACACTTGTGCCGAGTTTTCTGGACGTAGGTGCTCCGGTGTCTGATCAAACGTAGGGAGACGTACATGCTGAAAGCGCAAAAATAAAAAGGCAGAACATGTAACAACAAACTTACAACACTTAATTTGTTAAGAATTTTGTTGTTTCCATATATGCACCAGTGTACCTGATCTGGTGTCTTGTCGAAGACAATAGGAGGTACATGCTGAAAGTGCAAAAAGGCAAAAGACAGGTAACGCAACATGCGAACCATACATAATTTTAGGAATTTTACTTGAATCTATAGCATTAAACCACTCTACCTCAGCATCAGAAAGTTTTTGAGACGACCCCCACGTTTGTGTCAAGCTTGCAGTGCCACAAGAAGATGTGGTCAATGCCGCATGTTGTTGTTTTGGTGTCTTGTCATGTTTTTGACCCACACTAAGATTTGTATGACCAATATTGCTTGAAATGATTTCATTAGTGGGCTCAGTTTCCTCCTCGTCCGTATCTGCCCATGGAGTTCGAGGTACCATTGTGCGGATTCCATTAGTCATGTAAAGAGAGTGTGGCAATGTTAAAAAATGTTGTACTTGATGGAAGATGCACAAGATCACCTTCGTCGACACTAGCAGAAGAATCCACAGGATCTTCATCGGTGCGTCCTTCATCATCTAAGTCGCCCAGTTCACCTATAAGGAAGACGATATGGTTAAAACTGCATGAAACGTAAAAACAGACACCTTACGAAGAAGAACATACCATTATCATAGCAAGTTTTGCACCCGCCATTTGTTAGAACTTCGTGATCGGGATCATTATAGATACACTGAGAATTCCACCAGCTTCCAAATACATCATCCAAAATTGGACCTGTGTGATAATGCCACCATTTTAAGAAACTAAGAAAAAGGATAAATAAATTGAGAATGGTCACAATACCATAATTGTGGTACCTTCCTGAGATTTTGGAAACTCAGCAGCCATAAGCATCTGAGTGTAACTAAGGTCGCCTGCATCTAAAACATTGTCGCACCCCTCATTAAGCTTCACATTTCCAGAGTTATGAACATCAGTTGTGGGGCACGGGTGCTGCTTCTCTTGATGCAGGTTTGAATCTGTTCCCACACCTGACTGGGGAAATTGAGAAGCAGTCGGAGCAGCCTTGTCGCTTGATGGTGGTGGTGGTGGTGGTGGTGGTGATTCTGCTGCTTTGGATCGAGAATCCCGCACAATGCACTTGATTTCCTCAACTGCCGCCATCTGACGATCACATATGTTCAGCACCATCCTATGGATGTCGTCATCGCACCTTCGCAACGCCGACATGGCCGCATCCTGTTGTGCCTCAGACAAATCATCAAAGCAACCTGCAAGATGACGCTGCATGCTAACAATAGGTGCAGGAGGAGAAGAATGGGACCGATACGGTATATCTGAACTACTTGGAGGAGTGCCACCAGTTCGACGGGCTGCACCGTCCATGTAGCAAGTGCCCACCTGACTCCTCAACTAGTACAACAACATAAAATAGAAAAACACATGTTAGAAGATGCGATCAAAGAAATGCATCGCATAATGCAATAATTGATCAACTGACCGGCAAAGCACCAAATGTTTCAACCCCGTCAAGCACTATCTTATCTTGGTTGATGAGACTCAACATTTGGTCCCTGGTAATATTATTTACTCGTGGTGTGACAATGGGATTGGTAGAAGGCTGTCCCACCAAATTATCCAAATAATAGACCTACAAAAGAACATACCTTAAGACACTCACAATTTCACTACCAAGAGGATATGCATGGATAAAATTGGTTTCATGGTTGAGTGTGAAGAAAGGATGGGATACTCACAACTAGGAACAACACACATCCATGAATAGAGGGGCTGGTGGTTCCGGTTTTCTTTGAGTGCCATGATTTAGAGGCATTCACAATGTCACCAAAGATTAATTGAGCCCAATTTACCGAGCGCAGCTTAGTGATGTCCTCCGTTAATGCAGCCTCCTTTCCTGTGATGTAATCACAAGTCCCTGGCAAGAGTAACTTGTTCAAGACGATCATCATGAAGCACCTGATTGTGAAATCATCTCCCTCTTTATCTTTCTCAATCTGTGCAATCAAATCTTGAACCTTCACATCTTCACTTTGATCGACTCCAAGCTTCATCTTCAGTTCGCATAACGCTTTTTTTTGGATGAGTTTGCCGGGTACAACTATGTTTGTACCCCTATCCGGCAACCCAAGAACGCATTGGATGGAGTGCCTAGTAATTTTCAGGCTCTTATCAGTTGTAATGCCCAAGGTAAGTGTACTAGGATCCAGCCTATCCATGAGGAACATCAGTAACCTTGTGTTCTCGATACTTCTCAATTTCAAGTCCAAGAAAACTCCAAAGTCATATTCTTTAAGTTTATCTTTCGCAGCGTCAGACAAACTTTCCTTGGCCACTATTATCTGGTTGGGAGCACACTTATAGTTTGGGGATATCTTTTTAGAACTATTAATATTACCCTGATGACAGAAGAAAATAACAACAAAATAAGGTCCTACAACCAGCTGGACATGACTAAATAGTTGAAACATTACGTCAACCTAACACTAATATTAACGTAGTACAAACAACAGGGCCTGACAACATTTTACCTTCTTGGACTTCCTGCTAGCAGGTTTAGAGGCCTTGGCCACACGGGCTGGGGGGTCAACAAAATCATCATCACTCGGCGGTGTCACTGTCCTATTCTTTCTCTTTTTACCATGATTCTTATTTGGAACAACGGGAACTTTTGACGGCCTCTGAGGGTTTTCACGACGAGGGAGGGAGAAAGATAAATTACTGGTATTGTCCGTAAACTCCATCGCTCTGTGGAGTGAAAAGGAAAGATAAATTAGATGCTCTGAAGAACATGTAGGTTTCATTACTGTTAGGACAAATTTGGGAGGTTGGTTTAAGATTTTAGATACAGGAAAAATCATATGTATGCTATTTGATACTACATATCGTAAGTCCATAAGGATATATTAGAGTTATATACTAAGTGTGGATTTATACATCAGTAGTGCTGCACATTCAGCTCTGCATTTGCTGAATCTGAAAGTTGTAAAACAAAGATAGGAAAAAAATAATATATTTAACTAAATGGTCGAAATGAGATGGTTATGCAAGAACACAGGGAACCATAAATTTTTGAATATGTCTACCTAAATCTGTAGATTACAGGAGAACAAAGGGAACCCAACTACGTTTTGCAGGATGACATTCAGCATCGCATACCAAGGGGTCCATGTACATGCTTGCTCTCGTTACCTTTTCTAGGATAAAATTCAGGTAACTGAAATTCTTTACTACATCTAACTATATTTGGAGAATAGTTGGACACCTACTCTTGCAAATTTACGGAGAGGGGGCGATACTGAAGAGCCCCAGCGGCGAAGGCCTGATTGCGGTCCGTCGTGGTGGGAGGAGATGCACGCCACATCAACAAGCAATCAACGTCTGCTCAGTTCTATCAATCGACGAAAACCTGCCACAGTGCAATAATCGGATAATGTTTAAAAGGAAAAACAATTATATATATATAGAGTGAGCGTTGCATGGAAGAATCTACAAATACCTAGCAAACAAAAAAAATTGTAACTAGTAGCATTGAGGTTGCTCATCTCCTCCAATGCACACACGTACCAGGCACAAACTTAATCCTAACGCAGTTAACGTCGGCACGCAGCAACCCGGCGGCGAACACCCACTACAGCACCGCGCGCGGCGATCACCACGACGGCTATGCCGCGACCACCATCCACAGCGCCCGTCCAATACGTAGGGCAGCCGCCCAGCCTGCCCCGTGACCACCAGTCAAACCTGATGAGAATAAAACGGTGAGGTGAACACTGACAACGACCACCGACGCGGCGGTGACTTCCCGGCGACCAAAGCCCCCAGTCACCACGCCGCCTTTCACTTCGTCCTGTTCGCCGTCGAGACACTTCTTTTCAAAGGGTTGAAACCGTTCGGATCCGATTAGAAAATCACGGGAACGTGAGCTAGCTAGCCCCCGAACGGTTAGCAAATAAAGTTACCTCGATCGTGGGCAAGTTTACAATGTGCTTTTTTTTTAGGGGAAAGTTTACAACGTGTTCTGAGAGCTATATTTACTTTTGGTGCGATAGAGGAAATTTATTTATTTCTATATACTTATTAAACAAAACAAAGCTAAATCGGACATAAGAAGAGATTTAATACGCTGGGCCCACTGATTATGATGGTCAAAATGTACCTGGACTTTATTTCTTATAAAGCCATTCGGTGATCACTGCTGATTGTCGAGAGATGATAGGCAGGGCAACAATTAATATTGCATTGTGTACGGGAGGGCAATGCTCCGATTAGTCTCGTGTCACGCAATAATTCTCTCAAACTTATATGTGCCACCTTTGAACTACTGATACATTTTCTTTTCATGAGCTTTACTTGCATATAAAAATAAACGGCTACAAACTTTTTTTAAAATTCACAAATTCAAATGCTGACAACTCTTTCTTTATTACACACTAACCCCATGATGAGGTAAATAAACCATAAACTACAGTCGATAATTAATTGGGTTGCACAACATCCACGAGGGGCATCGATTTTTGTGTGCACATAACTCCATCCTACGCAATTCCTTGTTCGGCCTCGTACTCATCTGCATAACATAACACAAAATGTGTGAGATTTACTTCATCATATGTTGGTTACCTAAAATAATAGAACTGACCTATTGTACATCTAGGCATTGCGATATCGCCGGACGGTCGGCATAAATGACCAAAAACCAGGTGTTCGTGGACAAGTGAACAACCGTTCAAATGCAGCGTGTCACCATTGTTGATCTCGTATATACTAGCAAACATCTCCCATTCTCCGGCGAGATAGTATTTCAATCCACGCTTTACAACATCAAACTCGTACCATTCATATGTTGGCTCTATCTGCAATTTCAGCTCACTTCTCCAAAATCGAGTCAATCTTTCTCCTAGAGTGCAAGGTATCACCTATCCATTTGTACAAACCATTAAAATAAATAAATAAGAATTGGTGTAAATCTGTGATCGAATGACTTACCATTCTGCATTTGAATTGTCTCGATACTCTGATCGGAAATTGGGAGAATGGGAGACCTCGATCACATAGTTGTATATGGTGTTTACATAAATGGCACACCCTCTCCTGCTGACGATCGGCCATTATGAATGAATCATAGATTCTATCGTTGCAACATCATATATATATGGAAATTCCTCCGAGACACAGTAAACAAGACGCGCTATTTCGGACATGCAAAACAAACCAAAACGAAGGAGGCCTTTCGTTCCTGCAGCAGATCCGGTGTACTCAGTCTAATATGATTATTAATAGATCTATGAATAATACCAACAATTTAGGAACTGAGCCTTATCCTATTACAAAGTCACGAATGCATATCCTCGTCTAGCCATGCAGCTTTACTAGGAAAAAAACACACACAGTAATTTTACGGCCGACCCTCTCTATTATGTCATAGACCGTAATTTTACTTCACGAACAATAAAATCTTACCAAACAACAGCCGCTGTATACAAGCGTACGACCATTTCTAAGGAAAGGTAAGATTACCTCCCAACCATTTTATTCTTACACCGCATGAAAGCTGGTCCGACCCAATGCGTGAGTTGGCTGGGGTGAAGAATAAGTATTCTTCACCCAGGGTGACGAATAGTCGATCCCTATATATATATATATATATATATATATATATATATATATATATAATCAGAAGGAAAAAAGAGAGAATAAACCTCTTCGGATTGTACACAGAAATGAAGTTAAGCATGAGCAGTTTCATGGGAGACATGCACATATGTACGTATTTACCTTTTGGCAAAAACTGCATCCGGCGTAGTGCTGGTTTGGTTTGATATTCATTAAATTTGTGGGTTTGTACAAATTATTTGATCCAAACTCAACACTACCATAAGTTTGCGGTCCTCTTGCAAGGACATACCCAACGCTAATTGTGTGTCGTTCCCACTTCATCTATCTCCTCCACACATGCTCTAAGGTTATTTGCACAGCGGATAGGTGTGCGAAAATAATGGGAGTTATAATTGTTCAGAATTTTTTTTCCTCACGAGCAAGATCACACTCGTATACGACTCAATATATATCACCTCTGCTTCGCTCATTTCTCTCATCAGTACCATAACAATGAAGCTACCACGCGACATATTTACCCACGTGGAGACCTTAGCTTATGGTTGCCAACCCACGTAGAGATATGTACTTGGCATGCTGCAGAGCTAAAAAAGAGGATGCCACATGTGTCATTGGTCATTAGTAATGTAGTATTGGGAGGCATCAAGAATTCTAGGCAACACGCTATTTCAAATGATCCAGCCTGGGCAAAAAAAACCTGCTGATGCGATTTTCGTCAACGTCATGACCTGTGCTGGGCAGACTAAAACACACTTTTCACGGGTTTGCTCATTGAGGGAAAAAGTCCGAAAGTTCTGATTCAGCCATAGGAAGGTGAAGACTGTAGGTGCTCTGAGTTCAATAGCAGTGTAGCTGTAGCTAGCCAGGTATGAGCGACTTCCATGATAGTGAGAGTCTCAGAGAGAGGCTGCTATCTAGAAGTAAACAATCCATGGTCGAACCTAACCTGTCTTAGTGTTGTGCCTGCGGATAAGAAAGGCCAGGTTCAACATACAAGGCCACGAGATTATGCCTATCTATATCCATCTCGATCTCGATCTTGAACGAACAAGCCATGATCCGCGCACTCAGGGAGAAACGGAAGCAATTGAATGCAGTCATTAAGCAAACGAAGCACATGCAGGGCCTACATGGACAGGGATAAGAAGAAACATGGAGCTCCTAGTGCCTAGCTTGGAAAATTAGCTGCTTCATTCAGGTTTCCACGCCCACATGCACCATGCACGCATACGCATGTACTGTAGCCTGAAAGAAAAAAAGGCCGGGCCATGCCACGAAAGTCTTGTTTGTCTTTTGCAGTACTCATTTAGTTATGCTCTAATCCAACACGTACCCCTGAATGAACAGGCCACGACCGACGCACCTGAAAAACAAACAATTTTTTTTTTTGCGAGAAAGCCCTCAGATCTATTAAGAAGCTGAACTGGAAACAAGCAGCACCCTAGCAAGATTGAAAATTACACAAAGGTCCCTAGAGCACCACAGAAGCACCAACGCCAGGACGAGTCGAGGGCGCGCCGTCGCCGTCGTCGCAACGCATCTTTGCCGGCGAACCACCATGGCCAACGGGATGTCTTCGAGCAATGGTCCAGAGGACCTACACCCCAACGCCGTAGCTCCCTCCATCACAGCCTCCATCAGATCCGAGCACCTGCTCCTCAACAGGTGGCAACAGCAACCGACGCAGTCCGCCGGATCAGCACCGCACCACCCCCAGAACCTCCACAGCGAGGCCAGAGCCCGCCTCGCTGCGACGAAGAAGGAACAGGGGACAAAAAGCTCCAAACGAGATCCGCCGTCTCCGCCGCGACGAACTCGGCCCGAGCAACCAAACTCACCGGATCGAGGGATCCGAGAGCACCAACCTCCAGCAGCTCGCCGGCTCCGCGCAAGGCCTCGCCGGGATGAGGGAAAGCCGCCAGCACCTTTATTCCCCATCGCCACCGCCACCCCCACCTCGACGGCGACGCCAGGAACTACAGCCCTACTATCTACAAGCCGGGAACACAGGAACGGGGTTCCCACCCTCTCCCGCCGCCGAGGCGACGGACGGAGAGGAGGGGAACCACCGCCCTGGCCGGCGGCAGAGAGAGGGAACGAGGTCGCCCTCCTTTTCGCCTGCTCGGTCACTGTAGCAAGGGGAAAAGGGATAGGGACGAATGCTTGGCACTCGATGAAAAACAAACAGATTGTTTTGTGGTTGGCTTTGGAATCAATGTATAATCAGAGTCGGGCCGGCAAAATCAGGGGCCCTGTGCCAAACCCTAAAATGAGGCCTAATCTGACTGCGTAATTTTCTTTGAATGATTATAAGTGTTATAAACCTGATAGCTTAGTCTCTGATTTGTACTAGATTTACTAGCAACTATTCTTGGTAAGTTACGAAGTTGTAATCATGAGTGCATGAAAAAAAAGTTAATCATGAGTAAGCACGGCATCGCACCAGTTTAGATGAAGAGAAGAAGTTGTTTAGACGGGTATCCCTCATGGAAATCTGGGTCACTGATGAACCAAGCACCACCCGCAGATTGAGCTGCGCGGCTCCTCGTGGCACATCGATCTCCCTCTACATGGGAAAGTACCAGCCAAAGCTACGCGCGCATGTCGCTGGCCTCGCCCGCCGTCAGCGGCGAGTGCCTGTTCCCTTCACGCCGCTGGTTCTCTCAGACTACAACACTGGCGGCGGCTCTCTCCACGACCTTCTCCCCTACTCCTTGTGAAGAGATGTGTTGCAGCCATGCGGCGCTAGAGGACTCGTCGAGTGGTCGTCCGCCTAGCATCACGGCCCGCCACGGTAGGCCTGCCATGCGGATGGTGGAATTAATGAGCCTGTAGCATATGGACTAACCGTCGGAAATTTGGGGCCCTAGAAAGTTGGGGCCTGTGCCGTCACACCGGCTGCACACCCTTACGCCCGGGCCTGTGTTTAACCATGGAATGAAGGCATGTAGTAATCAGTTGGCCATCCATTCTTAAGTTTATTATGGGTTTATAAAATTATTCATGCTAAGAGACCTTTTCGTTTCCCCCTTCTCACATGCTCCAAGAATAGTTACAAAGTGGGTAGGTGTTCCGTAGCGGGAGAAAGTAATGAGATCTTTAATTTTCCATCCTTTCTCATGGCCAAGATCGCACTCGTATTTAACCCAATATATATCACCTCTACTTCTCTCATTTCTCTCATCAGAACCATATATGAAGCTAGAACACAATATACCACCATCGAGACCTTACTTCATGGTGAGATGTCTAAACATATCGTAGATATATATTGTCGCGCTTTCACATGTAGAAAACAAAGACGACGCATATATCATTGGTCATGAATAATGTAGGCTTGGGAGCCATCAAGAATTGCAGGCTACGTGCTAATACAACTGATGGAGCCTGCACATGTGCCCCTCGCTTGTGCGCGGCACGTCGCGTATTCTCTGACTTCACAAAACCAAGCCACAACTACAGTAACCTTACCTGGTCTTTGTGGTGCGTCCGATCAAAAGCAAGCGGTCGAGAGCGAAGCTTCACGAGAAGTACTGTAGGAACCTTTGAGGCAGTACTTTTTACTGTAGAATGAAGAACCGTAGCCTTTACTTTGGGAGCAAATCTCGCTTATTGCTGCTAAATTTGACCAATTAGATTCCACGAAGCCAGGCTACTATAGCTTCTCTGACTTTGCTATGTGCCGTACGTCAGTCACGACCTGCGTCCGCCCTACAGTGTTGCATGGTCACTCGTCGTCAATATTTGCGTAACTATATATGGCATCTATGGAAGCGCGTGGCTGATACTGTCTTAACTCTGGTGCTCTGTGGCATGCCCGACCCTCCACCTCCGGCTAGACGATGCATGCATGGCTAGATTGTCTGAAACTGAAACGGGACTAGTCGCGGAAAGAAAGATGAAGGTGAACAGGGGTGAAAAGGAAAGAAGAAGATGAAGAACTGATGGAACAGGGTTGAAAAGGAAGAAGGTATGTAACAGAATGGGGGATGCAACATACAGACAAGTAGAAAGACGTAAAAGAACAGTTCGCTCAAGTATTTGTACAACATAAATAAATATGTAAACCGACTCGTATTTAGACAGTTAAGAATTTGCATCGAATTTTCAACCAATTTCCGCCGGAATATTTGTTGGAATCATGGCGCAGATGATCGGTTGTGAAACTATCTGCAGGTGCGTAGCCCTACGAATTTATGTGGGTGATATGGACTTCTTGACGAAAACTGATACATGAAGGTGAACACCAAAGTACGTTGGCTATCCATATGTTCATTGCCAAGTTTTTATCAGATCTCGAGTTTTCACAGCCAGTGAAACATCTGGCACCTGCCGGGAGACATCAACCTAACGAAACTGCGAAAATAAATGTTGATGGAGCTGTGAGTAGGAACAATCAAATAGGTGCGATCAGTGTTGTTTGTTGTGATGATACATGCTTATATATTGTACTGTGACGTGCCATGTGAAGAGATGTGTTGCAGCCATGCGGCGCTAGAGGACTCGTTGCGAAGAGATGTGTTGCAGCCATGCGGCGCTAGAGGACTCGTTGAGTGGTCGTCCGCCTAGCATCGCGCCCCGCCACGGTAGGCCTGCCATGCGGATGGTGGAATTAATGGGCCTGTAGCATATGGACTAACCGTCGGAAATTTGGGGCCCCCAAGAAAGTTGGGGCCTGTACCGTGGCACCGGCTGCACACCCTTAGAGCATCTACAGCCGGGCGCCTCAAACCCGCCTCATACGCCCGGTCACTGACCGGTCACGATTTTTCGACCCAGATGGGATCCTCAAACGGGCCTCAAACGCCCGGGCTGACCAGCACTCCTCATATCTAACCCAAATATGGGGCGGATATGGGGGTGACCGGGCACGCCCGCCACGTCGGACTGACGGCGGGGTCCCACGCGGAAACGCCCGGAAACCCGGCAGTCCGACGGACGCCGCGTCCGTCACCGCGGTGTGAACGTCGCGTGGCACCGCTCTGGCTCGCCGCCTGAGACCAAATCCACCTATTTAAGCCGGCCGGCGTCCTGCAACCCTAGCCCATCCACCTCCCCCCTCTCCGCGCCGCCAGTCCGAGCCCATCCACCTCCTCCCCCTCCCGCTCCGGCGCTCTGCCCACGCTCCGCCATGGTCCGGAGGAAGATCACCTACTACGCAATGCTCACGCCGGAGCGCCGGTACGAGATCCAGCAGGAGATCCGGGCGAGACAAGCCACGTGCGCCGCCCGCATCGCTGCCGGGTTACCTCTGGACTCGCCGGAGCCGGAGGAGGAGAGGAGCAGCCGGAGCAGCCGGAGGGAGAGGAGGAGCAGCCGGAGCCGATGGAGGTGGAGGACGCGGAGGAGGCGGAGCAGCTGGAGCCGGAGCTGCCGGAGAAGGAGCTGCCCGGCTTCAACATGGAGCAGGCAGAGGCGGAGTTCGCCGTCGCCCAATCGGAGGAGATGGCGGAGCAGCAGGCCATCCTGGAGTCCATCCAGGATGAGGCCTATGTGGAGGCCAACTGGGCATTCCTCCGGCGGGAGCAGGCGGCGTCCGACGCGCTCTTCGCCGAACTTGACGCGGAGATAGAGGAGGAGGAGGCCGGAGCGGAGCAACCGGAGGCGCCGGAGGAGCCGGAGCTGCAGTTGCCGCCCATGCTGCCGGAGCCGGGCACGGAGATCGTCGAGATCTCCGATGAGGAGTAGCTAGGTGATCGACGTAGTACGTAGGGTTATTTCGTTTGCATGTCTTTGTATGGATTTAAGAATCTAGTATGAGATGTCCGGATGCAACTCGTGAAATTTGAGGCGTGCCCGGTCACTGCCCGCGGACGCGCCCGAGCGCGTCTGCGGACGTTTGAGGGGCCGGATTTGCCATATGCGGCTGTAGATGCTCTTACGCCCGGGCCTGTGTTTAACCATGGAATGAAGGCATGTAGTAATCAGTTGGCCATCCATTAAGTTTATTATGGGTTTATAAAATTATTCATGCTAAGAGACCTTTTCGTTTCCCCCTTCTCACATGCTCCAAGAATAATTACAAAGTGGGTAGGTGTTCCGTAGCGGGAGAAAGTAATGAGAGCTATAAATTTCCATCCTTTCTCATGGCCAAGATCGCACTCGTATTTAACCCAATATATATCACCTCTACTTCTCTCATTTCTCTCATCAGAACCCGGCCTATATGAAGCTAGAACACAATATACCAGCTTGGAGACCTTAGTTCATGGTGAGATGTCTAAAGATATCGTGTATTTATACTCCCAAGAGAATGTACTCCTCTTTTAACTCAGGCGATGGTTGAGCAAGCCGTGCAAATGAATAACTAATTGGTTTTTGCATGCACAACAACTCCCTATAAGAAAGGCACATGCAGCCGGTCGCTTTAGTTCAATACCCATGAAGATTATTTATGTACGACAAGTCCAGCATATACCTTGGACATTTTTGCAATAGCACAAAGGAATATAGTATTGTGATATGACTATATGAATCATGCGCTAGGAACTGTTATTAGTCTGTTAGCAATTCACGATTGGTATATCTCCACCTATAAAAAAAATGTATAGAGGAATATCGTACAACTGCAGTCTTTCAAGTAGTATATACTGATTTTTTTATAAATATGTACTGCATGTATATAAGGAGTATATACTGACTTCTTTAACGGAGAGTATGTACTAACTTTTTAAAGGAGTATCTACGGAATTTTATTTGGAGCACATACTGAATTTGTTTCTGAAGAAGTGTATACTAACTATTTTTCGGAGATATATTGCATTTTTATAAGGAGTGCATACTAATTTTTGAAGGAGTATCAGGATTTAAAAACTGAAGTAGTATGTACTGCCGTTTTGAAGGAGTATAAAGTGCATTTTTTACAAGCAGTATCTACACAATTTTCTACATGTACTGACTTTATTAGAAGTCGTATGTACTATCGGAGTATATACTCCCCATCTTTTGAAGAACTATATACTGCATGTTTTAATGAGGATATGTGAAGAGGTATATACTACCTAAATGGAGTAGTATGTCTACGTCACCCTTAGAAGAAAATGTTGTATTCCTCCGTGTAGTTTGTCTCAATATCTCAGACGGAGCAATTATATAAAAATACTTACGAAAGAAAGTATTCGTGTATGGTGGCCTGTATTATTTTTTGCGAGTTTGCGTGTAGTTAAATTTTGTAGGGCTCATATCTAAATTTTTTAAGCATGTATTTGTTTTTGTGATGAAGTATATGACACTTTTTCTTGATGAAGCATATACCCCTTTTTTTAGAGAAAGTATGTCCCACTTCTTACATGGGGAAAGTATATACCCTTTATCCAATACATACTTACGCCAGAAAAGTATATTTCATTCAAAAAATAAGTATGAACTAAAAAGGAGTATAGTGCATTTGGAAAATAGGAATAAAATATAAATGTATATTTGTTTCAATTACAGATATTTTTCACTTCAAGAAATAACAAATGACTAGACTCAAACTGTGTACGTCATCACGGTACAACATCCGTATCGTGGCTTTCGTGTACGCGTCTTTCGTGATACAATCGATTCGTCCCCATCTTGTCGTCGAGTCGGAGTCTCTTGTTGAAGCCGCTGGGAAAACCAGATCCACCATGGATTGTAAAGAGAAGACGTGCCGCATTGCACCCGGCCGGCGTTGCCCAGCCTGCGATACAGTATGATTCAGATGCATGTACATAAATTTGCCAAAAGACTTGATCAATTCCGATTGAGGAACATGCACGTTAGTTGCTAGGCGACCCGTCAATGGCAGTACCGAAAGACTCACCTGCATGATATCTCGACGTCGATCGAATCGGGTGGCATTTCAGCTCAACAGTCGCCGAAGTGCCGGCCAACTCATCTTGCCGTCGTCGCCATAAACCGTCGTTCCATGCTTCTCGTCTCCATCATCTAACCGCCGTGCGTCTGTCCACCGGCCAGATGTCGTACGTCGTCCCGGCGGCCGGTCGTATCTCATCTACATCTGCTTGTTGCGGCTACGTGCAGTTTTTGTTGAGAAATAAAACATGTGATCAATTGTATGGAAGGGACGTCTTTCAGGAGGTGTCTGTTGGGGAAGAGATGTCTCCCCAACACACCCCTTCATCTTGTATATAAGTGGGTCTCCCACATAGCAATGGAACTGGTGGAATCATTTGGACTCTTCATTTGTCTCTTTACTTTCATTTTACAATACGTTTCAGCACATAGTCTCTGCCGCTAGAGAGAGAAAAAGGCCATTCGGGAGACGACGGTTACCAACAGGCCCCGTATTCATGCAACGATGGCCGGGACGCGAACGACTTCTGTGCGAAGCGAAGCAGCGGCCGCGACCGCGGCATCCTGTGCGGTTCCCCGCTTGCTCCGTCGACTGGATCGAGGGCGCGGGGCGGCTTCATGGTGCCAGGAGTGACTGCAGCGAGGCTGGCTGTGGCAGAACGACATGCATCGCATGCATGCATGAGGAAATCAATCGGCAAATCCAAATCTGTTGTCTTCTTGCGATTAAGAAATAAGAAGACTCTCTCTAACCCGTTCTGTTTTTCTACAAGAATTACTTCATGGAATCAATCATGAAGAGGCCGGCGGCAAGCACAGCAGCGCCGCTGCGGTTAGACACTGAACGCGGCGACACATTGTACCGTCCACGACAAAGATAAAGATTCATCCACTCGCATGCATTCGTACAATAAATTGAGTAGGAGAAAATTGCTCATGCAATTAAGATCCACTAATCAATATTGTGAAATTTCTTTTCATATATGCATGTACGAACCGCTTGGATCGAGCATGTGCAATCAAGAGCAGCGTACTACTTGGTAATCATACGCAGCAAACATAGATGAATTCACATCGGCGTCCTCCGGCTACGACCACCGGTTCCGTCGCAGCACAACGGCGTCTGCATCCTGACACGACCGCGCCAAGACAAGCAACCATGCGAGGTTAGTTGTGCAAAGTCGACGCGCTCCGGCGCAGAAGCGGGCGCTTGTGGCCGCGACCTCTGGCGAATGGCCGGTACCCCGTCCAGCGGCGCCCTTCGGCCAGATGGCCTCGATCTCTAGGCCACCGGCGGCGGTTAAGAGAAAATTCCCCTCAGGGATTTGTAACCGCAAGGAAAAGGATAAGTCCATCTCCTTGGCTATTTTTAAATGAGCCATCGGATTAATCTATAATCCATTATAAGTCTCCGCAATTTCTGTTTCAGTCCTTAGGCTTATAAGACCGTGAGGTTTAGCCCTTAGTCTTATTGAAAATTGCAAACGAGTCATCATGCTCGTTGGACTTAGCCGTTTAGCCGTCAGGCTTACTGTTTTCAGCATTTTAACCATATGATATTGTTGTTTGCGTTTTATGCCCCGGGCATTCAGAGCAAATATACATGATAGACTATAAGGTCTCGCTGAAATGCATAATAATTGATTATGCATCATTTTACATCATGTAAAATGATCATTTGAGGCCCCAAATCCTCATATATGTTGCACAAGTATGTTTATACTTCTGCATTTATTTGTATTACACAAGTAATACTGTTGCAAAGCAATATGTTGATTCCATTATTCACATAGAATATGGAATTTGCTTGCAAATTTTGGGAAACATGAGGTAGTGAAGTGTATGACACTGGCTGATTATGTTAAAATTTCATTTGTCACAAGGAATCGACAAATGGTACATACTGCTTAATTTTGCACACAACTTATGGATTGCATTTATGGCAACGAATTAAATTTCGTTCACAGCTGCGAGGTCTACACCACCATGTGGTGATTACCTTCAATGTGTTTTAATTAACATAAGGTTGTGAGAAGCTCCATAAGAATGAGGTCTACACTACTTAGTAGTGATTATCTCCATGTGTTCAAAGCAGAGTGAAGGCACAAAACTTATGACATAATCATTATGAGGCCTACACCGTTGGTGCCTACCTTCATGATGTTTTTCAAAATAATTGTCAACTTCATAGCATTTGTCATTGGTTGTGACTATAGTGTCACATACTCCATCAGGAGAGGAATCCAAGGCATTAGTGGCGACTATGCTACATATTATGCTATGAAGAGAATTATGCAAAATAGTTGCATATTTTGGTGATTACCTTCCATGAGTACACAACTTATGAGATGTGATCATAGCAACGAATTAAATTTCACGCACAACTGAGAGGTTTATGCCACTTCATGGTAATTACCTTCATGTGTTTTAAGTAACATAAGGTTGTGGAGGCTATAATCGATTGAAACTACCCATAAGTGTGAGGCACCACTAGGTGGTTGATCATCTCTATGTGTTTAATGGGAATTAAAGGTTTATCCTTTATGAAGTGACTACATTTTATTAGGAGCTCTACACCATATAATGGTGATTATCTTCCTATGGAAGGCTTGCCCTATGAGTCACTAAGAATCACCATGATTATGATTATGCTTAGCCATAGCATTTTCATTGTACTTAATTTACTGAAGGTAAATTGATGCATGAGCATTTCATGCAATATATGGCTGACCTTTTTCAAAAGGAAATGCGATGTGATGACACAAGGTGGAAGTCATTATTGAGAATGGGTCATGGACATTAATGATTTTGTCGACCCATGGCCTTGTCGCCACTAAAACTCCACCTACAGAGAATGTCATGGCTATTTATAAAATAGCTGAAATGTCCAAATTTTGCATTTATGTGACATCGCAATGACTCGGTTCTCAAACTGAGTATTTAATGGACGATGAATATCCATTTGCCCTTTGGAATCACCTTAAGGAGAGATATGTTATCATAAGCATCACACGAATGATTATTCATTCGTATTAAGGACTTCAAGTCCGTTGAGGCTTATAATTCTCTTGTCTATAAATCAACACTAAGTTGAGATTATGTGATAAGGAAGTCTCAGATCTTGATCTGATTGTATGTCCTTACTGCACTTTACAATCTGCTATGATGGTAAAAGAAATACCATCTTTATTTCAGGGTGAAAATATGATGAACTTCTTGTGAAGAATCATTGGGTACACCCAAGGGTGCTATACCATCACCTGAAATCCGTGCTAGTGCTTACAATACTAAGCAATTCTGTGGTTAGAAAACCATGAGGAGTTGAACGTAAAGTGAAATTGAAGACAAGCAGAAATGGAATGTATATCTCACAAAGGTATGGATCATTTAAATAAATGATCGCAATGACAACTGTCAAGTTTATCAAAGGGGTGGTTGTATGAAATATCGTACTAATGATTACCAAACTATCAAGTTTTGGGTTGAATCATACTACCGACTCATTGGAGAAGGCAAATGAGTTAAACGGGATAAGTTTGAAGTTCTACTTCAAATGGACAACCAGAAAATATTCTGGCACAGTAGAAGGAGAATGCACTCCTCTACATTGAAGATATGCTTGTGGAATGACATTCCCAAGATATTTTGGAGATCTTATGTAGTCTTCTAGTTATCCCGAGATATCATTAGCCTATAATTGTACTACTACTTGTGGTATAATTTGCAACATCATGTCCATGGGACTTGATAGTTATGAGAAATTGAGTGTATGAATTAATTCATACTCAATATTGTTGCGTACACAATAATTTTTTATCCTTTATCAATATGATATGAGGACGATTAGAAAAATTATTGATAATTCTGTAGGCCACAACAATGTTGCAATATTCCCGACAATCGAAAGATTTTATGTGCACTACATGTGCCATAGGGGAATTAGTTTTAAGGCACTCTCACCTTAAAATTTGAATGAGCCACTCATTATTCTTGAACGGATTCAAGAATGATGCGAAATATTCAACCATTGGTTGGGTTATTTTTGGTACTTCATGGTATTCATAGACACATCTAGAAGGTGGTCTTAGGTGTGTATCATCCATACAAAACCATGTGTTTACTGAATTAAGTGCTCAAATTGACGAATTTGGAGCAAATGATCATATGCCTGGGATAATTCCATTGGAATGGAAATGACGTTGAATTTGATTCACGAGAAATCCATGGTCATATTCAGTACGTTGTGTACCTACCCAGAATGGTGTGGCTAGATCTCTTGTCAAAGAGAGTCAAAATGCATTGCCATTGCTACGGAATTGTGATTAGCCAACATTTTGTTGGTGGTAACATGCGGTCTCACACACCGCATATTTGGTCTAAATGAGACCAAATGCATATAATACTGCGTCCCCTTGCAGTTTGTACGTGGAAATCAGTGAAGTATTTTCCATCTGCGATCGGTTGCATACCGATATCACCACCCCAGCGTACATCAAGGGCCTTCACATAAATTCGGGATCTATGTGAGGAATAACTGTGGTATGTCGTTAATCCGTCAAATACCTTAACCCTAGTGAGGGAGTTATTTGCAACCCGTGCGCTGATTGCTTTTGCAATAAGGACATTTTCTGGCATTAGGGGGAGAAATGTACCATATAGAATGCCAGAAAATACATATGAAATGTCGTAGACATTTTGTCCACGTACTTAAGAATCTGAACTAGAGATTCAGATTATGAGAAATTTGCAACATATTGCAAATAATCTGCCATATACATTTACTGATGACAAAGGTGTCACTGAATTCTCATACCAGAACGAGTGGAGGTACCTAATAACCACTCGTATCCCCAGATGAGAGCAAGAGGGGGAGAATTCTGGTCACATGGGATTAAGTTCTCATATGTTTCTGCGAAAATAGAGGAAATGGTCTCCTCAATCAGTAAATGTGATTCAACCTCGCGTTGAAAGACACCTGAAGGATGCGCGTCATCCATAGCCCAGCACCGGTGTGCACACATATTTTTGGTGTTGGGACATCGAAACACCTTGACTCCATTGTTGTGGGAAATCACAAGGAGTTAAGAGGTATAATGGGAATTCCACAAATGATATTGATTCATGAGAATCGTATATTGAAAGTCTACATATATCGACATAAATTTTCTTCTTGAGAATTGTTGAATCCTTTTGGGCCCTGAACCAAAGTCCATGGAGAGTGTTGTTAACACTTATATTGGTTCAAATGAAAGGAAGCAATTAAGAAGAGTAGCACTCGCTCATCAAAAGAGAGGTGTTTACCATAGTAAAACCTACTCCTCATAAGTACCTTCCGTGGGGAAGAGAAGTGATTTTTCGTTCAGAAACGAAAATAGATGAGGTGGTGAAAAGCGGGGCTTGTAGCGCAAGGGTTTCGGCAGAGACCCAACATCAGTTATGATGTAGCATACCTCCTCGGTATGAGTGGAATTATGTTTCGATACGGAATTGGCAGTACAAATCCATGCGGTTGATGTATGTAGTGGTCACATACTCACATGGATCGTTAAGTTTCGGTATATATATTGAAGTCATTGAAAGGGCTTAATATTCCGAATCCAATGATAAATCGCAACATGTGTGTGTGAAGCTTCAGAAGTCATTCTTAGACTCTGAAAGAGGTTGGAGAGTTGTGTGGTACAACCGACCAAGTGAGTAACACCTTGATAAGGCTTACTCTAATACTAATGATTGTTGATGTGTATTCATGAAGATGTCCTTAATTGGATTTACATCATGTTATTGATGTGGATGAGCTTATCATCAATGTCTATACAAGACATATTAGATACACACAATCATTTTGAGACGGATATTTGGGTGAAACCAAATGATGCTAAGTTTATAGCTTGAGCATATTCCCTTGGGAATAAATGTATGTCAGTCTTCATATATCTAGAAATATTGAAAAAGTTCAATATGGATATATCTTATCAAAGACACATATGGTCATATTATACCTGACATGGGACACAAGCCCATTCAAAACTAGGGGAGATGGTGAAGTGATAGTGGACATGACGTTCCATATCTGAATACCATCGGAGCACTCATATACATTGCAAAATAAGTCAGGCCTGACACTATATTTGTTGGCAATTTATTGAGAGTGCAATCCCCAATAAAAGGTATAACTGATGGTGTAAGGAATATCCTTAGATATGTCCAAGACACAAAAGGTCTTGATTAATTCCATTGGGAAAATCAAGATGGGACCATATGGTGTGATATCCTGATAATGGCTGGTAATTTGATCCCAACAATGCCATATCAAAGACTGGATTTACTGGAAGAGTATTCTGAGGGAAGCCTTCAGAATAGACTCTAAATGAGTCCTTCCTGTGATCATTCTGCCATAACTATGTTTGAAGCATGACAAGATAAACATGTCTTCGCAGAATGACTGGTCACATGTGACAACATGTGGAGATTCATTGGAATCAATTATCATTATCTACCAAGATAATGTCACTTGTATTGCTTATGGGTTATATTTATCCTCGCGAATTACATAAATGTAAGAGGATAAAATATGCAAACAAATTATTGTGAGATTCACAATGTCTCTACCAACATTTATATTCCAGAATCAGGTTCTTGGAATTGGTATGAGAAAACATTGATGTTTGCAAAGTTCAGGGGGAGTAAAATCCCAAGTTATAACCTTTTGATTTTAAGATCATTCATTTTGTACTCTTTTTCCCTTAATGAGTTTTCCATGATGGTTTCTCATATAAGGTTTTTAACGAGACAATATAAATACAAGTGCGGATGTATGCCATATTGGTTTCTCCTTATATTTTTCCCACTGGGTTTTAAAGGAGTTTTTGATGACATATTATTATAAGGTTTCTCCTCAATTTTTCCCATAGGGTTTTTGGAGGAGTTTTCAGGTTGCAATATACAGATGACGAATTGATCAAGGGGGAGTGTTGAGAAATAAAACATGTGATCAATTGTATGGAAGGGATGCCTTCCAGAAGGTGTCTGTTGGGGAAGAGATGTCTCCCCAACACACCCCTTCATCTTGTATATAAGTGGGTCTCCCACATAGCAATGGAACTGGTGGAATCATTTGGACTCTTCATTTGTCTCTTTACTTTCATTTTATAATAGTTTTATCCAGCTATTTATTTGGGAAGTAGGACGTGCCTTATCCAGCCATTTTTTACGGAACAACTTTTCAAACACCCGTCAACACACGATTAATTAATCAATTAAATAATTGCTAAGCCGTTAGTGGCAGACCCAATGCATCGGTGGAGAATCAATGAACTACACGTGGCCTGGGAGTACATACTCCTAGGTGTACCAACCTATTTATATATATATATATATATATATATATGTGTGTTCGCACTTTCACGGAGAGAAAACAAAGACATAATGTAGGCTTGGGAGCCATCAAGAATTGCGGGCTACGTGCTATTCCAACTGATCGAGCCTGCACAGGCACCCTTTGCCTGTGCGCGGGACGTCGCGTATTCTCTGACTTCACAAAACCAAGCCACAACTACAATAACCTTAGATGGTCTTTGTGGTGCGTCCGATCAAAAGCAAGCGGTCGAGAACGAAGCTCCATGAGAAGTACTGTAGGAACCTTTCAGGCAGTACTTTTTACTGTAGAATGAAGAACCGCGCGTAGCCTTTACTTTGGGAGCAAATTAATCTCGCCTATTGCTACTAAATTGACCAATCAGATTCCTCGAACCCAGGCTACTAGAGCCTAAGTTTAATGTAATTAGCTGATTGGTTCACATGCACCATGGACGTGTGTACCGTGGCATGCAAGAAAAAGGCCAGGCCACGGGATCGTTCAAGCTCTAATCTGACACGTACTTAATTAGTATTTGGCTAAGCCGATCGTTCAAGCTCACTATCGGCTCTGTCCCTTGCTCTACTAGATTATTTGGCTAAGCCCATCGTCCAAGCTCTAATCCGACATGTATGCCGGAACAAACAAGGTAGCCTCCGTGTTACTCCCTCCGTCTCATAACACTAGTAGAAAAAGGGCCATTTGTCTCGGTTCCAGAGGGCCATTTGTCCCGGTTCTGGAACCGGGACTAAAGGGTCGGGACTAATACCCAAAACCTTTAGTCCTGATTTGCTTACGAATCGGGACCAAAGGCCCTCCACGTGGCGCTGCCTGGGGCGGGGGAGGGAGGACCTTTAGTCCCGGTTGGTAACACCAACCGGGACCAAAAGGCGGCCACGCGTCAGCAGCTCGCAGTCGCTGGAGGTTTTGTTTTTTTTTTTTGGAAGGGGGGGTTTTGGAGGGTTAATTTAGGGGTTTCATATTGTGTTAGCGAGCTAATAGAGAGAAGTGACCTCTCTTTTTCCGTGCTAGGTCGACGCTAGCTATTACACATATAGAGAGAACTCGACGCTAGCTAGTAAGCAAATAAAGGAAACCATTAATTACACAAGATCGTCATGAACATATATAGAGAGAAGTGACATCTCTTTCTTCATGCTTGGTCGAACAACAAGTTTTCGTATATCTATCCGACGCTGCTACATATGGACAATATATAACATCCCTTACAACCATTTCAATTTCACATGGTATTCTCTGTGTTCAGGTATGACGTGGTCAAGAAAGAATCCCGCCAATTCCTCTTGAATTGCTCGTATGCGATCATGTGGTAGGTGTTCATCCCGCATCTGCCAGATCTAATTTAAAGAAGGGGGTCAATACATATATATGAATGAAACTCAACACAATTGATGGTAATATATAAAATAAAATTGTGAATATTGTTTACGTACTTCAAATTGTTTCTCAGAGGAGGCCTGTTCAGAGGTATAGTAGCGAATGAACTCGCATACGTAGTATCCACATAAATGAGTGTTGGGTGCCTGCAACAAGCACTTTACGAGAATAGAGTTCAATCAAACTGATAAGCAAGCATGATAATGGTATTGATGAAACTAGAATCAATGAGAGATGCGCGGAACTAGCTAGTACTACTTACTTTGGGGTGTGTAAATCGCAGCTCCTTCTTCAGACCCGGAACCTTAGCGGTGAACGTTTTCCAAACCCTGGCAGGTAAAGAAAATGATTACTTGATATCAGGAAATGAACGAAAGTTGTCGATATGGTCCCGGTATTGATTGAACTTACTTCTGGAGCATTGCAGTCATGTCCGCATAATACTTGGGATCTTTACGGAGCGAGTCTAAGACAGTTACTAATGCCCCGTCAAGGTTAATGGATAGCAGAATATAGTGGAAGCTGCGCACGCATAACTCATCAATTACATTACTTAACCACGAGTAAGCGGAACCGAATATGCAGAAGACAGTAACACTCACTTGATGTTGTAAGGAAAGAGTATTTCCCTTTTGTTTTGATGTGTAAGGAACGTTTGTAGCAAGTTGTTCTCGGTATCTTCAGCCGCCTTTCGTACCGACCATTCATTTACGGTATTTGGGCTAATGAACCCAACGTCGAAGATTCCTGTTTTTTTGCATTCGACCATCTTCAATCTGCATAATATAGTGAGGATAATTATATATACATGCAATAAACGAGCTGAGCTAGAGACTTAATTATAGAAGTAATACTTACAAACAGTAGAAAGTCATGAGTTGTTTGTCGAGGGCCTTTTGATTGTATAATTGAAATAACTCCACAAATTCAACAGGCAGCAGGTCGACTCCAGGGAAGTCATGCTCTTTTTTAATTCCGACTAACAAACTGTCTTTCCCAGACTTCCTGCAGGTTTCCATGTACCAGTCATGCAATTTTTGCATCATCGTTGTTAGATGAGGATGATCAGGTTTGACGAGAGGCTTCCCGTGCTCGTATCTAAAGACGTCTACTACCTCAGCCGTTTCAAACTATACATCATCGGGCAGGTAATCATCAAGAGTGGTACCGGGCAGTAGCACCGGATGATTAGCGATATCGCTAGACACCTTGAGCGGGGGGCATGATTGCTTCTCCTGTTCGCCGAGCTGGGGAATTGTTTTCCCACTTCTTCGTTTTTTCGCTCTTGCAGCACTGGAAGTACTTCCCGACTGCTGCGCTTCAGCATGTGTCTTAGTAATTATGCGGTCATAGTTGGAATCCGGCGGAGGCGGTGGTGGTCGCTTCAGGGCATTGATAGTGCTCTTCACTTTCACCGGATCTACCTTCTCCTTCGGAGGTGGAGTTTTCTTTGCAAAATAGTCCCTCAGTTGGGCACGACATATGTCCTCGTTTTCCTGCTCGGTCCTCTCATATGGTAACTTTTCCAAAGGCTTGAGAGATGGACCGTATCTGAATTGGCTCCCGCCTCTGCTTGTACTGCTAACCGCCGGAGCGGCAGCGTCTCTCTTCCGTCGTTGCTGACGAGGCGGAGAAATCCGACGCGCCGGAGGAGCCGGAGCGGCGGCGGCTGTCTTCCGCCGTTGCTGACGAGGCTGAGGAGGAGGCGGACTGCTCCGACGCGCCGGAGTAGGCGAAGGAGGAGGCGGAGTGCCCTGACGCGTCGGAGGAGCCGAAGAAGGAGGCGGAGTGCCCTGATCACTCGCCGGAGGAGGAGGAGGAGGAGGAGGCGGAGTGCCCTGACTCGCCGGAGGAGGAGGAGGAGGCGGAGGCGTCCAGTTTGGAAGCTTGATGTACTCCTTCTGCCATAGACATGTACTCCTCAGAGCATGAACCAGCCGATTCTCCCCTTCACCTGTAGAGTGGTCAAGCTCGAGCTCCTCAAATTCCTCCATTACTTCATCCACCATCACAACAGCATAGCCATGTGGAATCGGACGGCAGTGAAAAGTTCCGTTGGGTTGAGGAGGTGCAACAGAGCCGACAGCCGCCTTGAAAGTGAGGTTCCGGCATTTCGTCATAAGCTCGCAATGTTGAGCCTCCGTGATAGTATCCACGGGGTAGCTAGGAGACGTGAAGTCAGGCTGAACGGGCTCTGTGGAAGCGACGTTGCTTCTCCGCTGAGATGGCGGGGTAGCTTCTGGGGTAGCTTCGTGCCGCTGAGATGGTTGGCCGGCAGCTCGCTGGCTCTCAGCTTCCTCTAGCTTTTGTAGTCTTGCATTGAGCTTCTGCATGTCGCTCAGCTTCTCTTTCCTCTTTCTCTCCCGGCTTCTGTAACCGCCTGCGTCGGGAAACCCAGCCTTCCACGGAACGGAGCCTGGTGTGCCTCGTGTTCGTCCAGGGTGCTCAGCATTCCCTAGGGCCTCAGTCAGCTCGTCCTTCTCTCTGTCGGGAATGAACGTCCCTTCCTGCGTTGCGGTGATATACTTCTGAAGCTTCGTGACGGGTATTACAAGTTGCTCGTCCGTCCAACGGCACTTCCCTGTTTCAGGGTCCAAAGTTCCCCCAACCCCGAAGAACCAAGTCCTTGAACGGTCTGGCCAGTTCAATGTCTGTGGTACGACCCCTTTAGCAATCAGGTCATTCTCAGCTTTGTCCCACAACGGCCGGGCTTTGAGGTAGCCACCTGACCCCGTGTGATGGTGATACTGCTTCTTTGCAGCGTTGTTCTTGTTTTTCTCTGACATTTTCTTACTCTTGTCCGATGTCTTGTAGGCCACAAATGCGGGCCAGTGATCTCTTATCTTCTCAAATCGGCCGGAGTCTTCCCCTTGTCGACAAACTTTGATTTCAACTCCTTCTTCCACCTCCTGAATAGATCTGCCATCTTCTTAAGAGCACACGCCTTGACCAGTGGCTCTATAACTGGCTTATTCGGATCCTCCTCTGGTGGTAGGGTGAAATTTGCCTTCAGCACAGTCCAAAGATCATCTTTCTGTCTATCGGTGACATAATCACCTTCAGGGGCGTCGTCCTTAGGCTTATTCCATTGCTTGATGCTGATCGGGATGTTGTCCCTAACAATAACTCCGCACTGAGCAGAAAATGCGTCCTTGGTCCGCTTGGGTTCAATCGGATGGCCATCGTCCGCGAGTGCTGTGATCGTGAACCTTTCATCCTTGCGCAACCTCTTCTTCGGGCCTCGTCTCGTTATCGAAGTTTGGCTCGATCCGGAGGGCTATAAAAGAAGAAAGAAGAGTTAATATATGTACATACCAAAACAATTAATGCATCAATTAGCTAGTCAGCACAGGCTTAATTAATATATATACCTCGCCGGACTTTGCAACAGCTCCCTCCTCCGTTCGGTCACCGGAGCCGTCATCATGGTCTCCTTCTTCCTCCGGCATTCGGTCACCGGAGCCATCATGATCATGTCCTTCCTCCTCCATTGTTCGATCACCGGAGCCGTCATCCTCTCCTTCCAGACCATCGGTGTCGTTGAGAAATGACAAGACATCACGTCCGCCGAGGATTATGTCCCCCAACAATTGTTCTTGTTCCAAGTCTCTTTGAGCCATAGTTTCTGCAAATATTACAACATGGCAATTAATATACAAACATGAATGTCCGACGTCCGGACCGCCTCTCTCATGAATGTCCGACGTCTGGACCGCCTCTCTCATGAATGTCAAACAAGGGATTCTCTTAATCTTTAAGGGATTTAATTAACAAATGATACATAGACTTGTTCGGGCGAGAGGGGGTTGATCGACGTCCCCCCTCATGTCGAAGTTACCGGAGTTTTCTTCTACTGGTTTGGGTGGCCTCGAGAGATTGTCGGGTAGGGGCGGGAGGGGGTAGGAGATCGACAACACTTTTTTCTAGGGTTTGGGTGGCCTCGAGAGTTGATCGCCCGGTATATCGAGAGGGGGGTGAACATTTTACCTTAGTAACTTAGAAAAAAAATGTTATCGGGGAGGGGGTATATCGACAACGCTTTTTTTCTAGGGTTTGGGTGGCCTCGAGAGTTGGTCGCCCGGTATATCGAGAGGGGGGTGAACATTTTACCTTAGTAACTTAGAAAAAAAATGTTATCGGGGAGGGGGTATATCGACAACGCTTTTTTTCTAGGGTTTGGGTGGCCTCGAGAGTTGGTCGCCCGGTATATCGAGAGGGGGGTGAACATTTTTACCTTAGTAACTTAGAAAAAAAATGTTATCGGGGAGGGGGTATATCGACAACGCTTTTTTTCTAGGGTTTGGGTGGCTTCGAGAGTTGGTCGCCCGGTATATCGAGAGGGGGGTGAACATTTTACCTTAGTAACTTAGAAAAAAAATGTTATCGGGGAGGGGGTATATCGACCCCCCCCCCTCATGTCGAAGTTATCGGGGAGGGGGTATATCGACAACGACATACATACATGGAAAAAAAATGCTATCCATCTATACATACATAGCCACATACATATATACATGGAAAAAAATGCTATGAAAAAAATACATATATGAACAAAAAAATTAATACATATATGAACATCCATACATACATATAGCCACATACATATATACATTATATATATGAACAAAAAATTCGTCATATAAAAAATGAACAAAAAATGATATGAATTAACAGAGCCGGGGTGGGGCGGCGGCGGCTCACAGCGGGGGCGGCCGGCGAGGGCGATGGCGAGGGCGTCGGCGACGGCGGGGGCGGCGAGGGCGTCGGCGACGGCGACGGTGGGGGCGGGCCGGGGCAGGGGCGTGGCCGGGCGTGCTCGGGGGCGGCGTTGGCTGGCGAGGGCGACGGCGGGGGCGGCGCGCGAGGGAGCCGGCGACGGCGTCGGCTGGCGACGGCGTCGGCTGGCGAGGGCGACGGCGGGGGCGGCGCACGAGGGAGCCGGCGACGACGGCGACGGTGGGGGCGGGCCGGGGCGCAGGGGCCCGGCCGGGCGCGCTCGGGGGCGACGGCGATGGTGGGGGTGGGCCGGCGCAGGGGCGTGGCCGGGCGCGCTTGGGGGCGGCGGACGGCGTCGGCTGGCGAGGGCGACGGCGGGGGCGGCGCGCGAGGGAGCCGGCGACGGCGTCGGCTGGCGAGGGCGACGGCGGGGGCGGCGCACGAGGGAGCCGGCGACGACGGCGACGGTGGGGGCGGGCCGGGGCGCAGGGGCGCGGCCGGGCGCGCTCGGGGGCGGCGGACGGCGACGGCGTGGGCGGCGGACGGCGTCGGCGTGGGCTCGGGGGCGGGGCAGGGTCACGGGCGACGGCGACGGCGTCGGGGCAGCCTGGCGGCGTCGAGGAGGTCGGCGTCGTCGGGGGGAACTGTGAGATGAAAATGAAAATTTTCACAAGTGCTGCTTATATACACACATCATTGGTCCCGGTTGGTGGCACCAACCGGGACTAATGCAACCCTTTAGTCCCGGTTGGTGCCACCAACCGGGACCAAAGGTCTCTTTTCAGCAGCCCAAAGGGCGGGAAGCAGAGACCTTTGGTCCCGGTTGGTGCCACCAACCGGGACCAATGGCCTTGCACAGCGGCGTGGTGGTTGTTTAGTCCCACCTCGCTACTTGAGAGAGTGCCGCACCTGTTTATAAGGCGCGGTGCGCCAGAGCCTTCGAGCTCCTCTCTAAAGCAGGCTTACGGGCCTAACCACTCTGTGTCTGCCTGTGGGCCTACTGGGCCTTCTGCGGGCCTGAATCCTGGCCCAACTGGCTGGTTGGGTTTCTAGTCGTATTCAGGCCGTGGTGGCCTAGTAGGCGGCATTTTTTTTAATTTTTTTGCAGTTTTTTTGTTTTGTTTTTTGCATTATTTATTTCTTTTCTTTTTTGCTTTATTTTTTTAATTTTTTTTGCTGTTAGGTCACAAAAATTATAAACTTTCTATTAGTGCCATTAATTTTCAAATTTGAATAGTTTAAATTTGAATTCTTTTAAATTTGTGTGAATCACGAGTTTGTGAATAACTTTACTATAAAAAAAGATTTTCGAGTGATTCTTTTTCCTGCTATTTAATATTACT
Organism: Elymus sibiricus; assembly: GCA_039707655.1. Taxonomy (NCBI): domain Eukaryota; kingdom Viridiplantae; phylum Streptophyta; class Magnoliopsida; order Poales; family Poaceae; genus Elymus; species Elymus sibiricus. Next base: position 14,834,300 of record CM077668.1, on the reverse strand, counting down.
GTGTTTTATCATTATATTCAATTTGGTAATTTTTAGGTTATTTTAAATGTCCGTTTTAATCAAAAACATATTTTGTTATTTTAGCTTGCTATTAAAGTTTCTAACAAAAAAATTCTTTATGAAAATTCTTTTTGCTATTAATGTTTTGAACAAAAAATACTTTGATAATTTTAGTTGCATAAATTTTATATAATTTTAGTTTCAAAAATATTTTAATTGATTATTTTTAGTTCATTCTTTTTGCTATTATTTTTGATTATTTTATATAATTATCGAAAACTGGATGCACTTCGTGTACAAAATGGACAATCTCTTTCGAAGTATCAGGGTTTCGGACGAAAACTCATTTGTTACAAAGAGATTTCATTTTTTTTAACTTATTTGAACTCCAGACTTTTTGTGTGTTCAAAATGCACCATTCAAAGCCACATCATCAATTTTCAACCCTTTCTGACTTCATTTGGTATTTTTCATGCATTTACTGATTTTTTTGAGCTAAATGACCCTGAAATTGAAACGCACTACAAATGAACTCTGAAAAGGTTGAAAGTTGGCGTGGTATCATCATTTCACCCACATAGCATGTGCTAAAAAGTTGAGAGGGTTACGAAAAAAACTGGATGCACTTCGTGTACAAAATGGACAATCTCTTTCGAAGTATCAGGGTTTCGGACGAAAACTCATCTGTTACAAAGGGATTTCATTTTTTTGAACTTATTTGAACTCCAGACTTTTTGTGTGTTCAAAATGCACCATTCAAAGCCACATCATCAATTTTCAACCCTTTCTGACTTCATTTGGTATTTTGCATGCATTTACTGATTTTTTGAGCTAAATGACCCTGAAATTGAAAAGCACTACAAATGAACTCATCTGTTACAAAAGGCATTTCATTTCTTCACATGTAACTGCAATGATATAGTTGTGGAGAGAAAGTCTTCACTTTTTCTTCGCTTGTGTCCTTTGCTTATTGCGCCGTAACCATGGATAATCTTCATCGTTTAACAGGGTGCTTGGGTCAGCCTTGACTTTGAAGGGAGGAATTTCATGAAACTTTTCATAATCTTCGGACATGTCTGTCTTGCCCTCCAATCCCACGATGTCTCTTTTTCCTGAAAGAACTATGTGGCGCTTTGGCTCATCGTATGATGTATTCGCTTCCTTATCTTTTCTTTTTCTTGGTTTGGTAGACATGTCCTTCACATAGAAAACTTGCGCCACATCATTGGCTAGGACGAATGGTTCATTTGTGTACCCAAGATTGTTCAGATCCACTGTTGTCATTCCGTACTGTGGGTCTTCCTGTACCCCGCCTCCTGACAGATTGACCCATTTGCATTGAAACAAAGGGACCTTGAAATCATGTCCATAGTCAAGTTCCCATATGTCCACTATGTAACCATAATATGTGTCCTTTCCCCTATTGGTTGCTGCATCAAAGCGAACACCGCTGTTTTGGTTGGTGCTCTTTTGATCTTGGGCGATCGTGTAAAATGTATTCCCATTTATCTCATACCCTTTGTAAGTCAATACAGTCGAAGATGGTCCCCTGGCCAACGAGTACAACTCATCAGAAACAGTGTTGTCACCCATGAGACGTGTTTGCAATCAACTGCCGAAAGTCCTGATGTGTTCATATGTAATCCAGTCGTCACACTGCTCCGGGTGTTTGGAGCGCAGAATATTCTTGTGTTCATCGACATACGGGGTCACCAAGGTAGAATTATGTAGAACTGTGTAGTGTGCTTGAGACCAAGAATGCCCGTCCCTACATATTATTGAGTCTGCTCCTAGCGTGCCTTTTCCAGTCAGTCTCCCCTCATACCGCGATTGAGGGAGACCAATCTTCTTAAGGTCAGGAATGAAGTCAACACAAAACCCAATGACATCCTCTGTTTGATGGCCCATGGAGATGCTTCCTTCTGGCCTAGCGCGGTTACGAACATATTTCTTTAAGACTCCCATGAACCTCTCAAAGGGGAACATATTGTGTAGAAATACAGGGCCCAGAATGACAATCTCGTCGACTAGATGAACTAGGACGTGCGTCATGATATTGAAGAAGGATGGTGGGAACACCAGCTTGAAACTAACAAGACATTGCACCAAATCACTCCTTAACCTTGGCAGGATTTCTGGATCGATCACCTTCTGAGAGATTGCATTGAGGAATGCACATAGCTTCACAATGGCTAATCGAACGTTTTCCGGTAGAAGCCCCCTCAATGCAACCGGAAGCAGTTGCGTCATAATCACGTGGCAGTCATGAGACTTTAGGTTCTGGAACTTTTTCTCTGCCATATTTATTATTCCCTTTATATTCGACGAGAAGCCAGACGGGACCTTCATACTGAGCAGGCATTCAAAGAAGATTTCCTTCTCTTCTTTGGTAAGAGCGTAGCTGGCAGGACCTTCATACTGCTTTGGATGCATGTCGTCTTTTTCATGCACACGTTGCTGTTCCTCCCGTGCCTCTGGTGTATCTTTTGTCTTCCCATGCACTCCCAAGAAGCCTAGCAGGTTCACGCAAAGATTTTTCGTCACGTGCATCACGTCGATTGCAGAGCGGACCTCTAGGTCTTTCCAATAGGGTAGGTCCCAAAATATAGATTTCTTCTTCCACATGGGTGCGCGTCCCGCATCGTCAGTCGGAACAGATAGTCCGCCAGGACCCTTTCCAAAGATTACTTGTAAATCATTGACCATATCAAGTATGTGATCACCAGTACGGAGGGCAGGCTTCTTCCGGTGATCTGCCTCACCTTTGAAATACTTTCCTTTCTTTCGACATTGATGGTTGGTCGGAAGAAATCGACGATGCCCCAGGTACACATTCTTCCTGCATTTGTCCAAATATATACTGTCGGTGTCATCTAAACAGTGTGTGCATGCGTGGTATCCCTTGTTTGTCTGTCCTGAAAGGTTACTGAGAGCAGGCCAATCGTTGATGGTTACAAACAGCAACGCATGTAGGTCAAATTCCTCATGTTCGTTCTCATCCCACACACGTACACCTCTTCCATTCCATAGCTGTAAAAGTTCATCAACTAATGGCCTTAGGTACACATCAATGTCATTGCCGGGTTGCTTAGGGCCTTGGATGAGCACTGGCATCATAATGAACTTCCGCTTCATGCACAACCAAGGTGGAAGGTTATACATACATAGAGTCACAGGCCATGTGCTATGCTTGCTGCTCTGCTCCCCAAAAGGATTAACGCCATCTGCACTTAAACCAAACCATACGTTCCTCGGGTCACCTGTAAAGTCGCTCCACTTTCTCTCGATCTTTTTCCACTGTGACCCGTCAGCGGGTGCTCTCAACTTCCCGTCTTTCTTACGGTCTTTTATGTGCCATTGCATCAACTCGGCATGCTTTTTGTCTCTGAACAGACGTTTCAACCGTGGTATTATAGGAGCATACCACATCACCTTGGCAGGAACCCTCTTCCCGGTGCTCTGGCCCTCAACATCACCAGGGTCATCTCTTCTAATCTTATACCGCAATGCACCGCATACCGGGCATGCGTTCAAATCCTCGTACGCACCGCGGTAGAGGATGCAGTCATTAGGGCATGCATGTATCTTCTGCACCTCCAATCCTAGAGGGCATAGAACCTTCTTTGCTTCGTACGTACTGCCGGGCAATTCGTTATCCTTTGGAAGCTTCTTCTTCATTATTTTAAGTAGCGAACTAAATCCCTTGTCAGATACACCATTGTCTGCCTTCCATTGCAGCAATTCCAGTGTGGTACCGAGCTTTCTGTTGTCATCTTCGCAATTTGGGTACAACCCTTTTTTGTGATCCTCTAACATGCGATCGAACTTCAACTTCTCCCTTTCACTTTCGCATTCTCTCTGTGCATCAACAATGACCCGGCGAAGATCATCATCGGGCACATCGTCTGGTTCCTCTTGATCTTCAGCTTCCCCCATTGCAGCATCACCGTATTCAGGGGGCGGGTAGTTGTCATCATCCTCTTCTTCTTCGTTGTCTTCCATCATAACCCCTCTTTCTCCGTGCTTGGTCCAAACATTATAGCATGGCATAAAACCCTTCTCAAGCAGGTGGAAGTGAAGGGTTTTAGAGTTGGAGAAAGCCTTCGTATTCTCACAGACAGTACATGGACAATGCATAAAACCATTCTGCTTGTTTGCCTCAGCCGCTTCGAGAAAATTATGCAAGCCCTTAATATACTCGGAGGTGCGTCGGTCACCGTACATCCATTGCCGGTTCATCTGCGTGCGTTATATAGTTCTCATTATTGAACAACATATAACTCTCTAGAGCATCTAATTAAATCATACAAGTAAGAACTATCTAGAACAACATATAACCAAAACCATCGCACTATATAATAACAAACAATAATAAAAGTAAGAAAGTTACACAAGTATCTATCTAAATCATACAAGTAAGAACTTTTTTCTTATAGAAAGAAGATAAGAAGAAGAGGCTAACCACGGTGGTGCCGGCGCCCAGATGGGCGCGGGCGATCGACGGCGGTGAGGACGGGGACGGGACAGGACGGACCGCCAAACCTAGACAAATCTTGAGGAAAATGGAGCTTGGACAATGAGCTTCCAGAGGAGAAAGCTTAAGTGTGTCTCGGGCATTTCATCGAACACCTTATGTGCATAGGAGGTGAGCTAGAGCACCACAAAGCTCTCCCATGGCCGGCCAAAAAAACAGAGCAGTGCACTGCTCTCCTCGCGGGGGTATATATAGGCCGACCATTGGTCCCGGTTTGTGGCTGGAACCGGGACTAAAGGACATCATTTGGTCTCGGTTCCAGCCACAAACCGGGAAAAATTGTTGTGGGCTAGGAGCGAGGCCCATTGGTCCCGGAAAGGGGTCGGACGAACCAGGACCAATGGCCCACGATGCCCGGCCGGCGCCCTGGCCTCACGAACCGGGACCAATGCCCCCATTGGTCCCGGTTTGTGAGTGAACCGGGATTAATGGGCTTTTCAGGGCTGGACCAAAGCCCTATTTTCTACTAGTGTAATATAAGAATGTTTTTTACACGGAGGGAGTACATTTTTATGATCCGGGCCGGAATGTAATTGCACATGGTACAGTTCACTCTAGTAGTTTAGCTGATCAACAGGTGTCATGATCTTGGTCCTATCTTTTCGTAGTACAATAATGATAGCAAGATACCGTTCTTTTATGCAGAAAGGCAATATAGCAATAATAGTGCATGATTGCAGATCGCATGTGATTGGTTGGAGGGTCGATTGATATATATGGCCAAATGGGGCACATGCCACATGACGATGGGGATGTGCAAGAGATGCGATCGCGATATCTGGCCCCTGCCCTTGAAGAGACATTTAGCTAATCAATCCTCTCTTCTTTTTTTGGGGGGAGGGAGGGGGGGGGGGGGGGGGGGATAGAGTTAGAGGAGAATGCATTTCCGTCATTGGAGATATTCCTATGTCTTCCCCACATGCACATGACGATGGCACGCCGATAGTCACGGCATCTGGAGTTCGACGCCACCGACGGGACAAGATTTCTATCCATGAATACAATGGGGGAATTCGTAGAACTCTATCGGCCAACGACCCGGAGAAGAAGACGATACTCCCTTCGTTTCTTTCTACTTCGTATACGAGACCTGTCTAAAGTTAAACATACTAGAGTTTCACCGTGTTAATCTGAATAAATATCAATATTCACCGTATCAAATCAATTCATCTGATGCATTATGAAATTAATTTCCATATTGTATCATTATAGCATTGTATATATTGATGTTTTTAAATATAAATTTGGTCAAATTTTATGAAGTTTGACTTTAGGCAAATTTTATATGTCGAGTAAAAAGAAACGGAGGGAGTACCTCTTTAATCGGACGAGACAATGCAGGCCACCGCAAAACTCCAAAGCTCCTGACACCAAAATTGAAGACACACCGACGGAGATGGTAGTCGGACCAACGTCCCGGAGAAGAAGACGAGACTAGACAAGACGATGAAGGCCACCGCAAAACTCCACAGGTTCTGACACCCAAATTCAAGAGATACTGGCGGAGGTAGTAGTTGGACCAACAACCCGGAGAAGAAAACGATACTATGGCCACCTCAAACTCCTCAAATCCTAATGTGCACTGAGGAGAGAACCCACGGCTTGGCCGGCGGTAAGACCAGGAGGCTAAAACTGGCACAATTCAGCTTCTGAAATACTTGAGAAATAATTTTATAAAATTCCACCATATTTTCACATAATATAGATTTGTTATTGTAAATGTTTATATTGTATTCTACAAACTTGATCAAATTTTATAAAGTTTGACTTCAGTCAAATTTAATATGCGGAGTAAATAAAAACGGAGAGAATACAAAGCAGCAAGAGGAAGAAAAGGAAGGAGAGATAAGCGAGTTGGGGCACTAATAGGAAATCCACCACATAAGCTCGACAAGTCAGACATCGAAACTTCTACTACAGGGCAAAAACTGTTACCACCATAAACAGTTCAGAGAAGCAAAAATCAACTGCTGAAAATTTCCCACAAGTAGTTTTTGTCCAGCACAGCAAACAAATCCTCCAGCGAGACTCGTTTGTGAACAACTTCAGCAAAATTTCAGATATCAGCAATGCATATCACTCCCGGATCAGTTGCTGACGGCTTCATTAAGTTTGCCAGCTTTGAAGCCTCGCTCATCAGCAAACACACTCCTCCTTGGAAAGCGGCATTGTCTCCTTCCCCGAGTAGCCCTGCCGAGAACAACATGAAAGCACAAGCGGTGAAGATGATCTCAGTTGTAGACCACACAACATGTCCAACAAAAGTTACTTTATTACATGTAGTCGGAATCCCCGAGAACACAGCCGAAATATCAATCATATATACAGAACTTATCGCCCCCAGGTAAAAGAAACCATATAACCAAGGTATAGATTGCCAAAGTGAATTAGGGCAGAATGAATTAAAACAGTAAATGAAAACCGAGAGCAAGCAGAGCGCCGAAATTTAAATCTCATATAATTCACTACTCCCTCTGTTCACTTTTATAATACGTTTTAGAAAGTTCAGACCCAAAACAGTTTAAAGCTAGCTGTCTAAAACGTCTTATAAAAACGAACGGAGGGAGTAATATTCATGTACGATCTTGATTATCGTCCAGGTAGATTATCCCCAGAACGGAATGGATGAGATCATGCATGCAGCAGATGGAGCCAGTTCGGCTTCACGGGCGGGGCCCATCTTAGCCATGCATGCATGCATGTACCACAGGTCCACAGCCAGCGAATTAAGATCAGTTTGGTACGTACTCGTACCGTCGTACAGATACAGCACGTACGTACGTACATACAGGAATCAATGAGGATCGAGGTTAGTTAAGGCTAGTGATGATACAATTACGTCCAACGTACTTTGTGGTACGATACAACTTGCAGCAGCTGCCGGATCAATTATTTGGAGATGATGAGATGAGGCGAGATGCTCCAGCCACTAATTGCTTGCTGTTTGTTTGTTCGTTACTAGTAGTAAGTATACCGGGAAAGATATTTTCTTTGAATTTTTCTCGATCTATTCATTACATATTATGACAGTACCAAAATAACAAAAAGTATATTAAGATTTATCAACCACCTAAAGACGACTACAAACTCTTAAAATAAAAGTTAAATATATTTAAATAAGATTTAATCCACTAGCCCAATTTCATACATACAATTGTTGCAACTTAAAAAAAAAATTAGCACAAACAAGACAGAAAGGGGTAAATTCGAATCAACAGATGACTGTAATCTAGACCAAAATAATCAAAAACACATTGCTAGTTTGCTAAGAGAGAGGAAAAGAAAATTACGACGCACTGCGTGGTCACGTGGGTGCTGCAGCCTGCAGCGTCATGCATCATCGATCGGCGGCCGACAGGCTGCCACTGCTGCGAGTATGTTGCCGGCTGCTTCGAATCTTCACGAACGGATCGAATCGATCGATTGTCGCCGCGCTCCTTGTGCTCGCCTGCTCGGACAGAAAGGAGATGAGGAGACGGGACGGTATCACTTTTTTTTTTTTTTTTGAGTAAAAGGAGACGCGAGAGATGGATCGCTAGCTTCATGCGTGCGTACGTGGGCGGTGGCCTGCGAGCGTACGTGGGCTGCTGGAAGCGAAGCAAAGGAGCCTGGTGCGGCTGGGCCCTGTAGCCCTCTTGCTGGGCCACCCTGTTGCCCTGGGCCAAAAACCTGATAGTTAGCACTAAGAATAATTTCGGACCCTGTAGCCTGTGCCACAGGGTTGGCCCATTGGGCTCCGCCCCTGGTTACGCACCTTCTATTTGCAGATGACAGTATTGTGTTCCTTGAGGCCTCACATGGTAGCATGACAAGGCTGCGCCAAATTTTGCAAGACTATGAGAATGCATCGGGACAAAAGGTAAACTTGCACAAATCTTCAATGTTCTGTTGGAAAGGGTGCAGCAATGAAAACAAAGAGGCTCTCAAAAATCTGTTGGGAGTGCGGTTGGAGGCCCTTAATGAAAAATATTTGGGTCTACCTACTGTTGTGGGACGATCAAAGGATGGATGTTTCAAACATATACGAGAAGCGTCGCGAGGTAAAGTCACGGGGTGGAAAGGACAAGGTTTGTCGAAGGCTGCCAGAGAGGTACTTGTCAAGTCGGTGTTGCAAGCTACACCAACTTACTCGATGAGTGTCTTCCAGCTCTCCAAGAAGATGTGCCGGAACCTGAAAACGATCTCTTCAAAATTCTGGTGGGGAGCAGCCAATGGCGAGCAGAAAGTCCACTGGGTGGCTTGGGACAAAATGTGCACAAGGAAGCGTGAAGGGGGGATGGGGTTCAGGGATTTTTGAGATTTTCAATCAAGCGCTTCTGGCCAAACAAGTGTGACGTATCCTGGCGGTCCCTGGCTCTTTATGTGCGAGGGTCCTAAAGGCTCGGTATTTTCCGGACATGGACATTAGGTCAGCAACATGCCCACTAAGTAGTTCTTATACTTGGAGAAGTTTGATCCATGGAAGGAACTTGCTCATGCATGGGCTAATATGGAGGATAAGAGCTTTCTGGAGCTATGGGCTGCTGATGTTCCAAACAAGATGAAGATTCATACCCGGCGCATCATCTCTAATGGTCTTGCTGTTGGGCTAGAACTTCATCGGCGCAAAATTAAGCAGGGCGTTTTTTGCGTTGCATGCGGCAGAGAGGAGGAGTCACTAATACAGCATGCCCACATTCTATGTTTTTTTGGGAGCTGCTGCGGGAATCAGTGGGGGCCCTACTGCCTGGTTTACCAAAGGAGGTTCAGAAATGGATGATGCCAACGTTGGGCTGGGTGAAGGCTAATGCAGATGGAGCACTAGCCAAGGACCACGGATCAGGAGCGGGCGGTGTTGTTCTTCGGGACAGCCATGGCGACTTGGTAGCGGGAGCATGCCATTTTTTCCCGGACGCTGAGGTTGCCGAGCTACTTGCATGTAGACGAGCCATTACCCTTGCGAAAGAAATCAACGTGCAGAAGGTGATTTACAGGTGGCGGCGAGGAAGGTATTAAATGAACAAAAAGATCTTTCAGCTAATGGGCAACTAGTTGAAGAGATCAAAGATTTACTTGGGTCTTTTGAGGAGTTTAAGGTTGCTTGGGTGCGACGGTCGGCTAATAAAGTCGCACATATCTTAGCTAGGGAGGGTTGCTGTAACTCTTTATGTAAAACTTGGCTCCATGTTCCTCCCGAGTGTATTCGCTCGGAGGTAACGGTCGAGAGAGCCGCGAACTATGAATAAATTGGCAACGTTTTCCCCTCAAAAAAAAATTGAAGAATCATGCAGCCACGAGAGCCTGCCGAAACGTGTCTTGAGGAAAGCACTCATCTTTATTCATCTACAGAAAACAGCGTGCGTGCGTACGTACGTACGTACACCTGAATGAACATGCCACGGTCGGCCGATGGACTACCCGCGAAAGAACAAAATCGGCCACGTTCATACGAAGTAAATCAGTCGGTGCACATGACGAAGGTGTTCCCTTCTGTTCAGATAGGAAAAATTGCTACTCCCTCGGTTTACTATTATAAGATTTTCTTTTACGAGCAAGGCGACGACATGAACAAACAACAAATATCACCGAAGCCATTTCGATTGAACAAACAGCACCTTGATGCTGGCTAAGCGATTCAATCTTCGCCCTGAGAGGGAAAAAAAATGATCAGGGAGCACAAGGCATGGTTCACTGGAGCGGTGTAGCTAATCAACAGGTGTAACTCATGATCTTGATCCCATCTTTTCGTGCAATAATAATACTAGCAAAGATATCATTCCTTTAGTCAGAAAAAAGCCAATAGCAATGTGCCATGTTGCATGCATGATTGCAGCTGGCATGTGATTGGTTGGAGGGTTGATGGGTATATATGGACAAATGGGGCACATGCCACATGATGATGGGGATGTGCAGGAGATGCGATCGCGATATCTGTCCCCCACCGTCGAATAAGACGTTTAGCTAATTATAATCATCTACTCTTTTTTTCTATTAGATGAGAGAGCTGGATGTTGTATTTTTTATAAAAAAACATTCGGGTCATCGGAGATTCCTACGCCTTCTCCGACCCGCACATACCAATGGCAGGGAGAAACTCAAGCGACATCGATCCTGAAACCATGGGAGTCACCACATGACTCAGACCAGGCGATGAAGCCACCACATAACTCAACAGATCCTGAAACCCTCATCAAGGAGACAGTGCTTCCCAGCCAAAAGCGTCAACGTACGGCTTGGTGGAGCGAATAGACAGCACATCCCCCCCCCCCCCCCCCCCCCCCTCCCCAAAGCGACGACGCCGGCAACTAAACTCTAATCTTGTCGTCGATCCGTCCGTTGAAGTCGTCCAGAGGAGCGCCGCCGCGGTGGGAAAGGAGTTGCAACACGGTTGTTCTCGATACATTCCCCCACCACCAAAGCGTCGCAAAACAGGACCCTAAAGCCTACTAAGGGCATCACCAACACTTAACCTTAAAACGGACCCACTATTTGTTCGGTCCGCGGACACGAACATGGGAGCCGGTCATCTTATCTTGTCCCCTAAATGTCTATCTATGCATGTGCATGTTGGAGTTGAGGAGAGAGAGGGAATGTCCGACATGCTAGTTTTTGGTTGGCTAGACGGATGTCTGGACTCCCCCAAAGCTCCCAAGTTTGCTTCTAATTTGCTGGAATTTAGACATCCAAACCAGTCGACGGATATTTAAGAGATAGCATTCGATGGCAAAAAGTGTCTGGATTCTCACATATAGAAGCGATTTTAGAGTCCACGTTGGAGATGCCCTAAGCCAAAAATCGGGTCCAGCAGAAAACCATGGCGCTGGTACAAATTAACCATCTTTCTTCTTTTGTACTCCCTTCGATCTTTTTAGTCTACATATAAATTTTGTCCAAAGTCAAAGTATATCTACTTTGATCAAACTTATAGAGAAAAGTATAAACATTCACAATGTCAAATCAACATTGTTAGATTCATTATGAAATGTAGTTTTATAGTGTATATATTTGGTATTGTAGATGTTGATATCTTCTAATATAAATTTGGTCAAATTTTATAAAATTTGACTTGACATAAATCTAATATGCGGAGTAAAAAGAAGCGGATCATGACTAAGAGCGTGTACGGATGTGATCCTCTCACCGACAAAAGGAAAATAGTAGAGGAGAGAATATCCAGGCCCACCACACAGTGTCTGTCGAGGACCCGCCGGCAAAGCAGCACGCATGCACATGCATAAACATTTTGGATTTGGGCCACCAGCTCTTAATTTGTTTGATTTGCTGTCGAAGGGAATCTCGTCTCATCATCGATCGATCCCAATAATTAATCTGTTGATTTGGCCCCAGTGGCTGCTAGTTGTACGTACGTACGTACCACAAAGTACGATCGGGCCTATCTAATTATGTCCGCACCATTATTATTTTTAACACGATACAGATGGAGACGCTCATATAAACGTATATACATTCATCTCTTTGAACGCGCACACGCACTCTATTTCTATGAGCGTCTTTGAGAGACTGAGCCGGCACATCATTTTAAGATTGATGAAGTCATCATAGACTTATTCGTAGTCGATGGAAACGTCTCCTTCAACTAAACGCACATCACCGAAAGGCCTGACATAAATCTGAAAAAATACGAGAACAAGTGTCAAGTCCAAACTTGAACTCTGGTGGGCTAGGATACCATTGTCCTGCTAACCATTCAATCACATTGGTTTATATCTAACTAACCTCGATCTTAACCGATTCCCTCTCTCTCCCACTCTCTCTGTAGGTAAGTACATGTTGTACCAGTACGACTGTACGAGTACGTACCCAATTGCTCTTAATCCGCTGGTTGTGGACCTGTGTGCTGCATACATGGCTAAGATAGTAAGATGTGCCCCGTCCGTGAAGCCACAAGGAGGCCAAACGGGCTCCATCTGCATGCATGCTGCTGTTGCAAGTGGTACCAATACCATGCATATTATCCACAAATAGACACATACATATCACCCATCAATAATGTCCTTACATTTCCTACCTTGGTTTTTTTCTTCTTCTTCTTCTAGTGGAACCATCTCATCGTGTGACATCCGTCGTCTGCATGCATCCATAATTTATGGGAGATCTTATCTGGCTGACGTTCGCTGGGAGAACATGGCATTTCAAACGTTTTTTTCTCACAGTTTTAGTTGTATCGGGGTTGCATTTTCTGGGAGGATGGCAATTTTGAGCCTTCTTTGCTAAAGATGCCATGTTGTTCATAAGAAATTGCTACCCCTCGACCAACTAAAACTGCCATCAAAACGTTAGCAAATGTCACCCCTCCCATCGAACGTCAGCCAGATAAGAGGGTTCTAATTTATTAGGGCATCTCCAACGCAAGCCTTTGAAACGGACACCGCAATGTCCATTACACATTCGAGACGTGTCTACAGACAGGATAGGGGATGGAGCCATCCAACGCTATCCTCGAAAATTCTCCATTTGTGTGTGTGGTGTGCGGCTTGATGGAGAGAAGAGGGAGGGGGGGGCACGTGGTTGCTTTTGTTTGGAAATGCGGATGCCCGGACCACGAAAAATGTCCTCAAGTTTGATGTCAGTATAGGACCCCGTTGAATGGCAAAAGCGGTACAGACACTGCGGTCCGAACATGTACAAGTAATTTGAGGGTCCACTTGGGAGATGCTGTTGGGGAACGAAGCATGAATTTCAAAAATTTCCTACGCTCATGCAAGATCTATCCATGGAGATGCATCGCTACGAGAGGGGAGAGTGTGTCTACGTACCCTCGTAGACCGTTAGCGGAAGCGTCTCACAACGCGGTTGATGTAGTCGAACAATCCTTCGAGCTCCACCGATCGAGTACCGAACGTACGGCACCTCCGAGTTCTACACACGTGCAGCTCAGTGACGATCCTCGCCTTCTTGATCCAGCAAGACGTCGAGGAAGTAGATGAGTTCCGTCAGCACGACGGCGTGTCGACGGTGACGGTGAAGTGATTCCGGCAGGGCTTCGCCTAAGCTCTCCGAAAATATGACCGAGGTGGAAAACGGAGATCGGGGCACCGCACACGGCTATGGGACAATTGTGTGTCTCCAAGGGGTGCCCCTCCTCCGTATATAAAGGAGGGAGGGAGGAGGCCGGCCCCCTAGGGGTGCGCCAAGTGTGGGGAGTCCTACTAGGACTCCTTAGTCCTAGTAGGATTCCACCTCCCATACGGAGTAGGAAAGGGGGAAGGGAGAGGGAAAGGAAAGAGGGGGCTGCGCCCCCTCCCCTAGTCCAATTCGGTTTGGGCAAGGGGGGGCGCGCGCCTCCTCACGTGGCCTGCCTCTCCTTTTCCCGTATGGCCCAATAAGGCCCATTACTTCTCCCGGTGAATTCCCGTAACTCCCCGGTACTCCGAAAAATACCCGAATCACTCGGAACCTTTCCGACGTCCGAATATAGCCTTCCAATATATGAATATTTACCTCTCGACCATTTCGAGACTCGTCGTCATGTCCGTGATCTCATCCGGGACTCCGAACAAACTTCGGCCACCAATCACATAACTCATATAATACTAAATCGTCATCGAACCTTAAGTGTACGGACCCTACGGGTTCGGGAATGATGTAGACATGACCGAAACGACTCTCCGGTCAATAACCAACAGCGGAACCTGGATGCTCATATTGGTTCCTACATATTCCACGAAGATCTTTATCGGTGAACCTCATATGTCAACATACGTTGTTCCCTTTGTCCGGCGGTATGTTACTTGCCCGAGATTCGACCGTCGGTATCCAATACCTAGTTCAATCTCGTTACCGGCAAGTCTCTTTACTCGTTCCGTAATACATCATCTTGCAACTAACTCTTTAGTCACGGTGCTTGCAAGGCTTCTGTGATGCTGTATTACCGAGAGGGCCCAGAGATACCTCTCCGATAGTCGGAGTGACAAATCCCAATCTCGATCCATGCCAACTCAACAAACACTTTCGGAGATACCTGTAGTGCACCTTTATAATCACCCAGTTACGTTGTGACGTTTGATACACCCAAAGTATTCCTACGGTATCCGGGAGTTGCATGATCTCATGGTCAGAGGAACGTGTATTTGACATAGTGAAAGCAATAGCAATAAACTGAACGATCATATGCTATGCTAACGGTTGGGTCAAGTCCATCACATCATTCTCCTAATGATGTGATCCCATTATCAAATGACAACTCATGTCCATGGTCAGGAAATCTTGACCATCTTTTGATCAACGAGCTAGTCTAGTAGAGGCTTACTAGGGACACAGCATTTGTTTATCTATTCACACATGTATTTAGTTTCCGGTCAATACAATTCTAGCATGAATAATAAACTATTATCATGAACGGGGAAATATGATAATAACTAATTTATTATTGCCTCTAGGGCATATTTCCAACAGTCTCCCACTTGCACTAGAGTCAATAATCTAGATTACATCTCCATGTAATTAACACTTAATCAGTTCTAAAGCTGATCATGTTTTGCTTGTGAGAGAGGTTTTAGTCAACGGGTCTGCAATATTCAGATCCGTGTGTTCTTGGCAAATCTTTATGTTATATGTAGATGCTGCTACCACACTCTGTTTGGAGCTACTCCAAAAAATTTCCCCACTATACTTATCCGGTCTGAGACTCATAGTCTTTCGGATCAGTGTTTAAAGCTTGCATCGACGTAACCCCTTACGACGAACTCTTTATCATCTCTATTCCCGAGAAATTCTTCCTTAGTCATCTTAAGGATAATTTGACCGCTGTCCAGTGATCTACTCCTGGATCACTTTAGTACCTCTTTTGCCAGACACATGGCAAGGCACACAGCTTGGCATACTTTATAGAACCTATGGCCGAGGCATAGGGGATAACCTTCATCCATTCTATTTATTTTGCCGTGGTCGAGATTTGAGTCTTACTCAACTTCACACCTTGCAATACAGGCAAGAACCCTTTCTTTGACTGATCCATTTTGAACTTCTTCAAAATCTTGTCAAGGTATGTGCTTTGTGAAAGTCCAATGAGCGTCTTGATCTATCTCTATAGATCTTGATGCCTAATATGTAAGCAGCTTCTCCAAGATCCTTCATTGAAAAACTTTTGTTCAAATCTCCTTTATGCTTTCCAGAAATTCTATGTCATTTCCCATCAATAATATGTCATCCACATATAATATGAGAAATGCCACAGAGCTCCCACTCACTTTCTTGTAAATACAAGCTTCTCCATAAGTTTGTATAAACCCAAACGCTTTGATCACTTCATCAAAGCAAGTATTCCAGCTCCGAGATGCTTGCACCAGTCCATAGATGGATCGCTGGAGCTTGCATATTTTGTTAGCACCTTTAGGATCGACAAAACCTTCCGGTTGCATCATATACAATTCTTCCTTAAGGAATCCATTAAGGAATGCCGTTTTGACGTCCATTTGCCAGATTTCATAATCATAAAATGCGGCAATTGCTAACATAATTCTGACAGACTTTAGCATCGCTACGGGTGAGAAAGTCTCATCGTAGTCAACTCCTTGAACTTGTCGATAACCTTTAGCAACAAGTCGAGCTTTATAGACGGTGATATTACCATCAGCGTCCGTCTTCTTCTTAAAGATCCATTTATTTTCAATAGCTTGCCATTCATCGGGCAAGTCTACCAAAGTCTATACTTTGTTCTCATACATGGATCCAATCTCGGATTTCATGGCCTCAAGCCATTTGTCGGAATCCGGGCTTGCCATCGCTTCTTCATAGTTCGAAGGTTCATCGTTGTCTAGCAACATGACCTCCAAGACTGGATTTCCGTACCACTCTGGTGCGGAACGTGTCCTGGTTGACCTTCGAGGTTCAGTAGCAACTTGCTCCGAAGTTTCATGATCATCATCATTATCTTCTTCTCTGGTCTGTGTTGGTGTCACAGAAATTTCTTTCTGTGGCGTACTACTATCCAGAGGAGGTACAATTACCTCATCAAGTTCTACTTTCCTCCCACTCACTTCTTTCGAGAGAAACTCCTTCTCTAGAAAGGATCCATTCTTAGCAACGAAAACTTTGCCTTCGGATCTGTGGTAGAAGGTGTACCCAACAGTTTCTTTTGGGTATCCTATGAAGACGCACTTATCCGCTTTGGGTTCAAGCTTATCAGGCTGAAGCCTTTTGACATAAGCATCGCAGCCCCAAACTTTCAGAAACGACAGCTTAGGTTTCTTTCCAAACCACAGTTCATACGGTGTCGTCTCAACGGATTTAGACGGTGCCCTATTTAAAGTGAATGCAGCTGTCTCTAATGCATAACCCCAAAACGATAGTGGCAAATCGGTAAGAGACATCATAGAACGTACCATATCCAATAGAGTACGATTACGACGTTCGGACACACCATTATGATGTGGTGTTCCAGGTGGCGTTAACTGTGAAACAATTCCACATTGTCTTAAGTGAGTGCCAAACTCGTAACTCAAATATTCTCCTCCTTCGATCAAATCGTAAGAACTTTATTTTCTTGTTACAATGATTCTCTACTTCACTCTGAAATTCTTTGAACTTTTTCAAATGTTTCAGACTTATGCTTCATTAAGTAGACATAACCATATCTACTCAAATCATCTGTGAACGTGAGAATATAACGATATCCACCGCGCGCCTCAACACTCATCGGACCGCATACATCGGTATGTATTATTTCCAACAAGTCTGTTGCTCGCTCCATTGTTCCGGAGAACGGAGTTTTAGTCATCTTGCCAATAAGGCACGGTTCACATGTCTCAAATGATTCATAATCAAGAGATTTCAAAAATCCATCTGCATGGAGTTTCTTCATGCGTTTTACACCAATATGACCTAAGCGGCAGTGCCACAAATATGTGGTACTATCATTATCTTTTGGCATTCGTGTTATGAGCATATGTATTACTACGATCAAGATTCAATAAACCATTCATTTTAAGTGCATGATCATCAATGATATTATCCAAATAAATAGAATAACAATTATTCTTTGAAATTGAATAACCGTCTTGCAATAAACACTATCAGATATAATGTTCATGCTTAACGCAAGCACCAAATAACAATTATTTAGGTTCATCACTAATCCTGAAGGTAGAGAGAGCGTGGCGATGGTGATCACATCAACCTTGGAGACACTTCCAATGCACATCGTCACCTCGTTCTTAGCTAGCCCTCGTTTATTCCGAAGCTCCATGTTTCAAGTTGTAAGCAACTGAACAAGTATCAAATACCCAGGTGCTCCTACGAGTACTAGTAAGGTACATATCAATAACATGTATATCAAATATCTTTGTTGACATTGCCAGTCTTATTATCTGCCAGTTACTTTGGGGAAGTTCCGCTCCCTGTGACATTTCCCTTTGCAATGGGAGCACTAAGTCTCGGGTTTGGTTCAGCCTTGGGTTTCTTCGCGTGAGCGGCAACTGTTTTACCGTTCTTCTTGAAGTTCCCTTTTCTTTCCCTTGCCCTTCTTGAAACTAGTGGTCTTATTAACCATCAACACTTGATGCTCCCTTTTTTTTGATTTCTACATCCGCAGATTGTAGCATCGCGAATAGCTTAAGGATCTTCTATCCCTTGCATGTTTATAGTTCATCGCGAAGATCTAGTAGCTTAGTGATAGTGACTAGAGAACTCTATCAATCACCACTTTATTCGGAAGTCTAACTCCCACTTGATTCAAGTGTTTGAAGTACTCAGACATTCTGAGTACATGCTCACTAATGGAGCTGTTCTCCTCCATCTTGTAGCTATAGAACTTGTCGAAGGTGTCATACCTCTCGACCCGGGTGTGAGCTTGAAAACCAAATTTTCAGCTCTTGGAACATCTCATATGCTCCGTGTTGCTCAAAACATATTTGGAGCTCCGGTTCTAAGCCGTAAAGTATGGCGCACTGAACTATCGAGTAGTCATCTTTTCTTGTCTGCCAGACGTTCATAACGTCCTCAGACGAAGCCGTAGGGGTATTTCACTGAGCGGTGCATTAAGGACATAAGCCTTCTGTGCAGCAGTGAGGACAATCCTCAGATCACGGACCTAGTCCGCATAGTTGCTTTCATCAACTTTCAACTTCGTTTTCTCTAGGAACATAATAAAACAGGGGAACTACAGCGCGGTCTATTGATCTACAACATAAATTTGCTAAGACAAGTAAGACTATGTTCATGACAATTGAAGTTCAATTAATCAAATTACTTAAGAACTCCCACTTAGATTAACATCCCTCAAGTTGTCTAAGTGTAACATGATCCACATCAACTAAACCACGTCCGATCATCACGTGAGGTGGATTAGTTATCAATGGTGAACATCTTTCATGTTGATCATATCTACTATATGACTCATGTTCGACCTTTCGGTCTCTTGTGTTCCGAGGCCATGTCTGTACATGCTAGGCTCGTCAAGTTTAACCCAAGTATTCTGCGTGTGTAAAACTGGCTTACACCCGTTGTATGCGTACGAAAGAATCCATCACACCCGATCATCACGTGGTGCTTAGAAGCGTCGAACCTTCGCAACGGTGCATACTAGGGGAGAACACTTATCTTGAAATTTAGTGAAGGGATCATCTTATAATGCTACCGTCGTCCTAAGCAAAATAAGATGCATAAAAGGATTAACATCACATGCAATTCAATATATGTGACATGATATGGCCATCATCGTCTTGTGCTTTTGATCTCCATCAGCAAAGCACCGTCATGATCTCCATCGTCACCGGGTTGACACCTTGATCTCCATCGTAGCGTCGTGACACCTTGATCTCCATCGTAGCGTCGTGGTCGTCTCGCCGGCTATTGCTACTACTACTACTGCTAACTTATAGCGGTAAAGTAAAGCAATTACATAGCGTTGGCATTGCATACAATAAAGAGACAACCATAAGGCTCCTGCCGGTTGCCTGATAACTTACAAAACATGATCATCTCATACAACAACTTATATCACATCATGTCTTGGCCATATCACATCACCAGCATACCCTGCAAAAACAAGTTAGAAGTCCTCTACTTTGTTGTTGCAAGTTTTACGTGGCTGCTACGGGTTTGCAAGAACCGTTCTTACCTATGCAAAACCACAACGTGGTGTAGTGATTGCTTTTTGATTTTCTAAAAGAACCCTCTTCATTGAAACCGATTCAACTAAAGTGAGAGAGACAGACACCCGCCAGTCACCTTTATGCAACGAGTGCACGTAGTGGTGAAACCTGTCTCGCGTAAGCGTACGCGTAATGTCGGTCCGGGCCGCTTCATCTCACAATACCGCCGAATCAAGTATCAACTAGTAACGGCAAGCAATATGTATACACCCACGCCCACAACTCGTTTGTGTTCTACTCGTGCAGATCACATCTACGCATAGACCTGGCTCTGATACCACTGTTGGGGAACGAAGCATGAATTTCAAAAATTTCCTACGCTCACGCAAGATCTATCCATGGAGATGCATCGCTACGAGAGGGGAGAGTGTGTCTACGTACCCTCGTAGACCGTTAGCGGAAGCGTCTCACAACGCGGTTGATGTAGTCGAACAATCCTTCGAGCTCCACCGATCGAGTACCGAATGTACGGCACCTCCGAGTTCTACACACGTGCAGCTCAGTGACGATCCTCGCCTTCTTGATCCAGCAAGACGTCGAGGAAGTAGATGAGTTCCGTCAGCACGACGGCGTGTCGACGGTGACGGTGAAGTGATTCCGGCAGGGCTTCGCCTAAGCTCTCCGAAAATATGACCGAGGTGGAAAACGGAGATCGGGGCACCGCACACGGCTATGGGACAATTGTGTGTCTCCAAGGGGTGCCCCTCCTCCGTATATAAAGGAGGGAGGGAGGAGGCCGGCCCCCTAGGGGTGCGCCAAGTGTGGGGAGTCCTACTAGGACTCCTTAGTCCTAGTAGGATTCCACCTCCCATACGAAGTAGGAAAGGGGGAAGGGAGAGGGAAAGGAAAGAGGGGGCTGCGCCCCCTCCCCTAGTCCAATTCGGTTTGGGCAAGGGGGGGGGGGCGCGCGCCTCCTCACGTGGCCTGCCTCACCTTTTCCCGTATGGCCCAATAAGGCCCATTACTTCTCCCGGTGAATTCCCGTAACTCCCCGGTACTCCGAAAAATACCCGAATCACTCGGAACCTTTCCGACGTCCGAATATAGCCTTCCAATATATGAATCTTTACCTCTCGACCATTTCGAGACTCCTCATCATGTCCGTGATCTCATCCGGGACTCCGAACAAACTTCGGCCACCAATCACATAAATGATATAATACTAAATCGTCATCGAACCTTAAGTGTGCGGACCCTACGGGTTCGGGAATGATGTAGACATGACCGAGACGCTTCTCCGGTCAATAACCAACAACGGAACCTGGATGCTCATATTGGTTCCTACATATTCCACGAAGATCTTTATCGGTGAACCTCATATGTCAACATACGTTGTTCCCTTTGTCCGGCGGTATGTTACTTGCCCGAGATTCGATCGTCGGTATCCAATACCTAGTTCAATCTCGTTACCGGCAAGTCTCTTTACTCGTTCCGTAATACATCATCTTGCAACTAACTCTTTAGTCACGGTGCTTGCAAGGCTTCTGTGATGCTGTATTACCGAGAGGGCCCAGAGATACCTCTCCGATAGTCGGAGTGACAAATCCCAATCTCGATCCATGCCAACTCAACAAACACTTTCGGAGATACCTGTAGTGCACCTTTATAATTACCCAGTTACGTTGTGACGTTTGATACACCCAAAGTATTCCTACGGTATCCGGGAGTTGCATGATCTCATGGTCAGAGGAACGTGTATTTGACATAGTGAAAGCAATAGCAATAAACTGAATGATCATATGCTATGCTAACGGTTGGGTCAAGTCCATCACATCATTCTCATAATGATGTGATCCCATTATCAAATGACAACTCATGTCCATGGTCAGGAAATCTTGACCATCTTTTGATCAACGATCTAGTCTAGTAGAGGCTTACTAGGGACACAGTATTTGTTTATCTATTCACACATGTATTTAGTTTCCGGTCAATACAATTCTAGCATGAATAATAAACTATTATCATGAACGGGGAAATATGATAATAACTAATTTATTATTGCCTCTAGGGCATATTTCCAACAGATGCCCTTACACAATGAGTAGTACATAAAGTTAGAGCATCCATAGCAATAACCCCTAATAAATAGTTCCTAAAGGCATGGCTTTTTTGCAAAAAGAAGTAAAAATTAAATCAAATTCTAGCAATAATTCCTATGTGGCTGGCCCATTTTATTAAGACATATGGGATCCACTCATTCTATCCTCGCTTCTCACTGTAGTATAGCGTGCTCCGGAGGAGGTGGTGCGATGTGGCAGCGACGTTGTGAGGAATGGCGGCGGAGGATGTTGGGAGTTAGTGAGGTGGCGAGGAACAAGTTGTCGAAGGAGGTCGGTTGTGTGTGTGTGTGTGTGTGTGTGTGTGTGTGTGTTGGGGGTGGGGGTGGAGGGAGGGTTCGACGAAGTGCAGGGACATCACGACGGTGCAACAGAAAAGAAGAAGATGCCATGTTATCAACTGAAAGTAAGAGCTGATGATCACGGTATTCTCCTCATGTTGGCAACTGAAGTATGCATTGCCGCATTCCCACTTGACCCCCGCCCCCGCCAACCGTGGTGGTCGTGGCCGCAACTAGCACCCGCCATCGACTCCTCGCGTCGATGCCACAACTATTAGCTAATAAGTTTATAATTTAACTAGGTTATATGTTCTATCAATGTAAAAGCCGCAACGCCACTGACTTTCTGCTCGAATTATTAGGAATGAATTCGAATTGAAATCAAATGTGTTTTGAATTTTCGATTATGGAGGAAGAAAGTTGTAGTAGTCAGCAAGCAAGATATACGTGTAAGGAAAATATGGAGGCTAATAGCCCTCGGCGGCTCGAGCAGCTCATCGCGTGGCGTCGTGTCCTCGGAGCGGCGTCCTTTCTGCACTCATAGGTGGTGCTGCATCACGTGCTCGCCATCGAGTTGGTGCTCGATCACTTGAAGACGATCGTCGGCAGCAGTCGTCTTCGAGCGCGAGGCCCACTAACAAGTGGAAGGGCGCGCCGCCAAGGCCGAGGCACCCCTCCGCTAGCGGGTCGCTGCTGCAGCCTACAACATATGCCGCAGAAACGACGGTGTCTGGGGCGGCAACGAGGGCGACCTTTGGAATCCGCCTTCAGTTTAGGTAGTTTAAAATGGTTTTATTTGAATTTTATGTAAAATTGGAACCATGTTTGAATGTTCGGACAACCCTATAAATTTTATGTTTACCGTCAAATATCCGGACTCCTAGGGAATGTCCGGTGGACAAGTCCGGACCCATCCACCGATAAATAAAGGAGGTTGGCCTTGCGGTATAACTTTGTACTGAATCAATGACACTTATTTTTTAAATGGATAGAGTATTCAAACAAGTCCACAGTGAAAAATATTCAAGGCTATCCTTAGCCGAGGAGAGACGAGGGGGTACGGCTCTGAGACCAAGTCTCGGTTCACTTTCATTCCCTGTCACTCTCCCACTCACTCTTATCACTCTCTGCCATGCCAAACCAAAAGCAAGCAAGCTCATTTCGCATGTTACTCTGCTCTCCCCTGCTCCGCTCCTTGGCTCCTTCCTTCCTGCTGCTCTCCAAAACCACCACACCCATCGCCCTCCTTCCCCCCGCAATCATCCGCAGCTTCTTCCTCCTCCCACCCTCCATCCCTCTGCCGTTTCTTCCATTGGATGTGAATGGAGGGTCGGAGGATGCTGGAATGTAGGGCCGGGTAAAGGGAGGGAGCAAGAAACGCCAGCAGACAGCAGAAATCTCTCCGCCTTTACTCGCCGGGAGCCTCGGGCGCGATCTGATCCGATCTGATTCGGAGTGATTTCTCGCGCGGAGAATCAGGCCCGGGCGCCTCGTTTTCTAGCCGCCTGCTCCCCCGGAGGTCAGAGCCGAGGGGAGAAAACTAAAGAAATGAAGAGCCTGCAGTGCTTCAAGCAGGCCGGGAATGGCGCCGGGAGGCGGCTGGAGCGGCGGCTGTCGCTGGGGGACTACAAGAAGGCGGTGTCCTGGTCCAAGTACCTGGTGGCGCCGCCGGGCGCCAAGATCCGGGGCGGCGGCGAGGAGCTCTGGAGCGCCGACCTGTCCAAGCTCCAGATCCGGGCGCGCTTCGCCTCCGGCCGCCACAGCCGGGTCTACTCCGGCCGCTACGCCGGCCGCGAGGTCGCCATCAAGATGGTCAGCCAGCCCGAGGAGGACGCCGCGCTCGCCGCCGAGCTCGAGCGCCAGTTCGCATCCGAGGTCGCGCTCCTCCTCCGCCTCCGCCACCACAACATCGTCTCCGTACGCACTACAATCCTTCTTCTTTTTTCTTACTTTCACTTTCACCACTGCAGCGATTGTTTTTACCACGGATTAGCTAGATTAGATAAATCATCATTAGTATCCCTTTTGATATGAATCTGAATTGAATAAATTGGTTGTTGGTGCCCATGCCTGAGGATCTGCTATCCCAACCGATCTTCACATTAAAGGTGGAAACTTTATGCTTTCGTTGGTTGGATCGATCTGGGGAAATAATTGTTCATGCCTCTTTACACTATATATAACCTGAACAAGAGGGAAAGAACATGGCAGACAAGCTTCTCCTCTCCTGTCAATTTTATTGTCTTTTTCTTTTTAAAAAAGTGGTCGTTCCTCGTCGATTTCCATTAAAGAAACCGCCGGCCACAAAGTATCTACTACATTTTCTAAATTGTGAATTTTAGGTAGTAATTAATGTTTGTGATGGTGAAATCCCTTGACATCTGTGAATCTGCTGGAACCGTCGGCCACAAAGTATCTACTACATTTTTAAATTGTGAATTTCAGGTAGTAATTAAACTTTTGCGATGGTGAAATCCCTTGACATTTATGGATCTCCTCCGTGGAACAAATCTTTAGATATGATTGTTTGTTTCCTCCATAGTTGTCCACTGTCTCCATCTTTACTCCCATACAGGCATACTGATTGCTGTCCATTCACAAAGGGCAGCTTTTAGTTGGTAATAGCACTTTGTACTTTTGCCTGAATTATGTTAGTAGAGCCCCTGTTTGTACAGTCTGGACGACCAAGTGCATCAAAGCAACCTTGCAAATATTTTTTGTCTTTGTGTTTCTTCGAGGTAAAACGGAATATTTCGGACAGGAGTGTCGCGGAAGGCTTGACGGGTTCAACGACACCTACAGCACTGTACACGATAAGCCGATAACGTTAGATACTTGGATTTTCTAATTAAAGTGGGTGGTGGACCATGTAGGGCGTGCTTTCAGGTGCAGAGAAAAGCGCATCTTATCGTTTAAGTGTTTAATAACGAGAATCGACCCGGAGAGTGATAGATAGATAGTTCATGTGCAGATAAATATCGTTCCCCTTTTCGCTTTGCTATGTGCGGTCCTGTCTCACTCGGCCCCGCAAGTCACATGGAGAAAAGGTTAGTTGGCTGCATCAAATGGATTAAGCTAGAAAATTCAAACGGTGTTATGGTTGGTAGTACTTCAGTTCAGACTGTTCTCTGTATCTGCTTCTACACACTGCCAACTTCTGAATGTTCTCGATTTCTCATGCTATGCTTCTCTATGAACCAAACTTACATGCTGGGTTGTGAACATATGTCAGTAATAAGGTTGAAACAATTTTGCTTATGCTCCATGTTGTATCTAAAATGATTGGAATACTTAGTTATGTAGGTGTATCAACCCTTCTTGCTAAGTCTCTGTTCAGAATGGAATATAATGATACTCTTCTGATTTTGCAGTTCGTCGCAGCTTGCAAGAAACCACCTGTATTCTGTATCATCACTGAGTACATGGCAGGGGGTTCCCTTAGGAAGTATCTACACCAGCAAGAGCCTCATTCAGTCCCCATGGACCTAGTTCTGAAACTAGCTTTAGACATTGCCCGTGGGATGAGCTACCTGCACTCTCAGGGGATACTTCATAGAGACCTGAAGTCTGAGAACGTGCTTCTCGGGGAAGATATGTCCGTCAAAGTGGCGGATTTCGGGATCTCATGTTTGGAGTCGCAGTGTGGAAGCGGCAAGGGGTTTACGGGGACCTATCGGTGGATGGCTCCTGAAATGATCAAGGAGAAAACCCATACTAGAAAAGTTGATGTGTACAGCTTTGGAATCGTCTTGTGGGAGATTTTAACTGCTTTGGTTCCATTCAGCGAGATGACACCTGAACAGGCCGCTATAGCTGTTGCCCTCAAGGTATGTATTGATCCTTGCACACCACTTCTTTATGTCTGGATGCTAGTTTCTCACTTGTATATTCTAAAGACTAATTTCATTTCGTGGCATACCAGGGTAGAATTTGTTGTCGGTTTTACTTGATAAGTATACGGAACATGTTTGTTAGCTCAGATTTGGTCAATGAAGTATGTTTGGTGCTCAGCTATCAATGTTAATTCATGACTGAATTTCGTGAAAATTCCCCAAATTGTATAGATGTCTCGCAAGCTTGGCAAGTACCATATACACACCTCAGAAGTTTGGGCAAACATCAGTTCATTATGCTTGTCAAGTTCAACATGCTTCAAATGTTCATCCATCTTTTTGTAACCAGCCATTTATTTTTTTTCTGTGCAGAATGCGAGGCCACCGCTGCCTGCTTCGTGCCCTGTGGCCATGAGCCATCTGATATCTCAGTGCTGGGCGACAAACCCGGAGAGAAGGCCTCAGTTTGACGACATCGTGGTGGTCCTCGAGGGCTACAAAGAAGCCCTCGACAACGACCCATCGTTCTTCCTGTCGTATGTACCACCTCCGCCGCACCACCAGCAGCAGCACCAGCAGAGCCTTCTCCGGTGCTTCCCTCGCGTCAAATCTATGCGACGGTCCGCTTCTCTCCAGGCGTGATGTATGCGGGCGGTGCTCCTCCTTCATCCTCGCCATGTATAATATGCACCTTTCTCTGAGTTTCTTCCTCTCTATGCGCCGGCCCTCTATTATTGCGGCATCTAGGCTCGCCTGATTTCGTTTTTATTTTTCTTCTTGATTATGACTGCCATCATTGGTGATGCCGTTCAAGCCGGCCGTGGGTTTCTAGATATGACAAAGCAGTTCTCCCTGCAGATTATCTATCGGCTGCCGTTTACTTGTGACCGACCGAGTGATGGAACCATGAACTAGCTAGCTTTTGTAATTGTAATTATAACTGAGCTCTTCATGAATCGTGTTCCTACTCTTTTATTTGTTTCAGCCAGAGTAATGATTTGGAATTACCATTATCTGAGCCTTGCATTTTGAGGCTGAAAAGCAAGAAAGATTAACATTTTTTAAATCCTTGATTAACATTTTCAAATATTCCTCTGTAAAGAAATATAATAGTGATCTAAACGCTCTTATATTTCTTTACAGAGGGAGTACAAGATTTAACATTTTTTGAATACATAGCAGCATTTTTCTAAATGCTTGATTAACATTTTTCAAATAAAAGATTAACATTTTAATACATAGTCAACATTTTTTCTATACACATTTAACATTTTTCAAATGATTGATTAACATTTTTCAAATACTTGTTTAACATTTTTTCAAATGCTTGATTAACATTTATATATACAGGATCAAATGTTTTTTTTAAATAGAGAGTTTGTATTAATTAGAAGAGGAAACATTGTTTTTACAATCTTGCAAGACCACGCTCAACACGTAGGTTGCACTGTCCTTTGCATAACACCATCACGCAACAATCTACACCCAAACTGGGCAGGACTAGGCTAAACTGTTAACCTTTCAATCTACTTTACAAACTTCTACTTATCTGTTTCCATGCTTGATGACATGAAATTCCTTCACAATCACTCCATTTTCCGATCTGTTCACGCATGAGGGGTCGAGTGCCTTTGCCATGGAGCTGCTGTCCTTCTCAACAATTAAAGGGAGATCAGTACACGACATCGCTTTCCGTAGTCCTTCTACACAAGCAGTAGCTTCCTTTGCATCGCGGGATATAGTCCCAGGCAGATAAATAATTCTTCCATGATGATCTCGAAGCACAGCTCCCCACGCTCCACAGCTACTCTCCTCCAAGAAACTTTCATCAACATTGACCTTTACCCACCCTAGATCAGGTTTTTGCCAATTCTTTTCCTCAGTAATATCCCGTTGTTCCAACCTTGGCAGTTTAACCATTGGGCTTTTCCCTTTACGACCGATCTCTGAATTTCCGCTCGCAATCATGCAGAGGTTTACAAGGTAGTTTTGCAAAAATCTAGCAGAATGGGAATTTTTTGGATTACCTTTTGCGAAGATCGCGTCATTTCTATGATGCCAAACACGCCACAAAAAAAGCATAAATTTTTGTCTTAGGTCTTCGCTCACCTTATCTAGCAGGACAAGAACCCAATCCTTTCCTTTGTAGTTTATTTCGTGTTCAGGGGGAAGGTTCCACACATCCTTCAGTTCATGCCAAAGGGCCCATGCAAACGTACATCGGTAACATGGAAGCCCGATTTGTCGTCCGCACCACAAACATTACAAATCGAGGCATGGGATACGTCGAAATCTATTAGTTTGAACCGCAAGGGATTCAGTTGCTAGTCTCCAAGTAAATATTCGCACTTTTTGGGGCACATTTGTTTCTCAAATAGTATCCCAAATAGTACAGTCCCCTGAAATATTGTGGCTGGATCCAACCATTTCAGATTTCTTTCCATCCATGGCTAACCTGTATGCGCTACGGACAGTAAAAATTCCATTCTTTTCCGGCTGCCAAGCACATCATAGTTTGGGAGTCGAAAGCGTCGACATCTGTGCCCGGGGCTCTCCTCGCCAAAGAGATTTGTGATTTCCTAGTAGCTTTGGAGGCTGCTGACCCTGGATCCGGGAAGACGATCGGTTGTCTCCTGAAGGAGAAGGCCATCAGGGATAAGAAGAGAGGTGGTGCTAGCTCGCGACCCATCATCTTGAAGGAGAAATCAGATAAGTGCAGAAGCAAGAAGAGTGACGCTATAAGAAAGGCGTCCGCAGTTGCTTGATGATGATGATGATGGTTATTTTGTGGGGGCAGTTCTGTGAGGTTGCGTCTCATATGCCGGCAGTTGGTAGGAGCGTGTTGGGGGTGTTTTCATGTTTGCTCTCGTGGTTTTGTGGCCTCATGATTTGGGAGTAGTCCACTTGCATCATGGGGTTGTGGTTTGGTTGCCTTCCATGGTCAAGTTGTAACGGTTTTCACCCGGTTTTCCGCAATTAACTGGGCAACTCTCTTCTCCTTAATTAATGAATGAGGCAAAGCTTTTGCCTCCGTTTCAAAAAAAAAATATACGCCTGATGTTGTCCTCCTTCCAAGAATGAGATTCTTGGTCAATGAGATCCGCAACCCACCGGATTCGGGAGTTTGTTGGGTTATCATTAGTTTTCATATTTCCCCTCGATATCCAATTGTCTATCCAGATGCGAACACTTTTTTCATTGCAGATGTGCCACACACATCCTTTCTTAAGGAGTTTCAAACCGTGCATGATGCCCTGCCAACCCGGCGATGCATTATGAATAAACGCCGTGTCAAGCAGATCTGCCCTATGATAATATTCCCCCTTAAGTAGTCTCGTGCACAACCTATCCGGATATGCAATAAGGGACAGGCTTGCCTAGCAAGGAGAGCCTGGTTAAAAACTTTAAGGTCCTTGAAACCCATACCTCCCTGGTTTTTGTGTTGTGTGAGTTTCTCCCAACTCAGCCAGTGAATATGCTGGCGATCATTATCATCTCCCCACCAGAAGTCTCTGGTCATGTGCATGAGCTCCTCACAAAGGGTTGCTGAAAACTTAAAAACACTCATTGCAAAGCCTGAGCCACAGATTTAATTAGCATTTTCCGTCCAATCATTCATTCTTTTCCTTGCTTTATCCTTGGTTGACTTGAATTTACCATTAACCAAGCGCCCTTCTGGAACTGGTAGGCCCAAATACTTTTCTTCAAAGCTCACTGTCATCACATTCAAAATATTTATTACTTCCTGACCATCCTCTTGTAAGCATTTGTTTCCAAGGAGTAGAGAGCATTTAGATGGGTTGATCATCCGGCCCGTGGCTCTCTCATAACTGTTCAGAATGTGCTTCACCTTGCTGGCTTGATCATTATTTGCTATAAAAAATATAGGCTATCATCTTCAAATAGCAGGTGTGAGATACCGGGGCTATGACGATAGATTTTTAGCTCCTGTAGCTCACCCGCTTCTACATGGTCAACATTTTTTTATACACATTTATCATTTTTCAAATGCTTGGTTAACATTTTTCAAATACTTGTTCAATATGTTTTAAATGCTTGATTAACATTTTTTAAATACATGATCAAATTTTTTCATACACATTTTTTTGTATAGATTTTTCATATACGTGATAACATGTTCTCTATACGCATTTAACATTTTTTAAATGCTTGGTCGACATTTTTCAAATATTTTCTGTAGAGTATTTCTTTAATATATATATTTAGAATATTTTAAACTATAAGCAAAAATAAAAAAACAAAGCAAAAAAGGAAAATAGAAAACATTAGAAAACAGAAAGAAAAACGAGCCTGTGGCATCCCGCACGTCTGGGCGGGCCCATCTTGCTCTCCCCATCAGCGAGGGTTCCTTAGGTGTCGCTAGAAGCAAGACATAAGGCCGCCCGCTCTGAGGAGATGCAGCGTGCACCCTTCGCTCCGCCAACGCACCCTTTTGGTCAGGCCCATGTGCGGGCGCCCAATTTTATTTTAAATTCCGTTCTTTCTTTTTCTTTTTTTTACCATTTTTGTTTTCTTTCTACTTTAAATAATTTACGATTCCAAAAAAGTTCCGAATTTTTTTATAAAATGAGAATTTTTTAAAAATGGTCAAGAAATCAGAAAATATACGTGGATATAAAAAATGTTCAAATATTCAAAAAAATGTTCAGGATTTTGAACAATGCCCGTAAATTCCGAAAATGTTCATCAATTTGAATAAATATCGCGAATGAAAATAATGTTCCTTGAAAAACACAAAAAATGTCGAAGAACAACAGAAAAATGTTCGCATATTTCAAAAATTGTTCCCAAATTGCTAAACAACTTCATCTATTCAAACATGTTTGCTGATTCAAAAAATATTCATGAATTCGGAAAATGTTCAAGCATTTCACAAAAATGTTCAGAAATTTAAAAAAATGTCAAAAAATTTCAAAAAATGTTCAGAGATTCAAAAAATGTCAAAGAGTTTGAAAAACTGTTCTTAAACTCAAAAAATAGCCGGGAATTGGTAAAAACATTCGTGAATTCAAAAAAATGTTCACAATTTGAGAAACTGTTTGTTAATTTGTAAAAAAATGTTCATGAATTTGAAAAATATTTCATAATATATAAAAAAAGACGTTCATGAATTTGAAAAATGCTCACAATTTCAGAGGAATGTTCACAAATTTGAAAGATGTTCGCGAAAAAGAATGAGAGAAAATAACAAAATTAAAAATAAATAAAAAATAAAAATAAAAATAGAAAAATGAAAAAGAAAATAACGTAAAAGAAAATTAAAAAGAAAGAAAGAAAAAACCGGAAGAAAATACAAAAAATGAGAAACCGGTTCAGGGAAGGTTGTAGACCTAAAATGGGCCGGCCCAAACGCTGATCGAGCGTGTTGGAGGGGTGTACGATGGG
Source organism: Elymus sibiricus (assembly GCA_039707655.1). NCBI lineage: Eukaryota > Viridiplantae > Streptophyta > Magnoliopsida > Poales > Poaceae > Elymus > Elymus sibiricus. The sequence goes on along the minus strand of CM077668.1, from coordinate 14,803,097 downwards.
TCGCTCGCTGGCGACCTACACGCCAAATAGGAGATGCCCACGAGAAGCTAGCTTGTCTGGCTCTCTTTTTTCTTGTTTATAATCCAACCATATGAAGTACTGCAGAGTTGTGCATATTGTCAAGAATGCTAGGATCTGTGAGACAGTCAATGGAAGGCAAATACATGTAAACAACTTTATTTGATAGGAAGTTTTCTTGTGCAGGTTTTCATCATCACTAAAATAGATAATGTTGTCAGATGGATGCAACCCTTTGCTTTCATCATTACTGTTATCATTTGATTCCTAAAAAAATGGTTGTGTATTCACATGTGACAACAAATGATGAAAACTAAATCGTACACAAGCATTGCGCGTTAAATGACTACACCTCTTGTATCCCCAGAGAGAGGATCCGTGTTACCGTTCTAAACCTTTCTATCACTGGTGTTCAGAATAACACATCACGGTCTCCCTGCTCTTAGCCTCTCAGTGGCTCGTTCTCCATGATCCTGGGTACCTGCAGGGATGAAGAACGCGAACGAGACAAGCGACAACTACGAAGAAATTTTACGTTACACATACATGACGTTAATTCAAAGTAATTCCATCGATCCCTCCAACAAATACATCGGGTTGTAGGGCTATGCCTCAACCCATGACCTTACCAAACTACTTACACATGGAGATCTGATCACACGAAGAAATCATTGAAGAACACATCATGAAGATTGATTGATTGATAATATGTCTTACAATGGATGCCGGATGTGATATCCGATTACAAAGTAGGGCTAGTTGGCTGAGTACTACAGTGGTGGTGATGGTGGCGGCTATGGAGATGTAGATGAGAAATAACGACGGCTAGGGTTGTTGTGGATGACGAAGATGGAGGTTTCGGCGATGATCTGTGTTGTTTCTGGTGTTGGCCCCTCCACGGTATTTGTAGTGGTGGATCAGAGGGCGCCTCTGGCAGGCCATACGACCGCGCATATGAGCGTGCGCAGTCGTATGGAACACCGTCTTTTCCTCTAGCTCAGCATGTCGCCTCCCACTTGATCTCCTCTTTACTCCTTTTCATGTATTGACTTGACTTTGTCCATAAATAGCCCATTTCTTGTGGAAACAAAATAAAGATCGAATAATAGGAATCCTTTGCATTCATTAGTCATTAGTGGCAATATCGGAGCGAATATCTCGGTTTTTATGAAATATCTCGGTTTAAACTCAAGTTTGATGAGCGTAAAATTAACACTCATCAGGCGTCGCCCACTTCGTTGAACAGCCACCCCACCTACCAACCCTGATCCCATCTACCGCGAGATCGACTCCCATATTGCTCTCTGGATATATGCCACTCTCGTCGACCCAATCATTGATCATGTCATAGGTGCCACCACCTCCTTTGCTCTCTGGAAGAAGATCAAGGATGTCTTCCTCACTAATCTGGCTTCTAGGTATATGATTCTTAACCGCAAGTACATGAACCTCAAGCAGGGTGATCTCCTAGCCGCCGAGTATGCCTGGCGCATGAAGCTCCTCACCGACGGTCTCGCTGACATTGATCACCCCATGACCGAGGCAGATCTCACCATGCCATTCTTGCACGGTCTCGACAAGCGCCTTGAGATTATCCGCCCTTTGACACCGTGCTCTCTCGCGTGAATCTCGCAGAGGAGACCATGGAGCAATGATCTGCTGACGAGAGTGCTTTGGCGTTCGCTCTCACCGACGGACACAACTCCAGCGACACCAGCTCCGGCCATGGTGGCCGCCAGGGTGACCGTGCGGACCGATCCGCTGATCGTGGATCCGATTGCAGCCAAGGCGTCCCTCACCAACATCACCACCAACCTGGACCATCGTTTATGCAAACCTTTTTTTGAACGGTCACGGTGGGGGGGGGGGAGCTTCCCCACATGAATATATTGCCTGATAGGATCAGGTACAAGAGAGATTATAGTAGTACATGAATCAGCCATTAGAGGGGATTTTGGAAGAAAGAAAAGCTAGCCACTATGTGACGCCCCTGCTCGACTGTGCACTAATCATACACGCAAATGCACACGATCGAGATCAGAGACTCACGGGAAGATATCACAACACAACTCTAAACACAAATAAAAGTCATACAAGCTTTATATTACAAGCCAGGGGCCTCGAGGGCTCGAATACATAAGCTCGAGTCATACAAGCATCAGCGGAAGCAACAGTATCTGAGTACAGACACAAAGTTAAACAAGTTTGCCTTAAGAAGGCTAGCATAACAACGATACTGATCAAAAAGGCGCAGGCCTCCTGCCTGGGAGCCTCCGAAACTACTCCTGGTCGTCAGTCTCCACGTAGTAGTAGGCTCCACCGGAAGTGTAGTAACAGTCGTCGGCAGGAACAACTGACTCCTGGGATCCATCATCTGGTCGCAGCAATCGGGTATGGGGAAAAGAGGTAGCAAAGCAACCGTGAGTACTCATCCAAAGTACTCGCAAGACTGACATCAGAACTATACTAATTATGCATTGGTATCAAAGGAAAGGGCTGTATCTGTGGACTATACTGCAGAAATGCCAGATCAGAGGGAGAAAACCTAGCCTATCGAAGACTAGCGTCTTCAGCGTCTTGCAGCATTAGAAGAGTGCAGATTAGTAGTATATAATAAAGCAACAAACATGTATTAGCAAAGCCTAGAGATCCTTCCTCGACTCCCTGCGAAAAAGCAATCCCGGAGCTTACAATTAATCAACATGAATCTAGTTCAAGTTGTAGTAGATCGGGATACAACACTGAGCGTCCTGTTACCGTGGACACGGCTATTCGAATAGATAACTTCCCTACAGGGGTGCACTACTGTTACCCAACACGCTCGATTAACTCTGGCCGGACACACTTTTCTGGGTCTTGCCCGGCCTCGGCTGATCGACACGACATAGTCCTACCTAGAGCTCAGCAGAGAGGTCCCCGCCGGTCTACATCCTAAGCGCTCTGGGGTCTTGGGCCATCGCCCTGTGCACTCCGAGTCGTTGTGCGCAAGGTGGATCCAGGCACCACCTCTGGGGCGCCGATCCGACCCGGCCACAATGCTGAACTGGACGTCTGATAGAGCTTTCGGCTGATACATACGGCGCCGAGGGCCCCATAAACCATTATCCCGCGTGGTGGTAGTGCGTATAGGCCAGTGGCCAACTCAGATCAAATACCCAAATCCGTTAGTGCATTGGGAGCTCGCGGTGACAATCAGTGCTCCTGTCGTCCCGTCTCGAGGAAGTGCAACAAGGGCCAGGCCCATCCCTCTCTAGGGCGGTCTCTGTCTGCCCGGCCGCGCCTCGTAATTATCTCGCGAGTACCCTCACGATCAACCCGACTTCACACCTCTCGCGGGTACCCCTCGGGGTCGACCCGACTTTAACCAGGGGGCTGAGGTAAATTCAAGGTATCCGTGTGTCTGAAACATCAAAGGGAAATCCGAGTAATCACCCTCGATGGATTCCTACTCGATGTAATCCGTTAAGGAGAACCAGGAGGAATCACCCTCGATGGTCCCCGCTTAAGGGGTTGCACGACAGAGTCATCATCGGGAAGGGGATAGCTAGGAATCACCCTCTGCAATCACCACCGATGTGCTATACTACAGAGATATCATCAGGAGTGCAGTACGAGGTATCACCCTCGGCACTCGATAGTAGCCCTGCAGAGCCGTACAACTAAGGGGGTGTGCGGTGCTGTGACGGTCTCTACACATCGATCACAATGATCGAGGTACTGGTAACAAAGCGGGGCAATAGGGACAAGGGTGAGGGGTCACTGATGGATCACTAACCAACCTATTCTAAGCAGTTTAGGATGACAGGTAAAGTAACAACAGCAGGTTACAAAAACAGGCTATGCATCAGAATAGGAGCAAGCAATTACAGTAGCAAAATCTAATGCAAGCATGAGGGAGAAGGAATAGGCGATATAGGAATGATCAAGGAGGTTTTGCTTGCCTGGAAGCTCTGCTGAAAAGGTCTGGTCGTCAGGGGCGTAGTCATACTCGGCAGCAGCGTCGGTCTCGGGGTCTACCGGAGAGAAGAGGGGGAAGAAACAATAAATAAAAAGCAGACAAATGCAACACAGATGGATGGCATGGCAGCACGTTATTCGAGGGGTGCCCTAATGCAGTACTACGCAAATTAGTCGGACCGGGAAACATCTGGAGGTGTTTTACCAGCTCCGGGCAATTATCGGACAGATGAATCAGAGGGAAAAGTTCCATGTTCATCATGTTAGAGAGGTGTGGCAGGTATGTGGGTGGCATATTCGGATTCTTCATATTTTTCTGATCGTTTTTCATATAAAAATTATTTTCATCCGAGTTACGGTTTATTTTATATGATTTTTCAAAGTTTTAAACGATTTCTGGAATATAATTTAATTTGAATTATTTAAATACTAAATTGCTATGGGCACACAGAAGTGTACCCAGAGATGTGCTACTGAGACTGACTGTGGGTCCTAGTTGACCAGGTCAACTGCACAGTCAGCAGCTGACTGGGCCGTTGACTGGTCAAAGGGGCCCATGGGGGTCCCACATGTCATAGACTGGGCGATGCCCAGTCAGCACGTTGACTAGTCAACTGGGTCCAGTGGGACCCAGTTGACAGTGACGGTTTAATTTAAACATGTTTTATTTAATCTAACCAGATAATTAGTGAGGTGGGGCCCTGTAGTCAGTGACCCAGTTTAGTTAATAGGTTAGTTAAATTAACCCTAATGCTACAGTAACCGCGGCCCACGTGTCAGTGGCTAGGTCAGAGGAGGAGCGCGAGCTCACAGCGAGGGCGACGACGAGGTCAGACGGCACGGGGAGGCCCGGACGACGCAGATCGAAGCGGTGGCGTCGCGGTGGCCGTGGCGGAAGGAGAAGGCGCGGGCGGCGTCGATGCGGTTCCTCAGCGTCGATCCAGCGGCGAGGAGGAAGTAGCGGTCGTCCGCGGACCTCCTGGACATGGCGAGGCGGCGTGAGGTGGCCGGTGGCCGCGACGGGGACGATGGCGCGGTGGCGTGCGTTCGGGCGCCGCCGAAATGAGAGGAAGAGAGGAGCGAGGGGGAAGAGTGGGGGTGGCCTAGGGTTCCAGGGGGTGCGCAGGAGGCCATGCAGGCGTCCACGGCTGTAGCCGCGCGCTGTCGAGCGCGCGCGAGGGGAGCCAGTGCGCGCGCGGGCGTGGACGTGCCGACAGCGCGACGAAGACGACGACTGTGGCCTAGGTGGGCTGGGCCGGCACTGTTGCAACTAAGCCCAGTGCCACAGTAACTCTTTGCTTTTTCCCTTTTTCATTTTTCTGTTTCTTATTTTAGCTACTGTTTTCTATTTTATTTTTGATCAAAATGAATTTAGTTAAATGCGCAATTTATCACCTAAATACTAGACAATGTTTTGAGCTAGCACAGCAAGTTTCAATTTATTTTGAATAGTATAAATATTTCTTTATCTTTAAATGGTTAATTTAATTGCTGCTGGCTCTGTTTTAATTAGGTTAGGGCCATTTAAATAATTCAATTAATGCTGATTTTATTTTTATAATTGCTTTGGGCATTTTTGCAATATTATGAACATTTTTGTTTTGCTGTTTGGATAACTTTTAATTTAGACTTTATTTTAAATTTGAATTTGAAGTTGGATTATTCTCTAAATGCAATTTATTTAGGATGATCATGATGACATGGCAATTAAATTAGCTTAATGACAGGGTTAAGATCTGGAGATGTTACACACTACCTACCATAGTCCCTAAGCTCAATGCTTTTAAAGCGAAAAATCCAAAGAGAGAAATCAGCAACAATACTTCTTAAAGTGATGCGAGAGAGATGGTGCTCATCACTAAAGACAGAAGCATTTCTTGAGTCCCAAATTTTCCAGAGGATAGCCAGAACAACAGTAGGCCAAATATTGGGATTTAGCCCAGTCGGAGATAGTATTTCATGGATGGCTTCGAGTGAAGAGGGAGGAGTGAAACCTAGTAGCAACCAGACCTGTGTTGCATATGAGCAGCAACACACCAGATGTAGCGCATCTTCACAAGGGTCTTGGCACCTGGGACAGATTGTCGAGTCGGAGATGTGCTTATGTTGCATGTTTGCCTTGGTCCCGAAACGGCAACCAACCAAAGATCTTCACCTTGATGCATGGTAGCCATTGAAGACCAAATGAAATTGTAGTGCAAATCAAAGTGATCTTCAACATATATTGTACTAGATTAGTGGATTGTAGGGTTGGTAATCAGCTTTTTAACATCTATTGGTGATACTGTGAGTCTCAATAGTGTTATATATTGTACGAATAGGGCCGACTACTAATTCATGAAGAGTTGCCAAGGCATGATTTGTGGACTTGTAGTTGTTCCTCCTTGACAATACTTAATTACATAAGTTTGCACCCCTTATTTCTTACTCAGTGCTTCTATTTGTAGCAAACCAATATGTACAGCATGACACTAAATGGTGATTTTGACTCGGGTAAGGCTTAAGGAACTATCATGAGCTGTCATCTTCATATCTTGTGACTTATACTTGTTCACTCTTGGGTTATGTTTCAACAGGGAAGGCAATCGTTCATGCCATTACCCGCAGAACCTACATTGGGATCATTTTCCACGATCTCATCTTGAGGTACAAGCCAATGCATCATCCTTTACATAGCAAAAATAGGACAGTGGTGTGATAATTACAGTTGAACTAAATGTTGTGCACTTGCAGTAGTGGGTGATGCAGCTTTGGTATGGGTATGGGTTCCAGCCGCAGATGGCAAGTGACAGATCGGACCCTGGCCCTCGGGAGAGCTACTACGGTTCTCCCCCGTACTACTCCAGGGGCAACAATGTCGTCAATGCTCCAACACGAGCACTGACACCAGTTGCAGAGGCGAGCCCATTCCAGCGCCAATTGGTTCCCCCACAGCCACCGGGCGTCGTCCTGCCAGAGGCTGCCGCCGCCATTCGACAGCCAAGGTCCCTTCAAGGCAAGAGCCATAGCCAGCATCAGGTTCTGCTAATGCTTCGAGACCGCCAGACTCTGCCGTGAATGAGCAGGAGGACGATGGGTCATCCTGCATTACTCGTGACAAGTAGCCTAGTAATGGCAGTGCCACGAGCACCATGACCGGTGCAGCCAACGTCGAGAATGGTTAAGGGGCGGGAGCCCCTTGATTTTGGAGTGCCACTGTTTTTTAGCAGCAATTCATATGATTTTCTGGGAAAGTGCCATGGTTGTGTGTGGTTCCCATACGTATGCTTTGTGAATTAGGTATTGGAAACTGTATATGTTTGTTGTATCAGCAGCATGTGTATATGTAAAAATGGATTAGCTAGTTATTTGGTTGCTACACTTGACGATACTATGTAGATGAAATTCTTTCTATTTTGTACTTGTATCTCATACTCTGAATACTGACAAGATCATAATAACGCAGTTGTTTGTGAATGGAATGTTTAGAGTGGCAGAATAAGCATAGTTATATGTGTCTTGTTTTTTATGTGGATTATGAAAGACAGCATACCGAGAACATGTTGAAAGAGTGAAGACTTGAGTTAGAGGAGCTGAAATAGAAATGCAGATATTCCAGTTTTGTATGCTCTTCGGTACCTCACGCCTGTTCAAACCACGGAGTGAAGTAGAAACTGCTCAGCGTAGTCAACTTTTCATGCATTACCTTGAGCTTCCAAGGCGAGGGAACTGATTGGTAAGCCAATTTTCTAACGTTAGGTCAAGGTTTCAACGTGACCTGGTTGTTGTGTACAACTTATGTAGATAGACGACATACCTATCGTGGCTCATGGACATTGGCCTCATGAAAACAATTACACGCTCCAGCTTTCACTGCATTAATAATACTCTCCCCTTATATATATCCTGCTCCAACTTCATGAGAGTAGATATCATGTTACATCGTTTCACTTTGTTTTTACTTGTTGGATCACATCGTCTTCTAAAACAAACTTGTTGGGTAGCACCTAGTTAGTTTAGCACATCATGTAGGGGAATCACATACGGAAAAGGAAAAAAGGGTTTGCAAGAGAACAAAAGGGTTGAAAAAACATGTGGGAATAGGAGGCTCCAGGAGCATGGGTAGAGCGGTGGTTGTTCTTTTTGCTTATTGAAGTAAAGCTAGAAGTTGCGGCTTCACCTCGGAGAGAGACATATTTCGAAACTACTTCGGTCTCTAGAAGTGATGGACCTGTCTTGGGTCCGGGTTTTTTGCAAGAAGGATACTTGCTCCTGTCTTGTTTCCAATGTGGATTTCTGAAATCATGGTCTGAAGCAGTAAATCTGAAACCGAGAGAGGAATTCCACTCAATATTTTTACTCATTATAGTCTTCTTGCTCTAGTGAACTGCCATTCGGACCACAGGGATATGCTGTACCAGAGGCTAATCCACGTTATAGTTGTGGGGTTAGCTGACCCCAAAACTTTTTAGGAAATCTTTGATATACGTGTGATCTAGAAGCCATGTAAAGCATGTGATAATCATATCTCCGACCCACAATTTTATCATCCTGCTGCTGCCACTATGCTGTGCTGCCCCTATTGAATATCTCCATGATAATCTTTACTTAGAAAGAACATAAGGTTTCATGTTTCACTTTCTTCGCACCACCCCTTCGTCCAACCTCCCACCGTTCATCGACTTTTTGGTAACTAAATAAATAGGAATACATTTCCTATTCATAGATAAATAGTATCAATCAGTCCCTTATCTTTGGAAACCCAATAAAGCAGATCAATTGCAGGCACATACCTATTTTGCCAGTTTAATAAATAATAATAAAAATTACTCTTTATATAATCAAAAAGTAATTTTATTTATTTATTTATTTTGCATCAAGATTTGTCTAGTATGATCGTCCTATTGTGTTAATAAATATTTGCCCCCTTGGCAATGCATGGGCACATACCTAGTAAAGCAATAAAAGTTTCCAAAGAATAAGTGCCACACGTGTGGCACAAAGCCCTCCGGCCCTAACATTTTTTTACAAATAAAGTTACCATCCTAAAAGAAAAAAAAACCCCAAAAAAACTGAAACTTGCCATCCGAAAAGGAAGTTGCCATCCTCGCGTCACTAAATTTGCCATATAAAACGTTTGGAGTTGCCATGTGTTCGTGGCACACGTGTGACACTTATCAAGGTCCTAAAAGTTTAGAATTGAGGCTCCAATTTGGGTCGTTGGTCACCCATTGCCACCCTAAATTGCACCCTTAGGTGCTAAAGTAAGTAGGTGTGGGCAAGGATGGTTGTGATAACACATATAGATAAATCAAATTTTATGTGGCTAGACTTTTATGTTCAAAATTTTAAATACACGTTCTAAAATTTTCATGTACTCCAGGAACATTTTTTTACACGTTTAACATTTTTGAAATAGATGATTAATATGTTTTCCAATATTTGTGTTTGATGACTATTTTTTTCATACACATTGCACATTTCCGGTATATATGAGGAACATTGATTGGTTGATTTTAGGGGAAAATACGAAAATTCTTTAAAATGCAAACTTTGAGTGATACAATCCACCGGATCCCAGGCATGCACGTAGCTAGTTTTGTACGGATCCCAAGTCACGCGGACACATGAACTTGGCCAGCTCGTCAATGAAGGCGCCGGCGTGCTCCTCCTTGACAAAGCGCGACAGGACGTTGGCCCCGTCCCTGTCCCTGCACGGCAGGCACGCCACGCACATCGGAAGCGACTCCGGCCCGACGTGGCACATCACCCGCGCCGGCGTCCCGCAGCCGAGGTCCATCGCCTCGAAGCCGAGGTTCCGCCAGCTCGTCACGAACAGCGCGTTGTACCCGATCAGGGTGTCCACGACGCATGGCAGTTGCGCGCCATGTTCTCCTTCTTCTCTGGCGAAGGTGGCCGGTATCTTCTCCTTGCTGCTCCTGATCAGCTTAACCATGTCTTTAATGTCCCCTTCTGCCACCTCACGGATCGTCGGAGGCGGCGCGATCACCTGGTTCGTGACGCAGTTGCTGTAGTAGCCCTCCGCGGCGCCGACTGGCCTTCGCGCGTCGGCCGCAAAGACAAGCTGCGCCGGGGCGCCCGGGTCTCCGTCGGGCATGATAGCGCGGCTGCGGCACTGCCACACGACGGCAGTGACCGCCTCGAATACGGTGCACGGCACGCCTAGCTCGTCGCCGAGCTCGGCCTTGATGCGGTCGATGGTACTCATCGGCACAGTGATGTCGAAGTAGGCATAGTCCTTGGGCTTCAGCTGGCTAACCATGATCTTCTCTACAGCGGCGGCCAGCGGCAGGAGGTCCGGGAGGAGCTGGTCGGCGCAGGTGACCGGGGGGATGGACGGCTGAGCCAGCCCGCGCGCGAGCTCGCCCACGGCCCGTAGGAGCAGTGCGATCCCCGTGCCGTCGGCGACAACGTGGTTCCACGTGACCCCAACGACGAACGCGCCGCAGGAGAACTCGGTCACCTGCATGAGCAGCAAGGGGTCGGTCACGCGGCAGCTGGCCTCCGGGTATTCCACGGCGAGGTCTCTTAGCAGCGCCGAGAACGGCGGGTCGAAGAGCTTGACGTCCTCTAAGGCGCAATCGGCCGTCGCAGCCACGAACTCCGCGCCCTCGCCGGTGCATGCGATATAGAGGTCGCCATCATCGTCTCCCATGACGACGTGACCGGCGAAGAGGCGGAAGTGGTCCAGAGCGCGAGACAGCACCGTCTTGATGGTCCCGACGGGCTCATGGATGGCCCGATCGAAGACATGGAACGACGAGAAGGCGGAGAAGGCGAGAGGCTTGTCGAAGGAGGAGACTTTGATGTGGTCGGCCGTTGTCGGCGTCGACTGCTCCGTCGACGGGCGGACCAGCAACGGCCAGGACTTGGTCACGATTACGCTCATTTCCAAGAGTAATCTCACGTTCTCAACTAAGTGGTATCGCCCTTTTTGGCTGGCTTATATGCAAGGCCTTGTGTCCTTTTTTTTAGAGAAATTTCCAATCCATTCATCAATCATGGCAATACAGAGAATACTAGAGGTAACAAAAATTACAACCAGGTCTATATGAACCACCTAACGGCGACTACAGGCACTGGAGCGAGCCGAAGGCGTGCCGCCGTCAACGCTCCTCCCTCACCAGAGCCGGCAAACCTTGTTGTAGTAGACAGTCGCGAAGTCATTGTGCTAAGGCCTCAAAGGACCAGCGCAACATAGCAGCAACCATCGCCGATCAAGAAAGTTGTAGATCGGAAAGATCAAATTCATAACCACACGAACGAAGACGAACAAAAACTGGATCCAAATATATCCATGGAAGACCAGCACCGACCGAATCTCGCGAGATCCGACGGAGACACACCTCGACACGTCTTCCGACATGCTATTCGCACCATCGGGACGGGGATCGGACGTGGGAGACATTATTCCTATTGAGCGACATCGCCACCGCCACACAACCCCAACCAAGACGTTGAACCAAACAAAAACGAGAACGGGTCCCTATCGCCGGTGGGGGGCCGAGATCCTCCGCACCTCCACGGCGCAAAGGCCGTTGGAGGTGGGGCGGATCGGCGGCGGCGCCAGCGGAAGGAGGAAAGAGATTTTTCTTGAGGAGGAGGAAAGACAACCACGTATTGCTGGAGAGACTATGCAAGGCCTTATGTCTACTTAACTTGTTGGCACTATCTTCAATATATGTAAAAGCTGATGACTTGTTATTTGGGGCTCTCCGGTTATACACGATGTGTCCGGTTCTCGACGATTCGTTGTCAAGAAAACAATTTTTGTTTAAGTGATATAGGGTTGGGTTTTCACTACCTTAAGCTCAGCTCCGGGGTTTCCAGGTGTGACTATCGCTCAAATCAACTGAGAAGTAAGGAATATTCGTGGGACAATTAATGACCAAACGGTTTTGCGGACCAAACAGTTTTCCTAAAAGTGAAACAAGCATAGAAACATAAAATATTCAAAGTAAAAATGAATTAAGGACACTGATATTACCCTAAAGGAAGAAACATAATGGAATAAATAAAATAAAAGAATAATTAAAAAATTCACTGTTTGGGAATATGCAAGAACGTGCAATTTTCAACGATCATATGATTTGCAATTTCAGTATGACCCGTCATATGGGACATGGTTCAATCCATAAATTCACCAGATTTTGGTTAGGTGTGGATCTGGCATCCCTTTCACACTCATTAGACCAACAGGGCACTGACATGACATCCTACCTCATCTGATTTGGGGCCTGATTGGATTGAAGTGAAATCTTACCATACCAACACGATGGCAAGGAAAAACATAATTTAGGATAGTAAATTTTGGTAAGACAAACAAGAAGGCATTTGGTTCAATACCTAGGACAAAACGATCTTGTCATGCCAACATTGTAGGCATTGCAGAAAGGTTGGCACCAAGCAAGTGGAGTGCCAAAGTTGGTTTTACATACGAGAAATCTACCTCCTTAACATCACGAAATCTTATATCTGAGATGCCTACTTGGCGTCCGATGAATCTATAGGTAACTCAATTGCCATAACATAGTCTTCTAGCAAGGGTTCAGGGAGTGTGAAGCTGCCGAATATGCCCACATTGGCGAAGTAACGACTTTCTTATAGATTTGAATGATCAAGCGATCTTTTTTTTTAGGATGCATTTCCTTTACTGCAGGCATGATTGGTGACGAAATATGCTATCTTCTACTTATTTCATCTGTGTCTAAACTTCTAATTACACATCGCAGGCGGGAATTTCCCACATTCATTATTATATTAACATAATACTTGCGGACACTCTAGAAATTCCCTTGTCAACTATTATTGCCATAATATTGCGGACACTCCAGAAATTGCCACGTTAACTATAGAAAAGACAAATGACATTTTTTCCATCTAAAAACTTATGCTGACAGTATTTACACAATTTTACAAATTTGTCAATTTTTGTCTCCTAGATTTTTATTTGTGACAGTACTTGTATCTCTGCAAATGTAAACTTAGGCACCAAAATGTGACATAAGTAGCACCAAAATGCGCCGGGGGGGGGGGGGGGGGGGGTATGTTAGTTAAGTTTCCTAAACGTTTTAAATTTTTAAATGAAGTAACAAGTGTATAAATAATGTTTTTAAAATTTCCAAAAACTGTTATGTAGTCTAGAAAATTTCAATTTATGATACTGATATTGGGTTTATGACCACAGTATCAGTATACATAGATTCTAGCAATGTGAATTTTATTTGCAGTATTTTTCATTGAATAAGTTTCCTACACGTTTCCACATATTATTATCAAATAAATGCAAAAGGAAACATTGTACCACATGTAGAGTGTATAGTATTCAATTTTTTTTTGAGAAATCGTAGAAGTCATTTTATATTTTATTGAAGCCACATATATTGTGATTTCCTAAAAGGTAAGCCCTATTCCCTATTCTTACAACGGTATGGATAGACTGGATTATTTTCCCCTCCACCTTGGCTCAATCGGCCGCTCAATCCCTTGGTCCAGCTCGCCCTACGCATGCATATACTATATTTCAATTTTGGTGAGGAGGGGGTACTCGCTAATCTATTATAATAGAGAGGTGGTTGTGTTGATTACCATGCAAATCGAGCTCCCTTTCTTCCTTCGTTGAACCCATTCCTGCAAGAATCATTGGCAGCTAGCTTGCAAGAATCATGGGCAACTCGGACGCCAACCCCATCACCACATGTTTCAATGAAGAAAGCAGTGTGGCAACAAGTATTGTTAATGTCGAAAAACTGTTATTATTTAGTCTAGAAAAGTTAAATTAATGGTCTTGATATTGAGTTTGTGATAGACCACAGGAGAATGCTACATGGATTCTCGGAGCGCGATGTTTCATTTGCAGTATTTTTCATTGAATAAATTTCCTAAACGTTTCCACATATAGTAAACTATCCAATAAATGCAAAAGGCAATCTTGTACCACATGTAGAATGTATAGTATTCAAAACTAGCCCAAAATACTTTTACAAAATCATAGAAGCCATTTTATATTTTTGTTAAGCTACATATATTGTGATTTCCTAAAAGGAAAACCCTGTTCCCTATTCTTACAACTCCATATATAGACTAAATTACTTTCCCCTCCACCTTGGCTCAATCCCTTGATCCAGCTCGCCCTACCCATGCATCTACTATATTTTAATTTTGGCGAGGAGAGTAGGGGGGTACTGTCTAATCTTGTTATACTCCCTCCGTTCCAAAATATAGTGCGTCCTCGGTTCCCGTGCTTCAACTTTGACCATAAATTTAACCAACGAGACCGATTGCGGCGGGAGCAAAAATTATACCAATGAATTCGTATTCGAAAGAAGTTTTCAATTATATAATTTTTGCTCCCGCCGCAGTCGGTCTCGTTGGTTAAATTTATGGTCAAAGTTGAATCTCGGGAAGCGCGGGCGCACTATATTTTGGAACGGAGGGAGTAATAGAGAGGTGTTGGTGTTGATTACCAAGCAAACCGAGCTTGTAACACAGCTATCTCCTTTCTTCCTTAGTCGAACCCATTCCTGCAAGAATGATTGTACAATAAATTAAAACCAAGAAATGCAATAGGCAACATTGTACTACATGTACCATGTATAGTTTCGAACCAACCCAAAATGTTTTTATAAAATCATAGAAGTCATTTTCTATTTATTTTTTCGAACTGCATATATACACACACACATATATTGTAATTTCTTAAACGAAAACCCCATTCCCTGTTCTTACAAGTTACAACTGGCTAGTCTCCTCTTGGCCCATTTTCCCCGTCACCTTGGCTCAATCTCACCCATGCATATACTATATTTTAATTTTGGCGAGGAGGCGGTAGTCTCTAATCTATTATAATAGAGAGGTGTTGGTGTAGATATTCAAGCAAATCGAGCTTGTAACACAGCTAGCTGCCTTTCATTCTTAGTCGAACCCATTTCTGCAAGTTTGATTTGCTGGCGACTTCTCCTGAATTCACCTTTGCATTTGTAGCTAAAGTTTCATTTATTATTACTTCATCCATTCCATTCTTTAAGGTGTTTTAGTTAGCAAAAAAATTGAATTGTAAGTCGCATTTATATTTTTGCACCCGAGTTGCTGAGATTAGCCCCACTCGTTAATTACACATCCACGGGTGCTTATCCCATCATAGGGCAGTTATTGCGCCATCCGCCCCATCCCCCCACCCCTCCCCCCCCGCGCGCGCTAAGCTCCTTGCGAAACAACTAATATACCTTACAAAGGGAATGGAGGGAGCAATAATAATAATAATTCATAACACCCTTCTGGAGCTATATATATCAAAACAATATTTACTTTTAGTTAAACTATTGCATTCTTCTTACTGTCTTAGACTCCGAGGCGTATTAGGTGATGTAGCTTCTTGAAACACTTATATTTCTTTCATTTGTATATATGTTAGTTCATTAGCAACTTCTTTTTCTGGAGCTATAATCACTACTGGAATTTCCTTATACGCCGGGTGCCAGGCTCTTCGCCGAGAGCCAAACCACGGGCACTCGGTAAACTTAGGTACGCCGAGAGCCGCGCTCGGCGACAATGGGTTCCGGCAAACCCGAACGTACGCTGATACGAAGTGGTAAAGAACACTCGGCAAACTACCTATTTTCCGAGAGCCAGCCCATGGCACACGGCAAAGGGTAGCCACGTGGCAGGACCGGCAGTGGTCGTCGTCAGACAGGTCTGACGGTCGCGCTGCTTTACCGAGCGCCCGCGTAATGACTCTCGGTAAACAATATTTACTTGCCTTATTTATTTTTCTCTTTTTCATCTATATATAAGTGGGAGCTGAGTTTAGTCCCACCTCGCTTAACGACGACCATCAACACCAGTTTAAATAGTCGGATAGTACACAACAAGCAAGCGTTGGTCTTCATTACACTCTTATTAAGAAATGGACTGTCACTATGAATCTTCACCTGTTCCGGACAGGGAAGGTCCATAGTGACAGTCCATATTCTTAATGATGGATGCCAACGGTTTGATCCAGCAGCACCATTACCGAGAGCGGCTCTCGGTAAAGTAAGATTTGCCGAGGGCGGCTCTCGGCAAAGCTCCGGCTCTCAGAAAACTTTTAGTACCACCTCGCCCAGAGACAAGCAACATGACCAGTTTAAATAGTCGGATAATCCAGACACAGTAAGATTTGGTCTTCCTAATGATGGATGCCGGTACTTTTTATTAATTCAATTATTAGTATTTTTGAGTTTGCCGTCTGTGTGAGAGCAATGATCTAACCGTTTAAATCCAATCCTCGGGAGCTGGCACGGCGTCATCACATGGCCCCTGTAGGGCGTGGTAAGATTTTAGGCACGTTTCGAATAAGCCTCCCCTGGGGCCGCTTATAAACCGCACCATCTTCGAGCTAGTCTCTGGGTATCGAGAGGGAACGTGTCCGGTTTGTGCAGGAAGTGCGGGTCCTGTTATTCCGTTGGCCTCGAAACTTCTCGTGCTCACAAAGGAGGACATCGCATGACACGTGCCAGGCCCCCGCATGTTTTGGACACGCGTGCAATATTCGAGAAATTTATTGCTCTGCTAGGGTTTCATCGCCGGAAATTGCAGATCTGCAAGGCGGCGCATGAAATTATGCCCAGAGGCGGCATGGAAAATACTTTGTGGTGTCCTTGCGGCATGCATATGCCTTGTGCAGAGGAGGGAGGGGCATGCCCTGCCACCGGGGGCCGAAAGTACCTCGGTGGCATGCCTGATGCAACCGTTGAAATCCTCGAAAAATTGTACGATGCCGGAATTCCTCGAGAGCTGGCACGGTGTCATCACATGGGCCCTGTAGGGTGTGGTAAAAGTTTGGGCGCGTTTCGAATAAGCCTCCCCTGAGGACGCCTGTAAACCGCATCGTCTCCGAGCCAGTCTCTGGGTATCGAGAGGGAACGTGTCCAGTTTGTGCACGAAGTGCGGGTCCTGTTGCTCTGTTGGCCTCAAAACTTCTCGTGCTCACAAAGGAGGCCATCGCATGACACGTGCCAGGCCCCCGCATTTTTCGGACACGCGTGCAATATTCGAGAAATTTATTGCTCTGCTAGGGGTTTCATCGCCGGAAATTGCAGATCTGCAAGGCGGCGCATGAAATTATACCCAGAGGCGGCATGGAAAATACTTTGTGGTGTCCTTGCGGCATGCATAGGCCTTGTGCAGAGGAGGGAGGGGCATGCCCTGCCACCGGGGGCCGAAAGTACCTCGGTGGCATGCCTAATGCAACCGTTGAAATCCTCGGAAAATCATACGATGCCGGAATTCCTCAAGAGCTGGCACGGTGTCATCACATGGGCCCTGTAGGGTGTGGTAAAAGTTTGGGCGCGTTTCGAATAAGCCTCCCCTAAGGCCGCTTGTAAACCGCACCGTCTCCGAGCTAGTCTCTGGGTATCGAGAGGGAACGTGTCCGGTTTGTGCAGAAAGTGCGGGTCCTGTTGCTCCGTTGGCCTCGAAACTTCTCGTGCTCACAAAGGAGGCCATCGCATGACACGTGCCAGGCTCCCGCATTTTTCGAACACGCGTGCAATATTCGAGAAATTTATTGCTCTACTAGGGTTTCATCGCCGGAAATTGCAGATCAGCAAGGCGGCACATGAAATCATGCTCGGTAGCGGCATGAGATATCATTTGTGGTGTCCTTGTGGCATGCATAGGCCTTGTGGAGAGGAGGGAGGGGCATGCCCTGCCACCGGGGGCCGAAAGTACCTCGGTGGCATGCCTGATGCAACCGTTGAAATCCTCGGAAAACCGTACGATGTCGGAATTCCTAGAGAGCTGGCATGGTGTCATCACATGGGCCCTGTAGGGTGTTGTAAAAGTTTGGGCGCGTTTCGAATAAGCCTCCCCTGAGGCCGCTTGTAAACCGCACCGTCTCCGAGCTAGTATCTGGGTATCGAGAGGGAACGTGTCCGGTTTGTGCAGGAAGTGCGGGTCCTGTTGCTCCGTTGGCCTCGAAACTTCTCGTGCTCACAAAGGAGGCCATCGCATGACACGTGCCAGGCCCCCGCATTTTTCGGACACGCGTGCAATATTCGAGAAATTTATTGCTCTGCTAGGGTTTCATCGCCGAAAATTGCAGATCAGCAAGGCGGCACATGAAATCATGCTCGGTAGCGGCATGAGAAATCATTTGTGATGTCCTTGTGGTGGTAATCAATCACATTACCGAGAGTGCCGCTCGGTACTCGAGTAATTACCGAGAGCGGCTCTCGGTAAAAGTGGAAACCCTAGATGTAGTTGTTACTTTTTCCGAGTGCTACTCTCGGTAAAGTAAAACCTAGATCTTTGTTTTATTACATTTCCGAGTGCCGCGCCGACAAGCACTCGGTAAAGGTAGCAACCGGCACTTAAACTGATTCCCCCGTTTTCTTTTCCCCGCGCGCGCCTCTCTCCCTCCTCTGCTCTCCCCTCACCCGGCCGGCGCCCCGCCCCGCTCCCTTCCGGCCGGCGCACCCCCGCGCACCCCGGCGCCGCTCCGCCCCCCCCCCCCCCCGCGCGCACCCCCGGCGCCGCCCCGTGGCCCCCCACGTCCGCGCCCCCGACCCCGCGACCGCGGCCTCCCCCAACACCGAGCTCCTCCCTTCGGTGAGCTCCCCCCCTTCCCTCTCTTGTGGATGCATAGATAGATGGATGGATGGATTGATAGATGGATGGATGGATTGATGCATAGATAGATGGATGGATTGATGCATGGATAGATGGATGCATAGATGGATTGATGGATGCATGGATAGATAGATGGATGGATTGATGCATAGATGGAATGTTGTATGCATGGATGCTAGGTGTGCTATGTAGATAATTTTTTTGCATTAGTTTTTATGTAGTAGTTTTATCTTTTAGTGGGACTAGTAGTTTTTTGTAGTAGCTTTTATGTACTAGTTTTTATCTTGAACGAGTGACGATCATATTTGACATGCGAGATGTTTTCAGAGGAATGGTACCGACTGTTGCCGTTGGAGGAAGAAAATCGACTTTTGACGATGGTGGTCGATCTGGGCCAGTTCGTCCCGTGATATACCTTTGTCACGCACGATGGACTGACCCAGCTCGACCATCACCAAAAGTCGAAATACCAGTGAGAGAGTGTCCACCATATATATACCACCACCAGAGAGAGTGTCCACCATATATACTCCGAGATGAGATGCTGTTGAAGGAAGGATACCGGCTGTTCGTAGGTGGTCGGTCTTTCTCGTCCGCCTCCTCTGAGACCTTGGTAAAGCAGGGGGAGGACGAAAGGACCCACCGTCACCGACGGTCGAAATAACATTGAGAGATGAGAGATGTTATGAGAGGAAAGACACCGGTTGTTGTCGTAGGTGGTCGTTGCTCCTCATCTCTTGCTGTGAGACATTGGTAACGCAGCAAGGGATGGGAGTAACGACCGTCACCGACGGTCGAAATATACAGGCAAGGAGTGCCCCACCATACATATATACCACCACTTGAGAGGTGAGAGTTGTTGAAGGGGGCATCGATGGAATGAAAGTCAACCCACATGAAGAGTTGTTGTGTATTCTTCATTTAGTTTTGAACTTACCAAAATTAAATTTGATATCGAGACCGTTGTCGAATGACACTTGTTCAGGAGGATGGCGCCGCACCGCTCTCCCTTGACCGGGTTTTGTGGTGTTCGACGCCGTGACTCGGGTCGCTACGCCGCTGAGATCACCTGCGATGGTGATCGGCTATGGCTTGGCACGTTCGACACCCCTGAGGTCACCGCGCGGGCGTATGACGCGGTGGCTTCCATGTATGGTCGGAAACCGGCTAAGCTGAACTTCCCGGAGGATGCCAAGCATGCTTGTATCCTTGCCCCTCCTTACCGGATGTATTCCTGCAAGGAGGAGAAGGCACGCCGACTGGCCAAGATGGATGAGGAGTACATGGCTAGGTATGCTGAGGCCAATCCGCAGCTCGTGGCCGAGGAGCATGATTTTTGGGCCAATAAGGAGAAGGAGCAGAGGAAGAAGGAGGACGCCGAGATGGATGCCAGAATATCAGCGGAGGTCGACCAGCTTTTTGATGAGCTCGATGAGGACGACTACTTTATGGACGATGATGGGGAGGTGGTGCAGCCGGCTACCCGCACTGACGGTGAGGCAGGCCCCTCCGGCGGACGTCCAGAGGTGGTTGACCTTGTCTCGGAGGACGAGGATGAGGACTAGCTTGACGCAGACCCAAACGATGTTGGTATATTAGAGTAGTATATATGTCCTAGTAGTGGTTGTCTATCCTAGTACTATGGATATATGTATGGAAAGGGTTATGGTTTATGTTGAAATGTTCTCGAGTCATTAAAGGTGTGCCTTCTATGCTAAAGGTTGACTTTCACTTTGATGGGGCTCCCTGTTTGATAGATCGATGTTCTCAAGGGAAGGATCCCGACTGTGGTCATGGGGGTCGCTTCTCCTTCTTCTCCTTGTGGTAGACCTTTTGGTAATGCACTAGGGGAAGGAGGAGAAGCCACCATCACCGACGGTCGAAATGTCAGTGAGAGAGTGCCCACCATATACGGGGAGACTCGGAGGACTGAAAGTCAACCAACAGTTTGCGATGACATCCTAGAATTCCATATATACTTATGTTATTTTTCATTGTGTGATAGAAGGTGCTAGCATCGTTCTCGAGGTTATGGCTTCCACCGATGACGCAGCTTCCTCTAGGTTCAACTCCACGGTCAAGGAGTCGCACGCCAGTGAGGACCGCTTGGCGGCGCTCCTTAAGGAGAACCCGCAGCTCATCCTTATTAAGTTTTTTGTGGATCTGTCCAAGAAGGAAGCACCACCTAAGGAGAGTGTCGACCCTTTGCCACTGATTCCGTCGACCGCCATTCCCGACGATGCTTGCTCCTCCACTAAGAGGGAGATTCCCACCTCCTCCGACTCCACGCTTACCGGTTTCACAGACTACCAGTCTGATTAGAGTTCCATTTTAAGAGTAGCCTTGTTAGGTACTTTGATGCTGATGTCGTGAATGTAGTTGCTGATGTCTACTCGGAGTAGAACTTGAGTAGAGCTTGTGATGTTGCTTTTGGGTATATGAATCATTAATGCTTTTGATTATATGAGTGATGAATGCTTACGTGGATTATGTATGATGTGCTCTTTAACCTTGCATTATTTCTCTGCCTCTTTTTCTCTTTCTTTGTAGATGAAGTGGTATGCGGTGTACAGAGGTAGGTGTCCAGGAGTCTACGATTCATGGTCTGAATGCAATGAACAAGTGCTTCGTTACGAAGGCAGCTCCCACGACTCGTTCAATAGCAGAGAGAAGGCAGAGTATCATTATAATCAGTATGTGCTTAACCAGAAGATAAAATCTGAATTAGTGGGTTCAGTGGATGTGCTAGCCAGAAACGGCTTATCGGGTTCAGTGGATGGAAGAACTTGATAATTCTCCTTCAGTTCGTGATAATTGTGGTGTTGCTTTTATCATGTGGTCGCATGTAGAGATGCATTGACCACTTTATTGTTTAGTAAGTAGGCACTTGTAACAAAGAGCTACTTTGTGATTTCAAATGAAGATTGTGTGAACTATTTATATAATGCTTATGTGAGTTTGTTGTTAGACTTTGAGACTTCAAATGCATGTTTGTGTATTGTATATCTATTTTTCTGCAGCAATCCGAGGAAAAAGCAGGAGAAACAGTACTGGGAACGAATCTTTACCGAGTGTGGCCCTCGGCAAAGTGGCATGCGCTGGGAGACTGGGGCAGCTTTGCCGAGCGTGGCTCTCGGCAAAGTGGCATGTGCTGGGAGCAGATGGCAGTTGACGGGGGCAGTTTTGCCGAGCGTGGCTCTCGGCAAAGAGCTGACGGAACCAACGGACGTGAAGTCACTTTATTTTGCCGAGAGGCACTGTTTGGCTCTCGGCAAACTCTTTGCCGAGTGTCCGTGTCCTGGCTCTCGGCAAATTCCTGTTTGCCTGAGAGGTGTACGCCGGGTGGCCTTTGCCGAGTGCAACTCTCGGCAAAGGCTTTGCCGGTGGTTATTGGCCCTTTGCCGAGTGTCCGTGGCACTCGGCGTATAGGGCAATTCCAGTAGTGAATACATATGATTTACTTCAAATGTGAAGACCTGCTGCAACTAACTCGCCTCACTGTTAGTGTATTAATTCGAAACCGGTGCAGAAGTACAAATAAATGGTAATTTTTGTATTTACAAAATTACAAGGTTCCTGAGTTGGGTGTTAAGCAAAAACACTGCCTTTTTGTCGGTCTTTCCTATTTAATCTGCATTTTAATCAACCAAGAGAGTGCGAGGATAGAAGTATAAAAGTGACAGGCTTACTATCTGTACATTTTGTTGTAGAAATACAGTCATGAGTCATGAGGTCTTCATTTATATAGCTCTCCATTAATAGCACTGACAATCTCTTTGGTCCCCCTTGATAGTTTGCGAAAATAAAGAACTGAAAGGGGTTTTCCTGTTCAATTTTTTTTTTCCAGAATGGTATCCTGTTACAGGCTTTATCATTTTATCTCTGTTGATGTCTTTATGTCTTCAGATGTTATATTTCATTCATGTATATTTAAAATCTCTAAATGTGCAAGTTGTAATCAATGATTTAGGGTTCAATTAAAAAAATAGACCAATAGCACTAGCCCTGTAGCATTCAAACTAAGCAACAACCCAGGCACACACCTTGTGGAGCCCAAAGCTCGAACGCGCGTGGCGGGCTGGGAGCATAGCCGACCGCGCGCTACAAGACCCTTGGTCGACACACAGTTCCAATTTAGGGTTCAATTAAATTGATGTTCTTATCTGACTGGTTATTTCATCAAAGGTGCATGAGCATGCTTTCTTTTCGTTTGGATCGCATTCATGGTCAAGAACACAGCTTCTTGGATGTTCTTACTTCTGGCTTCCTGGCATCTTTAGTTGCAATTTAGAAATGTTATTCACACATACATAAACATGCAGTATGGAAAAGATAAGGCCCGAGAAGGAGCTTGAACGAGCCAAGGCAGATATCGTGCGGTACAAATTAAGAATACGAGAAGCTTTCCAGAATCTTCATCATCTTCTAACTGTGGGGAAGCCTCATGAATCTTTGTTTGATTCTGATGGAAATATATCTTTGGATGATGTATGTCAAGACATTTTTCTTTTCAATGTTGTGCTCTGTTATGCTTAATATTTTAACCAGTGACCTTGTTTCCCATCTTGCAGATTGTTTGTGCCACTTGTAGTTTGCAAGACGATACACTGAATAATGACATCATTTTCTGGGACGGAGCCTGCGATAGAGGGTTCCACCAGAATTGTCTAAACCCTCCTTTACTCACTAAAGATAGTAATATATATTTTCCCAATTTCTTATGGTATCCAAGGTTCTTTTATTTCTGGTGTTAATTCATTCATGTGATCATTCGCTTTGTAGTCCCTGAGGAAGAATGGCTTTGCCCTGCATGTGATTGCAAGATATACTGTATTGAATTAATAAAGAAATTCCAGGAGACAGATCTTTCGATTAATCACTCTTGGGAGGTAATAGTTTTTTTTTCACTGTTACGAATACTTCACTCTTTCAAGGCCAATGATTTTAACTATATTTCATCATGATACTACGTTATTTTTGCAGAAAGTTTTTCCTGAGGCAGCTGCTTTGGCACACGGGCCTATGCAAAATGATGTACCTGAACTTCCATCGGACGATTCAGAAGACGATGACTTCAACCCCAATATATCCGAAGAACATGTGGCTGGTCGTCATATGGAAGGATCATCAGAAGAGGATGGGGATGAAGGTTCAGACTGTGATGACTCAAATTTCGTCACCTCTTCTGACAATTCAGAACATGTGAAGGAGAAAGAGAAAGTTGATGACCTTGGATTACCTTCTGATGACTCCGAGGATGATGACTATGATCCAGAAGCTCCTGATTCAGATAAATATATCAAAGAGAAGGAAGATGAGTCAGACTTCACATCGGACTCTGAAAAGGACAATGGGAAAGAAAGTGGAGCAGGTTCTGTCGTGCGCCAGAGTAATGAATTCACTCCGCAAACGTCTCAACAAAGCTTGCACGGTTTGGTGAAAGCGCAACATGCAGAGGTGCTGCTTACCCATAACGGAAGCAGTCCTACAGGACAGAAGAGGCACTATGGGCCAATAATTAATCAGGTACTATGGCATTCTTTTTCCTATATCATTTGTTATATAGTTGAACACAACGAGCTGACCAAGCTTAACAAGGCCAACATGAAGTTTGATTCATCCGAAAGCGCTTCATTTTAATTTTTGCAGAGGCTACACGAGCAATTTAAAACAGATCAATATCCTAGCCGTGTGGTTAAAGAAAGCTTGGCACAAGAACTAGGTCTGACGTTCCGTCAGGTTTGTACCTCTTTTTCATGAATTTTCAATTTTATGTACAGCTAGTTGTCTTGGCATTGTGCAAAACCCTGACTATGGCTTCTCCTAACAGGTTGAGAAATGGTTCGAAAATAGGCGGCGTCACACAAGACTAGCATCTAACAAAAACATCACTCGCGGTGAAAACAATAGCACCAAGACGATGATGGTGGAAAATCCTAACTTATACAAAAGTGATGCTGTTAATGAGGATACACCATCTGGAATTATGGATGAAGGTATCACACAAGATGGTCCACTTAAACAAGACATTGATGGTGGCATGAGAACAAATGCCTACCCTCCAAATAGCAGTCAAAGATATACCACCGGTGCCCATTATGTAAGGCGCCGAAAAGGCGAGTCCTCCAGAGAGAATCATGGGAAGAATACCTCCTCAAGCAGTGCTGGAAGGCCAAAAGGTGGTGATGCAGAGTATGCTGTTCTGGCTCTTGAAGCTGTGGACGAGAAAACAAGAAACAAAATGCTGCAGGAGCTAAAGAAGAGGAAGATTGGCTGATGACGTTTCTAGCTAATAATTTTGGCTCCTGCAAGTCAACAAATTCATTCTCTGAAATACTTCACCCACATGGTGGGTGTTTTACCCCTTCGGGGGAAGCTTGGTTCGATATTTGGGACCCTCTGCTAAGAACCTGTATACTCCT
Organism: Elymus sibiricus; assembly: GCA_039707655.1. Taxonomy (NCBI): domain Eukaryota; kingdom Viridiplantae; phylum Streptophyta; class Magnoliopsida; order Poales; family Poaceae; genus Elymus; species Elymus sibiricus. The sequence goes on along the minus strand of CM077668.1, from coordinate 14,778,090 downwards.
CCAGATCGTAAGTGAAACTGAAAATTCTGCAAGTGTCGCGGCAACAGCACACTGTTATGATAGAGAATGGAAGACATTAGACATTTCATTGTGCCTTGTGTCTCTGTTGTTTCCTTTAATATGTTGTACAATCATGCTTATGTTTGTCATTGGTTGTGTACATTGTTGTGTCTGTTGTTGTTTACCTAGATAAGTGGCTAGGTTGTTCAGTTTATCGTTCAGATGTATTTTCAACAATGTGTCAGTTGATCTCCTTGGTACATGTTGTAATCTTCCCTTTTTGCGGTAAATATATGTTGTACTGTTTGTAAGGAGTATATTCTGGTTAAGACTTATTTTTCATGATTTCCTCTTGTCCCTTATCTGTATCAATTTTCACTTGCACATGTTGTACTAGACTTCTTTCTCATGATGACTCTTGAAGCTATGTTTTGCTTAGACGCCTTACCCAATCCATGATATATTCTCAATACAGTAGGACAGCACAAAGTTTTAAAAGCATTGAAATTATTTTAGAAAGTTCTGCTCCATTTATAAAGGAAAAGGGAACTGCGATGTTCGCAAGATAGTTTCCTCATTATTCACCATGATGAGTGCAGAAACGACTGAAGCTGTCGCCTTCGCTGGAGCTATACGCCATTGCCTCTAGTCTCATAGAATGTCTTCCTGCTGCAGATAAACAATGCCTTGCTAGACGATTGGCCCGTGCAGGTAAACGTGTGTATGATGTGCTGAGATCAGCACTAGGCAATGATTTTGCCGAGCACTTGTCAGAGGACTCCATGCCACGCCACGCGTCAGCCTTGCATGCATAGTACGTCTACCGAGTTGGAACTCGGCAAACGTTCATCCTGCATGGCATCGCCATTAACGGCCCATCCCGTCTGGCACCTTTTATTTGCCGAGTTCTACTTTCTACGTTCTCGGCAGTGGTCTCTTCAGTTTCATCGAGTTTCCGATAGTAAAAACTCGGCAATATTAATGATTGCCAACCCGGTCCAGCCGAGTCCCGATCGTCGAGGGTGGAACTCGGTAAAGAGACTGTCGAGTTGTTTTTCTTCTTTGCCGAGTTCCCTTTGAACTGGGAAAACTGGACCATTCCAACAGTGAGTGGTCTATGAATCAAAAGCATCGTGCAGTTCAGTACTACATTTAGAGACCTAAACAAAGTAGTGGAATCGATGTTGAGTTCATATATTTGTAGTTGTTTCCCCAAATCTAAATGATCCTTTTACAATGGTACGAAAGATTAAGCAAAACCATAGGCCAAACTTTGAAGTAGTCTATTTTAAGTAGAAGGATAGAAGTCTGCCACCCAAAGGCATCTCAGCTGATCCCTCAAAACCGGTTAGAGGAGTAAAATTTTGGTTTTGAGGGGTTAAACCTGACCTAGCCGATCCATTACCGGCTTTCTCCCCTCAAAATTTTTAATCCTCGCGTCAGCGGCCGCTTATATTTACTAGACGGGCACAACTTATTAGAAAAATATTCCTCTCCCCCGCGGCCACCTCTCTCCCCTTCTCGACCAATCCACGCTGGGGCAGCCCAAATACACCCCACACCAGCCCGCTAGCCTTCTCTCTGTCGCCGCAGCCATCCCACACCCCCGCCGATGCTTCCAATCAGCTGGCGCCACCTCGAAATGGCGGGATCTGGCTCCGTCACTGACCTGCCGCCGCCACCGCCGAAGTAGAAATACCACAGCGTGCGGCATTGGTCGTGGGAGACATATTTGTAGGAAATAAAAGACCGGGGCTCCGGCCACTGGTACTGGCTTGGCTCCTTCCAGCCGGCGAAGCTGCCATCGAAGGCGTAAGACATGAAGGAAGTGAGCCTCTTGCTTGGCAGAGTAAAAAAAATTAGGCATTTACAATGGATATTTGAAAAGACTACCACATAACAGAAAGATAGTTCAGGCAGTAGTTTCAGGTGGATATTTCTAGCCAGTGTCGTTGTAATAGTCAATATTAGCATCCGTCGAGCTGGCATCGTAGTCCTCTTTTGCGAAATCTGGCTCGTCACCATAGGGATAGACACCTTTAGATTGGATAAACTGAATAGTCTGGGAAGTAAGCTTCTCAAGCTCAGCAAAGGCATCATGTATCCCTCAAAACACTGTATTGGTCACATCGTATGGTTCACAACTTGTTGTCGATGACTTGGACATGGCAAGCTGTTTGATGCGAGCACATGAGAAATACACATTGTCGATCTTGTTCAAGATAAGAATAAGAAGTACTCTTGCAGGAATTTTATGGGTATTGCTAGTTTGTTTATAAAATTGAGGGACATGTGGAAGGATATGGTATTTACAACTAAGAAATCCACAGTACAATAGATGCAGAAGTGGAGATTGATCGAGGTCACTCGTATAGCACATTAGCAGAAAATTCTTACAGCGAACTGAGAGCATCAACAAGTCAAGAAATGAAATACGCAAGTCTATATGTTGACTTTGATCATGACTTGGAGCCTGAAGACTTTCATAGTTTCTCTCTCATTTTGATAAAATTACGCGTAGCTTAACTTGCTCCAGTGTGACGATCCTTAACAGCTCCTCTACTCAGCAGAAAACAAAATTTTTCCGACCTACGCACCAGCCCAGGACCACTATGGAGACTGCATACAAGGTTTGATCTTTTCGTTACAGACTCGTAGCGCAGCGGAAGTAGAGTCGATGACGATCGGCGGTGCAGATCCCCGCAGCTAGGATTTACAACCTCCCAACCGCGAGGATGTTCTCCCTTGTCTGCTCATCGGACAGCCCTCCGGGAGGCGGTCGGACAGTCCCTCGGACGGTGTCACGGACAGCCCTTCGGGAGGACCCTCAAAACTCGGACGGTCACTCGGACAACCCTTCGGGAGGCACTCTCGAACAGCTCCTCGGGCAAAAAGATCGAACCTACGACCTCTCTACGGGGTTGCACACAAATGGTGTCATCTATCCGGCAGGGCTTCGCCGTCCAGAACTAGTTCCCACCGGAACCCAGACAACCTTTCGGCTCTACGAAACTATTTCGCGGGGAGGGAGAGAATAAGCCAGATCATTGCAATGGCATGTGTATGTGAGAAAGAGTGAGTCTTTAGGCAGCCCCCTCCACCCCTATTTATAGGCCAAGCCCAAGGGTGGCTTCTCCAAAAAGCCAAGGGGAAAAATACCAAAAGGCCCTCAAGGTGGCTTCTCCAAGAAGCCACCCAAAAAGCACTTTCACTATTCACGGAAATATTTTTCCGCGACCGTTAAATCCAAAAATATTTCTGTGGGTCTTAGAATAATTCCAGTACCCACTAAAATGATTTTGGACGCGTTCCGAAACAATTTCGGATTAGTGATTTTCATCTGCGAAAAGCAACCAAACCAGTTCCGGCAGCTCCGGAGCATTTCCGGTTTTTATCCCGGAAAAATCCCAGAAGTTTCCAGAACAATTCTGGCACCCTCCAAGAATTTCCAGATGTGTTCCGAAACCAATATTGGAGCCGTGGACACCCATATTGACCCCTATACCCACACGAATAAATATTCGAGTGAACCTCCAGTTGCCGTGTGCTATTCCTGTTGCTTCGCGATATGTTACAAACACTCAAGGTGAGATTTATCGGCATCCCCGTGGATCAACAACTTGTCCACTATGCCAGTTAACTCGTTACCAGTTTTATTTTCTTTTCTCGTTCCCGTGTTCCGGCATCCGTGTGATCAAATCACATTGTGTCTGGCCAGACGATGGTGGGTACCGTAACACCGAGAGGGCCCAGAGATATCTCTCCATCGTCGGAGGAGCAAATCACAATCTTGAGCTATCAAGTTACTTGACATACTTTCCCATGAACCCGTAAGCCGCCGTAATAGCCACCCAGTTACGAATGACATTTAACAAACCTCAAAGTTCATGAATCAAGCATGAAGAAACTCGATACTCTCATGGTCTAAGGAATTATGCAAACGTAAACTTTCTCTGTGTTATTGACCATTAACTTGTGACGAATGTATCTCATAGCATAACATCAATTCGGGTCGATTCAACCACAAGGTTCTACTAACATTGTACCCTCAAAGTTGCCGGCATAGTCATGCCCATAATCAGGAAAACAGAACCATCATGAAACACTTGAGCTAGTCTTAGAGGCCAGACTAGGAATACATTTTACCGTTTATTATTCCACACATGTATATGAGTCTTCCTCCGAGCCTCGTGGTTATTGTAGACTCGAGAACCATAGCAGTTATAGCACGGAATATAAACTTAATTACGAACTTGGGGATAAATAATAACATTTATTATTGCCTCTAGGGCATATCTCCTACAGACTCCCACTTGCACTAGAGTCAATAATCTAGTCAATGCTAAAAACACTTTACACCTATGGTATACCGGTGTAAAATATGCTTCGCTTGTGGTATAGCCCGATGTCCAACGGATCTGACAACTTCAGTTTCGTGTGTATCTTTGCATCTCTTCGCGTTTTCACGCTTTCACAAAATTCATATTTTGTGTGGACTTGACTTTGTATATATGTGAATCACAGGTCAAACCTTGATTTCTCAGACTGAGCTATGGAGCAACTATCTGCAATAGTGTCCCATTGACCAAAGCCTTCTTGGAACCATACTAAGTTCATGAATGAACTATACGATTCAACATGTTCTTTGTCGCTTCTAAAGCGTCAACATAGTCAGCCTTTGTTATAGAAATCGCCACAGTAACTTGTTTGGAACAATTTCCAACTACTGTGCCACCATATCGTGTATTACACAAAACTCTTAACTTAAATCGAAAATCACATGGAGCATTGAAGACTGTATCGATGTAATTACTTACAACGAGCATTTCATAATCTCTGCTTGCGAGAAAACATGTCATCAGTGCTACTTTAGTACTTAATGACATTTTTCACTGTTGTCCCATGATTAGTACTTTGATCACTTTGGTATCTATACTCGCAACAGCTTTGGGAGTATCGGACATAGCTGGTTGTTTTACATACCATGGAATACATGATTAATCCAAACACAAGAGTGTGTGGAATCTCCATCATGTATTTTGCTCATCAGTGTTTTGGGACACCGAGTCTTGCAAAAAACCCTCTCCATGTGACTTCGGCAAGAATCACTCCTTGGCGTTTTAATGCTAAACTGTTTTAGCATCTTGTCAATATGTATTTTTGACTTTAGTTCTATCAGGCAATTTTATCTCGTAGATATTTATGCCTAATACCGAGGCTACCTAGCCTAAGCACTTCATCGAAAACTATTTTCAATGAAGTCCTAATTTGTGTCAAGAAATTTATATTATTTCCAATCAACAATGTGTCAAGCACACAAAGTTTTTAGAAATATTATTATGCTCCCACTTACTTTCTTGAAACCACAATCATCTTCGTTATCCATTGGTGAAAACAAACTCTTTTGACTATTTCATCAAAAACGAAGATTCCAACGCCATTTTGCTCTCTTCTGTCCATTGCTGGAACTCTGAAGTTTGCATACTTACTAGCATCCTCTGGATCGACAAAATACTTCGGACTGTATCACATACAAGTCCTAGTTTGTATTTCCATTTCATGGAAATCCTTTTGGCATCCATGTATCATATCTCAAGATTGAAATATGTATTAATTGCTAGTTTAACACGATCTGACTTTAAGCATCGCTATGGTGAGACAATCTCATCGTAGTCAACTCCTTGAATTTGTTATTGCAACAAGTCGAGCTTTATGGATAAAACATTTTTATCCACATCAGTTTATAGTTCCATTAATGTTCGTTAGACTCTAAGTCTTCCGAAGGGTTTATCAAGATATAATCTTGAATCATTTATATGGAAACTATCTCGGATTATATTGGTATTTAGCCAATTCCGGAGTCAGGGCCCATCAACGCTTCCTTGTATATCGTAGGTATACTATTGTCTAACAACAATATCTCGCTTGCGCACCTGAGAGGTTTGCACGAGTTTTGCCTACGTGGTTCAGTTGCAAGTTCGACCGAAGTCCATACATCTCATGTAGAGGCTTCCGTATCAGTCGCAGTAGGAAACTCTGGAATTACTTCCAAGGTTTCTTTTCTTTGAACTGATGATGAAGATACTGTTATCTCGTCGAGTTGCACTGTCCTCCCACTCACCTTTTTAAAAGAACCATTTTCTACAAAATCATACCGTTCTTTGTGGCAAACCTTTAATTTGGGAGGAATACCCAATAATTTGGGACAACCTACAAAGTAGCACTTGTCTGATTTGGAATAGTTTTGTAAATATTTTACACAAGCCCCATATTCCAAATGTTAAGAAAAGACATAGCATGGTCGGGGTTACCATACCTTGGCGTCATTTCAACATATCTGATGGTGCTCTTTTCAGTGTAAAAGCCGCAGTCTCTAAAGCATTACTTTTAAAAGGGATAATGGCAAATTGATTTATGTCATCTTTGATCTCACCATGTCATAAATGGTTTGAATACATCTTCACAGACATTCCACTCACAGTGGTGTTCCGGGAGGTGTAAGTTATGAAACTCTTTTCACAACTCATCAGACATTCGCTAAAATTGTAACTCAAATATTCCTTTCCGCAATCAAATTGCAGAAACATAATTTTCTTGTTACAATAATATCTACTTCATTTTGAAAACCTTTCGAATGATTTCAAAAGATCCAGACTTACGTCTCATTAAGCAAATATCCATATATCCACTTAAGTCATTTCTGAAGATAGATAAATCCACTACTAGCAACAACATTTATTGGACTACACACATCATAATATATGATCACCAATAAGTTCGTTGCTCGTTCCTTATGGCATGTGAACGGTATTTCAGTCACTTCACTTTTTCGGAGGAAAGTTGCAAGTGTCAGATGATTCATAATCAAATGACTTGAAAATCCATCATTATGGAATTTCTCCATGCGGGTTTCTCCAATGTGACCAAATGCAGTGCCACACATGTGTGGTATTCTTTTAGTCTTGCGACATTTAGCGTTAGTGTTATGGATGTATTATATTACCATCAATATTCATAACATACATCTCATCCATGATGGAAGTATGGCCCTTATGTTATTCATAATACTGAACAACAATTGTTCCTTTATGAACAACACTCTTGCAACAAACATTATGCAAACGGGCTAGACTGTATAAAACTCTAAAATGAATTATGAAAGTAAATACTGAGGTAATATATTATTATCAATATTCATAACATACATCCCATCCATGATGGAAGCATGGCCCTTATGTTATTCATAACACCGAACATCAAAAGTTCTCTTATGAACAACCTTCTTGCAAGATACTTTATGCAATGGGCTAGAGTGTATAAAAACTCTAAAATGAATTATGAAGATAAATACATAGGTAATGTACCGAGTATAGCAACTTTTACTATGTTCCCAGCGCATATCTAAACCTCACTCCGGCAAGTCTTTTAGGCCGTAGTAGTTCTTGCATCGAGTCGCAGAAGAATGCAATCGAGCGGATATCTTTTGTGATCAACTCACAATACCCAAGAATTACGAACTAACAGTTTAATCACAATTCCCAAGGACTATTTCTTTGACCAGTCTTCTATACATCAACAGCTTGTATGACTTTCATACATGAGCTGGACATTCTAGTCTTCTCTCTTTTTGCCTTTATACTTCTAACAGTTTAACTTTTAGTATTTCTCATACTCTCAGAAGAAGCACCCAACTTAAGAGTGGCGTTAGCCCCGGACTTCCTAGGTGTGTAAGTCACACTAACACCCTTTGGAAATTCCCTTTCTCTTTAAGTTGTTTGTTTTATTCACCTTTCATCATATGACAGGCGTTCTTCTGGATCACTCTCTTATCAGTCAAATGCATAGTAAACACTTTACTAATAATTTGCAAAACAAACATTGCTTTGGATATCCCATATCTTCTAGCCTTTGTTTGTATCTGAAACTAATTTTCAGTTCCATGAATATCATATAGCTATCCCAAACTTTTGAAATTCGGGTCTCATGGACGCAAACATTTTGCACTTGACCGTACCGGAATTCTAGCTTTTGGATCAAAGGACGAGAGTCACATTATCCATAGCTTTAGCGGGAGAATACCAAAAGCATGCGATAGGAGAAAGTCCTTCTCGGCACTTTTGAGGACAATCCTCACATTATGTTACCAACCGTAAAGTTTTAATCAGATATATAACAGCTATTCAATTTTAATAGTGAAGGTGGAAACGCGAGCCATTATTCTACAACTATTATGCAAATCACACTTAGACAGTGTTCATAATTAATTGCACTGAGAATTAAACAAGTTAATTCTAAAGCGCACTCCCACTCAAATCAATATCTCTCATAATTGATTGTGAGTGATGCAAGATCCGCATTTCCATTCAACGCCATTGTTCGAGATGAACACTGATGGTGGCAACTTCAATCGGTAGGCAAACTTGCCGATCACATCTCTATGTGACTCTTGTTCATCTTTCGATGCGTGTATTCCGAGCTCAGGACGATCCTGCCATGAACGTCAACACAACCAAGTGATCTCGCTGCGAGGTCTGATCTCACCCGCCTTACACCCGTACAATCGTTCGTACCCATGTAGATCATGGCGCACCCCGAAAGGAAAGATGCTGTGACGGTGCTACCCTTGGGAGAACACTAACTACTTGATATTTTAAGTGAGAGATCACCCTAATAAAAAGCGACTACCGCGCAATCAAAAAGGGTGCATCAAAAGGGATAAACATCTCAGGCAATTGATAATAGCATGATATGGTATAGCCCTTTCTGACGGAGAAGTCTTGTATTTCTTCATCTTCGGCATTCGTGTCGGTGTTCACCTTTCCGAAGTTTGCCACCACCTTATCGATGCACCAGATAATATTGCTATCTCTATAGCTAATAAAATAAGTGCATTACTTAAGGTTGACACGCAGGTCATTAAAGTGACAATCATATGGCTCCAGCCATCATGCCGAATCATGACACGCAGGTCATGTTAATTTTACATCATATAGTTATCTCATACATAATCAAATTAATATGAGAACCCCTATACCACATCACATGCACATCTTATGTCATCCTGCAAAACCAAGTTAGACGCCTCTAATCGGTTTATGCAAAATTAGTTTTACGTGGCTTCTAAGGTTTCGAAGCAAACCGAAGCTACCAACGTCCATCATCAAGCACTACGGGAAACAACTAATTTGCCGTCAGTAGGCCGCTTTGCCGTCAGTTTTTCGTCGGGCAAGACGGCAAAGCAAGGGTTTGCCGTCATCAGCAGACGGCAAAGAAAAACTGACGGCAAAATATATTTTGCCGTCTGCCAAAAAAAAAACACAGACGGCAAAGAGCTCACTTTGCCGTCTGCCACAACAAACACAGACGGCAAAGAATCTTTGCCGTCTGCAAATAAAAATACAGACGGCAAAGCGAGCAGTTTGCCGTCTGTAAAAAAATGTACAGACGGCAAAGTGCTCGCTTTGCCGTTTGTAAAAAAAATATACAGATGGCAAAGTAAGAAACACACCACGCGGATCGATCTCGCGGATCGATGACGTGGCACGATCCGCACCCAACGCTGTCTCCCATCTCTCTCTCCCACGCCCCCATGTTCTCTCTCTCTCCCCACCGACGGCCTCACCCACGTGCACGACCCGGCCCCACCCTCTCTGCTCCCGAGCTCCCTCCTCTCTCCTTCCTCTGCTTCTCCCCCACGCGACTCGTCTCCTCTCTCTGCTTCTCCCCCGAGCTCCCTCCTCTCTCCTCCCGAGCCCCACGCTGGCCCCGTCCCCCTCGCCCCAGAGCAGCCGCAAGCCGCCGCCGGCCCCGTCCTCTTCGCCCCGCGCGACGCCGGTCCCGTCGCCCGTCGCCCGTCGCCGGCCCCGCCCCGCGTCTCCCTGGAGCAGCCGCCGCCGGCCCTGTCCCCACCACCGGCCCCGTCCTCCTTGCCCCGCGCGACGCCGGCCCCGCCCCGCGTCTCCCCGGAGCAGCCGCAAGCCACCGGCCCCGTCGTCCCGTCGCCGGCTCCACGCGCCGCGTGCTACCCCGTGCACTGCACCGGCCACGGCTGGCCGTGCCGGCCTCTGCGCATCGTGCCTCACCGGCCTCTGCACGGCTGCTGCTCCGGCCATGTCCGTTGTCGTCCTTTGTTGCTCCGGCCACGCTGTACGCACGACACCGGACTCGCTGTACGTAGGACGCCGGACACGCTTCTCGCCGGACGCCGGACATACGCTATTTTTTTTAATTAACTAAAAGAAGATTTGCCGTCTATTAGACTATGAGGCAGACGGCAAAGCGATGTGGGGGCCACCTGCTAACAGAAAACCGTAAATCCCTCTTTGCCGTCTGCCGCGGGGGAAAACCTGACGGTAAATTATTTTGCCGTCATCCCGACGAAAAGCAGACGACAAAGTATGCCTTTGCCGACTTTGGCTTTGCCGTCTAAGTTTGCCGTCTGCCGGCTGACGGCATACTCTTTGCCGTCTGTATTCCTTTCTTTGCCGTCTGTACATGCCTGACGGCAAACTAGCTGATTCCCGTAGTGAAGTATGATTATTCAAGTCGCTAGATTAACAATACGGGGTGTATGAAACACGAGATAATAAAATCTCGAGCCCCATACTGAACTTCATCATACGCATGACCCCCGTGCAGATCATATCTGCATTGCCCTTTCTTCTGCGAAATTTCATCTTTCTTTTTAACTATGGTGGAATTCAATGAACTGTTAGCACTTCGTTGATCAATCAGGATCGCGGATTGCCAGCACTTTAAAACTCCACCATGCCGTTATCAAGATCAGAAATATGCAAATTCCAGGGAAGCAACAAGAACATCAGGTAACAGATTTCATATACTACCCGCACAAATAATTTTCAGCAATAGAACTCATCTACTACAAATTATATTGTGCAACACCCATACATCTCTGTGTATTCTAGATCGTAACCTGCATCTACGCATAGCACGGCTCATGATGCCACTGTAGGGGAACGCAGCAGAAAACAAAAATTTTCTGACCTATGCACCAGCCCAGGACCACTATGGAGACTGCATACAAGGTTTGATCTTTTCGTTACCGACTCATAGCGCAGTGGAAGTAGAGTCGATGACGATCGGCGGTGCAGATCCCCGCAGCTAGGTTTTACAACCTCCCAACCGCGAGGATGTTCTCCCTTGTCTGCTCGTCGGATAGCCCTCCGGGAGGCGGTCGGACAGCCCCTCGGACGGTGTGACAGACAGCCCTTCGGGAGGACCCTCAAAACTCGGACGGTCACTCGGACAGCCCTTCGGGAGGCACTCTTGAACAGCCCCTCGGGCAAAAAGATCGAACCTACGACCTCTCTACGGGGTTGCACACATACGGTGTCATCTATCCGGCAGGGCTTCGCCGTCCAGAACTAGTTCCCACCGGAACCCAGACAACCTTTCGGCTCTACGAAACTATTTCGCGGCGAGGGAGAGAAGAAGCCAGATCATTGCAATGGCATGTGTATGTGAGAAAGAGTGAGTCTTTAGGCAACCCCCTCCACCCCTATTTATAGGCCAAGCCCAAGGGTGGCTTCTCCAAGAAGCCAAGGGGAAAAATACCAAAAGGTCCTCAAGGTGGCTTGTCCAAGAAGCCACCCAAAAAGCACTTTCACTATTCACGGAAACATTTTTCCGCGACCGTTAGATCCGAAAATATTTCTGTGGGTCTTAGAATAATTCCAGTACCCACTAAAATGATTTTGGACGCGTTCCAAAACAATTTCGGATTAGTGATTTTCATCTGCGAAAAGCAACCAAACTAGCTCCGGCAGCTCCGGAACATTTCCGGTTTTTATCCCGGAAAAATCTCAGAAGTTTCCAGAACAATTCTGGCACCCTCCAAGAATTTCCAGGTGTGTTCCGAAACCAATTTGTCTTTATGGTATACCCTGAAACAACTTTTCAGTTTTACCGAAACTATTCTGGTGCTTTCTCCGGAACGTTTCCGTTGTCTCCGAAACTTTTCCGGTGACTTTCTCTCAGACTCTCTGTCTAGTATTCAGCAGATAGATGACCCTTAAGCGTGTGACCCTATAGGTTCGGTGAAGTATAGACATGACCCGGAACACTTTCCGATCAATGATCAACATCGGAGCCGTGGACACCCATATTGACCCCTATACCCACACGAATAAATATTCGAGTGAACCTCCAGTTGCCGTGTGCTATTCCTGTTGCTTCGCGATATGTTACAAACACCCGAGGTGAGATTTATCGGCATCCCCGTGGATCAACAACTTGTCCACTATGCCAGTTACCTCGTTACCGGTTTTGTTCTCTTTTCTCGTTCCCGTGTTCCGGCATCCCTGTGACCAAATCACATTGTGTCTGGCCAGACGATGGTGGATACCGTAACACTGAGAGGGCCCAGAGATATCTCTCCATCGTCGGAGGAGCAAATCCCAATCTTGAGCTATCAAGTTACTTGACATACTTTCCCATGAACCCGTAAGCCGCCGTAATAGCCACCCAGTTACGGATGACGTTTAACAAACCCCAAAGTTCATGAATCAAGCATGAAGAAACTCGATACTCTCATGGTCTAAGGAATTATACAAACGTAAACTTTCTCTGTGTTATTGACCATTAACTTGTGATGAATATATCTCATAGCATAACATCAATTCGGGTCGATTCAACCACAAGGTTCTACTAACATTGTGCCCTCAAAGTTGCCGGCATAGTCATGCCCATGATCAGGAAAACAGAACCATCATGCAATACTTGAGCTAGTCTTAGAGGCCAAACTAGGAATACATTTTACCGTTTATTATTCCACACGTGCATATCAGTCTTCCTCCGAGCCTCGTGGTTATTGTAGACTCGAGAACCATAGCAGTTATAGCACGGAATATAAACTTAATTACGAACTTGGGGATAAATAATAATATTTATTATTGCCTCTAGGGCATATCTCCTACACAATCTATCTCTAAAATTTTAATAACAGTGTACATAAAAAGTTGCTTGTACTTCTTTGAATGAAGGAACGAAAAAAAATTATTGTTTGTTTTTTGCAGCGACGACCAAAAAGTGCCCTGTACACTTCCCGGACAGGTTCATAATACAATATTACACTTATCCAGAATGGCACAACTCTAGAAACATTGACGGATTTTAGATCAATCAACCTTTATAATGTTATTGCATTGGAATGCTCTAACAAGAGCTAACATAGCAAGATCCCACAGAACATTCATTGTGTGTATAAGTTAGATGCGACAAAGGCATATGATCGCGTCGCCTGGCGTATACTTGAATGTGCACTGGCTAAGTTTGGCTTTTGCCAAAAGTGGATCTCTTCACAGATGACAAGTGTGCGGTCAGTCAGATCCCACGGGAAGTTTGTGCAAAGGTGATCCACTGAACTTGCTCGTGCCAGAAGATTTGTCCAGAGCATTGGTACATGCAATTTCTAGTGGAAGAACCACTCCAATCAAACTTTCTAGGGGGAACCCTGGTGACGACATTTTATTCTTCAAGGCAATGGAGGCTCTCGCAAGTCATGTGAGAGATGATCCCACTCTTTCTCGGAATGGTAATCGATGCATGAACTAGTCCAGAATAGTCTTCGATGGTGTGTGGAGTTAGTTAGGTTGGTTGATGGTGCTGGTCATGTCTCGTGACGACGGTTTGAACTTGTTGTAATGGGTTTCACTTCATTTTTTAGTAATAATCGGGCAATTCTGTTCTGCTTGATTAATAGATTGAGACATATAGACTCCATTAAGAAAATAATAAAGTACTGGACTAGCGATAAAGTTGAATAACCAATCAACTGCTCCAAGAGAAACAATGAATCTGTTTTTTTTTTATCATAAGAGAAACAAGGAACTGATCGGAAATCCATTTTGGCTCTAGGGAGCACATGCTCCTGCGTGCCAAAAATGGATTTAACAAACGTCAAAAAAATGAAAAAAAATAGATGTGTTCACTATCACGCCCAAATGGTCCATGCAAATTTTCGGGGGAAAAACTTAAGCAGTTAGACATGTGCAAAAAAAAAAAAGTCGAACTCCAAATGTTACACTTAATTTTGTTTTTTCACCGATGAAGCACTGCTATCCCATATGGCATGAAAAATGCCAGGCACACTTGCTACACTAATATGAACATCTACAAAAAAAATATCAGAATTTTTAAATTTAGTTACTATTTATTTTGATTTTACTGTTCATTAGGGAGCATATACTCCCAGTGCCAAAAATCTACATCCGGAACTGATGAGCTACTCTACCACATGGTACATGTGGCAAATCTATCTCTAAAACCTTAATAATGATGTACATAAAATGCTGCTCTGTGTATTCCTTTTAGTGAAGAAAAGAAAAAAAATCAATCTTTTGGTTTTTCTAGTGAAGAAAAAAAAACCCTGCCTATACTAGTACTTCAGAGCTATATATTTTTGGCAGGCCTAAATGGGCCATTCACATCACCTTTTAAAACTTAGACGGTCTCGTGGTTTGCCCAAACAGCTGCCACTCACATCACCTACCCCGGTGAGGGAGCAGTGGCGCGCACCTCATATCTTTAATTTTCAGTTCCGCTCGCGTCACTCCGTCCGCGTGAAAAATATTCCTCTCCCCTGCGGCCACCTCTCTCCCGCGTATCTCTAGCTGATCCCTCAAAACAAAAATACAGGTTAGAGGAGTAAAAATTTTGTTTTGAGGGGTTAAACCGGACCTAGCCGAACATTTATCGGCTTTCTCCCCTAAAAATTTTTACTCCTCGCGTCAGTGGCCACTTATATTTACTAGACCGTCGCCACTTATTGGAAAAATATTCCTCTCCCCCGCGGCCACCTCTCTCCCCTTCTCGACAAATCCACTATGGCGCCGCCCAAATACACCCCACACCAGCCCGCTGGCCCTCTCTCTGGCACCGCAGCGACCCCACATCCCCACTGATGCTTCCAATCGGCTAGCGCCACCTCGAAATGGTGGGATATAGCTTCGTCACCGACCTGCCGCCGCCACCACTGAAGAAGAAATACCATGGCGTGCGGCATTGGGCATGGGAGAAATGGGTGTAGGAAATAAAAGACCGGGATTCCAGATACCGGTACTGGCTTGGCTCCTTCCAGCCGGTGGAGCTGCCATCGAGGGCGTACGACGTGAAGGAAGTGAGCCTCTACGACATCGGGAAAAGATCAACTTCCCCCTTGGCAGCCGTGAGGCCCCGGCGTGCGTCGACTTAAAAACCCTAACCCTAAACCCTCAGTTGTTACACCCAATAATGTTGATTATAGTTTATGTGCTTGCTGTAGGTGCTGAGATCCCGATTCCATTGCGACTGCGCTCCGCAAGAAGGCAATTTGCCGAAGCCGTCTTCTTCGTGTTTACTACAACAATACAGTTTCTGGCCGCCATCCGATGGAGTTCTCGAAAATCCGCAAGGAAATTAGATACCTTTTGAATCGGATAAAGTTTCAGCAAACTTTTCTTGAAGCGTATGCCAGTAAAGGCTGGAAAAAAAATCAAAGGTTTGCCAAATCTCTGTTCATGTATTTGATTTGATTTGCTGTTGCTTCTTATTTGGCGCTTTTGCTTCTTACTGACTTAGACTCCTTGGCATATTTGGTGCTGTTGCTTCTTGAAACAATTATATTTATTTCATCTTTATATATTAATTAGCAACTTCTTTTTCTGGAGCTATAATACATATGGATATGATTTACTAGAAATGTGAAGACCCTCTGCAACTAACTTGGCTCACTGTTAGTGAATTAATTATGAACCAGCACAGAAGTACAAAAAAAGGGTAATTTTTTTAATTACAAAATTACAAAATAAAAGGTTCCTGACTTGGGTGTTAAGCTAATACACTGCCTTTTTGTTGGTCTTTCCTATTTAATGTGCCAGAAGATTGTTAATCAACCAAGAGTGTGCGAGGTTAGAAGTACTAGCATGGTAAAGTATTAGGACATTGAGCCTATTAGATTTAATGAGAAAACTGAAATGACAAAATGGTCTACAATTGTCAGTCTACAAACCTGATTACTAAGATGCAATAGGACTGATAACTATAGAACATCAACTATGGGGATAACTGGCAGCAGATAAATTACTGCACATAATGTGAGCAAAATATGTCTCTTAATTAAACTAAGCCAGAGTAACAACTCAAGGGCATGTCAGATAACTTATGTGAAAAAAGCCTGAAAACTACAAAGTGCATCCATCAGCCAATTTCAATCCAGCACCATAAAAATTTGTACTGATAGCGAAACAAATTTCAATTCCAATGAGACACAGGGGCGAAAATCAAGGTGATGAAATCTAATCGAGTAGCAAATCTAACAAATAAAACACCCAAAACACTCAATAAACTTCAATCCCCAAATAAACTATCAACAAACCAACTATGAATCAATGATCCACAGTAACAAGACAAGTCTACATATCCGCCGATTTCAAACCCATCCCAAAATTTCTACGAATCATTTGTCTATTTCGGCGAGTACAGGAAAAAAAATTACCGCCGTTGGGAAGGAAAACAGAGAGCAGGGGGAGGAAGGACTGCACTCGCTGCGGTCCGCCGATTCAAAACCTTCGCCTCCTTCCTACACAAAGATAACCACACTTAAGTCTGTGGTTCGCAGATACAAATGTTGATATATAATATAAGCAAAAAAGGCTGAAGTGGCCAATTTAGATACAGCAAGTACAACCTAAGTAGTAGTCTAAAAAAAGAAGTACTTCCTAAGCCTGACACCGGGCCGACCTTGCGACCTCAGTCAACGACCTCAGACAGACAAGAGAGAACAATTAATCTCAGGCACCGACCTCAGACTCACGGAAGAGCATATAAAACAACAACGCGAACTTACACATATCACGAGGCCGGGAGTGGACACGGTTCTCTCTAGAAACGCCACCCCCGCTACGTGCGCTCTATGATTCAACAGACGACGGACAGCCAAAGCGGCCGGCCGTTCCTCGGCGAAATAATTCCGGCGCCCCAGATCAGATCTCTGGGAACGCACGTCAGGCCAGTACCGCCCGTCGTACCTTCGTGCGCAGTCATGCCTCAGATCGGCCCCGGGCCAGAGCACAGCGGACGAACTTTTAACGACCCGCAGGCCGCCGCTAAGCAAACGAATTTCTATCTCCGACCACAGTTCCGTCAAATAAAAGGTGATTATCGAACAAACCTTGGTGTCAGGGTCGAATCGCGGTGAGGAGAGGACGACCCAGCCGGTTGCTGTCGCCTCCTGCCGTTAGCGAGCGCACGCTTGGTCGGCCGGCTGGTGTTAGACGGGGGAAACAGTCGCAGGTTTACCCGGCTAATCCTTGGCATATTTGGCGCTTTTGCCTCTTACTGACTTAGACTCCTTGGCATATTTGGCGCTGTTGATTCTTGAAACACTTATATTTATTTCATCTGTATATATGTTAACTACACTTAGCAACTTCTTTTTCTGGAGCTACAATACATACGAATATGATTTACTCGAAATGTGAAGACCCGCTGCAACTAACTCGGCTCACAATTAGTGTATTAATTATGAACCGGCACAGAATTACAAAAAAGGGTAATTTTTGTAATTCCAAAATTAAAAGGTACATGAGTTGGGTGTTAAGCTAAAACACTGCCTTTTTGTTGGTCTTTCCTATTTACAGGGCACGTTTTGGATAAGTGTAATATTGTAGTCTTGACCCGTCCCGGAAGTGTACAGGGCACTTTTTTCAATTAAGTAGGGTTCTTTTTTCCTGGTTCATGTATTTGATTGATGTTCTTATTTGACTGATTATTTCATCAGAGGTGCATGGGAATGCTTTCATTTCTCTTGGTTCACATTCATGGTCAACAACACAGCTTCTTGGAAGTTTTTAGTTGCGGATTACTTGCAGCATGAGCTGCAATATAGACATGTTATTCACCCATACTCAAACATGCAGTTTGGAAAAGATAAGGCCCGAGAAGGATCTTGAACAAGCCAAGGCGGATATCGTTCGGTGCAAATTAAAAATACGAGAAGCTTTCCAGAATCTTGATAATCTTCTAACTGTGGGGAAGCCTGAGGAATCTTTGTTTGATTCTGAAGGAAATATATCTTGTGATAATGTATGTCAACACATTTTTCTTTTCCAATGTTGTGCTCTGTTACACTTAATATTTTAATCGACCATGCTTTCCATCTTGCAGATTGCTTGTGCCACTTGTAGTTTGAAAGAAGATACAATGAATAATGACATCATTCTCTGTGACGGAGCCTGCGACAGAGGGTTCCACTAGAATTATCTAAACCCTCCTTTACTCACTAAAGATAGTAATATATATTTTCCCAAGTTCTTTTTATATGCAAGGTTCTGTTATATCTGGTGTTAATTCCCTTTGTAGTCCCTGACGAAGGATGGCTTTGCCCTGCATGTGATTGCAAGATATACTGTATAGAATTAATAAATGAACTCCATGTGACAGAACTTTCCATTAATTATTCTTGGGAGGTAATAGTTTCACTGTTGCAAGGCCAATGAATTTGAACTATATTTCACCCTGATACTGCATTATTTTTGCAGAAAGTTTTTCCTGAGGCAGATGCCGTGGCACGCGAGCCTATGCAAAATGATGTACCTGATCTTCCATCGGACGATTCAGAAGACGATGACTTCGACCCCAATATATCCGAAGAACATGTGGCTGATCATGTGGAAGGCTCGTCAGAGGAGGATGGGGGTGAAGGTTTAGACTCTGATGACTCAAATTTCATCATCTCTTCTGACAATAATTCAGAACATGTGAAGGAGAAAGACAATGTTGATGCCCTTGGATTACCTTCTGAGGACTCCGAGGATGATGACTATGATCCAGAAGGTCCTGATTCAGATAAAGATATCAAAGAGAAGCAAGATGAGTCAGACTTCACATCGGACTCTGATGATTTCTGTGCTGACATTATGAAGTCTTGTGGTAAAGATGAAAAGGACAATGGGAAAGAAAGTGAAGCAGGTTCTATCGTGCACCAGAGTAATGAATTCACTCCGCAAACGTCTCAACAAAGCTTGCACGGTTTGGTGAATGCGCAACATGCAGAGGTGCTGCTTACCCATAACGGAAGCAGTCCTACAGGACAGAAGAGGCACTATGGGCCAATAATTAATCAGGCACTATGGCATTCTTTTTCCTATATCATTTGTTGTATAGTTGAATAGAACGAGCTGACCAGGCTTAACCAGGCCAACATGAAGTTTGATTCATCCGAAAGCGCTTCATTTTAATTTTTGCAGAGGCTACACGAGCAATTTAAAAGAGATCAATATCCTAGCCGTGTGGTTAAAGAAAGCTTGGCACAAGAACTAGGTCTCACGTTCCGTCAGGTTTGTACCTCTTTTTCATGAATTTTCAATTTCATGTACAGCTAGTTGTCTTGGCATTGAGCAAAACCCTGACTATGGCTTCTCCTAACAGGTTGAGAAATGGTTCGAAAATAGGCGGCGTCACACAAGACTAGCATCTAGCAAAAACAGCACTCGCGGTGAAAACAATAGCACCAAGACGATGATGGTGGAAAATCCTAACTTATACAAAAGTGATGCTGTTAATGAGGATACACCATCTGGAATTATGGATGAAGGTATCACACAAGATGGTCCACTTAAACAAGACATTGATGGTGGCATGAGAACAAATGCCTTCCCTCCAAATAGCAGTCAAAGATATACCACCGGTGCCCATTATGTAAGGTGCCGAAAAGGCGAGTCCTCCAGAGAGAATCATGGGAAGAATACCTCCTCAAGCAGTGCTGGAAGGCCAAAAGGTGGTGATGCAGAGTATGCTGTTCTGGCTCTTGAAGCTGTGGACGAGAAAACAAGAAACAAAATGCTGCAGGAGCTAAAGAAGAGGAAGATTGACTGATGACGTTTCTAGCTAATGATTTTAGCACCTGCAAGTCAACAAATTCATTCTCTGAAATTCTTCACCCACATGGTGGGTGTTTTACTCCTTCAGGGGAAGCTTGGTTCGATATTTGGATCCTCTGCTAAGAACCCGTATATTCCTCCAGATCGTAAGTGAAACTGAAAATTCTGCAAGTGTCGCGGCAACAGCGCACTGTTATGACAGAGAATGGAAGACATTAGACGTTTCATTGTGCCTTGTGTCTCTGTTGTTTCCTTTAATTGTTGTACAATCATGCTTATGTTTTGTCATTGGTTGTGTACATTGTTGTGTCTGTTGTTGTTTACCTAGATAAGTGGCTAGGTTGTTCAGTTTATCGTTCAGATGTATTTTCAACAATGTGTCAGTTGATCTCCTTGGTACATGTTGTAATCTTCCCTTTTTGCGGTAAATATATGTTGTACTGTTTGTAAGGAGTATATTCTGGTTAAGACTTATTTTTCATGATTTCCTCTTGTCCCTTATCTGTATCAATTTTCACTTGCACATGTTGTACTAGACTTCTTTCTCATGATGACTCTTGAAGCTATGTTTTGCTTAGACGCCTTACCCAATTCATGATATATTCTCAATACAGTAGGACAGCACAAAGTTTTAAAAGCATTGAAATTATTTTAGAAAGTTCTGCTCCATTTATAAAGGAAAAGGGAACTGCGATGTTCGCAAGATAGTTTCCTCATTATTCACCATGATGAGTGCAGAAACGACTGAAGCTGTCGCCTTCGCTGAAGCTATACGCCATTGCCTCTAGTCTCATAGAATGTCTTCCTGCTGCAGGTAAACAATGTCTTGCTAGACGATTGGCCCGTGCAGGTAAACGTGTGTATGATGTGCTGAGATCAGCACTAGGCAATGATTTTGCCAAGCACTTGTCAGAGGACTCCATGCCACGCCACGCGCAGCCTTGCATGCATAGTATGTCTACCGAGTTGGAACTCGGCAAACGTTCATCCTGCGTGGCATCGCCATTAACGACCCATCCCATCTGGCACCTTTTATTTGCCGAGTTCTACTTTCTACGTACTCGGCAGTGGTCTCTTCAGTTTCATCGAGTTTCCGATAGTAAAAACTCGGCAATATTAATGATTGCCAACCCGGTCCAGCTGAGTCCCGATCGTCGAGGGTGGAACTCGGTAAAGAGACTGTCGAGTTGTTTTTCTTCTTTGCCGAGTTCCCTTTGAACTGGGAAAACTGGACCATTCCAACAGTGAGTGGTCTATGAATCAAAAGCATCTTGCAGTTCAGTACTACATTTAGAGACCTAAACAAAGTAGTGGAATCGATGTTGAGTTCATATATTTGTAGTTGTTTCCCCAAATCTAAATGATCCTTTTACAATGGTACAAAAGATTAAGCAAAACCATAGGCCAAACGTTGAAGTAGTCTATTTTAAGTAGAAGGATAGAAGTCTGCCACCCAAAGGCATCTCCAGGTGATC
This sequence comes from Elymus sibiricus, assembly GCA_039707655.1. Lineage (NCBI taxonomy): Eukaryota > Viridiplantae > Streptophyta > Magnoliopsida > Poales > Poaceae > Elymus > Elymus sibiricus. The sequence goes on along the minus strand of CM077668.1, from coordinate 14,756,738 downwards.
CCTCAAAACCGGTTAGAGGAGTAAATTTTTTGTTTTGAGGGGTTAAACCTGACCTAGCCGATCCATTCCCGGCTTTCTCCCCTCAAAATTTTTAATCCTCGCGTCAGCGGCCGCTTATATTTACTAGACGGGCGCCACTTATTAGAAAAATATTCCTCTCCCCCGCGGCCACCTCTCTCCCCTTCTCGACCAATCCACTCTGGGGCAGCCCAAATACACCCCACACCAGCCCGCTAGCCCTCTCTCTGTCACCGCAGCCACCCCACACCCCCGCCGATGCTTCCAATCGGCTGGAGCCACCTCGAAATGGCAGGATCTGGCTCCGTCACTGACCTGCCGCCGGCACCGCCGAAGTAGAAATACCACAGCGTGCGGCATTGGTCGTGGGAGACATGGTTGTAGGAAATAAAATACCGGGACTCCGGCCACCGGTACTGGCTTGGCTCCTTCCAGCCGGCGAAGCTGCCATCGAAGGCATACGACATGAAGGAAGTGAGCCTCTTGCTTGGCAGAGTAAAAAAATTAGGCATTTACAATAGATATTTGAAAAGACTACCACATAACAGAAAGATTGTTCAGGCAGTAGTTTTAGGTGGATATTTCTAGCCAGTGTCGTTGTAATAGCCAATATTAGCATCCGTCGAGCTGGCATCGTAGTCCTCTTTTGCGAAATCTGGCTCGTCACCATAGGGATAGACACCTTTAGATTGGATAAACTGAATAGTCTGGGAAGTAAGCTTCTCAAGCTCAGCAAAGGCATCATGTATCCCTCAAAACACTGTATTGGTCACATCATATGGTTCACAACTTGTTGTCGATGACTTGGACATGGCAAGCTGTTTGACGCGAGCACATGAGAAATACACATTGTCGATCTTGTTCAAGATAAGAATGAGAAGTACTCCTATTGTTCCCCTATCATCGTCGATCTTGCAGGAATTTTATGGGTATTGCTAGTTTGTTTATAAAATTGAGGGACATGTGGAAGGATATGGTATTACAACTAAGAAATCCACAGTACAATAGATGCAGAAGTGGAGATTGATCGAGGTCACTCGTATAGCACATTAGCAGAAAATTCTTACAGCGAACTGAGAGCATCAACAAGTCAAGAAATGAAATACGCAAGTCTATATGTTGACTTTGATCATGACTTGGAGCCTGAAGACTTTCATAGTTTCTCTCGCATTTTGATAAAATTACGTGTAGCTTAACTTGCTCCAGTGTGACGATCCTTTACAGCTCCTCTACTCCTGTTGATGCCTCCCACTTCCATGTATTCTTAGGTTTCATCTATTTTCCTCCATTCCCTACTAGTCTGTTCAATCAAGTGAACGACACATGATATTTGTTGTCAGCATGTGTGCTGCTAGATAATATGCCATAATCCATTTAACTGAAATTGCCATGGTTCCTAAAAATAAATTTGCGATGGTCCAGGAAAAAAATTGCTTTGTAGTATGGCAAAATCTACACGTGCTATGGCATTTTGTACTCAACACAATTGCCATGGTTTTCAGAAAATCCGATAAAAATGCCATGATCCATTAAAATATATATTTGCCATGGTGTGTTGTCTAAATTTCTCATGTTGTGTGAACTAAATTTGCCATGGTTGATTATGCAAAGGTGGCAAATTTTAGGGATTTGTTCATACCTGGCAAAAAAAGTGACATAGCAAATAGTAAATAAATGTGTTTATGGCATGGCAAAAGTTATAGTGGTGACAAGGCAAAAGCTATATTAGAGGCATGGCAAAAGCTATAAAATATTTTTTGGCATGGGAAAACAGTGCTAAACAATACATACTTTTGATTCATCTAAAAAGCTGGAGAAAATTTTGATTCATGACTCATAGCAAGCTAGAGTTGGTATGTACTGGCATTGTAAAGATTACAAAAATTTGCACTACAAACTACTTGCAGGAGGACAAATGGCCATGTTAAAGTAGGGAATCTACTAGAAATTTCAATAATTTGCTATGTTCTACACAAGTGTCATGTTCTACTCAATTCGCCGTCTGTCGACATTTTAAACAAACCTGCCATGTTCCCATGGCAGGTAGCTGAAGAGCATCTAGAGATTTATTCATCCATCATCACAAAAGGTTGTGTAATTTTCTGACGCCATGATTCAAACAAATATCAAAATTGACATGTTGAAAACAGGATAAATTTGTCATGATACATTAACTTAATTTCCATGATGTGTGAACTAAATTTGCCATGGTTTGGAAAGCAAAAATGCCATGGTCCATCAAAATAATTTTTCCATGGTTTGGAAAGGAAAAATGTCATGGTCCCTAAAAATAATTTTGCCATGGTTTGGAAAGCAAAAATGCCATTGGAGGCTCTCACAAGTCACGTGAGACATGATCCCACTATATCTCAAAATGGTAATCTATGCATGAACTGGTCCGGAGTAGTCTTCAATCGTGTGTGTGTGTGTATGTGTGTGTGTGTGCGCGCGCGTGTGTGTCAGGTTAGCTAGGTTGGTCGATGGTGCTGTTCATGTATTGTGGCGACGGTTTGAACTTGTTGTAATGGATTTCACTCTACCACATGGTACATGTGGCAATCTATCTATAAATTTTAATAATAGTGTACATAATAAGCTTCTTGTACTTCTTTTAATGAAGAAAAAAATCTAATATTTATTTTTTGCAGTGACGAAAAAAAATGCCTTGTACACTTCTGAGACGGGTTCAGAATACAATATTACACTTATCCAAAAATGCGCAACTCTAGAAACGGTGACAGATTTTAGATCAATCAACCGTTATAATGTTATTGCATTTGAATGTTTTAACAAGATACAACACAGCAAGATCCCAAAGAACATTCATTGTGCCTATAAGTTAGATCCGACAAAGGCATATGATCGTGTCTCCTGGATTATACTTGAATGTGCACCGGCTAAGTTTGGCTTTTGCCAAAAGTGGATCTCGATGATCAGCATGCGGTCAGTCAGATCCCACGGAAGCTTGTGCGAATGTGATCCGCTGACCTTGCTCGTGCTAGAAGGTTTGTCCAGAGCATTGGTACATGATATTGCTAGTGGAAGAACCACTCCAATTAAAATTGCTAGGGGGAACCCTGGTATATCCCACCGTCTTTTCCTTGATGACAACATTTTATTCTTCAAGGCATTGGAGGCTCACACAAGTCATGTGGGAGATGATCCCACTCTTTCTCAGAATGGTAATCGATGCATGAACTAGTCAGGAGTAGTCTTCGATGGTGTGCGTGTGTGCCCCAAGTTAGCTAGGTTGGTCGATGGTGCTTTTCATGTCTCATGTCGACGGTTTAAACTTCTAGTAATGGATTTCATTCATTTTCACTAATAATCAAGGACTCTTCTGCTTGATTAGTAGATGGAGAGATATAGACTCTATTCAAAAGAGAATAAATCTTTCGACTAGCGAAAATGATGAATAACCAATCAATTGCTCCAAGATAAACAAACAATGAATGTATTTTTTTATCAGAAGAGAAACAAGGAACCGATCAACTACTCTATCACATAGTGCATGTGGCAATCTAGCTCTAAAATTTTAATAAAAGTGTACCTAAAAAGCTGCTTGTACTTCTTTGAATGAAGGAAAGAAAAAAAATATTTTTTGTTTTTTGCAGTGACGACCAAAAAGTGCCCTGTACACTTCCCGGGCAGGTTCATAATACAATATTACACCTATCCAAAATGGCACAACTCTAGAAACATTGACGGATTTTAGATCAATCAACCTTTATAATGTTATTGCATTGGAATTCTCTAACAAGAGCTAACATAGCAAGATCCCACAGAACATTCATTGTGTGTATAAGTTAGATCCGACAAAGGCATATGATCGCGTCGCCTGGTGTATACTTGAATGTGCACCAGCTAAGTTTGGCTTTTGCCAAAAGTGGATCTCTTCGCAGATGACAAGTGTGCGGTCAGTCAGATCCCACGGGAAGTTTGTGCAAAGGTGATCCGCTGAACTTGCTCGTGCCAGAAGATTTGTCCAGAGCATTGGTACATGAAATTGCTAGTGGAAGAACCACTCCAATCAAACTTTCTAGGGGGAACCCTGGTGACGACATTTTATTCTTCAAGGCAATGGAGGCTCTCGCAAGTCATGTGAGAGATGATCCCACTCTTTCTCGGAATGGTAATCGATGCATGAACTAGTCCAGAATAGTCTTCGATGGTGTGTGGAGTTAGTTAGGTTGGTTGATGGTGCTGGTCATGTCTCGTGACGACGGTTTGAACTTGTTGTAATGGGTTTCACTTCATTTTTTAGTAATAATCGGGCAATTCTGTTCTGCTTGATTAATAGATTGAGACATATAGACTCCATTAAGAATATAATAAAGTACCGGACTAGCGAAAAAGTTGAATAACCAATCAACTGCTCCAAGAGAAACAATGAATCTGTTTTTTTATCATAAGAGAAACAAGGAGCTGATCGGAAATCCATTTTGGCTCTAGGGAGCACATGCTCCTGCGTGCCAAAAATGGATTTAACAAATGTCAAAAAAAAATGAAAAAATAGATGTGTTCATTTTCACACCCAAATGGTCCATGCAAATTTTCAGGGGAAAAACTTAAACAGTTTGACATGTGAAAAAAAAAGTCGAACGCCAAATGTTACACTTAATTTTGTTTTTTCACCGATGAAGCACTGCTATCCCATATGGCATGAAAAATGTCAGGCACACTTGCTACACTAATATGAACATCTACAAAAAAATATCAGAATTTTTAAAATTTAGTTACTATTTATTTTTATTTTACTGTTCATTAGGGAGCATATACTCCCAATGCCAAAAATCTACATCCGGAACTGATGAGCTACTCTACCACATGGTACATGTGGCAAATCTGTCTGTAAAACCTTAATAATGGTGTACATAAAATGCTGCTCTGTGTATTCCTTTTAGTGAAGAAAAGAAAAAAAAATCAATCTTTTGGTTTTTCTAGTGAAGAAAAAAAAACCCTGCCTATACTAGTACTTCAGAGCTATATTTTTTGGAAGGCCTAAATGGGCCATTCACATCACCTGCTAAAACTTAGACGGTCTCGTGGTTTGCCCAAACAGCTGCCACTCACATCACCTACCCCGGTGAGGGAGCAGCGGCGCGCACCTCATATCTTTAATTTTCAGTTCCGCTCGCGTCACTCCATCCACGTGAAAAATATTCCTCTCCCCCGCGGCTACCTCTCTCCCGCGTATCTCTAGCTGATCCCTCAAAACAGGTTAGAGGAGTAAAAATTTTGTTTTGAGGGGTTAAACCGGACCTAGCCGAACATTTATCGGCTTTCTCCCCTAAAATTTTTTACCTCTCGTGTCAGTGGCCACTTATATTTACTAGACCGTCACCACTTATTGGAAAAATATTCCTCTCCCCCGCGGCCACCTCTCTCCCCTTCTCGACAAATCCACTATGGCGCCGCCCAAATACACCCCACACCAGCCCGATGGCCCTCTCTCTGGCACCGCAGCCACCCCACATCCCCACTGATGCTTCCAATCGGCTGGCGCCACCTCGAAATGGTGGGATATAGCTTCGTCACCGACCTGCCGCCGCCACCACTGAAGAAGAAATACCATGGCATGCGGCATTGGTCATGGGAGAAATGGGTGTAGGAAATAATTAAAAGACCGGGATTCCAGACACCGGTACTGGCTTGGCTCCTTCCAGCCGGTGGAGTTGCCATCGAGGGCGTACGACGTGAAGGAAGTGAGCCTCTACGGCATCGGGAAAAGATCAACTTCCCCCTTGGCAGCCGCGAGGCCCCGGCATGCGTCGACATCTACCCCCAAGTGGTCTCCTGCCGCTTGGTGCAGGACAACTGGGAGGCCTTTGAGCGGCTCAAGGTGGGGCGCCCTGATGAAGAGTACATGGCCGAGCTCCGAGGGATGTATCCTAACCTCATCACCAAGGAATTCCGGCGGCTCGAGATGTACAAGAAGGTGCAACCGACGAGTTTGGCCGTCCGGTGGTGACATGGACCTTTGCTCCAGTGCCTCCAGCTCCATGAAGAAAATAAGGACGGCGTGGATTGGTAGACCCTCATGAAGGAGGAGCGGTAGGTTTTTTTAATTTTTTATTTTCTTCAAATTGAATACTTTATGCAATCTAATTTAAATTTCATGTTATGCAATGTAGATTAAATTTCATGTTAGGCAATGTGTGTTCAAATGGACTACTTTCAATCCTTGTTTGAATGAAATTGCGTGAAAAACAAGTTTGAGGAGTTAAATTCAAGAGTTCAGCTAGGAACCATATTTTTTGAACTCAAATATAAGGAGTTAAGGTATAAGGAGGCTTTTGAGGGCCTAAATTTGAGTGGTCGGCTTGAGAGGCCATAACGGTTGTAACGACAGTCGGCAGATGCTGAAGGGGTTTTGCCACAGTGTTTAGATAGTACACCTATCGCCTAAGAGAAGAAATATAACTTGGAGCTGACATAAAAAAAGGGTCCTTGAGAGTACCTTAAATATTATGTCTATTTTTAGTCTGAAAAATATAATCCTGAGGGCATTGGACTATCACTTTGATTTCTTGCAGTGCCTACAAATTGTTTCACGGCAAAACAAAAACATGAATAATAAATATAGGTGCCGAAGGCAACAGTATAGGAGAAAGGTATGTTACTCATGTAACATATATGCAATTGGTGGTCTCAAAGCAACTGCGTTTTCCAAGGATTATGTCTCACGTGGCAGACAAATCAACAAGAAAAATAATAAACATTGTTTTGTTTACCTCTAAGAAATCCATATGTTTTTTCGTTGGGGATTTGTCTTCATTATCAGAATGATTTCCCTCCTTCGTCTTGGTGAGAGAGGTGAGCTGATCCTGGAAGGATTTTGCACCATCATAGAGTATTTGACGAAAAAGATTGCTCTGCTTGAAGCGGTCTGTAGATTTTCTTGATATTTGCTGAGACATAATAGAGAATATAATAGCGTGAGATAACATAGCCTACATAACATTGCAAGTTCGTAGGCAAAGTAAAAAATTAGGCATTTACAATAGATAGTTGAAAAGACTACCACATAACAGAAGGACAGTTCAGGCAGTAGTTTCTGATGGATATTTCTAGCCAGTGTCGTTGTTATAGTCAATATTAGCATCTGTCGATCTTGCATCGTCATCCTCTTTTGCGAAATCTGGCTCATCATCATAGGGATAGACACTTTTAGGTTGGATAAACTGAATAGACTGGGAAGTAAGCTTCTCAAGCTCAGCAAAAGCATCATGTATCCCTGAAAACACTGTTTTGGTCACATCGTATGGTTTAGAACTTGTTGTCGATGACTTGGACATGGCACATGCGAAATACACATTGTCTGTAAAGTAGTTCAAGATAAGAATGATAAGTACTCCTATTGTTCCCCTATCATCGTCGATCTTGCAGGAATTTTATGGGTATTGCTAGTTTGTTTATAAAATTGAGGGACATGTGGAAGGATATGGTATTTACGACTAAAAAATCCACAGTACAATAGATGCAGAAGTGAAGATTGATCGAGGTCACTCGCCTCGCACATTAGCAGCAAATTCTTACGGCGAACTGAGAGCATCAACAAGTCAAGAAATGAAATACGCAAGTCTATATGTTGACTTTGATCATGGCTTGGAGCCTGAAGACTTTCATCGTTTCACTCTCATTTTGATCAAATTACGCGTAGCTTAACTTGCTCCAGTGTGACGATCCTTTACAGCTCCTCCACTCCTCTTGATGCCTCCCACTTCCATATATTCTTGGGTTTCTTCTATTTTCCACCATTCTCTACTAGTCTGTTCAATCAAGTGAATGATACATGATATTTGTTTTCAGCATGTGCTACTAGATAGTATGTGAAATGAAGTGAAGAAATTCCTATGCGTCAGGGCAGATGAATGGAATGAAGTATTTGTTTCTCTGATGAAGTGAATGCATGTTAGCTGGAACAAATGTCCTAGTATTTAACATAAAGATTTCGGCATTACGATTATATCTTCAAATGAGAATCAAGGACAGAAGATGAGAGACGTGTAGGTAGTGATGAATAATAGATGTACAACATCACCATCGAGGATGGATATATATCCGGCAACTGCCAGACCGAGGCCGCACCCTCACATGGAAACGGTATAGGCAATCCCAGCCTTCAGATAAACAGCCACATCTCAAATCATTTCTTCAACTCAAACAAAAGAAATCCATGGCTCCTTCCTCATCCTAGTGCCTCCTATTCCGCGTGTTTTTATATCATTTTGGTGTTTCTCTAATGGTATTATCTCATCAGTATATATAATTACCATCTTCCGGATATATTGATTAAGTTGACTCTCAAAAATGATGTGAAAGGACACTTATCAGGTGACATTAGATTTGGTAGAAAATGTAAGCACGACAAGATTGATTTTAACTGCCTTTAACTGCCGACATGTTAGCGATTTCGTTCCTCGTGTTCTTAGTTCAGAAAACTTCGATTTGGTGTGGAACAGGGAGCTTTCGTAAAAATAAGTAAAACGATGGAGAAAGCTAGTTAACGGACCGTGCACCATGCATTAGCTATCCAAACGTAAAACCATGTATCTAGCTAATGGAAGTGCACCGTCCGTTATCTAGACATTGTTGAGATTAATGAGGCCATTTGGGTTCACTAGGTTCTGTGTGTATATGGCTGTAGAATTACAGGGAGTTGCCCAAACATAAATTGTGCACGGCTGGGGTGCATAGTAGGTAGGTAGCTTCCATCTCTCTGAAGTACGAAACCCGTGGTAATGGGAACAGCAGTTTAAGATGATGAGACCAATCTGTTGGCAAGGTGGCACGAACGACGAACAATATGACGGACTGTACTGGCGTAATTGGGTGTATATGTAAGAGCATCTCTAACCGATCCCCTAAAAACCTATAACTCCCTATTTTCCTCCTCTAACCGACCTAATTGATCTCTCAAACCGTTAGAGGAGAATATATTTTACTCCACGGCCGCAAAAGGCAGCCCAACTCTCTCAAATATACTCGACTGGCGCCTCCAAGAGAAAAACTTTCGGCCCCTCACTTCCCTCCCGAGTGGCCACCACTTCCCGCCTCTGCCGCCCATTCTCGCCGCCTCCACCACTAACGCCTCCGATTCCATCTGGAATGGAGAGGCAAGATCGTTCCGCCACCTCACCGGCTACCGCCGCCGGAAAAGACCCTTGCAGTGCTACCCACACCAAGGAAGAGGTTGTGCACCAAAAAGCTGGTTCGGACCATCAGAACGGCAGCCAAAGCCGGCAGCAAGGTCAATGGCAAGTCCACAGCGGCTCCGGCGACGACAGGTCGCCCTTCCATTGCTCCACCCGATGGCAAGTGCGCGAGGAGGCCGACGGCAGACGCGACAGCGCTTATCGAGGAGGAGGCTAAGAGAGAGGCTCTGGCACCTCATCCTGGCTCGACAGCTCGTACCCCGTGTTCCGTCGCCCAGCCTCCCAGACATTCATGCGCGCCTCCCTCCGCACCCAAAAACCGTCCCCTCCAACTAGGCCCTCCTCCGAGCATGACCTTGCCCAAGGCACTATGCCATCCGTGAGCCACCGTCATCGCCTACCTCAGCAGCACGCATGACACCTCCCATGGACCCCATGCCCCTCACGGCAAGGCAGAGGTTGGCACAGGGCCGACTCATCACGAGCTCCTCCATGGCGGCCCTGCCAGCCACGGCACCGATCCACGGCTATAAAAGCCAGTGCCTGCCCCTCTAGCCACCCGCAACACCTCTCCCACTCTGTCACATGCCCCCCTAGCTCGAGGAGCACGGCCAAGAGGGTCTGCCTCCTTAGAATCGAGTAGAGCCCCACCGCGCGAGCTCCGTCGCTGCCCGCTCTCTCTGCTCCACCTCACCCCAAACCACCGCCACCACTAGACTCCCCAGGCCATTCCAACAACGACGATGCCCAGCATAGCCACTTGTTTCCAAGCCGAACCTACAGATTACGACGAGCACCGTAGGACAACACCGTCGGAGAAGAAGCTCCTCTTGTCGTTAGACCACCTCCGAGAAGCTACGGGTACGGGCGTGACTGTCGTCGTTGCGCCGTTCCAGCCCTTTCCCCTAGAACTGCCACATCCTCTACATAGGCGAACAGCCGCCGTGCACATACCTCTCTCTCTCTCTCTCTCTCTCTCTCCCCTCTCTCTCCCTCTCTCTCTCTCTCTCTCTCTCTCTCTCTCTCTCTCTCTCTCTTAAAACAGACATGTGGGTCCCACCTGCCAACGACCCCACGCATGGCCGAAGCGGTATGCAAGTTATAATTTTACATCGGGCTTGAGCTTATCTAACGAGGCAACGATGCAAGGACGATGCCATGAGACCTGCCCTGCCACAATGGGTCTAGGGCAGAGCAAAGCAAATGATTATGGAGGCTTGAAGAAATTTCCCATTTGCTGCAGACCAACTTCACGTTATTTTAGTATCATGAAGTTCTAAATATTATAATAAAATAAGGTTGTAAAGTTTTTTTCCTCACAAAGGGAGTTCAACAAAAAACATAGGGACTACTCTCAAGGTACAAGAGTCGCAAAAATAGTCTCACGTGCTGGGCCCGCCCCGGGGCTCCTAACGCATCTCCACGCTCTGGTGGATCCATTCCCGGCCACATAGGGAGAGCTTGTACAGCGTGTATTATGTATGGCAAGCCTCCATGGGTAGAGCTTCTAGCCCCTACGCGGGCTAAAGTAATGATGATCTCACAACATATATTTACTATGTAAAGATATATATTTCAATGTGACCAGGCTAGGTCATCTATAAATCGTTGGCTTCTCCATGTAATGCCAACACAAGATGAGCATGTTGTTTACTAGTGGGAGCATACAGAGAGCCATAGATTGTGTTCTTGATAGTTACTATCAAGCTAGCGGTCGTATACAAAACAACTCGTAAGAAACATCTATGTTATCAGAGCCAGGGTTAAACATTTCAACGAAATTTCAATGAAATTTCCGAAATTTCGCATATTTCAGTGGAGTCCGAAATATTTTTAACCCCGAAATTTCGAGGCAGAGTTAAACTGATTTTAAAATAAATTTAAATTATGTTAGAATTCATTAAAATTAAGTGAAACTTGAATTCTCAAAATCCGAAATAATTTCCGAAATATGCGAAATTTCACATATTTCGGTGAGGTCCGAAATTATTTTGTTTCCGAAATTAAAAACCTTGATCAGAGCTAGTGATATGTTGGGAATAGGACGCGTCAGAAATTTATGTCATTAAATTGAATCACTCTCTTGCTCAATCTTTCATTGTGAGGCATGTGACACACACGATTTTCTTCTGCTCCTGGGTGTAAGGAGATACATAACATGACCCGGTATGATCTTCTATATCACACGAGCTGCATAGCAGGTCTGACACTATTATATTATTTGATCATCGTGGTAACCGCGTGAGGTTGTTCATCCTTCCCCGGAGAGCAAATTTGGAGGTTGTGGTCAGTGAGTGCATCTACTTTGGAAAATTTTGGAAGTCAATAAGGATGTTCATATGGCCCTGAGCGCAGCCTGAAGATTTGGGTTCCATTCGGGATTATCAAAAGCCGGAAACACTCTAAGGCAGCAAGAGAGGGCAAAGATTATGCCTAAAGATATTATTACATTGTAAAATTTTGTCTAGGATAAACATAGATGACTACGAATAACCTATCAAATTATCCTCCTCGAGGAAGCACGCAATTTATGAAAATTATAGGTAGAGAACATATTTAAACGTAATTTTTTGAGAAAAAAGTTTCATAAATATTATATGTGGATGTATTGTACACCCGTATGGCAGATATTTGCCAATGGATTCACCGGGATAAAGTTGGATAACTACAGAGCGAATGGGAAGGTTACAACTCCGGGATTTTAACCCATGATAATTTCTTGTTGTAAACTATAGTGGGGTAACTATAGAGCGAATGGGGTGCTTACAACTCCGGGAGCGGGCCGGCGCAGGGCTTCATTCATCGTCGCCCTCCCCACAGGCAACAATCATAATGATCGCCCTGGTGACGTTGGCCGTCGATTTGAGGATCCGCGTGATAGCAGACACCCTCTGCCACTGGTCTGCGTCGACTAGGCCTAGTGCCGGTGCCTAGGTCGCGCCACCTGCTGCTACCTGGACGTTGTCGACAACGTGGACGATCACAACCGTGTCGGCGTTCACTCCGAAGCCCTAGCCGGTGTTCTAGGTCCCGCCGGCCTGTTGGACGGTGCCAGCCTGGGCGGAACCAAGCTCCAGGTCCCTCCTGCTAGTGTGTGGTGCTCCGAACCAGTGCACAAGGCTTACGACCACATAAAGCAGAAGAACCGTGCCTGCTGCTACTGCGATGCCTATGCCAATGCCCTTCGCGAGGTGAGAGGAACCACCCTTCTTGCTCACCAGCGGTCCGTCCATCTGGATGGCACACGAAGGAATCCAACTCCTGTCTCTAGGTGTCCGGAGAGGCATCCCAAAACTGTCGCGCATCCCAAAGTGATTAAAGGGGGAGTTTTCTGGTAGCTCCTCGTGATAAGCCGACGCAGCACTTGCAAGTGACTCCTGCATGGCCTGCACCGCCATATCCCAGTTAAAGTACTTCCTCGTGAAAACAATGTCCTCCGTGATTGGTGAAATGGCTAGCGCTTAACTGCAGGCGTCGTGGAAGGTAGCAGCTTGCCTCAAAACTCTGGTGTTGGAAGGTGCAACTCATCCGCCAAGGCAGCTACGTGGCACTGTCCTAATTTATGATCAGAGCGGCGGCGAATACAACTGCAAATGCTTCTCGTTTCTCCATATTGCGAAAGAGGGAGGACGATTACAACTCTGGTATTTTAACCCATAATAATTTCTTATTGTAAACTATAGATGTGACTGTCCCAGAATTTCTGAAGTGAGGGGGGCGGGGGGCATTGCCCCCCCCCCCCCCCCCCCCCCCCCACCCCCTCGACTCACTTCGTCAAGTTGTATTTATTCGATAGTTGTTTATGGTTGAGTACATGTATCCTCTAGTCATGTATCTTATGGTGTGCAACTGCCCCTATGTCTTACTTGGGCTATTATGACAGAATGGCTAACACAGTCCTATGTGAGATGTGTTAGTTTTAATCTTGTTACAGGTCATTACTCCATGCCATGCATGCATGTTTAGTTAGAGATTAATTAGTCTGCATGAGCCATACACGTGATGGTTGTGTGTGTATGTTTTTGAGTCGTTTGCATGTATGTACTAGTTAGAGCCAGAAACGTGCATGTTCACGTTGCGGCCAGTGGATCAGTTAAGCCCATGACCAGCACATCGTGGGATGGCATGATATGGATGGATCGTGGCGTCGTGTTCGGCCGAGTCGTCCGGCCGTTAGCAGTGTAATCTCCTAGTTAGTTACAAGAGATAGAATAAGAAGAGAAAAAAGCAAGAAAAGAGGCAAGCAGTTGCGCCTCGCAAAAACTACCGGTGTCACTGTGTTGGTCTTCCACCCTCGTTCGTTCGTCTCCACCGTGTTCGTGTGTGTAGCCTCGCGTTTTGTTCCCACAAGATGGAGGCCGAATTTTGAGTGAATTTATTTAACAGTTATTACCTAACATGGCAGGAGCAACCGGAAAAGAAGAAAGCAGCGTACAAAGAGAAGACGAAGAATAAGCTCGCGGTGCTCCACGAGTCGGCGGAGGATAAGAGAGCGATAGCGGAGTACTATTTTTAGCTGAAGTTCAACTAGTGGACGATTCTGTGGTAGCATCAAGTCCAACAAAAATACGTATGCCTGTCTAGAGGGGTCTTCCATCGTCTTGTCTTAGTTTGTGGACTAGAGCAAATAGACGTCTAACGGCCTCGATCGGCAGCAATAAGATCAAGCGTGCACCTACCTGCAGCATGTACTAATTTCTTTTCTTCTCCCCGCCAAGTGACATGGATAAGAGTATGACGAGAAAGAAGAGGAGGTGTACGAACAGCATGCCTCCCCGCGCGCGAAGTGACACTCTCCTCTTTCTGTCTGATTATGTTTAGTGCAGTGTAGTGCAATATCCTATAAAGTGTACTCAAACAAAGCTAGCCTTGGGCCAGTTCAGGTAAATACAAGGAGATGATAAGCTACACATTTGTTTTGCACGGCAAAGCAAAGCTCTCTACCATGCGAGCTGCACGCACTTTCTGTTACAAGAGGTGTCTTTGACCGAAAGGACGCGAGCGAATAGTCACGTCCGTTGCCCAAATAGCAACAGCTGGTGCCTAGATGGAAAGCATGGATTATCTCTAATTAGCGGATGTTAATTAATTCTTAACAGCCTCGGTGAGTAGTGCTTTGTGGTCGTCCTGCTATTATTCAAATTCATTCCATATCACCATGAAGTCACGTCCGCAGCTATTTCCCATCAGCATGTCAGGACCGAAAATTTGTAGGTACACTGATGCCACAGGTTTGAGAGTTTTTGTAGAGGGCGAAGAGTTTTTCATGAGAAAAGAAATGATCCGGGAAGGTGCCGAACACTAACACCAGGCGAAGCATGAACAACCGAGTCATGCACACAGTTACAAGACCTAATTACTCAAGATATGGCCACTTCCCAAAAAATGGAACCAAAATAAGCTTAAATGTCTTACTGTTGCGAACTCTAGTCTAGCACGACTGGTGTGACCTAGTCTAGTATGGAAAAGATTCCAAGCTTCAAAATTGCTCCCGATGACTCCCCCTCCAGCGAGTGTTTCCATCTCATCGGTTCTGGTCTCATCTCATCTTAGTATTTTTTGTGTGATTGCTACTCACTTGTGCCATCAACTCAGTGAAATGTAATGCAAAACGAAGCTTTCTGTCTACAACCCGACGAAGATGTCTGGTACATATAAACAACACATATAATTAACTCGAGCGATGGTTGGTGACCTCTTAATTACTTTTATATATTGATGACCAATTATTTTTTTGTCGATTGCTCAGGCACGAGGCTATGTTAACTACTGTGCCTGAACTGAGCAATTTCATTTTCACATGGCCACGTGGAAATCTAGTAGTATAACTAGTACCGAATGTGATAACATTATCCTGTCACCGACATCTACCTACTGTCCTACCAAGATGAAGTAGTATTCTATTTGTTCGGAGATAAAAATGATGTAACCTAGTACCTAGTTGCACTAGTAGTGCAAGCTACAAGAGGCCTGGCAGTTTAAAATGCCGAAACAGGCACGACCGAGGCTGGCAACCATAATTTTTCCTTAACAACTATGAAATATATCTCAAGCTTGCTGCAACTAGCCTCAAAAGATATGACGCATGTGCGGTATCCACCTGGCCCTACATGGGTGAAGGGCTGCAGGCTTGGCGAGTCTGTTCAGCGACGGGCGGCATTGGCCCACTTTGACCCTAGGGTGCTGGCAGGTGTTGCCGTCAGTGACTATGGTTGGGTCTGCGGCGACGAACCCGTGCTCCGATTAAAGCCACTAAAAGATCAGTCCACTAAACTGCACAAAAGAATCTTAGCATATCGACAAAAGTCCTGGTGAACACCCAGCGATGGAGGTAATAGCAAGAGTTGAAGAACAAACGATCCTCAAAAAAGTCAGCAGTGAATGAGTCCGACTCGAGTTCGTGAGTCAAAGGCATGGAAGTTCATCTAATATAAGTATATATGTGCATTTTGTTTTATGGATTACCATTGCTCATCTTTGTTATATAAGAACATATTTCTCCCTAAAAAAGAATATTGTTTGTAGTGAAAACATAGCACTAATTTACAGAAAATTTGCAGTCATTGGTTTAACTTATCATAAGTTGCGCTTGTGTATAAGTCATGAAGATGAAAACAAGTACTAGTTTTACATAGAAGTTTCTTCCTTAGTTGTCGTGTCTCACAATCCCTATACCCAAATCCTGGATCCAAACCTGTGTCTCGCTCGCCTCATCAAACAACGTCAGCAATAATTCAAGTACTACAATTGGGGCTTCATTCTTATTATTTTCACAACTATCTCGGTTCATGGTATTTAATCTCAAGGAATCAATGAAAGCTCCACCAAAATTTAATTGTGTGAACAGTGTTGTGCTTATTATATATACCAATGTGCATCACAAAGCCATCAGCCGAACTATCTTGTCCACGCTTTCACTAGATTTTGCAAATAATCAATAATCATTCCTGCAATCATTGCTTTCACCTGCATAAAACTTTCATTAGTGGCCGAAGCGGTGGGCTCCAGTTCGTACCTATAATGGCGAGACTAAGCATCGGTTATGGTAGATATGCAATACACCATGATCAACATGGTAGCCGGACGCTTGTTGCGCCAAATCATTTGCTCCCAAACTTTTATGCCTAGATATATGAGCAATATTAAAGCAAACCAAGTTGAAAAATACCTCTAGACATGCATCAAGATAAATAATAAGTGATTCATCAAAACACTGACAATCCTTGGATATTTGTCGCATATTGTAGGAACAAGTATTGCACACCATGATAAATGATGGTCAAGAGCCTTTGCAATTTACCATGGGGGATACCAATTACTCAGTGTTGGAAATTGGGAAAATGTCACACACTAAAAAGAACAAGGTAGTGAAGCCAAGATGTCCGACATTCACACAATTTAAAGATGTTTTGTTATGTTAAAGTTATTGATCTCTAGCATAAATCCAATATTTGGAACCAAGCAAAGAGACCAGAAATATTGGGAAAATTTCACAAACTATACCATGAGCAAAAACACTATGTGAAGTCACACCGAATTTGTACTAATCGTGTCCCATGCTCGCTCCAACATAGATGCTCACTAATCCAAGAGGCTGGGAGCAAATTTGTTGGTTACCTCAAACAAGTTATTGGCTGGGACCAAAGCGGCATCGGAGTTCAAACCCATGTAACTTTGGCGGCAGCTTTGTACCATCAAGTGGAGAAGAAGGCATTCACTTTTTCACATTGTTTGATGAAATGGAACGGGAAGCCCAAGTGGCAAACCATCCTTGAGGAGATTGAAAACGACACAAAGAAGATGAAGAAAAACAATGGGTCTAGCTCCGCTCAATCAATTGGATTGGATGAGGAAGAACAAGAAAATTGTGGGGCGGAAATACAAGCAATTGTGCCGAAGAGAAACCAGCTGGTTATGGGGAACAAGTGGAATAAGGGGAGGATCGCGTGTGATGGTGCGGCAAGAGAAATGTCCCCCACTTTGACGGACATTTTTTCGGCCAATGAGGTGAAGTAGGAGGAATGGTACAAGATATTCATGGGTGTGCAAAGGGTGAAAATGGAGTTTGTCCGCGAGAGGTTGAACTTGGAGAACAATAAAATAGAATTGGACAGGCAAGAGAAGGTTGCAAAATGGGAGCTTGATCAAGCGGCGACAATGCAATGAATTGAGAGAGAGAGAGAGAGAGAGAGAGAGAGAGAGATAAGTTGAGGCATTCGAGAAAGACGCAGGAGCCGATAATCATGTTGCAGGACATAAACCTATTGGATGATGAAGGCAAGAAGTGATTGGTCCGCATGAAGAAAATGATCAATGACCGCAACAATTGAAGTCATTGATTCATTCGTGTATCACCTATCTATTTATGAGTTGTTGAATTTTAATTTGGCATGTAATGAATTGTCGTTTACTTTGTATTGTTGAATTCATGATGAATTTGTGGTATATGATGGACGTGCATGGATTTTGGTATTGAGATATGGGGAGTGTGGTTGTGGAGGAGAAATGAGGACCACCCAAAGCTATTGTTTTGCATCAAAAGATTATTCAAGCCGCGTATGTCCAGAAGTGTCCAACGGTAGCACCAAGAGAGAAGGCGCACTATATTTTTGGAGCTTTTCCATATGCTATACGGAAGAAGTAAATGAAGTTGGGCCATTCTAATTCGACCCACCACGTTTTCATTTGTTCTATGCTGCTTCAGGTTCCTGCACTGCGGCAACAAGTGAAACAAAATTTTAGGGCATATGGTGAACCTCCCAACCATTGTAATCCTCCAACCCCGCCACTTCCTGCAACTATTCCGGGGCTGCAGCCCCTCCCAGTGTCTCAGCCTTGCTTCCCGACCCGAGCTCCTGTGGATCCCGTTGGCCGCTTGATCTTCCCATGATGGCTGCCAAGGTCGAAGTCTAATGGCTGCCAAGGTCGAAGTCTACGTGACAGTGTCTTTCCCAATGCCTCCTTTTCCCTACGTATACATACACATATGTGCCATCTCATACGTATTTTCATTGTTCCCATGCATGTCTGACACACGAGTAAGGCAAGGTTGGGGATGTATATATATATATATATATATATATATATATATATATATATATATATATATATATATATATATATATATATATATATATATATATATATATGCAAAGGAGCTGAGTGCTCTATACCTGGGATCTCTATTGATCCGTCTCATTGCATTTACTCATCACCATGTCCTCAATAGTCCAATACAGCCAGCAACCAACATAAACTTTTCATTTTTTATCTTTTCACAGACTTTACCAATCGACCAATTTTCAGGGAGATAAGAAAGAGCGTTAGATTCTCAAACCCATACCTATGGCCGTACGTGTCAATATGTCAAACTAAAACAAAAGTTCATCATCATAGATCTGACGGTGTTTGTTGCGAGTTTAATGTTGGTCAACAAAATTAATATATACTGGGTAGTAATACTAATGTGGATTACGATTACCTGCTGGGAAGATCACAAAAAATAAACCTCGGGAGTGGTGATAATTGTAGGTAGTAGCGATGAGTCAGTGACAGAGATGTACATTGTTGGCAAGAACTATAATGGTAGCTAATATTGTCTCCCATTTCACCTTGTAGCTCATAATGCTGATTTTTTTTCCAGTTCACGCTGTGTTTTGGTGGATCTCACGATGCTAAGGAGGTGATCGACGGAATGCAAAGCCAAAGAAGGAAAAACAGAGGAGACACAGGTTCAGTTTCTTTCCAGGCAACGAATGCCTTTCTCTTCTTTGCTTTGGCCAGCAACATAGCCGGCTCCTTCTCTTTTGTGTGCAGTTACACAAACACACACACATGTACATACTCAGCACAGCACACACACGTCGTTACAGTGCAGGGACACACACAACATATATTGGAGATGCAAGGGACTATCAAATGATGCTTCAGTTCTGAGGGTACGTTGATGGATAATTCCCGGTGCCTTCTATGCCCATGCTATCAAACTAGAATCCTATTTTGCGGAGACACAACAAATAATGGATAAGCTTGGGCATGCTCCTTATATAGTACTTGCTTGGTAACATTGAAATAAAGTCATGAATCCTCCGGTAGGTCCATAGTGAACCATTCCGTGATTATTATCTTGGTCCTCCGGTAGGTCAAAGGCTACAAGAGCTTTAAATATACGATGAGTTCTCAAGTATTTTCTTTGCGAGAAGGAAAAAATTTGTTGTTCTTCTGACCTCTACAATAGGATGATACACCTAGCCAACACACACCCTATTATTCGTTTTACAGACTTCGCGAAAAATAAAACCTGACAGCTAACGTTTCATCATTGAGCAAACTAGGTAGAGCCATTGTTTTCTGGTTGAATGACATGTTTCATTGTACATGAGTGTTTTGTTTTCAGGGATGAGCTCCATGGCTCCTTCTATCATGTGCATTCCTTCTGCCTTTCGTTGCATTTGTTTACAAGCCATCACTACTGGAATTTTCATATACGCCGGGTGCCAGGCTTTTCGCCGAGAGCCAAAGCGCGGACACTCGGCAAAGTAACATACGCCGAGAGCAACTCTCGGCAAAAGCGGCATCTCGGCAAACAGGGTATTTTGCCGAGAGTACATCTCGGCAAAACTGGAACACTCGGCAAAGTAACTATTTGCCGAGAGCCAAGTAGCCGCCGCACGGCAAAGTCTTGCCACATGGCACATCCGGCGGCGAATAACGGCATGGTCACGGTTGCACAGGTTTGCCGAGAGCGACACTCGACAGCATATCTTTACCGAGAGTGACACTCGGCAAAGATTAAGCAAACTTTAGTCCCACCTCGCTCAGGCACAGGCAACAACACCTATTTAAATAGTCGGATAGTCCAGATGCAGTAAGCGTCGGTCTTCATTACACTCTTCTTAAGAAGATAGACTATCACTTTGAATCTTCACCTGTTCCGGGCAGAGAAGATTCACTTTGGTAGGCCATCTTCCTAATGATGGATGCCGGCGTTTTTTATTAATTCAATTTTTTTTAGTCTTCCGTCTCACCGTCCATGTCGACCCGGAGATCTACGCCTTTGACTTTCGCCAGATGGGCTTTGACCAATGGATGTTTTCACCTGATTCTAATAGGCTAGCCCATAGGAACACTTCGGAACAAGGTCTGGACCAAACCCACCACAAGATTCCCTCCGTGTCGACCCGACGTGACCGTTTCCCCCCTCCAAGTGCCGGCGGCAGCACCCTCCGTGTCGACCCGATAAGTAGACAGTGCTCTACATAACCAAATTAGAGAAAAGTAGAGTTTAGGTGGTAATATTACAAGTATTTTAACGGAAAACAGAACTAATGCTAATCACCCCATGTATTCCACTCAATCTGAGAAGTAAAACATACAGATTTATGGAAATGTATGGCTGTCTTCAATCTAATTTAACTAGTCAAGGCAGAAATAGATGGTTGCAAAACAAACAGACTCCCCGTGAAAAACGGATAGCCCCCGCGTCGCTCTTTCACAGGCGACTCGGGAGGCGCCGAAGCCTTGCCCTCCGGCGGCTCCTCCTCCCCTCATTCTTTCCCTCGTCGCCTCCGGAGGGGGTCGCCGGCTTGCCGTGCACCCGCCAGTGAAGGGGCCGGCGAGGCCTTCAGCTGATGCCATGCCTCGGGTGAGGGCATGGATCTGAGGCGGCTGCCTCCATTGGTGAGGACGCCGTCCGTCCGCCAGCGATAGGCGTTCGACAGCGCGATAGGCCGGACTTCCTTGGCTGCTTGGGCAGCGGGGTACCGGTGGACGGCGTTCCTGGCGTGAGGCGATTCCCCGTGCCCCTCTCGTTAGATCTGTGGCGGACCAACCTAGCACATGGCTCTCCCCATCGGTGGTCACAATCTCCGGCGTCCGTGCTCGGAAGTGCTGGAGCCGGGCTTGATGGGTGCCGGGGAGGGAGCTTGTCCGAGGAAAACCTCTGGCCGACGACGGCGGCCACGTCGTCGATGGAGCTCCGGCGTCATTCCCCTCCTTGGTGGCGACGGCGAGGTCAACTCCACCCTGCTCCCTCCTCCCTATCCTAGTTCCCCGTGAATGGGCGGCGACGGCGCCATGGCGTCGTCACCTCCTTGGAGGCGCCGTCTTGAGCATTGAGATGGAGGGTGTGGGCGGTGAGCGCGGATGGTTCCTACTGCCAGAGGTTGTGGCAGTGTGGCATCTACCGCGTCGGCAACGGCGGGTCTCGGCGGCGTGGCGCAGCAGGGTCTCGGCGATGGACGTGTGTTGATGGACGGGCGCAGGGTGGTGGCACTGTCTGGCATCGTGGTGACGTCGACGGTAGATGTGACTGCCAAGATCTATGCAGTGATTCCTCCTGAAGACGGGATGGCGGAAGATGGAGGCGGCGGATCCTAGAGCGTGCACATGCGGTGCACGTTATGGGACGCCTAGACCGGCTGGGCTTTAGGCCACCGGATTAGATAGTGACTGTTATGCGGACAGGGCACATCTGTATACTTGTACGTGTGGCGACTTTGTTCGCCTATAAGGTGGCTTCGGGTTGATCCTTGTATTCATTTTGTCAGACTCTGACTCTGGTGAATAATTAATAAAGATAGTTGTTTGCATCATGCTGAGGCAGATGCCGAGGGTAATCCTCCTTTTCGAAAAAAAGCAATAAATGGTTGCAGTCCCTCAAACCCATAGCTCGAATCTGAGGGTAGATTTGGCGTACATATATAAGCTACAGTTCTATGGCTCAAATCTGAAGCTTGATTTGGGGATTCCTCGAGCTGCACCAGAATTGGGAGGTACGGAGAAGCTAGGAGCAGGCAGCAGAAAAGTGTTGGGATTCAGGGTACATACCTCCACGACGCCGATGAACTGCATGAGTTGGAGCGGGTTCTGAATGGTGGTGTCGATGTATCCAGGAGCTGGGGAAGAAGCACAACTTGGCGATTGCAGCGCCGTTCGTTCAGGGCCGTGGCCGTGTGCAGGACGAGGCCAAGCGCGGCTGCGGCCGGGGTGGTTCCCAGACCGTAGCTAGGGCGGCGGCGCAACCCAATAGCAGAGGAGCCATGGTGGTGGTAATGGGCGGAGGCAGAGTGACCAAGAGGATCAACACGTACAGATCAGAGAGAGCCGGCTAAGGTGACCTCGCAGCGCAGTGCGCGGCGAAGGACAGCGGTCGGCGGCGCAGGAAGTAGGGTGGATTTGGGAGATTTGGGAGGGATTTGACGGCTAGGGTTTATTTCAGCAGCAGCCTGGCGCGGAAAAAGGATGCTCCGCGGCGGGACTAGGTCTTTTGCGATGCGTGGGTTCAAAAATTGGATGTGCGGTAGTGATTTTGGCCGGTGGGCTGGGCGGGCCAATGTTTTTATTTCTCTGTGGGCTGAAAAACGACAAGGATGATACGTTTTACTATGGGCTAGTGCGGGACCGACAGGAAAATTATCCAACTCACAGAAAAATTTCAGTTTCTGATGGTGACACATGTAGTTTATTTGGTACTCGTTCCGTCCCAAAATAAGTGTCTCAACTTTGTACTAACTTTAGTACAAAGTTGTACTAAGTACATGGTGATCTTGTGGGATCCGGGAAGGTACCTGACAACCTTATCGGAACAGGTAGTATAGCTGCTGCTGATGCTGGGTTAACACATCAATCTGTTTGTTCTGGGCCAGCACATATAGCATGTATCATGTTATCTAGCACCTTCTGTTATCTTTATTTTTATGTCCCGATCACTATCTTTCCCATAAGAAAATCTCATATGTACTTCTGATATTATTTTCTCCACATTATCTTTCCAGTATACACAGATTAATGGGACAATAAGACAACATGTGATCTACGTTTGGTAAATTGACAGACCATCAATGAACAATGAGTGCATACACGTTGCGTACATATGGTTGATCAAGACTAAAAATCCATGCGTTTCACAATAGTTATGTCCAGACAAGTAACTGGAAGTTTTACCGCATGTATGCGCATTATATGGCGATGCAGAGTTCACTGGTGAGGGGCTTGCCCTGCCAAGGTTGTTTAAGCTGTGCATATATTATGTATTATTTGGTATACAATTACCACTGCAACACACTTATCTTCCACTAATCCATGTCTTTGAGGTGTCCTCGCAATTTTTTCCCGTATTTTGTTATTCTCCGTTGTGGCCAAGGACAAACATATAACATGGTCACGGTCCACGCTAGATGAGGTATCGTGTTTGTAATTAATGTCAGATAGGAAAATTACTAGGTAATAATTTGTTATGGGGCGACTTGGAGATGAAAATGTTTGAATATTCATTCATAAGATTATAAATATGGAAACTTACAAACAAACGTGCAAAACCCATGATAATAAGTTTATTTATTTATTCTTAATTCCATGTTATAACAACTGACTTATGACGATATTATCTCAATGTATAACAAACAAGTTTTGGTCGATTCAATATGATTGTTGTTCTAACGTCATATTCTCAATGTTGTTTTGAGACTATTGTTACACTTAATGACATCTCAAGATCCGGAAAACGTGATCACAAACAACACTTAAGCTAGTCTTAGAGGCGAGACTAGGAATCTTATTTTACCGTTTATCATTCCACACGTGCATATGAGTTTTCCATTGAATCGCATATTCCAGGATCATAGCAGTTATAGCATAGAATATGAACAAAGAAATATAATAATACAATATTATTGCTTCTAGGGCATATTTCCAACATCTTTGCCTACTGCCCAATACCTTGGTAGTGCCAATGTTGGTTCGTCTTTCTTCCATGTTGAGTCCAAAGATTAAAAAGCAATCCACAGGTTAACTTCACTAACATTTGCATTGCTCTTATGGAGGATGGTGTGAGATAGCCTTGTAGGAAATTAAGCAAGAATTCTATGACAAATAATTCCTGGTTAGGTTTCCCCCTCACAAGATGGTTAAGGAGCTTTCTTATTTTCCTTTGATCAACCTTGCGAAAAGAGGAGTCTTTGTTTCCTCCATACCTTGGAATGGAGAATGGGGTGCCTACAATGAGCTTATGCATCACAGTTATAGGGATACCTGTGAATAAATTGACATGGAAGACTATGGCTCAAGTGGCTCCTATTTTGTGTACATTTGTCAATGTTGATTGGCAATGGTATCTTTTGGAATTTCTTTGAGTCGGTTAAGTTACAAGTCGTTTTTAGAGACCCCACCAAAATACATGCTGATCGACTAGTTGAAATTGACAATGATTTGTATCTTCTCTCTTTTGAGATTGTTCATGTTTCATTACAAGAGGGTGGTGAACTGCTTGGTGCTAATCTAACTATGGGTAGTGGTGGATATAATGATTATATGCTTGGGGATGAGCTTGAGGAAGTTAAGGGAACGGATGGATTTGCTATGGACATTGAAAGAAATACTAAGACTGCTACTCAACCTAGAGAAGTTAATAGAAGCACTAGACAGAGATAGTGACTTCGAGCACTTCTGTAGATGTGGAAGCCAGGGTTCATAATATTATCCTAGGTGCTCCTCTGGTTGCTAGTGGTAGTGAAAGCCTAATCCTGAAGAAAGGTGAGGATAACATTGCTACTCATATCCTAGACAACCTCCTAGACAAGTATAACCCCCCGCCATGTTGGTCCCCTCCACTCCATCTGCAATTGTCCCAGTTGCAAATGTTATATATGACGAGCCAGTTGGTGGTTGGTCTGTCCTCACCAAAGTTTTAAATAGCAGCTATAGCCCTGCTATAGCTTTTGGAGATCTCTCTCGCTAAAGGTATGCATTTTTAACACTAAATTAATAATGACGCTAATAGCCGTAAATGTCGAATGGAGACCGAGCTCCATGATGGCCTTAATTTGAAAACTTCAAAATTCAAACTTTCCAGTCTAACAAAATTCTGAAAAATAGACATATACCTAGAGACATAATGTACATCTTGGTAAAATTTTAGGTCAAAATACGTCAAAATAGAGCTACACCAAAAAAACTAATCTACACCAAAAACACTTGTTTATTTTTTGCAGCTTGCAATTCAAGGTATTTCATCCTGAAATTTTACACACAAACACATTACATTCTTCTTTACGTGTGTAATTTTTTTTTTCAGAAATTTTAACAACTGGATAGTTTGAATTTAGAAAATTTCAAAATTAAGGCCTCCTTGGAGCTCGGTCTCCAAAATGCACTACTCACTAATAGCTCGCTATTTCCCGCTATAGGGTTAAATTTGGAGTAATTTAGCCCACTTAGCCGCTATACAAATCCATCCTTCTACTTTGTTCTTTGTCCTTGTTTCTGATATATATGATGCATTGATACGCAGCTTGGTTATGGAATTAGGACACATGATTGGTGCTCGGGTTTTGATGTTCGAACATGTGTGTATTTCAAGTATATGTGATATATCATATATGATGCCTGATTATATACTTATCTTTTCAAATTTTCATTATTTAAGGAAAACACTAAATGGGACTTAGTTCTGCTATAGCTCCACGCTCCAGCTTTTCATAGCTTCTGACAGAGCTGCCTCTAAATGGCATAGCCCACTATTTAAAACATTGGTCCTCACATTCCTTAATTATTTGTAGGGCCACAGGACTTCGTGAAAAAAATAAAAGCAATGAGAAAGATTCATAGATATCCATCAGATAGACCACCTCGCTCCACTATATATATGTACTCATAGACAACTACTCTTTCCACAACCTAGTCCTCTTTCACTTGTGTGTTAGTCAAGCATGGCAACAAGCCATCAACAACCATATGAGATCGCAGATATGTATGTACACCAACTGCCGTTCATATATATAGGGAAAAGGAGGCCGCCATATATTGTTTGTCTCTGACTCGTGTCACCCATGGTGGTCGTCACATTCTGGTTGTCACGTTGGCCACCTCGCATGCAACTTCCACCAAGACAGTGCTATGGCCTTAGCATGTGATGGAGATTGCCACAAGGTCAGCGAAGCAATGGTTCGAAGATTCCAAAGTCCCGTTACACATTACCTTGCTCAAGGACTTGATGAAATCTATGTAGTGGTAGGTATAATGTCTTCTGACGTAAGTAAAGGATGCTACCACACCTACCACCACACCGAAAGCAAGTATGGAGCTGAGCTCAAAGCGCTTCTCAGTCCATGAGTAGCTCCCGCGAAATAGTTTGTGAAACACCAAGATAATAATCATGAAGAATGGAAGAAAGTGATATTACAAATCAAACTGGGATCTAGCAACTTTTTTTTTCTGGCCCTATGGATTTTTCAAGGAATCTTTGTACCCATTTGTACACTGAATTGACTACAGGTAAACACCATAACCATGCCCGTATACCTATCTTGTTTGTAGATTCATGGGCATTCATCTTAGGAGAAACAACACTGATGCTAGTTAAAACTTCTAGATGATCTTCCCACCGGCTGCCGGTCATCTTCGTTTGGTCGATCCGCCGGTGTCGGCATTTATTTCTCTTTATTTCTCTCATTTTTCTTTTAGGGTTGCTTGTGCTGTGGCCCCGGCATGCTTGTTGTATCGTGCGGTTGCTTCATAATATAAAGCGGGGGGAAACCCTTCATCGTCAATTAACCCTTGACAAAGGACAATTCCAGAAGCACAGTGTGGACAACGAGCTGGAGCACTTGGGGTCACAAAGAGGGAACAACAAATGTCGTGCGATCACCATGTGTTTGATGTTTTTTTTTTTTTGAGAACTAGAGTAGTGACTACTCTACAGGGGTTACATATTCAGACATCATCAATGGACGGAGCCCTTCCGGTACGTTGGCGATGATCTCCTGATCGCCTGTAGTTATTGTTGCCGCAGCGAGCCCATGAGCAAGCGTGTTGCATGATCTTCCCACATGATTTACACTGTAGCTTGCAAACACCGACAATGCTTGTTTAATATCCTTGATCAGAGCATAGCATTGAGACCGGGGTTGTCCACGCGCAGCCAACTCTTTAGTGATTGCATGGCAATCCATTTCCAGAATCAGATGCCATCTGTAGTACTTTGCGAGAGTACGCAGTCCGGTGATCGCAGCCTTTGCTTCAGCCTCCTCTACGCTCCGGCTAGCAGACAAACTTCTGCAGACTGAGACAAACACATGACCTTTGCTATCCCTAGCAACTGCACCTGCTGCAGATTCGCCCGACTCGGCCAGGAATGAAGCGTCAGTATTTAGTTTAACAGTACCTCGTACTGGTCCCGACCAGTGCATGCTTTGCCTTGAGGGGCAGCGGGGCCGAGTAACATCAGTCTCACTGGGTACATCATCAACCACTGCCGCCGTAGCTAAATCCTCAGCATACTTCTTTAGGAATAGCACAGATCACACAACAGTTTCTTTGCCATTATTTCGTAGGATATCCTCTCTCAAGTGCCAGCACTTCCATAGTAGCAGTAAAAATTTGCTCGCATTTCCTCGGTTTCCTTGTCCAGAAGCACCTACAACCAGTCATTACCTGTGTATCTGAAGGATTTCCCTGATGGAAGAGACCACTCCTTCCTCATAGCAACACGGAGGGCCCTGCTCTTCGAGCATGTGATCACCGCATGATGTTCATCCTCCACGCCATTGCCACAAATGTTGCACGTCGAGTCCACCTCGAGTGTCCTCTTAAATTTGTTGCTTTTTGTGGCCAGGGTATTTGTGGCTACTCTCCATCCAAAAATTCTAATTTTCTCAGGCACTTTCGCTTTCCAAATGAGGTCCCAAATACTTCAGTCTCCCGCATCCCTAGACGAACTTGAGGGGTTTGGCTGATTGATTTGGGTTAAGGATGCTGCCAATTTGTAAGCACTCCTGACTGTGAACATTCCATTCGTCTCATAATGCCAAGCAATGCAATCTTTTGTGTCCGTGCTCGGGATGGGTATCTTGCAAATTTCATTTGCATCAAACTGATGGAAGATTTGGCGGATAAGATTCACATTCCACTCCTTTCCCTCCGCTTCCATGAGTTGGTTAACCCATCGGAGCCGAGATCTCTTAATGAACGCGGCTGACATAAGTCCTTCTTTCCGGGGTATCCATTGGTCTCGTTGAATCTGAATATTTTTCCCATCTCCCACCGCCAGATTAAACCCTTCTTCAGCAGTTCTAGACCGAATTCAATTGCCCTCCACACCGGGGAGGCATCCGAGGCAAAAACAGTGTCCAGAAGATCGCCATTGGGGTAATACTTAGATTTCAGGACTCTCGCACATAGACTTTCCGGGAATTGAATTAACCTCCATCCTTGTTTGGCAAGGAGTGCTTGGTTGAACAGGTGCATGTCTCTGAAGCCTATACCACCAGCACGCTTAGGTTTAATCATGCGCTCCCAAGACATCCAGTGAACCCTTCTCTGTCCTTCTTCATCCCCCCACCAGAAGTCTCTAATCATTCTTTTGTACCTCTTGCATAAGCCCTTCGAGAGCATGAACACACTCATCGTGAAAGTTGGGAGAGCTTGGACAACTGATTTGATGTGAGTTTCCTTAGCTGCATAAGACATGAACCTCTCCGACCAATCGTTACAGCGTTTTCCAAACCTATACATAATGGGTTGGAATTGTTCATCCTTCATCCTCCCTTCGGGCGTAGGCAATCCTAGGTACTTGCTCTCGAAAACATCCGACTGTACCCCAAGAACTGCCTTAATTCCTTCTCTTATTTTGGCTGGGCACTGTTCGCTAAAAAGGAGCGAGCACTTGCTTGCACTTAACAGTTGTCCAGTGCATTTTTGGAATGTGTCCAGTACCCTCTTGATCGTGCCGGTCTGGTCTATTGAAGCCTTGAAAAAGATTAAGCTGTCATTAGCGTAGAGAAGATTGGAGACTCCCGGACTGTTGCGAGCAATTTTGATGGTGTTTGATGTTTCATCTGTACCAAGCTAACATGAATTTGTAAATGTTTCTTTTTTCTTCCCATTTGATGTACTAAGATCATGCACGAATAAATTAATGTTAAGTGGGGGAGCTTGCTATCGACAGACACGAAGCTGTAGTGGTATATATAAAGGGCAAACCTACAGTAGTAGTGATAGTTGGTGGATCCTTCAATGCCTAATGATGAAATAAATATGCACTGATTTCCTATAGAGCTATGGTGTCAGAACATCGTGTGTATACAACAATCATGATGGTTACTCGCAAGAGAAGAAAAGGATTGAGTGATCCATCCAACCTACATACGTATATACTCCCTCGGTACCAAAATATAAAAAGTTTTTTGACACTACTACGTTAGTGCCAAAAAAAGTCTTATATTTTGGTACTGAGGGAGTATTTAATTAAAATGTTGGAGACCGTCCCAGCAAATAAAATTATGCGTGCCTACAAGTAGTACGTACGATCGGAAAGTTGTAATCAAGGTCAATCTCAAGATGTCCGTTCGCGCCGTGATATGCGCGCCTGGAAGCATCACATGCCCACCTTCTGTTCGTGCCAACGTCATTAGCAGCAGGTTACTGTACTCACGTTGGATGGTTTTCAAGTGCTGACATGCAGCTGAAGAACGGGGAGGAAAGAGACAAAAAGGACCACTTTGCAATAAAATTAAATAAGATAAAGTAAAACTGAACTGTTGCTTGCTTTCTTCTTCCTCCTTCCTATTATTCTCCAGTTCCCCCAAACACACCTTGCCAAGAATATGAATCAATGGTAGAGATGGCGGACGTCAACGGTAGTCACCAAAATGGAATCCCCAAACTAATGGAAAGCCATAAGTCGTGTTTTCCCCCTCGATTCAACTATATAATCAATCAATTCTAAACCTAAAACTGACCTGTCCACCAATGGAAGTAAGGCTAAACAGTTTGGAAGAGAGAGAGAGGCACCTGTATCCTCATGTAATAAACTGTAAGAGGCTAGGATTTAAAAATGTGCAATGTCTCCTGCTATGGTAATACGCATTCATCAGTATGATGGAACATTAACTTTTTTTAAACATGGATTGTATCCAAATGCAGCGAAAGGAAGAAGGAATGGACAGGATAGAAGGTGCCATGGAGTCCGTCCCTGAAAAAAACAAAACTCATGTACAATGCAACAGGACATTCGGACAAGACAACGATGGCTCTACGTAGTTTGCTAAATGATGAAACATTAGCTATCGGGTATTATTTTTCATGAAGTTTGGAAAACTAATAATAGGATGTGTGTTGGCAAGGTGCATCATCTTATTGTACAGGTCCGAAGAACAATAATGTTTTTCCTTCTGACTAAGAAAAGACTTGAGAATTCATCGTTTGTTCAAAGTTCTCATAGCCTTTGACCTACCGGAGGACCAAGATCATAAACAAGGAATGGTTTGAGACTGACCTACCGGAGGATCCATGACTTTATTTCAATGTTGCCAAGCAAGTACTTTATACGGAGCAGGCTAGGCTTCCTTAAGCATGTTCCTCGTTTTACTTGTGTCTCATAGAATTGCCCAATCTTATCAATCATCTGTTGTGTCTCCACACAATAGGACTCTAGTTTGATAGCATTGGCATAGAAGGCACCGGGAATTATCCATCGACCGGCAGAACTAAAGCATCAATTGTTAGTCCCTTGCGTCTCGAGTATATCCTTCTGGATCTACTTGCTCCGATGCTGTCCTTCTGCTAGCTGGTTGTGTCCTCATGTATTGGACATTCTTTATGCCGTGCTCTCATGCCATATGCGGTATCGAGGAAGTAGTAGCATCATCTAGTGCAATGACAGCATACGCGGTGTTGGTATCACTGAGACGCTGCACCGCCCTCCATTCCCAATGTCAAGAGCCACGATGCCTTGAAAACAAGGACAGGAAGCTGGATGCACACTTCCAGTAGCCCATGCAGAGGATGACATACAGTACTAGAAGCCTGGACTGAATTCATGCACTAGTCCGAACGCTAGATGGTCATCTTGATGCGATTCAAGGCACTTCCTTTTTCTCCAAATATAACCGTGCTCGCGACACAGACTCGCCCGCACAGGATCCACTCCTTGTTCCTCCCCGGAACCGCCCCTAACTCCCACTAGTCATAACAACAAAAATATCTCCTCGTCCTCCTACTACATCCCACAGTGCACATGCAAACTAAATTACTTACGTGTGTGCTCTGCTCCGAGCGTGGTTTGACGCCGCATCATCGATCGACCGGTGAGGCCTGCAGGACAGCCGCATCAATGGAGAACGCAACTAGGAAAGTGTAGGATGCCCGCGATCTGTGCGCGGCTTTGTCCTTCACGCCATGCCCGCAACGTCGACTGTCACCACGCCCTGTGCAGTATGTATACTAGGACCTCGTCCTCTCCGTGCATGCTACCCACACACCTTATAGTTCCTTATAAATGTGTATCATCCATATAAGGGCGTCTCCAACGCCAAGCCCCAAAACAGACATAGTATTTGTTCGCCCACGGACACTTATGCGTAGCAGGCCATCCAACGTCTGCCCCCAAACCTCCTCACGCAATACAAACAAAAAAAAGACCAGATAGATAAATATCTTGCAAACACGACAGAATTCATGTAAACGGACATAAGTTCGACATAATTTACATAAACCATAATTAAACTTAAAAAATCTAAACTAATTGGTGACCTCGTACGCCTGGTTGGGCTCGCCGGCGGCACCTCCGTCGCCGTTTGTGTCGTCGGAGTCGTTGGATTGGTTGTTCCGGGGGTGGAAGGCCACGGGGAAGTGGCAGCCCTGCCCGGCCGCCACCTGGCGCTTGCGGAGGATCTACTCGGTTTCCTCTTGCGTCGTGCACTGTGCCACATTAGTCCATGGCGACCCTGACAAGGGAGCACAGCTCTTGCCATTGTGGCACCGACGATGGTGTGGCTCAGCGATTATTCCTCCCCGATCTTATCGAGTTCACTATCGAGGCGGCGAAGGTGCCGCGCAGACGTCACCGTGGTGGTATTAGACAGATCCCGGACATAGGCCTCTTCGAGGTCAGGGTCCACGAGCAAACCAGAATTATTCGGTGGACTATATTTGAGGTTGGGGTGCGGTTGAAGTAAAAAAATTACTCCTTTAATTCTTTTAAGCACTCAGGGCACCTAATCGATCCCATTTAACGGTTAAAGGAGAAAAACTTTTACTCCACGGCCGCCCCGAGGAGTAAATATGTTCGTCTGTGGCCAGTTGGAGTAAATTGTTTTTCGCTCCGTAGACGCCCTCGAGTCTCCCGTTGTGTCCGCGCCGCCATGACCCAGCCCGGGACTGCCACCGCTGCACCCCACCATGGTTTGCCGCTCGTCGGTCTTGCCGGCGACCTCGCCGGCAACCTCATGTGTTCCAGTGACGGCTGCCCGCCTCCTACAAGACCTGTAAGCTTGTGCGGTAGCTTGGCCTCATTGTGTTGTTGCTTCGTAGGAGCTGCTCACGCACTTCGCCTCCGCCGCGGCAGGCAGGAAGGAGCAGGCCGCAAGAATGCCGCTGCCGTCTTAGGCGAAGACGCTACTGCCCGCATTAGTGGCGAATGACGCAGACGAGCCGGGTGCTCGAGGACATGGCCCCGGAGTGGCTCGACGTGATGGCGTGCATCTGTGCGGGGCTGAGGGCCCGCTGTTCCATGGACATCTTGTGGCAGCGCCATGTCGGGGCCACTGCTAGGCAGACTCGTTGGCATGCGCGTGGCCGATCTCTTGAATCGGGCGCCACTGGCTCAGGAAAGAAGCCCCTCGGCCTATTCGACACCCGTGCCGCCAGCAGACGTGGGTATGTTTAATTGTGGGAAATCAGTTTAGCAGTACCGGCATGTGGGGTTCTTGATGTTGTGCTAAGACGCTCTCCTCCGCTACGACAGGCGTGTCCGACGTGCACATGACCCAGTGCGACAGGCTTGTCCAAGGTGCTCTCTGGTGTTGCCGGCATGGTCACCATCCCCACATAGTAAGTGTTCGATGAAATGTATGACCCAAACACAATTTTACACCATTAAGTTAAGAGGATCAGTTAGAAACGACCATTTTTTAGGGGAACTAAAATACTCCTCGAAAGGATACTCGGCCGTTTACTCCTATTAATTTGGAAGGATCGGCTTGATTTCTCTAAGTCAGCAAAACCATGGTTTCCTGCAAGCAGCAAGTGCTTTGCCTGTAGTACGACTTCTAGTTCCTGCCCGTGCCAGCAGCTGTCAATAGTATTTGCAGTTCTAATAGGGAGTAGATAGGGGTGTGGATGAATGGATGAATGGATGGTAGATAGGGGTGTGGTGCAATATCACCCATCTCACCGGATGATTACATTAGCAAAAGTTATAGATACATTTGAGACGTATTGTATTTGCAGTTTTCAAATACGATGGGACTTCTATCTATTTTGTGCTTCAGAAAGGATAGACCTCGACGGATATACGATGCCACGACGAGGTCTATTCTTTCTTAAGCACAAAATAGATAGAAGTTTTCCACATGTTTCTCGCCTTGGCTGTCAATATTAACGAGTGTTTGAGTAGACGAGGGCTTGGATGGTGTCAAGCAGCGCTTCGCTTTGGATCTTTTGTGTGCTTTTTTGTTCGTATCTGATCGACCGTCTGACGTCTTGTCACTAGCTAGCGCCTCCCTGTTATGTGTTGGTTTGGTTTTATTTATAAAGACGGACAAAATCATATTTTGTGATCTATAGGCAGTACGCTTAGTAAGCCTTAGGCAACCACGATTGATGAGTCGAATCCAGCTGCTTGCCGACAAAGAGAGAGCAGCCACATGACACCAACGAATTCCAAGGATTCGCTCAGCAGAGAAAAGAACACCAGAGAATTCTAAGGAAGCTTCTTAATGTGTAAATTATGTTGGAAGTAAACCCAACGTCCGGCCCGATTACATGTGTGTATACGTGTCCAACTCCTACCTGAATTAGTTACCGTGTAGAATTAGTATTCTGTACTGATTCATATACTCCTACACGACTCGTACCTATCCACACCAGTTACAACTTCAAGTCCACGTAACCCCTGTCCCCATCATGCGTAGCCGCGCCGATCTATTTCTTTCCTAAGCTACCCTCATGATCTCCACCTCCTCTCTCTCTCTCTTGAACATGTTCCTTGGGTACCCGAATAGACCAAACCGAAATATTTGGTTCATATGTGTTCAATCGTCGTTTTGGGTAGAGGCGTGTTCAGTTCTCATTTAACGAAACCTGATTTTCCCAAAAATCGAATGAACCAAACCGAAAAAGTTGTACTACCCGAATGTCAGCCCTACTTGTGATAACCTAACAGTCCCACAGGGACCGTTAGGAGTATGTACAATGTAACATAAAATTAACTCTTGCACCCCCCCCCCCCCCCCCCCCAATGTAACAGAAAATATGAGCCATATATGTAGAGAGAGACACGCCTTCCACTCTATTTCACTTGTGAGTAGCACTTATCATAGTGCATCATGTAGCTAAGTGATTATCGATTTCATAGGGGTGGAAAAGCACCGATGACCGAAATAGAAAGCTAAAGATTTGAAAGAACATGCAGGAATATGAGCCAGTGGGACTAGTGGCATAGCCTATTGCACATTGCCGCACGCTTGTCAGCTCGTAAAATGTTTGTTTGTTGTTTTAGCATAGAACCATTGGCAAACATATCACGTATGGCTAATATTCGATACCTCTTGCACGGTGAATGATATCGAAGCTGATACTCTTTCCGAAGATGCCACACACAATGTAGCTGCCTCGCAATAGTGGTGTTGCTGATGAACCACATTCGACTAAAGCTCCTGTGAAAAACATATAGGCTATGTTTTCCCTATAATCCTGCTAGATTATAAAAAATACTGCATTTGTATTCCAATTGATATTTAAAATCAAAGTGAGGTTGAATCATCTTGTCGATGAATAATAGAGTGAAGGAATAACCTAGTGGGTTAGTTGACAAGTAAGTGGAAACTTGGTTTCTGGGTAGTAGCAGGTGGTATGCCCTGGTTCCGGAATTCCTCTTGCATCCGATGAACACCATCTAGGTTTTGCCATCGGCAAGCTTTGAGAGGCGCGGCATTGAATCTGGGCGCTCGTGACTTCTAAACACGCGAGAAGTCCTAACAAGCTAAATCAGATCGAAACATTGTCATAGTAGAAATTACGAAGCTGCCCTTGAGCCAAATCTAAACTGAATAATATCAATCCTTTGATCAACTTAATGCTACCCATTGAATCCTGTAGTACGATGTAGCGTAATATATCTCGGAAACAAAGGTCAAGATGAATACAATGCAGAAAACGCTATAGGGGGTTTGAAAAAATGGCAGTAATAGGTAAATCACATTATTTCATTAGCATGTCCGTCCAAATCATATAGGATTCTGTTTGCAGCAACGTGAGTTGGATTTCAACAGGGGAAAAGGAAAGGATTTTTTGCAAGAGGTTTGGGTGGATGAGATTTTTTTTCTATGAAATGCAGTGCAATTGATTCCTTAGGAAAAATTCTTATAGGATTAGATCCTACTAATCAAACAACCAACATTTGAAAAAAAAAATCCGATTTTTCTAATCCTCCAAAATTCCAAAAAAAATACTTAGATTCAAAGAGGCTCTAGATATGTACTTTTGTACTGTAGCAACTGTTTTGTGCCTTGACGATGGATATGATGGCTGACAGAGTGGAAAGTAAGAGAATGTAGCTCCTCCGAAGCTAGACAAAACACAAGTGGCTATGTTTTTTTGAAAAGGAGGATTACCCTCGGCCTCTGCATCAAAGCCATGCACACAGCCATACACAAGTGGCCATGGTGGACTGCAGTAACACGAGTTTGAATTTCACGGACATGTTCGTGGTCATGCAGCACGAGTTTGAATTTCTACTGAAAAGTCACTCCAGGTCATAAGCAAGCATGTGCTTCGAGCTATATACTTCTCTGTCATTCCTGCTGCTCCCCGCTGGGATCCACATCCAAAATGTGAGTACAATTCAGAACCAACCTTGTAACGACAATAGGCAACAGTGTGACGTAATTAGTTCAGCCACTGCTATGGTCCTATGTGTGACTAATTGATTTCAGCTCAAGATTGTCGATGCGAACACCCAAAGCACTGGTAAACTGAAAACCAAATGTGTGTTCCCTGAGCAAGTCAAAATGGACAAGCTGCACAGCCCTGAACTGTGCTGGATCCTTCCTGGCCATTCTGTTCTAGCTTTGCACGATCCTTGGATCTTCTCTTCACCCCGTTGTCTCCTGTTCCCATTGTTTCCTGTAAACCTTTTGTTCCTCTCTCATCATCTCCTTATATTTGTATACATGAGTTTTACCTATTTGGATGTACTAACGCGACGTTGCCGACATGTAAAGTGAAGTGTGGTAGTAGAATTTTCTCCTAGGCAGGCGAAGAAAAGTGTTATAAATGAAAGGAAAATCATTATGTACAGACACAAAGGTTGTTAGAGCATTGATTTTTTTATCACCGGGTGAATGCTCACGATTCATGTTGGCCTCCTATCAACTACTATTATGAACAGCAGTATTTTTGTCATTCAATTATCGTCCTTATCTAGGTATGATCTTGAAACTCCAAATCAGATAAGTTTGGCATTTAATTGAAAAGTGTACGTATTTTGTCAATAAGCCAAAAATTAGAACAATGAAAAAGTATCAAAAAAGCCATGGCAGCGGCAGCTGTTAGATTGATAGGTAGTAGTGGAGGCAGAATTCAGGTTTAAATCTGTTGTAATCTCCTTCTAACTCTATCTCTCTGTTAACCTCATGATGTATTCAATCCTCTCCTTGTACCTGGACACAACCTAGTGACCGTCCACGACTTGTACGCCATGGCTGGCTATTGCCTCGATCAATATAACCACGCAACCTGCCATTGCAGGTGATTATGCTTCCCATAATTTCCTACATGGTATACAAAGCTGCTTCCTCAAAGATTGAGTTCACATCACATCTAGCCTAAAGCTCTCGAGATAAAACCATGACCGGCCCTTTTGTTTCTCTCTGGTTTCATTAATAAAATAGAGTGGGTACTTCTAGAGGCAATTTTGTCTAAGCTAGGCTTTGATGCAAGTTGGATCAAGCTAGTCATGTCTTGTGTTACTTCTGTTGAGTATAAGGTACGATTTAATTCTAATGAGACACTACCTTTTACTCCAACAAGGGTGTTGAGACAGGGGGATCCACTCTCCCCATATTTGTTTCTCCTATGCGCTGAGGGATTATCAGCCCTAATTAATTATGAGGAAGGAGCTGGCAATCTGAATGGTGTCCAGGTGTGTAGAGACTCCCCAACAATTTCTCATTTATTGTTCGCTGACGATTCACTTATACTCATGAGAGCAGATGCGTCAAATGCAAACACATTGCGCGGAGTTTTGGATGAATACTGTGCAGCTTCAGGACAATTGGTGAGTGAAGCAAAGTGTTCAATTTTCTTCAGTCCGAACACGGATGTGGAGGTAAAGGTCGAAGTTTGTCAAATTTTGAACATTATGACAGAATCCCTCTCAGATAAATACTTGGGACTCCTGTCCATGATTGGAGTAGATCGAGTAGACTGCTTCAAACACATTATTGAGAGTATTCAGGCTATGGTGAATGGTTGGAAAGAGAGGACTCTCTCCTATGGAGGAAAGGATGCATTACTGAAAGCTGTGGCCCAAGCCATCCCAACATATGCGATGAGTGTGTTCAAATTCCCGAAAAAAGGTTGTAAGGGGATCACTGACACAATGTCGCACTATTGATGGGGTGATGGGGAAAATGATCGTAAGATGCATTGGTTCGCCTGGTGGAAAATGTGTGTGCCAAAGGAGAGAGGAGGTATGGGTTTCAGAGATGTCCATAGTTTCAACTTGGCGATGCTAGCCAAACAGTGTTGGAGGCTCATTGAGAACCATGGTTCCTTGTGTGCTCGTGTCCTCAGAGCAAGAAATTATCCTACGGGAGACATTCTCAACTGTGAACTTAAAAAGGGATCCTCCTATGTGTGGCAAAGTATTTGGGCAGGTATCCAGAGTTTTAAAAAGGGCAGCATTTGGAGAGTGGGAGACGGTACAAAGATAAACATATGGAACGATTGCTGGATACCAAATAGTGCATACAAGAAAATCATCACAATTCGGGGCAATCAAGTGCTAACCAAGGTTTGTGAGTTATTAGACCCAATCACTGGAGAGTGGGATGAGCAGCTGATCCGAGAGAATTTTTGGCACATTGATGCTGAACGTATCTTGCAAATCCCTATATTTCATGTGGAGACAGAAGATTTTGTTGCATGGCATTTAACGAAGAATGGGGTGTTCTCGGTTGGCTCTGCTTACTATAAACAGTGGGAGGAAAACTTCGATCAGGACAATCTGGGCTTAGTGCGCTACTCCTCAGCGCCACATCCAATCTGGCGCAAGTTATGGAGTTTGAAGGTTCCAGCAAAGATCAAAATATTCATCTGGCGGTGCTTACACAATGCTATCCCATGTTTTAGCGTTCTTGCAAATCGTCATATAGGAAAGGTATCCCAATGCCCAATATGTCAAGCGGGTGTAGTGGACATTTCACATGTCCTGTTCAAGTGTGTTCGATCGAGGGCTGTTTGGGAGGCTCTTGGAATAAGCACAGAGATCCAGTTGGCTGCTGAGGTGGATCGATCAGGTGCGGCTATTATCGATTTCCTACTTTGCGATGCTGCTCATCAGAAACCATATATGGGCCAGGTCGAACTACCGGAATTAATAGCTATAACATGTTGGTATTTGTGGTCGCAACGGAGAAAGTTTGTCAAAGGAGAGGAGGTGCAAACGCCAGAGAGAACGGCACCTGCGATCCTGGCGCTCTCCCTAAACTACGTGCGTGATGCAGGAAAGGTCTTGACAAATGCAAAAATAAACAGATGGCCTTCGGTTCTAGCTGGGCATCTAGTGCTAAATGTCGATGCTTCTTTTTCTGTTGGAACAAACTCCGGTGCTTGTGGAACAATTATCGGAGATCATAAAGGGCACTTCATCATGGCATCTACAGCTAGGCTTGAACATGTGGCTGATGTTGTTGCTGCCGAAGCAGCCGCACTTTTTGAAGGATTAAAGCTGGCCCTAAGTTTGGGCTGCACTAAACTGCTGGTAAGGATGGACAATAGCACAGTGGTGGATGCACTAAAGCTCAATGAAGGCCATTCGATGACGGCAGCACCGGTGTTGGATGATTGCAGGAATATCTTGTGTGACTTCCGGAAGGTTACAGTTGAGCATTGTTTTAGAGAGTCCAATGTAGTAGCTCATGAATTAGCTAAATGGGGATGTGTGAACGACCCTTCTGTTTGGGCCGAGGCACCTCCTAGCTTTCTTGTTAAATTCCTAGCGGATGATGTAACCGTTATTTGAGTTAATAAAGTAACTTCCCGTCAAAAAAAAGGACCGGGGGGTTTACACCCCCTTTTTTCTAAAAAAAACATGACGGGCACCACCTCCTCTCTGCTAGCTAATCAACTTCGGGGCTGACAAATTTAAATTATTTTTTAGATATATAATGAATTTTAACCTGTGAATTTATTTTGTTTATCTCGACTCAAGGGCTCCTCAACTGAGCTTGTTCACTATTCCCATAAATATGGTTTTTGAAAATTTCAACTACCAACATAGATACCGCAACACATAGTATTGAACTTTTTATTGAAAAGAAATAAAGCTGTGCACCAACCTCCACTTGTGTGAATAATAGTACGCGGTCATTGCTCTGTATATATACTGCTTCACATTCACATGAGCAGGTCGCATGCTTGTGCATTTCATCTTAATATTTTGGTAGCACATGCATTGTTTTCCAACACATACAAGTTTAGTGCATCAAAAAGATGAAAAAGCATAGAAAGATTGACACGAGAAGAAACAAATTTTTTTAAAATCTTATGGAAATAGGAGACATCGAGAATAGCACCGGAGCTGAGGGTAGGACAACACCAAGAAAAAACAGAGCTTACTGATCTTGACCAGCATGAGATGTCAGGAGTTCACCAGTGGCGTGTAAGAATTCTGAGTGACAGTGGACCAAGTTGAGCTCCGCGCAGTTTGATCTCAGTGGAGGCACCATGCAAGCCATGGGAGGGCGCGCAAAAGTACCTCATCGGTGATGACGAATACGTGTCAGGTGATGGCTGCCAGGTAGATCTCGTCTCAGCCAAGCTAACTTGTTGGGGCATGACCTGGTTGAGACGAAGCATGACCCCAAGGCCCAAGCTGGTGCCTGAGTGTTGCAGTGCCTCTAACCTTGCATGTTCTCCCAGGCATGCTAGGTGGAAGGTAGTTTTCTCGATTGGACATCCAGATGCACATCTTTGCATACCTGCTGCAATCACGGGTCCAAGATGCAGAGTGGTTGACTGTCGGAATCCTCCATTAAGCATGCCATCGGCAAATCTGTAGTAATTGTTGTCGTTAGGCATCCCAACACCGTCTTCGAAATTGGACTCACTAACCGTCGGCGGACGCGTCCTGACGCATCCACGAACACAGATACGGGAGCTGACCATCCAACAGCATGTCCTAAATGTCCGCGCACGTTTCCTTTTGCGAACACGCAAAAGCCTTCCGTGTCGATGTATTATATAGGAGAAGCAAAGAGTATGTTACAGAGTCGGTTACACAGGGGTGGACAGCAGCACAGATGAGGCAGTCACTCGCATGGGCGGGCTACCACTAACTCCCTGTGCACACATCGCCCGCAGCCTATGGGCACTATCTCCAGATGTGCGCCAACCCAGCTGCACCCGAGAGTTTCCAAAGCTGCGCCTCGGACGCAATCCTACGACAAAGCTCCCTACAAACAACAGCGGCACGGTCCAAGACCCGGCTATTTAGTTCCTTCCAGAGCATCCACACAACGAGCAGGACGATCGAATCGAAACACTTCCTGGCAGGGGTTGGCAGCACTGCTCTCGAATCAGGTCACCAA
The DNA here is from genome assembly GCA_039707655.1 of Elymus sibiricus. NCBI lineage: Eukaryota > Viridiplantae > Streptophyta > Magnoliopsida > Poales > Poaceae > Elymus > Elymus sibiricus. The sequence continues at coordinate 14,715,754 of CM077668.1, read as the reverse complement.
TCAATCAGGGCGGGCGCGTGAAGGGGTACTAAATGCGCCAAGCGGCATGTGAGAGGGTCGAGAACCAGACTTCATGGGCGAAAACGCATCTAGTGGCGATATGATCTGCCGCCTCGTCCTCCTGCTCACACAGAGGGCATGCGGTGTGGGACTCCATGCCGTGACGATGCATGCTATCGGCTGTCCAGATGCAACGACTCATAGCAAGCCAAATGTGAAGCTTGCACTTGGCCGGCGCCCAAGTCTTCCAGATGAGCTTACTACACGGGAAGAACTCCAACCCAGCAAAGAATACGGCATATGCTAAACTGGCAGTGTACGAGCCTGCCGCAGTCCATTTCCAGACGGTCCGACCGGCAACGTCGTTGTTGAGCTCGACATCCTGAAGACAATACAGAAGGTGCAGGAATTGCACGATCACACGCACAGAAAGCGTGCCGGAAATGTCTCTAATCCACGCGCGGTTCAGCAGCTCATCAGCAACAGTACGACAGGCACTCACACGGGCGTCCACTGCACTGGCAAGGTCTGGCGTGATCGAGGAGATGGCGAGGTCGTCGATCCATGGGTCCGTCCAGAAAAGGGCTGAGCGGCCGTTGCCAGCAGCGACTCGAATGGATGAATCGAAGAGCGCCTGGACCTCGGGCTCACTGTTCTACTGCAAGCCAGCCCAGCATGGGTCGTCGATCCACAGTTGCCACAGCCAGCGAGCGCGAAAGGCGAACCCTGTGACGCCCCCGACTCGACCGTTCACTAATCATACACGCAAATGCGCATGATTAAGATCGGAGACTCACGGGAATATATCACAACACAACTCTAGACACAAATTTAAACATAAACTTTATATTACAAGCCAGGGTCACGAGGACCTGAATACAAAAGATCGAATACAAGAGTCAGCGAAAGCATCAGTATCTGAGTACAGACATAAATAGACAAGTTTGCCTTAAGAAGGCCGAGCAAAACAACGACAACTAGATCGAAAAGGCGCAGGGCTCCTGCCTGAGAGCCTCCTAAACTACTCCTGGTCGTCGGTCTCCATGTAGTAGTAGGCTCCGTCGGTGTAGTAGTAGTCGTCGACGGGATCAGCTGACTCCGGGGCTCCGTCATCTGATCGCAGCAATCGGGTAGGGGGGAAAATGTGAAGCAACCGTGAGTACTCATCCAAAGTACTCGCAAGACTTACATCAGATCTATACTAAGCATGCATCAGTATCAAAGGGAAGGGCTGTATCTGTGGACTATACTGCAGAAATGCCAGAATAGAGGGGAAGGCCTAGCCTATCGAAGACTAGCATCTTGAAGCGTCTTGCAGCAATAGAAGAAAGTAGAGTAACATATCATGTAGTAACAAATATATATTAGTAACGCCCAGAGATCCTTCCTCGACTCCCTGGGAGAAAGTGATCCCGGAGTCATCATATCAATTTAGTATCACAAGTATCCAGTTCTATTTGTAGTAAATCGGGATACAACTCCGAGCGTTCTGTTACCGTGGACACGGCTATTCGAATAGATAACTTCCCTGCAGGGGTGCACCAACTTACCCAACACGCTCGATTAACTCTGGCCGGACACACTTTTCCTGGTCATGCCCGGCCTCGGTCAATCAACACGACGTAGTCCTACCTAGACTCCGTAGAGAGGTCCCCGCCGGTCTACATCCTAAGTGCGAAGGGGTCATGGGCCAATCGTCCTAAGCACTCCGGGTCGTTGTGAGGACGGTGAATATCAGCGCCACCTCTCTCCTGGATGGCGCGATCCGACCATGCCACAAAGCTGAACTGGACGTCTGACAGAGCTTTCGGGAGAATCGTACGACGCCGAGTGCTCATAACTTATCCCGCGTGGTGGTTAGTGCAAAAAGGGCAGAGGCCTACTCAGATCACGTATCCAAACCCATTAGTGTGTTGGGAGCTCGCGGTGACGATCAGTGATCCTGTCGCCCCGTCTCACGGACTTACGACAAGGGCCAGGCCCATCCCTCTCTTGGGCGGTCTTTGCCTGCCCGGCCGTGCCACGTAATTATCTCGCGGGTACCCTCCTGGTCAACCCGACTTATCCAGAGACTGTCGGGAACTCAGGTCCACCTCTACTGAGGTGGTACCGCCTGTCCCTTCAGTCCCGCAATAACAGTTAAAAAGGGGCAACAGTTAAAGGTAACAGTGTGTTTTTATCATCAAGGGGGAAGTCCGAGGAATCACCCTCGATGGACCCCCACTCGATGTATCCGTCAAGGTGAACTTGGAGGAATCACCCTCGATGGGTTCACACTTGAGGGGTTGCACGACAGAGGCATCATCGGAGGTGGTGAAAGAGGAATCACCCTCGGTAATCCACAACCGATTTGCTACGCTACAGAGATATCATCAAGAGTGAGATAAGAGGTATCACCCTCGGCACTCGATAGTAGCTCTGCAGAGTCGTACAACTAAGGGGGGTGATGGTGGTGTGTTCGGTCTCTGTACGTCGATCACCTTGATCGAATCTTCCGGTAGCAAAGCAAGGCAACACGGACAAGAGTGTGGGGCCACTGATGGATCACTAACCATCCTATACTATGCATATAGGACAATAGGTAAAGTATCAACAACAGGTTACAAAAATAGGCTATGCATCAGAATAGGAGCTTTCGGACAACAGTAGCAAATTCTAATGCAAGCACGGGAGAGAAAGAAATGGGCGATATTGAAATGATCAAGGGGGTTTGCTTGCCTGGAAGCTCTGCTGAAAGAGGCTAGGCGTCAGGGGCGTAGCCGTACTCGGGAGCAGCATCAGTCTCAGAGTCTACTGGAGAGAAGAGGGGGAAGAAACAATAAATACAAAGCAAACAAATGCAGCACAATGCATGACATGGCAATATGCTGTGCTAGGGGTGACCTAATGCAGTCCTACACATTACAGACGGAGCGGGAAAATATCTGGGAATATTTTCCCGGCTTTAGGCAATTATCGGTCTGACGATCCGGAGGGGAAGGTTCCATGTTTGCAGTGTTGGAGGCATGCGACAGGTATGTGGATGGCATATTCGGATTCGTCTTATTTTTCTGATCATTTTTCATATATAAATTATTTTCATCCGAGTTACGGATTATTTTATATCAATTTCCAAAGTTTTAAAAGATTTCTGTAATTTCTGGAATTAATCAAAATTCGAAAATAATTGGGAAATTGCTTGGTGCACCCGGTGCAGTGCACCCAGCTGTGCACACAGAGGCTGACAGGTGAGGCCCAGTTGACTGCTGAGTCAGCAGTCAACAGTTGACTGGTCAATCTGACCAGGGGGCCCACATGTCAGTGACAGAGCACTTTAACAGAGGCTTCATTTTAACTAATTAAGTTAATTAGCTAGTGGGACCCACTTGTCAGTGTCATAGTAATTAACAGATTAAGTTATTTTATAAAATCAGTTTAATTAGCGCGTGGGGTCCACATGTCAGAGACTGGGGCCGCCAAGTCAGCACGTTGACTTGGTCAACGCGGTCAACGGGGTCCACGGGGCCCACTGGCAGTGACCCAGGGTGGGCCCCGTGGCTGCGCCACGTCGGACCACCGGCGTTTAGCCGCCGGCGACGTCGAAACGCGGCGGAGGGCACGGGAGGCAATCGGGATTCGCCGTCCGGCGTCCATTCGATGCGCGGGAGGCACTGTACGAACGGGCAGACGAAGCTGCGTCGGGTGGTGGTCGTGGCAGGGACTGCGGTGGTTTGACTCGACGGCGGCGAGCTCGCGGGCGGGCGCCGGAGTTCGGTCGAGATTGAGCACGGCGATGCAGGGCACGGCAAGGCGATCTAAGGGCACGGGCGGCATCACCGTGGAGCCCTGAGCACGCTCACGTGCTCAGGTAGCCAGGTGAGCGGCAGCAGCGACGGCAGCGAGCACGACAGCGGCGGCGAGCTCCGGCAACGATGGCGGCAAGGGAAGGAGCGGAGGAATCGGGAGGGAAGGAGAGGGCTTTCGCGCTTGAGCTCAGCGTGGAGGCACACGTAGGCCATTGGGGGGTTAGGAGCTGCAGACGGCGGCGAATTGAAGCGGTGGAGTTCCGGCGATCCGAGGAGGAAGAAGTGAGCGTGGTGTCGATGCAGTGGCTCCGAGCTCCAACGGCCGGCACCGGAGGGCATAGCGGACGACGGCGGAGCGAGCGGACACGGACTCAGCCGACGGGGACGACGGGGAGCGCACAAACAACGACGGCAGAGGCGGCCATGGGGGAAGGTGGAGGAAGCAGCGCGAGGAGAGGGAGGATAAGGACCAGGGGCTGTCCCGAGGCACGGTGGTGGCGTTCTTATCCTCCCACGGCGCTGTAGCGGCGCGAGGAGGGGAGCTGGTTCGGCGGCGCTGACACGGGGAGGAGAGAGGAGGAAGATGACGGGGAGAGCGGGCTGGGCCGACTGGGCCAGGCACTGTGCACTAAGGCCCAGTGCACAGTGGCCTTTCTCTTTTCTTTTTCTGATTCTTTTCTGTTTTCTTTATTCCTTACAGTTTTGCATTTCTTTTTTGTATCAAATGAGTTTTGTAAAATATGGAACTTGGCCACACATTTACATTGCAATATTTGGCACTGGCACAAAAAGTTTGGGAAATGTTTGAAGTTGTTTGAATTTTTCATAAATGGAAAAGCATTTAAAAATGCTGATTTGGCACTGTTTTAATTGCTATAGCCCAATTAAGCAAATAAGTGATGTTGTTTTCCTTAACAAATAATTGTTATGGAATATTTGCTAAATGATGGACTATTTTGCAACCATATTTGTGAAACTTTAAATTTCACTTGCAATTTGAATTGATTTCAGTGGTGGAATTTGAAATGAGATATGAATCCAAAGTGATCAAGCATAGCAAAACAAAGTGACTTGGCATAATCATAAAGGATCACTGTAGCATAATCATGAAGGATCACTGTAGCATAATACATGGGGGTGTTACAAACCCCAAAAGCTTGAGATTGAGGACACCGAGGCCGCCGTATTCCACCGGGCGGAAGATTTGCTCCCATGCAACGAGGCAGTTGCCTCCCTTGATCGTGTTGATGACCTTCCAGAAGAAGGCGCGAATGGCATTTCAAACATAATACTCCCTCCGTCTAGGTGCTTTAGATTGGGTGAGGAGGAGCACCGGGACGAGCTAAACTATGGCCTGACTATGCACACCGCTGTCTGCAACTCGTCAGACCTCTGCACGAATCTCTCTGCGATTCAACGGATAGGATAATGGGGGTTGGAGCTCCCGAGTCCTACTACACCTTTTCGTTTGAACAAACCGGATGAATTTGATGCAAACTGGATGATTTTTCATACAAATCAGACAAAGTTCGACATATTACAACTAAACCGGACAAGTTGACTAAAATAAAAAATCCTAGAAAAAAATTAAGCGAGGTACCAAATGGTAACCTCGTACGCATGCCAGCCTTGGTCGGTGGGACCTCCGTCGTCGTCTGCTCCGTCGCCACTGCTGCCGGAGTCATCGTCACCGTGGTCCTTCCAGCGGTGCAAGGGCGCGTAAGGGTCACGGACAACCCTCTCCTTACCCTTGCCGAGGACAAGGGCGGCGCCGCGCAGCAACTCGGCCACACCGATCTTGATGATTTGGTCGCTTAGGCGACGCCGGCGCCACGTGGACGTTTCCGTGGTGGTCCTGGATCGGTCGAGCGCCCAGGCTCCCATGAGCACGGGGTGCACGCGGACCCACTCCGACGTCACAAACGCTTCCGGCGCTGTGAGTTGCGCTGCTCCCGTCGCTCCTCCTTGGAGTACATGGTAAATCCACGGCGGCCGAGGTAATGTAGGAAGCGCTCGCGTCGCGAGCGCCGGGGTGGGCTCTTGCTTCACAGCGACCATGCACCGAAGAGGTGGTGATGGTGGCGCCCTCTCCTTGCCACGCTAGAAGCGGGACGACCGTGACGTCGGCTGATCGAAGCAACCCAACATACCGCACGGCGGCTGGGCTGGCTCCTCCTTGATGCGGCGTCCGATTTGATTGCCGCGGTTGCATAGGTTGAGGGGGAGGGGGCTCTTGCTTGACACGGTGTCGAGGCGGTGATGGCGACTCCTCCTTGACGCGGTGAAGAGGCGGCGACGGATGCGCCAGACCTTGGTCGTGGAGCGACCGCTTAAGGAGTAGCTCCAGGTGCACCAGGTAATCCTCATCCGTTGCGGCGGCTTTGCGAGGAGGGCCGACTACAGCTGCTGCTCCTTGTCGCCGGGGGAGAGCGAGATCTCCTCTTTGTCCGTCTGGGCGGTGGAGGAGGAGGCTCTAGAGAATGTGAGCGGCGGCACCGTGACCCGGAGGGAGAGCCCGGTCCACTCGCCGGCGCCGCCGCTCTGGCTGGACTTGCCCATCGCTGCAGAGAGGAGAGGAGCGGCAAGGATGGTTAATGGAGGGACAGGAGCAAGGCAGTGGGGTGCGGAGAGAAGATGAGATGTGTTTTGGCCGGCGCCCTGCTTAAATAGACGTGGCATCTGGACCGACGCCGCTTCAATGCGACAAAGTGGCCGAAGTAGGCTTGTCGATTGCCTCGTCCGCATGGAAGCGGCGCCGGTCTCCCGTCCAGTCACATCACTCTGACCAGCATCAAGGTTGTCGAGTCGCGTCCGCTCTGGAGCGGCAGACCGACATGATTACGCGGCGATGGTTCTAGAACGGGAAGCGCGGCACTGATTTTGGATGGGGCCGAACAAGTGACGCGTACAGGGCACGAGTTTGGACGCCCGCAAAATTCCCCAGATTTGGTGTCAGTTTGCGGAAATTCGGACGCGCGGGCCGCTGATGTTTGTGGCACTATTTTGAAAGGCAAAATTGTCCAAACACTGCTGTCCGGACATTTGCAGACGCTTTGTGGCACGGCGTTCGAGATGCCCTTAGGTTTCAGATATATCTTCAGCAATGACACATGCACACCAGAGTGTATCTCACTGCCCGGCGGTAACTTCAGTTTGTAGTCCCATGTGTTGCACAATCTCTACTAGACCAAAATATCTTCAGCAATGACACATGCACACCAGAGTGTATCTCACTAGGTCGTAGTCCTATTTAAATCCTCATGCAGTAATCAAACTCTCTCATTATTCCATCAAAAATAAAAACATGATAGCTGAAAGAATAAAAGATAAACCAGATTGTCAACAAAATAAAAAGTAGCATGCCAACTTTTTTGTGCATGAGAGCTGATGAATAAAGAACTCGAAAGTACTGTTATGATCTAGATTTGTCCATACAGTAATGGAGAGTAACGTTGGCAGAATGATGATAGAAGCATTTATGTTTTCTCAAAAAGGAGAGAATCTACATCAAGCGATGCAAACAACCATTTTATTATATTATTCAACAGGACTCGACAAAACAAATACATGGATCAACCCAAAGCCACCTGTCTGGCAACCACTGTCACTACACGTACAATCTTGATGATGTGTCCTGACCTCGCATGAACACACACCATCTTGACGATAGAAGCATTTAATGGAGCTACACATTTGAAATGAGTGAATACATGAAGCATAAAAGAGCAATTTGAGGTGATACTATGATCCTGCACAAAAGTTTTCAGGCTAAATTCCAAGCTCGAAATCTAGGGATGGATCCTCTTAACAATAGTAACTTTTTTGTAGAGGAAATCTTATATATGAAAAACCTAGCTTACTAAATAAACTTAATTGTGCTCAGCTGAGTTCCCTGGAAACTCAGCGAAGTAGGTGAATCCAATAGTGCACATAGATGTTTTCAGGCTTCTCTGAATTCGTGTGGCATCTACAAAAATGTTAAAGTAAAATCTGCAGTTCGAACTAAACTTGAAATGCAAAATGTGCAACAGAGTTAACACTGGCAGTGAACTATCTGTCTCCTCAAGCTGACCACAACAGACACCTCACCATCGTGCATTAAGGCGGACGGCGTGACTGTATGTATTTAAGAGGTAACAGCACAACGACATGCACGTATTGACAACGGCAAGAACAATAATTAATAAGCTTAGTAAATAATACCATACTCCCTTGGTCAGGGTTTATTGGCTCCGGAGACCACTTCTCTTGGACCAAGGCACATAGTAATTTGCTCACATTAATCCTTTCATCCCACTCTCAATGCTCTCTCTCACATGTCAGCTCTCACATGCAGCCAATGGAAAAACATGCATGCAACGTACTCCGTATGTAGTCCCTATTGGAACCTCTAGAAAGACTTATATTTAGAAACAGAGGAAGTATTTATTATTCTCATGGTACTAGCAACAATACCTCTCGCTATAGCCAATGAAATGGCTGCATGCATGTAGGTTTCGCCTTATAAAAATGGACATGCTTGTGGTGCTCTTAGGACTAATACACCCGGATGGAGGGAGTAGTAATTAGGAAATAACATCTTAATTAGGAGATTACTGAAACAGGCCCAGGGATCCCAGAAATGTATTGCTCCAGTGCCATCTCGCTAAGCATTTGAGCCGCCATCACAACAAAGTTTCATCGACGTCTGGTCACCCCCACCACCGCCTCCGCCGCTCCCGCTGGCCGTAGGCTCTGCCGCGAGCGGCCGCACCGATCTAGCTGAACCTCTACAGCCTCCACGACACGATTTACACGAGTGACGTGATTTGCGCAAGCCAACGGGAAAGGGCTGCGGGGGCAGATTATGTTGTGTGTTACTCCCTCCGTTCCTTTATATAAGGTGTATTTGTTTTTACAAAAGTCAAACGAGTGCATGTTTGACCGAGTTTTTAGAAAAATATATCAATATCCATAATATGAAATTTATATCATTTGATCCATCATGAAAAATAGTTTCATATTTATCTATTAGGTATTGCAGGATGTTTTTATTTTATTCTATAATCTTGGTCAAACAATCAACTGGTTGACTTGCACAGAAATCAATACACCTTAGATTCTGGAATAGAGGGAGTACATCATTGGAGGACTTTGGACCGTTGATTTCCTCAACTCAAGCTTAGACGGTTAACCCAGCTAGATGTGGACCCAGGTTGTCAACGGAAGAAAAGTTGAATGTGAGCCTCGATCAGCCACCTCTTCTCGTGATCCTCCCACCGGTGGATTCTGTTAGATGGGAAAGTAGGGATTGCATGCATCGACAATTGATTGATCGTGTGCATGAGCACATATATAGGTACAGGGGGGCCGGCCTCTACTTGTCTCCCAAGAAGTACAAATATACGGGGGAGAGAGGAGGCACGGCAATACAAAATACACAGACCCTAGTACTATACATGTGCATGGATAACGTATGTTCAACACCCCCCGCAGTCGAAGCGTCGCCGGAGACGCAGAGACTGGACCTAAACTCCTCGAAGACGGAAGTCGGTAGCCCCTTAGTCATGACATCGGCGAACTGTTGGGCGGTGGGGACATGAAGAACCCGAACACGCCCAAGTGCAACCTGTTCACGAACGAAGTGGATGTCGAGCTCAATGTGCTTCGTTCGGCGATGATGAACAGGGTTGACGGAGAGGTAGACGACGGAGACGTTATCACAGTAGACGAGCGTGGCCTTGTGAATGTCACAAAGCAACTCCTGGAGCAACTGACGGAGCCAAGAGTCTTCTTGCGAGCTTAATTAAGCTGAAGATAATTGCATGGGCAAGCACGCTCAGGTGCATGATATTATTATAGAACGTTATTTTTTATCCAATAGTGTCGATGCGTTTGCCGTTGTACACATATATACACACATCAGCGTCAGTGTGGATTGTATCATGGGAGTAATGCAATTGCATGTATCATACTGGCTACCATTTTGGACGATGACGATCACCGAAAACCCTCCATTATCCAAATCATGCAGTAACAGTACTTTGTCTCCAGCTCAATGTTGCACGCAATCGTCAATTACACCTAATTGTGCTTATCTCTAACGATCACCCCCCTTAAGTAGCTTGAACGCCAATCCTTCTCCGCAGCTCCATGAACTACCGCCTGTCCCAAAGACTTTGATAGGATACCTGCAACTTTATTGTCGATACAAACGTAGTTGACTATAATCTTGTCTTCTTCCATGCACATTGAGCACCTGCAATATTCTCTTCTTTACTGGTTGATAATGCGAGTACCTTCTGCTTTTGTGATAGCCAGCTCATTGTGTTTTCTCCCAAGAAATATAAGACATGCCCAAGGTAATCTTACGGCCATCAACTTATCGTGCCATTTCGCAATCACTGTAGCCATGTACAAAGCACAATATGACATGTGTCAATACCACTTGCATAGAACGTCTACCGAGTTGGAACTCAGCAAATGTGTGTGCCACGTGGCATCGCCGTTAACAGCCCGTCCCGTCTAACACCCCCTTTTGGCTGACTTCTCTCTTATATGTACTACTCAAAAATTGTTATTTTCATTTTAGCGGACTTCCGACAGTAAGAACACAGCAATATTAATGATTACCGACCCCGCCCAGCTGATTCCCTTTACCGAGGGCGGAACTCGGCAGACACAGTGCCGAGCAGAGTAGTGAGAGAACAATCAACGAACAAACGACTGTGTACAACTAATTAACGTTACCTTGTAACCTGATGAGAATACAAATTGCGGCTGTGCTTCACGTCCAAGGAAGAAGGTTGGATGCCTTACAGGAACAAATTAAACACGAGATATGGCACTCGTTCTGGTGCGTCTAGATCAGCTCACTTGAGTCGCTAGCTTGTTCAGCTGGATAGTAACGAGAGATACAGTACTGGAGATCAGTATAGTGTACCCAACCAACTGCTAGTGCTGCACCACAAGCTCCAGACTCTAGAGTCCAGCCCACTACGAGGGTTTTACAGGCCTAGCTTAGTTTAAGATGCAACACTAACAAGTAGTAGTACATCAGCTAGTACCTTATTTGCTTTCCTCTTCTTCTACCTTATTTGGTTTCTTCTTCTTCTTTTTTGAACATAGTAGTAGCATAGCACCGCAGCGCGTGCTACGTATACTAGCTTAAAGTTGACCTGACTGGGGCATTAATTTCAAGTGTGATCTTTGTTGACTTCAAAACTTGGGTGGAATCGGAACTGGGGAATCTGCCCGGCACCGACATCGATCGCGTCGATCGAGTCCATGCATGTGGGGTCTTTAAAGACATTCGGGATCTGGAGCCGAGGCTATCGAATATAAGTACTTTGTTGAAAGTAATTAGCAACCAGCTTGCTTGCTTGCCTCTCCCGCTTAGCTAGCTAGAGCTCAGGAACAATTCATGTAACATTGAGTCTTGGATCTCTCAAGAAAATAAAATAACAAGTATAAATAAAATTAACACAATGTCTAAAAGTCATAATGCCAGTAGCCTGATCGATCGAAATTTCTCTTCTCCCATGGCTAGCACGCATAAACGCGCACCGCACTATGCAGCCCGGGCGCACGTCGTCGTGATCGATGCATGGCAAGTACAGTCACTTTTTTTCTCCTCGGCACTAGCTGACCTGCTCGCCGATAAGGTCGAGTCCGACGACGAGGAAGGTGACGCCCTGGAAGAGCAGGAAGTAGAAGTGCAGCCCCTGTGCCGAGAGCAGGCTGCGTGTCGCGGCGATGAGCAGGAGGGAGGCTAGAGCCAGCTCCTTCTTGAAGATCCTGTTGGGTGGCTTGGCCTTACTGGTCTTCTTGATCGCGGCTGCCAGTGATGTGACCTCCTCCGCCTCGGCCTTCAGTTGCAGGTCCTTGTTGTCATGTTGGTGTGTCTTGGCCCACGCCTCCAGCCCAGCCTCGGACACTCCGCGGACGAGCCTGGGGGCGGGCCTGGGGAGGGTGTCGTTCTCCACCGCCATCGCGAAGATGTCGGACTCGGACGAGGTCCTGCCGGCCTTCTTGGTGACGACCCACTCGTAGGAGCTCCCCAGCTGGAACAGCCCGGACACCATGGCGTTGAACTTTGTGACCGACATGGTGTTCTCGAAGAGGAGGTATGGGATGACGAAGGGGACGGACTTGGGCGCCGGCAGGATGTTGAGCACTGACATGATCATGGGCACGTAGCAGATGACCCATATTGGCAGCTCCGCCTCGGGCACGAACATGGTCAGCGGCAGGATCACGCAGAAGAGCGTGAAGGAGTAGAAGGGCAGGATGAGCTTCCTGAGGAGGAAGAAGAGCATCACCAGGTTCGCCTTCTTCCACAACGGGATCTGCATGCAATTAAATAAACATGCAAGGACCTAGTCAGGAGCAGATCTCTATGTGCCAGCATGCATGTGAGTGTGATTATTAGTTAATAAATTAAATCACCTTGGACTTGATGATGGCTGGGAGGCAGAGGCGGAAGAGCTGCATGGGGCCGGAGTGCCACCGGTGTTGCTGCTTCCGGTAGGCCTGGTACGACTCCGGCAGCTCACAGAGCACCTACACAAATACACACATATATTGGCTTGATTCTTTTTTTGTTTTTTGACATAGCTAGATTGCATCCGATCGATATAGTGTAAGCTACCTTGACATCGTTGAGGTAGATGAACTTCCATCCCTGGAGATGGGCGCGCACGGCGATGTCCATGTCCTCCACGGTTGTGCGCTCCATCCAACCACCCGAGTCCTCGAGGGCCTCGATGCGCCACACGCCCGCAGTGCCATTGAAGCCGAAGAAGTTTAGGTAGACGCCGTTGACCTGCTGCTCGACCTCGAAATGGAAGCACAGGTTGATGTTCTGCAGCCGGGTCAGCAGGTTCTCGTCCTTGTTCACGAAGCTCCAACGCGCCTGCACCAGCCCAAGATCCGGGTTCCCCTACAAACAAAATATCCATCCATCTACACATGTAAATTCAAAGCCAATATATTTCTTATAGTTCTATAAGTACTACGTAGTACTCCCTCCCTCCGTTCCTAAATATAAGACGTTTTTGCGGTTTAATTAGACTAGCAATCTATTATTTGCTAGGTCAACGGCCAAATCTGAGATCGATCGCTGGATGCGTGAGCGTAAAAGTTAGTCCAGCCAGCTAGCTAGTAGATCTCTCTTTTATCAGGCTTGTCGACGGAGTTAACCTTAAGCAATGCATAGATAGTCGAGTTAATTAATACTACTAATTAAAGTAGCAATTAACCTTGAAGTGTGGGACGGTGAGCTTGAGGAAGTCCGGGTTGGGCTGGAAGTCTGCGTCGAAGATGGCGACGAACTCGTAGTCCTTGACATACTCGCAGCTCATGGCGGACTTGAGGTTCCCGGCCTTGTACCCGGTGCGCGACAGCCGGTGGCGGTAGATGATGTTCACTCCCCTCTGGCTCCACTTGGTCACCTCCGCCTTGATCAGCATCTGGCACGTCTCGTCGTCCGAGTCGTCCAGCACCTGGACCAGCATGCGATCCCGCGGCCAGTCGATCTGGCACACGTGCGAGATCGACGTCTCGTACACCTGCACGTCAGTTTCATTATCAACTCCATGGTGCATTAAAACGTATGAAAAATGTAGCATCAAATGGATACAAAACATGATATACGTGTTAGAGAAATTATCTACCACGGACCTCTTTCTCGTTGCACATGGGCATCTGTAGGAGGACCATGGGGAAGTAGGCGCCGAGGTTATCGGCGTCATCGCCGTCCTCGATGTCGTTGTCATCCGTGTATTTGTTGCCATGTTTATCGGCGGCCAGGCGGGGTTTGATGCCACGGAGCTTGATCCACAGGCAGCCGAGGCAAAGCAGAATGCGGTCCACGGACTGCACCATGAAGAGGACGATGCAGAAGCCCGAGAGCTTCTGTATGGCCCACGCGATGTAGTCTATGCGGAAGGCGAGCCACGCCACGTACGCGCGGTGGAGCCACCCCTGGATCTCCTGCTGCTCCGGCATGCGGAGGTTGTCCGGCAGGTGTCGGAGGTTCTCCGGCAGGTGGCGGAGGTGCTCCGGCAGGTTCTGCAGGTGCTCGGGGAGCTGGCGGAGGTACTGCTCCGGCAGGTCCTGAGGGAAGTAGTGCCACCCTTTCAGGTAGGCCGCCGTCTCGAAGGCAAGCATGGCGAGGGAGAGGAGCAGGAAGGCGCGGAGGAAGCGGAGCATGTGGCGGCCGCGCCCCGAGGCCTCGGCGTTGGGCTCCGCATCGGCGTCCCGGCTCCGGCGGACGCGGCGGTTGACGGCGCCCAGGAGGCCCCAGAAGCCGCCGGCGAGCCACGCCACGCAGCCGACGGCGCGGTGCGCGCGCAGGAGAAGCACCCACTTGAACTGTTTGGCGTTCTTGCTGCGCCGCGCCTTCTCGGCGCTGTCCATGCCGGGGCCGTCGATCTCCACCAGGGAGTAGGGGTTGTCCATCTTGACGACCACCGGTGTGCCATGCTCCTCCTTGCCGCCCCACCACGACGACGCCATTGCTGCTCACTCAGATCACACTCCAATGAATAAAGCCTAGCTAGCTGGATCGATCGGATGGATCTGGAAGCCTAGCTTAGGGATACGATGAGTTCTTGGAAGCGCAGCTGTTAAGCTCGGTTTCAACAACGCAGCATGTGAGCTTGCTTCACCCCACGGCACCGCCTCGGTCTTGGCCCTGATCCAAGACCAGATCTTGTGCTCCCTTCGATTCTCACCTCTCAGCAGAATGATACACTACTAGCTTATTACTCACCTATACATGAGCATAGTACATTTAATTTCGAAGAATTAGTCAGCAAGAACACACTTGAAAAAGCTAGCCAGCCATACGTTGATGAACAAACAAGCTCTGTATGTACAACTAATGAACGTACCTTGTAACCTGATGAGAAAACAAACACAATATATGGCACTCGCAAGATCAGCTCACTAGCTTCAGTGGCAGTGGAGTTGTAGTACTGATGAGTAGTAGAGTGTAACCACCCAACTGCAACTGCAACCACAAGCTCCACTCTAGACTCCAGAGTGAGGCCTCGTGTAGCCAGCCCACTAGGAGGGTTTTATACACTCAAGGCAAGTTCAAGAGAGATGCAACACTAGCTACCAACTAGTACATCAGCTACCTTATTAGTTTTATTAATTACTCTTCTTCTTTTTCCGCTATAGTACTAGTAGCATAGCACCGCAGCGCGTAGTACTACTAGCTGAAAGTTGACCTGATTTGGGGCATTAAATTTCAAGTGCGATCTTGTTGACTTCAAAACTTTGGTGGAACTCAACTGGGGAATCTGCCCGGCACCGTGTGCGTCGATCGATCGAGTCCATGTGGGGTCTTTAAATGCATTGGGAATCTGGTGCCTGGGCTGATCATGTGTATGCACCACTATAGTATTGCTATGCCCGTACTCTGCTCTGCTGAGCGCACTCTCTGAATGAATTTAGCCGTTAAGGACGGCTGATTTCCGTTTACTATTCATGTTAAGAAGCTTCATTGGAATTTGCTGGTGTTATTTTTACTGCTAGCTGTGGGAATCCTTGGAATTCGTTGGTGTCATGTGTTCTCCTCCTTGTCGGCGCAAGCTGGACTCGACTCGATCGATCGTGGTTAGCTCAGGCTGACTACAGCCTAGATCACAAAATAGGATTCCGTCCCTCTATATAAATAAATAAAACCGAACCGACACATTACAGGGGTGGAGATATGTTTAGGCGGGGACAGTGGAGGAGTTAGTGACAAAACCCCGGACGAACGGTGGATCGGATACAAGGAAGTAAGAAGAACAACTAATCATGTCTACCAACAAACAATCGCACAAAAAAAGGTGCAAAGCGAAGAGCTGCTTGACGCCATCGAAGCCCTCGTCTACTAAAACACTACTCAGTAATATTGGTAGACTAACTGCGATGCCCAAGACAGGAACATATGGCATAACCATGAGGAAAACGTCTATCTATTTTGTGCTTCAAAAAGGATACACCGTCGTGGCATCATCCATCCATCGCCCAAGAGGTGATACGTCTTAATTGTATCTATAACCTTCGCTAGCGTAATCATCCGTTGACACGGGTGATATTGCACCACTGTCCACCGGCTTAAATTATTTATGAATTTTACCGCTACGTAAGCTACACAAAGATGACAAGGGGTTAAGAGATGAACACAATGGAGACAGCAAATTAAGCGCTGCAACAGGAGAGAACAGGAAAGGACGGATGATCTAATGATCGTGGATTGCTATAATCTTCACCTCAGCAACACATTTCAGGTTCTCCACTTTTGACTAGTATCAAATCTTGGCTGCTGGCAACAACGATCTCATGGCGGAATTATTTAGTCTCACTAGGATCAATAACTAGTGGTTAACTCCTGTTGTCATCAGCGTGTATGTTAATCGAAAAATTAGGGTTGCGAGATTAGTTATATATTTATTTGTTTTAGTGTCTAATAGTATGACTCTAGAAGTGAGTGTCGGCCGGCTAGCAAGAGCACAAATAAAGCGGCACGATGGATGCTCGATTTTGCTATTGGCAGAAAAAAGATCTCCATGTTCGTAGCTCGTGACCATTTCTGTAAAAAATACTCGAATCGTAAAATTAAGTATGTTTTCTGGTCTTCATAATAATTTACCCTCCCTTATCCTATAGTTTCAGAGCTGAATAAAACCAGGCTCCCACATTCACTGGAGCTTCTAGGCCATTCGATCAGATTTACCAGGACCTACAGTTCAATTTTGGCCCTGAGTGACGCCGGCCATTGGTTATTTCGTCAATCGACAAGACCCGTCGGATATTTTCACTAATGGCAGAGGTTGAGCAATTCGATGGCTTGGTTGGGGTTAGGGCCGTCATGTCATAGGCATGGTTGCCAGCCTGATAGTGCTGGGAGCGAGGGCCTCTATTCTCCCCTCCTCTCCTCACTTCCCCCCTCCGCTCCCGACTCCCCTAATCCTAGGACCTCCTCTACGCCGCCTGACTGGATGCATGCACACACTTTCCTAGATTTCCATTATGCTGCATGTACCAAAGCTAATTTGAGAATATATAATTGCTCTATTGAACTGTTTGCCCAGCAAATACTGCGTCCTGATCTTTTATTACCCCGAAGTCCGTCGATAATTATTTCATGGATTCAACGAGGATCCAAAAGAAAGAGTACACCCACATCAAGAAGATTCTGAATGAAACTCTGTTCGAGTATACCTTCAATGGAGGAAGCATCAAAATGGAATGTGTAAATTATGACAGAAATCGCTTGATACGTTTTGGCCACAAAACCAACTTCTGTTGCATGCAGCAACTAGAAAACAGCGTAATGGATGGCTACTATGTAATCGACCACATGAATGCCTAGTTACGGGAGCAAGACAACTATGCAAAGCAATCTGATGTCATCACATTGGAGGGTGTGGAGCAATTCTCACAAGGAGATCGTAGAAATAAGTTCACATACATGAACCAGGATGTCATCGATGCACACGGGATGCTCAACGGTGGTGCAGCAAGTACGAAGGAGTTACTCGATTGCTTAACGTGGCAGAGTAGGCATTATGATATCCTCCGGCCACATTTGGAGCTCAAGTACCTAAACGATCCTGACTCTATGTAAAAGGAGAGACTAACGATGTTGGGGGTTCTAGAGTACTTGGTTACACTGTCGTTGGGTGTTAATATTCTTCCAAACTTGCTTAGCTATCTTGAGTCTAATTGTTGTTGTGTGTTGATTAATGTTATTCCAAACTTTCCTAGCTATCTAATTCAGGTTACCTTTGTCTTACTTGTGTTTTTTAATTTCATACTTTCTACGTTGATACATAACTATATTGTAACGTGGAAACGTCTTACTTGTGTGATGCTACTTTTTATGTTGCACGTGTGATGCTACTATTTATGTTGCTTGTGTGATGCTACTTTTCATGTTGTTTAACCCATCTACTATGTTCGATGTAACATGCTAAAAGTTAATTTAATCATGATTTGTACTCTGCAATTAATCATTAAATTATCTAATTTTTCAACAATTCAAAAACCTAATTGTGGTTAATTTTGTGATTTCAATATGGCTAAGTTCATTTAAGCACTTAGGCCGACTAAATTTACTGATGTGCACTTCTAGAGGTGGCAAGTGAAGTCCAGACTCTGGCTTACCTCTCTGAAATTTTTCCATGTTAGTACTGGCTTGCCAAAGGGAATCTCTGTTCAAAGAAATTCTAAGAAGCCAATACTTCTTTGTGGAATGCATTCTGAGTGTTATTGTTGTCCTATGTCTGGTGCACTGTACATGCACATACAAGATTGGAAGCAACTATGGGATGCACTGAATACTAAATTCAGCGCAACCGACGCAAGGAAGTGAACTGTACATCATGGAGAGCTTCCATGACTACAATATTGTGAATAACCATTCTGTAGTTGAACAAGCTCCAACTCCTTAAGTGTGACTTACTTGACAATTTCGTGGTTGGGTCCATGATTGCAAAGTTGCCTCCGATATGAAGGAGTTTTGCGAATACTCTCAAGCATAAGAGACAAGAGAAATCAGTTCAAAATCTGATAGCTTCTCTTGATGTCGAGGAAAAACCTCAGGCGATAGACACTAATGATAAAGGAGGGGATGACCTGTCTAGCACCTATATGGTGCAGAGATGCCCACGGAATAAGAACAAAGGAAATAACAACCTTCTATTCAATAAGCCAGGCAATACTACCACCTTCAAGAAGAAGATGAACAAGCTGAGCTATACTGCTTTATCTGTGGAAAGTCGACCACCTATTCCGAGGAATGCCCAGGACGTGCAAACAATAGAGGGAACATGGGCTATAAGATCGTTAACATTGTGACCGCTCGTAGTATTGATGGGTATGGTAATTTATTTATTGTTCTTTCAGTATTTCAATCTTCATGTTGGTGGAATGATACATTTGCTAATGTTCACTTGTTTGTTGACGTCTCTGTGTTAACTTCTTATCAGTTTGCCCGAGATTCTTCCTTCCTCATAGGCAATGGGTCACATGCTTCCGTTCATGACATTGTCATGCTGGATCTAAAGTTCACATCAAGAAAGATTGTGCACCTAAGGAACGTGCAATAGACCCTAATATGAACCGGAATCTTGTTATCGTCTCCCTACTTTGAAGAGATGGATTTAAGGTAGTTTTAGTGTCAAATAAAGTAATTTTGTTGAAGCATGGGCCACTTATATGCAAACACTATTAGTGCAAATAATCCAGTAAACAAATTTTGTGCTGCTGATAATGATGATGCGAGTGTTTGGCACTCTCGTTTAGGTCATGATAATTTTGGTCTTATGTCTTGGCTATCCAAGATGAGTTTCATTATAAATTTCACTATTGTCAAAGGTTCTAAGTGCCATATTTATGTGGAAAAAAGTCAACCTTGAAAACCTAAAATGGCAGCCGAGGAGGGAACCTTGGCACCTCAAGAACTCATACATTCTGATCCATGAGAAATGAATGGTGTGTTGATAAAAAATAGAAGAGATATTTCATGAATTTGATTGATGACCTGACTAGATTTTTCTAAATATATTTGTTGCAAACAAAAGATGAGGATTTAGACTACTTTCAATTCAATCGGGATGAAGTTGAAAATAATTTAGAGAGAATGATCAATCGTCTTCGGTCGGATCGTCATGTCGATTATTGTCTCGAAAATATTTTATAAATTCTGTAATGATGGTATTATTCATGAGAGGCCGCCTTCGTATTTACCCAAATCTAATGAGGTTGTTGAGAGGAAAAAATGCACGTTGGTTGTCTTGGTGAATGGCATGTTAGACACTGCTGGTTTATCTAAGGCATAGTGGGGGATGCTTTGTTGTTCCATGTCATACCCCAAATAGAGTTTCGAGCAAGAATAAAGAGAAAATCCCTTATGAAGAGTGGATTGAAAGAAAACCATCACTTACTTATTTACGCAGTTGGGGATTCTTGGCGAAAGTCAACTTTCCAAACTATGAGAAACGCAAGCTCAAACCAAATATAATGGATTGTGTCTTTCAAGGTTATGCTTAGTGGAGCATTGCTTATAGATTTATAGTGGTTAAATCCGAGGTACTTGATGTGCATGTGGATACTATAATGGAATTTCATGATGCAATACTTTTTGAGAACATGTTTCCTATGAAAGATACGCATAGCACTGCTCGAATTTCTTCTCGTGCATTTTCTGATTCTAGTACACCATGTGAGTATTTCGAACAACCACATGAGGAAGTCCTTGAGAAGGATAAAAATAGGCAAATTCTTGAGAAGGATGACAATGAAACTTGCAAGCAGTAAGACACAAAGGATTGAAATATCATTTGGCAAGGATTTCATTGTATACGTTGTAGATGACACTCCCACGTCTATAGCAGAGGCATATGCATCCCTGGATGCAGATGATTGGAAAGAAGTAGTCCATAATGAAATGGACTTGATTCTTTCTCATGGGATGTGGGATAATCATTTGGCTGATTTTGGTCGTGCTCACATGCTGGTAATCACATGACACACTACCTTAGGTCTCACGTGCACATAGGTGCAGCTAGATACCTGTTCTAGGCATCAGTTATTTTCAACCGGTCCTAGGTCTTCTTGTGATGCCCCCGACTTAATCGTGCACTAACCATACACGCAAATGCACAAGATCAAGCCTAGGGATTCACGGGAAGATATCACAACACAACTCTAGACACAAAATAAAATAATGCAAGCTTTATATTACAAGCCAGGGGCCTCGAGGGCTCGAATACATAAGCTTGAGCATACAAGCGTCAGCGAAAGCATTAGATCTCTGAGTACAAATATAAAAGATAAAAAGAAATGCCTTAAGAAGGCGAAAACAAACAACGACTCTGATCGAAAGAGGCAAGGCCTCCTGCCTGGGAGCCTCCTAACCTACTCCCGGTCGTCGAGGATCTCCACGTCGTAGTAGGCTCCTCCGGGGATCTTCTGCTCCTGGGCTTCGACGTCTGAATTGCAGCAATCGGGTGTGGGGGAAAAGAATAGCAAAGCAACCGTGAGTACTCATCCAAAGTACTCGCAAGATTGACATCAGAACTAAACTACTTATGCATCGGTATCAAAGGAATGGGGCTGTATCTTTGGACTAAACTGCAGAAATGCTGGAATAGAGGGGGAAAGCCTAGCCTATCGAAGACTAGCATCTTCAGCGGTCTTGCAGCATAAGGAGAGTGCAGATTAACATATTTAAATTAGCAAGCATGTTGAAGCAAAGCCCAGAGATCCTTCCTCGACTCCCTGCGAGAAAGCAATCCCGGAGCTTACAATTAATTCAACATGTATCCAGTTCAAGTAGTAATAGATCGGGATACAACACTGAGCGTCCTGTTACCGTGGACACGGCTATTCAAATAGATAACTTCCCTGCAGGGGTGCACTACTGTTACCCAGCACGCTCGATTACATCTGGCCGGACACACTTGCTGGGTAATGCCCGGCCTCGTGTAATCGACACGAAGCAGCGTCCTACCTTAGCTAAGCAGAGAGGTCCCCGCCGGTCTACATCCTAAGTGCTCAGGGGTCTTGGGCCATCGCCTTGTGCACTCCGGGTCGTTGTGAGGACGGTGGATACCAGCGCCAATGGCACGATCCGACCGTGCCACAATGCTGAACTGGACGTCTGACAGAGCCTTCGGGAGAAACGTACAACGTAGAGGGGCCCATACCCATTATCCCACGTGGTGGTAGTGCGTATAGGGCCAACGACCCACTCAGATCAAATATCCAAATCCGTTAGGCGTATTTAGTAACTCGCAGAGACGATCAGACTACCTGTCGCTCCGACTTGGTAACACACGGATCACGATCAGGGTGGTCTCCGCCTGCCCTGTCGTTCCGCCACAATAAACTCTCACGGGTGCCCTCCTGGCAAGCCTGACTTCACAAGTCTCGCGGGTACCCCTCGGGGTCAACCCGACGTTACCCGGGGACTGTAGTACAAGTAAAGTATCCGTGTGTTTATCACACCAGAGGGGAATCCGAGGAATCACCCTCGATGGATTCCTACTCGATGTAATCCGTCAAGTAGAACCAGGAGGAATCACCCTCGATGGTTCCCACTTGAGGGGTTGCACGACAGAAGCTTCTCCGGAGGTGGAGGGAGAGGAATCACCCTCGGTAATCCACGTCCGATTAGCTATACTACAGAGGCATCATCGGGAGTGAGTTAAGAGGTATCACCCTCGTCACTCGAGGACAACTCTGAAGAGTCGAACAACTCAGGGGGTGTGCGGTGCTGTGCTGGTCTCAGCCCGACGATCACTTCGATCGGGGCACTAGTAGCTAAGCGGGGCGACAAGGACAAGGATGGGGCCACAGATGGATTTCATCCAACCTATACTAAGCATTTAGGATATCTGGTAAAGTATCAACAGAAGTTACAATAAACAGGCTATGCATCAGAATAGGATAAAACAATAGCAGCAGCAAATTCTAATGCAAGCAGGAGGGAGAAAGAATAGGTGATATAGGCATGCGTCAAGGGGGTTTTGCTTGCCTGGAAGCTCTGCTGAAGGGGGCAAAGCCAGCGCGGCAACGGGCGGACGCAGGCGACGGCGGGCGCGAGCCGCAGCGGTCGCGATGGACGGCGTCGACGGCAACAGGGAGGAGAAGAGAGGGCGACGGCCGCGGGGGCTCACCCCATTGCAGAGAAGGATGGGGACGCGACGCCGGCGAGGACGAGGCGGAGGCGGCGAGGACGGGCGACAGCGAGGACGAGGACGTGACGCCGGCGAGGATGAGGCGGAGGCGGCGACGACGGGCGACGGCGGCGGGGACGAGGACGGGGACGCGACGCCGGCGAGGACGAGGCGGAGGCGGCGACGACGGGCGACGGCGGCGGCGCCGTTGCGGGTGACGGGGACGAGGGGAAGTGGGGGGGATCGATGGGGGTTAGGGTTCGGTGGTGGAGGGCAGGCCTAAATAGGCAAGGGCGGCGGGGCGGGCCGGCTGGGCCGCCGGTTCGCCGAGGCCCAGGGGTTTTCCTTTTTCTTTTGTTCTCTTTTCTCTTTCTATTTTATTTCTCTGTTTGCAAATTGTCTGACCACTAGATGACTTTTATAAAATATGTGACCTGGCCCAAATATTGCAGTGCATTATTACCCACCTCCAAAAACTGGTTTGGGTAAAATATAATTTCATTTGTAATCCTAGTAATTAAAAATGTATTAAAATGTTGCTGTTTGTTACTGTTTTAGGTTAATAGAGTCACTTAACTAATTCAATTTATGTTGGTTGTATTTTATAATTGCCTCTGGATTATTTACAATATTATGAACATTTTAGTTTCTGGTTTTGAACAACTTTCATTTTTACTTTATATTTGAATTGCAATTTGAATTGGAATTTGAAATGAGTTTGAAATGTGATATGGTGCAAATGATGATTATGCACTGTTAAGCAGGGTGACATGGCATTATCAACAGGTGATTACTGTAGCTGTTACATGGGGATGTTACACTTCTTGACCTCAGGCACCACCTCTGTTTCCGACACATCCTATTTCTTGAATGATCTATTTTTTATCACATAAAGTTTGGTGCTACCGACATGTTAAAACAAAGAAGGGATGAGATCGCTTGCTTTCTACTATGGTAAAGGTGTTGTGATATATATATATATATATATATATATATATATATATATATATATATATATATATATATATATATAGCCGGTCTATTCTGCCAATATTGGCAGAATAGTTATTCTGGCCACACTTCCGAACTGCACGCTCAACGCGAGGGCACTGCACTTTCTGAAGCAACAGCATTGCAATACAGAGACGAGTGAACTTCCTCGTTCTGCCTCGTCCCCAACTTCCTCCCCGTTCCGCCCCGCACCCGCGCTCCACCCGAGACGCCGCCCCCACCGTCCCCACCTTCTCCGACGCACGCACCCACCCCACCCTCCCCACCATCTCCGGCGCGGCGCTGCCCACCCTAGCCGCCGCCCCACCCCCACCACCTTCTCCGGCGTGGCCCGCCCCACCCGAGCCGTCCCCCACTGTCCCCACCTTCTCCGGCGTGGCACACCCGCACGAACCGCCGCCCCGCCCAACGCCGCCTCGACGCGCTGCCGGCAGCCTCGAATCGCCGAGCCACCGGAGGCCCGGCCTGCCCCGCTGCACCTCCTCCACGAGCGGGCACCAACGCTAGATCTGGCCGGCATGAGCCCCAGCGAGGCGCTAGTAGTGGATCCAGCCCCCTCGCCCCTGCCTCGAGCTGTCGGGCGTGACCCACACCGGCGCACCACTGCCCTGATCTGCGCCGGCGTGATCCAATTCACGCCCACAGACACTCCTGTCGCCAGATGCACATGCAGTTCGTCAACGTCGCGTCTATAGTTCGCCTGTGCACGCCTCAGCCTTGCAGTTCTGTTTTTTCTGTTCTTCAGATTTTTGCTTGCTTGTGCAGGGCGGTTCGCTTGGGTTCTCAATGCAGAACGCCTGGGTGGCGCAGTGGCTGATTTCATGACGAATTCGTCTGCGCTGCATTGCAGTATCCTCCCCGGTGTTTTTTGGTGTATTTTACGTGGTCCCGTGTCCCCCGGGCTGCAGCGTTTGGCAGTACGCCGGAGGGAGTGGTGCAGTTCCCTGGTGTGGCATGTGTCTCTGCCGATCCATTTGAAGTTCGGTTCCCAGCTTATTGCAGATCGGCTCCCATTAATGCAGTTCGGTTGTTTGTTATGCATTTATTTTTCATGTTGTACTGTTGAAATCACACTGGTATGCAGTGCGGCCCACACGAGAGTCTCAGTTCACTTCTGTTAAAAAAAGAAGAAAATTGAACCCTTGCTGTTCAGAAGTTCCCCTGGGTAGTTCATCTCGTAGTGAATCCCGTGCACTTCAGTACTCTCAAACTCGTCATCTGAAAAAGTGCAAAAAAGTAACCAAAAAATAAATAAAAGCAATGCAGTACACTTGCCTCTACTTTGGAGTCTATACGCGTTAACAGAAGGATATTTTTTTTCTGCACTTCACATTGGGCGTAAGTGAACCACGACAGTATCAAAAGTGAACCGCATGAGTGAACTTCTAAAAATGGATATTTTTTTGCGGTTTGAATTGTGTGGATGAGCCAAGAGTACTGCATTAGTTTTTTTCTCCTGACTCCTTTTTACTAATGCATTCGGACCACACTCTCTCGAGGCTAGTGTACTGCATTGTTTTTGTTTTTTCATTTTGTAACATTGTTTCTATTTTTAACAAGTCTACAGTGCGTGGCGCGGTCAAGAGAACTACAACATTTTTTTATATTGTTTGTAGTTTTGACACAAGACGAGGATGAAGTGCTATTAGAAAAGAAGGGCTTCATCGTGGTTTTTTCCTTTTCTTTTTACACAACGAACCACAAGCCTTCATACAAATGAACTACACCAGATTTCTTCAATAATTTAGTACAAACTAAATCTTGCGTTTTTGTATGAGCACCCCCTGAACGGAAAAAAGGATATAGCGTGCTGCCCGGAGAGGAGCAGTGAACTGCAAAAGGCGAATTACCAGTCTGAATTTCTTATACTACCAGCAGCAATTGTAATTTTTAAAGAACATCACCGAACTGCATGCAAGATACACCAATTAACAAACTGCACTTCGGAAATACAATAAATTTGAAAGCAAAAAAGAGAACCGGACTGCATACTGAAGAACAAAGGAGCTGCATCGCCGCTTTGTTTTTGGGCTCCGGCGACCTTCCTTTCTCTCTGTGGAGTCATCGTTGCCATCGCCTCCCCAGCGAAGCGAACTGCAGCACTAGACCCAGTGAACCGCACGCGCTGCACTAGCGAACTGCACGCCCGCCTACTTCACAACTCCGTTTTACCCCAATCCAATGAACTGCGCAAGCCGCCCAGGCAAACTGCAACTACCCGCTCCAGCGAATTGAGGCACCACTGGCGAGGATCTCCTCACGATGCGACTGAGGCGTTGTAGGGAATACACTGCACTGAATGCACCCAAAACCCCTCAAAAATGAACTGTACGATTGCAATCGGGCCCATGATAGCGCTGCATCGCACGAGAGTTCACCAGAATTTTTCACTGGGGAAAAAGCCATTTGCTGGCGATGTACCTCCTCGAGGGGGAGAGAGAGCTGTAGGTGCCCTTGCGATGGACTGCAAAACTGCACTGCACGTACTGCACAACTTGCTCCGACGTACTGCATGGTTGAGCTCCTCCTCATGTGACCGTCGACGGCGGTGGGGTGAGGGCCTGCACGTCGGTGATAGATTCAAGAGGATGAGGGAAGGAAAGTGGAGTTAGAAGGAGGGCTGGCTCACCGTCAGAATCTCACCTGAGGGGGCGCCATGAGGAGCGCACGCGAGAGGAGGCTCTCCCACGAGCCCCCTGGATCCATGGCGAGAACGGAGGAAGGCACGAAGGGGAGAGGTACGGCGGCACGAGGTCGCCACTTTCCCAGGAGGGAACAACGCGAGGCCACCATCTGCGGCGAGGAGGGAGCTCCGGCGAGCCCCTCTGTCTTCAGCACGACCGTGGATCGAGGAGGATTTGGTCAGATCCGTCTAGTACGGGGCCTTCTGGCGTCGATCTAGGCGGGGGTGTTGTGGGTCACGGCTGCGCCTGTGCTAGTAGCAGGTGGTGGTGGTTCTCTGGTTGTCGCGCCGCGGTGGTTGGGGGGCGCCCCGGTCGTGGGTGGTGTAGCGGGAGGGAGGTGGGGAGTCGCGGCGAGTGCTGCGGCGGGGCTCCGGCGGCGCATGGTGGGGCGGGGCTCCGGTGGCGCGTGGTGGTGTGGGGCCGGAGGAGGAATGGGCGGCTCGGGGGTAGGAGGAGGAAGGTGGAGCGGATCGGGGGGTTGGTGGGTGGGTGGTCGTGCGGTGGTGGGCTGATCGAAGTGTTGGCAGAATAAGGAGAATGTTGGTAGAATAAGGTCTTAAGGGGGTTGGTAGAATAGACCCACACCCTATATATATATATATATATATATATATATATATATATATATATATATATATATATATATATATATATATATATATATATATAGGAGGAAATGTATTTTTGACAAAATATAGAAAAGAAAAATTAATCACATGAGTGAAAGGCATTCATTATCAAGTTTAAGCGCGGGATGAATGCCCACAGTCATGATGGGTGTGTTGGTAATTAATATTCGGAAAACAACACTTTTAAATCCACCTATTGCACATGTCTATATTTGGTATATCAGGTGTGATCGTAAGTTTTCTTAACAAGGAGTGGTGTTGAGAAGTAAGATCAGTGGCAAGGCACATCATGCTTAATGGAATAGAACCTTCCTATACTAATAGTGTGGTGAGTGTAGTGATTTTGTTAGTGTGTAGTTTAATAAAAAAAATTATAGTAATTTATACTAGAAAACAATTCACTCAACATAAAAATATACTATCGAGTAGGAGTAGACCATATAATATCGTCCACTATCAACTAGAAGGAATATGTGCAGCGGGGGTTTGCCTTTTTTATCCATCCGCTTCTAGAAGGTTGTTGCCATCTCCACCGGGCGGGATGGTCGTGCCCTTTTCCTGGTTGTAGGTGCATGCCAGGTAGGCACCATGACCACTAGATAGTGGTGACCTCCAAGTGCCACACGACTAAAGGTCGAACAACATGCGTTCGTGTCTATCCTGGTGCCTCCTTTGCCCTACATACATGTACACATGTGGGATCTCATATGTATGTTCATTGTTAACATGCATGACTGCCACACGGAGTTTGAAACTAGAACCTAAGTGCCTGAAACACCTTAATAGGGGACACTTTCATATTTGAGCTAGTGATAGATGCAAGAACACTTTCAGTCCAAGTCCCATTAACTGATCCTAATATAACGATGTCGTCGAAATGTTGCAGGCCCACATATATAGAAACAGAAAAAGAGGAACCTATAAACTAAATGAGATTGAACAAGGGATCTTCTAGGCTCTCAACTATGAAATGAGCAACCCTTGGTGCCATAGCAACATGATTTTAAATGCTTTTGTCATTATCTCAATGGATTGCCCCTTCTCCATTAATATACAATAGGCGTAGTCAACAATGTCAATATCGGTCAAATCCAGATTAATCGTCCATGCTATTACAATCTTCATAGGCTAAAGCTAGGAATGCCCCCCTGGAAGTGATTCAATGGTTTGTTGATAAAAAAAATAGAAATTCGAGGACATGCGCAATTTCCTTAATATAACAATTGACATTCAAAGTGTCAACATTCGAATTTGTTCAATAGAAAAAATAGTTGGCTTACTGTCCGTGCTTTAAAACTAGAAGGATAAATATTTGTGCAACTGAAGTAGCCAATTTTGCAAGTTGATTGCTTAAGACATTGCTTTGTCATTTGAAACATGTGATACATAAAAAGTTCATGTATGTACATGATAGGTGGTGTGTACATGTATACAACCTTCTTGTAATAATGATAAAAAAGCGAGCAGATCAAGAAGATGATTTTCAAACTCGTGGCCCGTGCGAGCAAGTGTTTTCTGTCCCCTATTTATTTTCTAAAAATCCAATTGCTTTTGCTAGCCCATTCATTTATCTTTCTAATGACATGGTTAGAATCTCAAATCTCGGTAGGATATATTTATATCTAAGAAGAATCATATTGATACTTTGTCTGTCTCCCATTGCCTTTTTACTACTCCCAAATAGTCATATATCTCTGGACGATAAATCTTATTTTGTATGACAATTTATAATACAGAGAACAAAACAATGTAGCCAATTCTTGTTTACCACCATGAGCTTGCAAGGTGAACGTCCAGGACAAACGCCTTTCATATACTAATTAAGAGCAACACCTACCGCAACTCACACATATACCATCCCATCTTAACTAGATGAGATATAGTGCATTTTATCTTCAGTTTTCACTTAGTTTTTATAATCAACTTACTATATTATGTAGGTGGAAATCACACATAGATCGAGATGAGATAACATGATAGAAGAGCACATCTGAATAGAAGGCGTCAGGATTGTGGAAGGAGCCATGGATTTATTTTTTGTGTGGTAAATAAAGAGATGAAGCTCTCCCTCTATAGGTAGGACTTCCTACATTCTTCCTCTCTTGTGCTACCTCGGTCTGCCAGCTGGTGGTTATCGCTCCATCCTACTTCCTGGCGTCTCTTAGCTCCTATTTGGTCCTTTATTCTTAGGTATGGTTATGTAGAAATCACGAGTGGAGTATTGGTCAAAACATATAATGGATGTACGAACACATGGGAGTGGGAGGCTTCAAAAGCAATGTAGGAGCACCCTTTCTGACTGTGCCACACTAAAGCATGTTGAGCTAGCTCGGACCAGTCGGAAACTCTGGAATACATTATCACCATTCTTCTGTCACCAATCTTGGTGTGAAAGAACTTCTTTGAATCGATATACTTTAGAAGCTCATCTACTACTTTTTTCTAAATACCCTGAGATGTAAGCTACCATGTTAATTACCTTTAATCTTTAGTCATGTATATCTGCATAGTTGGCCGTTGTTATGTTTCTACTACCTCTGTAAGTTAATGTAAGAAGTTTTTGCAGTTTAATTTGCAAGTTCTTGCAGTTTAATTTGAACTGCAAATTAAACTGCAAAACATCTTACATTAAGTTTCAGAGGTAGTAGTGATTAGGTGTTGATACGTCTCCAACGTATCTATAATTTTTGATTGTTCCATGCTATTATAGTATCAATCTTGGATGTTTTATATGCAATTATATGCCATTATAAATCATTTTTTGGGACTGACCTATTAACCCAGTGCCCAGTGCCAGTTGCTGTTTTTTTGCTTGTTTTTGTCTTTTCAGAAAATCATTATAAAAAAGAGTCCAAACGAGAAAAAAACTTTGGATTAATTTTTTCTGGACCAGAAGAGACCCACGAAGCTTCGGGAGAAGACCAGAGGAGTCACGAGGAGGCAGCAAGCCTGGAGGGCGCGCCCAGGGGGGTAGGCGCGCCCCCAGTCTTGTGGGCCCCTCGTAGCCCCTCCTGACCTAATTCCAGCGCTATAAATTCCCAAATATTCCTAATATACCAGAAAGACAGAAGAGAAAACCTTTCCGCCGCCGCAAGCCTCTATTCTTCCGCGATCCCATCTGGAGGCCTTTTCTGGTACTCTGCCGGAGGGGGAATGGATCACGGAGGGCTTTTTCATCAACCTTGATGCTCCTGAAACGTCTCCAATGTATCTATAATTTTTGATTGTTCCATGCTATTATAGTATCAATCTTGGATGTTTTTATATGCAATTATATGCAATTATATATCATTTTTTGGGACTAACCTATTAACCCAGTGCCTAGTGCCAGTTGCTGTTTTCTGCTTGTTTTTGGCTTTTCAGAGAAACAGTACCAAATGAAGTCCAAATGCCACGAAACTTTTTGGAGATTTTTTATCGACAAAAGAAACCTGGGAAGCTTCGGGAGGAGGCCAGAAGCTCCACGGGGGCTTCACAAGGCACTAGGGCACGCCCGGGTGGGGGGGCGTAGTACCTTGTGGGGCCCACGTGACTCCTTTTGACCTAATTCTAGTTCTATAAATTCACAAATATTGGGAAACCCCCAGAGAGCCAGAAGAGAAAACCTTTCCGCCGCCGCAAGCCTCTATTCTTCCACGATCCCATCTGGAGGCCTTTTCCGGTACTCTGCCGGAGGGGGAATCGATCACGGAGGGCTTCTACATCAACCTTGCTGCCTTTCCGATGATGTGTGAGTAGTTTACCACAGACCTACGGGTCCATAGCTAGTAGCTAGATGGCTTCTTCTATCTCTTTGATCTTCAATACAATGTTCTCCTCTATGTTCTTGGAGTTCTATCCGATGTAATCTTCTTTTGCGGTGTGTTTGTTGGGATTCGATGAATTGTGAGTTTATGATCAGATTATTCATGAGAAATATTTGAGTCTTCTCTGAACTCTTTTATGCATGATTGTTATAGCTTTGTATTTCTCTCTGATCTATTGGTTTAGTTAGGCCTACTAGATTGATTTATCTTGCAATGGGAGAGGTGTTTTGTGATGGGTTCAATTTTGCGGTGCTCAATCCCAGTGACAGAAAGGGACATGACACGCATTTGTATAGTTGCCATTAAGGATAAAAAGATGGGGTTTATTCATATTGCTTGAATTTGCTTCTCTACATCATGTCATCTTGCTTAAGGTGTTACTCTGTTTCATACTTAATACCCTAGATGCATGCTGGATAGCGGTCGATGGGTGGGGTAATAGTAGTAGATGCAGGCTGGAGTCGGTCTACTTGTCTCGGACGTGATGCCTATATACATGATCATTGCCATGAATCCGTCATAATTATTTGCTTTTCTATCAATTGCCCAACAGTAATTTGTCTACCCACCGTATGTTTATGTGCTCAAGAGAGAAGCCTCTAGTGAAAACTATGGTCCCCGGGTCTATCTTTATCATATAAAAAACCTAAAAATACCTTGCTGCAATTTATTTACTTTTATTAGTAGTTTAGTTTATCTATTTACCTCGATAAGATTTAATCCTTGCAAATAACCGCTAAGAGGATTGACAACCCTCTTATTTGCGTTGGGTGCAAGTGTTTGCTCTTGTGTGTGCAGGTGTGCTTAACGGAATTTTGCTTGGTTCTCCTACTGGATTGATAACCTTGGTTCTTAACTGAGGGAAATACTTATCTCTACTGTACTGCATCATCCTCTCCTCTTCGGGGAAATACCAACGCAGACTACAAGTAGCAGGTAGAATTTCTGGCGCCGTTGCCGGGGAGACATCATCAAAATTACCAACTACCTTCGCACAAATTATCATTCACTTGCATTTACTTTATTTACCTTTTATTTGCATTTGCATCTGGTTTTCATCTCCCCCACTTCTAATTTTTTTTTACAAAAACATAAAACTATTTTGTTTGCTTGCTTGCTTTACCATTATGGCTAGTTCTTCGCTCGTTACTACCACCCCTGAAAATGAAGTACTTAATTTTAAACAAAGGGAGGAGAGAATCTAAAAGATGCTTGGTATAGGATTTGCAATGCTCAAAATAGGTCAACTCGTAAGCAATCCACTACCATTTTTCTTCGAAATTTTTATGTGGGAATCACTACTTGGTATAGATTTGTTCTTGACACTATTACCGGAGGGAATTTCTTGATGTGTCCCACTTCGGATGCTCTCAATGCTATGGGTAATTTAGTGGGTTCACCCCCCATCATTATTAATGAAACGGCATTGACTTTGGAGCTTGTTATGCAAAGGTTAGAAGTTATAGAAAACAAAATGCCTACTATCGAACATCTTTAAAATTTAGATAAAAAGGTCCACAATCATATTACTCAATTTGGTTCCAAGGTGGGGATTGCTGTGAAAACTCTAAAGGAAAAGGAGCCAATAATTAATGAAAGGGTAGGCCAAAGCTCCGCTAGGATTGATAAATTGGAAGAAATTATCAATAACTTGGGTTCCGCTTTTTCCTCCGCTAAAAATATTGATAGGACTCCTCCTAATAATAAAAATTGTAAGTTCATATATGTTCCCAAAGTCAAGGGTACCACTTCTAGTATAGGGAACGAAGATCTTAAAATGATTAGCGTGCATCCCAATTTCATTGATATAATTAAGGAACCCATTCATAAAAGTAAAATTCTTGATTTTGTGCCTAGAAGTGTGATGATGAGAAACACCTATGTTAAATCTACTATAAAAAATGGATGTGTGATTGAGTAGTTGGAAACCATGGATGACAACACTTGAAACTATGCATTATGCCTAGCTAGGGGCATAAAACAATAGCGCTTGTTGGGAGGCAACCCAATGAATAAAATAAATTTTTGCTTTTACCTACTGTTTTTGAGTGTTCGCATGATTATGGCTTCTGTTATGATTATGTTTTTATGTTTTAATTAGTGTTTGTTCCAAGTAATGCCTTTGGGATGATTTGGAAGATAGTATAACTGATGCTGTTTGGAAAACAGAAAGTTTTGCGTCCAGTGCTGGAATTTTAATTCAGTACTGGAGTGTCAGAAAAATCTGAAATTTTTACACAGTATTGGTATATGAATTGCCCACGTTGTACTAAGTTTTCAGAATTTTTGGAGTTACAGAAGTATGGATTTTAAATACATCTTGACAGACTGTTCTGTTTTAGACAAATTCTGTTTTTTGTTGCATAGTTTGCTTATTTTGATGAATCTATGGATCGTATCGGGGGGTATGAGTCATGGAGAAGTTGGAGTACAGTAGCATTATGCCAATATTAAATATGAATCAATTTACAATATTACCTAAAGTTTAAGATTTGTTTGTTATACTAACGGATCTCACGAGGTTTCTGTTGAGTTTTGTGTGCTGAAGTTTAAAAGTTTTGGGTGAGACTACGATGGACAAAGGAATAAGGAGTGGCAACAGCCTAAGCTTGGGGATGCCCAAGGCACCCCAACGTAATATTCAAGGAAGACTCAAGCGTCTAAGCTTGGGGATGCCCCGGATGGCATCCCCTCTTTCGTCTACAATCTATCGGTAACTCACTTGGAGCTATATTTTTTTTCATCACATGATATGTGTTTTACTTGGAGCGTCTTATGAAATAGTTTGTTTGCTTTTGTTTGCTTTTTAGTTTGTCACAATCATCTTTGCTGAACACACCTTTTTGAGAGGGACACACATTATTTGTAATTTGTTAGAATACTCTATGTGCTTCACTTATATCTTTTGAGCTAGGTAGTTGCTCTAGTGCTTCACTTATATCTTTTAGAGCATGGCGGTGATGATATTTTAAAGAAATAGTTGCACTCTCATGCTTCACTTATATCTTTTTGAGAGTCTCATGATAGCAATGGTAATATGCACGGGTTATGAATTTGGTCCTGATGATAGGTATTCAGGAGGGATATAATAAAAACTTTCATGTAGATCACTGAATATGATAAATTTGATTCCTTGAAATAGTTTTGCGATATTAAGATGGTAATATATGGGAGGTATTAGTAGATAATTGTGGTTTGGTAAGAATAATTGTGTTAAGGTTTGTGATTCCCGAAGCATGCACGTATGGTCTGTTGTTATGCTAAGAAGTTGGAGCATGAATTATTATTGATTGACTTCCTTTGTGTGGTGGTCGGGGGCGCGCGATGGTTAACTCCTACAAACCTCCCCCCTAGGGGCATGCGTAGTAGTAATTTGCTTCGAGGGCTAATAAACTTTCGCAATAAGTATGTGAGTTCTTTATGACTAATGTGAGTCCATGGATTATACGCACTCTCACCCTTCCGCAATTTGCTAGCCTCTTCAGTACCGTGCATTGCCCTTTCTCACATCGAGAGTTGGTGCAAACTTCGTCGGTGCATCCAACCCCGTGATATGATACGCTCTATCACACATAAGCCTCTTTATATCTTCCTCTAAACAGCCACCATACCTACCTATCATGGCATTTCCATAGCCATTCTGAGATATATTGCCATGCAACTTCCACCGTTCCATTTTTTATGACACACATCATCATTGTCATATTGCTTTGCATGATCATATAGCTGACATAGTATTTGTGGCTCAGCCACCGTTCATCATTTTCATACATGTTACGCTAGCATCATTGCACATCCTGGTACACTGCCAGAGGCATTCATATAGAGTCATATTTCGTTCTAGTACCGAGTTGTAATTTTGAGTTGTAAGTAAATAGAGGTGTGATGATCATCATTATTAGAGCATTGTCCCAGTGAGGAAAGAATGATGGTGGCTATGATTCTCCCACAAGTCAGGATGAGACTCCGGACGAAAAAAAAGGGGAGGCGAAAAAGAGCCATTAAAAAAAAGAGAAAAAAAAGAAGAAAAAAAGGAAAAGAAAAGAAAGAAAAAATAAATGATAGAAAAAGAGAGAAGGGTCAATGTTACTATCTTTTTCCACACTTGTGCTTCAGAGTAGCACCATGTTTTTCATATAGAGAGTCTACTATTTTGTCACTTTCATATACTAGTGGGAATTTTTCATTATAGAACTTGGCTTGTATATTCCGATGATGGGCTTCCTCAAATGCCCGAGGTCTTCATGAGCAAGCAAGTTGGATGCACACCCACTTAGTTTTCATGTTGAGCTTTCATACACTTATAGCTCTTACTGCATCCGTTGCATGGAAATCCCTACTCCTCGCATTGACATCAATTGATGGGCATCTCCATAGCCCGTTGATTAGCCTCGTTAATGTGAGAATTTCTCCATTTTTGACTTCTCCTATTTATCTCTATCACCATACTCTATTCCACCCATAGTGCTATATCCATGGCTTGCGCTCATGTATTGAGTGGGAGTTGAAAAAGCTAAAGCGCGTTAAAAAGTATGAACCAATTGCTTGGCTAAAACCGGGGTTGTTCATGATAAATAATTTGTGTGAAGAAGATGGAGCATGACATGATTATATGATTTTGTAGGGATAACATTCTTTAGCATTTTTATTTTGAAGGACATGATTGTTTGCTAGTATGCCTGAGTATTGATGTCTTTATATCAAATTATAGACTATTGCTTTGAATCATTTGGATCTTATTATTCATACCGTAAGAGAGAGATAACATGATGAAACATGATAGGTAGCATTCCACATCAAAAATTCTATTTTTATCATTTACCTACTCGAGGACGAGCAGGAATTAAGCTTGGGGA
Source organism: Elymus sibiricus (assembly GCA_039707655.1). Classification (NCBI taxonomy): domain Eukaryota; kingdom Viridiplantae; phylum Streptophyta; class Magnoliopsida; order Poales; family Poaceae; genus Elymus; species Elymus sibiricus. The sequence goes on along the minus strand of CM077668.1, from coordinate 14,680,321 downwards.
TGCTTGATACGTCTCCAACGTATCTATAATTTTTTATTGTTCCATGCTATTATAGTATCAATCTTGAATGTTTTTCTATGCAATTATATATCATTTTTTGGGACTAACCTATTAACCCAGTGCCAGTTGCTGTTTTCTGCTTGTTTTTGGCTTTTCAGAGAAACAGTACCAAATGAAGTCCAAATGCCACGAAACTTTTTGGAGATTTTTTTCTGGACAAAAGAAACCTGGGAAGCTTCGGGAGGAGGCCAGAAGCCCCACGAGGGCTTCACAAGGCACTAGGGCGCGCCCCCCGGGGGGGCGCCGTAGTACCTTGTGGGGCCCATGTGACTCCTTTTGACCTAATTCCACTTCTATAAATTCACAAATATTGGGAAACCCCCAGAGAGCCAGAAGAGAAAACCTTTCCGCCACCGCAAGCCTCTGTTCTTCCACGATCCCATCTGGAGGCCTTTTCCGGTACTCTGCCGGAGGGGGAATCGATCACGGAGGGCTTCTACATCAACCTTGCTGCCTTTCCGATGATGTGTGAGTAGTTTACCACAGACCTACGGGTCCATATCTAGTAGCTAGATGGCTTCTTCTATCTCTTTGATCTTCAATACAATGTTCTCCTCGATGTTCTTGGAGTTCTATCCGATGTAATCTTCTTTTGCGGTGTGTTTGTTGGGATCCGATGAATTGTGAGTTTATGATCAGATTATTCATGAGAAATATTTGAGTCTTGTCTGAACTCTTTTATGCATGATTGTTATAGCTTTGTATTTCTCTCAGATCTATCGGTTTAGTTTGGCCTACTAGATTGATTTATCTTGCAATGGGAGAGGTGCTTTGTGATGGGTTCAATCTTGCGGTGCTCAATCCCAGTGACAGAAAGGGACATGACACGTATTTGTTTTGTTGCCATTAAGGATAAAAAGATGGGGTTTATTCATATTGCTTGAATTTGCTTCTCTACATCATGTCATCTTGCTTAAGGCGTTACTCTGTTTCATACTTAATACCCTAGATGTAGGCTGGATAGCGGTCGATGGGTGGGGTAATAGTAGTAGATGCAGGCAGGAGTCGGTCTACTTGTCTCGGACGTGATACCTATATACATGATCATTGCCATGAATCCGTCATAATTATTTGCTTTTCTATCAATTGCCCAACAGTAATTTGTCTACCCACCGTATGTTTATGTGCTCAAGAGAGAAGCCTCTAGTGAAAACTATGGTCCCCGGGTCTATCTTTATCATATAAAAAACCTAAAAATACCTTGCTGCAATTTATTTACTTTTATTAGTAGTTTAGTTTATCTATTTACCTCGATAAGATTTAATCCTTGCAAATAACTGCTAAGAGGATTGACAACCCTCTTATTTGCGTTGGGTGCAAGTGTTTGCTCTCGTGTGTGCAGGTGCGCTTAACGGAATTTTGCTTGGTTCTCCTACTGGATTGATAACCTTGGTTCTTTACTGAGGGAAATACTTATCTCTATGGTACTACATCATCCTCTCCTCTTTGGGGAAATACCAACGCAGACTATAAGTTGCAGCCCCTCCGATGATGTGTGAGTAGTTTACCAGATACCTAAGGGTCCATAGCTAGTAGCAAGATGGCTTCTTCTCTCTCTTTGATCTTCAATACCATGTTCTCCTCGATGTTCTTGGAGTTCTATCCGATGTAATCTTCTTTTGCGGTGTGTTTGTTGGGATCCGATGAATTGTGAGTTTATGATCAGATTATTCATGAGAAATATTTGAGTCTTCTTTGAACTCTTTTATGCATGATTATTATAGCTTTGTATTTCTCTCCGATCTATCGATTTGGTTTGGTCAACTAGATTGGTTTATCTTGCAATGGGAGAGGTGCTTTGTGATGGGTTCAATCTTACGATGCTCAATCCCAGTGACAGAAAGAGACATGACACGTATTTGTATTATTGCCATTAAGGATAAAAATATGGGGTTTAATCATATTGCTTGAGTTTACTTTGTCTACATCATGTCATCTTGCTTAAGGCGTTACTCTATTTCATACTTAATACCCTAGATGCATGCTGGATAGCGGTCGATGGGTGGAGTAATAGTAGTAGATGCAGGCAGGAGTCGGTCTACTTGTTTCGGACGTGATGCCTATATACATGATCATTGCCATGAATCCGTCATAATTATTTGCTTTTCTATCAATTGCCCAACAGTAATTTGTTTACCCACCGTATGCTATGTGTTCAAGAGAGAAGCCTCTATGAAAACTATGGCCCCCGGGTCTACTTTTATCATATATTAAAACCAAAAATACTTTGCTGCAATTTATTTACTTTTATTTTATTTAGTATTTTAGTTTATCTATCTATCACTATCAGAATTAATCCTTGCAAATAACCGCTAAGAGGATTGAAAACCCTCTTATTTGTGTTGGGTGCAAGTATTTGCTTTTGTGTGTGCAGGTGTGTCTAACGGGATTTTGATTGGTTCTCCTACTGGATTGATAACCTTGGTTCATAACTGAGGAAAATACTTATATCTACTATACTTTTTTTTAGAAAAGGAGGATTACCCCCGGCCTCTGCATCAGAATGATGCATGTAGCCCTTTTATTAAGCAAAGTATCTGAAAAGTCTATGATCCAGAACAAGCTCGCTCAGAGCTGAAAAAGTATAAAACCAAGCAGAATATTCCACAGCCGGTGAAAACAGGACTAGATGACTATACAGCTATCTTATTACTGGACCGCCATCCAAACCGGTTGTAGTTATCCCGAGCTACCATCTCCCATCGGGTAGACCCAGTAACCAAAGGCTCCTTGGTTTCCATAGGAGTGAGTAACGACCACGTACGGATCCAAGCAGTGGCCCTGAAGATAACCTGCAAAAAATTTATACGAGTTTGTCTGTTAAAAACCATATCATTTCTACAGTTCCATATAGTCCAAAGTAATGCAAATACTCCTATCCGAATATGTCTCGCAATATTTGTCTCTACTCCATTTAGCCACGCCCCAAATAACATGTGAATACTATTTGGAGGGGTGATATTAAAGGCTATATGAACTGAATGCCATAATAGTTTGGCTAGCGGACAATCGAGAAAGAGGTGTTTGATGGTTTCATCTTGATCACAAAAGCTACACCTTTGACTACCCTCCCAATTACGTTTTGCCAAGTTATCCTTAGTCAGAACCACCTCCTTGTGCACAAACCACATGAAGACTTTGATTCTTAACGGGACCTTGATCTTCCAAATATGTATTGATTTGGGAATCGGACCGGAATCAATTAGGTCCAAGTACATAGATTTCACTGAGAAGATGCCATTCATAGTTAATCTCCAGTGAATACTATCAGCCTCATCAGAGAGTTGAACATCCATCAACCTTCTGACCAGATGTAGCCACGCATTCCATCGGTCCCCTACCAAAGATCTCCGGAATTGGATATTGAGAGGGTTAGACTGTAATACTGTAGCAACATAAGCCTCCTTTGTAGCAACATATTGACAGAAAACAAAAAAATTTGATACAGCGAGCATGCCCAGGATCACTATGGAGATGCATACAAGGTTTGATCTGATCGTTACCGACTCGTAGCGCAGCGGTAGTAGAGTCGATGTTGATCGTCGGTGCAGATCCCCGCAGCTAGGATTTACAACCTCCTAACAGCGAGGATGTACTCCCTCGTCTGCCCCTCGGACAGTCCCTCGGACAGCCCTCCGGGAGGCGGTCGGACAGTCCCCCGGACGATGTCAAGGACAGCTGATACGTCTCCAACGTATCTATAATTTATGAAGTATTCATGCCATGTTTATTATAGTTTTGTATGATTTTGGTGCACTTTTATACATGTTTTATATGATTTTCATGGACTATCATATTGACCTAGTGCCCAGTGCCAGTTGTTGTTTTCTGCTTGTTTTTAGTTTTCCAGAAAATCCATATCAAATGAAGTCCCAATGCAGCGAAACTTTTTGATGATTTTTTCTAGAAGGAAACAGACTCAGGAAGCTTCGGAGGAGCAACAGAAGAGCCACAGGGGCCCCACGAGCCACCTGGGCGCGCCTGCCCCCCCTCCCAGGCGCGCCCTGGTGCCTCATGGGCCCCCTGTGGCACCTCTTTGCGTGATTCCAACGCTAAAAATCCTATATATTCAGAAACCCCCGAAAGTTAACCTAGATGAGTTTTTACGCCGCCGCAAGCCTCTGTACCAAGGAGATCCCATCTGGAGGCCTTTTCTGGCACCCTACCGGAGGGGGGAATCATCACCGGAGGCCATCTTCATCATCCCGGCGGTCTCCATGACGAGGAGGGAGTAGTTCACCCTCGAGGCTAGGGGTATGTACTAGTAGCTATGTGTTTGATCTCTCTCTCTCTCTCTCTCTCTCGTGTTCTTGATATGGCACGATCTTGATGTATCACGAGCTTTGTTAATATAGTTGGATCATATGGTGTTTCTTCCCTCTCTAACCTTGTTGTGACGAATCGAATCTTTTCCCTTTGAGATTCGTTATCGTCGGATTGAATATTTCAGATTTGAGAACACTTGATGTATGTCTTGCATATGAATACCCGTGGTGACAATGGGGTATTATATTGATTCACTTGATATATGTTTTGGCACTCAACTCGCGGATTCCCGCGGTGACATTGGGGTAATCTATGCATAGGGGTTGATGCACGTTTTCATTATCTTTTCTCCGATAGAAACTTTGGGGTGCTCCTTGAAGTTCTTTGTGCGGATTGAATATTATGATTATGAAGTTGTTTGATGCATATCGTATAATCAACTCACGGATACTTGTGGTGACATTGGAGTATCTAGGTGAAATTAGAGTTGGTTGATGTGTATCATATGGTGTTATTTTAGTACGAACTCTAGGCTTGTTTGTGACACCTAGAGGAATGGCTCAACAGATTGATCGGAAAGGATAACTTTGAGGTGGTTTCGTACCCTACAAACAATTTCATCTTATGTTCTCCGCTTGATAAGAACTTTGGAGTGATTCTTTGTCGCACGTTGAGGGACTGTTATATGATCCAATTATGTTAGCATTGTTGAGAGATTGCACTAGTGAAAGTATGAACCCTAGGCCTTGTTTTTAAGCATTGCAATACCGTTTGTGCTCACTTTTATCGTTTGCTACCTTGCTGTTTTTATTTATTCAGATTATAAAAATATATTTCTACTACCCATACTACTCTTGTATCACCATCTCTACGCCGAACTAGTGCACCTATACAATTTGCCATTGTATTGGGTGTGTTGGGGACACCAGAGATTTCTTGTATTTGGTTGCAGGGTTGTTTGAGAGATACCATCTTCATCCTATGCCTCCCACAGATTGATAAACCTTAGGTCATCTACTTGAGGGAAAATTGCTACTGTCCTACAAAACTCTACGCTTGGAGGCCCAACACGAGTCTACAAGAATAAGTTGTGTAGTAGACATCAAGCTCTTTTCTGGCGCCATTGCCGTGGAGGTGAGTTCTTGAATGTATATCTTTAGATCTTGCAATTGAATCTTTTAGTTTCTTGTTTTATCACTAGTTTGGTTTATAAAAGAGAACTACAAAAAAATGGAATTGAGGTTGCCTCATATTATTCATCTTTATAATGTCTTTCTTGAAAATGATGGAGCGGAAAATTGTGCTCAATTGATAGAAGAACAATTCAATAAAATGTTTGGCACAAAATCTTTGAATGATGAGCATGATTGCAATGTTGTTAGTATGCTTTCTATGAATATCCATGATGCTAATGATATGGAAAGCCATAAGCTTGGGGATGCTATGTTTGATGAAGATGATATTTTTAGCACCCCAAGTTTTGATGAGAAAATTTATTATGATGATAGAATGTCTCCTATTTATGATGATTATAATTATGAAAGTGGATTTGGAGAGGTCATGACTTTATTTAATGATGAATCCACTATTTTGGAAGAGGTTTCAATTGATTATGACAACAAAGTTGCTATCTATGATGATTATTGTGATGACATGTATGCTATAAAGAATAATGATAACTATGAAACTTGTCATCATGATTTTAATTTTCAATTGGATTATGCCAACCAAGTATCTCATGATAGTTATTTTGTTGAGCTTGCTCCCACTACTATTGATGAGAATAAAATTGCTTATGTGGAGAGTAATAAAATTTCTATGCTTGTGGATCATGAAAAGAATGCTTTATGTGATAGTTATATTGTTGAATTCATTCATGACGCTACTGAAAATTATTATGAGAGAGGAACATATGCTTCTACATATCTCAATAATATCAAGTTTCCTCTCTATGTGTTGAAAGTTTTGAAGTCATGCTTGTTTTGCCTTCCTATGCTAGTTGATTCTTGCCCCCATAAATTGTTTGCTCACAAAATCCCTATGCATAGGAAGTGGGTTAGGCTTAAATGTGCTTGTCATATGCTTCATGATGCTCCCATTGTGTTTCAATTCTTCCCTTTTTATGTGAGCATCATTAAAATCATCATGCCTAGCTAAAAGGCATTAAAGAAAAGCACTTGTTGGGAGACAACCCAATAATTATCTTTACTGTTTTTGTGTGTCCACATGATTAATCTACTGTAGTAATCATGTTTTATATGTTTTCTTTCAATAATGTGCCAAGTAAAACCTTTGGGATAGTGTGGATGCTTGTTGATTTGATTCTGTACAAAAACAGAAACTTTTGCATCCAGTGCTGGAATTTCTATTCTGTACTAGAGCGTGAGAAAATTATGAATTTTTTCCACAGTATTCGGTTACAAATTTTTTACGTTGTCCTATTTTTTAAGAATTTTTGGAGGTACAGAAGTATTTTTTTTAAATCGCTCACTACATGCTGTTCTGTTTTTGACAGATTCTGTTTTTATTGCATAGTTTGCTTGTTTTGGTGTTTCCATAGCTTATATTATGAAATATAAATTGTGGAAATGATAGAATACAGTAGGAATTATGTGAGAACAATTATGAATCTTGTCTTGACAGTACCTAAGTGGATGATTTATTTTTGTCATACTAACCTATCTCACAACTTCCGCTAAGTTTGGTGTGATTGAAGTTTTCAAGTTTTGGGTGAGATATCGATATGAGGAGAATAAGGAGTGGAAAGACCTTAAGGTTGGGGATGCCCAAGGCACCCCAAGTTAATATTCAAGGAATACTCAAGTGTCTAAGCTTAGGGATGCCCCGGAAGGCATCCCCTCTTTCGTCTTCAACACTATCGGTAACCTCACTCGGAGCTATATTTTTATTCGTCACATAATTTGAGTTTTGCTTGGAGCGTCATTTTATTCTGTTGATATTTGCTTTGTGTTATCAATAATCATATTTTGTATCTTTTAGTTCAATAAAATGCCAATTATAGCCTTTACCATGCTCAGTTTGCAAGTTTATGTGTTGCTGTTTGAAAACAGAAAGTTTTCTGTTATGTCCAGAATATTCCTGAATAGTCAGAACATGATAAAAATCTGAAATTTTTATACAGTAAGCATGCATGAGTTCTCTGTCACGTGGTAATTTTTCAGAATTTTTGGAGTTAGGGAAGTATGAATTGTTATTCCCCCTTTACAGACTGTTCTGTTTTGGCAGATTTCGGTTATAGTTGCATTGTTTGCATATGTTGCTTGTTTAATGTTTCTATTTGTGGATAGGAGTATTAAATATGCAGAGGAATTTAGTATGCAGTGTTTAATTATAATTTTAGTAATTTTCTACAGTAGAGAATGTTAAGGTTTTGAATTGATTTATACTAACTTATCTCACGAGTTCTTGTTGAGTTCGTGTGGATGAAGTATTTAAAATTTAGGGAAACCGTGATATGAGAGGAATTAAGGAGACACAAAAGCTCAAGATTGGGGATGCCCAAGGCATCCAAATATAATATTTCAAGAAGTCTCAAGCATCTAAGCTTGGGGATACCCCGGTAGGCATCCCACCTTTCTTCATCAACATTATCGGTTAGTCTTGGTTGAGCCTAAGTTTTTGCTTCTTCACATGAGTTGTGCTATTCTTGGAATGTCATTTTATTTTGTTTTCTTTGCTGTTCGAATAAAATAATTAAGACCTGAAATTTTTAAATGAGAGAGAGTCCTCACATAGCTACCTATTTACTGAACTACTCATTTGGTCTTCACTTATATCTTTTTGGAGTAGTTTGTCATTTACTCCTGTTCTTCACTTATATCCTATGAGTAAATTGTTGAAATGAATTGAATATCATAAAGTTGAAATTTATATGCTTCATATGCTTGTCCCATGGGGAGTAGTGACTTCACATACAAGAAGTATAAGTGGTAAAATTTATTGAAAGTTAACAAACATAGCATTGGTCACTTGAACAATTCATGAAAGAATTTTGAAGGAAGAGAAATCTCACATATAAATATACTATCTTGGACATCTTCTATGATTGTGAGCCCCCATTAATTATTTTCAAGATTGATCAAGTAGTTGACGTTGGACAAGGAAGACAACGTAATGAGTTATGTTTGTTTATATTCACATAGAAGTTATATTGTCATGGCTCCTTTAACATGTGGTGCTTGCTTAGGATATTTTGCTAGCCAAAAATACGTACTAAGTAGAGATACTACTTGTGCATCCAAAAACCCTTAAACCTAGTTTCTTGCAATGAGTGTCCACTATACCTACCTATGGATTGAATAAGATCCTTCAAGTAAGCTGTCATCGGTGCAAAAAGCAATAAAAATTGCTCCTAAAATATGTATGATCTTTTATTGCAAGGGAAAAAGCATTGTACGAACTTGTGATGGTAAAGAAATAAAAGTGACGGACTGCATAACAAAGGTTGCTATCACAAGGGGCAATATAACGTGACATTCCTTTGCATTAAGGGCTTGTGCATCCAATTATGCAAGAGTCATTAATGTTCATCCCTATTCCGCTCTATTTATTCTTTAGTTGGCAAGCATTATGTGGTAGGGAAAGATTCAGGCACATATATCCAGTTGAATATAGATGATCATGAGTTATTATTGTTGATATTGTCCCTGAGATAAATAAGTTGGGAGGCAAAACATTAAGCCCCTATCTTCCTATGTGTTTGACTGAAACGGTTCATTCTAAAATTATGCTTTGAGTGTCAGCAATCATGGAAGACTAAATAATGGTTGAGTATGTGGAATTTGCTAGATTAAAGCTCTTACATAGACCCTTCCTGAAAATAAGATGAATTGCAATTGTTTGATGACTAAGAACACAGTTTGTCAGTTTTCAAGAAAGTTTATGGCCTATACTTTAAACATGTGAATAGCTTGCTACTTGATCATGAGAAGTTTTATGAGATGAGCTATTGATTATGATATGTATTGATGCTAGAAAAAGTGATTGAAATTATCATTGATCAAACTTATGCACTATGCTAGCATTCACACTTCATAAATTATTTCTTTTATCATTTACCTACTCGAGGACGAGCAGGAATTAAGCTTGGGGATGCTGATACGTCTCCAACGTATCTATAATTTATGAAGTATTCATGTCATGTTTATTATAGTTTTGTATGATTTTGGTGCACTTTTATACAGGTTTTATATGATTTTCATGGACTAACATATTGACCTAGTGCCCAGTGCCAGTTGCTATTTTCTGCTTGTTTTTGGTTTTCCAGAAAATCCATATCAAATGAAGGCCAAATGCAGCGAAACTTTTTGACGATTTTTTCTGGAAGGAAACAGACCCAGGAAGCTTCGGAGGAGCAACAGAAGAGCCACAGGGGCCCCACGGGCCACCTGGGCGCGTCTGCCCCCCCCGCCCCCCCCAGGCACGCCCTGGTGCCTCGTGGGCCCCCTGTGGCACCTCTTTGCGTGATTCCAACGCTGAAAAATACTATATATTCAGAAACCCCCGAAAGTTAACCTAGATGAGTTTTTACGCCGCCGCAAGCCTCTGTACCAAGGAGATCCCATCTGGAGCCCTTTTCCGGCACCCTGCCGGAGGGGGGAATCATCACCGGAGGCCATCATCATCCCGGCGGTCTCCGTGACGAGGAGGAATAGTTCACCCTCGAGGCTAGGGTATGTACTAGTAGCTATGTGTTTGATCTCTCTCTCTCGTGTTCTTGATATGGCACGATCTTGATGTATCGCGAGCTTTGTTAATATAGTTGGATCATATGGTGTTTCTTCCCTCTCTATCCTTGTTGTGATGAATCGAATCTTTTCCCTTTGAGGTTTCGTTATTGTCGGATTGAATATTTCAGATTTGAGAACACTTGATGTATGTCTTGCATATGAAGACCCGTGGTGACAACGGGGTATTATATTGATTCACTTGATATATGTTTTGGCACTCAACTCGCGGATTCCTGCGGTGACATTGGGGTAATCTATGCATAGGGGTTGATGCACGTTTTCATTATCTTTTCTCCGATAGAAACTTTGGGGTGCTCCTTGAAGTTCTTTGTGTGGATTGAATATTATGATTATGAAGTTGTTTGATGCATATCGTATAATCAACTCACGGATACTTGTGGTGACATTGGAGTATCTAGGTGACATTAGAGTTGGTTGATTTGTATCATATGGTGTTATTTTAGTACGAACTCTAGGGTTGTTTGTGACACCTATAGGAATGGCTCAATAGATTGATCGGAAAGGATAACTTTGAGGTGGTTTCGTACCCTACAAACAATTTCATCTTATGTTCTCCGCTTGATAAGAACTTTGGAGTGATTCTTTGTCGCACGTTGAGGGACTGTTATATTATCCAATTATGTTAGCATTGTTGAGAGAATGCACTAGTGAAAGTATGAACCCCAGGCCTTGTTTTTAAGCATTGCAATACCGTTTGTGTTCACTTTTATCGTTTGCTACCTTGCTATTTTTATTTATTCAGATTATAAAAATATATTTCTACTATCCATACTACACTTGTATCACCATCTCTTCTCCGAACTAGTGCACCTATACAATTTGCCATTGTATTGGGTGTGTTGGGGACAAAAGAGATTTCTTGTATTTGGTTGCAGGGTTGTTTGAGAGATACCATCTTCATCCTACGCCTCCCACGGATTGATAAACCTTAGGTCATCCACTTGAGGGAAAATTGCTACTGTCCTAAAAAACTTTGCGCTTGGAGGCCCAACCCGAGTATACAAGATTAAGTTGTGTAGTAGACATCAACAGCCCTTCGGGAGGACCCTCGAAACTCGGAGAGTAACTCGGACAGCCCTTCGGGAGGCACTCTCGAACAGCCCCTCGGGCAAAAATATCGAACCTACGACCTCTCTACGGGGTTGCACACATACGGTGTCATCTATCCGGCAGGGCTTCGCCGTCCAGAACTAGTTCCCACCGGAACCCAGACAACCTTTTGGCTCTACGAAACTGTTTCGTGTGAGGGAGAGAAGAAAGGCAGATCATGCATGCCATTTGGTGAGAGAGTTGGAGTGTTGAGAGCTCCTCTCCAGCTCTATTTATAGGAGAAGGAGGGGTGGAGGGGCTGAAATTTCAGCCACAAAAAGGGGTTCCTTCCCTCCCAAGCCTTGTCCAAGATCTTTTGGTAAAAGCCCCAAAAAGTGGCTTTCCAAAAAGCAACCAAAAAGTGCTTTTCACTATTCACAGAAACATTTTTCCGCGACCGTTAGATCCGAAAATATTTCTATAGGTCTTAGAACATTTCCATTACCCACTAAAATAATTTTGGACGCGTTCCGAAACAATTCCTGATTAGTGATTTTCATCTGCGAAAAGCAACCAAAGCTATTTCGGCAGCTCCGGAACATTTCCGGGTTTTTTCTCCGGAAAAATCCCAGAATTTCCTAGAACAATGCTGGCACCCTCCTAGAATTTCCAGGCATGTGCCGAAACCAATTTGACTTAATGGTATACCCCGAGACAACTTTTCAGTTTTACCGAAACTCTTCCGGTGTTCTCTCTCCGGAACTATTCCGTTGTCTCCGAAACTTTTCCGGTCACTTTCTCTCAGACTCCCTGTCTAGCATTCAGCAGATAGATGACCCTTAAGCATGTGACCCTATAGGTTCGGTGAAGTATAGACATGACCGGAACATCTTTCCGATCAATGATCAACATCGGAGCCGTGGACACCCATATTGACCCCTATACCCACACGAATAAATATTCGAGTGAACCTCCAGTTGCCGTGTGCTATTCCTGTTGCTTCGCGATATGTTACAAAAACCCGAGGTGAGATTTATCAGCATCCCCGTGGATCAACAACTTGTCCACTATGCCAGTTACCTCGTTACCGGTTTTGTTCTCTTTTCTCGTTCCCGTGTTCCGACATCCCTGTGATCAAATCACAATGTGTCTGGCCAGACGATGATGGATACCGTAACACCGAGAGGGCCCAAAGAATATCTCTCCATCGTCGGAGGAGCAAATCCCAATCTTGAGCTATCAAGTCCCTTGACATACTTTTCCATGAACCCGTAAGCCGCCGTAATAGCCACCCATTTACGGATGACGTTTAACAAACCCCAAAGTTCATGAAGCAAGCATGAAGAAACTCGATACTCTCATGATCTAAGGAATTATGCAAACATAAACTATCTCTGTGTTATTAACCATTAACTTGTGATAATGTATCTCATAGCATAACATCAATCGAGTAGATTCAACAGAAGTGTTCTTCTAACATCGTGTCCTCAAAGTTGCCGGCATAGTCATGCCCATGATCAGGAAAACAGAACCATCATGCAACACTTGAGCTAGTCTTAGAGGCCAGACTAGGAATACATTTTACCGTTTATTATTCCACATGTGCATATGAGTTTTCCTCTGAGCCTCGTGGTTATTGCAAACTCGAGAACCATAGCACTTATAGCACGGAATATAATCATAACTATAAACATGGAGATAAATAATAACATTTATTATTGCCTCTAGAGCATATCTCCTACAGACTCCCACTTGCACTAGAGTCAATAATCTAGTCAATGCTAATGCACTTTACACCTATGGCATACTGGTGTAAAATATGCTTCGCATGTGGTATAGCCTGATGTCCAACGGATCTGACAACTTCAGCTCCATGTGTATCTTTGCATATCCTCGTGTTTTCACGTTTTCACAAAATACATATTTTGTGAGGACTTGGCTTTGTATATATGTGAATCACAGGTCAAACCTTGATTCCTCAGACTGAGCTATGGAGCAACTATCTGCAATAGTGTCCCATTGACCAAAGCCATCTTGGAACCATATTAAGTTCATGAATGAACTATATGATTCAACATCATCTTTGTCGCTTCCAAAGCATCAACATACTTAACCTTTGTTATAGAATTCGCCACAGTAACCTGTTTGGAACAATTTCCAACTACCGTGCCACCATATCGTGTATTACACAAAGACCCTTAAGTTAAATCGAAAATTGCATGGAGCATTGATGAAGACTGTGTCGATGTAATTACTTATAACGAGCACTTCATAATCTCTGCTTGCGAGAAAACATGTCATCAGTGCTACTCTAGTACACAATGACATTTTTCACTGTTGTCCCATGATCATCACTTTGATCACTTTTGTATCTATACTCGAAGCAACTTGGGAGTATTGGATATATCTGGTTGTCTTACATACCATGGAATACATGATTAATCCAAACACAAAAGTGTGTGGAATCTCCATCATGTATTTTTCTCATCAGTGTTTTAGGACACCGAGTCTTGCAAAAATCTTTCCATGTGACTTCGGCAAGAATCACTCCTTGGCGTTCTTATGCTAAACGGTTTTAGCATCTTGTCAATATGTATTTTTGGCTTTAGTGTATTAGGCAATTCTATCTCCGTAGATAATTATGCCTAACATCAAGGCTACTTAGCCCAAGCACTTCATCGAAAAACTATTTTCAATGAAGTCCTAATTCGTGTCAAGAAATTTATATTATTTCCAATCAACAATGTGTCAAGCACACAAGGTTTTTAGAAATAATATTATGCTCCCACTTACTTTATTATCCATTGATGAAATCAAACTCTTTTGACTATTTCATCAAAAACAAAGATTCCAACTCCATTTTGCTCTCTTCTGTCCATTGCTGGAAATCTGAAGTTTGCATACTCACCAGCATCCTCTGGATTGACAAAATACCTTGGACTGTATCACATGCAAGTCCTAGGTTGCATTTCCATCTCATGGAAATCCTTTTGGCATCCATGTATCATATCTCATGATTGAAATATGTATTAATTGCTAGTTTAACCCGAACCGACTTTAAGCATGGTAGTCAATTCCTTGAATTTGTTATTGCAACAAGTCGAGCTTTATGGATAAAACATTTTTATCCGTATCAGTTTATAGTTCCAATAATATTCGTTAGACTCTAAGTCTTCCGAAGGGTTCATCAAGATTTAATCTTGAATCATTTATATGGAAACTATCTCGGATTGTATTGGCATTTAGCCAATTCCAGAGTCAGGGCCCATCAACGCTTCCTTAAGTATCGTAGGTATACTGTTGTCTAGCAACAATATCTCGTCTGCGCACCTGAGAGGTTTGCATGAGTTTTGCCTACGTGGTTCAGCTGCAAGTTCGACCGAAGTCCATACATTTTATTGTAGAGGCTTCTGTATCAGTCGCAGGAGGAAACTCTGGAATTGCTTCCGAGGTTTCTATCCCTTGTCATGATAACGAAGATACTGTTATCTCGTCGAGTTGCACTGTCCTCCCACTCACCCTTTTGTAAGAACCATTTTCTACAAAATCATACCGTTCTTTGTGGCAAACCTTTTGCCTCGGTATAGTGGTGGAGGAATTCCCAATTACTTGGGATAACCTGCAAAGTAGCACTTGTCTGATTTAGAATAGGTTTGTAAATATTTTACACAAGCCCCATATTCCAAATGTTAAGAAAAGACAAAACATGGTTGGGCGTACCATACCATGGCGTCATTTCAATAGATCTGATGGCGCTCTATTCAGTGTAAAAGCCGCAGTCTCTAAAGCATTACTTTAAAAAGGATAATGGCAAATTGATTTATGTCATCTTTGATCTTACCATGTCATAAATGGTTTAATTACATCTTCACGGAAATTCCACTCACAGTGGTGTTCCGGGAGGTGTAAGTTATGAAACTCTTTTCACAACTCATCAGACATTCGCTAAACTTGTAACTCAAATGTTCGTTTCTGCAATCTAGTTTGCAGAAACATAATTTTTCTTGTTACAATAATTTCTACTTCATTTTGAAAACCTTTTGAAAGATTTCAAAAGATCCAGACTTACGTCGCATCAAGTAAATATCCATATATCTACTTGAGTCATTTCAGAAGATAGATAAATCCACTGCTAGCAACAACATTTATTGGACTACACACATCATAACGTATGATCACCAATAAGTTTGTTGCTCATTACTCATGGCCTGTGAACGGTATTTTAGTCACTTCATTTTTCAGACGAAAGTTGCAAGTGTCAGATGATTCATAATCAACTGACTTCAAAAACCATCATGATGGAATTTTCCATGCGGGTTTCTCCAATCTGACCAAATGCAGTGCCACACATATGTGGTATTCTTTTAGTCTTGCGACATTTAGCGTCAGTGTTATGGATGTATCATATTACCATCAATATTCATAACATACATCCCATCCATGATGGAAGTATGGCCCTTATGTTATTCATAATACTGAACAACAATTGTTCTTTTATGAACAACACTCTTGCAACAAACATTATGCAAATGGGCTAGAGTGTATAAAACTCTAAAATGAAATATGAAAGTAAATACAGAGGTAATGTATTATTATCAATATTCATAACATACTCTCATTCATAATGAAAGTATGGCCCTCATGTTATTCATAACACCGAACATCAAAAGTTCTCTTATGAACAACCATCTTGCAAGATACTTTATGCAATGGGCTAGAGTGTATGAAACTCCAAAAATGAATTATGAAAATAAATACATAGGTAATACACCGATGGAAGGTATAGTAACATTTTCTATGTTCCCAGCGCGTATCTAAACCTCATTCCCGGCAAGTCTATTAGGCCATAGTAGCTCTTGCATCGACTCGCAACAGAATGCAATCGAGCGGGTATCTCTGTGATCAACTCACAATACCCAAGAATCAGTGATTAACATGTTTAATCATAATTCTCAAGAACTATTTCTTTGACCAGCCTTCTATACATCAATAGCTCGTATGACATTTATACATGAGCTGGATATTCCAGTCTTCTCTCTTTTTGCCTTTATACTTCTAAAAGTTTAACTTTCAGTATTTCTTCTACTCTCAGAAGAAGCACCCATCTTAAGAGTGGCGCTAGCCCCAGACTTCCTAGGCGTGTAATTCACACTAACACCTTTTGGACATTTCCTTTCTCCTTTTGTTGTTGTTTTATTCACCTTCATTCCATGACAGGCGTTCTTCTGGATCCCTCTTGTATTAGTCAAATGCATAGTAAACACTTTACTAATAATTTGCAAAACAAATATTGCTTTGGATATTTCATATCTTTTAGCCTTTGTTTGTATCTGAAACTAATTTTCAGTTCCATGAATATCACATAGCTATCCCAAACTTTTGAAGTTCGGGTCTCATGGAAGCAAACATATTGCACTTGACCGTAACGGAATTCTAGCTTTTGGATCGAAGGACGAGAGTCACATCATCCATAGCTTTAGCGGGAGAATACCGAAAGCATGCGATAGGACAAAGTCCTTCTCGGCACTCTTGAGGACAATCCTCACATTACGTTACCAACTGCAAAGATTTAACCAGATATATAACAGCTTATTCAATTTTAACAGGGAAGGTGGAAACGCAAGCCATTCTTCTATAACTATTATGCATATAACACTTAGACAGTGTCCATAATTAATTGCACTAAGAATTGAAAGAATTAATTCTAAAGTGCGCTCCCACTCAAATCAATATCTCTCATAATTGATTTTGAGTGATACAAGATCCAGACTTCAATTCATCGCCATAGAATCATCATCTCATGACGGGAATTTTAATCGGTAGGCCAACTTGCCGATCACATCTCTATGTGACTCTTGTTCATCTTTCGATGCGTGTGTTTCGAGCTCAGAACGATCCTGCCATGAACGTCAAAACAACCAAGTGATCTTGCTCTGAGGTCTGACCTCACCCGCCTCACACTTCTCTAATCATTTGTACCCATGCAACCATGGCGCACCCCGAAAAGATAGGTGCCGTGACGGTGCTACACTTGGGAGAACACTAACTACTTGATATTTTAAGTGAGAGATCACCCTAATAAAAGTGACTACCACGCAATCAAAAGGGTGCATCATAAGGGATAAACATATTAGGAAATTCATAATAGCATGATATGGTATAGCCCTTTCTAACGGAGAAGTCTTTATTTCTTCGTCTTCGGCATTCGCGTCGGTGTTCACCTTCGCGAAGTTTGCCACCACCTTGTCGATGCACCAGATAATATTGCTATCTCTATAGCTAATAAAATAAGTGCATTACATAAGGTTGACTTGCAGGTCATTAAAGTGACAATCATATGGCTCCAACCATCATGCCGAATCATGACACGCAGGTCATGTTAATTTACATTTTATAGTCATCTCATACATAATCAAATTTATATGAGAACTACTATACCACATCACATGCACATCTCATGTCATCCTGCAAAACCAAGTTAGACGCCTCTAATCGGTTTATGCAAAATTTTATTTTACGTGCCTTCTAAGGTTTCGAAACAAACCGAAACTACCAACGTTTATCATCAAGTATGATTATTCAAGTCGCTAGATTAACTTTGTGGGGTGTATGAAAAACGAGATAATGAAATCTCGAGCCCCATACTGAACTTCATCATATGCATGACCCCCATGCAGATCATATCTGCATTGCCCTTTTGTCTGCGAAATTTCATCTTTCTTTTAACTATGGTGGAATTCAACGAACTGTTAGCACTTCGTTGATCAATGAGGATCGCGGATTGCCAGAACTTTGAAACTCCACCATGCCGTTATTAAGATCAGAAATACGCAAATTTCAGGGAAGCAACAAGAACATCGGGTAACAGATTTCATCTGCTACCCGCACAAATAATTTCAGTAATAGAACTCATCTACTACAAATTATATTGTGCAATACCCATACATCTCTATGTATTCTAGATCGTAACCTACATCTACGCATAGCACGGCTCATGATGCCATTGTAGGGGAACGCGACAGAAAACAAAAAAAATCGGTACAGCGAGCACGCCCAGGATCACTATGGAGATGCATACAAGGTTTGATCTGATCCTTACCGACTCGTAGCGCAGCGGAAGTAGAGTCGAAGTTGATCGTCGGTGCAGATCCCCGCAGCTAGGATTTACAACCTCCCAACCGCGAGGATGTACTCCCTCGTCTGCCCCTTAGACAGTCCCTTGGACAACCCTCCGGGAGGCGGTCGGACAGTCCCCCGGACGATGTCACGGACAGCCCTTCGGAAGGACCCTCGAAACTCGGACAGTAACTCGGATAGCCCTTCGGGAGGCACTCTCGAACAACCCCTCAGGCAAAAAGATCGAACCTACAACCTCTCTATGGGGTTGCACACATACGGTGTCATCTATCCGGCAGGGCTTTGCCGTCGAGAACTAGTTCCCACCGGAACCCAGACAGCCTTTTGGCTCTACGAAACTATTTCGTGTGAGGGAGAGAAGAAAGGCAGATCATGCAAGCCATTTGGTGAGAGAGTTGGAGTGAGTGTGGAGAGCTCCTCTCCACCTCTATTTATAGGAGAAGGAGGGGTGGAGGGGCTGCAATTTCAGCCACAAAAAGGGGTTCCTTCCCTCCCAAGCCTTCTCCAAGATCTTTTGGTAAAAGCCTGAAAATGTGGCTTTCCAAAAAGCAACCAAAAAGTGCTTTTCACTATTCACAGAAACATTTGTCCGCGACCGTTAGATCCGAAAATATTTCTATAGGTCTTAGAACATTTCCAGTACCCACTAAAATAATTTTGGACGCGTTCCGAAACATTTCCGGATTAGTGATTTTCATCTGCGAAAAGCAACCAAAGCGGTTCCGGCAGCTCCGGAACATTTCCGGGTTTTTTCTCCGGAAAAATCCCAGAAGTTCCCAGAACAATTCTGGCACCCTCCAAGAATTTCCAGGCGTGTGCCAAAACCAATTTGACTTAATGGTATACCCCGAAACAACTTTTCAGTTTTACCGAAACTCTTCCGGTGTTCTCTCTCCGGAACTCTTCCGTTGTCTCTGAAACTTTTCCGGTGACTTTCTCTCAGACTCCCTGTCTAGCATTCAGCAGATAGATGACCCTTAAGCGTGTGACCCTATAGGTTCGGTGAAGTATAGACATGACCGGAACATCTTTTCGATCAATGATCAACATCGGAGCCGTGGACACCCATATTGACCCCTATACCCACACGAAAATATTCGAGTGAACCTCCAGTTGCCGTGTGCTATTCCTGTTGCTTCGCGATATGTTACAAAAACCCGAGGTGAGATTTATCGGCATCCCCGTGGATCAACAACTTGTCCACTATGCCAGTTACCTCATTACCGGTTTTGTTCTCTTTTCTCGTTCCTGTGTTCCGGCATCCCTGTGATCAAATCACAATGTGTCTGGCTAGACGATGATGGATACCGTAACACCGAGAGGGCCCAAAGAATATCTCTCCATCTTCGGAGGAGCAAATCCATTTCTTGAGCTATCAAGTCCCTTGACATACTTTTTCATGAACACGTAAGCCGCCGTAATAGCCACCCATTTACGGATGACGTTTAACAAACCCCAAAGTTCATGAAGCAAGCATGAAGAAACTCGATACTCTCATGGTCTAAGGAATTATGCAAACATAAACTATCTCTGTGTTATTAACCATTAACTTGTGACGAATGTATCTCATAGCATAACATCAATCGGGTCGATTCAACACAAGTGTTCTTCTAACATCGTGTCCTCAAAGTTGCCGGCATAGTCATGCCCATGATCAGGAAAACAGAACCATCATGCAACATTTGAGCTAGTCTTAGAGGCCAGACTAGGAATACATTTTACCGTTTATTATTCCACACGTGCATATGAGTTTTCCTTCGAGCCTGGTGGTTATTGCAGACTCGAGAACCATAGCAGTTATAGCACAGAATATAAACATAACTATAAACATGGAGATAAATAATAACATTTATTATTGCCTCTAGGGCATATCTCCTACATCCTTACACTGTACAATGTTATAGAGAGATGGATATTGTGTGGCTAAAGGCGTCTCCCCTAACCATGTATCCTCCCAGAATCTCGTCGAATTACCGTTTCCAATGATGAATTTAGTTCTATGAAAGAAGGCTACTTTCGTTCTCATCAACCCCTTCCAAAAAGGTGAATCATTGGGTCTAACGGTAACCTGAGCCAAGGTCTTAGATTGTAGATACTTATTACGTAAAATTTGTACCCACGTGCCTTCGGTCTCAACAGAAAGTCTGTACAGCCATTTACTGAGCAGACATCTATTCTTTACCTCTAAATTCTCAATCCCAAGGCCACCCTGGTCCTTCGGCCTACAAATGATGTCCCATCTAGTAAGCCTGTATTTCCTTTTTATTTCATCACTCTGCCAAAAGAATCGAGATCGATAAAAGTCCAACCTTTTCCGTACCCGTACAGGTACTTCAAAGAAGGACAAGAGGAACATCGGCATACTCGTGAGCACTGAATTAATTAGTACTAGCCGACCTTCGTATGACATAAGCTTACCCTTCCAGCAGCTTAGTTTCTTTTCAAATCGATCTTCAATACACTTCCACTCCTTGTTAGATAACTTGCGATGGTGAATTGGTATGCCCAGATAGCTAAACGGTAGGGTATCCAGTTCACATCCGAACAGTTGTTTATAAGCATCTTGTTCATCTTTGGCTCTCCCAAAGAAAAACAATTCGCTTTTGTTAAAATTAATCTTCAAACCCGACAATTGTTCGAATAAGCATAGCACAAGCTTCATATTTCTGGCCTTTGCCAAATCATGTTCCATGAAAATAATGGTATCATCAGCGTATTGTAGTATGGACACCCCACCATCTACTAGATGTGGTACTAGTCCTCCTACTTGACCTTCCTCTTTAGCTCTTCCTATCAAAATTGCCAACATATTCGCTACTATGTTGAACAAAATAGGAGACATTGGCCCCCCTGTCTTAGACCCTTATGCGTCTGGAAGTAGTGACCTATGTCATCATTCATTTTAATCCCGACACTGCCTTTTTGTACAAATGAATCGACCTGCTTCATCCTCTCCTCTTCGGGGAAATACCAGCGCAGTCTACAAGTAGCAGGTGTCATTTGTGTAGGTCACAAGCTAGGAGGAGACCAGTACGTGCGATGTGTACGTTGCCTTTTGAAGATGGTTGCCTGCATCACGTCAATTCTTTGCTCGAAGCAGTAGGTCAAAACATTCAGATTCAAATGTTTAGCTCGGGCTCAAACGTACTTCACGGATAGACAATTACAACCTTTGTGAGTTAATATAACATGTTTTATGACACTGTCATGGCTCATGGCCTCTAAAATTGTCTTATAAAATGTTACAGAGGGAGCACTACTTAGTGCCTGAGTTGTGAATTTCCGGCTGTACGCTCTCACGCAGGGCACAGCGTCCCTACACAAGGGATATGGTTTGTCCAAATTTCATCTATCAACAAACATACCACAATTCCTAGTATTAGACCTTCTGAAAAAGAAAAAACCTCCACCAACGTCCACTCGTGCGATTAATAGGTTGCAGTCATTTGCCTTTATATATACTGCTTCATAGTCCCATGAGTAAGTAGCATGCTTGTGCCATTTCATTTTAATATTCATGGTTTTCAATTTGAAAAAGTTCATGGATTGTAAAATGTTCACGGATTTGAATGATTTCATGAATTTGAATAAAGTTTACGAATTTAGAAAATATTTGAGAAATTTAAAAATGTTCACAAATTAGAAAAAAATCTGGAATTTAAAAATGTTCAAATTATTTAAAACGGAATGTTTAATTAAAACCAAAAAGGCAAGTACGTAACAAAAAAGAAAAAAAGCGAAAAAATACCAAAGAAACAAATCAAAGCCCAACAAAAAAACAAAATAGAAAACCGAACAAGCAAAACTGTAGAAAAAAAGCATATTAACCAGCCCCAAGAAACCAGTCCTCAAGGGGGACGTTTCCAAAATCAGTGAGAGGATCCAGAAAGGGTCGGCACAGTCAACTCACCTAACATTGGAAGAGGGGAGCTCTATTTACTGAATCCATAGTAAACAAGCGAATTCGCTATTAGATGCTCACTGACTCCATTTTTTTTTTTTTTTGAGAATCCTCACTGACTCCAATTGTTCTGGCGCCACACAGGGGTTCGGACGCGGGCACGATAAAAGGGCCGGCCCATATTGAGCATATTGCCTAGTAGAGCCCAACCGGTTTTGAGAACCTTCTAGAAGGTTTCTTGACCCATTTTTTCTTTACTATTTTTTTGTTTTATATTAATTTTAATTTTTAATTTTTTCTATCTTTTTCTTTTTCTAAAAATCTCAAATTCATAAAATGTTCAATATAGTCAAAAATTGTTTGGAATATTAAAAATTGCTTATGTTTTCTAAAAGTTGTTTGTGTTTCAAAAAACAAAAAATATTCATGTTTTTCAAACATGTTTTTGCTTTTTTAAGTTCCAAAAATTGTTCGCATTTTCATAAAATATTCAGGAAATTCAAAAGATGTCCTGATTTTTAAATTTTCACATTTTTAAAAAATGGATTGCGATTATTTTAAGAAGATGTTCGCTATGGTAGTACTACAAGGGAAACCAGGCTGCAACAGTCCCCGCAAGAGAGAAAACCTGGTTAATATAAGGAGACTGGGTCGCTGCAGGGTGCTCCAGAGGGAACTGGATCGCTACAGTACCGAAACCAGGTCGTTACGCGCAAAGCACTCTATGTGCGGAGTGGGCCGACCATTTGCTGGGCATTCTGCCGCATTGTGCGGCACATAGGGGCTCCCGTAAACAGCATGTGAAGTGCCAAATTGGAAATCGTGGGCATAGTTGTATGGTGATGCTTTACATTCTTGGCAGCCGGCTGCAAACAACGTATTCCCAGCCGCGGGCATAGGTTGCAGTCATTATATTAGGATAAGAAGAGAGTATTTACAGGATGTTAACTAGCATAAGAGCATGTGCGTTGCAACTTGAAAAAAATACCACACTCACCTAACCCAATAAGGCGATAACCATGACTGAAGACCCCAATAGGTTCACGTCCTTTAGTTCAACACATGGCATCTCGTCTGTGTTGCCACTTATCCTCTTTCCAACCCTCGCTGACGGTGACCTCGGTGCTCACACAATCATAACACGTTTGAATGTTGTCAATCCTAAGGCGTCTCTCTCTCGGCATAAGATGAGAAATCTGCTTTTTTGCGCGTGAGGTTCTGGTGAGGAGCGCATGCATGGTTATAGATGGTTTCTTTCGTCTCCGATCTAACTTAAAATTGTAATACAGTTTGATTACCTGAAACATGAGGTTTTTTTTGCAAAATAGTATGATGAACCAAGAATACCTATTTCCTTTATTAGTAGGTATAGATATAGATTACAACACAATCACCATGCAGAAGGACAACACCTCCCACTCTGCCAAACACCGTGAAACATAGGTAAGTAATCTCTCTTGACAATCTGCCTATGCGAGCGTGAATTCCTCAGTCCCATAGTATGCAAAATTGTGTTATGGCCGCCACCGAGAGTTCACCAGAAATATCCTCGACCCAGCTATTGTTTTTAAAAGCCTCAGCCACCGATTTTATTCAGCATTTTCTTACTCTCAAAAGGTAAAAGATCCGGCGCCAGTTGACTCACGGTGCAGTTCTCAATCCAGGCGTCGAACCAGAAGGACATTCTTCTGCCACTCCCCAATGCTTACTCCGTGGCAGCACACACAATATCTGCGGCAAGTTGAGGAACTTCAAGGCTGACTTCGCTCAGCGGCCGATCAAGGTATGTTCTGGACAGCAAGCACCAACGGGAACGACGGGCCACATTCATAAGTTTTGGATGATGGAACCCCAATCCGCCATACTTCTTTGGTTTACACACAGTATCCCACGCGACCAAACAATGTCCTCCACGTGCCTCTGTGTAGCCTCTCCAAGGAAATCCACGGAGAAGTTTGTTGAGACACTTAAACATCCAGGGAGGAATATCAAGTGCCATCACCGGATACACTAAATTTGACATCAAAACTGCAATTGTCAGAGCTAATTTGCCAGTACAGGTCACCATTTGGGCTTTCCAGGTAGGGATCACGTGCACAACCTTGTCCACCAGTGGTTGAAGATCATATTTTCGGAGCCGGACTAGGCTTAGAGTGACCCCCAAGTACATAGAGCATTTCCAGCCGAGTCCCTTAAACTGGTTGGAGGAGTAAAATTTTCGGTTTACTCCTCCAACTTTATTATTTCTTGAAATTTTTTTTTTACTAGGGACTAGATTGTGAGAGAACATTACTGTTAGGGAAAAAGAAGAAGATGCCCACGTACCTGCAGATCGAATACAGGATCGATCGCCACGTATAGGAAAATTACCCAATCGATCGCCACATCCTCTCACTATTCCTCTACAAACTTAGCAGCCGCCTCGATCCAAACCTAGCCGTCGCGTCGACCGCAACTCCATTAGACAGCGCCTCTCCAACCCTATGTGATCAATGCGGCGCCACCGAGTCAGGCAGTACCCACAACAATATGTTGAGGTGGACGTCTGGCTTGCCACACACAAGTCATTTGATCTGCTCGATCCTTTATTTCCTACTAGCAAAAGGGCCCGTGCGTTGCAACGGGAGAAAAAAATCATAATCTTCATGGCCATGACCATATTTTTCTGCATCACCGGGATAAACTCTCATTTTTGTGAAATCTTGAACAATTTTTGAAAATCATGAACATTTTTTTAAACTCGTCAACATATTTGAAATCATGAATTCTTTTCCAATTTGTGAACATTTTTACATATTTTTGAACATTTTCTCAAATCATGAACATTTTTTGAATTCATAAACATTTTATGCTATCTGCAAACATTTTTTCCAAAATTGTGCACATTTTTAAAACATTTTTCTTGAATAGGCGAACATTTCTAGAATCGACGAACATTTTTTTGGAAATTGGTGGAACAATATTTGAAATTCACGAACATTTTTTTGATTTAGCAAACATTTTTTGAAATCAATGATCATTTTTTGAATCAGCGAATATTTTATGAGTCAATAAACTATTTTGTAAGTCACGAAGAGTTTTAAAATTTTCAGAATATTTTTCAATTCATGAACATTTTTGAATTGGAGAATTTCTGTTCAATTTCATTAATATTTTTTAAAACACCAACTTTTAAAAAAAATCATGAACATTTTGTCGAGAGGTTAAATTTAGTTGAAAAAGAAAACAATTATTTGAAAGAAATCATGAACTCCACACTTAAGCTTTCTCCTCTTTCTTCTCCTCTGTTCTTCCTCCAAGCCCGTCCCCGTCCCCGTCCTCACCGCCGTCGATCGCCTGCGCCGATCTCGTCGCCGGCACCACCGTGGTGAGCCTCTTGTTCTTATTTTTTTTAAAAAGAAAAAATTCCTACTTGTATGATTTAGATAGCTACTTGTATAATTTTCTTACTTGTATTATTGTTTGTTATTATATAGTGCCATGGTTTTGATGTCCGCCCCCGTCTCATCCGGTCTATGATTCGGATGTGGTATATTATCTTTTATAACTATTTGTTTCATTTAGTGTTTATGACAATTATGCCGACCAACTTGACTTAGATGTTTTTATCTAGGAGGTATGTGAACCGGAAATTCCAACCGACCCTCTTGTCGAGAGGTTAAATTTAGTTGAAAAAGAAAACAATTATTTGAAAGAAAAATTGAAAAGAATTGAAGAAGAGAAGATGAAATTGGAGTTGCATGTTGCCAATGTCGTCGATCTACACAAGATCCAGATGGATGCAATGCGGTTGAAGATTAGAAAGATTAGAAAATATGCCATTGATAAAGAGGCTTGGTATCATTATGCTGTTGGATTAATTGTTACCTTAGTTGCGATTTTGATCGCATTTGTTGTTGCATTTAAATGTTTTACATAGTTGTATGTTAGTTTCAATGTATGTTTTAATTAGATGCTCTAGATAGTTGTATGTTGTTTTATGAGAACTATGTATGAACTTTATGTATTTATTTTTGCAGTAATAACATTTGATCACTACTGTACTTTGGTTTTAATGTGATGATGAACTTGTATTAATTTGGTCATTTATCTATTCATGATGTTCTGTAATGGTTTTTGATATACTTAATTATATAATGCAGATGAACCGGCAATGGATGTACGGTGACCGACGCACTTCCGAGTACATTACGGGCCTACATAATTTTATCGATGTGGCTGAGGCAAACAGTCAGAATGGTTTTATGTATTGTACATGTGTTGTCTGTGAGAATACGAATGATTACTCTTCCTCGAAAACCGTTCACTTCCACCTGCTTAAGTCCGGTTTCATGCCCCACTATAATTGTTGGACCAAGCACGGAGAAAGAGGGGTTATGATGGAAGACAATGAAGAAGAAGAGGATGATGACAACTATCCTATGTTCCCTGAATATGGTGATACTGCAACGGGGGAAGCTGAAGATCAAGAGGCACCAGATGAGCCCGCTGATGATCTTCGCCGGGTCATTGTTGATGCACAGAGAGAATGCAAAAGTGAAAAGGAGAAGTTGAAGTTCGATCGTATGTTAGAGCATCACAAAAAACGGTTGTACCCAAATTGCGAAGATGGCAACACAAAGCTCGTTACCACACTGGAATTGCTGCAATGGAAGGCAGAGAATGGTTTATCTGACAAGGGATTTGAGAAGTTGCTGAAAATAATGAAGAAGAAGCTTCCAAAGGATAACGAATTGCCTGACAGTACGTACGAAGCAAAGAAGGTTCTCTGCCCTCTAGGATTAGAGGTGCAGAAGATACATGCATGCCCTAATGACTGCATCCTCTACCACGGTGAGGAGTACGAGAATTTGAATGCATGCCCGGTATGCGGTGCATTGCAGTATAAGATCAGACGAGATGACCCTGGTGATGTTGAGGGCTAGCGCCCCAGGAAGAGGGTTCCTGCCAAGGTGATGTGGTATGCTCCTATAATACCACGGTTGAAACGTCTGTTCAGAAACAAAGAGCATGCCAAGTTGTTGCGATGGCACAAAGAAGACCGTAAGAAAGACGGGATGTTGAGAGTACCCGCTGATGGGTCGCAGTGTAGAAAAATCGAGAGAAAGTGGCCGGAGTTTGCAGATGACGCAAGGAACTTATGGTTTGGTATAAGTGCAGATGACATTAATCCTTTTGGGGAGCAAAGCAGCAATCATAGCACCTGGCCTGTGACTCTATGTATCTATAACTTTCCTCCTTGGTTGTGCATAAAGCGGAAGTTCATTATGATGCTAGTGCTCATCCAAGGCCCTAAGCAACCCGGCAACGTCATTGATGTGTACCTAAGGCCATTAGTTGAAGAACTTTTACAGTTGTGGGATATCAAAGGTGTACGTGTGTGGGATGAGCACAAACAGCAGGAATTTGACTTACGAGCGTTGCTGTTTGTAACCATCAATGATTGGCTTGCTCTTAGTAACCTTTCAGGACAGACAAACAAGGGATACAATGCATGCACACACTGTTTAGATGAGACTGAAAGTATATATTTGGACAAATGTAAGAAGAATGTGTACCTGGGACATCGTCGATTTCTTCCGAGCAGGCATCCCTTAAGAAAGAAAGGCAAGCATTTCAAAGGTGAGGCAGATCACCGGAAGAAGCCTGTCCACCGTACTGGTGATGATATATTTGATATGGTAAAGGATTTAAAAGCAATCTTTGGAAAGGGTCCTGGCGGACAATCTGTTCCGAATGACGCTGACGGACACGCACCATGTGGAAGAAGAAATCTATATTTTGGGAGCTACCCTATTGGAAAGTCCTAGAGGTCCGCTCCGCAATCGACGTGATGCACGTGATGAAGAATCTTTGCGTGAACCTTCTAGGCTTCTTGGGCGTGTATGGGAAGACAAAAGATACACCGGAGGCAAGGGAGGACCAGCAATGTATGAACGAAAAAGACGGCATGCATCAGTATCAAGGTCCTGCCAGCTACGCTCTTACCAAAGCAGAGAAGGAAATCTTTTTTGAATGCCTGCTCAGTATCAAGGTCCCATCTGGCTTCTCGTCGAATATAAAAGGGAATAATAAATATGGCAGAGAAAAAAATTCCAAAACCTAAAGTCTCATGACTGCCACGTGATTATGACGTAATTGCTTCCAGTTGCATTGAGGGGGCTTCTACCAGAAAATGTTCGATTAGCCATTGTGAAGCTATGTGCATTCCTCAATGCAATTTCTCAGAAGGTAATCGATCCAGAAATCCTACCAAGGTTACAGAATGATTTGGTCCAATGTCTTGTCAGTTTCGAGTTGGTGTTCCCACCATCCTTCTTCAATATTATGACACACGTCCTAGTTCACCTAGTCAAAGAGATTGCCATTCTGGGTCCTGTATTTCTACACAATATGTTCCCCTTTGAGAGGTTCATGGGAGTCTTAAAGAAATATGTTCATAACCGTGCTAGGCCAGAAGGAAGCATCTCCAAGGGCCATGAAACAGAGGAGGTTATTGAGTTTTGTGTTGACTTTATTCCTGACCTTAAGCCGATTGGTGTTCCTCAATCGCGGCATGAGGGGAGACTGAGTGGAAAAGGCACGCTAGGACCGAAATCAATAATATGTAGGGACGGGCATTCTTGGGCGTAAGCACACTACACAGTTCTACAAAGTTCTACCTTGGTGCCCCGTATAACGACGAACACATGGATATTGTACGCTCCAAGAACCCGGAGCTGTCTGACCCCTGGATTAAACGTACACACATGGCGACTTTTGGCGGTTGGTTGCAAACACATCTCATGAATGACACCATTGTTGGAGATGAGTTGTACTTGTTGGCCAGGACACCATCTTCGACTGTATTGACTTTCCAAGGGTACGAGATAAATGGGAATACATTTTACACGATCGGCCAAGATAAAAAGAGCACCAACCAAAACAGTGGTGTCCGCTTTGATGCAGCAAACACCAATAGGGAAAAGGACACATATTATGGTTACATAGTGGAGATATGGGAACTTGACTATGGACGTGATTTTAAGGTCCCTTTGTTCCGGTGCAAATGGGTCAATCTGACAGGAGGCGGGGTAATGGTAGACCCGCAGTACGGAATGACAACAGTGGATCTCAACAATCTTGGGTACACAGACGAACCATTCGTCCTAGCCAATGATGTGGCGCAGGTTTTCTATGTGAAGGACATGTCTACCAAACCGAGAAAAAGAAAAGATAAGGAAGCGAATACATCCTACGATGAGCCAAAGCGCCACATAGTTCTGTCAGGGAAAAGAAACATCGTGGGAGTGGAGGACAAGACAGACATGTCAGAAGATTATGAAAAGTTTGATTAAATTCCTCCCTTCACAGTGAAGACTGACCCAAGCATCCTGTTAAATGATGAAGATTATCCATGATTACGGCACAATAAGCAAGGGACACATGCGAAGAAAAAGTGAAGACTTTCTCT
Source organism: Elymus sibiricus (assembly GCA_039707655.1). Lineage (NCBI taxonomy): Eukaryota > Viridiplantae > Streptophyta > Magnoliopsida > Poales > Poaceae > Elymus > Elymus sibiricus. The sequence goes on along the minus strand of CM077668.1, from coordinate 14,650,704 downwards.
CTAGTGAGTTTCCGGACTTATAGCTGGAAAATCCCAAGTTTTGCAAGATTCCACCCCTACTGTGTGGTTTCTCTGATCGGAGGACCACTTATGCCGAGCCAAGTCCAGATGAGAGGAGTTCTGGTTGCTTTCTGGTGAAACTGAGGACAACATATCAGATGGCAGGATTGTTCAAGTAACTGTTCGGCATAGTTATGCTCCACAACTATTCTGATGATGGCTTTGATCTAGAATCACTACAGTTACATGAAGGCGATGTATTAACTGGCAAGATTGGCATCTGTTTTAATTTTTGGTAAATGTATGTTTCTTTCCTTGTACAAATATGCAGGCATATCTCATGAACATCAAGGCACCTTTATATTATATTACATCAGGAGTACAAACCCACATCATGAGTATGTTGGGTTATACCCAAAGGGCATTAGATTCCGGAAGAAAGATTTTGACAGCATTAATCGCCTTGTGTCATATTTTCAAAAACATATTGACAAACCACCACCTGATGCTGGCCCTTCAATGCGAAATGTTGCGGCAATGGTACCTATGAAAAATAACTTGATAGAATTATTTGTCACTATCTGATGAAAATCTATATAATCAAACATTGCATTCATATAAGCATTCACTCTAGCAAGCATTCTAGCAATCAAAATACAATCAATGAATAAAGCAATAAAGAAAACAATAAGAAAAAGCAAATAGAAAACAAAACAAAATACTAAACTAATAACTTAACAGAAAAGAAAATATAACATTATTAGGTTAACAAAAAGTATTTCATAATATTCTTCAATAGCAAAAAGAATCAACTAAAAAGCTTTTATAAAACTCTAGTTATGATCAAAATAATATTAACTTAGAATTAACATAATATAATTTGGCAAAAGATTAACAAGAAAACATAAACTAAAATAATTAAAACAAAGGAAAATGTATAAAACTAAAAGAGCTAAACATAATCTGTTTTTGATTAAAACACCAGGTTTGTCCCGGTTGGTGGCACAAACCGGGACTAAAGGCCAACCTTTAGTCCCAGTCGTAGCCACCAACCGGGACTAAATGCCTACCCTTTCGTGCCCTTTTGGCTGCCGAAAATTAGCTTTAGTCCCGGTTGGTGGCTCCGACCGGGACTAAAGCTCGAGGTATTTAACCGCCCCGGCCATCTTCCTCCCCCAATCTTCTACATCTATCTCGCGACGCCGCAGGCCTGCCCCGACGCCGAACCACACCACGCCGCCGCCAGGCTGCCGGAGATCGCTCCCCCCTCGTCGCCGACACCCGTAGCCGCTCGTCGCCCCGCCGCCCTCGTCGCCGGACCTCCTCGCCCTCCTCCCCGAGCCGTGTCACCGAGCCTCGCCGCCCCCCCCCCCCCCGCTCCCCGGCTAGCTGTGTGCCACCGTCGTTCCCCTCCTCCTCCTGTCCCCCCCCCCCCCGCGGTCACCGACGCCGATGCCGACGCCGCCCGCGCTCAGGCCGCTCCGACGCCGACCGCCTAGCTGTCTTTTTTTTCCTTTTTGTTATTTTTGTCTCAGTCAATTATACCCTAGATTCATAGATTTTCAGTGAGCATTATCAATGTTGAAGAAGGAGTGATCTTAATGGACATATTTTTTTTATAAAGTTTGATCCAAATTTTTTTGCGGGAGTAAGTTTGATCAAGTTATCGAAAACAATTTAAATTTTCACAATAAAAATTATATAAGGTATGAAAACATGTTGAATGATAATTCTAATGGTATTGATTTTGTATTGTGGATGTTAATATTTTGTATATAAACTTGGTCAATATTTTGTATTGATCACCGGAGGAGTCCCCGACGATCGCCGGTGAAGAGTCCTCACCGTTTCCTTCCCGATATTTTGGGTTGCCGGAGGAGTCCCGACGATCGCTGGAGGACTCCGTGACGATCGGCGGTGAAGAGTCCTCACCGTTTCCTTCCCGATATTTTGGGTTGCCGGAGGAGTCCTCGACGATCGCCGGTGAAGAGTCCTCACCGTTTCCTTCCCGATATAACTTGCTGTTCTGTCCAGAATACTAAAACTGTATAAAATGCATATGAAATAACTTGCAAGTGATTGCAGAAACTATGGATCCGGAACACGCCAGAGACGAAGAACAAGAAAACATGTTGGAGGAAATAATCCGCGACGGAGATGATGATATCACCTCACATTTTCTGAACGACTCCGGTGAGGGAATGGACGGCTCCGGTGAGAGAATGGAGCGAGAAGATGACGGCTCCGGTGTTGGAACCTTAATTATTACAAAGTCCGGCGTGGTATATTAATTAAGCCTCTGCTGACTAGATGCATTAATTGATTTGTATATAAAGATTATTAACGCTTCTTTCTTCTTTTAGCCCTCCGGATCGAGCCAATCTTCGATAAAGAAACGAGGCCCGAAAAAAGGTTGGGCGATAATGAAAGGTTCAAGATCGAAGAGGTCGATGCAGATGGCAAACCGATTGCTCCCAAGCGGAACGCAGATGCATTTATAAGTCAGTGCGGAGTTATTGTTAGGGACAGCATCCCGATCTCCATTCAAGAATGGAATAAGCCAAAGGCGGACGATAGAGTTACTTATGTCGAGGATAGATGCAAAGAAATGCTTTGGAATACGCTCATGACAAATTTCACCTTACCGCCAGAGGTGGATCCAAATAACCCAGTAATAGAGCGAAAAGTCAAGTCGTGGGCTCTTAACAAGATGGCCGCACAATTCTGCAACTGGAAGAAAAGATTGAACCAAGACTATGTCCAGAAAGACAAGACTCCAACATTCACCGGAGCACATGAGAAGTTAAAAGATCACTGGGACGTATTTGTGAAGTACAAGAAATCGGATGAAGCTAAGAAAAGGTCGGAAAGAAATAAGATAAATGCTCCAAAGAAAGAATATCACCATGTTACGGGGTCAGGTGGCTACAAGGTTGCCAGGCCTAAGTGGGAGAAAATTGAGAATGACCTGATTGCTAAAGGGATCGATCCAGAGCCATTGAAGTGGATCGACCGGGCAAGGACTTGGTTCTACGGGCATGGGGGAACGTTGAACCCAGAAACAAGGAAGTGTATTTACACAAAAGAGCAACTTGCAACACCCGTCAAAACCCTTCAAGCTGCAATGAAGGACGTGCAGGACGGGAAGTTCATTCCCGACAGAGAGAACGACGAGCTGACACGCGCCCTCGGGTATGCTGAACATAGTGGACGAACACGAGGCACATCAGGCTCCGTTCCGTGAAAGGTTGGGTTTCCCGACTGCAGTGACACTTACAAAAGCCGAGGAAGAAAAAAGAAACAGGATGTAGACCGGCTGCAGAAGGTAGAAGAAATAGTAGCGTTGCAGCAGAAGCAAATAGAGGCACTTACCAGCCAGCGAGCTACCGGCCCAACTCAGCGGCACGAAGATCCTTCATTCGAGACTGCCGGCCCAGCATCTCAGCGGAAAAGCAGTGTGGCTTCCACGGAGCTCGTTCGGCCCATAGATGATATCACGGCTCCTCGCTACCCCGTGGATGATATCACGTAGAGGGAACATTGTGATCTACATGCGAAATGCATGAACATATCCGTGAAGGTGGCGGTCGGCTTTGCCTTACCTCCTGTACCTGATGGAACTCACCATTGCTCTCCGATTCCAGATGGCTATGCTGTTGTCGGGGTGGATGAAGTTATGAACGGATTTGAGCAGCTGGAGCTTGAAATCCCTACAGGTGAAGGGGATACTGAACTGGGAGATGCCAGAAGGAGTACCATTCTATGGAGAAAGGAACACATCGTGCTTCCACATTGGACGCCGCATCAGCAGACTCCGCCGGAGGAGGCCCCTCAGTAGACTCCTCACAGTACCAATCCAGCTCTATCTCCGCTGCCTCAGCCGTCTCCACCGCGTCAGCAGACTCCGCTGCCTCAGCCGTCTCCGCTGCGTCAGCTGTCTCCGCCGCGTCAGCTGTCTCCGCCGCGTCAGCAGACTCCGCCGGAGGAGGCCCCTCAGCAGACTCCGCTGCCTCAGCCCCGGCGGAAGAGAACCGCCGCTCCGGCGGCTAGTAGTACAACTGCGAAGAAATCCAGAGCAGGTACAATAAGCGTCAAGGAGGCTCCTGCCAAGTTACCATACCAACTGAGTGATGAGGAACTCAAGAAGGTCATGGATGGCGAAGTGAAACGCCAGCTTGCACCGACACGGCCCGAGCGAATGGAGAAAATAGATCCGGCAAAAGTGAAGCGCTGTCTGGAAAGCCTCCGCTGCTATCAAACTATGACCGCTCTATTATCAAGTCACATAAAGAACAGCAGCGGTCGGGAAGTAGTAGTAGTGCAAGGGGGAAAACAATTCCTCAGCTCGGAGAACAGAAAAACCAATCGTGCCCCCCGCTCAAGGTGTCTTCCGATATCGTTATTGATCTGGAGGTTGCTTTCACTCTTGGTCAATACTTAGGCGAGCATGGAGAGTTCCCCATGGCTGATTTAGCCTTTAGATACGAGCACGGGAAGCCTCTCGTTAGACCTGAGGAGCTCCCGCATCTACCAACACAAATGCGAAGATTGCATGAGTGGTACATGAAAGCCTCAAAGGAAGGGAGCAACATGATCTTTGTGGGAATTAGAGATGAGCATTTCTTCAATGGAGTCGAGAAGATGTACATTGAATTTGATGAATTATTTCAGTTATACAATCAAGACGCCCTCGACAAAACTATCGTCAGTTGCTATTGTCTGTAAGTATTATTTCCGTAATTAAGTTTCTAGCTCAGCTCGTTCATTGCATGTATAATTATCGTCACTATATTATGCAGATTGAAGATTCTCGAATGCAAAAGAGGACAAATCTATGACATTGGGTTCATTAACCCAAATACCGTACATGAATTTACGGTAGCAAACAACGCCAAGGATACAGCGAAAAACTTGCTAAAGTCGTTAATTGGACAACAAACCAGAAGGGAAATACTATTTCCTTACAACTTCAAGTGAGTGTTACTGTCTTGTGCACATTCTGTTTTGCTTACTTGAGGTTAAGTGTAATTGATGAGTTATGAGTGCGCAGGTTCCACTTTATTCTGCTAGTCATTCAGCTTGACGCAGGAGTAGTAATTGTCATGGACTCGAAACGTAAAGACCCTGAGATGTGGGCGGACATGAGTGAAATGCTCCAGAAGTAAGTTCAATCATTATCGCACTATATCGGCAACTTTCGTTCATTTCCTGATATCAAGTAATTAATAACTCCTTTATTCATTTTCTTTGCCGGGCAGGGTTTGGAAAGAGTTCACCAAGCAGGCTAGGGGTGAATGGAAAAAGGAGCTGCGATTTCGACACCCCAATGTAAGTAGTACTAGCTAGTTCCGCGCATCTCTCTTTGATTCTAGTTTCAATACCATTATCATGCTTGATTATTATTTTGATTGAACTCTATTCTCGTAAAGTGGTTGAGGCAGGAAGACGGGAATAATTTATGTGGATACTATGTTTGCGAGTTCATTCGCCAGACGACCTGTGAGAAGGGCAGAATTTTAGAACAACTTGAAGTACCTAAACAATATTCACAATTTTATTTTATTACCATCAATTGTGTTGAGTTTCATTCATATATATATATTTACCCCCTTCTTTAAATTAGATCCAACGGCAGTGGGACGAACTCCAACAAAGGATCGCATACGAGCAATTCAAGAGGAATTAGCGGGATTCTTACTTGAAGAGGTCATACATACAGAGGGAGAATACCATCGGAAATTGGAATGCGATTTTGGCAACAATTAGATATTAGGGATCGTAAGAGATGTTATATTGTATATATGCATGAACGTGTACTATATGTAGTAGCGTCAAATAGATATACGAAAACTTGTTGTTCGACCAAGCACGAAGAAAGAGAGGTCACTTCTCTATATGCATGACGATGTTGTGTAATGGTTCCTTCATTGCTATATGTAGTAGCTAGCGTCGAGTTGAATGGAAAACATAAAATAAAAATGAAAACCCTAAATGAAAAAGAATTGAATGGTAAACACAAAAAGAAAAGGGAAACACAATATGAAACCCCTAAACCCTCCAAAACCCTAAACCCCTCCTTTCAAAAAAAAAACTACGCTTGGTAGGGGCTGACGCGTGGCGGCCTTTTAGTCCCGGTTGGTGTTACCAACCGGGACTAAAGGTCCTCCTGCCTGAGCGCTGCGCAGCGGCCACGTGGAGCCCCTTTAGTCCCGGTTCGTAACACGACCGGGACTAAAAGTGGGGGCCTTTAGTCCCGATTCCTTAGTCCCGGTTGCACAACCGGGACTAAAGGCCCTTACGAACCGGGACTAATGCCCTGTTTTCTACTAGTGAATGATTCTCGAGTCTGCAATATCCACGAGGCTCGGAGGGAAACTCATGTGCACGTGTGGTATAATAAACAGTAAAATGTATTCCTGGTCATGCCTCTAAGACTGGCTCAAGTATTGCATGATGATCCTGTTTTCCTGATCATAGGCATGTCTATGCCGGCAATTTTGAGGGCACAATGTTAGTAGAACACTTGTGTTGAATCGACCCGAATTGATGTTATGCTATATATGAGATACATTCGTCACAAGTTAATGGTTAATAACACAGAGAAAGTTAATGTTTGCATAATTCCTTAGACCATGAGAGTATCGAGTTCCTTCGTACTTGCTTCGTGAACTTTGGGGTTTGTTAAACGTCATCCGTAACTGGGTGGTATTACGGCGGCTTACGGGTTCACGGAAAAGTATGGCAAGAAATGAGATAGCTCAAGATTGGGATTTGCTCCTCCGACGATGGAGAGATATTCTCGGGCCCTCTCGGTAGTACGGTATCCATCATCGTCTGGCCAGACACATTGTGATTTGATCACAGTGATGCCGGAACATGGAAACGAGAAAAGAGAACAAAACCGGTAACGAGGTAACTAGCATAGTAGACAAGTGTTGATCCACGGGGATGCCTATAAATCTCACCTCGGGTGTTTGTAACATATCGCGAAGTAACAGGAATAGCACACGGCAACCGGAGGTTCACTCGGATAATTATTCGTGTGGTTATAGGGGTCAATATGGGTGTCCACGGCTCCGATGTTGATCATTGATCGGAAAGTGTTCCGGGTCATGTCTGTACTTCACCGAACCTATAGGGTCACACGCTTAAGGGTCATCTATTAGCTGAATACTAGACAGGGAGTCTGAGAGAAAGTCACCGGAAAAGTTTTGGAGACAACGGAAGAGTTCCGGAGAGAGAACACCGGAAGAGTTTCGGTAAAACTGAAAAGTTGTTTCAGAGTATACCATTAAGTCAAATTGGTTTCGGCACACTCTTGGAAATTCTTGGAGGGTGCCAGAATTGTTCTGGGAACTTCTGGGATTTTTCCGGGGAAAAAACCGGAAATGTTCCGGAGCTGCCGGAACCGCTTTGGTTGCTTTTCCCTGATGAAAATCATTGATCTGAAAATGTTTTGGAACGCATCCAGAATTATTTTAGTGGGTACTGGAATTATTCTAAGACCACAGAAATATTTTTGGATTTAACGGTCGCGGAAAAATGTTTTATGAATAGTGGAAACACTATTCTGAATAGTGGAAACACTATATGCATATAGTGGAAACACTATTGTAAATAGTGGAAACACTATTAGGGGATGATGCAGGCATGGTGATGCAGGCAACACTATTTGGAAGCCTCCCCATTATGCCCTTGTGAAGGACACCTTTCATGGGCATTTTGGTATTTTGAGTTCCACCCTACCCCTTGGGATTTCCTATAAATAGAGGTGGAGAGGCACTCTCCACACTCACTCCTTTCTCACATACACAAGCCATGAATGATCTGGCCTTCTCTCTCCCTCCCCGTGAAATAGTTTTGTAGAGCCGAAAGGCTGTCTGGGTTCCGGCATGAACTAGTTCTGGACGGCGAAGCCCTGCCGGATAGCTGACACCGTATGTGTGCAACCCCGTAGAGAGGTCGTAGTTTCGATCATTTGCCCGAGGGGCTGTTCGAGGGTCCTCCCGAAGGGCTGTCCGTGACATCGTCCGAGGGACTGTCCGACCGCCTCCCGAAGGGCTGTCCGACGAAAGAGTACATCCTTGCGGTTGGGAGGTTGTAAATCCTAGCTGCGGGGATCTGCACTGACGATCTACATCGACTCTACTTCCGCTGCGCTACGAGTCGGTAATGATCAGATCAAACCCTGTATGCAGTCTCCATAGTGGTCCTGGGCGTGCTCGCTGTACCGAAATTTTTTGTTTTCTGTCACGTTCCCCTACAGACAGGACTCAGTCTTGGGCCCTTTGCAAGGTACAAATAATGTGCCTAGAAGTTGTAATTGATCAAGAACAGCAAAAGTGATAGTAATGAAGTTGCATGTGTAATGGTGACTAAATCTATTAAAATAAATAAATAGTAATAAAAGTAAGACTTGAAACAGATGATTAAAAACCTTCCCGGGGGTCCGGAATCCCCTCTAGTGTGCATCTATGGAGGTTCCTAAACACAATGCTACTTCGGATTCCTAAGCCACCTTACATGTTTCTCTTTGTGGAAGGAGCCGGTACAGATACGTGCATACTCGTGGTATCTCCGTATCCCATACGCCACCATCGTTCTTCCCCACTCCAGTTATCAAACGGTGATTAAGGGGAAAGAAGTCCCCATGGACGCAGCCAAAATGGTCTCCGTTTTACCCCCTGTTGCAACTATCCGCTACGAATGGAGAAGGGGCTTGTCACGTCACCCATCTCCACAACCACACAGTTAACCAACAGTAATAACCTTCCGTCCAAAGTTGGCATACGTTGGATGGTCGACTTCACCCAACATCAAGAAGATTATCACCATCAACATGCAAAGAGGATATCAAATCCTAATATCAAACATCCTATTACACAGTAGGGTTCATCCATACCCCGAGAACAATGGGTCTACTCACACATGGGAACGACAATCTTCATGGCAATAGTAATGGAATACATGAATGAATGGATCAACTGATACACCGAAGGATCCACTATGGTTCTTGATGTTGTAGATGATAAGGATGTGGATGATGGTGACGATGAAGATGGTGGTGATGAAGATGAAGATGAAGATGATGACTGCGTTCCCCTCGTGGTGAGAGAAATCCCCTCCTTCTCCTCGTTGATCCTCCCTCCGGATGGGCTTTAGAGGCTAGGGTTCTGCCTTCTGGACGAGTTTCTGGAGTCTCTGCACGTTTGATCCTCGATTCGATTCGACGGGGTGAAAATAGCTGATCCCCAAAGGCGGCGGCGCGACAAACGACCGCTCATGCGAGCGCGTGCGGTCGCATGGAATGCCGTCATTCATTCTGGGAGCGCGACGATGGTTGTTTCCTTGGCCTTTTTCTTATGGAAAGTGCTTATCACTTTAATACGTGATTCCACTACCATTTTTGGGGATTTTCTCCATAAAACGAATATTGCTCCAAAAGCCTTTATCTGAGGGATTATAAAAAAAAAGAACTACGCGAACCAGGTAAAATTATACAAAGCCCACAAAGTAGGCACAAAAATAATGGTAAAATGGTCTCATAATTTGGACTCATCACCCGCTGCAACCATTGCTTCTCGGATGATAGGAGCCTGCTATCATGCTCTTTATCCAGCCGGAAACTACACTAAGGGGAAAAGGCTTACAGATAGGCTCAAATTAGTTGCAGGGACAGTCAGGCACCCGCCACTGCTTTTTCTGGAGAAGTAGCAATGGCAGATAAAAATTAGAAGCCCGTCACTGAACTTTCCAAAGCAGTTGCGGACAAAAAACCTTAGTCGCGACTAATAAACTCTTCCAATTCTGCCTCGCTAGATGAAAGAAAGCAGCGGCGGGTATGTCAGAAGCACCCGCCACTGGTTTGTCTCGCCACGGTGGTTGGCGAAAAATATGCCTGCCACAACAATATTTCAGCAAACCACGTCAACTTTTTAATTTTTTCCAAAAGTTTGCAGTGGCAGGCTATATGAGCCACCCGCCACACATATCTTAAGTCCAAAAAATCATCATAAAATTATATTTACTAAACCTAGAATAGTCTTATATTTGAGCATTAGGCATTGATGGTGTGTATTAATCATAGAAAAAGTTTGAAGTTCATATGGTTTAAAAAAATGAGTTGTGTGTGCAAGGCGACGGTTTCCATCGCGGGAGATTGTCTAGTTTGTACATGAGGTGCATCGAGTTTCTGCAAGAACGCTCTACCACACCATACATGGGTCCAATGTAGACACCATCGTCCCAAGTTTCATCCCTTTTTGAGCTGGTTTGCATGCTATTTTCTACCGAAGAGCGTTTTGACCAACTGGCTGGAAAACCAGTTAATGTCTCAAAAATACCAATCCAACTCAAAAAGTAGTCAGATTTGAGCATGGGGCTTTGTATGGAGTGTACAAATCATAGCAAAAGTGCGAAGTTCAAATTATTAAAAAAATGGAGTCATGTGTGGAAGGCGGCGGCTTTCATTCGAAACCCTGTCACTTGAGGGAGATAGTCCGGTTTGTACACGAGGTGCATCAAGTTTTGCTGTAACGCTCTCAAATTTTTAACACACCCTACAGTGGTCCAATAAAGATACCATACCAAGTTTCATTCCCTTTCTGAGCTGGTTTGCACACTATTTCCTATCGAAGAGCGTTTTGCCCTTTTAAGTGGCCGGAAAACCAGCCAATGCCTCGTAAAAACCAAACCAACTCAAAAGGTGGTCAAATTTGAGCGTGGGGATTTGGATGGTATGGATTAATAATTGAAAAAGTTTGAAGTTTAAATGATTACAAAAATGGAGCCGTGTGTGGAAGGTGGCAATTTTCATTTGAAACCCTCACATTTGGGGGGAGAATGTCCGGTTTGTACACAAGTTGCATCAAGTTTTTGCTGTAACACTCTCAAATTTTTACCACAACCTACAGAGTCCAATGAAGACATCATGCCAAGTTTCATAGCTTTTTGGGCTGGTTTGCACGCTATTTCCTACCGAAGAGCGTTTTACCCTTTTAAGTGGCCGGAAAGCCAGTTAATGCCTCGAAAATACCAAACCAACTCAAAAAGTGGCCACATTTGAACATGGGACTACCAATGGTGTCCATTAGTCATGGAAAACGTTTGAAGTTCAAATCATCTAGAAAAATATAACTATGTACACACAATTTTTTTCCAAATTTTTGCAGTGGCGGGCCACATCAGCCACCTGCCAGACATATGTTTTGTCCGAAGAATAAAATATCAAATTTACTAAGACCATAATATGCTGAAATTTGAATATGGGGCTTTCAGTGGTGTGTATTAATCATGGAAAAAGTTTGAAGTTTCTATAGGCTATGTGCGTGTGATCCCCGATCCACCTCCACAGGGGCGAAGTAGTTGACCACGAGGCGCATTGGCAGGTCATACGACCGCTCATATGAGCACGCACACTTGTACGAGAGGCCGTCTTGTGCGCTGTTGATGCCATGCATGCTCCCAAAGACTCAAATCTCTGTAATTTTTATGGCAGGTGATAATCACATTGATTAGCGTGATTCCACCATAATATCATGGGATTTTTTCCATAATACTTTATTTGCTCCAAAAGACGTATCCTGGAGAAAACTGACAATGGGAGGTGCACGAACGCAGTAAAATTCCACAAAGCCTACTTTGTAGGCCAAAAATAAAGACTAAAAAGTTTATATAATTTGGACTCATCAGCGGTGTGGGCTCCATGGAGACAGCGGGAAGAAGAGAAGAGGAGGAGCGGCGCGGCGAGGAGAAGGGAGTGAAAGTGAGGCGGCGGCGGACGTGCGGTGGAGGAGGGAGGCGTAAGTTAGACGAGGGAGGCGGGGCCGTGCGAGGGTTTTTGCGGTTGCCAGGCTCGAGCCCATGCCCATGTTTGTAAGCGCAGTGTAGACAAAGGGTCAGCCCTTTGCCGAGTTTCGGAACACAACATAGGAAGCCCAACTGTCAAATAGCCATGGCCACGTCTGTCATGGGCCCTCATGCAGGCTTTTCTGAGGTTATTCCCACGGGTTGTCAAACTATGAGGACACTGCCGAGTTTCTTTACGGTGAACTCAGCAAATGTGCGACATTGTCGAGTTTCTTTTTGTCGCTGAGTCCCTTTTGCTTTGCCACTAGGCAAACGATGATGTTTGCCAAGTATCGCGTCACCGCCGAGTCAATTAATTAGCAAACTTGGCAGAAATTTTACAATGCCAAGCTCCTGATAAATTGAAATTTCGCGAAAACCTGGAACTCGGCGAAACCCCATATTCCAGTAGTGAAAGAGTTGGCAACCGCATGTCGGTTAGAGGAAAAGCAGAGATTAAGGTTTATTTAAACTTGAGCAAATTAAATCCTAACACAGATCTGGCTCATCTGACGGACTTGCCATGCCATTTCTCATTTTCCTCTGCGGTATATGCGGCATGATTAATTTGCTCCAGTCCATATAGTACATACTAATTGCCGGTGATGTTACTCTACATAGACTTTGTGTGGGAAATCTTTTTATATTTCACTGGCTTGCATCTCCTCCTGAATAGTAGTACTCGAGACGCTAGACATCGCGCATCTACTAGGGCTTTAGTGACTCGTTTGGTGTGTTCCACTCCGTGGACCATGCAAACGAATAACGCAGCAGTCCCATTTCCTCTGTGAAATGGTCCGAAACTTTTCTAAGATCATTTCAACTCATCAAGATGTTTAGAACTTGTACTGTCCTACTGTGCTAAGCAAACAGGGTAAAACCGAGCATATCATGGATTGGGTACGTAAGGCGTCTAAGCAAATCATAGCTTCCAGTGCAAGTGAAAACTGATGCAGACAAGGAACAAGAGGAAATCATGAAAAAGAAGTTGTATCCAGAATATACTCCTTACAAACAGTACAACATATATTTCCCACAAAAAGGGAAGATTACAACATGTACCAAGGAGATAAACTGACACATTGTCGAAAATTCATATGAACGATAAACAGAACAACCTAGTCACTTACCTAGGTAAACAACAACTGACAAAACAAAGTGCACAACCAATTTTCACTTACGAGCAAATTAAACAATGCAAGGAGACAACATATTAAAGTACAGAACAACAAGGCAAGGCACAATGAAACGTACAATGTCTTCCATTCTCTACCATAACAGTGCTCTGTTGCCGCAATACTTGCAGAATTTTCACTTTCACTTGCGATCTGGAGGAGTATACCGATTCTTAGATACTGTGGGGGGGGGGGGGGGGGGGGGTGTCCCATATATTGAACCAAGCTTCATCCGTAGTAGTAAAACACCCACCATGTGGGTAAAGAATTTCAGGAAAGAATTAATTGACTTGCAGGAGCCAAAATCATTAGCTAGAAACGTCATCAGCCAATCTTCCTCTTCTTTAGCTCCTGCTGCATTTTGTTTCTTGTTTTCTCGGCCACAGCTTCAAGAGCCAGAACTGCATACTCTGGATCACTACCTTTTGGCCTTCCAGCACTGCTTGAGGAGTTATTCTTCTGGTGATTCTTGCTGGAGGACTCACCTTTTCGGCGTCTTACATAATTGGTTTTATATCTTTGACTTGTTTCAATGGACTCTGTTCTCAGCCCAACACCAATGACTTGTTTCAATGGACCATCTTGTGTGATACCTTCAATCAGAATTCCAGATGGCGTATCCTCATTCACAGCATCACTTTTGCATACATTAGAATTTTCCACCATCGTCTCCTTGGTGCTATGGTTTTCTATGGGAGTGCTGTTTTTGTTAGATGTTTTTTTTATGTGACGCCGTCTATTTTCAAACCATTTCTCAACCTGTTAGTGGAAGCCATAGTGAGGGTTTTGCTCAATGCCAAGACAACTGTACATGCAATTGGAAATTACTGAAAAAGAGGTCCAAACCTGACGGAGCGTAAGAACTAGTTCTTGTGCCAAGCGTTCTTTAACAGCACGGCTAGGATATTGATCTGTTTTAAATTGCTCATGTAGCCTCTGCGAAAAATAAATTGAAGTACTTGTGGATGAATCAAACTTATGATAGAACTCTTACTGTTTAAGCCTGTTCAGCTCGTTGTGTTAAACTATAGAACTAATGATATAGGAAAAAGAATTCCATAGTACCTGATTAATTATTGGCCCATAGTGTCTCTTCTGACGTGTAGTACTGTTTCCGTTAGGGGTAAGCAGCTCTTCTGTATGTTGCCTATTCACCGAACAATACAAGCTTTGTTGAGATCTTTGCGGAGTGAATTCAGTTTCAGGTGTGTCTTTCTTAGATAAATCTTCACCGTAACTCGAATCAGATGGTGCTTTCCCATAAGCCTGCTTTCAGTTTCAACATGAAGAGGAAATATTTCAAGTTCATAAGCGAGTGAAATACATATGTATGTGCACATAATAACAAAATTGTACATAATTCTTGAGGCAGATGGAGTACTTAACAGAAATTTTAGGGCAATAGTTTAGTATCAGCTCAAATGCTAAACAAAATAACTAATTTCAAGAGAGAGCAGCCAAGCTACGTATCTGGTACTATATTATCATGGTATCCATGTGTGTCTAAGAGCTAGTATATAGAAGGCTTATACCCCGCTTTCATGGCAATTTTACCTACGTGGAGGAGAGAGACATGCAAAATTAAGGGAAGTATGCTCTCATGCCAGAGCTTGCGGCTACACGTGCTCTTAGGAAAATACAACAAATATGAAGAAAGGTGATTATAAGTGATAGCTATAGATGACATGGGAACACCATATAGCCAGCAGCTGGCTACACTAGTAGGCATGCTTTAAGCTCATATTCCAATCATTTTGAGCATTCCCATGATGGCTTTTTAATTTTCTGAATAAAGTAATAATTCTCCCAGTTGACAGCAAGGCAAACAGAGATAGCGAAAGCTTTTATGAAGGACAAAAACAATTATCAGAATAGGCGCTAAATAATGCACACAAGCAAGTTGGGGGCTTACAGCATAGACTTTTTTGCTTTCCGGAGACTGAACGTGCTGTCTCGCTGAAACAGGTAAACAAACATATTGGTCCACTTCAAGATCAGAGGTAAGCCCCGCTGCATGTTGATCATTTACTAAATCATGAAGACCGTCAGGATGCACGGCTCGCGTTCCCCTGGAGCTTTTGTGTACAAATGAATCCACTTCATTTCGTTCTTCACTGTCTTCTTTGAGTGTCCTCTTCCCAGACCACTCTTCACCATCGCTTGAATCAGATGGTGCTTCCCCATAAGCATCCTTTTGGTTTCAGCATGAAGAAGAAACATGTCAGGTTCACAACCCAGTAAAAAACATTCTGATTAACAGTTGAGTTAGTAATTTCTACTCAACAGTTGTACTTGAGGTAATGGTTAGCATCACTTCAATTTTGTGTTCCAAACAGATTTTAAAGAAATAACGAAAATCAAGAAATACAAGACCAGCTACGCATCTATTGCTAAATTATCAGGGTATACATGCATGTTCATCTCATTATAATCATGTTAATCACCCCCATAAATGTTTTTTACAATCTTCAGTGGAACTATTGGATTTATCTATATTCCATGTATAAAGTAATCACACTTGTAGTAGAAAGAAATATATATACCAAAGGTGTTTGCAAGGCCAGAAACACCAGCAAAATTAATGTCAAGATATGCATGCAAGTTGAGCTTACATCATAAAGTTTTTTGTAGTCCAACTGTTTCACCTGCCGTCTCCTTGATGGTAAAATCGCATCTTGGTCAATCTCAAGATCCTTTGCAGTGAGATGTGACATTGATGTGTTAGGCCGAACACGGGGCCCCTCCAAGTCATTAGTACGAGCTCCAACCTCAGGACCAGACGAAGCATTATCCTTATCACAAGACTTCGTAATGTCAGCACAGAAATCATCAGAGTCCGATGTGAAGTCTGGCTCATCTTGCTTCTCTTCGTCCGAATCTGGACCTGCTGGATCATAGTCATCATCCTCCGAGTCCTCAGAAGGTAACCCAAGGTCATCAACTTTCTCTTTCTCCTTCACATGTTCTGAATTGTCAGAAGAGGTGATGAAATTTGAGTCATCAGAGTCTGAACCTTCATCCCCATCCTCTTCTGATGATCCTTCCACAGGACGACCGGCCACATGTTCTTCGGATATATTGGGGTCGAAGTCATCATCTTCTGAATCGTCCGATGGAAGATCAGGTACATCATTTTGCATCGGCCCGTGTGCTATGGCAGCTGTCTCAGGAAAAACTTTCTGCAAAAATAATGTAGTATCATGGTGAAATATAGTTAAAATCATTGGCCTTGAAAGAGTGAAGTATTCGTAACAGTGAAACTATTACCTCCCCAGAGTCATTAATCGAAAGATCTGTCTCCTGGAATTTCTTTATTAATTCTATACAGTATATCTTGCAATCACATGCAGGGCAAAGCCATTCTTCCTCAGGAACTACAAAGCGAATGATCACATGATTGAATTAACACCAGAAATAAAAGAACATTGGATACCATAAGAAATTGGGAAAATATATATTACTATCTTTAGTGAGTAGAGGAGGGTTTAGACAATTCTGGTGGAACCCTCGGTCGCAGGCTCCGTCACAGAAAATGATGTCATTATTCGGAGTATCCTCTTGCAAACTACAAGTGGCACAAACAATCTGCAAGATGGGAAGCATGGTCACTGATTAAAATATTAAGCATAACCGAGCACAACATTGAAAAGAAAAATTTCTTGACATACATCATCCAAAGATATCTTTCCTTCAGAATCAAACAAAGATTCATCAGGCTTCCCCACAGTTAGAAGATGATCAAGATTCTGTAAAGCTTCTCGTATTCCTAATTTGTACCGCACGATATCCGCCTTGGCTTGCTCGAGCTCCTTCTCGGGCCTTATCTTTTCCATACTGCATGTTTATGTATGTGTGAATAATATTTCTAAATTGCAACTAAATCTGAAAGGAATCCACAAGTAAGAACATCCACGAAGCTGTGTTGTTGACCATGAATGCGATCCAAAAGAAAAGAAAGCATGCACCTTTGATGAAATAACCAGTCAAATAAGAACATCAATTTAATTGAACCCTAAATTGATGAAATAACCAGTCAAATAAGAACATCAATTTAATTGAAGCCTAAATTGAAACTGGGTGTCGACCAACTGGCTATTAGCACGCGGTCGGCTGTGCGCCCAACCCGCCACCCGTGTTTGAGCTTTGGGGTCCGCAAGGTGTGTGCCTGCGTTGTTTCTTAGTTTGAACGCCACAGGGGATAGTGCTATTGGTCTAGTTTTTTTTAATTGAACCCTAAATTATTGATTACAACTGGCACATTTAGAGATTTTAAATGTACATGAATGAAATATAACATCTGAAGACATAGACATCAACAGAGATAAAATGATAAAGCCTGTAACAGGATACCATTCTGGCAAAAAAAATTGGACAAGAAAACCCCTTTCAGTTCTTTCTTTTCGCAGCGCTATTAATTGAGAGCTACATGAATGTAGACGTCATGACTCATGACTGGATTTCTAAAGCAAAATGTAGAGATGGTAAGCCTGTCACTTTTATACTTCTAACTTCGCACTCTCTTGATTGACTAAAATGCAGATTAAATAGGAAAGGCCGACAAAAAGGCAGTGTTTCGGCTTAACACCCAACTCAGGAACCTTTTAATCTTTTAATTACAAAAATTACCATTTATTTGTACTTCTGCGTCTGTTCCGAATTAATACACTAGCAGTGAGCCGAGTTAGTTGCAGTGGGTCTTCACATTTCTAGTAAATCATATCCATATGTATTATAGCTCCAGAAAAAGAAGTTGCTAATGAACTAACATATATACAAATGAATGAAATGTAAGTGTTTCAAAAAGCAACAGCGCCAAATACGCCTAGGAGTTTAAGACAGTAAGAAGAGTGCAATAGTTCAACTGAAAGTAAATATTGTTATCCTCGAAGCCATTTTATTGTGTGATAGATGGGAAGCAGATATGTTTTATATATATAGCTCTAGAAGGGTGTTATGAATTTTTGTTTGCTACCTCCATTCCCTTTGTAAGGTCTATTAGTTGTTTTGCTAAGACCAAGGAGGAGCATAGCGCGAGGTGGGGTGTGTGGATGGCTCAATAACTGCCTAACAATGGGGTAAGCACCCGTGGATGTGTAATTAACGGGTGGGGCTAAAACCAGCAACTCGGGTGCAAAAAGATAAATGCGACTTACAATTCAAAAAAATTGCTAACTAAAACACCTTAAAGAATGGAATGGAAGGAGTAATAATAAATGAAACTTTGGCTACAAACACAAAGTTGAATTCAGGAGAAGTCGCCAGCATATCAAATCAAATACATGAATTAATAGAGAGGTGGCGAACCTTTGATTTTTCCAGCCTTCACTTGCATATACTTCAAGAAAAGTTTGATGATAGCTTATCCGAGTGCAAAAATATTTAATTTGCTTACGAATTCTCGATAACTCATCTTCCGGACCACTCCCTGTGGTTCTTTTCCTTCTTGTTCTTTTAGCAGTTGGTTTCACTAGAGTGTCCACTGAGTCGCCAGCAGGTGGCTTCTTCGCGGCTCTAGAACGAAGAACCCTGACCTCAAGATTCTGGATAGAGTTCCGGGTCTCAGTAATGTCCTTAGCAGAGGCAGAATTATTTCTTTTGTCCATCGGATGGTGGCAAGAAACTATATTATTGTAGTAAAAACGAAGAAGTCGGCTTTGGAGAATTGTCTCATTCTGGAGCGCAGTGGCAACGGAATAGGGATCTCGGCACCTACAGAAAGTAGACAAGGTATAATCAGCATTTTTGTTGGTGTAAGAACAGATTATATATATATAACTTATAAAAAGAGTGATAGCTAACTTGGCATCTTCAACATATCTGGTTGTAAAGTACATTCATTCCATTACCAATACAATCTGTGCTTCATACTAAGTTATCACAACATGGTACGAAGCCTAACAACGGATTCATACGCATGTATATATATAGCTAGCGCACTGTTGCAATGAACAGTGTTAAAAATCAGATCTAGTGCTGCCAAGACAGGTGACTTGTTGTGAGTTGCAATCATTTACACCAGCACACACCTGGCCAGCACCATCTCAGCAACGTACTACTACCATTTTAGATCCTACGACTTTCTGTAATTTGCTAACAACAGGGACCAACTTCCGCACAATCTGTACATCTGCAGCTACAGGGAATCACGACTTCTAGTTGAAATCTAACTCATCGCTTACCCAAGGCATCATAATAAGAGGGCAATGGCAAGCAATTATGATTTGAAACCCTAGGAACCACGCCTCGCTCTTCTTCTTTTTTTTTTTTTTTTTTTTTTGGAACCGGGCTAATCCCCTTTCCATTATCAAGATAACGGAAATACAACCAAGTTCAGCAAGGTCCAAAATAAAAGAAGGGAAAGGGAAAAAGCGAGTTCAAAGCAGTTCCAGCGAAACCCACTGCGGTCGCTAGACTCGAAACGACCACCATGGGGCGAAAACCCTGGACGACCCCTCACACGCATACTACTCAAACTTCCAGCACCAAAAGAAGCCAGCCAAAGGTTCTAGATAGCCCACAGGAGGGCAAAAACCGCGACGCAGCGCAGATGCAGCACAACGTAGAAACAAGCAACTAAGCTTCACTGTTGGACGCCGTCGGAGTAAGCCGTCGCGCAGAGTCTCATCATGCTTCTAGCGTTCTCCTTCAGCAGATCCGTGCCTCGCTCCAGGTCCGTTCGATCCACACCTTTCAGGAGCCCTGCCCAGTAAGACAAATGAACGCTGGCTGCAAAAACAATCTCAAAAGGAGATGCAAGTTTCTTGAATTCGAAAGTAGCTCGGTTTCTGCAATTCCAAATTGCCCAGCACACTGCTGCCAATCCGGAAGTGTAAAAGCGCTCCCCTTCAGGAAAGAAAGCGTAGCACCAGGAATAGAACTGGCACAAATTGTTAGGGCATAGGTCTGTTCCAAACACCGACCCCACCGTGCGCCACGCAATCCTGGCAACTGGGCATAAGAAGAACAGATGTAAATAAGTTTCTCTACACGGGCAGAAGGAACATCGAGGGTTGCCAGCCCAGTTCCTTCTTTTCATCACATCTCTGGTAAGCACCGCGTCCTGAAACAACTGCCACAAAAAGATTTGGATTTTCACTGGAATTCGAGCCTTCCAGATCCATCTGTAGTCACATCCAGCAATATTACGTTCCAGGTAGGAATACATCGATTTCGTTGTATATGTACCGTTAGGTCCAAAAGACCACTCAATTTTGTCCTTACCGTCGGACAGATGGAGGTCCTCAATAATTTTTTTAATTTCCTCAAGTTGCAAGGTCAGGGTTCCACTCAACCTGCGCCTAAATGCAACCCCCAGCTCCCTACTCTGGAACTGGGTTATAGTGTCATCTTGAAAGTTGGCTATGCTGAATAGCTCCGGATAAGTAATTTTCAAAGGTGGCTGCATGGCAATGGGATCATGCCAAATTCTAGCCACATCTCCTGATTTGATGATCACATTTCTACCAGCCATGTAATAATCTTTAATCCTATTAAGGTTTTTCCAAACTGGGGAATCGCTAAATTTCTGTTTGACACAAGCCACAGAACTCCTTTTAAGGTATTTAGCTCTGACTATGTCTTGCCATAACCCCTCTCCAGTATCCAGTTTCCACCACCATTTTGACAACAGAGCAATATTCTGCTTGTGTAAATCTTTAACACCCAAACCCCCTTTTTTCTTGGACCTACACACACGGGTCCACTTGACAAGATGATATCTCCTCTTGTTTTTTCCCCCACACCAGAAAAACTTTCGACGATATTTGTCCAACCTTTCAATGAAGGTTTTGGATAAGAGAAACATTGACATATAGTAGTATGCAATGCTAGACAACGAGGAATTAAGAAGAGTCAGCCTTCCTCCGGAGGATGCCGAGCTGCCAATCCAGGCATCACAGCTCTTAAGATATCTAGTTGCAACAAACTCCCAGTCAGCATTCCTGAGAGATGAGTAACTGACCGGCACCCCCAAATATTTCATGGGAAAGTGCCCAATTTGACATCCAAACAAGTCTGCATATTTTTGTAGGGTGGAGTCATCTCCTCCCACACTAAGGACCTCACTTTTTGCAAAGTTAATCTTAAGACCAGACATAAGCTCGAAGATGTAAAGGAGCAGTTTAAGATTGAGGGCTTTATCAATATCATCTTCCAAACATAACACGGTGTCATCGGCATATTGTAAAATAGCAACGCCGTCTGGGACAAGATCAGAAGCCAAGCCTGTTATCAGGTTGTTTTTCTGTGCATTCAACACCATTTTGGTCAAACACTCCGCAGCCAAATTAAATAGAAAAGGAGAGTGGGGATCCCCCTGGCGCACACCCTTGTGGCTTTGGAAATATGGTCCCATAGTGTTGTTTATCTTAACACTGACCGTACCATTGTCGAGTATTTGCTTGATCCATCCGCACCACTTCCCCCCAAAACCTTTCAGTTTATGACATTCAAGCAAAAAATCCCAATTCACTTTATCGTAAGCTTTTTCAAAGTCCAACTTAAGAACTATCCCCACTTTTTTCTTGACATGAGTATGATGAAGAATCTCATGCAATGCCAGAATGCCATCCATAATATTACGTTTTTTAATGAATGCATTTTGATGGCGGCTAATAAGTATATCAGCAAACAACGCCACTCGATTATCTAAAACCTTGGTGAGAAGTTTGTATGGACAGCGTAGGAGGCAAATTGGTCTAAACTCTTGGATGCGCTTCGCTACACTAAGTTTAGGTATCAGGGTAATAACCCCATAGTTCAGCCTCTCAACTTCCAGCTCACCCTTATGAAACGCATCAAAGATATTCATAATATCCCCTTTGACTATGTCCCAGCACAATCGATAAAATTCCGCTGGAATATTATCTGGCCCGGGGGCTCGGTTGCTGTCCATAGCAAACAAGGCAGTTTTCACTTCTTCCTTACTAAATGGTCTAGTAAGGAAGGTATTATCTTCCTCTGTCAGTTTTTCCTCCTCGCCCCACAAATCTGGATCCATTTGAAACATGTTACCGGGTGCAGGACCAAACAACTCCTTATAGAACGGTGTTGCGTGTCGCAACAGGTTGTCAGTGCCCTTAATAGCTATCCCATCATGAGTGAATGAATGAATGGTGTTTTTCCTCTTTTTTCCATTCGCAATCCTATGGAAAAATGAGGTGTTCTGGTCTCCTTTCAACAACCATGTCTCATGGGACTGTTGGAGCCAGAACATTTCTTCATTAATTAAGATATCATTCAATTCACTACACAATCTAGCACACTTTTCAAGAAGATCAGAGTCAAGAGGTGCATGTTCTTCCATGAGTTCAATATCAGCGAGTTCCATTCTGATCTCCTTTTTTCTTTTTCTCTCATGACCAAACCTATTGGATCCCCAACCCTTAAAAAATTTCTTAAGACGCTTCAATTTAATATTGAGGACATCAATCGGATCAGTCGAGTTAACAGGTCTATTCCAAATCGCTTCGACTAAAAGAATGAAATCAGGATTAGCCATCCAACTAATCTCAAACCTGAACTCTCGAGGTTTAGGAGCCTGAGGGAGACCAGAGTCAGTTTCCAGTAAAAGAGGGTTGTGGTCAGAGACATCCCTGACCAATTTCCTAACAGTAACAAGAGGGAAGAGGTCCTCCCAATCATCACTCATCATAATCCTATCTAGCTTCTCTAGAGTAGGATGACTCTGGTTATTAGTCCAAGTGTATACACCACCATCTATATGAATCTCTCTTAGACACAAAGAATTAATTACAGAGTTAAATCTTTCCACATATTGTGAGTTGGCCATCTTTTTATTTTTCTCACCACTATGCCTCGGAATATTGAAATCCCCCCCCAATTATGTAAGGAATAGTTAGGTGGCTACAAAAGTTGGCCATTTCTGTCAGAAATTCTTCCTTATGCTCGACATGAGCCGCCCCAGAAACATTTAATAGCGCCCACACACACTGTTTTTTAATATCAAACAGGATAACCTGCAAGATATACTTGCCACAGGACGAGGAGACAACCTCTAGTTTTTCCTTCTTAACACCACACAGGATCCCACCTGATTTGCCCAAAGAGGGAACCCAGTTCCACTCAAAGATATTATGACAGTCAATCTTTCTCAAGAAACTAGAGGAAAAATCCTTTTTCTTAGTTTCTTGCAAGCACAGGAAGTCTAGGGAATGATCTTTGACTAGATCAGAGAAGCAGGAAGACATTCCCTTCTTTCCTGCTCCCCTACAGTTCCAAAAAATCCCATTCATTTTAAAGGTGGCTTTTTCTTCCTCCCCCTGGTCACTCTGCTAGGAGAATTAGTAGCATTACCAGTTTCCTTGGTGGGCTCCACCAAGTTTTTTTGGCTTCTAGTCTTGGGTCTAGATACAGTGCACTTAGGTTTCCTGGCACTTCTTTTCCTAGAACCAACCACAGTAAAATCAGAATCATCATCCCTCAAAAGATCACCCCCCCCCCCCCCCAATTCATATTTAGAGGGGTTTCATCTCCTTTCTCATTGGTAATAAACAAAACATTATTGGGAGGATTCTTATCTTCAGAGGTGTTGCATCTAGATTTCTCTAATTCTCTAAGCATATCAATTTTAGAAAAATCTAAATCAGGAATGATCACACCCATCTTGCTAGCTCTAATCATCAGTTCATTATTAGATAGGACTGCAAAGGAATTTGTAGATGTATTAATACCTTCCAAATCCCTTTTCTTCCCTGCAGCTCTTGCTTTGTCCTCTATCTTCTCCAGATTGTTGTGCATTGACCTCATACTGAATCTGAGAACATCCTCAGGTAAGAGAGGAGGAGTGGGCAGCACATCCTCACAATGGTCAAAAGCAGAGTCAGGTGATTGCACACTATACTCAACTGCACATTCTTCTTTCTTCTCAAATGGACCCACCATCTCAGTCACCTGAATAGACTTTTTCACCATATCAACATATGAGTTAGTTCCCATTTTGTTCAAAGAACCAGCAGAGTTAGGTTCAGTAACAAAATGAGTCATGGGTGGGGTACTTACATCACCAGTAGTACCACCACTTGCAGCAGCCAGAGCTTCCTGCTCCATGCTGTGAATCAAGAGAGTGTTGTGATTTTAACTATCAGAGTTCATGGAGATAGGGGATTCAGGCAATGTAGACATGTGCTGCTTTCCCCCTGTCTCTTTTCCTTCTTTTCTCAATTTTGTCATTAGAAGAGCTACCCATTGGGTCCTCATCAACACCACTTTTTCTGTTTTTTAGGAGTGGGCTCTCCATGATCTGCCTCAGCTTTATTTTTATTTTTTTTCTCTGTCAGGGTCTCTGACCAAAACATGCTCAACCTCATAGGTGAAATCATAGAAATGAACCCCCAGGACTGACTCAGCCACTGGAGGTATTTCATCAACATTGTGGCATCCTAATTTGACCCTAAAAGATTCAGGATGATGGATTGTAGCCACATCAATCTCAAGTGGGACACCAACCAGAGATGCAACGAAAGCAACATTTCTCTTACAACGCTTATCAGCTAGAATGTTGCCCACTTTCACCCAAGCTTTTTCCAAAAGCCCTTTCGCACCACCATTTTGATCCCATCTAGTGACCCTAACCACAGTACCACAGGGTTTCATAGTCATACTGTCACTGTAACAAGCTTTGTCAACCTCTCTAATATTAGGGAACCACATCAAAAAAACTCCCGGCTCAATCAATTTGGCCGAGCACCTCCAAGTTTTGCCCAAGTACAAGAAAAACGCATCATTCATCATTTTTGCAGTGGGATTTCCTTGCAAAATAGTGACCAGAACGAAGCAAGAGCGCTCATACGCCTGCTTAGCAGTACAATGATCATGA
Source organism: Elymus sibiricus (assembly GCA_039707655.1). Taxonomy (NCBI): domain Eukaryota; kingdom Viridiplantae; phylum Streptophyta; class Magnoliopsida; order Poales; family Poaceae; genus Elymus; species Elymus sibiricus. The sequence continues at coordinate 14,625,846 of CM077668.1, read as the reverse complement.
ATGTAATAAAAGCCCTGCCCACGACCTTGGAAAGCACACATCGGAGCAATACACTCCCATGGCAAAAACTCAACGCAAACAGATGCCAAATGCCCTAGCTTACTGCATCTCTCACAAAATGCACGGGGACAATGCACAGGAATATGACCCACAGTATTGCAGATGATGCAAGGGTCGCCAGAATTGGCAGGAGGCACCTGATTGTGTGTAGCAACCTGTTGAACCTTCTGCGCCCCCGCAGGATCCGCGCCCTTGTTCAGATCAGCACGGGTGTTGTTCCCTCCACCAGATCCAGAAGACTTCTCAACCCAGACACCCCCCTCGCTCGAGCTCTGCCGCTCCGTCGCAACCGCTGCGTCCCAGCGCGACGTATCAGAGGACGAGGGGCGGCTGGATTTGCCACGGTTGTCGGTGAAGGTGCTGTCGTTGGAGGTCCTCCTCCAAGATAATCGACCGCCTCCTCGGTCAGATCTGCCCCCGCCACGGTCGAATTGACCCCGGCCGCGGTCGAAACGCCCAGCGCCGCGGCCGTCTCGCCCAGTGCCGCGGCCGTCTCGCCCAGCTCCGAATCCCTCACGGCGATCTCCACGGAAGCCGCCGTCGCCCTTGTCCGCCATGATGTCGGGAGGTGGTGAGGGAGATGAAACAACCTCCGCGAAGGATCTGTCGTCACCCCCGATTTTTCCTCTCCACCAGTTGAAAGAGGGGGAGGATCTCGATCTAGGGTTTTTTGGCGCCGCCCACAGATGGGAGAGAGCCTCCTCTAGGTCAAGGGGGAGGTGGGGGGAAATTTTTATACCCGGAGCACCAGCCGCACGGAGTGGATCTCCGTCCACGTGTAGCGCATCCGCCATGGGTGGCCCCTGCCCACCATCGGGCCCCGCATGCAGGCGGCTCGCCGTCTCGGCCCGACGCGGCGCGGTCTCTCCGTGCACCATGGTCCCGTGAACCGCATGTGCCGCGCTAGCACGCGCATCGCGTGGAGCCAGCCGTCGACCGTCCTCGGCGGTCACCGGAACCCTATCTCGAACCCTAGCAAAAAAACATGGAAACGGCACGATGTGCCCGATGTCAATGGATTCATTCTCGCGCAGAGAACGGGCATCCTCCACCGTGCCTAGCTCGTTGAAGAGGACCAGGCGGAGTGCCTCTCGTCGGAGAAGAAGCTCGCCGTCCCGGAAAGTGACCCGGTGGGCTCCCTCGAAGTCCGGCGCGTAGGAGACGTCCCATCGTAGGTCATCCATCCCGGCGTACCACTGGATCATAGCGTGTCTCTTCTTCTAAACCCATCTTGAGAACCAATCCATCAACCACCGCTGCAGCTACAGGGAATCACGAAGCCTTGGCAACAACTCAAACGCAAAACGACTGGAAAACGCCGCACAGATCTGAAAAACTCCCAGGAAGACTACCTCGAATGCTTGGATCTGGCCGCGGCGGGAACAAAGAGACGGGGTCGAGGGAGTCCCAAGGGCGTGGCGAGGAGGAGGAAGGGAGTCCCAAGGGGGTGGCGTGGAGGAAGGGAGGAGGAGCGGGGCGTGGAGGAAGGAAGCCGGAGCGGGGGTGAAGTGAACAACTCACCGCGTGGAGGAAGGTCCGCCGCCGGGATGATCTGTCGCCAAGAGAGCACGACGGCGCGCTGACGGAGTGAGGTGAGGGAGAACGATGGGCGATGGGGGGGAGTGAACGGAAACTCAAAATTTATATAAGAAACGAGATGCACGGCGCTGTCCTGATCCCGTGGTAGGTGGCGTATGGCTTCTGGGCCAACTAAGAAATTCTTTAAGGTTTTCCTATTAGGAGGTGGATGCCGGCCCATTTAGGCCTGCCAACAAATAGAGTTCTCAAGTTATAAAAAAATCAAATAGAGTTCGTCAGGGCAGTTTTTTATTTCACTAGAAAAAAGAATAAATAGAATTTTTTTTCTTGACTACAAAAAATACGGAGCAGCTTTTTTGTACAGTATTATTAAGGTTTTAGAGATAGATTGCCACATGTAGCACGTGGTAGAGTAGTTCATCAGTTCCTTATTTCTCTTTTGATAAAAATTATACATTCATTGTTTCTCTTGGAGCAGTTGATTGGTTATTCGGCATTTTTGCTAGTCCATTAATTTTATTATTTTTAGGAAAAAGTCCATATGTCTCAATCTATTAATCAAGCAGAAGAGAAGTGCCCGACTATTTAACAACATGAAACTTTTCCCTAATTAAAAAATTGATTTAATAATTAAATATATAACAGATATTTTATTTTGACATTTTGTTAAATGGTGAATAAGTAAACCCCCTTCTGGACTTTACTCAGTACGATTGGACACAAGCTTGTTGTGATAATTGGGAGGCACCCAAATTATTTCTCAACATATGCACAAGCCTAAGTATCACCTGTATGCAAAACGCTCCGTTTACTAAATTAGTGGAGATATTTTTTAAATATATGCCAAACGGTCACCGATATATTTGAGATGATTTGTACTGTCTCAGAATTGTCTAGTGAGGTTGCGTTTCAAATTTCATCAGCAATGGATTCCGCTTGCTACCCGAACCGTTAAATATGTGACATTACTTAAGCCGGTCTAAATATTTAAATGTTGTTGCAAAATAAAACTTGTTGTTGGGCCGGAACCACCCAGTGCACAAACATAGCCCACCTCAATTCCACCTCTCATCCACTTTGATCGAAGCCATCAGATCCCCATTCGATGAATGAGATCAAGCCCGCCACTGCCCCCTCTCCAATACAAAGACCCCATGGAGAGAGCCTCCCACTCTAGCTAGTATTTTGCAGCCACACCCCTAAAATTCCCCCTCTAGCCCTCCTAACTGATGCTGTCCTAGACCAGGGTGTACTTACCACGTTGACTCCCGGCCAGGTGGCCTGGGCCGAGGACCCCCATGGCGGTTCATTAGTGGGCCATGCATGGAAGACTCACGACGTGTACAAGGAAGGTTCCAGAAGGCTTGACACGTACTCCAAAGCCAGACAGTTGTCTACACCATGATCTCCTTACATAATTGACATGCCTATAACCTTAGACCCCAGTGATGGTATAAACTAGGGGATAGGGCATGTAGAAGCCCATAACAATCTTGTGGTAAAAACACCTGTACTCTGTAAGCCATCCAGATCATTACAATCAAAGAAGGTCGTAGGGTATTATCTCTTCGAGAGCGCCCGAACCTAGGTAAAAACTTGTGTGCCTTGTTACCATCATACTTAGGCTACCAGCTCGGGACCCCATACCCGAGATTCATCGGAATCGACTTAGTCAGCGGTGGCCCATACAGGTCCCCTCTGATAGCCGCAAGCGTCCGATGGGAATCAACCAAGGTGAGCAGATCGATTCTGGCTTGACTTTTAGGCCATGACATATTTTTGCTCTTGGAAGCATCATGCTTCTCGGTGACTGGACCGGCCACATTGGCCAGGTCGAGAACCTCGCTCCTGGTCAGATCCTGAGATTTGGCAACTTGGAGTATACCACGGATTCCTGCGGCGAGCTGAATCTCTCGAGCTGGGTGTCGGACCAAATCGAGGAACAACAAGATAGGCCCGTCTCTACGCCAATGTTGGATCAGGCTCGGAACGAGGAGAAGAACCCCACATTGGATCCGGAGACGAACTATGTCTCGAAGACCATGGTTGCACCCCAAGCGCTTGACCTGGTCCCACAAAAGTGACCTGGATCAACGTCAGATCGGATCTCGGGAGAACTTCCTCCGGCCCTGACGTTAGATTAGGCTCCGGAGGACAACAACAAAAATGCCTTGGATGAGATGTTAGATCGAATTCAGAGGCTTGCGTTTTGGATGAGCAACCATCCATCAATGATCGGATCTGGGAGTCCCCGAGGAAGGTCAGAATTTTTCACCCACCCACCACCCACCTAGTCGCCAACATTGAGGACCTAACCGAGGTCCTATAGAGCGGCTCTGAGGAAGTCGACTATGCAGAGGAGGACTTTGAAGAATCCTCGGGCGGCCAGCCAGGCCCGAACGCAGCCACGGGGAAGTGGAGGGCAACTTCCACCTAGGACATCTACATGGTGTACACCCCACGAGGCAATGACGGGGAACACCTAGATGACCCCGATGACAATGTCGTTGGCGGCAGTGGCGATGACGCCAACGGTGATAATAACAACAATGGAGATAACGACCATAATGCCAAAAATGATGATGCTAGTTGTCGGGGTTAAATCCGGCCGATCTCGGGTAGGGGGTCCTGAGCTAGTGATCGTAGCTAGATGCATGGTAACAGGATAAATTAGGGGCATGATGTTTACCTAGGTTCGGGCCCTCTTGAAGAGGTAAAACCCTACGTCCTGCTTCTATTGTATTGACTGTGTTGGAGTACAAAGTACAGGGTGATCTACCTCGAAATCGTATGTGGATGTATGATTCTCTAACCTATGCTCTAAACCCCTCGACTTATATAGATGCTGGGGGTACCTAGCATGGTACATGTAGGCCGGTTACATCTAGGAATAAACATGTCGATGATTCAAATGTGTCTTGGAGTATGCGCCAAGTTTTCGAAGGATTCCATCTTAAACATGCCGAGGGGTATGGCACTCTTGGCCCACTTGTTGATGATCCAGGGGTCCTCGGCCCGGCTAACTAAAACGGGCCAACGTGGTTAGCACCCCCTAATCTAGGACCCCGTCACCGGTGACTAGGGTAGTAGGATGGGTCCTGAGGACAATGACCTCTTGAACGACTCCCTTGGTAACGTGGCCCATGATGATTTAAGGTTAAGGATGGTCCGTAAGGCCGACAAGATAAAAACTGAGAAGAGGCAGACCGTAGGGAACAACAAGACCTCGAAGACCGCTCCACCAAACTTTCTCCGGCCGAGGATGGTCTCAAGGCCAAGATGAGGCAGGCGACTAGGCATACAACACCACCTAGCTCTTATTGAAACCTGATGAAGGACCTCGACGAAGCCGCCAACGAAAGCGAAATATCTAAGTGCCGGTGGGCCACCGGCCTGCATAACAAGACCCGACCTCCCCTGTTTGACAGACGAATGGATGACACCAGCAGGCGCGCCACTGGCGCGCAGGAATGTCGGCGTCGTGGCACCCATTATGACGATAATGGTAATCTATATTATGCCTTAACAATAGAATGAGGGGGAGACAACCTGCCCAACAAGAAATCCCCGCTTCTTGGAAGTTATATCAGACCGGCCAGCCTAACCGTCCTACTCCTGGTCAGGCCGGACGCTTGGCTTGGCTAGCAAAATACCAGAACCCCCGTGACTACACAAAGTACGGGGACATTGGGACGTCCGATGTGCGTCACGCCATTGCTCGCGTCTGTGGTGCAGCCCACCCAGTTTGTTTCACAGACGAGGTGATGGAGCGCGATTTTCCATCTGGCTTCAAGCCAGTTAACATCGAACAATACGATGGGTAAAAAGACCCCTATGTCTAGACCGAGGACTACACCCTCACCGTCCACATAGCAGGAGGTGATGATCTGCACACCAACAAGTAGCTGCCGCTAAAGCTCAAGGGCAAGGCCCAGCACTGGTTTCATACACTGCCTCCGAACTTGATCGACACGTGGGATAGCCTAGAAGCCGAATTGTTGTCAAACATCCAAGGCACCTATGTCAAGCCCCCCAGATGCCGATGGCTTGGCATTGGTAGTGCAGAAGCCCAGCGAGTCCATATGCCACTTCTAAAATCACTTCCTTACGAAGAAAAACCAGATCGTTGATTGCTGTGAAGCCGAAGCGCTTGACGCATTCCGAAAAATATCAATCATGAGTAGCTATCGAGAGACTTTGGGAATTAGATACGAGGACCATGGCTGCTCTCACCCAAATGATGACCAGATTTTGCGTTGGTGAGGACAACTGGCTCTCAAAGAAGAAGGGCCGGAGTGGTGATCCGGGCACATCTGAGGTGCGTGACAACAACAGTAAACTATGTCACAACCGGAAGGGCGGATGTCGCAACAGAAGCGACAGTTATGCCGAGGACAGTGAAGTCAATGCTGGGTTCGACAACCAGTGTCGAGCTGGTGAGAACAAATGGCCCTTCCAGGGGCTCAGGAGGTATAACTCTCAACTGGAAAATAATTCTAGACCAGCCCTGTGCCCGCCATGGCAACCTACAGAAGCCGGCTAATCAACCAGAATTGTTGGGTTATCAAGCAAGCCGGGAAGGTGGCGGCCGAGAACCACGGCAAGAACCAAACCCGCAATGATAACAATAATGGGGATGGGAACCAGCCCGGGCTAGGGAACGCCGACAAAAAGCAATTTCCTCCTGAGGTGAAGGCCGTGAACATGATATACGCTACACATGTCACCAAAAAGGAGAGAAAACACGTGCTCCGCAAGGTGTATGCCATGGAGCCTGCAAGACTAAGGTATAACCCATAGTCCGAGATGTCAATCACTTTCGATCGTCGGGACCATCCGACAATTGTCCGCTATGACGGCGCGGTAGCTCTGGTCCTCGACCCCATAGTTGACTGTTTCCATTTTAAAGTCCTTATGGATGACGGTAGCAGCTTCAACCTAATATACCGGGCGGTAGCAGGTTCAACCTAGTACACCGTCAACAAGATGCGATTGACCCATCTTGCATTAAGCCCGGTAAGATCTAGCTCAAAGGGGTCATCCCGGGCATGGAGCCTCTTGTAGATAACCGTCGACTATTGCGGATCGACAACTCCATAAAAAAATCAACATGAAAAAAAAATATTTTTTTCTTTTGCCGAGTACTCGCTAGGCGGCACTCGGCAAATGGGCAAATGGTACCCTGACTTCACCGAGCCATCAACTTCTATCTTTGGTCCCATTTGGTCAGGTATTTGCCGATTTCATTTTGCTCTGTAGTGGGAAAAGAATAGCCTTTGCCAAGTTCTATCACTTCACCGAGTTTTATTTGTCATACTAGGCAAAGATACTCCACTGCCAAGTTGCACCGTGTTTTCTATCGCTTTTTCGAGTACCCGATAAAATGAACTTCGCAAAAATAGAGCACTAAGAAAATTTGCTTTTTCTAGCAGTGCGTCCAAACGATCCAAGCCGAGGAAGCAAGTTCTGAACAAATCTGACGTGTTGAGAGCCATGAGGTCTCCGAACTTAAGATGCCGTGGCCGCCGTCATCGAAAGCCGAACATCGAGTGTCTTTTTTCGAAAAGGGCCGCTTTATTACTTAAAAGATTTAAGCATTGCACCCGGCCTCTACATAAATAAGATGCACACAGCCAAATAAGGTTCTCTTACACAAACAAAAAATAAAAAGGCGAAATACAAAGAGACATGTAGAGTCCGTATAACGCCTAAAGCGTAGGGGGCCAATCCTAAGATCATGCTGCCACCCATGTCGGGTAAAAGTATTCCTCGCCGTAGCCTCCAATCATGTACACACCTCCGTAAACAGGTCTCGATTCTCCACGCGTTGTAGAGAGGACCATAAACGAAGAGTCCTGATACATCTGTAGATAACCTGCATCAGAGAAATACTTTTATTATTAAACACCTTATAATTTCTACATAGCCAAAGCGACCAAATAACGGCAAGCGCTCCCACCTTGAGAAGAGTTCTAAACTTGTGATCAATCCCATGTAACCAGTTGCCAAATACATTAGCAACACTACAAGGAGGATACAAGGCAGAAGCTATTTGGATGACTTACCATATAGAACGAGCCAATTTGCATTGGAAGAATAAACGTTTTATTGTCTCATCATGATGACAAAAGACACATTGCGGAATTCCATGCCAATTCCTCTTAATAAGGTTATCTTTAGTAAGAATAACTCCGCGACGAAGATACCATGCGAAGATTTTATTCTTAAGAGGTATCTCCATCTTCCAGATCTTTTTGTTATTATCAACTGGCACATCAGACTGGATTAACGCTCTATACATGGACTCCATTGAGAATTTTTCATTCCCATGGAGATTTCATCGGAATACATTAGACCCATGTGACAATTGCACCGTGGACAACCGCTGGAGCAGGATGTTCCACGATTGGAGTCTGGGTCCAATTAAATCTCTTCTGAATGTCACATTTGGCGGAGATGATTCCAATACCGTGGCGATAGTATCACCCTTGTGGCGCACAATATTGTATAGAGCCGGATATTGTTCCCAGAGTGTGGCATTTCCTAGCCACTTGTCCTCCCAGAATCTAATTTCTGAGCCGTCCTTAATCGAGAAGGATCCATAGCAGAAGAAATACTTCTTCATAGCCATTAGACCCGCCCAAAAGTGGGAATCCCCAGGCTTCCAGTATACTTAGGATACCGCCTTTGAACCCACATATTTCCTCCTCAGGAGGGTTTGCCATACACCATCTTCCGTTAGTAATTTAAACAACCATTTACCGAGGAGGGCCCTATTCTTAACCTCAAGGTCATGAATGCCCAACCCGCCTTGGTCTTTGGGACGGCAAACCACACTTCATTTAGCCAGTCGATATTTCTTTCTCTCGCTATCTCCTTCCAAAAGAATCTTGATCGAAAATAATCCAATCTATGTAAAACTCCTTTCGGCAACTGGAAGAAGTTTTTCATATATAGTACCATATTACTTAGTACTGAATTTATGAGAACCAATCTTCCACCCAGAGATAGCAATTTTCCTTTCCAACCGCTAAGTCTTTTTTGCAGTCTCTCCTCGACGTGTTTCCATTCAGCATTTGTGAGTCTCCGATAATGTATCGGTATCCCCAAATATGTGATCGGAGACTGGCCCAACCCGCATCCAAACAGTTCAGCGTACAGGTGGGCCTCGTCTTGAGCATCGCCAAAGCAAAACAATTCACTTTTATGAAATTGATCTTAAGACCCGAGAGTTGCTCGAATGTTGATAAAATCAGTTTCATATTTCTCGCTTTCTCGAGGTCATGATCCATGAAGAGAATCGTATCGTCGGCATATTGAAGTATAGAGAGATCACCATCAACTAGATGATTTACAACCCCATCAATTTGGCCATCAATCTTAGCACACTCAATCATGACCGCTAGCATATCCGCCACTATATTGGATAGCATGGGCGATAACGAGTGATACGTCTCCAACGTATGTATAATTTATGAAGTATTCATGCCATGTTTATTATAGTTTTGTATGATTTTGGTGCACTTTTATATGATTTTTATGGACTAACATATTGACCTAGTGCCAAGTGCCAGTTGTTGTTTTCTGCTTGTTTTTGGTTTTTCAGAAAATCCATATCAAATGAAGTCCAAATGCAGTGAAAGTTTTTGACGATTTTTTCTGGAAGGAAACAGACCCAGGAAGCTTCGGGGGAGCAGCAGAAGACCCACAGGGGCCCCACAAGCCACCAGGCGCGCCCTGGTGCCTCGTGGGCCCCCTGTGGCACCTCTTTGCGTGATTCCAACGCTGAAAAATCCTATATATTCAGAAACCCCCGAAAGTTAACCTAGATGAGTTTTTACGCCGCCGCAAGCCTCTGTACCAAGGAGATCCCGTTTGGAACCCTTTTCCGGCACCCTGTCGGAGGGGGAAATCATCACTGGAGGCCATCTTCATCATCCCGGCGGTCTCCATGACGAGGAGGGAGTAGTTCACCCTCGGGGCTGAGGGTATGTACTACTAGCAATGTGTTTGATCTCTGTCTCTCGTGTTCTTGATATGGCATGATCTTAATGTATCACGAGCTTTGTTAATATAGTTGGATCATATGGTGTTTCTTCCCTCTCTATCTTTGTTGTGATGAATCGAATCTTTTCCCTTTGAGGTTTCGTTATTGTCGGATTGAATATTTCAGATTTGAGATCACTTGATGTTTGTCTTGCATATGAATACCCGTGGTGACAATGGGGTATTATATTGATTCACTTGATTTATGTTTTGGCACTAAACTCGCGGATTCCCGAGGTGACATTGGGGTAATCTATGCATAGGGGTTGATGCACGTTTTCATTATCTTTTCTCCGATAGAAACTTTGTGGTGCACCTTGAAGTTCTTTGTGTGGATTGAACATTAAAATTATGAAGTTGTTTCATGCATATCGAATAATCAACTCACGGATACTTGTGGTGACATTGGAGTATCTAGGTGACATTAGAGTTGGTTGATGCGTATCATATGGTATTAGTTTAGTACGAACTCTAGGGCTATTTGTGACACTTATAGGGATGACACCATAGATTGATCGGAAAGGATAACTTTGAGGTGGTTTCGTACCCTACAACAATTTCTATCTTATGTTCTCCGCTAATAGGAAATATGGAGTGATTCTTTATCGCACGTTGAGGGATTGTTATATGATCCAATTATGTTAGCATTGTTGAGAGATTGCACTAGTGAAAGTATCAGCCCTAGGCCTTGTTTTCAAGCATTGCAATACCGTTTGTGCTCACTTTTATCGTTCGCTACCTTGCTGTTTTTATTTATTCAGATTATAAAAATATATTTCTACTATCCATACTACACTTGTATCACCATCTCTTCGCCGAACTAGTGCACCTATACAATTTACAATTGTATTGGGTGTGTTGGGGACACAAGAAATTTCTTGTATTTGGTTGCAGAGTTGTTTGAGAGAGATCATCTTCATCCTACGCCTCACATGGATTGATAAAGCTTAGATCATCCACTTGAGGGAAAATTGCCACTGTCCTACAAAACTCTGCGCTTGGAGGCCCAACACGAGTCTACAAGAATAAAGTTGCGTAATAGACATCAAGCTCTTTTCTGGCGCCGTTACCGGGGAGGTGAGACCTTGAAGGTATATCTTTAGATCTTGCAATCGAATCTTTTAGTTTCTTGTTTTATCACTAGTTTGGTTTATAAAAGAAAACTAAAAAAAATATGAAATTGAGGTTGCCTCATATTATTCGTCTTTTTAATGTTTTTCTTGAAAATGATGGAGCGGAAAATTGTGCTCAATTGATAGAAGAAGAATTCAATAAAATGTTTGGAAAAAAATCATTGAATGATGAGCATGATTGCAATGTTGTTAGTATGAATTCTATGAATATCCAAAATACTAAAGATGATTGCACTAGTCATGACAAAAATGTTTCTTATAAGCATGTCAATTTTTGTGGAGTGCATAAAGTTTGTGAAGACACGCCTTATAGGGTTGATAGATTTTGTAAGAAGCATAAATATGATAGAACCAATTTTTTGCTCAAAGTGATAGACAAATTTGCTACGAAATTATGCTCTCTTTATCCCATTACTTGTGAACTTTGCAATAAGGTTGGTCATCTTAATTTTCAATGCACACTTTTTCACGATCAAATCATGGCCAAATATTGCAATAACTTGACCACCCTTGAACTTTATAATGAGCTTGTTCTATTTTTGGGGTGTGAAGAATTGACACATAAAAATAGTTAGTTTGAAGTATTCATTCTCACGGATGACATTGAAACTAATCTAAAGGAAATTTATACGTTTTGTGTGGTAAATTGTAATGAGAATGCTTATATAGCCAACTATAGAAAAACAGGAAAACAAATATAATATAAAAGAAATACTAATGGAAGGGTAAAGATTCCCCCTTTCCCTCCTATTTTCTCTCATGATGAAACAGGTAACGAGGAGGAGCTTCCTATCCAACCAATCTCTTCAATAAGAAGCACGGAAGAATTAAATAAATCCACACATAATGTGGTAAAGAAAAAGAAAAGAAGGAAAAGTAGAGGTAAAAAGGTATCTCTGCCAAATAATGTCGCTCCTATTATTGTTGCGCCTCATGAGAATGAATCAAAAATACTTGTGGAAGATGATACACTTGATGATGATTTTATTATACCTATTACTTGTTGTGATAATTATGATTGGGAAGATAATGATACTTCTTATAATCTTGAGAATCTGTTTGGCACCAGCTTATAAAATTATGATGATAATTATTATAGTATTGGTGCCATTCATACTATTAATGATGAAAGTAATTATGCTTATGATATGCAAAGCCACAAGCTTGGGGATGCTATGTTTGATGAGAAAAAAATTGCTTATGTGGAGAGTAATAAATATTCTATGTTTGTGGATCATGAAAAGAATGCTTTACGTGATAGCTATATTGATGAATCAATTCTTGATGCTATTGAAAATTATTATGAGAGAGGAACATATGATTCATGATGCTTCCGTTATGTTTCAATTCTTTGCTTTTATGCGAGCATCATTGAAATCATCATGCCTAGCTAAAATGCTTTAAAAAAAGCGATTATTGGGAGATAACCCAATATTTATACCTACTGTTTTTGTGTGTCCACATGATTAAGCTACTGTAGTAATCATGTTTTATATGTTTTCTTTCAATAATGTGCCAAGTAAAGCCTTTGGGGTAGTGTGGATGCTTGTTGATTTGATTTTGTGCAAAAACAGAAACTTTTGCGTCCAGTGCTGGAATTTCTATTCTGTACTGGAACATGAAAAAATTCTGAAATTTTTACACAGTATTGGGTTACAAATTTTTTACATTTTCCTAATTTTTGAGAATGTTTGGTGGTACAGAAGTATGGTTTTTAAATCGCTCACTACATGCTGTTCTGTTTTTGACAGATTCTGTTTTCGATGCATAGTTTGCTTGTTTTAGTGTTTCCATAGCTTATATTGAGCAATATAAATTGTGGAAATGATAGTATACAGTAGTAATTATGTGAGAACAATTATGAAACTTGTCTTGACAGTACCTAAGTGGATGATTTATTTCTATCATACTAACCTATCTCACAAGATCCGTTAAGTTTTATGTGATTGAAGTTTTCAAGTTTTGGGTGAGATATCGATATAAGGAGAATAAGGAGTGGCAAGACCCTAAGCTTGGGGATGCCCAAGGCACCCCAAGGTAATACTCCAGGAAGACTCAAGCATCTAAGCTTAGGGATGCCCCGGAAGGCATCCCCTCTTTCTTCTTCAACATTATCGGTAACCTTACTTGGAGTTATATTTTTATTCGTCACATAATATGAGTTTTGCTTGGAGCGTCATTTTCTTCTGTTGAGATTTGCTTGCTGTTATCAATAATCATGTTTTGTATCTTTTAGTTCAATAAAATGCCAATTATAGCCTTTACCATGCTCAGTTTGCAAGTTCATGTGTTGCTGTTTGAAAACAGAAAGTTTTCTGTTATGTCCAGAATATTCCTGAATAGTCAGGACATGATAAAAATCTGAAATTTTTACACATTAAGCATGCATGATTTCTATGTCATGTGGTAATTTTTCAGAATTTCTGGAGCTAGGTAAGTTTGAATTTTAAATCCCCCTTTACAGACTGTTCTGTTTTGGCAGATTGCTGTTATAATTGCATTGTTTGCATATGTTTGCTTGTTTAATGATTCTATTTGAGGATAGCAATATTAAATATGCAGAGGCATTTAGTATGCAATGTTAAATTATAATTTTATTGATTTTCTACAGTAGAGAATGTTAAGGTTTTGAGTTGATTTATACTAACTTCTCTCACGAGTTCATGTTGAGTTTTGTGTGGATGAAGTTTTTAAAGATTTAGAAGAAGCCATGATATGAGAGGAATTAAGGAGACACAAGAGATCAAGCTTGGGTATGCCCAAGGCATCCCAAATTAAATATTTCAAGAAGTCTCAAGCATCTAAGCTTGGGAATGCCCCGGTAGGCATCCCACCTTTCTTCATCAATAATTATTGGTCAGTTTTGGTAGAGCCTAAGTTTTTGCTTCTTCACATGAGATGTGCTATTCTTGGAATGCCATTTTATTTTGTTTTCTTTGCCGTTTGAATAAAATACTTAATATCTAAAAAATTTAAAGGAGAGAGAGTCCTCACATATCTACCTATTTACTTAACTACTCATTGATCTTCACTTATATCTTTTGGAGTAGTTTGTCATTTACTCTCGTTCTTCACTTATATCCCAGTAGTAAATTGTTGAACGAATTGCATGTCATAAATTTGAAATTATATATGCTTCATATGCTTGTCCCATGGGGAGTAGTGACTTCACATACAAGAAGTATAAGTGGTAAAATTTATTGAAAGTTAACAAACATAGCATTGGTCACTTGAACAATTCATGAAAGAATTTTGAAGGAAGAGAAATTTCACATATAAATATACTATCTTGGACATCTTTTATGATTGTGAGCCCTCATTAATTATTTTCAAGCTTGCTCAAGTAGTTGACGTTGGACAAGGAAGACAACGTAATGAGTTATGTTTGTTTATATTCACATAGAAGTTATATTGTCATGGATCCTCTAACATGTGGTGCTTGCTTAGGATCTTTTGCTAGCCAAAAATTCGTACTAAGTAGAGATACTACTTGTGCATCCAAAAACCCTTAAACCCAGTTTCTTGCCATGAGTGTCCACCATATCTACCTATGAATTGAATAAGATCCTTCAAGTAAGTTGTCATCGGTGCAAAAAGCAATTAAAATTGCTCCTAAATATGTATGATCTTTTATTGCAAGGGAAAATAAGCGTTGTACAAACTTGTGATGGTAAAGAAATAAAAGCGACGGACTGCATAATAAAGGTTGCTATCAAAAGGGGCAATATAACGTGACGTTCCTTTGCATTAAGGGCTTGTGCATCCAAAAATAAAAAGCGAATGACAACCTCTGCTTCCCTCTGCGAAGGGCCTATCTTTTAATTTTCCGTATTTACTTTTCTGTATTTACTTTTATGCAAGAGTCATTAATGTTCATCCCTATTCCGCTCTATTTATTCTCTAGTGGGCAAGCATCATGTGGTAGGAAATGATCCAGGCACATATATCCAGTTGAATATAGGTGATCATGAGTTATTATTGTTGACATTATCCCTGAGATAAATAAGTTGGGAGGCGAAATATTAAGCCCCTATCTTCCTATGTGTTTGACTGAAACGGTTTGTTCTAAAAATATGCTTTGAGTGTCAGCAATCATGGAAGACTAAATGATAGTTGAGTATGTGGAATTTGCTAAAACAAAGCTCTTACATAGACCCTTCCTGAAACTAAGATGAATTGCAATTGTTTGATGACTGAGAACATAGTTTGTTAGTTTTCAAGAAAGTTTATGGTTTATACTTTAACATGTGAATAGATTGCTACTTGATCATGAGAAGTTTTATGAGATGAGCTACTGTTTATGATATATAATGATGCTACAAAAAGTGATTGCAATTATCATTGATCAAACTTATGCACTATGCTAGCATTCACACTTCATAAATTATTTCTTTTATCATTTACCTACTCGAGGACGAGCAGGAATTAAGCTTGGGGATGCTGATACGTCTCCAACGTATCTATAATTTATGAAGTATTCATGCCATGTTTATTATAGTTTTGTATGATTTTGGTGCACTTTTATATGGCTTTTATATGATTTTTATGGACTAACATATTGACCTAGTGCCCACTGCCAATTGCTATTTTCTGCTTGTTTTTGGTTTTCCAGAAAATCCATATCAAATGAAGTCCAAATGCAGTGAAACTTTTTGACGATTTTTTCTGGAAGGAAACAGACCCAGGAAGCTTCGGGGGAGCAGCAGAAGACCCACAGGGGCCCCACAAGGCACCAGGGCGCACCACCCCCCCAGGCGCGCCTTGATGCCTCGTGGGCCCCCTGTGGCACCTCTTTGCGTGATTCCAACGCTGAAAAATCTTATATACTCAAAAAAACCCGAAGGTTAACCTAGATGAGTTTTTACGCCGCCGCAAGCCTCTGTACCAAGGAGATCCCATCTGGAGCCCTTTTCCGGCACCCTGTCGGAGGGGGAAATCATCATCGGGGGCCATCTTCATCATCCCGGCGGTCTTCATGACGAGGAGGGAGTAGTTCACCTTCGGGGCTGAGGCTATGTACTAGTAGCTATGTGTTTGATCTCTCTCTCGTGTTCTTGATATGGCACGATCTTGATGTATCGCGAGCTTTGTTAATATAGTTGGATCACATGGTGTTTCTTCCCTCTCTATCTTTGTTGTGATGAATCGAATCTTTTCCCTTTGAGGTTTCGTTATTGTCGGATTGAATATTTCAGATTTGAGAACACTTTATGTATGTCTTGCATATGAATACCCGTGGTGACAATGGGGTATTATATTGATTCACTTGATGTATGTTTTGGCACTCAACTCGCAGATTCCCGAGGTGACATTGGGGTAATCTATGTATAGGGGTTGATGCACGTTTTCATTATCTTTTCTCCGATAGAAACTTTGGGGTGCTCCTTGAAGTTCTTTGTATGGATTGAATATTATGATTATGAAGTTGTTTGATGCATATCGAATAATCAACTCACGGATACTTGTGGTCACATTGGAGTATCTAGGTGACATTAGAGTTGGTTGATGCGTATCATATGGTGTTATTTTAGTACGAACTCTAGGGCTATTTGTGACACTTATAGGGATGGCTCAATAGATTGATCGGAAAGGATAACTTTGAGGTGGTTTCGTACCCTACAACAATTTATATCTTCTGTTCTCCGCTTATAGGAACTTTGGAGTGATTCTTTATCGCACGTTGAGGGATTGTTATATGATCCAATTATGTTAGCATTGTTGAGAGATTGCACTAGTGAAAGTATGAACCATAGGCCTTGTTTTAAAGCATTGCAATACCGTTTGTGCTCACTTTTATCGTTTGCTACCTTGCTGTTTTTATTTATTCAGATTATAAAATATATTTCTACTATCCATACTACACTAGTATCACCATCTCTTCGCCGAACTAGTGCACCTAGACAATTTACCATTGTATTGGGTGTGTTGGGGACACAAGAGATTTGTTGTATTTGGTTGCAGGGTTGTTTGAGAAAGACCATCTTCATCCAACGCCTCCCACGGATTGATAAACCTTATGTCATCCACTTGAGGGAAAATTGCTACTGTTCTACAAAACTCTGCGCTTGGAGGCCCAACACGAGTCTACAAGAATAAAGTTGCGTAGTAGACATCAACGAGTCACCTTGTCGCAATTCCTTCTTCGTTTGGAAATAGTGTCCAATGTCATCATTGACCTTAATGGCAACACTACCTCCAGAAACGAAGTTATGGATCATTGCGCGCCACTCTACAGAAAATCCTTTCATTCTGAGAGTCTGTTGAAGAAAGGGCCACTTGACTTTGTCATAAGCCTTTTCAAAGTCTATTTGGAGTACCACCCCATTGAACTTTTTTCGTGTAATTCATGGACTGTTTCATGAAGGATAACAACTCCATCTAGGATGTGTCTGCCTTGCATAAAAGCTGTCTTTGAAGGACGAACCACATGTTCAGCAACCGAATTTAGCCAAATAGTCGCAACGTTTGTGAATATTTTAAAACTAACATTAAGGAGGCAAATAGGTTTATATTGTTGTATCCTTTCAGCCTCATTAACCTTAGGTAATTAAATAATCTCACCGAAGTTTAAGCGAAACAATTCTAGTTGGCCAGCATGTAGGTCGCTAAACAAAAGTAGGAGATCCGGTTTGATGACTTCCCAAAAGTTCTGATAGAAGTCTGCGGGAAAACCATCCGGACCTGGGGCTTTGTTATGCTCCATTAGGAAAATCGCCTTTCTAACTTCCTCCTCGGAGTATGGGGCTGTTAGAAGGCTGTTTTCCTCATCAGAGACCTGAGGGATGTTATCTGTTCGGGACTCATCCATTGAGAAGTTTCCTTCCTCTGGGGCTCCAAACAAATTTTTATAATAATTAGTGATATAAGATTTAAGTTGCTCATGCCCCTCAATCGTGCCCTCATCTTGTTCGTAGGGAATGAATAATTTTCTTCCGGTGTCTGCCATTGGCGACTCCATGGAAATATCTAGTATTCGAATCACCTTTCAGGATAAACCGAGAGTTAGAATGTTGGTACCATTTGAGTTCCTGTTCACGCAGCATGTTAGCTATCTGTGCATTCGAATGACTCTTGGTCTCGATTTCATGCTCAGATAGAGGTCTAACCTCTGCCAAAGCTTCTAATTCATCAATGATAGATGAAAGACGAAGCTTCTCCTTTTTGAGGACACCCACTGTATGCCTAGCCCAACCACAAGGAATTTACGTAATGCACGTATTTTATTATTCCATCTGTGTATTGGGTTAGGCCCGGCTACCGGTTTCTCCCACACCTGCTTGACCATGTCATGGAAGCCATCCCAAAGCAACCACCCTAGTTCGAACTTGAACTTGCGTCTGTGTTGTGGTCGTGGCAACCCAGTGGTTAGGAGAATGGGTGCGTGGTCTGATATAGCCTCGATACGAGGTAGAGCATGAACAGACACCATAGGAAATTTAGATTCCTAGTCGGTATCCATTAAAACGCGATCTAGTTTCTCATATGTCGGTTCCGGAAGACTGTTCGCCCAAGTGAATTGTCTTCCAATCATGGAAACCTCTCTTAGATCTAGACTGTCGATGACAGCGTTGAAAAGGAAAGGCCAATGATTATCAAACCTACCACAACTTTTCTCATCTGGAAATCGAAGCAAATTGAAATCCCCACCTATAAGAATGGGATAGGGATTATCTTTCGCAAGATTAACCAATTCACGGAGAAAATCAGCCTTGAACTCATCCTGGGCTGCCCCATACACGGCGACGAGGGTCCATGTGAAGTTGTCGGCCTTGTTGCGAATATGGAGTTTAATGTGAAACTCACCATCCGAACTAGCCAAAACATCCATAGTCCCCGTATTTACGCCAAGTAAATTGCCCCCAGAACGACTTCTACGTGGTCGTGAAACCCAAGTAAAGTCTATCCCGCCCGAAAGATGGTTAAGCAGACTCACTGAGAAATCACGTCTCCCCGTTTCAGAGATAGCCAAAAAATCTAAATTGAATTTCATATTACATTCCTCAATGAATAAATGTTTAGCCAAGTCACGAAGACCTCTGCTATTAAAAAACATTCCATTCATGAGGAAACAATAGGAGATTTAGAACACTTCGCCCTCTTATGGGACTTACTATCTTTTTTCGAACGTGCGGTCTTTGATTTACGTCCGGATGCTGTAAGCTCAATCAATGAACTAAGCCCGGGTTCATCTAGATCCACGTCTGAAACCGCTCCTACTAAATGAGAGAGTAGCTAACCATCTGATGTGGCATGCAGCTCCTCCTCATCAATATGGGCGACATAAGACTTGCTGGAAACACGTGGAGTAACTTTTAATCGGTCATATTCCAAGTGTTTCAAAGTGTTAGTCGAAATAGAAATATCCTTCTCATTCTTTCCAAGACTAACACCCACATTATTTAACTTAGAAACGATGGCAGTATTGGAAAAAGCTAAAAGAAGATTTGGGTGACGACGTAATACCTTGATTGTCGAGGTTGTGCACTGCTTTACGCCGCATAGCCTTAGCCAAGGAGTCCTCATCCGTGTCCATCCTCCGTCCTCAGCAACGGAGTGCCGGTTACTTCGGCGGGTGGGCGTCAACCCGGATGAGAGTTGATGCACAAGCTTCGCTGCCGGAGGAGGGAATGAGGATGGAGTAGAAACCCCCTCCACGGCAGGGTCGAACGCCTGTGCAAGTGATGACGTCGCCGAGGTCGATGTAGCTGGAGACGTTGTCGACTTAGCAGCGGCCAGTGTTGAGGCGGACATGTCCAGTTGTACCTGCACCTGACGATCCTCCAATGGTGCAGCAGCTTTCATCTGCACTCCCAAAGAAAGGTCAACACGTCCACTCCCATTGGTATAGCATGCACGCTGGGCTCCACCTGAGCTGCTTGCTGAATGGAGGCCTCCAGGAGTGCGGCTTGCATGCTCCTCGCAGTAGTAGCGTGGGCGGCCTCCTCCTGAGGTGCGGTCTGCCCCCTACTAGCAGCAGGAGACCGGACCGGCCAGTGCACCGGTTCCACGTCCGGGCGCCCCGCTGCGCCGTATGCGGCCAGCACCGTCGTGAGGCCAGTGGGCAGCGATGCTGCCGTCCGCGTTGGCGATGGCGGCTGCAACGTAGTCTCAGTCCACGGGGTGGTTGATGACGATGCCTTCGGTGATGGCCCTTGTGGCGAACGTTCGAGACATCTGCGTAAAGCGGAATTTGCTCGTAGTTCCGCGACGAGCTCAATGCCTCGTGGTGTCTGTGGTGTAGAGTTAAAAGGGGTCACCGCCAAAAGCATAGAACTAGCCGGCGTACCATGAGAGACAACAATCGAGAGTTCCCGTCGCTGCACTTGAGTCATGTGAGTGTCATTTGCAGGAGCAGAACTAGATGAAGGTTGGTTGGAGGGGTTTCCGGTGTGCTCCGAGGTATCCATCTCATCGTCTTTTTCCTTCGCACCGCCATCATCGTCCGCATCAACACTCTTGCGTCTCCAAATGAACGGGATAAAGTCTGGATCCGGAACGTAACCTGCTGGCTCCTCCTGAACGTGAATGCATAGCCCTTGAGCTTAACCAGCACGTCCGTTGAAATAAATGGCCCAGAATCATCCTTGTCCTTTGACAATATCTGAGTGTTGGTCATGGCCACCAGAATACGGACAACTCCACGGCGTCGCAGGCTAATAAGATCAACATCCAACGTCTTGCCCATCAAAGTGCCTACTGCCCATAAGCCCCAAAAATGACGAACAGTATGTGGAACACCCTTGACGTGGAGCCAAACCTGCTGAAGTTCGAGCTTATGAGGGATGTCCTGAGATTTCCATGCAGAAACAGTCATCTGAGCATTAACAGAAGGCACGTTCATCTGAATTCCATCAACCCTGTCCAGATCCTCAAAAGAAGGAAAGCTAACAAGGTAAGCATCCGACCCATGCTGAATAACCTCCCACTTTCATTGTGTGTGTACCGGGCATCTCCTGGCAATCTGACTCTCGACGACGCTGGCATGCACCATCAGGCCACTAACCTGAATACAGGTGATAGGTGTTTGTGTCGGCGCCAAGTGATCCTTGACAACACAATCTGGCAGCTGGGCGAAGTAAGTCTCCTCCGCACCGACTCCCGAAACAAAAGCATTGGGCCTAGGGAGTTTAAGAACCGGGCATCGCAGCGTTGGATGGGCGACCTTGTCACAAATATAACAGTAATGTTGCACCATGCAATCCTTCGCTGCGTGCGTATCAACAACACACTTCCAGCACCGGACCCCTTTCTTTGCCTTGGTCTTGGCGGCTGAAGGGTCCACCTGAACATCAGTCACTGAAGCCACCAGCGGTGGGGCATCGACAGTGGGCAACCCCTGGGGCATCTGCACCGCCTGAGAACTCTGTGGCTGCATCACGTACTGCTGGTATTGCCCCTGCTGATAGGGTTGCATGTGTTGCTGCGGTATGGTCTGCTGCGGGAACTGTTGCTGAACCGGCATGTGTTGTGGAGGATGCTGAAAACCATGTTGCATAGAACCACCTACAAACTGTTGCTGCATCGGCTTCTTCTTCTTTTTACGTTTCTGGACCGTGCCTTGATGACCGACCGCGAAGGCAGAGTGCTGCGGCTGGGCAGTAGCCCCCCCGGGGAGGAACTGTGGTGTAGCAGTCACCCCCGAAGATGATGGCCCGTACATCGGGGCCGGCCCTCCATTGGCAGCAAGACCATATGGTAGTTGGTACTGCCCTGCCTGGCCGTAAACAGGAGGATGATTGCTCGTGTAGCCGTAGTTCGGCGCCGGTCTACGCTGCTGTTGGTGAGGGACCGTAGGGCCGTTGAAGCTCGGCGTTGGCGCCGGCGCCGTAGGGCGAGAGGGAGCGGGAGTCGCCCCCACCACTGGAGGAGCACGAGGGTTGGGCCCTCCCGTGGTCGAGGCCGCCCGCATTGGAGGTGGTACGCCCGCCATGGGGCGCTGCAGCGCCACCGCAACTGCCGCGTAGGAGCGGCCGGTACCGGCGTTGAGGTGAGGAGCAGCAGTCGGTGGTGGCGTCTGCATGGAGAGCCGCGGCCGTAGGAACACTTGCATGACATGAGGTTGAGGCACGACTGCTGGTCGACCTCGCTATATTCACGATGTTGTCCGTGTTGTAGAGTTGCGGGTGCATTCCGACAAACATGAAAATTGCCGTGTTCAAGAGAGGAAGAGTGAAAAGAGTAATGCTAGACCTACTTAAATTAACGTATGGTTTTTACGTGATAGAAAACGTGGAGACTTGGGATTGGATTGAAGGGGGTGGGAGGGGCCCACACCCCTGAAAATCAGGGGCCCAAGAGAATTAGTTAGGCAGGTTACGTAGGATTTAGTAGATAAATTATGTAGGTGTAGCATTTTCGGAAAAGAATAGCTCCACCTTTTTGCCATTTCTCAGCGGTCTACAACCCATTGATACCCTGTAGCGCACGATGCTTTCCAAATAGTCCGACAACGTTTTCGCTGGAGTATTATCAGAGTTATTGGTCCAGGCCATCCATCACCTGGCACCGAATTGTGCGCAGGGAACACTAATTACGTGTGTAACAGAGTCACTTGCTGGAGCCACATTCTGACAATGTGCCAGCGGGATCCAATCCAACTCTCTTAACTGATTTTGATTTTGCTAACCACATGTCTCTCCTTCCCTCCCAATCCTGTCCCTATCTATCAAAATAAACTTTCTTTCCTCTCACCTCGTGATCTAGCCGCCCCTCATCTAGATCGTACCCTCCAACCCCGCCCCCGCCTCATTTCCGAACCCATTCCTCCACCAGATCCACCCCCCTTGTGTCGTGGTCGCCGGCGCCATGCTCCTTCTGGAGCTACTCCTTTGCCTCTGCCCGCACAGTCGATGCCACCACTGTGCATATTCTCGGGCTCCTCCAATGGTTCTCCCCGCATCGTGGGCACCTTCGCGTGCATTACACAATGACCCGCTGATGTGCTCCTCTCGTACCACCAAAGTCGAGATCTGCGTGGCGGCCACAACGACTGACAAACTGAATCATATTACACATGCTAGCGGTGGTTGATATCTAGGGTGGTTGTGGTGGAAGGCCACCCCACTTTGTTGGTGATGTTTGTTTTTAAGGAAACTCCTTGAAAACAAACGGCTGTTTACATCCGCCTCCCCGCTCACATGACAAGTGCCTCCGTGGGCCAGCCCACCGCTTTGCTTTTTCCAATCTTATCTCCAACACAGCCGCCTCCTTCACTCATTATTCCCATTCCACGAGTCAGCGACTCTCAATCATCTCTCTCCTTCGCACTAGCGCGTCGCTGTGAGCGGCGGCCGGCCGGCGATGCTGCTGAGGCTGCGGTGCTTCGAGCAGGCATCCGCTGCTACCAGGCCGTCTAGTGATGTTGTGAGCTGCTGCTACAAGGTCGCCGGAGTTGGTACAACAGACGGTGCTGCGAGGCCGTCGGGGTTGGTGCGAGGGGTGACGAAGACATATACTAGGGATAGGGTAACAGGCCTGACCTACAAACCCTACCCTAGGACTCCACACGCCTTATTCTGGGCACCAGGGCTAGATCAATAACCAAGAAATTCTGCAAACTGACATTCACTCGGAGTTCAATGAACCATTCGGGAAGCAGGAGTTCACTCGACCGGCTATTTCACTCGGACTACCCGACAGTCACTCGACTAGAGAAGACCAGGAGGCTCCAGGGAGGCAACGGTCAGGACGTGCGCTCACCCGTATTAATTGTAATCAATGCGCCCGTTACCTGGCGCCCTTAAACCCCCTCTTTAACCCCTGATAATGGCGGCATTCATGGGGGGACTTCATGGGAGGATTGGGCGGACACTATATAAGCCACCCCCAGCTCCATTCCAAGGGTTCGCAACCTTTGTAATCATACACTCAAGCAATCTAGCTCTTGAGCACCGAGACGTAGGGCTGTTACCTCCACTGCTGAGGGGCCTGAACTCGTAAATCCGAATGTAACAACTGCGCCGTAGCTAGGCTCTGCCCTCTCATCCGTACTCCTATACACTATTGTCAGACTTGCGCCCATGACAGTTGGTGCCCACCATGGGGCAGGCGTCTAGCGACTTCCGGCGTAGTTGCATTTTTCCCATCGTCACCTTGGTTTCCGGCGGCGGACTGACCCTGTGCGGCGAGATCCGTTTCGGCATCCTCAGCTTCATCGCCGACGATTCGGCGTGGCTCCAAGAAGCCCCGCTGGATGTCGAGGCGTTGCCCATCTGCGGCGCAGCGCACTTCCGCGCGAGTTCCTTCGGCATTCTCCTTCGACAACCGTCGACTCCGTACCAGTCGGCGTCTTCGCTCTCCACCAGCCGTCGTCGCAAGCGTTCCGGACGCTCACGGCTTCAGCGGTGGATCAAGCACGCGGTGGCCCTTCAGGTCGCGGCCCCGCAGATCGCGGCAATCGAGCCCGATGAGCCTGTCTTCGATCTGTTCGCCTCCATGCAGGAGCACTCGTAAAGCTTGTCCGAGTGCGAGAGCAGCGATCCCGCTGCAAAGGTGCTGATGGCCGATTCCCCGCCCAGTCCTCCTGGGTACGGCCGCGGCGGCGCAGAGACAGGTGACCCGTCGCGCGCTGATCTTGGCGCTGGCGGAGACCGCACAACGAGTACTACCTCCGACCGCTCACTCGATAGCAGAGGGAGGAGCTGCGGCGCAGCACCGAGCAGACCCTCCAGACGCCCATCGTTGGGACGACCCCCGAGGCTCAGGCTTTGGAGGCCGCGCGCCAGGCCAACTTGGCTGAGCGCAGTCGTCTGGAGGCGCTCCAGAAATCACTCGACGATCGCGCCCAGCGGCAACATCAGCCCAGTTCCAGTCGGCGGCAGCGGTAGTTGTTCTCAAATGACCAGCAGCAGAATTTCCAGGTGTTCCGCACTCCCGTTCAGAATTTGGCGGCGGCCACTCGGATAGCGGATTCCATCGAGCCGTCCCGATCCGAGGTGGGACAGGGCCTTCGGCAAATCCGGGCCCTGCTCAGGGCGGCTGAAGAGCAAAATTCGGCAGTGTCCCAGTCGCGCAACAGGATTCATAGCAGATCCATCAGGGCTGACACCGTTCAGTCGGCCCACAGCCTGGTGTCCCCGAGGAGAAACAGATACTCACCTCCGCGGCTAAACGACCGAGACCTCCACCGAGACCAGTACACGGGACAGGGTCGCAGTCGAAATACACCTCCGCGGCGTCAAGATGATCGACGCCGAATGCAGTTGCCCCCTCCGCGGGATGGTTCGTACGCGCCCCGTCCGTACGACGCCAGGCGTCCTTACAGCAACGATCGGAGGGCCAGCCCTCCCTGCCATGGCGACGGTTATCGCCAGAGAGAACCAGTCGACTATCGTGACCCGCAGGTCAACGCGAGATCCGTTCTCGCTCAGAACCTGGTCGACAGAGGCAGAGCTCTGAAAGAAAACTTGGACAGAGATCGTCCGAGTGGAAGTGGAGCATTCATCTCCGGGCCTGAGTGTTTCAGCAGAGCAATCAGGGCCGCCGAGATTTTGCCTAACTTTAGATTGGCGGCTGGAGTAAGCAAGTTCACCGGTGAGTCCAAGCCAGAAATTTGGTTAGAGGATTACCGAGTGGCAGTGCAGATTGGAGCAGGAAATGACTATGTGGCTATGAAGCATTTGCCTTTGATGCTGGAAGGGTCCGCCCACGCCTGGCTCGACCAGCTCACTCCGGCCAGCATATACTGCTGCGAAGATTTGGCCCGAGTGTTCATCAAAACATTCGAGGACACGTGCAAACGCCCTGCTGGATTGACTGAGTTGCAGCATTGTGTGCAGAAACCGAATGAAACCTTGAGGGAGTACATTCAGCGGTGGACGACCTTGCATTATGTGGTTGAGAACGTCACAGAGCACCAAGCAGTATGCGCCTTCAAGGTAGGAGTCAGATACAGGGAGCTCATCCTGAAATTTGGCCGGTCAGGATCTTTAACCATGAGCCAAATGATGGAGATCGCCACTCGGTACGCAAACGAAGAAGAGGAAGACCGTCTCCGTAGCGGCAAGGGGAAAACCAGTGAGCCCAACCCCGGAAACAATAATCCCAGTCGGAAGCCGAAGCGCAAGGCTGACGGTTCGGCTCAGGCCGAGGCTGCCGCACTGGCCGGTCAAGCCAAGAACAAGGGGAAGGCTAAGGAAAAGTGGATCCCGAAGAAAAAGAGAGATCAGTTGGGCCGGGATGTCCTAGACTTGCCGTGTCACATCCACACCAGGAAAGATGAAGAGGGCAATCTGATATTGCCTAAGCATACCACTCGACAGTGAAGACTGTTGATACAGCAGTTCCGAGAGGGCCAGTCGAGTGAGAAGAGCCCAGAAGATGCTGATGATGGAGACAAAGATGAACCTTTTCCCAGTGTCAACGCAACCCTGATGATCTTTGCAGATGTAGAGAGCAGGAGCTGGTTGAAGGTCATCAACCGAGAAGTGAACATGGCCATGCCGGCGACAACAAAGTTTCTGAACTGGTCGAAGACTCCGATCACCTTTGATCAGTCGGATCACCCAGCCTACATTGCTACCCCTGGGCGGCAGGCGCTGGTGGTCGATCCGGTAGTGGGAGGCATCCGGTTGCGAAAGGTCCTCATGGACGGTGGAAGCGGACTAAACATACTCTATGCTGACACTCTGAAGGCGATGGGCATTCCGATGTCCCGTCTCAGTGAAAGAAGTATGCAGTTCCACGGAGTGATCCCTGGCAGGAAAGCGAACTCACTCGGGCAAATCGCCCTGGATGTGGTCTTTGGAGATGACAAGAACTTCAGGAAGGAAAGGCTGACCTTCGAAGTGGTCGACTTCCGCAGCGCCTACCATGCCATCCTTGGTCGGCCGGCTTACGCACGTTTCATGGACCGCCCATGTTATGTGTATCTCAAGCTGAAGATGCCCGGCCCCAAAGGTGTGATCACAGTCACTGGCAGTCGGCAGCGCGCGAAGGAGTGTTTGCAGCAAGGGTCCAAGATAGCTGATGAACAGATGGCCATGTTGGAGTTGGAGGAGTAGAAGAAGAATGCCGATCCGAGTGATCTACTGCACTCCAAGAAGCCAGCGGCAGAATCTGCGTTTCAGTCGGCCGGTGACACGAAGCCTATACACATCCACCCGGAAGATCCCAATGCTGCTCCCACCAACATCTCAACGACACTCGACAACAAATAGGAAGAAGCGCTCATCCAGTTCCTCCGTGAGAACTGGGACATCTTCGCATGGAAACCATCCGACATGCCGGGTGTACCCAGGGAGCTGGCTGAGCACCGTTTGCGAGTCAACCCGAAGGCAAAACCTGTGAAGGAGCATCTTCGTCGCTCTGCCACACAAAAGAGGAAGGCCATTGGCGAAGAAGTTGCTCGGCTCCTGGCAGCCGAGTTCATCCGTGAGGTGTACCACTCCGAGTGGCTCGCCAACGTCGTCATGGTCCCTCAGAAGGAGAAATCTCTCCGAATGTGCATTGATTTCAAGCACATCAATCGGGTCTGCCCCAAGGATCATTTCCCGCTCCCCCGCATAGGTCAAATCGTAGATTCCACTGCGGGTTGTGAGCGACTGTCTTTTCTGGATGCGTACTCCGGGTACCACCAGATCCGACTGTATGGGCCAGATGAAATAAAAACAGCTTTTATCACCCCATTCGGGTGTTTCTGCTATATCACCATGCCATTCGGTCTTAAAAATGCTGGTGCCACTTTCATGCGCATGGTGCAGAAGTGTTTGCAAAAACTGATCAGTCAGAACATTTAGGCATACATGGATGACATAGTGGTCAAGTCCAGAAAAGGTTCCGACCTGCTGGCTGACCTAGCTGAAACTTTCGCAAATCTGCGGAAGTATGATATCAAGCTGAATCCAGCAAAGTGCGCTTTCGGAGTTCCTGGGGGTAAGTTACTCGGTTTCCTCGTTTCCGAACGAGGGATAGATGCCAATCCTGAGAAGATCGGGGCGATTGTATGAATGAAACGTCCAGAATGTCTTCATGATGTACAGAAGCTCACGAGTTGCCTCGCAGCTCTGAGCTGATTCATCTCCCGTCTCGGTGAGAAGGCACTGCCCCTGTACCGATTGATGAAGAAACCTGATTGGATCGAGTGGACTGCTGAAGCACAAGCAGCGTTTGTTGAGCTCAAAGCCCTGATTTCCACCCAACCGGTGCTTGCCGCTCCGAACAGCAACGAGCCGTTGCTCTTGTACATTGCGGCCACTGGTCAAGTTGTCAGCACTGTCCTGACTGTCGAACGAGAAGAACAGGGCAAAACTTACAAAGTTCAGCGCCCAGTTTATTACATTTCCGAAGTCCTGACTCCGTCCAAGCACAGATATCCACATTATCATAAGCTCGTCTATGGCATCTATCTGACCGCGAAGAAAGTAGCCCATTACTTCCAAGAGAACGTCGTATCAGTCGTCAGCGACGCCCCGCTGTATGAGATCATGAACAATCGGGATGTGACTGGTCGAGTGGCGAAGTGGGCTATCGAGCTCCTGCCCCTGGACATCAAGTTCGAGGCGAAAAAGGCGATCAAGTCCCAAGCATTGGCCGATTTCCAAGCTGAGTGGACTGAACAGCAGCAACCAACTCAGAGTCACCCGAAACACTGGATCATGTTCTTTGATGGTTCCAAGATGCTGAATGGTTTAGGAGCCGGAGTTGTGTTGGTGTCCCCGAAAGGCGATCGACTCAGATATGTTCTGCAGATTCACTTCGATTCCTCCAACAATGAAGCCAAGTACGAAGCGCTCCTTTATGGTCTACGTATGGCCATCTCACTCGGCGTCCAGCGCCTGATGGTCTACGGAGACTCGGATCTAGTTGTGAACCAGGTGATGAAGGAGTGGGATATCAGAAGCCCTGCTATGACAGGATATTGCAACGCGGTGAGAAAGTTGGAGAAGAAATTTGAGGGTCTGGAGCTGCATCACGTCTCCCGAGCCAAGAATCAGGAGGCGGACGATCTGGCAAAGATCGGGTCCACTCGGAAAGCCATACCCAGCAATGTGTTCCTCGAGCATTTACGTTCTCCGACGGTGAAAGAAGATCGCTTCACGGAAGAGCCCCCGCAAGTGGTCGGTCCGTCCGATCCGACTGAAGTCGAGGTCCCTGCAGTCATTGATTTGGTCATGGAGATCCTAGCGATCACGCCCGAGTGGACAGTGACTTACATTGCATACCTGCTCAGGCAAGAACTTCCAGAACATGAAGCCAAGGCCCGCCAGATTGTTCGCAGGTCCAAGGCCTTTACAGTGATGGGCGATCAGTTATACAGAAAGAGCGTCACCGGTGTGACTCAGCGCTACATCTCTCCGGAAGAAGGTCGATTGATCCTGGAGGAGATTCACTCGGGAACTTGCGGAACCACACGTCCTCTCGGACAATCGTGGCTAAAGCTTACCGAGCCGGCTTCTTCTGGCCACGTGCCAATGAAGCTGCACAGGAGATAGTCCAACATTGCGCCGGGTGCCAATTCTATGCAAACTTATTGCACAAGCCTGCGTCTGCTCTGAAGACGATTCCACTCGTTTGGCTGTTTGCAGTCTGGGGACTCGACATGGCGGGACCCCTCCGGACAGGGGCGAGTGGACTCACCCACTTGCTGGTTGCAGTCGATAAATTCACTAAGTGGATCGAAGCCAAACCTGTCAAGAAGCTAGACTCTCGTACAGCGATCAAGTTTATGAAGGAGATAGTCTTCAGATATGGCGTGCCCCACAGCATCATCACTGAGAACGGCTCAAACTTCAACTCGGAAGAGTTCAGGGCGTTCTGTGCCACCCAAGGCACCCGAGTCGACTATGCATCTGTGGCGCACCCGTAGTCGAATGGGCAAGCTGAGAGAGCAAACGGACTGATTCTTCAGGGGTTAAAGCCATGACTCATGCGTGATTTGGAGCACGCAGCTGGAGCCTGGGTTACCGAGTTGCCATCAGTTCTTTGGGGCTTGAGGATGACCCCCAATCGGTCTACCAATCGTACCCCCTTCTTCATGGTGTACGGAGCTGAAGCCGTCTTGCCGAGTGACCTACTCCAGAATTCGCCCCGAGTGGAACTATACTCCGAAGCTGAAGCAGAGCAGACGCGGCAAGACGCAGTTGATCTCCTGGAGGAGGAGAGAGAGATGGCTCTTATCCATTCGGCCACCTATCAGCAAGATCTACGACGTTTTCACAGTAGACACGTCAGAAGTCGGACTTTTCAGGAAGGAGAACTTATGCTCCGACTGGATCAGCAGCGACCTCACAAGCTCGCTCCTGCGTGGGAAGGTCCTTTTGTCATTTCAAAGGTTCTACACAACGGAGCGTATCACCTGTACAACCTTCTGAAGCAAGCAGATGAGCCCCGCGCTTGGAACGCAGACTTGCTTCGACGTTTTTATACCTTATGTTGAGATGTAATAAAAGCACTCGAGTGATGTTTAACGAATAAAAAGCATGACTTTTCCAGTTCTACATTGAGTTCACTCGTTCGCATTCTCTGGCTTACAACCCCCAGTGGGTGTACGCCCTTCAACTTAGCTGCGAACCAACTTTCGCCCAAGTTAAAAAACTACCCCGAGTGAAGAGCATCCCTCTCACTCGGGGGCTTGGCTTCGAACCAACTTTCGCCCAAGTTAAAAAACTACTCCGAGTGAAGAGCATCCCTCTCACTCGGGGGCTTGGCTGCGAACCAGCTTTCGCCCAAGTTAAAAAACTACTCCGAGTGAAGAGCATCCCTCTCACTCGGGGGCTTGGCTGCAAACCAGCTTTCGCCCAAGATAAAAAAACTACTCCAAGTGAAGAGCATCCCCTCTCACTCGGGGGCTTGGCCGCGAACCAGCTTTCGCCCAAGTTAAAAATGCTACTCCGAGTAAAGAGCGTCCCTCTCACTCGTGGGCTTGGCTATGAACCGGCTTTTGCCCAAGTTAAAACGCTACTCCGAGTGAAGGGCGTCCCTCTCACTCGGGGGCTTGGCTGCGAACCAGCTTTCGCCCAAGTTAAAAATCCTACTCCGAGTGAAGAGCGTCCCTTCCACTCGGGGGCTTGGCTGCGAACCAGCTTTTGCCCAAGTTAAAAATACTACTCCGAGTGAAGAGCGTCCCTCTCACTCGGAGTCTTAGCTGCGAACCAGCTTTCGCCTAAGTTAAAACCCATTTCAAAGACTCGAAAGACTCGAAGGAAAGCATTCGAATAACTCCAGAAGTTCAAAGGCAAATACGAGTACGCGGGCCCGAAGCCCGAAAGAGTTTAAGGAATACAGTTCCACTCGGCATACCGAGGCTAATGGATAGGACTTAAAGTTTTCTTACGCCCCTATGGGGCTGGCCAGCTCAACAAAGGAATCCAAGTCGATGCCGTCCGCGATCCGAGTGGCCGCTTTGATGAATGTCTCCATGAAGTCCTCAAACTTGAGTTTCTTCATGTTGGCAACTTGGAGGGTCTTCAGTTTCTCCTCCTTGGCGTCCTTGCAATGCACTCGGACAAAGGAGAGGGCCACGTCGGCTCTGCAGCGGGCAACCGACTTCTTCCACGCTTGCACTCGACTGGGAATGTCGTTGAGACGAGTCATCGTGGCTTCCAGGTCGGTGTCAAGGGTGTCTTCTGGCCACAGCTCCTTGTCGATCCTTCCGAGTGCACCCCGCAGGCGGATGATGTACCCCTGAACATCTTCAATGCGAGATTCGAGCCGCAAGACGCCCAGAGCAGCCTTGTCACCGACGAGCAACCTGGAAGGATCCAGATCCCTCTCGATTCTGTCAGTCTCAAGCTCGAAGTCCCGGCAGTACTCTCTAAGCGAGAAAAGAGGAGAGTCGAACATCAGATGCATGAAGTTCACTCGGAGATAAGTTGAAATGCACTCAGATGCTATAAGTTACCTACAAGCTTGGTGTACATCTCCTCCGTGAACTCCTCTATATACTTCTCCAGAGCATTTTTCTTCTCAATGAGCTGGTTGATCTTCTCGTTCAGAGTCTTCTTCTCCTGCTCATGAACATTTGCTTGGGCCTTGAGCTTGCCGTCCTACTCGGCCTTTTGCTTCTTGAGCTCAGCCACTTCCTTCTTCGCCTCTGTGATGGCGGCCTTTAGCATCTTGTTCTCTCCTTCAAGCTTCTCGAGTGAGGCTAGCTTCTCTTCGGCGGCTTTGGTCTTTTCCTTCGCTACTTTCTGTGCTCCTGCCAGCTCGTTGTCCTTGTTCTCGAGTGCCTGCTTCATAGTTTCTAAAGAGACAGAGGTTCTGAGCTGCACTTGGAGTCGATGGTTTTCACTACGCACATCTGTTCGAGTGAAGTCACTCGGTTCAAAGAATGGAAAAAGGCGAAAGCAGAATGCTCAGTAATTGAAGCTTACCTCCCATGGTCTTGAGATCTGCTTGAGTGCGCGCTGTGTTCCTCCTCTCCACCTCCAAATCCAGTCGGAGCTGGGCCGTCTCCTTCTCCAGTGCCACGTACTGAGTCCCAAGCTCGCAAGTTTTCTGAAATACAAGTGAGAACAGATCAGTTAATGTTAAAGAATATTCCGAGTGCCCAGAGACCGATGCTCCTGGAAGGAACAAGCTTGACCAATATCAGATCCTGAAGTACCCTTTATCAGGGAGGAACAAGCTTGACCAGTACCAGATCCTGAAGTACCCTTTGTCAGGGAGGAACAAACTTGACCAGTATTAGATTCTAAGTTCTAACACTCCCGCCGACTGCCCGTAGTCGACGACAGTCTCGGGGACTACACCCAGTGGGTGCACTCAGTGTTCCCCCACTGGAACGGTATCCACTCGGAACGGTCCGCCCGATCCGAGTGACGGCCAACCACAAAAAAAAACAAGAGCAAGTTCTAGGTTCTAAGACTCCCGCCGACTGCCCGCAGTCGACGGCAGTCTCGGGGACTACACCCAGTGGGTTCACTCAGCGTGCCCCCATTGGAACGGTATCCACTCGGAGCGGTCCGCCCGATCCGAGTGACGGCCGAACAAAAAAAAAACAACAACAACAACAACAGAACAGGGCTCTAAGACTCCCGCCGACTGCCCGTAGTCGACGGCAGTCTCGGGGACTACACCCAGTGGGTGCACTCAGCGTGCCCCCACTAGAATGGTATCCACTCGGAGCGGTCCGCCCGATCCGAGTGATGGCCGAACAAAAAAAAAACCCAGTGGGTGTACCGGATATTTTCCGACTAAAATTCCTACAGAGGAAAAATGACTTGGAGATCAACTTACAAGAGCACTTACTCGAACGTTTTCCTGGAGGGCAGCGCTGGCATCGTATGCTAGCTTGCCAGCTGCTCACATCTCCTTCAGCCGCTGGGTCATCAGCTCCGCCTGGATCATTGCTTCCTTGCTGGCTCCAGTCTGGTCCTCTGGCACCTTGTACAGACTGAAGATGTTGACAGGAGGAGTTGGAGCCGAGGTCAAGGCAGTCGACGGCACTGTGACCGGGCCAGCACCGGCCGGAGAGGAACCTTGCGCCAGAGGCACGATCACGGGCTGCGCGGGAGAACTGGAGGCGCTTGGCTTGGAGGTGCCTTCGGTGTGGTGGTTTGGGAAGCAGTCGGGGCTGCGGTCCCCTTCTCGGTGTCCTTCCGCGATGGCCCCTCATCGTCGTAGACATGGATAATCTCTGCAAGTGCTGCATTCACTCGACACGATCAACCTCAGTACGCAATTCAGTCGGATGAGGACAATTCAATCGGATCATAGATCAAAGAAAAAATAAAATCATTGTTACCTTTCTGAGAAGTGGCGCGTCTGCCGACTCGGCCTCGATTCGGTCTCCGTCGATCTGCATGGGAGACGTGGTTGAGGTGTCAGCTTTGGTTCAGAAGATTCACTCGGTCAGAAGAGTCCAAAAGTTGGCAAAGACAGAAAAGAAAAGCTGACAAAGACACTCACGTTGAGGCGACAGGCACAGTGACCTTGATCCTGGGCAGAGCCTTCCGAGGCTTGGGGGAAGCGACCTTGGGCTGCTTGGCGGTCTTCTCAGTCGGTTCGCGCGACGACGTCCGAGTGCGTTTCGGAGCCTTAGCACTCGGAAGCACCTCCTTCTCTGGACCAGCACTCGGATCATGAGTTAGCTTGGAGCGGCGCTCGGAGCGCAGCTCCGGAGACTGGGAAGACTCGATCTCATTGCTCTCTTCCGAGTTGTTGCTTTCCTCCTCGCAGTCCTCCACGTAGCTGCCCTCGACGCTGTCATGTTCGCTCCCCACGTCTCCGACAAGTTGTTCTCCATTCGGCACAGGCGAGAGCATCTTCTGGAACTCCTGCAAGACATGAAGATCAGAGACAGACAGTTCAGTCAGTTCACTCGGATCAGTCAGTTCACTCGGACAATTTGCGCATGAGTACCTCACTCGAAAATGCGTCTCAAGCCTCCAATGGTTGGTTGTTGGCGTCGTAGGGCGGGATCCGTCTCGACCCTCGCGGATACACTTGAGCCACTCTTTAACGGTCTTCTCAACGATGTCCTCCGGGTGCACTCGAGTCTTGTCGTCAGCGCCAGTATATAGCCACATCGGGTGAGCTCGCTCCTGCAACGGTTGGATTCGCCGACTGAGGAAGACCTCCAGCAAATCCAGACCCGTCAACCCGCCCTGGACTAGGCTGACTACCGCAGTTACCAGGATCCCCACGTCGGTCTTCTCCTCCTTGTCCACCGTCAGCGATGGAGGCACATTGACCCTCTCGGATATATAAGGGGGGAGACCAGTCGACGAGCCAACACAAGGGATGTCGGTGCAGTAAAACCAAGTCGACTGCCAGCCCCTAACCGAGTCGGGAAAGGTCATCGCGGGAAAAGCGCTCCTACCCCGCATCTGAATACCCAGGCCGCCGCACAGCTGGGTCACATGGGTTCTCTCCCCCTCGGGGTTGGCCTTTTTGACCGACTGAGAACGGCACGTGAAGCTGTGCTTGAATAATCCCTAGTGCGGCGGACAACCCAGGAAGTTCTCACACAAAGAAATGAATGCGGCAAGGTACACTATGGCATTTGGAGGCAGGTGATGAAGCTGGGCGCCGAAAAAGTTCAAAAAACCACGAAAAAAGGGGTGGGGTGGCATGGAGAAACCTCGCTCCACATGCGTGGTGAGGAGCACTCACTCTCCGGGGCGCGGCGCGGGCTCGATCTCCCCTTCCTCCGGCAGCCTCCACGTCCCGTCGCGGATCAGCCCGTCCACGACGAGCCCGCTGATGTCGTCGATCGTGGTGGTCAGCGGAAGCCAGTCGCCTTGGATCCACCCGCGCGGGGGCGCGGCTCGGGAGCTCGACGCCTTCTTCCCGTTCGCCGCCTTCTTGGCCCGCTCCAGCTTCGCCATCTTGTCCTTCGCCATCGCCGTGGAGTGCTCCGGCGCCGGAATGGGTTCACGCAGAGTGCGGTTCGGGAGCGTAGATTGGGTGACTGGAAGAGACGAGGAGGAGGGGATCTGGTCTTCTCTCCCTCTCTGACGCGGTGGCTCCTTATATCGCCGCCCGCTCCGCTCCCCAATCCACGCCTCTGATTCACGGGCCCGCGGATCTCCTCGGATCTCGCTGGCGGAGTTGCAGTTGTACGTGGCGAAAAGTGGGGCGAAAATCGAGGCGTCACGCCCCCACTTTCCCCACTCACCGCGCCGCGACCGTTCGCGCGCGCTCTTATCCGATTTCAAATCCCACAAGATCCGGATCCCAGCGATCCGATTGCTCGCCTTTGAAGACATTCCATAAACGCTCGGATCTATTCCGTCACTCAGATGGAGATTACTCGTTTCACTCGGATGAAGACTTCTCATTTCATTCGGATGGAGACTATCACTCAGGCGTCATATGGTTCGGAATCCGTCAAGGTGCTACAAGGAGACAAGGCCGTCTAAAGACCAGTAAGGGTTCTTGAGCGCCCGCGTAGCGCTCAACTCACCTAGGAATTCGCCTTGGCTCGACCCGCTCAACGTCGACCGATTTGGGGGCTAATGACGAAGACAAATACTAGGGATAGGGTAACAGGCCTGACCTACAGACCCTACCCTAGGACTCCACACGCCTTATTCTGGGCCCCAGGGCCAGATCAGCAACCAAGAATTCTGCAAACTGACATTCACTCGGAGTTCAATGAACCACTCGGGAAGCAGGAGTTCACTCGACCGGCTATTTCACTCGGACTACCTGACAGTCACTCGACCAGAGAAGACCAGGAGGCTCCAGGGAGGCAACGGTCAGGACATGCACTCGCCCATATTAATTGTAAGCAATGCGCCCGTTACCTGGCGCCCTTAAACCCCCTCTTTAACCCCTGGTAATGGCGGCATTCATGGGGGGACTGGGCGGACACTATATAAGCCACCCCCGAGCTCCATTCCAAGGGTTCGCAACCTTTGTAATCATACACTCAAGCAATCTAGCTCCTGAGCACCGAGACGTAGGGCTATTACCTCCACCGCTGAGGGGCCTGAACTCGTAAATCCGAGTGTAACAACTGCGCCGTAGCTAGGCTCTGCCCTCTCATCCGTACCCCTATACACTACTGTCAGACTTACACCCACGACAAGGGGCGGCGACGCTGTGAGGCCACCGGAGCTGCTTCGACGGGCCGTGCTGCGAGGCCGCTCGAGCTGCGAGGACCCCAGGTTGCTTCCACCACACGACGGTGCTGCGACGCTCGACGGCCGCAGCGACGGCGTGCTTCCACGACACGACGATGCTGCGGCGACAGTGTGCTTCCAATCCATGGGACGATGGTGCTGCGATGACGTCTTGGCTGTGACGGCAGCAGCGATGCTGCGACGGCGTCACCATGCTGCGAGCCAATGCCGCGACGGTCGCCGTGCTGCGAGCCGGCGTTGCGACGGTCGACATGCTACAAGCGGTGCTACAAGAGCGCGGCCATGCTGTGTGCCGGTGCTGCGAGGTCGCCGCTGTGCGGCGAGCCGGTGCCACGGGAAGGAAAAACGAAAGACATTTCTTTTTCTACTAAACGAGTAGTGTCTGCGTTGACTCGTCCGATGATAGAGATGCTGAGATCGAGATTAATCAGATGGTGGAGAAGGCGGATGTTGTTTTTCTTTAGTACATCCGGATGGCGCCTAGCAGCCTCCTTTTTTTAACACAGTACAGATGCAAGCGCTCATATACACGCGCATGCACTTAACCTTATGAACGTACACAGTCATCGTAGGCTCCTCGTAGTCGACGGGAACGTCTTCTCTCACTGAACGCGCATCGCCAGAAATCCAGAAATAAATACAGAATAAATGCGAGCAACAGGATTTGAACCCTGGTGGGCTGGGGATACCACTGTCCACCTAACCATCCAACCACAGGCTGGTGGACTTTGTTGGTGATGTTGGCGAATGGCGTTGTTGCTACCATGGATGTAATAAGGCATATCACTCAAAAATATTATATGAAATATTTTTTTGCGAGATTATATGAAATAATTTTGACAGACAAACTGAAGGGTGTTACATAGGCTACTCGTGTTTAGTAGACGGCCAAAGCACTCCATTGGGGATGTGGGTGAATGGCGTTGTTGCCACCATGGATGCCACTATGTGCATTGGAAGGTCATGCTCGGTAATCGAAGGTTGATCCTCTAGCGTTGTGGCAGTTAAGCGGTATCATGACGGCTTCTTTTTATGATAATTTTTTTTATTTTTTTATTGATATGTTTAGCTTTTCCTTTTGACTCAATCCACTTCTTCTCCTTCACATTCCAGAAAGACAAGAAAATTTAGGGTAGGAAACATTATCTGGAATTTCTTGAAGATTCGAACCCATGGTGGATTATAGAAGTTGAATAGATCTCTTTTTTTCTACTCAAACGAGCCCATATCTTTTCTTTGTTATCAATTGCTAATTCCGATCTCCCTCCCCAGTATATGTAGATAAAAATTCCGTTTCCCTCATGGTGTAATTCTGCGCAGGAGTAAATACAATGAAAGTGAACATTCACAAATCACACCTACATGGACATAATGTTACATTGACCTGAAAATTCTATTGAAAGCGAAAAAATGACATATAACCAGAATTATAGTAGACAATTGAACAAAATTGCTTAACATTAATTCGCCCTTGAGTTTTGTTAATAGGCAAGCAATACTGTGCTGGGAAAAGTACTATTGACTAAGAGTAGCTTGCGAAAGATACATAATAAAGTCAACCAAGCATAGTATGCACTTCTCTGATAGAACAAATTACATAGCTGCACCACGTTCATCAAGCTGCGAGCTTGTGGTTCGATCTCAGGCACTTCCACTTATTCAGCTTCATATGCATCCAGAGCTTGCGCAACATATTTTTTCAATAGTATTTTTTTATCATTCCTAAAATGAAAAACTGTTATCATTTGTCTAGAGACTTTCAAGCAAGCATCCTTATCCAGCTTAACTTCATATTTATCTGCATCATTGACCAACCTTGATACCTCCTGTTCTGAAAACTAAGAGAGATGTTTGCACTTTTAAAAGTGGCAAATTTCCAATAAATGTACAGGATGCAGCTAGGAACGCATTCACAAAATAATACATACAATTTACCTCACAAGAATTGCTAGCTTCTTTAAGGCACCATATCTTCACAGCTGTTGCAATTTTTAGTAAGCCCCAACCATCGGTGTCGATGCCAGACACATCCTTAATGACAGAAGCTGCGTGGTGCAAGTCTCCAGACTTCTCATTCTCAAAAGAGTCACACTCAAACAATGCGTAAACCATAATAAGAATTCGTTCGTTGAGCTGGATCAGAAGAGAATCGCTTCATCACTAAAGCTAATATGCAAAGGATATTTTTTCTATTGAAGTTGCATACAAAACACTTGGTGTGAAAATGATGGACTCCAAATGTTCAACACAGAAACTATCATACAGTGTCACACTAAATGTCAGGGACCTATAAAGGAAAAGGAAAGCATGTGAACTACTTAACTCACCATGTCCCGGTTCACGTAATTAAAATCATAGCGACTCAAGACATTTTGTAGTCCTTGACTCATTGGGAGCCGTTGATATTCATGCAGATACGACTTTTCTCTAGGCACCAAATTTCTCATACGAATCTGTATGCCCCACATTAACTCCATCACAGTTGGATCATGCACGCAGGTTATTTTCTGGAAGAATTCACAGCAAAAATTGTGATCAATGCATTACAAAATAAAGGCAAACCAGTAGAGCTTATACTCACCAATGTTTCTTCAATGATTTTTTTATATCCAGGTTCTCCAACAGCCATTCTCTGCCCAGGGCAATAACACTTCAAGATCATCTCAGTAAGACTTCCATTAACACCAGTGCTTTGATTAATGGCGCTAGAACTGTCCTCAAAAGTTTGAAACTGTCTCAGCCAAACAACCTGATAAAGAAATAAACAAGCATGAGCATGTTCAGTTGTAAAAAAACAATTAATCAAATATCATGTCATGCCTCTAAATCAGGAGAGGAGGTTGAATCTGCTTGAATAGGTATATCCCAACAGTAAAGATATACCTACCATGGTCAAGTCCATCATTCATCAAATACTAGAATAGTTCAGATTAAGTTCACAAACTAATATGATGCGAAAAACATTGACAACTGATCACAGTGTTGCTCTTTAGTAGTAGCAGCAAATCAAGTACTACTAATCAACCTAGCTAGCAGTTACATTTGAATTTTGTGCATAGCAATACCCCAACATTAGGTTCAGCCTGCCCAAACTAATTCACTAGAAATATCATTACACACATGGAGGCCATTTAACAAAAGTTATTTTGGGGCACACATGCATTCACCACAGGCTACATGCTTTACATGCAAATTTATGGAGAAAATTTTAGTTAGCCACTTAATTGTACAGAAAGTAATTAAAAGTGTGTTTACGTTCCTCAATGCAAGAAAAAAGAAAATAAAAATATACATGCAGTCATGAATGGTGCAAGATAACTACTATGATTAATTTGGCACCATGCGCACATGTTACGCACCCCTTTGCTCCTAGTGCACAGGGCACCCAACCTAGGGTATCCGCTCCCTCCCGCCGCGCAGCCTCGTCTCATGTTCCCTTAGGGCCATGGTGTGCGTCGGATCAGGGTCCTTGCCGGAGGGAGGTCTATGTTTTTAGGTGTTTCTTTCAGTTTAGCTAGGGTTTGTGTCTTGCTCAGGGATACATGGCATGGCTCCCTGCAGATGGAATAAGGTTCTACCCACCTAGCCCCGTTCCGGTGATGCTTCTAACGTCGTTGGTGGGTGTGTGGAGGTTTGTCTCTGGCGGATCTTGCGAGTTTCGGTTGGCGTTGTCTTATGTGGATCCGCTTGGATCCGATCTTCATTCGTCTACATTCGTGCGTCTACAGGTTGGATCTTTCCGATCTACGCTTCTCTTCATCGGTGGCGGTTATTGTTCTAGTGCTTGTAGTCATTGCTAGGTGGTTTATGGATCTAGATGTAATTTTTATTCCTGGTGTTTTTATACTACCATGACAGTTGATGAATAGATTGGGAGTTTTCCCCGCAAAAAAAAAATGGCACCAAGCAACATAAGGAAGTAACAAGCACAATAATGGAACGGATGGAAAGGAGGGGGCACTAACATTCTTTGCCTTCTCAATCTTAGTGAAGTTAGTCCATATTTTCTGTAGGAAACCAGGATAAAACAGAAAATAAGATAGTGACATAAACGACAACCACAAGCAAGCACATCAATAACTGAGAGGGTATAAGATAGGTACCTCCAGGGCATTTCGTTGTTCAATGAGTGTCGCAAAAAAATTGAAAAGTGCAAATCCAGAGGGCGTCTCAAACAGCAGCAGCATCACTTTGTCAGCTGCAAACCAGAAGTAAAGAGAGCATCAGCAAACTTGATTATTACAAAGAGAAAGAAAAGCATAGAATTCAGATCACCCCCCCCCCCCCCCCCCCACCTGAATATATTGCTCAAAAATCTGCCAAAGCCAAGAGTCACCCCTTAAGCTTTGGCTGATCCAGTTCATAAGGAAAACCGGATTGAAAACCTGAACAAATTGACCCGTTTATGAGGGAAACCGGGCCGAAAACCGTACAAGTAACAAGGTTACAAAAGATGAGAAAAAATTGATGCCCAGGATAAGGCACGACCACGCTAGCAGGCAGAAAGACAACCACCAGACACCCAAGTAGATGTGGGGTGCTGATGAGGGATCACAATACCAAGACTCGGCAAACAACCTAATGCACCGCCCGACGTGCGTACCGAGCCCCACGGCACAATAGAGGATCATCCAAAATCAACTAGTGCCAAACCTTAACACGAACCTTGTCTGGGAGATCCACCACGGAAGGTCAAAACAATTAGCAGGTTCGGAGGCATCATTGCGTCGTCACTGAGCAAAGGTCAACCGAGACAACACCAATAGTCCGAGGCTCGCCGCATCACAACGGTAACCATGGTAGGGTATTGAGCATGCGCAGCAATAGGACGGAAACCATGCAAAGGACCACCGAAGAG
Organism: Elymus sibiricus; assembly: GCA_039707655.1. NCBI lineage: Eukaryota > Viridiplantae > Streptophyta > Magnoliopsida > Poales > Poaceae > Elymus > Elymus sibiricus. The sequence continues at coordinate 14,584,681 of CM077668.1, read as the reverse complement.
AAGCACATGAAAAAGAACACACCACCGTCGGCCCCAAGCTGGCCGCTCCACGGCCACCAAACACACCACCATCGACCACGCGCAGCAATCGGAGCCATCGTTTGGGCCTCCAAGATGACTCCTCCAAGGAAGTAGTGCTGTCGAGGACACAACACCGTCGTCCAATCCGGGGAGCCCGATCTTAGGTTTTCACCCAAAGACCACAAAACCCTGTACTATAGGTGCTAGAGCTCCACAACGGCACCTCCTGCGAGGTAAACGACATTCAGAGACGCCGTTGGCGCTGACATCGACACAGTCGAAGCAAGGTTCTCACCTGGAGTTTGAGGACATCCCTATAGCAAGACGGCCTATAGCACGCCGAAGCAGATCCACGCGGAAGACCACGCTTCTGTAAGGTATACGACACCATGGTGGCGCCGTCGTAGCCGGCTCACACAAGGTGAGCAGGTATTTCTCCCAGAGCACCGCCGCGGAGGCCCGATTCGGCCTCTCCACAGCACAGCCAAAGCCGGCACACCCGCAACTCCTCCGGCACCCAAACGTGCCGGTCGGCCGGCGCACGAGCCGCCAAGAGCCGCTGTGGACTGGATCTGGGCAGGGGAGGCCCAGATTCGCTGCCACCGGATGCCACCCCCCACCGCAGGACTGAGCATAGCCGGCCGCCGGGACGACCAACACGAGAACACGAGCGCGCCGGAGGCCACGCCCCCACAGATCTCGGCGCCCACACCACTATTGCAGACCACTAGCAATGGCCATGGCGCTGCCCATGGAGTCGCCGCATGCAACACAGCCACCACCGCCCACTCCCGGTGCCGCGGCCCCCGCGCCCGAGCTCCGCCACAAGCAGCGTGCTGTCCGGGGCCATCACATCGCGCCGGCCGGAGAGCTCCCCACGCGAGCATCCGCCGCGCGAGAAGGCAGCCCCCCCTGCCGCCGTCGACCGAGCAGGCTTCGCCTGCCGGCAGCGGGGGGGCGAGGGGAGGAGGCGACGGTGGGGGCGGCGGCTAGGTGTTTTGCCCTCTTCCTCTCAGCCCCTGCTTTACATGTCATCTTCCAGAATATGATCCGTTTTACATGTCATCTTCCACCTTGCACTTGTTCCTCTCAGCACTTGCTTTAGAACGTCCGCTCTCTGCACTCTCATCCATTCCTTGGCCTCAAGCCACCTAATTTTCAAGAATATGGCTACTCGTGGCTACCACCGACAAGTCCTAAACCCCCAGCTAATGTCCAACAGTTGTAGCCACTGCACTCAACTGTTCCAGGCCATACACTGGGATGTTCCAGCCATGGAAGCCAAGTGAGAGGGCGTACGTGGAGGGAGGGAAAACAACAAACACCAGCAAACCCATAGTGCAGAACCTCCCTCCCTCCAACCTAAATCATTTGGATCCGTGCGCTCGGATCCAACGTGGAAATGGCGCCCCCAAATCTCCCTCTTGCCCTTTACAAATATAGGGTTTCCTTTCTCATCCTCTTTAACTACTCAAGTTATCCCTGCTGATTCTGTGATATTGAGAGAAGAGGATGAGGGCGGGCGAGTGGCTCACCTGTCCTCCTTGTCGTAGGGCGTTGTTGGGCCGTCGCCGGCGGAGGGACAGCGCCGCGGCGGGGACGCTTCATCGCCGTTGCCGCCGCTCGAGGCATGCGGCCGGTTTTGGATTTTAGCGAGTCGATTAGGTTTCAGTAGAGGATTGGTGTTTCTGGAACCTGTCACGGGCTCCTGGTAGTGCCGAGGCGACATCCTACACGCGGCCCATTAAGGCCCAGTAACTAAAAAAAGGGATAATCTGTTTCTTATCCATCTAGAATTACTTGTCGAAGAAATGGATGTATCTAGACGGATTTTAGTTCTAGATATATCGAATTTTTATCCATTTCTGCAACAAGTAACTCGGGACGGAGGGAGTATGAAGCAACATATTTTTGCTGTTCTGCCCAGGTAGTCATTTCACGACGCCACGCACCGGAGCGACTTCTCCACAATCTCGATGGCGCCTAGGCAGCTGCCCTTGCTATAAGGAGCGAGATGGCAATAAACCATCGAGCAGCCCCACGAGCTCAGCCAGGGCGTGCTCAACCGCTCGCGCACCCCCACACTAAGAGCAGGGCCCGGCCCATAGGCCCTCGTATGTTCAAATCCTGGCTCCGCCCCTACGAGATCGGTAGATCAATCGCATCTAGGCCAAATTGACAGGCGACATGGCGCATCCAAACTCAAGAGCAAAATCAAGGAAAACCCTATACGCCGCTCACTGCGTCGTAATGTCGACGCTTCGCACAGGGTTGCGCGAGCGAAACGACGCAGTGGGCCGGCCCAACTGCTAGCGAAGCTTTTTTACAGTGTTCTGCTTCACTTTCTTCCTACAGTGTTCTGCTGCACTTTTTTTCCTTTTTCTGTTGTTGTTTCTTTTCGTTTTTCGTTTTTCTTTTTCTTTTTTTCTTTTTATTTTCCTTTTTGTTTTTCCTGTTTCTATTGTTTGGAATTTTCAAATATTTGTTTCGAATCTCAAAATGTTCTCGTGTTACTTTTTTCAAAATTTGTTCATAAATTCGGAAAATGTTCATGTTTCAAAAAATGTTCGCGGTTTCAAAAAATTTGTTCCGAATTTCAAAAAATGTTCCTGTTTTCAAATTTTGTTCACAAATTCAAAAAATGTTAGCAGTTTCAAAAAATTTGTTCCAAATTTCAAAAAATGTTCCTGTTTTTCAAATTTTGTTCACAAATTCAAAAAATGTTCGCGGTTTTCAAAATTTGTTCGGAATTTTAAAAAATGTTCCCTTTTTTCAAAAAAAATTCGCAAATTCAAAAAATGTTCGGGAGTTTCAAAAAATGTTCGTGGTTTTCAAAATTTGTTCGGAATTTTCACATTTTCAAAATATACTCTTTTTTCAAAGAAGGTGCACTTCTTTCAAAAAAAATATCACTGCAGTAACAAATTAAAAAAATATTTGCGTTTTCAAAAAACGTTCTTCAATTTTTTGTTCTTCCAAAAACCGGCCCACTATAGTGAACTAGATTGCTACAGTGCGGGTCACTGCAGTGAACCCGGGTCGCTACAGTAGGAGACCGCTAAAGTCCATGTCGCTACACAGCGCAGCAATGGGCCGGCCCAGTCGATGGCTTGCTGTGCGAAACAACAGCAAACTTACGCAAAGAGCGTCACATAAGGGCTCCCCAAAATCAATCGTTAGTTTATTTTTTAAGTGAGGCCCCATTTTTTAGTTTCGCACAGGGCCTCGGATTTTGCTGACCCGGCCCTGACTGAGAGCCAACCCTGTTGGCACTACCCATTAGATCTTTCCGGCATTCTTGTACAACTTGATTTGCCGATGCTTTAGATCGGGAGACACACACGAAACGTACAAGCTGATTTTCCCCCACGCAACCAGGCAGGTGGACTAGTCGAGAGATGCACACAAACGTACAAACTGATCTAATGCGAAATTAAGGTAGCAACAACCGAAGGTGTCACTGTCACTTAGCGATGAGTCTGTGAAACACTCATATTAACCTAGCATTACATAATTAAGATATGAAGATAGTTTAAACATATAGTTTTTTTTTTTTTTTGAAAAGGAGGATGAGCCCCGGCCTCTGCATCTGTTAGATGCATGCAGCCACTTTATTAATTATTCACAAAGACCTTACAAAGTAATACATCAATATGTCTGAAGCCGCCATTTTAACGTATAGTTCATTAAGATATGTTAATAATTAACGTATTGCTTCATAATTCGAGATGTTACATAGCTCACACAAAAGGCAGCCTACTATTAGCATAGCTAGACATAATTAAACTTCACAAAAGTCAAGCCTGGTCGCCCACGCATGAAATGTGATGATGTCCTTGCCAGTTGAGGAGATCAAGGAGAACATCTAAGAGGTGAGGAGTTATTGGAACATCCAAACAAGATCACTGCTATAGACGTTCACGAGGGACGAAGCAGCTAAAGAAAACCTGGAACAACAAAACTGTATTAGATCCGAATTCGTTTGTTTTGAAGAAGCATGAGGTGAGTTGTCTGCTCATCTTGTCATGTGCATTGGCCACAAGACAATAGATGCTCCAACTTTTCACGTGCCTCAATAATACTTGCCCGCTTATATATACTTCTCCATCCTTACCAGAGTAGATATCGTCTTACATTGTTTCACGTTATCTTAGCACCTTCCCCGACAAAACTAGTTGGATAGAACCTAGCATAATACTTCATGTATGGAGACACACATAAATAAAGGAAAACTTATTTGTGAGAGAAGAACTGAAGAATTGGGAATGCACATGAGAATAGGAGGTATCAAGAACATGGACATGGCTAGCACTTTTCATGATGCGGAATGAACTATAGCTAGAAGTTCTATCCTCATCACTCCGAGAGATGCTGAGATTACAATGGTTTCGAGAAGTGATGGCCGGACTTGGGTGTGTTCTGCCATTGGCCTTCTGGATCATCTGAACTGCTATGGCTCCTCCACCACCGGGACATTTTTCATTCGATGCGACCTTACATCAAAACGGCGTCATCGCCACATTTGCTGCTGATCTAACGGAGTGGGAGATCCGCTACAAGACAGGCGATAGTTTATCTTTTACGTGTATTTTACTTGGTTGTGTATCGATCATTCATAGTTAAGTTAGATCATGAAAGAGTCCACTAGCTATTAAAATCCAAGTGAACCACCAAACTACATGAAGCGAGTGCGTGAATGAATATCTTAGTTGTTTGTGATGGAAATATGCCCTAGAGCCAATAATAAAGTTGTTATTATTTTATATTTCCTTGTTCATGATAAAGGTTTATTATTCATGCTAGAATTGTATTGACCGGAAACTTAAATACATGTGTGAATACATAAACAAATACCGTGTCCCTAGTGAGCCTCTACTAGACTAGCTCGTTGATCAAAGATGGTTAAGGTTTCCTAACCATAGACATGAGTTGTCATTTGATAACGGGATCACATCATTAGGAGAATGATGTGATGGACAAGACCCATCCGTTAGCTTAGCATATGATCGTTCTGTTTATTGCTACTGCTTTCTTGAATGTTAAATACATGTTCCTCAGACCATGAGATCATGCAACTCCCGGATACCGGAGGAATACCTTGTGTGCTATCAAACGTCACAACGTAAATGGGTGATCATAAAGATGCTCTACAGGTATCTCCGAAGGTGTCCGTTGAGTTGGCATGGATCGAGACTGGGATTTGTCACTCCATGTTTCGGAGAGGTATCTCTGGGCCCTCTCGGTAATGCACATCATAAGAAGCTTGCAAGCAAAGTGACTAAGGAGTTAGTTACGGGATGATGTATTACGGAACGAGTAAAGAGACTTGCCGGTAACGAGATTGAACTAGGTATGCAGATACCGACGATCGAATCTCGGGCAAGTAACATACCGACGGACAAAGGGAATTACGTATGTTGTCATTGCGGTTCGACCGATAAGATCTTCGTGGAATATGTAGGAACCAATATGAGCATCCAGGTTCCGCTATTGGTTATTGACCGGAGAGGCGTCTCAGTCATGTCTACATCATTCCCGAACTCGTAGGGTCCGCACGCTTAACGTTCGTTGACGATATAGTGTTATATGAGTTATGTGAATTGGTAACCAAATATTGTTCGGAGTCCCGGATGAGATCCCGGACGTCACGAGGAGTCTCGGAATGGTCGAGAGGTAAAGATTTATATATGGGAAGTCATATTTTGGGTTCCCGAAAAAGGTGTAGTTTTTTTCGGTATTGTACCGGGAAGCTTCCAAAAGGTTCCGGAGGATTCCGGAGAGGTCCGGAAGTCCACAAGTGGGTCCACCACGTCCCAAGGGCTGGCATGGGCTAAGGGGAGGCGCCCTGGCCTTATTGGGCCAGGCGCACCAAGTCCTCAAAAGCCCACGCAGCTAGAGAAGGAAAAAGGGCGAGTCCTAGTAGGAATAGGATTGGACTTTGGAGTCCAAGTCCACGTGTGTACTATTCACGGTTACTGTTCACATGGCACTATTCCTTCTACTCCAAGCCCCTACACATATATAAATAGAGGAGAGGGGGCGCCCCAAAGAAGAAACAACATTGTCTTAGCCGTGTGCGGCGCCCCCCTCCACAGTTCCGTCCCTCGGTCATATTTTCACAGTGCTTGGACGAAGCCCTGCGGAGATAGCATCACCATCACCGTCACCACGCCGTCGTGCTGCCGGAACTCATCCACTACCTCGCCGTCTGGCTGGATCAAGAAGTCGAGGACGTCACCGAGCTGAACGTGTGCTGAACGCGGAGGTGCCGTACGTTCGGTACTCGGTCGGTTGGATCGTGAAGTTGTTCGACGACATCAACCGCGTTGTTCTAACGCTTCCGCTTACAGTCTACGAGGGTACGTAGACACACTCCCCCTCTCGTAGCTATGCATCTCCATGGATAGATCTTGCGTGTGCGTAGAATTTTTTTTGTTTTCCATGCAACGTTCCCCAACAGTGGCATCATGAGCCAGGTCTATGCGTAGATGATATGCACGAGTAGAACACAAAGAGTTGTGGGCGGTGATCATCATACTGCTTACCACCAATGTCTTATTTTGATTCGGCGGTATTGTAAGATGAAGCAGCCCGGACCAACCTTACATGTCCACGTACATGAGACCGGTTCCACCGACAGACATGCAACTTGTTTTGCATAAAGGTGGCTGGCGGGTGTCTGTTTCTCCTACTTTAGTTGAATCGAATTTGACTGCGGCCGGTACTTGTTGAAGGTTAAAACAGCAAACTTGATAAATCACCGTTGTGGTTTTGTGCCGTAGGTAAGAACGGTTCTTGCTAGAAGCCCATAGCAGCCACGTAAAACTTGCAACAACAAAGTAGAGGACGTCTAACTTGTTTTTGCAGGGTATGCTGTGATGTGATATGGTCAAGATATGATGTGATATATGTTATTGTATGAGATGATCATGTTTTGTAATTTATCGGCAACCGGCAGGAGCCTTATGGTTGTCTCTTTATTGTATGAAATGCAAGCGCCATGTAATTGCTTTACTTTATCGCTATGCGTTAGCAAGAGTTGTAGAAGCAATAGTTGGCGAGACGACCACGACGCAACGATGGAGATCAAGGTGTCGAGCCGGTGACGATGGAGATCATGACGATGCTTTGGAGATGGAGATCAAAAGCACAAGATGATGGCCATATCATGTCACATATTTTGATTGCATGTGATGTTTATCCTTTATGCATCTTATTTTGCTTAGAACGACGGTAGCATTATAAGATGATCCCTTCACTAAATTTCAAGATAAAAGTGTTCTCCCCGAGTATGCACCGTTGCTAAAGTTCGTCGTTTCGAAGCACCTCGTGATGATCGGGTGTGATAGATTCTACGTTCACATACAACGGGTGTAAGCCAGTTTTACACAAGCAGAGGGTTAAACTTGACGAGCCTAGCATGTACAGACATGGTCTCGGAACACTGGAGACCGAAAGGTCGAACATGAGTCATATAGTAGATATGATCAACATGGAGATGTTCACCATTGATGACTATCCCATCTCACGTGATGATCGGACATGGGCTAGTTGATTTGGATCATGTATCACTTAGTTAACTTGAGGGATGTTAATTTAAGTGGGAGTTCATTAGTAATTTGATTAATTGAACTTAATTTATCATGAACTTAGTCTTGATGGTTTCTTTGCATATCTATGTTGTAGATAAATGGCCCGTGCTACTGTTCCGTTGAATTTTAATGCGTTCCTAGAGAAAGCTAAGTTGAAAGATGATGGTAGCAACTACACGGACTAGGTCCGTAACTTGAGGATTATCCTCATTGCTGCACAGAAGAATTATGTCCTTGATGCACCGCTAGGTGATGGACCTGCTGTAGGAGCTGCTGCAGACGTTGTGAATGCCTGGCAGGCTCGATCTGATGACTACTCGATAGTTCAGTGTGCCATGCTCTACGGCTTAGAACCGGTACTGCAAAAGCGTTTTGAACGCCACGGAGCATATGAGATGTTCCAAGAGCTTAAATTGATATTTCAAGCTAATGCCCGGGTTGAGAGATATGAAGTCTCCAACAAGTTCTTTAGCTGTAAGATGGAGGAGAACAGTTCTGTCAGTGAACACATACTCAGAATGTCTGGGTACCACAACCACTTGACTCAGCTGGGAATTAATCTTCCGGTTGAGAGTGTTATTGACAGAGTTCTTCAGTCACTGCCACCAAGCTATAAAGGCTTTGTGATGAACTATAATATGCAAGGGATGGAGAAGACAATTCCCGAGCTCTTCGCGATGCTGAAATCAGCGGAGGTAGAAATCAAGAAGGAGCATCAAGTGTTGATGGTTAACAAAACCACTAGTTTCAAGAAAAAGGGCAAGGGAAAGAAGGGGAACTTCAAGAAGAATGGCAAGCAAGTTGCCGCTCCCACGAAGAAACCCAAAGCTGGACCCAGGCCTGAAACAGAGTGCTTCTACTGCAAAGGGACTGGTCACTGGAAGCGGAACTGCCCCAAGTATTTGTCGGATAAGAAGGATGGCAAAGTGAGCAAAGGTATATTTGATATACATGTTATTGATGTGTTCCTCACTAATGCTCGCAGTAGCGCCCGGGTATTTGATATTGGTTCGGTTGCTCATATTTGTAACTCGAAACAGGAGCTACGGTATAAGCGAAGATTGGCTAAGGACGAGGTGACGATGCGCGTCGGGAATGGTTCCAAGGTTGATGTGATCGCCGTCGGCACGCTAACTCTACATCTACCTTCGGGATTAGTTTTAGACCTCAATAATTGTTATTTGGTGCCAGCGTTGAGCATGAACATTATATCTGGATCTTGTTTATTGTGAGACGGTTATTCATTTAAGTCAGAGAATAATGGTTGTTCTATTTATATGAGTAACATCTTTTATGGTCACGCACCTTTTGTGAATGGTCTATTCTTGTTGAATCTCGATCGTAGTGATACACATATTCATAATATTGATGCCAAAAGATGCAAAGTTGATAATGATAGTGCAACATACTTGTGGCACTACCGTTTAGGTCATATTGGTGTAAAGCGCATGAAGAAACTCCATGCGGATGGACTTTTGGAATCTCTTGATTATGAATCATTTGATACTTGCGAACCATGCCTCATGGGCAAGATGACTAAAACTCCGTTCTCCGGAACAATGGAGCGAGCTACTGATTTGTTGGAAATAATACATACCAATGTATGCGGTCCGATGAATGTTGAAGCACGCGGCGGGTATCGTTATTTTGTAACCTTCACAGATGATTTGAGTAGATATGGGTATATCTACTTGATGAAACACAAGTCTGAAACATTTGAAAAGTTCAAAGAATTTCAGAGTGAAGTAGAGAATCATCATAACAAGAAAATAAAGTTTCTACGATCTGATCGCGGAGGCGAATATTTGAGTTACGAGTTTGGCCTTCATTTAAGAAATTGTGGAATTGTTTCACAACTGACGCCACCTGGAACACCACAGCGTAATGGTGTGTCCGAACGTCGTAACCGTACTTTATTGGATATGGCGCGTTCTATGATGTCTCTTACTGATTTGCCACTATCGTTTTGGGGTTATGCATTAGAGACAGCTGCATTCACGTTAAATAGGGCACCGTCTAAATCCGTTGAGACGATACCGTATGAACTATGGTTTGGAAAGAAACCTAAGCTGTCGTTTCTTAAAGTTTGGGGATGCGATGCTTATGTGAAAAAGCTTCAACCTGATAAGCTCGAACCCAAAGCGGAGAAGTGCGTCTTCATAGGATAACCTAAAGAAACAATTGGGTACACCTTCTACCACAGATCCGAAGGCAAGGTCTTTGTTGCCAAGAATGGGTCCTTTCTAGAGAAGGAGTTTCTCTCGAAAGAAGTGAGTGGGAGGAAAGTAGAACTTGATGAGGTAATTGTACCTTCTCTCAAATTGGAAAGTAGCTCATCAGAGAAAACCGTTCCCGTGATGCCTACACCAATAAGAGAGGAAGATAATGATAAAGATCATGAAACTTCAGATCAAGTTACTACTGAACTTCGTAGGTCGACCAGAGTACGTTCCGCACCAGAGTGGTACGGTAATCCTGTTCTGGAAGTTATGTTGTTAGACAACGGCGAACCTACGAACTATGAAGAAGCTATGATAAGCCCGGATTCCGACAAATGGCTTGAGGCCATGAAATCTGAGATAGGATCCATGTATGAGAACAAAGTGTGGACTTTGGTGGACTTGCCCGATGATCGGCAAGCCATTGAGAATAAATGGATTTTTAAGAGGAAGACGGATGCTGATGGTAATATCACTATCTACAAAGCTCGACTTGTCACGAAAGGTTTTCGACAAGTTCAAGGGGTTGACTACGATGAGAGTTTCTCACCCGTAGCGATGCTTAAGTCTGTCCGAATCATGTTAGCAATTGCCGCATTTTATGATTAAGAAATCTGGCAAATGGATGTCAAAACTGCATTCCTTAATGGTTTTCTCAAAGAAGAGTTGTATATGATGCAACCAGAAGGTTTTGTCGATCCTAAGGGTGCTAACAAAGTGTGCAAGCTCCAGCGATCCATCTATGGACTGGTGCAAGCATCTCGGAGTTGGAATATACACTTTGATGAGGTGATCAAAGCATATGGTTTTGTACAGACTTACGGTGAAGCCTGTATTTACAAGAAAGTGAGTGGGAGCTCTGTAGCATTTCTAATATTATATGTGGATGACATATTGTTGATTGGAAATGATATAGAATTTCTGGATGGCATAAAGGGATACTTGAATAAGAATTTTTCTATGAAAGACCTCGGTGAAGCTGCTTATATATTGGGCATCAATATCTATAGGGATAGATCAAGACGCTTGATAGGACTTTCACAAAGCACATACCTTGACAAAGTTTTGAAGAAGTTCAAAATGGATCAGTCAAAGAAAGGGTTCTTGCCTGTCTTGCAAGGTGTGAAATTGAGTCAGACTCAATGCCCGACCACGGCAAAAGATATAAAGAAAATGAAAGTCATTCCCTATGCCTCAGCCATAGGTTCTATTATGTATGCCATGCTGTGTACCAGACCTGATGTGTGCCTTGCCATAAGTTTGGCAGGAAGGTACCAGAGTAATCCAGGAGTGGATCACTGGACAGCGGTCAAGAATATCCTGAAGTACCTGAAAAGGACCAAGGACATGTTTCTCGTTTATGGAGGTGACGAAGAGCTCGTCGTAAAGGGTTACGTCGATGCAAGCTTCGACACTGATCCGGATGACTCTAAGTCACAAACCGGATACGTATTTATATTAAATGGTGGAGCTGTCAGTTGGTGCAGTTCCAAGCAGAGCGTCGTGGCGGGATCTACGTGTGAAGCGGAATACATAGCTACTTCGGAAGCAGCACATGAAGGAGTCTGGATGAAGGAGTTCATATCCGATCTAGGTGTAATACCTAGTGCATCGGGTCCAATGACAATCTTTTGTGACAACACTGGAGCAATTGCCATAGCCAAGGAGCCCACGTTTCACAAGAAGACCAAACACATCAAGAGACGCTTCAACTCCATTCGTGAATATGTCAAGGATGGAGACATACAAATTTGCAAAGTACACATGGATCTGAATGTGGCAGACCCGTTGACTAAGCCTCTTCCACGAGCAAAACATGATCAGCACCAAGACTCCATGGGTGTTAGATTCATTACTATGTAATCTAGATTATTGACTCTAGTGCAAGTGGGAGACTGATGGAAATATGCCCTAGAGGCAATAATAAAGTTGTTATTATTTTATATTTCCTTGTTCATGATAAAGGTTTATTATTCATGCTAGAATTGTATAGAACGGAAACTTAAATACATGTGTGAATACATAAACAAATACTGTGTCCCTAGTGAGCCTCTACTAGACTAGCTCGTTGATCAAAGATGGTTAAGGTTTCCTAACCATAGACATGAGTTGTCATTTGATAACGGGATCACATCATTAGGAGAATGATGTGATGGACAAGACCCATCCGTTAGCTTAGCATATGATCGTTCTGTTTATTGCTACTGCTTTCTTGAATGTCAAATACATGTTCCTCAGACCATGAGATCATGCAACTCCCGGATACCGGAGTAATACCTTGTGTGCTATCAAACGTCACAACGTAAATGGGTGATCATAAAGATGCTCTACAGGTATCTCCGAAGGGGTCCGTTGAGTTGGCATGGATCGAGACTGGGATTTGTCACTCCATGTTTCGGAGAGGTATCTCTGGGCCCTCTCGGTAATGCACATCATAAGAAGCTTGCAAGCAAAGTGACTAAGGAGTTAGTTACGGGATGATGTATTACGGAACGAGTAAAGAGACTTGCCGGTAACGAGATTGAACTAGGTATGCAGATACCGACGACCGAATCTCGGGCAAGTAACATACCGACGGACAAAGGGAATTACGTATGTTGTCATTGCGGTTCGACCGATAAGATCTTCGTGGAATATGTAGGAACCAATATGAGCATCCAGGTTCCGCTATTGGTTATTGACCGGAGAGGCGTCTCAGTCATGTCTACATCATTCCCGAACCCGTAGGATCCGCACGCTTAACGTTCGTTGACGATATAGTGTTATATGAGTTATGTGAATTGGTAACCGAATATTGTTCGGAGTCCCGGATGAGATCCCGGACGTCACGAGGAGTCTAGGAATGGTCGAGAGGTAAAGATTTATATATGGGAAGTCATATTTTGGGTTCCGGAAAAAGGTGCAGTTTTTTTCGGTATTGTACCGGGAAGCTTCCAGAAGGTTCCGGAGGATTCCGGAGGGGTCCGGAAGTCCACAAGTGGGTCCACCACATCCCAAGGCTGGCATGGGCTAAGGGGAGGCGCCCTGGCCTTATTGGGCCAGGCGGACCAATTCCTCAAAAGCCCACGCAGCTAGGGAAGGAAAAAGGGAGAGTCCTAGTACGAATAGGATTGGACTTTGGAGTCCAAGTCCACGTGTGTACTATTCACGGTTACTGTTCACATGGCACTATTCCTTCTACTCCAAGCCCCTACACATATATAAATAGAGGAGAGGGGGCGCCCCAAAGAAGAAACAACATTGTCTTAGCCATGTGCGGCGCCCCCTCCGCAGTTCCGTCCCTCGGTCATATTTTCACAGTGCTTGGGCGAAGCCCTGTGGAGATAGCATCACCATCACCGTGACCACGCCGTCGTGCTGCCGGAACTCATCCACTACCTCGCCGTCTGGCTAGATCAAGAAGTCGAGGACGTCACCGAGCTGAACGTGTGCTGAACGCGGAGGTGCCGTATGTTCGGTACTCGGTCGGTTGGATCGTGAAGTCGTTCGACGACATCAACCGCGTTGTTCTAACGCTTCCGCTTACGGTCTACGAGGGTACGTAGACACACTCCCCCTCTCGTAGCTATGCATCTCCATGGATAGATCTTGCATGTGCGTAGAATTTTTTTTGTTTTCCATGCAACGTTCCCCAACAGTTTGGTGGATAACTTGTCCACTCTCTATGTCTGTCTCTCTAGAGAGTATGTGTGAGTGAGGTTGCCATGAACAAGGAATCATACCTCCAGTGAGCGAAGTGGTATATAAAAGATTTTGCCTTAACACAATAAAATTGGGATGGAGCGGAATAGACGGGACAGATCTCTGGGAGTCCTTCTTCTCCGGATCTCTACTCTCCCTGTTTTGGATGTTGTGGTGGAGACTCTTCTATATATTTCCTCCTCGCACCATCCAAATAGTTTCTTGTATACATACGGTGGAAGCGACACCATGTGGTATAACCGCAGGTTCGAGCGGGTGCGCTCGTACCATGAACCGTCATCTGCTTTGGTTCCTTTTGTAGGGGAATGCGACAGAAAACAAAAAAAATTGGTACAGCGAGCACGCTCAGGATCACTATGGAGATGCATACAAGGTTTGGATCTGATCGTTACCGACTCGTAGCACAGCGGAAGTAGAGTCGATGTAGATCGTTGGTGCAGATCCCCGCAGCTACGATTTATAACCTCCCAACAACGAGGATGTACTCCCTCGCCTGCCCCTCGGACAGCCCTCCGGGAGGCGGTCGGACAGTCCCCCGGACGATGTCACGGACAGCCCTTCGGGAGGACCCTCGAAACTCGGACAGTAACTCGGACAGCCCTTCGGGAGGCACTCTAGAACAGTCCTCGGGCAAAAAAGATCGAACCTACGACCTCTCTACGGGGTTGCACACATACGGTGTCATCTATCCGGTAAGGCTTCGCCGTCCAGAACTAGTTCCCACCGGAACCCAGACAGCCTTTCGGCTCTACGAAACTATTTCGCGGGGAGGGAGAGAGAAGGCTAGATCACGCATGGCATTTGTATGTGAGAAAGAGTGTGTTTTGGGCAGCCCCCTCCACCCCTATTTATAGGCCAAGCCCAAGGGTGGCTTCTCCAACAAGCCACTAGGGGAAAAATACCAAAAGGCCCTCAAGGTGGCTTCTCCAAGAAGCCACCAAAAAGTGCTTTTCACTATTCACGGAAACATTTTTCCGCGACCATTAAATCCGAAAATATTTTTGTAGGTCTTAGAATTATTCCAGTACCCACTAAAATAATTTTGGATGCGTTCCGAAACAATTCCGGATTAGTGATTTTCATCTGCGAAAAGCAACCAAAGCGGTTTCGGCAGCTCCGGAACATTTCCGGGTTTTTTCTTCGGAAAAATCCCAGAAGTTCCCAGAACAATTCTGGCACCCTCCAAGAATTTCCAGGCGTGTGCCGAAACCAATTTGACTTAATGGTGTACTCCGAAACAACTTTTTGGTTTTACCGAAACTATTCCGGTGTTCTCTGTCCGGAACTTTTCCGTTGTCTCCAAAACTTTTCCGGTGACTTTCTCTCAGACTCCCTGTCTAGTATTCAACAGATAGATGACCCTTAAGCGTGTGACCCTATAGTTTCGGTGAAGTATATACATGACCCGGAACACTTTCCGATCAATGATCAACATCGGAGTCGTGGACACCCATATTGACCCCTATACCCACACTAATAAATATTCGAGTGAACCTCCAGTTGCCGTGTGCTATTCCTGTTGCTTCGCGATATGTTACAAATACCCGAGGTGAGATTTATCGGCATCCCCGTGGATCAACACTTGTCCACAATGCCAGTTACCTCGTTACCGGTTTTGTTCTCTTTTCTCGTTCCCGTGTTCTGGCATCCCTGTGATCAAATCACATTGTGTCTGGCCAGACGATGATGGATACCGTAACACCGAGAGGGTCCGAAGAATATCTCTCCATCGTCGGAGGAGCAAATCCCAATCTTGAGCTATCAAGTCCCTTGACATACTTTTCCATGAACCCGTAAGCCGCCGTAATAGCCACCCATTTACGGATGACGTTTAACAAACCCCAAAGTTCATGAAGCAAGCATGAAGAAACTCGATACTCTCTTGGTCTAAGGAATTATGCAAACATTAACTTTCTCTGTGTTATTAACCATTAACTTGTGACGAATGTATCTCATAGCATAACATCAATTCGGGTCGATTCAACACAAATGTTCTTCTAACATTGTGCCCTCAAAGTTGCCGGCATAGACATGCCCATGATCAGGAAAACAGGACCATCATGCAACACTTGAGCTAGTCTTAGAGGCATGACTAGGAATACATTTTACCGTTTATTATTGCACACGTGCATATGAGTCTTCCTCCGAGCCTCGTGGTTATTGCAGACTCGAGAAGCATAGCAGTTATAGCACGGAATATGAACTTAATTACGAACATGGAGATAAATAATAACATTTATTATTGCCTCTAGGGCATATCTCCTACAGACTCTCACCTGCACTAGAGTCAATAATCTAGTCAATGCTAATGCACTTTACACCTATGGCATACCGGTGTAAAATATGCTTCGCCATGTGGTATAGTCTACGTCTAACGGACCTGACATCTTCAGTTCCGTGTGTATCTTTGCATATCCTCACATTTTCACGCTTTCACAAAATACATATTTTGTGTGGACTTGGCTTTGTATATATGTGAATCACAGGTCAAACCTTGATTCCTCAGACTGAGCTATGGAGCAACTATCTGCAATAGTGTCCCATTGACCAAAGCCATCTTGGAACCATACTAAGTTCATGAATGAATTATATGATTCAACATGTTCTTTGTCGCTTCCAAAGCGTCAACATACTTAGCCTTTGTTATAGAATTCGCCACAGTAACCTGTTTGGAACAATTTTCAACTATCGTGTCACCATATCGTGTATTACACAAAAACCCTTAACTTAAATCAAAAATCGCATGGAGCATTGATGAAGACTGTATCGATGTAATTACTTACAACGAGCACTTCATAATCTCTGCTTGCGAGAAAACATGACATCAGTGCTACTTTAGTACTCAATGACATTGTTCACTGTTGTCCCATGATCAGTAGTTTGATCACTTTGGTATCTATACTCGCAACAGCTTGGGAGTATCGGACATATCTGTTTGTTTTACATACCATGGAATACATGATTAATCAAAACACAAGAGTGTGTGTAATCTCCATCATGTATTTTGCTCATCAGTGTTTTGGGACACCGAGTCTTGCAAAAACTCTCTCCATGTGACTTCGGCAAGAATCACTCCTTGGCATTTTAATGCTAAACTGTTTTAGCATCTTATCAATATGTATTTTGGCATAGCCCTATTAGGTAATTCTATCTCGCAGATAATTATGCCTAATATCAAGGCTACCCAGCCCAAGCACTTCATCGTAAAACTATTTTTTAATGAAGTCCTAATTTGTGTCAAGAAATTTATATTATTTCCAATCAACAATGTGTCAAGCACACAAGGTTTTTAGAAATACTATTATGCTCCCACTTACTTTCTTGTAACCACAAGTATCTTCGTTATCCATTGATGAAATCAAACTCTTTTGACTATTTCATCAAAAACAAAGATTCCAACTCCATTTTGCTCTCTTCTGTCCATTGCTGGAACTCTGAAGTTTGCATACTCACTAGCATCCTCTGGATAGACAAAATACCATGGACTGTATCACATGCAAGTCCTAGGTAGCATTTCCATCACAAGGAAATCCTTTTGGCATCCAAGTATCATATCTCATCATTGAAATATGTATTAATTGCTAGTTTAACCCGAACCGACTTTAAGCATCGCTACGGTGAGACAATCTCATCGCAGTTAATTCCTTGAATTTGTTATAAGCAACAAGTCGAGCTTTATGGATAAAACATTTTTATCCACATCAGTTTATAGTTCCATTAATGTTCATTAGACTCCAAGTCTTCCGAAGGGTTTATCAAGATATAATCTTGAATCATTCATATGGAAACTATCTCGGATTATATTGGCATTTAGCCAATTCCGGAGTCAGGGCACATCAACGCTTCCTTGTGTATCGTAGGTATACTGTTGTCCAACAACAATATCTCGTTAGCGCACCTGAGAGGGTTGCACGAGTCTTGCCTACGAGGTTCAGCTGCAAGTTCGACCGAAGTCCATACATTTTATTGTTGAGACTTTCGTATCAGTCGCAGTAGGAAACTCTGGAATTACTTCCAAGGTTTCTTTCCTTTGACCTGATGACGAAGATATTGTTATCTCGTCGAGTTACAATGTCCTCCCACTCACCTTTTTGCAAGAAACATTTCTTCAAAATCACACCATTCTTTGTCGCAAACATTTTTGCCTCGGTACAGTGAGGGAGAAATACCCAATAAATTAGGATAACCTACAAAGTAGCACTTGTCTGATTTGGAATAAGTTTGTAAATATTTTACACAAGCTCCATATTCCAAATGTTAAGAAAAGATATAACATGGTTGGGTGTACCATACCATGACGTCATTTCAACAGATCTGATGGCGCTTTTTTCAGTGTAAAAGCCACAGTCTCTAAAGAATTACTTTAAAAGGGATAATGGTAAATTGATTTATGTCATCTTTGATCTTACCATGTCATAAATGGTTTGATTACATCTTCACGGACATTCCGCCCACAGTGGTGTTCCGGGAGGTGTAAGTTATGAAACTCTTTTCACAACTCATCAGACATTCGCTAAACTTGCAACTCAAATAATCCTTTCTGCAATCTAGTTTGCAGAAACATAATCTTTCTTGTTACAATAATTTCTACTTCATGTTGAAAACCTTTCGAATGATTTCAAAAGATCCAGACTTACGTCTTATCAAGCAAATATCCATATATCTACTTGAGTCATTTTTGAAGATAGACAAATCCACTGCTAGCAATAACCTCTATTGGACTACACACATCATAATGTATGATCACCAATAAGTTCGTTGCTCGTTCCTTATGGCCTTTGAACGGTATTTCAATCACTTCACTTTTCGGACGAAAGTTGCAAGTGTCAGATGATTCATAATCAAACGACTTCAAAATCCATCATAATGGAATTTCTCCATGCGGGTTTCTCTAATGTGACCAAATGCAGTGCCACATATATGTGGTATTCTTTTAGTCTTGCGACATTTAGCGTCAGTGTTATGGATGTATCAAATTACCATCAATATTCATAACATACATCCCATCCTTGATGGAAGTATGGCCCTTTATGTTATTTATAATACCGAACAACAATTGTTCTTTTATGAACAACCCTCTTGCAACAAACATTGTGCAATGGGCTAGAGTGTAAAAAACTCTAAAATGAATTATGAAAGTAAACTCAGAGGTAATATATTATTATCAATATTCATAACATACATCTCATTCATAATGAAAGAATGGCCCTTATGTTATTCATAACACCGAACTTTAAAAGTTCTCTTATGAACAACCTTCTTGCAACACACTTTATGCAATGGGCTAGAGTGTATGAAACTCTAAATGAATTATGAAAATAAATACAGACGGTAATACACCGATGGAAGGTATAGTAACATTTACTATGTTCCCAGCGCGTATCTAAACCTCACTCCGACAAGTCTTTTAGGCCGTACTAGTTCTTGCATCGAGTCGCAGCAGAATGCAATCGGGCGGGTATCTTTGTGGTCAACTCACAATACCCAAGAATTAGTGACTAACAATTTAATCACAATTTCCAAGAACTATTTCTTTGTCTAGCGTTCTATACATCAATAGCTTGTATGACTTTAATACATGAGCTGGACATTCCAGTCTTCTCTCTTTTTGCCTTTATACTTCTAACAGTTTAACTTTCAGTATTTCTCCTACTCTCAGAAGAAGCACTCAACTTAAGAGTGGCGTTAACCCCGGACTTCCTAGGTGTGTAAGTCACACTAACACCCTTTGGACAGTTTCTTTCTCTTTAAGTTATTGTTTTATTCACCTTCATCATATGACAGGAGTTCTACTAGATCCCTCTCTCATCAGTCACGTGCCCAGTAAACACTTTACTAATACTTTGCAACCAAACATTGCTTTGGATATTTCATATCTTTTAGCCTTTGTCTGCATCTGAAAACAATTTTCAGTTCCATGAATATCACATAACTATCCCAAACTCTTGAAGTTCGGGTCTCATGGAAGCAAACATATTGCACTTGACCGTAACGGAATTCTAGCTTTTGGATTGAAGGACGAGACTCACATCATCCATAGCATTAGCGGGAGGATACCGAAAGCATGCGATAGGACAAAATCCTTCTCGGCACTATTGAGGACAATCCTCACATTACGTTACCAACTGTAAAGTTTTAAACAGATATTTAATAGCTATTCAATTTTAATAGGGAAGGTGGAAATGCAAGCCATCATTCTACAACTATTATGCAAATCACACTTAGACAATGTTCATAATTAATTGCACTGAGAATTAAACAAGTTAATTCTACAATGTGCTTCCACTCAAATCAATATCTCTCATAATTGATTTTGAGTAATACAAGATCTAGACTTCAATTCATCGCCATAGAATCATCATCTCATGACAGGAATTTTAATCGGTAGGCCAACTTGCCGATCACATCTCTATGTGACTCTTGTTCATCTTTCGATGCGTGTGTTCCGAGCTCAGGACGATCCTGCCATGAACGTCAAGACAACCAAGTGATCTCGCTGCGAGGTATGACCTCACCCGCCTTACACCCGTACAATCGTTCGTACCCATGCATCCATGGCGCACCCCGAAAGGAAAGATGCTGTGACGGTGCTACACTTGGGAGAACACTAACTACTTGATATTTTTGTGAGAGATCACCCTAATAAAAGCGACTACCGCGCAATAAAAAAAGGGTGCATCATAAGGGATAAACATCTCAGGCAATTCATAATAGCATGATATGGTATAGCCCTTTTTGACGGAGAAGGCTTTAATTTCTTCATCTTCAGCATTCGCGTCGGTGTACTCCCTCACCTGCCCCTCGGACAGTCCCTCAGACAGCCCTCCGGAAGGCGGTCGGACAGTCCCCCGGACGATGTCACGGACAGCCCTTCGGGAGGACCCTCGAAACTCGGACAGTAACTCGGACAGCCCTTCGGGAGGCACTCTCGAACAGCTCCTCGGGCAAAAAAGATCGAAGCTACGACCTCTCTACGGGGTTGCACACATATGGTGTCATCTATCCGACAGGGCTTCGCTGTCCAGAACTAGTTCCCACCGGAACCCAGACAGCCTTTCGGCTCTACGAAACTATTTCGCGGGGAGGGAAAGAGAAGGCCAGATCATGCATGGCATTTGTATGTGAGAAAGAGTGTGTTTTGGGCAGCCCCCTCCACCCCTATTTATAGGCCAAGCCCAAGGGTGGCTTCTCCAAGAAGCCACTAGGGAAAAAATATCAAAAGGCCCTCAAGGTGGCTTCTCCAAGAAGCCACCAAAAAATTCTTTTCACTATTCATAGAAACATTTTTCCGCTACTGTTAAATCCGAAAATATTTCTATAGGTCTTAGAATAATTCCAGTACCCACTAAAATATTTTGGACGCGTTTCGAAACAATTCCGGATTAGTGATTTTCATCTGCGAAAAGCAACCAAAGCGGTTCCGGCAGCTCCGGAACATTTCCGGGGGTTTTTCTCCGCAAAAATCCCAGAAGTTCCCAGAACAATTCTGGCACCCTCCAAGAATTTCCAGGCGTGTGCCGAAACCAATTTGACTTAATGGTGTACTCCGAAACAACTTTTCGGTTTTACCGAAACTATTCCGGTGTTCTCTCTCCGGAACTTTTCCGTTGTCTCCGAAACTTTTCCGGTGACTTTCTCTCAGACTCCCTGTCTAGTATTTAGCAGATAGATGACCCTTAAGCGTGTGACCCTATAGGTTTGGTGAAGTATAGACATGACCCGGAACACTTTCCGATCAATGATCAACATCGGAGCCATGGACACCCATATTGACCCCTATACCCACACGAATAAATATTCGAGCGAACCTCCAGTTGCCGTGTGCTATTCCTGTTGCTTCGCAATATGTTACAAATACCCGAGGTCAGATTTATCGGCATCCCCATGGATCAACACTTGTCCACAATGCCAGTTACCTCGTTACCGGTTTTGTTCTCTTTTCTCATTCCCGTGTTCCGTCATCCTTGTGATCAAATCACATTGTGTCTGGCCAGACCATGATGGATACCGTAACACCGAGAGGGCCCAAAGAATATCTCTCCATCGTCGGAGGAGCAAATCCCAATCTTGAGCTATCAAGTCCCTTGACATACTTTTCCATGAACCCGTAAGCCGCCGTAATAGCCACCCATTTACGGATGACGTTTAACAAACCCCAAAGTTAATGAAGCAAGCATGAAGAAACTCGATACTCTCATGGTCTAAGGAATTATGCAAACGTTAACTTTCTCTGTGTTATTAACCATTAACTTGTGACGAATGTATATCATAGCATAACATCAATTCGGGTCGATTCAACACAAATGTTCTTCTAACATTGTGCCCTCAAAGTTACTGGCATAGACATGCCCATGATCAGGAAAACAGGATCATCATGCAACACTTGAGCTAGTCTTAGAGGCATGACTAGGAATACATTTTACCATTTATTATTCCACATGTGCATATGAGTCTTCCTCCGAGCCTCGTGGTTATTGCAGACTCGAGAAGCATAGCAGTTATAGCACGGAATATAAACTTAATTACGAACATGGAGATAAATAATAAAATTTATTATTGCCTCTAGGGCATATCTCCTACACCTTTGATGAACTTTCTCCCAAAATAGAAGTTGCTCTAAATGACTATTCCTGCCGACAAATTGGTAAAACAAGTTTTCTTTTTTCTGAAAGGATTAGCGTTAGAAAGATATGAGAATTAACAAAAACCTTTTGAAAATCACATCAAAACCCTCTTACAAATGTGAAAAAATATCGAGCCATCAGCGAACATGGAGTCCCATGAAGATGCCTGATGACAAGTGTTCGTTAACCAGACATGACTAGTTTCTCCGACGCACTATACAAGGGTTTCATAAAATATGAGAAACCTCACTCTTTCAAGAGATGCCCATGATATAGTGTAAGACAAATATTTCAGTAGTTGTGCGTGCTATCATGTCTTTCATGTGTCTTCATATAATATTGGTTAGAACCACCATACCCTAACTTAGAGGAGAGGGTGAAATAAATAGTCCAACAACATTTAACTCGTCTGAATAAATTCTCTACGCCTGATATATGGCACTACCTTTGTCTAAATAAAGAGCAAGTTACATTCTTTCACTTCACTTTCACATGTTTGTTACAAGCTTTATAGGCAAATAGGTTAACAAACACAAGACAAGCATGAAAGAGGAATACAAGTGATATAAAAACTCTGGGAAAAAGAGACATCGGTGAAAATGGATTATCCAATGGTTATGAAAAGTGGCAACAAAACCTTCGATGAAGTATTTAATGAGCTCATATGTGCCGTGTGTGTTGTGCTAGAATTAATTAGGTCACACGCTAAAAAGGTGAGCTACTTGTTGTCAATTTTGTGCTCGTAGTGTGTGTACATCTGCAAGTACAATAGGTTGATGTAAGCAGGCTATAAGGATTTAAACCTGTCAGCGAGAGCAAGAAGATGTAGAAGATGCTCTGTCCAAATCTGCTGCACCGGACTAGACAGTGGTCAAAATGGTGATTGGAGGCTCAAACGTGTTTCCATTGGTATCAAACTTGATGAGCTCGTTCCTTAATTTTAGTACTTTGATATGGTTAGTTGGTTTGAGAATTGGGTTAGTGACGCATAAGATTTGAGAATTGTCACTTGGAACTGTTGTAGTTTTCAAAACCTAATAGTTTTGGGAGACGAACAGATTGGGTAGGACAACGGTGTCTGATTCAGCTGAAATTTTGAGGGGCTCTCAGGAATTCCAGTGTCTACTTGTATGCCAAATTTGGTGATGTTTGGTTTAGCAGTTTGAGAGCAGTTTACAAATACTGAAGGGGACAAAAGCTTTTGTAGACTCTGCATTGTTCAAAGCTTGCCTCTTATGGTCCTTGTTGTTGTTTCCCCTAATACGATACAAATTAAGCCGATCGAGTACACTAAACTGAGTGTAACACTTGGCTTACACTTCGCCGTGGTTAAAATGCTCTTCGCCAAGTATGTATCATACCCGCATTTATTTTTCCTGTCATGAAACATACCAAATTCCTTTGCAGATGGTGGATCCTTGTAAGCACCAGGTTAGAGAAAATCAAAATTATCTTTGACCACCATCGGACTTCGGGAAGAGAATTCCTTTAAATCTACATCAGCATGCCAATCCGACTCATACTTTATGAGTTCAGCAAAACAGCCATTTAGGAGATGAAATTGGCAAATGAAATTCTGACAAACACAATCTTTAAGCCCAAAGATGAGCTAACCAACTTTGTTATTGGCAACAGAAAAATGAAATGATCTATGGATTAACTTGAGGACCTTAAAACCCACACTAGAACCTCCAATGCTACATTGCAACGCAAGGCCCATAGATTCCCACTAAAGCAACGAAGCAGAAGAAAATAAGACCACCAAATAAAATTATTTGGAGTCTCGAGAAGGTGAGAATTGCACCGTTGATCCAACCCAATGACTCACCTAGTCAACGAGGGCAATATCCGGGGACAAGTCCCAATGGAGAAGCTCTTCCATGGTTCTTTCCTATCCTTCCAAATGGCAAGAGATTTGTCCAAATGTTTGGAGCGTGAAGTTTCTAGTGGAAGAATCACTTTAATTAAAATTGCTAGGGTGAGCCTTGGTATATCCCACCTCCTTTACACCGATGACAACATCTTATCCTTCAAGACTTCGGAGGCTCATGGAAGTAACGTGAGATATGCTCTCTCTCTCTATTTTAGAATGGTACTCGACGCATGAATTAGTCGATAGTAGTCTTGGACGGTGTGTGTGTGGAGTTAGCTAGGCTAATGGTTGGTGCCGGTCATGTCTCGTGACGACGGTTTGAGCTAGTTGTAATGGGTTTCGCTCGGTTTTTTACTAATTAACCGAACAATTCTCTTGTGCTTGATTAATAGATTGAGGCATTCAGACCCCATTTTCAGGGGAAAATATTGAACGGGTGAAAATGTTGAATAAGAGACATAGGAAATTCACTCGGTTTTTTTTTTCTTATTCCTAGTAGTGAAGAAAAAAAACTGCTCTATTCTTTTTGGTAACAGAAAAGAAAACTACCCTGTACTACTTCAGAATTATATTTGTTTTTTTTAAGTGCAGAATTATATTTGCTGGTAGGCCTAAACGGGCCGACATCCACGTCCTAAAACCTTACACAATTCTTTTAGTGTGTGTCCAAACAGTTGCACATGGGCCGGTCCGAGAAGCCATTCGCCACCTACCGCAGGACAGGGTTGTAGCAGCGCCACGCACCTCGTGTCTTTAATTTTTAGTTTCCGCCCCCCATCGCTTCGCGCAGACACATCCCCGTAAGCAGTGGCGAATCTTGAAAGAAAATGAAGGGGGGCTCAAAGTTAACGGTGTGAAGAAAAAGCGACTAACTCTCAGTTTTTTAGTTCAAATAAGCTTAAATTTTTTATATGAGGCTGGACTGAACACTAGTAAAAAAAAATCCAATTTTTTGGAGGGGGGGCTCAAGCCTGTTGAAGCACCCCCCTTAGATTCGCCACTGCCCGTAAGGAAGCGCTTCGCGACAGACCTCTCCGGGCGGCGGCGGCTAGCGCGGTGAGTAGTTCACCACCGTCCACCTTCCTTCCTTCATCCACGTCCGGCCAGCTCCGCTATTCCACCCTCGTCCGACTCCCTCGACCCCGTCTCCTAGTTCCTCGTCAGCTTTTGATTCCCCGCGGCGGCCAAATAGAAACATTCGAGGTAGATTTCGAGTAGCCCTAGTCTCCGCGAGATCGGTGGGCCTTGGGCCCAAGCTTCGTGATGGATTGGTTCGTTTTGGGTTTGAGTTAATTTTGCTAGTCCAGGCGGTACGGTGGTTGATGGATTGCTTCGCTTCGGAAGTTCAGCTTAGAAGAGAGACCCGTACGTGGTTTCTATGGTTTGCTCATGCTAGATCTGCTAGTCGGAGACTCTGTATACTCGAAATCATAATTGCCCCCTTAGCCCTTGGATAAGAAAAGAAATAGATTTGTACTATAGATTGTGTATCGATTCTGCTGGTCAAGTTTTGAGACTGCTTCATGACTTCATGTATAGATTGTGGGGAAGTTGGTCACTGTTGGTACAAAATTACAGAATCAGTCTTAGACTTCGTACATGTAGTTTCAACTATATATAGATCGCTATACATATAGATGCGCATGAATCGGTCATAGACTTCGTACCGTGTTGTGATAACTTAGTATCAAGCACAAATTGTATGTACTCTACTGGCTTTAAAACCAGATATTTAGAAGATGCAAAGTTAGCTATCAATGTTTTATAAGTGATATTATATATATGTGATCAGTTCTTACACCAACAAATGTTGATTATACTTTGTGTACTTGCTGCAGGTGCTGAGATTCCGTTGGGACTGCGCTCCGCAACAAGACAATTCTCCGAAGCCGTCTTCTTCTTTTTTCTACAATAATATAGTTTCTAGCCGCCATCCGATATGGACAAAAGCAATACTTCTGACTCTGCTGAGGACATTACCGAGGCTCAGAAATATGCAAACCCTGAGAGAGCTAACAGGGGAAATTTTCCTTTCCCACACACATCCCTATCGGGGGAAAGGAAAATTTTCAAAAGGGCAGCAAACAGGGGAAGGAAATACTCCCGAGTATCGTCAAGTAGAACCTATCCTTTGAGATCATCTGAGAGTACCAGGGTTCTTCGTTCTAGATCAGTTGCAGATAAGTCACCTAGTGACGCTATGCAAACTCTAACAGAAAGAGCCGCGAAGAAGCCAACTGGCAACTCTGTGGACACTCTCGTAAAACCAGCTGCTAAAAGAATAAGAAGGCAAAAAACAACAGAGAGTGGCCCAGACGATGAGTTATTGAAAATTCCCAAGGGAATTAGATACTTTTTGAATCGGATAAACTTTCAGCAAAGTTTTCTTGAAGCGTATGCCAATGAAGGCTGGAAAAATCAAAGGTTCGCCACCTCTCAATGCTTGTATTTGATCTGATTTGTTGGTGACTTCTACTGAATTCACCTTTGCATTTGTAGCTAAAGCTTCATTTATTATTACTCCCTCTATTCCCTTCTATATGGTCTTTTTTAATACCAAAATTTCAGAGTTGTAAGGTGCATTTATCTTTTTACACCCTATTTGCTGATTTTAGCTCCACTCGTTAATTACACACTAGCAAACATGCCCGTGCGTTGCAACGGGAGGAAACAGCCCCCACACGTCCTTACCCACTGAGCATGGCTAAAGACCTCACCCTCATTCCCCTAACATAATAAACATGACTAATACCTTGTTGTCCTCAGGTCCACATTCTCCATTTCAATATGACATCAGACACATGTTTCCGCTTGTCCTCTTTGTTGCCCTTGTCGCCGGCGGTCGCAGTACCAGTTGTCACTAACCAAGGTTGGCTAGGTCCTTGAGCATCCTTCATGTCCGGCGAGATGACGAGCGTTGAACAAAGATTTTATTTATCATCCGAGTAATATATTAGGAAAAAGTAATGCACGTAATATATGCCCGTGCTATCATATAAATTGAGTAGTTTGTGTCAGATAGACCATGAAGTCGTAGTTGGACTCCCCATGCATTGTACGTGAGGAGGCGACGAAGAAAAGGATTCCTTCCATACCCCTAGTTTAATAAATTAAACTAAAACAATGCATCCGTGGGTGTATTTCAAAAATTCACCCAGTTTTATTAGTAGGTATAGATTTTTAAAAAAGTTAGCTATAGTACCTCCCATTTTTCAAGAATATTTATGTTTTGAATAAATCTTTGCCTTTTCAAATTCAAAGTTCAATTTTTTTGTGTTTTTAAAAAATGTTCGCAAATTCTAAAAAATCAGTATAGTACCTCCTAGTTTTAAAAAATTGTTCATGTTTTAAAAAATATTCTGGTTAAAAAGAGTAAAAAAATGTTATTTTTTTAAGTGCTCGAATTTAAATTTTTTGTTCACAATTTTGCAAAATATTTGCGTTCTAAAATATATTCAGTTTTTGCAAAAAAAATTGTTTTTTTTTTGGCTTTCAGTATCTGGCGTGGCTGCTAGTTTAATTTAATACGTCGCGCTGCCATGTAAACATAAGCGCTTGTCTAGTCCAGT
Organism: Elymus sibiricus; assembly: GCA_039707655.1. Lineage (NCBI taxonomy): Eukaryota > Viridiplantae > Streptophyta > Magnoliopsida > Poales > Poaceae > Elymus > Elymus sibiricus. The sequence goes on along the minus strand of CM077668.1, from coordinate 14,557,081 downwards.
GGCTAGCTTTTTGAGCCCTCCAGCTTGAGCGCCCGGGTTCGAGTCCTCGAGGCTCAGTATTCTTTTTCCTTGGACTTTTTCCGCTGGTGCGGGAGCTTTACTAATGGGCCGGCCCATCGCGGCTATGTGCGTCTTAAATTTTTCTTTCACAGAAAACAAATCGGGACTAACGCCTGACGGACGAAAATTCATGTGGGTCCGACCGTATGATCAAAAAAGTTGAGAAACAATCCTCCCTTTAATATTAGGTAAAGATAAAGATACACGGATGCTTATCCCGTCGTAGGGCAGTTTCGCATCCAGATGTGCATGCTTGTTATTTGCTTACGAACCGGGACCAAAGGCCCTCCACGTGGCGCTGCCTGGGGCGGGGGAGGGAGGACCTTTAGTTCCGGTTGGTGTTACCAACCGAGACTAAAGGTAGAGCCTTTAGTCCCGGTTGGTAACACCAACCGGGACCGGGGGCTGCATTGCCGGAGCCGGCCTTGCCGGGGGGAAAAAAATTGAAATTTTTTTTTGAATTTTTTTTTATTTTTTTGATTTGTTTTTAAGTTTTATTCCGAATTTCAAATCTTTGAATTATTTGACAATTTAATCTCTAATCACCCCTCCTCACTGCTTCAGAATTTAATCTCTAGTCTCTAATCAGCACTCATTTCAAATCGTCTAAATTCCCGGCCGGTCACCCATCCTCTCACTACTCCAGCCCCAGCACGCGTAACTTTCAGGTTCTATCTCCCCTAGTTTCCAAGTCTGCACTTGTTGTTTTCCTGACAATCTTAAGCTATCAATCCTGTTAACCCTTAGGTCTTGATGTCACATGATTTAATTTTTTGAATTCTAAACAATTATTAAAATAAACAAAATAAGTACTAATAATATTGAATTTCAATTAAAATAAAATAAGTAATAATATTATTTTATTCATTTTTTTGCCATTTATTCATTTAATATGACATAATTAATATCTTTAAATCTGTAAATCGAAATTCGACAAATAATATATCCATTATTATCAGAAAAATGTGAGGAATCCAAATAGGACATCTTATTTTTAAATAAAATTAATTTTTAAAATTTTAATAATTTTTTTTTTGATTTGAAATAACTTTTTTTCCTTTTGGAATTTTGAGAGTCTGAGAAAGCTTCACCGGGTAAACCCAGGTGAAATCGAGTCCCAATTTTTCTCTAGTTTTTTTTGATATATTAAACTTTTTTTTCGAAGTCGTATGCAAAAAAGGTCAAAATTCATATTTCAAAATTCAAACCGGGTAAACATTTTTTTTTCGTTTTTTTGCAAAAAAGGTCAAAATTCATATTTCAAAATTTCTATACCAACTAGACACTAAAACCTAACTATATCTCGAAGGATTTTATTTTTTGAAGATTTTATCATTTTTGTTTATTTTCTACAAAACTAAAAAAGGCGATCCACGGGGGGGGGGGGGGGGGTAGAGTTTGAAAATTTCAGAACCCCTTCAGACGAAAACTCGTCTGTTACAAAGATATTTCATTTTTTTAAACTTATTTCAACTCCAGACTTTTTGTGTGTGCACCATTCGAAGCCACGCCATCAATTTTCAACCCTTTCTGACTTCATTTGCTATTTTTCATGCATTTACTGATTTTTTTGAGTTAAATGACCCTGAAATTGAAAAGCACCACAAATGAACTCTCAAAAGGTTGAAAGTTGGCATGGTATCATCATTTCACCCACATAGCATGTGCTAAAAAGTTGAGAGGGTTACGGCAAAAACTGGATGCACTTCGTGTACAAAATGGACAATCTCTTTCGAAGTATCAGGGTTTCAGACGAAAACTTGTCTGTTACAAAGGCATTTCATTTTTTTTAACTTATTTCAACTCCTGACTTTTTGTGTGTTCATTATGCACCATTCAAAGACACATCCTCAAATTTCAACCCTTTCTGACTTCATTTGCTATTTTTCATGCATTTACGGATTTTTTTGAGCTAAATGACCCCGAAATTGAAAAGCACTACAAATGAACTCTGAAAAGGTTTAACGTTGGCATGGTATCATCATTTCACCCACATAGCATGTGCTAAAAAGTTGAGAGGGTTACGGCAAAAACTGGATGCACTTCGTGTACAAACTGGACCATCTCATTCGAAGTATCAAGGTTTCGGACGAAAACTCGTCTGTTACAAATGCATTTCATTTTTTTAAACTTATTTCAACTCCAGACTTTTTGTGCATTCAATATGCACCATACTACAACATGTTAAAATCTATAGAAAGAACTAACTAAAAATAATAAAAAACAACAATTAAATGACTAAAACAATTATATAAGCAAAACAGTATTGTTTTAATTAAAATCCTAATTTAAATTATTCTAAAAATAACCAAATAAATCTTACTGTGACAACAATCTAACACGTGACTAGGAGCAAAAAGAATTAAATTAAAAACTATTTGTAAACTCAAGTTATTCACAATCTAGGGTTTGAAGCAAATTTGAACAAATTCGAATTTAAACCATTCAAATTTGAAAACTAATGGCACAAACAGAAACTAGACAAAATTTTGAATCTAATGCAAAAAGAATCACTCAAAAACATCAAATGTCTTAAAAGATATAAGAAATTTAAAACAGAAACTAAAAACAGAAAACAAATGTAAAAACAGGAAAAAAAAACTTTCAGAACCCCTTTAGTCCCGGTTGGTGTCTCCAACCGGGACTAAAGGTCCAACCTTTAGTCCCGGTTGGTAACACCAACCGGGACTAAAGCCTCAACCCCTTTAGTCCCGGTTGGTGTTACCAACCGGGACTAAAGCCTCACCATTTGATCCCGGTTCCAGCCACAAACCGGGACCAATGGCCCACGAGGCGCATTGGTCCCGGTTCGTGTCTGGAACCGGGACCAAAGGGGTCAGACGAGGCCCGGCCGGCGCCATGGCCTCACGAACCGGGACCGATGCCCCCATGGGTCCCGGTTCGTGAGTGAATCGGGACTAATGGGCTTTTCAGGGTGGACCAAAGCCCTGTTTTGTACTAGTGTATGAGTATATAATCAGATTATTCATGAGAAATATTTGAGTCTTCTCTGAACTCTTTTATGCATGATTGTTATAGCTTTGTATTTCTGTTCGATCTATCGATTTATTTTGGCCTATTAGATTGATTTGTCTTGCAATGAGAGAAGTGCTTTATGACGGGTTCAATCTTGCGGTGCTCAATCCCAGTGATAGAAGGGGACATGACACGTATTTGTATTATTGCCATTAAGGATAAAAAGATGGAATTTAATCATATTGTTTGAGTTACTTTGTCTACATCATGTCATCTTACTTAAGGTGTTACTCTGTTTCATACTTAATACCCTAGATGCATGCTGGATAGCGGTCGATGGGTGGAGTAATAGTAGTAGATGCAGGCAGGAGTCGGTCTACTTGTCTCGGACGTGATGCCTATATACATGATCATTTCCATGAATCCGTCATAATTATTTGCTTTTCTATCAATTGTCCAACAGTAATTTGTTTACCCACCGTATGCTATGTGTTCGAGAGAGAAGGCTCTAGTGAAAACTATGCCCCACGGTCTACTTTATCATATATTAAAAATCTAAAAATACCTTGCTGCAATTTATTTATTTTTATTTTAATTAGTAATTTAGTTTATCTATTTATCTCGATAAGATTTAATCCTTACAAATAACCGCTAAGAGGATTGACAACCCTCTTATTTGCGTTGGGTGCAAGTGTTTGCTCTTTTGTGTGCAGGCGCGCTTAACGGAATTTTGCTTGGTTCTTCTACTGGATTGATAATCTTGATTCTTAACTAAGAGAAATACTTATCTGTACTATACTGCATCATCCTCTCCTATGAGGGGAAACAACAACGCAGACTATAAGTAGCAGGAAGAATTTCTTGCGCCGTTGCCGGGGAGACATCTTCAAAATTACCAAGTAGCTTCGCACAAATTATCATTCACTTGCATTTACTTTATTTGCCTTTTTATTTGCATTTGCCTCTCGTTTTCATCTCCCGCACTTCTAATTTTTTTTACAAAAACACAAAAAAAATATTTATTTGTTTGCTAGTTTGCTTGTTTGTTTCACCGTTATGGCTAGTTCTTCGCTTGTTACTATTACCCCTGAAAATGAAGTGCTTAATTTTAGGCAAAGGGGACGAGAAAATTTTAAAGATGCTTGGTATAGGATTTGCGATGCTCAAAATAGATCAACTCGTAAGCAGTCCAATACCATTCTTCTTCGAATTTTTTATTTGAAACTTACTACTTGGTATATATTTGTGCTTGACACTATTACCGGAGGGAATTTGTTGATGTGTCCCACTTTGGATGCTTTCAATGCTATGAGAAATTTAGTGTGTTCACCCCCCTATAATTATTAATGAAACGGCATTGACTTTGGAGCATGTTATGCAAAGGTTAGAATCTATAAAAACTAAAATGCCTACTATAGAATATCTTAAAAATTTAGATAAAAAGGTCCATAATCATATTACTCAATTTGGTTCTAAGGTGGGAATTACTTTGAAAACTTTAAAGGAAAAGGAACCGATAATTAGCGAAAGGATAGAACAAAGCTCCGCTAGAATTGACAAGTTAGAAGAGATTATCAACAACTTAGGTTCTGCTTTTTCCTCCGCTAAAAATATTGATAGGACTCCTCCTAATAAAAATTGCAAGTTTATATATGTTCCCAAGGTTAAGGGTGCTACTTCTAGTAAAGAAAGCGAGGATAATAAAATGATTAGCGTGCATCCCAATTTCATTGATATAATAAAGGAACCTATCCATGAAAGCAAAAATCTTGATTTTGTGCCTAGAAGTGTGATGATGAGAAACTCCTATGCTAAATCTACTAGAAAAAATGGATGTGTAATTGAGGAGTTGGAAACCAAGGATGACAACACTTAAAACTATGCATTATGCCTAGCTACGGGAATAAAACAATAGCGCTTGTTAGGAGACAACCCAATGAATAAAATAAATTTTGTTTTTACCTTCTGTTCTTGAGTGTTTACCCAATTATAGCTTCTGTTATGATTGTATTTTTATGTTTTAATTAGTGTTTGTGCCAAGTAATGCCTTTGTGATGATTTGAAAGATAGTATGATAGATGCTGTTGGAAAACAGAAACTTTTGCGTCCAGTCCTGGAATTTTGTTTTTTCGCTGCAGTGTTAGAACCTTTTGAATTTTTTACACAGTATTGAAATATGAATTGCCCACGTTGTCCTAATTTGTCCAAAAAATTGGAGTTATAGAAGTATGACGATAATTTAGGTCTTTACAGACTGTTCTGTTTTAGACAGATTCTATTTTTGTTGCATATTTTGTTTATTTTGATTAATCTATGGATCGTATCGAGGGGTATGAGTCATGGAGAAGTTGGAGTACATTAGCATTATGCCAATATTAAATATGAATCAATTTACAACAGTACCTAAAATTTAAGATTTGCTTGTTATACTAACGGATCTCACGAGGTTTCTGTTGAGTTTTGTGTGCTGAAGTTTTCAAGTTTTGTGTGAGGCTACGATGGATAAAGGAATATGGAGTAGCAAGAGACTAATCTTGGGGATGCCCAAGACACCCCATGGTAATATTCAAATAAGACTCAAGTGTCTAAGCTTGAGGATGCCCCGGAAGGCATTCCCTCTTTCATCTACAATATATCGATAACTCACTTGGAGCTATATTTTTATTCATCACATGGTATGTGTTTTACTTTGAGCGTCTTGTGATATAGTTTGTTTGCTTTTTAGTTTATCACAATCATCTTTGTTGAACACACCTTTTTTAGAGGGACACACATTGTTCGTGATTTGTTAGAATACTCTATGTGCTTTACTTATATCTTTTGAGCTAGGCAGTTGCTCTAGTGCTTCACATATATCTTTTAAAGCACGGCGGTGGTTATATTTCAAAGAAATAGTTGCACTCTTATGCTTCACTTATATCTTTTTGAGAGTGTCATGATTAGCAATGATAATATGCACGGGTTATGAATTTGATCCTGATATGATAGGTATTCAAGAGGGATATAATAAAAAAATTCATGTAGATCACTGAATATGATAAGTTTGATTCCTTACAATAGTTTTGCGATATTAAGATGGTAATATGTGGGAGTTACTAGTGAATGATTGTGTTTTAGTAAGAATATTGGTGTTAAGATTTGTGATTCACGAAGAATGCACGTATGATCTGTCGTTATGCTATAAAGTTGGAGCATGATTTATTATTGATTGTCTTCCTTTGTGTGGCGGTCGAGGGCGCACGATGGTTAACTCCTACCAACCTCCCCCCTAAGGGCGTGCGTAGTAGTACTTTGCTTCGAGTGCTAATAAACTTTCGCAATAAGTATGTGAGTTCTTTATGACTAATGTGAGTCCATGGATTATACGCACTCTCACCCTTCCGCAATTTGCTAGCCTTTTTGGTACCGTGCATTGCCCTTTCTCACATCGAGAGTTGGTGCAAACTTCGCCGGTGCATCCAAACCCCGTGATATGATACGCTCTACCACACATAAGTCTCTTTATATCTTTCTCAAAATAGCCACCATACCTACCTATCATGACATTTCCAGTTGTTGTTTTTTGCTTGTTTATATTTTTCTCACATCGAGAGTTGGTGCAAACTTCGCTAGTTGCTGTTTTTTGCTTGTTTTGCCTTTTCAGAAAATCGTTATAAAAAAGTGTCCAAACGAAAAAAAAATTGGATTAATTTTTTCTGGACCAGAAGAGACACAGGAAGCTTCGGGAGAAGACCAGAAGAGCCACGAGGAGGCGACAAGCCTGGAGGGCACGCCCCAGGGGGGTGGCCGCGCCCCCCAGGCTTGTGGGCCCCTCATGGCACCTCTTGATCTAATTCCTTCGCTATAAATTCATAAATATTCCCAAACTAACAGAGAGACAGAAGAGAAAACCTTTCCGCCGCCGCAAGTCTCCGTTCTTCCGCGATCCCATCTGGAGGCCTTTTCCGGTTCTCTGCCGGAGGGGAATCGGTCACGGAGGGCTTCTACATCAACCTTGCTGCCCTTGCGATGATGTGTGAGTACTTTACCATAGACCTGCGGGTCCATAGTTAGTAACTAGATGGCTTCTTCTCTCTCTTTGATATTCAATACCATGTTCTCCTCGATGTTCTTGGAGTTCTATCCGATGTAATTTTCTTTTGCGGTGTGTTTGTTGGGATCCGATGAATTGTGAGTTTATGATCAGATTATTCATGAGAAATATTTAAGTCTTCTCTGAACTCTTTTATGCATGATTGTTATAGCTTTGTATTTCTCTCCGATCTATCGATTTAGTTTGGCCTAGTAGATTGATTTGTCTTGCAATGGGAGATGTGCTTTGTGATGGGTTCAATATTGCGGTGCTCAATCCTAGTGATAGAATGGGACATGAAATGTATTTGTATTGTTGTCATTAAGGATAAAAAGATGGGGTTTAATCATATTGCTTGAGTTTACTTTGTCTACATCATGTCATCTTGCTAAAGGTGTTACTCTGTTTCATACTTAATACCCTAGATGCCTGCTGGATAGCGGTCGATGGGTGGAGTAATAGTAGTAGATGCAGGCAGGAATCGGTCTACTTGTCTCGGACATGATGCCTGTATACATGATCATTGCCATGAATCCGTCATAATTATTTGCTTTTCTATCAATTGTCCAACAGTAATTTGTTTACCCATCGTATGCTATGTGTTCGAGAGAGAAGTCTCTAGTGAAAACTATGCCCCCCGGTCTACTTTATCATATATTAAAAACCTAAAAATACCTTGCTGCAATTTATTTACTTTTATTTTAATTAGTAATTTAGTTTATCTATTTACCTCGATAGAATTTAATCCTTGCAAATAAACGCTAAGAGGATTGACAACCCTCTTATTTGCGTTGGGTGCAAGTGTTTACTCTTGTGTGTGCAGGTGTACTTAACGGAATTTTGCTTGGTTCTCCTACTGGATTAATAATCTTGGTTCTTAATTGAGGGAAATACTTATTTCTACTGTACTGTATCATCGTCTCCTCTTCGGTGAAATACCAACGTAGACTACAAGTAACAGGCTGCCGGGGACCAGCCTCCACCCGGGCCCCCAGCAAGGTGACCACAGCTGCAGGCGCAGCCGGACCACCACACCAGGCGCGCCCCCATGCCAGCTGCCACCAGCAGCACGACCACCGGTGATGGCCGGCCCGCACCGCCGCAGCCCGCACCGCCCGCGTGCAGCCCGTCAGAGGACCTGCCCGATCCAGATCTGGGCCGGGGCGCCCGCCACCGCCACCCACGCAGGCACGCTCCACCGCACCCCTGCCGAGAAGCCACCCGCGCCACCGCACCCTGACGCCCCCAGCCGGCAGCCCCGGCCGCCGCCGCGCCGCGCGCCCTGCAGAGCTGGGCGCTCCTGCACGAGGCGGCAGCCCCGCGCCAGCCCTCACCACGAGGAAGGGGGAGAAGGCCCCGCCGCCACCGGCGCCGGCCGTGCTTTTCCCGGCGGCGCGATCCGGCGGCAGCGAGGGCGGGGAAAGGTTGGGCCGGCGGCGCACGGGTTTGCCCCCCCGCGCGCCCTGCAGAGCTGGGCGCTCCTGCACGAGGCGGCAGCCCTGCGCCAGCCCTCACCGCGAGGAAGGGGGAGAAGGCCCCGCCGCCACCGGCGCCGGCCGTGCTTTGCCCGGCGGCGCGATCCGGCGGCGGCGAGGGCGGGGAAAGGTTGGGCCGGCGGCGCACGGGTTTGCCCCCCCGCTCGCAGGAGCGGGCAGGGCAAGACAAGGTCCTATTGTCAGTTTAAAGACCCAATATTTCATCTGTGTATGCCTAGAGGTTTGTGTCTGCTGTTTCTCATGCTTTGTAAAACTGTGGCGGTTCCTTTAATGTACCTTGGGCCTTTGCTGACTTGTGTCATGGACAACTGCATGTCATGGACAAGGGCAAGTTGTAGCTGCATTGGGTACCTTGGGTCTTTGGTGACTTGGATGGACGAATCCACGCATGCATCCATGCCTGTGACAGTGCATGCTAGACGAGCCAAGAGAAAAACTATTGACGCCGTACGATGCTAAAGAAATGCCCACCATCAGCGAGAAGAAAAAAAGAGTAGGGTGGTACAACCCTTGGTCGGATTGGGCAGGAAAATAGCAGTACCATCCATCATGAACGGCCAGTCCGTGCGTGTGTGTTGTCCATCATGGTGATGCTCGCAAGTGTTGTTCCGGTAGTGAGTGTTGATTGGCCTCCGACTTTTGTCATGGAATAATATTTTATCCCGGCTCGATTCAATTAATCTGACACAAGGCCGGGATGTGTTTCACTGGAACCTTACTACATCAGAGTCTTTCACAGTAGACTCTATATACCGTGCTCTCACGCATTCTGAGGTAGTAGACTCTATGTACCATGTTCTCACGCATTCTGAGGTAGCAGTGCGTAATAACAAGAAAATTTGAAAGTGCAGGATTCCATTAAAAGTGAAAATCTTCGTATGGTATCTTCATAGGGGAATTGTGTTAACCAAAGACAACCTCGCATGGTGCAACTAGCCAGGGAGTAAGTGTTGTTTTTGTACTCACGATGTCCTCACTTCACAACTTGGAGACCAATCCTTCTCTGCATCTCTACGCACTTCTGTCGTCCCAAAGACTTGGTTAGGTTATCTGTAAGTTGATCGTCGGTGCAAATGTAGTTGGCTACAATCATGCCCTCCATGCACTCCCGCGTGTAGTGATACTTCGTCTCGATGTGCTTGTTACTGTCATTACGCACTGGATTCTTACATAGGTAAATTGCAGATTTATTGTCAACATTGAGCACCAGTCTTTCCAATATCTTATCTGTGAGGTCACCTCGTAACCTTCCTAGCCACACACATAGACACGGACATTGAAGAAGGTTTCCTATACTAGTTCAATTAAATTGGTCGACATGAAATTTTCCCTTGGTACACACTGCTTCTGCTACAATTAATCTATGTTCCCTACATTAATCTGTGTTCCTGATTCTGCTATGTTTGTGACTACATTTTTTGGATTGAAACCATCACTATCGTGTTGAGCTGGGCATGTTGTGATTTTCTACAATCTGACTATCTGTGGGAATTGTTACCATATGCTAAATTTGATATTTATTTAAATTGGGTTTATATTAGATCGATATAATACTGGATACAAATAGACGTAGGGCAAAAGAACCCACAAACACAAAAATAACCCTAAATAAACAGGAGGCTACAACTGCGTCTACATTATTCAAATTGTTGATGAAGCCGCAATTGAACTTGTCGTTGTCATTTGATTTGGTTTGATACTACATACAACCCCATCTTTTGTACGAATACAAGTTGGAGAACAATCCGTTGCACACTGCTGATCCATAGTACAATACCATGAACCAGTCTTGCTGACGTCATGATGGTGGGTGGGTAGTTCTCAGTCAATGGACTAGTTGACCATGTTAGGCTTTCTCTAACCATGTTCCTGAAGCCTCTGATTCCCAGATGTATTTTCAACCCTCTTTGATTATTTCAACTAAACTAGGTGACACAAGCATGTTTTTAGGGGAACGTGATAACGGACAAGTTCAAACCAAGTGAAATCAGTATCTACTACGATGGAGTTGAAATAGTATATATAAGGGTCGGAAATTCAATTCGGATCTTCGGAGCATATGCTCCTTCCCACCAAAATTGTATGTGTCCTTTTGTCACACCAAACGTTACTCTTTTATTTTATTTTTGTCACCGGCGAAGCACTGACATCCCGTTTCGCATGAAAATTGTTTTTCTTTTCGAGTCATACGGGGGAAGAAATTCCCCACCGCTTGTTATTATTCTCTCGAAAGCCGACTGGGCGCCAGAGCCATAAGTTTGTACAGAGGTAAAGTTACATCAGTCGTCGGGGGGGGGGGGGGGGGGGGGGGGATTACAGACCAAGAAGGCACAGTACACATTAGCAACAGAGGACGCAAGGTGCGCACGGACTCGCACAAGCCCAGCACGGTAATGGCTATCCCGGAATCGGCAGCTCCAGAGGTAAATATCACCGATTGCTCTCTGAATCACGTCCCGGACACTACAAGCCTTCCGATTGAACACCAGGTCATTATGCGGGCCTTCCATAGTTGCCAGAGAACAACCATGCAGCCAGATCCCACGCCGAACGAGGCACCTCTAGTGGTGGTGGCGCCTCCAGAATGAGACCGACCGTGGTGGGTGCAGGTCGCAGTCGAACAGCAGACCTGAGTCCCTCGCTGAGAGCAAACCCAGCAAACAGATGATCTCCGTCTTCAACAACAGCGCATCTATCATATTTGTCTGAAGGAGAACAGTTCTTACGAGCCAAGTTCAGACGTGTACTCAGCCGGTCAGCCGTCAGCAGAATCATGAAGATTTTGATTTTTCGAGGGAGTTTTGAGCACCAGATCCTGTTTGCATGGCAAGTTTGGATCCCGTGGAGAGCAGTAGCCCTATAGAGCGCACTAGTCGACACCACAGTGGCAGCCCACCATGCCATGGATCTTGAATCCTCCCCAGCAGATAGGCCCACACCTTCCATGGCCACCGAGAGAGAGTCAAACTCACGCTCAGCCACGAGCGTCAGTCTGTTACGGAGCAGGCCACGAAGACCTACCTGGCACACGTGTTGGTGTCCTGGATTAGGGGGTGCTGGCCAGGTCGGTCCAGCAGTAATGGGCCGGGCCGAGGACTCATTGAAGACTGTTGACGTGGCCATATCAGTCCTGGCCCTCAGCGCGATCAAGACGAAGATCTCCTGAAGACTTGGCCTTCACTTTAAGCGTGCTTCTAACGGCATGTTTATCTCTAGAGGTTGTAACTGACTATTTGTAAACCCTAGGTACCCCCGACGTGCTTCTACATGGCCTGGTTGAAGGTGAGCACGCGGTTGTACCCTTTGTCAAAATGGTCTGGGGTTAACACACGTCTTCTTACGGAGTGCTGGGTGTTTCATCTTCAGAAGAAGGGGTATACTTGCACTTCGTTTCCATAACTTTCAACTTAAAGAAAAAATGCCGAAAATTTATTTACCTACATATATATGGAAATTATTATTAAATTTTCTATACTACAATTAGAAATTGCATCTGCTCTATAATTATTTCTTTTACGTGTTCGTAATGGAATTTATTATTAATTTGTGACAATGACGAAACTGTGAGAACTATATGAAACATATTTCGTTTGGATTCCTTGGTTGGTAGCGACATAGATAATGATGAAACTAAAAGCTACTTCCTCTGCAAATAAGTAGAACATGTTTTAGAGACTTGACACAAGTCAAATAGCTATCTCCAAGATCTTTCCGGCTTGCTTCTAATCCACATGCATTAATGCATGGGACAACCGGTAATGTTACTTGTTCCATGAGTTCCAGCCATGCGGTTTCATCATCTCACTTGTCTTGGCACAAATGTTCCGCACAATGGTCATTTCGCTCCAGTCGCAAATGAGGTTGCAGCTCCACCACGGTTACCAACACCTCCTATTCCCAGCCCTATATTCATTTTTCTCTTTAGCTTCTCTCATATATCATGTACTGTTTATGTGGTATATTTCCAACTACTCGATGAGCTAAGCAATTGCTACGAACAAGTTAGAACGAAGCCAAAAAACACAGTGTGTTATATACTTTCGTGAAGAGAGTGTGGTATATATAAAGAGAAAAAAAATCAAAATTCATGAAGAAGCTTGGTGGAGCACTTACAATTTATCTAGGCATGATGAATTCCCTTAATTTATGGTAGGTGTGTTGTTAATTAATAGGTTCTACGCATCCTGAATGCTCGAACTGACGCAATAAATGGCTAAGGTGCCATGTACTTCACCCTACAATACACATGTCTACTATTGAAGTGGAGTTTGCAGGCTTCACATTCATTGGTTCCACCAAGTACATAACCCTCTCATCCCCATCGATATTTTTTCTATCAGCACATTGCAGCATAGTTGAAAACCGGTGGTGAGGAAAACCAAAAGAAAAAGCCTCCATTGAAAATATTTATTGTTGACCTCATCTGAGTTCATTAGGAAAGTCTGATAGTACCCAATTGTTCATACTCACGGGGTTAATATGCATTATGCCCCAAACATTCTGTAGGAGTACCCTTCGCGATGCAATTTTTCTTATATTTTCTTCCACTCACTTTTTCGGTTTATTGGTCTTGTCTCACGAATCTCAGTAACGAAAGAAGATTTTTTAATTTTTTTGAAAAGGAGGATTACCCCCGGCCTCTGCATCTGGGCGATGCATGCAGCCATTGTATTAATTATTCACAAAGACCTTACAAAATAGTACACCAGGTAGTCTGAAGCCACCATCTTAGCAACAACTGTCGCTACTCCTATCCACTTGATGAAGGGGTGCTGATAGGCCTAGTCTAATACCAAATAGACATCACACCAAAAGCCTAACATCTAAAGCCGGAGGGCCCAACCGAGCCACATACTGGGTTTGGGGTACAAACCGGTCCGACGCACTCTCATGTGTCGTCGCTGCCGCCTTCCACCAATCCATCTTCAGAGCAGAAACTAGCGTACCGACCTTGCCAGGTGTGACACCCCCGACTTAATCGTGCACTAATCATATACGCAAATGCACGCGATTAAGCCTAATGACTCACTCGAAGATATCACAACACAACTCTAAACACAAATAAAAGTCATACAAGCTTTATATTACAAGCCAGGGGCCTCGATGGCTCGAATACATAAGCTCGCGAACAAGCGTCAGCGGAAGCATCAGATATCTGAGTATAGATATAAAGTTAAACAAGTCTGCCATAAGAAGACTGAGCAAAACAACGACATTGGATCGAAAGGCGCATGCCTCCTGCCTAGGTGCCTCCTATCTACTCCTGGTCGTCGGTCTCCATTTAATAGTACTCGCCACCTGATGTCTACAACACAACTTATTCTTATAGACTCGTGTTGGGACTCCAAGCGCAGAGTTTTGTAAGACAGTAGCAATTTTCCCTCAAGTGGATGACCTAAAGTTTATCAATCTGTGGGAGGCGTAGGTTGAAGATGGTATCTCTCAAACAACCCTGCAATCAAATACAAGAAATCTCTTCTGTCCCCAACACACCAAATACAATGGTAAATTATATAGGTGCACTAGTTCGGCGAAGAGATGGTGATAAAAGTGTAGTATGGATAGTAGATATAGATTTTTGTAATCTGAAAATATAAAAACAGCAAGGTAGCAAGTAACAAAAGTGAGCACAAACGGTATTGTAATGCTTAAAAACAAGGCCTAGAGTTCATACTTTCACTAGTGCAATCTCTCAACAATGCTAACATAATTGGATCATATAACCATCCCTCAACGTGCGATAAAGAATCACTCCCAAGTTCCTATTAGCGGAGAACATAAGATAGAAATTGTTTGTAGGGTACGAAACCACCTCAAAGTTATCCTTTCCGATCGATCTATTGACCTATTACTATAAGTGTCACAAACAGCCCTAGAGTTCGTACTAAAATAACACCATATGATACACATCAACCAACTCTAATGTCACCTAGATATTCCAATGTCACCACAAATATCCGTGAGTTGATTATACGATATGCATCAAACAACTTCATAATCATAATATTCAATCCACACAAAGAACTCTAAGGAGCACCCCAAAGTTTCTATCGGAGAAAATATAATGAAAACGTGCATTAACCCCTATGCATAGATTACCCCCATGTCACCGCGGGAATCCGCGAGTTGAATGCCAAAACATATATTAAGTGAATCAATATAATACCCCATTGTCACCACAGGTATTCATATGCAAGACGTACATCAAGTGTTCTCAAATCTGAAATATTCAATCCGACAATAACGAAACCTCAAAGGGAAAAGATTCGATTCATCACAACAAAGATAGAGAGGGAAGAAACACTGTATGATCCAACTATATTAACAAAGCTCGCTATACATCAAGATCGTGCCATATCAAGAACACGAGAGAGAGAGATCAAACACATAGCTACTAGTACATACCCTCAGCCCCGAGGGTGAACTACTCCCTCCTCGTCATGGAACCGCCGGGATGATGAAGACGGCCTCCGGTGATGGTTTCCCCCCTCCGGCAGGGTGCTGGAAAAGGGTTGTAGATGAGATCGTGGAGGTACAGAGGCTTGCGGCGGCGGAGTCGAAGTTCTATGGTTATTTCTGGGGGTTTCTCTATTTATAGGATTTTTCAGCGTTGGAATCAGGTCAGACGGAGCCACGTGGGCCCCACGAGGTACCAGGGCGCGCCTTGGGGGGGGGGGGGGTGGCGCGCCCTGGTGCCTCGTGGGCACTGGGTGGCCCCCCTCCAGTGGGTCTTGGTTCCAGTATTTTTTATTTATTCCATAAAAAATCTCCAAAAAGTTTCATCCAATTCCAAGAACTTTTATTTCTGCACAAAAACAACACCATGGCAATTCTGCTGAAAACAGCGTCAGTCCGGGTTAGTTCTAATCAAATCATACCAAAACTATATAGAATTGTTATAAACATGGCATGAATACTTCATAAGTTATAGATACGTTAGAGACGTATCAGCATCCCCAAGCTTAATTCTTGGTCGTCCTCGAGTAGGTAAATGATAAAAGAAATAATTTATGAAGTGTGAATGCTAGCATAATGCATAAGTTTGATCAATAATAATTTCAATCACTTTTTCTAGCATCAATATATATCATAATCAGTAGCTCATCTCATAAAACTTCTCATGATCAAGTAGCAAGCTATTCACATGTTTAAAGTATAGGCCATAAACTTTCTTGAAAACTAACAAACTATGTTATCAGTCATCAAATAATTGCAATTCATCTTATTTTCAGGAAGGGTCTATGTAAGAGCTTTGATCTTGCAAATTCCACATACTCAACCATCTTTTAGTCTTCCATGATTGCTGACACTCAAAGCATATTTTTAGAACAAACCGTTTCAGTCAAACACATAGGAAGATAGGGGCATAATGTTTCGCCTCCCAACTTATTTATCTCAGGGATAATGTCAACAATAATAACTCATGATCACCTATATTCAACTGGATATATGTACCTGGATCTTTCCCTACCACATAATGCTTGCCAACTAAGCAATAAATAGAGCAGAATAGGGATGAACATTAATGACTCTTGCATAAAAGTAAATACAGAAAAGTAAATGCATAAAAGTAAAAGATAGGCCCTTTGCAGAGGGAAGCAGAGGTTGTCATGCGCTTTTTGTTGTTGGATGCACAGGCCCTTAATGCAAAGGAACACCACGTTATATTGCCCCTTGTGAGAGCAACCTTTATTATGCAGTCCGTCGCTTTTATTTCTTTACCATCCCAAGTTCGTACAACGCTTATTTTCCCTTGCAATAAAAGATCATACATATTTTAGGAGCAATTTTTATAGCTTTTTGCACCGATGACAACTTACTTGAAGGATCTTATTCAATCCATAGGTAGATATGGTGGACACTCATGGCAAGAAACTGGGTTTAATGGTTTCTGGATGCACAAGTAGTATCTCTACTTAGTGCGAATTTTTGGCTAGCAAAAGATCCTAAGCAAGCACCACATGTTAGAGGATCCATGACAATATAACTTCTATGTGAATATAAACAAACATAACTCATTACGTTGTCTTCCTTGTCCAACGTCAACTACTTGATCAAGCTTGAAAATAATTAATGAGGGCTCACAATCATAGAAGATGTCCAAGATAGTATATTTATATGTGAAATTTCTCTTCCTTCAAAATTCTTTCATGAATTGTTCAAGTGACAAATGCTATGTTTGTTAACTTTCAATAAATTTTACCACTTATACTTCTTGTCTGTGAAGTCACTACTCCCCATGGGACAAGCATATGAAGCATATAAATTTCAACTTTATGATATTCAATTCATTTCAAAAATTTACTCATAGGATATAAGTGAAGAACAAGAGTAAATGACAAACTACTCCAAAAAGATATAAGTGAAGATCAAATGATTAGTTTAGCAATTAAGTAGCTATGTGAGAACTCTCTCATTTAAAAATTTCAGATCTTAAGTATTTTATCCAAACAGCAAAGAAAACAAAATGAAATGACATTCCAAGGATAGCACATATCATGTGAAGAAGCAAAAACTTAGGCTCAACCAAAACTGACTGATAGTTGTTGAAGAAGAAAGGTGGGATGCCTACCGGGGCATCCCCAAGCTTAGATGCTTGAGACTTCTTGAAATATTAATTTGGGATGCCTTGGGCATCCCCAAGCTTGAGCTCTTGTGTCTCTTTAATTCCTCTCACATCATGGCTTCTCCTAAATCTTAAAGACTTCATCCACAAAAAACTCAACAAGAACTCGTGAGATAAGTTAGTATAAATCAACTCAAAACCTTGACATCCTATACTGTAGCAAATCACTAAAATTATAATTAAACATTGCATACTAAATGCCTCTGCATATTTAATACTCCTATCCACAAATAGAAACATTAAACACGCAAACATATGCAAACAATGCAACTATAACAGCAATCTGCCAAAACAGAATAGTCTGTAAAAGGGGAATAAGAATCCATACTTCCCTAACTCCAAAAATTCTAAAAAATTACCACGTTACAGAGAACTCATGCATTATTACTGTGTGAAAATTTCAGATTTTTATCATTTTCTGACTATTCAGGAATATTCCGGACATAAAAGAAAACTTTCTGTTTTCAAACAGCAACACATGAACTTGCAAACTGAGCATGGTAAAGACTATAATTGGCATTTTATTGAACTAAAAGACACAAAACATGATTATTGATAACACCAAGAAAATATCAACAGAAGAAAATTACACTCCAAGAAAAACGCAAATTATGTGACGAATAAAAATATAGCTCCAAGTGAGGTTACTGATAGTGTTGAAGACGAAAGAGGGGATGCCTTCCGGGGCATTCCCAAGCTTAGTTGCTTGGGTCTTCCTTGAATATTACCTTGGGGTGCCTTGGGCATCCCCAAGCTTAGGTTCTTGCCACTCCTTATTCTCCTCATATCGATATCTCACCCAAAACTTGAAAACTTCAATCACACAAAACTTAACGGAACTTCGTGAGATAGATTAGTATGATAAAAATAAATCATCCACTTAGGTACTGTCAAGACAAGATTCATAATTGTTCTCACATAATACCTACTGTATTCTATCATTTCCACAATTTATATTACTCAATATAAGCTATGGAAACACTAAAACAAGCAAACTATGCAATAAAACAAAATCTGTGAAAAACAGAACAGCATGTAGTGAGCGATTTAAAAACCATACTTCTGTACCTCCAAAAATTCTGAACAATTAGGAAAACGTAAACAATTTGTAACCCAATGCTCTGTAAAAATTTCAGAATTTTCTCACGCTCCAGTACAGAATAGAAATTCCAGCACTGGACGCAAAAGTTTCTGTTTTTGCACAGAATCGAATCAACAAGTATCCACACTATCCCAAAGGCTTTACTTGGCACATTATTGAAAGAAAACATATAAAACATAATTACCACAGTAGCTTAATCATGTGAACACACAAAAATAGAAGGTATAAGTGTTGGGTTGTCTCCCAACAAGCGCTTTTCTTTAATGCCTTCTAGCTAGGCATGATGATTTCAATGATGCTCACATAGAAGTAAAGAATTGAAACATAACGGGAGCATCATCAATCATATGTTCCTCTCTCATAATAATTTTCAGTAGTATCATGAATGGATTCATCAATATAGCTATCACGTAAAGTATTCTTTTCATGATCCACAAGCATAGAATTTTTATTACTCTCCACATAAGCACATTTCTTCTCATCAATAGGAGTGGGAGTATCATATGAAACTCGAATACTATAAATTGTTTCCACATTAAAAGAGTAATGTTCAGAAAAAGGGTAATCATAATTATGACAAGTTTTATAAATATAATCATCACTACTTTTTATGACATAAGTATCATCACAATAATTATCATAGATAGGAGGCATGTCATCATCATAATAAATTTGATCATTCAAAGTAGGGGGACTAACACTAGTAGAGAAACGGCCTTTAGTCCCGGTTGGGAAAGGCCTTTAGTCCCGGGTCACCAACCGGGACAATTAAATCGGGACTAAAGGCCCCCACCCTTTAGTCCCGGTTGGCCACGACCCGGGACTAAAGGCCCTCCACGTGGCCGCATGCTAGCCCGGGGGCTGGGGGACCTTTAGTCCCGGTTGGTGACACCAACCGGGACTAAGGGTTTAGGGGTTTATGGTTTTCGGGGTTTAGGGGTTTAGGGGTTTAGGGTTTTAGGGTTTTAGGCTTTATGATTTATTTTTCCTTTTAATTTTGTGTTTTCCATTCAATTCTTTTTCATTTCAAACATATTTTACGCTACTACATACTGTACACGTTATGCATATATAATATAATTTCTCGTACGACCATACATATATCATATAATTTCTCGTACGACCATACACACATATATATATACAATTTGGTATATCCAATTTCTCCTACAATTTGCAGATCATTACATGCAGGCATTAGGTGCAATGGTATTCTCCTCTTTCAGATATGACCTCCCTAAGCAAAAATCCCGCAACTTCCTCTTGAATTGCTCGTATGCGGTTCTTTGGTAGGAGCCTATCCCGCATCTCTTGCATCTTCAAAGAAGGAGATCAATATGAATATATTAGTTGTGTGTATATATATTAGATCTTTAAAAAAAATTGTGAATAGTGTTTACGTACCTGTAGTTGTCTTACATCTCTACGCCATTCGGTCGTCATGCGAATGTTCTCGCAAACGCAGTGTGCACATAAATTAGTCCCCTGTTCCTACCTCATTCACTTTGCGAGAATAGAATTCAATCAGATAATAATCAAGCATGATAATGGTATTGATACTAGAATTAAAGAGGTGCGCGGACCTAGCTAGTAGTACTTAATTACCATGATCCGTCGCCATGACAGCTTCGGTTTCCATTCACCGATAACCTCTTTGATGAACCGTTTCCAAACCCTGCCCGGCAAAGAAAATGAATAAAGGAGTTATTAATTACTTGATATCAGGAAATGAACGAAAGAGGCCGATATAGTGCGATACTGATTGTAATTACCTGTCGAGCATCAAAATCAAGCTGGTGTATTCTTGAGGGTCTCTACGTAGTGAGTCCATGGTTTCAACAGTTCCAGCGTCAACTTTAATGTTTAGCAGGATCCAGTGGAACCTGCGCACACGTTTATATAAGCAGGCATGCATAACTCATGAACTACACTTAACATCGAGTAAGCAAAAAATAGAATTTGTAGTACAAGACAGTAACACTCACTTGAAGTTGTAAGGAAATAGTATATCTGTTTTGATATTTTGTGCCTTCAAAACCCTTAGCAAGTTCTCCTCTGTGTCATCGGGGAAGTCTTTTATACTTAGTTCATGAATGATATATGGGTCAACGAACCCAATGTCAAAGATTCCCTCTTTTTGGCATTCGAGAATCTTCATTCTGCATAATAGCGTACAAAAGAATATAGTGAGGATAATTACAAGCAATGAACGAGCTGAGCTAGAGACTTAAATTACAGAAAGAAATCACTTACAGACAATAGCAACTGACGATAGATTTGTCGAGTGCGGCTTGATTGTATAACTGAAAAATTTCTGAAAGCTCAATGATTATCTCGTTTTCATAGAAGTAATGCTCTTCCTTGACTTTCACGCTGAGCGTCTGTCGCCCGTTCGCTACTTCTTTCATGTAGCACTCATGCAATCTTCGCATTTGTGTTGGTAGATGCTCGACCTGCTCAGGTCTGACCAGAGGGTTCCCGGGGACATATTTCCATACTAGATCACCCATGGGGACTTCCTCGGTGCCTAGGAGTTGTTCAACAGTGATACCCATCTCTCTAGCAGCGCCGGTTAGCGCGTTATCGGTAATCACCTTGAGCGGGGGGATCGATTGCATTGCCTTTTCTCCGAGCTGGGGAACTGTTTTCCCGCTTTTATTACTACTTGTACTTTTTGACTGCTGCATTTGATCATGATATGACTTCCTAATACAGCGTTCATAGTCTGATGGCCTATTCTCCACATGTGTCGGGGGTCGCTCTAGAAGATCCACAAAGTGCTGTACGGTTTTCGCATATATTACCTCCTTTGGCGGTGGGGGCGGTTTCGGTGCAAAATGGGACTTCACTTCGGAAGCCACGACCGATCTGGTTTCCTCCTCAATCATATCGTAAGCTAACTTCTTTTTGGCAGGAGGCTCGGGTTTCTTCTTTGGTGCTCTCTTCCGCTTGTGGCCCTGCTACTGGGACATAAGGGGTGGAGTCGGCTGACGCGGCGGAGATCGATATGGCGGACTCGCGCTGGGCTCCGTCTCGAGGTGGGGTGGAGTCGGCTGACGCGGCGGACTTACATGTGTATTGCTATTCGGAGGAGTCGGTGGCCTTGGCGCCGAGTTTGGAAACACGATGCAATCCTTTCTCCATACAATGAGACCACGTATGACTTCTCCCAGTGTCTGCTCCCCTTGACCTCCAGGAATGTCAAGCTCTAGTGAGTCATATCCCGATAGAACTTGATCCAGCCCGACACGAGCATAGCCAGCTGGAATCGGATTGCCATGGATGGTTGCTTCAGGTGCATTCGGTAAAGCAAAGCCGACCGCCACCTTCATGGATATGTTCTTCATTTTCATGTGTAGCTCACAACTTGTCGTCTCTTTGATATCATCCACGGGGTAGCGAGCCAGCAGTGCATCATCGGCCGGGACCCCCGTGGAACCCACGCTGCTTTTCCGCATAGATGGGCCGGTACTATCCAATGCTGGATCTGCTTGCTCCTGCCGCTGAGACGCCCTTTGCTGGCTAATTGTGTTGATCTGCTCCTGCTGTCGCATTAAAACGCGTTCCAACTCCGCGTTCTTTGATTCTACCTTTTGAAGCCGGTCTGCATCCTGCTTCTTTTTTCTCGCACGGCTTCTATAAGTGTCATTCCACTCCGAAAACCCCTGAACCCACGGAACAACGCCTTTGCCTCGTCTTCGTCCTCCGTGTTCAGGATTCCCAAGGGCGCGTGTAAGCTCGTCGTTCTCTCTCTCGGGCTGGAACACCCCCTTTTGAGCATCTTCTATTGCTTGAAGTAAAGCGTCCGAGGCTGTTTTAAGAGATGCCTTTTCAATAATCTCCCCTATCGCTGGGTCCAACTTTCCCCCATGTGCATAAAACCAATTCCTGGACCTCTTGGGCCAACCCGCTGTTTTTGGAGTGACCCCTTTAGCAATCATCTTGGCCTCAGCTGCTTCCCAATTAGGCACGCCACTCTTGTAGCCACCTGGCCCCAGAACATGGTGATACTCTTTTTTGGCAGCATTTATCTTATTTTTTCTCGACCGTTCCTTAGTTTCATCTGATTCCTTGTACTTCACAAATAAGTCCCAGTGATCTTTTACCTTCTCTAGTGCTCCAGTGAATTATGGAGTCTTCTTTTCTGCCTTGAGGTAGTCGCTGTATAATCTTTTCATCTAGGTCTGGAATTGTGTGGCTATCTTCTTAAGAGCAAAATGCTTGACTTTCAACCGTTGGCCATCTGTGAAACCCTCTGGCAGGTTGAAATGTGACATGAGCATATCCCAAAGCAAATTTTTCGATCTTTCGTCCACATAACTAACTTCTCAATCTTCCTTTGGCTTATTCCATTCTTGAATGGTGATCGGGATGTTGTCCCTAACAATAACTCCGCATTGACTTATAAATTTACATGCATTCTGTGCAAGAGCAATCGGTTCGCCATTTGCTGCGACTTCATCGATGTTGTACTTTATGCCATCGGCCAACTTTTTGGCCCGGCCTCGTACCCTTGTAGAAGATTTGCTCGATCCGGAGGGCTAAAAGAAGAAAGATTCGTTAATATATATATATACAAATCAATTAATACATCTAATGATCACCAGAGGCCTAATATATATATACCTCACCGGACTTTGTTCATTGGAGAACATTTTCTTCGCCATCATTGTTTGTTTGCCCTTCGTCTCTTGGTTCTTCCTCAAGTCCCTCACCGGACTCGTTAAGATATTGTGAGCCGTCATCTGGTTTATTCTCTGGGTTTTGGGAGGAGCGTATCATGTCGAACATGATATCCTCTTCATGGTCTCTGCCGCTATCGTCCATAGCTTAACTAATCCAGAAGAAAGATAAAAAAATTAGAATGCATTCAATAAGCAAAAAATGAATCGGAGTCTACCAGAGAGAATAGGGGGGGGGGGAGAAACAATAAATATAAAGCAAACAGATGTAACACAGATGCACGACATGACAACTTGCAGCGCTAGGGGTGTTCTAACGCGGTACTACACGTTGCAGACGGGGCATGTGACAGATGAACGGATTGCATATTCTGATTCTTCATATTTTTCTAAGAAATTTTCATGTATAAAGTATTTTCATCTGAGTTATGGTTTATTTTATATGAATTTCTAAAGTTTAATTCGAAAATCATTTAATGTTAATTGCTAAGTGTACACAGAAAATGTACACAAAGAGTGTACCCAGCTGTTTGCTGGTGAGGCTGACAGTGGGGCCACTGAGCTGAGTCAGCAGCCCAGTCAGCAGTCAACATTTGACTGGTTGACTGGTCAAACCCGATAAGTGGACCCCACTGGTCAGTGAGACAGCTATTAAAACAGGTTTTAATTTAAACTTAACTAATCTAATTAAGTGTGGGGCCTAGTTGTCAGTGTCTTATTAATTTAAACTAATTAAGTTAATCATTTTAGTTAGTTAAGGGGGTGGGCCCTACATGTCAGTGAGCCTGTGGGGGGGGGTTAGTGGCCTAGGACCCACCTGGCGGTGACCCAGGCGGCGGCCGCGCGGTGGCACGCCGGCGCTAGCCAAAACAGCGGCGGAGCCGCGCCGGACTCCGCCGGAAATGCGCTAGGGGGGTCCTTTTGGCCCGGGGTTTGGGGCGTTCAGTTGCGGGCGTCGAGCCGCGCCGAACTGCGGTGGTGGCCGGGCCGGGAGCGGCCGGAGACGGCGCCGGCGACGAGCGAAGGCGGAGCGAGGGCGGCGACGTCGAGCGTGGGCTATGGGCACGGAATCGAAGGGGAAATGGAGGGGTCTTGACATGGGGCTCACCGCGAGGTCGAGGCGATGCTCAGCGGGCTCGGGGAGGGGCCGGAGCGAGGAGGACGGCGTTGGCGATCTCCGGCGTCGGAGGTTGAAGACGAGCGGCCTGGCGGCGTGGTGTTCGATCTGTCTCCCGGGCGGTGGCTGGCCCCGGGACACAACTTATATACGCGGGACCTATAGTCCCGGCTCCAGCCTCGCACCGGGACTAAAGGTCCTTTAGTCCCGGTGCGTGGCTGGAGCCGGGACTAAAGTTTGGCCTTTAGTCCCGGTTCCAGCCACGCACCGGGACTAAAGGCCTGTTTTCGGCGGCCCAAATTACGCGCGGGAGAAGGACCTTTAGTCCCGGCTGGTGGTGGCAACCGGGACTAAAGGTGTTTTTCATGTTTTCTGTTTTTGTTTTTTGCTTTATTTTTTTTACTTTTGTTTCTACTTACAGGCAATAGTTTTCAAATTTGAATAGTTTAAATTTGAATTCTTTGAAATTTGTGTGAATCACTAGTTTGTGAATAACTTTAGTTTAAAAATAGAGTTTTGAGTGATTCTTTTTCCTGCTGTTTAATATTAGTGTGTTTTATCAGTATGTTCAATTTGGGAATTTTTAGGATATTTTAAATAGGTGTTTTAATCAAAAACAGATTCTGTTTAGCTCTTTTAGTTTATACCTTTTTCCTTTGTTTTAATTATTTTAGTTTATGTTTTCTTGTTATTCTTTTGCCAAATTTTATTATGTTTCTGTTAGTCAACATGAGAAGTTTTAATTTTCATCAGAGAGTGACAAATAGTACTATCAAGTTATTTCTCGAGAATGGATATAATTTTATTGATTAACTCCTCTATATAATTAAAATACTAAAAGGACAGGAATAATTAAAAATTCATAACTTAATAAATAATTATTCAAAAATCATGTTTCAAATGCCAAAATGCCAAAACACATATATACCCTAACTCTTACAAAGATTCCCTCCGGTTTGTCCGAAGTGGGACTTTCCAGCTATAATTCCGGAAATTCACTAGAGAGAAAGTGATGACAGTGAAGCCGGTCACATCCCAGAGTGGGATCTTGGGGTGTAAAACTTTTTCTTCGCGTGTGGCCCTTGCTTATGATTGCGCCGTAACCATGGAGAATCTTCATCATTTAACAGGATGCTTGGGTCAGTCTTCACTATGAAGGGAGGAATTTCATCAAACTTTTCATAATCTTCTGACATGTCTGTCTTGTCCTCCACTCCCACGATGTTTCTTTTCCCTGAAATAACTATGTGGCACTTTGGCTCATCGTATGATGTATTCGCTTCCTTATCTTTTCTTTTTCTCGGTTTGGTAGACATGTCCTTCACATAGAAAACCTGCGCCACATCATTGGCTAGGACGAACGGTTCGTCTGTGTACCCAAGATTGTTGAGATCCACTGTTGTCATTCCTTACTGCGGGTCTACCTTTACCCCGCCTCCTGTCAGATTGACCCATTTGCACCAAAACAAAGGGACCTTAAAAGAAGGTCCATAGTCAAGTTCCCATATCTCCTCTATGTAACCGTAATATGTGTCCTTTTTCCTATTGTTGTTTGTTGCATCAAAGCGGACACCACTGTTTTGGTTGGTGCTCTTTTTATCTTGGGTGATCGTGTAAAATGTATTCCCATTTATCTCGTACTCTTTGAAAGTCAATATAGTCAAAGATGGTGACTTGGCCAACAAGTACAACTCATCTCCAACAGTGGTGCCATTCATGAGATGTGTTTGCAACCAACCGCCGAAAGTCGCCATGTGTATACGTTTAATCCAGGGGTCAGACTGCTCCGGGTTCTTGGAGCGTACAATATCCATGTGTTCCTCGATATACGGAGCCACCAAGGTGGAATTTTGTAGAACTGTGTAGTGTGCTTGAGTGAAAGAATGCCCGTCCATACATATTACTGAATCCTTTCCTAGCGTGCTTTTTCCACTCAGTCTCCCCTCATGCCGCGATTCAGGAACACCAATCGGCTTAAGGTCAGGAATAAAGTCAACACAAATCTCAATAACCTCCTCTATTTCATGGCCCTTGGAGATGCTTCCTTCTGGCCTAGCACGGTTATGAACATATTTCTTTAAG
Source organism: Elymus sibiricus (assembly GCA_039707655.1). Lineage (NCBI taxonomy): Eukaryota > Viridiplantae > Streptophyta > Magnoliopsida > Poales > Poaceae > Elymus > Elymus sibiricus. The sequence goes on along the minus strand of CM077668.1, from coordinate 14,530,868 downwards.
ACTCCCATGAACCTCTCAAAGGGAAACATATTGTGTAGAAATACAGGACCCAGAATGGTAATCTCTTCGACTAGGTGAACTAGGACGCGCGTCATAATATTGAAGAAGGATGGTGGGAACACCAACTCAAAACTGACAAGACATTGGACCAAATCATTCTGTAACCTTGGTAGGATATCTGGATCGATTACCTTCTGAGAAATTACATTGAGGAATGCACATAGCTTCACAATGGATAATCGAACATTTTCTGGTAGAAGCCCACTCAATGCAACCGGAAGTAATTGCGTCATAATCACGTGGCAGTCATGAGACTTTAGGTTTTGGAATTTTTTCTCTGCCATATTTATTATTCCCTTTATATTCGACGAGAAGCCAGACGGGACCTTCATACTGAGCCGGCATTCAAAAAAGATTTCCTTCTCTTCTTTGGTAAGAGTGTAGCTGGCAGGACCTTGATACTGCTTTGGATGCATGCCGTCTTTTTTGTGCATACGTTGCTGGTCCTCCCGTGCCTCCGGTATATCTTTTGTCTTCCCATACACGCCCAAGAAGCCTAGCAGGTTAACGCAAAGATTCTTCGTCACGTGCATCAGGTCGATTGCAGAGAGGACCTCTAGGACTTTCCAATAGGGTAGGTCCCAAAATAAATATTTCTTCTTCCACATGGGTGCGTGTCCGTCAGCGTCATTCGGAACAGATTGTCCGCCAGGACCCTTTCCAAAGGTTACTTTTAAATCCTTGACCATATCAAGTATATGATCACCAGTACGGTGGTCAGGCTTCTTCCGGTGATCTGCCTCACCTTTGAAATGCTTGCCTTTCTTTCTTAAGAGATGCTTGATCGGAAGAAATCGACGATGTCCCAGGTACACATTCTTTTTACATTTATCCAAATATATACTTCCAGTCTCATCTAAACAGTGTGTGCATGCATTGTATCCCTTGTTTGTCTGTCCTGAAAGCTTACTAATAGCAGGCCAATCATTGATGGTTACAAATAGCAACGCTCGTAGGTCAAATTCCTGCTGTTTGTGCTCATCCCACACACGTACACCTTTTATATCCCACAACTGTAAAAGTTCTTCAACTAATGGCCTTAGGTACACATCAATGTCGTTGCCGGGTTTCTTAGGGCCTTGGATGAGCACTGGCATCATAATGAACTTCCGCTTCATGCACAACCAAGGAGGAAGGTTATAGATACATAGAGTCACAGGCCAGATGCTATGATTGCTGCTCTGCTCCCCAAAAGGATTAATGCCATCTGCACTTATACCAAACCATAAGTTCCTTGCGTCAGCTGCAAAGTCCGGCCACTTTCTCTCGATTTTTCTCCACTGCGACCCATCAGCGGGTACTCTCAACATCCCGTCTTTCTTACGGTCTTCTTTGTGCCATCGCAACAACTTGGCATGCTCTTTGTTTTGGAACAAACGTTTCAACCGTGGTATTATAGGAGCATACCACATCACCTTGGCAGGAACCCTCTTCCTGGGGCGCTCGCCCTCAACATCACCAGGGTCATCGCGGCTGATCTTATAGTGCAATGCACCGCATACCGGGCATGCATTCAAATTCTCGTACTCCTCACCGCGGTAGAGGATGCAGTCATTAGGGCATGCATGTATCTTCTGCACCTCTAATCCTAGAGGGCAGACAACCTTCTTTGCTTCGTACGTACTGTCGGGCAATTCGTTGTCCTTTGGAAGCATCTTCTTTAACATTTTCAGCAACTTTTCAAATCCCTTGTCAGATACACCATTCTCTGCCTTCCATTGCAGCAATTCCAGTGTGGTACCCAGCTTTTTCTTGTCATCTTCGCAATTTGGGTACAACAATTTTTTGTGATCCTCTAACATGCGCTGCAACTTCAACTTCTCCTTTTCACATGCGCAGTTTCTCTTTGCATCAGCAATGGCCCGACCAAGATCATCAGCGGGCTCATCTAATGCCTCTTCTTCAGCTTCTCCCCCCATTGTAGTACCATCGTATTCAGGGAACCTAGGATAGTTGTCATCATCCTCTTCTTCTTCATTCTCTTCCATTATAACCCCTCTTTCTCCGTGCTTGGTCCAACAGTTATAGTCGGACATGAAACCGGACTGAAGCAGGTGGCTGTGAAGGACTTTTGAGGTAGAGTAATTCCTATCATTCTTACAGACACCACATGGACAACACATAAAACCTTTCCGCTTGTTTGCCTTAGCCGTACGCAGAAAACTATGCACGCCATCAATGAACTGGGGAGAGGGTCGGTCATCGTACATCCATTGCCGGCTCATCTTCATTACACAACATCGAAAAGACCAAATTAATACAAGTTCATACATAAAGTTCATACACACTTATTCTCATAAAACAACATACAACTATCTAGCTAAAGCATCTAAATGCAACAACAAATGCGATCAAAATCGCAACTAAGGTAATAATTGATTCAACAGCATAATGATACCAAGCCTCTTTATTAACGGCATATTTTCTAATCTTTCTAATCTTCAAGCGCATTGCATCCATCTTGATCTTGTGATCATCGACGACATCGACAACATACAACTCCAATTTCATCTTCTCTTCGTCAATTCTTTTCAATTTTTCTTTCAAATACTCATTTTCTTTTTCAACTAAATTTAACTTCTCGACAAGAGGGTCGGTTGCAATTTTCGGTTCACATACCTCCTTGATAAAAATATCTATGTCAACTTGATGGGCATAATTGTCATAAACACGAAATGCAACAAATAGTTACAAAAGATAAAATACCACATCCGAATCATAAACCGGACGAGGGCCGATGGGACGGATATCAAAACCATGGCACTATGTATAACAAACAATCACACAAGTAAGAAAATTGTACAAGTAACTATCTAAATCATACAAATAAGATTTTTTTTTACAAAAACGATAAGAACAAGAGGCTCACCAAGGTGGTGCTGGCGACGGGACGTTGCAGGCGATCGACGGTGGTGAGGATGGGGACGGGAAGGCACTAAGTAAACCACACCTACACATATGCAAACTAAGAAGTTAATTTGAGCTCAAATTGCATATAAATCAAATAAACTCCCACATAATTACTACCAAACTAAAGCCCACAAATCACTATACTTAGAGCATGAAACGAGCGAAACTAGCAATGATAGATGAAAGGATGAAGTTGCTAACCTTTTAGAACCCTTGGATAGATGGGGTGCCTCCAATCTTGACAAATCTTGGCAACAATGGAGGATGAGCTCGAGCTAGGGGAAGGAAACAGAGAGGAGAGAAATGAGAGCTTGGGCTCGGGCTAGACGAAGCATCTATATATAGGGCGATCTTTAGTCCCGGTTGGTTATAAAAACCGGTACTAAAGGTCCATCTCTAGTCCCGGTTGGTGATACCAACCGGGACTAAAGGTGCTCGCAGGGGCCCCAGCCTGCCGCCACCCCTTTAGTCCCGGTTGGTATCACCAACCGGGACTAGAGGTCCCAATTGAACCGGGACTAAAGGGGGCCGTGCCCCCGTCCGCTCCTAGCCATTGGAACCGGGACTAATGATCACATTAGTCCCGGGCCCAAACCCGGCCGGGACTAATGCTCCGGATCAAAGGTAGGTTTTCTACTAGTGTAAAAAGATCATCTTCATTAAGCATAGCATCCCCAAGCTTGGGACAAACATTAATTGCAGCAAATAAATTCTCAAACATGTCATTCTCATCAAACATAGCATCCCCAAGCTTGTGGCTTGGCATATCATTAGCATAATCACTATTATCATCAATAGTATGAATAGCACCAATAGTATAACAATTATTATCATCACAATTTTCTAAGTTGGTGCCAAAAAGATTTTCAAGATCATAAGAAGTATCATTATTCTCCCAATCATAATCATCATAATGAGTAATAGGTATAATAAAATCATCCTCAATAGTTCCTTCGAATATTGTACCATAAGACAAAGAAGCAATACCATCATCAAGTATATCATCTTCCACAATTATTTTTGATTCACTCTCATGAGGCACAACAATAATAGGAGCAACATTATTTGGGAGGGATACCTTTTTACCTCTACTCTTTCTTCTTTTCTTCTTCTTCACCACATCATATGTGGGTTTAATCAATTTTTTCGAGCTTCTTATTGATGAGATTGGTTGAATGGGAAGCTCCTCCTCGTCATCTATTTCATCATGAGAGACAATAGGAGGGAAAGTGGAAATCTTTACCCTTTCATTGGTGTTCCTTTTATATTCTATTGGTTTCCCATCTTTCTGTAGTTGGCAATATAAGCATTCTCATTGCAATTTACCACACAAAACATATAGATTTCTTCTAGATTAGTTTCAATGTTGTCTGTGAGAATGAATACTTCAAACCAACTATTTTTATGTGTCAATTCCTCACACCCCAAAAATAGATAAAGCTCATTATATAGTTCAAGGGTGGTCAAGTCATTACAATATTTAGCTATGATTCGATCATGAAAAAGTATGCATTGAAAATTAAGGTGACCAACTTTATTGCAGAATTCACAAGTAATAGGATAAAGAGAACATAATTTTGTGGCAAATTCATCTATCACTTTGAGCAAAAAATTGGTTCTATCATGTTTATGCTTCTTACATAATCTATCATCCCTATAAGGCATGTCTTCACAAACTTTATGCACTCCACAAAAATTGACATGCTTATAAGAATTTTTTTTGTCATGACTAGTGCAATCATCATTAGTATTTTGGATATTCATAGAATTCATACTAACAACATTGCAATCATGCTCATCATTCAAAGATTTTATGCCAAACATTTTATTGAATTCTTCTTCTATCAATTGAGCACAATTTTCCACTCCATCATTTTCAAGAAAGACATGGTAAAGACGAATAATATGAGGCAACCTCAATTCCATTTTTTTGTAGTTTTCTTTTATAAACCAAACTAGTGATAAAACAAGAAACTAAAAGATTCAATTGCAAGATCTAAAGATATACCTTCAAGCACTCACCTCCCCGGCAACGGCGCCAGAAAAGAGCTTGATGTCTACTACACAAATTATTCTTGTAGACTTGTGTTGAGCCTCCAAGCGCAGAGTTCTATAGGACAGTAGCAATTTTCCCTCAAGTGGATGACCTAAGGTTTATCAATCCGTGGGAGGCACAGGTTGAAGATGGTATCTCTCAAACAACCCTGCAACCAAATACAAGAAATCTCTTGTGTCCCCAACACACCCAATACAATGGTAAATTGTATAGGTGCACTAGTTTGGCGAAGAGATGGTGATAAAAGTGTAGTATGGATAGTAGATGTAGGTTTTTGTAATCTGAAAATATAAAAACAGCAAGGTAGCAAGTAACAAAAGTGAGCACAAACGGTATTGCAATGCTTAAAAACAAGGCCTAGGGTTCATACTTTCACTAGTGCAATCTCTCAACAATGCTAACATAATTGGATCATATAACCATCCCTCAACGTGCGATAAAGAATAACTCCCAAGTTCCTATTAGCGGAGAACATAAGATAGAAATTATTTGTACGGTACGAAACCACCCCAAAGTTATCCTTTCCGATCAATCTATTGAGCTATTCCTCTAAGTGTCACAAACAGCCCTAGAGTTCGTACTAAAATAACACCATATGATACACATCAACCAACTCTAATTTCACCTAGATATTCCAATGTCACCACAAGTATCCATGAGTTGATTATACGATATGCATCAAACAACTTCATAATCATAATATTCAATCCACACAAAGAACTCCAAGGAGCACCCCAAAGTTTCTCTCGGAGAAAAGATAATGAAAACGTGCATCAACCCCTATGCATAGATTACCCCCATGTCACCGCGGGAATCCGCGAGTTGAATACCAAAACATATATCAAGTGAATCAATATAATACCCCATTGTCACCACGGGTATTCATATGCAAGACATACATCAAGTGTTCTCAAATCTGAAATATTCAATCTGACAATAACGAAACCTCAAAGGGAAAATATTCGATTCATCACTCCAAAGATAGAGAGGGAAGAAACACCATATGATCCTGTTGGGGAACGTTGCATGGGAAACAAAATTTTTCCTACGCACACACAAGATCTATCCATGGTGATGAGCATCTACGAGAGGGAGAGTGAATCTACATACCCTTGTAGATCGCTAAGCGGAAGCGTTTAAGAAACGCGGTTGATGTAGTCGAACGTCTCCGCGATCCAAATCGCAAGTCATCCCTCGATCCGATCACGAACTAGCGCCGAACGGACGGCACCTCCGCGTTCAACACACGTACGGCTTGATGACGCCTTCACCTCCTCGATCCAGCGAGCGATGGTGAAGTAGTGGTTGAGTTCCAGCAGCACGACGGCGTGGTGATGGTGGTGAGGAACAATCTCTGCAGGGCTTCGCCAAGCGCTACGGCGATTATGACGGAGGAACTAGAGGGTTAGGGTTGCCGCACACGGCTTGGGGAAATCTTGATGTGTCCCGTGTGCTAGCCCTGCCCCTCTATTTATATGTTGAGCCTTGGGGTCTAAACTTGGAGTAAAAGCCTCCTCCAGGTCGGTTTTGCCCGCACTAGGTCGGTTTGGCCCGCAGGGAAAGAGTCCAACTCGGATCCCTGCCGAATCGTGCACAGCCGCGCACAAGCGGTAGTACCGCTTCACACAAGCGGTAGTACCGCTTGGGCGGTAGTACCGCTTCACACAAGCGGTAGTACCGCTCGGGCGGTAGTACCGCTTCACCAAGCGGTAGTGCCGCTTACGCGGCAGCAAAACTACTTTTGCACTTTCCAATACCTCGTGGGCTTTATCCCTTTGGCCCATATAAAGTGTTGCTGCACCCGAACACTTCGGTAAACATCCGGAACCCCTTCCGGTGAATTCCGGAACCCTTCCGGAGATCAAAACACTATTATCACATATATCAATCTTTACCTCCGGACTATTCCGGAGATCCTCGTCATGTCCGGGATCTTATCCGGGACTCCGAACAACCTTCGGTCACCAACAAAATAACTCAACTATACTAATCGTCACCAAACGTTAAGTGTGTAGACCCTGCGGGTTCGAGAACTACGTAGACATGACCGAGACACCTCTACGGCCAATAACCAATAGCGGGACCTGGATGCCCATATTGGCTCCTACATATTCTACGAAGATCTTTATCGGTCGAACCTCTATGTCAAGGATTCAGTTAATCCCGTATGCTGTTCCCTTTGTTCTTCGGTATGTTACTTTCCCGAGATTCGATCGTCGGTATCACTATACCTAGTTCAATCTCGTTACCGGCAAGTCTCTTTACTCGTTCCGTAATACAAGATCCTGTGGCTAACTCTTTAGTCACTTTGCTTGCAAGGCTCAATGTGATGTTGTATTACCGAGTGGGCCCTGAGATACCTCTCCGTCACACGGAGTAACAAATCCCAGTCTTGATCCATGCCAACCCAACAGACACCCTCGGAGATACCTGTAGAGCACCTTTATAGTCACCCAGTTACGTTGCGACGTTTGATACACACAAGGTATTCCTCCGGTGTCAGTGAGTTGCATGATCTCATGGTCAAAGGAACAGATACTTGACATGCAGAAAACAATAGCAATAAACTGACACGATCAAATGCTACGTTTACAGTTTGGGTCTTTCCATCACATCATTCTCCTAATGATGTGATCCCGTTATCAAATGACATCTCATGTCAATGGCTAGGAAACCTTAACCATCTTTGATCAACGAGCTAGTCAACTAGAGGCATACTAGGGACACAGTGTTGTCTATGTACCCACACATGTATTTGAGTTTCCAATCAATACAATTATAGCATGGATAATAAACGATTATCATGAACAAGGAAATATAATAATAACCAATTTATTATTGCCTCTAGGGCATATTTCCAACAGTCTCCCACTTGCACTAGAGTCAATAATCTACTTCACATCACTATGTGATTTACATTGTAATGAATCGAACACCCATGCAGTTCTGGTGTTGTTCATGTTTAGCCCTTGGAAGAGGTTTAGTCATCGGATCTGCAACATTTAGATCCGTGTGTACTTTGCAAATATTTATGTCGTCCTCCTTGATGTAATCGCGGATGGAATTGAAACGTCGCTTTATGTGTCTGGTCCTCTTGTGAAATCTTGGTTCCTTGGCTAGAGCAATGGCACCAGTATTATCACAAAACAGAGTCATTGGGTTAAGTGCACTAGGCACTACTCCAAGATCTGTCATGAACTCCTTCATCCAGACACCTTCCTTCGCCGCCTCCGAGGCAGCGATGTACTCCGCTTCGCATGTAGAATCTGCTACCACGCTTTGCTTGGAACTGCACCAGCTAACCGCACCCCCATTTAGAATAAATACGTATCCGGTTTGCGACTTTGAGTCATCCGGATCAGTGTCAAAGCTTGCATCGACGTAACCCTTTACGACGAGCTCTTGATCACCTCCATAAACGAGAAACATGTCCTTAGTCCTTTTCAGGTACTTCAGGATATTCTTGACCGCCGTCCAGTGTTCCATTCCTGGATCACCTTGAAACCTTCCGACCATACTTATGGCAAGGCTGACATCGGGTCTTGTGCAAAGCATTGCATACATGATAGAGCCTATGGCCGAAGCATAGGGGATGACACTCATCTTTTCTCTATCTTCTGCAGTCACTGGGCATTGAGTCTTACTCAACTTCACACCTTGCAATACAGGCAAGAACCCCTTCTTGGACTGATCCATTTTGAACTTCTTCAAAACTTTGTCAAGGTATGTGCTTTGTGAAAGTCCTATTAAGCGTCTCGATCTATCTCTATAGATCTTGATGCCTAATATGAAAGCAGCTTCTACTAGGTCCTTCATTGAAAAACTCTTGTTCAAATATTCCTTTACGCTTTCCAGCATTTCACATTGTTTCCAATCAGTAATATGTCATCCACATATAATATTAGAAATGCTATAGAGCTCCCACTCACTTTCTTGTAAATACAAGCTTCTCCGTAAACTTGTATAAACTCGAACGCTTTGATCACCTCATCAAAACGAAGATCCCAACTCCGAGATGCTTGCACCAGTCCATAAATGGATCGCTGGAGTTTGCAAACTTTGTCAGCATTCTCTGGATCAACAAAACCTTCTGGTTGCATCATATACAACTCTTCCTTAAGGAAACCGTTAAGGAACGCTGTTTTGACATCCATCTGCCAAATTTCATAATCGAAAAAGGCAGCTATTGCTAACATGATTCTGACGGACTTAAGCATCGCTACGGGTGAGAAGGTCTCATCGTAGTCAACTCCTTGAACTTGTGAAAAACCCTTTGCCACAAGTCGAGCTTTATAGACGGTGACATTACCGTCCGCGTCCGTCTTCCTCTTAAAGATCCATTTGTTCTGAATGGCCTTACGCCCTTCAGGTAATACTTCCAAAGTCCATACTTTGTTTTCATACATGGACCCCATCTCGGATTTCATGGCCTCTAACCACTTCTCGGAATCCGGGCCCATCATCGCTTCTCCATAGCTCGTAGGTTCATCGTTGTCTAACAACATGACCTCTAAGACAGGGTTGCCGTACCACTCGGGAGCAGTACGCGTCCTTGTCGACCTACGAGGTTCGATAGCAGCTTGATCCAAAGCTTCATGATCATCATCATTAACTTCCTCTTCAGCTAATGTAGGCTCCACAGAAACAACTTTCTGCGCTGCGCTATTCTCAGGTTGAAGTAAAGGTTCAACAACCTCATCAAGTTCTATCTTCCTCCCACTCAATTCTTTCGAGAGAAACTCTTTCTCAAGAAATGTTCCGTTTTTAGCGACAAACACTTTGCCTTCGGATCTGAGGTAGAAGGTATACCCAACTGTCTCTTTTGGGTATCCTATGAAGACGCATTTCTCCGCTTTGGGTTCCAGCTTTTCAGGCTGAAGCTTTTTGACATAAGCATCACATCCCCAAACTTTAAGAAACGACAGCTTTGGCTTCTTGCCAAACCAAAGTTCATATGGCGTCGTCTCAACGGATTTCGATGGTGCCCTATTTAATGTGAATGCAGCTGTCTCTAATGCATAACCCCAAAACGATAGTGGCAAATCGGCAAGAGACATCATAGATCGCACCATATCCAATAAGGTTCGATTATGACGTTCGGACACACCATTACGCTGTGGTGTTCCAGGCGGTGTCAATTGTGAAACAATTCCACACTGTCTTAAGTGACTGCCAAACTCATAACTCAGATATTCTCCTCCTCGATCAGATCGTAGGAATTTAATCTTCTTGTTACGATGATTCTCAACTTCACTCTGAAATTGTTTGAACTTTTCAAATGTTTCAGACTTGTGTTTCATTAAGTAAATATACCCATATCTACTTAAGTCATCAGTGAAGGTGAGAAAGTAACGATAACCACCGCACGCCTCAATGCTCATCGGACCGCACACATCAGTATGTATGATTTCCAATAAGTCACTTGCCCGTTCCATTGTTCCAGAGAACGGCGTTTTAGTCATCTTGCCCATGAGGCATGGCTCACATGTGTCAAGTGATTCAAAATCAAGTGACTCCAAAAGTCCATCAGCATGGAGCTTCCTCATGCGTTTTACGCCAATATGACCTAAACGGCAGTGCCACAAGAAAGTGGTATTATCATTATCAATTCTACATCTTTTGGCATCAATGTTATGAACATGTGTATCATTACTATCGAGATTCAATAAGAATAAACCCCTCACATTGGGTGCATGACCATAAAAGATATTACTCACATAAATAGAACAACCATTATTCTCTGATTTAAATGAGTAACCGTCTCGCAATAAACAAGTGTTGGAAATATGCCCTAGAGGCAATAATAAATTGGTTATTATTATATTTCCTTGTTCATGATAATCGTTTATTATCCATGCTATAATTGTATTGATTGGAAACTCAAATACATGTGTGGGTACATAGACAACACTGTGTCCCTAGTAAGCCTCTAGTTGACTAGCTTGTTGATCAAAGATGGTTAAGGTTTCCTAGCCATGGACATGAGATGTCATTTGATAACGGGATCACATCATTAGGAGAATGATGTGATGGACAAGACCCAAACTGTAAACGTAGTATATGATCGTGTCAGTTTATTGCTATTGTTTTCTGCATGTCAAGTATCTGTTCCTATGACCATGAGATCATGCAACTCTCTGACACCGGAGGAATACCTTGTGTGTATCAAACGTCGCAACGTAACTGGGTGACTATAAAGGTGCTCTACAGGTATCTCCGAGGGTGTCTGTTGGGTTGGCATGGATCAAGACTGGGATTTGTTACTCCGTATGACAGAGAGGTATCTCAGGGCCCACTCGGTAATACAACATCACAATGAGCCTTGCAAGCAATGTGACTAAAGTGTTAGCCACGAGATCTTGTATTACGGAACGAGTAAAGAGACTTGCCGGTAACGAGATTGAACTAGGTATAGTGATACCGACGATCGAATCTCGGGCAAGTAACATACCGAAGAACAAAGGGAACAGCATACGGGATTAACTGAATCCTTGACATAGAGGTTCGACCGATAAAGATCTTCGTAGAATATGTGGGAGCCAATATGGGCATCCAGGTCCCGCTATTGGTTATTGGCCGTAGAGGTGTCTCGGTCATGTCTACATAGTTCTCGAACCCGCAGGGTCTACACACTTAACGTTTGGTGACGATTAGTATAATTGAGTTATTATGTTGGTGACCGAAAGTTGTTCGGAAGTCCCGGATAAGATCCCGGACATGACGAGGATCTCCGGAATAGTCCGGAGGTAAAGATTGATATATGTGATAATAGTGTTTCGATCTCCGGAAGAGTTCCGAAGTTCACCGGAAGGGGTTCCGGATGTTTACCGAAGTGTTCGGGTGCAGCAACACTTTATATGAGCCAAAGGGATAAAGCCCACAAGGTATTGGAAAGTGCAAAAGTAGTTTTGCTGCCGCGTAAGCGGTACTACCGCTTGGTGAAGCGGTACTACCGCCGGAGCGGTACTACCGCTTGGTGAAGCGGTACTACCGCCGGAGCGGTACTACCGCTTGTGTGAAGCGGTACTACCGCCCAAGCGGTACTACCGCTTGTGTGAAGCGGTACTACCGCTTGTGCGCGGCTGTGCACGATTCGGCAGGGTCCGAATTGGACTCTTTTCTTGCGGGCCAAACCGACCTTGTGCGGGCAAAACCGACCCGGAGGAGGCTTTTACTCCAAGTTTAGACCCCAAGGCTCAACATATAAATAGAGGGGCAGGGCTAGCACACGGGACACATCAGGATTTCCCAAGCCGTGTGCCGGCAACCCTAGCCCTCTAGTTCCTCCGTCATAATCTCCGTAGTGCTTGGCGAAGCCCTGCAGAGATTGTTCCTCACCACCATCACCACGCCGTCGTGCTGCTGGAACTCAACCACTACTTCACCATCGCTCGCTGGATCGAGGAGGTGAAGGCGTCATCAAGCCGTACGTGTGTTGAACGCGGAGGTGCCGTCCGTTCGGCACTAGATCGGAAGGATCGTGATTGGATCGCGGGACGCTCGGCGATTTGGATCGCGAAGACGTTCGACTACATCAACCGCGTTTATTAACGCTTCCGCTTAGCGATCTACAAGGGTATGTAGATTCACTCTCCCTCTCGTAGATGCTCATCACCATGGATAGATCTTATGTGTGCGTAGGAAAATTTTTGTTTCCCATGCAACGTTCCCCAACAGTGGTATCATGAGCTTGGTCTATGCGTAGATGAGATCTCGAGTAGAACACAAACGAGTTGTGGGCGTGGGTGTATACATATTGCTTGCCGTTACTAGTTGATACTTGATTCAGCGGCATTGTGAGATGAAGCGGCCCGGACCGACATTACGCGTACGCTTACGCGAGACTGGTTTTACCGCTGCGTGCACTTGTTGCATAAAGGTGACTGGCGGGTGTCTGTCTCTCTCACTTTAGTTGAATCGGTTCAATGAAGAGGGTTCTTTTAGAAGATCAAAAAGCAATCACTACACCACGTTGTGGTTTTGCGTAGGTAAGAATCGTTCTTGCTAGATACCCGTAGCAGCCACGTAAAATTTGCAACAACAATTAGAGGACGTCTAACTTGTTTTTGCAGGGTATGTTGTGATGTGATATGGCCAATTACATGATGAGATATATGTGATGTATGAGATGATCATGTTTTGTATAGAATATCACGACTTGCATGTCGATGAGTACGGCAACTGGCAGGAGCCATAGAGTTGTCTTTAATTATTGTATGACCTGCGTGTCAATCATTAAGCGCTATGTAATGCTTTACTTTATCGCTAAACGTTAGCTATAGTCGTGGAAGCAACAGTCGGCGCGACAACCTTATGGCGACACGTTGATGGAGATCAAGATGATGGAGATCATGGTGTCATGCCGGTGACGATGGAGATCATGCCGGTGCTTTGGAGATGAAGATCAAAAGCACAAGTTCATGGCCATATCATGTCACTTATGATTTGCATGTGATGTTAATCCTTTTATGCATCTTATTTTGCTTAGGACGACGGTAGCATTATAAGGTGATCCCTCACTTAAATTTCAAGATAAATTGTGTTCTCCCCAAGTGTGCACCGTTGCGAAAGTTCGTCGTTTCGAGACACGCCGTGATGATCGGGTGTGATAGACTCTACGTTCGCATACAACGGGTGTAAGCCATGTTGCACGTGCGGAACACTCGGGTTAAACTTGACGAGCCTAGCATGTACAGACATGGCCTCGGAACACAAGAGACCGAAAGGTCGAACATGAGTCATATAGTAGATATGATCAACATGAAGATGTTCACCATTGAAACCACCTCAACTCACGTGATGATCGGACTTGAGTTGGTGGATTTGGATCATGTTACACTCGAATGATCGGAGGGATGTCAATTTGAGTGGGAGTTTTTTAAATATGATTAACTAAACTCATTATCTAAGAACAATAGTCTAAGTTGTCTTTGCTATATTTATGTTGTAGATCATGGCTCGCGCAGTAGCACCCCTGAATTTTAATGCGTTCCTAGAGAAAGCTAAGTTGAAAGATGATGGAAGTAACTTTGTGGACTGGGCCCGTAATCTAAGGATTATCCTTACGGCTTCCCAGAAGGCTTATGTCCTTGATGCACCGCTTGGTGATCCACCCGCTCCAGTTGAGTCTCTAGACGTTGTGAACGCCTGGCAGGCTCGTTCTGATGATTACTCAATAGTTCAATGTGCAATGTTGTATGGCTTAGAACCGGGACTTCAAAGACGTTTTGAACGTCATGGAGCATATGAGATGTTCCAGGAGTTGAAGTTTATCTTTCAGAAAAATGCCCGGATCGAGAGATATGAGATCTCCGACAAATTCTATGCTTGCAAGATGGAGGAGAACGGGTCTATCAGTGATCACGTGCTCAGAATGTCTGGGTACTCCACCCGTCTGGCTGGGTTAGGGATGCCCCTTCCGCCAGAGGCTATCACTGACAGAGTTCTTCAATCATTGCCACCTAGCTACAAGAGCTTCGTGTTGAACTATAACATGCACGGGATGAACAAGTCAGTCGCCGAGCTGTTTGCGATGCTGAAAGCCGCTGAGTCTGAAATTCAGAAGGAGCATCAAGTGTTGATGGTCAATAAAACCACTAGTTTCAAGAAAAATGGCAAGGGTAAGAAGGGTAACTCCAAGCAGAGTGGCAAAGCAGTTGCTCCTCTCGTGAAGAAACCCAAGGCTGGACCCAAACCAGAAACTGTGTGTTTTCATTGCAAGGGAACTGGACACTGGAAGCGGAATTGCCCCAAGTATTTGGCTGACAAGAAGGCGGCCAACAACAAACAAGGTATATATGATATACATGTTATTGATGTGTACCTTACCAACTCTCGTTGTAGTGCCTGGGTATTTGATACCGGTGCGGTTGCTCATATTTGCAACTCAAAACAGGAACTGCGGAATAGACGGAGGCTGGCAAAGGACGAAGTGACGATGCGCGTGGGAACTGGTTCCAAGGTTGATGTGATCGCCGTCGGCACGCTCGCTCTTCGATTACCGTCGGGATTAGTGATGAACCTAAATAAGTGTTATTTGGTGCCTGCGTTAAGCATGAACATTATATCTGGATCTTGTTTATTGCGAGACGGTTACTCATTTAAATCAGAGAATAATGGTTGTTCTATTTATATGAGTAATATCTTTTATGGTCATGCACCCGATGTGAGGGGTTTATTCTTATTGAATCTCGATAGTAATGATACACATGTTCATAACATTGATGCCAAAAGATGTAGAATTGATAATGATAATACCACTTTCTTGTGGCACTGCCGTTTAGGTCATATTGGCGTAAAACGCATGAAGAAGCTCCATGCTGATGGACTTTTGGAGTCACTTGATTTTGAATCACTTGACACATGTGAGCCATGCCTCATGGGCAAGATGACTAAAACGCCGTTCTCTGGAACAATGGAACGGGCAAGTGACTTATTGGAAATCATACATACTGATGTGTGCGGTCCGATGAGTATTGAGGCGCGCGGTGGTTATCGTTACTTTCTCACCTTCGCTGATGACTTAAGTAGATATGGGTATATTTACTTAATGAAACACAAGTCTGAAACATTTGAAAAGTTCAAACAATTTCAGAGTGAAGTTGAGAATCATCGTAACAAGAAGATTAAATTCCTACGATCTGATCGAGGAGAAGAATATCTGAGTTATGAGTTTGGCAGTCACTTAAGACAGTGTGGAATTGTTTCACAATTGACACCGCCTGGAACACCACAGCGTAATGGTGTGTCCGAACGTCGTAATCGAACCTTATTGGATATGGTGCGATCTATGATGTCTCTTGCCGATTTGCCACTATCGTTTTGGGGTTATGCATTAGAGACAGCTGCATTCACTTTAAATAGGGCACCATCGAAATCCGTTGAGACGACGCCATATGAACTTTGGTTTGGCAAGAAGCCAAAGCTGTCGTTTCTTAAAGTTTGGGGATGTGATGCTTATGTCAAAAAGCTTCAGCCTGAAAAGCTGGAACCCAAAGCGGAGAAATGCGTCTTCATAGGATACCCAAAAGAGACAATTGGGTATACCTTCTACCTCAGATCCGAAGGCAAAGTGTTTGTCGCTAAAAACGGAACATTTCTTGAGAAAGAGTTTCTCTCGAAAGAATTGAGTGGGAGGAAGATAGAACTTGATGAGGTTGTTGAACCTTTACTTCAACCTGAGAGTAGCGCAGCGCAGAAAGTTGTTTCTGTGGAGCCTACATTAGCTGAAGAGGAAGTTAATGATGATGATCATGAAGCTTTGGATCAAGTTGCTATCAAACCTCGTAGGTCGACAAGGACGCGTACTGCTCCCGAGTGGTACGGCAACCCTGTCTTAGACATCATGTTGTTAGACAACGATGAACCTACGAGCTATGGAGAAGCGATGATGAGCCCGGATTCCGAGAAGTGGTTAGAGGCCATGAAATCCGAGATGGGATCCATGTATGAAAACAAAGTATGGACTTTGGAAGTATTACCTGAAGGGCGTAAGGCCATTCAGAACAAATGGATCTTTAAGAGGAAGACGGACGCGGACGGTAATGTCACCGTCTATAAAGCTCGACTTGTGGCAAAGGGTTTTTCACAAGTTCAAGGAGTTGACTACGATGAGACCTTCTCACCCGTAGCGATGCTTAAGTCCGTCAGAATCATGTTAGCAATAGCTGCCTTTTTCGATTATGAAATTTGGCAGATGGATGTCAAAACAGCGTTCCTTAACGGTTACCTTAAGGAAGAGTTGTATATGATGCAACCAGAAGGTTTTGTCGATCCAGAGAATGCTGACAAAGTTTGCAAACTCCAGCGATCCATTTATGGACTGGTGCAAGCATCTCGGAGTTGGAATCTTCGTTTTGATGAGGTGATCAAAGCGTTCGAGTTTATACAAGTTTACGGAGAAGCTTGTATTTACAAGAAAGTGAGTGGGAGCTCTATAGCGTTTCTAATATTATATGTGGATGACATATTGCTGATTGGAAACAATATAGAAATGCTGGAAAGCGTAAAGGAATATTTGAACAAGAGTTTTTCAATGAAGGACCTAGGAGAAGCTGCTTTCATATTAGGCATCAAGATCTATAGAGATAGATCGAGACGCTTAATAGGACTTTCACAAAGCACATACCTTGATAAGATTTTGAAGAAGTTCAAAATGGATCAGTCCAAGAAAGGGTTATTGCCTGTTTTGCAAGGTGTGAAGTTGAGTAAGACTCAATGCCCAGTAACTGCAGAAGATAGAGAAAAGATGAGTGTCATCCCCTATGCTTCGGCCATAGGCTCTATCATGTATGCAATGCTGTGCACAAGACCCGATGTCAGCCTTGCCATAAGTATGGTCGGAAGGTTTCAAAGTGATCCAGGAATGGAACACTGGACGGCGGTCAAGAATATCCTGAAGTACCTGAAAAGGACTAAGGACATGTTTCTCGTTTATGGAGGTGATCAAGAGCTCGTCGTAAAGGGTTACGTCGATGCAAGCTTTGACACTGATCCGGATGACTCTAAGTCGCAAACCGGATACGTATTTATTCTTAATGGGGGTGCGGTTAGCTGGTGCAGTTCCAAGCAAAGCGTGGTAGCTGATTCTACATGCGAAGCGGAGTACATCGCAGCCTCGGAGGCGGCGAAGGAATGTGTCTGGATGAAGGAGTTCATGACAGATCTTGGAGTAGTGCCTAGTGCGCTTAACCCAATGATTCTGTTTTGTGATAACACTGGTGCCATTGCTCTAGCCAAGGAACCAAGATTTCACAAGAGGACCAGACACATAAAACGACGTTTCAATTCCATCCGCGATTACATCAAGGAGGACGACATAAATATTTGCAAAGTACACACGGATCTAAATGTTGCAGATCCGATGACTAAACCTCTTCCAAGGGCTAAACATGAACAACACCAGAACTGCATGGGTGTTCGATTCATTACAATGTAAATCACATAGTGATGTGAACTAGATTATTGACTCTAGTGCAAGTGGGAGACTGTTGGAAATATGCCCTAGAGGCAATAATAAATTGGTTATTATTATATTTCCTTGTTCATGATAATCGTTTATTATCCATGCTATAATTGTATTGATTGGAAACTCAAATACATGTGTGGGTACATAGACAACACTGTGTCCCTAGTAAGCCTCTAGTTGACTAGCTTGTTGATCAAAGATGGTTAAGGTTTCCTAGCCATGGACATGAGATGTCATTTGATAACGGGATCACATCATTAGGAGAATGATGTGATGGACAAGACCCAAACTGTAAACGTAGCATATGATCGTGTCAGTTTATTGCTATTGTTTTCTGCATGTCAAGTATCTGTTCCTATGACCATGAGATCATGCAACTCTCTGACACCGGAGGAATACCTTGTGTGTATCAAACGTCGCAACGTAACTGGGTGACTATAAAGGTGCTCTACAGGTATCTCCGAGGGTGTCTGTTGGGTTGGCATGGATCAAGACTGGGATTTGTTACTCCGTATGACGGAGAGGTATCTCAGGGCCCACTCGGTAATACAACATCACAATGAGCCTTGCAAGCAATGTGACTAAAGTGTTAGCCACGAGATCTTGTATTACGGAACGAGTAAAGAGACTTGCCGGTAACGAGATTGAACTAGGTATAGTGATACCGACGATCGAATCTCGGGCAAGTAACATACTGAAGAACAAAGGGAACAGCATACGGGATTAACTGAATCCTTGACATAGAGGTTCGACCGATAAAGATCTTCGTAGAATATGTGGGAGCCAATATGGGCATCCAGGTCCCGCTATTGGTTATTGGCCGTAGAGGTGTCTCGGTCATGTCTACATAGTTCTCGAACCCGCAGGGTCTACACACTTAACGTTTGGTGACGATTAGTATAATTGAGTTATTATGTTGGTGACCGAAAGTTGTTCGGAAGTCCCGGATAAGATCCCGGACATGACGAGGATCTCCGGAATAGTCCGGAGGTAAAGATTGATATATGTGATAATAGTGTTTCGATCTCCGGAAGAGTTCCGAAGTTCACCGGAAGGGGTTCCGGATGTTTACCGAAGTGTTCGGGTGCAGCAACACTTTATATGAGCCAAAGGGATAAAGCCCACAAGGTATTGGAAAGTGCAAAAGTAGTTTTGCTGCCGCGTAAGCGGTACTACCGCTTGGTGAAGCGGTACTACCGCCGGAGCGGTACTACCGCTTGGTGAAGCGGTACTACCGCCGGAGCGGTACTACCGCTTGTGTGAAGCGGTACTACCGCCCAAGCGGTACTACCGCTTGTGTGAAGCGGTACTACCGCTTGTGCGCGGCTGTGCACGATTCGGCAGGGTCCGAATTGGACTCTTTTCTTGCGGGCCAAACCGACCTTGTGCGGGCAAAACCGACCCGGAGGAGGCTTTTACTCCAAGTTTAGACCCCAAGGCTCAACATATAAATAGAGGGGCAGGGCTAGCACACGGGACACATCAGGATTTCCCAAGCCGTGTGCCGGCAACCCTAGCCCTCTAGTTCCTCCGTCATAATCTCCGTAGTGCTTGGCGAAGCCCTGCAGAGATTGTTCCTCACCACCATCACCACGCCGTCGTGCTGCTGGAACTCAACCACTACTTCACCATCGCTCGCTGGATCGAGGAGGTGAAGGCGTCATCAAGCCGTACGTGTGTTGAATGCGGAGGTGCCGTCCGTTCGGCACTAGATCGGAAGGATCGTGATTGGATCGCGGGACGCTCGGCGATTTGGATCGCGAAGACGTTCGACTACATCAACCGCGTTTATTAACGCTTCCGCTTAGCGATCTACAAGGGTATGTAGATTCACTCTCCCTCTCGTAGATGCTCATCACCATGGATAGATCTTATGTGTGCGTAGGAAAATTTTTGTTTCCCATGCAACGTTCCCCAACAACAAGATCCAGATATAATGTTCATGCTCAACGCAGGCACCAAATAACACTTATTTAGGTTCATCACTAATCCCGACGGTAATCGAAGAGCGAGCGTGCCGACGGCGATCACATCAACCTTGGAACCATTTCCCACGCGCATCGTCACTTCGTCCTTTGCCAGCCTCCGTCTATTCCGCAGTTCCTGTTTTGAGTTGCAAATATGAGCAACCGCACCGGTATCAAATACCCAGGCACTACAACGAGAGTTGGTAAGGTACACATCAATAACATGTATATCATATATACCTTGTTTGTTGTTGGCCGCCTTCTTGTCAGCCAAATACTTGGGGCAATTCCGCTTCCAGTGTCCAGTTCCCTTGCAATGAAAACACACAGTTTCTGGTTTGGGTCCAGCCTTGGGTTTCTTCACGAGAGGAGCAACTGCTTTGCCACTCTTCTTGGAGTTACCCTTCTTACCCTTGCCATTTTTCTTGAAACTAGTGGTTTTATTGACCATCAACACTTGATGCTCCTTCTGAATTTCAGACTCAACGGCTTTCAGCATCGCAAACAGCTCGGCGACTGACTTGTTCATCCCGTGCATGTTATAGTTCAACACGAAGCTCTTGTAGCTAGGTGGCAATGATTGAAGAACTCTGTCAGTGATAGCCTCTGGCGGAAGGGGCATCCCTAACTCAGCCAGACGGGTGGAGTACCCAGACATTCTGAGCACGTGATCACTGATAGACCCGTTCTAAGCCATACAACATTGCACATTGAACTATTGAGTAATCATCAGAACGAGCCTGCCAGGCGTTCACAACGTCTAGAGACTCAACTGGAGCGGGTGGATCACCAAGCGGTGCATCAAGGACATAAGCCTTCTGGGAAGCCGTAAGGATAATCCTTAGATTACGGGCCCAGTCCACATAGTTACTTCCATCATCTTTCAATTTAGCTTTCTCTAGGAACGCATTAAAATTCAGGGGTGCTACTGCGCGAGCCATGATCTACAACATAAATATAGCAAAGACAACTTAGACTATTGTTCTAGATAATGAGTTTAGTTAATCATATTACTTAAAAACTCCCACTCAAATTGACATCCCTCCGGTCATTCGAGTGTAACATGATCCAAATCCACCAACTCAAGTCCGATCATCACGTGAGTCGAGGTGGTTTCAATGGTGAACATCTTCATGTTGATCATATCTACTATATGACTCATGTTCGACTTTTCAGTCTCTTGTGTTCCGAGGCCATGTCTGTACATGCTAGGCTCGTCAAGTTTAACCCAAGTGTTCTGCGTGTGCAACATGGCTTGCACCCGTTGTATGTGAACGTGGAGTCTATCACACCCGATAATCACGGCGTGTCTCGAAACGACGAACTTTCGCAACGGTGCACACTCGGGGAGAACACAATTTATCTTGAAATTTAAGTGAGGGATCACCTTATAATGCTACCGTCGTCCTAAGCAAAATAAGATGCATAAAAGGATTAACATCACATGCAAATCATAAGTGACATGATATGGCCATGAACTTGTGCTTTTGATCTCCATCTCCAAAGCACCGGCATGATCTCCATCGTCACCGGCATGACACCATGATCTCCATCATCTTGATCTCCATCAACGTGTCGCCATAAGGTTGTCGCGCCGACTGTTGCTTCCACGACTATTGCTAACGTTTAGCGATAAAGTAAAGCATTACATAGCGCTTAATGATTGACACGCAGGTCATACAATAATTAAAGACAACTCTATGGCTCCTGCCAGTTGCCGTACTCATCGACATGCAAGTCGTGATATTCTATACATCACATGATCATCTCATACATCACATATATCTCATCATGTAATTGGCCATATCACATCACAACATACCCTGCAAAAACAAGTTAGACGTCCTCTAATTGTTGTTGCAAATTTTACGTGGCTGCTCTTCATTGAAATCGATTCAACTAAAGTGAGAGAGACAGACACCCGCTAGCCATCTTTATGCAACGAAGTTACATGTCAGTTGAAGGAACGTGTCTCGCGTAAGTGTACGCGTAATGTCGGTCCAGGCCGCTTCATCTCACAGTACCGCCGAATCAAATATCAACTAGTAACGGCAAGCAATATGTATACACCCACGCCCACAACTCGTTTGTGTTCTACTCGAGATCTCATCTACGCATAGACCTGGCTCTGATACCACTGTTGGGGAACGTTGCATGGGAAACAAAATTCTTCCTACGCACACACAAGATCTATCCATGGTGATGAGCATCTACGAGAGGGAGAGTGAATCTACATACCCTTGTAGATCGCTAAGCGGAAGCGTTTAAGAAACGCGGTTGATGTAGTCGAACGTCTCCGCGATCCAAATCGCAAGTCGTCCCTCGATCCGATCACGAACTAGCGCCGAACGGACGGCACCTCCGCGTTCAACACACGTACGGCTTGATGACGCCTTCACCTCCTCGATCCAGCGAGCGATGGTGAAGTAGTGGTTGAGTTCCAGCAGCACGACGGCGTGGTGATGGTGGTGAGGAACAATCTCTGCAGGGCTTCGCCAAGCGCTACGGAGATTATGACGGAGGAACTAGAGGGTTAGGGTTGCCGCACACGGCTTGGGGAAATCTTGATGTGTCCCGTGTGCTAGCCCTGCCCCTCTATTTATATGTTGAGCCTTGGGGTCTAAACTTGGAGTAAAAGCCTCCTCCAGGTCGGTTTTGCCCGCACAAGGTCGGTTTGGCCCGCAGGGAAAGAGTCCAACTCGGATCCCTGCCGAATCGTGCACAGCCGCGCACAAGCGGTAGTACCGCTTCACACAAGCGGTAGTACCGCTCGGGCGGTAGTACCGCTTCACACAAGCGGTAGTACCGCTCGGGCGGTAGTACCGCTTCACCAAGCGGTAGTGCCGCTTACGCGGCAGCAAAACTACTTTTGCACTTTCCAATACCTCGTGGGCTTTATCCCTTTGGCCCATATAAAGTGTTGCTGCACCCGAACACTTCGGTAAACATCCGGAACCCCTTCCGGTGAATTCCGGAACCCTTCCGGAGATCAAAACACTATTATCACATATATCAATCTTTACCTCCGGACTATTCCGGAGATCCTCGTCATGTCCGGGATCTTATCCGGGACTCCGAACAACCTTCGGTCACCAACAAAATAACTCAACTATACTAATCGTCACCAAACGTTAAGTGTGTAGACCCTGCGGGTTCGAGAACTATGTAGACATGACCGAGACACCTCTACGGCCAATAACCAATAGCGGGACCTGGATGCCCATATTGGCTCCTACATATTCTACGAAGATCTTTATCGGTCGAACCTCTATGTCAAGGATTCAGTTAATCCCGTATGCTGTTCCCTATGTTCTTCGGTATGTTACTTTCCCGAGATTCGATTGTCGGTATCACTATACCTAGTTCAATCTCGTTACCGGCAAGTCTCTTTACTCGTTCCGTAATGCAAGATCCTGTGGCTAACTCTTTAGTCACTTTGCTTGCAAGGCTCAATGTGATGTTGTATTACCGAGTGGGCCCTGAGATACCTCTCCGTCACACGGAGTAACAAATCCCAGTCTTGATCCATTCCAACCCAACAGACACCCTCGGAGATACCTGTAGAGCACCTTTATAGTCACCCAGTTACGTTGCGACGTTTGATACACACAAGGTATTCCTCCGGTGTCAGTGAGTTGCATGATCTCATGGTCAAAGGAACAGATACTTGACATGCAGAAAACAATAGCAATAAACTGACACGATCAAATGCTACGTTTACAGTTTGGGTCTTGTCCATCACATCATTCTCCTAATGATGTGATCCCGTTATCAAATGACATCTCATGTCAATGGCTAGGAAACCTTAACCATCTTTGATCAACGAGCTAGTCAACTAGAGGCATACTAGGGACACAGTGTTGTCTATGTACCCACACATGTATTTGAGTTTCCAATCAATACAATTATAGCATGGATAATAAACGATTATCATGAACAAGGAAATATAATAATAACCAATTTATTATTGCCTCTAGGGCATATTTCCAACAGATCCAACTATATTAACAAAGCTCGCGATACATCAAGATCGTGCCATATCAAGAACACGAGAGAGAGAGATTAAACACATAGCTACTAGTTGATTATATGATATGCATCAAACAATTTCAGATTCATAATATTCAATCCAACACAAAGAACTTCAAAGAGTGCCCCAAGATTTCTACCGGACAAAGTAGGACGAAAACGTGCATCAACCCCTATGCATAGATTACCCCAATGTCACCTCGGGAATCCGCAAGTTTAGTGCCAAAACATACATTAAGTGAATCAATATAATACCCCATTGTCACCACGGGTATTCATATGCCAGACATACATCAAGTGTTCTCAAATCCATAAAAGTATTCGATCCGATAATAGTGAAACCTCAAAGGTAAAAACTCGATTCATCACAACAAGATAGAGAGGGGAAAACACCATATGATCCAATTATATTAACAAAGCTCGCGGTACATCAAGATCGTGCCAAATCAAGAACACGAGAGAGAGAGAGAGAGAGATCAAACACATAGCTACTAGCACATACCCTCAGCCCCGAGGGTGAACTACTCCCTCCTCGTCATGGAGACCGCCGGGATGATGAGGATGGCCTCCGGTGATGATTCCCCCCTCCGGCAGGGTGCCGGAAAAGGGCTATAGATGAGATCTCCTTGGTATAGAGGCTTGCGGCAGTGTAAAAACTCATCTAGGTTAATTTTCGGTGGTTTCTGAATATATATGAATTTTCAACGTTGGAATCACGCGAAGAGGGGCCACAGGGGGCCCACGAGGCACCAGGGCGCGCCTGGGGCGGAGGCGCGCCCAGGTGGCTCGTGGGGCCCCTGTGGCTCTTCTGCTGCTCCTCCAAAGCTTCCTGGGTCTGTTTCCTTTCAGAAAAAATCGTCAAAAAGTTTCGCTGCATTTGGACTTCGTTTGATATGGATTTTCTGGAAAACCAAAAACAAGCAGAAAACAACAACTGGCACTGGGCACTAGGTCAATATGTTAGTCCATAAAAATCGTATAAAAGTCATATAAAAGTGCACCAAAATCATACAAAACTATAATAAACATGGCATGGATACTTCATAAATTATAGATACGTTGGAGACGTATCAGTCGCCAACACGAAGAAGCTCAAGTTTGAAGACTTCATGGAGACGTTCATAGAGGCAGCCACTCGGATCGCTGATGGCATCGACCTGGACGCCTTCGTCGAGCCGGCCAGCCCCTCTGGAGCATGAGAAAAAACTTTAATCTTTACCCATTTGCCTCGGTATGCCGAGTGGATTTGTATCCGTTAAACTCTTTCGGGCTTCGGGCCCGCGTACTCGCATTTACTTTTGAACTTCTGAAGTTATTCGAATGCTTACTTTCGAGTCTTTGGATGTGTGCAACTTAGGCGAAAGATGGTTCGCAGCTAAGCCTCCGAGTGAGAGGGACGCTCGTCATTCGGAGCCGCTTTCAAACTTAGGCGAAGCTGATTTGCAGCTAAGCCCCCGAGTGAGAGGGACGCTCGTCACTCGGAGTCGTTTTTAATTTAGGCGAAAGCTGGTTTGCAGCTAAGCCCACGAGTGAGAGGGACGCTCGTCACTCGTAGTCGTTTTTAACTTAGGTGAAAGCTGGTTCACAGCTAAGTCCCCGAGTGAGAGGGACACTCATCACTCGGAGTTGTTTTTAACTTAGGCGAAAGCTGGTTCGCAGCTAAGCCTCCGAGTGAGGGGGATGCTCGTCACTCGGAGTCGTTTTTAACTTAGGCGAAAGCTGGTTCACCGCTAAGCCTCCGAGTGAGAGGGACCCTCGTTGCTCGGAGTCATTTTTAACTTAGGCAAAACCTGGTTCGCAGCTAAGCCCCTGAGTGAGAGGGAAGCTCGTCGCTCGGAGTCGTTTTTAACTTAGGCGAAAGCTGGTTCGCAGCTAAGCCCCCGAGTGAGAGGGACGCCCGTCAGTTGGAGTCGTTTTTAACTTAGGTGAAAGCTGGTTCGCAGCTAAGCCTCCGAGTGAGAGGGACACTCGTCACTCGGAGTCATTTTTAACTTAGGCGAAAGCTGGTTCGTACCTAAGCCTCTGAGTGAGAGGGACGCTCGTCGCTCGGAGTTGTTTTTAACTTAGGCGAAAGCTGCTTCGCAGCTAAGCCCCCGAGCGAGAGGGACGCTCGTCCCTCGGAGTCGTTTTTAACTTAGGCGAAAGCTAGTTCACAGCTAAGCCTTCGAGTGAGAGGGACGCTCGACACTCGGAGTCGTTTTTAACTTAGGCGAAAGCTGGTTCGCAGCTAAGCCTCTGAGTGAGAGGGACGCTCATCACTCGGAGTCGTTTTTAACTTAGGCGAAAGCTGGTTCGCAGCTAAGCCCCCGAGTGAGAGGGACGCTCATCACTCGGAGTCGTTTTTAACTTAGGCGAAAGCTGGTTCACAGCTAAGCCCCCGAGTCAGAGGGACGCTCATCACTCGGAGTCGTTTTTAACTTAGGCGAAAGCTGGTTCGCATCTAAGCCCCCGAGTGAGAGGGGCGCTCGTTACTCGGAGTCGTTTTTAATTTAGGCAAAAGCTGGTTCGCAGCTAAGCCCCCGAGTGAGAGGGACGCTCGTCACTCGGAGTCGTTTTTAATTTAGGCGAAAGCTGGTTCGCAGCTAAGTTGAAGGGCGTACACCCACTGGGGGTCGTAAGCCAGAGAATGCGTATGAGTGAACTCAATGTAGTACTGAAAAAGTCATGCTTTTATTCATCAAACATCACTCGAGTGCTTTTATTACATCTCAATATCAATATAAAATTGTCGAAGCAAGTCGGCATTCCAAGCACGGGGCTCGTCTACTTGCTTCAGAAGGTTGTACAGGCGGTACGCTCCATTATGCAGAACCTTTGACACGATAAAAGGACCTTCCCACGCAGGAGCAAGCTTGTGAGGTCGCTGCTGATCCACTCGGAGCACAAGATCTCCTTCCTGAAAGGCCTGACCTCTGATGTGTCTGTCATGAAAACGTCGTAGGTCCTGCTGATAGATGGCTGAACGGATAAGAGCCATCTCCCTCTCTTCTTCCAAGAGATCAACGGCGTCTTGTCGCGCCTACTCAGCTTCAGCTTCGGAGTATAGTTCCACTCGGGGCGAATTGTGGAGCAGGTCAATCGGCAGGACAGCTTCAGCTTCGTACACCATGAAGAAGGGAGTGCGATTGGTGGATCGGTTGGGGCTCGTCCTCAGGACCCACAGAACTGACGGCAATTCAGTGACCCAGGCTCCAGCTGCGTGCTCCAAATCGCGCATGACTCGTGGCTTTAACCCCTGAAGGATCAGTCCATTCGCTCTCTCGGCTTGCCCATTCGACTGTGGGAGAGCCATGGATGCATAGTCGGCCCGAGTGCCTTGGGCGGCACAGAACGCTCTGAACTCTTCTGAGTCGAAGTTTGAGCCGTTGTCAGTAATGATGCTGTGGGGCACACCATATCTGAAAACTATCTCTTTCATAAACTTGATCGCCGTACGAGAGTCTAGCTTCTTGATGGGTTTGGCCTCAATCCACTTAGTGAACTTGTCAACTGCAACCAGCAAGTGAGTCAATCCACTCGCTCCTGTCCGGAGGGGCCCCACCATGTCGAGTCCCCAGACAGCAAATGGCCAAACGAATGGGATTTTCTTCAGAGCAGACGCGGGCTTGTGTGATAAGTTTGCATAGAATTGACACCCGGCGCAGTGTTGGACTATCTCCTGCGCAGCTTCATTGGCACGTGGCCAGAAGAAGCCGCCTCGGTAAGCTTTAGCCACGATTGTCCGAGAGGACGCGTGGTGTCCACAAGTTCCCGAGTGAATCTCTTCCAAGATCAAACGACCTTCCTCCGGAGAGATGCAGCGCTGAGTCACACCGGGGACGCTCTTTCTGTACAACTGATCGCCCATCACTGTAAAGGCCTTGGACCTGCGAACAATCTGGCGGGCCTCGGCTACATCTTCCGGAAGTTCCTGTCTGAGCAGGTACGCAATGTAAGGCACCGTCCAGTCAGGCGTGATTGCCAGGATCTCCATGAACAAGTCAATGACTGCTGGGACCTCGACTTCAGTCGAATCGGAGGGACCGACCACTTGCGGGGGCTCTTCAGTGAAGGGATCTTCTTTCACCGTCGGGGAACGCAAATGCTCGAGGAACACATTGCTGGGTATGGGTTTCCGAGTGGACCCGATCTTGGCCAGATCATCTGCCTCTTGATTCTTGGCTCGGGGGATGTGATGCAACTCCAGACCCTTGAATTTCTTCTCCAACTTTCTCACCGTGTTGCAATATCCTGCCATAGCAGGGTTTCTAATGTCAAAACTCCTTCATTACTTGATTCACAACTAGATTCGAGTCTCCGTAGACCATCAGGCGTCGGACGCCGAGTGAGATGGCCATACGTAGACCATAAAGGAGCGCTTCATACTCGGCCTCATTGTTGGAGGAGTCGAAGTGGATCTGCAGAACATAACTGAGTCGATCGCCCTTTGGAGACACCAACACTACTCCGGCTGCTGAACCATTCAGCATCTTGGAACCGTCAAAGAACATGGTCCAGTGTTTCGGGTGACTCTGAGCCGGCTGCTGCTGTTCTATCCATTCGGCTAAGAAATCAGCTAATGCTTGGGACTTGATCGCTTTTTTTCCCTCAAACTTGATGTCCAGGGGCAGGAGCTCGATAGCCCACATCGCCACTCGACCAGTTGCATCCCGATTGTTCATGATCTCAGATAGCGGGGCGTCGCTGACGACTGATACGATGTGCTCTTGGAAGTAATGGGCTACATTCTTCGCAGTCAGGTAGATGCCATAGACGAGCTTCTAATAATTAGGATACCTCTGCTTGGACGGAGTCAGAACATCAGAAATGTAATAGACTGGGCGCTGAACTTTATAAGCTTTGCCTTCTTCTTCTCGCTCGACTGTGAGGACGGTGCTGACAACCTGACCAGTGGCCGCAATGTACAAGAGCAACGGCTCGTTGCCGTTCGGAGCGGCGAGCACCGGCTGGGTGGAAAGTAGGGCTTGGAGCTCAACAAACGTTGCTTGTGCTTCAGTAGTCCACTCGAATGAACCAGACTTCTTCATCAATCGATACAGGGGCAGTGCCTTCTCACCAAGGCAGGAGATGAATCGGCTCAGAGCTGCGAGGCAACCCGTGAGCTTCTGTACATCATGAAGCCGTTCTGGACATTTCATGCGTACTATTGCACCGATCTTCTCAGGGTTGGCATCTATCCCTCGTTCGGAAATGAGGCATCCGAGTAACTTGCCCCCTGGCACTCCGAAAGTGCATTTTGCTGGATTCAGCTTAATATCATACTGCCGCAGATTTGCGAAAGTCTCAGCTAGGTCAGCCAGCAGGTCGGAACCTTTTCTGGACTTGACCACTATGTCGTCCATGTATGCCTCGATGTTCCGACTGATTTGTGTATGTAAACACTTTTGCACCATGCGCATGAAAGTGGCACCGGCGTTCTAGAGACCGAATGGCATGGTGATATAGCAGAAACACCCGGATGGGGTGATAAAAGCTGTTTTTATTTCATCTGGCCCATACAGTCGGATCTGGTGGTACCCGGAGTACGCGTCCAGAAAAGACAGTCGCTCGCACCCCGCGGTGGAATCTATGATCTGATCTACAGACCCGATTGATGTGCTTGAAATCGATGCACATCCGGAGAAACTTATCTTTCTTAGGAACCATGACGATGTTGGCGAGCCACACGGAGTGGTACACCTCACGGATGAACTCGGCTGCCAGGAGCCAAGCAACTTCTTCGCCAATGGCCTTCCTCTTCTGTGTGGCGGAACGATGAAGATGTTCCTTCACAGGTTTTACTTTTGGGTCAACTCGCAAATGGTGCTCAGCCAGCTCCCTGGGTACACCCGGCATGTCGGATGGCTTCCATGCGAAGATGTCCCAGTTCTCACGGAGGAACTAGGTGAGCGCGGCTTCCTATTTGTTTTCGAGTGTCGTCGAGATGTTGGTGGGCGCGGCATTGGGATCCTCCGGATGAACGTGCACAGGCTTCGTCTCGCCGGCCGACTGGAACGCAGACTCTGCAGGTGGCTTCTTGGAGCGTAGCAGATCACTCGGATCGGCATTTTTCTTGTATTCTTCCAACTCCACCATAGCCATCTGCTCATCAGCAATCTTGCACCCTTGCTGCAAACACTCTTCCGCGCGCTGCCTATTGACAGTGACTGTTATCATGCCTTTGGGGCCGGGCATTTTCAGCTTAAGATACACATAACATGGGCGGGCCATGAAGCGTGCGTAGGCTGGCCGACCAAGGATGGCACGATAGGCGCTGCGAAAGTCGACCACTTTGAAGGTTAACCTTTCCTTCCTGAAGTTCTTTTCATCTCCAAAAACCACATCCAGGGCGATCTGCCCGAGTGACTTTTCTTTCTTGCCGGGGATCACTCCGTGAAACTGCATACTGCTCTCGCTGAGATGGGACATCGGGATGCCCATCCCCTTCAGGGTCTCAGCGTAGAGTATGTTCAGGCCGCTTCCATCGTCCATGAGGACCTTACGCAACCGAACACCTCCCACGACAGGGTCGACCACCAGCGCCTGCCGCCCAGGAATGGCAATGTAGGCCGGGTGGTCCGACTGATCAAAGGTGATCGGAGACTTCGACCAGTTCAGAAATTTTGTCGTCGACGGCATGGCCATGTTTACTTCCCGGTTGATGACCTTCAGTCGGCTCTTGCTCTCAACATCCGCAAAGATCATCAGAGTCGCGTTGACACTAGGATAAGCTTCATTTTTGTCTTCATCATCGACATCATCTGGACTTTTGTCACTCGACTGACCCTCCCGGAACTGCTGTATCAGCAATCAGCACTGTCGAGTGGTATGCTTGGGCAATATCAGATTACCCTCTTCAACTTTTTTGGTGTGAATGTGGCACGGCAAATCGAGGACATCCTGGCCCGACTGATCTTTCTTCTTTCTCTGGATCCACTTTTCTTTAGCCTTCCCTTTGTTTTTGGCTTGACCGGCCAGTGCGGTAGCCTCGGCCTGAGCCGATCCGTCAGCTTTGCGCTTCGGTTCCCGACTGGGGTTGTTGTTTCCAGGGCTGGGCTCACTAGCTTTTCCCTTGCTGTTACGAAGACGGTCTTCCTCTTCTCCGTTCGCATACCGAGTGGCTATCTCCATCATTCGGCTCATTGTCAAAGATCCCGACCGACCAAATTTCAGGATGAGCTCTCGATATCTGACTCCTGCCTTGAAGGCGCAGGCGGCTTGGTGCTCAGTGACGTTCTCAACCACATGATGCAAGGTTGTCCAACGCTGAATGTACTCCCTCAAAGTTTCATTCGGCTTCTGCACACAATGCTGCAACTCAGTCAATTCGGCGGAGCGTTTGCACGTGCCTTCGAATGTTTTGATGAACACTCAAGCCAAATCTTCCCAGCAGTAGATGCTAGCCGGAGTGAGTTGGTTGAGCCAGGCTCGGGCAGACCCTTCTAGCATCAAGGGCAAATGCTTCATAGACACATAGTCATTACCTCCTCCAATCTGAACAGCCACTCGGTAATCCTCAAGCCAAGTTTCTGGCTTGGACTCACCGGTGAATTTACTCACTCTAGTCACCAATGTGAAGTTAGGTGGAATCTCTGCGGCCCTGATTGCTCTGCTGAAACACTCGGGTCCAGAGACAAAGACTCCACTTCCACTCGGACGATCTCTATCCAAACTCTCTCTGAGGACTTTGCCTCTGTCAACCAGGTTCTGAGCGAGTACGGATCTCACATTGAACTGTGGGTCACCGAAGTCGACTGCTTCTCTCTGGCGATAACCGTCACCATGGCGAGGAGGGCTGGCCCTCCGATCATTGCCGTAAGGACGCCTGGCATCATATGGCCGGGGCGCGTACGAGCCATCCCGCGGAGGGAGCGTCGGCATACCGCGACAATCATCCTGACGCCGCGGAGGCGTATTCCAACTGCGACCGGTGATGGCCCTGGTCGTTTCGCCGCTGAGGCTAGTGTCTGTTTCTTCCCGGGGTTACCGGGCTATGGGCCAACTGGACGGTGTCAGCCCTTACGGATCTGCTGTGAATCCTGTAGCGTGACTGGGACACCGCTGAATTCTGCTCTTCAGCCGCCTTGAGTAAGGCCCGGATCTGCCGTAGGCCCTCTCCCGCCTTGGATCGGGATGGCTCGATGGAATCTGCTATCTGAGTGGCCGCCACCAAATTCTGAACGGGAGTGCGAAATACCTGGAAGTTCGGCTGCTGGTCATTCGAGAACAACTGCCACTAACGGCGACTGGAACTGGGTTGATGCTATCGGTGGGCACGATCGTCGAGTGATTTCTGAAGCGCCTCCAGACGACGGCGCTCAGCCAAATTGGCCTAGTGCGCGGCCTACAAGGCCTGAGCCTCGGGAGTCGTCCCGACGATGGGCGTCCGGAGGGCCTGCTCGTTCCTGCGCTGCAGTTCCTCTCTCTACTGCTGAGTGAGAGGTTGGAGGTAGTACTCGTCGGCGCGACGATTATCACCACCGTCAAGAACGGCACGCGACGGGCCGCCGGTTCCCGCACCGCTGCGGCCGTACCCAGGCGGACTGGGCGGGGAATCGGCCATCAACACCTCCGCAGCGGGATCGCTGCTCTCGCACTCGGATAAGCTTTTCTGAGTCCTCATGCAAGGAGGCGAACGAATCGAAGATGGGCTCATCGGGCTCGATTGCCGCGACTTGCGGGGCCGCTACCTGAAGGGCCATCGCGTGCTTGATCCACCGTTGCAGCCGCGAACGTCCAGAACGCTTGCGGCGGCGGCTGGTGAAGCGAGGAGGCGCCGACTGGTACAGTGTCGAAGGTTGTCGAAGGAGAACACCAAAGGTACTCGCGCGGAAGTGCGCTGCGCCACGGATGGGCAATGCCTCGACATCCAGCGGGGCTTCCTGAAGCCACGCTGAATCGTCAGCGACGAAACTGAGAGCGCCGAAACGGATCTCGCTGCCCAGAGTCAGTCCGCCGCCGGAAACCATGGTGATGGTGGGCAAAATCGCAACTACGCCGGAAGTCGCTAGACGCCGCCCCACGGTGGGCGCCAACTGTCGTGGGTATAAGTCTGACAGTAGTGTATGGGGGTACGGATCAGAGGGAAGTACCTAGCTACGGCGCAGTTGTTACACTCGGATTTACGAGTTCAGGCCCCTCACGGTGGAGGTAATAGCCCTACGTCTGGGTGCTCTGGAGCTGATTGATTGAGTGTATCGTTTGTTAGAACATGTGCTGCCCCCATGTTTGGTTTTGGTAATTGATGACAATCTCTATGGACTAATGGTTGCCTTGAGTTATATTTGAAGGGTTTGTCCATAGGCTTGACTTGTAGACCATTTGTTGGTCTCAAGGTGATTTGAAGAAGAATATGTGATGACCAAGGTGCTATTCAAGGATTTATCCAAAGATTGGTCATGTTGATCAAGACTAAAATATGAAGAGTGATTCAAATTGATCAACACACAAAGCGTAGAAGATGTACCGAGCGAGATCAAGTGATCTCATGGTATGGTAAGCATTGTCCATTACGCTTTGTGTACTAACCCATGTTCTATGCAAGAGTTCTTTGTGGGGTTAGGTTTGTTTCCATGGGCGTGCATCAAAAGGAAGATTTCATACAACCCATGGAGGATGACATCAAGTGGTGATCGTCATCAAGATTGCGGTGTGCAAGTTCAAGTGGAGCATCACGAAGAGATCACATGCTTGAAGCTTGCCGTCCATTGTGGTGACAATGGACTTGTGAAGATGTGCCGAAGAGTGGCTCACCCATAGTGGAGTATGGGGGAGCAATCTACTAGTCTTCATCGAGCCGACGCAATCAAGAAAGGTGGTCCAACTTGAGGAGGTCAAGATCGTCATCATCTAGCTCAAGTGGACTTTGCGCAAGGCAAAGGTTTGCCCTTGATAGGTTTTCTATTTTACCGGTCTCATGGTAGTAGTTGGGAGACCGGGTTATAGGATCGATAGCCGTACTATCAAGGGGGGCTCTCAAGTGAGTAGCTTTATCATATCTTCGTAGAGAGCTCAAACCATTGCATCCTTGCATCATATTTCTTGGTTTGTGTTTGGTGTTTGTCTTTGTGAGTCTTTGAGCTTTTGGTCATCTTCATGACAAGCTCGAGGTCATCGAAAACGGAGTTCATATATGCATCTTCTATGATGTTTTCGATGTTGGAGTTTATGCCGGTTCTTCATTCATAGAGGTTTCTCATCTCTATATCATTGGTATTTTCGCTGTTGGATAGTATTTGTCGTCCTCTATCCAACAAGCTTGAGTTTGCTCAATTCGGAGCTCATTTGCAGAAGTTATGGCAGTTCAGGGTTTATTGTTTGTCTGGGCAGTTTACCTGTCACCAAAGCGGTAGTACCGCTCGGGACCACGGTAGTACCGCTTGACACGGTACTACCGCCCCTACTACCGTTGCACTACCGTGATTTCTACTGGCATTCTTTTTCGTTTAGCGGTAGTAAAGCGGTAGTGGAGCGGTAGTACCGCTTGACACGGTACTACCGCCCCTACTACCGTTGCACTACCGTGATTTCTTCTGGTATCATTTTTTCGCTAAGCGGTAGTTGAGCGGTAGTAGAGCGGTAGTACCGCTTGGTGCGGCACTACCGCCCCCTACTACCGTGCCACTGCCGTGCTTTGTTCTGTTGCCCAGTTTTCCTAAGCGGTAGTACCGCTTGGTCGGAACGGTAGTACCGCTTAGTGCGGCACTACCGCTCCAGTTCCTTGTTGATTGCCTGCTGTTTTTGAATTACTACCGCACGAGCGGTAGTACCGCTCGCAAGAGCGGTAGTACCGCTTGTGCGCGTCCTGCACAGGTAACGGTTGGATTTGGGGTGGCCCTATAAAAGGGGTCTTCTTCCCCAACGGTTTTCTTATCCATTGCAGCTCTCTCTCCTCCCATTGTTGACCTTCTAGAGCTTTGCTAACTCTCAATCCCTCCATGGTTTCTTGCTAGTTTTTGGGGGAAAAGAGAGAGGAGATCTAGATCCACATTTCCACCAATCACTTTCTCCTCTAAGTGAGGGGAACCCCTTGGATCTAGTTCTTGGAGTTCTTCGTGTTCTTCTTCGTTCTTCCTCTCATTTTCCTCCATAGCTTTTGTTGCTTTGGTGGGATTTGAGAGAGGAGGACTTGGGCACTCCGTGTGCCCTTGCCATTGCATTAGTTGCATCGGTTTGAGTTCTCCACGGTGATACGTGGAAGTTAGTAGTTGAGAAGCTTATTACTCTTGGGTGTTTGAGCACCCTAGAGCTTGTTCCTCTTGGGTGCCTTGGCGCCCTAGACGGCTTGGTGGTGCCTCGGAGCTCAATCATTGTGGTGTAAAGCTCCGGGCAAGCGTCGGGGTCTCTAATTAGGTTGTGGAGATCGCCCCGAGCAATTTGACGGGTACCGGTGACCGCCCCCAAGGGTTGCCAAAGTGTACGGGTTCGGTGACCGCCCTCAAGGGTTGCCATTTGTACGGGTTCGGTGACCGCCCTCAAGGGTCCCTTAGTGGAATCACGGCACCTTGCATTGTGTGAGGGCGTGAGGAGAATACGGTGGCCCTAGTGGCATTGTTGGGGAGCATTGTGCCTCCACACCGCTCTAACGGAGATTAGCATCCGCAAGGGTGTGAACTTCGGGATACATCGTCGTCTCCGCGTGCCTCGGTTATCTCTTACCCGAGCCCTTTACTTATGCACTTTACTTTGTGATAGCCATATTGTTTCTAGTTATATATCTTGCTATCACTTAGTTGTTTATCTTGCTTAGCATAAGTTGTTGGTGCACATAGGTGAGCCTAGTCGTTTTAGGTTTTGTGCTTGACAAATTAACCGCTAGGTTTATTCCGCATTTGTTCAAGCCTAAACCGTAATTATTTTAAAGCGCCTATTCACCCCCCCCTCTAGGCGACATCCACGATCTTTCAATTGGTATCAGAGCCTCGTCTCTCCTTATTAGGCTTTACCGCCTAGAGAGTAAAGATGTCGACTAGGGGATTAGGATTCTCTGACACTCTTAGTTTCAATGGCACAAATTTTGATGTTTGGGTAATTCGCATGCTTAATCTCTTTAGGGTCATGGACCCAAATTTAGAGCGAATTGTAGATATGGGTTTTTCTCCTCCAAAGGATTCTCAAAACTTATCTTTAGAGGATGAGAAAAACTCTTATCTCAATGCTCAAGCTTCTAATGTGCTTTTTGATGCTTTGAGCAATGTAGTTATATTTCAACTCATGCCGTTTCGGGATGCTCATGAGTTGTGGACAAAGCTTCAAGATAAATATGGTGTGTCCAAGATTTGTAGGGATGATTGTTCTCCCTCCACCTCCGGCCGTGTTGTCTTCTCAACTTCTTCTACTTCACCTACATGTGGTTTGCCACAAGGTAATGTTATGGTGAGTAGTGGTGTTTATTGCAATGATGATAGTGGGCTTATTGTTGATGATTCTTCATCACTATCTTATTGCAATGCTTCATCTTTGGACTTCAACACTTCGAGCACTCTAAATGCTTCACATGCTTGTGTTGATAGTCCTTGCATATCATGTAGAAATTGCTTGTCTAAATCTCATGATGATATGCTTTCTATGTCTTGTTGCCATGATAAAAATGTATCTATTTCCTCTAGTTGTTGTGCTAACAATGTAGAGGAAACCCAACACTTCATGGAACAAGATGTGGTCTTGAATGGTGCCTCAAGGGATCCTACATCATCATCTATTGCTTTTTGCCTTATGGCTAAGGCTTCAAAGGTATCTCCTCCTTTGAACCCCAATATATCTCTTGATGATGATGTTGATGCTAATGATGATGAGGATAATGATGAAGAGAATGATAATGTTGCATCCTTAAATATTAAGGGTGAAATGATTTTTAAAGCTCTTCGTAAGAATAAACTTGCTTGTTCCAACTTCATGGAAATCATGACTATTGCCGTTGAGGGCAAGAAATATATTGAGGAGTTGGAATCTCATCTCGATGAGCATGAGGCCACCATTGAGAAAATGGAAGGTCATGAGCGTGATTACGCTAATGAGATTGCGGAGCTATCTCAAGCTCTTGAACTTGAACAAACCACCAAGGAATCTCTTGAGGAGACCTTTGCTCTAGAATTATCTAGATTAAAGGAATCCCATGATAGAGCTCTCGAGGTGGCTAATGATTTTAGAACTAAAAATGATAAGCTTGAATTTGCACATGCTAAACTCCTTGAGGACTTTGAGCACCTCGAAAATGGCTCAAGGGTCGTTAAGAGTTCGCTCATTGAACTCACCGAGTCTCATGCTCAACTTCAAGCTTCATATGCTAAAGAGCTTGCCAAATTGTCTTCTCCTCTTATTGTTAATGATGATGCTTGTGCTACTAACTCTATTTCTTGTGAAGCATCCATTTTGAAGGAGAATGTTGAGCTAAAGGCTCAACTTGAGATGCTATCTAGCAATTATGGGAAATTGGAAGAAAGTCATGAAAAGCTCTCGAGCTCTCATGGTGATCTTCTAGTATCCCATGATGTGCTAAAGATAGCTCATGAGGCTTGTACTACTAAGGTAACATCTAGTGAGCCTCATGTGGACATTAGCACTACATCTAGTAGAAATGCTTTATTGACATGTGCTAATCCTCGTAATTCATCTATGCATAACATTGGTACATCTTGTGATGAATTACTTTTCTTGCCTTGTTGCTCTAACAATGATGCTTATACTTCCTCTAGTACTTGTGTTGATACTAACCATGTAGAGGAAATCAAAGAGCTCAAGGCCCAAGTCACTTCTTTGAAGAAAGACTTGGAAAAGAGTCATGAAGGGAAGTCCACACTCAAGAATATTTTGAGTGTGCAAAAATCCCCCAATGACAAAGGTGGACTTGGATTCAACTCCAATAAGAAGAAGAAGTCCAAGATCAACAAGAAGAAGGGCCAAGAACAAGTCAAGAATTCGGCCAAGATTGTTTGCTTCAAGTGCAAGATAGAAGGGCACCATGTTAGATCTTGCCCATTGAAGAAGAAGCCCCATAGTGACAAGCAACAAGGGAAGCGGCCACAAGTTCAATCTCATGCTCAACCTCAAGTTGAAGAAAGGCCTCTTCCCAAGAAGACCCAAGTCAACGCTCCTCAAGTTGAGAAATCAATTGAGAAGAAAGTAAAGGGTAGATGTTGCTACTTATGTCGTGAGAAGGGTCACCTTGCTTCTTCATGCACTAACGGTAACTTATCCAACCCAATCATTATTGATGATATCTATTCTCTTGGGAAGGATAAACTTGGCAATGTGTTTGCCAAATGTATTGGTACTCAAAGTGGTGTCAAGAAAAGAACCATTTGGGTAGCCAAGCCTATTGTGACTAACCTCTTAGGACCCAAC
The DNA here is from genome assembly GCA_039707655.1 of Elymus sibiricus. NCBI lineage: Eukaryota > Viridiplantae > Streptophyta > Magnoliopsida > Poales > Poaceae > Elymus > Elymus sibiricus. Next base: position 14,492,557 of record CM077668.1, on the reverse strand, counting down.
TTGGTTGGGGACCAACAAACTCAAACTTGATCAATAGGTGTGGTTGGAGGGCATTGGAGACTTGGCTATATTATGAAGAATTAAGGGGACTTCATCATTCATATTGTCTCAAGCCAAGTCATTGGATTATCAAGTTTCTATCTTATATCCAATGTGCCTCCTTGCGGTAACTTGTACTTAAATTATTTAAATTGAAAGTTACATGCCCCTTTGCATGTTTGTGGTTTTGTACCTTGCATGTGTTTGTATATGGTGTGCCTTCGGCTTGCTTATCTTGAGTAATCAAGTATGGGATGTTGGTTTGCACATCATGTACGTGTGAGTGTTGTGTTGAGCCTTGTTTGCTTCTTGTTCATATCTTAGTTGGCTCTTGTGAGAGATTAATGGAACAACCCATTTTGGGGGAGTGATGTGCTTCGTGCACTTCACGAACCTACAAATGTGTGTACATGAAGAATACCACCTAGTATTGATATTGCAAGATTATCTAGTCTCTATGTGGTATGTCTTCTCATGAGAAATTCAAATTCTAAATAGTCCATTAATTATCTCGTGTTGTATCCTCTTATTGCCTCTTGTTTGGTTGTCCTTGGTATCACATTATGGGGGAGTAATATGCTTTGTGTATATTACAAGCCTAGAAAATGTGTACATTTGAGGTATTGCCACGTAGAGTTGATAGTATAGATTATCTTGTTCCTATGTGGCATGGTTGCTCAAACAAGTTCCAATTTGCTTAAATGCTTTTATTGCTCATCTTTGGATCTTGTTTGTAAGAGATTTTCTTGGTATGGTTTTCCTCCAATATGTACTTTTATATCTTATTTGGGAACCGGTTGCTTCAAGTTATTCTAATCATTGCTTGCATGATTGGTTGCCTACTTGAAGCTATCAAGAATATCTATCTAAGCATTGTGCTTAATTCTTATCTTTTGTCATATGCTTGTGTTGTTTGTTGTGAAGATGATCTTGGATACCTGTGCAATCTACCTCCGGGAATTAATTCCAAATACTTCTTGTCTCTTGACAATTGGTATTCTTGTATGTGGTAGAAATTGTTGATCATCTTTACATTGGCTTTTGTTTTTAGTTGTCTTATTGCTTGCCAAGGAATGTGTCAACTCCCATTGTCTTCCATACCACTTGTGGATCTTGTTCTTTTCTTGATCTTGTCTAGTGTTTTTCTAGATTTAGTGAAAGTGGTGATCCCATCTTGTGCATTTTGTATTCAAATGCAAATTCTCTATAATGCACAACGCTTGGGGGAGCTATCCTATTTTCTTTAGAACACTCATCTTGTGATCCTTATCAAGTGTGTGTTGGTGGAAGGCATACCGTTTCTTTTTGGTACTTTGTGCCATCATGAAACTTTGTAGAGGGATTGGTTTGTTTGGAACCATCCTCTCTCTTGGGAGTTCGATATCTTTTTATTGTTGTGTTTCTTTGGTATCTCATTCCTTGATGTATCTTTTATTTGGTATCCTTCAAGTGATTATTTCTTCATTTGGTATCTTATTTTCACTTGGTATATTTTCCAATTGGTATCTTATCAATCATGTGTTGTTTTGGTTTGGTTTCAATTGGCATCTCTTCTCATGTGTTGTTGAGTGTTGAAATCAACCATGTGTTGATTTCAATTTGTCTTGAATCATGTGTTGATTTGGTTCTTTGATATAATTTGGACAACCTTATGTTGCGTCACTCTTTCGTGTGCCTTCTTGGTTTACTTGGTGTTTTGTCCAAATTGTATCTCCCTTTGGTTCTTGGAAGTCTTAAGCATGCATATTTACTTTATGTATTTCCTTTGGCATGTTTTCTTTCTTTGACCCAATATATAGGGGAAACTCCACCATGTCTCTAATTGGATAAGATGTGCATGAAATTCAATTTCATATCCATATGCACATATTTATGTGGAGTTTGTCCTATGTGTTGTTGGTTCACTAACTCTTTGGTCCCAATGAGTTTGGGTACCATTTTGTTTGTGATGTTGTTCTAGGAACAAGTGGAGATGCATTGGATGCTCGGCTCACTCACAAGGAAGGTGTTGTCACCATGTGCTTATTGGAGTCAAGCTAGGATGATCAACGAACTACTTTCTACTACCTTCAATTGGTACCTACTACATCCGTCCAAAGCTGTCCCGGTAACAAGTATCAACTTCATGCATACTTTTCTTGCATTCAACCTTGTGTAGGTTGCATCATGGCATGATGTTCTTGATTCGTTCTCGTGATACTTGCTTCGTTTCTCACAATTGGTATCAGATACTTGTTTCCTTTCTCAAAGCATCCCAACAATGAACTCTTGTTGTGAGTTGTGATGTCTTTGATGTTCGTGTAGTTGGAGTTCATTGATATACAATAAGACAATATTAAGCCATGTGCTATGCTTTCAAGCAAAGATCTTATTGGTATATTTATGACTTCCTTTTGGATATCTTGTTCCTTCGTGTTGTAACTATTTCGTGTGTATATCCTTCTTTGTGGATTGATATCATCATGATTTTCATCTACCTAGAACTTTATACACTTGAGAGAAATTACATCTCTAGATGATATCCTTTCTTTCACGACCACCTTGTCTTTCTCGTTTTATTTCTTTGGTGGCTCCGTGAAATCGTTTTTCTTGAGTACGGATCTTATATCATTGCATTTTGTTGCACTCTTGTGTGGTGAAGATTGTTTTCCTCTTGCTTGTCTTGATGAGGCTTTCACCATGTCTTTTGGTATCAACAATTGGTATCAACAATTGGTATCCCTCCTCTTGATGAAACTATCATTCCCTATCTTCACCATGGGTTGTCACAAGCTTTGTAGTTAATTCGCTTTTTTTTTGTGAGCTTGTGAACCCATTTGCTTGTTGTGTGTGGGAAGGATGTGTCTTGCACCTTGTATCTCATTTATTCAAGACTATGTTGATGCTTAATGCTCATTCTTATATTAGTCTTCTCAAGTGCTTTGCCATGACTCACACACATCGTTTTGGTTGAGCCTATTCCTAAGTTGCCTCTCTTTCATGTTGCTCAACCATGTGTTAGCTGCAAGTGCTAGGCTTAGTTTCCTATATGCACACTTGCACTTGTTGTGAGTTTCTATTGATTTTGGGGGAGTGATGATTCCATGTTTGTGCACTTTGTATTTTAATGCAAAAATTCTAATTTGTGCATGAACCTTGGGGAGCTCCCCTATGTCTTTAGAACACTCCTTTGCTCTTATCATAATATATGTTGTTCGTGTGGCTCGTCGGATCATTTGATTGATTGGTCCAATTGGTATCTTTCAATTGGTTTCTATCAATTGGTATCGGATTATTTGATTGATTGGTCCTTTTGGTATCCTTAGATTGCTTGCTTCTCTCTTGGTATGTCTTTGTGCCATATCTTTCTTTTTGCAATCTTTGGACCCTCAATATAGTTTGTCTTCCTCCAACTACTCATCATTGGATATGTGTATAGTATTTCACTCATATTTTGAGAAATACACACTTTATGGAGGAACACACATTATGTTGGCCTTCTAAGTTTTTCGCCCATTTGCAAATGGGGGAGAAGTTTAGAGGATTTTGGTCTTATGCTTTGGTCCTTCGGATCTTTTGATTGCTTGCTTCTCTCTTGATATGTCTTTGTGTCATGTCTTTCCTTTTGCAATCTTTGGATCCTCAATATAGTTTGTTTTCCTCCAGCTACTCATCATTGGATATGTGTATTGTATTTCACTCATATTTTGAGAAATACACACCTTATGGAGGAACGCATATTATATTGGCTTTCTAAGCTTTTCGCCCATTTTGGCAATCGATGCCAATGGGGGAGAAGTTCAAGAGAGTTCTGTGGAGAAATTAAGAGAGCTATTTCTTCATGCTTGCTTTGGTTTTGTTCCCAAGCATTTGCATCACATGCTCTTGCATTATTAGTTGTTGCTTTTCATGGTGATGCTTAATTCCTTATATAAACTCTCTTGAAAGTGATTGTCATCAATTACCAAAATGGGGGAGATTGTTAGAACATGTGCTGCCCCCATGTTTGGTTTTGGTAATTGATGACAATCTCTATGGACTAATGGTTGCCTTGAGTTATATTTGAAGGGTTTGTCCATAGGCTTGACTTGTAGACCATTTGTTGGTCTCAAGGTGATTTGAAGAAGAATATGTGATGACCAAGGTGCTATTCAAGGATTTATCCAAAGATTGGTCATGTTGATCAAGACTAAAATATGAAGAGTGATTCAAATTGATCAACACACAAAGCGTAGAAGATGTACCGAGCGAGATCAAGTGATCTCATGGTATGGTAAGCATTGTCCATTACGCTTTGTGTACTAACCCATGTTCTATGCAAGAGTTCTTTGTGGGGTTAGGTTTGTTTCCATGGGCGTGCATCAAAAGGAAGATTTCATACAACCCATGGAGGATGACATCAAGTGGTGATCGTCATCAAGATTGCGGTGTGCAAGTTCAAGTGGAGCATCACGAAGAGATCACATGCTTGAAGCTTGCCGTCCATTGTGGTGACAATGGACTTGTGAAGATGTGCCGAAGAGTGGCTCACCCATAGTGGAGTATGGGGGAGCAATCTACTAGTCTTCATCGAGCCGACGCAATCAAGAAAGGTGGTCCAACTTGAGGAGGTCAAGATCGTCATCATCTAGCTCAAGTGGACTTTGCGCAAGGCAAAGGTTTGCCCTTGATAGGTTTTCTATTTTACCGGTCTCATGGTAGTAGTTGGGAGACCGGGTTATAGGATCGATAGCCGTACTATCAAGGGGGGCTCTCAAGTGAGTAGCTTTATCATATCTTCGTAGAGAGCTCAAACCATTGCATCCTTGCATCATATTTCTTGGTTTGTGTTTGGTGTTTCTCTTTGTGAGTCTTTGAGCTTTTGGTCATCTTCATGACAAGCTCGAGGTCATCGAAAACGGAGTTCATATATGCATCTTCTATGATGTTTTCGATGTTGGAGTTTATGCCGGTTCTTCATTCATAGAGGTTTCTCATCTCTATATCATTGGTATTTTCGCTGTTGGATAGTATTTGTCGTCCTCTATCCAACAAGCTTGAGTTTGCTCAATTCGGAGCTCATTTGCAGAAGTTATGGCAGTTCAGGGTTTATTGTTTGTCTGGGCAGTTTACCTGTCACCAAAGCGGTAGTACCGCTCGGGACCACGGTAGTACCGCTTGACACGGTACTACCGCCCCTACTACCGTTGCACTACCGTGATTTCTACTGGCATTCTTTTTCGTTTAGCGGTAGTAAAGCGGTAGTGGAGCGGTAGTACCGCTTGACACGGTACTACCGCCCCTACTACCGTTGCACTACCGTGATTTCTTCTGGTATCATTTTTTCGCTAAGCGGTAGTTGAGCGGTAGTAGAGCGGTAGTACCGCTTGGTGCGGCACTACCGCCCCCTACTACCGTGCCACTGCCGTGCTTTGTTCTGTTGCCCAGTTTTCCTAAGCGGTAGTACCGCTTGGTCGGAACGGTAGTACCGCTTAGTGCGGCACTACCGCTCCAGTTCCTTGTTGATTGCCTGCTGTTTTTGAATTACTACCGCACGAGCGGTAGTACCGCTCGCAAGAGCGGTAGTACCGCTTGTGCGCGTCCTACACGGGTAACGGTTGGATTTGGGGTGGCCCTATAAAAGGGGTCTTCTTCCCCAACGGTTTTCTTATCCATTGCAGCTCTCTCTCCTCCCATTGTTGACCTTCTAGAGCTTTGCTAACTCTCAATCCCTCCATGGTTTCTTGCTAGTTTTTGGGGGAAAAGAGAGAGGAGATCTAGATCCACATTTCCACCAATCACTTTCTCCTCTAAGTGAGGGGAACCCCTTGGATCTAGTTCTTGGAGTTCTTCGTGTTCTTCTTCGTTCTTCCTCTCATTTTCCTCCATAGCTTTTGTTGCTTTGGTGGGATTTGAGAGAGGAGGACTTGGGCACTCCGTGTGCCCTTGCCATTGCATTAGTTGCATCGGTTTGAGTTCTCCACGGTGATACGTGGAAGTTAGTAGTTGAGAAGCTTATTACTCTTGGGTGTTTGAGCACCCTAGAGCTTGTTCCTCTTGGGTGCCTTGGCGCCCTAGACGGCTTGGTGGTGCCTCGGAGCTCAATCATTGTGGTGTAAAGCTCCGGGCAAGCGTCGGGGTCTCTAATTAGGTTGTGGAGATCGCCCCGAGCAATTTGACGGGTACCGGTGACCGCCCCCAAGGGTTGCCAAAGTGTACGGGTTCGGTGACCGCCCTCAAGGGTTGCCATTTGTACGGGTTCGGTGACCGCCCTCAAGGGTCCCTTAGTGGAATCACGGCACCTTGCATTGTGCGAGGGCGTGAGGAGAATACGGTGGCCCTAGTGGCATTGTTGGGGAGCATTGTGCCTCCACACCGCTCTAACGGAGATTAGCATCCGCAAGGGTGTGAACTTCGGGATACATCGTCGTCTCCGCGTGCCTCGGTTATCTCTTACCCGAGCCCTTTACTTATGCACTTTACTTTGTGATAGCCATATTGTTTCTAGTTATATATCTTGCTATCACTTAGTTGTTTATCTTGCTTAGCATAAGTTGTTGGTGCACATAGGTGAGCCTAGTCGTTTTAGGTTTTGTGCTTGACAAATTAACCGCTAGGTTTATTCCGCATTTGTTCAAGCCTAAACCGTAATTATTTTAAAGCGCCTATTCACCCCCCCCCCTCTAGGCGACATCCACGATCTTTCATCGTTTACAGAAGATGCGAACCCTTGTCATGGAGCTGAGGGGTGGCTTATATAGAGTCCGCCAGGCCCCCATGAATGCCGCCATAACCAAGGATTAAAGAGGGGGTTTAAGGGCGCCGGTTACTGGTAACAGGCGCATTAACTACACTTGATGAGGGTGGACGCACGTCCTGACCGTTGTGCTCCTGGAGAGTCTCCTGGTCTTCTCTGACCGAGTGATGAGAGATATTCCGAGTGAAATAGGCCGGTCGAGTGAAGTGTTGTCTTCTGAGTGGTCCATTGAGTTCCGAGTGAATGTCTGGCCGCAGAACATCTGACTGCTGGTCTGGCCCTGGGGCCCAGTATAAGGTGTATGGCGTTCTAGGGTAGGGTCTGTAGGTCAGGCCTGTTACCCTATCCCTAATATATGTCCTCGTCATCGGGCGGTTCAAATCGATCAAGCCATCCAGCCAAGGCAGGTCAACACGCTAGTGCGTGCGTGTGTCTTTGAGGCAGAATCCATCCAGCAGCTTGTTAGGTTAGCAAGTTCTTGTATGTGGGTGTAGTCTATGGATACGGACGGAAAGTACTTGGCTCGTTCGTCGACTACGAGCACGCTCTCGACGGAAAGAAATCGTCTACGAGCGACATAAAAGGGGTCATGTGCCAACAATTGGTATCGGAGCCCAGGTGCCCGGAATAAGTCTCGGTGGCCTCACGGGTGATCGGTCATGGTTGGTGGACTGGAAACGCTGGTGTTAGCGGGCTCATGGTGACCGATGTGTCTGAGAGAGATTGTTGGGTTTAGTCCCACATTGGGTGTGGGATGAGACAGAACATGACTTATAAGGGTGGGGGTGTCCCCTCGTATCAGAATAGTCTTTTTGGGGGTAGAGGGCACAAGGCCTTTCATAAATCGGTGTTGCTCTCCGGTTAGGCCTAGTTGATGCATGTGGGTCGGAAACGCTGGTTTTAGTGAACCGGGGACGGCAATTTATGATGTTAGTGAACCCACAGCCAGCAACACATCTCAAAGACTAAAAGCATGACCAGTTTATGATGCACCACAAGAAGTAGACCTTGCCAGGGACGGCAAGTTGGTGGCAGCACGTCGCTGGTGGCAGCACACGGTGGACGTGCTACACTCACGATGGGATTCGGGGCGTTTACGGGCAGATTAAGTATTAATGACTAGGATTTAATTAAGGGCGGCCGGCCCATTACTGAAATTCGGGGCGTTTACGGGCGGATTAAGTATTAATGATAGCATATGATATATGGCTGTAGGCTGCAGTTCCTGATTCTAAGGCCAAATCAAACTTCCGTCATGTGCAAAGCCTGCACTTGCATGCATAGGGACTGAAACAAACAATTAAATCACGATTATAAAATCATCAAAATTAATAGAAGACAAAATTGAAAATAGTAAAGAAACTGTGTGTGCGTATCACGTATGCACACGCACTACATCAGTTGATTAATTCAACCTTGCATGTTTCATGCGTGTCTGAGTACTACTCAGGTACATTTGCCATGTATCGTAGAGGCTGCACAATTCCGAGCGTCCGCTGAGGTCGATGCTTCCACTCCTGTCCCATAGGTTGTGGTCATTTTTAATGAATAAGCGGCATAGATGGGGAAAGTGATACTCATATCTATTCAAATCATCAGTGAAGATAGAGAAATCCACTGCAGGCAGCTACACTTACTGGCCCGCATATATCTGTATGTACGATTACCACCCTGAGCGAGGAAAAGGGTCATTACCACAAGGCCATGCAACCAGTGAGCTCCCCACCGCCACAACGCCGCCGCCGAGAGCTCACGTCAAGCAAAGCAAGACTTGGATCTTTCTGTGGAGTGATACTTCTTTGATTAATTGTTTGCAACTAATACTAAGAAAAGTATTATTTATCAAATCATTCAATTATTCTCGAGTCTATTTTATCAGTGAATGTAAAATTGGTTGACGGCGCGTCGGCGGCTGTTCTGGTGACAACAATGGTCGTTCGGTGGTCCATAGACCTCGATGTAATTTTTATTATGTTTGAGGTGTTTTTGTACTTCCGATGAATCTTTATAATAGATCTGATGTTTTCGCAAAAAAAATATGACCGAGGGTGGGGGGGGGGGGGGTGTGGTGGCACGGTACAATAGTTGTTTACGCCTCATTGTTAACTTGATGCTCCTAACAAGTACGATGCCTGAGTTATCTCTTTTTTGTTTCTACTGCTCTCTGGATGTGTGTGGTAGTGCTAGCGTGAGGACCAACAACATAAAGGTATAGCTGACTTTCCAAACATGAACCTCATGACATTCGGTAGTGGCTATGAGGTTCCTCGATTCTTCCAGACTAGGATAAAAATAGTGTGTTGTTTGTCTCCTACATTCCTGTTCAAAGCACATGCCTAAAACATGAGTTTTCAGTACAAACTAAGAAAAAGAGATGGGGACTATATGTGTGTTATAAACTAGAGAGAAATTTAGACCTCCCCCCCTCTCTCTCTCTATCTCTCTCTCTCTCTCTCTCTCTCTCTCTCTCTCTCTCTCTCTCACTCTCTCTCTCTCTCTCTCCCCCTCCCTCCCCTCTCTCTCTCTGTGTATGTCTCTCCCCCTCCCTCTCTCTCTCTCTCTCTCTCTCTCTCTCTCTCTCTCTCTCTCTCTCTCTCTCTCTCTCTCTCTCTCTCTCTCTCCGAACGGTTTCATCCTATCAAGTTGTGCTCGCGTTGATGTGTACTTCATCTGAAGGGATTGATGAATGAATCATTTCCAGCTTTTGTACCTTCAAATTTCAGCGAGCCATATGGTTTGCTCCCACATTGGTCAGTAGTCACCCTGGTGATGGCGTGTTTGGTTGATTTCCCCTTTTTGTTTGAAGATGCACTATACGTGAAATGTTTCTTTTAATTCATGTAAGCTAGAGCTTACGTGTCATTGACTAGAAGAATATGTTAATAATATCCTAGGATTTCCATATTGAGGTGCATGTTTTTATAACTATATTTGCAGGTTTTTATAACTTTGAGGGATAAGAGGTCAAAGTGGTACAATTGAGAAAACAATGCGTGCAATGCAAATCAACGACCGCTGGCTAGTTTCGTTCTATTTGTTGTTTCATCAATAAAATACTCCCTTTGTTGACTAATATCGATAGCATGGGCACGATGCAAGATCAGAGTGAATAGGCCCTATTGTTGTGGCCTCTCACATTCTATTGTTTAGGTTTTTTCTTCACTTAAGTTAACACTCTTCAGACTATGTTTATTTGTATATACCACATTAGAATTTATAGCCGATTTCTAATTCCAAAAAGTCCATGTCCTATAGCTGAAATCTAATTACCTTTGTCAAATGCATGTGCATTGATCCTAGCGCATCTAGGGCAAATGTGATGTTGTTACTCAGTCCAGGGCAGAAGAAAATAGCTCTTCCTGCCTTCACCAATTTTATTATTTTATATGTCAATCATGGAGACCTTTGTTGTTATCGTGCTTCCTCTTACTCAGATCTTGCACACTACTAAGAACTTCTCTAGAAGAGAGGGAATTGCCTCTTTTTTCACGAAAATGTTTTCTGCCACTATGTCAGCTCCAAAATGTAATATAATTTGATTGTTACCATTTGAGTAAGAATGTAATAGTACTACATGTGTCCTGGATGGAACATAAGCGCTCAATCAGGGACCGTGACAACAACCTGATTTTTTGTTTAAATTATGCTACTTACCTCATTGGTGGAACATGTCATCTTGTTTCTTGAAATGAGAGGACCAAATTTCAAGGGAGAGGAAAAAATAAAACTAGAATTACATCCTTGAATGGTTTCAGAAGCAAAATGTTTTAGAAACGAATCGTCATAGATGTGTTCCAGACATTCCATCCAATGGCTGCATGATGGTCCGGCAGGTTGCTAGGGATTCACCCGATTACAGGTAATGTATTTACTGCTTGTTTGGCACGTAGCTGGGTCCGATAAATATTCTGTCATACATGTAGTTATTTTGTAGGGTGTAGCACATAGCACGTTAGCCATTTACCATATCAGCTCAACCTTTAGAATGTGTAAACCCTAAATTAATTCAGAAAAAACTATTGCAACTTAAAGGGAATTCATAACGTATGTTTAGATAAGAAAAATAAGTGCTCCACCAACCTTCAGGTTGTGGCAATCAAACACTCTATATATACGCCTCTCTTTGGAAGGTAGAAGATAGCAAGTTTCGTTTGTTTCACATTGTTTGATTTGTTGGTAGAACTAAAGGATAGATGAGAAAAGCCAATCAGACAATGGGCAGAAATATGGGAATAGGAGGCATCGGTAACCGGGTTGTGACAATGATCTTGAGACACCGAGGCTTCGGTCCGATCGTGCACGGCATTGTAGGGTGTCGTAGTATGATTAAATTAAGCATAGTCGACCACGTGCAACCGACACAGCCTGCCAGGATTAGGCAGAACCTGAGTACATTGGCCACACATGCGATCATCCTCCCTGCCAGCTTCACTTGCACACGGACGAGTCCTTCAGCTCGCCTGTGCACACGTGCATGCATGCAATACGCAAGAAGGCCTGCATACGTAGACTCGAGCTTCTTTTCATCATCACGGCACTAGAGCTAGCATACATGATAGATACTTGTGCTTGTGTTTTCTAGTCCCAGCTCACATTCTATCCCGAGTCATCCTGGAAATGTAAATAAATATCCTGAGCATTATGGGTGTGGGCATCAATCGTGCGACTCAGATAGGAAAAACAGTTCATGGCCGTGCGAGCAAACACGGAACTGTGCATGCATGCATCGTCTCATCCTTGACGAGCTTCGAGCAACATGGCGATCGACAGTTCATCGTTGAATATGCCTCCTGGCTGACGACCTTGGTCATCAGTTTATCTATTAGGTTGAAGGATCCATCTCCATGCATGCATGTGGCGATAATAGACATGAATGCAGATTTTCTGAACCTAGCTTGATCACTCCATTAAACAAATTCCATTGGCTTTGCGGATTGCAAGCTCGTGATTGCGCCGATATATTTTAACGACATTATATACTACTTGTTGCCCAGATCCAATAGAGGCACGTGGCGGAGAAACACATACATGGGTCAGTTGTGTCCATGCATGTCTAATCCAGCTGCAGAACACATCGAGCTATTTGTACTTGCACAATTGACACTTTCCTTTCTTTGTACATAGGCAGTGCCTATTAGGCACCATGAGAAGGCAGCAGCTATAGGAGTAGCTACGTTAGCAGCAGCAACAACAAAGAATGATAAACTCAACGGCCGAATATGAGGGGTGGACATCTAGGACCGGTATGAGGAGCCCGTCTAAATTGGGTTTCTGTGACCGGACCGTCCGCCCGGATGTATAGCGGGGTTCAAGAAGTCCGGCTGTGGATACTCTTAGTCGTTTGCAGGAGAACGACATGGATGGCCATGCATGTCTGATCTTCGTAGTAGTAGAAGGTATATGGTGGTGCATAGGACAAAAGAAAGTAAGAGCTCACATCCTCATGTAGTGGCATTCTCCACATCCTCCCTTTCTTAATTCTATATGAATTTTGTCTTCTCATTTACTATAAAAGTTGACGTGTGATCCTACACTATGGCTCCTATTCAACAAAGGTTCTGGCTCTTGACGGGACGACGCCGGCAGAACCTGGATGCGTTCACCCTCCACCTGTTCGACAACGGCTACTACTGTGCTCCCACCTACAAGCAGGGCATGTTCGCAATGTGCGGCATGGACTCGCTACAATGATGACGCCACGGTCTACCACATATTGTCGTGACCACTAGCGGCCACCGCGTCCCCAGGGCCACCGCCTCGGCGCCAAGACATGAACTGCACTTCAGCGGGACCCAATGGGAGTAGCCCGCTCCAGACCTGGCCAGGCACAACTAGCATTGAAGCCTAGTGAATGCGTGCAAACCGCCGAGTTGTCATATCGCTCTGCCTATATAGAATTGCTGGACCAGAGCGAATGCCAAACAACCGCGACCCCAATAGAGCTGAGCGCAGCAGTAATTATGAAGCAAAGCAGTGATGTCGTAGAAACTAAAAAGTCCATGCATGCTATAATTAATCTATCCATTACCCCGCAAAAAATATAATTAATCTATCCATTGATGAATTATTGCAAGTTAGTTAATTTACAGAAAATCTTTAATACCGTCTCAAGAAAGATCGACGAAACTGAGTAGTAATTATGCAGCCAATTGAATGGAGGGAACACGAAATAGGGGGAAGTATTTTTCGCCCATTTCTTTGTCAAAGTATGGGCGGTCCCAACTCCTCAAAAGCCGCATCACCGCTCTATGGTTTTCGTACCTAGGACATGGAAGTGTGGTGTCCAAGTTGGCCGAAGGATGGGATCTGGTTGCGGGAATTGCGGCTGTTGGGGAATGGGAAAACGTAAAGCTTTTGTTGGGTTGGATTTGGAGGGAGACAAACATGAACGTCTATCTATTGGGATAGGGGCTAGCTCGATCGATATGTAGTGATGCTTAATTACTCCACTAGGAAGGTTGATGCGTGTTGTTGATTTAGTAATTAGTCTCGTGATGTCGATTCACCGTCTTTCCTGCCACACCGGAGCAGAAACTGACGTCCTAATTAAGTTGTAGTTAAACTTGAGCTTGGCTAAGAATAACATGGTCAATAAAAGTTAATTGCAAAATATTATGTGTGTAAATAGTAAATAGATGGAATAGCAGGGGCGGCAACGGTGTAGCTCGCCACCGAGGTCGGTGGCCTCATTGACGACAAGGGCGAGAGCGGCCAGTTGAGGTGACAATGATGTGGCCGGTGACACCAAGTTATCCTAAGGCTGCCCAAGTCTTCCATATATTGCGGGCTAAACCGCCGATTTATGTCAATGTTCTCAATTCAACCACCAACGAGCTTCAGGGCGCCACCACCTTCAAATGTCTCATCTTTCCTCAAGGCTCGAGTTGTCGCAGCGGATGAATATCACGACATCTCAAGTCAATGAGGTAGCCTCTTATATTGGTCAGAGCGGGTAATCCAGTGACCATCATGGTGGGAAACTCTGGTGGGACGGGTACTATTTTGACGGATACATGTGGGAAATTTGGGGATTGGAGTCCATTTCCAGTGTCATTTTCCGTCGTTGTCTACAACAACTAAAATGAACCGACTTACCAATTGACGTCCTTGAATCCAGCATAGCCGCATGTTGTAGTCCACACCACCTTGCCACCCATTAAACACCACTTCCTCAGCTCATGCCACCGTTGACTCCGCCTCGCAAACTATAACCATTATTGCACTTCACGGAGTTATTTTACAGTAAACCAAGGCCAATAAATATTAACTATCACAAATAATAAAGCGAGGCCAATAATTTATCGTATACATACATATATACTAATTATTATCTGGATGTTTCGGGGCGTCGGTTTCTATTTTCAAGGTGACCCCAGAAATAATTTTATCAGGAATATCAAGGACCAAAGAGCATTTCTTGCCATGGCTAGTTGTGCCACTAGAGAGGCTTGGATCAGATGCCTCAAGCCCGCCTCTCCTCCTTGACCCCAAAGTGTCGACCGTAGCTTATATACGGAATCTTGACAAACGCGAAAATGGATGTAAAATATTTTCCTAACATGCCATTCATCCCATGGGGAAACCAATGAATTCCTACCAACACATGTTATTCATCGAGGAATACTAACAATAAGTAGCGCCCTGTCTGTGAGTAATTGGTAGATTCGAGGGATTTAGCAGTCTCAGTTGACCCCAAAGCGTCGAGCGGTTTGAAGCAGCTAGCTAGCAAGCTTAGTTGTGCATGTAGGCACTGTTTCACAAGCTAGCCCTACTATGCGCATGTGTATGTACTGTTTCAACAAATTTACATGCCACGATCTCTGTCCAAATGACAATATTGCCTCCATATCTTTATGTATTATGAGACAAGTGTCACCAATTTATAGAACTTACTCAATAATTAGCACAGAGGGACAATGACCTGAATGCAGATCCACACGAGAAAGATTAGTTGCTTTCATCCTTCAACCACGAAAATTTCAGAAGATCCAATGAACTAGTAGGACTTATCTTAATTAGGAGACCCAGTTCCTCAGGTGAGTGTGAACATGCGTGCAAGTGCAACAGAGTTTGAATTCCTCGTTCCATGCCAAAAAGCAAGAGGAGGATGTATATACTCCTATTGGGGTTGATCACTTGAAGGGTGGATACTACTAGTCTCGTCAAGTTTTTTACAAAATGGCCCACCAACGTTCACTTTTTTAAATAATAGAATTCCTTTCATATATACCACATTATCTTTGCTTGACTACATAGCAAGCTCCAACGAATGTCCCACTTCACTTACATGCTTGCTACACTAGCTTAATGCATCATCAAATAGGTGAAACCCACATACACAGACAAAAGAATGAGAGAGGAACAGACGGGATAAAGCAAACCATGGGAAGAGGAGACAACGGGAAGAATGGAAGGTCCAACACTCATGAAAAGCTAGGTCATCACTGTCATTGTTGATGTTGACCATATGTTGACCACGCTGGAGACAGAGACGACGTGACTAGCTGCGGCATATTCCCGGCAGAGACAGGAAATAAGGTTGAGAGATGTTGGTATGGTTCGGGGGATCGCCTGCATGGACAATAGTAGTGTTTAAAGCTAGGTCGAAGTGGTGACGCCTCAACGGAGGGGACGGCTTCTGCAGGCCAGGGAGGTGAGGCTGGGAGTTTGGCCAATTTCAGAGGAGGTTTCGTCAGGTGGGAGGATGAAGACGACTAGAGGATAGGGTTCGGGCAAGCAGGGCTAGCGAATCGCGAACGGTAGTGCTGCCGGTCGTGAATTGTGGGGGCCCGGGTTTGGAATTCATTTGAGGGGCTTTGGCTGGACGGGAGGAGGGAAACAACAAGAGGAGAAAGGTTCTCGTCTGTTGGCTCCTGATCGCACTAAAACCAAGTTTTTTTTCAGTCGCATGATAAATAGTCGACCCTATCAGCATGAAAGATATGCAAAGCACGGGACTGTATATAGAAAACAGAGGATGGCAGGTTGCGGGGTTTGAGCCAAACAATTAGTCATAGTTGTCAATATTAATATCCAGCCCTTTTTTCGTCAAAGTTTCATGGGATCGAGCATAATATTCTTCTTCCTTGGCAATGTCATATTTATTTTCTTGTTCATGCATGCCAATGACTCCGAACATGAGTTTTTTTTTCTTTTTAGCCGCAACTGAACGAGGGGCAGCCAACCGCCTACGGTTTCTCGTGCCCCTCGCCGGCTCCGGCGCCGGTCTACCTCGTCTCCTGTGGTCATAGGACCATGGAGGACAATGGTGGATCTCAGTCATGCCGGCGGGAGGGCTCCGTTTTTAGATGCTTTTTTTGAGTTTTGTTAGGGTTTGTGTCCTTCTTAAAGAGGCGAGGCGGTGGAACCTCTCTAAATATGGAATAAGGTTCTCCCCACCCAGCCCCGTCCTGGTGGTGCATCTAGAGTCATTGGAGGGCGTATGGAGATTTGTTTCGGACGGATCTCATGGGATTCAGTCGGCGTTTGTCTTCGGTACTGGTCCATGTGAATCCGGTCTTCGTTCGTCTTTGTTCATGTGTCTACAGGTTGGACCCTTCCGATCTACGCGTCTCTTCATTGGTGGCCGGCGGTTGCCGTTCTGGTGCGCTAGTCCTATGGGGCCTTAGCACGACTGCTTGCCGACTGTCTACTACAGTAAGGTTTGCCAGCTCCGATGAGGGAGGGGCGATGACAACGGCGCGTCTTCGGATCGCTACATTGCGTGTAGTCATTACTAGGTGGTCTATGGATCTGAATGTATTTTTTAGTTCTGATATTCTTTGTACTACATTCTACAACAGCAAGTTTTCCTTGCAAAAAAAAAGTCGGATATAACCATATCTGTATGCTTGAAACTAGCTAAACAAAAAATAGTTACACTGTTCTACATTATTACGTGACTAGTGTCACGAATTTGTAGAACTCGCCCAACAATTTGTAGATCCATGTGCGAAAAATTAGTTCCTTCCACGCCCACGCACATTTTAGAAGATCTGAAGGACTAGTAGGAGACTCATGAATTTTTGTCCAAAAGAATCATCTGCCGAATCAAATTGACAAAAAAGACCACCTTTAAATGCAAATGACAGAAAAGACCAGCTGCAACGTGGCGGCAGGCACGCCAGCCGACACGTGGCACCTGCCGCCACGGGTGCAGGCGGCAAGACCTGCCGCCACGGTCGCATGCGGCATGTTGAGCAGCACAGCTACAAGTGTTGTCTTGGAACGGAAAACGGAAGACATGAGGCCTGCCGCCACATGCTGTGGCGGCACCCTTTGCCAGCACCAGGTTTGCTTTATTTTATCAAATGAATGATGGGACTGCGCATGTGTGTGACTGTGTGTGTTCGCTGGCTAGCTAGCAGCATTCTTTGCATGCATCGGTGTGCTTCACGGTCACTTTATGGAGAGAGATGGACAAAGTGAGAGGCCACGTACAGAAAATTATGCCGCAGGGCCTGCCTCCTGGGTTTGTGGCGGCAGGGCTCACCAAATAGTCATCGTTCCGTTACAAGGTCCAGCCTCATACAAATTCCTGTAATTTACAAGTTGCCGCCTGCGACCGTGGCGGCAGGTCTCGCCGCCTGCGTCCGTGGCGGCAGGTCCCGCGTGTCGACCAGCACGTCTTCCACCACGGTGCAGCTGGTCTTTTCTGTCATTTGGACCCAAAGATGGTCTTTTCTATCAATTCGATTCGGCAGGTGGTCTTTTTGGATAAAAATTCGAAGACTCAGTTCGTATCTTCTAACTTTAGAATATCTCGTGTTCCTGTGTATCATGCCTGTTTCATTTTTTAAGTACACCAGTTTCTATTGTACAATATGGCGTTACATACCAGAGCGGCATTTTGACTCCCGGGCTTAGGTAAGCTCGGGCATTAAGACTAAATTCGTTAAAAATAGAAAACAAATTAAAAAAAATCTGATTTGTTGTGCGTGATATCCGTGTCAACTTTGGTGAAGTTTGGGCCTTTAAGGAGCTCTCAGGAAAAAACAAAATTTTGGCATGTGAGGGACTTTGAAATTCCGCACTGTTTGGATGTCGTTTTGGGTTTTTTGCCACAGGATCCTCGAATGTCCCAATTTCACCAAATTTTCACAAGCATCACACACTCAATCATCTTGCCCACAAAAAGGTATTTTTTTTAATTTCTTTTGCTATTTTTAACGATTTTACAGTTCACCAATAGTAGATGTTTGTGTCCTTTTCACGAAGACGAGACGGCGGTGGCCCCTTGAAGATAGAACAAGGTTCTCAACGTCTTGCCCCGTCTTAGTTGTGTATCCAGCATCATCGGAAGGCGTGTGGACGTGTATCCCCGGTGGATCTTGCACCACTCGGTCGGCGGTTATCTTTGGTATATCTGCTCGGATCCGATCTTTGTCCGTCTACGTCAGTGTGTCTTCAGGTTGGACCCTTCACATCTACAGATCTCTTTGTCGGCGGCGGTTGATGTCCTAGTGTGCTAGTCCTATGTGGCCTAATCAATGGGGAGTGTGTATGTGTGTGTGATAGAGAGAGAGAGAGAGAGTATGATAGAGAGGGGGAGACACAGAGATCTATGGAGAGTGTGTATGTGTGTGTGATAGAGAGAGAGGGAGTGTGTGTGTGTGTGTGCGCGCGTGTGTGTGTGCGAGAGAGAGCTATATACAGAGGTTGTGTGTGTGTGAGAGAGAGAAAGATAGTACTGGATAAAAAGAGAAAGAGGCTGATGGCTAAAGAGTACATATAGTTGCAAGCTTGTAATAAATAGAATTATCCACCACTCTTCACTTGTCTGGATAATGTTTTTCTATTTATATATAATACTCTAGCTAACTGCGACTGAATAGATTGCAAGCTCTGGTTTGCACTTCACTTTACCTGTTGGTGCAGTATGTTGGTACATATAATAGGTGAAAACCACTTTCTCATATGAGAACATGCTAATGGAACAAAGGGAGGCAGAAGAAGTAATGGGAATAGGAGACATCAAGAGTAGTGACCTCTCCAATTACCAGAAATATTTCGGATGAAGCTGTGTTTACTCTTCTGTGCATTAGCATGGCACTGCTGCTTTGTTTACTTGTACTAGAAAACAATGAGTGTTTACATCACTTTTACCGCACGCCTACTGATTTTTCGGTAGCTGTCTAGAATTCACTAGGGCGTTCATAGTGGCAACAATTCCTATTGTATCCTAGTAGTGGGAAACTTCATGTTCGTCGTAATGTATCCTTCTAAAAAGGTGTTGTAATGTTGAAAATCCGCTTATATAGTATATGTGTCTTACCTGAAAATTTAGACGATGCCCTGCACGTTGCTGCGGGTATTGGCTGCAATAGTTTCTTATATAATTTAAATGAAAATTAAAATAGATAAAATACAATGTATTTGATTATTATATAGCTATAACTAGAAAATTGGCCCGCTCGCTGCGCAGGCTAGAATTATAACGTAAAAAGACATTTTTTTTGAGATAAAATATATACTAAAGATGGGGAATTTTATTATATCATCCTTTGCATGTCATGGAGTACTTATGAATGTTTGTATTGAAGTTTTTTTCTTTCGGGCTTTAATATTTACTATGTTTCACAACTCGTGTCGCGCATACATTAAGTCAACAAAGGTACCAATTAATTGCTTTAACACGTCTGGTCTTATGATCATCACTATTATTCCTCTTGGTTACTACAGGAAATAATAGCGTAAATGTTTGGAAGCTAAAACAACATTTCTAAGGCTTCGAAGAAAGTATCGTGATGCAATAGCAGCTTATGCGCCGCACAGTAGAGCAAGCACACCGATGTAATGATGTAATTAAGTTATGAGACATCAATTATATAACTAGTTAATTAATTACACTATTCTATTCCCGCAAAGTAGAACTTCATGTTTCCAATATGTTTCTTACATGTTGTTTTGAGATGTATATCTGGAGTTCGCTGTCTACAAAGAAGAATGTCTTCTATTGGAAGGATTGCCTTATGGTTTTGTGTGGAGAGTGGTGGGGATACCTTGAATTAGCATAAAGTTTCAACTGAATCTAAATCGAAAGTTCCGTATGTCGTGGTATTCTCGCTGGGGGTGCGTGATTCACGGCAGATGCCATGAGATGGCTTATGAGGTGGGGCTACGATAGGACGCCGGTGGGTTCCGGAGGCGAGGTTGGCACGAGCGAGTGCGGGACACAAGACGTACCCAGGTTCGGGGCCCTCTGGAAAGGTAACACCCCTACTCCTGCCGTGTGAGCTGATAAGCACAAAGGTTACAGAGTCGCTCCTGGAGCTGCTTGGACGGAGGAGGGAGAAGGGGCTAAGCCACCGTTCTGCCTCTCCTGTGCGAGTGTTCGTGATCTGGAGAGAGCTAGCTAGGGTGAGAACTGACCTTACTGCACTAACTCGAACTCTCAGCCACTAAAACCCCGACCTCTCTGCACGAAGGCCTCCCTGGGGGTCTTATAGGCCGACCCCCAGGGTTACAACGGTAACGTACCAGAGGCGCGGGCCCCTGGTGTCATTGACCAGGATCCGGTGGCCGGGTCGCCGGGTCGCTGGGTCGCCAGATGCCGGGATGCCGGGTCGCCGGGTGCCGGGTCGCCAGGTGCGCCGCACCTGCCTGGCGCGGGCATCGTGACGGGTCCTGTCTCGTCAGTCTGGGTTCGAGGCACTGTGGCGCGTCTTGTCCATCATCAGAGGGAGGTCGGCGCCGCCGTTTCTATAGGACCGCGCCTCACTGACACCGCCCGCCTCGGGCGGGGGCGCAAGGAAAGCTGCAGCCTCACCTGCTCTGTCAGGGTAAAGGGAGGAGCGCTGTAGCACCGCTTGCTTCGTCGCTAAGGCTTCGCCGCCTCACGGCCAGCCGGCATGGGCCAGCCGGCCAGGCCGGGTTGCCACGCCGAGCCGGCTCGCGCTGGGGAGCCGGCGTGCTTGGCAAGCCGGCCAGAGGGACTTGTCTTGCTCTGATGATTTTCCGAAAGGGATTCGGGCTCCGTTGCCTACCCGGGGGTCATCCCCCCGATAGTAGTCCCCGAAGCTGTGAAGGTTCGCCGGCTTCAGGCAGGGGAGCCTTTGCAGCTTACCACCCTGAGGAGCCGGCTCTGTTGATGAAGCGCCGGAGTTCGGCCAGGCGGCTTCTCCTGGCAGCTTGCCGGCTTCGCGGCAGCGGACGCCGGGAACACCCGCTGGGGGGCTGGCCTCCGGGGGCCGGGTCGCGGCACCCCGGCCTGAGCGGTAAACGGAAACGCCCGCCAGATGGGTCTTGCTTCGTACGCCGATTTGCGCCTGCCGCAGCTCGACGGACTGCCACGTGCGGCCTTGAGGTGGGCGAGGCCTGCCAGCCCACGCGTGCGACGGGACGTGACCGCGGCTCGGGCCCGCCACTACACGCCATTGGCCCGCGCGCGGGGGATTTACTGCGGCGACCGTTGGCGATTGCGCTTCCCCGCGTAGTTACTGCGCGTGGGGAACGCGCGCGCGCAGTGCGGGGGAGTGGGGATTGTCGGCGCAGTCGATCCCACTCCCCCACGATTTCGCGTGGTTATAAACGAGAAGGGGGGAGTGCGACGGAGACGCCTGCGCTCGCACCCCTGCCCCTGTTGGGGAACGTTGCATGGGAAACAAAAATTTTCCTACGCACACACAAGATCTATCCATGGTGATGAGCATCTACGAGAGGGAGAGTGAATCTACATACCCTTGTAGATCGCTAAGCGGAAGCGTTAAGAAACGCGGTTGATGTAGTTGAACGTCTCCGCGATCCAAATCGCAAGTCGTCCCTCGAACCGATCACGAACTAGTGCCGAACGGACGGCACCTCCGCGTTCAACACACGTACAGCTTGATGACGCCTTCACCTCCTCGATCCAGCGAGCGATGGTGAAGTAGTAGATGAGTTCCGGCAGCACGACGGCGTGGTGATGGTGGTGAGGAACAATCTCTGCAGGGCTTCGCCAAGCGCTACGGAGATTATGACGGAGGAACTAGAGGGTTAGGGTTGCCGGCACACGGCTTGGGGAAATCTTGATGTGTTCCGGGTGCTAGCCCTGCCCCTCTATTTATATGTTGAGCCCTGGGGTCAAAACTTGGAGAAAGAGCCTCCTCAAAGTCGGTTTGGCCCGCAAGGCAAGAGTCCTGCTCGGACTCCAGGACCAGACGCCAGGGACCTTGGCATCTGGCCCCAGACGCCAGGGTCCCTGGCGTCTGGCCCCTGGCCTCCGCAAAACTTCCTTTTGCACCTTCCTAAAGCCTCGTGGGCTTTACCCCTTGGCCCAAATAAAGTGTTCTTGTACCCGAACATTTCGGGAAACATCTGAAACTCCTTCCGGTGAATTCCGGAACCATTCCGGAGACCAAACACTATTATCCCATATATCAATCTTTACCTCCGGACTATTCCAGAGCTCCTCGTCATGTCCGGGATCTCATCCGGGACTCCGAACAACTTTCGGTAACCAACATAACAACTCAACTATACTTATATCGTCACCAAACGTTAAGTGTGTAGACCCTGCGGGTTCAAGAACTATGTAGACATGACCGAGACACCTCTACGGTCAATAACCAATAGCGCGACCTGGATGCCCATATTGGCTCCTACATATTCTACGAAGATCTTTATCGGTTGAACCTCTATGTCAAGGATTCAGTTAATCCCGTATGATGTTCCCTTTGTTTATCGGTACGTTACTTGCCCGTGATTCGATCGTCGGTATCTCTATACCTAGTTCAATCTCGTTACCGGCAAGTCTCTTTACTCGTTCCGTAATACAAGATCCCGTGGCTAACACTTTAGTCACATTGCTTGCAAGGCTTATAGTGATGTTGTATTACCGAGTGGGCCCTGAGATACCTCTCCGTCACACGGAGTAACAAATCACAGTCTTGATCCATGCCAATTCAACAGACACCCTCGGATATACCTGTAGAGCATCTTTATAGTCACCCAGTTACGTTGCGACGTTTGATACACACAAGGTATTCCTCCGGTGTCAGTGAGTTGCATGATCTCATGGTCAAAGGAACAGATACTTGACATGCAGAAAACAATAGCAATAAACTGACACGATCATATGCTACGTTTACAGTTTGGGTCTTGTCCATCACATCATTCTCCTAATGATGTGATCCCGTTATCAAATGACATCTCATGTCAATCGCTAGGAAACCTTCACCATCTTTTGATCAACGAGCTAGTCAACTAGAGGCTTACTAGGGACACAGTGTTGTCTATGTACCCACACATGTATTTGAGTTTCCAATCAATACAATGATAGCATGGATAATAAACGATTATCATGAACAAGGAAATATAATAATAACCAATTTATTATTGCCTCTAGGGCATATTTCCAACAGTCTCCCACTTGCACTAGAGTCAATAATCTAGTTCACATCACTATGTGATTTACATTGTAATGAATCGAACACCCATACAGTTCTGGTGTTGTTCATGTTTAGCCCTTGGAAGAGGTTTAGTCATCGGATCTGCAACATTCAGATCCGTGTGTACTTTGCAAATATTTATGTCGTCCTCCTTGATGTAATCGCGGATGGAATTGAAGTGTCGCTTTATGTGTCTGGTCCTCTTGTGAAATCTTGGATCCTTGGCTAGAGCAATGGCACCAGTGTTATCACAAAACAGGGTCATTGGGTTAAGCGCACTAGGCACTACTCCAAGATCTGTCATGAACTCCTTCATCCAGACACCTTCCTTCGCCGCCTCCGAGGCAGCGATGTACTCCGCTTCGCATGTAGAATCAGCTACCACGCTTTGCTTGGAACTGCACCAGCTAACCGCACCCCCATTAAGAATAAATACGTATCCGGTTTGCGACTTTAGAGTCATCCGAATCAGTGTCAAAGCTTGTATCGACGTAACCTTTTACGACGAGCTCTTGATCACCTCCATAAACGAGAAACATGTCCTTAGTCCTTTTCAGGTACTTCAGGATATTCTTGACCGCCGTCCAGTGTTCCATTCCTGGATCACTTTGAAACCTTCCGACCATACTTATGGCAAGGCTGACATCGGGTCTTGTGCACAGCATTTCATACATGGTAGAGCCTATGGCTGAAGCATAGGGGATGACACTCATCTTTTCTCTATCTTCTGCAGTCACTGGGCATTGAGTCTTACTCAACTTCACACCTTGCAATACAGGCAAGAACCCCTTCTTGGACTGATCCATTTTGAACTTCTTCAAAACTTTGTCAAGGTATGTGCTTTGTGAAAGTCCTATCAAGCGTCGTGATCTATCTCTATAGATCTTGATGCCTAATATGAAAGCAGCTTCTCCTAGGTCCTTCATTGAAAAACTCTTGTCCAAATATTCCTTCACGCTTTCCAACATTTCTATATTGTTTCAAATCAGTAATATGTCATCCACATATAATATTAGAAACGCTATAGAGCTCCCACTCACTTTCTTGTAAATACAAGCTTCTCCGTAAACTTGTATAAACTCGAACGATTTTATCACCTCATCAAAGCGAAGATTCCAACTCCGAGATGCTTGCACCAGTCCATAAATGGATCGCTGGAGTTTGCAAACTTTGTCAGCATTCTCTGGATCGACAAAACCTTCTGGTTGCATCATATACAACTCTTCCTTAAGGAAACCATTAAGGAATGCTGTTTTGACATCCATCTGCCAAATTTCATAATCGAAAAAGGCAGCTATTGCTAACATGATTCTGACGGACTTAAGCATCGCTACGGGTGAGAAGGTCTCATCGTAGTCAACTCCTTGAACTTGTGAAAAACCCTTTGCCACAAGTCGAGCTTTATAGACGGTGACATTACCGTCCGCGTCCGTCTTCCTCTTAAAGATCCATTTGTTCTGAATGGCCTTACGCCCTTCAGGTAATACTTCCAAAGTCCATACTTTGTTTTCATACATGGATCCCATCTCGAATTTCATGGCCTCTAACCACTTCTCGGAATCCGGGCCCATCATCGCTTCTCCATAGCTCGTAGGTTCATCGTTGTCTAACAACATGACCTCTAAGACAGGGTTGCCGTACCACTCGAGAGCAGTACGCGTCCTTGTCGACCTACGAGGTTCGATAGCAACTTGATCCAAAGCTTCATTATCATCATCAATAACTTCCTCTTCAGCTAATGTAGGCTCCACAGAAACAACTTTCTGCACTGCGCTACTCTCAGGTTGAAGTAAAGGTTCAACAACCTCATCAAGTTCTATCTGTTGGGGAACGTTGCATGGGAAACAAAAAATTTCCTACGCACACACAAGATCTATCCATGGTGATGAGCATCTACGAGAGGGAGAGTGGATCTACATACCCTTGTAGATCGCTAAGCGGAAGCGTTAAGAAACGCGGTTGATGTAGTCGAACGTCTCCGCGATCCAAATCACAAGTCGTCCCTCGATCCAAGCACGATCCAGCGCCGAACGGACGGCACCTCCGCGTTCAACACACGTACGGCTTGATGACGATCTCCGCCTTCTTGATCCAGCAAGAGGGAGCGGAGAAGAAGAAGAGTTCCAGCAGCACGACGGCATGGTGGTGTTGATGAAGAACTATTTCAGCAGGGCTTCGCCTAAGCACTACTGAAATTATGATGTAGGAGGAACTAGAGGTTGCCGGCACACGGCTTGGGGCAATCTAATGTCTCTCGTGTGCTAGCCCTACCCCTCTATTTATATGTTGAGCCTTGGGGTCTAAACTTGGAGTAAAAGCCTCCTCCAGGTCGGTTTTGCCCGCACAAGGTCGGTTTGGCCCGCAGGGAAAGAGTCCAACTCGGATCCCTGCAGTACCGCGCACAAGCGGTAGTACCGCTTACGATAAGCGGTAGTACCGCTTGACCAGCTTAAGCGGTAGTACCGCTTGACCAGTTTAAGCGGTAGTACCGCTGACGATAAGCGGTAGTACCGCTTGACCAGTTTAAGCGGTAGTACCGCTGATACAGTAGCGGTAGTACCGCTTAACCAGCTTAAGCGGTAGTACCGCTGCTACAGTAGCGGTAGTACTGCCTTCCCATCTTAAGGCAGTAGCAAAACTTCCTTTTGCACTTTCCAATACCTCGTGGGCTTTATCCCTTTGGCCCATACACTACTAGGAAAAGGGCTATAGATGATATGGCCACTAATGGCGCACCAGACACTTGGTGCGCCACTACTATATAGTAATGGCGCACCATGAGTTGGTGCGCCATTAGTGTGGTAGACACTAATGGCGCACCGGACCCACGGTGCGCCATTAGTAACAAATGTTTTTTTTTTAATTTTCCAAAAATACTAATGGCGCACCATGGCAGAGTGCGCCATTACTAGTTTAACTAGTAATGGCGCACCTCCAACACAGTGCGCCACTACTATATATCTACTATATATATATATAATTTTTTTTTTACAAAACTACTAATGGCGCACCTCAAGCTGGTGCGCCATTAGTAACCAGGGTTACTAATGGCGCATTTGTGGGTGGTGCGCCATTAGTAACCGCCTTTTCAGTTTTACCTAGTTTTCACCAAATGCACCCCCCCCCCCCCGGTGGACCGCCTTTTCAGTTTAAAAAAAATAAAAGAAAATGATAGAAATGTCAAAAAGATAAAAAATAATAAGATTCCCATATGATTTGTGGTCTAGTTGTTAGCAAAATTTACAAACATGAATTTCGACTTTTTTTGCAAAATCTCTCGAGAATTTGTAAAATGGGCATAACTTTTGCATACAAACCCCGTTGAAGATTTTTAGAATCCTCAAAAACCTAACAGAAAAAAAGTTACGGGGCTTTCAAGATCTGGAGGCAAAAAAATTCAAAAAAATATCAAACTTAGTAATGGCGCACGGTTTGCTAGGTGCGCCATTACTATCTTCCCGCCTTCCAAATTCGAAATAAGTAAAAAAAATAAAAAAAAAGTTAGTAATGGCGCACCAGCCCACGGTGCGCCATTACTATCTTCCCGCCTTCCAAATTCAAAACAAATCAAAAAAATAAAAAAAAGTTAGTAATGGCGCACCAGCCCACGGTGCGCCATTACTATGCCGTATATATAGGGCTGGCCGGCCTCTCTCCTCCTCTCTTCTTCATTTTTCTCCTCCACTCCACCTCCTCCTCTCCCCCACTCCATCTCCTCCACCATACTTCCCTCCTCCTCTCCGGCTGCCTCCTCTCCGGCGACCTCCTCCTCTTCGGTGACCTCCTCCCACTCCTCTCCGGCGACCTCCTCCTCCTCTCCGGCGACCTACCATTCCTCTCCGGCGATGTAGGTGAGCTCCTCTCCGGTGACCTTCTCCTCCTCCCTCCTCTCCTCTCCTCCCCTCACGGTTTCTCCTCCTCTCCGGTGAGCTCCTCCTCCCTCCTCCCTCCTCTCCTCCACACGGTCTCTCCTTCCTCCTCTCCGGCGAAATGCTCTCCGGCGAACTCCTCTCCGGTGAACTCCTCTCCGGCGAGCTCCTCTCCGGCCACATGTGGAGCTCGGCAAAAAGAACGTACAAGATCCAAAAATGAGAACGAAATTTGAAAAAATATCGAGAAAAAACTAGGCAAAAAAAGAGCAAAAAAAACGAGCAAAAAAATCACGATCCAGATCCAGATTCAAAATTCAAAATAGTAATGGCGCACTGTGGAGGTTAGAATATGCGCCATTACTATTTTCCCGCCTTCCAAATTCAAAAAAAAAAGGGTAAATATGGCCCCCTGGGAGGCATACTAATGGCGCACCGTGGGATATACTAATGGCGCACTGCGTGGTGCGCCATTAGTATACCAGATACTAATGGCGCACCCGTGGTGCGCCATTAGTAAAAAATTCTAATGGCGTGATGCTAGTGGCGCACCTGTAGTGCGCCATTAGTAGCCAAAACAGGTGCGCCACTAGCAGGCCTTTTCCTAGTAGTGATATAAAGTGTTGCTGCACCCGAACACTTCGGTAAACATCCGGAACCCCTTTCCGGTGAATTCCGGAACCCTTCCGGTAACCAAAAACACTATTATCACATATATCAATTTGTTGACCTCCGGACTATTCCGGAGATCCTCGTCATGTCCGGGATCTTATCCGGGACTCCGAACAACTTTCGGTCACCAACAAAATAACTCAACTATACTAATCGTCACCAAACGTTAAGTGTGTAGACCCTGCGGGTTCGAGAACTATGTAGACATGACCGAGACACCTCTACGGTCAATAACCAATAGCGGGACCTGGATGCCCATATTGGCTCCTACATATTCTACGAAGATCTTTATCGTTTGAACCTCTATGTCAAGGATTCAGTTAATCCCGTATGCTGTTCCTTTTGTTCTTCGGTATGTTACTTGCCCGAGATTCGATCGTCGGTATCTCTACACCTAGTTCAATCTCGTTACCGGCAAGTCTCTTTACTCGTTCTGTAATACAAGATCTCGTGGCTAACACTTTAGTCACATTGCTTGCAAGGCTCATTGTGATATTGTATTACCGAGTGGGCCCTGAGATACCTCTCCGTCACACGGAGTAACAAATCCCAGTCTTGATCCATGCCAACCCAACAGACACCCTCGGAGATACCTGTAGAGCACCTTTATAGTCACCCAGTTACGTTGCGACGTTTGATACACACAAGGTATTCCTCTGGTGTTAGTGAGTTGCATGATCTCATGGTCATAGGAACAGATACTTGACATGCAGAAAACAATAGCAATAAACTGATACGATCATATGCTACGTTCGTAGTTTGGGTCTTGTCCATCACATCATTCTCCTAATGATGTGATCCCGTTATCAAATGACATCTCATGTCAATGGCTAGGAAACCTTAACCATCTTTGATCAACGAGCTAGTCAACTAGAGGCTTACTAGGGACACAGTGTTGTCTATGTACCCACACATGTATTTGAGTTTCCAATCAATACAATTATAGCATGGATAATAAACGATTATCATGAACAAGGAAATATAATAATAACTAATTTATTATTGCCTCTAGGGCATATTTCCAACAGTCTCCCACTTGCACTAGAGTCAATAATCTAGTTCACATCACTATGTGATTTACATTGTAATGAATCGAACACCCATGCAGTTCTGGTGTTGTTCATGTTTAGCCCTTGGAAGAGGTTTAGTCAACGGATCTGCAACATTCAGATCCGTGTGTACTTTGCAAATATTTATGTCGTCCTCCTTGATGTAATCGTGGATGGAATTGAAGCGTCGCTTTATGTGTCTGGTCCTCTTGTGAAATCTTGGTTCCTTGGCTAGAGCAATGGCACCAGTGTTATCACAAAACAGAGTCATTGGGTTAAGCGCACTAGGCACTACTCCAAGATCTGTCATGAACTCCTTCATCCAGACACCTTCCTTCGCCGCCTCCGAGGCTGCGATGTACTCCGCTTCGCATGTAGAATCAGCTACCACGCTTTGCTTGGAACTGCACCAGCTAACCGCACCCCCATTAAGAATAAATACGTATCCGGTTTGAGACTTAGAGTCATCCGGATCAGTGTCAAAGCTTGCATCGACGTAACCCTTTACGACGAGCTCTTGATCACCTCCATAAACGAGAAACATGTCCTTAGTCCTTTTCAGGTACTTCAGGATATTCTTGACCGTCGTCCAGTGTTCCATTCCTGGATCACTTTGAAACCTTCCGACCATACTTATGGCAAGGCTGACATCGGGTCTTGTGCACAGCATTGCATACATAATAGAGCCTATGGCTGAAGCATAGGGGATGACACTCATCTTTTCTCTATCTTCTACAGTCACCGGGCATTGAGTCTTACTCAACTTCACACCTTGCAAAACAGGCAAGAACCCCTTCTTGGACTGATCCATTTTGAACTTCTCCAAAATCTTATCAAGGTATGTGCTTTGTGAAAGTCCTATTAAGCGTCTTGATCTATCTCTATAGATCTTGATGCCTAATATGAAAGCAGCTTCTCCTAGGTCCTTCATTGAAAAACTCTTGTTCAAATATTCCTTCACGCTTTCCAACATTTCTATATTGTTTCCAATCAGCAATATGTCATCCACATATAATATTAGATACGCTATAGAGCTCCCACTCACTTTCTTGTAAATACAAGCTTCTCCGTAAACTTGTATAAACTCGAACGCTTTGATCACTTCATCAAAGCGAAGATTCCAACTCCGAGATGCTTGCACCAGTCCATAAATGGATCGCTGGAGTTTGCAAACTTTGTCAGCATTCTCTGGATCGACAAAACCTTCTGGTTGCATCATATACAACTCTTCCTTAAGGAAACCATTAAGGAATGCTGTTTTGACATCCATCTGCCAAATTTCATAATCGAAAAAGGCAGCTATTGCTAACATGATTCTGACGGACTTAAGCATCGCTACGGGTGAGAAGGTCTCATCGTAGTCAACTCCTTGAACTTGTGAAAAACCCTTTGCCACAAGTCGAGCTTTATAGACGGTGACATTACCGTCCGCGTCCGTCTTCCTCTTAAAGATCCATTTGTTCTGAATGGCCTTACGCCCTTCAGGTAATACTTCCAAAGTCCATACTTTGTTTTCATACATGGATCCCATCTCGAATTTCATGGCCTCTAACCACTTCTCGGAATCCGGGCCCATCATCGCTTCTCCATAGCTCGTAGGTTCATCGTTGTCTAACAACATGACCTCTAAGACAGGGTTGCCGTACCACTCGAGAGCAGTACGCGTCCTTGTCGACCTACGAGGTTCGATAGCAACTTGATCCAAAGCTTCATTATCATCATCAATAACTTCCTCTTCAGCTAATGTAGGCTCCACAGAAACAACTTTCTGCACTGCGCTACTCTCAGGTTGAAGTAAAGGTTCAACAACCTCATCAAGTTCTATCTTCCTCCCACTCAATTCTTTCGAGAGAAACTCTTTCTCAAGAAATGTTCTGTTTTTAGCGACAAACACTTTGCCTTCGGATCTGAGATAGAAGGTATACCCAACTGTCTCTTTTGGGTATCCTATGAAGACGCATTTCTCCGCTTTGGGTTCCAGCTTTTCAGGCTGAAGCTTTTTGACATAAGCATCACATCCCCAAATTTTAAGAAACGACAGCTTTGGCTTCTTGCCAAACCAAAGTTCATATGGCGTTGTCTCAACGGATTTCGATGGTGCCCTATTTAAAGTGAATGCAGCTGTCTCTAATGCATAACCCCAAAAACGATAGTGGCAAATCGGCAAGAGACATCATAGATCGCACCATATCCAATAAAGTTCGATTACGACGTTTGGACACACCATTACGCTGTGGTGTTCCAGGCGGTGTCAGTTGTGAAACAATTCCACATTGTCTTAAGTGACTGCCAAACTCATAACTCAGATATTCTCCTCCTCGATCAGATCGTAGGAATTGAATCTTCTTGTTACGATGATTCTCAACTTCACTCTGAAATTGTTTGAACTTTTCAAACGTTTCAGACTTGTGTTTCATTAAGTAAATATACCCATATCTACTTAAGTCATCAGTGAAGGTGAGAAAGTAACGATAACCACCGCGCGCCTCAATGCTCATTGGACCGCACACATCAGTATGTATGATTTCCAATAAGTCACTTGCCCGTTCCATTGTTCCAGAGAACGGCGTTTTAGTCATCTTGCCCAAGAGGCATGGCTCACATGTGTCAAGTGATTCAAAATCAAGTGACTCCAAAAGTCCATCAGCATGGAGCTTCCTCATGCGTTTTACGCCAATATGACCTAAACGGCAGTGCCACAAGAAAGTGGTATTATCATTATCAATCCTACATCTTTTGGCATCAATGTTATGAACATGTGTATCATTACTATCGAGATTCAATAAGAATAAACCGCTTACATTGGGTGCATGACCATAAAAGATATTACCCATATAAATAGAACAACCATTATTCTCTGATTTAAATGAGTAACCGTCTCGCAATAAACAAGATCCAGATATAATATTCATGCTTAACACAGGCACCAAATAACACTTATTTAGGTTCATCACTAATCCCGACGGTAATTGAAGAACGAGCGTGACGATGGCGATCACATCAACCTTGGAACCATTTCCCACGCGCATCGTCACTTCGTCCTTCGCCAGCCTCCGTCTATTCCGCAGTTCCTGTTTAGAGTTGCAAATATGAGCAACCGCACCGGTATCAAATACCCAGGCACTACAACGAGGGTTGGTAAGGAACATATCAATAACATGTATATCATATATACCTTGTTTGTTGTTGGCCGCCTTCTTGTCAGCCAAATACTTGGGGAGTTCCGCTTCCAGTGTCCAGTTCCCTTGCAATGAAAGCACTCAGTTTCTGGTTTGGGTCCAGCCTTGGGTTTCTTCACAGGAGCAGCAACTGCTTTGCCACCCTTCTTAGATTTACCCTTCTTACCCTTCCCATTTTTCTTGAAACTAGTGGTTTTATTGACCATCAACACTTGGCGCTGGCGGAGACCGCACAACGAGTACTACCTCCGACCGCTCACTCGATAGCAGAGGGAGGAGCTGCGGCGCAGCACCGAGCAGACCCTCCAGACGCCCATCGTTGGGACGACCCCCGAGGCTCAGGCTTTGGAGGCCGCGCGCCAGGCCAACTTGGCTGAGCGCAGTCGTCTGGAGGCGCTCCAGAAATCACTCGACGATCGCGCCCAGCGGCAACATCAGCCCAGTTCCAGTCGGCGGCAGCGGTAGTTGTTCTCAAATGACCAGCAGCAGAATTTCCAGGTGTTCCGCACTCCCGTTCAGAATTTGGCGGCGGCCACTCGGATAGCGGATTCCATCGAGCCGTCCCGATCCGAGGTGGGACAGGGCCTTCGGCAAATCCGGGCCCTGCTCAGGGCGGCTGAAGAGCAAAATTCGGCAGTGTCCCAGTCGCGCAACAGGATTCATAGCAGATCCATCAGGGCTGACACCGTTCAGTCGGCCCACAGCCTGGTGTCCCCGAGGAGAAACAGATACTCACCTCCGCGGCTAAACGACCGAGACCTCCACCGAGACCAGTACACGGGACAGGGTCGCAGTCGAAATACACCTCCGCGGCGTCAAGATGATCGACGCCGAATGCAGTTGCCCCCTCCGCGGGATGGTTCGTACGCGCCCCGTCCGTACGACGCCAGGCGTCCTTACAGCAACGATCGGAGGGCCAGCCCTCCCTGCCATGGCGACGGTTATCGCCAGAGAGAACCAGTCGACTATCGTGACCCGCAGGTCAACGCGAGATCCGTTCTCGCTCAGAACCTGGTCGACAGAGGCAGAGCTCTGAAAGAAAACTTGGACAGAGATCGTCCGAGTGGAAGTGGAGCATTCATCTCCGGGCCTGAGTGTTTCAGCAGAGCAATCAGGGCCGCCGAGATTTTGCCTAACTTTAGATTGGCGGCTGGAGTAAGCAAGTTCACCGGTGAGTCCAAGCCAGAAATTTGGTTAGAGGATTACCGAGTGGCAGTGCAGATTGGAGCAGGAAATGACTATGTGGCTATGAAGCATTTGCCTTTGATGCTGGAAGGGTCCGCCCACGCCTGGCTCGACCAGCTCACTCCGGCCAGCATATACTGCTGCGAAGATTTGGCCCGAGTGTTCATCAAAACATTCGAGGACACGTGCAAACGCCCTGCTGGATTGACTGAGTTGCAGCATTGTGTGCAGAAACCGAATGAAACCTTGAGGGAGTACATTCAGCGGTGGACGACCTTGCATTATGTGGTTGAGAACGTCACAGAGCACCAAGCAGTATGCGCCTTCAAGGTAGGAGTCAGATACAGGGAGCTCATCCTGAAATTTGGCCGGTCAGGATCTTTAACCATGAGCCAAATGATGGAGATCGCCACTCGGTACGCAAACGAAGAAGAGGAAGACCGTCTCCGTAGCGGCAAGGGGAAAACCAGTGAGCCCAACCCCGGAAACAATAATCCCAGTCGGAAGCCGAAGCGCAAGGCTGACGGTTCGGCTCAGGCCGAGGCTGCCGCACTGGCCGGTCAAGCCAAGAACAAGGGGAAGGCTAAGGAAAAGTGGATCCCGAAGAAAAAGAGAGATCAGTTGGGCCGGGATGTCCTAGACTTGTCGTGTCACATCCACACCAGGAAAGATGAAGAGGGCAATCTGATATTGCCTAAGCATACCACTCGACAGTGAAGACTGTTGATACAGCAGTTCCGAGAGGGCCAGTCGAGTGAGAAGAGCCCAGAAGATGCTGATGATGGAGACAAAGATGAACCTTTTCCCAGTGTCAACGCAACCCTGATGATCTTTGCAGATGTAGAGAGCAGGAGCTGGTTGAAGGTCATCAACTGAGAAGTGAACATGGCCATGCCGGCGACAACAAAGTTTCTGAACTGGTCGAAGACTCCGATCACCTTTGATCAGTCGGATCACCCAGCCTACATTGCTACCCCTGGGCGGCAGGCGCTGGTGGTCGATCCGGTAGTGGGAGGCATCCGGTTGCGAAAGGTCCTCATGGACGGTGGAAGCGGACTAAACATACTCTATGCTGACACTCTGAAGGCGATGGGCATTCCGATGTCCCGTCTCAGTGAAAGAAGTATGCAGTTCCACGGAGTGATCCCTGGCAGGAAAGCGAACTCACTCGGGCAAATCGCCCTGGATGTGGTCTTTGGAGATGACAAGAACTTCAGGAAGGAAAGGCTGACCTTCGAAGTGGTCAACTTCCGCAGCGCCTACCATGCCATCCTTGGTCGGCCGGCTTACGCACGTTTCATGGACCGCCCATGTTATGTGTATCTCAAGCTGAAGATGCCCGGCCCCAAAGGTGTGATCACAGTCACTGGCAGTCGGCAGCGCGCGAAGGAGTGTTTGCAGCAAGGGTCCAAGATAGCTGATGAACAGATGGCCATGTTGGAGTTGGAGGAGTAGAAGAAGAATGCCGATCCGAGTGATCTACTGCACTCCAAGAAGCCAGCGGCAGAATCTGCGTTTCAGTCGGCCGGTGACACGAAGCCTATACACATCCACCCGGAAGATCCCAATGCTGCTCCCACCAACATCTCAACGACACTCGACAACAAATAGGAAGAAGCGCTCATCCAGTTCCTCCGTGAGAACTGGGACATCTTCGCATGGAAACCATCCGACATGCCGGGTGTACCCAGGGAGCTGGCTGAGCACCGTTTGCGAGTCAACCCGAAGGCAAAACCTGTGAAGGAGCATCTTCGTCGCTCTGCCACACAAAAGAGGAGGCCATTGGCGAAGAAGTTGCTCGGCTCCTGGCAGCCGAGTTCATCCGTGAGGTGTACCACTCCGAGTGGCTCGCCAACGTCGTCATGGTCCCTCAGAAGGAGAAATCTCTCCGAATGTGCATTGATTTCAAGCACATCAATCGGGTCTGCCCCAAGGATCATTTCCCGCTCCCCCGCATAGGTCAAATCGTAGATTCCACTGCGGGTTGTGAGCGACTGTCTTTTCTGGATGCGTACTCCGGGTACCACTAGATCCGACTGTATGGGCCAGATGAAATAAAAACAGCTTTTATCACCCCATTCGGGTGTTTCTGCTATATCACCATGCCATTCGGTCTTAAAAATGCTGGTGCCACTTTCATGCGCATGGTGCAGAAGTGTTTGCAAAAACTGATCAGTCAGAACATTTAGGCATACATGGATGACATAGTGGTCAAGTCCAGAAAAGGTTCCGACCTGCTGGCTGACCTAGCTGAAACTTTCGCAAATCTGCGGAAGTATGATATCAAGCTGAATCCAGCAAAGTGCGCTTTCGGAGTTCCTGGGGGTAAGTTACTCGGTTTCCTCGTTTCCGAACGAGGGATAGATGCCAATCCTGAGAAGATCGGGGCGATTGTATGAATGAAACGTCCAGAATGTCTTCATGATGTACAGAAGCTCACGAGTTGCCTCGCAGCTCTGAGCTGATTCATCTCCCGTCTCGGTGAGAAGGCACTGCCCCTGTACCGATTGATGAAGAAACCTGATTGGATCGAGTGGACTGCTGAAGCACAAGCAGCGTTTGTTGAGCTCAAAGCCCTGATTTCCACCCAGCCGGTGCTTGCCGCTCCGAACAGCAACGAGCCGTTGCTCTTGTACATTGCGGCCACTGGTCAAGTTGTCAGCACTGTCCTGACTGTCGAACGAGAAGAACAGGGCAAAACTTACAAAGTTCAGCGCCCAGTTTATTACATTTCCGAAGTCCTGACTCCGTCCAAGCACAGATATCCACATTATCATAAGCTCGTCTATGGCATCTATCTGACCGCGAAGAAAGTAGCCCATTACTTCCAAGAGAACGTCGTATCAGTCGTCAGCGACGCCCCGCTGTATGAGATCATGAACAATCGGGATGTGACTGGTCGAGTGGCGAAGTGGGCTATCGAGCTCCTGCCCCTGGACATCAAGTTCGAGGCGAAAAAGGCGATCAAGTCCCAAGCATTGGCCGATTTCCAAGCTGAGTGGACTGAACAGCAGCAACCAACTCAGAGTCACCCGAAACACTGGATCATGTTCTTTGATGGTTCCAAGATGCTGAATGGTTTAGGAGCCGGAGTTGTGTTGGTGTCCCCGAAAGGCGATCGACTCAGATATGTTCTGCAGATTCACTTCGATTCCTCCAACAATGAAGCCAAGTACGAAGCGCTCCTTTATGGTCTACGTATGGCCATCTCACTCGGCGTCCAGCGCCTGATGGTCTACGGAGACTCGGATCTAGTTGTGAACCAGGTGATGAAGGAGTGGGATATCAGAAGCCCTGCTATGACAGGATATTGCAACGCGGTGAGAAAGTTGGAGAAGAAATTTGAGGGTCTGGAGCTGCATCACGTCTCCCGAGCCAAGAATCAGGAGGCGGACGATCTGGCAAAGATCGGGTCCACTCGGAAAGCCATACCCAGCAATGTGTTCCTCGAGCATTTACGTTCTCCGACGGTGAAAGAAGATCGCTTCACGGAAGAGCCCCCGCAAGTGGTCGGTCCGTCCGATCCGACTGAAGTCGAGGTCCCTGCAGTCATTGATTTGGTCATGGAGATCCTAGCGATCACGCCCGAGTGGACAGTGACTTACATTGCATACCTGCTCAGGCAAGAACTTCCAGAACATGAAGCCAAGGCCCGCCAGATTGTTCGCAGGTCCAAGGCCTTTACAGTGATGGGCGATCAGTTATACAGAAAGAGCGTCACCGGTGTGACTCGGCGCTACATCTCTCCGGAAGAAGGTCGATTGATCCTGGAGGAGATTCACTCGGGAACTTGCGGAACCACACGTCCTCTCGGACAATCGTGGCTAAAGCTTACCGAGCCGGCTTCTTCTGGCCACGTGCCAATGAAGCTACACAGGAGATAGTCCAACATTGCGCCGGGTGCCAATTCTATGCAAACTTATTGCACAAGCCTGCGTCTGCTCTGAAGACGATTCCACTCGTTTGGCTGTTTGCAGTCTGGGGACTCGACATGGTGGGACCCCTCCGGACAGGGGCGAGTGGACTCACCCACTTGCTGGTTGCAGTCGATAAATTCACTAAGTGGATCGAAGCCAAACCTGTCAAGAAGCTAGACTCTCGTACAGCGATCAAGTTTATGAAGGAGATAGTCTTCAGATATGGCGTGCCCCACAGCATCATCACTGAGAACGGCTCAAACTTCAACTCGGAAGAGTTCAGGGCGTTCTGTGCCACCCAAGGCACCCGAGTCGACTATGCATCTGTGGCGCACCCGTAGTCGAATGGGCAAGCTGAGAGAGCAAACGGACTGATTCTTCAGGGGTTAAAGCCATGACTCATGCGTGATTTGGAGCACGCAGCTGGAGCCTGGGTTACCGAGTTGCCATCAGTTCTTTGGGGCTTGAGGATGACCCCCAATCGGTCTACCAATCGTACCCCCTTCTTCATGGTGTACGGAGCTGAAGCCGTCTTGCCGAGTGACCTACTCCAGAATTCGCCCCGAGTGGAACTATACTCCGAAGCTGAAGCAGAGCAGACGCGGCAAGACGCAGTTGATCTCCTGGAGGAGGAGAGAGAGATGGCTCTTATCCATTCGGCCACCTATCAGCAAGATCTACGACGTTTTCACAGTAGACACGTCAGAAGTCGGACTTTTCAGGAAGGAGAACTTATGCTCCGACTGGATCAGCAGCGACCTCACAAGCTCGCTCCTGCGTGGGAAGGTCCTTTTGTCATTTCAAAGGTTCTACACAACGGAGCGTATCACCTGTACAACCTTCTGAAGCAAGCAGATGAGCCCCGCGCTTGGAACGCAGACTTGCTTCGACGTTTTTATACCTTATGTTGAGATGTAATAAAAGCACTCGAGTGATGTTTAACGAATAAAAAGCATGACTTTTCCAGTTCTACATTGAGTTCACTCGTTCGCATTCTCTGGCTTACAACCCCCAGTGGGTGTACGCCCTTCAACTTAGCTGCGAACCAACTTTCGCCCAAGTTAAAAAACTACCCCGAGTGAAGAGCATCCCTCTCACTCGGGGGCTTGGCTTCGAACCAACTTTCGCCCAAGTTAAAAAACTACTCCGAGTGAAGAGCATCCCTCTCACTCGGGGGCTTGGCTGCGAACCAGCTTTCGCCCAAGTTAAAAAACTACTCCGAGTGAAGAGCATCCCTCTCACTCGGGGGCTTGGCTGCAAACCAGCTTTCGCCCAAGATAAAAAAACTACTCCAAGTGAAGAGCATCCCCTCTCACTCGGGGGCTTGGCCGCGAACCAGCTTTCGCCCAAGTTAAAAATGCTACTCCGAGTAAAGAGCGTCCCTCTCACTCGGGGGCTTGGCTATGAACCGGCTTTTGCCCAAGTTAAAACGCTACTCCGAGTGAAGGGCGTCCCTCTCACTCGGGGGCTTGGCTGCGAACCAGCTTTCGCCCAAGTTAAAAATCCTACTCCGAGTGAAGAGCGTCCCTTCCACTCGGGGGCTTGGCTGCGAACCAGCTTTTGCCCAAGTTAAAAATACTACTCCGAGTGAAGAGCGTCCCTCTCACTCGGAGTCTTAGCTGCGAACCAGCTTTCGCCTAAGTTAAAACCCATTTCAAAGACTCGAAAGACTCGAAGGAAAGCATTCGAATAACTCCAGAAGTTCAAAGGCAAATACGAGTACGCGGGCCCGAAGCCCGAAAGAGTTTAAGGAATACAGTTCCACTCGGCATACCGAGGCTAATGGATAGGACTTAAAGTTTTCTTACGCCCCTATGGGGCTGGCCAGCTCAACAAAGGAATCCAAGTCGATGCCGTCCGCGATCCGAGTGGCCGCTTTGATGAATGTCTCCATGAAGTCCTCAAACTTGAGTTTCTTCATGTTGGCAACTTGGAGGGTCTTCAGTTTCTCCTCCTTGGCGTCCTTGCAATGCACTCGGACAAAGGAGAGGGCCACGTCGGCTCTGCAGCGGGCAACCGACTTCTTCCACGCTTGCACTCGACTGGGAATGTCGTTGAGACGAGTCATCGTGGCTTCCAGGTCGGTGTCAAGGGTGTCTTCTGGCCACAGCTCCTTGTCGATCCTTCCGAGTGCACCCCGCAGGCGGATGATGTACCCCTGAACATCTTCAATGCGAGATTCGAGCCGCAAGACGCCCAGAGCAGCCTTGTCACCGACGAGCAACCTGGAAGGATCCAGATCCCTCTCGATTCTGTCAGTCTCAAGCTCGAAGTCCCGGCAGTACTCTCTAAGCGAGAAAAGAGGAGAGTCGAACATCAGATGCATGAAGTTCACTCGGAGATAAGTTGAAATGCACTCAGATGCTATAAGTTACCTACAAGCTTGGTGTACATCTCCTCCGTGAACTCCTCTATATACTTCTCCAGAGCATTTTTCTTCTCAATGAGCTGGTTGATCTTCTCGTTCAGAGTCTTCTTCTCCTGCTCATGAACATTTGCTTGGGCCTTGAGCTTGCCGTCCTACTCGGCCTTTTGCTTCTTGAGCTCAGCCACTTCCTTCTTCGCCTCTGTGATGGCGGCCTTTAGCATCTTGTTCTCTCCTTCAAGCTTCTCGAGTGAGGCTAGCTTCTCTTCGGCGGCTTTGGTCTTTTCCTTCGCTACTTTCTGTGCTCCTGCCAGCTCGTTGTCCTTGTTCTCGAGTGCCTGCTTCATAGTTTCTAAAGAGACAGAGGTTCTGAGCTGCACTTGGAGTCGATGGTTTTCACTACGCACATCTGTTCGAGTGAAGTCACTCGGTTCAAAGAATGGAAAAAGGCGAAAGCAGAATGCTCAGTAATTGAAGCTTACCTCCCATGGTCTTGAGATCTGCTTGAGTGCGCGCTGTGTTCCTCCTCTCCACCTCCAAATCCAGTCGGAGCTGGGCCGTCTCCTTCTCCAGTGCCACGTACTGAGTCCCAAGCTCGCAAGTTTTCTGAAATACAAGTGAGAACAGATCAGTTAATGTTAAAGAATATTCCGAGTGCCCAGAGACCGACGCTCCTGGAAGGAACAAGCTTGACCAATATCAGATCCTGAAGTACCCTTTATCAGGGAGGAACAAGCTTGACCAGTACCAGATCCTGAAGTACCCTTTGTCAGGGAGGAACAAACTTGACCAGTATTAGATTCTAAGTTCTAACACTCCCGCCGACTGCCCGTAGTCGACGACAGTCTCGGGGACTACACCCAGTGGGTGCACTCAGTGTTCCCCCACTGGAACGGTATCCACTCGGAACGGTCCGCCCGATCCGAGTGACGGCCAACCACAAAAAAAAACAAGAGCAAGTTCTAGGTTCTAAGACTCCCGCCGACTGCCCGCAGTCGACGGCAGTCTCGGGGACTACACCCAGTGGGTTCACTCAGCGTGCCCCCATTGGAACGGTATCCACTCGGAGCGGTCCGCCCGATCCGAGTGACGGCCGAACAAAACAAAAACAACAACAACAACAACAGAACAGGGCTCTAAGACTCCCGCCGACTGCCCGTAGTCGACGGCAGTCTCGGGGACTACACCCAGTGGGTGCACTCAGCGTGCCCCCACTAGAATGGTATCCACTCGGAGCGGTCCGCCCGATCCGAGTGATGGCCGAACAAAAAAAAAACCCAGTGGGTGTACCGGATATTTTCCGACTAAAATTCCTACAAAGGAAAAATGACTTGGAGATCAACTTACAAGAGCACTTACTCGAACGTTTTCCTGGAGGGCAGCGCTGGCATCGTATGCTAGCTTGCCAGCTGCCCACATCTCCTTCAGCCGCTGGGTCATCAGCTCCGCCTGGATCATTGCTTCCTTGCTGGCTCCAGTCTGGTCCTCTGGCACCTTGTACAGACTGAAGATGTTGACAGGAGGAGTTGGAGCCGAGGTCAAGGCAGTCGACGGCACTGTGACCGGGCCAGCACCGGCCGGAGAGGAACCTTGCGCCAGAGGCACGATCACGGGCTGCGCGGGAGAACTGGAGGCGCTTGGCTTGGAGGTGCCTTCGGTGTGGTGGTTTGGGAAGCAGTCGGGGCTGCGGTCCCCTTCTCGGTGTCCTTCCGCGATGGCCCCTCATCGTCGTAGACATGGATAATCTCTGCAAGTGCTGCATTCACTCGACACGATCAACCTCAGTACGCAATTCAGTCGGATGAGGACAATTCAATCGGATCATAGATCAAAGAAAAAATAAAATCATTGTTACCTTTCTGAGAAGTGGCGCGTCTGCCGACTCGGCCTCGATTCGGTCTCCGTCGATCTGCATGGGAGACGTGGTTGAGGTGTCAGCTTTGGTTCAGAAGATTCACTCGGTCAGAAGAGTCCAAAAGTTGGCAAAGACAGAAAAGAAAAGCTGACAAAGACACTCACGTTGAGGCGACAGGCACAGTGACCTTGATCCTGGGCAGAGCCTTCCGAGGCTTGGGGGAAGCGACCTTGGGCTGCTTGGCGGTCTTCTCAGTCGGTTCGCGCGACGACGTCCGAGTGCGTTTCGGAGCCTTAGCACTCGGAAGCACCTCCTTCTCTGGACCAGCACTCGGATCATGAGTTAGCTTGGAGCGGCGCTCGGAGCGCAGCTCCGGAGACTGGGAAGACTCGATCTCATTGCTCTCTTCCGATTTGTTGCTTTCCTCCTCGCTGTCCTCCACGTAGCTGCCCTCGACGCTGTCATGTTCGCTCCCCACGTCTCCGACAAGTTGTTCTCCATTCGGCACAGGCGAGAGCATCTTCTGGAACTCCTGCAAGACATGAAGATCAGAGACAGACAGTTCAGTCAGTTCACTCGGATCAGTCAGTTCACTCGGACAATTTGCGCATGAGTACCTCACTCGAAAATGCGTCTCAAGCCTCCAATGGTTGGTTGTTGGCGTCGTAGGGCGGGATCCGTCTCGACCCTCGCGGATACACTTGAGCCACTCTTTAACGGTCTTCTCAACGATGTCCTCCGGGTGCACTCGAGTCTTGTCGTCAGCGCCAGTATATAGCCACATCGGGTGAGCTCGCTCCTGCAGCGGTTGGATTCGCCGACTGAGGAAGACCTCCAGCAAATCCAGACCCGTCAACCCGCCCTGGACTAGGCTGACTACCGCAGTTACCAGGATCCCCACGTCGGTCTTCTCCTCCTTGTCCACCGTCAGCGATGGAGGCACATTGACCCTCTCGGATATATAAGGGGGGAGACCAGTCGACGAGCCAACACAAGGGATGTCGGTGCAGTAAAACCAAGTCGACTGCCAGCCCCTAACCGAGTCAGGAAAGGTCATCGCGGGAAAAGCGCTCCTACCCCGCATCTGAATACCCAGGCCGCCGCACAGCTGGGTCACATGGGTTCTCTCCCCCTCGGGGTTGGCCTTTTTGACCGACTGAGAACGGCACGTGAAGCTGTGCTTGAATAATCCCTAGTGCGGCGGACAACCCAGGAAGTTCTCACACAAAGAAATGAATGCGGCAAGGTACACTATGGCATTTGGAGGCAGGTGATGAAGCTGGGCGCCGAAAAAGTTCAAAAAACCACGAAAAAAGGGGTGGGGTGGCATGGAGAAACCTCGCTCCACATGCGTGGTGAGGAGCACTCACTCTCCGGGGCGCGGCGCGGGCTCGATCTCCCCTTCCTCCGGCAGCCTCCACGTCCCGTCGCGGATCAGCCCGTCCACGACGAGCCCGCTGATGTCGTCGATCGTGGTGGTCAGCGGAAGCCAGTCGCCTTGGATCCACCCGCGCGGGGGCGCGGCTCGGGAGCTCGACGCCTTCTTCCCGTTCGCCGCCTTCTTGGCCCGCTCCAGCTTCGCCATCTTGTCCTTCGCCATCGCCGTGGAGTGCTCCGGCGCCGGAATGGGTTCACGCAGAGTGCGGTTCGGGAGCGTAGATTGGGTGACTGGAAGAGACGAGGAGGAGGGGATCTGGTCTTCTCTCCCTCTCTGACGCGGTGGCTCCTTATATCGCCGCCCGCTCCGCTCCCCAATCCACGCCTCTGATTCACGGGCCCGCGGATCTCCTCGGATCTCGCTGGCGGAGTTGCAGTTGTACGTGGCGAAAAGTGGGGCGAAAATCGAGGCGTCACGCCCCCACTTTCCCCACTCACCGCGCCGCGACCGTTCGCGCGCGCTCTTATCCGATTTCAAATCCCACAAGATCCGGATCCCAGCGATCCGATTGCTCGCCTTTGAAGACATTCCATAAACGCTCGGATCTATTCCGTCACTCAGATGGAGATTACTCGTTTCACTCGGATGAAGACTTCTCATTTCATTCGGATGGAGACTATCACTCAGGCGTCATATGGTTCGGAATCCGTCAAGGTGCTACAAGGAGACAAGGCCGTCTAAAGACCAGTAAGGGTTCTTGAGCGCCCGCGTAGCGCTCAACTCACCTAGGAATTCGCCTTGGCTCGACCCGCTCAACGTCGACCGATTTGGGGGCTAATGACGAAGACAAATACTAGGGATAGGGTAACAGGCCTGACCTACAGACCCTACCCTAGGACTCCACACGCCTTATTCTGGGCCCCAGGGCCAGATCAGCAACCAAGAATTCTGCAAACTGACATTCACTCGGAGTTCAATGAACCACTCGGGAAGCAGGAGTTCACTCGACCGGCTATTTCACTCGGACTACCTGACAGTCACTCGACCAGAGAAGACCAGGAGGCTCCAGGGAGGCAACGGTCAGGACATGCACTCGCCCATATTAATTGTAAGCAATGCGCCCGTTACCTGGCGCCCTTAAACCCCCTCTTTAACCCCTGGTAATGGCGGCATTCATGGGGGGACTGGGCGGACACTATATAAGCCACCCCCGAGCTCCATTCCAAGGGTTCGCAACCTTTGTAATCATACACTCAAGCAATCTAGCTCCTGAGCACCGAGACGTAGGGCTATTACCTCCACCGCTGAGGGGCCTGAACTCGTAAATCCGAGTGTAACAACTGCGCCGTAGCTAGGCTCTGCCCTCTCATCCGTATCCCTATACACTACTGTCAGACTTACACCCACGACAAGGGGCGGCGACGCTGTGAGGCCACCGGAGCTGCTTCGACGGGCCGTGCTGCGAGGCCGCTCGAGCTGCGA
This sequence comes from Elymus sibiricus, assembly GCA_039707655.1. NCBI lineage: Eukaryota > Viridiplantae > Streptophyta > Magnoliopsida > Poales > Poaceae > Elymus > Elymus sibiricus. The sequence continues at coordinate 14,448,485 of CM077668.1, read as the reverse complement.
GGACCCCAGGTTGCTTCCACCACACGACGGTGCTGCGACGCTCGACGGCCGCAGCGACGGCGTGCTTCCACGACACGACGATGCTGCGGCGACAGTGTGCTTCCAATCCATGGGACGATGGTGCTGCGATGACGTCTTGGCTGTGACGGCAGCAGCGATGCTGCGACGGCGTCACCATGCTGCGAGCCAATGCCGCGACGGTCGCCGTGCTGCGAGCCGGCGTTGCGACGGTCGACATGCTACAAGCGGTGCTACAAGAGCGCGGCCATGCTGTGTGCCGGTGCTGCGAGGTCGCCGCTGTGCGGCGAGCCGGTGCCACGGGAAGGAAAAACGAAAGACATTTCTTTTTCTACTAAACGAGTAGTGTCTGCGTTGACTCGTCCGATGATAGAGATGCTGAGATCGAGATTAATCAGATGGTGGAGAAGGCGGATGTTGTTTTTCTTTAGTACATCCGGATGGCGCCTAGCAGCCTCCTTTTTTTAACACAGTACAGATGCAAGCGCTCATATACACGCGCATGCACTCAACCTTATGAACGTACACAGTCATCGTAGGCTCCTCGTAGTCGACGGGAACGTCTTCTCCCACTGAACGCGCATCGCCAGAAATCCAGAAATAAATACAGAATAAATGCGAGCAACAGGATTTGAACCCTGGTGGGCTGGGGATACCACTGTCCATCTAACCATCCAACCACAGGCTGGTGGACTTTGTTGGTGATGTTGGCGAATGGCGTTGTTGCTACCATGGATGTAATAAGGCATATCACTCAAAAATATTATATGAAATATTTTTTTGCGAGATTATATGAAATAATTTTGACAGACAAACTGAAGGGTGTTACATAGGCTACTCGTGTTTAGTAGACGGCCAAAGCACTCCATTGGGGATGTGGGTGAATGGCGTTGTTGCCACCATGGATGCCACTATGTGCATTGGAAGGTCATGCTCGGTAATCGAAGGTTGATCCTCTAGCGTTGTGGCAGTTAAGCGGTATCATGACGGCTTCTTTTTATGATAATTTTTTTTATTTTTTTATTGATATGTTTAGCTTTTCCTTTTGACTCAATCCACTTCTTCTCCTTCACATTCCAGAAAGACAAGAAAATTTAGGGTAGGAAACATTATCTGGAATTTCTTGAAGATTCGAACCCATGGTGGATTATAGAAGTTGAATAGATCTCTTTTTTTCTACTCAAACGAGCCCATATCTTTTCTTTGTTATCAATTGCTAATTCCGATCTCCCTCCCCAGTATATGTAGATAAAAATTCCGTTTCCCTCATGGTGTAATTCTGCGCAGGAGTAAATACAATGAAAGTGAACATTCACAAATCACACCTACATGGACATAATGTTACATTGACCTGAAAATTCTATTGAAAGCGAAAAAATGACATATAACCAGAATTATAGTAGACAATTGAACAAAATTGCTTAACATTAATTCGCCCTTGAGTTTTGTTAATAGGCAAGCAATACTGTGCTGGGAAAAGTACTATTGACTAAGAGTAGCTTGCGAAAGATACATAATAAAGTCAACCAAGCATAGTATGCACTTCTCTGATAGAACAAATTACATAGCTGCACCACGTTCATCAAGCTGCGAGCTTGTGGTTCGATCTCAGGCACTTCCACTTATTCAGCTTCATATGCATCCAGAGCTTGCGCAACATATTTTTTCAATAGTATTTTTTTATCATTCCTAAAATGAAAAACTGTTATCATTTGTCTAGAGACTTTCAAGCAAGCATCCTTATCCAGCTTAACTTCATATTTATCTGCATCATTGACCAACCTTGATACCTCCTGTTCTGAAAACTAAGAGAGATGTTTGCACTTTTAAAAGTGGCAAATTTCCAATAAATGTACAGGATGCAGCTAGGAACGCATTCACAAAATAATACATACAATTTACCTCACAAGAATTGCTAGCTTCTTTAAGGCACCATATCTTCACAGCTGTTGCAATTTTTAGTAAGCCCCAACCATCGGTGTCGATGCCAGACACATCCTTAATGACAGAAGCTGCGTGGTGCAAGTCTCCAGACTTCTCATTCTCAAAAGAGTCACACTCAAACAATGCGTAAACCATAATAAGAATTCGTTCGTTGAGCTGGATCAGAAGAGAATCGCTTCATCACTAAAGCTAATATGCAAAGGATATTTTTTCTATTGAAGTTGCATACAAAACACTTGGTGTGAAAATGATGGACTCCAAATGTTCAACACAGAAACTATCATACAGTGTCACACTAAATGTCAGGGACCTATAAAGGAAAAGGAAAGCATGTGAACTACTTAACTCACCATGTCCCGGTTCACGTAATTAAAATCATAGCGACTCAAGACATTTTGTAGTCCTTGACTCATTGGGAGCCGTTGATATTCATGCAGATACGACTTTTCTCTAGGCACCAAATTTCTCATACGAATCTGTATGCCCCACATTAACTCCATCACAGTTGGATCATGCACGCAGGTTATTTTCTGGAAGAATTCACAGCAAAAATTGTGATCAATGCATTACAAAATAAAGGCAAACCAGTAGAGCTTATACTCACCAATGTTTCTTCAATGATTTTTTTATATCCAGGTTCTCCAACAGCCATTCTCTGCCCAGGGCAATAACACTTCAAGATCATCTCAGTAAGACTTCCATTAACACCAGTGCTTTGATTAATGGCGCTAGAACTGTCCTCAAAAGTTTGAAACTGTCTCAGCCAAACAACCTGATAAAGAAATAAACAAGCATGAGCATGTTCAGTTGTAAAAAAACAATTAATCAAATATCATGTCATGCCTCTAAATCAGGAGAGGAGGTTGAATCTGCTTGAATAGGTATATCCCAACAGTAAAGATATACCTACCATGGTCAAGTCCATCATTCATCAAATACTAGAATAGTTCAGATTAAGTTCACAAACTAATATGATGTGAAAAACCTTGACAACTGATCACAGTGTTGCTCTTTAGTAGTAGCAGCAAATCAAGTACTACTAATCAACCTAGCTAGCAGTTACATTTGAATTTTGTGCATAGCAATACCCCAACATTAGGTTCAGCCTGCCCAAACTAATTCACTAGAAATATCATTACACACATGGAGGCCATTTAACAAAAGTTATTTTGGGGCACACATGCATTCACCACAGGCTACATGCTTTACATGCAAATTTATGGAGAAAATTTTAGTTAGCCACTTAATTGTACAGAAAGTAATTAAAAGTGTGTTTACGTTCCTCAATGCAAGAAAAAAGAAAATAAAAATATACATGCAGTCATGAATGGTGCAAGATAACTACTATGATTAATTTGGCACCATGCGCACATGTTATGCACCCCTTTGCTCCTAGTGCACAGGGCACCCAACCTAGGGTATCCGCTCCCTCCCGCCGCGCAGCCTCGTCTCATGTTCCCTTAGGGCCATGGTGTGCGTCGGATCAGGGTCCTTGCCGGAGGGAGGTCTATGTTTTTAGGTGTTTCTTTCAGTTTAGCTAGGGTTTGTGTCTTGCTCAGGGATACATGGCGTGGCTCCCTGCAGATGGAATAAGGTTCTACCCACCTAGCCCCGTTCCGGTGATGCTTCTAACGTCGTTGGTGGGTGTGTGGAGGTTTGTCTCTGGCGGATCTTGCGAGTTTCGGTTGGCGTTGTCTTATGTGGATCCGCTTGGATCCGATCTTCATTCGTCTACATTCGTGCGTCTACAGGTTGGATCTTTCCGATCTACGCTTCTCTTCATCGGTGGCGGTTATTGTTCTAGTGCTTGTAGTCATTGCTAGGTGGTTTATGGATCTAGATGTAATTTTTATTCCTGGTGTTTTTATACTACCATGACAGTTGATGAATAGATTGGGAGTTTTCCCCGCAAAAAAAAAATGGCACCAAGCAACATAAGGAAGTAACAAGCACAATAATGGAACGGATGGAAAGGAGGGGGCACTAACATTCTTTGCCTTCTCAATCTTAGTGAAGTTAGTCCATATTTTCTGTAGGAAACCAGGATAAAACAGAAAATAAGATAGTGACATAAACGACAACCACAAGCAAGCACATCAATAACTGAGAGGGTATAAGATAGGTACCTCCAGGGCATTTCGTTGTTCAATGAGTGTCGCAAAAAAATTGAAAAGTGCAAATCCAGAGGGCGTCTCAAACAGCAGCAGCATCACTTTGTCAGCTGCAAACCAGAAGTAAAGAGAGCATCAGCAAACTTGATTATTACAAAGAGAAAGAAAAGCATAGAATTCAGATCACCCCCCCCCCCCCCCCCCCCACCTGAATATATTGCTCAAAAATCTGCCAAAGCCAAGAGTCACCCCTTAAGCTTTGGCTGATCCAGTTCATAAGGAAAACCGGATTGAAAACCTGAACAAATTGACCCGTTTATGAGGGAAACCGGGACGAAAACCGTACAAGTAACAAGGTTACAAAAGATGAGAAAAAATTGATGCCCAGGATAAGGCACGACCACGCTAGCAGGCAGAAAGACAACCACCAGACACCCAAGTAGATGTGGGGTGCTGATGAGGGATCACAATACCAAGACTCGGCAAACAACCTAATGCACCGCCCGACGTGCGTACCGAGCCCCACGGCACAATAGAGGATCATCCAAAATCAACTAGTGCCAAACCTTAACACGAACCTTGTCTGGGAGATCCACCACGGAAGGTCAAAACAATTAGCAGGTTCGGAGGCATCATTGCGTCGTCACTGAGCAAAGGTCAACCGAGACAACACCAATAGTCCGAGGCTCGCCGCATCACAACGGTAACCATGGTAGGGTATTGAGCATGCGCAGCAATAGGACGGAAACCATGCAAAGGACCACCGAAGAGAAGCACATGAAAAAGAACACACCACCGTCGGCCCCAAGCTGGCCGCTCCACGGCCACCAAACACACCACCATCGACCACGCGCAGCAATCGGAGCCATCGTTTGGGCCTCCAAGATGACTCCTCCAAGGAAGTAGTGCTGTCGAGGACACAACACCGTCGTCCAATCCGGGGAGCCCGATCTTAGGTTTTCACCCAAAGACCACAAAACCCTGTACTATAGGTGCTAGAGCTCCACAACGGCACCTCCTGCGAGGTAAACGACATTCAGAGACGCCGTTGGCGCTGACATCGACACAGTCGAAGCAAGGTTCTCACCTGGAGTTTGAGGACATCCCTATAGCAAGACGGCCTATAGCACGCCGAAGCAGATCCACGCGGAAGACCACGCTTCTGTAAGGTATACGACACCATGGTGGCGCCGTCGTAGCCGGCTCACACAAGGTGAGCAGGTATTTCTCCCAGAGCACCGCCGCGGAGGCCCGATTCGGCCTCTCCACAGCACAGCCAAAGCCGGCACACCCGCAACTCCTCCGGCACCCAAACGTGCCGGTCGGCCGGCGCACGAGCCGCCAAGAGCCGCTGTGGACTGGATCTGGGCAGGGGAGGCCCAGATTCGCTGCCACCGGATGCCACCCCCCACCGCAGGACTGAGCATAGCCGGCCGCCGGGACGACCAACACGAGAACACGAGCGCGCCGGAGGCCACGCCCCCACAGATCTCGGCGCCCACACCACTATTGCAGACCACTAGCAATGGCCATGGCGCTGCCCATGGAGTCGCCGCATGCAACACAGCCACCACCGCCCACTCCCGGTGCCGCGGCCCCCGCGCCCGAGCTCCGCCACAAGCAGCGTGCTGTCCGGGGCCATCACATCGCGCCGGCCGGAGAGCTCCCCACGCGAGCATCCGCCGCGCGAGAAGGCAGCCCCCCCTGCCGCCGTCGACCGAGCAGGCTTCGCCTGCCGGCAGCGGGGGGGCGAGGGGAGGAGGCGACGGTGGGGGCGGCGGCTAGGTGTTTTGCCCTCTTCCTCTCAGCCCCTGCTTTACATGTCATCTTCCAGAATATGATCCGTTTTACATGTCATCTTCCACCTTGCACTTGTTCCTCTCAGCACTTGCTTTAGAACGTCCGCTCTCTGCACTCTCATCCATTCCTTGGCCTCAAGCCACCTAATTTTCAAGAATATGGCTACTCGTGGCTACCACCGACAAGTCCTAAACCCCCAGCTAATGTCCAACAGTTGTAGCCACTGCACTCAACTGTTCCAGGCCATACACTGGGATGTTCCAGCCATGGAAGCCAAGTGAGAGGGCGTACGTGGAGGGAGGGAAAACAACAAACACCAGCAAACCCATAGTGCAGAACCTCCCTCCCTCCAACCTAAATCATTTGGATCCGTGCGCTCGGATCCAACGTGGAAATGGCGCCCCCAAATCTCCCTCTTGCCCTTTACAAATATAGGGTTTCCTTTCTCATCCTCTTTAACTACTCAAGTTATCCCTGCTGATTCTGTGATATTGAGAGAAGAGGATGAGGGCGGGCGAGTGGCTCACCTGTCCTCCTTGTCGTAGGGCGTTGTTGGGCCGTCGCCGGCGGAGGGACAGCGCCGCGGCGGGGACGCTTCATCGCCGTTGCCGCCGCTCGAGGCATGCGGCCGGTTTTGGATTTTAGCGAGTCGATTAGGTTTCAGTAGAGGATTGGTGTTTCTGGAACCTGTCACGGGCTCCTGGTAGTGCCGAGGCGACATCCTACACGCGGCCCATTAAGGCCCAGTAACTAAAAAAAGGGATAATCTGTTTCTTATCCATCTAGAATTACTTGTCGAAGAAATGGATGTATCTAGACGGATTTTAGTTCTAGATATATCGAATTTTTATCCATTTCTGCAACAAGTAACTCGGGACGGAGGGAGTATGAAGCAACATATTTTTGCTGTTCTGCCCAGGTAGTCATTTCACGACGCCACGCACCGGAGCGACTTCTCCACAATCTCGACGGCGCCTAGGCAGCTGCCCTTGCTATAAGGAGCGAGATGGCAATAAACCATCGAGCAGCCCCACGAGCTCAGCCAGGGCGTGCTCAACCGCTCGCGCACCCCCACACTAAGAGCAGGGCCCGGCCCATAGGCCCTCGTATGTTCAAATCCTGGCTCCGCCCCTACGAGATCGGTAGATCAATCGCATCTAGGCCAAATTGACAGGCGACATGGCGCATCCAAACTCAAGAGCAAAATCAAGGAAAACCCTATACGCCGCTCACTGCGTCGTAATGTCGACGCTTCGCACAGGGTTGCGCGAGCGAAACGACGCAGTGGGCCGGCCCAACTGCTAGCGAAGCTTTTTTACAGTGTTCTGCTTCACTTTCTTCCTACAGTGTTCTGCTGCACTTTTTTTCCTTTTTCTGTTGTTGTTTCTTTTCGTTTTTCGTTTTTCTTTTTCTTTTTTTCTTTTTATTTTCCTTTTTGTTTTTCCTGTTTCTATTGTTTGGAATTTTCAAATATTTGTTTCGAATCTCAAAATGTTCTCGTGTTACTTTTTTCAAAATTTGTTCATAAATTCGGAAAATGTTCATGTTTCAAAAAATGTTCGCGGTTTCAAAAAATTTGTTCCGAATTTCAAAAAATGTTCCTGTTTTCAAATTTTGTTCACAAATTCAAAAAATGTTAGCAGTTTCAAAAAATTTGTTCCAAATTTCAAAAAATGTTCCTGTTTTTCAAATTTTGTTCACAAATTCAAAAAATGTTCGCGGTTTTCAAAATTTGTTCGGAATTTTAAAAAATGTTCCCTTTTTTCAAAAAAAATTCGCAAATTCAAAAAATGTTCGGGAGTTTCAAAAAATGTTCGTGGTTTTCAAAATTTGTTCGGAATTTTCACATTTTCAAAATATACTCTTTTTTCAAAGAAAGTGCACTTCTTTCAAAAAAAATATCACTGCAGTAACAAATTAAAAAAATATTTGCGTTTTCAAAAAACGTTCTTCAATTTTTTGTTCTTCCAAAAACCGGCCCACTATAGTGAACTAGATTGCTACAGTGCGGGTCACTGCAGTGAACCCGGGTCGCTACAGTAGGAGACCGCTAAAGTCCATGTCGCTACACAGCGCAGCAATGGGCCGGCCCAGTCGATGGCTTGCTGTGCGAAACAACAGCAAACTTACGCAAAGAGCGTCACATAAGGGCTCCCCAAAATCAATCGTTAGTTTATTTTTTAAGTGAGGCCCCATTTTTTAGTTTCGCACAGGGCCTCGGATTTTGCTGACCCGGCCCTGACTGAGAGCCAACCCTGTTGGCACTACCCATTAGATCTTTCCGGCATTCTTGTACAACTTGATTTGCCGATGCTTTAGATCGGGAGACACACACGAAACGTACAAGCTGATTTTCCCCCACGCAACCAGGCAGGTGGACTAGTCGAGAGATGCACACAAACGTACAAACTGATCTAATGCGAAATTAAGGTAGCAACAACCGAAGGTGTCACTGTCACTTAGCGATGAGTCTGTGAAACACTCATATTAACCTAGCATTACATAATTAAGATATGAAGATAGTTTAAACATATAGTTTTTTTTTTTTTTGAAAAGGAGGATGAGCCCCGGCCTCTGCATCTGTTAGATGCATGCAGCCACTTTATTAATTATTCACAAAGACCTTACAAAGTAATACATCAATATGTCTGAAGCCGCCATTTTAACGTATAGTTCATTAAGATATGTTAATAATTAACGTATTGCTTCATAATTCGAGATGTTACATAGCTCACACAAAAGGCAGCCTACTATTAGCATAGCTAGACATAATTAAACTTCACAAAAGTCAAGCCTGGTCGCCCACGCATGAAATGTGATGATGTCCTTGCCAGTTGAGGAGATCAAGGAGAACATCTAAGAGGTGAGGAGTTATTGGAACATCCAAACAAGATCACTGCTATAGACGTTCACGAGGGACGAAGCAGCTAAAGAAAACCTGGAACAACAAAACTGTATTAGATCCGAATTCGTTTGTTTTGAAGAAGCATGAGGTGAGTTGTCTGCTCATCTTGTCATGTGCATTGGCCACAAGACAATAGATGCTCCAACTTTTCACGTGCCTCAATAATACTTGCCCGCTTATATATACTTCTCCATCCTTACCAGAGTAGATATCGTCTTACATTGTTTCACGTTATCTTAGCACCTTCCCCGACAAAACTAGTTGGATAGAACCTAGCATAATACTTCATGTATGGAGACACACATAAATAAAGGAAAACTTATTTGTGAGAGAAGAACTGAAGAATTGGGAATGCACATGAGAATAGGAGGTATCAAGAACATGGACATGGCTAGCACTTTTCATGATGCGGAATGAACTATAGCTAGAAGTTCTATCCTCATCACTCCGAGAGATGCTGAGATTACAATGGTTTCGAGAAGTGATGGCCGGACTTGGGTGTGTTCTGCCATTGGCCTTCTGGATCATCTGAACTGCTATGGCTCCTCCACCACCGGGACATTTTTCATTCGATGCGACCTTACATCAAAACGGCGTCATCGCCACATTTGCTGCTGATCTAACGGAGTGGGAGATCCGCTACAAGACAGGCGATAGTTTATCTTTTACGTGTATTTTACTTGGTTGTGTATCGATCATTCATAGTTAAGTTAGATCATGAAAGAGTCCACTAGCTATTAAAATCCAAGTGAACCACCAAACTACATGAAGCGAGTGCGTGAATGAATATCTTAGTTGTTTGTGATGGAAATATGCCCTAGAGCCAATAATAAAGTTGTTATTATTTTATATTTCCTTGTTCATGATAAAGGTTTATTATTCATGCTAGAATTGTATTGACCGGAAACTTAAATACATGTGTGAATACATAAACAAATACCGTGTCCCTAGTGAGCCTCTACTAGACTAGCTCGTTGATCAAAGATGGTTAAGGTTTCCTAACCATAGACATGAGTTGTCATTTGATAACGGGATCACATCATTAGGAGAATGATGTGATGGACAAGACCCATCCGTTAGCTTAGCATATGATCGTTCTGTTTATTGCTACTGCTTTCTTGAATGTTAAATACATGTTCCTCAGACCATGAGATCATGCAACTCCCGGATACCGGAGGAATACCTTGTGTGCTATCAAACGTCACAACGTAAATGGGTGATCATAAAGATGCTCTACAGGTATCTCCGAAGGTGTCCGTTGAGTTGGCATGGATCGAGACTGGGATTTGTCACTCCATGTTTCGGAGAGGTATCTCTGGGCCCTCTCGGTAATGCACATCATAAGAAGCTTGCAAGCAAAGTGACTAAGGAGTTAGTTACGGGATGATGTATTACGGAACGAGTAAAGAGACTTTCCGGTAACGAGAATGAACTAGGTATGCAGATACCGACGATCGAATCTCGGGCAAGTAACATACCGACGGACAAAGGGAATTACGTATGTTGTCATTGCGGTTCGACCGATAAGATCTTCGTGGAATATGTAGGAACCAATATGAGCATCCAGGTTCCGCTATTGGTTATTGACCGGAGAGGCGTCTCAGTCATGTCTACATCATTCCCGAACCCGTAGGGTCCGCACGCTTAACGTTCGTTGACGATATAGTGTTATATGAGTTATGTGAATTGGTAACCAAATATTGTTCGGAGTCCCGGATGAGATCCCGGACGTCACGAGGAGTCTCGGAATGGTCGAGAGGTAAAGATTTATATATGGGAAGTCATATTTTGGGTTCCCGAAAAAGGTGTAGTTTTTTTCGGTATTGTACCGGGAAGCTTCCAGAAGGTTCCGGAGGATTCCGGAGAGGTCCGGAAGTCCACAAGTGGGTCCACCACGTCCCAAGGGCTGGCATGGGCTAAGGGGAGGCGCCCTGGCCTTATTGGGCCAGGCGCACCAAGTCCTCAAAAGCCCACGCAGCTAGAGAAGGAAAAAGGGAGAGTCCTAGTAGGAATAGGATTGGACTTTGGAGTCCAAGTCCACGTGTGTACTATTCACGGTTACTGTTCACGTGGCACTATTCCTTCTACTCCAAGCCCCTACACATATATAAATAGAGGAGAGGGGGCGCCCCAAAGAAGAAACAACATTGTCTTAGCCGTGTGCGGCGCCCCCCTCCACAGTTCCGTCCCTCGGTCATATTTTCACAGTGCTTGGGCGAAGCCCTGCGGAGATAGCATCACCATCACCGTCACCACGCCGTCGTGCTGCCGGAACTCATCCACTACCTCGCCGTCTGGCTGGATCAAGAAGTCGAGGACGTCACCGAGCTGAACGTGTGCTGAACGCGGAGGTGCTGTACGTTCGGTACTCGGTCGGTTGGATCGTGAAGTTGTTCGACGACATCAACCGCGTTGTTCTAACGCTTCCGCTTACAGTCTACGAGGGTACGTAGACACACTCCCCCTCTCGTAGCTATGCATCTCCATGGATAGATCTTGCGTGTGCGTAGAATTTTTTTTGTTTTCCATGCAACGTTCCCCAACAGTGGCATCATGAGCCAGGTCTATGCGTAGATGATATGCACGAGTAGAACACAAAGAGTTGTGGGCGGTGATCATCATACTGCTTACCACCAATGTCTTATTTTGATTCGGCGGTATTGTAAGATGAAGCGGCCCGGACCAACCTTACATGTCCACGTACATGAGACCGGTTCCACCGACAGACATGCAACTTGTTTTGCATAAAGGTGGCTGGCGGGTGTCTGTTTCTCCTACTTTAGTTGAATCGAATTTGACTGCGGCCGGTACTTGTTGAAGGTTAAAACAGCAAACTTGATAAATCACCGTTGTGGTTTTGTGCCGTAGGTAAGAACGGTTCTTGCTAGAAGCCCATAGCAGCCACGTAAAACTTGCAACAACAAAGTAGAGGACGTCTAACTTGTTTTTGCAGGGTATGCTTGTTGGGGAACGTTGCATGGGAAACAAAAATTTTCCTACGCACACGCAAGATCTATCCATGGTGATGAGCATCTACGAGAGGGAGAGTGAATCTACATACCCTTGTAGATCGCTAAGCGGAAGCGTTAATAAACGCGGTTGATGTAGTCGAACGTCTTCGCGATCCAAATCGCCGAGCGTCCCGCGATCCAATCACGATCCTTCCGATCTAGTGCCGAACGGACGGCACCTCCGCGTTCAACACACGTACGGCTTGATGACGCCTTCACCTCCTCGATCCAGCGAGCGATGGTGAAGTAGTGGTTGAGTTCCAGCAGCACGACGGCGTGGTGATGGTGGTGAGGAACAATCTCTGCAGGGCTTCGCCAAGCACTACGGAGATTATGACGAAGGAACTAGAGGGCTAGGGTTGCCGGCACACGGCTTGGGAAATCCTGATGTGTCCCGTGTGCTAGCCCTGCCCCTCTATTTATATGTTGAGCCTTGGGGTCTAAACTTGGAGTAAAAGCCTCCTCCGGGTCGGTTTTGCCCGCACAAGGTCGGTTTGGCCCGCAGGAAAAGAGTCCAATTCGGACCCTGCCGAATCGTGCACAGCCGCGCACAAGCGGTAGTACCGCTTCACACAAGCGGTAGTACCGCTTGGGCGGTAGTACCGCTTCACACAAGCGGTAGTACCGCTCGGGCGGTAGTACCGCTTCACCAAGCGGTAGTACCGCTTACGCGGCAGCAAAACTACTTTTGCACTTTCCAATACCTTGTGGGCTTTATCCCTTTGGCTCATATAAAGTGTTGCTGCACCCGAACACTTCGGTAAACATCCGGAACCCCTTCCGGTGAACTTCGGAACTCTTCCGGAGATCAAAACACTATTATCACATATATCAATCTTTACCTCCGGACTATTCCGGAGATCCTCGTCATGTCCGGGATCTTATCCGGGACTTCCGAACAACTTTCGGTCACCAACATAATAACTCAATTATACTAATCGTCACCAAACGTTAAGTGTGTAGACCCTGCGGGTTCGAGAACTATGTAGACATGACCGAGACACCTCTACGGCCAATAACCAATAGCGGGACCTGGATGCCCATATTGGCTCCCACATATTCTACGAAGATCTTTATCGGTCGAACCTCTATGTCAAGGATTCAGTTAATCCCGTATGCTGTTCCCTTTGTTCTTCGGTATGTTACTTGCCCGAGATTCGATCGTCGGTATCACTATACCTAGTTCAATCTCGTTACCGGCAAGTCTCTTTACTCGTTCCGTAATACAAGATCTCGTGGCTAACACTTTAGTCACATTGCTTGCAAGGCTCATTGTGATGTTGTATTACCGAGTGGGCCCTGAGATACCTCTCCGTCATACGGAGTAACAAATCCCAGTCTTGATCCATGCCAACCCAACAGACACCCTCGGAGATACCTGTAGAGCACCTTTATAGTCACCCAGTTACGTTGCGACGTTTGATACACACAAGGTATTCCTCCGGTGTCAGTGAGTTGCATGATCTCATGGTCAAAGGAACAGATACTTGACATGCAGAAAACAATAGCAATAAACTGACACGATCAAATGCTACGTTTACAGTTTGGGTCTTGTCCATCACATCATTCTCCTAATGATGTGATCCCGTTATCAAATGACATCTCATGTCAATGGCTAGGAAACCTTAACCATCTTTGATCGACGAGCTAGTCAACTAGAGGCTTACTAGGGACACAGTGTTGTCTATGTACCCACACATGTATTTGAGTTTCCAATCAATACAATTATAGCATGGATAATAAACGATTATCATGAACAAGGAAATATAATAATAACCAATTTATTATTGCCTCTAGGGCATATTTCCAACAGTCTCCCACTTGCACTAGAGTCAATAATCTAGTTCACATCACTATGTGATTTACATTGTAATGAATCGAACACCCATGCAGTTCTGGTGTTGTTCATGTTTAGCCCTTGGAAGAGGTTTAGTCATCGGATCTGCAACATTTAGATCCGTGTGTACTTTGCAAATATTTATGTCGTCCTCCTTGATGTAATCGCGGATGGAATTGAAACGTCGTTTTATGTGTCTGGTCCTCTTGTGAAATCTTGGTTCCTTGGCTAGAGCAATGGCACCAGTGTTATCACAAAACAGAGTCATTGGGTTAAGCGCACTAGGCACTACTCCAAGATCTGTCATGAACTCCTTCATCCAGACACCTTCCTTCGCCGCCTCCGAGGCTGCGATGTACTCCGCTTCGCATGTAGAATCAGCTACCACGCTTTGCTTGGAACTGCACCAGCTAACCGCACCCCCATTAAGAATAAATACGTATCCGGTTTGCGACTTAGAGTCATCCGGATCAGTGTCAAAGCTTGCATCGACGTAACCCTTTACGACGAGCTCTTGATCACCTCCATAAACGAGAAACATGTCCTTAGTCCTTTTCAGGTACTTCAGGATATTCTTGACCGCCGTCCAGTGTTCCATTCCTGGATCACTTTGAAACCTTCCGGCCATACTTATGGCAAGGCTGACATCGGGTCTTGTGCACAGCATTGCATACATGATAGAGCCTATGGCTGAAGCATAGGGGATGACACTCATCTTTTCTCTATCTTCTGCAGTCACTGGGCATTGAGTCTTACTCAACTTCACACCTTGCAAAACAGGCAAGAACCCCTTCTTGGACTGATCCATTTTGAACTTCTTCAAAACTTTGTCAAGGTATGTGCTTTGTGAAAGTCCTATTAAGCGTCTCGATCTATCTCTATAGATCTTGATGCCTAATATGAAAGCAGCTTCTCCTAGGTCCTTCATTGAAAAACTCTTGTTCAAATATTCCTTTACGCTTTCCAGCATTTCTATATTGTTTCCAATCAGCAATATGTCATCCACATATAATATTAGAAACGCTATAGAGCTCCCACTCACTTTCTTGTAAATACAAGCTTCTCCGTAAACTTGTATAAACTCGAACGCTTTGATCACCTCATCAAAACGAAGATTCCAACTCCGAGATGCTTGCACCAGTCCATAAATGGATCGCTGGAGTTTGCAAACTTTGTCAGCATTCTCTGGATCGACAAAACCTTCTGGTTGCATCATATACAACTCTTCCTTAAGGTAACCGTTAAGGAACGCTGTTTTGACATCCATCTGCCAAATTTCATAATCGAAAAAGGCAGCTATTGCTAACATGATTCTGACGGACTTAAGCATCGCTACGGGTGAGAAGGTCTCATCGTAGTCAACTCCTTGAACTTGTGAAAAACCCTTTGCCACAAGTCGAGCTTTATAGACGGTGACATTACCGTCCGCGTCCGTCTTCCTCTTAAAGATCCATTTGTTCTGAATGGCCTTACGCCCTTCAGGTAATACTTCCAAAGTCCATACTTTGTTTTCATACATGGATCCCATCTCGGATTTCATGGCCTCTAACCACTTCTCGGAATCCGGGCCCATCATCGCTTCTCCATAGCTCGTAGGTTCATCGTTGTTTAACAACATGACCTCTAAGACAGGGTTGCCGTACCACTCAGGAGCAGTACGCGTCCTTGTCGACCTACGAGGTTCGATAGCAACTTGATCCAAAGCTTCATGATCATCATCATTAACTTCCTCTTCAGCTAATGTAGGCTCCACAGAAACAACTTTCTGCGCTGCGCTACTCTCAGGTTGAAGTAAAGGTTCAACAACCTCATCAAGTTCTATCTTCCTCCCACTCAATTCTTTCGAGAGAAACTCTTTCTCAAGAAATGTTCCGTTTTTAGCGACAAACACTTTGCCTTCGGATCTGAGGTAGAAGGTATACCCAACTGTCTCTTTTGGGTATCCTATGAAGACGCATTTCTCCGCTTTGGGTTCCAGCTTTTCAGGCTGAAGCTTTTTGACATAAGCATCACATCCCCAAACTTTAAGAAACGACAGCTTTGGCTTCTTGCCAAACCAAAGTTCATATGGCGTCGTCTCAACGGATTTCGATGGTGCCCTATTTAAAGTGAATGCAGCTGTCTCTAATGCAT
The DNA here is from genome assembly GCA_039707655.1 of Elymus sibiricus. Classification (NCBI taxonomy): domain Eukaryota; kingdom Viridiplantae; phylum Streptophyta; class Magnoliopsida; order Poales; family Poaceae; genus Elymus; species Elymus sibiricus. Next base: position 14,432,726 of record CM077668.1, on the reverse strand, counting down.
AACCCCAAAACGATAGTGGCAAATCGGCAAGAGACATCATAGATCGCACCATATCTAATAAGGTTCGATTACGACGTTCGGACACACCATTACGCTGTGGTGTTCCAGGCGGTGTCAATTGTGAAACAATTCCACACTGTCTTAAGTGACTGCCAAACTCATAACTCAGATATTCTCCTCCTCGATCAGATCGTAGGAATTTAATCTTCTTGTTACGATGATTCTCAACTTCACTCTGAAATTGTTTGAACTTTTCAAATGTTTCAGACTTGTGTTTCATTAAGTAAATATACCCATATCTACTTAAGTCATCAGTGAAGGTGAGAAAATAACGATAACCACCGCGCGCCTCAATACTCATCGGACCGCACACATCAGTATGTATGATTTCCAACAAGTCACTTGCCCGTTCCATTGTTCCAGAGAACGGCGTTTTAGTCATCTTGCCCATGAGGCATGGCTCACATGTGTCAAGTGATTCAAAATCAAGTGACTCCAAAAGTCCATCAGCATGGAGCTTCTTCATGCGTTTTACGCCAATATGACCTAAACGGCAGTGCCACAAGAAAGTGGTATTATCATTATCAATTCTATATCTTTTGGCATCAATGTTATGAACATGTGTATCATTACTATCGAGATTCAATAAGAATAAACCCCTCACATCGGGTGCATGACCATAAAAGATATTACTCATATAAATAGAACAACCATTATTCTCTGATTTAAATGAGTAACCGTCTCGCAATAAACAAGATCCAGATATAATGTTCATGCTTAACGCAGGCACCAAATAACACTTATTTAGGTTCATCACTAATCCCGACGGTAATCGAAGAGCGAGCGTGCCGACGGCGATCACATCAACCTTGGAACCAGTTCCCACGCGCATCGTCACTTCGTCCTTTGCCAGCCTCCGTCTATTCCGCAGTTCCTGTTTTGAGTTGCAAATATGAGCAACCGCACCGGTATCAAATACCCAGGCACTACAACGAGAGTTGGTAAGGTACACATCAATAACATGTATATCATATATACCTTGTTTGTTGTTGGCCGCCTTCTTGTCAGCCAAATACTTGGGGCAATTCCGCTTCCAGTGTCCAGTTCCCTTGCAATGAAAACACACAGTTTCTGGTTTGGGTCCAGCCTTGGGTTTCTTCACGAGAGGAGCAACTGCTTTGCCACTCTTCTTAGAGTTACCCTTCTTACCCTTGCCATTTTTCTTGAAACTAGTGGTTTTATTGACCATCAACACTTGATGCTCCTTCTGAATTTCAGACTCAGCGACTTTCAGCATCGCAAACAGCTCGGCGACTGACTTGTTCATCCCGTGCATGTTATAGTTCAACACGAAGCTCTTGTAGCTAGGCGGCAATGATTGAAGAACTCTGTCAGTGATAGCCTCTGGCGGAAGGGGCATCCCTAACTCAGCCAGACGGGTGGAGTACCCAGACATTCTGAGCACGTGATCACTGATAGACCCGTTCTCCTCCATCTTGCAAGCATAGAACTTATCGGAGATCTCATATCTCTCGATCCGGGCATTCTTCTGAAAGATAAACTTCAACTCCTGGAACATCTCATATGCTCCATGATGTTCAAAACGTCTTTGAAGTCCCGGTTCTAAGCCATACAACATTGCACATTGAACTATTGAGTAATCATCAGAACGAGCCTGCCAGGCGTTCACAACGTCTAGAGACTCAACTGGAGCGGGTGGATCACCAAGCGGTGCATCAAGGACATAAGCCTTCTGGGAAGCCGTAAGGATAATCCTTAGATTACGGGCCCAGTCCACAAAGTTACTTCCATCATCTTTCAACTTAGCTTTCTCTAGGAACGCATTAAAATTCAGGGGTGCTACTGCGCGAGCCATGATCTACAACATGAATATTGCAAAGACAACTTAGACTATTGTTCTTTAGATAATGAGTTTAGTTAATCATATTACTTAAAAACTCCCACTCAAATTGACATCCCTCCGATCATTCGAGTGTAACATGATCCAAATCCACCAACTCAAGTCCGATCATCACGTGAGTTGAGGTGGTTTCAATGGTGAACATCTTCATGTTGATCATATCTACTATATGACTCATGTTCGACCTTTCGGTCTCTTGTGTTCCGAGGCCATGTCTGTACATGCTAGGCTCGTCAAGTTTAACCCGAGTGTTCCGCACGTGTAACATGGCTTACACCCGTTGTATGCGAACGTAGAGTCTATCACACCCGATCGTCACGGCGTGTCTCGAAACGACGAACTTTCGCAACGGTGCACACTTGGGGAGAACACAATTTTATCTTGAAATTTAAGTGAGGGATCACCTTATAATGCTACCGTCGTCCTAAGCAAAATAAGATGCATAAAAGGATTAACATCACATGCAAATCATAAGTGACATGATATGGCCATGAACTTGTGCTTTTGATCTCCATCTCCAAAGCACCGGCATGATCTCCATCGTCACCGGCATGACACCATGATCTCCATCATCTTGATCTCCATCAACGTGTCGCCATAAGGTTGTCGCGCCGACTGTTGCTTCCACGACTATTGCTAACGTTTAGCGATAAAGTAAAGCATTACATAGCGCTTAATGATTGACACGCAGGTCATACAATAATTAAAGACAACTCTATGGCTCCTGCCAGTTGCCGTACTCATCGACATGCAAGTCGTGATATTCTATACAATACATGATCATCTCATACATCACATATATCTCATCATGTAATTGGCCATATCACATCACAACATACCCTGCAAAAACAAGTTAGACGTCCTCTAATTGTTGTTGCAAATTTTACGTGGCTGCTATGGGTTTGCAAGAACCGTTCTTACCTACGCAAAACCACAACGTGGTGTAGTGATTGCTTTTTGATCTTCTAAAAGAACCCTCTTCATTGAAATCGATTCAACTAAAGTGAGAGAGACAGACACCCGCTAGCCATCTTTATGCAACGAAGTTACATGTTAGTTGAAGGAACCTGTCTCGCGTAAGTGTACGCGTAATGTCGGTCCGGGCCGCTTCATCTCACAGTACCGCCGAATCAAATATCAACTAGTAACGGCAAGCAATATGTATACACCCACGCCCACAACTCGTTTGTGTTCTACTCGAGATCTCATCTACGCATAGACCTAGCTCATGATGCCACTGTTGGGGAACGTTGCATGGGAAACAAAAATTTTCCTACGCACACGCAAGATCTATCCATGGTGATGAGCATCTACGAGAGGGAGAGTGAATCTACATACCCTTGTAGATCGCTAAGCGGAAGCGTTAATAAACGCGGTTGATGTAGTCGAACGTCTTCGCGATCCAAATCGCCGAGCGTCCCGCGATCCAATCACGATCCTTCCGATCTAGTGCCGAACGGACGGCACCTCCGCGTTCAACACACGTACGGCTTGATGACGCCTTCACCTCCTCGATCCAGCGAGCGATGGTGAAGTAGTGGTTGAGTTCCAGCAGCACGACGGCGTGGTGATGGTGGTGAGGAACAATCTCTGCAGGGCTTCGCCAAGCACTACGGAGATTATGACGAAGGAACTAGAGGGCTAGGGTTGCCGGCACACGGCTTGGGAAATCCTGATGTGTCCCGTGTGCTAGCCCTGCCCCTCTATTTATATGTTGAGCCTTGGGGTCTAAACTTGGAGTAAAAGCCTCCTCCGGGTCGGTTTTGCCCGCACAAGGTCGGTTTGGCCCGCAGGAAAAGAGTCCAATTCGGACCCTGCCGAATCGTGCACAGCCGCGCACAAGCGGTAGTACCGCTTCACACAAGCGGTAGTACCGCTTGGGCGGTAGTACCGCTTCACACAAGCGGTAGTACCGCTCGGGCGGTAGTACCGCTTCACCAAGCGGTAGTACCGCTTACGCGGCAGCAAAACTACTTTTGCACTTTCCAATACCTTGTGGGCTTTATCCCTTTGGCTCATATAAAGTGTTGCTGCACCCGAACACTTCGGTAAACATCCGGAACCCCTTCCGGTGAACTTCGGAACTCTTCCGGAGATCAAAACACTATTATCACATATATCAATCTTTACCTCTGGACTATTCCGGAGATCCTCGTCATGTCCGGGATCTTATCCGGGACTTCCGAACAACTTTCGGTCACCAACATAATAACTCAATTATACTAATCGTCACCAAACGTTAAGTGTGTAGACCCTGCGGGTTCGAGAACTATGTAGACATGACCGAGACACCTCTACGGCCAATAACCAATAGCGGGACCTGGATGCCCATATTGGCTCCCACATATTCTACGAAGATCTTTATCGGTCGAACCTCTATGTCAAGGATTCAGTTAATCCCGTATGCTCTTCCCTTTGTTCTTCGGTATGTTACTTGCCCGAGATTCGATCGTCGGTATCACTATACCTAGTTCAATCTCGTTACCGGCAAGTCTCTTTACTCGTTCCGTAATACAAGATCTCGTGGCTAACACTTTAGTCACATTGCTTGCAAGGCTCATTGTGATGTTGTATTACCGAGTGGGCCCTGAGATACCTCTCCGTCATACGGAGTAACAAATCCCAGTCTTGATCCATGCCAACCCAACAGACACCCTCGGAGATACCTGTAGAGCACCTTTATAGTCACCCAGTTACGTTGCGACGTTTGATACACACAAGGTATTCCTCCGGTGTCAGTGAGTTGCATGATCTCATGGTCAAAGGAACAGATACTTGACATGCAGAAAACAATAGCAATAAACTGACACGATCAAATGCTACGTTTACAGTTTGGGTCTTGTCCATCACATCATTCTCCTAATGATGTGATCCCGTTATCAAATGACATCTCATGTCAATGGCTAGGAAACCTTAACCATCTTTGATCGACGAGCTAGTCAACTAGAGGCTTACTAGGGACACAGTGTTGTCTATGTACCCACACATGTATTTGAGTTTCCAATCAATACAATTATAGCATGGATAATAAACGATTATCATGAACAAGGAAATATAATAATAACCAATTTATTATTGCCTCTAGGGCATATTTCCAACAATGCTGTGATGTGATATGGTCAAGATATGATGTGATATATGTTATTGTATGAGATGATCATGTTTTGTAATTTATCGGCAACCGGCAGGAGCCTTATGGTTGTCTCTTTATTGTATGAAATGCAAGCGCCATGTAATTGCTTTACTTTATCGCTATGCGTTAGCAAGAGTTGTAGAAGCAATAGTTGGCGAGACGACCACGACGCAACGATGGAGATCAAGGTGTCGAGCCGGTGACGATGGAGATCATGACGATGCTTTGGAGATGGAGATCAAAAGCACAAGATGATGGCCATATCATGTCACATATTTTGATTGCATGTGATGTTTATCCTTTATGCATCTTATTTTGCTTAGAACGACGGTAGCATTATAAGATGATCCCTTCACTAAATTTCAAGATAAAAGTGTTCTCCCCGAGTATGCACCGTTGCTAAAGTTCATCGTTTCGAAGCACCTCGTGATGATCGGGTGTGATAGATTCTACGTTCACATACAACGGGTGTAAGCCAGTTTTACACAAGCAGAGGGTTAAACTTGACGAGCCTAGCATGTACAGACATGGTCTCGGAACACTGGAGACCGAAAGGTCGAACATGAGTCATATAGTAGATATGATCAACATGGAGATGTTCACCATTGATGACTATCCCATCTCACGTGATGATCGGACATGGGCTAGTTGATTTGGATCATGTATCACTTAGTTAACTTGAGGGATGTTAATTTAAGTGGGAGTTCATTAGTAATTTGATTAATTGAACTTAATTTATCATGAACTTAGTCTTGATGGTTTCTTTGCATATCTATGTTGTAGATAAATGGCCCGTGCTACTGTTCCGTTGAATTTTAATGCGTTCCTAGAGAAAGCTAAGTTGAAAGATGATGGTAGCAACTACACGGACTGGGTCCGTAACTTGAGGATTATCCTCATTGCTGCACAGAAGAATTATGTCCTTGATGCACCGCTAGGTGATGGACCTGCTGCAGGAGCTGCTGTAGACGTTGTGAACGCCTGGCAGGCTCGATCTGATGACTACTCGATAGTTCAGTGTGCCATGCTCTACGGCTTAGAACCGGGACTGCAAAAGCGTTTTGAACGCCACGGAGTATATGAGATGTTCCAAGAGCTTAAATTGATATTTCAAGCTAATGCCCGGGTTGAGAGATATGAAGTCTCCAACAAGTTCTTTAGCTGTAAGATGGAGGAGAACAGTTCTGTCAGTGAACACATACTCAGAATGTCTGGGTACCACAACCACTTGACTCAGCTGGGAATTAATCTTCTGGTTGAGAGTGTTATTGACAGAGTTCTTCAGTCACTGCCACCAAGCTATAAAGGCTTCGTGATGAACTATAATATGCAAGGGATGGAGAAGACAATTCCCGAGCTCTTCGCGATGCTGAAATCAGCAGAGGTAGAAATCAAGAAGGAGCATCAAGTGTTGATGGTTAACAAAACCACTAGTTTCAAGAAAAAGGGCAAGGGAAAGAAGGGGAACTTCAAGAAGAATGGCAAGCAAGTTGCCGCTCCCACGAAGAAACCCAAAGCTGGACCCAGGCCTGAAACAGAGTGCTTCTACTGCAAAGGGACTGGTCACTGGAAGCGGAACTGCCCCAAGTATTTGTCGGATAAGAAGGATGGCAAAGTGAGCAAAGGTATATTTGATATACATGTTATTGATGTGTTCCTCACTAATGCTCGCAGTAGCGCCCGGGTATTTGATATTGGTTCGGTTGCTCATATTTGTAACTCGAAACAGGAGCTACGGTATAAGCAAAGATTGGCTAAGGACGAGGTGACGATGCGCGTCGGGAATGGTTCCAAGGTTGATGTGATCGCCGTCGGCACGCTACCTCTACATCTACCTTTGGGATTAGTTTTAGACCTCAATAATTGTTATTTGGTGCCAGCGTTGAGCATGAACATTATATCTGGATCTTGTTTATTGTGAGACGGTTATTCATTTAAGTTAGAGAATAATGGTTGTTCTATTTATATGAGTAACATCTTTTATGGTCACGCACCTTTTGTGAATGGTCTATTCTTGTTGAATCTCGATCGTAGTGATACACATATTCATAATATTGATGCCAAAAGATGCAAAGTTGATAATGATAGTGCAACATACTTGTGGCACTGCCGTTTAGGTCATATTGGTGTAAAGCGCATGAAGAAACTCCATGCGGATGGACTTTTGGAATCTCTTGATTATGAATCATTTGATACTTGCGAACCATGCCTCATGGGCAAGATGACTAAAACTCCGTTCTCCGGAACAATGGAGCGAGCTACTGATTTGTTGGAAATAATACATACCAATGTATGCGGTCCGATGAATGTTGAAGCACGCGGCGGGTATCGTTATTTTGTAACCTTCACAGATGATTTGAGTAGATATGGGTATATCTACTTGATGAAACACAAGTCTGAAACATTTGAAAAGTTCAAAGAATTTCAGAGTGAAGTAGAGAATCATCATAACAAGAAAATAAAGTTTCTACGATCTGATCGCGGAGGCGAATATTTGAGTTACGAGTTTGGCCTTCATTTAAGAAATTGTGGAATTGTTTCACAACTCACGCCACCTGGAACACCACAGCGTAATGGTGTGTACGAATGTCGTAACCGTACTTTATTGGATATGGCGCGTTCTATGATGTCTCTTACCGATTTGCCACTATCGTTTTGGGGTTATGCATTAGAGACAGCTGCATTCACGTTAAATAGGGCACCGTCTAAATCCGTTGAGACGATACCGTATGAACTATGGTTTGGAAAGAAACCTAACTGTCGTTTCTTAAAGTTTGGGGATGCGATGCTTATGTGAAAAAGCTTCAACCTGATAAGCTCGAACCCAAAGCGGAGAAGTGCGTCTTCATAGGATAACCTAAAGAAACAATTGGGTACACCTTCTACCACAGATCCGAAGGCAAGGTCTTTGTTGCCAAGAATGGGTCCTTTCTAGAGAAGGAGTTTCTCTCGAAAGAAGTGAGTGGGAGGAAAGTAGAACTTGATGAGGTAATTGTATCTTCTCTCAAATTGGAAAGTAGCTCATCAGAGAAAACCGTTCCCGTGATGCCTACACCAATAAGAGAGGAAGATAATGATAAAGATCATGAAACTTCAGATCAAGTTACTACTGAACTTCGTAGGTCGACCAGAGTACGTTCCGCACCAGAGTGGTACGGTAATCCTGTTCTGGAAGTTATGTTGTTAGACAACGGCGAACCTACGAACTATGAAGAAGCTATGATAAGCCCGGATTCCGACAAATGGCTTGAGGCCATGAAATCTGAGATAGGATCCATGTATGAGAACAAAGTGTGGACTTTGGTGGACTTGCCCGATGATCGGCAAGCCATTGAGAATAAATGGATTTTTAAGAGGAAGACGGATGTTGATGGTAATATCACTATCTACAAAGCTCGACTTGTCGCGAAAGGTTTTCGACAAGTTCAAGGGGTTGACTACGATGAGAGTTTCTCACCCGTAGCGATGCTTAAGTCTGTCCGAATCATGTTAGCAATTGCCGCATTTTATGATTAAGAAATCTGGCAAATGGATGTCAAAACTGCATTCCTTAATGGTTTTCTCAAAGAAGAGTTGTATATGATGCAACCAGAAGGTTTTGTCGATCCTAAGGGTGCTAACAAAGTGTGCAAGCTCCAGCGATCCATCTATGGACTGGTGCAAGCATCTCGGAGTTGGAATATACACTTTGATGAGGTGATCAAAGCATATGGTTTTGTACAGACTTACGGTGAAGCCTGTATTTACAAGAAAGTGAGTGGGAGCTCTGTAGCATTTCTAATATTATATGTGGATGACATATTGTTGATTGGAAATGATATAGAATTTCTGGATGGCATAAAGGGATACTTGAATAAGAATTTTTCTATGAAAGACCTCGGTGAAGCTACTTATATATTGGGCATGAATATCTATAGGGATAGATCAAGACGCTTGATAGGACTTTCACAAAGCACATACCTTGACAAAGTTTTGAAGAAGTTCAAAATGGATCAGTCAAAGAAAGGGTTCTTGCCTGTCTTGCAAGGTGTGAAATTGAGTCAGACTCAATGCCCGACCACGGCAGAAGATATAAAGAAAATGAAAGTCATTCCCTATGCCTCAGCCATAGGTTCTATTATGTATGCCATGCTGTGTACCAGACCTGATGTGTGCCTTGCCATAAGTTTGGCAGGAAGGTACCAGAGTAATCCAGGAGTGGATCACTGGACAGCGGTCAAGAATATCCTGAAGTACCTGAAAAGGACCAAGGACATGTTTCTCGTTTATGGAGGTGACGAAGAGCTCGTCGTAAAGGGTTACGTCGATGCAAGCTTCGACACTGATCCGGATGACTCTAAGTCACAAACCGGATACGTATTTATATTAAATGGTGGAGCTGTCAGTTGGTGCAGTTCCAAGCAGAGCGTCATGGCGGGATCTACGTGTGAAGCGGAATACATAGCTACTTCGGAAGCAGCACATGAAGGAGTCTGGATGAAGGAGTTCATATCCGATCTAGGTGTAATACCTAGTGCATCGGGTCCAATGACAATCTTTTGTGACAACACTGGAGCAATTGCCATAGCCAAGGAGCCCACGTTTCACAAGAAGACCAAACACATCAAGAGACGCTTCAACTCCATTCGTGAATATGTCAAGGATGGAGACATACAAATTTGCAAAGTACACACGGATCTGAATGTGGCAGACCCGTTGACTAAGCCTCTTCCACGAGCAAAACATGATCAGCACCAAGACTCCATGGGTGTTAGATTCATTACTATGTAATCTAGATTATTGACTCTAGTGCAAGTGGGAGACTGATGGAAATATGCCCTAGAGGCAATAATAAAGTTGTTATTATTTTATATTTCCTTGTTCATGATAAAGGTTTATTATTCATGCTAGAATTGTATAGAACGGAAACTTAAATACATGTGTGAATACATAAACAAATACCGTGTCCCTAGTGAGCCTCTACTAGACTAGCTCGTTGATCAAAGATGGTTAAGGTTTCCTAACCATAGACATGAGTTGTCATTTGATAACGGGATCACATCATTAGGAGAATGATGTGATGGACAAGACCCATCCGTTAGCTTAGCATATGATCGTTCTGTTTATTGCTACTGCTTTCTTGAATGTCAAATACATGTTCCTCAGACCATGAGATCATGCAACTCCCGGATACCGGAGGAATACCTTGTGTGCTATCAAACGTCACAACGTAACTGGGTGATCATAAAGATGCTCTACAGGTATCTCCGAAGGTGTCCGTTGAGTTGGCATGGATCGAGACTGGGATTTGTCACTCCGTGTTTCGGAGAGGTATCTCTGGGCCCTCTCGGTAATGCACATCATAAGAAGTTGCAAGCAATGTGACTAAGGAGTTAGTTACGGGATGATGTATTACGGAACGAGTAAAGAGACTTGCAGGTAATGAGATTGAACTAGGTATGCAGATACCGACGACCGAATCTCGGGCAAGTAACATACCGACGGACAAAGGGAATTACGTATGTTGTCATTGCGGTTCGACCGATAAGATCTTCGTGGAATATGTAGGAACCAATATGAGCATCCAGGTTCCGCTATTGGTTATTGACTGGAGAGGCGTCTCAGTCATGTCTACATCATTCCCGAACCCGTAGGATCCGCACGCTTAACGTTCGTTGACGATATAGTGTTATATGAGTTATGTGAATTGGTAACCGAATATTGTTCGGAGTCCCGGATGAGATCCCGGACGTCACGAGGAGTCTAGGAATGGTCGAGAGGTAAAGATTTATATATGGGAAGTCATATTTTGGGTTCCGGAAAAAGGTGCAGTTTTTTTCGGTATTGTACCGGGAAGCTTCCAGAAGGTTCCGGAGGATTCCGGAGGGGTCCGGAAGTCCACAAGTGGGTCCACCACATCCCAAGGGCTGGCATGGGCTAAGGGGAGGCGCCCTGGCCTTATTGGGCCAGGCGGACCAATTCCTCAAAAGCCCACGCAGCTAGGGAAGGAAAAAGGGAGAGCCCTAGTAGGAATAGGATTGGACTTTGGAGTCCAAGTCCACGTGTGTACTATTCACGGTTACTGTTCACGTGGCACTATTCCTTCTACTCCAAGCCCCTACACATATATAAATAGAGGAGAGGGGGCGCCCCAAAGAAGAAACAACATTGTCTTAGCCGTGTGCGGCGCCCCCCTCCACAGTTCCGTCCCTCGGTCATATTTTCACAGTGCTTGGGCGAAGCCCTGTGGAGATAGCATCACCATCACCGTGACCACGCCGTCGTGCTGCCGGAACTCATCCACTACCTCGCCGTCTGGCTGGATCAAGAAGTTGAGGACGTCACCGAGCTGAACGTGTGCTGAACGCGGAGGTGCCGTACGTTCGGTACTCGGTCGGTTGGATCGTGAAGTCGTTCGACGACATCAACCGCGTTGTTCTAACGCTTCCGCTTACGGTCTACGAGGGTACGTAGACACACTCCACCTCTCGTAGCTATGCATCTCCATGGATAGATCTTGCATGTGCGTAGAATTTTTTTTGTTTTCCATGCAACGTTCCCCAACAGTTTGGTGGATAACTTGTCCACTCTTTATGTCTGTCTCTCTAGAGAGTATGTGTGAGTGAGGTTGCCATGAACAAGGAATCATACCTCCAGTGAGCGAAGTGGTATATAAAAGATTTTGCCTTAACACAATAAAATTGGGATGGAGCGGAATAGACGGGACAGATCTCTGGGAGTCCTTCTTCTCCGGATCTCTACTCTCCCTGTTTTGGATGTTGTGGTGGAGACTCTTCTATATATTTCCTCCTCGCACCATCCAAATAGTTTCTTGTATACATACGGTGGAAGCGACACCATGTGGTATAACCGCAGGTTCGAGCGGGTGCGCTCGTACCATGAACCGTCATCTGCTTTGGTTCCTTTTGTAGGGGAATGCGACAGAAAACAAAAAAAATTGGTACAGCGAGCACGCTCAGGATCACTATGGAGATGCATACAAGGTTTGGATCTGATCGTTACCGACTCGTAGCACAGCGGAAGTAGAGTCGATGTAGATCGTTGGTGCAGATCCCCGCAGCTAGGATTTATAACATCCCAACAACGAGGATGTACTCCCTCGCCTGCCCCTCGGACAGCCCTCCGGGAGGCGGTCGGACAGTCCCCCGGACGATGTCACGGACAGCCCTTCGGGAGGACCCTCGAAACTCGGACAGTAACTCGGACAGCCCTTCGGGAGGCACTCTAGAACAGTCCTCGGGCAAAAAAGATCGAACCTACGACCTCTCTACGGGGTTGCACACATACGGTGTCATCTATCCGGTAAGGCTTCGCCGTCCAGAACTAGTTCCCACCGGAACCCAGACAGCCTTTCGGCTCTACGAAACTATTTCGCGGGGAGGGAGAGAGAAGGCCAGATCACGCATGGCATTTGTATGTGAGAAAGAGTGTGTTTTGGGCAGCCCCCTCCACCCCTATTTATAGGCCAAGCCCAAGGGTGGCTTCTCCAAGAAGCCACTAGGGGAAAAATACCAAAAGGCCCTCAAGGTGGCTTCTCCAAGAAGCCACCAAAAAGTGATTTTCACTATTCACGGAAACATTTTTCCGCGACCATTAAATCCGAAAATATTTTTGTAGGTCTTAGAATAATTCCAGTACCCACTAAAATAATTTTGGATGCGTTCCGAAACAATTCCGGATTAGTGATTTTCATCTGCGAAAAGCAACCAAAGCGGTTTCGGCAGCTCCGGAACATTTCCGGGTTTTTTCTTCGGAAAAATCCCAGAAGTTCCCAGAACAATTCTGGCACCCTCCAAGAATTTCTAGGCGTGTGCCGAAACCAATTTGACTTAATGGTGTACTCCGAAACAACTTTTTGGTTTTACCGAAACTATTCCGGTGTTCTCTGTCCGGAACTTTTCCGTTGTCTCCAAAACTTTTCCGGTGACTTTCTCTCAGACTCCCTGTCTAGTATTCAACAGATAGATGACCCTTAAGCGTGTGACCCTATAGGTTCGGTGAAGTATATACATGACCCGGAACACTTTCCGATCAATGATCAACATCGGAGTCGTGGACACCCATATTGACCCCTATACCCACACTAATAAATATTCGAGTGAACCTCCAGTTGCCGTGTGCTATTCCTGTTGCTTCGCGATATGTTACAAATACCCGAGGTGAGATTTATCGGCATCCCCGTGGATCAACACTTGTCCACAATGCCAGTTACCTGGTTACCGGTTTTGTTCTCTTTTCTCGTTCCCGTGTTCTGGCATCCCTGTGATCAAATCACATTGTGTCTGGCCAGACGATGATGGATACCGTAACACCGAGAGGGTCCGAAGAATATCTCTCCATCGTCGGAGGAGCAAATCCCAATCTTGAGCTATCAAGTCCCTTGACATACTTTTCCATGAACCCGTAAGCCGCCGTAATAGCCACCCATTTACGGATGACGTTTAACAAACCCCAAAGTTCATGAAGCAAGCATGAAGAAACTCGATACTCTCCTGGTCTAAGGAATTATGCAAACGTTAACCTTCTCTGTGTTATTAACCATTAACTTGTGACGAATGTATCTCATAGCATAACATCAATTCGGGTCGATTCAACACAAATGTTCTTCTAACATTGTGCCCTCAAAGTTGCCGGCATAGACATGCCCATGATCAGGAAAACAGGACCATCATGCAACACTTGAGCTAGTCTTAGAGGCATGACTAGGAATACATTTTACCGTTTATTATTGCACACGTGCATATGAGTCTTCCTCCGAGCCTCGTGGTTATTGCAGACTCGAGAAGCATAGCAGTTATAGCACGGAATATGAACTTAATTACGAACATGGAGATAAATAATAACATTTATTATTGCCTCTAGGGCATATCTCCTACAGACTCTCACCTGCACTAGAGTCAATAATCTAGTCAATGCTAATGCACTTTACACCTATGGCATACCGGTGTAAAATATGCTTCGCCATGTGGTATAGTCTACGTCTAACGGACCTGACATCTTCAGTTCCGTGTGTATCTTTGCATATCCTCACATTTTCACGCTTTCACAAAATACATATTTTGTGTGGACTTGACTTTGTATATATGTGAATCACAGGTCAAACCTTGATTCCTCAGACTGAGCTATGGAGCAACTATCTGCAATAGTGTCCCATTGACCAAAGCCATCTTGGAACCATACTAAGTTCATGAATGAATTATATGATTCAACATCTTCTTTGTCGCTTCCAAAGCGTCAACATACTTAGCCTTTGTTATAGAATTCGCCACAGTAACCTGTTTGGAACAATTTTCAACTATCGTGTCACCATATCGTGTATTACACAAAAACCCTTAACTTAAATCAAAAATCGCATGGAGCATTGATGAAGACTGTATCGATGTAATTACTTACAACGAGCACTTCATAATCTCTGCTTGCGAGAAAACATGACATCAGTGCTACTTTAGTACTCAATGACATTGTTCACTGTTGTCCCATGATCAGTAGTTTGATCACTTTGGTATCTATACTCGCAACAGCTTGGGAGTATCGGACATATCTGTTTGTTTTACATACCATGGAATACATGATTAATCAAAACACAAGAGTGTGTGTAATCTCCATCATGTATTTTGCTCATCAGTGTTTTGGGACACCGAGTCTTGCAAAAACTCTCTCCATGTGACTTCGGCAAGAATCACTCCTTGGCATTTTAATGCTAAACTGTTTTAGCATCTTATCAATATGTATTTTGGCATAGCCCTATTAGGTAATTCTATCTCGTAGATAATTATGCCTAATATCAAGGCTACCCAGCCCAAGCACTTCATCATAAAACTATTTTTTAATGAAGTCCTAATTTGTGTCAAGAAATTTATATTATTTCCAATCAACAATGTGTCAAGCACACAAGGTTTTTAGAAATACTATTATGCTCCCACTTACTTTCTTGTAACCACAAGTATCTTCGTTATCCATTGATGAAATCAAACTCTTTTGACTATTTCATCAAAAACGAAGATTCCAACTCCATTTTGCTCTCTTCTGTCCATTGCTGGAACTCTGAAGTTTGCATACTCACTAGCATCCTCTGGATAGACAAAATACCATGGACTGTATCACATGCAAGTCCTAGGTAGCATTTCCATCACAAGGAAATCCTTTTGGCATCCAAGTATCATATCTCATCATTGAAATATGTATTAATTGCTAGTTTAACCCGAACCGACTTTAAGCATCGCTACGGTGAGACAATTTCATCGCAGTTAATTCCTTGAATTTGTTATAAGCAACAAGTCGAGCTTTATGGATAAAACATTTTTATCCACATCAGTTTATAGTTCCATTAATGTTCATTAGACTCCAAGACTTCCGAAGGGTTTATCAAGATATAATCTTGAATCATTCATATGGAAACTATCTCGGATTATATTGGCATTTAGCCAATTCCGGAGTCAGGGCACATCAACGCTTCCTTGTGTATCGTAGGTATACTGTTGTCCAACAACAATATCTCGTTAGCGCACCTGAGAGGGTTGCACGAGTCTTGCCTACGAGGTTCAGCTGCAAGTTCGACCGAAGTCCATACATTTTATTGTTGAGACTTTCGTATCAGTCGCAGTAGGAAACTCTGGAATTACTTCCAAGGTTTCTTTCCTTTGACCTGATGACGAAGATATTGTTATCTCGTCGAGTTACAATGTCCTCCCACTCACCTTTTTGCAAGAAACATTTCTTCAAAATCACACCATTCTTTGTGGCAAACATTTTTGCCTCGGTACAGTGAGGGAGAAATACCCAATAAATTAGGATAACCTACAAAGTAGCACTTGTCTGATTTGGAATAAGTTTGTAAATATTTTACACAAGCCCCATATTCCAAATGTTAAGAAAAGATATAACATGGTTGGGTGTACCATACCATGATGTCATTTCAACAGATCTGATGGCGCTTTTTTCAGTGTAAAAGCCACAGTCTCTAAAGAATTACTTTAAAAGGGATAATGGTAAATTGATTTATGTCATCTTTGATCTTACCATGTCATAAATGGTTTGATTACATCTTCACAGACATTCCGCCCACAGTGGTGTTCCGGGAGGTGTAAGTTATGAAACACTTTTCACAACTCATCAGACATTCGCTAAACTTGCAACTCAAATAATCCTTTCTGCAATCTAGTTTGCAGAAACATAATCTTTCTTGTTACAATAATTTCTACTTCATGTTGAAAACCTTTCGAATGATTTCAAAAGATCCAGACTTACGTCTTATCAAGCAAATATCCATATATCTACTTGAGTCATTTTTGAAGATAGACAAATCCACTGCTAGCAATAACCTCTATTGGACTACACACATCATAATGTATGATCACCAATAAGTTCGTTGCTCGTTCCTTATGGCCTGTGAACGGTATTTCAGTCACTTCACTTTTCGGACGAAAGTTGCAAGTGTCAGATGATTCATAATCAAACGACTTCAAAATCCATCATAATGGAATTTCTCCATGCGGGTTTCTCTAATGTGACCAAATGCAGTGCCACATATATGTGGTATTCTTTTAGTCTTGCGACATTTAGCGTCAGTGTTATGGATGTATCAAATTACCATCAATATTCATAACATACATCCCATCCTTGATGGAAGTATGGCCCTTTATGTTATTTATAATACCGAACAACAATTGTTCTTTTATGAACAACCCTCTTGCAACAAACATTGTGCAATGGGCTAGAGTGTAAAAAACTCTAAAATGAATTATGAAAGTAAACCCAGAGGTAATATATTATTATCAATATTCATAACATACATCTCATTCATAATGAAAGAATGGCCCTTATGTTATTCATAACACCGAACTTTAAAAGTTCTCTTATGAACAACCTTCTTGCAACACACTTTATGCAATGGGCTAGAGTGTATGAAACTCTAAATGAATTATGAAAATAAATACAGACGGTAATACACCGATGGAAGGTATAGTAACATTTACTATGTTCCCAGCGCGTATCTAAACCTCACTCCGACAAGTCTTTTAGGCCGTACTAGTTCTTGCATCGAGTCGCAGCAGAATGCAATCGAGCGGGTATCTTTGTGGTCAACTCACAATACCCAAGAATTAGTGACTAACAATTTAATCACAATTTCCAAGAACTATTTCTTTGTCTAGCGTTCTATACATCAATAGCTTGTATGACTTTAATACATGAGCTGGACATTCCAGTCTTCTCTCTTTTTGCCTTTATACTTCTAACAGTTTAACTTTCAGTATTTCTCCTACTCTCAGAAGAAGCACTCAACTTAAGAGTGGCGTTAGCCCCGGACTTCCTAGGTGTGTAAGTCACACTAACACCCTTTGGACATTTTCTTTCTATTTAAGTTATTGTTTTATTCACCTTCATCATATGACAGGAGTTCTACTAGATCCCTCTCTCATCAGTCACGTGCCCAGTAAACACTTTACTAATACTTTGCAAACAAACATTGCTTTGGATATTTCATATCTTTTAGCCTTTGTCTGCATCTGAAAACAATTTTTAGTTCCATGAATATCACATAACTATCCCAAACTCTTGAAGTTCGGGTCTCATGGAAGCAAACATATTGCACTTGACCGTAACGGAATTCTAGCTTTTGGATTGAAGGACGAGACTCACATCATCCATAGCATTAGCGGGAGGATACCGAAAGCATGCGATAGGACAAAATCCTTCTCGGCACTATTGAGGACAATCCTCACATTACGTTACCAACTGTAAAGTTTTAAACAGATATTTAATAGCTATTCAATTTTAATAGGGAAGGTGGAAATGCAAGCCATCATTCTACAACTATTATGCAAATCACACTTACACAATGTTCATAATTAATTGCACTGAGAATTAAACAAGTTAATTCTACAATGTGCTTCCACTCAAATCAATATCTCTCATAATTGATTTTGAGTGATACAAGATCTAGACTTCAATTCATCGCCATAGAATCATCATCTCATGACAGGAATTTTAATCGGTAGGCCAACTTGCCGATCACATCTCTATGTGACTCTTGTTCATCTTTCGATGCGTGTGTTCCGAGCTCAGGACGATCCTGCCATGAACGTCAAGACAACCAAGTGATCTCGCTGCGAGGTATGACCTCACCCGCCTTACACCCGTACAATCGTTCGTACCCATGCATCCATGGCGCACCCCGAAAGGAAAGATGCTGTGACGGTGCTACACTTGTGAGAACACTAACTACTTGATATTTTTGTGAGAGATCACCCTAATAAAAGCGACTACCGCGCAATAAAAAAAGGGTGCATCATAAGGGATAAACATCTCAGGCAATTCATAATAGCATGATATGGTATAGCCCTTTTTGACGGAGAAGGCTTTAATTTCTTCATCTTCGGCATTCGCGTCGGTGTACTCCCTCGCCTGCCCCTTGGACAGTCCCTCAGACAGCCCTCCGGAAGGCGGTCGGACAGTCCCCCGGACGATGTCACGGACAGCCCTTCGGGAGGACCCTCGAAACTCGGACAGTAACTCGGACAGCCCTTCGGGAGGCACTCTCGAACAGCTCCTCGGGCAAAAAAGATCGAAGCTACGACCTCTCTACAGGGTTGCACACATATGGTGTCATCTATCCGGCAGGGCTTCGCTGTCCAGAACTAGTTCCCACCGGAACCCAGACAGCCTTTCGGCTCTACGAAACTATTTCGCGGGGAGGGAGAGAGAAGGCCAGATCATGCATGGCATTTGTATGTGAGAAAGAGTGTGTTTTGGGCAGCCCCCTCCACCCCTATTTATAGGCCAAGCCCAAGGGTGGCTTCTCCAAGAAGCCACTAGGGGAAAAATATCAAAAGGCCCTCAAGGTGGCTTCTCCAAGAAGCCACCAAAAAATTCTTTTCACTATTCATAGAAACATTTTTCCGCTACTGTTAAATCCGAAAATATTTCTATAGGTCTTAGAATAATTCCAGTACCCACTAAAATATTTTGGACGCGTTTCGAAACAATTCCGGATTAGTGATTTTCATCTGCGAAAAGCAACCAAAGCGGTTCCGGCAGCTTCGGAACATTTCCAGGGATTTTTCTCCGCAAAAATCCCAGAAGTTCCCAGAACAATTCTGGCACCCTCCAAGAATTTCCAGGCGTGTGCCGAAACCAATTTGACTTAATGGTGTACTCCGAACAACTTTTCGGTTTTACCGAAACTATTCCGGTGTTCTCTCTCCGGAACTTTTCCGTTGTCTCCGAAACTTTTCCGGTGACTTTCTCTCAGACTCCCTGTCTAGTATTTAGCAGATAGATGACCCTTAAGCGTGTGACCCTATAGGTTTGGTGAAGTATAGACATGACCCGGAACACTTTCCGATCAATGATCAACATTGGAGCCATGGACACCCATATTGACCCCTATACCCACACGAATAAATATTCGAGTGAACCTCCAGTTGCCGTGTGCTATTCCTGTTGCTTCGCAATATGTTACAAATACCCGAGGTCAGATTTATCGGCATCCCCATGGATCAACACTTGTCCACAATGCCAATTACCTCGTTACCGGTTTTGTTCTCTTTTCTCGTTCCCGTGTTCCGTCATCCTTGTGATCAAATCACATTGTGTCTGGCCAGACCATGATGGATACCGTAACACCGAGAGGGCCCAAAGAATATCTCTCCATCGTCGGAGGAGCAAATCCCAATCTTGAGCTATCAAGTCCCTTGACATACTTTTCCATGAACCCGTAAGCCGCCGTAATAGCCACCCATTTACGGATGACGTTTAACAAACCCCAAAGTTAATGAAGCAAGCAAGAAGAAACTCGATACTCTCATGGTCTAAGGAATTATGCAAACGTTAACTTTCTCTGTGTTATTAACCATTAACTTGTGACGAATGTATCTCATAGCATAACATCAATTCGGGTCGATTCAACACAAATGTTCTTCTAACATTGTGCCCTCAAAGTTACTGGCATAGACATGCCCATGATCAGGAAAACAGGATCATCATGCAACACTTGAGCTAGTCTTAGAGGCATGACTAGGAATACATTTTACCATTTATTATTCCACATGTGCATATGAGTCTTCCTCCGAGCCTCGTGGTTATTGCAGACTCGAGAAGCATAGCAGTTATAGCACGGAATATAAACTTAATTACGAACATGGAGATAAATAATAAAATTTATTATTGCCTCTAGGGCATATCTCCTACACCTTTGATGAACTTTCTCCCAAAATAGAAGTTGCTCTAAATGACTATTCCTGCCGACAAATTGGTAAAACAAGTTTTCTTTTTTCTGAAAGGATTAGCGTTAGAAAGATATGAGAATTAACAAAAACCTTTTGAAAATCACATCAAAACCCTCTTACAAATGTGAAAAAATATCGAGCCATCAGCGAACATGGAGTCCCATGAAGATGCCTGATGACAAGTGTTCGTTAACCAGACATGACTAGTTTCTCCGACGCACTATACAAGGGTTTCATAAAATATGAGAAACCTCACTCTTTCAAGAGATGCCCATGATATAGTGTAAGACAAATATTTCAGTAGTTGTGCGTGCTATCATGTCTTTCATGTGTCTTCATATAATATTGGTTAGAACCACCATACCCTAACTTAGAGGAGAGGGTGAAATAAATAGTCCAACAACATTTAACTCGTCTGAATAAATTCTCTACGCCTGATATATGGCACTACCTTTGTCTAAATAAAGAGCAAGTTACATTCTTTCACTTCACTTTCACATGTTTGTTACAAGCTTTATAGGACAAATAGGTTAACAAACACAAGACAAGCATGAAAGAGGAATACAAGTGATATAAAAACTCTGGGAAAAAGAGACATCGGTGAAAATGGATTATCCAATGGTTATGAAAATTGGCAACAAAACCTTCGATGAAGTATTTAATGAGCTCATATGTGCCATGTGTGTTGTGCTAGAATTAATTAGGTCACACGCTAAAAAGGTGAGCTACTTGTTGTCAATTTTGTGCTCGTAGTGTGTGTACATCTGCAAGTACAATAGGTTGATGTAAGCAGGCTATAAGGATTTAAACCTGTCAGCGAGAGCAAGAAGATGTAGAAGATGCTCTGTCCAAATCTGCTGCACCGGACTAGACAGTGGTCAAAATGGTGATTGGAGGCTCAAACGTGTTTCCATTGGTATCAAACTTGATGAGCTCGTTCCTTAATTTGAGTACTTTGATATGGTTAGTTGGTTTGAGAATTGGGTTAGTGACGCATAAGATTTGAGAATTGTCACTTGGAACTGTTGTAGTTTTCAAAACCTAATAGTTTTGGGAGACGAACAGATTGGGTAGGACAACGGTGTCTGATTCAGCTGAAATTTTGAGGGGCTCTCAGGAATTCCAGTGTCTACTTGTATGCCAAATTTGGTGATGTTTGGTTTAGCAGTTTGAGAGCAGTTTACAAATACTGAAGGGGACAAAAGCTTTTGTAGACTCTGCATTGTTCAAAGCTTGCCTCTTATGGTCCTTGTTGTTGTTTCCCCTAATACGATACAAATTAAGCCGATCGAGTACACTAAACTGAGTGTAACACTTGGCTTACACTTCGCCGTGGTTAAAATGCTCTTCGCCAAGTATGTATCATACCCGCATTTATTTTTCCTGTCATGAAACATACCAAATTCCTTTGCAGATGGTGGATCCTTGTAAGCACCAGGTTAGAGAAAATCAAAATTATCTTTGACCACCATCGGACTTCGGGAAGAGAATTCCTTTAAATCTACATCAGCATGCCAATCCGACTCATACTTTATGAGTTCAGCAAAACAGCCATTTAGGAGATGAAATTGGCAAATGAAATTCTGACAAACACAATCTTTAAGCCCAAAGATGAGCTAACCAACTTTGTTATTGGCAACAGAAAAATGAAATGATCTATGGATTAACTTGAGGACCTTAAAACCCACACTAGAACCTCCAATGCTACATTGCAACGCAAGGCCCATAGATTCCCACTAAAGCAACGAAGCAGAAGAAAATAAGACCACCAAATAAAATTATTTGGAGTCTCGAGAAGGTGAGAATTGCACCGTTGATCCAACCCAATGACTCACCTAGTCAACAAGGGCAATATCCGGGGACAAGTCCCAATGGAGAAGCTCTTCCATGGTTCTTTCCTATCCTTCCAAATGGCAAGAGATTTGTCCAAATGTTTGGAGCGTGAAGTTTCTAGTGGAAGAATCACTTTAATTAAAATTGCTAGGGTGAGCCTTGGTATATCCCACCTCCTTTACACCGATGACAACATCTTATCCTTCAAGACTTCGGAGGCTCATGGAAGTAACGTGAGATATGCTCTCTCTCTCTATTTTAGAATGGTACTCGACGCATGAATTAGTCGATAGTAGTCTTGGACGGTGTGTGTGTGGAGTTAGCTAGGCTAATGGTTGGTGCCGGTCATGTCTCGTGACGACGGTTTGAGCTAGTTGTAATGGGTTTCGCTTGGTTTTTTACTAATTAACCGAACAATTCTCTTGTGCTTGATTAATAGATTGAGGCATTCAGACCCCATTTTCAGGGGAAAATATTGAACGGGTGAAAATGTTGAATAAGAGACATAGGAAATTCACTCGGTTTTTTTTTCTTATTCCTAGTAGTGAAGAAAAAAAACTGCTCTATTCTTTTTGGTAACAGAAAAGAAAACTACCCTGTACTACTTCAGAATTATATTTGTTTTTTTTAAGTGCAGAATTATATTTGCTGGTAGGCCTAAACGGGCCGACATCCACGTCCTAAAACCTTACACAATTCTGTTAGTGTGTGTCCAAACAGTTGCACATGGGCCGGTCCGAGAAGCCATTCGCCACCTACCGCAGGACAGGGTTGTAGCAGCGCCACGCACCTCGTGTCTTTAATTTTTAGTTTCCGCCCCCCATCGCTTCGCGCAGACACATCCCCGTAAGCAGTGGCGAATCTTGAAAGAAAATGAAGGGGGGCTCAAAGTTAACGGTGTGAAGAAAAAGCGACTAACTCTCAGTTTTTTAGTTCAAATAAGCTTAAATTTTTGATATGAGGCTGGACTGAACACTAGTAAAAAAAATTCCAATTTTTTGGAGGGGGGGCTCAAGCCTGTTGAAGCACCCCCCTTAGATTCGCCACTGCCCGTAAGGAAGCGCTTCGCGACAGACCTCTCCGGGCGGCGGCGGCTAGCGCGGTGAGTAGTTCACCACCGTCCACCTTCCTTCCTTCATCCACGTCCGGCCAGCTCCGCTATTCCACCCTCGTCCGACTCCCTCGACCCCGTCTCCTAGTTCCTCGTCAGCTTTTGATTCCCCGCGGCGGCCAAATAGAAACATTCGAGGTAGATTTCGAGTAGCCCTAGTCTCCGCGAGATCGGTGGGCCTTGGGCCCAAGCTTCGTGATGGATTGGTTCGTTTTGGGTTTGAGTTAATTTTGCTAGTCCAGGCGGTACGGTGGTTGATGGATTGCTTCGCTTCGGAAGTTCAGCTTAGAAGAGAGACCCGTACGTGGTTTCTATGGTTTGCTCATGCTAGATCTGCTAGTCGGAGACTCTGTATACTCGAAATCATAATTGCCCCCTTAGCCCTTGGATAAGAAAAGAAATAGATTTGTACTATAGATTGTGTATCGATTCTGCTGGTCAAGTTTTGAGACTGCTTCATGACTTCATGTATAGATTGTGGGGAAGTTGGTCACTGTTGGTACAAAATTACAGAATCAGTCTTAGACTTCGTACATGTAGTTTCAACTATATATAGATCGCTATACATATAGATGCGCATGAATCGGTCATAGACTTCGTACCGTGTTGTGATAACTTAGTATCAAGCACAAATTGTATGTACTCTACTGGCTTTAAAACCAGATATTTAGAAGATGCAAAGTTAGCTATCAATGTTTTATAAGTGATATTATATATATGTGATCAGTTCTTACACCAACAAATGTTGATTATACTTTGTGTACTTGCTGCAGGTGCTGAGATTCCGTTGGGACTGCGCTCCGCAACAAGACAATTCTCCGAAGCCGTCTTCTTCTTTTTTCTACAATAATATAGTTTCTAGCCGCCATCCGATATGGACAAAAGCAATACTTCTGACTCTGCTGAGGACATTACCGAGGCTCAGAAATATGCAAACCCTGAGAGAGCTAACAGGGGAAATTTTCCTTTCCCACACACATCCCTATCGGGGGAAAGGAAAATTTTCAAAAGGGCAGCAAACAGGGGAAGGAAATACTCCCGAGTATCGTCAAGTAGAACCTATCCTTTGAGATCATCTGAGAGTACCAGGGTTCTTCGTTCTAGATCAGTTGCAGATAAGTCACCTAGTGACGCTATGCAAACTCTAACAGAAAGAGCTGCGAAGAAGCCAACTGGCAACTCTGTGGACACTCTCGTAAAACCAGCTGCTAAAAGAATAAGAAGGCAAAAAACAACAGAGAGTGGCCCAGACGATGAGTTATTGAAAATTCCCAAGGGAATTAGATGCTTTTTGAATCGGATAAACTTTCAGCAAAGTTTTCTTGAAGCGTATGCCAATGAAGGCTGGAAAAATCAAAGGTTCGCCACCTCTCAATGCTTGTATTTGATCTGATTTGTTGGTGACTTCTACTGAATTCACCTTTGCATTTGTAGCTAAAGCTTCATTTATTATTACTCCCTCTATTCCCTTCTATATGGTCTTTTTTAATACCAAAATTTCAGAGTTGTAAGGTGCATTTATCTTTTTACACCCTATTTGCTGATTTTAGCTCCACTCGTTAATTACACACTAGCAAACATGCCCGTGCGTTGCAACGGGAGAAAACAGCCCCCACACGTCCTTACCCACTGAGCATGGCTAAAGACCTCACCCTCATTCCCCTAACATAATAAACATGACTAATACCTCGTTGTCCTCAGGTCCACATTCTCCATTTCAATATGACATCAGACACATGTTTCCGCTTGTCCTCTTTGTTGCCCTTGTCGCCGGCGGTCGCAGTACCAGTTGTCACTAACCAAGGTTGGCTAGGTCCTTGAGCATCCTTCATGTCCGGCGAGATGACGAGCGTTGAACAAAGATTTTATTTATCATCCGAGTAATATATTAGGAAAAAGTAATGCACGTAATATATGCCCGTGCTATCATATAAATTGAGTAGTTTGTGTCAGATAGACCATGAAGTCGTAGTTGGACTCCTCATGCATTGTACGTGAGGAGGCAACGAAGAAAAGGATTCCTTCCATACCCCTAGTTTAATAAATTAAACTAAAACAATGCATCCGTGGGTGTATTTCAAAAATTCACCCAGTTTTATTAGTAGGTATAGATTTTTAAAAAAGTTA
Organism: Elymus sibiricus; assembly: GCA_039707655.1. Lineage (NCBI taxonomy): Eukaryota > Viridiplantae > Streptophyta > Magnoliopsida > Poales > Poaceae > Elymus > Elymus sibiricus. Next base: position 14,407,374 of record CM077668.1, on the reverse strand, counting down.
GCTATAGTACCTCCCATTTTTCAAGAATATTTATGTTTTGAATAAATCTTTGCCTTTTCAAATTCAAAGTTCAAATTTTTTGTGTTTTTAAAAAATGTTCGCAAATTCTAAAAAATCAGTATAGTACCTCCTAGTTTTAAAAAATTGTTCATGTTTTAAAAAATATTCAGGTTAAAAAGAGTAAAAAAATGTTATTTTTTTAAGTGCTCGAATTTAAATTTTTTGTTCACAATTTTGCAAAATATTTGCGTTCTAAAATATATTCAGTTTTTGCAAAAAAAAAATGTTTTTTTTTTGGCTTTCAGTATCTGGCGTGGCTGCTAGTTTAATTTAATACGTCGCGCTGCCATGTAAACATAATCGCTTGTCTAGTCCAGTGGCTAGCTTTTTGAGCCCTCCAGCTTGAGCGCCCGGGTTCGAGTCCTCGAGGCGCAGTATTCTTTTTCCTTGGACTTTTTCCGCTGGTGCGGGAGCTTTACTAATGGGCCGGCCCATCGCGGTTATGTGCGTCTTAAATTTTTCTTTCACAGAAAACAAATCGGGACTAACGCCTGATAGACGAAAATTCATGTGGGTCCGACCGTATGATCAAAAAAGTTGAGAAACAATCCTCCCTTTAATATTAGGTAAAGATAAAGATACACGGATGCTTATCCCGTCGTAGGGCAGTTTCGCATCCAGATGTGCATGCTTGTTATTTGCTTAGTCTGAATAGCTAGCAACAGGAAACAATTATGACTCCGGACAGTATGCATGCATACTATTGCTTTACTCCGGATGTTTGATCGGATGGGCAATTAAACAACTACTGAAATTAATGAACTAATACACATTTTAACCAGATGTAAAATCCCAAATACCCCTCTAAGCTCCTCCTTGGTCTTACCGAAACAACTAATAGACCTTATAAATGGAATGGAGGGAGCATACAAAAATTCATAACACCCTTCTGAAGCTATATATGTCAGAAAGATTTCAGCTTCCCATCTATCACGCAATAAAAGGCTTGGAGGATAACAATATTCACTTTTAGTTGAATTATTGCAATCTTGTTATTGTCTTAGACTCCTAGGCGTATTGGGCGCTGTTGCTTCTTGAAACAGTTGTATTTATTTCATCTGTACATATGTTAATTAATTAGCAACTTCTCTTTCTGGAGCTGTAATACAGCTGGATATAATTTACTAGAAATGTGAAGACCCGCTGCAACAAACTCGGGCCACTGTTAGTGTAATAATTCTGAACCGGCACAGAAGTACAAAAAAAGGGTAATTTTTGTAATTTCAAAATTACAAAATTAAAAGGTTCCTGAGTTGGGTGTTAAGCTAAAACACTTCCCTTTTGTTGGTCCTTCCTACTTAATGTGCATTTAGTCAACCATGGGTGTGTGAGGCTAGAAGTATAAATAAAGTGACAGGCTTACCATCTGTACATTTCGCTTGAGAAATACAGTCATGAGTCATGAGGTCGACCTTCATGTGGCTCTCCATTAATTGTGCTGTGAATCTCTTTGGTCCCTCTTCATAGTTATTTGAGAAAAGAAAGAACAGAAAGGTTTTTCCGTGTTCAAAACAATTGGCAGAATGGTACGCTTTATCATTTTATCTCTATTGATGACTTTGTGTCTTCAGATGTTATATTTCATTCATGTACATTTAGAAATTCTAAATGTGCCAGTTCTAATGAATGATTTTGGGTTCATTTTAAAAACAACTAGACTAACAGAACTAGCCCCTGTGGCATTTATAAACAAGAAACAACCAAGGCACACACCGCCCAAGGCTCGAATCCAGGTGGCGGGCTGGGCGCGCAGCCAACCTCGCGCTAATTGCCACTTGGTCGACATCTAGTTCCAATTTAGGGTTCAATTAAACTGATGTTCTTATTTGACTGGTTATTTCATCAGAGATGCATGAGCATGCTTTCTTTTCTTTTGGTTCGCACTCCTGGTCAACAACACAGCTTCCTGGCTGTTCTTAGTTGTGAATTCCTTGAGGCGTGAATTGCAATATAGTATTGTTATTTACCCATACTCAAACATGCAGTTTGGAAAAGATAAGGCCCGAGAAGGAGCTTGAACGAGCCAAAGCAGAGATCATGCGGTGCAAATTAAGAATACGAGAAGCTTTCCAGAATCTTGATAATCTTCTAACTGCGGGGAAGCTTGAAAAATCTTTGTTTGATTCTAAAAGAATGATATCTTGTGACCATGTATGTCAACACATTTTTCTTTTCCCATGTTGTGCTATGTTATGCTAAACATTTTAATCAGTGACCATGCTTCCCATCTTGCAGATTGTTTGTGCCACTTGTAGATTGCAAGGCCCTACATTGAATAATGGCATCATTCTCTGTGACGGAGCCTGCGACAGAGGGTTCCACCAGAATTGTCTGAACCCTTGTTTACTGACTAAAGATAGTAATATTTATTTTCCCAATTTCTTATAGTAGTCAAGGTTCGGTTATTTCTGGTGTTAATTAATTCATGTTATCATTCCCTTTGTAGTCCCTGAGTCAGGAGAACGATGGCTTTGCCCTGCATGTGATTGCAAAATAAACTGTATAGAAGTAATAAATGAACTCCAAGGGACAAATCTTTCCATTAATTACTCTTGGGAGGTAACATTTTCATTCTTAAGAAAACTACACCGATAAGAATATTCCACCATGATACTACATTAATTTTGCAGAAAGTTTTTCCTGAGGCAGCTGCCGTGGTACACGGGCCTCTGCAAAATGATTTACCTGATATTCCATCGGACGATTCAGAAGATGATGACTTCGACCCCAATATATATCCGAAGAACATGTGGCTGGTCACGTGGAAGGATCATTAGAAGAGGATGGGGATGAAGGTTCAGACTCTGATGACTCAAATTTCACCACGTCTTCTGACAATTCAGAACATGTGAAGGGGAAAGAGAAAGTTGATGACCTTGGATTACCTTCTGAGGACTCGGAGGATGGTGACTATGATCCGGAAGGTCTTGATTCAGATAAAGATATCAAAGAGAAGCAAGTTGAGTCAGACTTCACATCGGACTCTGATGATTTCTATGCTGAGATTACTAAGTCTTGTTGGGAGGATGAAGTTTTGTCTGGTCCTAAGGTTGGAGATCGTACTACCAAGGATCTTGAGATCGACCAAGCTGCGATTTTACCATCAAGGAGATGGCAGGTCCAACGGTTGGACTGCAAAAACCTTTATGATGTAAGCTCACCTTGCATGCGTATCTTGACGTTAATTTTGCTGATGTTTCTAGCTTTGCAAACACCTTTGGCATATTTTTTTTTGTAATACCAGTTAGTGATTAATTTATTCAGAAATATGGATAAATCCAATAGTTCCACTGAAGATTGAAAAAACATTTATGGGGGTGATTAACATGATTATAATGCGATAACCAAAACAGGACATGCATGTATATACACTGATAATTTATAGTAATAGATGCGTAGCTGATCCAGTATTTCTTGATTTTTCGTACTACTTTAAGTCGGTGTGGAACACAAAAGAGCTTTTGGAGTGATGCTAAACTATTACCTCGTGTACCATTGTTGAGTAGAATTTACTAACTCAATTACTGGGTTATGAACCTGACGCATTTCTTCTTCATGCTGAAACAAAAAGGATGCTTATGGGGATGCACCATCTGATTCAAGGGATGTCAGAGAGTGGTCTGGGAAATGAAGTGGATTCATTTGCATGCAAAAGCTCCAGGGGAACGCGAGCTGTGCATCCTGCTGGTTTTCATGGTTTAGTAAATTATCAACGTCCAATAACTAATGAGGTAAAGTGATACATTCTCATCTCGTTCACAATAGGTGGTTTTACATTTATCAAAACCAGCGAGACAACCTTAGCCAATTTGCATTGCTATCCAAAGTTTGATTCATCTGCAAGCACTTCATTTTATTTTTTGCAGAGGCTACATGAGCAATTAAAAAAAATCAATATCCTAGACGTTCTGTTAAAGAATGCTTAGCACAAGAACTTGGTCTGACATTCCGTCAGGTTTGTACCTCTTTTCCATGAATTTACAATTGCATGTACAGTTGTCTTGGCATTGAGGAAAACCCTCACTATGGCTTCTGCTAACAGGTTGAGAAATGGTTTGAAAGTAGACGGCGTGACATAAGAGTAGCATCCAACAAAAACAGCACTCGCGTAAAAAACCATAGCACCAAGGAGACGATGGTGGAAATTCCTAATGTATGCAAAAGTGATGCTGTCAATGCTACACCATCTGGGAATCTGAATGAAGGTATGACACAAGATGGTCCACTGAAACAGGTCATTGGTGATGGGCTGAGAACAAGTGCCAGCCCTCCAAATAGCAGTCAAAGATATACCATCCATTATGTAAGGCGCCAGAAAGGTGAGTCCTCCAGGAAGAATAGCTCCTCAAGCGGTGCTGGAAGGCCAAAAGGTAGTGATGCAGACTATGCAGTTCTGGCTCTTAAAGCTATGGACGAGAAAACAAGAAACAAATTGCTGCCAGAGGTCTTGAATCCGTATACTCCTCCAGATCGTAAGTGAAATTGAAAATTCTGCAAGTGTCACGGCAACAGAGCATTGTTATGGCTGAGAATGGAAGACACTGGACGTTTAAATGTGCCTTGTATCACTGTTGTTGTCTCCTTTAATATGTTGTAGAACCATGTTCATGTGTTGTCATTGGTTGTGTACATTGTCGTTTCTGTTGTTGTTTACCTAGATAAGTGACTAGGTTGTTTATCGTTCATATGAATTTTTGACAATGTGTCAGTTGATCTCCTTGGTACATGTTGTAATCTTCTCTTGTTACGGGAAATATATGTTGTACTGTTTGTAAGGAGTATATTCTGGTTAAGTCTTCTTTTTCATGATTTCCTCTTGTCCCTTATCTGCATCAGTTGTCACTTGCAATGGAAGCTACGTTTTGCTTAGTGTTAGGCGACAGGCTGGTCACGCTCACGACCAGGTCAGCGTGGGAGTTGTCCCACGATGTTCACCACGATCGCCGCTACATCCATGCATGAGTTAAGGCTCGCTCCCGCCTATATATGTACTATGTATCTTCCTCCCCTACTTCCCTCACAACATACTCTGATGCAGACTGGGCAGGTTGTCCAGACACTCGAAGGTCTACTTCTGGTTACTGCGTGTACTTGGGTGATAACTTGATTTCTTGGTTATCGCTCCGTTGCTCATACCGTGGCGGAAACAGTTTGGTTGCATCAGCTTCTTGGCGAGCTTCATCGACCCATTCAGCAGGCAACGATCATATATTGTGATAACGTTTCAGCTGTTTATATGTCTTGTAATCCTGTCCAGCATCGTAGGACTAAGCATATAGAGATTGACATACATTTTGTGAGAGAGAAGGTAGCTCTAGGTGAGGTGCGCGATCTCTATGTTCCTACCAGTGCGCAATTTGCAGTCATCTTCACCAAAGGGCTACCAACAGCACCTTTCTGCGACATCAGGTCCAGTCTCAATGTCGTCGAACCCGCCGCTGACACTGCGGGGGGGTGTTAGGCGACAGGCTGGTCATGCTCACGACCAGGTCAGCGTGGGAGTTGTCCCACGATGTTCACCACGATCGCCACTACATCCATGCATGAGTTCGGCCTCGCTCCCGCCTATATATGTATTCTGTATCTTCCTGTATCAATAAATGAAAGGATTCCCAAAGTTTACACTTAGATACCTTACCGGATTACCTAATCCTTGATATGCTCAGTTTTGCCCGGTTTGCTCAAGACAGTAGGACAGCACAAGTTCTAATAAACATCTTGATGAGATGAAATGATCGTAGAAAAGTTCCGCTCCATTTTGCAAAGTAAATTGGACTACTGCATTATTCGCAGGTTCATTTCCTCTTCAACCATGCGGGCAAAACGATTGAATTTGAAGCTGTCGCGGTCGATTGTTTATATGCCATTGCCTATAGTCTTGGGGAATATCTTTGAGCTTCAGGTAAACGATGCCTTGTTCAACCAGTGACCCTTTCTGGAGTCTCAGTGACCTATTGCCAGTGCCAGTGATGGTTTCTTTCTGCCAGTGCCAGTGACCTATTGCCTCTTTCTGCCAGTGCCAGTGACCTGTTCCACAACTACACATGACATGGAATTCCGAGGCAGCAGCCGACAAAAAAATCGGGGCGGTAGGTCCTCGCAGGCATCTGGATCATCACAAACCAAGATGACGCAAAAATCACAACCATGTTTGGTATTATCTCGAATTATTTTCCTGTCCTTGTTAGCAAATTGGGGCAAATACGTATCACTAGTAATCAGGTTATTACTGTTGATTTGTTAGTTTCACATACAAGTGTTAGTTGTAGTTTTTATTATATTTGAGATGCTTTGTAGTTCCGGTGAACTTTTATAATAGATCTATAATTTTCGCAAAAATAATAATTTGTATAGGAACTTGACTTTGAGTCTAATAGTGTATGTGTGGCGCAAGGAGATGTGTCCGTATGTTTAGGCGAAGAGTCCTAGTCGGTTTGTGGACCTGTGTTGAGTCAGGTCCTAAGCATGTATATATATTAACATAGGCGTGGGGCACCCTGTAGTCATGGCCGTCGATCGCGTGAAGTGTATAGATTCATCGACTTCATGTCGATATGCCCGTCCCAGAGTGCAAGTGACTCGACGGCTTAGAGCCACCGAGCGCGGCGGGGTGCAGAGCCGACCATGGGTGCTGGTGGAAGTACACTACCGCCATGTGTTAGCGGCTGCGGGGAGTGTTTCACTCGGGCCGTGCTCACTCGGGTGATGTTCACTCTGGTTGTATAAACCGACTAACGATGTGTCACAGTTCACTCAAGGTAGGCACTTGGAGTGAGGATGTTCTGTCGGGTGCTAGTTCACTTGGATAGGCATGCCGACTGAGGATGTTCAATGAAATGCAAGTTGACTTAGATGTAGGTAGTACATCTGCTCCCGCCAGATCACTGTCATGTGCTAGTCCGGGAAGGTAGGATTAGGTAGGAGCAGTTGGGAGCAGTTGAGAGTAGGTAGGATATTTTCTTGTAGCTCTGTCTATAAGTAGCTATGAATAAAAGCAAGAAATGAGACAGACTCACAACCAAAAAACTCACTCTGGGCGTGTGTGTGTGCGCGCGCGCGCGCGTGTTGGTGCTCAGAACACAGGCGATCTACACACAGAGACGAGGCGGATAGCAAACAATTGGTATCACAGCACTAGGTTATGCCGTAGTAGATGCCGAAGGAAGGCGGCGGCGGCGGCGCCTCCAAGACGCCCAGGAGAGTGCGGCTGACGAGACTTGCGCGGCTGACGCGCTCACGCTGCAGGGCAGGCAGGGAGGTGATCTGGGCACACCGCGCTCCGTGCGCAACGTGGGTATGTCCGGCACATTCTTTCCCCTACTCAAACAGACAAACTACTCCAGTTGGTCGTTCCCGTTGAAGGTCGTCATGGAGGCTCGTCACATGTGGCAAGCCATGGAGACAGGTGACGTGGAGTTCGCCGAGGCAATTCTTCGCTCCGTCCCGCCGGAGATGCTGCCCACTCTTGCAAGTAACAAGACTGCGAAGGATGCATAGGACACCATCAAGACACTGCTCATTGGCGTAGACCGCTTGCATGAGTCGAAGGTGCAGACCGTTCATCTTCGGTACCAGGAGATCAAGTTCTAGCCCGGTGAGCACGTCGACAACTTCACCATGCGCTTGTTAGGTCTCAACAAAACACAATCGACGACAAGCGGGTGCTCCTGAAGCTTCTCTGGGTTGTCCCGAAGTAGTACAAGCAGCGAGACTGGTCCATTGAGAGCCTGGTGGATCTCCCGACCATGTATATCATGGAACTTGTCGGGAAATTCTCTGAGGAGCGCGGTGATGAAGCTTGTGAGAGCACTGGTGGCCAACTGCAGCTCACATAGGAGCAGTGGAACGTGCTCTTGAAGCAGCACAAACGCGTCGGTTCTTCCGGCAGTGGGGGAGCTCCTCCACGGGGAACCAGGTCGCATTTGAGTGCGTGGGCGTGCCTCCAATGGCCACCGAGGAAATAACAATTCTGGGAACAATTCTAGCGGCGGCGGTGCAAGGCGCGACGACGTGTCTCGCTACTGCAAGAAACCGGGCCACTGGGCGTGGATTGCCGCACGAAGATGAGGGAGGACGTGCATCTGGTGCAAGACGTGCAGAACGAAGGTCATGATGAACCTGTACTTTTCAAGACCATGTGCCAGCCAACAAACGTCAGTCATGCATGGTGGTCAAACGGACTATAATATTCAGTCGGCAGTAGCTCAGTAGGTAAAACTGAGCATACCTTGTGAAGCATTCAGTCGGGCCGACTAAAGATCGTTTTTGTCGGATGATCGACTAATCGACACCTGCTCTCCTCATTGGGGTGTGTGAACATGCTGAAGCTAGTCTCGGATGCCGACTGATACCGATTGTACTAGTTAGTCGGATGCAGTGGCACGTAGCCATGAAGGCTCACTTGGCTCGGAGGAAGCTCGAGTGGGCGGTCACGTGCTTCTCAATGAGGAGATAGCGCACTCGGGTCAGACTCAGCGATGAGTGCGTGCGAGTTGAGGTCCCCTGCTACCTCAACACCAGGGGCTCAAACCACATGACGGGTTATCGCGAGATGTTTGCCAGAGTGCATGGATGAAATCCTCTTATTTTTTTGAAGCACCAACAGTAGAACTAACAATAGTTCTACGGTAATTTTCTATTAATAAAGAAAAAAGGTTACAGTATTTACAAAAGAAAAGAAAAAAGAAAGGCAACTCTAGCCCTTAACCAATGCCAGTTTTTTCCAACATGATACTACTAGAGGGATGAAAAGTCTTTGAAAGGAGTCATTCCAGATGATCCTTAATCCACTACTGGAGGGTGTTTAGGTGCTTCCCTTTAATTATCTGGTTAGGTGGATCTGCAGCTGATATGTTCCTTCCTAGCTTGCTTTAGGTTGCAGCGTTCTATCTGTGGGACTTGATGTATTTTCACTTGTGCATAATTTCTAGAGTTCAGGTACGAGAGTTTCGTCATGTTGAACTGCCTGTGTGTAGTTGGCTTTCGCGTGTGTGTATGCTTACCCAAAAAGGTTTTAGCCCCACTTTATTATATATAAAGCAACGATCAACAACAACTCGATACAAACGCACGCCACCACAACACACGCACACACCCAAGGCAGGATACATAGGCGTTGATCGCAGCAACACCACCCCTAGCACCTATGTTATATGTTACGGGGATAGGGATACGGTGATACGGGAAAACAGCATTTTCTGAAAATAGACATACGGGGATACAGCGAGTATATGTGTAAATGCATAAAAAATAGGACCACTAAACAATATTTTTGAGGATGAGAAAACTGATGTATGAAATAGTTTTTCATTCATGGTCACCTGAATCATCAGCGTGGTTATTCCTAGACCCAATCCCAGACCGAGCCACAGAAGATTGACTGTTCGACCTAGACGTCATTCCCTAACAATTGAGAAAACTAAATAAATATATGCTCTTCGTTCTTCCGTAAATCCTAATCCAAAGCATGGAGGTAAAAAAAAACAGAGAGCTTGGAGGAATGGATTGAAGCTTACTTGCGTATAGATTCTCTAAGATGGACGATTGACGAAGACTTTTAAAGACGAGCGGTGAGGCGCTGCCGGCGGCGCCTAGACGGAGCTTCTAGATGCGTCGCTGAGACTTTGATTCCTCGCGATGTGGCAACTGCCAGAGGACGGCGAGAGGACTCCAGGCGATTAGGTTTCGACATCCATCGAGCAGGCCTTACGATGGGCTGTCGATCGAATAAATACTTACAGGCCCGTACGCATCCCTCATGTATCCCCTGCGTGTCCCAGCAGTTTTCTGAATTTTTTCCTCTGTATTTTAACTTGAAAAATGGGATACTTTGGGATACGCATATCCCCTGCGTGCGTATCCCCGTCCTGTTGCAGTATCCTGCACCGATTCGGCACCTCCGTGCCGTATCCCTGCAACGTAGCCTAGCACTACAAGAGCAACCGGGGGCTCAACCGGGAACACGCCACCGCAAAGAAATGAAGCCGCATACGACGAACCGTGGGCTCCAAGGCGGCACCTTCAGGAAGGATACGACACCGGAGCACCTGTACCGCCCGATCCGAGGATCAGAGTTTCCCCTGGAGCATCACGACGGGCAGTGAGAGCCGCGACGACGCCTTCAAGAAGGCAACGAGCTTCGCCGATGCCGGTCCGTCCGAAGATAGAACAGGTTTCATCCCGGCCAATACGCACCGCCACCGAACGCCACACCCCAGCTACCACACCGCCCACACGGCCATGGCCACCGGGCAATACCAAGCCACGGGCTCTGCCCATGAGCACCGCGCTACCACCACCGGGGCCGCCGCCTCGGCATCCATGACTTTGACACCACCTCACCCGAGATCCGCCGCTACCCCAACCAAAGAGACGAGCGGAAAGGTCCCGCCTTTCACACTCCTGGGCAGCCCCCAGCGCCGAGACCCAATAGGCCAACCAAAAATGGCCTCCATTGACCCGTCCTACAACACCGGGCATGAGACGAGCTCGGTCCTGCGGCACCGTGTGCGCGACGAGGTCGGTCCTCCTGCATCGTGTGCGAGACGATCTCGGTCATGCAACACCGTGCGCGAGACGAGGTCGGTCCTGCCGCACCGGGCGCGAGACGAGCGATGGACCGCAGCTAGGAGAAGGACAGCCCCTCGACGAAGTAACGACCGGACGATGAGGAGAGGAAGCGAAGGCCGACACAAGTCGACTACGGACGAGCCGACGCCGGAACATGCCAGCCGCCGCGGCAATCGACCTGCCAAGCCGTCGTGGAGCCACCCACGGCCGGGGCAGCAGCCACACCAGGCCATTGCCCAACCCGCGCCGCCCGGCGAGCTTGAAGCACGGGAGTCGCCGGACACGCACAACCACCAGCCCAGCCGGCCGCCACAACCACAAGCTGACCCCCACCGGGAGGCTAGGACCAGGCCGTGATACGTCTCCAACGTATATATAATTTTTGATTGTTCCATGCTATTATAGTATCAGTCTTGTATGTTTTATATGCAATTATATGACATTATATATCTTTTTTAAGACTAACCTATTAACTCAGTGCCTAGTGCCAGTTGCCGTTTTTTGCTTATTTTTGCCTTTTCAGAAAATCGTTATCAAAAAGTGTTCAAACGAGAAAAAAAATTGGATTAATTTTTTCTAAACCAGAAGAGACCCAGAAAGCTTCGGGAGAAGAGCAGAAGAGCCACGAGGAGGCGACAAGTCTGGAGGCGCGCCCCAGGGGGGTGGCCGCGCCCCCCAGGTTTGTGGGCTCTTCGTGGCACCTCTTGATCTAATTCCTTCGCTATAAATTCACAAATATTCGCAAACCAACAGAGAGATAGAAGAGAAAATCTTTCCGCCACCGCAAGTCTCTGTTCTTCCGTGATCCCATCTGGAGGCTTTTTTCCGGTACTCTGCCGGAGGGGGAATCGATCACGGAGGGCTTCTACATCAACCTTGCTGCCCTTCCGATGATGTGTGAGTAGTTTATCACAGACCTACGGGTCCATAGCTAGTAGCTAGATGGTTTCTTCTCTCTCTTTGATCTTCAATACCATGTTCTCCTCGATGTTCTTGGAGTTCTACCTGATGTAATCTTCTTTTGCGGTGTGTTTGTTGGGATCCGATAAATTATCACTAGTAGAAAAAGGGCCATTTGTCCCGGTTCTGGAACCGGGACTAAAGGGTCGGGACTAAAGCCCAAAACCTTTAGTCCCGGTTTGCTTACGAACCGGGACCAAAGGCCCTCCACGTGGCGCTGCCTGGGGCGGGGGAGGGAGGACCTTTAGTCCCGATTGGTGTTACCAACCGAGACTAAAGGTGGAGCCTTTAGTCCCGGTTGGTAACACCAACCGGGACCGGGGGCTGCCTTGCCGGAGCCGGCCTTGCCAGGGGGAAAAAAATTGAAATTTTTTTTTGAATTTTTTATTTTTATTTTTTTGATTTGTTTTTAAGTTTTATTCCGAATTTCAAATCTTTGAATTATTTGACAATTTAATCTCTAATCACCCCTCCTCACTGCTTCAGAATTTAATCTCTAGTCTCTAATCAGCACTCATTCCAAATCGTCTAAATTCCCGGCCGGTCACCCATCCTCTCACTACTCCAGCCCCAGCACGCTTAACTTTCAGGTTCTATCTCCCCTAGTTTCCAAGTCTGCACTTGTTGTTTTCCTGACAATCTTAAGCTATCAATCCTGTTAACCCTTAGGTCTTGATGTCACATGATTTAATTTTTTGAATTCTAAACAATTATTAAAATAAACAAAATAAGTACTAATAATATTGAATTTCAATGAAAATAAAATAAGTAATAATATTATTTTATTCATTTTTTTGCCATTTATTCATTTAATATGACATAATTAATATCTTTAAATCTGTAAATCGAAATTCGACAAATAATATATCCATTATTATCAGAAAAATGTGAGGAATCCAAATAGGACATCTTATTTTTAAATAAAATTAATTTTTAAAATTTTAATAATTTTTTTTTGATTTGAAATAACTTTTTTTCCTTTTGGAATTTTGAGAGTCTGAGAAAGCTTCACCGGGTAAACCCAGGTGAAATCGAGTCCCAATTTTTCTCTAGTTTTTTTTGATATATTAAACTTTTTTTTCGACGTCGTATGCAAAAGTTATGGCCGTTCTATATTTTTTTTTCGTTTTTTTGCAAAAAAGGTCAAAATTCATATTTCAAAATTTCTATACCAACTAGACACTAAAACCTAACTACATCTCGAAGGATTTTATTTTTTGAAGATTTTATCATTTTTGTTTATTTTCTACAAAACTAAAAAAGGCGATCCACGGGGGGGGGGGGGGGGGTAGAGTTTGAAAATTTCAGAACCCCTTCAGACGAAAACTCGTCTGTTACAAAGACATTTCATTTTTTTAAACTTATTTCAACTCCAGACTTTTTGTGTGTGCACCATTCGAAGCGACGCCATCAATTTTCAACCCTTTCTGACTTCATTTGCTATTTTTCATGCATTTACTGATTTTTTTGAGTTAAATGACCCTGAAATTGAAAAGCACCACAAATGAACTCTCAAAAGGTTGAAAGTTGGCATGGTATCATCATTTCACCCACATAGCATGTGCTAAAAAGTTGAGAGGGTTACGGCAAAAACTGGATGCACTTCGTGTACAAAATGGACAATCTCTTTCGAAGTATCAGGGTTTCAGACGAAAACTCGTCTGTTACAAAGGCATTTCATTTTTTTTAACTTATTTCAACTCCAGACTTTTTGTGTGTTCATTATGCACCATTCAAAGACACATCCTCAAATTTCAACCCTTTCTGACTTCATTTGCTATTTTTCATGAATTTACGGATTTTTTTGAGCTAAATGACCCTGAAATTGAAAAGCACTACAAAAGAACTCTGAAAAGGTTTAAAGTTGGCATGGTATCATCATTTCACCCACATAGCATGTGCTAAAAAGTTGAGAGGGTTACGGCAAAAACTGGATGCACTTCGTGTACAAACTGGACCATCTCATTCGAAGTATCAAGGTTTCGGACGAAAACTCGTCTGTTACAAATGCATTTCATTTTTTTAAACTTATTTCAACTCCAGACTTTTTGTGCATTCAATATGCACCATACTACAACATGTTAAAATCTATAGAAAGAACTAACTAAAAATAATCAAAAACAACAATTAAATGACTAAAACAACTATATAAGCAAAACAATATTGTTTTAATTAAAATCCTAATTTAAATTATTCTAAAAATAACCAAATAAATCTTACTATGACAACAATCTAACACGTGACTAGGAGCAAAAAGAATTAAATTAAAAACTATTTGTAAACTCAAGTTATTCACAATCTAGGGTTTGAAGCAAATTTGAACAAATTCGAATTTAAACCATTCAAATTTGAAAACTAATGGCACAAACAGAAACTAGACAAAATTTTGAATCTAATGCAAAAAGAATCACTCAAAAACATCAAATGTCTTAAAAGATATAAGCAATTTAAAACAGAAACTAAAAACAGAAAACAAATGTAAAAACAGGAAAAAAAAACTTTCAGAACCCCTTTAGTCCCGGTTGGTGTCTCCAACCGGGACTAAAGGTCCAACCTTTAGTCCCGGTTGGTAACACCAACCGGGACTAAAGCCTCAACCCCTTTAGTCCCGGTTGGTGTTACCAACCGGGACTAAAGCCTCACCATTTGGTCCCGGTTCCAGCCACAAACCGGGACCAATGGCCCACGAGGCGCATTGGTCCCGGTTCGTGTATGGAACCGGGACCAAAGGGGTCAGACGAGGCCCGGCCGGCGCCCTGGCCTCACGAACCGGGACCGATGCCCCCATGGGTCCCGGTTCGTGAGTGAATCGGGACTAATGGGCTTTTCAGGGTGGACCAAAGCCCTGTTTTGTACTAGTGTATGAGTATATAATCAGATTATTCATGAGAAATATTTGAGTCTTCTCTGAACTCTTTTATGCATGATTGTTATAGCTTTGTATTTCTGTTCGATCTATCGATTTATTTTGGCCTATTAGATTGATTTGTCTTGCAATGAGAGAAGTGCTTTATGATGGGTTCAATCTTGCGGTGCTCAATCCCAGTGATAGAAGGGGACATGACACGTATTTGTATTATTGCCATTAAGGATAAAAAGATGGAATTTAATCATATTGTTTGAGTTACTTTGTCTACATCATGTCATCTTACTTAAGGTGTTACTCTGTTTCATACTTAATACCCTAGATGCATGCTGGATAGCGGTCGATGGGTGGAGTAATAGTAGTAGATGCAGGCAGGAGTCGGTCTACTTGTCTCGGACGTGATGCCTATATACATAATCCGTCATAATTATTTGCTTTTCTATCAATTGTCCAACAGTAATTTGTTTACCCACCGTATGCTATGTGTTCGAGAGAGAAGGCTCTAGTGAAAACTATGCCCCACGGTCTACTTTATCATATATTAAAAATCTAAAAATACCTTGCTGCAATTTATTTATTTTTATTTTAATTAGTAATTTAGTTTATCTATTTATCTCGATAAGATTTAATCCTTACAAATAACCGCTAAGAGGATTGACAACCCTCTTATTTGCGTTGGGTGCAAGTGTTTGCTCTTTTGTGTGCAGGTGCGCTTAACGGAATTTTGCTTGGTTCTTCTACTGGATTGATAATCTTGATTCTTAACTAAGAGAAATACTTATCTGTACTATACTGCATCATCCTCTCCTATGAGGGGAAATAACAACGCAGACTATAAGTAGCAGGAAGAATTTCTTGCGCCGTTGCCGGGGAGACATCTTCAAAATTACCAAGTAGCTTCGCACAAATTATCATTCACTTGCATTTACTTTATTTGCCTTTTTATTTGCATTTGCCTCTCGTTTTCATCTCCCGCACTTCTAATTTTTTTTACAAAAACACAAAAAAAATATTTATTTGTTTGCTAGTTTGCTTGTTTGTTTCACCGTTATGGCTAGTTCTTCGCTTGTTACTATTACCCCTGAAAATGAAGTGCTTAATTTTAGGCAAAGGGGACGAGAAAATTTAAAAGATGCTTGGTATAGGATTTGCGATGCTCAAAATAGATCAACTCGTAAGCAGTCCAATACCATTCTTCTTCGAATTTTTTATTTGAAACTTACTACTTGGTATATATTTGTGCTTGACACTATTACCGGAGGGAATTTGTTGATGTGTCCCACTTTGGATGCTTTCAATGCTATGAGAAATTTAGTGTGTTCACCCCCCTATAATTATTAATGAAACGGCATTGACTTTGGAGCATGTTATGCAAAGGTTAGAATCTATAAAAACTAAAATGCCTACTATAGAATATCTTAAAATTTTAGATAAAAAGGTCCATAATCATATTACTCAATTTGGTTCTAAGGTGGGAATTACTTTGAAAACTTTAAAGGAAAAGGAACCGATAATTAGCGAAAGGATAGAACAAAGCTCCGCTAGAATTGACAAGTTAGAAGAGATTATCAACAACTTAGGTTCTGCTTTTTCCTCCGCTAAAAATATTGATAGGACTCCTCCTAATAAAAATTGCAAGTTTATATATGTTCCCAAGGTTAAGGGTGCTACTTCTAGTAAAGAAAGCGAGGATAATAAAATGATTAGCGTGCATCCCAATTTCATTGATATAATAAAGGAACCTATCCATGAAAGCAAAAATCTTGATTTTGTGCCTAGAAGTGTGATGATGAGAAACTCCTATGCTAAATCTACTAGAAAAAATGGATGTGTAATTGAGGAGTTGGAAACCAAGGATGACAACACTTAAAACTATGCATTATGCCTAGCTACGGGAATAAAACAATAGCGCTTGTTAGGAGACAACCCAATGAATAAAATAAATTTTGTTTTTACCTTCTGTTCTTGAGTGTTTACCCAATTATAGCTTCTGTTATGATTGTATTTTTATGTTTTAATTAGTGTTTGTGCCAAGTAATGCCTTTGTGATGATTTGAAAGATAGTATGATAGATGCTGTTGGAAAACAGAAACTTTTGCGTCCAGTCCTGGAATTTTGTTTTTTCGCTGCAGTGTTAGAACCTTTTGAATTTTTTACACAGTATTGAAATATGAATTGCCCACGTTGTCCTAATTTGTCCAAAAAATTGGAGTTATAGAAGTATGACGATAATTCAGGTCTTGACAGACTGTTCTGTTTTAGACAGATTCTGTTTTTGTTGCATATTTTGTTTATTTTGATTAATCTATGGATCGTATCGAGGGGTATGAGTCATGGAGAAGTTGGAGTACATTAGCATTATGCCAATATTAAATATGAATCAATTTACAACAGTACCTAAAATTTAAGATTTGCTTGTTATACTAACGGATCTCACGAGGTTTCTGTTGAGTTTTGTGTGCTGAAGTTTTCAAGTTTTGTGTGAGGCTACGATGGATAAAGGAATATGGAGCAGCAAGAGACTAATCTTGGGGATGCCCAAGACACCCCATGGTAATATTCAAAGAAGACTCAAGTGTCTAAGCTTGAGGATGCCCCGGAAGGCATTCCCTCTTTCATCTACAATATATCGATAACTCACTTGGAGCTATATTTTTATTCATCACATGGTATGTGTTTTACTTTGAGCGTCTTGTGATATAGTTTGTTTGCTTTTTAGTTTATCACAATCATCTTTGTTGAACACACCTTTTTTAGAGGGACACACATTGTTCGTGATTTGTTAGAATACTCTATGTGCTTTACTTATATCTTTTGAGCTAGGCAGTTGCTCTAGTGCTTCACATATATCTTTTAAAGCACGGCGGTGGTTATATTTCAAAGAAATAGTTGCACTCTTATGCTTCACTTATATCTTTTTGAGAGTGTCATGATTAGCAATGATAATATGCACGGGTTATGAATTTGATCCTGATATGATAGGTATTCAAGAGGGATATAATAAAAAAATTCATGTAGATCACTGAATATGATAAGTTTGATTCCTTACAATAGTTTTGCGATATTAAGATGGTAATATGTGGGAGTTACTAGTGAATGATTGTGGTTTAGTAAGAATATTGGTGTTAAGATTTGTGATTCACGAAGCATGCACGTATGATCTGTCGTTATGCTATAAAGTTGGAGCATGATTTATTATTGATTGTCTTCCTTTGTGTGGCGGTCGAGGGCGCACGATGGTTAACTCCTACCAACCTCCCCCCTAAGGGCGTGCGTAGTAGTACTTTGCTTCGAGTGCTAATAAACTTTCGCAATAAGTATGTGAGTTCTTTATGACTAATGTGAGTCCATGGATTATACGCACTCTCACCCTTCCGCAATTTGCTAGCCTTTTTGATACCGTGCATTGCCCTTTCTTACATCGAGAGTTGGTGCAAACTTCGCCGGTGCATCCAAACCCCGTGATATGATACGCTCTACCACACATAAGTCTCTTTATATCTTTCTCAAAATATCCACCATACCTACCTATCATGACATTTCCAGTTGTTGTTTTTTGCTTGTTTATATTTTTCTCACATCGAGAGTTGGTGCAAACTTCGCCAGTTGCTGTTTTTTGCTTGTTTTGCCTTTTCAGAAAATCGTTATAAAAAAGTGTCCAAACGAAAAAAAAATGGATTAATTTTTCTGGATCAGAAGAGACACAGGAAGCTTCGGGAGAAGACCAGAAGAGCCACGAGGAGGCGACAAGCCTGGAGGGCACGCCCCAGGGGGGTGGCCGCGCCCCCCAGGCTTGTGGGCCCCTCATGGCACCTCTTGATCTAATTCCTTCGCTATAAATTCATAAATATTCCCAAACTAACAGAGAGACAGAAGAGAAAACCTTTCCGCCGCCGCAAGTCTCCGTTCTTCCGCGATCCCATCTGGAGGCCTTTTCCGGTTCTCTGCCGGAGGGGAATCGGTCACGGAGGGCTTCTACATCAACCTTGCTGCCCTTGCGATGATGTGTGAGTACTTTACCATAGACCTGCGGGTCCATAGTTAGTAACTAGATGGCTTCTTCTCTCTCTTTGATATTCAATACCATGTTCTCCTCGATGTTCTTGGAGTTCTATCCGATGTAATCTTCTTTTGCGGTGTGTTTGTTGGGATCCGATGAATTGTGAGTTTATGATCAGATTATTCATGAGAAATATTTGAGTCTTCTCTGAACTCTTTTATGCATGATTGTCATAGCTTTGTATTTCTCTCCGATCTATCGATTTAGTTTGGCCTAGTAGATTGATTTGTCTTGCAATGGGAGATGTGCTTTGTGATGGGTTCAATATTGCGGTGCTCAATCCTAGTGATAGAATGGGACATGAAATGTATTTGTATTGTTGTCATTAAGGATAAAAAGATGGGGTTTAATCATATTGATTGAGTTTACTTTGTCTACATCATGTCATCTTGCTAAAGGTGTTACTCTGTTTCATACTTAATACCCTAGATGCATGCTGGATAGCGGTCGATGGGTGGAGTAATAGTAGTAGATGCAGGCAGGAGTCGGTCTACTTGTCTCGGACATGATGCCTGTATACATGATCATTGCCATGAATCCGTCATAATTATTTGCTTTTCTATCAATTGTCCAACAGTAATTTGTTTACCCATCGTATGCTATGTGTTCGAGAGAGAAGTCTCTAGTGAAAACTATGCCCCCCGGTCTACTTTATCATATATTAAAAACCTAAAAATACCTTGCTGCAATTTATTTACTTTTATTTTAATTAGTAATTTAGTTTATCTATTTACCTCGATAGAATTTAATCCTTGCAAATAAACGCTAAGAGGATTGACAACCCTCTTATTTGCGTTGGGTGCAAGTGTTTACTCTTGTGTGTGCAGGTGTACTTAACGGAATTTTGCTTGGTTCTCCTACTGGATTAATAATCTTGGTTCTTAATTGAGGGAAATACTTATTTCTACTGTACTGTATCATCGTCTCCTCTTCGGTGAAATACCAACGCAGACTACAAGTAACAGGCTGCCGGGGACCAGCCTCCACCCGGCCCCCCAGCAAGGTGACCACAGCTGCAGGCGCAGCCGGACCACCACACCAGGCGCGCCCCCATGCCAGCTGCCACCAGCAGCACGACCACCGGTGATGGCCGGCCCGCACCGCCGCAGCCCGCACCGCCCGCGTGCAGCCCGTCGGAGGACCTGCCCGATCCAGATCTGGGCCGGGGCGCCCGCCATCGCCACCCACGCAGGCACGCTCCACCGCACCCCTGCCGAGAAGCCACCCGCGCCACCGCACCCTGACGCCCCCAGCCGGCAGCCCCGGCCGCCGCCGCGCCGCGCGCCCTGCAGAGCTGGGCGCTCCTGCACGAGGCGGCAGCCCCGCGCCAGCCCTCACCGCGAGGAAGGGGGAGAAGGCCCCGCCGCCACCGGCGCCGGCCGTGCTTTTCCCGGCGGCGCGATCCGGCGGTGGCGAGGGCGGGGAAAGGTTGGGCCGGCGGCGCACGGGTTTGCCCCCCCGCGCGCCCTGCAGAGCTGGGCGCTCCTGCATGAGGCGGCAGCCCCGCGCCAGCCCTCACCGCGAGGAAGGGGGAGAAGGCCCCGCCGCCACCGGCGCCGGCCGTGCTTTGCCCGGCGGCGCGATCCGGCGGCGGCGAGGGCGGGGAAAGGTTGGGCCGGCGGCGCACGGGTTTGCCCCCCCCGCTCGCAGGAGCGGGCAGGGCAAGACAAGGTCCTATTGTCAGTTTAAAGACCCAATATTTCATCTGTGTATGCTTAGAGGTTTGTGTCTGCTGTTTCTCATGCTTTGTAAAACTGTGGCGGTTCCTTTAATGTACCTTGGGCCTTTGCTGACTTGTGTCATGGACAACTGCATGTCATGGACAAGGGCAAGTTGTAGCTGCATTGGGTACCTTGGGTCTTTGGTGACTTGGATGGACGAATCCACGCATGCATCCATGCCTGTGACAGTGCATGCTAGACGAGCCAAGAGAAAAACTATTGACGCCGTACGATGCTAAAGAAATGCCCACCATCAGCGAGAAGAAAAAAAGAGTAGGGTGGTACAACCCTTGGTCGGATTGGGCAGGAAAATAGCAGTACCATCCATCATGAACGGCCAGTCCGTGCGTGTGTGTTGTCCATCATGGTGATGCTCGCAAGTGTTGTTCCGGTAGTGAGTGTTGATTGGCCTCCGACTTTTGTCATGGAATAATATTTTATCCCGGCTCGATTCAATTAATCTGACACAAGGCCGGGATGTGTTTCACTGGAACCTTACTACATCAGAGTCTTTCACAGTAGACTCTATATACCGTGCTCTCACGCATTCTGAGGTAGTAGACTCTATGTACCATGTTCTCACGCATTCTGAGGTAGCAGTGCGTAATAACAAGAAAATTTGAAAGTGCAGGATTCCATTAAAAGTGAAAATCTTCGTATGGTATCTTCATAGGGGAATTGTGTTAACCAAAGACAACCTCGCATGGTGCAACTAGCCAGGGAGTAAGTGTTGTTTTTGTACTCACGATGTCCTCACTTCACAACTTGGAGACCAATCCTTCTCTGCATCTCTACGCACTTCTGTCGTCCCAAAGACTTGGTTAGGTTATCTGTAAGTTGATCGTCGGTGCAAATGTAGTTGGCTACAATCATGCCCTCCATGCACTCCCGCGTGTAGTGATACTTCGTCTCGATGTGCTTGTTACTGTCATTACGCACTGGATTCTTACATAGGTAAATTGCAGATTTATTGTCAACATTGAGCACCAGTCTTTCCAATATCTTATCTGTGAGGTCACCTCGTAACCTTCCTAGCCACACACATAGACACGGACATTGAAGAAGGTTTCCTATACTTGTTCAATTAAATTGGTCGACATGAAATTTTCCCTTGGTACACACTGCTTCTGCTACAATTAATCTATGTTCCCTACATTAATCTGTGTTCCTGATTCTGCTATGTTTGTGACTACATTTTTTGGATTGAAACCATCACTATCGTGTTGAGCTGGGCATATTGTGATTTTCTACAATCTGACTATCTGTGGGAATTGTTACCATATGCTAAATTTGATATTTATTTAAATTGGGTTTATATTAGATCGATATAATACTGGATACAAATAGACGTAGGGCAAAAGAACCCACAAACACAAAAATAACCCTAAATAAACAGGAGGCTACAACTGCGTCAACATTATTCAAATTGTTGATGAAGCCGCAATTGAACTTGTCGTTGTCATTTGATTTGGTTTGATACTACATACAACCCCATCTTTTGTAAGAATACAAGTTGGAGAACAATCCGTTGCACACTGCTGATCCATAGTACAATACCATGAACCAGTCTTGCTGACGTCATGATGGTGGGTGGGTAGTTCTCAGTCAATGGACTAGTTGACCATGTTAGGCTTTCTCTAACCATGTTCCTGAAGCCTCTGATTCCCAGATGTATTTTCAACCCTCTTTGATTATTTCAACTAAACTAGGTGACACAAGCATGTTTTTAGGGGAACGTGATAACGGACAAGTTCAAACCAAGTGAAATCAGTATCTACTACGATGGAGTTGAAATAGTATATATAAGGGTCGGAAATTCAATTCGGATCTTCGGAGCATATGCTCCTTCCCACCAAAATTGTATGTGTCCTTTTGTCACACCAAACGTTACTCTTTTATTTTATTTTTGTCACCGGCGAAGCACTGACATCCCGTTTCGCATGAAAATTGTTTTTCTTTTCGAGTCATACGGGGGAAGAAATTCCCCACCGCTTGTTATTATTCTCTCGAAAGCCGACTGGGCGCCAGAGCCATAAGTTTGTACAGAGGTAAAGTTACATCAGTCGGGGGGGGGGGGGGGGGGGGGGGGGGATTACAGACCAAGAAGGCACAGTACACATTAGCAACAGAGGACGCAAGGTGCGCACGGACTCGCACAAGCCCAGCACGGTAATGGCTATCCCGGAATCGGCAGCTCCAGAGGTAAATATCACCGATTGCTCTCTGAATCACGTCCCGGACACTACAAGCCTTCCGATTGAACACCAGGTCATTATGCGGGCCTTCCATAGTTGCCAGAGAACAACCATGCAGCCAGATCCCACGCCGAACGAGGCACCTCTAGTGGTGGTGGCGCCTCCAGAATGAGACCGACCGTGGTGGGTGCAGGTCGCAGTCGAACAGCAGACCTGAGTCCCTCGCTGAGAGCATACCCAGCAAACAGATGATCTCCGTCTTCAACAACAGCGCATCTATCATATTTGTCTGAAGGAGAACAGTTCTTACGAGCCAAGTTCAGACGTGTACTCAGCCGGTCAGCCGTCAGCAGAATCATGAAGATTTTGATTTTTCGAGGGAGTTTTGAGCACCAGATCCTGTTTGCATGGCAAGTTTGGATCCCGTGGAGAGCAGTAGCCATATAGAGCGCACTAGTCGACACCACAGTGGCAGCCCACCATGCCATGGATCTTGAATCCTCCCCAGCAGATAGGCCCACACCTTCCATGGCCACCGAGAGAGAGTCAAACTCACGCTCAGCCACGAGCGTCAGTCTGTTACGGAGCAGGCCACGAAGACCTACCTGGCACACGTGTTGGTGTCCTGGATTAGGGGGTGCTGGCCAGGTCGGTCCAGCAGTAATGGGCCGGGCCGAGGACTCATTGAAGACTGTTGACGTGGCCATATCAGTCCTGGCCCTCAGCGCGATCAAGACGAAGATCTCCTGAAGACTTGGCCTTCACTTTAAGCGTGCTTCTAACGGCATGTTTATCTCTAGAGGTTGTAACTGACTATTTGTAAACCCTAGGTACCCCCGACGTGCTTCTACATGGCCTGGTTGAAGGTGAGCACGCGGTTGTACCCTTTGTCAAAATGGTCTGGGGTTAACACACGTCTTCTTACGGAGTGCTGGGTGTTTCATCTTCAGAAGAAGGGGTATACTTGCACTTCGTTTCCATAACTTTCAACTTAAAGAAAAAATGCCGAAAATTTATTTACCTACATATATATGGAAATTATTATTAAATTTTCTATACTACAATTAGAAATTGCATCTGCTCTATAATTATTTCTTTTACGTGTTCGTAATGGAATTTATTATTAATTTGTGACAATGACGAAACTGTGAGAACTATATGAAACATATTTCGTTTGGATTCCTTGGTTGGTAGCGACATAGATAATGATGAAACTAAAAGCTACTTCCTCTGCAAATAAGTAGAACATGTTTTAGAGACTTGACACAAGTCAAATAGCTATCTCCAAGATCTTTCCGGCTTGCTTCTAATCCACATGCATTAATGCATGGGACAACCGGTAATGTTACTTGTTCCATGAGTTCCAGCCATGCGGTTTCATCACCTCACTTGTCTTGGCACAAATGTTCCGCACAATGGTCATTTCGCTCCAGTCGCAAATGAGGTTGCAGCTCCACCACGGTTACCAACACCTCCTATTCCCAGCCCTCTATTCATTTTTCTCTTTAGCTTCTCTCATATATCATGTACTGTTTATGTGGTATATTTCCAACTACTCGATGAGCTAAGCAATTGCTACGAACAAGTTAGAACGAAGCCAAAAAACACAGTGTGTTATATACTTTCGTGAAGAGAGTGTGGTATATATAAAGAGAAAAAAAATCAAAATTCATGAAGAAGCTTGGTGGAGCACTTACAATTTATCTAGGCATGATGAATTCCCTTAATTTATGGTAGGTGTGTTGTCAATTAATAGGTTCTACGCATCCTGAATGCTCGAACTGACGCAATAAATGGCTAAGGTGCCATGTACTTCACCCTACAATACACATGTCTACTATTGAAGTGGAGTTTGCAGGCTTCACATTCATTGGTTCCACCAAGTACATAACCCTCTCATCCCCATCGATATTTTTTCTATCAGCACATTGCAGCATAGTTGAAAACCGGTGGTGAGGAAAACCAAAAGAAAAAGCCTCCATTGAAAATATTTATTGTTGACCTCATCTGAGTTCATTAGGAAAGTCTGATAGTACCCAATTGTTCATACTCACGGGGTTAATATGCATTATGCCCCAAACATTCTGTAGGAGTACCCTTCGCGATGCAATTTTTCATATATTTTCTTCCACTCACTTTTTCGGTTTATTGGTCTTGTCTCACGAATCTCAGTAACGAAAGAAGATTTTTTAATTTTTTTGAAAAGGAGGATTACCCCCGGCCTCTGCATCTGGGCGATGCATGCAGCCATTGTATTAATTATTCACAAAGACCTTACAAAATAGTACACCAGGTAGTCTGAAGCCACCATCTTAGCAACAACTGTCGCTACTCCTATCCACTTGATGAAGGGGTGCTGATAGGCCGAGTCTAATACCAAATAGACATCACACCAAAAGCCTAACATCTAAAGCCGGAGGCCCCAACCGAGCCACATACTGGGTTTGGGGTACAAACCGGTCCGACGCACTCTCATGTGTCGTCGCCGCCGCCTTCCAGCAATCCATCTTCAGAGTAGAAACTAGCGTACCGACCTTGCCAGGTGTGACACCCCCGACTTAATCGTGCACTAATCATACACGCAAATGCACGCGATCAAGCCTAATGACTCACTCGAAGATATCACAACACAACTCTAAACACAAATAAAAGTCATACAAGCTTTATATTACAAGCCAGGGGCCTCGATGGCTCGAATACATAAGCTCGCGAACAAGCGTCAGCGGAAGCATCAGATATCTGAGTATAGATATAAAGTTAAACAAGTCTGCCATAAGAAGACTGAGCAAAACAACGACATTGGATCGAAAGGCGCATGCCTCCTGCCTGGGTGCCTCCTATCTACTCCTGGTCGTCGGTCTCCATTTAATAGTACTCGCCACCTGATGTCTACAACACAACTTATTCTTATAGACTCGTGTTGGGACTCCAAGCGCAGAGTTTTGTAAGACAGTAGCAATTTTCAATCAAGTGGATGACCTAAGGTTTATCAATCTGTGGGAGGCGTAGGTTGAGGATGGTATCTCTCAAACAACCCTGCAATCAAATACAAGAAATCTCTTCTGTCCCCAACACACCCAATACAATGGTAAATTATATAGGTGCACTAGTTCGGCGAAGAGATGGTGATAAAAGTGTAGTATGGATAGTAGATATAGATTTTTGTAATCTGAAAATATAAAAACAGCAAGGTAGCAAGTAACAAAAGTGAGCACAAACGGTATTGTAATGCTTAAAAACAAGGCCTAGAGTTCATACTTTCACTAGTGCAATCTCTCAACAATGCTAACATAATTGGATCATATAACCATCCCTCAACGTGCGATAAAGAATCACTCCCAAGTTCCTATTAGCGGAGAACATAAGATAGAAATTGTTTGTAGGGTACGAAACCACCTCAAAGTTATCCTTTCCGATCGATCTATTGACCTATTACTATAAGTCTCACAAACAGCCCTAGAGTTCGTACTAAAATAACACCATATGATACACATCAACCAACTCTAATGTCACCTAGATATTCCAATGTCACCACAAATATCCGTGAGTTGATTATACGATATGCATCAAACAACTTCATAATCATAATATTCAATCCACACAAAGAACTCTAAGGAGCACCCCAAAGTTTTTATCGGAGAAAATATAATGAAAACGTGCATTAACCCCTATGCATAGATTACCCCCATGTCACCGCGGGAATCCGCGAGTTGAATGCCAAAACATATATTAAGTGAATCAATATAATACCCCATTGTCACCACAGGTATTCATATGCAAGACGTACATCAAGTGTTCTCAAATCTGAAATATTCAATCCGACAATAACGAAACCTCAAAGGGAAAAGATTCGATTCATCACAACAAAGATAGAGAGGGAAGAAACACTGTATGATCCAACTATATTAACAAAGCTCGCTATACATCAAGATCGTGCCATATCAAGAACACGAGAGAGAGAGATCAAACACATAGCTACTAGTACATACCCTCAGCCCCGAGGGTGAACTACTCCCTCCTCGTCATGGAACCGCCGGGATGATGAAGACGGCCTCCGGTGATGGTTTCCCCCCTCCGGCAGGGTGCTGGAAAAGGGTTGTAGATGAGATCGTGGAGGTACAGAGGCTTGCGGCGGCGGAGTCGAAGTTCTATGGTTATTTCTGGGGGTTTCTCTATTTATAGGATTTTTCAGCGTTGGAATCAGGTCAGACGGAGCCACGTGGGCCCCACGAGGTACCAGGGCGCGCCTTGGGGGGGGGGGTGGCGCGCCCTGGTGCCTCGTGGGCACTGGGTGGCCCCCCTCCAGTGGGTCTTGGTTCCAGTATTTTTTATTTATTCCATAAAAAATCTCCAAAAAGTTTCATCCAATTCCAAGAACTTTTATTTCTGCACAAAAACAACACCATGGCAATTCTGCTGAAAACAGCGTCAGTCCGGGTTAGTTCTAATCAAATCATATCAAAACCATATAGAATTGTTATAAACATGGCATGAATACTTCATAAGTTATAGATACGTTAGAGACGTATCAGCATCCCCAAGCTTAATTCTTGGTCGTCCTCGAGTAGGTAAATGATAAAAGAAATAATTTATGAAGTGTGAATGCTAGCATAATGCATAAGTTTGATCAATAATAATTTCAATCACTTTTTCTAGCATCAATATATATCATAATCAGTAGCTCATCTCATAAAACTTCTCATGATCAAGTAGCAAGCTATTCACATGTTTAAAGTATAGGCCATAAACTTTCTTGAAAACTAACAAACTATGTTATCAGTCATCAAATAATTGCAATTCATCTTATTTTCAGGAAGGGTCTATGTAAGAGCTTTGATCTTGCAAATTCCACATACTCAACCATCTTTTAGTCTTCCATGATTGCTGACACTCAAAGCATATTTTTAGAACAAACCGTTTCAGTCAAACACATAGGAAGATAGGGGCATAATGTTTCGCCTCCCAACTTATTTATCTCAGGGATAATGTCAACAATAATAACTCATGATCACCTATATTCAACTGGATATATGTACCTGGATCTTTCCCTACCACATAATGCTTGCCAACTAAGCAATAAATAGAGCAGAATAGGGATGAACATTAATGACTCTTGCATAAAAGTAAATACAGAAAAGTAAATGCATAAAAGTAAAAGATAGGCCCTTTGCAGAGGTTGTCATGCGCTTTTTGTTGTTGGATGCACAGGCCCTTAATGCAAAGGAACATCACGTTATATTGCCCCTTGTGATAGCAACCTTTATTATGCAGTCCGTCGCTTTTATTTCTTTACCATCCCAAGTTCGTACAACGCTTATTTTCCCTTGCAATAAAAGATCATACATATTTTAGGAGCAATTTTTATAGCTTTTTGCACCGATGACAACTTACTTGAAGGATCTTATTCAATCCATAGGTAGATATGGTGGACACTCATGGCAAGAAACTGGGTTTAATGGTTTCTGGATGCACAAGTAGTATCTCTACTTAGTGCGAATTTTTGGCTAGCAAAAGATCCTAAGCAAGCACCACATGTTAGAGGATCCATGACAATATAACTTCTATGTGAATATAACCAAACATAACTCATTACGTTGCCTTCCTTGTCCAACGTCAACTACTTGATCAAGCTTGAAAATAATTAATGAGGGCTCACAATCATAGAAGATGTCCAAGATAGTATATTTATATGTGAAATTTCTCTTCCTTCAAAATTCTTTCATGAATTGTTCAAGTGACAAATGCTATGTTTGTTAACTTTCAATAAATTTTACCACTTATACTTCTTGTATGTGAAGTCACTACTCCCCATGGGACAAGCATATGAAGCATATAAATTTCAACTTTATGATATTCAATTCATTTCAACAATTTACTCATAGGATATAAGTGAAGAACAAGAGTAAATGACAAACTACTCCAAAAAGATATAAGTGAAGATCAAATGATTAGTTAAGCAATTAAGTAGCTATGTGAGAACTCTCTCATTTAAAAATTTCAGATCTTAAGTATTTTATCCAAACAGCAAAGAAAACAAAATGAAATGACATTCCAAGGATAGCACATATTATGTGAAGAAGCAAAAACTTAGGCTCAACCAAAACTGACTGATAGTTGTTGAAGAAGAAAGGTGGGATGCCTACCGGGGCATCCCCAAGCTTAGATGCTTGAGACTTCTTGAAATATTAATTTGGGATGCCTTGGGCATCCCCAAGCTTGAGCTCTTGTGTCTCTTTAATTCCTCTCACATCATGGCTTCTCCTAAATCTTAAAGACTTCATCCACAAAAAACTCAACAAGAACTCGTGAGATAAGTTAGTATAAATCAACTCAAAACCTTGACATCCTATACTGTAGCAAATCACTAAAATTATAATTAAACATTGCATACTAAATGCCTCTGCATATTTAATACTCCTATCCACAAATAGAAACATTAAACACGCAAACATATGCAAACAATGCAACTATAACAGCAATCTGCCAAAACAGAATAGTCTGTAAAAGGGGAATAAGAATCCATACTTCCCTAACTCCAAAAATTCTAAAAAATTACCACGTTACAGAGAACTCATGCATTATTACTGTGTAAAAATTTCAGATTTTTATCATTTTCTGACTATTCAGGAATATTCTGGACATAAAAGAAAACTTTCTGTTTTCAAACAGCAACACATGAACTTGCAAACTGAGCATGGTAAAGACTATAATTGGCATTTTATTGAACTAAAAGACACAAAACATGATTATTGATAACACCAAGAAAATATCAACAGAAGAAAATGACACTCCAAGAAAAACGCAAATTATGTGACGAATAAAAATATAGCTCCAAGTGAGGTTACTGATAGTGTTGAAGACGAAAGAGGGGATGCCTTCCGGGGCATTCCCAAGCTTAGTTGCTTGGGTCTTCCTTGAATATTACCTTGGGGTGCCTTGGGCATCCCCAAGCTTAGGTTCTTGCCACTCCTTATTCTCCTCATATCGATATCTCACCCAAAACTTGAAAACTTCAATCACACAAAACTTAACGGAACTTCGTGAGATAGATTAGTATGATAAAAATAAATCATCCACTTAGGTACTGTCAAGACAAGATTCATAATTGTTCTCACATAATACCTACTGTATTCTATCATTTCCACAATTTATATTACTCAATATAAGCTATGGAAACACTAAAACAAGCAAACTATGCAATAAAACAAAATCTGTGAAAAACAGAACAGCATGTAGTGAGCGATTTAAAAACCATACTTCTGTACCTCCAAAAATTCTGAACAATTAGGAAAACGTAAACAATTTGTAACCCAATGCTCTGTAAAAATTTCAGAATTTTCTCACGCTCCAGTACAGAATAGAAATTCCAGCACTGGACGCAAAAGTTTCTATTTTTGCACAGAATCGAATCAACAAGTATCCACACTATCCCAAAGGCTTTACTTGGCACATTATTGAAAGAAAACATATAAAACATAATTACCACAGTAGCTTAATCATGTGAACACACAAAAATAGAAGGTATAAGTGTTGGGTTGTCTCCCAACAAGCGCTTTTCTTTAATGCCTTCTAGCTAGGCATGATGATTTCAATGATGCTCACATAGAAGTAAAGAATTGAAACATAACGGGAGCATCATCAATCATATGTTCCTCTCTCATAATAATTTTCAGTAGTATCATGAATGGATTCATCAATATAGCTATTCTTTTCATGATCCACAAGCATAGAATTTTTATTACTCTCCACATAAGCACATTTCTTCTCATCAATAGGAGTGGGAGTATCATATGAAACTCGAATACTATAAATTGTTTCCACATTAAAAGAGTAATGTTCAGAAAAAGGGTAATCATAATTATGACAAGTTTTATAAATATAATCATCACTACTTTTTATGACATAAGTATCATCACAATAATTATCATAGATAGAAGGCATGTCATCATCATAATAAATTTGATCATTCAAAGTAGGGGGACTAACACTAGTAGAGAAACAGCCTTTAGTCCCCGTTGGGAAAGGCCTTTAGTCCCGGGTCACCAACCGGGACAATTAAATCGGGACTAAAGGCCCCCACCCTTTAGTCCCGGTTGGCCACGACCCGGGACTAAAGGCCCTCCACGTGGCCGCATGCTAGCCCGGGGGCTGGGGGACCTTTAGTCCCGGTTGGTGACACCAACCGGGACTAAGGGTTTAGGGGTTTAGGGTTTTCGGGGTTTAGGGGTTTAGGGGTTTAGGGTTTTAGGGTTTTAGGCTTTATGATTTATTTTTCCTTTTAATTTTGTGTTTTCCATTCAATTCTTTTTCATTTCAAACATATTTTACGCTACTACATACTGTACACGTTATGCATATATAATATAATTTCTCGTACGACCATACATATATCATATAATATCTCGTACGACCATACACACATATATATATACAATTTGGTATATCCAATTTCTCCTACAATTTGCAGATCATTACATGCAGGCATTAGGTGCAATGGTATTCTCCTCTTTCAGATATGACCTCCCTAAGCAAAAATCCCGCAACTTCCTCTTGAATTGCTCGTATGCGGTTCTTTGGTAGGAGCCTATCCCGCATCTCTTGCATCTTCAAAGAAGGAGATCAATATGAATATATTAGTTGTGTGTATATATATTAGATCTTTAAAAAAAAATTGTGAATAGTGTTTACGTACCTGTAGTTGTCTTACATCTCTACGCCATTCGGTCGTCATGCGAATGTTCTCGCAAACGTAGTGTGCACATAAATTAGTCCCCTGTTCCTGCCTCATTCACTTTGCGAGAATAGAATTCAATCAGATAATAATCAAGCATGATAATGGTATTGATACTAGAATTAAAGAGGTGCGCGGACCTAGCTAGTAGTACTTAATTACCATGATCCGTCGCCATGACAGCTTCGGTTTCCATTCACCGATAACCTCTTTGATGAACCGTTTCCAAACCCTGCCCGGCAAAGAAAATGAATAAAGGAGTTATTAATTACTTGATATCAGGAAATGAACGAAAGAGGCCGATATAGTGCGATACTGATTGTAATTACCTGTCGAGCATCAAAATCAAGCTGGTGTATTCTTGAGGGTCTCTACGTAGTGAGTCCATGGTTTCAACAGTTCCAGCGTCAACTTTAATGATTAGCAGGATCCAGTGGAACCTGCGCACACGTTTATATAAGCAGGCATGCATAACTCATGAACTACACTTAACATCGAGTAAGCAAAAAATAGAATTTGTAGTACAAGACAGTAACACTCACTTGAAGTTGTAAGGAAATAGTATATCTGTTTTGATATTTTGTGCCTTCAAAACCCTTAGCAAGTTCTCCTCTGTGTCATCGGGGAAGTCTTTTATACTTAGTTCATGAATGATATATGGGTCAACGAACCCAATGTCAAAGATTCCCTCTTTTTGGCATTCGAGAATCTTCATTCTGCATAATAGCGTACAAAAGAATATAGTGAGGATAATTACAAGCAATGAACGAGCTGAGCTAGAGACTTAAATTACAGAAAGAAATCACTTACAGACAATAGCAACTGACGATAGATTTGTCGAGTGCGGCTTGATTGTATAACTGAAAAATTTCTGAAAGCTCAATGATTATCTCGTTTTCATAGAAGTAATGCTCTTCCTTAACTTTCACGCTGAGCGTCTGTCGCCCGTTCGCTACTTCTTTAATGTACCACTCATGCAATCTTCGCATTTGTGTTGGTAGATGCTCGACCTGCTCAGGTCTGACCAGAGGGTTCCCGGGGACATATTTCCATACTAGATCACCCATGGGGACTTCCTCGGTGCCTAGGAGTTGTTCAACAGTGATACCCATCTCTCTAGCAGCGCCGGTTAGCGCGTTATCGGTAATCACCTTGAGCGGGGGGATCGATTGCATTGCCTTTTCTCCGAGCTGGGGAACTATTTTCCTGCTTTTATTACTACTTGTACTTTTTGACTGCTGCATTTGATCATGATATGACTTCC
The DNA here is from genome assembly GCA_039707655.1 of Elymus sibiricus. Lineage (NCBI taxonomy): Eukaryota > Viridiplantae > Streptophyta > Magnoliopsida > Poales > Poaceae > Elymus > Elymus sibiricus. The sequence goes on along the minus strand of CM077668.1, from coordinate 14,374,948 downwards.
TAATACAGCGTTCATAGTCTGATGGCCTATTCTCCACATGTGTCGGGGGTCGCTCTAGAAGATCCACAAAGTGCTGTACGGTTTTCGCATATATTATCTCCTTTGGCGGTGGGGGCGGTTTCGGTGCAAAATGGGACTTCACTTCGGAAGCCACGACCGATCTGGTTTCCTCCTCAGTCATATCGTAAGCTAACTTCTTTTTGGCAGGAGGCTCGGGTTTCTTCTTTGGTGCTCTCTTCCGCTTGTGGCCCTGCTACTGGGACATAAGGGGTGGAGTCGGCTGACGCGGCGGAGATCGATATGGCGGACTCGCGCTGGGCTCCGTCTCGAGGTGGGGTGGAGTCGGCTGACGCGGCGGACTTACATGTGTATTGCTATTCGGAGGAGTCGGTGGCCTTGGCGCCGAGTTTGGAAACACGATGCAATCCTTTCTCCATACAATGAGACCACGTATGACTTCTCCCAGTGTCTGCTCCCCTTGACCTCCAGGAATGTCAAGCTCTAGTGAGTCATATCCCGATAGAACTTGATCCAGCCCGACACGAGCATAGCCAGCTGGAATCGGATTGCCATGGATGGTTGCTTCAGGTGCATTCGGTAAAGCAAAGCCGACCGCCACCTTCATGGATATGTTCTTCATTTTCATGTGTAGCTCACAACTTGTCGTCTCTTTGATATCATCCACGGGGTAGCGAGCCAGCAGTGCATCATCGGCCGGGACCCCCGTGGAACCCACGCTGCTTTTCCGCATAGATGGGCCGGTACTATCCAATGCTGGATCTGCTTGCTCCTGCCGCTGAGACGCCCTTTGCTGGCTAATTGTGTTGATCTGCTCCTGCTGTCGCATTAAAACGCGTTCCAACTCCGCGTTCTTTGATTCTACCTTTTGAAGCCGGTCTGCATCCTGCTTCTTTTTTCTCGCACGGCTTCTATAAGTGTCATTCCACTCCGAAAACCCCTGAACCCACGGAACAACGCCTTTGCCTCGTGTTCGTCCTCCGTGTTCAGGATTCCCAAGGGCGCGTGTAAGCTCGTCGTTCTCTCTCTCGGGCTGGAACACCCCCTTTTGAGCATCTTCTATTGCATGAACTAAAGCGTCCGAGGCTGTTTTAAGAGATGCCTTTTCAATAATCTCCCCTGTCGCTGGGTCCAACTTTCCCCCATGTGCATAAAACCAATTCCTGGACCTCTTGGGCCAACCCGCTGTTTTTGGAGTGACCCCTTTAGCAATCATCTTGGCCTCAGCTGCTTCCCACTTAGGCACGCCACTCTTGTAGCCACCTGGCCCCAGAACATGGTGATACTCTTTTTTGGCAGCATTTATCTTATTTTTTCTCGACCGTTCCTTAGTTTCATCTGATTCCTTGTACTTCACAAATAAGTCCCAGTGATCTTTTACCTTCTCTAGTGCTCCAGTGAATTATGGAGTCTTCTATTCTGCCTTGAGGTAGTCGCTGTATAATCTTTTCATCCAGGTCTGGAATTGTGTGGCTATCTTCTTAAGAGCAAAATGCTTGACTTTCAACCATTGGCCATCTGTGAAACCCTCTGGCAGGTTGAAATGTGACATGAGCATATCCCAAAGCAAATTTTTCGATCTTTCGTCCACATAACTAACTTCTCAATCTTCCTTTGGCTTATTCCATTCTTGAATGGTGATCGGGATGTTGTCCCTAACAATAACTCCGCATTAAATTATAAATTTACATGCATTCTGTGCAAGAGCAATCGGTTCGCCATTTGCTGCGACTTCATCGATGTTGTACTTTATGCCATCGGCCAACTTTTTGGCCCGGCCTCGTACCCTTGTAGAAGATTTGCTCGATCCGGAGGGCTAAAAGAAGAAAGATTCGTTAATATATATATATACAAATCAATTAATACACCTAATGATCACCAGAGGCCTAATATATATATACCTCGCCGGACTTTGTTCATTGGAGAACATTTTCTTCGCCATCATTGTTTGTTTGCCCTTCGTCTCTTGGTTCTTCCTCAAGTCCCTCACCGGACTCGTTAAGATATTGTGAGCCGTCATCTGGTTTATTCTCTGGGTTTTGGGAGGAGCGTATCATGTCGAACATGATATCCTCTTCATGGTCTCTGCCGCTATCGTCCATAGCTTAACTAATCCATAAGAAAGATAAAAAAATTAGAATGCATTCAATAAGCAAAAAATGAATCGGAGTCTACCGGAGAGAATAGGGGGGGGGGGGAGAAACAATAAATATAAAGCACACAGATGTAACACAGATGCACGACATGACAACTTGCAGCGCTAGGGGTGTTCTAACGCGGTACTACACGTTGCAGACGGGGCATGTGACAGATGAACGGATTGCATATTCTGATTCTTCATATTTTTCTAAGAAATTTTCATGTATAAAGTATTTTCATCCGAGTTATGGTTTATTTTATATGAATTTCTAAAGTTTAATTCGAAAATCATTTAATGTTAATTGCTAAGTGTACACAGAAAATGTACACAAAGAGTGTACCCAGCTGTTTGCTGGTGAGGCTGACAGTGGGGCCACTGAGCTGAGTCAGCAGCCCAGTCAGCAGTCAACATTTGACTGGTTGACTGGTCAAACCCGATAAGTGGACCCCACTGGTCAGTGAGACAGCTATTAAAACAGGTTTTAATTTAAACTTAACTAATCTAATTAAGTGTGGGGCCTAGTTGTCAGTGTCTTATTAATTTAAACTAATTAAGTTAATCATTTTAGTTAGTTAAGGGGGTGGGCCCTACATGTCAGTGAGCCTGTGGGGGGGGGGGGTTAGTGGCCTAGGACCCACCTGGCGGTGACCCAGGCGGCGGCCGCGCGGTGGCACGCCGGCGCTGGCCAAAACAGCGGCGGAGCCGCGCCGGACTCCGCCGGAAATGCGCTAGGGGGGGTCCTTTTGGCCCGGGGTTTGGGGCGTTCAGTTGCGGGCGTCGAGCCGCGCCGAACTGCGGTGGTGGCCGGGCCGGGAGCGGCCGGAGACGGCGCCGGCGACGAGCGAAGGCGGAGCGAGGGCGGCGACGTCGAGCGTGGGCTATGGGCACGGAATCGAAGGGGAAATGGAGGGGTCTTGACATGGGGCTCACCGCGAGGTCGAGGCGATGCTCAGCGGGCTCGGGGAGGGGCCGGAGCGAGGAGGACGGCGTCGGCGATCTCCGGCGTCGGAGGTTGAAGACGAGCGGCCTGGCGGCGTGGTGTTCGATCTGTCTCCCGGGCGGTGGCTGGCCCCGGGACAGAACTTATATACGCGGGACCTTTAGTCCCGGCTCCAGCCTCGCACCGGGACTAAAGGTCCTTTAGTCCCGGTGCGTGGCTGGAGCCGGGACTAAAGGTTGGCCTTTAGTCCCGGTTCCAGCCACGCACCGGGACTAAAGGCCTGTTTTCGGCGGCCCAAATTACGCGCGGGAGAAGGACCTTTAGTCCCGGCTGGTGGTGGCAACCGGGACTAAAGGTGTTTTTCATGTTTTCTGTTTTTGTTTTTTGCTTTATTTTTTTTACTTTTGTTTCTACTTACAGGCAATAGTTTTCAAATTTGAATAGTTTAAATTTGAATTCTTTGAAATTTGTGTGAATCACTAGTTTGTGAATAACTTTAGTTTAAAAATAGAGTTTTGAGTGATTCTTTTTCCTGCTGTTTAATATTAGTGTGTTTTATCAGTATGTTCAATTTGGGAATTTTTAGGATATTTTAAATAGGTGTTTTAATCAAAAACAGATTCTGTTTAGCTCTTTTAGTTTATAACTTTTTCCTTTGTTTTAATTATTTTAGTTTATGTTTTCTTGTTATTCTTTTGCCAAATTTTATTATGTTTCTGTTAGTCAACATGAGGAGTTTTAATTTTCATCAGAGAGTGACAAATAGTTCTATCAAGTTATTTCTCGAGAATGGATATAATTTTATTGATTAACTCCTCTGTATAATTAAAATACTAAAAGGACAGGAATAATTGAAAATTCATAACTTAATAAATAATTATTCAAAAATCATGTTTCAAATGCCAAAATGCCAAAACACATATATACCCTAACTCTTACAAAGATTCCCTCCGGTTTGTCCGAAGTGGGACTTTCCAGCTATAATTCCGGAAATTCACTAGAGAGAAAGTGATGACAGTGAAGCCGGTCACATCCCAAAGTGGGATCTTGGGGTGTAAAACTTTTTCTTCGCGTGTGGCCCTTGCTTATGATTGCGCCGTAACCATGGAGAATCTTCATCATTTAACAGGATGCTTGGGCCAGTCTTCACTATGAAGGGAGGAATTTCATCAAACTTTTCATAATCTTCTGACATGTCTGTCTTGTCCTCCACTCCCACGATGTTTCTTTTCCCTGAAATAACTATGTGGCACTTTGGCTCATCGTATGATGTATTCGCTTCCTTATCTTTTCTTTTTCTCGGTTTGGTAGACATGTCCTTCACATAGAAAACCTGCGCCACATCATTGGCTAGGACGAACGGTTCGTCTGTGTACCCAAGATTGTTGAGATCCACTGTTGTCATTCCTTACTGCGGGTCTACCTTTACCCCGCCTCCTGTCAGATTGACCCATTTGCACCAAAACAAAGGGACCTTAAAAGAAGGTCCATAGTCAAGTTCCCATATCTCCTCTATGTAACCGTAATATGTGTCCTTTTTCCTATTGTTGTTTGTTGCATCAAAGCGGACACCACTGTTTTGGTTGGTGCTCTTTTTATCTTGGGTGATCGTGTAAAATGTATTCCCATTTATCTCGTACCCTTTGAAAGTCAATATAGTCAAAGATGGTGACTTGGCCAACAAGTACAACTCATCTCCAACAGTGGTGCCATTCATGAGATGTGTTTGCAACCAACCGCCGAAAGTCGCCATGTGTATACGTTTAATCCAGGGGTCAGACTGCTCCGGGTTCTTGGAGCATACAATATCCATGTGTTCCTCGATATACGGAGCCACCAAGGTGGAATTTTGTAGAACTGTGTAGTGTGCTTGAGTGAAAGAATGCCCGTCCATACATATTACTGAATCCTTTCCTAGCGTGCTTTTTCCACTCAGTCTCCCCTCATGCCGCGATTCAGGAACACCAATCGGCTTAAGGTCAGGAATAAAGTCAACACAAATCTCAATAACCTCCTTTGTTTCATGGCCCTTGGAGATGCTTCCTTCTGGCCTAGCATGGTTATGAACATATTTCTTTAAGACTCCCACGAACCTCTCAAAGGGAAACATATTGTGTAGAAATACAGGACCCAGAATGGTAATCTCTTCGACTAGGTGAACTAGGACGCGCGTCATAATATTGAAGAAGGATGGTGGGAACACCAACTCGAAACTGACAAGACATTGGACCAAATCATTCTGTAACCTTGGTAGGATATCTGGATCGATTACCTTCTGAGAAATTACATTGAGGAATGCACATAGCTTCACAATGGATAATCGAACATTTTCTGGTAGAAGCCCACTCAATGCAACCGGAAGTAATTGCGTCATAATCACGTGGCAGTCATGAGACTTTAGGTTTTGGAATTTTTTCTCTGCCATATTTATTATTCCCTTTATATTCGACGAGAAGCCAGACGGGACCTTCATACTGAGCCGGCATTCAAAAAAGATTTCCTTCTCTTCTTTGGTAAGAGTGTAGATGGCAGGACCTTGATACTGCTTTGGATGCATGCCGTCTTTTTTGTGCATACGTTGCTGGTCCTCCCGTGCCTCCGGTATATCTTTTGTCTTCCCATACACGCCCAAGAAGCCTAGCAGGTTAACGCAAAGATTCTTCGTCACGTGCATCAGGTCGATTGCAGAGAGGACCTCTAGGACTTTCCAATAGGGTAGGTCCCAAAATAAAGATTTCTTCTTCCACATGGGTGCGTGTCCGTCAGCGTCATTCGGAACAGATTGTCCGCCAGGACCCTTTCCAAAGGTTACTTTTAAATCCTTGACCATATCAAGTATATGATCACTAGTACGGTGGTCAGGCTTCTTCCGGTGATCTGCCTCACCTTTGAAATGCTTGCCTTTCTTTCTTAAGAGATGCTTGATCGGAAGAAATCGACGATGTCCCAGGTACACATTCTTTTTACATTTATCCAAATATATACTTCCAGTCTCATCTAAACAGTGTGTGCATGCATTGTATCCCTTGTTTGTCTGTCCTGAAAGCTTACTAATAGCAGGCCAATCATTGATGGTTACAAATAGCAACGCTCGTAGGTCAAATTCCTGCTGTTTGTGCTCATCCCACACACGTACACCTTTTATATCCCACAACCTTAAAAGTTCTTCAACTAATGGCCTTAGGTACACATCAATGTCGTTGCCGGGTTTCTTAGGGCCTTGGATGAGCACTGGCATCATAATGAACTTCCGCTTCATGCACAACCAAGGAGGAAGGTTATAGATACATAGAGTCACAGGCCAGATGCTATGATTGCTGCTCTGCTCCCCAAAAGGATTAATGCCATCTGCACTTATACCAAACCATAAGTTCCTTGCGTCAGCTGCAAAGTCCGGCCACTTTCTCTCGATTTTTCTCCACTGCGACCCATCAGCGGGTACTCTCAACATCCCGTCTTTCTTACGGTCTTCTTTGTGCCATCGCAACAACTTGGCATGCTCTTTGTTTTGGAACAAACGTTTCAACCGTGGTATTATAGGAGCGTACCACATCACCTTGGCAGGAACCCTCTTCCTGGGGCGCTCGCCCTCAACATCACCAGGGTCATCGCGGCTGATCTTATAGTGCAATGCACCGCATACCGGGCATGCATTCAAATTCTCGTACTCCTCACCGCGGTAGAGGATGCAGTCATTAGGGCATGCATGTATCTTCTGCACCTCTAATCCTAGAGGGCAGACAACCTTCTTTGCTTCATACGTACTGTCGGGCAATTCGTTGTCCTTTGGAAGCATCTTCTTTAACATTTTCAGCAACTTTTCAAATCCCTTGTCAGATACACCATTCTCTGCCTTCCATTGCAGCAATTCCAGTGTGGTACCCAGCTTTTTCTTGTCATCTTCGCAATTTGGGTACAACAATTTTTTGTGATCCTCTAACATGCGCTGCAACTTCAACTTCTCCTTTTCACTTGCGCAGTTTCTCTTTGCATCAGCAATGGCCCGACCAAGATCATCAGCGGGCTCATCTAATGCCTCTTCTTCAGCTTCTTCCCCCATTGTAGTACCATCGTATTCAGGAAACCTAGGATAGTTGTCATCATCCTCTTCTTCTTCATTCTCTTCCATTATAACCCCTCTTTCTCCGTGCTTGGTCCAACAGTTATAGCCGGACATGAAACCGGACTGAAGCAGGTGGCTGTGAAGGACTTTTGAGGTAGAGTAATTCCTATCATTCTTACATACACCACATGGACAACACATAAAACCTTTCCGCTTGTTTGCCTCAGCCGTACGCAGAAAACTATGCACGCCATCAATGAACTGGGGAGAGGGTCGGTCATCGTACATCCATTGCCGGCTCATCTTCATTACACAACATCGAAAAGACCAAATTAATACAAGTTCATACATAAAGTTCATACACACTTATTCTCATAAAACAACATACAACTATCTAGCTAAAGCATCTAAATGCAACAACAAATGCGATCAAAATCGCAACTAAGGTAATAATTGATTCAACAGCATAATGATACCAAGCCTCTTTATTAACGACATATTTTCTAATCTTTCTAATCTTCAAGCGCATTGCATCCATCTTGATCTTGTGATCATCGACGACATCGGCAACATACAACTCCAATTTCATCTTCTCTTCGTCAATTCTTTTCAATTTTTCTTTCAAATACTCATTTTCTTTTTCAACTAAATTTAACTTCTCGACAAGAGGGTCGGTTGCAATTTTCGGTTCACATACCTCCTTGATAAAAATATCTATGTCAACTTGATGGGCATAATTGTCATAAACACGAAATGCAACAAATAGTTACAAAAGATAATATACCACATCCGAATCATAAACCGGACGAGGGCCGATGGGACGGATATCAAAACCATGGCACTATGTATAACAAACAATCACACAAGTAAGAAAATTGTACAAGTAACTATCTAAATCATACAAATAAGATTTTTTTTTACAAAAACGATAAGAACAAGAGGCTCACCAAGGTGGTGCTGGCGACGGGACGTTGCAGGCGATCGACGGCGGTGAGGATGGGGACGGGAAGGCACTAAGTAAACCACACCTACACATATGCAAACTAAGAAGTTAATTTGAGCTCAAATTGCATATAAATCAAATAAACTCCCACATAATTACTACCAAACTAAAGCCCACAAATCACTATACTTAGAGCATGAAACGAGCGAAACTAGCAATGATAGATGAAAGGATGAAGTTGCTAACCTTTTAGAACCCTTGGATAGATGGGGTGCCTCCAATCTTGACATCTTGGCAACAATGGAGGATGAGCTCGAGCTAGGGGAAGGAAACAGAGAGGAGAGAAATGAGAGCTTGGGCTCGGGCTAGACGAAGCATCTATATATAGGGAGATCTTTAGTCCCGGTTGGTTATAAAAACCGGTACTAAAGGTCCATCTCTAGTCCCGGTTGGTGATACCAACCGGGACTAAAGGTGCTCGCAGGGGCCCAGCCTGCCGCCACCCCTTTAGTCCCGGTTGGTATCACCAACCGGGACTAGAGGTCCCAATTGAACCGGGACTAAAGGGGGCCGTGCCCCCGTCCGCTCCTAGCCGTTGGAACCGGGACTAATGATCACATTAGTCCCGGGCCCAAACCCGGCCGGGACTAATGCTCCGGATCAAAGGTAGGTTTTCTACTAGTGTAAAAAGATCATCTTCATTAAGCATAGCATCCCCAAGCTTGGGACAAACATTAATTGCAGCAAATAAATTCTCAAACATGTCATTCTCATCAAACATAGCATCCCCAAGCTTGTGGCTTGGCATATCATTAGCATAATCACTATTATCATCAATAGTATGAATAGCACCAATAGTATAACAATTATTATCATCACAATTTTCTAAGTTGGTGCCAAAAAGATTTTCAAGATCATAAGAAGTATCATTATTCTCCCAATCATAATCATCATAATGAGTAATAGGTATAATAAAATCATCCTCAATAGTTCCTTCGAACATTGTACCATAAGACAAAGAAGCAATACCATCATCAAGTATATCATCTTCCACAATTATTTTTGATTCACTCTCATGAGGCACAACAATAATAGGAGCAACATTATTTGGGAGGGATACCTTTTTACCTCTACTCTTTCTTCTTTTCTTCTTCTTCACCACATCATATGTGGGTTTAATCAATTTTTTCGAGCTTCTTATTGATGAGATTGGTTGAATGGGAAGCTCCTCCTCGTCATCTATTTCATCATGAGAGACAATAGGAGGGAAAGTGGAAATCTTTACCCTTTCATTGGTGTTCCTTTTATATTCTATTGGTTTCCCATCTTTCTGTAGTTGGCAATATAAGCATTCTCATTGCAATTTACCACACAAAACATATAGATTTCTTCTAGATTAGTTTCAATGTTGTCTGTGAGAATGAGTACTTCAAACCAACTATTTTTATGTGTCAATTCCTCACACCCCAAAAATAGATAAAGCTCATTATATAGTTCAAGGGTGGTCAAGTCATTACAATATTTAGCTATGATTCGATCATGAAAAAGTATGCATTGAAAATTAAGGTGACCAACTTTATTGCAGAGTTCACAAGTAATAGGATAAAGAGAACATAATTTTGTGGCAAATTCATCTATCACTTTGAGCAAAAAATTGGTTCTATCATGTTTATGCTTCTTACATAATCTATCATCCCTATAAGGCATGTCTTCACAAACTTTATGCACTCCACAAAAATTGACATGCTTATAAGAATTTTTTTTGTCATGACTAGTGCAATCATCATTAGTATTTTGGATATTCATAGAATTCATACTAACAACATTGCAATCATGCTCATCATTCAAAGATTTTATGCCAAACATTTTATTGAATTCTTCTTCTATCAATTGAGCACAATTTTCCACTCCATCATTTTCAAGAAAGACATGGTAAAGACGAATAATATGAGGCAACCTCAATTCCATTTTTTGTAGTTTTCTTTTATAAACCAAACTAGTGATAAAACAAGAAACTAAAAGATTCAATTGCAAGATCTAAAGATATACCTTCAAGCACTCACCTCCCCGGCAACGGCGCCAGAAAAGAGCTTGATGTCTACTACACAAATTATTCTTGTAGACTTGTGTTGAGCCTCCAAGCGTAGAGTTTTGTAGGACAGTAGCAATTTTCCCTCAAGTGGATGACCTAAGGTTTATCAATCCGTGGGAGGCGCAGGTTGAAGATGGTATCTCTCAAACAACCCTGCAACCAAATACAAGAAATCTCTTGTGTCCCCAACACACCCAATACAATGGTAAATTGTATAGGTGCACTAGTTTGGCGAAGAGATGGTGATAAAAGTGTAGTATGGATAGTAGATGTAGGTTTTTGTAATCCGAAAATATAAAAACAGCAAGGTAGCAAGTAACAAAAGTGAGCACAAACGGTATTGCAATGCTTAAAAACAAGGCCTAGGGTTCATACTTTCACTAGTGCAATCTCTCAACAATGCTAACATAATTGGATCATATAACCATCCCTCAACGTGCGATAAAGAATAACTCCCAAGTTCCTATTAGCGGAGAACATAAGATAGAAATTATTTGTAGGGTACGAAACCACCCCAAAGTTATCCTTTCCGATCAATCTATTGAGCTATTCCTCTAAGTGTCACAAACAGCCCTAGAGTTCGTACTAAAATAACACCATATGATATACATCAACCAACTCTAATTTCACCTAGATATTCCAATGTCACCACAAGTATCCGTGAGTTGATTATACGATATGCATCAAACAGCTTCATAATCATAATATTCAATCCACACAAAGAACTCCAAGGAGCACCCCAAAGTTTCTCTCGGAGAAAAGATAATGAAAACGTGCATCAACCCCTATGCATAGATTACCCCCATGTCACCGCGGGAATCCGCGAGTTGAATACCAAAACATATATCAAGTGAATCAATATAATACCCCATTGTCACCACGGGTATTCATATGCAAGACATACATCAAGTGTTCTCAAATCTGAAATATTCAATCTGACAATAACGAAACCTCAAAGGGAAAATATTCGATTCATCACTCCAAAGATAGAGAGGGAAGAAACACCATATGATCCAACTATATTAACAAAGCTCGCGATACATCAAGATCGTGCCATATCAAGAACACGAGAGAGAGAGATTAAACACATAGCTACTAGTTGATTATATGATATGCATCAAACAATTTCAGATTCATAATATTCAATCCAACACAAAGAACTTCAAAGAGTGCCCCAAGATTTCTACCGGACAAAGTAGGACGAAAACGTGCATCAACCCCTATGCATAGATTACCCCAATGTCACCTCGGGAATCCGCAAGTTTAGTGCCAAAACATACATTAAGTGAATCAATATAATACCCCATTGTCACCACGGGTATTCATATGCAAGACATACATCAAGTGTTCTCAAATCCATAAAAGTATTCGATCCGATAATAGTGAAACCTCAAAGGTAAAAACTCGATTCATCACAACAAGATAGAGAGGGGAAAACACCATATGATCCAATTATATTAACAAAGCTCGCGGTACATCAAGATCGTGCCAAATCAAGAACACGAGAGAGAGAGAGAGAGATCAAACACATAGCTACTAGCACATACCCTCAGCCCCAAGGGTGAACTACTCCCTCCTCGTCATGGAGACCGTCGGGATGAAGAGAATGGCCTCCGGTGATGATTCCCCCCTCCGGCAGGGTGCCGGAAAAGGGCTATAGATGTGATCTCCTTGGTATAGAGGCTTGCGGCAGTGTAAAAACTCATCTAGGTTAATTTTCGGTGGTTTCTGAATATATATGAATTTTCAACGTTGGAATCACGCGAAGAGGGGCCACAGGGGGCCCACGAGGCACCAGGGCGCGCCTGGGGCGGAGGCGCGCCCAGGTGGCTTGTGGGGCTCCTGTGGCTCTTCTGCTGCTCCTCCAAAGCTTCCTGGGTCTATTTCCTTTCAGAAAAAATCGTCAAAAAGTTTCGCTACATTTGGACTTCGTTTGATATGGATTTTCTGGAAAACCAAAAACAAGCAGAAAACAACAACTGGCACTGGGCACTAGGTCAATATGTTAGTCCATAAAAATCGTATAAAAGTCATATAAAAGTGCACCAAAATCATACAAAACTATAATAAACATGGCATGGATACTTCATAAATTATAGATACGTTGGAGACGTATCAGTCGCCAACACGAAGAAGCTCAAGTTTGAAGACTTCATGGAGACGTTCATAGAGGCAGCCACTCGGATCGCTGATGGCATCGACCTGGACGCCTTCGTCGAGCCGGCCAGCCCCTCTGGAGCATGAGAAAAAACTTTAATCTTTACCCATTTGCCTCGGTATGCCGAGTGGATTTGTATCCGTTAAACTCTTTCGGGCTTCGGGCCCGCGTACTCGCATTTACTTTTGAACTTCTGAAGTTATTCGAATGCTTTCTTTCGAGTCTTTGGATGTGTGCAACTTAGGCGAAAGATGGTTCGCAGCTAAGCCTCCGAGTGAGAGGGACGCTCGTCATTCGGAGCCGCTTTCAAACTTAGGCGAAGCTGATTTGCAGCTAAGCCCCCGAGTGAGTGGGACGCTCGTCACTCGGAGTCGTTTTTAATTTAGGCGAAAGCTGGTTTGCAGCTAAGCCCACGAGTGAGAGGGACGCTCGTCACTCGCAGTCGTTTTTAACTTAGGCGAAAGCTGGTTCACAGCTAAGTCCCCGAGTGAGAGGGACACTCATCACTCGGAGTTGTTTTTAACTTAGGCGAAAGCTGGTTCGCAGCTAAGCCTCCGAGTGAGGGGGATGCTCGTCACTCGGAGTCGTTTTTAACTTAGGCGAAAGCTGGTTCACCGCTAAGCCTCCGAGTGAGAGGGACCCTCGTCGCTCGGAGTCATTTTTAACTTAGGCGAAACCTGGTTCGCAGCTAAGCCCCTGAGTGAGAGGGAAGCTCGTCGCTCGGAGTCGTTTTTAACTTAGGCGAAAGCTGGTTCGCAGCTAAGCCCCCGAGTGAGAGGGACGCCCGTCAGTTGGAGTCATTTTTAACTTAGGCGAAAGCTGGTTCGCAGCTAAGCCTCCGAGTGAGAGGGACACTCGTCACTCGGAGTCATTTTTAACTTAGGCGAAAGCTGGTTCGTACCTAAGCCTCCGAGTGAGAGGGACGCTCGTCGCTCGGAGTTGTTTTTAACTTAGGCGAAAGCTGCTTCGCAGCTAAGCCCCCGAGCGAGAGGGACGCTCGTCCCTCGGAGTCGTTTTTAACTTAGGCGAAAGCTAGTTCACAGCTAAGCCTCCGAGTGAGAGGGACGCTCGACACTCGGAGTCGTTTTTAACTTAGGCGAAAGCTGGTTCGCAGCTAAGCCTCCGAGTGAGAGGGACGCTCATCACTCGGAGTCGTTTTTAACTTAGGCGAAAGCTGGTTCGCAGCTAAGCCCCCGAGTGAGAGGGACGCTCATCACTCGGAGTCGTTTTTAACTTAGGCAAAAGCTGGTTCACAGCTAAGCCCCCGAGTCAGAGGGACGCTCATCACTCGGAGTCGTTTTTAACTTAGGCGAAAGCTGGTTCGCAGCTAAGCCCCCGAGTGAGAGGGGCGCTCGTTACTCAGAGTCGTTTTTAATTTAGGCAAAAGCTGGTTCGCAGCTAAGCCCCCGAGTGAGAGGGACGCTCGTCACTCGGAGTCGTTTTTAATTTAGGCGAAAGCTGGTTCGCAGCTAAGTTGAAGGGCGTACACCCACTGGGGGTCGTAAGCCAAAGAATGCGTATGAGTGAACTCAATGTAGTACTGAAAAAGTCATGCTTTTATTCATCAAACATCACTCGAGTGCTTTTATTACATCTCAATATCAATATAAAATCGTCGAAGCAAGTCGGCATTCCAAGCACGGGGCTCGTCTACTTGCTTCAGAAGGTGGTACAGGCGGTACGCTCCGTTATGCAGAACCTTTGACACGATAAAAGGACCTTCCCACGCAGGAGCAAGCTTGTGAGGTCGCTGCTGATCCACTCGGAGCACAAGATCTCCTTCCTGAAAGGCCTGACCTCTGATGTGTCTGTCATGAAAACGTCGTAGGTCCTGCTGATAGATGGCTGAACGGATAAGAGCCATCTCCCTCTCTTCTTCCAAGAGATCAACGGCGTCTTGTCGCGCCTGCTCAGCTTCAGCTTCGGAGTATAGTTCCACTCGGGGCGAATTGTGGAGCAGGTCAATCGGCAGGACAGCTTCAGCTTCGTACACCATGAAGAAGGGAGTGCGATTGGTGGATCGGTTGGGGCTCGTCCTCAGGACCCACAGAACTGACGGCAATTCAGTGACCCAGGCTCCAGCTGCGTGCTCCAAATCGCGCATGAGTCGTGGCTTTAACCCCTGAAGGATCAGTCCATTCGCTCTCTCGGCTTGCCCATTCGACTGTGGGAGAGCCATGGATGCATAGTCGGCCCGAGTGCCTTGGGCGGCACAGAACGCTCTGAACTCTTCTGAGTCGAAGTTTGAGCCATTGTCAGTAATGATGCTGTGGGGCACACCATATCTGAAAACTATCTCTTTCATAAACTTGATCGCCGTACGAGAGTCTAGCTTCTTGATGGGTTTGGCCTCAATCCACTTAGTGAACTTGTCAACTGCAACCAGCAAGTGAGTCAATCCACTCGCTCCTGTCCGGAGGGGCCCCACCATGTCGAGTCCCCAGACTGCAAATGGCCAGACGAATGGGATTTTCTTCAGAGCAGACGCGGGCTTGTGTGATAAGTTTGCATAGAATTGACACCCGGCGCAGTGTTGGACTATCTCCTGCGCAGCTTCATTGGCACGTGGCCAGAAGAAGCCGCCTCGGTAAGCTTTAGCCACGATTGTCCGAGAGGACGCGTGGTGTCCACAAGTTCCCGAGTGAATCTCTTCCAAGATCAAACGACCTTCCTCCGGAGAGATGCAGCGCTGAGTCACACCGGGGACGCTCTTTCTGTACAACTGATCGCCCATCACTGTAAAGGCCTTGGACCTGCGAACAATCTGGCGGGCCTCGGCTACATCTTCCGGAAGTTCCTGTCTGAGCAGGTACGCAATGTAAGGCACCGTCCAGTCAGGCGTGATTGCCAGGATCTCCATGACCAAGTCAATGACTGCTGGGACCTCGACTTCAGTCGAATCGGAGGGACCGACCACTTGCGGGGGCTCTTCAGTGAAGGGATCTTCTTTCACCGTCGGGGAACGCAAATGCTCGAGGAACACATTGCTGGGTATGGGTTTCCGAGTGGACCCGATCTTGGCCAGATCGTCTGCCTCTTGATTCTTGGCTCGGGGGATGTGATGCAACTCCAGACCCTTGAATTTCTTCTCCAACTTTCTCACCGCGTTGCAATATCCTGACATAGCAGGGTTTCTAATGTCAAAACTCCTTCATTACTTGATTCACAACTAGATTCGAGTCTCCGTAGACCATCAGGCGTCGGACGCCGAGTGAGATGGCCATACGTAGACCATAAAGGAGCGCTTCATACTCGGCCTCATTGTTGGAGGAGTCGAAGTGGATCTGCAGAACATAACTGAGTCGATCGCCCTTTGGAGACACCAACACTACTCCGGCTGCTGAACCATTCAGCATCTTGGAACCGTCAAAGAACATGGTCCAGTGTTTCGGGTGACTCTGAGCCGGCTGCTGCTGTTCTATCCATTCGGCTAAGAAATCAGCTAATGCTTGGGACTTGATCGCTTTTTTCCCTCAAACTTGATGTCCAGGGGCAGGAGCTCGATAGCCCACATCGCCACTCGACCAGTTGCATCCCGATTGTTCATGATCTCAGATAGCGGGGCGTCGCTGACGACTGATACGATGTGCTCTTGGAAGTAATGGGCTACATTCTTCGCAGTCAGGTAGATGCCATAGACGAGCTTCTGATAATTAGGATACCTCTGCTTGGACGGAGTCAGAACATCAGAAATGTAATAGACTGGGCGCTGAACTTTATAAGCTTTGCCTTCTTCTTCTCGCTCGACTGTGAGGACGGTGCTGACAACCTGACCAGTGGCCGCAATGTACAAGAGCAACGGCTCGTTGCCGTTCGGAGCAGCGAGCACCGGCTGGGTGGAAAGCAGGGCTTGGAGCTCAACAAACGTTGCTTGTGCTTCAGTAGTCCACTCGAATGAACCAGACTTCTTCATCAATCGATACAGGGGCAGTGCCTTCTCACCAAGGCGGGAGATGAATCGGCTCAGAGCTGCGAGGCAACCCGTGAGCTTCTGTACATCATGAAGCCGTTCTGGACATTTCATGCGTACTATTGCACCGATCTTCTCAGGGTTGGCATCTATCCCTCGTTCGGAAATGAGGCATCCGAGTAACTTGCCCCCTGGCACTCCGAAAGTGCATTTTGCTGGATTCAGCTTAATATCATACTGCCGTAGATTTGCGAAAGTCTCAGCTAGGTCAGCCAGCAGGTCGGAACCTTTTCTGGACTTGACCACTATGTCGTCCATGTATGCCTCGATGTTCCGACTGATTTGTGTATGTAAACACTTTTGCACCATGCGCATGAAAGTGGCACCGGCGTTCTAGAGACCGAATGGCATGGTGATATAGCAGAAACACCCGGATGGGGTGATAAAAGCTGTTTTTATTTCATCTGGCCCATACAGTCGGATCTGGTGGTACCCGGAGTACGCGTCCAGAAAAGACAGTCGCTCGCACCCCGCGGTGGAATCTATGATCTGATCTACAGACCCGATTGATGTGCTTGAAATCGATGCACATCCGGAGAAACTTATCTTTCTTAGGAACCATGACGACGTTGGCGAGCCACACGGAGTGGTACACCTCACGGATGAACTCGGCTACCAGGAGCCAAGCAACTTCTTCGCCAATGGCCTTCCTCTTCTGTGTGGCGGAACGATGAAGATGTTCCTTCACAGGTTTTACTTTTGGGTCAACTCGCAAACGGTGCTCAGCCAGCTCCCTGGGTACACCCGGCATGTCGGATGGCTTCCATGCGAAGATGTCCCAGTTCTCACGGAGGAACTAGGCGAGCGCGGCTTCCTATTTGTTTTCGAGTGTCGTCGAGATGTTGGTGGGCGCGGCATTGGGATCCTCCGGATGAACGTGCACAGGCTTCGTCTCGCTGGCCGACTGGAACGCAGACTCTGCAGCTGGCTTCTTGGAGCGTAGCAGATCACTCGGATCGGCATTTTTCTTGAATTCTTCCAACTCCACCATAGCCATCTGCTCATCAGCAATCTTGCACCCTTGCTGCAAACACTCTTCTGCGCGCTGCCTATTGACAGTGACTGTTATCATGCCTTTGGGGCCAGGCATTTTCAGCTTAAGATACACATAACATGGGCGGGCCATGAAGCGTGCGTAGGCTGGCCGACCAAGGATGGCACGATAGGCGCTGCGAAAGTCGACCACTTTGAAGGTTAACCTTTCCTTCCTGAAGTTCTTTTCATCTCCAAAAACCACATCCAGGGCGATCTGCCCGAGTGACTTTTCTTTCTTGCCGGGGATCACTCCGTGAAACTGCATACTGCTCTCGCTGAGATGGGACATCGGGATGCCCATCCCCTTCAGGGTCTCAGCGTAGAGTATGTTCAGGCTGCTTCCATCGTCCATGAGGACCTTACGCAACCGAACACCTCCCACGACAGGGTCGACCACCAGCGCCTGCCGCCCAGGAATGGCAATGTAGGCCGGGTGGTCCGACTGATCAAAGGTGATCGGAGACTTCGACCAGTTCAGAAATTTTGTCGTCGACGGCATGGCCATGTTTACTTCCCGGTTGATGACCTTCAGTCGGCTCTTGCTGTCAACATCCGCAAAGATCATCAGAGTCGCGTTGACACTAGGATAAGCTTCATTTTTGTCTTCATCATCGACATCATCTGGACTTTTGTCACTCGACTGACCCTCCCGGAACTGCTGTATCAGCAATCAACACTGTCGAGTGGTATGCTTGGGCAATATCAGATTACCCTCTTCAACTTTTTTGGTGTGAATGTGGCACGGAAAATCGAGGACATCCTGGCCCGACTGATCTTTCTTCTTTCTCTGGATCCACTTTTCTTTAGCCTTCCCTTTGTTTTTGGCTTGACCGGCCAGTGCGGTAGCCTCGGCCTGAGCCGATCCGTCAGCTTTGCGCTTCGGTTCCCGACTGGGGTTGTTGTTTCCAGGGCTGGGCTCACTAGCTTTTCCCTTGCTGTTACGAAGACGGTCTTCCTCTTCTCCGTTCGCATACCGAGTGGCTATCTCCATCATTCGGCTCATTGTCAAAGATCCCGACCGACCAAATTTCAGGATGAGCTCTCGATATCTGACTCCTGCCTTGAAGGCGCAGGCGGCTTGGTGCTCAGTGACGTTCTCAACCACATGATGCAAGGTTGTCCAACGCTGAATGTACTCCCTCAAAGTTTCATTCGGCTTCTGCACACAATGCTGCAACTCAGTCAATTCGGCGGAGCGTTTGCACGTGCCTTCGAATGTTTTGATGAACACTCAAGCCAAATCTTCCCAGCAGTAGATGCTAGCCGGAGTGAGTTGGTTGAGCCAGGCTCGGGCAGACCCTTCTAGCATCAAGGGCAAATGCTTCATAGACACATAGTCATTACCTCCTCCAATCTGAACAGCCACTCGGTAATCCTCAAGCCAAGTTTCTGGCTTGGACTCACCGGTGAATTTACTCACTCTAGTCGCCAATGTGAAGTTAGGTGGAATCTCTGCGGCCCTGATTGCTCTGCTGAAACACTCGGGTCCAGAGACAAAGACTCCACTTCCACTCGGACGATCTCTATCCAAACTCTCTCTGAGGACTTTGCCTCTGTCAACCAGGTTTTGAGCGAGTACGGATCTCACATTGAACTGTGGGTCACCGAAGTCGACTGCTTCTCTCTGGCGATAACCGTCACCATGGCGAGGAGGGCTGGCCCTCCGATCATTGCCGTAAGGACGCCTGGCATCATATGGCCGGGGCGCGTACGAGCCATCCCGCGGAGGGAGCGTCGGCATACCGCGACAATCATCCTGACGCCGCGGAGGCGTATTCCAACTGCGACCGGTGATGGCCCTGGTCGTTTCGCCGCTGAGGCTAGTGTCTGTTTCTTCCCGGGGTTACCGGGCTATGGGCCAACTGGACGGTGTCAGCCCTTACGGATCTGCTGTGAATCCTGTAGCGTGACTGGGACACCGCTGAATTCTGCTCTTCAGCCGCCTTGAGTAAGGCCCGAATCTGCCGTAGGCCCTCTCCCGCCTTGGATCGGGACGGCTCGATGGAATCTGCTATCTGAGTGGCCGCCACCAAATTCTGAACGGGAGTGCGAAATACCTGGAAGTTCGGCTGCTGGTCATTCGAGAACAACTGCCACTAACGGCGACTGGAACTGGGTTGATGCTATCGGTGGGCACGATCGTCGAGTGATTTCTGAAGCGCCTCCAGACGACGGCGCTCAGCCAAATTGGCCTAGTGCGCGGCCTACAAGGCCTGAGCCTCGGGAGTCGTCCCGACGATGGGCGTCAGGAGGGCCTGCTCGTTTCTGCGCTGCAGTTCCTCTCTCTGCTGCTGAGTGAGAGGTTGGAGGTAGTACTCGTCGGCGTGACGATTATCACCACTGTCAAGAACGGCACGCGACGGGCCGCCGGTTCCCGCACCGCTGCGGCCGTACCCAGGCGGACTGGGTGGGGAATCGGCCATCAACACCTCCGCAGCGGGATCGCTGCTCTCGCACTCGGATAAGCTTTTCTGAGTCCTCATGCAAGGAGGCGAACGAATCGAAGATGGGCTCATCGGGCTCGATTGCCGCGACTTGCGGGGCCGCTACCTGAAGGGCCATCGCGTGCTTGATCCACCGTTGCAGCCGCGAACGTCCGGAACGCTTGCGGCGGCGGCTGGTGAAGCGAGGAGGCGCCGACTGGTACAGTGTCGAAGGTTGTCGAAGGAGAACACCAAAGGTACTCGCGCGGAAGTGCGCTGCGCCACGGATGGGCAATGCCTCGACATCCAGCGGGGCTTCCTGAAGCCACGCTGAATCGTCAGCGACGAAACTGAGAGCGCCGAAACGGATCTCGCTGCCCAGAGTCAGTCCGCCGCCGGAAACCATGGTGATGGTGGGCAAAATCGCAACTACGCCGGAAGTCGCTAGACGCCGCCCCACGGTGGGCGCCAACTGTCGTGGGTATAAGTCTGACAGTAGTGTATGGGGGTACGGATTAGAGGGAAGTACCTAGCTACGGCGCAGTTGTTACACTCGGATTTACGAGTTCAGGCCCCTCACGGTGGAGGTAATAGCCCTACGTCTGGGTGCTCTGGAGCTGATTGATTGAGTGTATCGTTTACAGAAGATGCGAACCCTTGTCATGGAGCTGAGGGGTGGCTTATATAGAGTCCGCCAGGCCCCCATGAATGCCGCCATAACCAAGGATTAAAGAGGGGGTTTAAGGGCGCCGGTTACTGGTAACAGGCGCATTAACTACACTTGATGAGGGTGGACGCACGTCCTGACCGTTGTGCTCCTGGAGAGTCTCCTGGTCTTCTCTGACCGAGTGATGAGAGATATTCCGAGTGAAATAGGCCGGTCGAGTGAAGTGTTGTCTTCTGAGTGGTCCATTGAGTTCCGAGTGAATGTCTGGCCGCAGAACATCTGACTGCTGGTCTGGCCCTGGGGCCCAGTATAAGGTGTATGGCGTTCTAGGGTAGGGTCTGTAGGTCAGGCCTGTTACCCTATCCCTAATATATGTCCTCGTCATCGGGCGGTTCAAATCGATCAAGCCATCCAGCCAAGGCAGGTCAACACGCTAGTGCGTGCGTGTGTCTTTGAGGCAGAATCCATCCAGCAGCTTGTTAGGTTAGCAAGTTCTTGTATGTGGGTGTAGTCTATGGATACGGACGGAAAGTACTTGGCTCGTTCGTCGACTACGAGCACGCTCTCGACGGAAAGAAATCGTCTACGAGCGACATAAAAGGGGTCATGTGCCAACAATTGGTATCGGAGCCCAGGTGCCCGGAATAAGTCTCGGTGGCCTCACGGGTGATCGGTCATGGTTGGTGGACTGGAAACGCTGGTGTTAGCGGGCTCATGGTGACCGATGTGTCTGAGAGAGATTGTTGGGTTTAGTCCCACATTGGGTGTGGGATGAGACAGAACATGACTTATAAGGGTGGGGGTGTCCCCTCGTATCAGAATAGTCTTTTTGGGGGTAGAGGGCACAAGGCCTTTCATAAATCGGTGTTGCTCTCCGGTTAGGCCTAGTTGATGCATGTGGGTCGGAAACGCTGGTTTTAGTGAACCGGGGACGGCAATTTATGATGTTAGTGAACCCACAGCCAGCAACACATCTCAAAGACTAAAAGCATGACCAGTTTATGATGCACCACAAGAAGTAGACCTTGCCAGGGACGGCAAGTTGGTGGCAGCACGTCGCTGGTGGCAGCACACGGTGGACGTGCTACACTCACGATGGGATTCGGGGCGTTTACGGGCAGATTAAGTATTAATGACTAGGATTTAATTAAGGGCGGCCGGCCCATTACTGAAATTCGGGGCGTTTACGGGCGGATTAAGTATTAATGATAGCATATGATATATGGCTGTAGGCTGCAGTTCCTGATTCTAAGGCCAAATCAAACTTCCGTCATGTGCAAAGCCTGCACTTGCATGCATAGGGACTGAAACAAACAATTAAATCACGATTATAAAATCATCAAAATTAATAGAAGACAAAATTGAAAATAGTAAAGAAACTGTGTGTGCGTATCACGTATGCACACGCACTACATCAGTTGATTAATTCAACCTTGCATGTTTCATGCGTGTCTGAGTACTACTCAGGTACATTTGCCATGTATCGTAGAGGCTGCACAATTCCGAGCGTCCGCTGAGGTCGATGCTTCCACTCCTGTCCCATAGGTTGTGGTCATTTTTAATGAATAAGCGGCATAGATGGGGAAAGTGATACTCATATCTATTCAAATCATCAGTGAAGATAGAGAAATCCACTGCAGGCAGCTACACTTACTGGCCCGCATATATCTGTATGTACGATTACCACCCTGAGCGAGGAAAAGGGTCATTACCACAAGGCCATGCAACCAGTGAGCTCCCCACCGCCACAACGCCGCCGCCGAGAGCTCACGTCAAGCAAAGCAAGACTTGGATCTTTCTGTGGAGTGATACTTCTTTGATTAATTGTTTGCAACTAATACTAAGAAAAGTATTATTTATCAAATCATTCAATTATTCTCGAGTCTATTTTATCAGTGAATGTAAAATTGGTTGACGGCGCGTCGGCGGCTGTTCTGGTGACAACAATGGTCGTTCGGTGGTCCATAGACCTCGATGTAATTTTTATTATGTTTGAGGTGTTTTTGTACTTCCGATGAATCTTTATAATAGATCTGATCTTTTCGCAAAAAAAATATGACCGAGGGTGGGGCGGGGGGGGGGGGGGGGGGGTGTGTGGTGGCACGGTACAATAGTTGTTTACGCCTCATTGTTAACTTGATGCTCCTAACAAGTACGATGCCTGAGTTATCTCTTTTTTGTTTCTACTGCTCTCTGGATGTGTGTGGTAGTGCTAGCGTGAGGACCAACAACACAAAGGTATAGCTGACTTTCCAAACATGAACCTCATGACATTCGGTAGTGGTTATGAGGTTCCTCGATTCTTCCAGACTAGGATAAAAATAGTGTGTTGTTTGTCTCCTACATTCCTGTTCAAAGCACATGCCTAAAACATGAGTTTTCAGTACAAACTAAGAAAAAGAGATGGGGACTATATGTGTGTTATAAACTAGAGAGAAATTTAGACCTCCCCCCCTCTCTCTCTCTATCTCTCTCTCTCTCTCTCTCTCTCTCTCTCTCTCTCACTCTCTCTCTCTCTCTCTCCCCCTCCCTCCCCTCTCTCTCTCTGTGTATGTCTCTCCCCCTCCCTCTCTCTCTCTCTCTCTCTCTCTCTCTCTCTCTCTCTCTCTCTCTCTCTCTCTCTCTCTCCGAACGGTTTCATCCTATCAAGTTGTGCTCGCGTTGATGTGTACTTCATCTGAAGGGATTGATGAATGAATCATTTCCAGCTTTTGTACCTTCAAATTTCAGCGAGCCATATGGTTTGCTCCCACATTGGTCAGTAGTCACCCTGGTGATGGCGTGTTTGGTTGATTTCCCCTTTTTGTTTGAAGATGCACTATACGTGAAATGTTTCTTTTAATTCATGTAAGCTAGAGCTTACGTGTCATTGACTAGAAGAATATGTTAATAATATCCTAGGATTTCCATATTGAGGTGCATGTTTTTATAACTATATTTGCAGGTTTTTATAACTTTGAGGGATAAGAGGTCAAAGTGGTACAATTGAGAAAACAATGCGTGCAATGCAAATCAACGACCGCTGGCTAGTTTCGTTCTATTTGTTGTTTCATCAATAAAATACTCCCTTTGTTGACTAATATCGATAGCATGGGCACGATGCAAGATCAGAGTGAATAGGCCCTATTGTTGTGGCCTCTCACATTCTATTGTTTAGGTTTTTTCTTCACTTAAGTTAACACTCTTCAGACTATGTTTATTTGTATATACCACATTAGAATTTATAGCCGATTTCTAATTCCAAAAAGTCCATGTCCTATAGCTGAAATCTAATTACCTTTGTCAAATGCATGTGCATTGATCCTAGCGCATCTAGGGCAAATGTGATGTTGTTACTCAGTCCAGGGCAGAAGAAAATAGCTCTTCCTGCCTTCACCAATTTTATTATTTTATATGTCAATCATGGAGACCTTTGTTGTTATCGTGCTTCCTCTTACTCAGATCTTGCACACTACTAAGAACTTCTCTAGAAGAGAGGGAATTGCCTCTTTTTTCACGAAAATGTTTTCTGCCACTATGTCAGCTCCAAAATGTAATATAATTTGATTGTTACCATTTGAGTAAGAATGTAATAGTACTACATGTGTCCTGGATGGAACATAAGCGCTCAATCAGGGACCGTGACAACAACCTGATTTTTTGTTTAAATTATGCTACTTACCTCATTGGTGGAACATGTCATCTTGTTTCTTGAAATGAGAGGACCAAATTTCAAGGGAGAGGAAAAAATAAAACTAGAATTACATCCTTGAATGGTTTCAGAAGCAAAATGTTTTAGAAACGAATCGTCATAGATGTGTTCCAGACATTCCATCCAATGGCTGCATGATGGTCCGGCAGGTTGCTAGGGATTCACCCGATTACAGGTAATGTATTTACTGCTTGTTTGGCACGTAGCTGGGTCCGATAAATATTCTGTCATACATGTAGTTATTTTGTAGGGTGTAGCACATAGCACGTTAGCCATTTACCATATCAGCTCAACCTTTAGAATGTGTAAACCCTAAATTAATTCAGAAAAAACTATTGCAACTTAAAGGGAATTCATAACGTATGTTTAGATAAGAAAAATAAGTGCTCCACCAACCTTCAGGTTGTGGCAATCAAACACTCTATATATACGCCTCTCTTTGGAAGGTAGAAGATAGCAAGTTTCGTTTGTTTCACATTGTTTGATTTGTTGGTAGAACTAAAGGATAGATGAGAAAAGCCAATCAGACAATGGGCAGAAATATGGGAATAGGAGGCATCGGTAACCGGGTTGTGACAATGATCTTGAGACACCGAGGCTTCGGTCCGATCGTGCACGGCATTGTAGGGTGTCGTAGTATGATTAAATTAAGCATAGTCGACCACGTGCAACCGACACAGCCTGCCAGGATTAGGCAGAACCTGAGTACATTGGCCACACATGCGATCATCCTCCCTGCCAGCTTCACTTGCACACGGACGAGTCCTTCAGCTCGCCTGTGCACACGTGCATGCATGCAATACGCAAGAAGGCCTGCATACGTAGACTCGAGCTTCTTTTCATCATCACGGCACTAGAGCTAGCATACATGATAGATACTTGTGCTTGTGTTTTCTAGTCCCAGCTCACATTCTATCCCGAGTCATCCTGGAAATGTAAATAAATATCCTGAGCATTATGGGTGTGGGCATCAATCGTGCGACTCAGATAGGAAAAACAGTTCATGGCCGTGCGAGCAAACACGGAACTGTGCATGCATGCATCGTCTCATCCTTGACGAGCTTCGAGCAACATGGCGATCGACAGTTCATCGTTGAATATGCCTCCTGGCTGACGACCTTGGTCATCAGTTTATCTATTAGGTTGAAGGATCCATCTCCATGCATGCATGTGGCGATAATAGACATGAATGCAGATTTTCTGAACCTAGCTTGATCACTCCATTAAACAAATTCCATTGGCTTTGCGGATTGCAAGCTCGTGATTGCGCCGATATATTTTAACGACATTATATACTACTTGTTGCCCAGATCCAATAGAGGCACGTGGCGGAGAAACACATACATGGGTCAGTTGTGTCCATGCATGTCTAATCCAGCTGCAGAACACATCGAGCTATTTGTACTTGCACAATTGACACTTTCCTTTCTTTGTACATAGGCAGTGCCTATTAGGCACCATGAGAAGGCAGCAGCTATAGGAGTAGCTACGTTAGCAGCAGCAACAACAAAGAATGATAAACTCAACGGCCGAATATGAGGGGTGGACATCTAGGACCGGTATGAGGAGCCCGTCTAAATTGGGTTTCTGTGACCGGACCGTCCGCCCGGATGTATAGCGGGGTTCAAGAAGTCCGGCTGTGGATACTCTTAGTCGTTTGCAGGAGAACGACATGGATGGCCATGCATGTCTGATCTTCGTAGTAGTAGAAGGTATATGGTGGTGCATAGGACAAAAGAAAGTAAGAGCTCACATCCTCATGTAGTGGCATTCTCCACATCCTCCCTTTCTTAATTCTATATGAATTTTGTCTTCTCATTTACTATAAAAGTTGACGTGTGATCCTACACTATGGCTCCTATTCAACAAAGGTTCTGGCTCTTGACGGGACGACGCCGGCAGAACCTGGATGCGTTCACCCTCCACCTGTTCGACAACGGCTACTACTGTGCTCCCACCTACAAGCAGGGCATGTTCGCAATGTGCGGCATGGACTCGCTACAATGATGACGCCACGGTCTACCACATATTGTCGTGACCACTAGCGGCCACCGCGTCCCCAGGGCCACCGCCTCGGCGCCAAGACATGAACTGCACTTCAGCGGGACCCAATGGGAGTAGCCCGCTCCAGACCTGGCCAGGCACAACTAGCATTGAAGCCTAGTGAATGCGTGCAAACCGCCGAGTTGTCATATCGCTCTGCCTATATAGAATTGCTGGACCAGAGCGAATGCCAAACAACCGCGACCCCAATAGAGCTGAGCGCAGCAGTAATTATGAAGCAAAGCAGTGATGTCGTAGAAACTAAAAAGTCCATGCATGCTATAATTAATCTATCCATTACCCCGCAAAAAATATAATTAATCTATCCATTGATGAATTATTGCAAGTTAGTTAATTTACAGAAAATCTTTAATACCGTCTCAAGAAAGATCGACGAAACTGAGTAGTAATTATGCAGCCAATTGAATGGAGGGAACACGAAATAGGGGGAAGTATTTTTCGCCCATTTCTTTGTCAAAGTATGGGCGGTCCCAACTCCTCAAAAGCCGCATCACCGCTCTATGGTTTTCGTACCTAGGACATGGAAGTGTGGTGTCCAAGTTGGCCGAAGGATGGGATCTGGTTGCGGGAATTGCGGCTGTTGGGGAATGGGAAAACGTAAAGCTTTTGTTGGGTTGGATTTGGAGGGAGACAAACATGAACGTCTATCTATTGGGATAGGGGCTAGGTCGATCGATATGTAGTGATGCTTAATTACTCCACTAGGAAGGTTGATGCGTGTTGTTGATTTAGTAATTAGTCTCGTGATGTCGATTCACCGTCTTTCCTGCCACACCGGAGCAGAAACTGACGTCTTAATTAAGTTGTAGTTAAACTTGAGCTTGGCTAAGAATAACATGGTCAATAAAAGTTAATTGCAAAATATTATGTGTGTAAATAGTAAATAGATGGAATAGCAGGGGCGGCAACGGTGTAGCTCGCCACCGAGGTCGGTGGCCTCATTGACGACAAGGGCGAGAGCGGCCAGTTGAGGTGACAATGATGTGGCCGGTGACACCAAGTTATCCTAAGGCTGCCCAAGTCTTCCATATATTGCGGGCTAAACCGCCGATTTATGTCAATGTTCTCAATTCAACCACCAACGAGCTTCAGGGCGCCACCACCTTCAAATGTCTCATCTTTCCTCAAGGCTCGAGTTGTCGCAGCGGATGAATATCACGACATCTCAAGTCAATGAGGTAGCCTCTTATATTGGTCAGAGCGGGTAATCCAGTGACCATCATGGTGGGAAACTCTGGTGGGACGGGTACTATTTTGACGGATACATGTGGGAAATTTGGGGATTGGAGTCCATTTCCAGTGTCATTTTCCGTCGTTGTCTACAACAACTAAAATGAACCGACTTACCAATTGACGTCCTTGAATCCAGCATAGCCGCATGTTGTAGTCCACACCACCTTGCCACCCATTAAACACCACTTCCTCAGCTCATGCCACCGTTGACTCCGCCTCGCAAACTATAACCATTATTGCACTTCACGGAGTTATTTTACAGTAAACCAAGGCCAATAAATATTAACTATCACAAATAATAAAGCGAGGCCAATAATTTATCGTATACATACATATATACTAATTATTATCTGGATGTTTCGGGGCGTCGGTTTCTATTTTCATGGTGACCCCAGAAATAATTTTATCAGGAATATCAAGGACCAAAGAGCATTTCTTGCCATGGCTAGTTGTGCCACTAGAGAGGCTTGGATCAGATGCCTCAAGCCCGCCTCTCCTCCTTGACCCCAAAGTGTCGACCGTAGCTTATATACGGAATCTTGACAAACGCGAAAATGGATGTAAAATATTTTCCTAACATGCCATTCATCCCATGGGGAAACCAATGAATTCCTACCAACACATGTTATTCATCGAGGAATACTAACAATAAGTAGCGCCCAAGCGGTTGTCTGTGAGTAATTGGTAGATTCGAGGGATTTAGCAGTCTCAGTTGACCCCAAAGCGTCGAGCGGTTTGAAGCAGCTAGCTAGCAAGCTTAGTTGTGCATGTAGGCACTGTTTCACAAGCTAGCCCTACTATGCGCATGTGTATGTACTGTTTCAACAAATTTACATGCCACGATCTCTGTCCAAATGACAATATTGCCTCCATATCTTTATGTATTATGAGACAAGTGTCACCAATTTATAGAACTTACTCAATAATTAGCACAGAGGGACAATGACCTGAATGCAGATCCACACGAGAAAGATTAGTTGCTTTCATCCTTCAACCACGAAAATTTCAGAAGATCCAATGAACTAGTAGGACTTATCTTAATTAGGAGACCCAGTTCCTCAGGTGAGTGTGAACATGCGTGCAAGTGCAACAGAGTTTGAATTCCTCGTTCCATGCCAAAAAGCAAGAGGAGGATGTATATACTCCTATTGGGGTTGATCACTTGAAGGGTGGATACTACTAGTCTCGTCAATTTTTTTACAAAATGGCCCACCAACGTTCACTTTTTTAAATAATAGAATTCCTTTCATATATACCACATTATCTTTGTTTGACTACATAGCAAGCTCCAACGAATGTCCCACTTCACTTACATGCTTGCTACACTAGCTTAATGCATCATCAAATAGGTGAAACCCACATACACAGACAAAAGAATGAGAGAGGAACAGACGGGATAAAGCAAACCATGGGAAGAGGAGACAACGGGAAGAATGGAAGGTCCAACACTCATGAAAAGCTAGGTCATCACTGTCATTGTTGATGTTGACCATATGTTGACCACGCTGGAGACAGAGACGACGTGACTAGCTGCGGCATATTCCCGGCAGAGACAGGAAATAAGGTTGAGAGATGTTGGTATGGTTCGGGGGATCGCCTGCATGGACAATAGTAGTGTTTAAAGCTAGGTCGAAGTGGTGACGCCTCAACGGAGGGGACGGCTTCTGCAGGCCAGGGAGGTGAGGCTGGGAGTTTGGCCAATTTCAGAGGAGGTTTCGTCAGGTGGGAGGATGAAGACGACTAGAGGATAGGGTTCGGGCAAGCAGGGCTAGCGAATCGCGAACGGTAGTGCTGCCGGTCGTGAATTGTGGGGGCCCGGGTTTGGAATTCATTTGAGGGGCTTTGGCTGGACGGGAGGAGGGAAACAACAAGAGGAGAAAGGTTCTCGTCTGTTGGCTCCTGATCGCACTAAAACCAAGTTTTTTTTCAGTCGCATGATAAATAGTCGACCCTATCAGCATGAAAGTATATGCAAAGCACTGGACTGTATATAGAAAACAGAGGATGGCAGGTTGCGGGGTTTGAGCCAAACAATTAGTCATAGTTGTCAATATTAATATCCAGCCCTTTTTTCGTCAAAGTTTCATGGGATCGAGCATAATATTCTTCTTCCTTGGCAATGTCATATTTATTTTCTTGTTCATGCATGCCAATGACTCCGAACATGAGTTTTTTTTTCTTTTTAGCCGCAACTGAACGAGGGGCAGCCAACCGCCTACGGTTTCTCGTGCCCCTCGCCGGCTCCGGCGCCGGTCTACCTCGTCTCCTGTGGTCATAGGACCATGGAGGACAATGGTGGATCTCAGTCATGCCGGCGGGAGGGCTCCGTTTTTAGATGCTTTTTTTGAGTTTTGTTAGGGTTTGTGTCCTTCTTAAAGAGGCGAGGCGGTGGAACCTCTCTAAATATGGAATAAGGTTCTCCCCACCCAGCCCCGTCCTGGTGGTGCATCTAGAGTCATTGGAGGGCGTATGGAGATTTGTTTCGGACGGATCTCATGGGATTCAGTCGGCGTTTGTCTTCGGTACTGGTCCATGTGAATCCGGTCTTCGTTCGTCTTTGTTCATGTGTCTACAGGTTGGACCCTTCCGATCTACGCGTCTCTTCATTGGTGGCCGGCGGTTGCCGTTCTGGTGCGCTAGTCCTATGGGGCCTTAGCACGACTGCTTGCCGACTGTCTACTACAGTAAGGTTTGCCAGCTCCGATGAGGGAGGGGCGATGACAACGGCGCGTCTTCGGATCGCTACATTGCGTGTAGTCATTACTAGGTGGTCTATGGATCTGAATGTATTTTTTAGTTCTGATATTCTTTGTACTACATTCTACAACAGCAAGTTTTCCTTGCAAAAAAAAAGTCGGATATAACCATATCTGTATGCTTGAAACTAGCTAAACAAAAAATAGTTACACTGTTCTACATTATTACGTGACTAGTGTCACGAATTTGTAGAACTCGCCCAACAATTTGTAGATCCATGTGCGAAAAATTAGTTCCTTCCACGCCCACGCACATTTTAGAAGATCTGAAGGACTAGTAGGAGACTCATGAATTTTTGTCCAAAAGAATCATCTGCCGAATCAAATTGACAAAAAAGACCACCTTTAAATGCAAATGACAGAAAAGACCAGCTGCAACGTGGCGGCAGGCACGCCAGCCGACACGTGGCACCTGCCGCCACGGGTGCAGGCGGCAAGACCTGCCGCCACGGTCGCATGCGGCATGTTGAGCAGCACAGCTACAAGTGTTGTCTTGGAACGGAAAACGGAAGACATGAGGCCTGCCGCCACATGCTGTGGCGGCACCCTTTGCCAGCACCAGGTTTGCTTTATTTTATCAAATGAATGATGGGACTGCGCATGTGTGTGACTGTGTGTGTTCGCTGGCTAGCTAGCAGCATTCTTTGCATGCATCGGTGTGCTTCACGGTCACTTTATGGAGAGAGATGGACAAAGTGAGAGGCCACGTACAGAAAATTATGCCGCAGGGCCTGCCTCCTGGGTTTGTGGCGGCAGGGCTCACCAAATAGTCATCGTTCCGTTACAAGGTCCAGCCTCATACAAATTCCTGTAATTTACAAGTTGCCGCCTGCGACCGTGGCGGCAGGTCTCGCCGCCTGCGTCCGTGGCGGCAGGTCCCGCGTGTCGACCAGCACGTCTTCCACCACGGTGCAGCTGGTCTTTTCTGTCATTTGGACCCAAAGATGGTCTTTTCTATCAATTCGATTCGGCAGGTGGTCTTTTTGGATAAAAATTCGAAGACTCAGTTCGTATCTTCTAACTTTAGAATATCTCGTGTTCCTGTGTATCATGCCTGTTTCATTTTTTAAGTACACCAGTTTCTATTGTACAATATGGCGTTACATACCAGAGCGGCATTTTGACTCCCGGGCTTAGGTAAGCTCGGGCATTAAGACTAAATTCGTTAAAAATAGAAAACAAATTAAAAAAAATCTGATTTGTTGTGCGTGATATCCGTGTCAACTTTGGTGAAGTTTGGGCCTTTAAGGAGCTCTCAGGAAAAAACAAAATTTTGGCATGTGAGGGACTTTGAAATTCCGCACTGTTTGGATGTCGTTTTGGGTTTTTTGCCACAGGATCCTCGAATGTCCCAATTTCACCAAATTTTCACAAGCATCACACACTCAATCATCTTGCCCACAAAAAGGTATTTTTTTTAATTTCTTTTGCTATTTTTAACGATTTTACAGTTCACCAATAGTAGATGTTTGTGTCCTTTTCACGAAGACGAGACGGCGGTGGCCCCTTGAAGATAGAACAAGGTTCTCAACGTCTTGCCCCGTCTTAGTTGTGTATCCAGCATCATCGGAAGGCGTGTGGACGTGTATCCCCGGTGGATCTTGCACCACTCGGTCGGCGGTTATCTTTGGTATATCTGCTCGGATCCGATCTTTGTCCGTCTACGTCAGTGTGTCTTCAGGTTGGACCCTTCACATCTACAGATCTCTTTGTCGGCGGCGGTTGATGTCCTAGTGTGCTAGTCCTATGTGGCCTAATCAATGGGGAGTGTGTATGTGTGTGTGATAGAGAGAGAGAGAGAGAGTATGATAGAGAGGGGGAGACACAGAGATCTATGGAGAGTGTGTATGTGTGTGTGATAGAGAGAGAGGGAGTGTGTGTGTGTGTGTGCGCGCGTGTGTGTGTGCGAGAGAGAGCTATATACAGAGGTTGTGTGTGTGTGAGAGAGAGAAAGATAGTACTGGATAAAAAGAGAAAGAGGCTGATGGCTAAAGAGTACATATAGTTGCAAGCTTGTAATAAATAGAATTATCCACCACTCTTCACTTGTCTGGATAATGTTTTTCTATTTATATATAATACTCTAGCTAACTGCGACTGAATAGATTGCAAGCTCTGGTTTGCACTTCACTTTACCTGTTGGTGCAGTATGTTGGTACATATAATAGGTGAAAACCACTTTCTCATATGAGAACATGCTAATGGAACAAAGGGAGGCAGAAGAAGTAATGGGAATAGGAGACATCAAGAGTAGTGACCTCTCCAATTACCAGAAATATTTCGGATGAAGCTGTGTTTACTCTTCTGTGCATTAGCATGGCACTGCTGCTTTGTTTACTTGTACTAGAAAACAATGAGTGTTTACATCACTTTTACCGCACGCCTACTGATTTTTCGGTAGCTGTCTAGAATTCACTAGGGCGTTCATAGTGGCAACAATTCCTATTGTATCCTAGTAGTGGGAAACTTCATGTTCGTCGTAATGTATCCTTCTAAAAAGGTGTTGTAATGTTGAAAATCCGCTTATATAGTATATGTGTCTTACCTGAAAATTTAGACGATGCCCTGCACGTTGCTGCGGGTATTGGCTGCAATAGTTTCTTATATAATTTAAATGAAAATTAAAATAGATAAAATACAATGTATTTGATTATTATATAGCTATAACTAGAAAATTGGCCCGCTCGCTGCGCAGGCTAGAATTATAACGTAAAAAGACATTTTTTTTGAGATAAAATATATACTAAAGATGGGGAATTTTATTATATCATCCTTTGCATGTCATGGAGTACTTATGAATGTTTGTATTGAAGTTTTTTTCTTTCGGGCTTTAATATTTACTATGTTTCACAACTCGTGTCGCGCATACATTAAGTCAACAAAGGTACCAATTAATTGCTTTAACACGTCTGGTCTTATGATCATCACTATTATTCCTCTTGGTTACTACAGGAAATAATAGCGTAAATGTTTGGAAGCTAAAACAACATTTCTAAGGCTTCGAAGAAAGTATCGTGATGCAATAGCAGCTTATGCGCCGCACAGTAGAGCAAGCACACCGATGTAATGATGTAATTAAGTTATGAGACATCAATTATATAACTAGTTAATTAATTACACTATTCTATTCCCGCAAAGTAGAACTTCATGTTTCCAATATGTTTCTTACATGTTGTTTTGAGATGTATATCTGGAGTTCGCTGTCTACAAAGAAGAATGTCTTCTATTGGAAGGATTGCCTTATGGTTTTGTGTGGAGAGTGGTGGGGATACCTTGAATTAGCATAAAGTTTCAACTGAATCTAAATCGAAAGTTCCGTATGTCGTGGTATTCTCGCTGGGGGTGCGTGATTCACGGCAGATGCCATGAGATGGCTTATGAGGTGGGGCTACGATAGGACGCCGGTGGGTTCCGGAGGCGAGGTTGGCACGAGCGAGTGCGGGACACAAGACGTACCCAGGTTCGGGGCCCTCTGGAAAGGTAACACCCCTACTCCTGCCGTGTGAGCTGATAAGCACAAAGGTTACAGAGTCGCTCCTGGAGCTGCTTGGACGGAGGAGGGAGAAGGGGCTAAGCCACCGTTCTGCCTCTCCTGTGCGAGTGTTCGTGATCTGGAGAGAGCTAGCTAGGGTGAGAACTGACCTTACTGCACTAACTCGAACTCTCAGCCACTAAAACCCCGACCTCTCTGCACGAAGGCCTCCCTGGGGGTCTTATAGGCCGACCCCCAGGGTTACAACGGTAACGTACCAGAGGCGCGGGCCCCTGGTGTCATTGACCAGGATCCGGTGGCCGGGTCGCCGGGTCGCTGGGTCGCCAGATGCCGGGATGCCGGGTCGCCGGGTGCCGGGTCGCCAGGTGCGCCGCACCTGCCTGGCGCGGGCATCGTGACGGGTCCTGTCTCGTCAGTCTGGGTTCGAGGCACTGTGGCGCGTCTTGTCCATCATCAGAGGGAGGTCGGCGCCGCCGTTTCTATAGGACCGCGCCTCACTGACACCGCCCGCCTCGGGCGGGGGCGCAAGGAAAGCTGCAGCCTCACCTGCTCTGTCAGGGTAAAGGGAGGAGCGCTGTAGCACCGCTTGCTTCGTCGCTAAGGCTTCGCCGCCTCACGGCCAGCCGGCATGGGCCAGCCGGCCAGGCCGGGTTGCCACGCCGAGCCGGCTCGCGCTGGGGAGCCGGCGTGCTTGGCAAGCCGGCCAGAGGGACTTGTCTTGCTCTGATGATTTTCCGAAAGGGATTCGGGCTCCGTTGCCTACCCGGGGGTCATCCCCCCGATAGTAGTCCCCGAAGCTGTGAAGGTTCGCCGGCTTCAGGCAGGGGAGCCTTTGCAGCTTACCACCCTGAGGAGCCGGCTCTGTTGATGAAGCGCCGGAGTTCGGCCAGGCGGCTTCGCCTGGCAGCTTGCCGGCTTCGCGGCAGCGGACGCCGGGAACACCCGCTGGGGGGCTGGCCTCCGGGGGCCGGGTCGCGGCACCCCGGCCTGAGCGGTAAACGGAAACGCCCGCCAGATGGGTCTTGCTTCGTACGCCGATTTGCGCCTGCCGCAGCTCGACGGACTGCCACGTGCGGCCTTGAGGTGGGCGAGGCCTGCCAGCCCACGCGTGCGACGGGACGTGACCGCGGCTCGGGCCCGCCACTACACGCCATTGGCCCGCGCGCGGGGGATTTACTGCGGCGACCGTTGGCGATTGCGCTTCCCCGCGTAGTTACTGCGCGTGGGGAACGCGCGCGCGCAGTGCGGGGGAGTGGGGATTGTCGGCGCAGTCGATCCCACTCCCCCACGATTTCGCGTGGTTATAAACGAGAAGGGGGGAGTGCGACGGAGACGCCTGCGCTCGCACCCCTGCCCCTGTTGGGGAACGTTGCATGGGAAACAAAAATTTTCCTACGCACACACAAGATCTATCCATGGTGATGAGCATCTACGAGAGGGAGAGTGAATCTACATACCCTTGTAGATCGCTAAGCGGAAGCGTTAAGAAACGCGGTTGATGTAGTCGAACGTCTCCGCGATCCAAATCGCAAGTCGTCCCTCGAACCGATCACGAACTAGTGCCGAACGGACGGCACCTCCGCGTTCAACACACGTACAGCTTGATGACGCCTTCACCTCCTCGATCCAGCGAGCGATGGTGAAGTAGTAGATGAGTTCCGGCAGCACGACGGCGTGGTGATGGTGGTGAGGAACAATCTCTGCAGGGCTTCGCCAAGCGCTACGGAGATTATGACGGAGGAACTAGAGGGTTAGGGTTGCCGGCACACGGCTTGGGGAAATCTTGATGTGTTCCGGGTGCTAGCCCTGCCCCTCTATTTATATGTTGAGCCCTGGGGTCAAAACTTGGAGAAAGAGCCTCCTCAAAGTCGGTTTGGCCCGCAAGGCAAGAGTCCTGCTCGGACTCCAGGACCAGACGCCAGGGACCTTGGCATCTGGCCCCAGACGCCAGGGTCCCTGGCGTCTGGCCCCTGGCCTCCGCAAAACTTCCTTTTGCACCTTCCTAAAGCCTCGTGGGCTTTACCCCTTGGCCCAAATAAAGTGTTCTTGTACCCGAACATTTCGGGAAACATCTGAAACTCCTTCCGGTGAATTCCGGAACCATTCCGGAGACCAAACACTATTATCCCATATATCAATCTTTACCTCCGGACTATTCCAGAGCTCCTCGTCATGTTCGGGATCTCATCCGGGACTCCGAACAACTTTCGGTAACCAACATAACAACTCAACTATACTTATATCGTCACCAAACGTTAAGTGTGTAGACCCTGCGGGTTCAAGAACTATGTAGACATGACCGAGACACCTCTACGGTCAATAACCAATAGCGCGACCTGGATGCCCATATTGGCTCCTACATATTCTACGAAGATCTTTATCGGTTGAACCTCTATGTCAAGGATTCAGTTAATCCCGTATGATGTTCCCTTTGTTTATCGGTACGTTACTTGCCCGTGATTCGATCGTCGGTATCTCTATACCTAGTTCAATCTCGTTACCGGCAAGTCTCTTTACTCGTTCCGTAATACAAGATCCCGTGGCTAACACTTTAGTCACATTGCTTGCAAGGCTTATAGTGATGTTGTATTACCGAGTGGGCCCTGAGATACCTCTCCGTCACACGGAGTAACAAATCACAGTCTTGATCCATGCCAATTCAACAGACACCCTCGGATATACCTGTAGAGCATCTTTATAGTCACCCAGTTACGTTGCGACGTTTGATACACACAAGGTATTCCTCCGGTGTCAGTGAGTTGCATGATCTCATGGTCAAAGGAACAGATACTTGACATGCAGAAAACAATAGCAATAAACTGACACGATCATATGCTACGTTTACAGTTTGGGTCTTGTCCATCACATCATTCTCCTAATGATGTGATCCCGTTATCAAATGACATCTCATGTCAATCGCTAGGAAACCTTCACCATCTTTTGATCAACGAGCTAGTCAACTAGAGGCTTACTAGGGACACAGTGTTGTCTATGTACCCACACATGTATTTGAGTTTCCAATCAATACAATGATAGCATGGATAATAAACGATTATCATGAACAAGGAAATATAATAATAACCAATTTATTATTGCCTCTAGGGCATATTTCCAACAGTCTCCCACTTGCACTAGAGTCAATAATCTAGTTCACATCACTATGTGATTTACATTGTAATGAATCGAACACCCATACAGTTCTGGTGTTGTTCATGTTTAGCCCTTGGAAGAGGTTTAGTCATCGGATCTGCAACATTCAGATCCGTGTGTACTTTGCAAATATTTATGTCGTCCTCCTTGATGTAATCGCGGATGGAATTGAAGTGTCGCTTTATGTGTCTGGTCCTCTTGTGAAATCTTGGATCCTTGGCTAGAGCAATGGCACCAGTGTTATCACAAAACAGGGTCATTGGGTTAAGCGCACTAGGCACTACTCCAAGATCTGTCATGAACTCCTTCATCCAGACACCTTCCTTCGCCGCCTCCGAGGCAGCGATGTACTCCGCTTCGCATGTAGAATCAGCTACCACGCTTTGCTTGGAACTGCACCAGCTAACCGCACCCCCATTAAGAATAAATACGTATCCGGTTTGCGACTTTAGAGTCATCCGAATCAGTGTCAAAGCTTGTATCGACGTAACCTTTTACGACGAGCTCTTGATCACCTCCATAAACGAGAAACATGTCCTTAGTCCTTTTCAGGTACTTCAGGATATTCTTGACCGCCGTCCAGTGTTCCATTCCTGGATCACTTTGAAACCTTCCGACCATACTTATGGCAAGGCTGACATCGGGTCTTGTGCACAGCATTTCATACATGGTAGAGCCTATGGCTGAAGCATAGGGGATGACACTCATCTTTTCTCTATCTTCTGCAGTCACTGGGCATTGAGTCTTACTCAACTTCACACCTTGCAATACAGGCAAGAACCCCTTCTTGGACTGATCCATTTTGAACTTCTTCAAAACTTTGTCAAGGTATGTGCTTTGTGAAAGTCCTATCAAGCGTCGTGATCTATCTCTATAGATCTTGATGCCTAATATGAAAGCAGCTTCTCCTAGGTCCTTCATTGAAAAACTCTTGTCCAAATATTCCTTCACGCTTTCCAACATTTCTATATTGTTTCAAATCAGTAATATGTCATCCACATATAATATTAGAAACGCTATAGAGCTCCCACTCACTTTCTTGTAAATACAAGCTTCTCCGTAAACTTGTATAAACTCGAACGATTTTATCACCTCATCAAAGCGAAGATTCCAACTCCGAGATGCTTGCACCAGTCCATAAATGGATCGCTGGAGTTTGCAAACTTTGTCAGCATTCTCTGGATCGACAAAACCTTCTGGTTGCATCATATACAACTCTTCCTTAAGGAAACCATTAAGGAATGCTGTTTTGACATCCATCTGCCAAATTTCATAATCGAAAAAGGCAGCTATTGCTAACATGATTCTGACGGACTTAAGCATCGCTACGGGTGAGAAGGTCTCATCGTAGTCAACTCCTTGAACTTGTGAAAAACCCTTTGCCACAAGTCGAGCTTTATAGACGGTGACATTACCGTCCGCGTCCGTCTTCCTCTTAAAGATCCATTTGTTCTGAATGGCCTTACGCCCTTCAGGTAATACTTCCAAAGTCCATACTTTGTTTTCATACATGGATCCCATCTCGAATTTCATGGCCTCTAACCACTTCTCGGAATCCGGGCCCATCATCGCTTCTCCATAGCTCGTAGGTTCATCGTTGTCTAACAACATGACCTCTAAGACAGGGTTGCCGTACCACTCGAGAGCAGTACGCGTCCTTGTCGACCTACGAGGTTCGATAGCAACTTGATCCAAAGCTTCATTATCATCATCAATAACTTCCTCTTCAGCTAATGTAGGCTCCACAGAAACAACTTTCTGCACTGCGCTACTCTCAGGTTGAAGTAAAGGTTCAACAACCTCATCAAGTTCTATCTGTTGGGGAACGTTGCATGGGAAACAAAAAATTTCCTACGCACACACAAGATCTATCCATGGTGATGAGCATCTACGAGAGGGAGAGTGGATCTACATACCCTTGTAGATCGCTAAGCGGAAGCGTTAAGAAACGCGGTTGATGTAGTCGAACGTCTCCGCGATCCAAATCACAAGTCGTCCCTCGATCCAAGCACGATCCAGCGCCGAACGGACGGCACCTCCGCGTTCAACACACGTACGGCTTGATGACGATCTCCGCCTTCTTGATCCAGCAAGAGGGAGCGGAGAAGAAGAAGAGTTCCAGCAGCACGACGGCATGGTGGTGTTGATGAAGAACTATTTCAGCAGGGCTTCGCCTAAGCACTACTGAAATTATGATGTAGGAGGAACTAGAGGTTGCCGGCACACGGCTTGGGGCAATCTAATGTCTCTCGTGTGCTAGCCCTACCCCTCTATTTATATGTTGAGCCTTGGGGTCTAAACTTGGAGTAAAAGCCTCCTCCAGGTCGGTTTTGCCCGCACAAGGTCGGTTTGGCCCGCAGGGAAAGAGTCCAACTCGGATCCCTGCAGTACCGCGCACAAGCGGTAGTACCGCTTACGATAAGCGGTAGTACCGCTTGACCAGCTTAAGCGGTAGTACCGCTTGACCAGTTTAAGCGGTAGTACCGCTGACGATAAGCGGTAGTACCGCTTGACCAGTTTAAGCGGTAGTACCGCTGATACAGTAGCGGTAGTACCGCTTAACCAGCTTAAGCGGTAGTACCGCTGCTACAGTAGCGGTAGTACTGCCTTCCCATCTTAAGGCAGTAGCAAAACTTCCTTTTGCACTTTCCAATACCTCGTGGGCTTTATCCCTTTGGCCCATACACTACTAGGAAAAGGGCTATAGATGATATGGCCACTAATGGCGCACCAGACACTTGGTGCGCCACTACTATATAGTAATGGCGCACCATGAGTTGGTGCGCCATTAGTGTGGTAGACACTAATGGCGCACCGGACCCACGGTGCGCCATTAGTAACAAATGTTTTTTTTTTTATTTTCCAAAAATACTAATGGCGCACCATGGCAGAGTGCGCCATTACTAGTTTAACTAGTAATGGCGCACCTCCAACACAGTGCGCCACTACTATATATCTACTATATATATATATAATTTTTTTTTTACAAAACTACTAATGGCGCACCTCAAGCTGGTGCGCCATTAGTAACCAGGGTTACTAATGGCGCATTTGTGGGTGGTGCGCCATTAGTAACCGCCTTTTCAGTTTTACCTAGTTTTCACCAAATGCACCCCCCCCCCCGGTGGACCGCCTTTTCAGTTTAAAAAAAATAAAAGAAAATGATAGAAATGTCAAAAAGATAAAAAATAATAAGATTCCCATATGATTTGTGGTCTAGTTGTTAGCAAAATTTACAAACATGAATTTCGACTTTTTTTGCAAAATCTCTCGAGAATTTGTAAAATGGGCATAACTTTTGCATACAAACCCCGTTGAAGATTTTTAGAATCCTCAAAAACCTAACAGAAAAAAAGTTACGGGGCTTTCAAGATCTGGAGGCAAAAAAATTCAAAAAAATATCAAACTTAGTAATGGCGCACGGTTTGCTAGGTGCGCCATTACTATCTTCCCGCCTTCCAAATTCGAAATAAGTAAAAAAAATAAAAAAAAAGTTAGTAATGGCGCACCAGCCCACGGTGCGCCATTACTATCTTCCCGCCTTCCAAATTCAAAACAAATCAAAAAAATAAAAAAAAGTTAGTAATGGCGCACCAGCCCACGGTGCGCCATTACTATGCCGTATATATAGGGCTGGCCGGCCTCTCTCCTCCTCTCTTCTTCATTTTTCTCCTCCACTCCACCTCCTCCTCTCCCCCACTCCATCTCCTCCACCATACTTCCCTCCTCCTCTCCGGCTGCCTCCTCTCCGGCGACCTCCTCCTCTTCGGTGACCTCCTCCCACTCCTCTCCGGCGACCTCCTCCTCCTCTCCGGCGACCTACCATTCCTCTCCGGCGATGTAGGTGAGCTCCTCTCCGGTGACCTTCTCCTCCTCCCTCCTCTCCTCTCCTCCCCTCACGGTTTCTCCTCCTCTCCGGTGAGCTCCTCCTCCCTCCTCCCTCCTCTCCTCCACACGGTCTCTCCTTCCTCCTCTCCGGCGAAATGCTCTCCGGCGAACTCCTCTCCGGTGAACTCCTCTCCGGCGAGCTCCTCTCCGGCCACATGTGGAGCTCGGCAAAAAGAACGTACAAGATCCAAAAATGAGAACGAAATTTGAAAAAATATCGAGAAAAAACTAGGCAAAAAAAGAGCAAAAAAAACGAGCAAAAAAATCACGATCCAGATCCAGATTCAAAATTCAAAATAGTAATGGCGCACTGTGGAGGTTAGAATATGCGCCATTACTATTTTCCCGCCTTCCAAATTCAAAAAAAAAAGGGTAAATATGGCCCCCTGGGAGGCATACTAATGGCGCACCGTGGGATATACTAATGGCGCACTGCGTGGTGCGCCATTAGTATACCAGATACTAATGGCGCACCCGTGGTGCGCCATTAGTAAAAAATTCTAATGGCGTGATGCTAGTGGCGCACCTGTAGTGCGCCATTAGTAGCCAAAACAGGTGCGCCACTAGCAGGCCTTTTCCTAGTAGTGATATAAAGTGTTGCTGCACCCGAACACTTCGGTAAACATCCGGAACCCCTTTCCGGTGAATTCCGGAACCCTTCCGGTAACCAAAAACACTATTATCACATATATCAATTTGTTGACCTCCGGACTATTCCGGAGATCCTTGTCATGTCCGGGATCTTATCCGGGACTCCGAACAACTTTCGGTCACCAACAAAATAACTCAACTATACTAATCGTCACCAAACGTTAAGTGTGTAGACCCTGCGGGTTCGAGAACTATGTAGACATGACCGAGACACCTCTACGGTCAATAACCAATAGCGGGACCTGGATGCCCATATTGGCTCCTACATATTCTACGAAGATCTTTATCGTTTGAACCTCTATGTCAAGGATTCAGTTAATCCCGTATGCTGTTCCTTTTGTTCTTCGGTATGTTACTTGCCCGAGATTCGATCGTCGGTATCTCTACACCTAGTTCAATCTCGTTACCGGCAAGTCTCTTTACTCGTTCTGTAATACAAGATCTCGTGGCTAACACTTTAGTCACATTGCTTGCAAGGCTCATTGTGATATTGTATTACCGAGTGGGCCCTGAGATACCTCTCCGTCACACGGAGTAACAAATCCCAGTCTTGATCCATGCCAACCCAACAGACACCCTCGGAGATACCTGTAGAGCACCTTTATAGTCACCCAGTTACGTTGCGACGTTTGATACACACAAGGTATTCCTCTGGTGTTAGTGAGTTGCATGATCTCATGGTCATAGGAACAGATACTTGACATGCAGAAAACAATAGCAATAAACTGATACGATCATATGCTACGTTCGTAGTTTGGGTCTTGTCCATCACATCATTCTCCTAATGATGTGATCCCGTTATCAAATGACATCTCATGTCAATGGCTAGGAAACCTTAACCATCTTTGATCAACGAGCTAGTCAACTAGAGGCTTACTAGGGACACAGTGTTGTCTATGTACCCACACATGTATTTGAGTTTCCAATCAATACAATTATAGCATGGATAATAAACGATTATCATGAACAAGGAAATATAATAATAACTAATTTATTATTGCCTCTAGGGCATATTTCCAACAGTCTCCCACTTGCACTAGAGTCAATAATCTAGTTCACATCACTATGTGATTTACATTGTAATGAATCGAACACCCATGCAGTTCTGGTGTTGTTCATGTTTAGCCCTTGGAAGAGGTTTAGTCAACGGATCTGCAACATTCAGATCCGTGTGTACTTTGCAAATATTTATGTCGTCCTCCTTGATGTAATCGTGGATGGAATTGAAGCGTCGCTTTATGTGTCTGGTCCTCTTGTGAAATCTTGGTTCCTTGGCTAGAGCAATGGCACCAGTGTTATCACAAAACAGAGTCATTGGGTTAAGCGCACTAGGCACTACTCCAAGATCTGTCATGAACTCCTTCATCCAGACACCTTCCTTCGCCGCCTCCGAGGCTGCGATGTACTCCGCTTCGCATGTAGAATCAGCTACCACGCTTTGCTTGGAACTGCACCAGCTAACCGCACCCCCATTAAGAATAAATACGTATCCGGTTTGAGACTTAGAGTCATCCGGATCAGTGTCAAAGCTTGCATCGACGTAACCCTTTACGACGAGCTCTTGATCACCTCCATAAACGAGAAACATGTCCTTAGTCCTTTTCAGGTACTTCAGGATATTCTTGACCGTCGTCCAGTGTTCCATTCCTGGATCACTTTGAAACCTTCCGACCATACTTATGGCAAGGCTGACATCGGGTCTTGTGCACAGCATTGCATACATAATAGAGCCTATGGCTGAAGCATAGGGGATGACACTCATCTTTTCTCTATCTTCTACAGTCACCGGGCATTGAGTCTTACTCAACTTCACACCTTGCA
The DNA here is from genome assembly GCA_039707655.1 of Elymus sibiricus. Lineage (NCBI taxonomy): Eukaryota > Viridiplantae > Streptophyta > Magnoliopsida > Poales > Poaceae > Elymus > Elymus sibiricus. The sequence continues at coordinate 14,331,752 of CM077668.1, read as the reverse complement.
AAACAGGCAAGAACCCCTTCTTGGACTGATCCATTTTGAACTTCTCCAAAATCTTATCAAGGTATGTGCTTTGTGAAAGTCCTATTAAGCGTCTTGATCTATCTCTATAGATCTTGATGCCTAATATGAAAGCAGCTTCTCCTAGGTCCTTCATTGAAAAACTCTTGTTCAAATATTCCTTCACGCTTTCCAACATTTCTATATTGTTTCCAATCAGCAATATGTCATCCACATATAATATTAGATACGCTATAGAGCTCCCACTCACTTTCTTGTAAATACAAGCTTCTCCGTAAACTTGTATAAACTCGAACGCTTTGATCACTTCATCAAAGCGAAGATTCCAACTCCGAGATGCTTGCACCAGTCCATAAATGGATCGCTGGAGTTTGCAAACTTTGTCAGCATTCTCTGGATCGACAAAACCTTCTGGTTGCATCATATACAACTCTTCCTTAAGGAAACCATTAAGGAATGCTGTTTTGACATCCATCTGCCAAATTTCATAATCGAAAAAGGCAGCTATTGCTAACATGATTCTGACGGACTTAAGCATCGCTACGGGTGAGAAGGTCTCATCGTAGTCAACTCCTTGAACTTGTGAAAAACCCTTTGCCACAAGTCGAGCTTTATAGACGGTGACATTACCGTCCGCGTCCGTCTTCCTCTTAAAGATCCATTTGTTCTGAATGGCCTTACGCCCTTCAGGTAATACTTCCAAAGTCCATACTTTGTTTTCATACATGGATCCCATCTCGAATTTCATGGCCTCTAACCACTTCTCGGAATCCGGGCCCATCATCGCTTCTCCATAGCTCGTAGGTTCATCGTTGTCTAACAACATGACCTCTAAGACAGGGTTGCCGTACCACTCGAGAGCAGTACGCGTCCTTGTCGACCTACGAGGTTCGATAGCAACTTGATCCAAAGCTTCATTATCATCATCAATAACTTCCTCTTCAGCTAATGTAGGCTCCACAGAAACAACTTTCTGCACTGCGCTACTCTCAGGTTGAAGTAAAGGTTCAACAACCTCATCAAGTTCTATCTTCCTCCCACTCAATTCTTTCGAGAGAAACTCTTTCTCAAGAAATGTTCTGTTTTTAGCGACAAACACTTTGCCTTCGGATCTGAGATAGAAGGTATACCCAACTGTCTCTTTTGGGTATCCTATGAAGACGCATTTCTCCGCTTTGGGTTCCAGCTTTTCAGGCTGAAGCTTTTTGACATAAGCATCACATCCCCAAATTTTAAGAAACGACAGCTTTGGCTTCTTGCCAAACCAAAGTTCATATGGCGTTGTCTCAACGGATTTCGATGGTGCCCTATTTAAAGTGAATGCAGCTGTCTCTAATGCATAACCCCAAAAACGATAGTGGCAAATCGGCAAGAGACATCATAGATCGCACCATATCCAATAAAGTTCGATTACGACGTTCGGACACACCATTACGCTGTGGTGTTCCAGGCGGTGTCAGTTGTGAAACAATTCCACATTGTCTTAAGTGACTGCCAAACTCATAACTCAGATATTCTCCTCCTCGATCAGATCGTAGGAATTGAATCTTCTTGTTACGATGATTCTCAACTTCACTCTGAAATTGTTTGAACTTTTCAAACGTTTCAGACTTGTGTTTCATTAAGTAAATATACCCATATCTACTTAAGTCATCAGTGAAGGTGAGAAAGTAACGATAACCACCGCGCGCCTCAATGCTCATTGGACCGCACACATCAGTATGTATGATTTCCAATAAGTCACTTGCCCGTTCCATTGTTCCAGAGAACGGCGTTTTAGTCATCTTGCCCAAGAGGCATGGCTCACATGTGTCAAGTGATTCAAAATCAAGTGACTCCAAAAGTCCATCAGCATGGAGCTTCCTCATGCGTTTTACGCCAATATGACCTAAACGGCAGTGCCACAAGAAAGTGGTATTATCATTATCAATCCTACATCTTTTGGCATCAATGTTATGAACATGTGTATCATTACTATCGAGATTCAATAAGAATAAACCGCTTACATTGGGTGCATGACCATAAAAGATATTACCCATATAAATAGAACAACCATTATTCTCTGATTTAAATGAGTAACCGTCTCGCAATAAACAAGATCCAGATATAATATTCATGCTTAACACAGGCACCAAATAACACTTATTTAGGTTCATCACTAATCCCGACGGTAATTGAAGAACGAGCGTGACGATGGCGATCACATCAACCTTGGAACCATTTCCCACGCGCATCGTCACTTCGTCCTTCGCCAGCCTCCGTCTATTCCGCAGTTCCTGTTTAGAGTTGCAAATATGAGCAACCGCACCGGTATCAAATACCCAGGCACTACAACGAGGGTTGGTAAGGAACATATCAATAACATGTATATCATATATACCTTGTTTGTTGTTGGCCGCCTTCTTGTCAGCCAAATACTTGGGGCAGTTCCGCTTCCAGTGTCCAGTTCCCTTGCAATGAAAGCACTCAGTTTCTGGTTTGGGTCCAGCCTTGGGTTTCTTCACAGGAGCAGCAACTGCTTTGCCACCCTTCTTAGATTTACCCTTCTTACCCTTCCCATTTTTCTTGAAACTAGTGGTTTTATTGACCATCAACACTTGGCGCTGGCGGAGACCGCACAACGAGTACTACCTCCGACCGCTCACTCGATAGCAGAGGGAGGAGCTGCGGCGCAGCACCGAGCAGACCCTCCAGACGCCCATCGTTGGGACGACCCCCGAGGCTCAGGCTTTGGAGGCCGCGCGCCAGGCCAACTTGGCTGAGCGCAGTCGTCTGGAGGCGCTCCAGAAATCACTCGACGATCGCGCCCAGCGGCAACATCAGCCCAGTTCCAGTCGGCGGCAGCGGTAGTTGTTCTCAAATGACCAGCAGCAGAATTTCCAGGTGTTCCGCACTCCCGTTCAGAATTTGGCGGCGGCCACTCGGATAGCGGATTCCATCGAGCCGTCCCGATCCGAGGTGGGACAGGGCCTTCGGCAAATCCGGGCCCTGCTCAGGGCGGCTGAAGAGCAAAATTCGGCAGTGTCCCAGTCGCGCAACAGGATTCATAGCAGATCCATCAGGGCTGACACCGTTCAGTCGGCCCACAGCCTGGTGTCCCCGAGGAGAAACAGATACTCACCTCCGCGGCTAAACGACCGAGACCTCCACCGAGACCAGTACACGGGACAGGGTCGCAGTCGAAATACACCTCCGCGGCGTCAAGATGATCGACGCCGAATGCAGTTGCCCCCTCCGCGGGATGGTTCGTACGCGCCCCGTCCGTACGACGCCAGGCGTCCTTACAGCAACGATCGGAGGGCCAGCCCTCCCTGCCATGGCGACGGTTATCGCCAGAGAGAACCAGTCGACTATCGTGACCCGCAGGTCAACGCGAGATCCGTTCTCGCTCAGAACCTGGTCGACAGAGGCAGAGCTCTGAAAGAAAACTTGGACAGAGATCGTCCGAGTGGAAGTGGAGCATTCATCTCCGGGCCTGAGTGTTTCAGCAGAGCAATCAGGGCCGCCGAGATTTTGCCTAACTTTAGATTGGCGGCTGGAGTAAGCAAGTTCACCGGTGAGTCCAAGCCAGAAATTTGGTTAGAGGATTACCGAGTGGCAGTGCAGATTGGAGCAGGAAATGACTATGTGGCTATGAAGCATTTGCCTTTGATGCTGGAAGGGTCCGCCCACGCCTGGCTCGACCAGCTCACTCCGGCCAGCATATACTGCTGCGAAGATTTGGCCCGAGTGTTCATCAAAACATTCGAGGACACGTGCAAACGCCCTGCTGGATTGACTGAGTTGCAGCATTGTGTGCAGAAACCGAATGAAACCTTGAGGGAGTACATTCAGCGGTGGACGACCTTGCATTATGTGGTTGAGAACGTCACAGAGCACCAAGCAGTATGCGCCTTCAAGGTAGGAGTCAGATACAGGGAGCTCATCCTGAAATTTGGCCGGTCAGGATCTTTAACCATGAGCCAAATGATGGAGATCGCCACTCGGTACGCAAACGAAGAAGAGGAAGACCGTCTCCGTAGCGGCAAGGGGAAAACCAGTGAGCCCAACCCCGGAAACAATAATCCCAGTCGGAAGCCGAAGCGCAAGGCTGACGGTTCGGCTCAGGCCGAGGCTGCCGCACTGGCCGGTCAAGCCAAGAACAAGGGGAAGGCTAAGGAAAAGTGGATCCCGAAGAAAAAGAGAGATCAGTTGGGCCGGGATGTCCTAGACTTGTCGTGTCACATCCACACCAGGAAAGATGAAGAGGGCAATCTGATATTGCCTAAGCATACCACTCGACAGTGAAGACTGTTGATACAGCAGTTCCGAGAGGGCCAGTCGAGTGAGAAGAGCCCAGAAGATGCTGATGATGGAGACAAAGATGAACCTTTTCCCAGTGTCAACGCAACCCTGATGATCTTTGCAGATGTAGAGAGCAGGAGCTGGTTGAAGGTCATCAACCGAGAAGTGAACATGGCCATGCCGGCGACAACAAAGTTTCTGAACTGGTCGAAGACTCCGATCACCTTTGATCAGTCGGATCACCCAGCCTACATTGCTACCCCTGGGCGGCAGGCGCTGGTGGTCGATCCGGTAGTGGGAGGCATCCGGTTGCGAAAGGTCCTCATGGACGGTGGAAGCGGACTAAACATACTCTATGCTGACACTCTGAAGGCGATGGGCATTCCGATGTCCCGTCTCAGTGAAAGAAGTATGCAGTTCCACGGAGTGATCCCTGGCAGGAAAGCGAACTCACTCGGGCAAATCGCCCTGGATGTGGTCTTTGGAGATGACAAGAACTTCAGGAAGGAAAGGCTGACCTTCGAAGTGGTCAACTTCCGCAGCGCCTACCATGCCATCCTTGGTCGGCCGGCTTACGCACGTTTCATGGACCGCCCATGTTATGTGTATCTCAAGCTGAAGATGCCCGGCCCCAAAGGTGTGATCACAGTCACTGGCAGTCGGCAGCGCGCGAAGGAGTGTTTGCAGCAAGGGTCCAAGATAGCTGATGAACAGATGGCCATGTTGGAGTTGGAGGAGTAGAAGAAGAATGCCGATCCGAGTGATCTACTGCACTCCAAGAAGCCAGCGGCAGAATCTGCGTTTCAGTCGGCCGGTGACACGAAGCCTATACACATCCACCCGGAAGATCCCAATGCTGCTCCCACCAACATCTCAACGACACTCGACAACAAATAGGAAGAAGCGCTCATCCAGTTCCTCCGTGAGAACTGGGACATCTTCGCATGGAAACCATCCGACATGCCGGGTGTACCCAGGGAGCTGGCTGAGCACCGTTTGCGAGTCAACCCGAAGGCAAAACCTGTGAAGGAGCATCTTCGTCGCTCTGCCACACAAAAGAGGAGGCCATTGGCGAAGAAGTTGCTCGGCTCCTGGCAGCCGAGTTCATCCGTGAGGTGTACCACTCCGAGTGGCTCGCCAACGTCGTCATGGTCCCTCAGAAGGAGAAATCTCTCCGAATGTGCATTGATTTCAAGCACATCAATCGGGTCTGCCCCAAGGATCATTTCCCGCTCCCCCGCATAGGTCAAATCGTAGATTCCACTGCGGGTTGTGAGCGACTGTCTTTTCTGGATGCGTACTCCGGGTACCACTAGATCCGACTGTATGGGCCAGATGAAATAAAAACAGCTTTTATCACCCCATTCGGGTGTTTCTGCTATATCACCATGCCATTCGGTCTTAAAAATGCTGGTGCCACTTTCATGCGCATGGTGCAGAAGTGTTTGCAAAAACTGATCAGTCAGAACATTTAGGCATACATGGATGACATAGTGGTCAAGTCCAGAAAAGGTTCCGACCTGCTGGCTGACCTAGCTGAAACTTTCGCAAATCTGCGGAAGTATGATATCAAGCTGAATCCAGCAAAGTGCGCTTTCGGAGTTCCTGGGGGTAAGTTACTCGGTTTCCTCGTTTCCGAACGAGGGATAGATGCCAATCCTGAGAAGATCGGGGCGATTGTATGAATGAAACGTCCAGAATGTCTTCATGATGTACAGAAGCTCACGAGTTGCCTCGCAGCTCTGAGCTGATTCATCTCCCGTCTCGGTGAGAAGGCACTGCCCCTGTACCGATTGATGAAGAAACCTGATTGGATCGAGTGCACTGCTGAAGCACAAGCAGCGTTTGTTGAGCTCAAAGCCCTGATTTCCACCCAGCCGGTGCTTGCCGCTCCGAACAGCAACGAGCCGTTGCTCTTGTACATTGCGGCCACTGGTCAAGTTGTCAGCACTGTCCTGACTGTCGAACGAGAAGAACAGGGCAAAACTTACAAAGTTCAGCGCCCAGTTTATTACATTTCCGAAGTCCTGACTCCGTCCAAGCACAGATATCCACATTATCATAAGCTCGTCTATGGCATCTATCTGACCGCGAAGAAAGTAGCCCATTACTTCCAAGAGAACGTCGTATCAGTCGTCAGCGACGCCCCGCTGTATGAGATCATGAACAATCGGGATGTGACTGGTCGAGTGGCGAAGTGGGCTATCGAGCTCCTGCCCCTGGACATCAAGTTCGAGGCGAAAAAGGCGATCAAGTCCCAAGCATTGGCCGATTTCCAAGCTGAGTGGACTGAACAGCAGCAACCAACTCAGAGTCACCCGAAACACTGGATCATGTTCTTTGATGGTTCCAAGATGCTGAATGGTTTAGGAGCCGGAGTTGTGTTGGTGTCCCCGAAAGGCGATCGACTCAGATATGTTCTGCAGATTCACTTCGATTCCTCCAACAATGAAGCCAAGTACGAAGCGCTCCTTTATGGTCTACGTATGGCCATCTCACTCGGCGTCCAGCGCCTGATGGTCTACGGAGACTCGGATCTAGTTGTGAACCAGGTGATGAAGGAGTGGGATATCAGAAGCCCTGCTATGACAGGATATTGCAACGCGGTGAGAAAGTTGGAGAAGAAATTTGAGGGTCTGGAGCTGCATCACGTCTCCCGAGCCAAGAATCAGGAGGCGGACGATCTGGCAAAGATCGGGTCCACTCGGAAAGCCATACCCAGCAATGTGTTCCTCGAGCATTTACGTTCTCCGACGGTGAAAGAAGATCGCTTCACGGAAGAGCCCCCGCAAGTGGTCGGTCCGTCCGATCCGACTGAAGTCGAGGTCCCTGCAGTCATTGATTTGGTCATGGAGATCCTAGCGATCACGCCCGAGTGGACAGTGACTTACATTGCATACCTGCTCAGGCAAGAACTTCCAGAACATGAAGCCAAGGCCCGCCAGATTGTTCGCAGGTCCAAGGCCTTTACAGTGATGGGCGATCAGTTATACAGAAAGAGCGTCACCGGTGTGACTCAGCGCTACATCTCTCCGGAAGAAGGTCGATTGATCCTGGAGGAGATTCACTCGGGAACTTGCGGAACCACACGTCCTCTCGGACAATCGTGGCTAAAGCTTACCGAGCCGGCTTCTTCTGGCCACGTGCCAATGAAGCTACACAGGAGATAGTCCAACATTGCGCCGGGTGCCAATTCTATGCAAACTTATTGCACAAGCCTGCGTCTGCTCTGAAGACGATTCCACTCGTTTGGCTGTTTGCAGTCTGGGGACTCGACATGGTGGGACCCCTCCGGACAGGGGCGAGTGGACTCACCCACTTGCTGGTTGCAGTCGATAAATTCACTAAGTGGATCGAAGCCAAACCTGTCAAGAAGCTAGACTCTCGTACAGCGATCAAGTTTATGAAGGAGATAGTCTTCAGATATGGCGTGCCCCACAGCATCATCACTGAGAACGGCTCAAACTTCAACTCGGAAGAGTTCAGGGCGTTCTGTGCCACCCAAGGCACCCGAGTCGACTATGCATCTGTGGCGCACCCGTAGTCGAATGGGCAAGCTGAGAGAGCAAACGGACTGATTCTTCAGGGGTTAAAGCCATGACTCATGCGTGATTTGGAGCACGCAGCTGGAGCCTGGGTTACCGAGTTGCCATCAGTTCTTTGGGGCTTGAGGATGACCCCCAATCGGTCTACCAATCGTACCCCCTTCTTCATGGTGTACGGAGCTGAAGCCGTCTTGCCGAGTGACCTACTCCAGAATTCGCCCCGAGTGGAACTATACTCCGAAGCTGAAGCAGAGCAGACGCGGCAAGACGCAGTTGATCTCCTGGAGGAGGAGAGAGAGATGGCTCTTATCCATTCGGCCACCTATCAGCAAGATCTACGACGTTTTCACAGTAGACACGTCAGAAGTCGGACTTTTCAGGAAGGAGAACTTATGCTCCGACTGGATCAGCAGCGACCTCACAAGCTCGCTCCTGCGTGGGAAGGTCCTTTTGTCATTTCAAAGGTTCTACACAACGGAGCGTATCACCTGTACAACCTTCTGAAGCAAGCAGATGAGCCCCGCGCTTGGAACGCAGACTTGCTTCGACGTTTTTATACCTTATGTTGAGATGTAATAAAAGCACTCGAGTGATGTTTAACGAATAAAAAGCATGACTTTTCCAGTTCTACATTGAGTTCACTCGTTCGCATTCTCTGGCTTACAACCCCCAGTGGGTGTACGCCCTTCAACTTAGCTGCGAACCAACTTTCGCCCAAGTTAAAAAACTACCCCGAGTGAAGAGCATCCCTCTCACTCGGGGGCTTGGCTTCGAACCAACTTTCGCCCAAGTTAAAAAACTACTCCGAGTGAAGAGCATCCCTCTCACTCGGGGGCTTGGCTGCGAACCAGCTTTCGCCCAAGTTAAAAAACTACTCCGAGTGAAGAGCATCCCTCTCACTCGGGGGCTTGGCTGCAAACCAGCTTTCGCCCAAGATAAAAAAACTACTCCAAGTGAAGAGCATCCCCTCTCACTCGGGGGCTTGGCCGCGAACCAGCTTTCGCCCAAGTTAAAAATGCTACTCCGAGTAAAGAGCGTCCCTCTCACTCGGGGGCTTGGCTATGAACCGGCTTTTGCCCAAGTTAAAACGCTACTCCGAGTGAAGGGCGTCCCTCTCACTCGGGGGCTTGGCTGCGAACCAGCTTTCGCCCAAGTTAAAAATCCTACTCCGAGTGAAGAGCGTCCCTTCCACTCGGGGGCTTGGCTGCGAACCAGCTTTTGCCCAAGTTAAAAATACTACTCCGAGTGAAGAGCGTCCCTCTCACTCGGAGTCTTAGCTGCGAACCAGCTTTCGCCTAAGTTAAAACCCATTTCAAAGACTCGAAAGACTCGAAGGAAAGCATTCGAATAACTCCAGAAGTTCAAAGGCAAATACGAGTACGCGGGCCCGAAGCCCGAAAGAGTTTAAGGAATACAGTTCCACTCGGCATACCGAGGCTAATGGATAGGACTTAAAGTTTTCTTACGCCCCTATGGGGCTGGCCAGCTCAACAAAGGAATCCAAGTCGATGCCGTCCGCGATCCGAGTGGCCGCTTTGATGAATGTCTCCATGAAGTCCTCAAACTTGAGTTTCTTCATGTTGGCAACTTGGAGGGTCTTCAGTTTCTCCTCCTTGGCGTCCTTGCAATGCACTCGGACAAAGGAGAGGGCCACGTCGGCTCTGCAGCGGGCAACCGACTTCTTCCACGCTTGCACTCGACTGGGAATGTCGTTGAGACGAGTCATCGTGGCTTCCAGGTCGGTGTCAAGGGTGTCTTCTGGCCACAGCTCCTTGTCGATCCTTCCGAGTGCACCCCGCAGGCGGATGATGTACCCCTGAACATCTTCAATGCGAGATTCGAGCCGCAAGACGCCCAGAGCAGCCTTGTCACCGACGAGCAACCTGGAAGGATCCAGATCCCTCTCGATTCTGTCAGTCTCAAGCTCGAAGTCCCGGCAGTACTCTCTAAGCGAGAAAAGAGGAGAGTCGAACATCAGATGCATGAAGTTCACTCGGAGATAAGTTGAAATGCACTCAGATGCTATAAGTTACCTACAAGCTTGGTGTACATCTCCTCCGTGAACTCCTCTATATACTTCTCCAGAGCATTTTTCTTCTCAATGAGCTGGTTGATCTTCTCGTTCAGAGTCTTCTTCTCCTGCTCATGAACATTTGCTTGGGCCTTGAGCTTGCCGTCCTACTCGGCCTTTTGCTTCTTGAGCTCAGCCACTTCCTTCTTCGCCTCTGTGATGGCGGCCTTTAGCATCTTGTTCTCTCCTTCAAGCTTCTCGAGTGAGGCTAGCTTCTCTTCGGCGGCTTTGGTCTTTTCCTTCGCTACTTTCTGTGCTCCTGCCAGCTCGTTGTCCTTGTTCTCGAGTGCCTGCTTCATAGTTTCTAAAGAGACAGAGGTTCTGAGCTGCACTTGGAGTCGATGGTTTTCACTACGCACATCTGTTCGAGTGAAGTCACTCGGTTCAAAGAATGGAAAAAGGCGAAAGCAGAATGCTCAGTAATTGAAGCTTACCTCCCATGGTCTTGAGATCTGCTTGAGTGCGCGCTGTGTTCCTCCTCTCCACCTCCAAATCCAGTCGGAGCTGGGCCGTCTCCTTCTCCAGTGCCACGTACTGAGTCCCAAGCTCGCAAGTTTTCTGAAATACAAGTGAGAACAGATCAGTTAATGTTAAAGAATATTCCGAGTGCCCAGAGACCGACGCTCCTGGAAGGAACAAGCTTGACCAATATCAGATCCTGAAGTACCCTTTATCAGGGAGGAACAAGCTTGACCAGTACCAGATCCTGAAGTACCCTTTGTCAGGGAGGAACAAACTTGACCAGTATTAGATTCTAAGTTCTAACACTCCCGCCGACTGCCCGTAGTCGACGACAGTCTCGGGGACTACACCCAGTGGGTGCACTCAGTGTTCCCCCACTGGAACGGTATCCACTCGGAACGGTCCGCCCGATCCGAGTGACGGCCAACCACAAAAAAAAACAAGAGCAAGTTCTAGGTTCTAAGACTCCTGCCGACTGCCCGCAGTCGACGGCAGTCTCGGGGACTACACCCAGTGGGTTCACTCAGCGTGCCCCCATTGGAACGGTATCCACTCGGAGCGGTCCGCCCGATCCGAGTGACGGCCGAACAAAACAAAAACAACAACAACAACAACAGAACAGGGCTCTAAGACTCCCGCCGACTGCCCGTAGTCGACGGCAGTCTCGGGGACTACACCCAGTGGGTGCACTCAGCGTGCCCCCACTAGAATGGTATCCACTCGGAGCGGTCCGCCCGATCCGAGTGATGGCCGAACAAAAAAAAAACCCAGTGGGTGTACCGGATATTTTCCGACTAAAATTCCTACAAAGGAAAAATGACTTGGAGATCAACTTACAAGAGCACTTACTCGAACGTTTTCCTGGAGGGCAGCGCTGGCATCGTATGCTAGCTTGCCAGCTGCTCACATCTCCTTCAGCCGCTGGGTCATCAGCTCCGCCTGGATCATTGCTTCCTTGCTGGCTCCAGTCTGGTCCTCTGGCACCTTGTACAGACTGAAGATGTTGACAGGAGGAGTTGGAGCCGAGGTCAAGGCAGTCGACGGCACTGTGACCGGGCCAGCACCGGCCGGAGAGGAACCTTGCGCCAGAGGCACGATCACGGGCTGCGCGGGAGAACTGGAGGCGCTTGGCTTGGAGGTGCCTTCGGTGTGGTGGTTTGGGAAGCAGTCGGGGCTGCGGTCCCCTTCTCGGTGTCCTTCCGCGATGGCCCCTCATCGTCGTAGACATGGATAATCTCTGCAAGTGCTGCATTCACTCGACACGATCAACCTCAGTACGCAATTCAGTCGGATGAGGACAATTCAATCGGATCATAGATCAAAGAAAAAATAAAATCATTGTTACCTTTCTGAGAAGTGGCGCGTCTGCCGACTCGGCCTCGATTCGGTCTCCGTCGATCTGCATGGGAGACGTGGTTGAGGTGTCAGCTTTGGTTCAGAAGATTCACTCGGTCAGAAGAGTCCAAAAGTTGGCAAAGACAGAAAAGAAAAGCTGACAAAGACACTCACGTTGAGGCGACAGGCACAGTGACCTTGATCCTGGGCAGAGCCTTCCGAGGCTTGGGGGAAGCGACCTTGGGCTGCTTGGCGGTCTTCTCAGTCGGTTCGCGCGACGACGTCCGAGTGCGTTTCGGAGCCTTAGCACTCGGAAGCACCTCCTTCTCTGGACCAGCACTCGGATCATGAGTTAGCTTGGAGCGGCGCTCGGAGCGCAGCTCCGGAGACTGGGAAGACTCGATCTCATTGCTCTCTTCCGATTTGTTGCTTTCCTCCTCGCTGTCCTCCACGTAGCTGCCCTCGACGCTGTCATGTTCGCTCCCCACGTCTCCGACAAGTTGTTCTCCATTCGGCACAGGCGAGAGCATCTTCTGGAACTCCTGCAAGACATGAAGATCAGAGACAAACAGTTCAGTCAGTTCACTCGGATCAGTCAGTTCACTCGGACAATTTGCGCATGAGTACCTCACTCGAAAATGCGTCTCAAGCCTCCAATGGTTGGTTGTTGGCGTCGTAGGGCGGGATCCGTCTCGACCCTCGCGGATACACTTGAGCCACTCTTTAACGGTCTTCTCAACGATGTCCTCCGGGTGCACTCGAGTCTTGTCGTCAGCGCCAGTATATAGCCACATCGGGTGAGCTCGCTCCTGCAGCGGTTGGATTCGCCGACTGAGGAAGACCTCCAGCAAATCCAGACCCGTCAACCCGCCCTGGACTAGGCTGACTACCGCAGTTACCAGGATCCCCACGTCGGTCTTCTCCTCCTTGTCCACCGTCAGCGATGGAGGCACATTGACCCTCTCGGATATATAAGGGGGGAGACCAGTCGACGAGCCAACACAAGGGATGTCGGTGCAGTAAAACCAAGTCGACTGCCAGCCCCTAACCGAGTCAGGAAAGGTCATCGCGGGAAAAGCGCTCCTACCCCGCATCTGAATACCCAGGCCGCCGCACAGCTGGGTCACATGGGTTCTCTCCCCCTCGGGGTTGGCCTTTTTGACCGACTGAGAACGGCACGTGAAGCTGTGCTTGAATAATCCCTAGTGCGGCGGACAACCCAGGAAGTTCTCACACAAAGAAATGAATGCGGCAAGGTACACTATGGCATTTGGAGGCAGGTGATGAAGCTGGGCGCCGAAAAAGTTCAAAAAACCACGAAAAAAGGGGTGGGGTGGCATGGAGAAACCTCGCTCCACATGCGTGGTGAGGAGCACTCACTCTCCGGGGCGCGGCGCGGGCTCGATCTCCCCTTCCTCCGGCAGCCTCCACGTCCCGTCGCGGATCAGCCCGTCCACGACGAGCCCGCTGATGTCGTCGATCGTGGTGGTCAGCGGAAGCCAGTCGCCTTGGATCCACCCGCGCGGGGGCGCGGCTCGGGAGCTCGACGCCTTCTTCCCGTTCGCCGCCTTCTTGGCCCGCTCCAGCTTCGCCATCTTGTCCTTCGCCATCGCCGTGGAGTGCTCCGGCGCCGGAATGGGTTCACGCAGAGTGCGGTTCGGGAGCGTAGATTGGGTGACTGGAAGAGACGAGGAGGAGGGGATCTGGTCTTCTCTCCCTCTCTGACGCGGTGGCTCCTTATATCGCCGCCCGCTCCGCTCCCCAATCCACGCCTCTGATTCACGGGCCCGCGGATCTCCTCGGATCTCGCTGGCGGAGTTGCAGTTGTACGTGGCGAAAAGTGGGGCGAAAATCGAGGCGTCACGCCCCCACTTTCCCCACTCACCGCGCCGCGACCGTTCGCGCGCGCTCTTATCCGATTTCAAATCCCACAAGATCCGGATCCCAGCGATCCGATTGCTCGCCTTTGAAGACATTCCATAAACGCTCGGATCTATTCCGTCACTCAGATGGAGATTACTCGTTTCACTCGGATGAAGACTTCTCATTTCATTCGGATGGAGACTATCACTCAGGCGTCATATGGTTCGGAATCCGTCAAGGTGCTACAAGGAGACAAGGCCGTCTAAAGACCAGTAAGGGTTCTTGAGCGCCCGCGTAGCGCTCAACTCACCTAGGAATTCGCCTTGGCTCGACCCGCTCAACGTCGACCGATTTGGGGGCTAATGACGAAGACAAATACTAGGGATAGGGTAACAGGCCTGACCTACAGACCCTACCCTAGGACTCCACACGCCTTATTCTGGGCCCCAGGGCCAGATCAGCAACCAAGAATTCTGCAAACTGACATTCACTCGGAGTTCAATGAACCACTCGGGAAGCAGGAGTTCACTCGACCGGCTATTTCACTCGGACTACCTGACAGTCACTCGACCAGAGAAGACCAGGAGGCTCCAGGGAGGCAACGGTCAGGACATGCACTCGCCCATATTAATTGTAAGCAATGCGCCCGTTACCTGGCGCCCTTAAACCCCCTCTTTAACCCCTGGTAATGGCGGCATTCATGGGGGGACTGGGCGGACACTATATAAGCCACCCCCGAGCTCCATTCCAAGGGTTCGCAACCTTTGTAATCATACACTCAAGCAATCTAGCTCCTGAGCACCGAGACGTAGGGCTATTACCTCCACCGCTGAGGGGCCTGAACTCGTAAATCCGAGTGTAACAACTGCGCCGTAGCTAGGCTCTGCCCTCTCATCCGTATCCCTATACACTACTGTCAGACTTACACCCACGACAAGGGGCGGCGACGCTGTGAGGCCACCGGAGCTGCTTCGACGGGCCGTGCTGCGAGGCCGCTCGAGCTGCGAGGACCCCAGGTTGCTTCCACCACACGACGGTGCTGCGACGCTCGACGGCCGCAGCGACGGCGTGCTTCCACGACACGACGATGCTGCGGCGACAGTGTGCTTCCAATCCATGGGACGATGGTGCTGCGATGACGTCTTGGCTGTGACGGCAGCAGCGATGCTGCGACGGCGTCACCATGCTGCGAGCCAATGCCGCGACGGTCGCCGTGCTGCGAGCCGGCGTTGCGACGGTCGACATGCTACAAGCGGTGCTACAAGAGCGCGGCCATGCTGTGTGCCGGTGCTGCGAGGTCGCCGCTGTGCGGCGAGCCGGTGCCACGGGAAGGAAAAACGAAAGACATTTCTTTTTCTACTAAACGAGTAGTGTCTGCGTTGACTCGTCCGATGATAGAGATGCTGAGATCGAGATTAATCAGATGGTGGAGAAGGCGGATGTTGTTTTTCTTTAGTACATCCGGATGGCGCCTAGCAGCCTCCTTTTTTTAACACAGTACAGATGCAAGCGCTCATATACACGCGCATGCACTCAACCTTATGAACGTACACAGTCATCGTAGGCTCCTCGTAGTCGACGGGAACGTCTTCTCCCACTGAACGCGCATCGCCAGAAATCCAGAAATAAATACAGAATAAATGCGAGCAACAGGATTTGAACCCTGGTGGGCTGGGGATACCACTGTCCATCTAACCATCCAACCACAGGCTGGTGGACTTTGTTGGTGATGTTGGCGAATGGCGTTGTTGCTACCATGGATGTAATAAGGCATATCACTCAAAAATATTATATGAAATATTTTTTTGCGAGATTATATGAAATAATTTTGACAGACAAACTGAAGGGTGTTACATAGGCTACTCGTGTTTAGTAGACGGCCAAAGCACTCCATTGGGGATGTGGGTGAATGGCGTTGTTGCCACCATGGATGCCACTATGTGCATTGGAAGGTCATGCTCGGTAATCGAAGGTTGATCCTCTAGCGTTGTGGCAGTTAAGCGGTATCATGACGGCTTCTTTTTATGATAATTTTTTTTATTTTTTTATTGATATGTTTAGCTTTTCCTTTTGACTCAATCCACTTCTTCTCCTTCACATTCCAGAAAGACAAGAAAATTTAGGGTAGGAAACATTATCTGGAATTTCTTGAAGATTCGAACCCATGGTGGATTATAGAAGTTGAATAGATCTCTTTTTTTCTACTCAAACGAGCCCATATCTTTTCTTTGTTATCAATTGCTAATTCCGATCTCCCTCCCCAGTATATGTAGATAAAAATTCCGTTTCCCTCATGGTGTAATTCTGCGCAGGAGTAAATACAATGAAAGTGAACATTCACAAATCACACCTACATGGACATAATGTTACATTGACCTGAAAATTCTATTGAAAGCGAAAAAATGACATATAACCAGAATTATAGTAGACAATTGAACAAAATTGCTTAACATTAATTCGCCCTTGAGTTTTGTTAATAGGCAAGCAATACTGTGCTGGGAAAAGTACTATTGACTAAGAGTAGCTTGCGAAAGATACATAATAAAGTCAACCAAGCATAGTATGCACTTCTCTGATAGAACAAATTACATAGCTGCACCACGTTCATCAAGCTGCGAGCTTGTGGTTCGATCTCAGGCACTTCCACTTATTCAGCTTCATATGCATCCAGAGCTTGCGCAACATATTTTTTCAATAGTATTTTTTTATCATTCCTAAAATGAAAAACTGTTATCATTTGTCTAGAGACTTTCAAGCAAGCATCCTTATCCAGCTTAACTTCATATTTATCTGCATCATTGACCAACCTTGATACCTCCTGTTCTGAAAACTAAGAGAGATGTTTGCACTTTTAAAAGTGGCAAATTTCCAATAAATGTACAGGATGCAGCTAGGAACGCATTCACAAAATAATACATACAATTTACCTCACAAGAATTGCTAGCTTCTTTAAGGCACCATATCTTCACAGCTGTTGCAATTTTTAGTAAGCCCCAACCATCGGTGTCGATGCCAGACACATCCTTAATGACAGAAGCTGCGTGGTGCAAGTCTCCAGACTTCTCATTCTCAAAAGAGTCACACTCAAACAATGCGTAAACCATAATAAGAATTCGTTCGTTGAGCTGGATCAGAAGAGAATCGCTTCATCACTAAAGCTAATATGCAAAGGATATTTTTTCTATTGAAGTTGCATACAAAACACTTGGTGTGAAAATGATGGACTCCAAATGTTCAACACAGAAACTATCATACAGTGTCACACTAAATGTCAGGGACCTATAAAGGAAAAGGAAAGCATGTGAACTACTTAACTCACCATGTCCCGGTTCACGTAATTAAAATCATAGCGACTCAAGACATTTTGTAGTCCTTGACTCATTGGGAGCCGTTGATATTCATGCAGATACGACTTTTCTCTAGGCACCAAATTTCTCATACGAATCTGTATGCCCCACATTAACTCCATCACAGTTGGATCATGCACGCAGGTTATTTTCTGGAAGAATTCACAGCAAAAATTGTGATCAATGCATTACAAAATAAAGGCAAACCAGTAGAGCTTATACTCACCAATGTTTCTTCAATGATTTTTTTATATCCAGGTTCTCCAACAGCCATTCTCTGCCCAGGGCAATAACACTTCAAGATCATCTCAGTAAGACTTCCATTAACACCAGTGCTTTGATTAATGGCGCTAGAACTGTCCTCAAAAGTTTGAAACTGTCTCAGCCAAACAACCTGATAAAGAAATAAACAAGCATGAGCATGTTCAGTTGTAAAAAAACAATTAATCAAATATCATGTCATGCCTCTAAATCAGGAGAGGAGGTTGAATCTGCTTGAATAGGTATATCCCAACAGTAAAGATATACCTACCATGGTCAAGTCCATCATTCATCAAATACTAGAATAGTTCAGATTAAGTTCACAAACTAATATGATGCGAAAAACCTTGACAACTGATCACAGTGTTGCTCTTTAGTAGTAGCAGCAAATCAAGTACTACTAATCAACCTAGCTAGCAGTTACATTTGAATTTTGTGCATAGCAATACCCCAACATTAGGTTCAGCCTGCCCAAACTAATTCACTAGAAATATCATTACACACATGGAGGCCATTTAACAAAAGTTATTTTGGGGCACACATGCATTCACCACAGGCTACATGCTTTACATGCAAATTTATGGAGAAAATTTTAGTTAGCCACTTAATTGTACAGAAAGTAATTAAAAGTGTGTTTACGTTCCTCAATGCAAGAAAAAAGAAAATAAAAATATACATGCAGTCATGAATGGTGCAAGATAACTACTATGATTAATTTGGCACCATGCGCACATGTTATGCACCCCTTTGCTCCTAGTGCACAGGGCACCCAACCTAGGGTATCCGCTCCCTCCCGCCGCGCAGCCTCGTCTCATGTTCCCTTAGGGCCATGGTGTGCGTCGGATCAGGGTCCTTGCCGGAGGGAGGTCTATGTTTTTAGGTGTTTCTTTCAGTTTAGCTAGGGTTTGTGTCTTGCTCAGGGATACATGGCGTGGCTCCCTGCAGATGGAATAAGGTTCTACCCACCTAGCCCCGTTCCGGTGATGCTTCTAACGTCGTTGGTGGGTGTGTGGAGGTTTGTCTCTGGCGGATCTTGCGAGTTTCGGTTGGCGTTGTCTTATGTGGATCCGCTTGGATCCGATCTTCATTCGTCTACATTCGTGCGTCTACAGGTTGGATCTTTCCGATCTACGCTTCTCTTCATCGGTGGCGGTTATTGTTCTAGTGCTTGTAGTCATTGCTAGGTGGTTTATGGATCTAGATGTAATTTTTATTCCTGGTGTTTTTATACTACCATGACAGTTGATGAATAGATTGGGAGTTTTCCCCGCAAAAAAAAAATGGCACCAAGCAACATAAGGAAGTAACAAGCACAATAATGGAACGGATGGAAAGGAGGGGGCACTAACATTCTTTGCCTTCTCAATCTTAGTGAAGTTAGTCCATATTTTCTGTAGGAAACCAGGATAAAACAGAAAATAAGATAGTGACATAAACGACAACCACAAGCAAGCACATCAATAACTGAGAGGGTATAAGATAGGTACCTCCAGGGCATTTCGTTGTTCAATGAGTGTCGCAAAAAAATTGAAAAGTGCAAATCCAGAGGGCGTCTCAAACAGCAGCAGCATCACTTTGTCAGCTGCAAACCAGAAGTAAAGAGAGCATCAGCAAACTTGATTATTACAAAGAGAAAGAAAAGCATAGAATTCAGATCACCCCCCCCCCCCCCCCCCCCACCTGAATATATTGCTCAAAAATCTGCCAAAGCCAAGAGTCACCCCTTAAGCTTTGGCTGATCCAGTTCATAAGGAAAACCGGATTGAAAACCTGAACAAATTGACCCGTTTATGAGGGAAACCGGGACGAAAACCGTACAAGTAACAAGGTTACAAAAGATGAGAAAAAATTGATGCCCAGGATAAGGCACGACCACGCTAGCAGGCAGAAAGACAACCACCAGACACCCAAGTAGATGTGGGGTGCTGATGAGGGATCACAATACCAAGACTCGGCAAACAACCTAATGCACCGCCCGACGTGCGTACCGAGCCCCACGGCACAATAGAGGATCATCCAAAATCAACTAGTGCCAAACCTTAACACGAACCTTGTCTGGGAGATCCACCACGGAAGGTCAAAACAATTAGCAGGTTCGGAGGCATCATTGCGTCGTCACTGAGCAAAGGTCAACCGAGACAACACCAATAGTCCGAGGCTCGCCGCATCACAACGGTAACCATGGTAGGGTATTGAGCATGCGCAGCAATAGGACGGAAACCATGCAAAGGACCACCGAAGAGAAGCACATGAAAAAGAACACACCACCGTCGGCCCCAAGCTGGCCGCTCCACGGCCACCAAACACACCACCATCGACCACGCGCAGCAATCGGAGCCATCGTTTGGGCCTCCAAGATGACTCCTCCAAGGAAGTAGTGCTGTCGAGGACACAACACCGTCGTCCAATCCGGGGAGCCCGATCTTAGGTTTTCACCCAAAGACCACAAAACCCTGTACTATAGGTGCTAGAGCTCCACAACGGCACCTCCTGCGAGGTAAACGACATTCAGAGACGCCGTTGGCGCTGACATCGACACAGTCGAAGCAAGGTTCTCACCTGGAGTTTGAGGACATCCCTATAGCAAGACGGCCTATAGCACGCCGAAGCAGATCCACGCGGAAGACCACGCTTCTGTAAGGTATACGACACCATGGTGGCGCCGTCGTAGCCGGCTCACACAAGGTGAGCAGGTATTTCTCCCAGAGCACCGCCGCGGAGGCCCGATTCGGCCTCTCCACAGCACAGCCAAAGCCGGCACACCCGCAACTCCTCCGGCACCCAAACGTGCCGGTCGGCCGGCGCACGAGCCGCCAAGAGCCGCTGTGGACTGGATCTGGGCAGGGGAGGCCCAGATTCGCTGCCACCGGATGCCACCCCCCACCGCAGGACTGAGCATAGCCGGCCGCCGGGACGACCAACACGAGAACACGAGCGCGCCGGAGGCCACGCCCCCACAGATCTCGGCGCCCACACCACTATTGCAGACCACTAGCAATGGCCATGGCGCTGCCCATGGAGTCGCCGCATGCAACACAGCCACCACCGCCCACTCCCGGTGCCGCGGCCCCCGCGCCCGAGCTCCGCCACAAGCAGCGTGCTGTCCGGGGCCATCACATCGCGCCGGCCGGAGAGCTCCCCACGCGAGCATCCGCCGCGCGAGAAGGCAGCCCCCCCTGCCGCCGTCGACCGAGCAGGCTTCGCCTGCCGGCAGCGGGGGGGCGAGGGGAGGAGGCGACGGTGGGGGCGGCGGCTAGGTGTTTTGCCCTCTTCCTCTCAGCCCCTGCTTTACATGTCATCTTCCAGAATATGATCCGTTTTACATGTCATCTTCCACCTTGCACTTGTTCCTCTCAGCACTTGCTTTAGAACGTCCGCTCTCTGCACTCTCATCCATTCCTTGGCCTCAAGCCACCTAATTTTCAAGAATATGGCTACTCGTGGCTACCACCGACAAGTCCTAAACCCCCAGCTAATGTCCAACAGTTGTAGCCACTGCACTCAACTGTTCCAGGCCATACACTGGGATGTTCCAGCCATGGAAGCCAAGTGAGAGGGCGTACGTGGAGGGAGGGAAAACAACAAACACCAGCAAACCCATAGTGCAGAACCTCCCTCCCTCCAACCTAAATCATTTGGATCCGTGCGCTCGGATCCAACGTGGAAATGGCGCCCCCAAATCTCCCTCTTGCCCTTTACAAATATAGGGTTTCCTTTCTCATCCTCTTTAACTACTCAAGTTATCCCTGCTGATTCTGTGATATTGAGAGAAGAGGATGAGGGCGGGCGAGTGGCTCACCTGTCCTCCTTGTCGTAGGGCGTTGTTGGGCCGTCGCCGGCGGAGGGACAGCGCCGCGGCGGGGACGCTTCATCGCCGTTGCCGCCGCTCGAGGCATGCGGCCGGTTTTGGATTTTAGCGAGTCGATTAGGTTTCAGTAGAGGATTGGTGTTTCTGGAACCTGTCACGGGCTCCTGGTAGTGCCGAGGCGACATCCTACACGCGGCCCATTAAGGCCCAGTAACTAAAAAAAGGGATAATCTGTTTCTTATCCATCTAGAATTACTTGTCGAAGAAATGGATGTATCTAGACGGATTTTAGTTCTAGATATATCGAATTTTTATCCATTTCTGCAACAAGTAACTCGGGACGGAGGGAGTATGAAGCAACATATTTTTGCTGTTCTGCCCAGGTAGTCATTTCACGACGCCACGCACCGGAGCGACTTCTCCACAATCTCGACGGCGCCTAGGCAGCTGCCCTTGCTATAAGGAGCGAGATGGCAATAAACCATCGAGCAGCCCCACGAGCTCAGCCAGGGCGTGCTCAACCGCTCGCGCACCCCCACACTAAGAGCAGGGCCCGGCCCATAGGCCCTCGTATGTTCAAATCCTGGCTCCGCCCCTACGAGATCGGTAGATCAATCGCATCTAGGCCAAATTGACAGGCGACATGGCGCATCCAAACTCAAGAGCAAAATCAAGGAAAACCCTATACGCCGCTCACTGCGTCGTAATGTCGACGCTTCGCACAGGGTTGCGCGAGCGAAACGACGCAGTGGGCCGGCCCAACTGCTAGCGAAGCTTTTTTACAGTGTTCTGCTTCACTTTCTTCCTACAGTGTTCTGCTGCACTTTTTTTCCTTTTTCTGTTGTTGTTTCTTTTCGTTTTTCGTTTTTCTTTTTCTTTTTTTCTTTTTATTTTCCTTTTTGTTTTTCCTGTTTCTATTGTTTGGAATTTTCAAATATTTGTTTCGAATCTCAAAATGTTCTCGTGTTACTTTTTTCAAAATTTGTTCATAAATTCGGAAAATGTTCATGTTTCAAAAAATGTTCGCGGTTTCAAAAAATTTGTTCCGAATTTCAAAAAATGTTCCTGTTTTCAAATTTTGTTCACAAATTCAAAAAATGTTAGCAGTTTCAAAAAATTTGTTCCAAATTTCAAAAAATGTTCCTGTTTTTCAAATTTTGTTCACAAATTCAAAAAATGTTCGCGGTTTTCAAAATTTGTTCGGAATTTTAAAAAATGTTCCCTTTTTTCAAAAAAAATTCGCAAATTCAAAAAATGTTCGGGAGTTTCAAAAAATGTTCGTGGTTTTCAAAATTTGTTCGGAATTTTCACATTTTCAAAATATACTCTTTTTTCAAAGAAAGTGCACTTCTTTCAAAAAAAATATCACTGCAGTAACAAATTAAAAAAATATTTGCGTTTTCAAAAAACGTTCTTCAATTTTTTGTTCTTCCAAAAACCGGCCCACTATAGTGAACTAGATTGCTACAGTGCGGGTCACTGCAGTGAACCCGGGTCGCTACAGTAGGAGACCGCTAAAGTCCATGTCGCTACACAGCGCAGCAATGGGCCGGCCCAGTCGATGGCTTGCTGTGCGAAACAACAGCAAACTTACGCAAAGAGCGTCACATAAGGGCTCCCCAAAATCAATCGTTAGTTTATTTTTTAAGTGAGGCCCCATTTTTTAGTTTCGCACAGGGCCTCGGATTTTGCTGACCCGGCCCTGACTGAGAGCCAACCCTGTTGGCACTACCCATTAGATCTTTCCGGCATTCTTGTACAACTTGATTTGCCGATGCTTTAGATCGGGAGACACACACGAAACGTACAAGCTGATTTTCCCCCACGCAACCAGGCAGGTGGACTAGTCGAGAGATGCACACAAACGTACAAACTGATCTAATGCGAAATTAAGGTAGCAACAACCGAAGGTGTCACTGTCACTTAGCGATGAGTCTGTGAAACACTCATATTAACCTAGCATTACATAATTAAGATATGAAGATAGTTTAAACATATAGTTTTTTTTTTTTTTGAAAAGGAGGATGAGCCCCGGCCTCTGCATCTGTTAGATGCATGCAGCCACTTTATTAATTATTCACAAAGACCTTACAAAGTAATACATCAATATGTCTGAAGCCGCCATTTTAACGTATAGTTCATTAAGATATGTTAATAATTAACGTATTGCTTCATAATTCGAGATGTTACATAGCTCACACAAAAGGCAGCCTACTATTAGCATAGCTAGACATAATTAAACTTCACAAAAGTCAAGCCTGGTCGCCCACGCATGAAATGTGATGATGTCCTTGCCAGTTGAGGAGATCAAGGAGAACATCTAAGAGGTGAGGAGTTATTGGAACATCCAAACAAGATCACTGCTATAGACGTTCACGAGGGACGAAGCAGCTAAAGAAAACCTGGAACAACAAAACTGTATTAGATCCGAATTCGTTTGTTTTGAAGAAGCATGAGGTGAGTTGTCTGCTCATCTTGTCATGTGCATTGGCCACAAGACAATAGATGCTCCAACTTTTCACGTGCCTCAATAATACTTGCCCGCTTATATATACTTCTCCATCCTTACCAGAGTAGATATCGTCTTACATTGTTTCACGTTATCTTAGCACCTTCCCCGACAAAACTAGTTGGATAGAACCTAGCATAATACTTCATGTATGGAGACACACATAAATAAAGGAAAACTTATTTGTGAGAGAAGAACTGAAGAATTGGGAATGCACATGAGAATAGGAGGTATCAAGAACATGGACATGGCTAGCACTTTTCATGATGCGGAATGAACTATAGCTAGAAGTTCTATCCTCATCACTCCGAGAGATGCTGAGATTACAATGGTTTCGAGAAGTGATGGCCGGACTTGGGTGTGTTCTGCCATTGGCCTTCTGGATCATCTGAACTGCTATGGCTCCTCCACCACCGGGACATTTTTCATTCGATGCGACCTTACATCAAAACGGCGTCATCGCCACATTTGCTGCTGATCTAACGGAGTGGGAGATCCGCTACAAGACAGGCGATAGTTTATCTTTTACGTGTATTTTACTTGGTTGTGTATCGATCATTCATAGTTAAGTTAGATCATGAAAGAGTCCACTAGCTATTAAAATCCAAGTGAACCACCAAACTACATGAAGCGAGTGCGTGAATGAATATCTTAGTTGTTTGTGATGGAAATATGCCCTAGAGCCAATAATAAAGTTGTTATTATTTTATATTTCCTTGTTCATGATAAAGGTTTATTATTCATGCTAGAATTGTATTGACCGGAAACTTAAATACATGTGTGAATACATAAACAAATACCGTGTCCCTAGTGAGCCTCTACTAGACTAGCTCGTTGATCAAAGATGGTTAAGGTTTCCTAACCATAGACATGAGTTGTCATTTGATAACGGGATCACATCATTAGGAGAATGATGTGATGGACAAGACCCATCCGTTAGCTTAGCATATGATCGTTCTGTTTATTGCTACTGCTTTCTTGAATGTTAAATACATGTTCCTCAGACCATGAGATCATGCAACTCCCGGATACCGGAGGAATACCTTGTGTGCTATCAAACGTCACAACGTAAATGGGTGATCATAAAGATGCTCTACAGGTATCTCCG
Source organism: Elymus sibiricus (assembly GCA_039707655.1). Lineage (NCBI taxonomy): Eukaryota > Viridiplantae > Streptophyta > Magnoliopsida > Poales > Poaceae > Elymus > Elymus sibiricus. Next base: position 14,307,141 of record CM077668.1, on the reverse strand, counting down.
AAGGTGTCCGTTGAGTTGGCATGGATCGAGACTGGGATTTGTCACTCCATGTTTCGGAGAGGTATCTCTGGGCCCTCTCGGTAATGCACATCATAAGAAGCTTGCAAGCAAAGTGACTAAGGAGTTAGTTACGGGATGATGTATTACGGAACGAGTAAAGAGACTTTCCGGTAACGAGAATGAACTAGGTATGCAGATACCGACGATCGAATCTCGGGCAAGTAACATACCGACGGACAAAGGGAATTACGTATGTTGTCATTGCGGTTCGACCGATAAGATCTTCGTGGAATATGTAGGAACCAATATGAGCATCCAGGTTCCGCTATTGGTTATTGACCGGAGAGGCGTCTCAGTCATGTCTACATCATTCCCGAACCCGTAGGGTCCGCACGCTTAACGTTCGTTGACGATATAGTGTTATATGAGTTATGTGAATTGGTAACCAAATATTGTTCGGAGTCCCGGATGAGATCCCGGACGTCACGAGGAGTCTCGGAATGGTCGAGAGGTAAAGATTTATATATGGGAAGTCATATTTTGGGTTCCCGAAAAAGGTGTAGTTTTTTTCGGTATTGTACCGGGAAGCTTCCAGAAGGTTCCGGAGGATTCCGGAGAGGTCCGGAAGTCCACAAGTGGGTCCACCACGTCCCAAGGGCTGGCATGGGCTAAGGGGAGGCGCCCTGGCCTTATTGGGCCAGGCGCACCAAGTCCTCAAAAGCCCACGCAGCTAGAGAAGGAAAAAGGGAGAGTCCTAGTAGGAATAGGATTGGACTTTGGAGTCCAAGTCCACGTGTGTACTATTCACGGTTACTGTTCACGTGGCACTATTCCTTCTACTCCAAGCCCCTACACATATATAAATAGAGGAGAGGGGGCGCCCCAAAGAAGAAACAACATTGTCTTAGCCGTGTGCGGCGCCCCCCTCCACAGTTCCGTCCCTCGGTCATATTTTCACAGTGCTTGGGCGAAGCCCTGCGGAGATAGCATCACCATCACCGTCACCACGCCGTCGTGCTGCCGGAACTCATCCACTACCTCGCCGTCTGGCTGGATCAAGAAGTCGAGGACGTCACCGAGCTGAACGTGTGCTGAACGCGGAGGTGCTGTACGTTCGGTACTCGGTCGGTTGGATCGTGAAGTTGTTCGACGACATCAACCGCGTTGTTCTAACGCTTCCGCTTACAGTCTACGAGGGTACGTAGACACACTCCCCCTCTCGTAGCTATGCATCTCCATGGATAGATCTTGCGTGTGCGTAGAATTTTTTTTGTTTTCCATGCAACGTTCCCCAACAGTGGCATCATGAGCCAGGTCTATGCGTAGATGATATGCACGAGTAGAACACAAAGAGTTGTGGGCGGTGATCATCATACTGCTTACCACCAATGTCTTATTTTGATTCGGCGGTATTGTAAGATGAAGCGGCCCGGACCAACCTTACATGTCCACGTACATGAGACCGGTTCCACCGACAGACATGCAACTTGTTTTGCATAAAGGTGGCTGGCGGGTGTCTGTTTCTCCTACTTTAGTTGAATCGAATTTGACTGCGGCCGGTACTTGTTGAAGGTTAAAACAGCAAACTTGATAAATCACCGTTGTGGTTTTGTGCCGTAGGTAAGAACGGTTCTTGCTAGAAGCCCATAGCAGCCACGTAAAACTTGCAACAACAAAGTAGAGGACGTCTAACTTGTTTTTGCAGGGTATGCTTGTTGGGGAACGTTGCATGGGAAACAAAAATTTTCCTACGCACACGCAAGATCTATCCATGGTGATGAGCATCTACGAGAGGGAGAGTGAATCTACATACCCTTGTAGATCGCTAAGCGGAAGCGTTAATAAACGCGGTTGATGTAGTCGAACGTCTTCGCGATCCAAATCGCCGAGCGTCCCGCGATCCAATCACGATCCTTCCGATCTAGTGCCGAACGGACGGCACCTCCGCGTTCAACACACGTACGGCTTGATGACGCCTTCACCTCCTCGATCCAGCGAGCGATGGTGAAGTAGTGGTTGAGTTCCAGCAGCACGACGGCGTGGTGATGGTGGTGAGGAACAATCTCTGCAGGGCTTCGCCAAGCACTACGGAGATTATGACGAAGGAACTAGAGGGCTAGGGTTGCCGGCACACGGCTTGGGAAATCCTGATGTGTCCCGTGTGCTAGCCCTGCCCCTCTATTTATATGTTGAGCCTTGGGGTCTAAACTTGGAGTAAAAGCCTCCTCCGGGTCGGTTTTGCCCGCACAAGGTCGGTTTGGCCCGCAGGAAAAGAGTCCAATTCGGACCCTGCCGAATCGTGCACAGCCGCGCACAAGCGGTAGTACCGCTTCACACAAGCGGTAGTACCGCTTGGGCGGTAGTACCGCTTCACACAAGCGGTAGTACCGCTCGGGCGGTAGTACCGCTTCACCAAGCGGTAGTACCGCTTACGCGGCAGCAAAACTACTTTTGCACTTTCCAATACCTTGTGGGCTTTATCCCTTTGGCTCATATAAAGTGTTGCTGCACCCGAACACTTCGGTAAACATCCGGAACCCCTTCCGGTGAACTTCGGAACTCTTCCGGAGATCAAAACACTATTATCACATATATCAATCTTTACCTCCGGACTATTCCGGAGATCCTCGTCATGTCCGGGATCTTATCCGGGACTTCCGAACAACTTTCGGTCACCAACATAGTAACTCAATTATACTAATCGTCACCAAACGTTAAGTGTGTAGACCCTGCGGGTTCGAGAACTATGTAGACATGACCGAGACACCTCTACGGCCAATAACCAATAGCGGGACCTGGATGCCCATATTGGCTCCCACATATTCTACGAAGATCTTTATCGGTCGAACCTCTATGTCAAGGATTCAGTTAATCCCGTATGCTGTTCCCTTTGTTCTTCGGTATGTTACTTGCCCGAGATTCGATCGTCGGTATCACTATACCTAGTTCAATCTCGTTACCGGCAAGTCTCTTTACTCGTTCCGTAATACAAGATCTCGTGGCTAACACTTTAGTCACATTGCTTGCAAGGCTCATTGTGATGTTGTATTACCGAGTGGGCCCTGAGATACCTCTCCGTCATACGGAGTAACAAATCCCAGTCTTGATCCATGCCAACCCAACAGACACCCTCGGAGATACCTGTAGAGCACCTTTATAGTCACCCAGTTACGTTGCGACGTTTGATACACACAAGGTATTCCTCCGGTGTCAGTGAGTTGCATGATCTCATGGTCAAAGGAACAGATACTTGACATGCAGAAAACAATAGCAATAAACTGACACGATCAAATGCTACGTTTACAGTTTGGGTCTTGTCCATCACATCATTCTCCTAATGATGTGATCCCGTTATCAAATGACATCTCATGTCAATGGCTAGGAAACCTTAACCATCTTTGATCGACGAGCTAGTCAACTAGAGGCTTACTAGGGACACAGTGTTGTCTATGTACCCACACATGTATTTGAGTTTCCAATCAATACAATTATAGCATGGATAATAAACGATTATCATGAACAAGGAAATATAATAATAACCAATTTATTATTGCCTCTAGGGCATATTTCCAACAGTCTCCCACTTGCACTAGAGTCAATAATCTAGTTCACATCACTATGTGATTTACATTGTAATGAATCGAACACCCATGCAGTTCTGGTGTTGTTCATGTTTAGCCCTTGGAAGAGGTTTAGTCATCGGATCTGCAACATTTAGATCCGTGTGTACTTTGCAAATATTTATGTCGTCCTCCTTGATGTAATCGCGGATGGAATTGAAACGTCGTTTTATGTGTCTGGTCCTCTTGTGAAATCTTGGTTCCTTGGCTAGAGCAATGGCACCAGTGTTATCACAAAACAGAGTCATTGGGTTAAGCGCACTAGGCACTACTCCAAGATCTGTCATGAACTCCTTCATCCAGACACCTTCCTTCGCCGCCTCCGAGGCTGCGATGTACTCCGCTTCGCATGTAGAATCAGCTACCACGCTTTGCTTGGAACTGCACCAGCTAACCGCACCCCCATTAAGAATAAATACGTATCCGGTTTGCGACTTAGAGTCATCCGGATCAGTGTCAAAGCTTGCATCGACGTAACCCTTTACGACGAGCTCTTGATCACCTCCATAAACGAGAAACATGTCCTTAGTCCTTTTCAGGTACTTCAGGATATTCTTGACCGCCGTCCAGTGTTCCATTCCTGGATCACTTTGAAACCTTCCGGCCATACTTATGGCAAGGCTGACATCGGGTCTTGTGCACAGCATTGCATACATGATAGAGCCTATGGCTGAAGCATAGGGGATGACACTCATCTTTTCTCTATCTTCTGCAGTCACTGGGCATTGAGTCTTACTCAACTTCACACCTTGCAAAACAGGCAAGAACCCCTTCTTGGACTGATCCATTTTGAACTTCTTCAAAACTTTGTCAAGGTATGTGCTTTGTGAAAGTCCTATTAAGCGTCTCGATCTATCTCTATAGATCTTGATGCCTAATATGAAAGCAGCTTCTCCTAGGTCCTTCATTGAAAAACTCTTGTTCAAATATTCCTTTACGCTTTCCAGCATTTCTATATTGTTTCCAATCAGCAATATGTCATCCACATATAATATTAGAAACGCTATAGAGCTCCCACTCACTTTCTTGTAAATACAAGCTTCTCCGTAAACTTGTATAAACTCGAACGCTTTGATCACCTCATCAAAACGAAGATTCCAACTCCGAGATGCTTGCACCAGTCCATAAATGGATCGCTGGAGTTTGCAAACTTTGTCAGCATTCTCTGGATCGACAAAACCTTCTGGTGGCATCATATACAACTCTTCCTTAAGGTAACCGTTAAGGAACGCTGTTTTGACATCCATCTGCCAAATTTCATAATCGAAAAAGGCAGCTATTGCTAACATGATTCTGACGGACTTAAGCATCGCTACGGGTGAGAAGGTCTCATCGTAGTCAACTCCTTGAACTTGTGAAAAACCCTTTGCCACAAGTCGAGCTTTATAGACGGTGACATTACCGTCCGCGTCCGTCTTCCTCTTAAAGATCCATTTGTTCTGAATGGCCTTACGCCCTTCAGGTAATACTTCCAAAGTCCATACTTTGTTTTCATACATGGATCCCATCTCGGATTTCATGGCCTCTAACCACTTCTCGGAATCCGGGCCCATCATCGCTTCTCCATAGCTCGTAGGTTCATCGTTGTTTAACAACATGACCTCTAAGACAGGGTTGCCGTACCACTCAGGAGCAGTACGCGTCCTTGTCGACCTACGAGGTTCGATAGCAACTTGATCCAAAGCTTCATGATCATCATCATTAACTTCCTCTTCAGCTAATGTAGGCTCCACAGAAACAACTTTCTGCGCTGCGCTACTCTCAGGTTGAAGTAAAGGTTCAACAACCTCATCAAGTTCTATCTTCCTCCCACTCAATTCTTTCGAGAGAAACTCTTTCTCAAGAAATGTTCCGTTTTTAGCGACAAACACTTTGCCTTCGGATCTGAGGTAGAAGGTATACCCAACTGTCTCTTTTGGGTATCCTATGAAGACGCATTTCTCCGCTTTGGGTTCCAGCTTTTCAGGCTGAAGCTTTTTGACATAAGCATCACATCCCCAAACTTTAAGAAACGACAGCTTTGGCTTCTTGCCAAACCAAAGTTCATATGGCGTCGTCTCAACGGATTTCGATGGTGCCCTATTTAAAGTGAATGCAGCTGTCTCTAATGCATAACCCCAAAACGATAGTGGCAAATCGGCAAGAGACATCATAGATCGCACCATATCTAATAAGGTTCGATTACGACGTTCGGACACACCATTACGCTGTGGTGTTCCAGGCGGTGTCAATTGTGAAACAATTCCACACTGTCTTAAGTGACTGCCAAACTCATAACTCAGATATTCTCCTCCTCGATCAGATCGTAGGAATTTAATCTTCTTGTTACGATGATTCTCAACTTCACTCTGAAATTGTTTGAACTTTTCAAATGTTTCAGACTTGTGTTTCATTAAGTAAATATACCCATATCTACTTAAGTCATCAGTGAAGGTGAGAAAATAACGATAACCACCGCGCGCCTCAATACTCATCGGACCGCACACATCAGTATGTATGATTTCCAACAAGTCACTTGCCCGTTCCATTGTTCCAGAGAACGGCGTTTTAGTCATCTTGCCCATGAGGCATGGCTCACATGTGTCAAGTGATTCAAAATCAAGTGACTCCAAAAGTCCATCAGCATGGAGCTTCTTCATGCGTTTTACGCCAATATGACCTAAACGGCAGTGCCACAAGAAAGTGGTATTATCATTATCAATTCTATATCTTTTGGCATCAATGTTATGAACATGTGTATCATTACTATCGAGATTCAATAAGAATAAACCCCTCACATCGGGTGCATGACCATAAAAGATATTACTCATATAAATAGAACAACCATTATTCTCTGATTTAAATGAGTAACCGTCTCGCAATAAACAAGATCCAGATATAATGTTCATGCTTAACGCAGGCACCAAATAACACTTATTTAGGTTCATCACTAATCCCGACGGTAATCGAAGAGCGAGCGTGCCGACGGCGATCACATCAACCTTGGAACCAGTTCCCACGCGCATCGTCACTTCGTCCTTTGCCAGCCTCCGTCTATTCCGCAGTTCCTGTTTTGAGTTGCAAATATGAGCAACCGCACCGGTATCAAATACCCAGGCACTACAACGAGAGTTGGTAAGGTACACATCAATAACATGTATATCATATATACCTTGTTTGTTGTTGGCCGCCTTCTTGTCAGCCAAATACTTGGGGCAATTCCGCTTCCAGTGTCCAGTTCCCTTGCAATGAAAACACACAGTTTCTGGTTTGGGTCCAGCCTTGGGTTTCTTCACGAGAGGAGCAACTGCTTTGCCACTCTTCTTAGAGTTACCCTTCTTACCCTTGCCATTTTTCTTGAAACTAGTGGTTTTATTGACCATCAACACTTGATGCTCCTTCTGAATTTCAGACTCAGCGACTTTCAGCATCGCAAACAGCTCGGCGACTGACTTGTTCATCCCGTGCATGTTATAGTTCAACACGAAGCTCTTGTAGCTAGGCGGCAATGATTGAAGAACTCTGTCAGTGATAGCCTCTGGCGGAAGGGGCATCCCTAACTCAGCCAGACGGGTGGAGTACCCAGACATTCTGAGCACGTGATCACTGATAGACCCGTTCTCCTCCATCTTGCAAGCATAGAACTTATCGGAGATCTCATATCTCTCGATCCGGGCATTCTTCTGAAAGATAAACTTCAACTCCTGGAACATCTCATATGCTCCATGATGTTCAAAACGTCTTTGAAGTCCCGGTTCTAAGCCATACAACATTGCACATTGAACTATTGAGTAATCATCAGAACGAGCCTGCCAGGCGTTCACAACGTCTAGAGACTCAACTGGAGCGGGTGGATCACCAAGCGGTGCATCAAGGACATAAGCCTTCTGGGAAGCCGTAAGGATAATCCTTAGATTACGGGCCCAGTCCACAAAGTTACTTCCATCATCTTTCAACTTAGCTTTCTCTAGGAACGCATTAAAATTCAGGGGTGCTACTGCGCGAGCCATGATCTACAACATGAATATTGCAAAGACAACTTAGACTATTGTTCTTTAGATAATGAGTTTAGTTAATCATATTACTTAAAAACTCCCACTCAAATTGACATCCCTCCGATCATTCGAGTGTAACATGATCCAAATCCACCAACTCAAGTCCGATCATCACGTGAGTTGAGGTGGTTTCAATGGTGAACATCTTCATGTTGATCATATCTACTATATGACTCATGTTCGACCTTTCGGTCTCTTGTGTTCCGAGGCCATGTCTGTACATGCTAGGCTCGTCAAGTTTAACCCGAGTGTTCCGCACGTGTAACATGGCTTACACCCGTTGTATGCGAACGTAGAGTCTATCACACCCGATCGTCACGGCGTGTCTCGAAACGACGAACTTTCGCAACGGTGCACACTTGGGGAGAACACAATTTTATCTTGAAATTTAAGTGAGGGATCACCTTATAATGCTACCGTCGTCCTAAGCAAAATAAGATGCATAAAAGGATTAACATCACATGCAAATCATAAGTGACATGATATGGCCATGAACTTGTGCTTTTGATCTCCATCTCCAAAGCACCGGCATGATCTCCATCGTCACCGGCATGACACCATGATCTCCATCATCTTGATCTCCATCAACGTGTCGCCATAAGGTTGTCGCGCCGACTGTTGCTTCCACGACTATTGCTAACGTTTAGCGATAAAGTAAAGCATTACATAGCGCTTAATGATTGACACGCAGGTCATACAATAATTAAAGACAACTCTATGGCTCCTGCCAGTTGCCGTACTCATCGACATGCAAGTCGTGATATTCTATACAATACATGATCATCTCATACATCACATATATCTCATCATGTAATTGGCCATATCACATCACAACATACCCTGCAAAAACAAGTTAGACGTCCTCTAATTGTTGTTGCAAATTTTACGTGGCTGCTATGGGTTTGCAAGAACCGTTCTTACCTACGCAAAACCACAACGTGGTGTAGTGATTGCTTTTTGATCTTCTAAAAGAACCCTCTTCATTGAAATCGATTCAACTAAAGTGAGAGAGACAGACACCCGCTAGCCATCTTTATGCAACGAAGTTACATGTTAGTTGAAGGAACCTGTCTCGCGTAAGTGTACGCGTAATGTCGGTCCGGGCCGCTTCATCTCACAGTACCGCCGAATCAAATATCAACTAGTAACGGCAAGCAATATGTATACACCCACGCCCACAACTCGTTTGTGTTCTACTCGAGATCTCATCTACGCATAGACCTAGCTCATGATGCCACTGTTGGGGAACGTTGCATGGGAAACAAAAATTTTCCTACGCACACGCAAGATCTATCCATGGTGATGAGCATCTACGAGAGGGAGAGTGAATCTACATACCCTTGTAGATCGCTAAGCGGAAGCGTTAATAAACGCGGTTGATGTAGTCGAACGTCTTCGCGATCCAAATCGCCGAGCGTCCCGCGATCCAATCACGATCCTTCCGATCTAGTGCCGAACGGACGGCACCTCCGCGTTCAACACACGTACGGCTTGATGACGCCTTCACCTCCTCGATCCAGCGAGCGATGGTGAAGTAGTGGTTGAGTTCCAGCAGCACGACGGCGTGGTGATGGTGGTGAGGAACAATCTCTGCAGGGCTTCGCCAAGCACTACGGAGATTATGACGAAGGAACTAGAGGGCTAGGGTTGCCGGCACACGGCTTGGGAAATCCTGATGTGTCCCGTGTGCTAGCCCTGCCCCTCTATTTATATGTTGAGCCTTGGGGTCTAAACTTGGAGTAAAAGCCTCCTCCGGGTCGGTTTTGCCCGCACAAGGTCGGTTTGGCCCGCAGGAAAAGAGTCCAATTCGGACCCTGCCGAATCGTGCACAGCCGCGCACAAGCGGTAGTACCGCTTCACACAAGCGGTAGTACCGCTTGGGCGGTAGTACCGCTTCACACAAGCGGTAGTACCGCTCGGGCGGTAGTACCGCTTCACCAAGCGGTAGTACCGCTTACGCGGCAGCAAAACTACTTTTGCACTTTCCAATACCTTGTGGGCTTTATCCCTTTGGCTCATATAAAGTGTTGCTGCACCCGAACACTTCGGTAAACATCCGGAACCCCTTCCGGTGAACTTCGGAACTCTTCCGGAGATCAAAACACTATTATCACATATATCAATCTTTACCTCTGGACTATTCCGGAGATCCTCGTCATGTCCGGGATCTTATCCGGGACTTCCGAACAACTTTCGGTCACCAACATAATAACTCAATTATACTAATCGTCACCAAACGTTAAGTGTGTAGACCCTGCGGGTTCGAGAACTATGTAGACATGACCGAGACACCTCTACGGCCAATAACCAATAGCGGGACCTGGATGCCCATATTGGCTCCCACATATTCTACGAAGATCTTTATCGGTCGAACCTCTATGTCAAGGATTCAGTTAATCCCGTATGCTCTTCCCTTTGTTCTTCGGTATGTTACTTGCCCGAGATTCGATCGTCGGTATCACTATACCTAGTTCAATCTCGTTACCGGCAAGTCTCTTTACTCGTTCCGTAATACAAGATCTCGTGGCTAACACTTTAGTCACATTGCTTGCAAGGCTCATTGTGATGTTGTATTACCGAGTGGGCCCTGAGATACCTCTCCGTCATACGGAGTAACAAATCCCAGTCTTGATCCATGCCAACCCAACAGACACCCTCGGAGATACCTGTAGAGCACCTTTATAGTCACCCAGTTACGTTGCGACGTTTGATACACACAAGGTATTCCTCCGGTGTCAGTGAGTTGCATGATCTCATGGTCAAAGGAACAGATACTTGACATGCAGAAAACAATAGCAATAAACTGACACGATCAAATGCTACGTTTACAGTTTGGGTCTTGTCCATCACATCATTCTCCTAATGATGTGATCCCGTTATCAAATGACATCTCATGTCAATGGCTAGGAAACCTTAACCATCTTTGATCGACGAGCTAGTCAACTAGAGGCTTACTAGGGACACAGTGTTGTCTATGTACCCACACATGTATTTGAGTTTCCAATCAATACAATTATAGCATGGATAATAAACGATTATCATGAACAAGGAAATATAATAATAACCAATTTATTATTGCCTCTAGGGCATATTTCCAACAATGCTGTGATGTGATATGGTCAAGATATGATGTGATATATGTTATTGTATGAGATGATCATGTTTTGTAATTTATCGGCAACCGGCAGGAGCCTTATGGTTGTCTCTTTATTGTATGAAATGCAAGCGCCATGTAATTGCTTTACTTTATCGCTATGCGTTAGCAAGAGTTGTAGAAGCAATAGTTGGCGAGACGACCACGACGCAACGATGGAGATCAAGGTGTCGAGCCGGTGACGATGGAGATCATGACGATGCTTTGGAGATGGAGATCAAAAGCACAAGATGATGGCCATATCATGTCACATATTTTGATTGCATGTGATGTTTATCCTTTATGCATCTTATTTTGCTTAGAACGACGGTAGCATTATAAGATGATCCCTTCACTAAATTTCAAGATAAAAGTGTTCTCCCCGAGTATGCACCGTTGCTAAAGTTCATCGTTTCGAAGCACCTCGTGATGATCGGGTGTGATAGATTCTACGTTCACATACAACGGGTGTAAGCCAGTTTTACACAAGCAGAGGGTTAAACTTGACGAGCCTAGCATGTACAGACATGGTCTCGGAACACTGGAGACCGAAAGGTCGAACATGAGTCATATAGTAGATATGATCAACATGGAGATGTTCACCATTGATGACTATCCCATCTCACGTGATGATCGGACATGGGCTAGTTGATTTGGATCATGTATCACTTAGTTAACTTGAGGGATGTTAATTTAAGTGGGAGTTCATTAGTAATTTGATTAATTGAACTTAATTTATCATGAACTTAGTCTTGATGGTTTCTTTGCATATCTATGTTGTAGATAAATGGCCCGTGCTACTGTTCCGTTGAATTTTAATGCGTTCCTAGAGAAAGCTAAGTTGAAAGATGATGGTAGCAACTACACGGACTGGGTCCGTAACTTGAGGATTATCCTCATTGCTGCACAGAAGAATTATGTCCTTGATGCACCGCTAGGTGATGGACCTGCTGCAGGAGCTGCTGTAGACGTTGTGAACGCCTGGCAGGCTCGATCTGATGACTACTCGATAGTTCAGTGTGCCATGCTCTACGGCTTAGAACCGGGACTGCAAAAGCGTTTTGAACGCCACGGAGTATATGAGATGTTCCAAGAGCTTAAATTGATATTTCAAGCTAATGCCCGGGTTGAGAGATATGAAGTCTCCAACAAGTTCTTTAGCTGTAAGATGGAGGAGAACAGTTCTGTCAGTGAACACATACTCAGAATGTCTGGGTACCACAACCACTTGACTCAGCTGGGAATTAATCTTCTGGTTGAGAGTGTTATTGACAGAGTTCTTCAGTCACTGCCACCAAGCTATAAAGGCTTCGTGATGAACTATAATATGCAAGGGATGGAGAAGACAATTCCCGAGCTCTTCGCGATGCTGAAATCAGCAGAGGTAGAAATCAAGAAGGAGCATCAAGTGTTGATGGTTAACAAAACCACTAGTTTCAAGAAAAAGGGCAAGGGAAAGAAGGGGAACTTCAAGAAGAATGGCAAGCAAGTTGCCGCTCCCACGAAGAAACCCAAAGCTGGACCCAGGCCTGAAACAGAGTGCTTCTACTGCAAAGGGACTGGTCACTGGAAGCGGAACTGCCCCAAGTATTTGTCGGATAAGAAGGATGGCAAAGTGAGCAAAGGTATATTTGATATACATGTTATTGATGTGTTCCTCACTAATGCTCGCAGTAGCGCCCGGGTATTTGATATTGGTTCGGTTGCTCATATTTGTAACTCGAAACAGGAGCTACGGTATAAGCAAAGATTGGCTAAGGACGAGGTGACGATGCGCGTCGGGAATGGTTCCAAGGTTGATGTGATCGCCGTCGGCACGCTACCTCTACATCTACCTTTGGGATTAGTTTTAGACCTCAATAATTGTTATTTGGTGCCAGCGTTGAGCATGAACATTATATCTGGATCTTGTTTATTGTGAGACGGTTATTCATTTAAGTTAGAGAATAATGGTTGTTCTATTTATATGAGTAACATCTTTTATGGTCACGCACCTTTTGTGAATGGTCTATTCTTGTTGAATCTCGATCGTAGTGATACACATATTCATAATATTGATGCCAAAAGATGCAAAGTTGATAATGATAGTGCAACATACTTGTGGCACTGCCGTTTAGGTCATATTGGTGTAAAGCGCATGAAGAAACTCCATGCGGATGGACTTTTGGAATCTCTTGATTATGAATCATTTGATACTTGCGAACCATGCCTCATGGGCAAGATGACTAAAACTCCGTTCTCCGGAACAATGGAGCGAGCTACTGATTTGTTGGAAATAATACATACCAATGTATGCGGTCCGATGAATGTTGAAGCACGCGGCGGGTATCGTTATTTTGTAACCTTCACAGATGATTTGAGTAGATATGGGTATATCTACTTGATGAAACACAAGTCTGAAACATTTGAAAAGTTCAAAGAATTTCAGAGTGAAGTAGAGAATCATCATAACAAGAAAATAAAGTTTCTACGATCTGATCGCGGAGGCGAATATTTGAGTTACGAGTTTGGCCTTCATTTAAGAAATTGTGGAATTGTTTCACAACTCACGCCACCTGGAACACCACAGCGTAATGGTGTGTACGAATGTCGTAACCGTACTTTATTGGATATGGCGCGTTCTATGATGTCTCTTACCGATTTGCCACTATCGTTTTGGGGTTATGCATTAGAGACAGCTGCATTCACGTTAAATAGGGCACCGTCTAAATCCGTTGAGACGATACCGTATGAACTATGGTTTGGAAAGAAACCTAACTGTCGTTTCTTAAAGTTTGGGGATGCGATGCTTATGTGAAAAAGCTTCAACCTGATAAGCTCGAACCCAAAGCGGAGAAGTGCGTCTTCATAGGATAACCTAAAGAAACAATTGGGTACACCTTCTACCACAGATCCGAAGGCAAGGTCTTTGTTGCCAAGAATGGGTCCTTTCTAGAGAAGGAGTTTCTCTCGAAAGAAGTGAGTGGGAGGAAAGTAGAACTTGATGAGGTAATTGTATCTTCTCTCAAATTGGAAAGTAGCTCATCAGAGAAAACCGTTCCCGTGATGCCTACACCAATAAGAGAGGAAGATAATGATAAAGATCATGAAACTTCAGATCAAGTTACTACTGAACTTCGTAGGTCGACCAGAGTACGTTCCGCACCAGAGTGGTACGGTAATCCTGTTCTGGAAGTTATGTTGTTAGACAACGGCGAACCTACGAACTATGAAGAAGCTATGATAAGCCCGGATTCCGACAAATGGCTTGAGGCCATGAAATCTGAGATAGGATCCATGTATGAGAACAAAGTGTGGACTTTGGTGGACTTGCCCGATGATCGGCAAGCCATTGAGAATAAATGGATTTTTAAGAGGAAGACGGATGTTGATGGTAATATCACTATCTACAAAGCTCGACTTGTCGCGAAAGGTTTTCGACAAGTTCAAGGGGTTGACTACGATGAGAGTTTCTCACCCGTAGCGATGCTTAAGTCTGTCCGAATCATGTTAGCAATTGCCGCATTTTATGATTAAGAAATCTGGCAAATGGATGTCAAAACTGCATTCCTTAATGGTTTTCTCAAAGAAGAGTTGTATATGATGCAACCAGAAGGTTTTGTCGATCCTAAGGGTGCTAACAAAGTGTGCAAGCTCCAGCGATCCATCTATGGACTGGTGCAAGCATCTCGGAGTTGGAATATACACTTTGATGAGGTGATCAAAGCATATGGTTTTGTACAGACTTACGGTGAAGCCTGTATTTACAAGAAAGTGAGTGGGAGCTCTGTAGCATTTCTAATATTATATGTGGATGACATATTGTTGATTGGAAATGATATAGAATTTCTGGATGGCATAAAGGGATACTTGAATAAGAATTTTTCTATGAAAGACCTCGGTGAAGCTACTTATATATTGGGCATGAATATCTATAGGGATAGATCAAGACGCTTGATAGGACTTTCACAAAGCACATACCTTGACAAAGTTTTGAAGAAGTTCAAAATGGATCAGTCAAAGAAAGGGTTCTTGCCTGTCTTGCAAGGTGTGAAATTGAGTCAGACTCAATGCCCGACCACGGCAGAAGATATAAAGAAAATGAAAGTCATTCCCTATGCCTCAGCCATAGGTTCTATTATGTATGCCATGCTGTGTACCAGACCTGATGTGTGCCTTGCCATAAGTTTGGCAGGAAGGTACCAGAGTAATCCAGGAGTGGATCACTGGACAGCGGTCAAGAATATCCTGAAGTACCTGAAAAGGACCAAGGACATGTTTCTCGTTTATGGAGGTGACGAAGAGCTCGTCGTAAAGGGTTACGTCGATGCAAGCTTCGACACTGATCCGGATGACTCTAAGTCACAAACCGGATACGTATTTATATTAAATGGTGGAGCTGTCAGTTGGTGCAGTTCCAAGCAGAGCGTCATGGCGGGATCTACGTGTGAAGCGGAATACATAGCTACTTCGGAAGCAGCACATGAAGGAGTCTGGATGAAGGAGTTCATATCCGATCTAGGTGTAATACCTAGTGCATCGGGTCCAATGACAATCTTTTGTGACAACACTGGAGCAATTGCCATAGCCAAGGAGCCCACGTTTCACAAGAAGACCAAACACATCAAGAGACGCTTCAACTCCATTCGTGAATATGTCAAGGATGGAGACATACAAATTTGCAAAGTACACACGGATCTGAATGTGGCAGACCCGTTGACTAAGCCTCTTCCACGAGCAAAACATGATCAGCACCAAGACTCCATGGGTGTTAGATTCATTACTATGTAATCTAGATTATTGACTCTAGTGCAAGTGGGAGACTGATGGAAATATGCCCTAGAGGCAATAATAAAGTTGTTATTATTTTATATTTCCTTGTTCATGATAAAGGTTTATTATTCATGCTAGAATTGTATAGAACGGAAACTTAAATACATGTGTGAATACATAAACAAATACCGTGTCCCTAGTGAGCCTCTACTAGACTAGCTCGTTGATCAAAGATGGTTAAGGTTTCCTAACCATAGACATGAGTTGTCATTTGATAACGGGATCACATCATTAGGAGAATGATGTGATGGACAAGACCCATCCGTTAGCTTAGCATATGATCGTTCTGTTTATTGCTACTGCTTTCTTGAATGTCAAATACATGTTCCT
Organism: Elymus sibiricus; assembly: GCA_039707655.1. Classification (NCBI taxonomy): domain Eukaryota; kingdom Viridiplantae; phylum Streptophyta; class Magnoliopsida; order Poales; family Poaceae; genus Elymus; species Elymus sibiricus. The sequence continues at coordinate 14,291,212 of CM077668.1, read as the reverse complement.
CAGACCATGAGATCATGCAACTCCCGGATACCGGAGGAATACCTTGTGTGCTATCAAACGTCACAACGTAACTGGGTGATCATAAAGATGCTCTACAGGTATCTCCGAAGGTGTCCGTTGAGTTGGCATGGATCGAGACTGGGATTTGTCACTCCGTGTTTCGGAGAGGTATCTCTGGGCCCTCTCGGTAATGCACATCATAAGAAGTTGCAAGCAATGTGACTAAGGAGTTAGTTACGGGATGATGTATTACGGAACGAGTAAAGAGACTTGCAGGTAATGAGATTGAACTAGGTATGCAGATACCGACGACCGAATCTCGGGCAAGTAACATACCGACGGACAAAGGGAATTACGTATGTTGTCATTGCGGTTCGACCGATAAGATCTTCGTGGAATATGTAGGAACCAATATGAGCATCCAGGTTCCGCTATTGGTTATTGACTGGAGAGGCGTCTCAGTCATGTCTACATCATTCCCGAACCCGTAGGATCCGCACGCTTAACGTTCGTTGACGATATAGTGTTATATGAGTTATGTGAATTGGTAACCGAATATTGTTCGGAGTCCCGGATGAGATCCCGGACGTCACGAGGAGTCTAGGAATGGTCGAGAGGTAAAGATTTATATATGGGAAGTCATATTTTGGGTTCCGGAAAAAGGTGCAGTTTTTTTCGGTATTGTACCGGGAAGCTTCCAGAAGGTTCCGGAGGATTCCGGAGGGGTCCGGAAGTCCACAAGTGGGTCCACCACATCCCAAGGGCTGGCATGGGCTAAGGGGAGGCGCCCTGGCCTTATTGGGCCAGGCGGACCAATTCCTCAAAAGCCCACGCAGCTAGGGAAGGAAAAAGGGAGAGCCCTAGTAGGAATAGGATTGGACTTTGGAGTCCAAGTCCACGTGTGTACTATTCACGGTTACTGTTCACGTGGCACTATTCCTTCTACTCCAAGCCCCTACACATATATAAATAGAGGAGAGGGGGCGCCCCAAAGAAGAAACAACATTGTCTTAGCCGTGTGCGGCGCCCCCCTCCACAGTTCCGTCCCTCGGTCATATTTTCACAGTGCTTGGGCGAAGCCCTGTGGAGATAGCATCACCATCACCGTGACCACGCCGTCGTGCTGCCGGAACTCATCCACTACCTCGCCGTCTGGCTGGATCAAGAAGTTGAGGACGTCACCGAGCTGAACGTGTGCTGAACGCGGAGGTGCCGTACGTTCGGTACTCGGTCGGTTGGATCGTGAAGTCGTTCGACGACATCAACCGCGTTGTTCTAACGCTTCCGCTTACGGTCTACGAGGGTACGTAGACACACTCCACCTCTCGTAGCTATGCATCTCCATGGATAGATCTTGCATGTGCGTAGAATTTTTTTTGTTTTCCATGCAACGTTCCCCAACAGTTTGGTGGATAACTTGTCCACTCTTTATGTCTGTCTCTCTAGAGAGTATGTGTGAGTGAGGTTGCCATGAACAAGGAATCATACCTCCAGTGAGCGAAGTGGTATATAAAAGATTTTGCCTTAACACAATAAAATTGGGATGGAGCGGAATAGACGGGACAGATCTCTGGGAGTCCTTCTTCTCCGGATCTCTACTCTCCCTGTTTTGGATGTTGTGGTGGAGACTCTTCTATATATTTCCTCCTCGCACCATCCAAATAGTTTCTTGTATACATACGGTGGAAGCGACACCATGTGGTATAACCGCAGGTTCGAGCGGGTGCGCTCGTACCATGAACCGTCATCTGCTTTGGTTCCTTTTGTAGGGGAATGCGACAGAAAACAAAAAAAATTGGTACAGCGAGCACGCTCAGGATCACTATGGAGATGCATACAAGGTTTGGATCTGATCGTTACCGACTCGTAGCACAGCGGAAGTAGAGTCGATGTAGATCGTTGGTGCAGATCCCCGCAGCTAGGATTTATAACATCCCAACAACGAGGATGTACTCCCTCGCCTGCCCCTCGGACAGCCCTCCGGGAGGCGGTCGGACAGTCCCCCGGACGATGTCACGGACAGCCCTTCGGGAGGACCCTCGAAACTCGGACAGTAACTCGGACAGCCCTTCGGGAGGCACTCTAGAACAGTCCTCGGGCAAAAAAGATCGAACCTACGACCTCTCTACGGGGTTGCACACATACGGTGTCATCTATCCGGTAAGGCTTCGCCGTCCAGAACTAGTTCCCACCGGAACCCAGACAGCCTTTCGGCTCTACGAAACTATTTCGCGGGGAGGGAGAGAGAAGGCCAGATCACGCATGGCATTTGTATGTGAGAAAGAGTGTGTTTTGGGCAGCCCCCTCCACCCCTATTTATAGGCCAAGCCCAAGGGTGGCTTCTCCAAGAAGCCACTAGGGGAAAAATACCAAAAGGCCCTCAAGGTGGCTTCTCCAAGAAGCCACCAAAAAGTGATTTTCACTATTCACGGAAACATTTTTCCGCGACCATTAAATCCGAAAATATTTTTGTAGGTCTTAGAATAATTCCAGTACCCACTAAAATAATTTTGGATGCGTTCCGAAACAATTCCGGATTAGTGATTTTCATCTGCGAAAAGCAACCAAAGCGGTTTCGGCAGCTCCGGAACATTTCCGGGTTTTTTCTTCGGAAAAATCCCAGAAGTTCCCAGAACAATTCTGGCACCCTCCAAGAATTTCTAGGCGTGTGCCGAAACCAATTTGACTTAATGGTGTACTCCGAAACAACTTTTTGGTTTTACCGAAACTATTCCGGTGTTCTCTGTCCGGAACTTTTCCGTTGTCTCCAAAACTTTTCCGGTGACTTTCTCTCAGACTCCCTGTCTAGTATTCAACAGATAGATGACCCTTAAGCGTGTGACCCTATAGGTTCGGTGAAGTATATACATGACCCGGAACACTTTCCGATCAATGATCAACATCGGAGTCGTGGACACCCATATTGACCCTATACCCACACTAATAAATATTCGAGTGAACCTCCAGTTGCCGTGTGCTATTCCTGTTGCTTCGCGATATGTTACAAATACCCGAGGTGAGATTTATCGGCATCCCCGTGGATCAACACTTGTCCACAATGCCAGTTACCTGGTTACCGGTTTTGTTCTCTTTTCTCGTTCCCGTGTTCTGGCATCCCTGTGATCAAATCACATTGTGTCTGGCCAGACGATGATGGATACCGTAACACCGAGAGGGTCCGAAGAATATCTCTCCATCGTCGGAGGAGCAAATCCCAATCTTGAGCTATCAAGTCCCTTGACATACTTTTCCATGAACCCGTAAGCCGCCGTAATAGCCACCCATTTACGGATGACGTTTAACAAACCCCAAAGTTCATGAAGCAAGCATGAAGAAACTCGATACTCTCCTGGTCTAAGGAATTATGCAAACGTTAACCTTCTCTGTGTTATTAACCATTAACTTGTGACGAATGTATCTCATAGCATAACATCAATTCGGGTCGATTCAACACAAATGTTCTTCTAACATTGTGCCCTCAAAGTTGCCGGCATAGACATGCCCATGATCAGGAAAACAGGACCATCATGCAACACTTGAGCTAGTCTTAGAGGCATGACTAGGAATACATTTTACCGTTTATTATTGCACACGTGCATATGAGTCTTCCTCCGAGCCTCGTGGTTATTGCAGACTCGAGAAGCATAGCAGTTATAGCACGGAATATGAACTTAATTACGAACATGGAGATAAATAATAACATTTATTATTGCCTCTAGGGCATATCTCCTACAGACTCTCACCTGCACTAGAGTCAATAATCTAGTCAATGCTAATGCACTTTACACCTATGGCATACCGGTGTAAAATATGCTTCGCCATGTGGTATAGTCTACGTCTAACGGACCTGACATCTTCAGTTCCGTGTGTATCTTTGCATATCCTCACATTTTCACGCTTTCACAAAATACATATTTTGTGTGGACTTGACTTTGTATATATGTGAATCACAGGTCAAACCTTGATTCCTCAGACTGAGCTATGGAGCAACTATCTGCAATAGTGTCCCATTGACCAAAGCCATCTTGGAACCATACTAAGTTCATGAATGAATTATATGATTCAACATCTTCTTTGTCGCTTCCAAAGCGTCAACATACTTAGCCTTTGTTATAGAATTCGCCACAGTAACCTGTTTGGAACAATTTTCAACTATCGTGTCACCATATCATGTATTACACAAAAACCCTTAACTTAAATCAAAAATCGCATGGAGCATTGATGAAGACTGTATCGATGTAATTACTTACAACGAGCACTTCATAATCTCTGCTTGCGAGAAAACATGACATCAGTGCTACTTTAGTACTCAATGACATTGTTCACTGTTGTCCCATGATCAGTAGTTTGATCACTTTGGTATCTATACTCGCAACAGCTTGGGAGTATCGGACATATCTGTTTGTTTTACATACCATGGAATACATGATTAATCAAAACACAAGAGTGTGTGTAATCTCCATCATGTATTTTGCTCATCAGTGTTTTGGGACACCGAGTCTTGCAAAAACTCTCTCCATGTGACTTCGGCAAGAATCACTCCTTGGCATTTTAATGCTAAACTGTTTTAGCATCTTATCAATATGTATTTTGGCATAGCCCTATTAGGTAATTCTATCTCGTAGATAATTATGCCTAATATCAAGGCTACCCAGCCCAAGCACTTCATCATAAAACTATTTTTTAATGAAGTCCTAATTTGTGTCAAGAAATTTATATTATTTCCAATCAACAATGTGTCAAGCACACAAGGTTTTTAGAAATACTATTATGCTCCCACTTACTTTCTTGTAACCACAAGTATCTTCGTTATCCATTGATGAAATCAAACTCTTTTGACTATTTCATCAAAAACGAAGATTCCAACTCCATTTTGCTCTCTTCTGTCCATTGCTGGAACTCTGAAGTTTGCATACTCACTAGCATCCTCTGGATAGACAAAATACCATGGACTGTATCACATGCAAGTCCTAGGTAGCATTTCCATCACAAGGAAATCCTTTTGGCATCCAAGTATCATATCTCATCATTGAAATATGTATTAATTGCTAGTTTAACCCGAACCGACTTTAAGCATCGCTACGGTGAGACAATTTCATCGCAGTTAATTCCTTGAATTTGTTATAAGCAACAAGTCGAGCTTTATGGATAAAACATTTTTATCCACATCAGTTTATAGTTCCATTAATGTTCATTAGACTCCAAGACTTCCGAAGGGTTTATCAAGATATAATCTTGAATCATTCATATGGAAACTATCTCGGATTATATTGGCATTTAGCCAATTCCGGAGTCAGGGCACATCAACGCTTCCTTGTGTATCGTAGGTATACTGTTGTCCAACAACAATATCTCGTTAGCGCACCTGAGAGGGTTGCACGAGTCTTGCCTACGAGGTTCAGCTGCAAGTTCGACCGAAGTCCATACATTTTATTGTTGAGACTTTCGTATCAGTCGCAGTAGGAAACTCTGGAATTACTTCCAAGGTTTCTTTCCTTTGACCTGATGATGAAGATATTGTTATCTCGTCGAGTTACAATGTCCTCCCACTCACCTTTTTGCAAGAAACATTTCTTCAAAATCACACCATTCTTTGTGGCAAACATTTTTGCCTCGGTACAGTGAGGGAGAAATACCCAATAAATTAGGATAACCTACAAAGTAGCACTTGTCTGATTTGGAATAAGTTTGTAAATATTTTACACAAGCCCCATATTCCAAATGTTAAGAAAAGATATAACATGGTTGGGTGTACCATACCATGATGTCATTTCAACAGATCTGATGGCGCTTTTTTCAGTGTAAAAGCCACAGTCTCTAAAGAATTACTTTAAAAGGGATAATGGTAAATTGATTTATGTCATCTTTGATCTTACCATGTCATAAATGGTTTGATTACATCTTCACAGACATTCCGCCCACAGTGGTGTTCCGGGAGGTGTAAGTTATGAAACACTTTTCACAACTCATCAGACATTCGCTAAACTTGCAACTCAAATAATCCTTTCTGCAATCTAGTTTGCAGAAACATAATCTTTCTTGTTACAATAATTTCTACTTCATGTTGAAAACCTTTCGAATGATTTCAAAAGATCCAGACTTACGTCTTATCAAGCAAATATCCATATATCTACTTGAGTCATTTTTGAAGATAGACAAATCCACTGCTAGCAATAACCTCTATTGGACTACACACATCATAATGTATGATCACCAATAAGTTCGTTGCTCGTTCCTTATGGCCTGTGAACGGTATTTCAGTCACTTCACTTTTCGGACGAAAGTTGCAAGTGTCAGATGATTCATAATCAAACGACTTCAAAATCCATCATAATGGAATTTCTCCATGCGGGTTTCTCTAATGTGACCAAATGCAGTGCCACATATATGTGGTATTCTTTTAGTCTTGCGACATTTAGCGTCAGTGTTATGGATGTATCAAATTACCATCAATATTCATAACATACATCCCATCCTTGATGGAAGTATGGCCCTTTATGTTATTTATAATACCGAACAACAATTGTTCTTTTATGAACAACCCTCTTGCAACAAACATTGTGCAATGGGCTAGAGTGTAAAAAACTCTAAAATGAATTATGAAAGTAAACCCAGAGGTAATATATTATTATCAATATTCATAACATACATCTCATTCATAATGAAAGAATGGCCCTTATGTTATTCATAACACCGAACTTTAAAAGTTCTCTTATGAACAACCTTCTTGCAACACACTTTATGCAATGGGCTAGAGTGTATGAAACTCTAAATGAATTATGAAAATAAATACAGACGGTAATACACCGATGGAAGGTATAGTAACATTTACTATGTTCCCAGCGCGTATCTAAACCTCACTCCGACAAGTCTTTTAGGCCGTACTAGTTCTTGCATCGAGTCGCAGCAGAATGCAATCGAGCGGGTATCTTTGTGGTCAACTCACAATACCCAAGAATTAGTGACTAACAATTTAATCACAATTTCCAAGAACTATTTCTTTGTCTAGCGTTCTATACATCAATAGCTTGTATGACTTTAATACATGAGCTGGACATTCCAGTCTTCTCTCTTTTTGCCTTTATACTTCTAACAGTTTAACTTTCAGTATTTCTCCTACTCTCAGAAGAAGCACTCAACTTAAGAGTGGCGTTAGCCCCGGACTTCCTAGGTGTGTAAGTCACACTAACACCCTTTGGACATTTTCTTTCTATTTAAGTTATTGTTTTATTCACCTTCATCATATGACAGGAGTTCTACTAGATCCCTCTCTCATCAGTCACGTGCCCAGTAAACACTTTACTAATACTTTGCAAACAAACATTGCTTTGGATATTTCATATCTTTTAGCCTTTGTCTGCATCTGAAAACAATTTTTAGTTCCATGAATATCACATAACTATCCCAAACTCTTGAAGTTCGGGTCTCATGGAAGCAAACATATTGCACTTGACCGTAACGGAATTCTAGCTTTTGGATTGAAGGACGAGACTCACATCATCCATAGCATTAGCGGGAGGATACCGAAAGCATGCGATAGGACAAAATCCTTCTCGGCACTATTGAGGACAATCCTCACATTACGTTACCAACTGTAAAGTTTTAAACAGATATTTAATAGCTATTCAATTTTAATAGGGAAGGTGGAAATGCAAGCCATCATTCTACAACTATTATGCAAATCACACTTACACAATGTTCATAATTAATTGCACTGAGAATTAAACAAGTTAATTCTACAATGTGCTTCCACTCAAATCAATATCTCTCATAATTGATTTTGAGTGATACAAGATCTAGACTTCAATTCATCGCCATAGAATCATCATCTCATGACAGGAATTTTAATCGGTAGGCCAACTTGCCGATCACATCTCTATGTGACTCTTGTTCATCTTTCGATGCGTGTGTTCCGAGCTCAGGACGATCCTGCCATGAACGTCAAGACAACCAAGTGATCTCGCTGCGAGGTATGACCTCACCCGCCTTACACCCGTACAATCGTTCGTACCCATGCATCCATGGCGCACCCCGAAAGGAAAGATGCTGTGACGGTGCTACACTTGTGAGAACACTAACTACTTGATATTTTTGTGAGAGATCACCCTAATAAAAGCGACTACCGCGCAATAAAAAAAGGGTGCATCATAAGGGATAAACATCTCAGGCAATTCATAATAGCATGATATGGTATAGCCCTTTTTGACGGAGAAGGCTTTAATTTCTTCATCTTCGGCATTCGCGTCGGTGTACTCCCTCGCCTGCCCCTTGGACAGTCCCTCAGACAGCCCTCCGGAAGGCGGTCGGACAGTCCCCCGGACGATGTCACGGACAGCCCTTCGGGAGGACCCTCGAAACTCGGACAGTAACTCGGACAGCCCTTCGGGAGGCACTCTCGAACAGCTCCTCGGGCAAAAAAGATCGAAGCTACGACCTCTCTACAGGGTTGCACACATATGGTGTCATCTATCCGGCAGGGCTTCGCTGTCCAGAACTAGTTCCCACCGGAACCCAGACAGCCTTTCGGCTCTACGAAACTATTTCGCGGGGAGGGAGAGAGAAGGCCAGATCATGCATGGCATTTGTATGTGAGAAAGAGTGTGTTTTGGGCAGCCCCCTCCACCCCTATTTATAGGCCAAGCCCAAGGGTGGCTTCTCCAAGAAGCCACTAGGGGAAAAATATCAAAAGGCCCTCAAGGTGGCTTCTCCAAGAAGCCACCAAAAAATTCTTTTCACTATTCATAGAAACATTTTTCCGCTACTGTTAAATCCGAAAATATTTCTATAGGTCTTAGAATAATTCCAGTACCCACTAAAATATTTTGGACGCGTTTCGAAACAATTCCGGATTAGTGATTTTCATCTGCGAAAAGCAACCAAAGCGGTTCCGGCAGCTTCGGAACATTTCCAGGGATTTTTCTCCGCAAAAATCCCAGAAGTTCCCAGAACAATTCTGGCACCCTCCAAGAATTTCCAGGCGTGTGCCGAAACCAATTTGACTTAATGGTGTACTCCGAACAACTTTTCGGTTTTACCGAAACTATTCCGGTGTTCTCTCTCCGGAACTTTTCCGTTGTCTCCGAAACTTTTCCGGTGACTTTCTCTCAGACTCCCTGTCTAGTATTTAGCAGATAGATGACCCTTAAGCGTGTGACCCTATAGGTTTGGTGAAGTATAGACATGACCCGGAACACTTTCCGATCAATGATCAACATTGGAGCCATGGACACCCATATTGACCCCTATACCCACACGAATAAATATTCGAGTGAACCTCCAGTTGCCGTGTGCTATTCCTGTTGCTTCGCAATATGTTACAAATACCCGAGGTCAGATTTATCGGCATCCCCATGGATCAACACTTGTCCACAATGCCAATTACCTCGTTACCGGTTTTGTTCTCTTTTCTCGTTCCCGTGTTCCGTCATCCTTGTGATCAAATCACATTGTGTCTGGCCAGACCATGATGGATACCGTAACACCGAGAGGGCCCAAAGAATATCTCTCCATCGTCGGAGGAGCAAATCCCAATCTTGAGCTATCAAGTCCCTTGACATACTTTTCCATGAACCCGTAAGCCGCCGTAATAGCCACCCATTTACGGATGACGTTTAACAAACCCCAAAGTTAATGAAGCAAGCAAGAAGAAACTCGATACTCTCATGGTCTAAGGAATTATGCAAACGTTAACTTTCTCTGTGTTATTAACCATTAACTTGTGACGAATGTATCTCATAGCATAACATCAATTCGGGTCGATTCAACACAAATGTTCTTCTAACATTGTGCCCTCAAAGTTACTGGCATAGACATGCCCATGATCAGGAAAACAGGATCATCATGCAACACTTGAGCTAGTCTTAGAGGCATGACTAGGAATACATTTTACCATTTATTATTCCACATGTGCATATGAGTCTTCCTCCGAGCCTCGTGGTTATTGCAGACTCGAGAAGCATAGCAGTTATAGCACGGAATATAAACTTAATTACGAACATGGAGATAAATAATAAAATTTATTATTGCCTCTAGGGCATATCTCCTACACCTTTGATGAACTTTCTCCCAAAATAGAAGTTGCTCTAAATGACTATTCCTGCCGACAAATTGGTAAAACAAGTTTTCTTTTTTCTGAAAGGATTAGCGTTAGAAAGATATGAGAATTAACAAAAACCTTTTGAAAATCACATCAAAACCCTCTTACAAATGTGAAAAAATATCGAGCCATCAGCGAACATGGAGTCCCATGAAGATGCCTGATGACAAGTGTTCGTTAACCAGACATGACTAGTTTCTCCGACGCACTATACAAGGGTTTCATAAAATATGAGAAACCTCACTCTTTCAAGAGATGCCCATGATATAGTGTAAGACAAATATTTCAGTAGTTGTGCGTGCTATCATGTCTTTCATGTGTCTTCATATAATATTGGTTAGAACCACCATACCCTAACTTAGAGGAGAGGGTGAAATAAATAGTCCAACAACATTTAACTCGTCTGAATAAATTCTCTACGCCTGATATATGGCACTACCTTTGTCTAAATAAAGAGCAAGTTACATTCTTTCACTTCACTTTCACATGTTTGTTACAAGCTTTATAGGACAAATAGGTTAACAAACACAAGACAAGCATGAAAGAGGAATACAAGTGATATAAAAACTCTGGGAAAAAGAGACATCGGTGAAAATGGATTATCCAATGGTTATGAAAATTGGCAACAAAACCTTCGATGAAGTATTTAATGAGCTCATATGTGCCATGTGTGTTGTGCTAGAATTAATTAGGTCACACGCTAAAAAGGTGAGCTACTTGTTGTCAATTTTGTGCTCGTAGTGTGTGTACATCTGCAAGTACAATAGGTTGATGTAAGCAGGCTATAAGGATTTAAACCTGTCAGCGAGAGCAAGAAGATGTAGAAGATGCTCTGTCCAAATCTGCTGCACCGGACTAGACAGTGGTCAAAATGGTGATTGGAGGCTCAAACGTGTTTCCATTGGTATCAAACTTGATGAGCTCGTTCCTTAATTTGAGTACTTTGATATGGTTAGTTGGTTTGAGAATTGGGTTAGTGACGCATAAGATTTGAGAATTGTCACTTGGAACTGTTGTAGTTTTCAAAACCTAATAGTTTTGGGAGACGAACAGATTGGGTAGGACAACGGTGTCTGATTCAGCTGAAATTTTGAGGGGCTCTCAGGAATTCCAGTGTCTACTTGTATGCCAAATTTGGTGATGTTTGGTTTAGCAGTTTGAGAGCAGTTTACAAATACTGAAGGGGACAAAAGCTTTTGTAGACTCTGCATTGTTCAAAGCTTGCCTCTTATGGTCCTTGTTGTTGTTTCCCCTAATACGATACAAATTAAGCCGATCGAGTACACTAAACTGAGTGTAACACTTGGCTTACACTTCGCCGTGGTTAAAATGCTCTTCGCCAAGTATGTATCATACCCGCATTTATTTTTCCTGTCATGAAACATACCAAATTCCTTTGCAGATGGTGGATCCTTGTAAGCACCAGGTTAGAGAAAATCAAAATTATCTTTGACCACCATCGGACTTCGGGAAGAGAATTCCTTTAAATCTACATCAGCATGCCAATCCGACTCATACTTTATGAGTTCAGCAAAACAGCCATTTAGGAGATGAAATTGGCAAATGAAATTCTGACAAACACAATCTTTAAGCCCAAAGATGAGCTAACCAACTTTGTTATTGGCAACAGAAAAATGAAATGATCTATGGATTAACTTGAGGACCTTAAAACCCACACTAGAACCTCCAATGCTACATTGCAACGCAAGGCCCATAGATTCCCACTAAAGCAACGAAGCAGAAGAAAATAAGACCACCAAATAAAATTATTTGGAGTCTCGAGAAGGTGAGAATTGCACCGTTGATCCAACCCAATGACTCACCTAGTCAACAAGGGCAATATCCGGGGACAAGTCCCAATGGAGAAGCTCTTCCATGGTTCTTTCCTATCCTTCCAAATGGCAAGAGATTTGTCCAAATGTTTGGAGCGTGAAGTTTCTAGTGGAAGAATCACTTTAATTAAAATTGCTAGGGTGAGCCTTGGTATATCCCACCTCCTTTACACCGATGACAACATCTTATCCTTCAAGACTTCGGAGGCTCATGGAAGTAACGTGAGATATGCTCTCTCTCTCTATTTTAGAATGGTACTCGACGCATGAATTAGTCGATAGTAGTCTTGGACGGTGTGTGTGTGGAGTTAGCTAGGCTAATGGTTGGTGCCGGTCATGTCTCGTGACGACGGTTTGAGCTAGTTGTAATGGGTTTCGCTTGGTTTTTTACTAATTAACCGAACAATTCTCTTGTGCTTGATTAATAGATTGAGGCATTCAGACCCCATTTTCAGGGGAAAATATTGAACGGGTGAAAATGTTGAATAAGAGACATAGGAAATTCACTCGGTTTTTTTTTCTTATTCCTAGTAGTGAAGAAAAAAAACTGCTCTATTCTTTTTGGTAACAGAAAAGAAAACTACCCTGTACTACTTCAGAATTATATTTGTTTTTTTTAAGTGCAGAATTATATTTGCTGGTAGGCCTAAACGGGCCGACATCCACGTCCTAAAACCTTACACAATTCTGTTAGTGTGTGTCCAAACAGTTGCACATGGGCCGGTCCGAGAAGCCATTCGCCACCTACCGCAGGACAGGGTTGTAGCAGCGCCACGCACCTCGTGTCTTTAATTTTTAGTTTCCGCCCCCCATCGCTTCGCGCAGACACATCCCCGTAAGCAGTGGCGAATCTTGAAAGAAAATGAAGGGGGGCTCAAAGTTAACGGTGTGAAGAAAAAGCGACTAACTCTCAGTTTTTTAGTTCAAATAAGCTTAAATTTTTGATATGAGGCTGGACTGAACACTAGTAAAAAAAATTCCAATTTTTTGGAGGGGGGGCTCAAGCCTGTTGAAGCACCCCCCTTAGATTCGCCACTGCCCGTAAGGAAGCGCTTCGCGACAGACCTCTCCGGGCGGCGGCGGCTAGCGCGGTGAGTAGTTCACCACCGTCCACCTTCCTTCCTTCATCCACGTCCGGCCAGCTCCGCTATTCCACCCTCGTCCGACTCCCTCGACCCCGTCTCCTAGTTCCTCGTCAGCTTTTGATTCCCCGCGGCGGCCAAATAGAAACATTCGAGGTAGATTTCGAGTAGCCCTAGTCTCCGCGAGATCGGTGGGCCTTGGGCCCAAGCTTCGTGATGGATTGGTTCGTTTTGGGTTTGAGTTAATTTTGCTAGTCCAGGCGGTACGGTGGTTGATGGATTGCTTCGCTTCGGAAGTTCAGCTTAGAAGAGAGACCCGTACGTGGTTTCTATGGTTTGCTCATGCTAGATCTGCTAGTCGGAGACTCTGTATACTCGAAATCATAATTGCCCCCTTAGCCCTTGGATAAGAAAAGAAATAGATTTGTACTATAGATTGTGTATCGATTCTGCTGGTCAAGTTTTGAGACTGCTTCATGACTTCATGTATAGATTGTGGGGAAGTTGGTCACTGTTGGTACAAAATTACAGAATCAGTCTTAGACTTCGTACATGTAGTTTCAACTATATATAGATCGCTATACATATAGATGCGCATGAATCGGTCATAGACTTCGTACCGTGTTGTGATAACTTAGTATCAAGCACAAATTGTATGTACTCTACTGGCTTTAAAACCAGATATTTAGAAGATGCAAAGTTAGCTATCAATGTTTTATAAGTGATATTATATATATGTGATCAGTTCTTACACCAACAAATGTTGATTATACTTTGTGTACTTGCTGCAGGTGCTGAGATTCCGTTGGGACTGCGCTCCGCAACAAGACAATTCTCCGAAGCCGTCTTCTTCTTTTTTCTACAATAATATAGTTTCTAGCCGCCATCCGATATGGACAAAAGCAATACTTCTGACTCTGCTGAGGACATTACCGAGGCTCAGAAATATACAAACCCTGAGAGAGCTAACAGGGGAAATTTTCCTTTCCCACACACATCCCTATCGGGGGAAAGGAAAATTTTCAAAAGGGCAGCAAACAGGGGAAGGAAATACTCCCGAGTATCGTCAAGTAGAACCTATCCTTTGAGATCATCTGAGAGTACCAGGGTTCTTCGTTCTAGATCAGTTGCAGATAAGTCACCTAGTGACGCTATGCAAACTCTAACAGAAAGAGCTGCGAAGAAGCCAACTGGCAACTCTGTGGACACTCTCGTAAAACCAGCTGCTAAAAGAATAAGAAGGCAAAAAACAACAGAGAGTGGCCCAGACGATGAGTTATTGAAAATTCCCAAGGGAATTAGATGCTTTTTGAATCGGATAAACTTTCAGCAAAGTTTTCTTGAAGCGTATGCCAATGAAGGCTGGAAAAATCAAAGGTTCGCCACCTCTCAATGCTTGTATTTGATCTGATTTGTTGGTGACTTCTACTGAATTCACCTTTGCATTTGTAGCTAAAGCTTCATTTATTATTACTCCCTCTATTCCCTTCTATATGGTCTTTTTTAATACCAAAATTTCAGAGTTGTAAGGTGCATTTATCTTTTTACACCCTATTTGCTGATTTTAGCTCCACTCGTTAATTACACACTAGCAAACATGCCCGTGCGTTGCAACGGGAGAAAACAGCCCCCACACGTCCTTACCCACTGAGCATGGCTAAAGACCTCACCCTCATTCCCCTAACATAATAAACATGACTAATACCTCGTTGTCCTCAGGTCCACATTCTCCATTTCAATATGACATCAGACACATGTTTCCGCTTGTCCTCTTTGTTGCCCTTGTCGCCGGCGGTCGCAGTACCAGTTGTCACTAACCAAGGTTGGCTAGGTCCTTGAGCATCCTTCATGTCCGGCGAGATGACGAGCGTTGAACAAAGATTTTATTTATCATCCGAGTAATATATTAGGAAAAAGTAATGCACGTAATATATGCCCGTGCTATCATATAAATTGAGTAGTTTGTGTCAGATAGACCATGAAGTCGTAGTTGGACTCCTCATGCATTGTACGTGAGGAGGCAACGAAGAAAAGGATTCCTTCCATACCCCTAGTTTAATAAATTAAACTAAAACAATGCATCCGTGGGTGTATTTCAAAAATTCACCCAGTTTTATTAGTAGGTATAGATTTTTAAAAAAGTTAGCTATAGTACCTCCCATTTTTCAAGAATATTTATGTTTTGAATAAATCTTTGCCTTTTCAAATTCAAAGTTCAAATTTTTTGTGTTTTTAAAAAATGTTCGCAAATTCTAAAAAATCAGTATAGTACCTCCTAGTTTTAAAAAATTGTTCATGTTTTAAAAAATATTCAGGTTAAAAAGAGTAAAAAAATGTTATTTTTTTAAGTGCTCGAATTTAAATTTTTTGTTCACAATTTTGCAAAATATTTGCGTTCTAAAATATATTCAGTTTTTGCAAAAAAAAAATGTTTTTTTTTTGGCTTTCAGTATCTGGCGTGGCTGCTAGTTTAATTTAATACGTCGCGCTGCCATGTAAACATAATCGCTTGTCTAGTCCAGTGGCTAGCTTTTTGAGCCCTCCAGCTTGAGCGCCCGGGTTCGAGTCCTCGAGGCGCAGTATTCTTTTTCCTTGGACTTTTTCCGCTGGTGCGGGAGCTTTACTAATGGGCCGGCCCATCGCGGTTATGTGCGTCTTAAATTTTTCTTTCACAGAAAACAAATCGGGACTAACGCCTGATAGACGAAAATTCATGTGGGTCCGACCGTATGATCAAAAAAGTTGAGAAACAATCCTCCCTTTAATATTAGGTAAAGATAAAGATACACGGATGCTTATCCCGTCGTAGGGCAGTTTCGCATCCAGATGTGCATGCTTGTTATTTGCTTAGTCTGAATAGCTAGCAACAGGAAACAATTATGACTCCGGACAGTATGCATGCATACTATTGCTTTACTCCGGATGTTTGATCGGATGGGCAATTAAACAACTACTGAAATTAATGAACTAATACACATTTTAACCAGATGTAAAATCCCAAATACCCCTCTAAGCTCCTCCTTGGTCTTACCGAAACAACTAATAGACCTTATAAATGGAATGGAGGGAGCATACAAAAATTCATAACACCCTTCTGAAGCTATATATGTCAGAAAGATTTCAGCTTCCCATCTATCACGCAATAAAAGGCTTGGAGGATAACAATATTCACTTTTAGTTGAATTATTGCAATCTTGTTATTGTCTTAGACTCCTAGGCGTATTGGGCGCTGTTGCTTCTTGAAACAGTTGTATTTATTTCATCTGTACATATGTTAATTAATTAGCAACTTCTCTTTCTGGAGCTGTAATACAGCTGGATATAATTTACTAGAAATGTGAAGACCCGCTGCAACAAACTCGGGCCACTGTTAGTGTAATAATTCTGAACCGGCACAGAAGTACAAAAAAAGGGTAATTTTTGTAATTTCAAAATTACAAAATTAAAAGGTTCCTGAGTTGGGTGTTAAGCTAAAACACTTCCCTTTTGTTGGTCCTTCCTACTTAATGTGCATTTAGTCAACCATGGGTGTGTGAGGCTAGAAGTATAAATAAAGTGACAGGCTTACCATCTGTACATTTCGCTTGAGAAATACAGTCATGAGTCATGAGGTCGACCTTCATGTGGCTCTCCATTAATTGTGCTGTGAATCTCTTTGGTCCCTCTTCATAGTTATTTGAGAAAAGAAAGAACAGAAAGGTTTTTCCGTGTTCAAAACAATTGGCAGAATGGTACGCTTTATCATTTTATCTCTATTGATGACTTTGTGTCTTCAGATGTTATATTTCATTCATGTACATTTAGAAATTCTAAATGTGCCAGTTCTAATGAATGATTTTGGGTTCATTTTAAAAACAACTAGACTAACAGAACTAGCCCCTGTGGCATTTATAAACAAGAAACAACCAAGGCACACACCGCCCAAGGCTCGAATCCAGGTGGCGGGCTGGGCGCGCAGCCAACCTCGCGCTAATTGCCACTTGGTCGACATCTAGTTCCAATTTAGGGTTCAATTAAACTGATGTTCTTATTTGACTGGTTATTTCATCAGAGATGCATGAGCATGCTTTCTTTTCTTTTGGTTCGCACTCCTGGTCAACAACACAGCTTCCTGGCTGTTCTTAGTTGTGAATTCCTTGAGGCGTGAATTGCAATATAGTATTGTTATTTACCCATACTCAAACATGCAGTTTGGAAAAGATAAGGCCCGAGAAGGAGCTTGAACGAGCCAAAGCAGAGATCATGCGGTGCAAATTAAGAATACGAGAAGCTTTCCAGAATCTTGATAATCTTCTAACTGCGGGGAAGCTTGAAAAATCTTTGTTTGATTCTAAAAGAATGATATCTTGTGACCATGTATGTCAACACATTTTTCTTTTCCCATGTTGTGCTATGTTATGCTAAACATTTTAATCAGTGACCATGCTTCCCATCTTGCAGATTGTTTGTGCCACTTGTAGATTGCAAGGCCCTACATTGAATAATGGCATCATTCTCTGTGACGGAGCCTGCGACAGAGGGTTCCACCAGAATTGTCTGAACCCTTGTTTACTGACTAAAGATAGTAATATTTATTTTCCCAATTTCTTATAGTAGTCAAGGTTCGGTTATTTCTGGTGTTAATTAATTCATGTTATCATTCCCTTTGTAGTCCCTGAGTCAGGAGAACGATGGCTTTGCCCTGCATGTGATTGCAAAATAAACTGTATAGAAGTAATAAATGAACTCCAAGGGACAAATCTTTCCATTAATTACTCTTGGGAGGTAACATTTTCATTCTTAAGAAAACTACACCGATAAGAATATTCCACCATGATACTACATTAATTTTGCAGAAAGTTTTTCCTGAGGCAGCTGCCGTGGTACACGGGCCTCTGCAAAATGATTTACCTGATATTCCATCGGACGATTCAGAAGATGATGACTTCGACCCCAATATATATCCGAAGAACATGTGGCTGGTCACGTGGAAGGATCATTAGAAGAGGATGGGGATGAAGGTTCAGACTCTGATGACTCAAATTTCACCACGTCTTCTGACAATTCAGAACATGTGAAGGGGAAAGAGAAAGTTGATGACCTTGGATTACCTTCTGAGGACTCGGAGGATGGTGACTATGATCCGGAAGGTCTTGATTCAGATAAAGATATCAAAGAGAAGCAAGTTGAGTCAGACTTCACATCGGACTCTGATGATTTCTATGCTGAGATTACTAAGTCTTGTTGGGAGGATGAAGTTTTGTCTGGTCCTAAGGTTGGAGATCGTACTACCAAGGATCTTGAGATCGACCAAGCTGCGATTTTACCATCAAGGAGATGGCAGGTCCAACGGTTGGACTGCAAAAACCTTTATGATGTAAGCTCACCTTGCATGCGTATCTTGACGTTAATTTTGCTGATGTTTCTAGCTTTGCAAACACCTTTGGCATATTTTTTTTTGTAATACCAGTTAGTGATTAATTTATTCAGAAATATGGATAAATCCAATAGTTCCACTGAAGATTGAAAAAACATTTATGGGGGTGATTAACATGATTATAATGCGATAACCAAAACAGGACATGCATGTATATACACTGATAATTTATAGTAATAGATGCGTAGCTGATCCAGTATTTCTTGATTTTTCGTACTACTTTAAGTCGGTGTGGAACACAAAAGAGCTTTTGGAGTGATGCTAAACTATTACCTCGTGTACCATTGTTGAGTAGAATTTACTAACTCAATTACTGGGTTATGAACCTGACGCATTTCTTCTTCATGCTGAAACAAAAAGGATGCTTATGGGGATGCACCATCTGATTCAAGGGATGTCAGAGAGTGGTCTGGGAAATGAAGTGGATTCATTTGCATGCAAAAGCTCCAGGGGAACGCGAGCTGTGCATCCTGCTGGTTTTCATGGTTTAGTAAATTATCAACGTCCAATAACTAATGAGGTAAAGTGATACATTCTCATCTCGTTCACAATAGGTGGTTTTACATTTATCAAAACCAGCGAGACAACCTTAGCCAATTTGCATTGCTATCCAAAGTTTGATTCATCTGCAAGCACTTCATTTTATTTTTTGCAGAGGCTACATGAGCAATTAAAAAAAATCAATATCCTAGACGTTCTGTTAAAGAATGCTTAGCACAAGAACTTGGTCTGACATTCCGTCAGGTTTGTACCTCTTTTCCATGAATTTACAATTGCATGTACAGTTGTCTTGGCATTGAGGAAAACCCTCACTATGGCTTCTGCTAACAGGTTGAGAAATGGTTTGAAAGTAGACGGCGTGACATAAGAGTAGCATCCAACAAAAACAGCACTCGCGTAAAAAACCATAGCACCAAGGAGACGATGGTGGAAATTCCTAATGTATGCAAAAGTGATGCTGTCAATGCTACACCATCTGGGAATCTGAATGAAGGTATGACACAAGATGGTCCACTGAAACAGGTCATTGGTGATGGGCTGAGAACAAGTGCCAGCCCTCCAAATAGCAGTCAAAGATATACCATCCATTATGTAAGGCGCCAGAAAGGTGAGTCCTCCAGGAAGAATAGCTCCTCAAGCGGTGCTGGAAGGCCAAAAGGTAGTGATGCAGACTATGCAGTTCTGGCTCTTAAAGCTATGGACGAGAAAACAAGAAACAAATTGCTGCCAGAGGTCTTGAATCCGTATACTCCTCCAGATCGTAAGTGAAATTGAAAATTCTGCAAGTGTCACGGCAACAGAGCATTGTTATGGCTGAGAATGGAAGACACTGGACGTTTAAATGTGCCTTGTATCACTGTTGTTGTCTCCTTTAATATGTTGTAGAACCATGTTCATGTGTTGTCATTGGTTGTGTACATTGTCGTTTCTGTTGTTGTTTACCTAGATAAGTGACTAGGTTGTTTATCGTTCATATGAATTTTTGACAATGTGTCAGTTGATCTCCTTGGTACATGTTGTAATCTTCTCTTGTTACGGGAAATATATGTTGTACTGTTTGTAAGGAGTATATTCTGGTTAAGTCTTCTTTTTCATGATTTCCTCTTGTCCCTTATCTGCATCAGTTGTCACTTGCAATGGAAGCTACGTTTTGCTTAGTGTTAGGCGACAGGCTGGTCACGCTCACGACCAGGTCAGCGTGGGAGTTGTCCCACGATGTTCACCACGATCGCCGCTACATCCATGCATGAGTTAAGGCTCGCTCCCGCCTATATATGTACTATGTATCTTCCTCCCCTACTTCCCTCACAACATACTCTGATGCAGACTGGGCAGGTTGTCCAGACACTCGAAGGTCTACTTCTGGTTACTGCGTGTACTTGGGTGATAACTTGATTTCTTGGTTATCGCTCCGTTGCTCATACCGTGGCGGAAACAGTTTGGTTGCATCAGCTTCTTGGCGAGCTTCATCGACCCATTCAGCAGGCAACGATCATATATTGTGATAACGTTTCAGCTGTTTATATGTCTTGTAATCCTGTCCAGCATCGTAGGACTAAGCATATAGAGATTGACATACATTTTGTGAGAGAGAAGGTAGCTCTAGGTGAGGTGCGCGATCTCTATGTTCCTACCAGTGCGCAATTTGCAGTCATCTTCACCAAAGGGCTACCAACAGCACCTTTCTGCGACATCAGGTCCAGTCTCAATGTCGTCGAACCCGCCGCTGACACTGCGGGGGGGTGTTAGGCGACAGGCTGGTCATGCTCACGACCAGGTCAGCGTGGGAGTTGTCCCACGATGTTCACCACGATCGCCACTACATCCATGCATGAGTTCGGCCTCGCTCCCGCCTATATATGTATTCTGTATCTTCCTGTATCAATAAATGAAAGGATTCCCAAAGTTTACACTTAGATACCTTACCGGATTACCTAATCCTTGATATGCTCAGTTTTGCCCGGTTTGCTCAAGACAGTAGGACAGCACAAGTTCTAATAAACATCTTGATGAGATGAAATGATCGTAGAAAAGTTCCGCTCCATTTTGCAAAGTAAATTGGACTACTGCATTATTCGCAGGTTCATTTCCTCTTCAACCATGCGGGCAAAACGATTGAATTTGAAGCTGTCGCGGTCGATTGTTTATATGCCATTGCCTATAGTCTTGGGGAATATCTTTGAGCTTCAGGTAAACGATGCCTTGTTCAACCAGTGACCCTTTCTGGAGTCTCAGTGACCTATTGCCAGTGCCAGTGATGGTTTCTTTCTGCCAGTGCCAGTGACCTATTGCCTCTTTCTGCCAGTGCCAGTGACCTGTTCCACAACTACACATGACATGGAATTCCGAGGCAGCAGCCGACAAAAAAATCGGGGCGGTAGGTCCTCGCAGGCATCTGGATCATCACAAACCAAGATGACGCAAAAATCACAACCATGTTTGGTATTATCTCGAATTATTTTCCTGTCCTTGTTAGCAAATTGGGGCAAATACGTATCACTAGTAATCAGGTTATTACTGTTGATTTGTTAGTTTCACATACAAGTGTTAGTTGTAGTTTTTATTATATTTGAGATGCTTTGTAGTTCCGGTGAACTTTTATAATAGATCTATAATTTTCGCAAAAATAATAATTTGTATAGGAACTTGACTTTGAGTCTAATAGTGTATGTGTGGCGCAAGGAGATGTGTCCGTATGTTTAGGCGAAGAGTCCTAGTCGGTTTGTGGACCTGTGTTGAGTCAGGTCCTAAGCATGTATATATATTAACATAGGCGTGGGGCACCCTGTAGTCATGGCCGTCGATCGCGTGAAGTGTATAGATTCATCGACTTCATGTCGATATGCCCGTCCCAGAGTGCAAGTGACTCGACGGCTTAGAGCCACCGAGCGCGGCGGGGTGCAGAGCCGACCATGGGTGCTGGTGGAAGTACACTACCGCCATGTGTTAGCGGCTGCGGGGAGTGTTTCACTCGGGCCGTGCTCACTCGGGTGATGTTCACTCTGGTTGTATAAACCGACTAACGATGTGTCACAGTTCACTCAAGGTAGGCACTTGGAGTGAGGATGTTCTGTCGGGTGCTAGTTCACTTGGATAGGCATGCCGACTGAGGATGTTCAATGAAATGCAAGTTGACTTAGATGTAGGTAGTACATCTGCTCCCGCCAGATCACTGTCATGTGCTAGTCCGGGAAGGTAGGATTAGGTAGGAGCAGTTGGGAGCAGTTGAGAGTAGGTAGGATATTTTCTTGTAGCTCTGTCTATAAGTAGCTATGAATAAAAGCAAGAAATGAGACAGACTCACAACCAAAAAACTCACTCTGGGCGTGTGTGTGTGTGCGCGCGCGCGCGTGTTGGTGCTCAGAACACAGGCGATCTACACACAGAGACGAGGCGGATAGCAAACAATTGGTATCACAGCACTAGGTTATGCCGTAGTAGATGCCGAAGGAAGGCGGCGGCGGCGGCGCCTCCAAGACGCCCAGGAGAGTGCGGCTGACGAGACTTGCGCGGCTGACGCGCTCACGCTGCAGGGCAGGCAGGGAGGTGATCTGGGCACACCGCGCTCCGTGCGCAACGTGGGTATGTCCGGCACATTCTTTCCCCTACTCAAACAGACAAACTACTCCAGTTGGTCGTTCCCGTTGAAGGTCGTCATGGAGGCTCGTCACATGTGGCAAGCCATGGAGACAGGTGACGTGGAGTTCGCCGAGGCAATTCTTCGCTCCGTCCCGCCGGAGATGCTGCCCACTCTTGCAAGTAACAAGACTGCGAAGGATGCATAGGACACCATCAAGACACTGCTCATTGGCGTAGACCGCTTGCATGAGTCGAAGGTGCAGACCGTTCATCTTCGGTACCAGGAGATCAAGTTCTAGCCCGGTGAGCACGTCGACAACTTCACCATGCGCTTGTTAGGTCTCAACAAAACACAATCGACGACAAGCGGGTGCTCCTGAAGCTTCTCTGGGTTGTCCCGAAGTAGTACAAGCAGCGAGACTGGTCCATTGAGAGCCTGGTGGATCTCCCGACCATGTATATCATGGAACTTGTCGGGAAATTCTCTGAGGAGCGCGGTGATGAAGCTTGTGAGAGCACTGGTGGCCAACTGCAGCTCACATAGGAGCAGTGGAACGTGCTCTTGAAGCAGCACAAACGCGTCGGTTCTTCCGGCAGTGGGGGAGCTCCTCCACGGGGAACCAGGTCGCATTTGAGTGCGTGGGCGTGCCTCCAATGGCCACCGAGGAAATAACAATTCTGGGAACAATTCTAGCGGCGGCGGTGCAAGGCGCGACGACGTGTCTCGCTACTGCAAGAAACCGGGCCACTGGGCGTGGATTGCCGCACGAAGATGAGGGAGGACGTGCATCTGGTGCAAGACGTGCAGAACGAAGGTCATGATGAACCTGTACTTTTCAAGACCATGTGCCAGCCAACAAACGTCAGTCATGCATGGTGGTCAAACGGACTATAATATTCAGTCGGCAGTAGCTCAGTAGGTAAAACTGAGCATACCTTGTGAAGCATTCAGTCGGGCCGACTAAAGATCGTTTTTGTCGGATGATCGACTAATCGACACCTGCTCTCCTCATTGGGGTGTGTGAACATGCTGAAGCTAGTCTCGGATGCCGACTGATACCGATTGTACTAGTTAGTCGGATGCAGTGGCACGTAGCCATGAAGGCTCACTTGGCTCGGAGGAAGCTCGAGTGGGCGGTCACGTGCTTCTCAATGAGGAGATAGCGCACTCGGGTCAGACTCAGCGATGAGTGCGTGCGAGTTGAGGTCCCCTGCTACCTCAACACCAGGGGCTCAAACCACATGACGGGTTATCGCGAGATGTTTGCCAGAGTGCATGGATGAAATCCTCTTATTTTTTTGAAGCACCAACAGTAGAACTAACAATAGTTCTACGGTAATTTTCTATTAATAAAGAAAAAAGGTTACAGTATTTACAAAAGAAAAGAAAAAAGAAAGGCAACTCTAGCCCTTAACCAATGCCAGTTTTTTCCAACATGATACTACTAGAGGGATGAAAAGTCTTTGAAAGGAGTCATTCCAGATGATCCTTAATCCACTACTGGAGGGTGTTTAGGTGCTTCCCTTTAATTATCTGGTTAGGTGGATCTGCAGCTGATATGTTCCTTCCTAGCTTGCTTTAGGTTGCAGCGTTCTATCTGTGGGACTTGATGTATTTTCACTTGTGCATAATTTCTAGAGTTCAGGTACGAGAGTTTCGTCATGTTGAACTGCCTGTGTGTAGTTGGCTTTCGCGTGTGTGTATGCTTACCCAAAAAGGTTTTAGCCCCACTTTATTATATATAAAGCAACGATCAACAACAACTCGATACAAACGCACGCCACCACAACACACGCACACACCCAAGGCAGGATACATAGGCGTTGATCGCAGCAACACCACCCCTAGCACCTATGTTATATGTTACGGGGATAGGGATACGGTGATACGGGAAAACAGCATTTTCTGAAAATAGACATACGGGGATACAGCGAGTATATGTGTAAATGCATAAAAAATAGGACCACTAAACAATATTTTTGAGGATGAGAAAACTGATGTATGAAATAGTTTTTCATTCATGGTCACCTGAATCATCAGCGTGGTTATTCCTAGACCCAATCCCAGACCGAGCCACAGAAGATTGACTGTTCGACCTAGACGTCATTCCCTAACAATTGAGAAAACTAAATAAATATATGCTCTTCGTTCTTCCGTAAATCCTAATCCAAAGCATGGAGGTAAAAAAAAACAGAGAGCTTGGAGGAATGGATTGAAGCTTACTTGCGTATAGATTCTCTAAGATGGACGATTGACGAAGACTTTTAAAGACGAGCGGTGAGGCGCTGCCGGCGGCGCCTAGACGGAGCTTCTAGATGCGTCGCTGAGACTTTGATTCCTCGCGATGTGGCAACTGCCAGAGGACGGCGAGAGGACTCCAGGCGATTAGGTTTCGACATCCATCGAGCAGGCCTTACGATGGGCTGTCGATCGAATAAATACTTACAGGCCCGTACGCATCCCTCATGTATCCCCTGCGTGTCCCAGCAGTTTTCTGAATTTTTTCCTCTGTATTTTAACTTGAAAAATGGGATACTTTGGGATACGCATATCCCCTGCGTGCGTATCCCCGTCCTGTTGCAGTATCCTGCACCGATTCGGCACCTCCGTGCCGTATCCCTGCAACGTAGCCTAGCACTACAAGAGCAACCGGGGGCTCAACCGGGAACACGCCACCGCAAAGAAATGAAGCCGCATACGACGAACCGTGGGCTCCAAGGCGGCACCTTCAGGAAGGATACGACACCGGAGCACCTGTACCGCCCGATCCGAGGATCAGAGTTTCCCCTGGAGCATCACGACGGGCAGTGAGAGCCGCGACGACGCCTTCAAGAAGGCAACGAGCTTCGCCGATGCCGGTCCGTCCGAAGATAGAACAGGTTTCATCCCGGCCAATACGCACCGCCACCGAACGCCACACCCCAGCTACCACACCGCCCACACGGCCATGGCCACCGGGCAATACCAAGCCACGGGCTCTGCCCATGAGCACCGCGCTACCACCACCGGGGCCGCCGCCTCGGCATCCATGACTTTGACACCACCTCACCCGAGATCCGCCGCTACCCCAACCAAAGAGACGAGCGGAAAGGTCCCGCCTTTCACACTCCTGGGCAGCCCCCAGCGCCGAGACCCAATAGGCCAACCAAAAATGGCCTCCATTGACCCGTCCTACAACACCGGGCATGAGACGAGCTCGGTCCTGCGGCACCGTGTGCGCGACGAGGTCGGTCCTCCTGCATCGTGTGCGAGACGATCTCGGTCATGCAACACCGTGCGCGAGACGAGGTCGGTCCTGCCGCACCGGGCGCGAGACGAGCGATGGACCGCAGCTAGGAGAAGGACAGCCCCTCGACGAAGTAACGACCGGACGATGAGGAGAGGAAGCGAAGGCCGACACAAGTCGACTACGGACGAGCCGACGCCGGAACATGCCAGCCGCCGCGGCAATCGACCTGCCAAGCCGTCGTGGAGCCACCCACGGCCGGGGCAGCAGCCACACCAGGCCATTGCCCAACCCGCGCCGCCCGGCGAGCTTGAAGCACGGGAGTCGCCGGACACGCACAACCACCAGCCCAGCCGGCCGCCACAACCACAAGCTGACCCCCACCGGGAGGCTAGGACCAGGCCGTGATACGTCTCCAACGTATATATAATTTTTGATTGTTCCATGCTATTATAGTATCAGTCTTGTATGTTTTATATGCAATTATATGACATTATATATCTTTTTTAAGACTAACCTATTAACTCAGTGCCTAGTGCCAGTTGCCGTTTTTTGCTTATTTTTGCCTTTTCAGAAAATCGTTATCAAAAAGTGTTCAAACGAGAAAAAAAATTGGATTAATTTTTTCTAAACCAGAAGAGACCCAGAAAGCTTCGGGAGAAGAGCAGAAGAGCCACGAGGAGGCGACAAGTCTGGAGGCGCGCCCCAGGGGGGTGGCCGCGCCCCCCAGGTTTGTGGGCTCTTCGTGGCACCTCTTGATCTAATTCCTTCGCTATAAATTCACAAATATTCGCAAACCAACAGAGAGATAGAAGAGAAAATCTTTCCGCCACCGCAAGTCTCTGTTCTTCCGTGATCCCATCTGGAGGCTTTTTTTCGGTACTCTGCCGGAGGGGGAATCGATCACGGAGGGCTTCTACATCAACCTTGCTGCCCTTCCGATGATGTGTGAGTAGTTTATCACAGACCTACGGGTCCATAGCTAGTAGCTAGATGGTTTCTTCTCTCTCTTTGATCTTCAATACCATGTTCTCCTCGATGTTCTTGGAGTTCTACCTGATGTAATCTTCTTTTGCGGTGTGTTTGTTGGGATCCGATAAATTATCACTAGTAGAAAAAGGGCCATTTGTCCCGGTTCTGGAACCGGGACTAAAGGGTCGGGACTAAAGCCCAAAACCTTTAGTCCCGGTTTGCTTACGAACCGGGACCAAAGGCCCTCCACGTGGCGCTGCCTGGGGCGGGGGAGGGAGGACCTTTAGTCCCGATTGGTGTTACCAACCGAGACTAAAGGTGGAGCCTTTAGTCCCGGTTGGTAACACCAACCGGGACCGGGGGCTGCCTTGCCGGAGCCGGCCTTGCCAGGGGGAAAAAAATTGAAATTTTTTTTTGAATTTTTTATTTTTATTTTTTTGATTTGTTTTTAAGTTTTATTCCGAATTTCAAATCTTTGAATTATTTGACAATTTAATCTCTAATCACCCCTCCTCACTGCTTCAGAATTTAATCTCTAGTCTCTAATCAGCACTCATTCCAAATCGTCTAAATTCCCGGCCGGTCACCCATCCTCTCACTACTCCAGCCCCAGCACGCTTAACTTTCAGGTTCTATCTCCCCTAGTTTCCAAGTCTGCACTTGTTGTTTTCCTGACAATCTTAAGCTATCAATCCTGTTAACCCTTAGGTCTTGATGTCACATGATTTAATTTTTTGAATTCTAAACAATTATTAAAATAAACAAAATAAGTACTAATAATATTGAATTTCAATGAAAATAAAATAAGTAATAATATTATTTTATTCATTTTTTTGCCATTTATTCATTTAATATGACATAATTAATATCTTTAAATCTGTAAATCGAAATTCGACAAATAATATATCCATTATTATCAGAAAAATGTGAGGAATCCAAATAGGACATCTTATTTTTAAATAAAATTAATTTTTAAAATTTTAATAATTTTTTTTTGATTTGAAATAACTTTTTTTCCTTTTGGAATTTTGAGAGTCTGAGAAAGCTTCACCGGGTAAACCCAGGTGAAATCGAGTCCCAATTTTTCTCTAGTTTTTTTTGATATATTAAACTTTTTTTTCGACGTCGTATGCAAAAGTTATGGCCGTTCTATATTTTTTTTTCGTTTTTTTGCAAAAAAGGTCAAAATTCATATTTCAAAATTTCTATACCAACTAGACACTAAAACCTAACTACATCTCGAAGGATTTTATTTTTTGAAGATTTTATCATTTTTGTTTATTTTCTACAAAACTAAAAAAGGCGATCCACGGGGGGGGGGGGGGGGGGGGGTAGAGTTTGAAAATTTCAGAACCCCTTCAGACGAAAACTCGTCTGTTACAAAGACATTTCATTTTTTTAAACTTATTTCAACTCCAGACTTTTTGTGTGTGCACCATTCGAAGCGACGCCATCAATTTTCAACCCTTTCTGACTTCATTTGCTATTTTTCATGCATTTACTGATTTTTTTGAGTTAAATGACCCTGAAATTGAAAAGCACCACAAATGAACTCTCAAAAGGTTGAAAGTTGGCATGGTATCATCATTTCACCCACATAGCATGTGCTAAAAAGTTGAGAGGGTTACGGCAAAAACTGGATGCACTTCGTGTACAAAATGGACAATCTCTTTCGAAGTATCAGGGTTTCAGACGAAAACTCGTCTGTTACAAAGGCATTTCATTTTTTTTAACTTATTTCAACTCCAGACTTTTTGTGTGTTCATTATGCACCATTCAAAGACACATCCTCAAATTTCAACCCTTTCTGACTTCATTTGCTATTTTTCATGAATTTACGGATTTTTTTGAGCTAAATGACCCTGAAATTGAAAAGCACTACAAAAGAACTCTGAAAAGGTTTAAAGTTGGCATGGTATCATCATTTCACCCACATAGCATGTGCTAAAAAGTTGAGAGGGTTACGGCAAAAACTGGATGCACTTCGTGTACAAACTGGACCATCTCATTCGAAGTATCAAGGTTTCGGACGAAAACTCGTCTGTTACAAATGCATTTCATTTTTTTAAACTTATTTCAACTCCAGACTTTTTGTGCATTCAATATGCACCATACTACAACATGTTAAAATCTATAGAAAGAACTAACTAAAAATAATCAAAAACAACAATTAAATGACTAAAACAACTATATAAGCAAAACAATATTGTTTTAATTAAAATCCTAATTTAAATTATTCTAAAAATAACCAAATAAATCTTACTATGACAACAATCTAACACGTGACTAGGAGCAAAAAGAATTAAATTAAAAACTATTTGTAAACTCAAGTTATTCACAATCTAGGGTTTGAAGCAAATTTGAACAAATTCGAATTTAAACCATTCAAATTTGAAAACTAATGGCACAAACAGAAACTAGACAAAATTTTGAATCTAATGCAAAAAGAATCACTCAAAAACATCAAATGTCTTAAAAGATATAAGCAATTTAAAACAGAAACTAAAAACAGAAAACAAATGTAAAAACAGGAAAAAAAAACTTTCAGAACCCCTTTAGTCCCGGTTGGTGTCTCCAACCGGGACTAAAGGTCCAACCTTTAGTCCCGGTTGGTAACACCAACCGGGACTAAAGCCTCAACCCCTTTAGTCCCGGTTGGTGTTACCAACCGGGACTAAAGCCTCACCATTTGGTCCCGGTTCCAGCCACAAACCGGGACCAATGGCCCACGAGGCGCATTGGTCCCGGTTCGTGTCTGGAACCGGGACCAAAGGGGTCAGACGAGGCCCGGCCGGCGCCCTGGCCTCACGAACCGGGACCGATGCCCCCATGGGTCCCGGTTCGTGAGTGAATCGGGACTAATGGGCTTTTCAGGGTGGACCAAAGCCCTGTTTTGTACTAGTGTATGAGTATATAATCAGATTATTCATGAGAAATATTTGAGTCTTCTCTGAACTCTTTTATGCATGATTGTTATAGCTTTGTATTTCTGTTCGATCTATCGATTTATTTTGGCCTATTAGATTGATTTGTCTTGCAATGAGAGAAGTGCTTTATGATGGGTTCAATCTTGCGGTGCTCAATCCCAGTGATAGAAGGGGACATGACACGTATTTGTATTATTGCCATTAAGGATAAAAAGATGGAATTTAATCATATTGTTTGAGTTACTTTGTCTACATCATGTCATCTTACTTAAGGTGTTACTCTGTTTCATACTTAATACCCTAGATGCATGCTGGATAGCGGTCGATGGGTGGAGTAATAGTAGTAGATGCAGGCAGGAGTCGGTCTACTTGTCTCGGACGTGATGCCTATATACATAATCCGTCATAATTATTTGCTTTTCTATCAATTGTCCAACAGTAATTTGTTTACCCACCGTATGCTATGTGTTCGAGAGAGAAGGCTCTAGTGAAAACTATGCCCCACGGTCTACTTTATCATATATTAAAAATCTAAAAATACCTTGCTGCAATTTATTTATTTTTATTTTAATTAGTAATTTAGTTTATCTATTTATCTCGATAAGATTTAATCCTTACAAATAACCGCTAAGAGGATTGACAACCCTCTTATTTGCGTTGGGTGCAAGTGTTTGCTCTTTTGTGTGCAGGTGCGCTTAACGGAATTTTGCTTGGTTCTTCTACTGGATTGATAATCTTGATTCTTAACTAAGAGAAATACTTATCTGTACTATACTGCATCATCCTCTCCTATGAGGGGAAATAACAACGCAGACTATAAGTAGCAGGAAGAATTTCTTGCGCCGTTGCCGGGGAGACATCTTCAAAATTACCAAGTAGCTTCGCACAAATTATCATTCACTTGCATTTACTTTATTTGCCTTTTTATTTGCATTTGCCTCTCGTTTTCATCTCCCGCACTTCTAATTTTTTTTACAAAAACACAAAAAAAATATTTATTTGTTTGCTAGTTTGCTTGTTTGTTTCACCGTTATGGCTAGTTCTTCGCTTGTTACTATTACCCCTGAAAATGAAGTGCTTAATTTTAGGCAAAGGGGACGAGAAAATTTAAAAGATGCTTGGTATAGGATTTGCGATGCTCAAAATAGATCAACTCGTAAGCAGTCCAATACCATTCTTCTTCGAATTTTTTATTTGAAACTTACTACTTGGTATATATTTGTGCTTGACACTATTACCGGAGGGAATTTGTTGATGTGTCCCACTTTGGATGCTTTCAATGCTATGAGAAATTTAGTGTGTTCACCCCCCTATAATTATTAATGAAACGGCATTGACTTTGGAGCATGTTATGCAAAGGTTAGAATCTATAAAAACTAAAATGCCTACTATAGAATATCTTAAAATTTTAGATAAAAAGGTCCATAATCATATTACTCAATTTGGTTCTAAGGTGGGAATTACTTTGAAAACTTTAAAGGAAAAGGAACCGATAATTAGCGAAAGGATAGAACAAAGCTCCGCTAGAATTGACAAGTTAGAAGAGATTATCAACAACTTAGGTTCTGCTTTTTCCTCCGCTAAAAATATTGATAGGACTCCTCCTAATAAAAATTGCAAGTTTATATATGTTCCCAAGGTTAAGGGTGCTACTTCTAGTAAAGAAAGCGAGGATAATAAAATGATTAGCGTGCATCCCAATTTCATTGATATAATAAAGGAACCTATCCATGAAAGCAAAAATCTTGATTTTGTGCCTAGAAGTGTGATGATGAGAAACTCCTATGCTAAATCTACTAGAAAAAATGGATGTGTAATTGAGGAGTTGGAAACCAAGGATGACAACACTTAAAACTATGCATTATGCCTAGCTACGGGAATAAAACAATAGCGCTTGTTAGGAGACAACCCAATGAATAAAATAAATTTTGTTTTTACCTTCTGTTCTTGAGTGTTTACCCAATTATAGCTTCTGTTATGATTGTATTTTTATGTTTTAATTAGTGTTTGTGCCAAGTAATGCCTTTGTGATGATTTGAAAGATAGTATGATAGATGCTGTTGGAAAACAGAAACTTTTGCGTCCAGTCCTGGAATTTTGTTTTTTCGCTGCAGTGTTAGAACCTTTTGAATTTTTTACACAGTATTGAAATATGAATTGCCCACGTTGTCCTAATTTGTCCAAAAAATTGGAGTTATAGAAGTATGACGATAATTCAGGTCTTGACAGACTGTTCTGTTTTAGACAGATTCTGTTTTTGTTGCATATTTTGTTTATTTTGATTAATCTATGGATCGTATCGAGGGGTATGAGTCATGGAGAAGTTGGAGTACATTAGCATTATGCCAATATTAAATATGAATCAATTTACAACAGTACCTAAAATTTAAGATTTGCTTGTTATACTAACGGATCTCACGAGGTTTCTGTTGAGTTTTGTGTGCTGAAGTTTTCAAGTTTTGTGTGAGGCTACGATGGATAAAGGAATATGGAGCAGCAAGAGACTAATCTTGGGGATGCCCAAGACACCCCATGGTAATATTCAAAGAAGACTCAAGTGTCTAAGCTTGAGGATGCCCCGGAAGGCATTCCCTCTTTCATCTACAATATATCGATAACTCACTTGGAGCTATATTTTTATTCATCACATGGTATGTGTTTTACTTTGAGCGTCTTGTGATATAGTTTGTTTGCTTTTTAGTTTATCACAATCATCTTTGTTGAACACACCTTTTTTAGAGGGACACACATTGTTCGTGATTTGTTAGAATACTCTATGTGCTTTACTTATATCTTTTGAGCTAGGCAGTTGCTCTAGTGCTTCACATATATCTTTTAAAGCACGGCGGTGGTTATATTTCAAAGAAATAGTTGCACTCTTATGCTTCACTTATATCTTTTTGAGAGTGTCATGATTAGCAATGATAATATGCACGGGTTATGAATTTGATCCTGATATGATAGGTATTCAAGAGGGATATAATAAAAAAATTCATGTAGATCACTGAATATGATAAGTTTGATTCCTTACAATAGTTTTGCGATATTAAGATGGTAATATGTGGGAGTTACTAGTGAATGATTGTGGTTTAGTAAGAATATTGGTGTTAAGATTTGTGATTCACGAAGCATGCACGTATGATCTGTCGTTATGCTATAAAGTTGGAGCATGATTTATTATTGATTGTCTTCCTTTGTGTGGCGGTCGAGGGCGCACGATGGTTAACTCCTACCAACCTCCCCCCTAAGGGCGTGCGTAGTAGTACTTTGCTTCGAGTGCTAATAAACTTTCGCAATAAGTATGTGAGTTCTTTATGACTAATGTGAGTCCATGGATTATACGCACTCTCACCCTTCCGCAATTTGCTAGCCTTTTTGATACCGTGCATTGCCCTTTCTTACATCGAGAGTTGGTGCAAACTTCGCCGGTGCATCCAAACCCCGTGATATGATACGCTCTACCACACATAAGTCTCTTTATATCTTTCTCAAAATATCCACCATACCTACCTATCATGACATTTCCAGTTGTTGTTTTTTGCTTGTTTATATTTTTCTCACATCGAGAGTTGGTGCAAACTTCGCCAGTTGCTGTTTTTTGCTTGTTTTGCCTTTTCAGAAAATCGTTATAAAAAAGTGTCCAAACGAAAAAAAAATGGATTAATTTTTCTGGACCAGAAGAGACACAGGAAGCTTCGGGAGAAGACCAGAAGAGCCACGAGGAGGCGACAAGCCTGGAGGGCACGCCCCAGGGGGGTGGCCGCGCCCCCCAGGCTTGTGGGCCCCTCATGGCACCTCTTGATCTAATTCCTTCGCTATAAATTCATAAATATTCCCAAACTAACAGAGAGACAGAAGAGAAAACCTTTCCGCCGCCGCAAGTCTCCGTTCTTCCGCGATCCCATCTGGAGGCCTTTTCCGGTTCTCTGCCGGAGGGGAATCGGTCACGGAGGGCTTCTACATCAACCTTGCTGCCCTTGCGATGATGTGTGAGTACTTTACCATAGACCTGCGGGTCCATAGTTAGTAACTAGATGGCTTCTTCTCTCTCTTTGATATTCAATACCATGTTCTCCTCGATGTTCTTGGAGTTCTATCCGATGTAATCTTCTTTTGCGGTGTGTTTGTTGGGATCCGATGAATTGTGAGTTTATGATCAGATTATTCATGAGAAATATTTGAGTCTTCTCTGAACTCTTTTATGCATGATTGTTATAGCTTTGTATTTCTCTCCGATCTATCGATTTAGTTTGGCCTAGTAGATTGATTTGTCTTGCAATGGGAGATGTGCTTTGTGATGGGTTCAATATTGCGGTGCTCAATCCTAGTGATAGAATGGGACATGAAATGTATTTGTATTGTTGTCATTAAGGATAAAAAGATGGGGTTTAATCATATTGATTGAGTTTACTTTGTCTACATCATGTCATCTTGCTAAAGGTGTTACTCTGTTTCATACTTAATACCCTAGATGCATGCTGGATAGCGGTCGATGGGTGGAGTAATAGTAGTAGATGCAGGCAGGAGTCGGTCTACTTGTCTCGGACATGATGCCTGTATACATGATCATTGCCATGAATCCGTCATAATTATTTGCTTTTCTATCAATTGTCCAACAGTAATTTGTTTACCCATCGTATGCTATGTGTTCGAGAGAGAAGTCTCTAGTGAAAACTATGCCCCCCGGTCTACTTTATCATATATTAAAAACCTAAAAATACCTTGCTGCAATTTATTTACTTTTATTTTAATTAGTAATTTAGTTTATCTATTTACCTCGATAGAATTTAATCCTTGCAAATAAACGCTAAGAGGATTGACAACCCTCTTATTTGCGTTGGGTGCAAGTGTTTACTCTTGTGTGTGCAGGTGTACTTAACGGAATTTTGCTTGGTTCTCCTACTGGATTAATAATCTTGGTTCTTAATTGAGGGAAATACTTATTTCTACTGTACTGTATCATCGTCTCCTCTTCGGTGAAATACCAACGCAGACTACAAGTAACAGGCTGCCGGGGACCAGCCTCCACCCGGCCCCCCAGCAAGGTGACCACAGCTGCAGGCGCAGCCGGACCACCACACCAGGCGCGCCCCCATGCCAGCTGCCACCAGCAGCACGACCACCGGTGATGGCCGGCCCGCACCGCCGCAGCCCGCACCGCCCGCGTGCAGCCCGTCGGAGGACCTGCCCGATCCAGATCTGGGCCGGGGCGCCCGCCATCGCCACCCACGCAGGCACGCTCCACCGCACCCCTGCCGAGAAGCCACCCGCGCCACCGCACCCTGACGCCCCCAGCCGGCAGCCCCGGCCGCCGCCGCGCCGCGCGCCCTGCAGAGCTGGGCGCTCCTGCACGAGGCGGCAGCCCCGCGCCAGCCCTCACCGCGAGGAAGGGGGAGAAGGCCCCGCCGCCACCGGCGCCGGCCGTGCTTTTCCCGGCGGCGCGATCCGGCGGTGGCGAGGGCGGGGAAAGGTTGGGCCGGCGGCGCACGGGTTTGCCCCCCCGCGCGCCCTGCAGAGCTGGGCGCTCCTGCATGAGGCGGCAGCCCCGCGCCAGCCCTCACCGCGAGGAAGGGGGAGAAGGCCCCGCCGCCACCGGCGCCGGCCGTGCTTTGCCCGGCGGCGCGATCCGGCGGCGGCGAGGGCGGGGAAAGGTTGGGCCGGCGGCGCACGGGTTTGCCCCCCCCGCTCGCAGGAGCGGGCAGGGCAAGACAAGGTCCTATTGTCAGTTTAAAGACCCAATATTTCATCTGTGTATGCTTAGAGGTTTGTGTCTGCTGTTTCTCATGCTTTGTAAAACTGTGGCGGTTCCTTTAATGTACCTTGGGCCTTTGCTGACTTGTGTCATGGACAACTGCATGTCATGGACAAGGGCAAGTTGTAGCTGCATTGGGTACCTTGGGTCTTTGGTGACTTGGATGGACGAATCCACGCATGCATCCATGCCTGTGACAGTGCATGCTAGACGAGCCAAGAGAAAAACTATTGACGCCGTACGATGCTAAAGAAATGCCCACCATCAGCGAGAAGAAAAAAAGAGTAGGGTGGTACAACCCTTGGTCGGATTGGGCAGGAAAATAGCAGTACCATCCATCATGAACGGCCAGTCCGTGCGTGTGTGTTGTCCATCATGGTGATGCTCGCAAGTGTTGTTCCGGTAGTGAGTGTTGATTGGCCTCCGACTTTTGTCATGGAATAATATTTTATCCCGGCTCGATTCAATTAATCTGACACAAGGCCGGGATGTGTTTCACTGGA
Organism: Elymus sibiricus; assembly: GCA_039707655.1. NCBI lineage: Eukaryota > Viridiplantae > Streptophyta > Magnoliopsida > Poales > Poaceae > Elymus > Elymus sibiricus. The sequence continues at coordinate 14,255,325 of CM077668.1, read as the reverse complement.
ACCTTACTACATCAGAGTCTTTCACAGTAGACTCTATATACCGTGCTCTCACGCATTCTGAGGTAGTAGACTCTATGTACCATGTTCTCACGCATTCTGAGGTAGCAGTGCGTAATAACAAGAAAATTTGAAAGTGCAGGATTCCATTAAAAGTGAAAATCTTCGTATGGTATCTTCATAGGGGAATTGTGTTAACCAAAGACAACCTCGCATGGTGCAACTAGCCAGGGAGTAAGTGTTGTTTTTGTACTCACGATGTCCTCACTTCACAACTTGGAGACCAATCCTTCTCTGCATCTCTACGCACTTCTGTCGTCCCAAAGACTTGGTTAGGTTATCTGTAAGTTGATCGTCGGTGCAAATGTAGTTGGCTACAATCATGCCCTCCATGCACTCCCGCGTGTAGTGATACTTCGTCTCGATGTGCTTGTTACTGTCATTACGCACTGGATTCTTACATAGGTAAATTGCAGATTTATTGTCAACATTGAGCACCAGTCTTTCCAATATCTTATCTGTGAGGTCACCTCGTAACCTTCCTAGCCACACACATAGACACGGACATTGAAGAAGGTTTCCTATACTTGTTCAATTAAATTGGTCGACATGAAATTTTCCCTTGGTACACACTGCTTCTGCTACAATTAATCTATGTTCCCTACATTAATCTGTGTTCCTGATTCTGCTATGTTTGTGACTACATTTTTTGGATTGAAACCATCACTATCGTGTTGAGCTGGGCATATTGTGATTTTCTACAATCTGACTATCTGTGGGAATTGTTACCATATGCTAAATTTGATATTTATTTAAATTGGGTTTATATTAGATCGATATAATACTGGATACAAATAGACGTAGGGCAAAAGAACCCACAAACACAAAAATAACCCTAAATAAACAGGAGGCTACAACTGCGTCAACATTATTCAAATTGTTGATGAAGCCGCAATTGAACTTGTCGTTGTCATTTGATTTGGTTTGATACTACATACAACCCCATCTTTTGTAAGAATACAAGTTGGAGAACAATCCGTTGCACACTGCTGATCCATAGTACAATACCATGAACCAGTCTTGCTGACGTCATGATGGTGGGTGGGTAGTTCTCAGTCAATGGACTAGTTGACCATGTTAGGCTTTCTCTAACCATGTTCCTGAAGCCTCTGATTCCCAGATGTATTTTCAACCCTCTTTGATTATTTCAACTAAACTAGGTGACACAAGCATGTTTTTAGGGGAACGTGATAACGGACAAGTTCAAACCAAGTGAAATCAGTATCTACTACGATGGAGTTGAAATAGTATATATAAGGGTCGGAAATTCAATTCGGATCTTCGGAGCATATGCTCCTTCCCACCAAAATTGTATGTGTCCTTTTGTCACACCAAACGTTACTCTTTTATTTTATTTTTGTCACCGGCGAAGCACTGACATCCCGTTTCGCATGAAAATTGTTTTTCTTTTCGAGTCATACGGGGGAAGAAATTCCCCACCGCTTGTTATTATTCTCTCGAAAGCCGACTGGGCGCCAGAGCCATAAGTTTGTACAGAGGTAAAGTTACATCAGTCGGGGGGGGGGGGGGGGGGGGGGGGGATTACAGACCAAGAAGGCACAGTACACATTAGCAACAGAGGACGCAAGGTGCGCACGGACTCGCACAAGCCCAGCACGGTAATGGCTATCCCGGAATCGGCAGCTCCAGAGGTAAATATCACCGATTGCTCTCTGAATCACGTCCCGGACACTACAAGCCTTCCGATTGAACACCAGGTCATTATGCGGGCCTTCCATAGTTGCCAGAGAACAACCATGCAGCCAGATCCCACGCCGAACGAGGCACCTCTAGTGGTGGTGGCGCCTCCAGAATGAGACCGACCGTGGTGGGTGCAGGTCGCAGTCGAACAGCAGACCTGAGTCCCTCGCTGAGAGCATACCCAGCAAACAGATGATCTCCGTCTTCAACAACAGCGCATCTATCATATTTGTCTGAAGGAGAACAGTTCTTACGAGCCAAGTTCAGACGTGTACTCAGCCGGTCAGCCGTCAGCAGAATCATGAAGATTTTGATTTTTCGAGGGAGTTTTGAGCACCAGATCCTGTTTGCATGGCAAGTTTGGATCCCGTGGAGAGCAGTAGCCATATAGAGCGCACTAGTCGACACCACAGTGGCAGCCCACCATGCCATGGATCTTGAATCCTCCCCAGCAGATAGGCCCACACCTTCCATGGCCACCGAGAGAGAGTCAAACTCACGCTCAGCCACGAGCGTCAGTCTGTTACGGAGCAGGCCACGAAGACCTACCTGGCACACGTGTTGGTGTCCTGGATTAGGGGGTGCTGGCCAGGTCGGTCCAGCAGTAATGGGCCGGGCCGAGGACTCATTGAAGACTGTTGACGTGGCCATATCAGTCCTGGCCCTCAGCGCGATCAAGACGAAGATCTCCTGAAGACTTGGCCTTCACTTTAAGCGTGCTTCTAACGGCATGTTTATCTCTAGAGGTTGTAACTGACTATTTGTAAACCCTAGGTACCCCCGACGTGCTTCTACATGGCCTGGTTGAAGGTGAGCACGCGGTTGTACCCTTTGTCAAAATGGTCTGGGGTTAACACACGTCTTCTTACGGAGTGCTGGGTGTTTCATCTTCAGAAGAAGGGGTATACTTGCACTTCGTTTCCATAACTTTCAACTTAAAGAAAAAATGCCGAAAATTTATTTACCTACATATATATGGAAATTATTATTAAATTTTCTATACTACAATTAGAAATTGCATCTGCTCTATAATTATTTCTTTTACGTGTTCGTAATGGAATTTATTATTAATTTGTGACAATGACGAAACTGTGAGAACTATATGAAACATATTTCGTTTGGATTCCTTGGTTGGTAGCGACATAGATAATGATGAAACTAAAAGCTACTTCCTCTGCAAATAAGTAGAACATGTTTTAGAGACTTGACACAAGTCAAATAGCTATCTCCAAGATCTTTCCGGCTTGCTTCTAATCCACATGCATTAATGCATGGGACAACCGGTAATGTTACTTGTTCCATGAGTTCCAGCCATGCGGTTTCATCACCTCACTTGTCTTGGCACAAATGTTCCGCACAATGGTCATTTCGCTCCAGTCGCAAATGAGGTTGCAGCTCCACCACGGTTACCAACACCTCCTATTCCCAGCCCTCTATTCATTTTTCTCTTTAGCTTCTCTCATATATCATGTACTGTTTATGTGGTATATTTCCAACTACTCGATGAGCTAAGCAATTGCTACGAACAAGTTAGAACGAAGCCAAAAAACACAGTGTGTTATATACTTTCGTGAAGAGAGTGTGGTATATATAAAGAGAAAAAAAATCAAAATTCATGAAGAAGCTTGGTGGAGCACTTACAATTTATCTAGGCATGATGAATTCCCTTAATTTATGGTAGGTGTGTTGTCAATTAATAGGTTCTACGCATCCTGAATGCTCGAACTGACGCAATAAATGGCTAAGGTGCCATGTACTTCACCCTACAATACACATGTCTACTATTGAAGTGGAGTTTGCAGGCTTCACATTCATTGGTTCCACCAAGTACATAACCCTCTCATCCCCATCGATATTTTTTCTATCAGCACATTGCAGCATAGTTGAAAACCGGTGGTGAGGAAAACCAAAAGAAAAAGCCTCCATTGAAAATATTTATTGTTGACCTCATCTGAGTTCATTAGGAAAGTCTGATAGTACCCAATTGTTCATACTCACGGGGTTAATATGCATTATGCCCCAAACATTCTGTAGGAGTACCCTTCGCGATGCAATTTTTCATATATTTTCTTCCACTCACTTTTTCGGTTTATTGGTCTTGTCTCACGAATCTCAGTAACGAAAGAAGATTTTTTAATTTTTTTGAAAAGGAGGATTACCCCCGGCCTCTGCATCTGGGCGATGCATGCAGCCATTGTATTAATTATTCACAAAGACCTTACAAAATAGTACACCAGGTAGTCTGAAGCCACCATCTTAGCAACAACTGTCGCTACTCCTATCCACTTGATGAAGGGGTGCTGATAGGCCGAGTCTAATACCAAATAGACATCACACCAAAAGCCTAACATCTAAAGCCGGAGGCCCCAACCGAGCCACATACTGGGTTTGGGGTACAAACCGGTCCGACGCACTCTCATGTGTCGTCGCCGCCGCCTTCCAGCAATCCATCTTCAGAGTAGAAACTAGCGTACCGACCTTGCCAGGTGTGACACCCCCGACTTAATCGTGCACTAATCATACACGCAAATGCACGCGATCAAGCCTAATGACTCACTCGAAGATATCACAACACAACTCTAAACACAAATAAAAGTCATACAAGCTTTATATTACAAGCCAGGGGCCTCGATGGCTCGAATACATAAGCTCGCGAACAAGCGTCAGCGGAAGCATCAGATATCTGAGTATAGATATAAAGTTAAACAAGTCTGCCATAAGAAGACTGAGCAAAACAACGACATTGGATCGAAAGGCGCATGCCTCCTGCCTGGGTGCCTCCTATCTACTCCTGGTCGTCGGTCTCCATTTAATAGTACTCGCCACCTGATGTCTACAACACAACTTATTCTTATAGACTCGTGTTGGGACTCCAAGCGCAGAGTTTTGTAAGACAGTAGCAATTTTCAATCAAGTGGATGACCTAAGGTTTATCAATCTGTGGGAGGCGTAGGTTGAGGATGGTATCTCTCAAACAACCCTGCAATCAAATACAAGAAATCTCTTCTGTCCCCAACACACCCAATACAATGGTAAATTATATAGGTGCACTAGTTCGGCGAAGAGATGGTGATAAAAGTGTAGTATGGATAGTAGATATAGATTTTTGTAATCTGAAAATATAAAAACAGCAAGGTAGCAAGTAACAAAAGTGAGCACAAACGGTATTGTAATGCTTAAAAACAAGGCCTAGAGTTCATACTTTCACTAGTGCAATCTCTCAACAATGCTAACATAATTGGATCATATAACCATCCCTCAACGTGCGATAAAGAATCACTCCCAAGTTCCTATTAGCGGAGAACATAAGATAGAAATTGTTTGTAGGGTACGAAACCACCTCAAAGTTATCCTTTCCGATCGATCTATTGACCTATTACTATAAGTCTCACAAACAGCCCTAGAGTTCGTACTAAAATAACACCATATGATACACATCAACCAACTCTAATGTCACCTAGATATTCCAATGTCACCACAAATATCCGTGAGTTGATTATACGATATGCATCAAACAACTTCATAATCATAATATTCAATCCACACAAAGAACTCTAAGGAGCACCCCAAAGTTTTTATCGGAGAAAATATAATGAAAACGTGCATTAACCCCTATGCATAGATTACCCCCATGTCACCGCGGGAATCCGCGAGTTGAATGCCAAAACATATATTAAGTGAATCAATATAATACCCCATTGTCACCACAGGTATTCATATGCAAGACGTACATCAAGTGTTCTCAAATCTGAAATATTCAATCCGACAATAACGAAACCTCAAAGGGAAAAGATTCGATTCATCACAACAAAGATAGAGAGGGAAGAAACACTGTATGATCCAACTATATTAACAAAGCTCGCTATACATCAAGATCGTGCCATATCAAGAACACGAGAGAGAGAGATCAAACACATAGCTACTAGTACATACCCTCAGCCCCGAGGGTGAACTACTCCCTCCTCGTCATGGAACCGCCGGGATGATGAAGACGGCCTCCGGTGATGGTTTCCCCCCTCCGGCAGGGTGCTGGAAAAGGGTTGTAGATGAGATCGTGGAGGTACAGAGGCTTGCGGCGGCGGAGTCGAAGTTCTATGGTTATTTCTGGGGGTTTCTCTATTTATAGGATTTTTCAGCGTTGGAATCAGGTCAGACGGAGCCACGTGGGCCCCACGAGGTACCAGGGCGCGCCTTGGGGGGGGGGGTGGCGCGCCCTGGTGCCTCGTGGGCACTGGGTGGCCCCCCTCCAGTGGGTCTTGGTTCCAGTATTTTTTATTTATTCCATAAAAAATCTCCAAAAAGTTTCATCCAATTCCAAGAACTTTTATTTCTGCACAAAAACAACACCATGGCAATTCTGCTGAAAACAGCGTCAGTCCGGGTTAGTTCTAATCAAATCATATCAAAACCATATAGAATTGTTATAAACATGGCATGAATACTTCATAAGTTATAGATACGTTAGAGACGTATCAGCATCCCCAAGCTTAATTCTTGGTCGTCCTCGAGTAGGTAAATGATAAAAGAAATAATTTATGAAGTGTGAATGCTAGCATAATGCATAAGTTTGATCAATAATAATTTCAATCACTTTTTCTAGCATCAATATATATCATAATCAGTAGCTCATCTCATAAAACTTCTCATGATCAAGTAGCAAGCTATTCACATGTTTAAAGTATAGGCCATAAACTTTCTTGAAAACTAACAAACTATGTTATCAGTCATCAAATAATTGCAATTCATCTTATTTTCAGGAAGGGTCTATGTAAGAGCTTTGATCTTGCAAATTCCACATACTCAACCATCTTTTAGTCTTCCATGATTGCTGACACTCAAAGCATATTTTTAGAACAAACCGTTTCAGTCAAACACATAGGAAGATAGGGGCATAATGTTTCGCCTCCCAACTTATTTATCTCAGGGATAATGTCAACAATAATAACTCATGATCACCTATATTCAACTGGATATATGTACCTGGATCTTTCCCTACCACATAATGCTTGCCAACTAAGCAATAAATAGAGCAGAATAGGGATGAACATTAATGACTCTTGCATAAAAGTAAATACAGAAAAGTAAATGCATAAAAGTAAAAGATAGGCCCTTTGCAGAGGTTGTCATGCGCTTTTTGTTGTTGGATGCACAGGCCCTTAATGCAAAGGAACATCACGTTATATTGCCCCTTGTGATAGCAACCTTTATTATGCAGTCCGTCGCTTTTATTTCTTTACCATCCCAAGTTCGTACAACGCTTATTTTCCCTTGCAATAAAAGATCATACATATTTTAGGAGCAATTTTTATAGCTTTTTGCACCGATGACAACTTACTTGAAGGATCTTATTCAATCCATAGGTAGATATGGTGGACACTCATGGCAAGAAACTGGGTTTAATGGTTTCTGGATGCACAAGTAGTATCTCTACTTAGTGCGAATTTTTGGCTAGCAAAAGATCCTAAGCAAGCACCACATGTTAGAGGATCCATGACAATATAACTTCTATGTGAATATAACCAAACATAACTCATTACGTTGCCTTCCTTGTCCAACGTCAACTACTTGATCAAGCTTGAAAATAATTAATGAGGGCTCACAATCATAGAAGATGTCCAAGATAGTATATTTATATGTGAAATTTCTCTTCCTTCAAAATTCTTTCATGAATTGTTCAAGTGACAAATGCTATGTTTGTTAACTTTCAATAAATTTTACCACTTATACTTCTTGTATGTGAAGTCACTACTCCCCATGGGACAAGCATATGAAGCATATAAATTTCAACTTTATGATATTCAATTCATTTCAACAATTTACTCATAGGATATAAGTGAAGAACAAGAGTAAATGACAAACTACTCCAAAAAGATATAAGTGAAGATCAAATGATTAGTTAAGCAATTAAGTAGCTATGTGAGAACTCTCTCATTTAAAAATTTCAGATCTTAAGTATTTTATCCAAACAGCAAAGAAAACAAAATGAAATGACATTCCAAGGATAGCACATATTATGTGAAGAAGCAAAAACTTAGGCTCAACCAAAACTGACTGATAGTTGTTGAAGAAGAAAGGTGGGATGCCTACCGGGGCATCCCCAAGCTTAGATGCTTGAGACTTCTTGAAATATTAATTTGGGATGCCTTGGGCATCCCCAAGCTTGAGCTCTTGTGTCTCTTTAATTCCTCTCACATCATGGCTTCTCCTAAATCTTAAAGACTTCATCCACAAAAAACTCAACAAGAACTCGTGAGATAAGTTAGTATAAATCAACTCAAAACCTTGACATCCTATACTGTAGCAAATCACTAAAATTATAATTAAACATTGCATACTAAATGCCTCTGCATATTTAATACTCCTATCCACAAATAGAAACATTAAACACGCAAACATATGCAAACAATGCAACTATAACAGCAATCTGCCAAAACAGAATAGTCTGTAAAAGGGGAATAAGAATCCATACTTCCCTAACTCCAAAAATTCTAAAAAATTACCACGTTACAGAGAACTCATGCATTATTACTGTGTAAAAATTTCAGATTTTTATCATTTTCTGACTATTCAGGAATATTCTGGACATAAAAGAAAACTTTCTGTTTTCAAACAGCAACACATGAACTTGCAAACTGAGCATGGTAAAGACTATAATTGGCATTTTATTGAACTAAAAGACACAAAACATGATTATTGATAACACCAAGAAAATATCAACAGAAGAAAATGACACTCCAAGAAAAACGCAAATTATGTGACGAATAAAAATATAGCTCCAAGTGAGGTTACTGATAGTGTTGAAGACGAAAGAGGGGATGCCTTCCGGGGCATTCCCAAGCTTAGTTGCTTGGGTCTTCCTTGAATATTACCTTGGGGTGCCTTGGGCATCCCCAAGCTTAGGTTCTTGCCACTCCTTATTCTCCTCATATCGATATCTCACCCAAAACTTGAAAACTTCAATCACACAAAACTTAACGGAACTTCGTGAGATAGATTAGTATGATAAAAATAAATCATCCACTTAGGTACTGTCAAGACAAGATTCATAATTGTTCTCACATAATACCTACTGTATTCTATCATTTCCACAATTTATATTACTCAATATAAGCTATGGAAACACTAAAACAAGCAAACTATGCAATAAAACAAAATCTGTGAAAAACAGAACAGCATGTAGTGAGCGATTTAAAAACCATACTTCTGTACCTCCAAAAATTCTGAACAATTAGGAAAACGTAAACAATTTGTAACCCAATGCTCTGTAAAAATTTCAGAATTTTCTCACGCTCCAGTACAGAATAGAAATTCCAGCACTGGACGCAAAAGTTTCTATTTTTGCACAGAATCGAATCAACAAGTATCCACACTATCCCAAAGGCTTTACTTGGCACATTATTGAAAGAAAACATATAAAACATAATTACCACAGTAGCTTAATCATGTGAACACACAAAAATAGAAGGTATAAGTGTTGGGTTGTCTCCCAACAAGCGCTTTTCTTTAATGCCTTCTAGCTAGGCATGATGATTTCAATGATGCTCACATAGAAGTAAAGAATTGAAACATAACGGGAGCATCATCAATCATATGTTCCTCTCTCATAATAATTTTCAGTAGTATCATGAATGGATTCATCAATATAGCTATTCTTTTCATGATCCACAAGCATAGAATTTTTATTACTCTCCACATAAGCACATTTCTTCTCATCAATAGGAGTGGGAGTATCATATGAAACTCGAATACTATAAATTGTTTCCACATTAAAAGAGTAATGTTCAGAAAAAGGGTAATCATAATTATGACAAGTTTTATAAATATAATCATCACTACTTTTTATGACATAAGTATCATCACAATAATTATCATAGATAGAAGGCATGTCATCATCATAATAAATTTGATCATTCAAAGTAGGGGGACTAACACTAGTAGAGAAACAGCCTTTAGTCCCCGTTGGGAAAGGCCTTTAGTCCCGGGTCACCAACCGGGACAATTAAATCGGGACTAAAGGCCCCCACCCTTTAGTCCCGGTTGGCCACGACCCGGGACTAAAGGCCCTCCACGTGGCCGCATGCTAGCCCGGGGGCTGGGGGACCTTTAGTCCCGGTTGGTGACACCAACCGGGACTAAGGGTTTAGGGGTTTAGGGTTTTCGGGGTTTAGGGGTTTAGGGGTTTAGGGTTTTAGGGTTTTAGGCTTTATGATTTATTTTTCCTTTTAATTTTGTGTTTTCCATTCAATTCTTTTTCATTTCAAACATATTTTACGCTACTACATACTGTACACGTTATGCATATATAATATAATTTCTCGTACGACCATACATATATCATATAATATCTCGTACGACCATACACACATATATATATACAATTTGGTATATCCAATTTCTCCTACAATTTGCAGATCATTACATGCAGGCATTAGGTGCAATGGTATTCTCCTCTTTCAGATATGACCTCCCTAAGCAAAAATCCCGCAACTTCCTCTTGAATTGCTCGTATGCGGTTCTTTGGTAGGAGCCTATCCCGCATCTCTTGCATCTTCAAAGAAGGAGATCAATATGAATATATTAGTTGTGTGTATATATATTAGATCTTTAAAAAAAAATTGTGAATAGTGTTTACGTACCTGTAGTTGTCTTACATCTCTACGCCATTCGGTCGTCATGCGAATGTTCTCGCAAACGTAGTGTGCACATAAATTAGTCCCCTGTTCCTGCCTCATTCACTTTGCGAGAATAGAATTCAATCAGATAATAATCAAGCATGATAATGGTATTGATACTAGAATTAAAGAGGTGCGCGGACCTAGCTAGTAGTACTTAATTACCATGATCCGTCGCCATGACAGCTTCGGTTTCCATTCACCGATAACCTCTTTGATGAACCGTTTCCAAACCCTGCCCGGCAAAGAAAATGAATAAAGGAGTTATTAATTACTTGATATCAGGAAATGAACGAAAGAGGCCGATATAGTGCGATACTGATTGTAATTACCTGTCGAGCATCAAAATCAAGCTGGTGTATTCTTGAGGGTCTCTACGTAGTGAGTCCATGGTTTCAACAGTTCCAGCGTCAACTTTAATGATTAGCAGGATCCAGTGGAACCTGCGCACACGTTTATATAAGCAGGCATGCATAACTCATGAACTACACTTAACATCGAGTAAGCAAAAAATAGAATTTGTAGTACAAGACAGTAACACTCACTTGAAGTTGTAAGGAAATAGTATATCTGTTTTGATATTTTGTGCCTTCAAAACCCTTAGCAAGTTCTCCTCTGTGTCATCGGGGAAGTCTTTTATACTTAGTTCATGAATGATATATGGGTCAACGAACCCAATGTCAAAGATTCCCTCTTTTTGGCATTCGAGAATCTTCATTCTGCATAATAGCGTACAAAAGAATATAGTGAGGATAATTACAAGCAATGAACGAGCTGAGCTAGAGACTTAAATTACAGAAAGAAATCACTTACAGACAATAGCAACTGACGATAGATTTGTCGAGTGCGGCTTGATTGTATAACTGAAAAATTTCTGAAAGCTCAATGATTATCTCGTTTTCATAGAAGTAATGCTCTTCCTTAACTTTCACGCTGAGCGTCTGTCGCCCGTTCGCTACTTCTTTAATGTACCACTCATGCAATCTTCGCATTTGTGTTGGTAGATGCTCGACCTGCTCAGGTCTGACCAGAGGGTTCCCGGGGACATATTTCCATACTAGATCACCCATGGGGACTTCCTCGGTGCCTAGGAGTTGTTCAACAGTGATACCCATCTCTCTAGCAGCGCCGGTTAGCGCGTTATCGGTAATCACCTTGAGCGGGGGGATCGATTGCATTGCCTTTTCTCCGAGCTGGGGAACTATTTTCCTGCTTTTATTACTACTTGTACTTTTTGACTGCTGCATTTGATCATGATATGACTTCCTAATACAGCGTTCATAGTCTGATGGCCTATTCTCCACATGTGTCGGGGGTCGCTCTAGAAGATCCACAAAGTGCTGTACGGTTTTCGCATATATTATCTCCTTTGGCGGTGGGGGCGGTTTCGGTGCAAAATGGGACTTCACTTCGGAAGCCACGACCGATCTGGTTTCCTCCTCAGTCATATCGTAAGCTAACTTCTTTTTGGCAGGAGGCTCGGGTTTCTTCTTTGGTGCTCTCTTCCGCTTGTGGCCCTGCTACTGGGACATAAGGGGTGGAGTCGGCTGACGCGGCGGAGATCGATATGGCGGACTCGCGCTGGGCTCCGTCTCGAGGTGGGGTGGAGTCGGCTGACGCGGCGGACTTACATGTGTATTGCTATTCGGAGGAGTCGGTGGCCTTGGCGCCGAGTTTGGAAACACGATGCAATCCTTTCTCCATACAATGAGACCACGTATGACTTCTCCCAGTGTCTGCTCCCCTTGACCTCCAGGAATGTCAAGCTCTAGTGAGTCATATCCCGATAGAACTTGATCCAGCCCGACACGAGCATAGCCAGCTGGAATCGGATTGCCATGGATGGTTGCTTCAGGTGCATTCGGTAAAGCAAAGCCGACCGCCACCTTCATGGATATGTTCTTCATTTTCATGTGTAGCTCACAACTTGTCGTCTCTTTGATATCATCCACGGGGTAGCGAGCCAGCAGTGCATCATCGGCCGGGACCCCCGTGGAACCCACGCTGCTTTTCCGCATAGATGGGCCGGTACTATCCAATGCTGGATCTGCTTGCTCCTGCCGCTGAGACGCCCTTTGCTGGCTAATTGTGTTGATCTGCTCCTGCTGTCGCATTAAAACGCGTTCCAACTCCGCGTTCTTTGATTCTACCTTTTGAAGCCGGTCTGCATCCTGCTTCTTTTTTCTCGCACGGCTTCTATAAGTGTCATTCCACTCCGAAAACCCCTGAACCCACGGAACAACGCCTTTGCCTCGTGTTCGTCCTCCGTGTTCAGGATTCCCAAGGGCGCGTGTAAGCTCGTCGTTCTCTCTCTCGGGCTGGAACACCCCCTTTTGAGCATCTTCTATTGCATGAACTAAAGCGTCCGAGGCTGTTTTAAGAGATGCCTTTTCAATAATCTCCCCTGTCGCTGGGTCCAACTTTCCCCCATGTGCATAAAACCAATTCCTGGACCTCTTGGGCCAACCCGCTGTTTTTGGAGTGACCCCTTTAGCAATCATCTTGGCCTCAGCTGCTTCCCACTTAGGCACGCCACTCTTGTAGCCACCTGGCCCCAGAACATGGTGATACTCTTTTTTGGCAGCATTTATCTTATTTTTTCTCGACCGTTCCTTAGTTTCATCTGATTCCTTGTACTTCACAAATAAGTCCCAGTGATCTTTTACCTTCTCTAGTGCTCCAGTGAATTATGGAGTCTTCTATTCTGCCTTGAGGTAGTCGCTGTATAATCTTTTCATCCAGGTCTGGAATTGTGTGGCTATCTTCTTAAGAGCAAAATGCTTGACTTTCAACCATTGGCCATCTGTGAAACCCTCTGGCAGGTTGAAATGTGACATGAGCATATCCCAAAGCAAATTTTTCGATCTTTCGTCCACATAACTAACTTCTCAATCTTCCTTTGGCTTATTCCATTCTTGAATGGTGATCGGGATGTTGTCCCTAACAATAACTCCGCATTAAATTATAAATTTACATGCATTCTGTGCAAGAGCAATCGGTTCGCCATTTGCTGCGACTTCATCGATGTTGTACTTTATGCCATCGGCCAACTTTTTGGCCCGGCCTCGTACCCTTGTAGAAGATTTGCTCGATCCGGAGGGCTAAAAGAAGAAAGATTCGTTAATATATATATATACAAATCAATTAATACACCTAATGATCACCAGAGGCCTAATATATATATACCTCGCCGGACTTTGTTCATTGGAGAACATTTTCTTCGCCATCATTGTTTGTTTGCCCTTCGTCTCTTGGTTCTTCCTCAAGTCCCTCACCGGACTCGTTAAGATATTGTGAGCCGTCATCTGGTTTATTCTCTGGGTTTTGGGAGGAGCGTATCATGTCGAACATGATATCCTCTTCATGGTCTCTGCCGCTATCGTCCATAGCTTAACTAATCCATAAGAAAGATAAAAAAATTAGAATGCATTCAATAAGCAAAAAATGAATCGGAGTCTACCGGAGAGAATAGGGGGGGGGGGGAGAAACAATAAATATAAAGCACACAGATGTAACACAGATGCACGACATGACAACTTGCAGCGCTAGGGGTGTTCTAACGCGGTACTACACGTTGCAGACGGGGCATGTGACAGATGAACGGATTGCATATTCTGATTCTTCATATTTTTCTAAGAAATTTTCATGTATAAAGTATTTTCATCCGAGTTATGGTTTATTTTATATGAATTTCTAAAGTTTAATTCGAAAATCATTTAATGTTAATTGCTAAGTGTACACAGAAAATGTACACAAAGAGTGTACCCAGCTGTTTGCTGGTGAGGCTGACAGTGGGGCCACTGAGCTGAGTCAGCAGCCCAGTCAGCAGTCAACATTTGACTGGTTGACTGGTCAAACCCGATAAGTGGACCCCACTGGTCAGTGAGACAGCTATTAAAACAGGTTTTAATTTAAACTTAACTAATCTAATTAAGTGTGGGGCCTAGTTGTCAGTGTCTTATTAATTTAAACTAATTAAGTTAATCATTTTAGTTAGTTAAGGGGGTGGGCCCTACATGTCAGTGAGCCTGTGGGGGGGGGGGTTAGTGGCCTAGGACCCACCTGGCGGTGACCCAGGCGGCGGCCGCGCGGTGGCACGCCGGCGCTGGCCAAAACAGCGGCGGAGCCGCGCCGGACTCCGCCGGAAATGCGCTAGGGGGGGTCCTTTTGGCCCGGGGTTTGGGGCGTTCAGTTGCGGGCGTCGAGCCGCGCCGAACTGCGGTGGTGGCCGGGCCGGGAGCGGCCGGAGACGGCGCCGGCGACGAGCGAAGGCGGAGCGAGGGCGGCGACGTCGAGCGTGGGCTATGGGCACGGAATCGAAGGGGAAATGGAGGGGTCTTGACATGGGGCTCACCGCGAGGTCGAGGCGATGCTCAGCGGGCTCGGGGAGGGGCCGGAGCGAGGAGGACGGCGTCGGCGATCTCCGGCGTCGGAGGTTGAAGACGAGCGGCCTGGCGGCGTGGTGTTCGATCTGTCTCCCGGGCGGTGGCTGGCCCCGGGACAGAACTTATATACGCGGGACCTTTAGTCCCGGCTCCAGCCTCGCACCGGGACTAAAGGTCCTTTAGTCCCGGTGCGTGGCTGGAGCCGGGACTAAAGGTTGGCCTTTAGTCCCGGTTCCAGCCACGCACCGGGACTAAAGGCCTGTTTTCGGCGGCCCAAATTACGCGCGGGAGAAGGACCTTTAGTCCCGGCTGGTGGTGGCAACCGGGACTAAAGGTGTTTTTCATGTTTTCTGTTTTTGTTTTTTGCTTTATTTTTTTTACTTTTGTTTCTACTTACAGGCAATAGTTTTCAAATTTGAATAGTTTAAATTTGAATTCTTTGAAATTTGTGTGAATCACTAGTTTGTGAATAACTTTAGTTTAAAAATAGAGTTTTGAGTGATTCTTTTTCCTGCTGTTTAATATTAGTGTGTTTTATCAGTATGTTCAATTTGGGAATTTTTAGGATATTTTAAATAGGTGTTTTAATCAAAAACAGATTCTGTTTAGCTCTTTTAGTTTATAACTTTTTCCTTTGTTTTAATTATTTTAGTTTATGTTTTCTTGTTATTCTTTTGCCAAATTTTATTATGTTTCTGTTAGTCAACATGAGGAGTTTTAATTTTCATCAGAGAGTGACAAATAGTTCTATCAAGTTATTTCTCGAGAATGGATATAATTTTATTGATTAACTCCTCTGTATAATTAAAATACTAAAAGGACAGGAATAATTGAAAATTCATAACTTAATAAATAATTATTCAAAAATCATGTTTCAAATGCCAAAATGCCAAAACACATATATACCCTAACTCTTACAAAGATTCCCTCCGGTTTGTCCGAAGTGGGACTTTCCAGCTATAATTCCGGAAATTCACTAGAGAGAAAGTGATGACAGTGAAGCCGGTCACATCCCAAAGTGGGATCTTGGGGTGTAAAACTTTTTCTTCGCGTGTGGCCCTTGCTTATGATTGCGCCGTAACCATGGAGAATCTTCATCATTTAACAGGATGCTTGGGCCAGTCTTCACTATGAAGGGAGGAATTTCATCAAACTTTTCATAATCTTCTGACATGTCTGTCTTGTCCTCCACTCCCACGATGTTTCTTTTCCCTGAAATAACTATGTGGCACTTTGGCTCATCGTATGATGTATTCGCTTCCTTATCTTTTCTTTTTCTCGGTTTGGTAGACATGTCCTTCACATAGAAAACCTGCGCCACATCATTGGCTAGGACGAACGGTTCGTCTGTGTACCCAAGATTGTTGAGATCCACTGTTGTCATTCCTTACTGCGGGTCTACCTTTACCCCGCCTCCTGTCAGATTGACCCATTTGCACCAAAACAAAGGGACCTTAAAAGAAGGTCCATAGTCAAGTTCCCATATCTCCTCTATGTAACCGTAATATGTGTCCTTTTTCCTATTGTTGTTTGTTGCATCAAAGC
Source organism: Elymus sibiricus (assembly GCA_039707655.1). Taxonomy (NCBI): domain Eukaryota; kingdom Viridiplantae; phylum Streptophyta; class Magnoliopsida; order Poales; family Poaceae; genus Elymus; species Elymus sibiricus. The sequence continues at coordinate 14,238,965 of CM077668.1, read as the reverse complement.
GGACACCACTGTTTTGGTTGGTGCTCTTTTTATCTTGGGTGATCGTGTAAAATGTATTCCCATTTATCTCGTACCCTTTGAAAGTCAATATAGTCAAAGATGGTGACTTGGCCAACAAGTACAACTCATCTCCAACAGTGGTGCCATTCATGAGATGTGTTTGCAACCAACCGCCGAAAGTCGCCATGTGTATACGTTTAATCCAGGGGTCAGACTGCTCCGGGTTCTTGGAGCATACAATATCCATGTGTTCCTCGATATACGGAGCCACCAAGGTGGAATTTTGTAGAACTGTGTAGTGTGCTTGAGTGAAAGAATGCCCGTCCATACATATTACTGAATCCTTTCCTAGCGTGCTTTTTCCACTCAGTCTCCCCTCATGCCGCGATTCAGGAACACCAATCGGCTTAAGGTCAGGAATAAAGTCAACACAAATCTCAATAACCTCCTTTGTTTCATGGCCCTTGGAGATGCTTCCTTCTGGCCTAGCATGGTTATGAACATATTTCTTTAAGACTCCCACGAACCTCTCAAAGGGAAACATATTGTGTAGAAATACAGGACCCAGAATGGTAATCTCTTCGACTAGGTGAACTAGGACGCGCGTCATAATATTGAAGAAGGATGGTGGGAACACCAACTCGAAACTGACAAGACATTGGACCAAATCATTCTGTAACCTTGGTAGGATATCTGGATCGATTACCTTCTGAGAAATTACATTGAGGAATGCACATAGCTTCACAATGGATAATCGAACATTTTCTGGTAGAAGCCCACTCAATGCAACCGGAAGTAATTGCGTCATAATCACGTGGCAGTCATGAGACTTTAGGTTTTGGAATTTTTTCTCTGCCATATTTATTATTCCCTTTATATTCGACGAGAAGCCAGACGGGACCTTCATACTGAGCCGGCATTCAAAAAAGATTTCCTTCTCTTCTTTGGTAAGAGTGTAGATGGCAGGACCTTGATACTGCTTTGGATGCATGCCGTCTTTTTTGTGCATACGTTGCTGGTCCTCCCGTGCCTCCGGTATATCTTTTGTCTTCCCATACACGCCCAAGAAGCCTAGCAGGTTAACGCAAAGATTCTTCGTCACGTGCATCAGGTCGATTGCAGAGAGGACCTCTAGGACTTTCCAATAGGGTAGGTCCCAAAATAAAGATTTCTTCTTCCACATGGGTGCGTGTCCGTCAGCGTCATTCGGAACAGATTGTCCGCCAGGACCCTTTCCAAAGGTTACTTTTAAATCCTTGACCATATCAAGTATATGATCACTAGTACGGTGGTCAGGCTTCTTCCGGTGATCTGCCTCACCTTTGAAATGCTTGCCTTTCTTTCTTAAGAGATGCTTGATCGGAAGAAATCGACGATGTCCCAGGTACACATTCTTTTTACATTTATCCAAATATATACTTCCAGTCTCATCTAAACAGTGTGTGCATGCATTGTATCCCTTGTTTGTCTGTCCTGAAAGCTTACTAATAGCAGGCCAATCATTGATGGTTACAAATAGCAACGCTCGTAGGTCAAATTCCTGCTGTTTGTGCTCATCCCACACACGTACACCTTTTATATCCCACAACCTTAAAAGTTCTTCAACTAATGGCCTTAGGTACACATCAATGTCGTTGCCGGGTTTCTTAGGGCCTTGGATGAGCACTGGCATCATAATGAACTTCCGCTTCATGCACAACCAAGGAGGAAGGTTATAGATACATAGAGTCACAGGCCAGATGCTATGATTGCTGCTCTGCTCCCCAAAAGGATTAATGCCATCTGCACTTATACCAAACCATAAGTTCCTTGCGTCAGCTGCAAAGTCCGGCCACTTTCTCTCGATTTTTCTCCACTGCGACCCATCAGCGGGTACTCTCAACATCCCGTCTTTCTTACGGTCTTCTTTGTGCCATCGCAACAACTTGGCATGCTCTTTGTTTTGGAACAAACGTTTCAACCGTGGTATTATAGGAGCGTACCACATCACCTTGGCAGGAACCCTCTTCCTGGGGCGCTCGCCCTCAACATCACCAGGGTCATCGCGGCTGATCTTATAGTGCAATGCACCGCATACCGGGCATGCATTCAAATTCTCGTACTCCTCACCGCGGTAGAGGATGCAGTCATTAGGGCATGCATGTATCTTCTGCACCTCTAATCCTAGAGGGCAGACAACCTTCTTTGCTTCATACGTACTGTCGGGCAATTCGTTGTCCTTTGGAAGCATCTTCTTTAACATTTTCAGCAACTTTTCAAATCCCTTGTCAGATACACCATTCTCTGCCTTCCATTGCAGCAATTCCAGTGTGGTACCCAGCTTTTTCTTGTCATCTTCGCAATTTGGGTACAACAATTTTTTGTGATCCTCTAACATGCGCTGCAACTTCAACTTCTCCTTTTCACTTGCGCAGTTTCTCTTTGCATCAGCAATGGCCCGACCAAGATCATCAGCGGGCTCATCTAATGCCTCTTCTTCAGCTTCTTCCCCCATTGTAGTACCATCGTATTCAGAAAACCTAGGATAGTTGTCATCATCCTCTTCTTCTTCATTCTCTTCCATTATAACCCCTCTTTCTCCGTGCTTGGTCCAACAGTTATAGCCGGACATGAAACCGGACTGAAGCAGGTGGCTGTGAAGGACTTTTGAGGTAGAGTAATTCCTATCATTCTTACATACACCACATGGACAACACATAAAACCTTTCCGCTTGTTTGCCTCAGCCGTACGCAGAAAACTATGCACGCCATCAATGAACTGGGGAGAGGGTCGGTCATCGTACATCCATTGCCGGCTCATCTTCATTACACAACATCGAAAAGACCAAATTAATACAAGTTCATACATAAAGTTCATACACACTTATTCTCATAAAACAACATACAACTATCTAGCTAAAGCATCTAAATGCAACAACAAATGCGATCAAAATCGCAACTAAGGTAATAATTGATTCAACAGCATAATGATACCAAGCCTCTTTATTAACGACATATTTTCTAATCTTTCTAATCTTCAAGCGCATTGCATCCATCTTGATCTTGTGATCATCGACGACATCGGCAACATACAACTCCAATTTCATCTTCTCTTCGTCAATTCTTTTCAATTTTTCTTTCAAATACTCATTTTCTTTTTCAACTAAATTTAACTTCTCGACAAGAGGGTCGGTTGCAATTTTCGGTTCACATACCTCCTTGATAAAAATATCTATGTCAACTTGATGGGCATAATTGTCATAAACACGAAATGCAACAAATAGTTACAAAAGATAATATACCACATCCGAATCATAAACCGGACGAGGGCCGATGGGACGGATATCAAAACCATGGCACTATGTATAACAAACAATCACACAAGTAAGAAAATTGTACAAGTAACTATCTAAATCATACAAATAAGATTTTTTTTTACAAAAACGATAAGAACAAGAGGCTCACCAAGGTGGTGCTGGCGACGGGACGTTGCAGGCGATCGACGGCGGTGAGGATGGGGACGGGAAGGCACTAAGTAAACCACACCTACACATATGCAAACTAAGAAGTTAATTTGAGCTCAAATTGCATATAAATCAAATAAACTCCCACATAATTACTACCAAACTAAAGCCCACAAATCACTATACTTAGAGCATGAAACGAGCGAAACTAGCAATGATAGATGAAAGGATGAAGTTGCTAACCTTTTAGAACCCTTGGATAGATGGGGTGCCTCCAATCTTGACATCTTGGCAACAATGGAGGATGAGCTCGAGCTAGGGGAAGGAAACAGAGAGGAGAGAAATGAGAGCTTGGGCTCGGGCTAGACGAAGCATCTATATATAGGGAGATCTTTAGTCCCGGTTGGTTATAAAAACCGGTACTAAAGGTCCATCTCTAGTCCCGGTTGGTGATACCAACCGGGACTAAAGGTGCTCGCAGGGGCCCCAGCCTGCCGCCACCCCTTTAGTCCCGGTTGGTATCACCAACCGGGACTAGAGGTCCCAATTGAACCGGGACTAAAGGGGGCCGTGCCCCCGTCCGCTCCTAGCCGTTGGAACCGGGACTAATGATCACATTAGTCCCGGGCCCAAACCCGGCCGGGACTAATGCTCCGGATCAAAGGTAGGTTTTCTACTAGTGTAAAAAGATCATCTTCATTAAGCATAGCATCCCCAAGCTTGGGACAAACATTAATTGCAGCAAATAAATTCTCAAACATGTCATTCTCATCAAACATAGCATCCCCAAGCTTGTGGCTTGGCATATCATTAGCATAATCACTATTATCATCAATAGTATGAATAGCACCAATAGTATAACAATTATTATCATCACAATTTTCTAAGTTGGTGCCAAAAAGATTTTCAAGATCATAAGAAGTATCATTATTCTCCCAATCATAATCATCATAATGAGTAATAGGTATAATAAAATCATCCTCAATAGTTCCTTCGAACATTGTACCATAAGACAAAGAAGCAATACCATCATCAAGTATATCATCTTCCACAATTATTTTTGATTCACTCTCATGAGGCACAACAATAATAGGAGCAACATTATTTGGGAGGGATACCTTTTTACCTCTACTCTTTCTTCTTTTCTTCTTCTTCACCACATCATATGTGGGTTTAATCAATTTTTTCGAGCTTCTTATTGATGAGATTGGTTGAATGGGAAGCTCCTCCTCGTCATCTATTTCATCATGAGAGACAATAGGAGGGAAAGTGGAAATCTTTACCCTTTCATTGGTGTTCCTTTTATATTCTATTGGTTTCCCATCTTTCTGTAGTTGGCAATATAAGCATTCTCATTGCAATTTACCACACAAAACATATAGATTTCTTCTAGATTAGTTTCAATGTTGTCTGTGAGAATGAGTACTTCAAACCAACTATTTTTATGTGTCAATTCCTCACACCCCAAAAATAGATAAAGCTCATTATATAGTTCAAGGGTGGTCAAGTCATTACAATATTTAGCTATGATTCGATCATGAAAAAGTATGCATTGAAAATTAAGGTGACCAACTTTATTGCAGAGTTCACAAGTAATAGGATAAAGAGAACATAATTTTGTGGCAAATTCATCTATCACTTTGAGCAAAAAATTGGTTCTATCATGTTTATGCTTCTTACATAATCTATCATCCCTATAAGGCATGTCTTCACAAACTTTATGCACTCCACAAAAATTGACATGCTTATAAGAATTTTTTTTGTCATGACTAGTGCAATCATCATTAGTATTTTGGATATTCATAGAATTCATACTAACAACATTGCAATCATGCTCATCATTCAAAGATTTTATGCCAAACATTTTATTGAATTCTTCTTCTATCAATTGAGCACAATTTTCCACTCCATCATTTTCAAGAAAGACATGGTAAAGACGAATAATATGAGGCAACCTCAATTCCATTTTTTGTAGTTTTCTTTTATAAACCAAACTAGTGATAAAACAAGAAACTAAAAGATTCAATTGCAAGATCTAAAGATATACCTTCAAGCACTCACCTCCCCGGCAACGGCGCCAGAAAAGAGCTTGATGTCTACTACACAAATTATTCTTGTAGACTTGTGTTGAGCCTCCAAGCGTAGAGTTTTGTAGGACAGTAGCAATTTTCCCTCAAGTGGATGACCTAAGGTTTATCAATCCGTGGGAGGCGCAGGTTGAAGATGGTATCTCTCAAACAACCCTGCAACCAAATACAAGAAATCTCTTGTGTCCCCAACACACCCAATACAATGGTAAATTGTATAGGTGCACTAGTTTGGCGAAGAGATGGTGATAAAAGTGTAGTATGGATAGTAGATGTAGGTTTTTGTAATCCGAAAATATAAAAACAGCAAGGTAGCAAGTAACAAAAGTGAGCACAAACGGTATTGCAATGCTTAAAAACAAGGCCTAGGGTTCATACTTTCACTAGTGCAATCTCTCAACAATGCTAACATAATTGGATCATATAACCATCCCTCAACGTGCGATAAAGAATAACTCCCAAGTTCCTATTAGCGGAGAACATAAGATAGAAATTATTTGTAGGGTACGAAACCACCCCAAAGTTATCCTTTCCGATCAATCTATTGAGCTATTCCTCTAAGTGTCACAAACAGCCCTAGAGTTCGTACTAAAATAACACCATATGATATACATCAACCAACTCTAATTTCACCTAGATATTCCAATGTCACCACAAGTATCCGTGAGTTGATTATACGATATGCATCAAACAACTTCATAATCATAATATTCAATCCACACAAAGAACTCCAAGGAGCACCCCAAAGTTTCTCTCGGAGAAAAGATAATGAAAACGTGCATCAACCCCTATGCATAGATTACCCCCATGTCACCGCGGGAATCCGCGAGTTGAATACCAAAACATATATCAAGTGAATCAATATAATACCCCATTGTCACCACGGGTATTCATATGCAAGACATACATCAAGTGTTCTCAAATCTGAAATATTCAATCTGACAATAACGAAACCTCAAAGGGAAAATATTCGATTCATCACTCCAAAGATAGAGAGGGAAGAAACACCATATGATCCAACTATATTAACAAAGCTCGCGATACATCAAGATCGTGCCATATCAAGAACACGAGAGAGAGAGATTAAACACATAGCTACTAGTTGATTATATGATATGCATCAAACAATTTCAGATTCATAATATTCAATCCAACACAAAGAACTTCAAAGAGTGCCCCAAGATTTCTACCGGACAAAGTAGGACGAAAACGTGCATCAACCCCTATGCATAGATTACCCCAATGTCACCTCGGGAATCCGCAAGTTTAGTGCCAAAACATACATTAAGTGAATCAATATAATACCCCATTGTCACCACGGGTATTCATATGCAAGACATACATCAAGTGTTCTCAAATCCATAAAAGTATTCGATCCGATAATAGTGAAACCTCAAAGGTAAAAACTCGATTCATCACAACAAGATAGAGAGGGGAAAACACCATATGATCCAATTATATTAACAAAGCTCGCGGTACATCAAGATCGTGCCAAATCAAGAACACGAGAGAGAGAGAGAGAGAGATCAAACACATAGCTACTAGCACATACCCTCAGCCCCAAGGGTGAACTACTCCCTCCTCGTCATGGAGACCGTCGGGATGAAGAGAATGGCCTCCGGTGATGATTCCCCCCTCCGGCAGGGTGCCGGAAAAGGGCTATAGATGTGATCTCCTTGGTATAGAGGCTTGCGGCAGTGTAAAAACTCATCTAGGTTAATTTTCGGTGGTTTCTGAATATATATGAATTTTCAACGTTGGAATCACGCGAAGAGGGGCCACAGGGGGCCCACGAGGCACCAGGGCGCGCCTGGGGCGGAGGCGCGCCCAGGTGGCTTGTGGGCCTCCTGTGGCTCTTCTGCTGCTCCTCCAAAGCTTCCTGGGTCTATTTCCTTTCAGAAAAAATCGTCAAAAAGTTTCGCTACATTTGGACTTCGTTTGATATGGATTTTCTGGAAAACCAAAAACAAGCAGAAAACAACAACTGGCACTGGGCACTAGGTCAATATGTTAGTCCATAAAAATCGTATAAAAGTCATATAAAAGTGCACCAAAATCATACAAAACTATAATAAACATGGCATGGATACTTCATAAATTATAGATACGTTGGAGACGTATCAGTCGCCAACACGAAGAAGCTCAAGTTTGAAGACTTCATGGAGACGTTCATAGAGGCAGCCACTCGGATCGCTGATGGCATCGACCTGGACGCCTTCGTCGAGCCGGCCAGCCCCTCTGGAGCATGAGAAAAAACTTTAATCTTTACCCATTTGCCTCGGTATGCCGAGTGGATTTGTATCCGTTAAACTCTTTCGGGCTTCGGGCCCGCGTACTCGCATTTACTTTTGAACTTCTGAAGTTATTCGAATGCTTTCTTTCGAGTCTTTGGATGTGTGCAACTTAGGCGAAAGATGGTTCGCAGCTAAGCCTCCGAGTGAGAGGGACGCTCGTCATTCGGAGCCGCTTTCAAACTTAGGCGAAGCTGATTTGCAGCTAAGCCCCCGAGTGAGTGGGACGCTCGTCACTCGGAGTCGTTTTTAATTTAGGCGAAAGCTGGTTTGCAGCTAAGCCCACGAGTGAGAGGGACGCTCGTCACTCGCAGTCGTTTTTAACTTAGGCGAAAGCTGGTTCACAGCTAAGTCCCCGAGTGAGAGGGACACTCATCACTCGGAGTTGTTTTTAACTTAGGCGAAAGCTGGTTCGCAGCTAAGCCTCCGAGTGAGGGGGATGCTCGTCACTCGGAGTCGTTTTTAACTTAGGCGAAAGCTGGTTCACCGCTAAGCCTCCGAGTGAGAGGGACCCTCGTCGCTCGGAGTCATTTTTAACTTAGGCGAAACCTGGTTCGCAGCTAAGCCCCTGAGTGAGAGGGAAGCTCGTCGCTCGGAGTCGTTTTTAACTTAGGCGAAAGCTGGTTCGCAGCTAAGCCCCCGAGTGAGAGGGACGCCCGTCAGTTGGAGTCATTTTTAACTTAGGCGAAAGCTGGTTCGCAGCTAAGCCTCCGAGTGAGAGGGACACTCGTCACTCGGAGTCATTTTTAACTTAGGCGAAAGCTGGTTCGTACCTAAGCCTCCGAGTGAGAGGGACGCTCGTCGCTCGGAGTTGTTTTTAACTTAGGCGAAAGCTGCTTCGCAGCTAAGCCCCCGAGCGAGAGGGACGCTCGTCCCTCGGAGTCGTTTTTAACTTAGGCGAAAGCTAGTTCACAGCTAAGCCTCCGAGTGAGAGGGACGCTCGACACTCGGAGTCGTTTTTAACTTAGGCGAAAGCTGGTTCGCAGCTAAGCCTCCGAGTGAGAGGGACGCTCATCACTCGGAGTCGTTTTTAACTTAGGCGAAAGCTGGTTCGCAGCTAAGCCCCCGAGTGAGAGGGACGCTCATCACTCGGAGTCGTTTTTAACTTAGGCAAAAGCTGGTTCACAGCTAAGCCCCCGAGTCAGAGGGACGCTCATCACTCGGAGTCGTTTTTAACTTAGGCGAAAGCTGGTTCGCAGCTAAGCCCCCGAGTGAGAGGGGCGCTCGTTACTCAGAGTCGTTTTTAATTTAGGCAAAAGCTGGTTCGCAGCTAAGCCCCCGAGTGAGAGGGACGCTCGTCACTCGGAGTCGTTTTTAATTTAGGCGAAAGCTGGTTCGCAGCTAAGTTGAAGGGCGTACACCCACTGGGGGTCGTAAGCCAAAGAATGCGTATGAGTGAACTCAATGTAGTACTGAAAAAGTCATGCTTTTATTCATCAAACATCACTCGAGTGCTTTTATTACATCTCAATATCAATATAAAATCGTCGAAGCAAGTCGGCATTCCAAGCACGGGGCTCGTCTACTTGCTTCAGAAGGTTGTACAGGCGGTACGCTCCGTTATGCAGAACCTTTGACACGATAAAAGGACCTTCCCACGCAGGAGCAAGCTTGTGAGGTCGCTGCTGATCCACTCGGAGCACAAGATCTCCTTCCTGAAAGGCCTGACCTCTGATGTGTCTGTCATGAAAACGTCGTAGGTCCTGCTGATAGATGGCTGAACGGATAAGAGCCATCTCCCTCTCTTCTTCCAAGAGATCAACGGCGTCTTGTCGCGCCTGCTCAGCTTCAGCTTCGGAGTATAGTTCCACTCGGGGCGAATTGTGGAGCAGGTCAATCGGCAGGACAGCTTCAGCTTCGTACACCATGAAGAAGGGAGTGCGATTGGTGGATCGGTTGGGGCTCGTCCTCAGGACCCACAGAACTGACGGCAATTCAGTGACCCAGGCTCCAGCTGCGTGCTCCAAATCGCGCATGAGTCGTGGCTTTAACCCCTGAAGGATCAGTCCATTCGCTCTCTCGGCTTGCCCATTCGACTGTGGGAGAGCCATGGATGCATAGTCGGCCCGAGTGCCTTGGGCGGCACAGAACGCTCTGAACTCTTCTGAGTCGAAGTTTGAGCCATTGTCAGTAATGATGCTGTGGGGCACACCATATCTGAAAACTATCTCTTTCATAAACTTGATCGCCGTACGAGAGTCTAGCTTCTTGATGGGTTTGGCCTCAATCCACTTAGTGAACTTGTCAACTGCAACCAGCAAGTGAGTCAATCCACTCGCTCCTGTCCGGAGGGGCCCCACCATGTCGAGTCCCCAGACTGCAAATGGCCAGACGAATGGGATTTTCTTCAGAGCAGACGCGGGCTTGTGTGATAAGTTTGCATAGAATTGACACCCGGCGCAGTGTTGGACTATCTCCTGCGCAGCTTCATTGGCACGTGGCCAGAAGAAGCCGCCTCGGTAAGCTTTAGCCACGATTGTCCGAGAGGACGCGTGGTGTCCACAAGTTCCCGAGTGAATCTCTTCCAAGATCAAACGACCTTCCTCCGGAGAGATGCAGCGCTGAGTCACACCGGGGACGCTCTTTCTGTACAACTGATCGCCCATCACTGTAAAGGCCTTGGACCTGCGAACAATCTGGCGGGCCTCGGCTACATCTTCCGGAAGTTCCTGTCTGAGCAGGTACGCAATGTAAGGCACCGTCCAGTCAGGCGTGATTGCCAGGATCTCCATGACCAAGTCAATGACTGCTGGGACCTCGACTTCAGTCGAATCGGAGGGACCGACCACTTGCGGGGGCTCTTCAGTGAAGGGATCTTCTTTCACCGTCGGGGAACGCAAATGCTCGAGGAACACATTGCTGGGTATGGGTTTCCGAGTGGACCCGATCTTGGCCAGATCGTCTGCCTCTTGATTCTTGGCTCGGGGGATGTGATGCAACTCCAGACCCTTGAATTTCTTCTCCAACTTTCTCACCGCGTTGCAATATCCTGACATAGCAGGGTTTCTAATGTCAAAACTCCTTCATTACTTGATTCACAACTAGATTCGAGTCTCCGTAGACCATCAGGCGTCGGACGCCGAGTGAGATGGCCATACGTAGACCATAAAGGAGCGCTTCATACTCGGCCTCATTGTTGGAGGAGTCGAAGTGGATCTGCAGAACATAACTGAGTCGATCGCCCTTTGGAGACACCAACACTACTCCGGCTGCTGAACCATTCAGCATCTTGGAACCGTCAAAGAACATGGTCCAGTGTTTCGGGTGACTCTGAGCCGGCTGCTGCTGTTCTATCCATTCGGCTAAGAAATCAGCTAATGCTTGGGACTTGATCGCTTTTTTCCCTCAAACTTGATGTCCAGGGGCAGGAGCTCGATAGCCCACATCGCCACTCGACCAGTTGCATCCCGATTGTTCATGATCTCAGATAGCGGGGCGTCGCTGACGACTGATACGATGTGCTCTTGGAAGTAATGGGCTACATTCTTCGCAGTCAGGTAGATGCCATAGACGAGCTTCTGATAATTAGGATACCTCTGCTTGGACGGAGTCAGAACATCAGAAATGTAATAGACTGGGCGCTGAACTTTATAAGCTTTGCCTTCTTCTTCTCGCTCGACTGTGAGGACGGTGCTGACAACCTGACCAGTGGCCGCAATGTACAAGAGCAACGGCTCGTTGCCGTTCGGAGCAGCGAGCACCGGCTGGGTGGAAAGCAGGGCTTGGAGCTCAACAAACGTTGCTTGTGCTTCAGTAGTCCACTCGAATGAACCAGACTTCTTCATCAATCGATACAGGGGCAGTGCCTTCTCACCAAGGCGGGAGATGAATCGGCTCAGAGCTGCGAGGCAACCCGTGAGCTTCTGTACATCAGGAAGCCGTTCTGGACATTTCATGCGTACTATTGCACCGATCTTCTCAGGGTTGGCATCTATCCCTCGTTCGGAAATGAGGCATCCGAGTAACTTGCCCCCTGGCACTCCGAAAGTGCATTTTGCTGGATTCAGCTTAATATCATACTGCCGTAGATTTGCGAAAGTCTCAGCTAGGTCAGCCAGCAGGTCGGAACCTTTTCTGGACTTGACCACTATGTCGTCCATGTATGCCTCGATGTTCCGACTGATTTGTGTATGTAAACACTTTTGCACCATGCGCATGAAAGTGGCACCGGCGTTCTAGAGACCGAATGGCATGGTGATATAGCAGAAACACCCGGATGGGGTGATAAAAGCTGTTTTTATTTCATCTGGCCCATACATTCGGATCTGGTGGTACCCGGAGTACGCGTCCAGAAAAGACAGTCGCTCGCACCCCGCGGTGGAATCTATGATCTGATCTACAGACCCGATTGATGTGCTTGAAATCGATGCACATCCGGAGAAACTTATCTTTCTTAGGAACCATGACGACGTTGGCGAGCCACACGGAGTGGTACACCTCACGGATGAACTCGGCTACCAGGAGCCAAGCAACTTCTTCGCCAATGGCCTTCCTCTTCTGTGTGGCGGAACGATGAAGATGTTCCTTCACAGGTTTTACTTTTGGGTCAACTCGCAAACGGTGCTCAGCCAGCTCCCTGGGTACACCCGGCATGTCGGATGGCTTCCATGCGAAGATGTCCCAGTTCTCACGGAGGAACTAGGCGAGCGCGGCTTCCTATTTGTTTTCGAGTGTCGTCGAGATGTTGGTGGGCGCGGCATTGGGATCCTCCGGATGAACGTGCACAGGCTTCGTCTCGCTGGCCGACTGGAACGCAGACTCTGCAGCTGGCTTCTTGGAGCGTAGCAGATCACTCGGATCGGCATTTTTCTTGAATTCTTCCAACTCCACCATAGCCATCTGCTCATCAGCAATCTTGCACCCTTGCTGCAAACACTCTTCTGCGCGCTGCCTATTGACAGTGACTGTTATCATGCCTTTGGGGCCAGGCATTTTCAGCTTAAGATACACATAACATGGGCGGGCCATGAAGCGTGCGTAGGCTGGCCGACCAAGGATGGCACGATAGGCGCTGCGAAAGTCGACCACTTTGAAGGTTAACCTTTCCTTCCTGAAGTTCTTTTCATCTCCAAAAACCACATCCAGGGCGATCTGCCCGAGTGACTTTTCTTTCTTGCCGGGGATCACTCCGTGAAACTGCATACTGCTCTCGCTGAGATGGGACATCGGGATGCCCATCCCCTTCAGGGTCTCAGCGTAGAGTATGTTCAGGCCGCTTCCATCGTCCATGAGGACCTTACGCAACCGAACACCTCCCACGACAGGGTCGACCACCAGCGCCTGCCGCCCAGGAATGGCAATGTAGGCCGGGTGGTCCGACTGATCAAAGGTGATCGGAGACTTCGACCAGTTCAGAAATTTTGTCGTCGACGGCATGGCCATGTTTACTTCCCGGTTGATGACCTTCAGTCGGCTCTTGCTGTCAACATCCGCAAAGATCATCAGAGTCGCGTTGACACTAGGATAAGCTTCATTTTTGTCTTCATCATCGACATCATCTGGACTTTTGTCACTCGACTGACCCTCCCGGAACTGCTGTATCAGCAATCAACACTGTCGAGTGGTATGCTTGGGCAATATCAGATTACCCTCTTCAACTTTTTTGGTGTGAATGTGGCACGGAAAATCGAGGACATCCTGGCCCGACTGATCTTTCTTCTTTCTCTGGATCCACTTTTCTTTAGCCTTCCCTTTGTTTTTGGCTTGACCGGCCAGTGCGGTAGCCTCGGCCTGAGCCGATCCGTCAGCTTTGCGCTTCGGTTCCCGACTGGGGTTGTTGTTTCCAGGGCTGGGCTCACTAGCTTTTCCCTTGCTGTTACGAAGACGGTCTTCCTCTTCTCCGTTCGCATACCGAGTGGCTATCTCCATCATTCGGCTCATTGTCAAAGATCCCGACCGACCAAATTTCAGGATGAGCTCTCGATATCTGACTCCTGCCTTGAAGGCGCAGGCGGCTTGGTGCTCAGTGACGTTCTCAACCACATGATGCAAGGTTGTCCAACGCTGAATGTACTCCCTCAAAGTTTCATTCGGCTTCTGCACACAATGCTGCAACTCAGTCAATTCGGCGGAGCGTTTGCACGTGCCTTCGAATGTTTTGATGAACACTCAAGCCAAATCTTCCCAGCAGTAGATGCTAGCCGGAGTGAGTTGGTTGAGCCAGGCTCGGGCAGACCCTTCTAGCATCAAGGGCAAATGCTTCATAGACACATAGTCATTACCTCCTCCAATCTGAACAGCCACTCGGTAATCCTCAAGCCAAGTTTCTGGCTTGGACTCACCGGTGAATTTACTCACTCTAGTCGCCAATGTGAAGTTAGGTGGAATCTCTGCGGCCCTGATTGCTCTGCTGAAACACTCGGGTCCAGAGACAAAGACTCCACTTCCACTCGGACGATCTCTATCCAAACTCTCTCTGAGGACTTTGCCTCTGTCAACCAGGTTTTGAGCGAGTACGGATCTCACATTGAACTGTGGGTCACCGAAGTCGACTGCTTCTCTCTGGCGATAACCGTCACCATGGCGAGGAGGGCTGGCCCTCCGATCATTGCCGTAAGGACGCCTGGCATCATATGGCCGGGGCGCGTACGAGCCATCCCGCGGAGGGAGCGTCGGCATACCGCGACAATCATCCTGACGCCGCGGAGGCGTATTCCAACTGCGACCGGTGATGGCCCTGGTCGTTTCGCCGCTGAGGCTAGTGTCTGTTTCTTCCCGGGGTTACCGGGCTATGGGCCAACTGGACGGTGTCAGCCCTTACGGATCTGCTGTGAATCCTGTAGCGTGACTGGGACACCGCTGAATTCTGCTCTTCAGCCGCCTTGAGTAAGGCCCGAATCTGCCGTAGGCCCTCTCCCGCCTTGGATCGGGACGGCTCGATGGAATCTGCTATCTGAGTGGCCGCCACCAAATTCTGAACGGGAGTGCGAAATACCTGGAAGTTCGGCTGCTGGTCATTCGAGAACAACTGCCACTAACGGCGACTGGAACTGGGTTGATGCTATCGGTGGGCACGATCGTCGAGTGATTTCTGAAGCGCCTCCAGACGACGGCGCTCAGCCAAATTGGCCTAGTGCGCGGCCTACAAGGCCTGAGCCTCGGGAGTCGTCCCGACGATGGGCGTCAGGAGGGCCTGCTCGTTTCTGCGCTGCAGTTCCTCTCTCTGCTGCTGAGTGAGAGGTTGGAGGTAGTACTCGTCGGCGTGACGATTATCACCACTGTCAAGAACGGCACGCGACGGGCCGCCGGTTCCCGCACCGCTGCGGCCGTACCCAGGCGGACTGGGTGGGGAATCGGCCATCAACACCTCCGCAGCGGGATCGCTGCTCTCGCACTCGGATAAGCTTTTCTGAGTCCTCATGCAAGGAGGCGAACGAATCGAAGATGGGCTCATCGGGCTCGATTGCCGCGACTTGCGGGGCCGCTACCTGAAGGGCCATCGCGTGCTTGATCCACCGTTGCAGCCGCGAACGTCCGGAACGCTTGCGGCGGCGGCTGGTGAAGCGAGGAGGCGCCGACTGGTACAGTGTCGAAGGTTGTCGAAGGAGAACACCAAAGGTACTCGCGCGGAAGTGCGCTGCGCCACGGATGGGCAATGCCTCGACATCCAGCGGGGCTTCCTGAAGCCACGCTGAATCGTCAGCGACGAAACTGAGAGCGCCGAAACGGATCTCGCTGCCCAGAGTCAGTCCGCCGCCGGAAACCATGGTGATGGTGGGCAAAATCGCAACTACGCCGGAAGTCGCTAGACGCCGCCCCACGGTGGGCGCCAACTGTCGTGGGTATAAGTCTGACAGTAGTGTATGGGGGTACGGATTAGAGGGAAGTACCTAGCTACGGCGCAGTTGTTACACTCGGATTTACGAGTTCAGGCCCCTCACGGTGGAGGTAATAGCCCTACGTCTGGGTGCTCTGGAGCTGATTGATTGAGTGTATCGTTTACAGAAGATGCGAACCCTTGTCATGGAGCTGAGGGGTGGCTTATATAGAGTCCGCCAGGCCCCCATGAATGCCGCCATAACCAAGGATTAAAGAGGGGGTTTAAGGGCGCCGGTTACTGGTAACAGGCGCATTAACTACACTTGATGAGGGTGGACGCACGTCCTGACCGTTGTGCTCCTGGAGAGTCTCCTGGTCTTCTCTGACCGAGTGATGAGAGATATTCCGAGTGAAATAGGCCGGTCGAGTGAAGTGTTGTCTTCTGAGTGGTCCATTGAGTTCCGAGTGAATGTCTGGCCGCAGAACATCTGACTGCTGGTCTGGCCCTGGGGCCCAGTATAAGGTGTATGGCGTTCTAGGGTAGGGTCTGTAGGTCAGGCCTGTTACCCTATCCCTAATATATGTCCTCGTCATCGGGCGGTTCAAATCGATCAAGCCATCCAGCCAAGGCAGGTCAACACGCTAGTGCGTGCGTGTGTCTTTGAGGCAGAATCCATCCAGCAGCTTGTTAGGTTAGCAAGTTCTTGTATGTGGGTGTAGTCTATGGATACGGACGGAAAGTACTTGGCTCGTTCGTCGACTACGAGCACGCTCTCGACGGAAAGAAATCGTCTACGAGCGACATAAAAGGGGTCATGTGCCAACAATTGGTATCGGAGCCCAGGTGCCCGGAATAAGTCTCGGTGGCCTCACGGGTGATCGGTCATGGTTGGTGGACTGGAAACGCTGGTGTTAGCGGGCTCATGGTGACCGATGTGTCTGAGAGAGATTGTTGGGTTTAGTCCCACATTGGGTGTGGGATGAGACAGAACATGACTTATAAGGGTGGGGGTGTCCCCTCGTATCAGAATAGTCTTTTTGGGGGTAGAGGGCACAAGGCCTTTCATAAATCGGTGTTGCTCTCCGGTTAGGCCTAGTTGATGCATGTGGGTCGGAAACGCTGGTTTTAGTGAACCGGGGACGGCAATTTATGATGTTAGTGAACCCACAGCCAGCAACACATCTCAAAGACTAAAAGCATGACCAGTTTATGATGCACCACAAGAAGTAGACCTTGCCAGGGACGGCAAGTTGGTGGCAGCACGTCGCTGGTGGCAGCACACGGTGGACGTGCTACACTCACGATGGGATTCGGGGCGTTTACGGGCAGATTAAGTATTAATGACTAGGATTTAATTAAGGGCGGCCGGCCCATTACTGAAATTCGGGGCGTTTACGGGCGGATTAAGTATTAATGATAGCATATGATATATGGCTGTAGGCTGCAGTTCCTGATTCTAAGGCCAAATCAAACTTCCGTCATGTGCAAAGCCTGCACTTGCATGCATAGGGACTGAAACAAACAATTAAATCACGATTATAAAATCATCAAAATTAATAGAAGACAAAATTGAAAATAGTAAAGAAACTGTGTGTGCGTATCACGTATGCACACGCACTACATCAGTTGATTAATTCAACCTTGCATGTTTCATGCGTGTCTGAGTACTACTCAGGTACATTTGCCATGTATCGTAGAGGCTGCACAATTCCGAGCGTCCGCTGAGGTCGATGCTTCCACTCCTGTCCCATAGGTTGTGGTCATTTTTAATGAATAAGCGGCATAGATGGGGAAAGTGATACTCATATCTATTCAAATCATCAGTGAAGATAGAGAAATCCACTGCAGGCAGCTACACTTACTGGCCCGCATATATCTGTATGTACGATTACCACCCTGAGCGAGGAAAAGGGTCATTACCACAAGGCCATGCAACCAGTGAGCTCCCCACCGCCACAACGCCGCCGCCGAGAGCTCACGTCAAGCAAAGCAAGACTTGGATCTTTCTGTGGAGTGATACTTCTTTGATTAATTGTTTGCAACTAATACTAAGAAAAGTATTATTTATCAAATCATTCAATTATTCTCGAGTCTATTTTATCAGTGAATGTAAAATTGGTTGACGGCGCGTCGGCGGCTGTTCTGGTGACAACAATGGTCGTTCGGTGGTCCATAGACCTCGATGTAATTTTTATTATGTTTGAGGTGTTTTTGTACTTCCGATGAATCTTTATAATAGATCTGATCTTTTCGCAAAAAAAATATGACCGAGGGTGGGGCGGGGGGGGGGGGGGGGGGGGGGGTGTGTGGTGGCACGGTACAATAGTTGTTTACGCCTCATTGTTAACTTGATGCTCCTAACAAGTACGATGCCTGAGTTATCTCTTTTTTGTTTCTACTGCTCTCTGGATGTGTGTGGTAGTGCTAGCGTGAGGACCAACAACACAAAGGTATAGCTGACTTTCCAAACATGAACCTCATGACATTCGGTAGTGGTTATGAGGTTCCTCGATTCTTCCAGACTAGGATAAAAATAGTGTGTTGTTTGTCTCCTACATTCCTGTTCAAAGCACATGCCTAAAACATGAGTTTTCAGTACAAACTAAGAAAAAGAGATGGGGACTATATGTGTGTTATAAACTAGAGAGAAATTTAGACCTCCCCCCCTCTCTCTCTCTATCTCTCTCTCTCTCTCTCTCTCTCTCTCTCTCTCTCACTCTCTCTCTCTCTCTCTCCCCCTCCCTCCCCTCTCTCTCTCTGTGTATGTCTCTCCCCCTCCCTCTCTCTCTCTCTCTCTCTCTCTCTCTCTCTCTCTCTCTCTCTCTCTCTCCGAACGGTTTCATCCTATCAAGTTGTGCTCGCGTTGATGTGTACTTCATCTGAAGGGATTGATGAATGAATCATTTCCAGCTTTTGTACCTTCAAATTTCAGCGAGCCATATGGTTTGCTCCCACATTGGTCAGTAGTCACCCTGGTGATGGCGTGTTTGGTTGATTTCCCCTTTTTGTTTGAAGATGCACTATACGTGAAATGTTTCTTTTAATTCATGTAAGCTAGAGCTTACGTGTCATTGACTAGAAGAATATGTTAATAATATCCTAGGATTTCCATATTGAGGTGCATGTTTTTATAACTATATTTGCAGGTTTTTATAACTTTGAGGGATAAGAGGTCAAAGTGGTACAATTGAGAAAACAATGCGTGCAATGCAAATCAACGACCGCTGGCTAGTTTCGTTCTATTTGTTGTTTCATCAATAAAATACTCCCTTTGTTGACTAATATCGATAGCATGGGCACGATGCAAGATCAGAGTGAATAGGCCCTATTGTTGTGGCCTCTCACATTCTATTGTTTAGGTTTTTTCTTCACTTAAGTTAACACTCTTCAGACTATGTTTATTTGTATATACCACATTAGAATTTATAGCCGATTTCTAATTCCAAAAAGTCCATGTCCTATAGCTGAAATCTAATTACCTTTGTCAAATGCATGTGCATTGATCCTAGCGCATCTAGGGCAAATGTGATGTTGTTACTCAGTCCAGGGCAGAAGAAAATAGCTCTTCCTGCCTTCACCAATTTTATTATTTTATATGTCAATCATGGAGACCTTTGTTGTTATCGTGCTTCCTCTTACTCAGATCTTGCACACTACTAAGAACTTCTCTAGAAGAGAGGGAATTGCCTCTTTTTTCACGAAAATGTTTTCTGCCACTATGTCAGCTCCAAAATGTAATATAATTTGATTGTTACCATTTGAGTAAGAATGTAATAGTACTACATGTGTCCTGGATGGAACATAAGCGCTCAATCAGGGACCGTGACAACAACCTGATTTTTTGTTTAAATTATGCTACTTACCTCATTGGTGGAACATGTCATCTTGTTTCTTGAAATGAGAGGACCAAATTTCAAGGGAGAGGAAAAAATAAAACTAGAATTACATCCTTGAATGGTTTCAGAAGCAAAATGTTTTAGAAACGAATCGTCATAGATGTGTTCCAGACATTCCATCCAATGGCTGCATGATGGTCCGGCAGGTTGCTAGGGATTCACCCGATTACAGGTAATGTATTTACTGCTTGTTTGGCACGTAGCTGGGTCCGATAAATATTCTGTCATACATGTAGTTATTTTGTAGGGTGTAGCACATAGCACGTTAGCCATTTACCATATCAGCTCAACCTTTAGAATGTGTAAACCCTAAATTAATTCAGAAAAAACTATTGCAACTTAAAGGGAATTCATAACGTATGTTTAGATAAGAAAAATAAGTGCTCCACCAACCTTCAGGTTGTGGCAATCAAACACTCTATATATACGCCTCTCTTTGGAAGGTAGAAGATAGCAAGTTTCGTTTGTTTCACATTGTTTGATTTGTTGGTAGAACTAAAGGATAGATGAGAAAAGCCAATCAGACAATGGGCAGAAATATGGGAATAGGAGGCATCGGTAACCGGGTTGTGACAATGATCTTGAGACACCGAGGCTTCGGTCCGATCGTGCACGGCATTGTAGGGTGTCGTAGTATGATTAAATTAAGCATAGTCGACCACGTGCAACCGACACAGCCTGCCAGGATTAGGCAGAACCTGAGTACATTGGCCACACATGCGATCATCCTCCCTGCCAGCTTCACTTGCACACGGACGAGTCCTTCAGCTCGCCTGTGCACACGTGCATGCATGCAATACGCAAGAAGGCCTGCATACGTAGACTCGAGCTTCTTTTCATCATCACGGCACTAGAGCTAGCATACATGATAGATACTTGTGCTTGTGTTTTCTAGTCCCAGCTCACATTCTATCCCGAGTCATCCTGGAAATGTAAATAAATATCCTGAGCATTATGGGTGTGGGCATCAATCGTGCGACTCAGATAGGAAAAACAGTTCATGGCCGTGCGAGCAAACACGGAACTGTGCATGCATGCATCGTCTCATCCTTGACGAGCTTCGAGCAACATGGCGATCGACAGTTCATCGTTGAATATGCCTCCTGGCTGACGACCTTGGTCATCAGTTTATCTATTAGGTTGAAGGATCCATCTCCATGCATGCATGTGGCGATAATAGACATGAATGCAGATTTTCTGAACCTAGCTTGATCACTCCATTAAACAAATTCCATTGGCTTTGCGGATTGCAAGCTCGTGATTGCGCCGATATATTTTAACGACATTATATACTACTTGTTGCCCAGATCCAATAGAGGCACGTGGCGGAGAAACACATACATGGGTCAGTTGTGTCCATGCATGTCTAATCCAGCTGCAGAACACATCGAGCTATTTGTACTTGCACAATTGACACTTTCCTTTCTTTGTACATAGGCAGTGCCTATTAGGCACCATGAGAAGGCAGCAGCTATAGGAGTAGCTACGTTAGCAGCAGCAACAACAAAGAATGATAAACTCAACGGCCGAATATGAGGGGTGGACATCTAGGACCGGTATGAGGAGCCCGTCTAAATTGGGTTTCTGTGACCGGACCGTCCGCCCGGATGTATAGCGGGGTTCAAGAAGTCCGGCTGTGGATACTCTTAGTCGTTTGCAGGAGAACGACATGGATGGCCATGCATGTCTGATCTTCGTAGTAGTAGAAGGTATATGGTGGTGCATAGGACAAAAGAAAGTAAGAGCTCACATCCTCATGTAGTGGCATTCTCCACATCCTCCCTTTCTTAATTCTATATGAATTTTGTCTTCTCATTTACTATAAAAGTTGACGTGTGATCCTACACTATGGCTCCTATTCAACAAAGGTTCTGGCTCTTGACGGGACGACGCCGGCAGAACCTGGATGCGTTCACCCTCCACCTGTTCGACAACGGCTACTACTGTGCTCCCACCTACAAGCAGGGCATGTTCGCAATGTGCGGCATGGACTCGCTACAATGATGACGCCACGGTCTACCACATATTGTCGTGACCACTAGCGGCCACCGCGTCCCCAGGGCCACCGCCTCGGCGCCAAGACATGAACTGCACTTCAGCGGGACCCAATGGGAGTAGCCCGCTCCAGACCTGGCCAGGCACAACTAGCATTGAAGCCTAGTGAATGCGTGCAAACCGCCGAGTTGTCATATCGCTCTGCCTATATAGAATTGCTGGACCAGAGCGAATGCCAAACAACCGCGACCCCAATAGAGCTGAGCGCAGCAGTAATTATGAAGCAAAGCAGTGATGTCGTAGAAACTAAAAAGTCCATGCATGCTATAATTAATCTATCCATTACCCCGCAAAAAATATAATTAATCTATCCATTGATGAATTATTGCAAGTTAGTTAATTTACAGAAAATCTTTAATACCGTCTCAAGAAAGATCGACGAAACTGAGTAGTAATTATGCAGCCAATTGAATGGAGGGAACACGAAATAGGGGGAAGTATTTTTCGCCCATTTCTTTGTCAAAGTATGGGCGGTCCCAACTCCTCAAAAGCCGCATCACCGCTCTATGGTTTTCGTACCTAGGACATGGAAGTGTGGTGTCCAAGTTGGCCGAAGGATGGGATCTGGTTGCGGGAATTGCGGCTGTTGGGGAATGGGAAAACGTAAAGCTTTTGTTGGGTTGGATTTGGAGGGAGACAAACATGAACGTCTATCTATTGGGATAGGGGCTAGGTCGATCGATATGTAGTGATGCTTAATTACTCCACTAGGAAGGTTGATGCGTGTTGTTGATTTAGTAATTAGTCTCGTGATGTCGATTCACCGTCTTTCCTGCCACACCGGAGCAGAAACTGACGTCTTAATTAAGTTGTAGTTAAACTTGAGCTTGGCTAAGAATAACATGGTCAATAAAAGTTAATTGCAAAATATTATGTGTGTAAATAGTAAATAGATGGAATAGCAGGGGCGGCAACGGTGTAGCTCGCCACCGAGGTCGGTGGCCTCATTGACGACAAGGGCGAGAGCGGCCAGTTGAGGTGACAATGATGTGGCCGGTGACACCAAGTTATCCTAAGGCTGCCCAAGTCTTCCATATATTGCGGGCTAAACCGCCGATTTATGTCAATGTTCTCAATTCAACCACCAACGAGCTTCAGGGCGCCACCACCTTCAAATGTCTCATCTTTCCTCAAGGCTCGAGTTGTCGCAGCGGATGAATATCACGACATCTCAAGTCAATGAGGTAGCCTCTTATATTGGTCAGAGCGGGTAATCCAGTGACCATCATGGTGGGAAACTCTGGTGGGACGGGTACTATTTTGACGGATACATGTGGGAAATTTGGGGATTGGAGTCCATTTCCAGTGTCATTTTCCGTCGTTGTCTACAACAACTAAAATGAACCGACTTACCAATTGACGTCCTTGAATCCAGCATAGCCGCATGTTGTAGTCCACACCACCTTGCCACCCATTAAACACCACTTCCTCAGCTCATGCCACCGTTGACTCCGCCTCGCAAACTATAACCATTATTGCACTTCACGGAGTTATTTTACAGTAAACCAAGGCCAATAAATATTAACTATCACAAATAATAAAGCGAGGCCAATAATTTATCGTATACATACATATATACTAATTATTATCTGGATGTTTCGGGGCGTCGGTTTCTATTTTCATGGTGACCCCAGAAATAATTTTATCAGGAATATCAAGGACCAAAGAGCATTTCTTGCCATGGCTAGTTGTGCCACTAGAGAGGCTTGGATCAGATGCCTCAAGCCCGCCTCTCCTCCTTGACCCCAAAGTGTCGACCGTAGCTTATATACGGAATCTTGACAAACGCGAAAATGGATGTAAAATATTTTCCTAACATGCCATTCATCCCATGGGGAAACCAATGAATTCCTACCAACACATGTTATTCATCGAGGAATACTAACAATAAGTAGCGCCCAAGCGGTTGTCTGTGAGTAATTGGTAGATTCGAGGGATTTAGCAGTCTCAGTTGACCCCAAAGCGTCGAGCGGTTTGAAGCAGCTAGCTAGCAAGCTTAGTTGTGCATGTAGGCACTGTTTCACAAGCTAGCCCTACTATGCGCATGTGTATGTACTGTTTCAACAAATTTACATGCCACGATCTCTGTCCAAATGACAATATTGCCTCCATATCTTTATGTATTATGAGACAAGTGTCACCAATTTATAGAACTTACTCAATAATTAGCACAGAGGGACAATGACCTGAATGCAGATCCACACGAGAAAGATTAGTTGCTTTCATCCTTCAACCACGAAAATTTCAGAAGATCCAATGAACTAGTAGGACTTATCTTAATTAGGAGACCCAGTTCCTCAGGTGAGTGTGAACATGCGTGCAAGTGCAACAGAGTTTGAATTCCTCGTTCCATGCCAAAAAGCAAGAGGAGGATGTATATACTCCTATTGGGGTTGATCACTTGAAGGGTGGATACTACTAGTCTCGTCAATTTTTTTACAAAATGGCCCACCAACGTTCACTTTTTTAAATAATAGAATTCCTTTCATATATACCACATTATCTTTGCTTGACTACATAGCAAGCTCCAACGAATGTCCCACTTCACTTACATGCTTGCTACACTAGCTTAATGCATCATCAAATAGGTGAAACCCACATACACAGACAAAAGAATGAGAGAGGAACAGACGGGATAAAGCAAACCATGGGAAGAGGAGACAACGGGAAGAATGGAAGGTCCAACACTCATGAAAAGCTAGGTCATCACTGTCATTGTTGATGTTGACCATATGTTGACCACGCTGGAGACAGAGACGACGTGACTAGCTGCGGCATATTCCCGGCAGAGACAGGAAATAAGGTTGAGAGATGTTGGTATGGTTCGGGGGATCGCCTGCATGGACAATAGTAGTGTTTAAAGCTAGGTCGAAGTGGTGACGCCTCAACGGAGGGGACGGCTTCTGCAGGCCAGGGAGGTGAGGCTGGGAGTTTGGCCAATTTCAGAGGAGGTTTCGTCAGGTGGGAGGATGAAGACGACTAGAGGATAGGGTTCGGGCAAGCAGGGCTAGCGAATCGCGAACGGTAGTGCTGCCGGTCGTGAATTGTGGGGGCCCGGGTTTGGAATTCATTTGAGGGGCTTTGGCTGGACGGGAGGAGGGAAACAACAAGAGGAGAAAGGTTCTCGTCTGTTGGCTCCTGATCGCACTAAAACCAAGTTTTTTTTCAGTCGCATGATAAATAGTCGACCCTATCAGCATGAAAGTATATGCAAAGCACTGGACTGTATATAGAAAACAGAGGATGGCAGGTTGCGGGGTTTGAGCCAAACAATTAGTCATAGTTGTCAATATTAATATCCAGCCCTTTTTTCGTCAAAGTTTCATGGGATCGAGCATAATATTCTTCTTCCTTGGCAATGTCATATTTATTTTCTTGTTCATGCATGCCAATGACTCCGAACATGAGTTTTTTTTTTCTTTTTAGCCGCAACTGAACGAGGGGCAGCCAACCGCCTACGGTTTCTCGTGCCCCTCGCCGGCTCCGGCGCCGGTCTACCTCGTCTCCTGTGGTCATAGGACCATGGAGGACAATGGTGGATCTCAGTCATGCCGGCGGGAGGGCTCCGTTTTTAGATGCTTTTTTCGAGTTTTGTTAGGGTTTGTGTCCTTCTTAAAGAGGCGAGGCGGTGGAACCTCTCTAAATATGGAATAAGGTTCTCCCCACCCAGCCCCCGTCCTGGTGGTGCATCTAGAGTCATTGGAGGGCGTATGGAGATTTGTTTCGGACGGATATCATGGGATTCAGTCGGCGTTTGTCTTCGGTACTGGTCCATGTGAATCCGGTCTTCGTTCGTCTTTGTTCATGTGTCTACAGGTTGGACCCTTCCGATCTACGCGTCTCTTCATTGGTGGCCGGCGGTTGCCGTTCTGGTGCGCTAGTCCTATGGGGCCTTAGCACGACTGCTTGCCGACTGTCTACTACAGTAAGGTTTGCCAGCTCCGATGAGGGAGGGGCGATGACAGCGGCGCGTCTTCGGATCGCTACATTGCGTGTAGTCATTACTAGGTGGTCTACGGATCTGGATGTATTTTTTAGTTCTGATATTCTTTGTACTACATTCTACAACAGCAAGTTTTCCTTGCAAAAAAAAAGTCGGATATAACCATATCTGTATGCTTGAAACTAGCTAAACAAAAAATAGTTACACTGTTCTACATTATTACGTGACTAGTGTCACGAATTTGTAGAACTCGCCCAACAATTTGTAGATCCATGTGCGAAAAATTAGTTCCTTCCACGCCCACGCACATTTTAGAAGATCTGAAGGACTAGTAGGAGACTCATGAATTTTTGTCCAAAAGAATCATCTGCCGAATCAAGTTGACAAAAAAGACCACCTTTAAATGCAAATGACAGAAAAGACCAGCTGCAACGTGGCGGCAGGCACGCCAGCCGACACGTGGCACCTGCCGCCACGGGTGCAGGCGGCAAGACCTGCCGCCACGGTCGCATGCGGCATGTTGAGCAGCACAGCTACAAGTGTTGTCTTGGAACGGAAAACGGAAGACATGAGGCCTGCCGCCACATGCTGTGGCGGCACCCTTTGCCAGCACCAGGTTTGCTTTATTTTATCAAATGAATGATGGGACTGCGCATGTGTGTGACTGTGTGTGTTCGCTGGCTAGCTAGCAGCATTCTTTGCATGCATCGGTGTGCTTCACGGTCACTTTATGGAGAGAGATGGACAAAGTGAGAGGCCACGTACAGAAAATTATGCCGTAGGGCCTGCCTCCTGGGTTTGTGGCGGCAGGGCTCACCAAATAGTCATCGTTCCGTTACAAGGTCCAGCCTCATACAAATTCCTGTAATTTACAAGTTGCCGCCTGCGACCGTGGCGGCAGGTCTCGCCGCCTGCGTCCGTGGCGGCAGGTCCCGCGTGTCGACCAGCACGTCTTCCACCACGGTGCAGCTGGTCTTTTCTATCATTTGGACTCAAAGGTGGTCTTTTCTGTCAATTCGATTCGGCAGGTGGTCTTTTTGGACAAAAATTCGAAGACTCAGTTCGTATCTTCTAACTTTAGAATATCTCGTGTTCCTGTGTATCATGCCTGTTTCATTTTTTAAGTACACCAGTTTCTATTGTACAATATGGCGTTACATACCAGAGCGGCATTTTGACTCCCGGGCTTAGGTAAGCTCGGGCATTAAGAGTAAATTCGTTAAAAATAGAAAACAAATTAAAAAAAATCTGATTTGTTGTGCGTGATATCCGTGTCAACTTTGGTGAAGTTTGGGCCTTTAAGGAGCTCTCAGGAAAAAACAAAATTTTGGCATGTGAGGGACTTTGAAATTCCGCACTGTTTGGATGTCGTTTTGGGTTTTTTGCCACAGGATCCTCGAATGTCCCAATTTCACCAAATTTTCACAAGCATCACACACTCAATCATCTTGCCCACAAAAAGGTATTTTTTTTAATTTCTTTTGCTATTTTTAACGATTTTACAGTTCACCAATAGTAGATGTTTGTGTCCTTTTCACGAAGACGAGACGGCGGTGGCCCCTTGAAGATAGAACAAGGTTCTCAACGTCTTGCCCCGTCTTAGTTGTGTGTCCAGCATCATCGGAAGGCGTGTGGACGTGTATCCCCGGTGGATCTTGCACCACTCGGTCGGCGGTTATCTTTGGTATATCTGCTCGGATCCGATCTTTGTCCGTCTACGTCAGTGTGTCTTCAGGTTGGACCCTTCACATCTACAGATCTCTTTGTCGGCGGCGGTTGATGTCCTAGTGTGCTAGTCCTATGTGGCCTAATCAATGGGGAGTGTGTATGTGTGTGTGATAGAGAGAGAGAGAGAGAGTATGATAGAGAGGGGGAGACACAGAGATCTATGGAGAGTGTGTATGTGTGTGTGATAGAGAGAGAGGGAGTGTGTGTGTGTGTGTGCGCGCGTGTGTGTGTGCGAGAGAGAGCTATATACAGAGGTTGTGTGTGTGTGAGAGAGAGAAAGATAGTACTGGATAAAAAGAGAAAGAGGCTGATGGCTAAAGAGTACATATAGTTGCAAGCTTGTAATAAATAGAATTATCCACCACTCTTCACTTGTCTGGATAATGTTTTTCTATTTATATATAATACTCTAGCTAACTGCGACTGAATAGATTGCAAGCTCTGGTTTGCACTTCACTTTACCTGTTGGTGCAGTATGTTGGTACATATAATAGGTGAAAACCACTTTCTCATATGAGAACATGCTAATGGAACAAAGGGAGGCAGAAGAAGTAATGGGAATAGGAGACATCAAGAGTAGTGACCTCTCCAATTACCAGAAATATTTCGGATGAAGCTGTGTTTACTCTTCTGTGCATTAGCATGGCACTGCTGCTTTGTTTACTTGTACTAGAAAACAATGAGTGTTTACATCACTTTTACCGCACGCCTACTGATTTTTCGGTAGCTGTCTAGAATTCACTAGGGCGTTCATAGTGGCAACAATTCCTATTGTATCCTAGTAGTGGGAAACTTCATGTTCGTCGTAATGTATCCTTCTAAAAAGGTGTTGTAATGTTGAAAATCCGCTTATATAGTATATGTGTCTTACCTGAAAATTTAGACGATGCCCTGCACGTTGCTGCGGGTATTGGCTGCAATAGTTTCTTATATAATTTAAATGAAAATTAAAATAGATAAAATACAATGTATTTGATTATTATATAGCTATAACTAGAAAATTGGCCCGCTCGCTGCGCAGGCTAGAATTATAACGTAAAAAGACATTTTTTTTGAGATAAAATATATACTAAAGATGGGGAATTTTATTATATCATCCTTTGCATGTCATGGAGTACTTATGAATGTTTGTATTGAAGTTTTTTTCTTTCGGGCTTTAATATTTACTATGTTTCACAACTCGTGTCGCGCATACATTAAGTCAACAAAGGTACCAATTAATTGCTTTAACACGTCTGGTCTTATGATCATCACTATTATTCCTCTTGGTTACAACAGGAAATAATAGCGTAAATGTTTGGAAGCTAAAACAACATTTCTAAGGCTTCGAAGAAAGTATCGTGATGCAATAGCAGCTTATGCGCCGCACAGTAGAGCAAGCACACCGATGTAATGATGTAATTAAGCTATGAGACATCAATTATATAACTAGTTAATTAATTACACTATTCTATTCCCGCAAAGTAGAACTTCATGTTTCCAATATGTTTCTTACATGTTGTTTTGAGATGTATATCTGGAGTTCGCTGTCTACAAAGAAGAATGTCTTCTATTGGAAGGATTGCCTTATGGTTTTGTATGGAGAGTGGTGGGGATACCTTGAATTAGCATAAAGTTTCAACTGAATGTAAATCGAAAGTTCCGTATGTCGTGGTATTCTTGCTGGGGGTGCGTGATTCACGGCAGATGCCATGAGATGGCTTATGAGGTGGGGCTACGATAGGACGCCGGTGGGTTCCGGAGGCGAGGTTGGCACGAGCGAGTGCGGGACACAAGACGTACCCAGGTTCGGGGCCCTCTGGAAAGGTAACACCCCTACTCCTGCCGTGTGAGCTGATAAGCACAGAGGTTACAGAGTCGCTCCTGGAGCTGCTTGGACAGAGGAGGGAGAAGGGGCTAAGCCACCGTTCTGCCTCTCCTGTGCGAGTGTTCGTGATCTGGAGAGAGCTAGCTAGGGTGAGAACAGACCTTACTGCACTAACTCGAACTCTCAGCCACTAAAACCCCGACCTCTCTGCACGAAGGCCTCCCTGGGGGTCTTATAGGCCGACCCCCAGGGTTACAACGGTAACGTACCAGAGGCGTGGGCCCCTGGTGTCATTGAGCAGGATCCGGTGGCCGGGTCGCCGGGTCGCTGGGTCGCCAGATGCCGGGATGCCGGGTCGCCAGGTGCGCCGCACCTGCCTGGCGCGGGCATCGTGACGGGTCCTGTCTCGTCAGTCTGGGTTCGAGGCACTGTGGCGCGTCTTGTCCATCATCAGAGGGAGGTCGGCGCCGCCGTTTCTACAGGACCGCGCCTCACTGACACCGCCCGCCTCGGGCGGGGGCACAAGGAAAGCTGCAGCCTCACCTGCTCTGTCAGGGTAAAGGGAGGAGCGCTGTAGCACCGCTTGCTTCGTCGCTAAGGCTTCGCCGCCTCACGGCCAGCCGGCATGGGCCAGCCGGCCAGGCCGGGTTGCCACGCCGAGCCGGCTCGCGCTGGGGAGCCGGCGTGCTTGGCAAGCCGGCCAGAGGGACTTGTCTTGCTCTGATGATTTTCCGAAAGGGATTCGGGCTCCGTTGCCTACCCGGGGGTCATCCCCCCGATAGTAGTCCCCGAAGCTGTGAAGGTTCGCCGGCTTCAGGCAGGGGAGCCTTTGCAGCTTACTACCCTGAGGAGCCGGCTGTGTTGATGAAGCGCCGGAGTTCGGCCGGGCGGCTTCGCCTGGCAGCTTGCCGGCTTCGCGGCAGCGGACGCCGGGAACACCCGCTGGGAGGCTGGCCTCCGGGGGCCGGGTCGTGGCACCCCGGCCTGAGCGGTAAACGGAAACGCCCGCCAGATGGGTCTTGCTTCGTACGCCGATTTGCGCCTGCCGAAGCTCGACGGACTGCCACGTGCGGCCTTGAGGTGGGCGAGGCCTGCCAGCCCACGCGTGCGACGGGACGTGACCGCGGCTCGGGCCCGCCACTACACGCCATTGGCCCGCGCGCGGGGGATTTACTGCGGCGACCGTTGGCGATTGCGCTTCCCCGCGTAGTTACTGCGCGTGGGGAACGCGCGCGCGCAGTGCGGGGGAGTGGGGATTGTGGGCGCAGTCGATCCCACTCCCCCACGATTTCGCGTGGTTATAAACGAGAAGGGGGGAGTGCGACGGAGACGCCTGCGCTCGCACCCCTGCCCCTGTTGGGGAACGTTGCATGGGAAACAAAAATTTTCCTACGCACACACAAGATCTATCCATGGTGATGAGCATCTACGAGAGGGAGAGTGAATCTACATACCCTTGTAGATCGCTAAGCGGAAGCGTTAAGAAACGCGGTTGATGTAGTCGAACGTCTCCGCGATCCAAATCGCAAGTCGTCCCTCGAACCGATCACGAACTAGTGCCGAACGGACGGCACCTCCGCGTTCAACACACGTACAGCTTGATGACGCCTTCACCTCCTCGATCCAGCGAGCGATGGTGAAGTAGTAGATGAGTTCCGGCAGCACGACGGCGTGGTGATGGTGGTGAGGAACAATCTCTGCAGGGCTTCGCCAAGCGCTACGGAGATTATGACGGAGGAACTAGAGGGTTAGGGTTGCCGGCACATGGCTTGGGGAAATCTTGATGTGTTCCGGGTGCTAGCCCTGCCCCTCTATTTATATGTTGAGCCCTGGGGTCGAAACTTGGAGAAAGAGCCTCCTCAAAGTCAGTTTGGCCCGCAAGGCAAGAGTCCTGCTCGGACTCCAGGACCAGACGCCAGGGACCTTGGCATCTGGCCCCAGACGCCAGGGTCCCTGGCGTCTGGCCCCTGGCCTCCGCAAAACTTCCTTTTGCACCTTCCTAAAGCCTCGTGGGCTTTACCCCTTGGCCCAAATAAAGTGTTCTCGTACCCGAACATTTCGGGAAACATCCAAAACTCCTTCCGGTGAATTTCGGAACCCTTCCGGAGACCAAACACTATTATCCCATATATCAATCTTTACCTCCGGACTATTCCAGAGCTCCTCGTCATGTCCGGGATCTCATCCGGGACTCCGAACAACTTTCGGTCACCAACATAACAACTCAACTATACTTATATCGTCACCAAACGTTAAGTGTGTAGACCCTGCGGGTTCAAGAACTATGTAGACATGACCGAGACACCTCTACGGTCAATAACCAATAGCGGGACCTGGATGCCCATATTGGCTCCTACATATTCTACGAAAATCTTTATCGGTTGAACCTCTATGTCAAGGATTCAGTTAATCCCGTATGATGTTCCCTTTGTTTATCGGTATGTTACTTGCCCGAGATTCGATCGTCGGTATCTCTATACCTAGTTCAATCTCGTTACCGGCAAGTCTCTTTACTCGTTCCGTAATACAAGATCCCGTGGCTAACACTTTAGTCACATTGCTTGCAAGGCTTATAGTGATGTTGTATTACCGAGTGGGCCCTGAGATACCTCTCCGTCACACGGAGTAACAAATCCCAGTCTTGATCCATGCCAATTCAACAGACACCCTCGGATATACCTGTAGAGCATCTTTATAGTCACCCAGTTACGTTGCGACGTTTGATACACACAAGGTATTCCTACGGTGTCAGTGAGTTGCATGATCTCATGGTCAAAGGAACAGATACTTGACATGCAGAAAACCATAGCAATAAACTGACACGATCATATGCTACGTTTACAGTTTGGGTCTTGTCCATCACATCATTCTCCTAATGATGTGATCCCGTTATCAAATGACATCTCATGTCAATGGCTAGGAAACCTTCACCATCTTTTGATCAACGAGCTAGTCAACTAGAGGCTTACTAGGGACACAGTGTTGTCTATGTACCCACACATGTATTTGAGTTTCCAATCAATACAATGATAGCATGGATAATAAACGATTATCATGAACAAGGAAATATAATAATAACCAATTTATTATTGCCTCTAGGGCATATTTCCAACAGTCTCCCACTTGCACTAGAGTCAATAATCTAGTTCACATCACTATGTGATTTACATTGTAATGAATCGAACACCCATACAGTTCTGGTGTTGTTCATGTTTAGCCCTTGGAAGAGGTTTAGTCATCGGATCTGCAACATTCAGATCCGTGTGTACTTTGCAAATATTTATGTCGTCCTCCTTGATGTAATCGCGGATGGAATTGAAGCGTCGCTTTATGTGTCTGGTCCTCTTGTGAAATCTTGGATCCTTGGCTAGAGCAATGGCACCAGTGTTATCACAAAACAGGGTCATTGGGTTAAGCGCACTAGGCACTACTCCAAGATCTGTCATGAACTCCTTCATCCAGACACCTTCCTTCGCCGCCTCCGAGGCAGCGATGTACTCCGCTTCGCATGTAGAATCAGCTACCACGCTTTGCTTGGAACTGCACCAGCTAACCGCACCCCCATTAAGAATAAATACGTATCCGGTTTGCGACTTTAGAGTCATCCGAATCAGTGTCAAAGCTTGCATCGACGTAACCTTTTACGACGAGCTCTTGATCACCTCCATAAACGAGAAACATGTCCTTAGTCCTTTTCAGGTACTTCAGGATATTCTTGACCGCCGTCCAGTGTTCCATTCCTGGATCACTTTGAAACCTTCCGACCATACTTATGGCAAGGCTGACATCGGGTCTTGTGCACAGCATTTCATACATCGGGCCTATGGCTGAAGCATAGGGGATGACACTCATCTTTTCTCTATCTTCTGCAGTCACTGGGCATTGAGTCTTACTCAACTTCACACCTTGCAATACAGGCAAGAACCCCTTCTTGGACTGATCCATTTTGAACTTCTTCAAAACTTTGTCAAGGTATGTGCTTTGTGAAAGTCCTATCAAGCGTCGTGATCTATCTCTATAGATCTTGATGCCTAATATGAAAGCAGCTTCTCCTAGGTCCTTCATTGAAAAACTCTTGTTCAAATATTCCTTCACGCTTTCCAACATTTCTATATTGTTTCCAATCAGTAATATGTCATCCACATATAATATTAGAAACGCTATAGAGCTCCCACTCACTTTCTTGTAAATACAAGCTTCTCCGTAAACTTGTATAAACTCGAACGATTTGATCACCTCATCAAAGCGAAGATTCCAACTCCGAGATGCTTGCACCAGTCCATAAATGGATCGCTGGAGTTTGCAAACTTTGTCAGCATTCTCTGGATCGACAAAACCTTCTGGTTGCATCATATACAACTCTTCCTTAAGGAAACCGTTAAGGAACGCTGTTTTAACATCCATCTGCCAAATTTCATAATCGAAAAAGGCAGCTATTGCTAACATGATTCTGACGGACTTAAGCATCGCTACGGGTGAGAAGGTCTCATCGTAGTCAACTCCTTGAACTTGTGAAAAACCCTTTGCCACAAGTCGAGCTTTATAGACGGTGACATTACCGTCCGCGTCCGTCTTCCTCTTAAAGATCCATTTGTTCTGAATGGCCTTACGCCCTTCAGGTAATACTTCCAAAGTCCACACTTTGTTTTCATACATGGATCCCATCTCGGATTTCATGGCCTCTAACCACTTCTCGGAATCCGGGCCCATCATCGCTTCTCCATAGCACGTAGGTTCATCGTTGTCCAACAACATGACTTCTAAGACAGGGTTGCCGTACCACTCAGGAGCAGTACGCGTCCTTGTCGACCTACGAGGTTCGATAGCAACTTGATCCAAAGCTTCATGATCATCATTAACTTCCTCTTCAGCTGATGTAGGCTCTACAGAAACATCCTTCTGTGCTGCGCTACTCTCAGGTTGAAGTAAAGGTTCAACAACCTCATCAAGTTCTATCTGTTGGGGAACGTTGCATGGGAAACAAAAAATTTCCTACGCACACACAAGATCTATCCATGGTGATGAGCATCTACGAGAGGGAGAGTGGATCTACATACCCTTGTAGATCGCTAAGCGGAAGCGTTAAGAAACGCGGTTGATGTAGTCGAACGTCTCCGCGATCCAAATCGCAAGTCGTCCCTCGATCCAAGCACGATCCAGCGCCGAACGGACGGCACCTCCGCGTTCAACACACGTACGGCTTGATGACGATCTCCGCCTTCTTGATCCAGCAAGAGGGAGCGGAGAAGAAGAAGAGTTCCAGCAGCACGACGGCGTGGTGGTGTTGATGAAGAACTATTTCAGCAGGGCTTCGCCTAAGCACTACTGAAATTATGATGTAGGAGGAACTAGAGGTTGCCGGCACATGGCTTGGGGCAATCTAATGTCTCTCATGTGCTAGCCCTACCCCTCTATTTATATGTTGAGCCTTGGGGTCTAAACTTGGAGTAAAAGCCTCCTCCAGGTCGGTTTTGCCCGCACAAGGTCGGTTTGGCCCGCAGGGAAAGAGTCCAACTCGGATCCCTGCAGTACCGCGCACAAGCGGTAGTACCGCTTACGATAAGCGGTAGTACCGCTTGACCAGCTTAAGCGGTAGTACCGCTGACGATAAGCGGTAGTACCGCTTAACCAGTTTAAGCGGTAGTACCGCTGACGATAAGCGGTAGTACCGCTTGACCAGTTTAAGCGGTAGTACCGCTGATACAGTAGCGGTAGTACCGCTTAACCAGCTTAAGCGGTAGTACCGCTGCTACAGTAGCGGTAGTACTGCCTTACCATCTTAAGGCAGTAGCAAAACTTCCTTTTGCACTTTCCAATACCTCGTGGGCTTTATCCCTTTGGCCCATATAAAGTGTTGCTGCACCCGAACACTTCGGTAACCATCCGGAACCCCTTTCCGGTGAATTCCGGAACCCTTCCGGTAACCAAAAACACTATTATCACATATATCAATTTTTTTACCTTCGGACTATTCCGGAGATCCTCGTCATGTCTGGGATCTTATCCGGGACTCCGAAGAACTTTCGGTCACCAACAAAATAACTCAACTATACTAATCGTCACCAAACGTTAAGTGTGTAGACCCTGCGGGTTCGAGAACTATGTAGACATGACCGAGACACCTCTACGGTCAATAACCAATTGCGGGACCTGGATGCCCATATTGGCTCCTACATATTCTACGAAGATCTTTTATCGGTCGAACCTCTATGTCAAGGATTCAGTTAATCCCGTATGTTGTTCCCTTTGTTCTTCGGTATGTTACTTGCCCGAGATTCGATCGTCGGTATCTCTATACCTAGTTCAATCTCGTTACCGGCAAGTCTCTTTACTCGTTCCGTAATACAAGATCTCGTGGCTAACACTTTAGTCACATTGCTTGCAAGGCTCATTGTGATGTTGTATTACCGAGTGGGCCCTGAGATACCTCTCCGTCACACAGAGTAACAAATCCCAGTCTTGATCCATGCCAACCCAACAGACACCCTCGGAGATACCTGTAGAGCACCTTTATAGTCACCCAGTTACGTTGCGACGTTTGATACACACAAGGTACTCCTCCGATGTCAGGGAGTTGCATGATCTCATGGTCATAGGAACAGATACTTGACATGCAGAAAACAATAGCAATAAACTGACACGATCAAATGCTACGTTCTTAGTTTGGGTCTTGTCCATCACATCATTCTCCTAATGATGTGATCCCGTTATCAAATGACATCTCATGTCAATGGCTAGGAAACCTTAACCATCTTTGATCAACGAGCTAGTCAACTAGAGGCTTACTAGGGACACAGTGTTGTCTATGTACCCACACATGTATTTGAGTTTCCAATCAATACAATTATAGCATGGATAATAAACGATTATCATGAACAAGGAAATATAATAATAACCAATTTATTATTGCCTCTAGGGCATATTTCCAACAGTCTCCCACTTGCACTAGAGTCAATAATCTAGTTCACATTACTATGTGATTTACATTGTAATGAATCGAACACCCATGCAGTTCTGGTGTTGTTCATGTTTAGCCCTTGGAAGAGGTTTAGTCATCGGATCTGCAACATTTAGATCCGTGTGTACTTTGCAAATATTTATGTCGTCCTCCTTGATGTAATCGCGGATGGAATTGAAACGTCGCTTTATGTGTCTGGTCCTCTTGTGAAATCTTGGTTGCTTGGCTAGAGCAATGGCACCAGTATTATCACAAAACAGAGTCATTGGGTTAAGCGCACTAGGCACTACTCCAAGATCTGTCATGAACTCCTTCATCCAGACACCTTCCTTCGCCGCCTCCGAGGCAGCGATGTACTCCGCTTCGCATGTAGAATCTGCTACCACGCTTTGCTTGGAACTGCACCAGCTAACTGCACCCCCATTAAGAACAAATACGTATCCGGTTTGCGACTTAGAGTCATCCGGATCAGTGTCAAAGCTTGCATCGACGTAACCCTTTACGACGAGCTCTTGATCACCTCCATAAACGAGAAACATGTCCTTAGTCCTTTTCAGATACTTCAGGATATTCTTGACCGCCGTCCAGTGTTCCATTCCTGGATCACTTTGAAACCTTCCGACCATACTTATGGCAAGGCTGACATCGGGTCTTG
The DNA here is from genome assembly GCA_039707655.1 of Elymus sibiricus. Lineage (NCBI taxonomy): Eukaryota > Viridiplantae > Streptophyta > Magnoliopsida > Poales > Poaceae > Elymus > Elymus sibiricus. The sequence continues at coordinate 14,202,343 of CM077668.1, read as the reverse complement.
TGCACAGCATTCCATACATGATAGAGCCTATGGCCGAAGCATAGGGGATGACACTCATCTTTTCTCTATCTTCTGCAGTCACTGGGCATTGAGTCTTACTCAACTTCACACCTTGCAATACAGGCAAGAACCCCTTCTTGGACTGATCCATTTTGGACTTCTTCAAAACTTTGTCAAGGTATGTGCTTTGTGAAAGTCCTATCAAACGTCTCGATCTATCTCTATAGATCTTGATGCCTAATATGAAAGCAGCTTCTCCTAGGTCCTTCATTGAAAAACTCTTGCTCAAATATTCCTTTATGCTTTCCAGCATTTCTATATTGTTTCCAATCAGTAATATGTCATCCACATATAATATTAGAAACGCTATAGAGCTCCCACTCACTTTCTTGTAAATACAAGCTTCTCCGTAAACTTGTATAAACTCGAACGCTTTGATCACCTCATCAAAACGAAGATTCCAACTCCGAGATGCTTGCACCAGTCCATAAATGGATCGCTGGAGTTTGCAAACTTTGTCAGCATTCTCTGGATCGACAAAACCTTCTGGTTGCATCATATACAACTCTTCCTTAAGGTAACCGTTAAGGAACGCTGTTTTGACATCCATCTGCCAAATTTCATAATCGAAAAAGGCAGCTATTGCTAACATGATTCTGACGGACTTAAGCATTGCTACGGGTGAGAAGGTCTCATCGTAGTCAACTCCTTGAACTTGTGAAAAACCCTTTGCCACAAGTCGAGCTTTATAGACGGTGACATTACCGTCCGCGTCCGTCTTCCTCTTAAAGATCCATTTGTTCTGAATGGCCTTACGCCCTTCAGGTAATACTTCCAAAGTCCATACTTTGTTTTCATACATGGATCCCATCTCGGATTTCATGGCCTCTAACCACTTCTCGGAATCCGGGCCCATCATCGCTTCTCCATAGCTCGTAGGTTCATCGTTGTCTAACAACATGACCTCTAAGACAGGGTTGCCGTACCACTCGGGAGCAGTACGCGTCCTTGTCGACCTACGAGGTTCGATAGCAACTTGATCCAAAGCTTCATGATCATCATCATTAACTTCCTCTTCAGCTAATGTAGGCTCCACAGAAACATCTTTCTGCGCTGCGTACTCTCAGGTTGAAGTAAAGGTTCAACAACCTCATCAAGTTCTATCTTCCTCCCACTCAATTCTTTCGAGAGAAACTCTTTCTCAAGAAATGTTTCGTTTTTAGCGACAAACACTTTGCCTTCGGATCTGAGGTAGAAGGTATACCCAACTGTCTCTTTTGGGTATCCTATGAAGACGCATTTCTCCGCTTTGGGTTCCAGCTTTTTAGGCTGAAGCTTTTTGACATAAGCATCACATCCCCAAACTTTAAGAAACGACAGCTTTGGCTTCTTGCCAAACCAAAGTTCATATGGCGTCGTCTCAACGGATTTCGATGGTGCCCTATTTAAAGTGAATGCAGCTGTCTCTAATGCATAACCCCAAAACGATAGTGGCAAATCGGCAAGAGACATCATAGATCGCACCATATCCAATAAGGTTCGATTACGACGTTCGGACACACCATTACGCTGTGGTGTTCCAGGCGGTGTCAGTTGTGAAACAATTCCACATTGTCTTAAGTGACTGCCAAACTCATAACTCAGATATTCTCCTCCTCGATCAGATCGTAGGAATTTAATCTTCTTGTTACGATGATTCTCAACTTCACTCTGAAATTGTTTGAACTTTTCAAATGTTTCAGACTTGTGTTTCATTAAGTAAATATACCCATATCTACTTAAGTCATCAGTGAAGGTGAGAAAGTAACGATAACCACCGCGCGCCTCAATACTCATCGGACCGCACACATCAGTATGTATGATTTCAAACAAGTCACTTGCCCGTTCCATTGTACCAGAGAACGGTGTTTTAGTCATCTTGCCCATGAGGCATGGCTCACATGTGTCAAGTGATTCAAAATCAAGTGACTCCAAAAGTCCATCAGCATGGAGCTTCCTCATGCGTTTTACGCCAATATGACCTAAACGGCAGTGCCACAAGAAAGTGGTATTATCATTATCAATTCTACATCTTTTGGCATCAATGTTATGAACATGTGTATCATTACTATCGAGATTCAATAAGAATAAACCCCTCACATTGGGTGCATGACCATAAAAGATAATACTCATATAAATAGAACAACCATTATTCTCTGATTTAAATGAGTAACCGTCTCGCAATAAACAAGATCCAGATATAATGTTCATGCTTAACGGAGGCACCAAATAACACTTATTTAGGTTCATCACTAATCCCGACGGTAATCGAAGAGCGAGCGTGCCGACGGCGATCACATCAACCTTGGAACCATTTCCCACGCACATCGTCATTTCGTCCTTTGCCAGCCTCCGTCTATTCCGCAGTTCCTGTTTAGAGTTGCAAATATGAGCAACCGCACCGGTATCAAATACCCAGGCACTACAACGAGGGTTGGCAAGGAACATATCAATAACATGTATATCATATATACCTTGTTTGTTGTTGGCCGCCTTCTTGTCAGCCAAATACTTGGGGCAGTTCCGCTTCCAGTGTCCAGTTCCCTTGCAATGAAAGCACTCAGTTTCTGGTTTGGGTCCAGCCTTGGGTTTCTACAGAGGAGCAGCAACTGCTTTGCCACCCTTCTTAGATTTACCCTTCCTACCCTTGCCATTTTTCTTGAAACTAGTGGTTTTATTGATCATCAACACTTGATGCTCCTTCTGAATTGCAGACTCAGCGGCTTTCAGCATCGCAAACAGCTCGGCGACTGACTTGTTCATCCCGTGCATGTTATAGTTCAACACGAAGCTCTTGTAGCTAGGTGGCAATGATTGAAGAACTCTGTCAGTGATAGCCTCTGGCGGAAGGGGCATCCCCAATTCAGCCAGACGGGTGGAGTACCCAGACATTCTGAGCACGTGATCACTGATAGACCCGTTCTCCTCCATCTTGCAAGTATAGAACTTATCGGAGATCTCATATCTCTCGATCCGGGCATTCTTCTGAAAGATAAACTTCAACTCCTGGAACATCTCATATGCTCCATGACGTTCAAAACGTCTTTGAAGTCCCGGTTCTAAGCCATACAACATGCACATTGAACTATTGAGTAATCATCAGAACGAGCCTGCTAGGCGTTCACAACGTCTAGAGACTCAACTGGAGCGGGTGGATCACCAAGCGGTGCATCAAGGACATAAGCCTTCTGGGAAGCCGTAAGGATAATCCTTAGATTACGGGCCCAGTCCACAAAGTTACTTCCATCATCTTTCAACTTAGCTTTCTCTAGGAACGCATTAAAATTCAGGGGTGCTACTGCGCGAGCCATGATCTACAACATAAATATAGCAAAGACAACTTAGACTATTGTTCAAGATAATGAGTTTAATTAATCATATTACTTAAAAACTCCCACTCAAATTGACATCCCTCCGGTCATTCGAGTGTAACATGATCCAAATCCACCAACTCAAGTGCGATCATCACGTGCGTCGAGGTGGTTTCAATGGTGAACATCTTCATGTTGATCATATCTACTATATGACTCATGTTCGACCTTTCGGTCTCTTGTGTTCCGAGGCCATGTCTGTACATGCTAGGCTCGTCAAGTTTAACCCGAGTGTTCCGCGTGTGCAACATGGCTTGCACCCGTTGTATGTGAACGTGGAGTCTATCACACCCGATCATCACGGCGTGTCTCGAAACGACGAACTTTCGCAACGGTGCACACTCGGGGAGAACACAATTTATCTTGAAATTTAAGTGAGGGATCACCTTATAATGCTACCGCCGTCCTAAGCAAAATAAGATGCATAAAAGGATTAACATCACATGCAAATCATAAGTGACATGATATGGCCATGAACTTGTGCTTTTGATCTCCATCTCCAAAGCACCGGCATGATCTCCATCGTCACCGGCATGACACCATGATCTCCATCATCTTGATCTCTATCAACGTGTCACCATGAGGTTGTCGCGCCGACTGTTACTCCCACGACTATTGCTAACGTTTAGCGATAAAGTAAAGCATTACATAGCGCTTAATGATTGACACGCAGGTCATACAATAATTAAAGACAACTCTATGGCTCCTGCCAGTTGCCGTACTCATCGACATGCAAGTCGTGATATTCTATACAACACATGATCATCTCATACATCACATATATCTCATCATGTAATTGGCCATATCACATCACAACATACCCTGCAAAACCAAGTTAGACGTCCTCTAATTGTTGTTGCAAATTTTACGTGGCTGCTACGGGTTTGCAAGAACCGTTCTTACCTACGCAAAACCACAACGTGGTGTAGTGATTGCTTTTTGATCTTCTAAAAGAACCCTCTTCATTGAAATCGATTCAACTAAAGTGAGAGAGACAGACACCCGCTAGCCATCTTTATGCAACGAAGTTACTTGTTAGTTGAAGGAACCTGTCTCGCGTAAGCGTACGCATAATGTCGGTCCGGGCCGCTTCATCTCACAGTACCGCCGAATCAAATATCAACTAGTAACGGCAAGCAATATGTATACACCCACGCCCACAACTCGTTTGTGTTCTACTCGAGATCTCATCTACGCATAGACCTAGCTCATGATGCCACTGTTGGGGAACGTTGCATGGGAAACAAAAATTTTCCTACGCACACACAAGATCTATCCATGGTGATGAGCATCTACGAGAGGGTGAGTGGATCTACATACCCTTGTAGATCGCTAAGCGGAAGCGTTAAGAAACGCGGTTGATGTAGTCGAACGTCTCCGCGATCCAAATCGCAAGTCGTCACTCGATCCAAGCACGATCCAGCGCCGAACGGACGGCACCTCCGTGTTCAACACACGTATGGCTTGATGACGATCTCCGCCTTCTTGATCCAGCAAGAGGGAGCGGAGAAGAAGAAGAGTTCCAGCAGCACGACGGCGTGGTGGTGTTGATGAAGAACTATTTCAGCAGGGCTTCGCCTAAGCACTACTGAAATTATGACGTAGGAGGAACTAGAGGTTGCCGGTACACGGCTTGGGGCAATCTAATGTCTCTCGTGTGCTAGCCCAACCCCTCTATTTATATGTTGAGCCTTGGGGTCTAAACTTGGAGTAAAAGCCTCCTCCAGGTCGGTTTTGCCCGCACAAGGTCGGTTTGGCCCGCAGGGAAAGAGTCCAACTCGGATCCCTGCAGTACCGCGCACAAGCGGTAGTACCGCTTACGATAAGCGGTAGTACCGTTTGACCAGCTTAAGCGGTAGTACCGCTGACGATAAGCGGTAGTACCGCTTGACCAGTTTAAGCGGTAGTACCGCTGACGATAAGCGGTAGTACCGCTTGACCAGTTTAAGCGGTAGTACCGCTGATACAGTAGCGGTAGTACCGCTTAACCAGCTTAAGCGGTAGTACCGCTGCCACAGTAGCGGTAGTACTACCTTACCATCTTAAGGCAGTAGCAAAACTTCCTTTTGCACTTTCCAATACCTCGTGGGCTTTATCCCTTTGGCCCATATAAAGTGTTGCTGCACCCGAACACTTCGGTAAACATCCGGAACCCCTTTCCGGTGAATTCCGGAACCCTTCCGGTAACCAAAAACACTATTATCACATATATCAATTTTTTTACCTCCGGACTATTCCGGAGATCCTCGTCATGTCCGGGATCTTATCCGGGACTCCGAACAACTTTCGGTCACCAACAAAATAACTCAACTATACTAATCGTCACCAAACGTTAAGTGTGTAGACCCTGCGGGTTCGAGAACTATGTAGACATGACCGAGACACCTCTACGGTCAATAACCAATAGCGGGACCTGGATGCCCATATTGGCTCCTACATATTCTACGAAGATCTTTATCGTTTGAACCTCTATGTCAAGGATTCAGTTAATCCCGTATGCTGTTCCTTTTGTTCTTCGATATGTTACTTGCCCGAGATTCGATCGTCGGTATCTCTACACCTAGTTCAATCTCGTTACCGGCAAGTCTCTTTACTCGTTCTGTAATACAAGATCTCGTGGCTAACACTTTAGTCACATTGCTTGCAAGGCTCATTGTGATGTTGTATTACCGAGTGGGCCCTGAGATACCTCTCCGTCACACGGAGTAACAAATCCCAGTCTTGATCCATGCCAACCCAACAGACACCCTTGGAGATACCTGTAGAGCACCTTTATAGTCACCCAGTTACGTTGCGACGTTTGATACACACAAGGTATTCCTGTGGTGTTTGTGAGTTGCATGATCTCATGGTCATAGGAACAGATACTTGACATGCAGAAAAAAATAGCAATAAACTTATACGATCATATGCTACGTTCGTAGTTTGGGTCTTGTCCATCACATCATTCTCCTAATGATGTGATCCCGTTATCAAATGACATCTCATGTCAATGGCTAGGAAACCTTAACCATCTTTGATCAACGAGCTAGTCAACTAGAGGCTTACTAGGGACACAGTGTTGTCTATGTACCCACACATGTATTTGAGTTTCCAATCAATACAATTATAGCATGGATAATAAACGATTATCATGAACAAGGAAATATAATAATAACTAATTTATTATTGCCTCTAGGGCATATTTCCAACACTATCTTCCTCCCACTCAATTCTTTCGAGAGAAACTCTTTCTCAAGAAACGTTCCGTTTTTAGCGACAAACACTTTGCCTTCGGATCTGAGGTAGAAGGTATACCCAACTGTCTCTTTTGGGTATCCTATGAAGACGCATTTCTCCGCTTTGGGTTCCAGCTTTTCAGGCTGAAGCTTTTTGACATAAGCATCACATCCCCAAACTTTAAGAAACGACAGCTTTGGCTTCTTGCCAAACCAAAGTTCATATGCCGTCGTCTCAACGGATTTCGATGGTGCCCTATTTAAAGTGAATGCAGCTGTCTCTAATGCATAACCCCAAAACGATAGTGGCAAATCGGCAAGAGACATCATAGATCGCACCATATCCAATAAGGTTCGATTACGACGTTCGGACACACCATTACGCTGTGGTGTTCCAGGCGGTGTTAGTTGTGAAACAATTCCACATTGTCTTAAGTGACTGCCAAACTCATAACTCAGATATTCTCCTCCTCGATCAGATCGTAGGAATTTAATCTTCTTGCTACGATGATTCTCAACTTCACTCTGAAATTGTTTGAACTTTTCAAACGTTTCAGACTTGTGTTTCATTAACTAAATATACCCATATCTACTTAAGTCATCAGTGAAGGTGAGAAAGTAACGATAACCACCGCGCGCCTCAATGCTCATCGGACCGCACACATCAGTATGTATGATTTCCAATAAGTCACTTGCCCGTTCCATTGTTCCAGAGAACGGCGTTTTAGTCATCTTGCCCATGAGGCATGGCTCACATGTGTCAAGTGATTCAAAATCAAGTGACTCCAAAAGTCCATCAGCATGGAGCTTCCTCATGCGTTTTACGCCAATATGACCTAAACGGCAGTGCGACAAGAAAGTGGTATTATCATTATCAATCCTACATCTTTTGGCATCAATGTTATGAACATGTGTATCATTACTATCGAGATTCAATAAGAATAAACCCCTTACATTGGGTGCATGACCATAAAAGATATTACTCATATAAATAGAACAACCATTATTCTCTGATTTAAATGAGTAACCGTCTCGCAATAAACAAGATCCAGATATAATGTTCATGCTTAATGCAGGCACTAAATAACAATTATTCAGGTTCATCACTAATCCCGATGGTAATCGAAGAGCGAGCGTGCCGACGGCGATCACATCAACCTTGGAACCATTTCCCACGTGCATCGTCACTTCGTCCTTTGCCAGCCTCTGTCTATTCCGCAGTTCCTGTTTTGAGTTGCAAATATGAGCAACCGCACCGGTATCAAATACCCAGGCACTACAACGAGAGTTGGTAAGGTACACATCAATAACATGTATATCATATATACCTTGTTTGTTGTTGGCCGCCTTCTTGTCAGCCAAATACTTGGGGCAGTTCCGCTTCCAGTGTCCAGTTCCCTTGCAATGAAAACACTCAGTTTCTGGTTTGGGTCCAGCCTTGGGTTTCTTCACGGGAGGAGCAACTGCTTTGCCACTCTTCTTGTAGTTACCCTTCTTACCCTTGCCATTTTTCTTGAAACTAGTGGTTTTATTGACCATCAACACTTGATGCTCCTTCTGAATTTCAGACTCAGCGACTTTCAGCATCGCAAACAGCTCGACGACTGACTTGTTCATCCCATGCATGTTATAGTTCAACACGAAGCTCTTGTAGCTAGGTGGCAATGATTGAAGAACTCTATCAGTGATAGCCTCTGGCGGAAGGGGCATCCCCAATTCAGCCCGACGGGTGGAGTACCCAGACATTCTGAGTGCATGATCACTGATAGACTCGTTCTCCTCCATTTTGCAAGCATAGAACTTATCGGAGATCTCATATCTCTCGATCCGGGCATTCTTCTGAAAGATAAACTTCAACTCCTGGAACATCTTATATGCTCCATGACGTTCAAAACGTCTTTGAAGTCCCGGTTCTAAGCCATACAATATTGCACATTGAACTATTGAGTAATCTTCAGAACGAGCCTGCCAGGCGTTCACAACGTCTCCGCGATCCAAATCGCAAGTCGTCCCTCGAACCGATCACGAACTAGTGCCGAACGGACGGCACCTCCGCGTTCAACACACGTACAGCTTGATGACGCCTTCACCTCCTCGATCCAGCGAGCGATGGTGAAGTAGTAGATGAGTTCCGGCAGCACGACGGCGTGGTGATGGTGGTGAGGAACAATCTCTGCAGGGCTTCGCCAAGCGCTACGGAGATTATGACGGAGGAACTAGAGGGTTAGGGTTGCCGGCACACGGCTTGGGGAAATCTTGATGTGTTCCGGGTGCTAGCCCTGCCCCTCTATTTATATGTTGAGCCCTGGGGTCGAAACTTGGAGAAAGAGCCTCCTCAAAGTCGGTTTGGCCCGCAAGGCAAGAGTCCTGCTCGGACTCCAGGACCAGACCCCAGGGACCTCGGCGTCTGGCGCCAGACGCCAGGGTCCCTGGCGTCTGGCCCCTGGCCTCCGCAAAACTTCCTTTTGCACCTTCCTAAAGCCTCGTGGGCTTTACCCCTTGGCCCAAATAAAGTGTTCTCGTACCCGAACATTTCGGGAAACATCCGAAACTCCTTCCGGTGAATTCCGGAACCCTTCCGGAGACCAAACACTATTATCCCATATATCAATCTTTACCTCCGGACTATTCCAGAGCTCCTCGTCATGTCCGGGATCTCATCCGGGACTCCGAACAACTTTCGGTCACCAACATAACAACTCAACTATACTTATATCGTCACCAAACGTTAAGTGTGTAGACCCTGCGGGTTCGAGAACTATGTAGACATGACCGAGACACCTCTATGGTCAATAACCAATAGCGGGACCTGGATGCCCATATTGGCTCCTACATATTCTACGAAGATCTTTATCGGTTGAACCTCTATGTCTAGGATTCAGTTAACCCGTATGATGTTCCCTTTGTTTATCGGTATGTTACTTGCCCGAGATTCGAACGTCGGTATCTCTATACCTAGTTCAATCTCGTTACCGGCAAGTCTCTTTACTCGTTCCGTAATACAAGATCCCGTGGCTAACACTTTAGTCACATTGATTGCAAGGCTTATAGTGATGTTGTATTACCGAGTGGGCCCTGAGATACCTCTCCGTCACACGGAGTAACAAATCCCAGTCTTGATCCATGCCAATTCAACAGACACCCTCGGAGATACCTGTAGAGCATCTTTATAGTCACCCAGTTACGTTGCGACGTTTGATACACACAAGGTATTCCTCCGGTGTCAGTGAGTTGCATGATCTCATGGTCAAAGGAACAGATACTTGACATGCAGAAAACAATAGCAATAAACTGACACGATCATATGCTACGTTTACAGTTTGGGTCTTGTCCATCACATCATTCTCCTAATGATGTGATCCCGTTATCAAATGACATCTCATGTCCATGGCTAGGAAACCTTCACCATCTTTTGATCAACGAGCTAGTCAACTAGAGGCTTACTAGGGACACAGTGTTGTCTATGTACCCACACATGTATTTGAGTTTCCAATCAATACAATTATAGCATGGATAATAAACGATTATCATGAACAAGGAAATATAATAATAACCAATTTATTATTGCCTCTAGGGCATATTTCCAACAGCCCCTTGCTCCTCCTCTGCTTCCTCTCCTTCTCCGCCGTGCCCGAGCGAAGTGCTGCCGCCGTCGTCGCCTCGCCCACGCCTGCTGCACGCCGCGACCCGAAGCCCGCAGCGCACCGCCCTCCTCCTCTCTTCCTCCTCTCCATCGCCGATTCTCGCCGCCCGCGGAAAATCCTCCCTAATGGCGCTGCCGAAAGGCTCTTGGGAGGGCTCCATCATGACGGAGCAAAACATCCGGTACCTCCGCCGCACGAAGCGGCTGCCGCCGGCGGAGGCGCTGCTCGCGCGCGCGCCGGGCCCGGAGAGGGTGCCGGCGCCACAGGAGGGTGAGCATGTGGTCTTCTTCTCGCACTTCGAGCGCGGGCTCGGCCTCCCCGCGAGTCTCTTCTTCCGCGCGTGGCTCAATTTCTTCGGGCTGCAGCCGCATCATCTCGGCGCCAATGCCGTGTTGCAGGTAGCCGGCTTTGCCGCGCTCTGCGAAGGCTATCTCGGGATGCTGCCGACTGTGGAGCTGTGGGCGATGATGTTCTTCCTCAAGGAGCAGGGAGCGTCAGCTAGCGCCATGTCTGACTGCGGCGCAGCGGTGGTCAACGGCCGGCCAAACGGGCCGTTTCCCAAGCTGCCGCTTGAGGACTCGGCCAAGAAGTGGCAGTCGACGTTTTTCTACGTCCGGAATGCCGACCCGGCTGTCGACGTCTTCAACCTTCCGCCGTTCTTTGATGTGCCGCCGCTCGAGAAGCCGAATTAGGGGTACCGCCCCAAGGAGCCGTCGAAGGAGATGGAGAAGATCTGCGGCCGGGTCAGGGAGCTGACGAAGAACGAAGGGCTGAAGCCGGCTGATCTCATCGCGGCCTTCATCGCCCACCGGGTTCTGCCACTGCAGTGCCGGGCACACCGGATTGGCGACATGATCGGCCGGCACGACCCGACCCGGATGTCGACCAAGGAGCTGACGCCGGCTGGGATCGTCCAGCGGGTCAACTACATCTCCAAGGCCGCGCTGAAGGAGGGGGAGTGGAGCTTCGGGAAGGCGCCTTATCACCGGGAGAACCCGGCGCCCGCGGTGAGTCCCTGGTCTTTATATTTTGCCGCTTCGACGTTATTCTTGCGTCCTGACGCCGCGGGATGACCGCAGCTATTCGCCAGCCAGCGGAACCACGACGGGCCGAACGCGCAGATCCTGCTGGCCGACCTGCCCGACTCGGATGTGGAGGAGGCCGGCGCCGAGGCGGAGGAGGGGGCGGTCGAGGCGTGCCTGGCCGACGCCGCAGCCGGCGGGTCACGGGTTGCAGGTAAGTCTCCGCCTCCAGATCTACTGCGGAACTGGCCAGATGACGATGAGGAGAGCCTGACCGACGCCCACGGTGCAGCACCCTCGGCTGGGGAGGACGCCAGCGTTGACCCCCCAAGACGGCTGCGGAAGGCAGTTGGCGCCGGGCCGGCTCGCGCGGCGGCGATCGCCAGCCGGCCGCACGGGAAGGAGGTGGTCGAGGCGAGACCGGCCGCGAAACGCCCGGCGGCGGAGCCGGCGCGCGCGAGGGCCATCGTGAAGAAGAAGCGCCGGATCGCCCCGTCCGTAGGGCCGAGGCGGGAGCCCCCGACGGTCATCGAGTAAGTGCGCCTTGCATTATTTGTGGGGCGCCAACTGTCGTCTTGTGGATTATCTTTTTTTTTCTTCCTTATGCCTTCGCTGTGATGAATCCGCCATGCACAGGTCGGCTCTTGACTTGGCGGTGGCGGCGACGGAGGCTGCGGCGTGCGAGGTCACCTGGAGGAAGACTAGGAGCAGCGCCGTCGACCCTCCGCCGAGTCGGTCCGGGGAGGAAGAACTCGAGGCCCGCCAGTCCGGCCAGGATCTTGAGGCGGTGACGCGTGCCGCCTGGCGGGACCGGGCTGAGGCCGAGAAGGCGATGCGGGAGGCCTCGGCCCAGGCGTGGGAGAGGGCCTCCGCAATGCGGGCCAGGCCTACCGCGGATCCGGCCTGCCGGAGATGGAGACGGGCTCGGCGCCGGCGGTGACGGTCATTGAGCCGCAGCCGGTGGGAGCGGGCGATCCGGAGACGAGGGCGGAGCCGGCCGGCGGCGGGTCGGACGTTGATGAGGAGATCGTCGTGGACACGCTGCCCCGAGCCAACCCGGCGGAGGGAGACAAGGACGGCGGGGAGAGGCGCGAGGCGGACTCCGCGCCATCCGGCCAAGCGCAACCAACGCTGGCCGCGGGGGCCATGGCAGGAGGCACCGGCACCCTGGTGGTCGTGCCGCCCCAAGCCGCCATGGACCCCGAGCGGCCGGGTGGAAGCGGATCCGGCGCCGGGACCGCACTTCAGCTTCCGTGGGCGAGCTCCAGCTAGGCCGTGGTGGGGCCGCGAACCCGGGAGGACGATGCGGCGGATGCCTTGCGCTCGCAACTTCGCGGCCGGGACGAGCGCCTGCAGGCTTTCCTCCGGGAGGAGCTGGACCGGGCACGGCAGCTGGAGTAGGCGATCGCGGTGAGCTTTTTCTTCTATCTTGATTGTTGAATCAGTGGGGGCGCGCCAACGCACCCACTGGGTGTAGCCCCCGAGGTTCGTCCGGGCTGCGGAGCAGCCGTGTCGAATCTTATGGCCGTCTTTTGCATTATCTTAATCTTCTGTCTGCGCGCAGCATCTGTACGACCTGCGGGCCAGCGCGTTCAACCGGCTCCGGGAACGGTACCGCGAGGCAAGAACCCGGCTCGCCGCCTCGGAGGAGGAGCTGCATCGGGTCCAAGGTATGCCTTCGTGCCTTCAGTGGGTGCGCGCCAGCGCACCCACTGGGTGTAGCCCCCGAGATTCGGGCCGGACTGCGGAGCAGCCGGGTCGAATCTTAGAGCCTTGACTTTTTCTTCTAATCCTTGCTTCCGGCATCTGACCGGGAATCTTGTCGCGCAGCCGATGCGGCCGAGGTGCCAGGCCTTCGAGGCCGGCTTGCGGAAGCCAGCCATCAGCGCGACCTCGCCGTCGGCGACCGCGACCGGCTCCAGGCCGAGTTGGACCGGATGGTGGCCGAGAAGGCCAGGGCGGAAGAGGCCCATCAGGCGGAGCTGGGCCGGTTGGCGGAGGAGCGCAGCAAGGCAGCCGAGGAGCTGGCGGACGGCGGTAGGAAGATCGCCCAGCTCGAGAAGGATCTCGAGGCCCAGGCTCGCGCGTCGGAGATCCGGGAGAGCGGGATGCTGGGCGAGGCGCAGCACCTTGACGAGACCTTCGCTCGTAAGTATCATTTCTTTCTTCGGGCCGGCTGGCGGAGCCGGCAAGTTGCCTTCTTTGACTGACTTGTTTCTTTCCTTTGCCAGGAGTCTTCCCGGAGACACAGGAGGCGGCTGATGCGGCCGTGTACGCCCACCGGGCCGAGCAGCGTGAGCTGGGGGCGGAGATCGACGCGTACGCCGCCTGGTCCTTCTCGGAGCTTGTTCTTGCCGGCGAGGCCCGTCTTCGGGCCGTGGAGGAGCAGATGCGCCGCCTGTTCGAAGCCGGCTTGGGCATGGCGAGCGGCCTCTAGCCAAGCGCGGTGGCACCGAGCAGCGTCACCCAACTGGCGTGGTGGCTGGAGGCCAGCGTAGAGCGACTTGGTGCGTGGAGGGCCTCCGCGGCCCGTGCTGGCGCGGAGACGGCGCTGCGCTTCGTCGTGTCGTGGTATCCAGGCGTGGACCTCGACCGTCTGGCAGCGCAGCGGGCCGGCGCGGAGGAGGACTTGGCGGCGCGGGCGCAGCGGATCGCTGGGCGGGCCAGCTACTTGGCAGCGTTCGCCCCGCACGACGAGTTCGTCGTCGAGCGGACGGAAGACGGCGAGGAGCTCCCCGCCGACACGCTCGGCCTTCTGCTCGACGACCCGGACGGCAGCTCGGCCGAGACGGGCGCCTATGCCGACGACGAGACTGACGCGGACGACGACGCCACGGCGGAGAGGACGGCGGTGAGCGCTGGACCCAACCCGGCGGCTGCGTTCACCTTGGCTGGGCCGACGCGGGTGCCGCTTAGGGCCTTTGTTTTTTCTGTGCTCAAACTTTTGTTAGGTAGCAGGTCCACCCACTGGGGGTGTAGTTCAATGTAATGAACTCGTGGCCGAAGGCCCATGCTATATATAAATTTGGCATGTGATTTGGCGCCAACTGTCGTGGTAATTTCACTTTCTGCTGTTCGGCCTTGGGCCTTTTCCTCTTTGTTGTTTCTCTGGGCTTCCTTCCCGCTAGCCGGACAGCCGGGTTGCGGACTGTGGCTAGGACGGGAACTCGGCTATGAGAGCAAACGCACAGTACTTAGGCTTTTTCGGACGTTGAGCGCGAGCGAAACACCCACTGGGCCGGCTGGCGGCAGGCGGCGAGGCCGCCTGGCGCACAACTGGTCGTGCGGCGAACAGGCGAGATAAAAACGGGTTAAGCCAGGTTGGCCGTGCCAGGCTGTCTCCTTAGTCGTTCTTGCGTAACGATGCTTCCGGCCTTTGGCTGGCGAAGAGAGGGCTTTGGCGGATCGTACACTCCGAGACGGACTAAGGAAAAAGACGGGGCGTGGTCTAGCTGGCTAGCCCCCGAGCCCCCGTGCCGGCTATGCCGACTCGGTGGGGGAATTAGAAAAAACATGGTTGTGTGTAGACACAGAATAAAGCGGGAAAAAGGGAGCCCCCGAGCCCCCGAGCCGGCTGTGCCGACTCGGCAGGAAACATAAGAACGGGGGAGCTGCCTGCTTTGATTAAGTCCAAAAGATGGTGATGCATACATACATGGGTATAACTGAAAAACGGACGGAGGAGCTCCGCGTTCCAGGGCCGGCTGGACTCCTCGCCGGCTGCATCTCTCTTGCGCTTGTTCGGCTTCTACGCGTCGATGAGGTAGTATGCGTTCCGGTCGTAGAGAGCCTTGCTGACGATGAAGGGGCCTTCCCAGGGGGAGGCCAGCTTGTGCTGCCCGGCTGTTCGCTGGACGAGCCGAAGTATGAGGTCGCCTTCGCGGAACGCGAGGGGCTTGATCTTCTTGCTGTGGTAGTGGCGCAGGCCTTGTTGGTAGATGGCGGACCGGCTGAGGGTCAGGAGGCGCGCCTCCTCGAGCAAATCGACGCCGTCTTCGCGTGCTTCTTTTGCTTCGGCTTCGGTGTACATCGCCACCCGGGGTGAGTCGAACTCGACGTCGGTTGGAATGATGGCTTCAGCTCCGTAGACGAGGAAGAACGGGGTGAACCCGGTGGAGCGGTTCGGCGTCGTCCGTAGGCTCCAGAGGACGGCCGGCAGCTCGTCGAGCCAGCTGCCGGGTGAGCGCACGAGCGGCTCGACGAGTTGCGGCTTGATGCCGGCTAGGATGAGGCCGTTTGCCCGCTCGACCTGGCCGTTCGACTGGGGATGGGCGACGGAGGTCAAGTCGAGCCGGATGCCGGATGCAGAGCAGTAGTGAGCCAGCGCGCCCTTGGCGAAGTTGGTGCCGTTGTCGGTGATGATGCTGTGCGGCATGCCGTAGCGAACCGCGATATCCTTGATGAATCGGACGGCCGTGGGCCCGTCGAGCTTCTTGATCGGCCTGGCCTCGATCCACTTGGTGAATTTGTCGATGGCGACGAGGAGATGCGTCATGCCGCCTCGGGCGGTCTTGAAGGGCCCCACCATGTCGAGTCCCCAGACGGCAAAGGGCCATGTGATAGGGATGGTTCGGAGGGCCGAAACCGGCTGGCGGCTGCGCTTGCTGAGGCGTTGGCAGCCCTCGCACTTGAGGACCAGTTCCTCGGCGTCTTGCAGGGCCGTGGGCCAGTAAAAACCGTGCCGGAATGCTTTGGCCACCAGGGATCTCGAGGCGGCGTGGTGCCCGCACTCGCCCTGGTGGATGTCGAGGAGGATCTCGATCCCTTTGTTCTGCTCGATGCAGCGCTGGAAAACGCCCGTCGTGCTACGCTTGACGAGCTCGTGGTTGATGATGCCGTAGGCGGACGCGCGCCGCTGCACTTGCCGGGATTTGGTTTCGTCGATGGGAAGTTTGCCGTCTTCCAAGAAGGCAAGGATTGGCTGAGCCCAGGAGGGCGCCGTGACCACCGTGAGGACGGTCGCCGGGATGGGACCCAGGACGGCAGCCCCCGAGCCGGAGCCGGCAGTCTCCGGGCTGGAGCCGGTAGCCCCCGAGCCGGGGATGGCAGCCCCCGAGCTGGAGACGGCAGTCCCCGGGCTGGTGCTGGCAGTCCTCGAGCTTGGGCCGGGAATCCCAGGGCCGGGTGGGGGCGAGCTGGGGTCGCCCGGGAAGAAGATGGACTCCGATTCGGGAGACGGCTTGATGGACGGCTTCCGCAGGTGCTCGAGGGAGACGCCGGACGGGATGGCCTGCCGGGTGGAGCCTACTTTGGCGAAGGCGTCGGCTGCTTCGTTGTCGGCGCGTGGGACGTGGAGGAACTCGCAACCATCGAACCCGCCAGAGAGTTGCTGGACCAGGAAACGGTAGCTGGCCATGTTGGCGTCTTTGGCGTCCCAATCGCCGGAAACTTGCTGCACCACCAGGTCCGAGTCGCCGTAGCAGAGGATGCGCCGGATGCCGATCTCCCTGGCCAGCCGGAGGCCGTGCACGAGAGCTTCGTACTCGGCGACGTTGTTGGAGGCGGCGAAATGGATCTGGAGCACGTACCGCAGTCGGTCGTTCTTGGGGAGGACAGCACGATGCCGGCTCCCAAGCCGTTGCGCATCCTGGAGCCGTCAAAGTGCATGCGCCAGTGAGTCGACTCCGGCGCCGGCGGCAGGTATTGCGTCTCGGTCCAGTCGACGAGGAAGTCGGCCAGCGCTTGGGACTTGATGGTGGTGCGCGGCTCGTAGGGGATTGTGTGGTCGGCTAGCTCGAGGGCCCACTTGGCCACCCGGCCAGAGGCATGCCGGCAGCCCACGATCTCGCCGATGGGGGCCGTGCTCACCACGGTAATGGCGTGCTCTTGGAAGTACTGCCTCAGCTTCTTGGCGGCAAGGTACACGCCGTAGCACATCTTCTGGTAGTGGGGATAATTCTGCTTGGAGGCGGAGAGCACCTCGCTGAGGTAGTACACCGGACGCTGGACCGGCTGCACCTTGCCCTCCTCCGTGCGCTCGACGACCAGCACCGTGCTGACCGCGCGAGAGGTGGCGGCGATGTATAGCAGGAGTGGCTCTTTCTCAGCCGGCGCGGCCAGGACGGGCGCGGTTGACAGCATGCGCTTGAGGTCGCGGAAGGCTTCGTCCGCCTGGTCGCTCCACTCGAACGCCGCCGTCTTCTTCATCAGCTGAGACAGGGGCAGGGCCCTCTCTCCCAGCCGGCTGACGAACCGGCTGAGAGAGGCCAAGCAGCCGGTGAACTTATGGATGTCGCGCAGCCGGGTCGGCTTGCGCATGAGCTCGATTGCCTTGATCTTCTCCGGGCTGGCGAAGAGAGGGCTTTGGCGGATCGTACACTCCGAGATGGACTAAGGAAAAAAGACGGGGCGTGGTCTGGCCGGCTAGCCCCCGAGCCCCCGAGCCGGCTATGCCGACTCGGTGGGGGAATTAGAAAAAACATGGTTGTGTGTAGACACAGAATAAAGCGGGAAAAAGGGAGCCCCCGAGCCCCCGAGCCGGCTGTGCGGACTCGGCAGGAAACATAAGAACGGGGGAGCTGCCTGCTTTGATTAAGTCCAAAAGATGGTGATGCATACATACATGGGTTTAACTGAAAAACGGACGGAGGAGCTCCGCGTTCCAGGGCCGGCTGGACTCCTCGCCGGCTGCATCTCTCTTGCGCTTGTTCGGCTTCTACGCGTCGAAGAGGTAGTATGCGTTCCGGTCGCAGGGAGCCTTGCTGACGATGAAGGGGCCTTCCCAGGGGGAGGCCAGCTTGTGCTGCCCGGCTGTTCGCTGGACGAGCCGAAGTATGAGGTCGCCTTCGCGGAACACGAGGGGCTTGATCTTCTTGCTGTGGTAGTGGCGCAGGCCTTGTTGGTAGATGGCGGACCGACTGAGGGTTAGGAGGCGCGCCTCCTCGAGCAAATCGACGCCGTCTTCGCGTGCTTCTTTTGCTTCGGCTTCGGTGTACATCGCCACCCGGGGTGAGTCGAACTCGACGTTGGTTGGAATGATGGCTTCAGCTCCGTAGACGAGGAAGAACGGGGTGAACCCGGTGGAGCGGTTCGGCGTCGTCCGGAGGCTCCAGAGGACGGCCGGCAGCTCGTCGAGCCAGCTGCCGGGTGAGCGCACGAGCGGCTCGACGAGTCACGGCTTGATGCCGGCTAGGATGAGGCCGTTTGCCAGCTCGACCTGGCCGTTCGACTGGGGATGGGCGACGGAGGCCAAGTCGAGCCGGATGCCGGATGCAGAGCAGTAGTGAGCCAGCGCGCCCTTGGCGAAGTTGGTGCCCTTGTCGGTGATGATGCTGTGCGGCATGCCGTAGCGAACCGCGATATCCTTGATGAATCGGACGGCCGTGGGCCCGTCGAGCTTCTTGATCGGCCTGGCCTCGATCCACTTGGTGAATTTGTCGATGGCGACGAGGAGATGCGTCATGCCGCCTCGGGCGGTCTTGAAGGGCCCCACCATGTCGAGTCCCCAGACGGCAAAGGGCCATGTGATAGGGATGGTTCGGTGGGCCGAAACCGGCTGGCGGCTGCGCTTGCTGAAGCGTTGGCAGCCCTCGCACTTGAGGACCAGTTCCTCGGCGTCTTGCAGGGCCGTGGGCCAGTAAAAACCGTGCCGGAATGCTTTGGCCACCAGGGATCTCGAGGCGGCGTGGTGCCCGCACTCGCCCTGGTGGATGTCGAGGAGGATCTCGATCCCTTTGTTCTGCTCGATGCAGCGCTGGAAAACGCCCGTCATGCTACGCTTGACGAGCTCGTGGTTGATGATGCCATAGGCGGACGCGCGCCGATGCACTTGCCGGGCTTCGGTTTCGTCGATGGGAAGTTTGCCGTCTTCCAAGAAGGCAAGGATTGGCTGAGCCCAGGAGGGCGCCGTGACCACCGTGAGGATGGTCGCCGGGATGGGACCCGGGACGGCAGCCCCCGAGCCGGAGCCGGCAGTCTCCGGGCTGGAGCCGGTAGCCCCCGAGCTGGGGACGGCAGCCCCCGAGCTGGAGACGGCAGTCCCCGGGCTGGTGCTGGCAGTCCTCGAGCTTGGGCCGGGAATCCCAGGGCCGGGTGGGGGCGTGCTGGGGTCGCCCGGGAAGAAGATGGACTCCGATTCGGGAGACGGCTTGATGGACGGCTTCCGCAGGTGCTTGAGGGAGACGCTGGACGGGATGGCCTGCCGGGTGGAGCCTACTTTGGCGAAGGCGTCGGCTGCTTCGTTGTCGGCGCATGGGACGTGGAGGAACTCGCAACCATCGAACCCGCCAGAGAGTTGCTGGACCAGGAAACGGTAGCTGGCCATGTTGGCGTCTTTGGCGTCCCAATCGCCGGAAACTTGCTGCACCACCAGGTCCGAGTCGCCGTAGCAGAGGATGCGCCGGATGCCGATCTCCCTGGCCAGCCGGAGGCCGTGCACGAGAGCTTCGTACTCGGCGACGTTGCTGGAGGCGGCGAAATGGATCTGGAGCACGTACCGCATTCGATCGTTCTTGGGGGAGGACAGCACGATGCCGGCTCCCAAGCCGTTGCGCATCCTAGAGCCGTCAAAGTGCATGCGCCAGTGAGTCGACTCCGGCGCCGGCGGCAGGTATTGCGTCTCGGTCCAGTCGACGAGGAAGTCGGCCAGCGCTTGGGACTTGATGGTGGTGCGCGGCTCGTAGGGGATTGTGTGGTCGCCTAGCTTGAGGGCCCACTTGGCCACCCGGCCAGAGGCATGCCGGCAGCCCACGATCTCGCCGATGGGGGCCGTGCTCACCAGGGTAATGGCGTGCTCTTGAGAGTACTGCCTCAGCTTCTTGGCGGCAAGGTACACGCCGTAGCACATCTTCTGGTAGTGGGGATAATTCTGCTTGGAGGCGGAGAGCACCTCGCTGAGGTAGTACACCGGACGCTGGACCAGCTGCACCTTGCCCTCCTCCGGGCGCTCGACGACCAGCACCGTGCTGACCGCGCGAGAGGTGGCGGCGATGTATAGCAGGAGTGGCTCTTTCTCAGCCGACGCGGCCAGGACGGGCGCGGTTGACAGCATGCGCTTGAGGTCGCGGAAGGCTTCGTCCGCCTGGTCGCTCCACTCGAACGCCGCCGTCTTCTTCATCAGCTGATACAGGGGCAGGGCCCTCTCTCCCAGACGGCTGACGAACCGGCTGAGAGAGGCCAAGCAGCCGGTGAACTTATGGACGTCGCGCAGCCGGGTCGGCTTGCGCATGCGCTCGATTGCCTTGATCTTCTCCGGGCTGGCGAAGAGAGGGCTTTGGCGGATCGTACACTCCGAGACGGACTAAGGAAAAAAGACGGGGCGTGGTCTAGCCGGCTAGCCCCCGAGCCCCCGTGCCGGCTATGCCGACTCGGTGGGGGAATTAGAAAAAACATGGTTGTGTGTAGACACAGAATAAAGCGGGAAAAAGGGAGCCCCCGAGCCCCCGAGCCGGCTGTGCTGACTCGGCAGGAAACATAAGAACGGGGGAGCTGCCTGCTTTGATTAAGTCCAAAAGATGGTGATGCATACATACATGGGTTTAACTGAAAAACGGACGGAGGAGCTCCGCGTTCCAGGGCCGGCTGGACTCCTCGCCGGCTGCATCTCTCTTGCGCTTGTTCGGCTTCTACGCATTGATGAGCTAGTATGCGTTCCGGTCGCAGAGAGCCTTGCTGACGATGAAGGGGCCTTCCCAGGGGGAGGCCAGCTTGTGCTGCCCGGCTGTTCGCTGGACAAGCCGAAGTATGAGGTCGCCTTCGAGGAACGCGAGGGGCTTGATCTTCTTGCTGTGGTAGTGGCGTAGGCCTTGTTGGTAGATGGCGGACCGGCTGAGGGTCAGGAGGCGCGCCTCCTCGAGCAAATCGACGCCGTCTTCGCGTGCTTCTTTTGCTTCGGCTTCGGTGTACATCGCCACCCGGGGTGCGTCGAACTCGACGTCGGTTGGAATGATGGCTTCAGCTCCGTAGACGAGGAAGAACGGGGTGAACCCGGTGGAGGGGTTCGGCGTCGTCCGTAGGCTCCAGAGGACGGCCGGCAGCTCTTCGAGCCAGCTGCCGGGTGAGCGCACGAGCGGCTCGACGAGTCGCGGCTTGATGCCGGCTAGGATGAGGCCGTTTGCCCGCTCGACCTGGCCGTTCGACTGGGGATGGGCGACGGAGGTCAAGTCGAGCCGGATGCCGGATGCAGAGCAGTAGTGAGCCAGCGCGCCCTTGGCGAAGTTGGTGCCGTTGTCGGTGATGATGCTGTGCGGCATGCCGTAGCGAACCGCGATATCCTTGATGAATCGGACGGCCGTGGGCCCGTCGAGCTTCTTGATCGGCCTGGCCTCGATCCACTTGGTGAATTTGTCGATGGCGACGAGGAGATGCGTCATGCCGCCTCGGGCGGTCTTGAAGGGCCCCACCATGTCGAGTCCCCAGACGGCAAAGGGCCATGTGATAGGGATGGTTCGGAGGGCCGAAACCGGCTGGCGGCTGCGCTTGCTGAAGCGTTGGCAGCCCTCGCACTTGAGGACCAGTTCCTCAGCGTCTTGCAGGGCCGTGGGCCAGTAAAAACCGTGCCGGAATGCTTTGGCCACCAGGGATCTCGAGGCGGCGTGGTGCCCGCACTCGCCCTGGTGGATGTCGAGGAGGATCTCGATCCCTTTGTTCTGCTCGATGCAGTGCTGGAAAACGCCCGTCATGCTACGCTTGACGAGCTCGTGGTTGATGATGCCGTAGGCGGACGCGCGCCGCTGCACTTGCCGGGCTTCGGTTTCGTCGATGGGAAGTTTGCCGTCTTCCAAGAAGGCAAGGATTGGCTGAGCCCAGGAGGGCGCCGTGTTCACCGTGAGGACGGTCGCCGGGATGGGACCCGGGACGGCAGCCCCCGAGCCGGAGCCGGCAGTCTCCGGGCTGGAGCCGGTAGCCCCCGAGGCGGGGACGGCAGCCCCCGAGCTGGAGACGGCAGTCCCCGGGCTGGTGCTGGCAGTCCTCGAGCTTGGGCCGGGAATCCCAGGGCCGGGTGGGGGCGCGCTGGGGTCGCCCGGGAAGAAGATGGACTCCGATTCGGGAGACGGCTTGATGGACGGCTTCCGCAGGTGCTCGAGGGAGACGCCGGACGGGATGGCCTGCCGGGTGGAGCCTACTTTGGCGAAGGCGTCGGCTGCTTCGTTGTCGGCGCGTGGGACGTGGAGGAACTCGCAACCATCGAACCCGCCGGAGAGTTGCTGGACCAGGAAACGGTAGCTGGCCATGTTGGCGTCTTTGGCGTCCCAATCGCCGGAAACTTGCTGCACCACCAGGTCCGAGTCGCCGTAGCAGAGGATGCGCCGGATGCCGATCTCCCTGGCCAGCCGGAGGCCGTGCACGAGAGCTTCGTACTCGGCGACGTTGTTGGAGGCGGTGAAATGGATCTGGAGCACGTACCGCAGTCGGTCGTTCTTGGGGGAGGACAGCACGATGCCGGCTCCCAAGCCGTTGCGCATCCTGGAGCCGTCAAAGTGCATGCGCCAGTGAGTCGACTCCGGCGCCGGCGGCAAGTATTGCGTCTCGGTCCAGTCGACGAGGAAGTCGGCCAGCGCTTGGGACTTGATGGTGGTGCGCGGCTCGTAGGGGATTGTGTGGTCGGCTAGCTTGAGGGCCCACTTGGCCACCCGGCCAGCGGCATGCCGGCAGCCCACGATCTCGCTGATGGGGGCCGTGCTCACCACGGTAATTGCGTGCTCTTGGAAGTACTGCCTCAGCTTCTTGGCGGCAAGGTACACGCCGTAGCACATCTTCTGGTAGTGGGGATAATTCTGCTTGGAGGCGGAGAGCACCTCGCTGAGGTAGTACACCGGACGCTGGACCGGCTGCACCTTGCCCTCCTCCGGGCGCTCGACGACCAGCACCGTGCTAACCGCGCAAGAGGTGGCGGCGATGTATAGCAGGAGTGGCTCTTTCTCAACCGGCGCGGCCAGGACGGGCGCGGTTGACAGCATGCGCTTGAGGTCGCGGAAGGCTTCGTCCGCCTGGTCGCTCCACTCGAACGCCGCCGTCTTCTTCATCAGCTGATACAGGGGCAGGGCCCTCTCTCCCAGCCGGCTGACGAACCGGCTGAGAGAGGCCAAGCAGCCGGTGAACTTATGGACGTCGCGCAGCCGGGTCGGCTTGCGCATGCGCTCGATTGCCTTGATCTTCTCCGGGTTGGCTTCGATGCCGCGCGCCGAGACGAGGAAGCCGAGGAGCTGGCCAGCCGGCACGCCGAAGACGCATTTCTCCGGGTTGAGCTTGATCCGGAACCGGCGCAGATTGGCGAAGGTTTCCTTGAGATCGGCCAGGAGCATGAGGTGCTGCTTGGTCTTCACCACGATGTCGTCGACGTAGACGTGCACATTTCTGCCGAGCTGGGGCAGCAGGCATTTCTGCATGCAGCGCTAGAAGGTGGCGCCGGCGTTCTTCAGCCCGAACGACATGGTGATGTAGCAGTACGCCCCGAAGGGCGTGATGAAGGACGTCTTGAGGGCGTCGGCCGGGTCCAGCTTGATCTGGTGGTAGCTGGAGTAGGCGTCCAGGAAGGACAGGAGCTCGCAACCGGCTGTGGAGTCGATGACTTGGTCAATCCGCGGCAGAGCGAACGGGTCCTTGGGGCATGCCTTGTTCAGGCTGGTGTAGTCGATACACATGCGCCAAGTACCGTTTTTCTTCAGGACGAGGACCGGGTTGGCCAGCCATTCGGGGTGGAATACTTCCATGATGAACCCGGCTTTGAGCAGCAGGGCGATCTCTTCGCCGATGGTTCTTCGCTTCTCCTCGGAGAAACGGCGCAGCGGCTGCCGGACGGGCTTGGCGTCCTTGCGGACGTGAAGTTTGTGCTCGGCGAATTCCCTCGGGACACCCGGCATGTCTTTGGGAGACCATGCGTAGATGTCCAGACTCTCACGGAGGAAATCGACGAGCTCGCCTTCCTATTTGCTGTCGAGGCCGGCACCCACGACGACGTACTTGCTGGAGCTGGGGTCGGCCGGGTCGAGCGGGACCCGCTTCGTGTCCTTGGCCGGCTTGAAGGAGGCTTCGTCGGCCGGCTTGGGCGGAGCCGGCACAGCCGACTGCGCGTTAACCAGCGCCACGATCCTGTCGAGCTGGCGCCTCTCCTCGGCGATGACCAGCGACTCGGCCAGCTGGGAGCCGGCTTTGGCGCACTTGAGGGACTTCTTGTAGTCGCCGATGATGGTGATGAGGCCCTTGGGACCCGGCATCTTCAACTTCAGGTAGGCGTAGTGGGGGACCGCCATGAACTTGGCCATCGCTGGCCGGCCCAGCAGCGCGTGGTAGGGGCTGGCCAGGTCGACCACCTCGAACCAGATCGGCTCGCGGCGGAAATGGCTACTGGAGCCGAAAAGGACGTCGAGACGGAGCCGGCCGATCGGGGAGCAGGAGTGTCCCGGCACGATGCCGTGGAACACTGTCCGGGTCGGCTCCAGCTGTCGCGCATCGATGCCGAGCTTGGTCATCGTATCGCGGTAGAGGATGTTGATGCTGCTGCCGCCGTCGATCACCACCCGCGAAAAGCGGCAGGTGCGCTTCTCAGAGACGAAGGTGGGGTTGAGCACGAGGGCGTAGCCGCCCGGCGTGGGCATGACGGCCGGGTGATCCTCCCGGGTCCAGCTCACCGGTCGGTCGGACCAGTGCATGTACTGGGGAACCGGAGGGACGACGGCGTTCACCTCGGCCGAGTGCTGGCGCTTGGCGTGCTTGTCATCCACCTCGCTGGTGAAGACGACGTAGGATGCGTCCGAGCGCGGGAAAGGGTTGTCGGCGAGGGCGCCGGGTGGCGGCGGAGGCGGCTGCAGCGGCGGCTGCTGCGAGCCGGCTCCAGGCGGCGGGGGTGGAAGGTTGCCCTTCAAGAAGCGCTGCGTGAAGCTGCACTGCCGGAGCGTGTGCGTCGATGGCTTCGCGCTGCTGTGGTTTTTGCAGGGGGCGTCGAGCATCTGCTCGAAGGTCAGCTTGGGCTGCCAGACGGCCTTGCCGGTGCGCGGGCGCTAGCTGCGGCCTTGCTCGGCCGGCTGCTCCCTCTCCACGGCAGCGACTTGCCGGTGGTCGTAGCGAGGCGCCGGCTGGTCGCTCCGGCGCTTGCTGTTGTTGTTGCCGTCTTGGCGGCGCTGGCTGTTGTCGCCAGCCGGCTTGGGGGGAGCCGGCTGGGCCGGGAGAAGCTTGCCGTCCGCGCCGATCGTGATCTTCACATCCATCGCGGAGTCGGCCATAGCGTACTTGTCCGCCACGGCCATGAGCTCCGCCAGGGTCTCCGTCTCATCGCACACCAGCCGGTGTTTGACCAGAGTGCCGTCTAGGCATCCGTCGATGAAGTATTGCACGGCCTGGACCTCGTGGACCCCTTCGCAGGAGTTGCGAAGCTCCGTCCACCGCTTGAGGAAGTCACGCAGGGGCTCGCCCGGCTTCTGGACGCACATGGAGAGCTGGAGAGGCTTGCCGGGTCGCGTGTAGGTGCTGGTGAAGTTGCGGACGAACGCGTCTTCGAAATCCAGCCAGGAGTTCACGCTGCCGGCACAGAGGCTGTTGAGCCACGTCCAGGCCGAACCGAGCAGCATGAGGGGGACGTAACGGACAGCCACACGCCGGTTGCCGCCGGCTATGCCGACAGCTGTGGTGTAGTCGGTTAGCCAGTCCTCCGGCTTGGTGGCGCCGGTGTATTTTGGCGAGTCGCGGGGCAGCGAGAAGCCTTTGGGGAAGGGTTCTTCGCGAATGCGGGGGCCGAAGCACGCCGGGCCAACAGAGCTTTCCTCCTCCAGTGCCGTGGAGCGCGCCAGCCGGTCGATGCGGTGACGGGCGTCGCTTTCGTCGTAGGGCTCGCGGGGGCTGAGCCGGTCAGCCACGGGAACGCGGAAGCCGATTCGGTCGGTCACGGGACCGCGGGGAGCAGGAGCCTCCGGGGCCGGCTCGGGCCGCCAAGCCGGCCGCACGGGAGGCTCCGGCTGCTGAACCCGGCCGTTGCCGGCCTCCTCGCCAGTGTTGCCGTCTCCAGCAGTGGTGGCGCGGTTGTGCCGGCTCCGGCCATACCGGTGCCGGCCAGAGCGGCTTGCGCTAGTGGCGTGCGAAGACGTCTGCCGCGCATCCCGGAGAGCCCTCTCCGGGTCCCCGGTTCTTCTTGAATGCGGAGCCGGATGGCTGGGCCGGGTCGAAATGCCGCTGCTGCTCGTTCGCCGCGGTGATGAGGTCGCGGATGCACTGCTGCTGCTGCAGCAGCTCCTCGTCCTCCAGAAACTCGAGATCAGCAATCGCGGCCTGCGCCGCGCGCATGTTCTTGACGGGGGTGTCGTAGACGGGTCGGCCTGCGCCTAGCGCATGGCTGAGTGTGCCCCCGCGGATCCGCACCTCCGCGACCCGGCTGGGCTCGACGGCAGGCGGAGTGAGGCCATGCGCGCAGTCGAATTCTCGCTGGGCGGACTCCAGCCGGCGCCGGGTTGCCGCAAGCTCCGTGGCCTCGAGCAGCAGATGCTGGCGGCCCTCGTTGAGCTAGGCCGCTGCAGCAGCCGCGTCGGCGTCAGGCGTGATGGGGGCTTGCAGACTCCGGATCGTGTCGTGGAGCGGGTCAG
The DNA here is from genome assembly GCA_039707655.1 of Elymus sibiricus. Classification (NCBI taxonomy): domain Eukaryota; kingdom Viridiplantae; phylum Streptophyta; class Magnoliopsida; order Poales; family Poaceae; genus Elymus; species Elymus sibiricus. The sequence continues at coordinate 14,175,540 of CM077668.1, read as the reverse complement.
TCCGGCGAGGCGGAACCGCAGCCAAGGCGGCTGCCGCGGCAGCCTTCTCCTTGGCGCGCGGGGAGCCGGAACTGGTGCCGATGGTGAGCACCTCCGCGTGACCGCAGAGAGCAGCGACGTCGTCGGGGACGGCACGGCTAACGGGGACAGGTGAGTCGGCGCAGTTGCACACTTCGCTGGGAAACACGTCGGGGACGAGCGCGATAAAGACGCGCAGCGCGCCGAAGGGGACGATGAAGCAGCCTGCGGGGCCGGCGACGTCCGCGTCCAGCGCAGCGCTGCAGCCGGCCGGTTTGGCCGTGCGGGGCGCACGGACCAAACCGTGCACGATGCGCTCGCCGGAGCTGGTGAAGGGCCTCGTCCGGAACTTGGCTCCGGCCGACGCCGCGAGCAGCCCCACGGTGGGCACCAACTGTCGTGGTATTCTCGCTGGGGGTGCGTGATTCACGGCAGATGCCATGAGATGGCTTATGAGGTGGGGCTACGATAGGACGCCGGTGGGTTCCGGAGGCGAGGTTGGCACGAGCGAGTGCGGGACACAAGACGTACCCAGGTTCGGGGCCCTCTGGAAAGGTAACACCCCTACTCCTGCCGTGTGAGCTGATAAGCACAGAGGTTACAGAGTCGCTCCTGGAGCTGCTTGGACGGAGGAGGGAGAAGGGGCTAAGCCACCGTTCTGCCTCTCCTGTGCGAGTATTCGTGATCTGGAGAGAGCTAGCTAGGGTGAGAACTGACCTTACTGCACTAACTCGAACTCTCAGCCACTAAAACCCCGACCTCTCTGCACGGAGGCCTCCCTAGGGGTCTTATAGGCCGACCCCCAGGGTTACAACGGTAACGTACCAGAGGCGCGGGCCCCTGGTGTCATTGACTAGGATCCGGTGGCCGGGTCGCCGGGTCGCCAGATGCCGGGATGCCGGGTCGCCGGGTGCCGGGTCGCCAGGTGCGCCGCACCTGCCTGGCGCGGGCATCGTGACGGGTCCTGTCTCGTCAGTCTGGGTTCGAGGCACTGTGGCGCGTCTTGTCCATCGTCAGAGGGAGGTCGGCGCCGCCGTTTCTACAGGACCGCGCCTCACTGACACCGCCCGCCTCGGGCGGGGGCGCAAGGAAAGCTGCAGCCTCACCTGCTCTGTCAGGGTAAAGGGAGGAGCGCTGTAGCACCGCTTGCTTCGTCGCTAAGGCTTCGCCGCCTCGCGGCCAGCCGGCATGGGCCAGCCGGCCAGGCCGGGTTGCCACGCCGAGCCGGCTCGCGCTGGGGAGCCGGCGTGCTTGGCAAGCCGGCTAGAGGGACTTGTCTTGCTCTGATGATTTTCCGAAAGGGATTCGGGCTCCGTTGCCTACCCGGGGGTCATCCCCCCGACACAGTAGGAGGCGAACTATTGGTCAGTTAATATTCAGTGGTATAACATTTTACAACTTGTGGCTTGGAAGGTAGATTTGTTCATTAACTTGTCATGAAAGGAGAATAAATGATAAGCATTTACCATGATGGCAATAGTATTTTTGTATAATTTTCTTTCATACTAAAATTAAAACTATCGTTAATTAGGGTAAACAATATAAATTGGTATATCGAGTTTATCTCGGTTAGAAGCATACTCATTGGCCAGCCATCTCAAGCAATTTGAATTAATGGATATCAACATTAAGATTGAATGATAATTGTACAACTTTCTTATATTGTTCTTTACCATTATATAACCGGCTCCATAGAAATTTATAAAAAGGTGAAAACAAAATCAACTTACATGTGAATAAACTGAAGTTCTACAAATTTAGCAATACCTGCACTACATGTAAGGTTGCATATATTCAATTGATACCAACGTTCAACATTTCCTACAAAACTATCTAAAGCTTATAGCTTGAAAGCTGAACAATTCTTTGCAGATTTTTTTTTTGGAGTGCAAAAATGTAATAGAGGGTGCCCGAGTTCAGGATTTACGTCGGTATATATATTGATGTTGAAATATATAGAATCCCACCTACAAAAATGCATACAAAATTATGATCAGATACATCCTTTAACAAAAAGAACAATATGTTTCACTCATGTTTTGATAGTCTAGCAACAATCACTTGTGCTTTTTTACTGAAAAAATTTATCAAAATATTGTAGATGTCCAAGCTTCAACATGATGCATATTCGTGGATATTTTCTAAGAAGTTTGCAAAATTCAATAATTCATAAAAATTATAATCAAACACCCACCTTTGCATGCACATGTGCTTCTCGCAAGAGAAAAATTATAATTGTAACAATAGTGACACTTGATCAATTGGATAGGATGTTCATATGATATTACTGGGGATTACATAGGAATGATGGGTGTTTTCTTTTCATTAGGTAGGATCAATGATTTTGCAAGTTGTGGTAACATGCGAGCGTAAAGTAGTTAAAATAAAGCAAGATTATAAAAATGTTGTTTGTTCAATATGATAAGAGATTGCATGCATGGTGTACCACATATATGAGTTGGTTTTTGCCATGAATTGGACTGGCCATATGGACAATCTAACTGAGTATCAACCGATCAACTAGGTCAACATGTACTTTTATAGCATCTCAGAAATATTTTGTGGCTTGTATCTTGTCAAAACTATCTATAGTACATGCCTAAATTTATAAGAAGTATTTGTCAGTGGTCAATGATTACAATTTCAACCGTCATTTTTTTATACAGTGATATACATTGGTTATCATAGAAAACATGGAAATCCTTTGTTGTAGGGGTTAATAAAATAAGTTTGAATAAAATGTTTAAATCACTAATCAAACCAAAAAGTTAGATAGAAGCACATAAATACTTTGAACAAACAAAAAAAAATTCTCCATTGTAGTTAACCTTGGTCAATGACACTACTGCTATACCGAGGCAGAGATAAAAAAAACTTAACTTCTACTCCCTCCGTCCCATAATATAAGAGCATTTTTTACATTAGTAGTGTCAAAAATGCTCTTATATTATGGGACGGAGGGAGTAAAAAAAATTTATGGCACGAGACCACAATGCATGTAAGAGAAGGTAGTACTCTAATTGAAAGTGAAACACTATTCAAAATTCCCAACAACATGTGGTAAGTGAATTGTTACCTGCTATAAATTGGCTAGTACTCTGGTTGTAACTATGAATTGGTCAACTGTTATGATAGCCTCGATAACCTGCAACAAAGTGATCAGCAAAGCTTTATATTGTTAATATTGATGACGATACCGGCACGGCGAAGCCCAAGAATCATATATAGTTCATGTTCATGAAGTTGAGTATTGCCCCTTGATTGTGTTAAAACCAAATACGTAGAGTATGGACTATGTGAGGTTAGTTTTGCCTGCAAATATAACAATTTACGTCCCATACCAGTGCAATGTAGAAAGTGCAAGGTCATGGTGTGGTAGCTAAATTCCTTAATTCTGAGTCTTTGGATTATTTCATATGGGTGACAACGGAAATAGTTCATAATTGCTTCGACCAATCAATAAACAACCACGCACACAACATCAAATGTCATACATTCTTCGAGCAAAACACCTGCTATCAACTAATCCAGTAGTCATGGCAACCAAGCGGCTGACCCACATGTGCGAGCGCTTCTAGTATATGTAATTTATGAAGATAATTAAGTGAAACAGGAGCAAGGGAGCTCGTTTTCTCACCATTCGGTCCAACTGTTTTAGATTGTAGAAACCGGGGAGGAACATGCTGCCTAGACAACAGCTTGCTTGTGTTTCTGTAGAAAGAAAACTTGCCTTGAACCAAGCATCAACCTGCAGGCGTTATACATGTTATAAAAATACTAACTTTTAAGGCTTGCCATGACATGCATGTGACCGTTACCATGGGCTTACATGTAGGATGACAACCGACTGATAGCTATTGGCCCTTCTTCATCCCGCTCAAGGTGTAGGCTGCAGCCTCGTGCAGGAGGGGCGATGCCGAAGGTGGTTCTAAAAGTGCAGCTCTTTGATGTTTGCTCGCCCGCCATGAAAGAAGCTAGAGATGTGGACTGGAGGTAAAACCTTGGAAGGGGAGGGACGCATGGCTGTTTGTGTCTGAGAAGGAGAAGGATATGCGTCTTGCATGGCTGCCTGTTACACACGCATACATCGGTATCAGGCTCCAGCGAGTAAACGGCCTAATTGATTAGCCTTTTTTTTTCTTTCTTTCTTTATTGGACATATCCTGTCGTAGAGTCTGCAAACTCAACTTGTGTTGTACGAATGCACACATAGGAAAATAACCTTCGTACATATGTAATGGCAAAGGTCGGTAATTTCCCTTACTTAAATCTAACAGCAATAGATTTTTAGTCTGTCAAATAAATGGTCAGATGTTTCTAATTTTTGTGGGAATTTGTAGATTATTTATCTTTTTTCTGGTTAACCCGTTAAGTACAATTGCAAAGAGCAATAGATGTAGAAACAACCTCATAACAATAATATATGTTTCAAGGTAAACGTATATGAGAGAAGGGACTTAATCACTAGTCAGTACCCTAGGGTGACGTAATTAGTCTAGTTGCTGCTATCTCCCAATGAGTGACTAATTAATTTCAGCACAAGATCTTCGATGCCAGCAGCCAAGCCACTTACAAACTTAACACCCAATGTTTGCTCTCTATGCTAGTAAAAATCGAACATCCTGCACACTACTGCTTTGTCAAAGATCAGTCCTGACAGTTCTGTTCTGGATTTTCACGATCCATGGATCCTCTGTTCTTGCCGTTGTCTCATGTTCCCATATGGTTTCCTATATCCATTTCATTCATCTTTCATCCTCTTCTTATCTGTGTAAGCTAGTTGAACCTAATTGGATGTCCTAAGGTAGTGTTTCTAACATGTAAAAAGTGAAGTGGTGTAGTGGAATTTGCTACCCAGTTAGACGACGATAAGCGCTATTTATAAAAGAGTAATCATTATTTACACCAGTAAAGATTGTTGGAGCATTAATTTTTTACCATACGATGAGTAAACGAGAAACATTTTGGTCATTCAATGATTGTCGTGGTCTAAATTTGATATCCAAACTTCAAATCAGACAAATTTGTCCTTTAATTCGAAAGTGTACGTGTTTTCGGTAATCCCACCAACCATACAATCAAATCATCCAAGATAGCTCTAATAGAATCCGTAGCATCAATTTCTAGCCCTTGGAAAACTTTCTTGTTTCTTGCGTCCCGAATCTTCCAAAGAATCAACGAGAGAATGAAGGGGCGAACCGTAGTGTGCAGCGAGCTCGGCATAGTTGTGCTGAAGAGATCCTTAATAGGTGTGAATATAGGGCGGATGCCAGCTGCCCTCCAAATTCTTCGAGCGGCCGGACATGAAAAGAAGAGGTGGTCACGATCCTCCACCGAGTGATTATATCTAGGACAAGCAGCGGTGTACATGATGTTCTTCTTGTGCAAATTTTTCCTTATGTTTAGGCGATCCAGGTATAATAGCCAGTCGAAGATCATAACTTTTTTTGGCACCTTGGAGACCCAAATGTCAGAAAGCAAGTGCTCCGTGAGCTAAACTGAAAGGGCTGCGTATGCCCCGCGAGTGGAGATGGCTTCACCGTTAAGCAGGCGACGTGGGAACAGGAGACAGCGGGGTGAATGGAAGATCCAATGATTTTGAACATCTAGAACTAAAGTGCCATCATTTATCTATCCTCCAGCAACTAATTGAAGATGTTGTGTTTTTACTCGAGCCGATATCACACCTTAGCTGTTTAGTTAACCAGTGTTGAATGCATACCAGCATTGATTATTGTGTGCGGTGGAATTAATTAGTAGAACCTAATTCACCGGCGTGGTCTCCTTCTGAAATTCTGAGTATAAAGTATGAGCACTGAGTCACTGAAGTAGCAGCAGCCTCATCACTTTGCAATGGGTTGTTTAGACTTCATTAGATGCATTTTTTGGTGCTGTGTGCATGATATCCGACTCGAGAAAAACAGAATTGTGTCATCTTATTTGCTTTCTGGTTAACTCAATCACTAGCCTGGGCATCAAAACAGGTGAGAAAAATCACATACAGATATCAGAGTAGAGGATCGGATGAGAGAAGAAACATGGACATGTAATAGCCCGTGGAAATGGAAGACATCGGGAGATCTATCAGTGACTAATGCATTATCGATCATACATCGGTCGTAGACACAAATGAATTCAAGGAGGTGCCGGATATGAAATAGTCAGCAGTAGAGGGACGGGTGGTTTTACCCTAGTTTAGGTCATGAGAGGATTTGTGGCTCGCAGGTGTGGGAGCACGCAAATTTCTGACTGTTTTTCATCTGATTTAGACCTTATGTGGGGTCCATGAGTGCATCTTTTCGCAGCTCCAACCATCCTACCGTGCATGTTTTTTCCAGACTTCCGAATTTGAATCTACGACATGTTTTAAAGCAAAAGTCCTATTTATGTTTTGTTTGCATATTTGTAATCCTGGCGGCGATGACTTTAAAAGAAGACTACTTTTGGATACATTTTGATAAGTTTTAGAAACTGCACCAAGTATCGACTATTAAAACTTGATAAAATGAATTATTAAATCAACAAGTTTCAATGGGGAAGCTTAGTAGAGCAATGGGTCTGAGTTTGTCATTGACCTGCAAGCTGGTCAGAGTATCTACAGCCAGGGTCCTCAAACCTCCTCTATAGAGTAAATGCAATAAGAAGGGTTGATAGTGATCCATCATATAGATGGTACAACCTTGTCACACTCGTGTGTCAGTCATGCATGACAACGATCAACTTACATTTGAGTTCGCACATATGTATATGTCTGTACAACAGTTGTAGAGTACATAAATAATTGGGAAAAGGAGGGACTGGGAAGGACATCGACACATACTGGTTCACCTACACTCGCTTAACGTTCACTGGTCGTCACGTTCTGATTGGCATGGTGGCCAGCCGGCATGCAGCCGCAACCAACACAAGGCCACGGCCTCGCCGCGAGACGGAGATACCGACGCAAGGAGCTTGCCGTCGTCGTCCATCTCTGTGTATTATTCCATTGCGCGCTACCCATCTTTTTCTCCTCTATTACCAATATTGCAGCACGGGCGTGGCAGCAGTTTGTAAAGTCATGACGGCCTCGTATTCAATTTGCAAAAACACAACATTACGGTTCGTTTTAGCCTCTCTTTTTCTATGTTCCCGGGGAAGCTGGTGGTGGGGCTCGTTCTATTCGACCTTTGTTGAATAATAAATAAAGATGGCCGTATGCATCGATTGATGCAAAGGCCGGGGGTCTTAACCTCCTTTTCCAAAAAAAATGCATCTCAGTTCTCGCTCACCTCCGGCCTCAGGTAGGGCCACACCGTTTGTTCCTTTTCCTCGCCCTCCGGCTCGGACCTCACTAGAAGGTGGCAAGTGTGACGGTACTCTGTCAGATAGGGCGCCATGTTTTGTTGGGCCGCCAAAAAAAGTGCTACCTAGCAGCAGACCTAAGGGCCACCGCTGCTTAGTCCTCGAGGCCGTCCCTGTGCTGTCCAACACTGTGCTGAGGAGGAGGGGTGGTAGGGGAAAGGTGGATTATGCCGCCTTAATAGATGCAGCGTATGTACGAACTTTCACCCAACAAAAGTTGGATTGCATAACACAGACACCGCGAGGCTAGGAATTCAATTCACATTGGCATGAATGCATGTAGCTAGCATTACTAATTGACATGTAACCATAACCCGAATATGATCGGTCGAAACCTATTTGGTCCAGCGCTGGTTTGCCCGTGATCTAGTGGAAAAGAAAACAAGAAAAATGACCATACGTACGTCCCTGCTAGGCCGAACAATGGAAAGCTAGTATAGAGCTGGCCACATAACATGTTCAATACCTGCTCGCGGTCTGTCATGAGCTCACCGAGATCGGTAAAGTGGTTGCCGCATAGAAACCAGGTGATAACTGAGGAGGAGCCCTGCTTGATGCGGCGAAAGCCAATGGCGAGGAAGACCGCTTGGTGCTCTAGGTTCTGCAGGGATAGCAAGTTGTTGATCGTGGAGCAGGCGTCGACCATCGTGGTATTCTGTTGGTGGACGAGGCCGAAGATCTCCAGAGTGATGCAGGTGTACTGCATGTAGATGACGTGGGCGTTATCTTGGACATAGGCTGGGTTGTTGCGGTGCGGTGAAACATTAATGTGCTGCAAGACACTACTCTTGTGCAACACCAGTTGGAAGAGTTGACCATTGCATCTTTTGTCCCTCTCGTGTATTGATCCCATATGTAGGTGTGAAACAAAATGAAAACTGCAATGATGTAGTTCATTCATCCTATATTTGCAATATGTAATATAATCCGTTTTGCACCATAAAAAATATTCCCACTCTCACCCTCAAAAGATTAACGCTCCTAGCTAGTGTCTACCATTCAAAGGTCAAGCGCTTAGATGTTTTTTAATTCAATATTTTTCCTTTGTAAGTGTCTAGTCAAACGTTCGGTGTTGTAGATAGAGTAAGATGACTCCGAGGTATATAGAAATGAATACACAGTTTTCTCTCAATTTTGCTTTGTTATTTGATTGGTGTAGAGAGTTCTGGCAATCCTTCGATCCTTGATACTCCCTCCATACCGGTGCATTAGTCATCCTAATTAGGTTGTGCACCGCGACCAAGGCGGAGAGGAAACGAGAGAACTTAATGTTTATTTGCTAATTAATGCCATTGCATGCAATGAACTGACCACTGCATGCTGTGATAGGTAGTCTCAAGTCATTGAAAGCATATACGCCCCACGTCTCTTATTGGTTGATTCCTTTATTCATGTCAAGAAACAAGGAACGAGGTAGGAGTTAATGCACCGCGCCTATGCGTTTTGGGATTATTTGGTTTTCGTAATGTGCCTAATGCACTGGTATGGAGGGAGTAGTATTATCGTGCCAGGAGCCTAGGACACATGAATTCATCATCGGATCCCATTATGCCTGCTCCTTTTGACCTTTATCCCATTATCAACAGGCATGTAGCAGTACAATTTAGTATGTAAGGGGTGAGTACCAGTACTGTGATAGATTTTACCCGTTCAATCTAAATACATAAGTTCCTTTGCCAGTTTGATTTGTACGTCTACCTTTCCTCCCATTGAAGTGCGAGAGAACTGGAGTTGTGCATGTAGCATCTGATCCTGTACTAGTCCTAACACACAATTGATGTAGGAATCAAGCAGCGCGCAAAGATCCTATGAATATGGATCAAGCAGGACTTAACTTAATCCTACTGCGAATCCCTGACATGTGGTGCATCATCCGACCGAAGCCTCGGTGTCTCAAGATCATCACTGCAACCCGGTTACCGACACCTCCTATTCCCATCTGTCTGCCCACAAGTCATTGGCTTTTCTCATCTATTCTCTACTTTTATGTGCGGTACATCTACTTGATAGACTAGCGTAGTTGTACGAACAAGTTAAACAAAGTGAAACAAACGAACCAAGTTATCTTCTCTCGTCTAAAGAGAAGGTAGAGCACTTATTTTTCTTATCTATATAGTATGTGATGAATTCCATTTAAGTTACTGTAGGTTTGTTCTGAATTAATGTAGGGTGTACACATTCTAAAGCTTGAGCTGATGTGGTAAATGGCTAATGTGCTAGGTACTACACCCTACAAAATAACTGGCTGTAAGACAGAAGATTGATTGGACCCAGCTACGTGCCAAACAAGCAGTAAACACATTACAAGTGATCGACCCAATCCCTAGCAACCCACCGGACGATCATGCAGCCATTGGATGGAATGTCTGGATCACTTGGATTATGAACTCTCTCTTCTACTTTTTTTTTTCCAACAAGGCTATTATGTATTTCAATTTGTTTCTAAACATTTTACTCCTGAAACCATTCAATGATGTAATTGTAGTTTTATTTTTTCATCGCCCTTCAAATTAGGTCTTCTCATTTGTAGAAACAAGATGATATGGCCCACCAATGGGGCAAGTAGCATAATTTAAACAAAGATTCGGTTGCTTGTTGAGGTCCCTGATTGAACGCACATTTTTCATCAAGGACACATGTAGTACTAGTTCAGTATTACTCAAATGGCAACAATCAAATTACAATACATTTTGGAGCCGACCGAGTGGCAGCAAACATTTTGTAGAAAAAGGAGGCAGTTCCCTCTCTTCTCGAGTAGTTCTTAGCAGTGGGAAACATCCGAGTATGGGACAGATGATTACAACAAAGGTCTCCATGGTTGACATGTAAAAGAAAATAGGTGAAAGCAGGAAGAACCATTTTCTTCTGCCTTGGTGTGAGTAACAACATCACCTTTGTCTCGCCTAAACTGCACAGGCAGATCTAGGCAGCCAATTAATTTAAATCTGTCTGGATATTTGTGTAATTTCATAACCACCAATTAACAGTACATTCTAAATATTAATACAATGGAAATGCATATGCTGCTGCAGATTCAATTCAAGAGCCTGAACTCGGGTTGGTATGGCAAATCATAGTAAACAAATAAATTGCTCTTGGGGATAGGTGAGAAATAATATGTTCTTTTCAGAAGAGTACATATGAAATCGTGTTGTTAACTTGCTGGAAAGTTTCATGTCTGCAAATTCACATGTTGTGTCAGTAAAGAAATATTCAGGGTCAATAGATACCTACCTGAAATATGACTTATTCTGCATCACACCATGCTGTGTTAGTAAAAAGTTTATGCATAGCACGCTACAGAAGAATCAGGAGTTGGAAGGGCCCGGGAGTGTTCTAGAGAGGTCGCGACACACATACAAGCGTAATAAAGAAGAAACCACTTGCACTAAGCAGCTGAAGAAAACTCACTCGAATACCACGCATCAAGACCCTCACGGCCTAAATATGGAAAAAAATATATAACTGCAACCGCCCATACATCACATCCACCACATGCACACCGCCACGTCCCCAAATTTACACGTGTAAAGCTCACCAAGTTATAACCCTAAACCCTATTCTGTAAAAACATCTCTGATGTGAATATTTTTTTAAATAGCCCAACACTTTTTCAACCTGAGCATTTTTTATAAAAGGCAAACATTTTTTAGATAATTGTGAACATTGTCAGAAAAACATGAACACTTTTTGTAATTCTAATTGTTTTTTATAAACTCAAACATGTTTTGAAATTTGGAACAATTTTCTAAAATTTAGAACATTTCTTTGGAAAATATGATTAATTTATTTTTTTGGAAAAAAACGGAGAGTCAAAAGAAAATAAATGAAAAAAATAAAAACAAAAAAAAAGTAGAACCAGAACCTTCTGGAAGGTTGCCAAAACTGGTAAAAATGTTCACAAAACTAGAGTCTAGGCTAGTAAATATTCCGGCCCCTTCCTGCGTGAAAGGCCGCCAATGTGTCAAATACGATTTGACACGCAGATGTGTTCCCCACTGCCTGCGTTTCCGCCTCTATTTCCGTCTCCATGTGTGTGGACGTGATGCTTATATAGGCTATGAGGTCCAATATCTATATGTTAGCCAAGTCATCGAATATGGTAGTTGAATGGGAGAACAACTCACATTAGTGCTCCATGCCACGAGAACACTAGAAAATTTATTTCGAAGCTACTTGAGTATAACTTTCTAAATATGCAACTAGTAGTTTTTCCATTCTGAAAAGAAAATCAGCCCGTGTGGAAGCTTGTATCAAATTTTCGTTGACATAGAAGTAGACCTTCCCAAATAGTATGTACATAGAATGTACCAACACACTTATTACAACTCAAGTGTATTCACGTCTTACAAAAAGTAACCCATCCACGATCGCTTGAGTGAATAATATTATATATATAGGGAAAATACATTCTACCACCTAGTGGTAGTTACCCCCACCTCTGTTGCCGTTAGATTCTATACTAGATTCGTGCAATCCTAAACGGGTCGGGCATAGTAAACGTAATTAATTTTGAACCCGATTAGTTGTTGACTGGACCACCCGATTTTTTTGGGGCAGCCTTTCCTCGATGTATATCGGAAGGACGCCGTCTAAAGAGCTCTCTCTCCCTCTCTCAAAATCAAATCTACCGAAATAATAGGATCTGGGGCAATTATCAACAACAAATAAGGTGTTCGGCATGACCGTACCCCTGCAATTTCCATCCACGCATCCCACGAGATTCTTTCTTTGTTCTGTGTTTTCCGTCGTTCCATGTATATTCGTCATGCTAAATCGTTTCTTTTTATTTCTAATAAAGTTTTGGAATTACTAGCGAGCTACTTATTTTATTGTCTAATGGATTTTTCAGCGGTCTCATGGACGCCGCCATCAAGCCTACCAGCGTGGCCGACGCCGACGACGTCCATCTACTCGCCAGCGGCACAACGCTAGCTGCATCGATTTGACGACGCGGACGCCGACGACGTCGACGACGTCCATCTACTCGCCAGCTGCGGACAACGTCGACGACGTCCATCTACTCGCCAGAAACATACGTGATCTACTACCCCAACAATGGCTACAAGACGTGCATACGTGTCATGAGTATCTAGCTAGATATTTTGCATGTTCTAAATCTCCATGGCTTGTCCGTAGTAAAACTAGCTCGTTCTGCTTTGTGTATATCGGCAGGCCAGCGGCCAAGAGTGTATATATACGATCGATCATTGGACATTTGGACTCCACTATCAATTATGTTAGCGAAATGTACTGATTGTTGCCTATGATGACAATGATGGTCACTAGCATGCCATTCGGAGTATTATTTTAAGGCGGTTTACATACAACATACTTCCAGTTGAGGTATATACAGATATACATGACGTGTACACATGAATCTTAAAATACACTACGTTAACTCTATATTTTTTTCGCAGAAAAAGAAGTTCCAGTTCATATACTCCATACTACTCTTGTTTTATATATATACTCCATACTACTATGTGTGCATACTCCATATTGTTCATATACTCCATACTACTCTTGTTTTATATACTCCATACTACTATGAGTCCATACTCCATACTACATTTCTAGAAATATACTTCATACTATTTTAAAACAGATACTTCATACAATTTTTCAGTGATATACTACATACTACTATATGAACTAAGGGAGTATTGCCTCTCCTATACTCCATACTCCCTTTTTAACTTCCTTTTTTGTGGTATACTACTGTTCAGATTAATATACTCTGGAGATTAGATGAATATACTCAACCCCTTGTGAATCCCTTTAACCAATACATTGATACTTCTTTGTCAAACATGTATATTTGGGTACCATGGCCAGCCAACAACAGTCTAAGCTAGTAGACATACACATAATTCAAAGACATGTTAATCCACCCTAAGAAAAGACGTGTTGATCCACTTAACGTGTCAATATACCACTCTATCGATTTCTATGTATAAAAAAAACATACTACTATATCGGACCGAACGGACTACCGCATGCAACAAGATTCAAGCATGCATGCAGCGACAATAAAGCAGGTTGTTTAAACTAGCTCGTAAATTGGCCGGATTATTTAATTAAAAATCTAGTTGGTTGCATGCTAACGGATTCATGCGCGCCCGCAAACCCGATCTGTCTTATTGCACCACCAGGCTGATCAACGGTGGATACGTAGGAGGTAACTACCACTGCTTGTAGATAAAATTTGTCACACATATATATATAGGGATTGACTATTCGTCACCTTGGGTGAGCAATAATTATTCTTCACCCCCCTCTATATTAACATCAATGCACCGTAATTTTACGTTTCGTACATTTTTCTTATTTCATACATAAAAAGAGAACGTAAGAAAATATATAATCGCCGTAAATAATATTTTATGTTACGTAAAATTACAAACGTAAAAACATATTGTAAAATATACATAAAATGCAATTTTTCTGGTCTTATGACCTATATATTTGTTTTCTTATGCCAAATTTTCCGTAGTGAATCAATATGAATGTAACTATTTGTATTTCAAATGTAATTTATTTATGAAACGATCGTAAAATTACCTCGGGTGAAGAATAACTTATTCTGCACCCTGGGTGATGAATAGTATTACTATATATATATATATATATATATAAAAGTCCATGTTTACTGGATCATAGATACCCATTTCCATCATTCTACTTCATTATACGTGTTAGTATTATTAGGTTATTACACCAATTAAGCTACACTCACATTAAGAGGTCGAGGAGAGGATTAGAGTAAAATTAAAGAGAAACAAGAACAAGTGGGCGTGGGAGACATGGAGATGAATGTAGAAACATTGAGGATGTTTCACAGAACTAGGATCCTGGTTGATCTCTAGGATACGAGACCTCATTTTATTCCAAAGAGTGTATATCTGGCATGGGATTTCTATGGAATGAGGATGTTGTAAATGTGTGCAAGTGTGTTTCATACTAATTGAAGTGACAAAATACATAGTTACATGTGCATCACTTGATTGACCATATATGGCCTCGAGATGAAAAATCAACTGCCCAACATGAGACAGTGAACTGACAATAGATTGTAGGCACTTCATACCAACCTGGTGAACATGAGACCGTCCTATTTAGAAAGTGAACTTCCCATGAAGAAACTGAACTTCTGACAAAAGAAAGGCACTTTCCAAGCAAAAATGAAGTCCACCATGACAGAAGTGAGATAGGAGACCCAGACGCCTAGTACATGCACTATATTATTTTACTTTTTTTAAGAGGCTTTATAGGCGTCATGCGTTGGACATGGCCTAATCAAATAGTTTAAAAAACTATGACGACATGATAATAGTTGTATTTGGCCGCTGCCAGAGGTTGGCGCCGTGCAAGCCCGGGCCGTTGCCGAGGATGGTGGCGGCGGGGAGCAGGCTGATGCTCTCGGGGGTGGGCATCTGGATCGGACCCGTCTGATCCGTCTGGCTGATCAGACGCCCGGAGGTGCCTGATCTGCATCGGGACGCCTTCACTCCTTCCCCTACTTCGTGTGCTTCTCAGCACGGATCTCGGTCGCAAGATTTGTCACTCCTCGATGCAAGTGGAGCTGGAGGTGGGGATTCAGATCGGGAGAAATCCCTAACCGACATTGGTCAGTTGCGACGGCGGCGACACCCGAGGGCACTGTATTTTCCCCATGGAGACATTCGTAAGATCTGCTACTATCTCCGACACATCATTTGTCTCCCGGGTGAAAGCCCTAACTGTGGTGGGCAGCGACTATGCCTTCGGCGTCGTTCCCTTCATGAAGGCGCCACCTTGGGAGATAGGTGGGTGGTGGACACCGTTTGCTTGGTGTTGGTGGCGATCTGGATCAGGAGGTGATGCGGTGTGGCATCTACCACAATGGCAACCACGGATCTCGGCGGCATGGTGCAGTGGGATCTTGGCGTTGGACGTGTGTTGATGGACAAGCGCAGGGTGGTGGCCCTGTCTGGCGTCATGGTGGCGTCGACGGCAGTTGTTCTGGCAAGGTCAATGCGTTGATCTCCTCTGAAGTTGGGACGTGGAAGATGGCGGCGGCGGATTCTGGAGCATGCGCAAGCGGTGCGTGTTGATGGTCTGCTAGACCGGTTGGTGATCTCGGCTCACCGGCGGGAGGCTTCGTGAGGCCACTGGATTAGATGGTGTGCCTTGATGTGTGGTCAGGCACATCATCAGGCTAGTAGTTGTAGCGACATAGATCGTTGGAAAGGTGACTTTGGGTTGACGCATGTATTTGTTTTGTCAGACTCTGTTAAATAATATAATAAAGATGGCAGTGTGTATCACTCGATGCAGAGCCTGGGGGTTATCCTCCTTTTTGAAAAAAATTGATAATGGTACTTATTTCCTACTGTAAAAACTAGTTCTACACTTTTGGTAGATAAGCATGCACATATATGGTTGTTCAGATTGCAGAAGGGACCTTATCTAAGTCCTTGTCATTTTTGGTAGATAAGCATCACCTATCGTACATGTAAATGATGCATTTGTCAGTAAATTGATCAGCTTGCGCACTTTTCCCACCTTACCAGGGCATTTAAAAGATGCATTCAGTCAACTGTTTATAACAATCACCATGTAGGAATTTTGATGACGTGGGAGAGAAAGTGAAAAATGAAAGAGCCTGTCTGTTGAAATATAGACGTAGAATCGCTGCCTACTGATGACCTTATTGCCATTGCACAAGGAGAGTCGCATTCATGAGCTGATAGTATCGTGTTGTTCTAGAAAAAATTGCTCCATATGTACACTAATGTAAGAAGTTTTTGCAGTTCAAATAGAACTGCAAAAGCATCTTATATTTGGGTACAGAGGTGGTAACTTTTCATATTTTCTGAATATGAAAAGAGATCGAGCCAGCTTTCTTCTCCATAACTCACACGTCGTCCATCCGGCGATGATGCGCTCATTTACATGTAATCAAGAGTATCATAGTTGTGGAGAAGAAGGGTTGCGCATACAATCCTCTTTATCTACAAAAAGTGCTTTTATTTCTAGGAGCATGTATACTACTTATTTTTCCTGCCTGTTAAGCTGTAATTAAGCATTTGTGACCAGGTTATGAGCAGGTTGCGCATACAATCCTCTTTATCTACAAAAAGATAGGATTTGAATCATTGCGGTTGTGATCAGCCAAACGAACACCCTGTTGTAGGTATGTCAATTTCTAGTAGTGTTGTAGTTGATGTGGAGAGATGCTACACTACGGTGTCTGAACTGATGGGCATGCCCTAAATCGTAGCACCCACGCGCGCACACACACAACGGAGTCCACGCCAACTCGTGCACATGCAACAACTAACACCCTCGCATGCACGTAGTCACATCATAGAGAAAAGAAAAATCCACACGAAGAGGGTACACCCCCACGTCCCCAGATTTACATGTGTAAAGCTCAGCAAGTTATGGCCCGCCCCTACGACCGACACTGACCGTAGACGAGGCGGGTGGATTTACACGTGGGCGTCTCTTGACCATCTCTAGGACGTTAACCAATGGTTAACAAGTGTAAATGGAAAGCTGTTCTTGGAGAGAATTTGGTACCTTGCGGATACAGGTTGCAATGAAGTGTACACACACCTCCTCTTATTCTCCGGCGATGACAACCCCATCTCGCATCCGAACCAACCAACCCACAGACTCCTCTCTGCATGTAACTGCACTGCACTGCACTGCCCCGAAGTAAACGTTCTGGTTGAGCCTGTGGTTGAGGTGTGCAATATTGTTGCGAAGGTGGCGCAAAATAAAGCAGCACCGTTATCTCTGGAGGATTTTCTCAGCAAGGTTACTTGTCCGCTCCCACAACCTCTGCTTGAGACCCCGGTGGCTTCACACGGGGAGAAGGATGACGGGGACAGAGCGGGCGTCTGGAAAAGAAGAACAATGCGCAACATCTCGACATCGAAGCGTGCGGAGCATAGGTTGTTGGAGGCTTTTGGTGCGCTGCCTGAGCTCTTTGGCGAGGATCGCGGGGACGTCGAAGTTGGACCTTTCAGGATGTCTTCCACATGATAATGTTAGCACATGATGCTTTGAGGCCAAGATAGAAGGGTCATTCGTTATGAACGGTTTCTCTTCGGCGAGTGGTGGTCAGTTTGGTTGCACTTGAGCCTCGGCTAACTGTTTTGGGCCTAGGCGCTATGGTGTCTGGCTCTGACGATGTCCCTTGATGCTACATCCGTCTTGTCCTTATCCCCAAGCTCTAGTGCCTTTCTTCGTTTTTTCTTCTTTTTGTTTTTGGTTTTTCATTCGGTTTTCCCTGATTTACCGAGAATGTTGGGTTTTTGGGTCCAATTTTTTTATAAACTGGATTAACTCTCTTCTTCTTAATAAAATGCAGGAACCCCCTACCCCGCACGAGGTTTCTCAAAAAAGCAAAGAGAGGAAGGAATGAGCTAGTAGCTCGTTGGTTGACAGGCTCTGTGGACAAGAACGGCTACGTCCATCCACGTGACCATCTCCTCTCTTTTTTAGTAATAGTGATTCTAGCTTGCAAGGTTATCTATGTGGGAGTACCAGAAATCAGTCTCACCTCTGGGTAGTCACTTACTATTTGTTAATTCTGGCTTAATTATTATTTGTTAAATCTAGCTTGCAAGGTGGGCTTGTGGGAGTGTGCCTAGCTCATCGATGACGAGAACTCAGGCTGCCAACGGTGTTGCTCTTCGTGTTGACGGAATGTCATTGTCCATGTTGTAGTCAGTCTCGTTGCCTTGGACACAAGCGGCAGCTCAACGTCGCACTATACCAAGTTATGAGGTGCACGATGACGGCAACACAATTGTGGCTTCTAGGAACCTGCTCGCCATCTTACGATCCACTTCAGGGAGCCAAGAAGAACCACGTTCCTCAATACATGGCATGAATTTTCAAAATAAAAATCCCATGTGTAATTTCAAATTCACTTCCACT
The DNA here is from genome assembly GCA_039707655.1 of Elymus sibiricus. Lineage (NCBI taxonomy): Eukaryota > Viridiplantae > Streptophyta > Magnoliopsida > Poales > Poaceae > Elymus > Elymus sibiricus. Next base: position 14,157,246 of record CM077668.1, on the reverse strand, counting down.
AATATCATCATGACGCTATGTTTTGAAAACAAGATACTCTTGAAACTATTTTGATAAGTTTTAGAATTAGATTCTTGAAACATGATGAAAGATGGTAAAACTCTATGATATAGTCTACCAACATGTCAAGAGTTGCGAAAAGACTTTCAACAAACATCACCAACACCTGACCTGTGGTTCTGCATGAAGCCGAAGTATCTACATATGGTTATGCTAATTTAAGTGTTGTCACAACCGGGCAAGAATCCTAACTCGTATCTCCAGCTATTGAAGGACGAGACAGACACATTATGGGTTGACAAAGGGGTAAATTCCATGGACGCTTACAGATCAAAGTATATCCCTATGATAGATGGGTTGCTCATGACCGTGAAAGACTATGCCGCCTTCAGATATCAATCCCGCTAGGTTTGTTCTTGATGTCTCCTATTCCTATGGATTCATACATGTATTTTCTTCCTCTTTCCTTCTCTGCTCATCATTTTACTATGGTGGTGATGCGAAAGCAATATATAAAGGGTAAAGCTATATTTTAAGTGGAGTGGGACAATGGATCTACTAAGACAACGATAGAGTGCTGGTATATATAAAGGGTAAAGCTATATTCCGGTAAGTGAAAGTAGGGTACAACATTTAATTTTCTTCCTTTATAAAGAGAAGAACGGACATGCATTTTGTTTTGTTTTGTTGGCAACTAATATTAAGAAGTGAAGTATGACTATTAACGTACAATTTTGGCAAACTTAATACAAGATTGATAAAGAATCATACTTGTGTGTTGTCACAACCTACCACTAGTGTGATTGGTTCGGTTAGATGCGATCCCTGCGCTGATAGAGTAGATCAACCTTGGCTTTAGGTCCGGGGCCAAGGGGCTTGGCCACCTAATTGGAGAGAGTTAGAACTGTGTTGTGGGGAGGCGCACCCCATTGCTAAAATTCGCCATGGTGTCTTGCTCACCCGTGTGTTTTGTGTGCTTGCGAGCCCATTTCTGTAATTGCTACAATCTTATTCTCCTATCAATGCAATGATACGCAAGTCTTTTGCGTATTCGCGAAAAACTTGGCTTTAGGTGCACTATTATTAAGAAGCAGCGTCGATTCTCTGACATGGAGAAGAAAAATCACAACTGACTTAGTCGATTGCTTGGTTGGGCCTGCATGTAGATCTCCCACATACTTGAAACAATAAAATAATATTGATATGTTTGAGATGTCTATGGGGGGACCGGGTCGAGTTGGAGGAGCGGGAGGAGCAGGAGCTGACGCCGGTTCTGACGGCGGTAGCTTCTGTGCAGCCACGTGGGACAACATCCACTTCGGCGGGGACGGTGGCGAACCCGAGGTATGTGGCCGCGCGGCAGCCACAGCAGTCGCCTCCGTGTCGATTGAGCTCTCCTCGGTCGGAGGAGGTGGTGGGGAGTCCCGGGCAGGAGGCCCTTCTCTCTCCCCCTTCACCGCCACTCGCTTCGCCGCCACGGAGGACTGTGACTGCCCCGCCCTGTGCGGAGGGGAGTCCAGATGCTAGGACGCTCGAGGAGGGGAGGGACGTGCCAGTGGTGAGCCACACGCAGCTGGGCCGGTCTCCCCCTCCCTCATCGGTGATCGCGGGTCCAGTCGGGCATATGGCCGGCGGCCACGCCCCGGCTGAGGCTACGACGGAGGACGTGATCGCCTATGGAGCGATTCCGGACCCGCTTTCCGGGGACAGACGTGTCAGCCATCGGATTCAGGCCCAACCGGATGCTGATGACCTGTAGTTGGGGCGTGCCATTCGGGCAGCCAAGCTTCATGACATGGAAGCAACTACAGGTATGTCTGTTAATACGAGTTGTTCTATTTTGCACTTTTCAGAGCATGAAATAGTTAACAATGAGGGTAGTTTGGGTATTTCTCTTGGTAACAATGGGAAGGAATTAGCCAAATCAGTAAATGACCTGTTAGACTTAGAAGCTGATAGAGCCATGGACATGATTCGCAATTTAGCGGTAGTCAAACCTATGAATGATAACAAAATTAATGACCTTGGGGTAAGAGCACTTGAGAGCCTATGTGAGGATCTCGCACCCATGCCGGGGTTAGAGGACGAGGAGGATGAGTTGGTTTCAAAGGGGTATACGGCTCCTTTGCAACTAGACAATGCGGTACAAACCGCCATGGGTCATCAGGACTCAGGGGTGGTGTACGATAAACCAAAACGTTCCTGGAAGAGGAAGGTTTATCCTGCATCGGCGGTACGTAGAAGTGTGAGGATCAAATTAAAAAAAATCTATGATGAAAAATGAAAGGAATCTTTTGGAATAGCAGAGGTCTACCGGACTTGGCTAAAAGAAGGTTCCTTGCGGAAGCATCACTAGAGCACAAGCTCGATTTCATTGCCTTACTTGAAACAGGTAGAGACAACTTTACTGCGCAGTTCCTCAGCACCATATCAGGTGGTGTAGATTTTGATTGGCATTGTCTACCCCCAAGGGGACGATCCGGTGACTATGCCGTCAAGTTTTGTGTGAGGTCGAAGATTGATGGTTTCCGATGGGCGTTGGTAGCTGTTTATGGAGCAGCTCAACCTGAGTTTAAACCTGACTTCCTGGCGGACATTGTGAGGGTTTGTGGGGATGAAAGGTTGCCCATTTTGGTAGGGGGAGACTTCAATATAATTAGGACAAGAGAAGAAAAGAATAATGACAACTTTGACGGAAGATGGTCATTTATGTTTAACACGATTATAGAGAGTCTTGATTTGAGAGAGATTGACCTCACCGGCAGACAGTTCTCTTGGGCGAACTCTTTGCAGAATCCAACATTTGAGAAGTTGGACCGAGTGCTCACTAGTGTAGAATGGGAGCAAAAGTTCCCTCTTGTGACGGTGCAGGCGTTATAGAGGGCGATTTCCGATCATACCCCGTTGTTGATCGACTCAGGGGAAGCGACCCATGTGGGCAACAAGAACATCTTCTCTTTTACACTAGGATGGTTCGAGAGGGAGGGCTTTATTGATCTAATTGCCCGAGAATGGGTTAAGGAGACTCGTGGGCACTCGAGTATCAAGAGGTGGCAAAATAAGATTAGACATCTACGACAATTCTTGAGGGGTTGGGCCAAAAATGAGAGTGGAATATATAAAGTGGAAAAAGAGAGACTTATCCAACTCATCAATGAGTTAGATCTGAAAGCCGAATCTAACCTTTTGCACGAGACCGAGCGGGCCTTTAAGACCGAGGCGGAGCAGAAGTTACGTGTACTTCTTAGAGAAGAAGAGATGAAATGGGCGCTTAGAGAAAAAGTGAGGAAGGTCGTCCAAGGGGATGACAACACTCAGTTTTTCCATCTGATTACGAATGGAAAACATACAAAGAAGAAAATTATCCAAATTGAACATGATGAGGGTAGAATTGTAGGACATGAGAATCTCAAATTTCTATAAGAAACTTTTTGGGGCTCCTGAGGACAATTTCGTGTCGCTTGACGAGTCCGCAGTTGGGGATTTACCTCAGCTAAGGCCGGACGAGAATGAGATTCTGTTTGCGCCTTTCCCTGAGAAAGAGGTGTTTGAGGCGGTAACACAAATGAAGCACAATAAGGCACCTGGACCGGATGGCTTTCCAGCAGAATTTTATCAGAAATGCTGGCACATCATTAATGGTGACCTTATGCCTATGTTCCATGACTTGTTCAACGGTCACCTGCAGCATTTCCCCCTAAACTTTGGAACAATAACGTTGTTGCCAAAGAGGGAGGAGGTTGTACGTATTGAGCAGTTTAGGCCGATTTGTCTTCTTAATGTGAGTTTCAAAATCTTCACTAAAGTAGGCGCATTGCCTATTCGGTGGTGCAACCAACTCAAACTGCTTTCATGCCAGGGAGACACATACTCGAGGGAGTTGTTGTCCTACAGGAAACTCTACATGAAATCCATTTGAAGAAACTGGATGGGGTTGTCTTCAAAGTGGACTTTGAGAAAGTGTATGATAAGGTCAAATGGCCCTTCCTCCAGCAGGCCTTACGTATGAAGGGGTTCGATGATACCTGGCGGAAGCAGGTAGACTCCTTTATTCAGAAGGGTAGCGTCGGTATTAAGGTTAATGATGACACAGGTCATTATTTTCAAACGTATAAGGGCTTACGACAAGGGGACCCGATGTCTCCTATTCTGTTCAACATAGTAACATATATGTTGGCAGTTCTTATCGGTCGAGCCAAAGAGGCTGGCCAAGTAGGTGGGCTCGTTCCGCATCTGGTGGATTGGGGGTGTCCATACTACAATACGCTGATGACAGTATAATCTTCATGGAACGTGATCTGGCAAAGGCAAGAAATATGAAACTAGTCCTTTGCTTATTCGAGCAATTGTCGGGATTAAAGATTAACTTTAACAAGAGCGAATTGTTCTGTTTTGGGAGAGTCAAAGATGAACAAGATGCTTATAGACAATTGTTTGATTGTGAGTTGGGATCCTTACCATTTAGTTACCTGGGAATTCCAATTCACCATCGTAAGTTATCTAATAAGGAGTGGAAATATATTGAAGATCGGTTCGAAAAAAAACTAAGCTGTTGGAAGGTAAGCTTATGTCCTACGGGGGTCAGCTAGTGTTAATAAACTCAGTATTAACCAGTATGCCGATGTTCATGTTGTCTTTTTTTGAAGTACCGGTAGGGGTACGAAAAAGATTAGATTTTTATCGATCTCGGTTCTTCTGACAATGTGATGAAGTAAATACAAAATACAGGCTAACCAGGTGGGATATTATATGCATACCAAAGGACCAAGGTGGGTTAGGGAGTGAGAACTTAGAGGTAAAGAACAGATGTCTACTTAGCAAATGGTTATATAGGCTCTCTGTTGAGACCGAGGGTACGTGGGTACAGATATTGCGCAATAAGTATCTACAATCTAAGACTTTGGCCCAGGTTACCGTAAGACCCAATGATTCGCCTTTTTGGAAGGGGTTGATGAGAACGAAAGATGCCTTTTTTCAGAGGGTTAAGTTCACCATTGGAAATGGTAACACGACTAGGTTCTGGGAAGATACATGGTTAGGGGAGATGCCTCTAGCCTTACAATATCCCACTCTTTATAACATTGTACAACGTAAGGAAGCTTATGTTGCTACGGTATTACAGTCTGCACCTTTAAACATCCAATTCAGGAGATCTCTGGTAGGGGAACGATGGACTTCCTGGCTACATCTTGTGCGGAGGCTGATGGGTGTTCAGCTCTCTAATCAGCCAGATGCGTTTCACTGGAAAGTATCTAGGAATGGTATTTTCACAGTGAAATCGATGTACTTGGACCTGATTGACTCTGGTCCAATTCCGAAATCAGTTCATATCTGGAAGATTAAAGTTCCGTTAAGAATCAAAATCTTCATGTGGTTTGTACACAAGGAAGTGATTCTAACCAAAGATAATTTGACAAAGCGAAGATGGGCGGGTAGTTCTCGATGCTGCTTCTGTGAACAAGATGAAACAATTCAACACCTCTTTCTCGATTGTCCTCTCGCCAAACTTCTATGGCGTACGATCCATAGAGCCTTCAATGTCAGCCCTCCAACTAGTATTACCACGTTATTCGGGACGTGGCTAAACGGAGTGGAGACAAATACTGTGAGACATATTCGGATATGAGTATGCGCACTACTCTGGGCTATATGGAATCGCAGAAATGATAGGATCTTTAACAGACAAAATTTTATCAATTTTTTGCAGGTTATCTACAGAGCCACTTCTTGGATCCGTACGTGGTCGTCACTCACGTTATTGGGTACAACCGGTGGGAGACGGTAGCACGGGTTATATACAACCGGTTTGGATGGCGGTCCAATAATAGGCTAGTTGTTTAGTCACTTTGTCCTATTCTTACCGGTTGTGGCAATTTTTGCTTTACTTGTTTTGTGCTCCTTCTGTGAGATGGTACTGAACCGCAGACTTTGTTTCCGTACTCTTAATTAATAAATATGGCTACATGCATCTTTTTGATGCAGAGGCTGGGGGTTGTCCTCCTTTTCAAAAAAATAAATAAATGTTTGAGACGTATATATAGAGTGCACCCTACACTGAAGCTATAACGACTGGTCGTAAATATTAAGTATAACCACGTGTTGAACATCGTCAGTTTCATGTCATTACAAGTAGTAACGGACGACTTAAACAACTAGTGGATGTCTTATAAGGCCTGAGCGTATGTGCAGTGGAATGTGCACGCATAATGCCTCCTTAGTTTCTCCTGCCCGTTGGTCTACTATAAAATCGACTGCCGACAAATGACTGATGACAGAGTGCCGACTGAGGGGCAATCTGGCTGGCGATTGTTCCCCTACTGGACCGCCAGCTCGTGTTACTCGTCTTGACTCGGCCCTTAGCATATATGGGCCCAGCTTTTCCACCGGCTGGTTGCTGCATCCCCAACTGCCGGTTGCAGCACCGCCTCCAGCAGCTCCCGGCATCCTCGTGTGCCCATTACAGCACCACCACACGAAGCACCGCCGCTCGCGCCTGTGAAGCAGACGATCGCCGCGCCGTGCACCGCCGCTCGCAACCCGAGGGCAGCTGTTCCCAGCACCGCGAGATGCCAGTTGCACCATGCCGCAGTTCCTGCCCCCCAGGTTGTCGGATCAATTCGCGCTGGTCACCATCTTCGGGACGACTCGTAGCGGGTCTCGGCCCCAGCTTATGGTAGTCCCATGCCCGCTCGCTGTAGCAAGGGCAATGCATGGCCGGCCTTCTCGCTTGCTCGTAGTGCTTCCTGATGCTGGAAGGGGGGTACTCACGCTGAGGATACGTGTGGAAGAAGAGAGATGAAGAAAATCGGGGAAGAGATGTGTACACAGAGAAACTCGGTGGAAAGAGAAGAGATAGAGACGGGCCGAGCGAACAGTCAGCTGACTTGAATCATTTGCCTTTGATATTTGTTCATCTCCACACTACCACAACAAAACAAACAAACTACATCACCACCGGCCACCAACAATCACTATCGGCCGAAATGCGAAAGATGTTTTTATTTACCTTGTTGGCATTCCATCGAGCACTTGGCGGCTGCGACTCTTACTGCCGGCTGCGGCCGCCGGACGCGCAGGAGCAATGGCCGTAGGGGTCGCCGGAGACGTTGCACGAGGCACCGGCCGTGGACGGTGCGCCGTTGTGGCCTTCTTCTTCTTCGCGGCCTCCTCGGCGAGGGCTGCCGCCGCCGCCATCGGTTTTCGAGCTCTGTTTGCTCCGGCGGGAGTGGCGGGAGGGCGACGGGCTATCGCCACCCCGGCGGCCATTGCCGCGGTTGGAGGCGGAGCTTGAACCCGGTGGACTTTTTTCATCCCCAAACTTTTCTTCGGTGCGGGGGTGGTTACCGGCGGCGACAAGCCGGCGGCGGTGGCCGGCGGGGTGGCGGAAGGGTCCGGTCTATCCATTCCGGCGGGAGGTCCGGTCATCGGTGGCGACGACGGGGCGTGGTGGCGGCTGCGGCGGGAGTGAAGCCGGCACGAGGGCGGGAGAAAGAGGGCGCCACTTTTACTCAGCCGTGGCGGGAGTGAGTATATTTAGGGAGATTGGAGGGGATTTTCGGCGGGGAAGGATAAATTTTCCTCCACTATTGGGTTTAGAGGATCGGCTAGGTGCGGCGTATGGGAGGAAAACTGAATTTATCTCCCTTACGGCTAGATAGGGGATCAGTTAGAAATGCCCTAAGTAGTACATGTACCGAGTGCAGCAACAGCCACAAAGCCTAACCTCCTAACTGTAAATTCTCTGTCTAAGTACCCTTGTTCTGACTGTAATTCTCTGTCTAAGTTAATTAATCTCTAGCTACCACTCCTGATTAATTCAGCAGCTGACACGGGCATTGTCCTGACTCCTGACTAATTAACTCCACTGCAATATAGTAACAGCGTTTAGAGCAGGCACTCGACACTGATGAACTGAACACCTATAATTCGATCACTGCGGTAGTAAAAAATAGAGGATCCGCACAGTGCTGCTCAAACACAGAAAAATGATGAAAGTTCCGATCTATAGTTTCAATATCAATATATCTACCATTCTTCCCGCTGTCTCACATTCCCACGGTTCCATGTATCCCTTTAGTTCATCTCTCACCGCCTCGTCGTATTTTTAGTTTGTACTCCCTCCGTCCCATAATGTAAGACGTTTTTTGACACTACACTAGAGTGAAAAAACGTCTTACATTATGGGACGGAGGGAGTACTTGACATACTAAGCTAGTGTTGCGGACATGTAGAAGTGAAGTGCTATGGAGTACCCTGTCTACTCAGCAAACATGGCACTATATATAAAGGACGATTCATTATTAAAACAAATGAAGGTTGGTCGAGCATTGATTTTATTTACCAACATAGGAAATTTTGCCGACCTACATATCTTGTCATGCCAATAAGTAAAATGATTTTGCGTTCAACTGCCTGAAATGTTGCCGACTGCTTCGCCTACGTTTCTGCTGGTTGGCTTTGTGGATAGAATCACCATGTTGGCACGCTCGATGGGGAAGCTCAACTGCACGATTCGCATGCATGAGCAAGAGGTGCTTGCCATCACAAAGGCACTTTTCAACGAAGACACGCGTGAGTTCTTGACCGGCAAGGTCTCCGCACGGTCGAGGCCATGTTCACTGGGAAGATACTTCATATATATGTGGGAGGAAAATATCCCACCCACTTTGTACACGTATTTAGCAATAAAGATTTCGAGAGACTAGATAGATGGAATCTCCAGTTATTACAAACGCCGTCTAGTCATAGTCGAAGTCGTTGAGGACAAACTCATCATAGGTGGAGTCGTTGCAAAGGATATCGTCAATGTCAGAGTCGTTGGAGGACCATGCCTCATAGGTGTCCCAGCGGCAACAGCGCTTGGCCTCGTGAGTTCATCTTGAAGCGACCTACGAACCGAGAACTCCCACTGGCTGTCTTCTTCCCACTCGTAGTTCCCAATAATATAGTTCTACCATGGCTTCTGATGTCTCTCATTCCTCATTTTCTCAATTACATCTCTTCCATCCGTTCTCTCATTGTCTCTTTGAATTTCTTTATGTGATTGTACGTATCAAAAGTACAACAATGGAGTGTGCTATCTACTCAGACGAAGATGGGGAGGTATACGTAATGGGCATCAAGCTATTCTCAGAAGTGAATGTTGCTGGAGCATTCATTAATTTTTTTGACGAGGTGAAAGCCCACACACTGTTATAGGTGAGCCAATAATTAATATTATGGAAAATTCAATTTTTAGTCCGATAATTATTGAAAGAGTGTAAAACAGCTTCTAAATTTCAAACTAGATAAGGTTTGAAGCTCCGTGTAACAGCTTCTGAATTTCCGAGTAACAGCCGTGTTGACGCCAACACATGCCGTGGAAGCCGGCGCAGCTCCTCGGGCGGCAGCGCAGGAACATCGCGGCGGCGGCCGGAGTGGGCCGGAGAGAGGCCTCCAAGGTGTGGGGGAGAGGCTGGATTCGCTGCGACGGCTATGACTGGCGGATTCGGTAGCGGAGTCACGGCGGATTCGGCGGTGGAGATGGTCGGGGGAGGCGGGGGAAGCGCGGTGGGGGGACGGGGGGGGGGGGGGGGGGGGCTATGGTGGGGGAGGTACGGCAATGGAGGATTCGATGGGGCGGCGCCTCCGACGGGCGTATTAGGTGGTGGCTCCACGGCGGATACGGCGGCGGCTAGATTTTTGGAGCTAGATTTTTTGGGTCGGTGATACAAAAAACAGTTTTTACATCAAGTGCTCTATTATACATCACCTGGTTGAGATGCTCTAATCCCACTAGTATAGCACATATACAACAAATTAGTACAGCAAATCAAGAGCATCAACAAGTCAAAATGATTCAAGAAATGAAAAAAGCAAGTCTACATGTTGGCTTTTATGATGACCTGGAGACTGAAGACTTCAATGGTTTCACTCTTGATGAGATCAAATTATACATAGCTTGACCTCCTTTGGTGCGAGGATGCATTGAAGCTCCTCCATTGCTCTTGAGGCCTCCCACTCCCATGTATTCTTATGTCTCTTCTATTTTTCTCCATTCTCTATGCAGTCTGTTCGATCAAGTGAATGACACCTGCTTGATATGGTAAGCTTGTGCTACTAGCAAGTATGTGAAATGAAGTGGTAGAAGAAATCTGCTATCCGCCGGGGCAGGTGGAATGGTTTATATAATAGAAAAAAAAGGATGATGGAGAATGTATGTTAGCTGAAACAAATGTGCTATCAATTCATACAAGACTTCAACATTACCATCATATATTCCACTGGATTGCAGACCGAGGAAGCACCCACGCAGGGGGAGGGTATAGGCAATCCCCGCCATCAGACAGGGAGCCACATCATTTCTTCCACCCACACAAGAGAAAGCGATGGCACCTTCCACAATCTTCTATATTTGGTTCGTGTGCATGTTTATATATCAATTTGGTGTTTCTATTATATTATTATCTCATCTGTATAGATAATTACCATCTTTCTGATATAGTAATTAGGTTGAAACTCAAAAAGTAAAGTGAAAAGACACTTATCAGGTGACATTATATTTGGTCTAAAATTTTAAGCAAGACAAATTTTGGAGTTTAACTGCCTAAATCTTACTGATATCGCACCTTGGGTCAAGATAACTTCCTTGTGGCTTGACATACGTGATGTGCATGGACAGCATATACGGTGTGGCACATGAAGCTTTAACCAGTACAATGATGGGGAACGCTAGCTAATGTGTGTGCACTGTGCAATAGTTAGGCATTGAACGAAGCAGGAGATGGGCTGGCAGTACGACTCCATGTACGTGCAATGCTAGAGAAATGCTTCTCGAATTGGAGCTTTCTTTTTTTCATAGGTGGAGCTTTTTTTTTTGTTGTTCTTATTGATACCTACGGATACATTCAAGGCAAGGAGTGTTATGAGACTGCCTGCTGATTATTTGTCACGATGGTTGGAGAAAAAATTTCAGATCGACAACTACTTATAATTCGGGAAAACGATTATAGTGAGATCGCGTGACGAATTAACACTAGGTGTCATTTGACGAGATTAATGAGGCCAGCTGGGTTCACTTGGTTTGTTGAGTATATTGATGTAAGATTGCAGGGAGTTTTCCGAACATATACTATTGCAGGTAGCACGAGCAAAAAGTGTGATTGGACCTTACGAGCATAAATGAGCGTATGTGTGAAACAGGCCATCACACCCACACGCTTTGATTTGATGCCGGGTCGCAGGATCGGCCGCTGCCAGAGGTCAATGGACCTAGCTGCCACAGCCTATGTCAGGGTGCGGGCCTGCATCCCGATAGCAGGGCACGCAGACCTCGGCCCAGCCGACATGGGTCAACCAGCATGTATGGGTTGATGCAGCCACAAGAAGAGCAAGTGTGTCCCGTGCGACAAGAGAAAAGTGAGGAACTGCACACATGGAAGAACGGTGCACAACCGGCCCAGCTAGAGCACACACAAGAATGTGGTTGGCTGGCTGGTTGGTTGATGTTGACAAATTGAAAGAACCGAAATGGCGACTCGGATGGATAGTCAGCACCTATCTGCAATGCGCTGTCCAAGTATTCGGCAGTAAATTCAAAACTTGCGTCTACATTCTGCAGTTATCCAACTGCCCTCGTAGGTCAGGGCAACATCCCTCCCCTCCATCGGTCCAGACAGATGCGAAACAATCACTGTTTATTATCTAATCTTTGTCAAGTTGTTAGTGTCCTTTTTGTTACCATGGGTAAACTAATTAATCTTTGTATAAAGCCTATAACACGACTGAGCTGTAGCTAGTAGACCTACTTCTACTCCCAGTTGCTTGTAAGAAAAATGAGGTTTTTTAACATGCTCCCTCTTACCTCCCATTTTCACACGAGAGGTAAGAGTATAAAATAAATCTGAGCCGTTGATTGCATTAAGTAATGGGTTTGATTAACTCTTACCTTCGTACCTCCCATGTGAAATGAGGGGGTAAGAGGGAGCATGCTAAAATTGCTCAAGAAAAACATATACTTCCTCCGTCCCAAAATACTTGTCTTAGATTTTTATAAATACGCATGTATCTAGTCACGTTTTTGTGTTAGATACATCCGTATCTAGACAAATCTAAGACAAGAATTTTGGGACGGAGGTAATATCAGATAGATTATGTGTTCTGACTCAACTATGTACGAGACACTAATCGTCAATTGAGCAAGGGGTTCCATGACAATTGATTCTGCCTCAGGTACTTCTAGCCTCTAGGTTCTATCTACTGTGGTTTTCATTTTTCTTCTAGGGAGATACATGTATGTTAGCCTTAGCACTCTATGGCTCAGCTGCAATCGACCACAAGATAGAAAGGAAGGGCTACCTTTTGCTATTCTACTAGTATCACGCAACTGAATGAGACTAAGAAGCACACACAACTCTGTTCAGATCCATTGTAGTCTTCAAGTTTGCACTCCACAACAACTCCCAATGACTTGTTTTCCCATGATTTCGAATTTCTTTGGGTTTCCAGCTGCATCCTCACCTATTTTGGCCAGAAAGCTAGTGCTGCAATATGTTAAAGTTAGTTGAATCTATGCAGTTGTGTCCACATGAAGAAGGAAAAGTATACCACATATATAAAGGCAAAAGACGTTATGCGCATCAGTGATGGTTGGCGGAGTATTCATTTCCTTCTATGTTGCCGCATGAGTTGTAATTGGTGATGTCCTTAATTAAGTACACAAGTTAGATTTCCAAATATTGCCAACATAGATTTTGTTCATGAACGCAAAATTCATATGGGTTTGACCCTTTCACCTTAACTAGCTGTCGAATTATTAGATACCGTATCCCTTGGACAGGCAAGCTCGGTCATCACAAGATTTCCATTTCTAAAAATATGATGGACAATCGGACCCTCGCATCTTCTTAATGAAATTCATGCACGTTTTTCAGCGGCATGGGATGAGACACTTTCGACATGGCCAAAATCCTTGGCAAACTCTTTCCTAGCAGAAGTTGTAGGGCGGGCTACTGGAGCTCTAGCTGGCGGCAATGGAGTAGCTGCTGAAGGTGGATGATCCGCTGTGGCTGCCCACAATGAGTACCGACACACTTTTGCCGCAGCCCCACCGGCAACATCTTCGAAGCACATTTGCCCGTATTAGGGTTTCGAATAGAGACCACCGCCTAACACATAGAACTCTCTTTTTTCACATCATTTCCCCTTCAAACTTTTTCTATGTTCAATACACATAATTGCAAATTTCATTCTCAAATTTGGCCCAATTCTGGGTTTAATATATATGATTTTTTTTTGAAGCACTTTCCTTACTTACAATATCTGTGGCAGGCATTCACTAGTGTCCGCCACAGCTTACTTTTGGGAATTCTGGAAAAAATTGGCGCGGGTCAGCAAAATATTGTTGTGGCTTGCAAACTTTCCGCCCATTGCTGGTGCATTACAAACTAGTGGCGGGCAGAAGTTTGTCGCCCGCAATTGCTGCTTTAAACCCATGGCTACATTTGTAAGAAATTACAAGTGGCGGGTGGTCATTTTTAACCACCACTGCTGTCCACATAGCAGTGGCCGGCGGCGTTTTTCACCCGGCACCGCTACTTTTCCGAAATGGCAGTGGCGGGTCCAATTCGTCGGCCGCCGCTAATGTGAGGCCACTTTTAAGCCTTTTCCCAGTAGTGATGGTATGAATCGCACACAAACATATGCCATGATAATGTTCACTACGGCTTTGGGTTTGTGGAAATACTGTGCAAAGAGACTCCTGGACAAGAAAATGGATTTAGGAAAGCATATGAAACTGCTACATCATACGAGTTACAATGAAGTGTGGGCCGAGTTCCTTGCTTCTCGAGAAACCGTAGCATACAAGAAGTCCAAACTCCATGGGATGAAGTGTGGGTCTAGAATGAAGGCGAACCACAAATTCGGCACCCGTGGTTACGAAGGGAAGAATTCAATCTGGGAGACGGAGGATGCAGAGTGTGCTTCGCAAGGTAAAGCCATGGGCTTTGATAATATGGAGCCGACTGCAAATATTTCAGGTCCCTCGCGACCTAAAATGAAAACACCGGAGTTTTCTATTTCACTAACACAGAGTTGGCGACGGCTGCCAAAAAAGCGGTAATTAACCTACCGAACGGGCTTTGATCTTATTTTCTTTACCGACTAGGTACGTTTCTAAACGGTACCATTTCTTATTGCAGGCAATGAGTACCCAACACACATGGAACAAACAAACAAGTATTTTGCATCATCACCGAATAAATGGCAGCGGGTTCAGCAATACCATTACTCAGTTCCCATCCAAGTAGTGCTGAAAAACTTCCCTGCAAAAAAGAAGTAGTGCTGAAACTAGCTTAGACATTGTCAGTGAACTGACTGTTACATATATACAACAGAAATTAAGCGGTCATCTACGGTCGCTCGAGGGAATAATATTTTCTGCTTACATATACCACCGCTTCTTGGTCAGGTTGTAGACATGAAGCTTCACCTTGCACTGCATGTCATGTGTTGATGGCACAAGCATACTACACTAAGCAAGTGGCAGTTCCACGAAATTAGTATTAGATGAGAGAAAAAGTTAAGAGATTTAAGAACTCACAGGAGCGGGAGGCATAGGGAGCAGTTATGAACTCCGGAATTTTCCTCAAATTAGCCAAAGCCGAACACAAAGCGTTGACAACAGTAATTCTTTCAAGCGGATTTAGTTCCATCTTCCAAGTAGTAGCAGATATGTATGCCTTACTGTCTGTTATAGGAATATGCGTGAGATACTGCCATGGACAACGAATTATACTATTTCGATTTTGCGAAGTAAAATATAAAACAGTTTGCATTAAACACTGTAATATTTCATTTTTTCTTAGCTCAAGTGTATCTACGAGAACAGGGAAATCATCAGTTGCAGGCCCGGCCCTGAGGGGGGGCAGGGGGGGTGGCCGCACCGGGCCCCCAGATTTCAGGGGCCCCTCCCCATGGTATGCACTATGGGCCAGGGACATAGGCAGGCGTGCGTGGACGGAGGAAATCCTAGCACTTCTTCGTTATTCCATAATAACGTAGCAATTATCCTCTGAAAAAAGAATCACCTAGCAATCCCAGATCCTACGCCGGCATTTTCTCATAATTTCCTTCCTAATTCCGATTGCTGGTTAGCCGTCTCATCGATTTCCCGGGGCCCCCCGATCGCTAGACGCTAGTCAGAGTACTCCGTACGCGACACCGCTTTACTCTCCGCCTTCTGCGCTGGACATGCACAAACACATCGTCGATCCGCCGAGCGCTAGAGCCCGGACGTGAGTCCACATCTCGTCATGGGGTCATCGCTGAACGCCCTACCACCAAAGCCGATCTGAGCCATCCAAGGTAATTAGTGTTCCCTAATCCCTACTCCCTATACCTTTAGTACTGATTAAGTAATTTATCATTCACATACATGGTGGTGCATAGTTCGCATCGATCAAACTTTCACGACATTATTTATTTATTCCCAGCAGGGTTAAAAAAGATACAGTGTGTGGATGACTTGATGCAATAGAGGCGCTCTTGATAAAGTTTTCAAGAGTAATACTCGTGCTTTGTTGAACCTAAATGGTGAACTGGCGATAATAGTTGTGCCGAAAGGTGAACAAATTGATGAGAATTGTGAATCTGAACAAGAGGAAAATGTTGACATAAACATCGGTGATAAAAATGTAAGTGGTCCTGAGAGTATAATTATTTCAACAAGTGCACATGCACAATCTGCTAGTCTTGATGAACTTCCTGTTTTGCTTTTGTCTGAATTGAAGATTATAAAATTCACGTTATCAGATGGTGCAATGTCTACTATGGTGATTTTTGAGCATGTCAAGGAAATCAATTTTTGTCCCAATGCCTATTATGCTTATCATCCTATTTACAGAGCACACGTTACTGTTGCATCCGTTGAAAGAAGCTTTTCAAAGTCAAAAGTATTGCAGAACTATTTGAGATCAATAATGACTCAAAAGAGTAATGGTTTCCCAACATTATGCATGGAGAAGAAATTGATATGGACCCGACGATAAGTGACTTTGCATCGAGGAATGTTAAATTTTTTAGGTAACATGTATAATTATTTCATATATATTTTTGTTTTGGATGCATTTAAGTATTTATTGATAACATTTCATGTATACATATATTCATAATTATTACTACTCCCTCCATTTCATAATGTAATGCGCCCGCGTCACGCGGGCGAACTACATTATGAAAATGGAGGGAGTACTATATTGTGTTTATACTAAGGGCCCCGAGTTTTGGTTTCGCCCCGGGCCCCCAAAATCTTAGGACCGGCCCTGATCAGTTGGCACCAAAACAGTGTATAGCTAACCGTGGAAACCACCTCTGTTGCAAGAGGACAATGCATTAAAAAATTGTGCCAGTAGCATATCGCAAGCGTTCAGGTGCAATGAACCGTTTGTTCACAATAGGCCATAAGGTCCATGTAAGCACAGTGAATGTATCCCATAAATGGTTCGTCCTCCTAATTAAACAGTTTTACAAGGCCGGCACGACGAGGAAAAGCAGAAACAGACTAAACATTATCGGTTTTACCACGGAAAAATGGAATTATTATTGGGATTGTGCCATACTTAAATCCAGTGCCAGCCCTGCGATACATTTCCTGATTCTCATATGCCACATCGTTGGTCCGCGAAATATGATTGTCTTTCCCGCATGTTAATCCTGACTACCACAATATTATTGTGATTGTTGTTTCTGTACCACAATGGTTTGTGTGATTTTATATTGTTTTTTACTTAATCTCCTATTTGGCATGTAACTTGTGTTCTGACTTCTCCTATTCCAATTCGGAATAGTAAGAACGAGTTCAGAGTTATGGACGGCTATGATAATTCTTGGAGAAAAGAGAATTGTTCGACTCAATCCCGCAGCAGCTAGCCCAACACACTCTCCCTCGAGGTCATCATCCACAGAATGCCCCGTGGCCTGCATGCTGATTGCGATACAATGCAAGAAAGTGAGTTTTTACAAGTATTAATGATACCCTAAAGGGAAGAGGGTTTGGTAGTCAAGTGTATATTAATTACTAACGAATCCCGTTGGCAATCACCACATGACTAGAAAGTGAGAACTCCACGAACCTTCACTTCTTGGAATAATGTTTCTCCCAATATATATAGAACTATACCTTCACAATCATGGATAGTAGGCTATATCGTCCTGGTTCGGTTTTTAATATTCTAGCTTAGGATGTCAAATTGGTGAAAATCTAATACAAATTCGAGGAGATGAACAGAAATGACCTAAAGGGATATAAGAAAGATTAGTAATTAGAGACATCAGGAATAAGAGAGATGACCTTGCTGGATAAAGATAGACTGCATGCTTTTCCTAGTTTGCAATGTAGAATATCCGGTGCTGTTGGATGCATGCATGTGGCGTTTGCTGCACGTCAACCTCATGAGCTCATGCATCTATATATGCTGGCCTATTCCCCGTGTGTCGTCAATCACCTTCGCTCCATGCACTTGCTCATGGTGTGACAGTGACTTGCCTGGTGGCTTCTTCCTGCAATTCCGAACTGGCCGGCTAGTGAGCTACTTGTTGAGTTGCCGTAATGGCGCTGGCGCCCTGGGCACCCAAACTTGGACATGGATTCATTCCTGATATCCTTTCCTAGCATTCCTTTAAGTGTTTTCCATGTCAGAAATCATCCAAGACACGTCATGCCTCTCTCTCGATGGCCTCAATGAGAAAACATTCTAGTTTTGGTTGTCCCGCACCATACACAAGTTTAATTAATTCATCCATCAGACCATATTACAAGACGATCTTGAATGAGGTGACCGTGCTTTTGTACACCTCGGCAGGGGCATACCAACCCGCACAAACAAGTAAACAGACAGTTAGAAAGTCATAAATGTTAGAAAAGATTTGTCAAAACCTATAAATAAAACAAAATACGAAATGTATTTAATTATTCTGAGAACAGAAATTATTAAGAAAATTCTGTTTAAAAAGTACGATTTAGGAACAAAGTGTCAAAGTGTTATACGGATCGAATTATATCGTAAGCATTTGCTATATACTACATGTTCAATGAGTACGACGGCATCAAGATTTTATGAACTGTTGTGCTGGCATGCTGCCATAATGGTGGCGCTGGAGCAAAAACAGAAAGTGCTCGTCGGAGGTGGGCGCCCCTGCAAGCTAAACCAGTGTAATTTTGGTTTGTTCGGCAGGAGATGGTGCGCCAGGAAGCCCTTCGAGCTCGGCCATTTGGTGCCACGTTACATGGGGTCATCCTGCTGCTGCAAGCTCGCCACCTTAGGCCATTTGGTGTCACGTTACAGGCGGTCATCCTGCTGCTGCAAGCTCACCACCTTAGAGCATCTCCAACAGCTACCCTATTCTTGGGCACATGATGTTTTTAGGACATGGTGGGACAAAAAACATCCTCAAACAGCAGCCCCGCAAAAAATAAATAAAATAGGCAGCCCAAAAAAGAGGCACTACATGGTGCAAATATGGAGCACTCACGCGGCTGCCGTAAACTCATGAGGCTACCGAATCTCGCCCGCGCATAGCAGTTTTGTTCCCGCCCGTAGCTGGAAACCTGCTGATCCGCCGCCTGCCGCCGCTGATCCGCTGTCGTAGGCCACCGCCGCCGCTCCGCCGCCCGCCCCGAACTACATCCTGACACCGCCACCCTTCTCCAGCCATCCGCGGCTATCGCCGCTCCGCCACCGCTTTAGTTTGGACTCCGCCCGCGACGCGGCCGCTGGGTCGATTCTGAATACTCGCCATCGAGCCCCGGCCCGTAGTGGCCATGGACGCTTGGTTGTGCCCTGACACGGTGGCCTAGCAAGCGCCGGAGCTCTATAGTCAGTCGCCCGACGACATTTGGGCGGCGACGGCGCGGCGTCATCGAGTTCCGGACGCATAGCCGCCGTTCGCACGTCGAGGGAGCACTTCCGGTGGTTGTTGTCTACCCCCTACTCGCACACTAGGTGTTCGACGAAATTTCTACAAAGGTAAAAAAATCTTTTGGGTCTTTTGTATGAATTTGTAGAATTATAGCTTGATAGATAATTTAGTATTGTAGATGAGTTCCTGCGACTCCAACTAATATGATGATTCCTTGTTGGATGAGGAATTTTATTTGACTAAGGAGGAAGATATTGCTATGATTGTGGTGATGCACAAGAACAAGACAACGAAGCATAGAGGTTCGGTTTTTTTCCGCGAGTTTCTATGGAGAGAATGGAAAGAGGTAGGCAACCAATTGTTTTGAAACTACTTTGCCACAAACCTCACTATCCAGAGAGGTATTTTCGATGCTGGTTTAGGATGTCCACGAGCTTATTCACATTTGCAGTGTTGTGAAGCAACATGATCGGTCCTTCCTTCAAAAGAGGAACTGCGCCGTTTCCCTTGGACATAGCACTGAGCAGAAGGTGCATTGCACATGTTGGCATATGGTATTCTGGCAGATTCCATTGATGACAACTTGGCAATGGGAGAGAGTACTTCAATCTTCTCCGTCAAATAATTTGCGAAGGCGGTTGTGGAAGTGTTTGGTCCAGAGTATTTGAGATCACCCAATGCTCAGGACACGGCAAGACTTTTAGTGGTGAACAAGAACCGTGGGTTTCCGGGCATGCATGGCTCCATTGATTGTATACACTGGAAGTGGAAGAACTGCCCAGTAGCATGGTATCGACAGTACAAAGGACACAACAAGGATGCAACCATCATTCTTGAGGCATCAGTCGATCAGGAGACATGGATTTGGCATGCGTAATTTTGGATGCTTGGATCTTCGAATGATATCAATATGCTTCATCGATCTCCTCTGTTCACCAAGTTAGCCAAGAGGGAACAACCACCAGTGACCTTTCAAGCAAATTGTCGCACGTACAACTTTGGGTATTACCTTGCGGATGGTATTTATCCAAGGTGGGGTACTTTCATCAAGCTAATTTCGAAACCCCAAGTTAAGAAAGAACTTTGCTTTCATAATGGTCCAGCAGCTATTCGAAAATATGTGGAGAGGGCTTTTGGAATTTTGCAATCCCAATTTGCTATTGTGCGAGGACCGGCTAGATTTTGGGACAAAATATCATATGTACATCATGACAGCCTACGTGATCTTGCACAATATGATAATTGAGAACGAGCGTGGACAAGATTCTGACTATACCACGTATGAGCTCATGGGGATCCTAGTTTGGCCTTGTCGGGTGCAAGACTGATTCTATCGCTTTCTTGAGGTCTGCGATGAGATTCAAGATGCCGATACACGCGAAGATCTCTAAAAAGATATGATGGAGGAGTGGTGGGCATGGCACGGACGACAACGGGCCTAGTTTGCACCTCTGTGTTTGTTTCATTTCTGTGCTAAACATTGTTGTTGAGCTTCATGAACAATTTATGTTGTGGATTTGCTGAACTATGTAATAATTCGGTGAAATATGCAACAATTTGTAGTTTGTTTGGAATTCATTTGAGATGCATTTAGTTTTACCTGTGTGTAATATGTATATGCAAATTGTGGTTCGGCTGCCGTGCGGCTACCTGGCGGCTGCGCTATATAGGGCTGCTGTTGCAGACGGTGACTCCTCGTGCCCAAACAAACATCTTCTCCTGCCCAAAATATTTTACTCCGCTAACTTTTTGTGCCCTATTATAGGGCTTCCCTTGGAGATGCTCTAAGCCTGGAGCGAGAAAACAGCTGTAGCCTGACTACTTTGGCATGTTCATACGTTCCCATCGAACAGGCTGTGGCCATCTCCGTCCCGTAGCTAGGTCGTGGCCTTTTCATGGCTGCCGATGCACACCGGATAACCACCATGGCCACCGGAACACGATGAGCTCGCAGCAGGACAAGAGTCATGGTGGAACAGATTGTGCATGTGCCCTTCCCAGTGCCTCCTTTTCCCTACATACATACATATGTACGCGGTCTCATACGTGTGATCATTGTGGCCATTCATGACTGACACACGAGTGAGACTAAGTTCGGGATGTGGAAAGAGAGGTTGTCTACCACTCTCTATATATATGCAGAGGAGGCAAGTGCTCTACCAGTCTTTATATATGCAGAGAAACGATGTCTTGTCGCACTACAAATGATTACAAACCATATCATGTATATATGCAGACTAACCATGTCCTCTTTCACGCCCTGTCACCATTCTGTGTGTTGGATTTAAGTAACAAATGTACGGGAAGGGTGGGAGGTGTTATATCATATTTTGCACCATTAAAAGATAATGTTTGGTGGAAACCTCGCCCTGCTGATTATATCAAGATCAATGTCGATGCTAGTTTTGTGGAGAGTCTTAATGCCAGCAGTGTTGGGGTGGTTGCTAGAAACTCGTCTGGTGAAGTTATCATCTCCTCGTGGGACTTAATTGGTCGGTGTACCAGAGTGAATAAGGCGGAGCTCAGTGCCTGCCTCGCAGGCCTTTATATCAGTATTACCCTACAATAGTCTATTATTTTGGAGACTGGTTGTGCTTTTGTACCAGTTTTTCTTGCAAATGAGAAGCTTGACAGGTCTCCTCTCGTTGACCTGAAGAAAGAGGCTTTTAGTATCTCCAGGATGATGAAGGATTTTAAAATTGCGAAAATCAACATGCTTGCCAATGGGGTGGCCCATGAGATTGCGAAGTATAATTTAAATTGGTGGGTCCGATGGGATTCTTCTTAATAATGTTCTGCCATGCGTGGCTAATGTTGTATGGAATTATTGTAATAACCTTAGTTTAATTAATTAATAAATGAGGTGTTTTTTCAAAAAAAGAAAAGAATTCCCTTATAATCCTCATTTTCGAGAAAATATGTGGGAAATAGGACTACCAGGAAACATAACTTTAGTCAAGTAAATTGGGAAAAAAAATAAAAAAAACATAGTCTTTTGTTTTGCAATTATTTTCATAGAAACAGTCCTATAGTACCTTGAAATTGGTTACGGACACTTTGTCTCCAATCAAATCATATATATTTGTCTTTTTTGGCAATCATACATATTTCATATAATTCTGTTGTGACAAAATTCATCTTTTGCGTTACCATTCCACAAGATCATTCGATCGATTTCCTTTATGTTTGCCAGCATGTTCTTCTTCATTGGGATGTTTGACGCGGGGACGCCATGCACCTTTCACATTGACCATTCTATCGAGTACGGCACCAACATGGCGTGTCCCCTTGCAGCCTCCCTCCTATATGTTTTTTTTAGGTTGCACATTCTAATTCGATTTACTACATTCTTCACCAGAAGTTCATCGGTTAACTGTCCCATACTTTATCTAAAAATAACATACTAACGTTTTTTTATACGGTGAATTATTAGTTGACTTAGGAAAGCAATTGCAAAGGGGTCGCTTTGCACCATCTAATAAAAGTTGTAGCATGTTTATGTAAGGTTGTTTTCACTTTGAAAATATAAGTACTTCTCTTTTTAACTTAAGTACTTCTCTTTTAGTACCTTGTTGTCTGCATTACTCAAGGGATACCTCAGCAACTGAAGCTGTTCTCATTAAGTAACGTGTAACAAGAGGTAGTACTGAGTAGACAGGTGACTGTCCGGCCGGCCTGGCAAACATGGCCAGCCGATGGAAGCTAGCAACACACTGAATCTGGAAGAAGCTTTGCACGCGCTCTCGGCTAGACAGCTTGCTAACTGTTCGAATCACCTTGAACGACGAATGCCAAAAACACTCGGCGAAGGCCTGAAAACACTCGACCATGTTTTTGCTAAGTGTTACACTCGGCAAACTACACTCGACGCACCCCGTTCCAACAAAGCAAGCTTTGCCAAGTCCTTTCCTTCGTTCACTGAAAAAAGCCTTTGTACCGTGTCAGAATAGGGGACTAGCAAAATAACGGGCATGACGACCGGTGGAGAAAAACGGTAACTGCCACGTGTCCTCCAAGTTTGCCGAGTATCCTTCAAGAGACACACACTTCATGGAGGAAACGATTGGTTTTTTCACACTATATTAATTCCGATCATACCCATCACACGACTCATTGGTATATTCATTACACAGAAAAAATTATAATGAATGCTTGAATAACCACTCATGACATGTATATGTTTCTTTTATAGACATTTAGTTGTATATATCTTTCAATACATACTGCACCGTGTTCACAAGAGTAGAAAAGTAGGGTAGTGTAAGCATAGTCCCCATTCTTTTAACTAGCTTGCCCAATGTGTTTGGCTGCACCTGTGCATACGCTAGACATATGATATTGATAACGATAATCAGGATGTGTGCAGGGCGAATAGCATTGGATTGTGCGGTTCAAAAGTCCTCCTTTGTTGTACTCTCCTAAGCCCCAAGCTTATATACCTCGCGATAGTGGTCGATGAGAAACAAGATGTTGTGGTTCAGCGCCATACTCGATGAGCTCCTTGTTGTACGTTATCACCTCCTTGTATGGTCCCACAGTTAACCTCTTTCATGTAGATGTTACTCATGACCACGATGATTCTACCCCATGAAAATCACTAATCTCCACGCCATATATTTTTGTTCTTTAATTTACCCAAGGTATCAAATCGGAAGAGCTCTACGGGGTTGCTCTGCTAAGTGAAGCAGCTATTATCCAAGTCACTATCTCCCTCGTTGTGAGACAATGACTGTTCATGCACATTGCTTGCCACACGTGTGGAACTGCTTCCGGGTTATATAATATATATATATATATATATATATATATATATATATATATATATATATATATATATATGGTTTTGATTTTAAGCCAAAATTATCTTATTTTGTAATTCAGAGATTAAATTTATACTAGGTAATGTTAGTTCGCAAGAAGCCAGCGTGACTCATGGGCATTCATCTAATGTTTTAATAAATGTAAAGCTCCAACAACCTTCACTTGTATTGAATAATGGTTTGCCCTTTATATGCACCAGTTCTTTCACTTCACTATATAGCGAATTCCAACACCCCACTTCCTACATGTTCGCCGCACTATAGAGTTTTTTTCTTTAAGATGCCAAGTAGGTGTATTTCACATACAAAGACACAGAGAGGAAAAGAGAGAGGAACAAAAGAGATACACGAACCATGGAAACGTGAGACATCGGGAAGAATAGATGATTCAGTAATCGTCAACATATGGGATGAAACTGCCATTACTGGTCGTCCCCCATGCAGCGTTGTACCACTCCATTTATTTTTACTAGAGCAATTATTCGAATTCGGGCCACTCAATGTGATCAGTGGTTGCTGGCAGCAGTGATCTTGTGGCAGTTGAAGAGTTGAAGTGATTTCCAAACACTTGCATCGAAAGATAGGCACATACCTAGTAGCCAAGGTCCCAAGTTTCATTGTTTGTCAAGCATACAAAGTGTATTATCAATGTGAAGATGAAAAGCGAATACAATATAAAGTTGGTATTACTTGCCTCTGATATTACCAACACAATATCACATGGTAGTTATTTGCCTACGGATATTACCAGATAATAGCTCAGACCGACTAGGACGCGAATTTTCAGCGGCCGAGCACCATGCAGGCCGCAATCCTGCACGTCCTTTTGGGCCTGGGGATATGTGATTCGTCAGCGCGGGTCAGTGGGGCGCCAGGCCTAGTGGCTGAAATACGGCCCGGGATACGCCTAGCCGCGACGTAGGCGTATGATGTTCTGCCCATCACGCGAAACTGTTCGCGCGGCTGCGGATCCTCGCGTGTCTTGGACTACATAGGATGGCCCATGGGCTCGTTCGAAACAGCACAGGTGCTGGAAATCATTGACACTCTTTCCATCCCACGCCCAAGCCTTGTGGAGTAGAAGAGAGCCACGCAACTGCTATTCCTCTCCATCCCCTTCCCCCTCTCACGCGTCAAGGGCGGCGACGGCGCTGTTCCGGCGACATGTCCACCGATGGTGTCGAGCTCAATGGGTATGCATATTCTGGTCCGTCATTCCGCCCCCCTAGGTACTTGGACGCCGATTCACCGTCTCGGATTGGAAGCTTTTGTATTCATATTGTTAGATTTGTTTGTTGCAGGGGGGTGGCCGGAATTGGGGATTGCAGCGGTTCAGTCCTACCATTGGAGTCCCAGGATTCCATGAGTGCCGTGAATGTCGAGGCGGTCGCCGCCGGCAAGTCAAAGCAGTTGGCAGATGCAGCCGGATACGAGGTCTGCTCTGAAGCAACAAGTGGTTGGACGCGAAGGTTAGTCAGATAACAGCGACGCGTATCATTTGTTCATCTTGTTGACTGTTGTTTAGCAGAAACTGCATAATACTCAAGTGTTTAGCAACGATTTGACTTGGTCTGTAGATGTGTAGCAAGCGGTTGACTTGGTTTGTACATTTGGATAAGTTTTGTAGTGACATGTACTGCAAGTGGTTGAAGAATAGGTTGAGATTGGGATGGATAACTGCTTACTGTTAGTTGTATATATTTTCTAGTTGACAGGGTTAGATGTGCAGTCTGGGTGTTGGATTCACTTGCTTAGATGCGCTCGGTGCACATGTGCAGTTTATGATATTAGTTTTATGACTTTGGTATCAGGAAGAAATGTATGTGTTCTATTGGATTTGTTAGTTGTTTAGGTTGGATTATAATTTTGGTGATGATCACCGAGGAGAGATGTTATGTATTTTTTAGCTGACAGTTTTGGGCTTGGATTCAATTTTTTGATGCTTTGGGGTGCTTGTGTAGCATAACAGAAAAAGTTTTACGGCTTTGGGATTCAGGCAGAAGCCTGTGTGTTCTACTCAGATTTGTTAAATGTTCAAGTTGGAGTATAACTATGGTGATGATAGCTGGAGAGAGATGATAACTGGGGACAGTTGTTGGGATTCAGTCATAAGATGATGGTTTGGATTTTTAGGATTTACTATTTGTAACGCTGGGCAAATGCTTTGCAAGTGATCGTATGATCTGGATTGCTTCTATTTTTTTCTGCATAGGTCTGTGTAAGTGGTCTGGTTTGCATTTTGAGGATTTCCTAGTTCTAAAGCTGGGCAATGCTTTGATAGTGATCCTAGGATCTGTATCGCTCCTATATTTTTCTGCATCCGTCTGATTAAATGTTCATTGATACGGCGCTGATCATTTGTTTACTCTATGTTTTCCGGAGACATTGTTTCAGGATTAGGATTGGGAGAGCGCCGGAGGAGAGGGAAATGAACCCTGACAGGAAAACAGCACTTGAACTGTCCGTGCGCGCTTATTGCAGAGAAAGGGCATGGGCCTGTTGTCAATCCAGCAATTGGCACAACATTTGACTCCTTAGACAAGGCTTATGAGTTCTACAACCTCTATTCATGGGAATGTGGTTCCGGTATTAGGCTGGCAGAAAGTAGACTGAATGTTCATCGGAAGAGATTCATGCAGGAGATATTGTGTGCTTGCGCGGTATGTACCCCGTAAATGATACTCCATGAATTGGCTGTCATTTTTTGTTCCACGTTGCTGTACTTCATATTTCCTGCTGGAACAAACGAACACAACATCGAATATGGAGACCTGATATTCCTTCCTTTCTTATGTTGCAGGGTAAACCCCTGAGGGAAAACAGTCGCTCATCAAGGTGTTTGGCACATCATCGTCCTCCTGTTCGTCTGCTTATGCCGCCGCTGTGGCCTAGACCAAATCCCCTCGCCCATGGCATTTGTTCGAATCAGCACACGAGAGAGAATCTGATGCTGGCCCCTTACCCCCTGGCGATATCCTAACCCTCGTGGAAAAAGCCATAGCCACGAAACAACTCTTCCTCTCGATCCCCTTTTCTGTTCCCTGCGAGCACGGCGGCGCCGGTGCTATCCAGCGAGATGTCTACCAATGGTGTCGACTGCAACGGGTATATATATTCGTGCCCCTCCTTTCTTCCTTAGGTCATGGGATTCTTAGTCCCCGTCGCGGATTTGGTATTTTTTTGACTTAGATGGGTTGATTTGTACAGCATCTTTGGCGGTCGATCGGCTTGGAGTGGTTCCGTCCTACCTGTGGAGTCTCGGGATTCCATGAGCGTTGTCAATGCCGAGATGGGCGGCGCCGGTGAGCCCGTAGAGCCATGTGGAGAAGCGGCCGGATATGAGGTGTGCCCTGAAGCTACAAGTGTCCGGACACGCAGGTTAGTGATGAAAAGTCTCAGAGATCCTTTTATCTGCTTGTAGTGGTGTTTAGAAGTGTTGCATCTTAGCTAAGTGGGTATTTAGTTGTGGGTGTGTTGATATTCAGTATAGGAACGGCCTGTGTGGTGGATTTGTAGTATGATTGTTGGATTTTCCTACCTGCCAAGGCAGCATTGAGGTACTAAAGTTGCAGCTTTCGTTGGACTTTACTTGCTGTTGTGCTGCACAACCCCTTGATTAGTTAGTGTGGTTGTACACATGAGGATGTTCAGTATGGGATTACTGGTATTAGGTTCCTGTGATGCAATCATTTGGGGTTCATTTGGAGTTGTGCACATATTTGCTGGAGATGTTTCAGTCCCAGGTTAAAAGAAAGCTGATACATGGAACAAGGGATATTGGTCTCAATGATGTTGGGTTCAGTCGATTGTTGTGCTGCACATTCCTGCATTGTTTACTGTTATGTGGCCAATTTATTTTATTGGCCGATTGTGTTGTTTGATTTTGTCAGCCACAGTGGCAAGCATCTTGGATTTGCTTATGGATGATTTGGTACTAAAACAGTGTTGTAATGTGCGGGGAAACTGCTATTGTTTTGCACCATAAATAAAACATCTCTATCTGCTCCCCAACTTTTAAAACAACACAAGAGAAAAAAGCAGGCACTCCCTGTCGTGTTGGTTGTTGGTGGTAGAATTGTATGCAGTTTTGTGGTTGCTGCTATTAGCGAATTGCAGGGACTCACTTTTGTATTTGTTGGACCTTTTCAGGTCCAGCCCTCGTATCGTGCGGAGGGAGATATTTTTCCAAAATTTCATTGGACAGAGAAATGCCCATTTTGCAAATGCAGATGATTCTACCTTGTGTCTGAGTTTGACACAGGAAGAGTTAAATATACTCTTCGCATCTGCCAGTTTTATGATCACCATCATCTGATACTCAATCATGTCGTAATTTCTCTTGCCACTCTGGTATGTGCCAAATTTTCGTAGCACTTAGACAGTGAGGAGGAGGAGGTCAGCGGTGGACTTTAACCATGTACATGTCTCGGGAATTACTGGTACATGTCAGCGAAAGAGTCATGTCTCTATGATATAGCTAGTTTTTCACTGAGACACGGTACACAAAAAACTGGTACAAATTAACCATGAGCGATGTTTCATTGATTGCTCCTTCCAGCGTTATTTAAGTTCATATCTACATCTAATCTTGGTACAAATTACCTTTTCTGGCATACATGTGCGATGATTTTTTTTATGTCAGCTGTAATCACAAAGCATTAAGTGACAGACACATGTTCATTTAGATGATGTAGAATTTAGCTAGTAGATTACGGGGGTGGTTCTGTTTTATCAACTTGTTTGTGGAACCTTCTAAACATGTTAATCACTGGGGTGGTTTAGGACTTTGAAAATTGTGTGTAAACGATATAACCATATGCTTATTTCTAGATCATACACCCCTGATGATAATGAATAGGTAAATTTATGAGGCATTAGGGTGATCATTTCATTCACGTCTTGCATGTCAACCTGTTAAAATTCTCATTCTGCGAGCAGTTGAAGGAAACTATTAATGATTTCATATGTCGTGCTTAATCTATGGAAGTGTGTATGAACCCCGTGTGTGAGCTTTGATGCATTGGTGAGTCTTAGTTATCTTTGACAACGATGAAAGATATTTTCGTCCTAAAATTTATGCAGAGTAAGAGGCTAATCTCAACAGGAAGAGTGGGCTGGAATTGTCGATGAGATCATATGTGGAGGAGGGAGATGGCCCAGTAGTCTAATGATTTCTGTAACGGACTGTTTGTATCATCTATTCCTCTGGCAAAAATGTTGTTGATGACTTATTCCCGGCCACAACCACTCATTCTCTGTGTACTGTAAATCAATGGTTCAACTAAGGTTTTGGCTTGGTCGTTCAACTAAGAAATTGGTTCGTGGAGCTGGAGAGAAGTCCCATGCCTAGCGACAACACGCTGTCGTGAAAAGTGCAATGGCATATGTGCAGTCAAGTGACAGCACAAAAAATAATAGAGAAAAGCAAACCGCTGTTCATCGTTGCACTTGTACCATTGCCATGTCTCGTGCGTAGTTGGTACATGCCAGCTAAAGTGATTCATGTCTTCTTTAATTGTGGCTTTCTTTTATGTCAAGTGATAAGATCATCCGCAAAAAAAATGTTAAGTGATAAGATAATCTTGTGTCAATGTTTTGCTGCCCTTTATATGCTGAAGCACGCCATGTCCTTGTGACTAATGGAGCATGGTTATGCCAAAAGCTCGTTTCTAAAATTCTGTTTTACTTGGTTTGATGCTATCCTAATGCTAATACTTTTGAACCATGTCGTTACAAATAAAATTGTCCAAAAAAATTGAACGTGTACGCTAAATGGTTGGCTCTTAGTCTAACTGCCTCTCCTAATGATGATCAACTATGTGACTAGCCCTTTCAGGTACAAACTAAACGCGTGTTAAAACAACTGTTTGCCCTATACTGGCTCGATTTCTCTAGCGTGCAAAACTGAAAAAATAAATCATTAACAGATGCATCATAAACATTTCCACACAGCCATCTAAACGTGGAGCGTTTTGTTTGTGCAGCTGCAGAGATCAAAACATTCTGGGCGAGCTTAATGAAGGCTAGCTAATGGTAAACACGCTTACGCGTCCGCTGGTCAGCATTGATCCACGTATGCGCTGGTAGAACTGGTGGCCAGCCAGGCAAGCTGGCGATGCTTCGTCAGTGTAGCCCATGCATGTACAGGTCTGCGAGACACTGCACGCGGCCATGGAGCAAGCTCTGACTTGTGCGTACATCTAAGAGACGATGCGACAAGCCTAGATTCCCTTGCATGTGGTGGGGCCTCGCTGCATGTGATACGGCCCAAAAAGAAATCGAATACAGACAGAATACACTGACTGCACGGATCCCCATGGTGGTTGGACAGCCCAGATACCGGCCGACCTGATGCTCGGCTTCCATTGGCATTTTTCGAGACCGACTACCCCTTTCCCACGAACGTTACGCACTCTTTCCAAACAAATTCCTTGGTCGCAAAGACTGTCTTTATACAATTGATAGGACTAAAGAATCTGGTCAAAGAGAGGGTAATACTAATGATAGTAGATGAGCAGTTTTCTTAAATTATTATCAAGGGAATCATGTGGACAAAATTACTAAGGCATATATCTTCAGTTTTTCATCATCGACAATACGAAAAAACGCTACGTAGTCAGGCCTTAAGGTTCTAAATGTCTTAATGTGCACGAATCGGACTCAAACATACACGGTAAAATAACATAAAAATTTATAACTTAATAATAATTACTCATCCATAAGACGCATAGCAAATTTGAAATTTCAACACTAATAGAGAGGAATAGAGCTCAACGTCATGGCCGCCGCCATGACTGATGTACCTGGCGTCCGACCATCGGGTGGAATGCATAGGCTGGATCAGACAGAGCACACACATCGCCACAGTCATTGCGATAGAACGGCGGAGTCAACGGAGGGAGTGAAGGCCCAGCGGCGTAGGGCGGTAGCGAAGCACGGCGGTGGCCGATATGCATCTCCGTGACACATGGTGCCAGCCGCGACATCGTACTCTCTCCGAGCGACGAATCACTGCCGGGACATATTGGAGGTACAAGAGGAAGGAATATAGGTGGCCGGGAACGTTGAAGGACGGGAGAGAGTGGTGTCGTGGACGGGCAAAGTGAGGGTTTGGAATCGGCACAAATACTGGACAATCAGCAGACGGACGGTGATCGTTAGCTTGTTATTGTTGGAACAATTCTTGTTATTAATGCTAGGATTAGATTATTTCTTGTTTTTGAGCCATGCATGTATTAGTAGCTGCGGCAGTGAGCACAGATAGAAACGTGTTGGTGTGTGTGTGCATGCAAACTCAACTACAATAGTATTTTGTGTTTAGCCGAGCCAAGTGCAGGCCTTGTTAGTTAAGAGTACTACCGCACGTACTTGCTTGGATAAGTCTAGCTGCTAGATAGGCTTAGTTGAGGACCAAGTAATCAGCAAAGGAGTGGGTCACCGGCTGAATCGCGTGGCCGTGTGAGGCGTTGTTACTTGCGTGCGTGTGTGTTCGTGCGTAAGGATCATGAAAGAGTGATTAGTGGATCAAGTAGTTGTGGCCTTGACCATGTTTACGTGCGTGTGTGTTTCATGGAAGAGTGGTTGCGTGGTGGCCGGGTGATTATGGCTATTGAAGCCCCCATATAACTGCATTGTGACAAGTGAGAACAAGGAGAAAAGGTACAATTGTGCGTGCCATAAAAATCCCCATGTGTGCTCTTCTACCTTTGTTTGTGCTTGAGTCTTCTTCCTCACCGGGCAATTCCAACAGTTATCCCTCTGTTGACATGCGAGCAATATTCTACTATTTGTTATCTGCACAGATTAAGCGGCTTGCATGACATGCATGCATGTATTTCTAAGAGATGGCGATGCAACTTGGAACTTCTTCTCGGTGATGCATGCGCTGATCAAATCGGGTCTAACAGGGTCCTAGTTTTTTTTTTTATAGAAAAAACTGCCGATATATTCATCAGACATCATGGCAGTACAAAAAATACGGGAAGTTATAAAAATTACGTTCATGTCCATAGACCATCTAGTGACAACTACAAGAACTGGAGGTTCTCAGGATGATTAAAAAATTATTTAATTTCATTAAATAACAATAAAATAAGCATAAAATTAAAAATTAGAGAAAAAACACATCACCACCTCTGCAAAAAATTAGACATATTGAGTGCTGAAAAATGGACAAAACAAATAAGAAGCAACATTTAGACAACATTGGGACTCATTTTGAATCCCTGCAAATATTGAAAAGATGCACCATGCGAATTCATCGTGAGCAGCACAAGGTTGCCTCGGCTAGATTTGTGAAATATTACAACACACATATGCTATATATATTTGCAAGGTGGTCATCACTCACACATAGTCACAAATTTCATCAACACGATTATCGACACTCCTGCACTCACAATAAACTACCCTTGGTGCTCACATATCAACAGAGTACATGATAGCCACTAGCAAAACTTCGCCACATGCCAAAACTCAACATATAGCAAAATTTCGCAACATTCCAAAATTAGCATCTTCGTCGCAAGATAAGTGAGAGAGAGAAAGGAGGAGGATCTCATCGAGTGGGGGGGGGGGGGGGGGGGGGGGATGTACAATGTCAGTGGAGGAGGAAGACTGTGGGGTCGTATTGCGCCGGTGTAGTGGTTTGGTGGCGTCTGGCGACAACTGCGGGATCGATGGAGTAGGCACCACGTTGTGCGGGAGGGAGGGAGGGAGGAGCGGGGGCGAACGGTTCCGTTCACGGGAGATTTGCTGTCAGCCATGCGCGGGAGCGAGGGACCGTCTCTTTCCTTTTCCTGTTGCGCCAGCTGGCAGGGCAGAGGATCTACTTTCTTATTTGAGTCTGTGCTTCGGACTACTAACCAGCCAACGGGTGCTCTCTAGTCACGTCCAAAAAATAAAAAGAAAAAGGAGCGTACACAAGTCCGTACATACTTGACACCACACCCACGTCGTTCGTCCATGTTTTGGTTTTCCACATGTTTCATTGCAGCCATCCTGAAGTCCCGACCTATCAACATCTGCTTTCAATATGACGCTGCGGAGAGAAAGGCTCACGCTGGTGCTCCCATGACGCTCCATCTGAGTTACTCAGAGCAATGCATGTACGTGATGGTGAGATGGGCAGTAGCTAGGTAGCGTGTACGAATCGAATTGTACAGTTTATTGTAGTTAGCTAACTAGTAATTCGTTGGAGCCATTCCACGTACGGAGGTAGGTAAGGTACGGGCCAAGTAATTGGAGCTTGCGTGCAGTGCCAATTTCGGCGAAATGAACGAGCACCTGCTACTATTAGAAATGATGTTTACATTCATCAAGGGAAGAATTTCTGAGCAGGAAATCAGGAGGAAGATGTGGGCATTGTTGGCGCCGCCTCTCGCGGCGCCGCTTCTTCTTCCTCTCGGCTGCCACTCGCAGCTCTCTCTTCTCTCAATCTCTATCATCTCTCTTGTACTTTGTCTCAACAACACACACACACACACATGGTGAAGCACTACACACACACACGCACACATACACCAAGGAGAAAACCAGCCGCTGCTTTGCCGAGGCGCTCTCTCCTTGATGAATACATTGGCTACATCTTTGATGCTCAGCCTGTTAGATATGTTGGATCATCTAGGCTAGATATAATCGGTAGTTCTCCTTGAAGTCGAATCTGTCTTGATGTTTGAGAGAGAGAGAACAGAGAGACTGGAAGGAGGAGGGGTACCTTCTCCTTGGCTCGATGAGCCCGACGTGCCGGCCATGGTGGAGGGTAGCCGGCGATGGCAGGGAGTGAGCGAGGTGGTGGCGGCGCTTCCCGTCAGCACTGCGCTTGCCCTAGATCGGTAGGGTATGTCGGTGGGGTGTGCGGCTCGCGACGAACCTCGTGTTGTGAGCCGCCGGCCCCCACCTCTTTATATTGAGCAGGTGACAGGGGCCCGTCAACCATAGTGGGTTGGGCGCCCCCGATCAGGGCGCGGATCTAAGGGCCCGGTGGGCCGTTGGGCCCACACGGGAGGAGATCAACCTAACATTCTCCCCCTTGATCTCAACTTTTCTTTTAACCATATACTTTTTACTTTACTCGTTTCATCACAGATCAATACATAGAACATGTTTCATCGTCACAGCTCAATTGCCGATAGAATCAGACAGCTACAACATACCTCTCTGTTTTGAAACAAATTCTGTTCCTTTTGGGCCTCTCATGATCCAGGAATCATAGGCTTTCCCTTAAACCCATGCCGGCTAAGTGTTCCTTGAACACATTGGGTGGTAAGCCTTCCGTAAGCGGATCCGCAAGCATATCCTTTGTCCTTATATATATGCTCGAGACTTATAGTGTGATCCTGGATTTTATCTTTCACAACATAATACTTTATCTCTATTGTTTTGGCAGCATTACTCGACTTGTTGTTGTGAGCATAGAATACTGCGGGCTGGTTGTCATAGTACATCTTTAGTGGTTTGTCAATACAATCTACCACTTTCAAGTCGGGTATATAAATTTCTTTAACCATATCGCCTGCCCCGTGGCCTCATAACATGCTATAAATTTTGCATACATCGTGGACGATGCAACTATTGACTGTTTGGAGCTTCGCCACGAAATAGCCCCTCCAGCGAGAGTGAACACATATCCTGACGTGGATTTTCTATCATCTCTGTCTCCCGCAAAATCTGCGTCTGAATACCCTCTTATCTTTAGGGAATCAGATCTCCTGTATGTAAGCATGTGATCCCTCGTGCCTTGCACATAACGCAATGCTTTCTTTACCATCTTCCAGTGCTCTGTGCCTGGATTCTCTTGATATCTACCGAGTACCCCGGTGACAAAAGCTAAGTCAGGGCGAGTGCACACTTGTGCATGCTGTAAACTTCCAACAGCCGAAGCATATGGTACCGCTTTCATTTGATCGATCTCGTACTGGTTCTTGGGACATTGGAATTTCCCAAAACTGTCGCCCTTGACTATAGGAGCAGGTGTGGCTTTACTCGCATGCATATTATACTTTTTAAGAACCTTTTCTAAATATGCCTTCTTCGATAGTCCTAAAACTCCATTTTTCCTATCTCGGTGAATTTCTATGCCCAAAACATATGATGCTTCACCAAGATCTGTTATATCAAAATTTGAGGACAAGAACTTCTTTGTTTCTTGCAGCAGACTAACATCACTTCTAGCAAGCAAGATACCATCCACATACAAGATTAGAAAAATGTATTTCCCATTTTTACACTTTGCATAAATGCAGTTATCCTCAATATTTTCTTTAAATCCAAATCTATTAATTGTCTCATTAAACTTTAGATACCACTGTCTAGAGGCTTGCTTTAATCCATAAATAGATTTCTTCAGGCGGCATCCCATATCTTCCTTGCCTTCCATGATAAAACCCTTGGGTTGTTTCATGTAAACTTTTTCTTTTAAATCCCCGTTCAGAAATGTCGTCTTTACATCCATTTGATGTAACTCTAAATCAAAATATGCAACTAATGCCATTATGATTCTGAAGGAATCCTTACATGAGACTGGGGAAAATGTCTCATTGTAATCTATCCCTTCTCTTTGTGTAAATCCTTTTGCCACAGGTCGTGCTTTATACTTTTCTACATTCCCATTAGAGTCATACTTAGTTTTGTAGACCCATTTACAGCCTACTGTTTTGGCTCCTTTAGGAATATTCTCTAAGTCCCAAAAATCTTTGGAACTCATTGATTTCATCTCGTCTTTCATTGCCTCCAGCCACTTTGATGAGTGAGGGCTTCTCATGGCTTCTTCATATGAAGTGGGATCACCTCCCATATGAACTATTTCGGTGTTATACACTTTATAATCAGTAGAAATAGCTGACTTTTTGGGTCTTGTAGACCTTCTAAGGGCCTCACTCCTTGGCTCATTCTGTGCCTCACCTTCCGGCACATCTTCTAAAAGTGGCTGCTGCACCTCCCTTTCATGCTCAACAACGGGTTCAGTCGGCTCCTGACGGACAGGTTCCGGATCTTCTCCCATAGTTGTCATGGGTGGAGTTACAACAGGTGCTTGCACCGCAACCTCAGGGATTGTCGGTGCAGGTACAACAGGTAGTGAGAAAAATGGTTCCTGAATCACCGGATTAGGTGCATGCACCCTCTTCTCCTCAAGATCAATTTTCCGAGCTACCATGCTCCCCCTCATCATTTCGTCCTCTAAGAAGACTGCATGTCTTGTTTCTACAAACTTTGTGTATCTCTCTGGACAGTAGAAACGAAAACCTTTTGATCTATCAGGATAGCCAATGAAGTGGCAACTGACTGTTTTGGGATCTAACTTTGCAATATTTGGATTAAACACTTTGGCCTCAGCTGGGCTCCCCCACACCCTTAAGTGTTGTAGGGAGGGCACTCTTCCTGTCCACAACTCGTATGGTGTTTTGGGCACCGACTTGCTTGGTACTCTATTGAGAATGTGAATGGCGGTTTTAAGCGCCTCCATCCATAATCCCAATGGCAAGGTGGAGTAACTCATCAT
This sequence comes from Elymus sibiricus, assembly GCA_039707655.1. Taxonomy (NCBI): domain Eukaryota; kingdom Viridiplantae; phylum Streptophyta; class Magnoliopsida; order Poales; family Poaceae; genus Elymus; species Elymus sibiricus. The sequence goes on along the minus strand of CM077668.1, from coordinate 14,121,030 downwards.
GCTGCGCACCATATCCATAAGAGTACGGTTACGCCTTTCAGCTACTCCATTTTGCTGAGGCTCGCCCGGCATTGAATACTGGGCCACTATGCCAGTCTCCTGTAAGAACTTTGCAAAAGGTCCAGGGACTTGGCCATATGGAGTGTGCCGACCGTAGTACTCCCCCCCACGGTCAGATCTTACTATCTTTATTCTTTTATCATGCTGATTTTCAACTTCAGCTTTGAATATCTTAAATTTATCGAACGCTTCAGATCTCTCTTTGATTGGATAAATATAACCATATCGGGAGTAATCATCTGTGAATGTTATGAACGAGTCATAGCCATCCACACTTTTCACAGGAAACGGTCCACAAATGTCAGTGTGAATGATTTCTAGTGTTTCTGTGCTACGGTTTGCACCCTTTTTGATTTGTTTTACATACTTTCCTTTAATGCAATCTATGCATTGCTCTATGTCTGAGAACTCTAATGGAGGAAGAATTTCATTTTTAACTAGTCTTTCTATTCTCCCCCTCGAAATATGGCCCAAGCGACAGTGCCATAATTTCGATGAGTCATGAGTTCTCTTTCTTTTCTTTTGTTCTTTATCCGACGCAGAAATATGCTCATTCACATTACACACAGAATACACTTTTTCACGTAGTGATAATAAATAAAGCTCATCGTGTAGGAAAGCAACACCCACATGAGTATTATTAAACCATATGGCACACTTGCCATGTCCAAAATGACATTCATAATGATCTTTATCCAAACACGAAACACTAATTAAGTTTCTGTGACATGAAGGAACATATAAAACATCTCTAAGCAGAAGCATGAATCCATCAGCTAACTCCAGGGAGATGTCGCCGACAGCTTCAACTTCTGCTTCAACTCCATTTGCAACTTCAATGCATCTTTCGCTTCTTTGCGTAGTCCGCGTCGAATGGAATCCCTATAACAAATTTGCAACATGAACAGTTGCTCTTGAGTCATTCCACCAAGTAGATTTCGAAAACTATGTATACAGGGATTCATTTACAAAGGAAACAATGTTGTTACCTCTCTTTGCCATTATTGACTTGAGCCAATCAGGGCAATCTTTCTTATAGTGCCCAGTCTTCTTACAATGGAGACATGTATCTTTGTCCACTGGGAAAGACTTTTGCTGATGCTGATATTGAGCTTTTCCATGTGGCTTTGAAGGGGAACCTTTGCCATTCTGATTGTAGTTCTTTTTCTTATTATCCTTCACATAGTTCAGAGAACCACCATGTGAGGTTTTAAGTCTTTCCTCTTCTTGCACACACATGGCTATAGTCTTTTCAATGTCCTATTTTTCAGGCGACATGTTGTAGTTGACAACAAAGGTGTCAAACTCTTTTGGCAGTGAAGCCATAACCAGGTGAACGAGGAGTGCAGGCTTGAGCTCCAAATCTGCATCCATGGATTTAAGCTTAGCTGCCATGTTGCTCATCCTGAGGATGTGCTCTCTTATGCTTTAGCAACTGGGTAGCATATATCTTTGAAGAACCAGTGAACTGGCTCTTTATCTTTTCAAGAAACTCCCCTACGGAAGTGCACTCTGCAATTGAGCCCACAATAGCGTTCTCAATTGTGTTCTTTATGAAAGCCATGCACTTTTTATTGGCGGTGAGCCACTTTTGGTTTTCGAAGGAATATGACATCTCCACTGGAGCATGATCCCTCTGCCTTTTCGCCCAAGCATCATCATCATCTTTTGCACCTCTGACTGGCTCTGGTGGTTTGACCGGCTGTGGGGGTGTCCACAACCCAGTCCACCTGAGCACAAACAAAAGCCAAGTCAATTTTCTTTCTCCATTCAGTGTAGTTATCACCTCTGAGGGTGGGAACATCCTTGATACAACTCATCAAGTGGAAACCTCCTGAAATCACAATGAAGTGAGATCATAACAACAATTGCATGCATTAATCCAACGTTGGTCAAAATTAAACATACAACTGTTTATGCAATTAAATCTAGATCACCGTTGGGCAAAAATAGAAATAAATGCACCTTTTATAACAATAACAAATCATGATCATGTTATTAACAACGTTGGTCATAAAAATAACAGGATCATAATTGTTTCAATAATTACTTTAACATGCTCTTTTAAATTTTAATTCTCATTTTAGTTCTTTTTACCTTTAAAAAATCACTTTTAACTATTTGCAGCGGAAAATATGAATAAAATTCACAAACTTTGCGCTTTTCAGAAGTATCTCTGTCACTTTTCTATTTTCTAGACAAATATTTCGTTGGATCAATTTGAATAGAATTTAAAACTATATGAAATTTACCCAAAAACTAGACAAAATTCATCAAAACTCTGCTCTGTAAAAAATAACAGAGAAAATTCTTTGCGCGGCCCGTTTCTTTCACGCCGGCGGCCCACAGCCCGCCCGCGCATGCCGCTCGCCGGCCTCCTCCACGGCCCACTCTGGCTTTTAGCCTGCTTTCGGCCCACCGGCCCGCAGGGAGAGCTAGGGTTGGCATCCCGGCCATCCGTTTGATCGGACGGTCGTCCGCGCTCCTCGCTCAAACAAAACGGGCAGGCGACCTCCAACTGCAAACCCTAGCCCCCATTCTGCTCTCTGCTCGCCCGCGCCTCTCTGACCCGCAGCGGCGGCTCCGCCGGCCGCTGGAGACGGCGTTGAACGCCACCGCGCGGCGCCATCCCTTTCCCCTCCTCCATCTTTCCTTCCTCCAACTCCTGTGGCAGAGTGAGAGGGACACAGCTGCGCCCCCTCTGCTCCCCTGCGCTCGACGGCGCGCTTTTCGGTGGAGTCACCAGTGGCCGGCGGCCCGCCTGAGCAGGCCGACGAGAAGAGGGAGGCCTGTGGCACCGTTGCCTGCCCCTTCGCCGGTCGCGCGTTCCCCTTGCGGTGAGCGCGCCGCCGTCGAATGGTTTGGCCACGGTGCCCTTTTTCCCTGCTGGGGAATCGGTTCTTCTTCCGGGTGCCTCGTTAGTCGATGCGCATCGGGATCGAGAGGAACGGCGCGGCACAACGGTGGCACTCTTTTCCGGCGAGCCCGAGGCCCTTCCCGGTGAGACTTTCTGTGATTTCTCTACTACCGAAAATTCTAAACCTAGGTGGCTCTGAAACCATTGTTAGATATGTTGGATTATCTAGGCTAGATATAATCGGTAGTTCTCCTTGAAGTCGAATCTGTCTTGATGTTTGAGAGAGAGAGAACAGAGAGACTGGAAGGAGGAGGGGTACCTTCTCCTTGGCTCGATGAGCCCGACGTGCCGGCCATGGTGGAGGGTGGCCGGCGATGGCAGGGAGTGAGCGAGGTGGTGGCGGCGCTTCCCATCAGCACTGCGCTTGCCCTAGATCGGTAGGGTATGTCGGTGGGGTGTGCGGCTCACGACGAACCTCGTGTTGTGAGCCGCCGGCCCCCACCTCTTTATATTGCGCAGGTGACAGGGGTCCGTCAACCATAGTGGGTTGGGCGCCCCCGATCAGGGCGCGGATCTAAGGGCCCGGTGGGCCGTTGGGCCCCCACGTGAGGAGATCAACCTAACAAAGCCCTCACGGCCTCACCTATCTCATTGTTCAGTGTGACATATATATACATAGGTTGTTGACCCTCACGCACAACCCGGCCAGGCCACTAAGTCACGTACGAACTAGCAGGCCGCCACACTCGGCCACTAACAAACTTATCCATGCACTAGCTAATCCCTGGAATCACTCCACCGTCATCACGCAGCTGTGCAATTAACACCACGCATGCACACACCTAAAACCTGCTAGCCCACGTCCACATCTTCCTGGAATCACTCCAGATCAAAGTGACTAGCCTACTACTAATAAACTTGCATGTCACATGCAACTAACTAACAGATCTCACCAATTCACTCGGCTACGACTAGACCACTAACATGATACGCACACATGCACGTCCACACATGTCAAGATTAATTCCAACAGGCATGTCGCGATGGAACCATCTGGAATCAATTAAGTTGGTCTCTCTTTTGTCTGATCAATCAATCATGGTGCCATCACGGCCTAAAACTTACTTGGACTAGACATTCTTCCCTAACTCTACAAATCAATTACCCACGTACAACATGCAACAACTGATTAGCAAACAAACTAATTTAACTTCTTAGACTCAAACACTGACTTGCCAATTTGACAACATTTTGGGCCAGTATAAAAAGGGAAATCTCATCGCACACATAGATGAGTTGGCAAAGGGGAGTTATGCTACATTTACACCACACACATACTGTGTGCGCTCATGAGTATAACAGCGACTTTGGACTGGTGGCAATATGGTGCGGTAGGACCTGACTGATCATAGCAAGTACTCCCTCCGTTAGTTTGGGACAGAGGGAATAATAGACTGGCAAGTTTTTACTTCGTGCCTCAAAGACCACTCAAGTCTATTGATCAATTAGTCGTATTATGGTACTCAGTAGCCTCAGAAACAGAGAGCTTCCATGTTGCACCGTGGCTTGAGGAGATGCATTTGTTGGTGTATTGCTGAAATTAGGTTCACATCACTACATTTGCAGCTCATTTACCTTCTTTTGTTTACTTGCAATTTAATGCCATCCACGATTTGCAAGATCATTTACCTTCTTTTGTTTGCCTGCAATTTTGCCTTCTTTTGTTTCCCATCAGCTTAATGTAATGCACAATTCTTTAATCTGCAAGATCGTACAGTAGGAGGTAGGCCATGAAATGCTTTGTCTAGTCTGAGATGAAGGCCATGACGTCATTAACACCTGACTCGGCTACTTCTAGATTTTCATTCTGCGACCACTTTGATTCTGAAGTGGACTTTGGTTGAACATACAGCTTGTACATGTGCTGGCACAAGACTCACAGTGGTACATCTTTGCAACTGGAGCCCATCTTAGCAAGGTCATCCACAGCCTCATTGTCACACCGAGGAAATTGAGAGAGTTCGAGTTCGTCAAGCTTGCTCTGAGGCTTGCACACCTCCTTGCAATCCTAAAAGTTCATCACCTGCTCCAGTACCATTTCCTTGTTTCGGCCATAGAGGAGTCGGTAGATACCGACTGAAAAGGGAGCAAGTCGAACAATGTCGGACTTCTGAACATATTTCCACTTCTTTTCTGCCTATATGTGCGAAAGTTTTAACTTCAGCATTTCTCCGGATGTCTCATATTCCCTCGTTCTTTTGCATATCTCTCATCCTTTCCTCTCTTTTGTGAGATTACCACCTATTTAATGTACTATGCTATACTTCATAACTAAAGTGGGTCTACCGAGTTTCCTATCTAGCTACTGATGAATATATGGCAAAACACTAGTGGGATTCATGGAGCTTTCATATGGTTTTCATGAGATAAATGCCCATGAGTTGGCAGTACCCGAGTCCCGAGTTACTTGATTCTCAGCTGGACGCCTACTCGATATTATCTTTTTTATTTTTTTCATCAAAGCTATCCCTACAAAGCTTCCCCGTGAATTTGACAATGTGCCTTGAGATAGGTGAACACGTGATATCAATATGGAGTCACAATTTTTTTTCTTTGATTCGACTCAACAGCACACAAGGAAAAAGATAAGTATTAAGTCTGTTTGCATGTTTCAATCTCCTCTGTTCGTAGAGAATCCGTTGACGGCCCAACTAGTCAACAAGGTGTGATGGAGATTGTTGGGAGACGGTGTTCTTGAGATTATGGTGATATGCTGATGATATGGTGACAGGAACTTGGTAGTGCAGATGCAATTTCTGTGATTTGGATGATATGGTGATGATATTTCGATGCAATTTCTGTGAATTTGGTAGTGTAGATACAAATTGTCCATAGATGCAATTATTTTGATGATATGGTGATGTCAAATTTCTGTGATTTGGATGATATGGCATTGAGCAATTTACTATTTTATGATGAACTTGAATTTTAAAATCCGTATAGTGAGAGCTAAATGGTGTAGTTTGATCAAATTTGTATCGAACCATTGGCACTTGGCAGAATAACTTATGTTGATTTGTTCGAACAAACATTAATTTTTTGCTGGTTCTCTCAAAAAATGTGTTGTTGCTTGGAACAAATTAGGAGGATCGTTGACACTTGAGTAGCAGTGGTGATCATTCATTGACAATAAAGTGGTGATCATCTCTCCATCCATGAATAACTGTGATGTTTATCATGAAATGAATGAATGACGATGGTTCCTCAATAAGTTGGTTGTTAATAAATTTGAGAGAGCATGATTTGTGTGCTTAATATTTACTGAAATTCAGTTAATTCAGAGAGCATGAATTCCTCAATAAGTTGGTTGTTTTCTCTGCCTCTAATATTTGTTAATATGACTAGTCGTGAACCCGTGCATTCGCACGGGCTAGTTACGTGTTATTATCCAAAGAGAATGAAATATCGCAGAACTATTCCATGCATGAATGGTCACCTTATGGGTGCATTTGTTTGCCTCGTTTTCAGAAGCATGTGCACCTGTAAATACATTGCTTATTTCTATTTATGCATATATATAGATATGAACATGTTTATGCATACTAAATATCTCATAATTTTTGCATAGTTCTTGTTGCTAGTCCTTTATGAATGGCATAAGCAAAATGTCATTTATTTTTTAGATGGTATGGATATTATATTTAGGAAACCTACAGTGTCAAAAAAATGTTTCCTTGATCAAAAAATGTTTCACTGATAAATAATCTCATTCTGGAGAAACTAATAAGGACAAACATATATTATCATGCTCGATACATGACATTCTTGCAATTAATTGAGAGGAAGAAGTCAGTAAAGAATGCATGTTACTCAAGTGAGAGGATCAATGGAAATTTTTTGAAGGTACACTGAATAAATTTGAATTAAATGACATAACAACTTAAGAAATTGCAAATAAGAGAACACTTAATTTAGAGAGAGCTTATGTCACCAAAGATCAAGGCAAGAAGTCTGTAACAAAGCAGATTACAGTATATGCACTTGCAATACATCTTAAAATGTGACTATGTATATACTTAACTTTATATATTGTAGAGAGAAAATTTTAGATGGCCCTTGCCATTTCCAACTTAATATTTTCAGCAGCCCAGATTTTTATGTCATATTTATTGTACATATTACAATTAGTTGAATAATTATTGAACCTTGGCCATGTACTCATAGTCGTTGATGGACAAGCATTCTGAAAGGAAGTGTTCATCGTACAAATGCATTTACCTATGTTTATTTATGGAGTACAAAGACAAAATGGACTTACTAAGAGCCTGTTGAGAAATACTAATTACAAACACGTACTTCATACTGCCATCCTACTTCGACCAACATAGCTCGTGTGTGCCGTCACATATGTATACCGACCTTTTCTTGTTTTTTTAGAAAAGGAGGTCACCCCCCGGCCTCTGCATCAAAATGATGCATACGGCGGAGACAGGAGCAAATGATGCATGGAAATAAATGGATCAGTAGCAATGTTTGGTTTAAACAGCTAGGATCCCACCTTTGAAGTCTCATGCATCCAATGTTTAACGTGAAATTGTACCTATGGTTAGACACATGGGCCTGGAATTTAGAACCTGGATGGACACGGTGGTGGATTTTTTTTTCTGTGAAACCCCAATGCATCGGCGTCGGCAACTCTGGTGATTAGCCAAAGGTACCTCATTGGTCATCTTTTCTGGTGCCGCAATCCATGTATACTGAAAAAATTGAAGAGAATTTGGAGAAAATAAGAAGAAAATAACTTATATTAATTAAGTAGAAAAACACTCATGATCGAGATGATGTTTTCCTTGGTTTTGCGTGATAAAATTATTGACATCTAATTACATGATATAGGTCATAACTTTTCTGAATACTCGGTGTCACCATGTGATCCAGATGCATAATTAAGAAATTGTTTAATTTTACAACCATGGCTTTTTTTTCTATTATTCTAGAAAAAGGACCTTGGCATATAAGAACAACATAGCCATGTTGTTTCAGCCATGTTGTTTCAGTTTTACAAACTATTGATCCGGTAGTAGACAATCCAATAAAAAAATAGCCAATTTGGTAAATAAGAAAGTATTATCTAGTTACCTAGATTTCGTAAGAAGAAGCAGATTAATCATTGAAAAACACACATAATTGCATGTAATTAATTTGCAGACAGAAAACTTTACAGCTATACGTTTTCATCTATTATTTTCTGAAAATAACACATGATTCCTCACCTATCTTTAAGAACATTAAAACTTTACGAAGATTTGCTTCCTACAGAAAGACTGAACCATGTCTAGAGATGAATTGTTGCCAAACATACATGAGTGTAGAATCTTGGTCCAGTTGAATCTGCAACAGCAGATGTATTTCCATTGATATTACGCAGTGCAGCAGGTTTTCTCAATCAGTGGCAACCTTGCAGAACGGACTATCTTAGCCATGCCAGCTTTACTGAATAATTACTAAGCTTCTTGTTAAAACTAAATCAACATCGCACTATTTCACGCAGTGTGACTTGCAATTACACTTAAACCGTTCCGTCCAAAAAAAAAAAACTGGGTCGCCATGAACTTGCAAGTCCAAATTATCTTGATCTTACCAGAACAAATCAACACATGACACATAGCTATGCAATATAATTCTAGATATGGCATCATCTGGCAGGGAGGTGTATGCAAAATAGTTCTAGATATGGCATGCAGTGGCAGGGAGGTGAGAACACCTAGCTTACCTGCAAATGGCGAGACTGTCTCCATGTCCCATAGGAGCGCCCTCTCCAAAGCTGCTGTGCATGGTGCGCCAGCGCTCGACAGTGCTGCTGCTGTTGTGTTTTATCTACCATAGTACGGAGAGGCAACAGGGGATGCAAAAACACTTGTGCCCCTTGTGGGGGCACCCTGATAAGAAGATATGCATGAGAGAGACCTGAGAATTTGTGAGAGAGACGTGAGAGAGAAAAATACGTAAGAAGAGAGATGTGTGAGAGAGAAATACGCAAGTGTTTGAGAGAGAAACGTGAGAGATTGAGCCGGCAACTGGTTAATTAAAATATTATGAAAAAAGACATTAGAGTTTGAGAGACACGTGAAATAGAGATACATCATAGATTGGCAGAGACTTTTTGATGGCAATTTTTTTTTTGAGGGCAAATTGGCAAAGAGACTTGATAGAGAGAGGCGTGAGAAATAGAGATAGAGAGGGATACATCAGAATTAAACGGTTTTTTTTCTTTTCTATGATCAAAGGATAAACTGTGGTGTGGTGAGAGTGATCCAGTGAGCGAGGCGGTTAATTAGTTGCTAAGCGTGTGTGTGTGTGGTTTCTGCACTCAGTGCATGTGGTAGAGTCAGTGTGACTGTGAGCCGGATGATGTGGCGGTACGCTAATTAAATTTATGCTGGGTAAATTTTTTGTGATAATGGCCCTTAAGAAATTTCTCCCCTAAGTGCGGATGAACTAAATGCAGATCACCACAACCAAATATTCGTAGGCAAACTGCAATCATATTAATGCATTCATGACATATGCCCTAAAATACATTGCAAAGATTGCAACATGTAAACAAGTGCTAGACACAGCAACAACCATACTCATGACCGTCTATGGTTCGAAGGTGAGATCTACAGGGTCTTGTGGAAGGGTTCCTGGTGCTGGAGCACATTCTTCTTCTTCCGGAGGGAGTGGAGGAAGCAGACGAAGAACGTGCCCTTCCTGAGTTGGCAGAGGTGGTCCGCCAATGGCTATCCGGGGATTCAGGACAGCAAGATAATGGAGATACTCCATTAGTTGCTGGGTGAAACGCTCCTGGGCCATCACATACTGAATGAGATAGACCAGAGCTGGTTCTCTTTCTATACGTTCACAGCGGAACGTAGCTTCTGCGCCAATAGCTGCGTGGCTCGAAAAATAGCAGTATTCCCTTTCGCTGGCACAGGGTACCGTAAATCGAAGGCGGGTAACTGCTTCGTAAGCAGCAGCCTCAATGGCCATGCCTGAGGTTGGCATGGATCTCCCGATGAAGACAACATACGGAGGGCCTTGGTTCAAATCCGCTGGTGGGATTTGCACAACTGCCTAGTATTTTGAGGAATCAGAGGTGATCCTCATTTTGTACAACTCATACTGGGGTGGGTGGATGGAACCAAGAGTATTGCGGGTAAAATCCCACAAAATCTTAACAAAACTACCAGGGCTTGCATCTGGGGTTCTTAGGTAGGCTCCGGGGTGAAACATGGAGGGATGGAGTGATGGATGCGGTGCTCAAGGTTGATGGTGGCTGGTGTGGAGTGGGATATGGCCGCTTATAAGGTACCTGGGTTTGGAAACATGAGGCGGTGCCGGTACGGCTTGTGTATCGGCTCCGTCGTAGGGTTGTCTGAGTCAAAGTCTCAGACCTCAAAAAGAATGTAACGTATTACTGTGCGTGTCGGTTAGGGGGTTTCGGCAGTCACGTCTAGAATTTACTCTGCCACCATACGCCAATAATTTACGCTGGATCACGCATACTATTATTAAGGCAATGGTACACAAGTAATTTACAAACTTACTACGCCATACAACTGCTACTACAAAAATACAAGAAAATCGGGCCACTAAGGTTCTACAACAATTCTGGTGGACTCAGTCCACCTCGTTGACATCTAGTCGGGCATGTCTTGTGGATGTCGAGGCTTCCCCGTGAGCTTCAGTGTCGGAGCTGACCGGGGTCGGATGGGGAGCTGCAGGACTGGGGTAGCGGTGATGCCCCTCGCGGGGTGTCGAGGTCACAGTCCCGTTGGAGTAGGTCTCCAAGAGACGACGGAGTTCCCCTGGGGAAGCGAACGCATTGCCCGGGTAGATAACAGGGGCAGACCTTGGGGGCTCAACTGGCCTCCCAAGCAGCACTATCGGGGTGTCGGTGGCAGGTGCAGCTTCACTTCTTACCGGGGTCAGGAGAGCGAGCGTTCTGCGGGTCGCAATCAGATCAAGGGTGACCTGATCGAATAGTGCCTCTTGCGCTCTCAGGTAGCGCACCAAATGCACTAGAGCAGGATCCGTCTCATGGTCTCCGTTGGCGACTTGGTTCGGGCTACCATAGCCTTCACGACTAGGGTAGTAGTAGAAAGGGCGGATGTTAACCCTCGGCAACAGATGCCGGAGATTAACTATAGCCTCTCGGGCTGCAAGTTGGATGGCTTGGGGCTCGTCGGAGGTCGTCCTCCCGGTGAAGGGGCTTTCTGATGTGGTGCCCCTCCCGTAGATGTGCACCGTGGCCCAGAAGTGGTGGATGGCATCACTCGTGTGCTCTTGGTGCACAACATACTCCGGGGGCTCTTCTGTGCCAAAATCACGATGGGTGAGATTGGCGAGGATGACTACAAAGTCTCCAAGCTCGGCTGCGGTGGTCTCGTTGCGAACGATGGGACCAGACATCTCGGTGGTTGGATATCGAACTGAGAGGGTGGCTGTGATGTGTTGAGTTGGGGCAAGGCTCCCTTTATAGGCTAACTGAGTCTTCCATCGCACGCTTGTGGATGGGACAACTCAGATGCCGGCCACAGGCATACGACCTATGGGCAGGGCTGATAGGTTGGGCAACGACTGTCAAAAGTTGTTGGCTGGCCACTGAGTAGGCTTATCGGATGGGATGGGCTTGGCTATAGACAGAATAAGATTTGGACGGTGTGGAAACCTAAGAATAATGACCAGGCTAAGATAGGATTAGCCAATGGTCAGCCTGGCTCTGATACCAAGGCTGTCGGGGCCGGATTTCCGGGGCACAATATCCCAGAAATTAACCCCTCGTGTCGTCACCAGCCCCAGGATTACTGTTACTGGTGGACACGTCCTTGTGACAGATTACCAAGCAAATACAAGAATTGGATACAAGACCATAAAGGTCTACTGATACAACAATGATTTCTAGTGACAGGTAACGAAAGGGACTCATGGTTCTCCAACGTCGATGGGGCTCCATTCCCACAGGAACAGCTGACCTGGATAACTCCTATCTCGCGTGGCTGCTATCTTAAACTCCTAGTCCGCATGGACATCGTTGTAGTACTCCTCGTTGAAATCCTGACCTAGCCAATTAAATAGCCAAGGACAAGCCAGTGAGTACGTTTGAATGTACTCGCAAACATTATGAACAAAAGATATACCGAATGCGATAGAGTGCATATGTTCATGATGAATTAATTTATATGCATATGCTGACCGATATTAAAGCATGATATGATAAATATTAATACGGTGCAGAAGAATAAATATATTAGTTTAGTAATAAACCAAGAAAATTAAATGGAACGTCGGGCGCTGGACCGCCCGAGGAATTCCGAGAAAAATGGCAAACGGGTGTCTGAAAGCGACGCCTCGAGAGGTCTTGAAAAGGAATGCCAAACGGGTGTCTGAAAGCGATGCCTCGAGAGGCCTTGAAAACAAATGAGTATCCAAGTGGATTAACCATCCCAGGTGATACTCAGAAAAGGAAATAGAACTGAGTATCCAGGTGGGCTAGCCATCCCAAGTGATACTCAGAAAAGAAAATAAGACTGGGTATCCAGGTGGACTAGCCATCCCAAGTGATACTCAGAAAAGAAAATAAAGTTGAGTATCTAGGTGGACTAGCCATCCCAAGTGATACTCAGAAAAGAAAATAAAGTTGAGTAGCCAGGTGGACTAGCCATCCCAAGTGATACTCAAGGTTGCACATAGAAGAAAAAGGGTTAGTCCACAATAGTATTCACGTTAACAATAATATTCATGATAGCCTCAGTAGTGACAATAATTATCCTGCAAAATGAACCATGCTCAATTTTAATTATTCCCTCCGAAGACCGACACTAAGACCAACCCAGACTGTAGTCCTTAACCGCGGACACGGCTATTCGAATAGGTTTTAAAACTCTGCAGAGGGTGTACTCTTTACCCATAAGTAAAGGATTTCTTTAGCCAACACCGAGTTGCTGACTAATTCTGATTACGGTCTTTGGGTTGAAAACACACCTGACCAGCACACACCAGATTAACTTTCCGGATGCCAGGAATCACCCAAAGCATCGTTCAAGAAAAACTCTAAGACGGGGAGACCATCGTCTCGAATAGCATGGGATCACTATTTATAACGCGCGGATTACAAGGGGTGCCCCCCTCTCGGCCCAGCCGGATACACCCATGCCCCCTGACCAGGTGACATGCTGATACGTCTCCAACGTATCTATAATTTTTGATTGTTCCATGCTATTATATTATCAATCTTGGATGTTTTATATACATTTACAAGCAATTATATATCATTTTTTGGTACTAACCTATTAAGTTAGTGCCCAGTGCCAGTTGCTGTTTTTTTGCCTGTTTTTGGTTTTCCAGAATATTAGTACCAAACAAAGTCCAAATGCCCCGAAACTTTTTGGAGATTTTTTTCTAGACATAACAAACACCAGAAGCTTCGGGAGGGGACGAGAAGATAAAGCAGTGGCCCACGAGGCACCACGGCGCGCCCCGGGGGGTGCCTTGGTGGCTCGTGGGGCCCACACAGCTCCGTTTGACCTAATTCCACCTCTATAAATTCTCTAAAATCTGGAAACCAACAGAGGAGTCCACGAAATACCTTTTCCACCGCCGCAAGCTTCTGTTCTCGAGAGATCCCATCTGGAGGCCTTTTCCGGTACTCCGCCGGAGGGGGAATCAATCACAGAGGGGCTCTACATCAACCTTGCTGCCCTTCCGATGATGCGTGAGTAGTTTACCACAGACCTTCGGTTCCATAGTAATACAACCTTCTCTCTTTTTGATCTTTAATACAATGTTCTCCTTGATGTTCTTGGAGTTCTATCCGATGTAATCACTTTTTGCGGTGTGTTTGTTGGGATCCGATGAATTGTGAGTTTATGATCCGAGTATCCATGAATATTATTTGAGTCTTCTCTGAACTCTTTTACGCATGATTATTATAGCTTAGTATTTCTCTCCGGTCTATTGATTTGGTTTGGCCAACTAGATTGATTTATCTTGCAATGGGAGAGGTGCTTTGTAATGGGTTCGATCTTGCGGTGCTCAATCCCAGTGACAGAAAGGGACATGACACGTATGTATCATTGCTATTAAGGGTAAAAAGATGGGGTTTATTCATGAATGAGTTTACTTTGTCTACATCATGTCATCTTGCTTAAGGCGTTACTCCGTTCTTTATGGACTTAATACACTAGATGCATGTTGGATAGCGGTCGATGTGTGGAGTAATAGTAGTAGATGCAGAATCGTTTCAGTCTACTTGTCTCGGACGTGATACCTATATACATGATCATTCTCTTGGATATCGTCATGATTATTCGCTTTTCTATCAATTGCCCAACAGTAATTTGTTTACCCACCGTATGCTATTTTCAAGAGAGAAGCCTCTAGTGAAAACTATGGCCCCCGGGTCTACGTTTATCATATATTAATAATCCTAAAAATACCTTGTTACACTTTTACTTTATTTATTTTATTTTATATTTTAGTTCAATCTATCTATCTATCACCATACAATTTAATCTTGCAATTAACCGCCAAGGAATTGACAACCCCTTGTTTGCGTTGGGTGCAAGGATTTGTTGATTTGTGTGCAGGTACTGTTAACAAGGTATTGCGTGATTCTCCTACTGGATTGATAACCTTGTTTTCATAACTGAGGGAAATACTTATCTCTACTGTACTGCATCATCCCCTCCTCTTCGGGGAAAAACCAACGCAGATCACAAGTAGCAGGAAGAATTTCTGGCGCCATTGCCGGGGAGACATCATCAACATCTATCAAGTACCTTCGCATAAAACCTTCATCTCCTTGCATTTATTTTATTTGCCTCTCGTTTTCAACTCCCCCACTTCTAAAAAGTTTTTACAAAAATACAAAAATATTTTGCGTTTGCTTTTTGCTCGTTTGCTTGCTTGAAGTTGTTATCATGAGTGATTTTGGCATGGCTGAAACTGATGATGGTAGAACTCCTAAGATTGGAAGTTCTGCCAATCTTGATGCTAAAACTTTTGTGTTGGGACATGGGAATGTTATAGGAAAAAGTGTTATCCAAGAATTCTTTAATTGCATTGGAACCTTGGCTTGTGATGATGATCCTATACTTAAAGAAACTAAAAATTATGCCGAAGCTATTTCCGCACTTGTTCTCAAACTTGAAAGAAGATTTATTCCCACCCATCCTACTTTGCAAAGATTGTTTTATGAGTTACCAGTTATAAAAAATCCTAGAGCTAAGAAAATAGCTACCCTTGTTCTTATGAATGAATTTGATCACATAGTGCGAGAAGCTAGGGAGATCTTTGATTTTTATGGTATGAACCGTGAAAACGGGTAATAGATGAGATCCTTTATAATAATGATTACTTGCTGAGGTATTTGTTCCGTAATGACCACATCTTTGATGAGAATATTAAAAAGGAAGTTCCTCCTTTGAATATAATCCAACAAGTTTTCAGTAGTGTTAACAGACAATACTCTTGGATTGTAGCCGGTAATCAAGAAGGATTTGCAGATGGACAACTTGCTAATGTTAAAATTTCTATGGATGATGTGTTTCATATTACCTTTGAAAAACCTTTTGATGAAAGTACATCTTTGGATAAGAAGAAGAAGGATGACAATACTTGAAACTATGCATTATGCCTAGTTAGGGGCATAAAATAATAGCGCTTGTTGGGAGGCACCCAAATGAATAAAATAAATATTTTGCTTTTTATTTCTATTCTTGTATGTTTACACAATTATGCTACTATTATTATTTTGTTTTTGTGTTTTAATTAGTGTTTGTGCCAAGTAAAGCCTTTGGGATGATTTGGAAGATAGTATAATTGATGTTGTTTGGAAAACAGAATTTTTTGCGTCCAGTGCTGGAATTTTGGTTCTGTACTGGAGTGTCAGAAAAATCTGAACTTTTTACACAGTATTGGTATATGAATTTCCCACGTTTTCCTAATTTTTCAGAACTTTTGGAGTTACAGAAGTATGGCTTTTAAATAGATTTCTACAGACTGTTCTGTTTTTGACAGATTCTGTTTTTGATGCGTTGCTTGCTTGTTTTGATGAAACTATGGATTGTATCGCGGGGTATAAGCCATGGAGAAGTTAGAATACAGTAGGTATAATGCAAAAATAAAATATGAATGGGTTTGCAACAGTACTTAAAGTAGTGATTTATTTGTTATACTAACGGATCTCACGAAGGTTTTGTTGAGTTTTGTGTGATTGAAGTTTTCAAGTTTTGGGTGAGATCACGATGGATGAAGGAATAAGGAGTGGCAAGAACCTAAGATTGGGGATGCCCAAGGCACCCCAAGGTAATATTCAAGGAAAACTCAAGCGTCTAAGCTTGGGGATGCCCCGGAAGGCATCCCCTCTTTCTTCTACCAACCATCGGTAATTTTACTTGGAGCTATATTTTTATTCGTCACATGATATGTGTTTTGCTTGGAGCGTCGTGTATTATATGAGTCTTTGTTTTGTTTGCTTTTTAGTTTGTCACAATCATCTTTGCTGGACACACCAATTTGAGAGAGCCACACGTTTATCATGATTTGTTAGAATACTCTATGTGCTTCACTTAAATTTTTTGAGCTAGGCAGTTGCTCTAGTGCTTCACCTAAATCTTTTTGAGCACGGTGGCGGCTAAATTTTGAAGAAATACTTGAACTCTCATGCTTCACTTTTATTATTTTGAGAGTTGATAAGATTAAAA
Source organism: Elymus sibiricus (assembly GCA_039707655.1). Classification (NCBI taxonomy): domain Eukaryota; kingdom Viridiplantae; phylum Streptophyta; class Magnoliopsida; order Poales; family Poaceae; genus Elymus; species Elymus sibiricus. The sequence continues at coordinate 14,104,365 of CM077668.1, read as the reverse complement.
TTTTGAAGAAATATTTACACTCTCATGCTTCACTTATATCTTTTTGAGAGTTGATAATAGTAATGGTAATTTGCACAAGATATGAATTTGGTCCCAAAGTGATGAATATTCAAGAGGGATATAATAAAAACTTTCATATAGATCATTGGATATGATAAGTGTGATTCCTTGCAATAGTTTTACGATATGAAGATGATGATATGTGATACGTCTCCAACGTATCTATAATTTTTTATTGTTCCATGCTATTATAGTATCAATCTTAATTGTTTTATATACATTTACAGCAATTATATATCATTTTTTGGGACTAACCTATTAACTTAGTGCCCAGTGCCAGTTGCTGTTTTTTGCCTATTTTTGGTTTTCCAGAATATCAGTACCAAACGAAGTCTAAATGCCACGAAACTTTTTGGAGATTTTTTTTTTGGACATAACAAACACTAGAAGCTTCGGGAGGAGACGAGAAGATGAAGCAGTGGCCCACGAGGCACCACGGCGCGCCCAAGGGGGGCGCGCCCTAGTGGCTCATGGGGAGCACACGGCTCCGTTTGACCTAATTCCTCCACTATAAATTCTCTAAAATCGGGAAACGAACAGAGGAGTCCACGACATACTTTTTCCGCCGCCACGAGATTCTGTTCTCGAGAGATCCCATCTGGAGGCCTTTTCTGGTACTCCACCGGAGGGGGAATCAATCACGGAGGGGCTCTACATCAACCTTGCTGCCCTTCCGATGATGCGTGAGTAGTTTACCACAGACCTTCGGGTCCATAGTTAGTAGCTAGATGGCTTCTTCTCTCTTTTTGATCTTTAATACAATGTTCTCCTCGATGTTCTTGGACTTCTATCCGATGTAATCACTTTTTGCGGTGTGTTTGTTGGGATCCGATGAATTGTGAGTTTATGATCAGATTATCCATGAATATTATTTGAGTCTTCTCTGAACTCTTTTATGCATGATTATTATAGCTTCGTATTTCTCTCCAATCTATTGATTTGGTTTGGCCAACTAGATTGATTTATCTTGCAATGGGAGAGGTGCTTTGTAATGGGTTCGATCTTGCGGTGCTCAATCCCAGTGACAGAAAGGGACATGACATGTATGTATCGTTGCTATTAAGGGTAATAAGATGGGGTTTATTCATGCGTGAGTTTACTTTGTCTACAACATGTCATCTTGCTTAAGGTGTTACTCTGTTCTTTATGGACTTAATACACTAGATGCATGCTGGATAGCGGTCGATGTGTGGAGTAATAGTAGTAGATGCAGGCAGGAGTCAGTCTACTTGTCTCGGACGTGATGCCTATATACATGACCATTGCCTTGGATATCGTCATGATTATTTGCTTTTCTATCAATTGCCCACCAGTAATTTGTTCACCCACCATAAGCTATTTTCATGAGAGAAGCCTCTAGTGAAAACTATGGCTCCCGGGTCTACTTCTATCATATATTAAACAACCTAAAAATACCTTACTGCACTTTTACTTTATTTATTTTATTTTATATTTTAGTTCAATCTATCTATCTATCACCATACAATTTAATCTTGCAATTAACCGCCAAGGGATTGACAACCCCTTGTTTACGTTGGGTGCAAGGATTTGTTGTTTTGTGTGCAGGTACTATTAACAAGGTGTTGCGTGATTCTCCTACTGGATTGATAACCTTGTTTTCATAACTGAGGGAAATACTTATCTCTACTGTACTGCATCTCCCTTCCTCTTCAGGGAATTACCAACGTAGCTCACAAGTAGCAGGAAGAATTTCTGGCGCCGTTGTCGGGGAGACATCATCAACATCTGTCAGGTACCTACGTGCATTTATTTTATTTGTCTTTGCCTCTCGTTTTCAACTTCCCCACTTCTAAAAAAGTTTTTCCAAAAATACAAAATTATTTTCCGTTTGCCTTTTTCTTGTTTGCTTATTTGCTTGCTTGTTATCTTGTTTGCGTAGCCACGATGTCTCAAGAAAATACAAAATTGTGTGATTTTTTCAATACTAATAATAATGATTTTATTAGTACTCCAATTGCTCCTCCCGCCGCTAGTGTGGAGAATTGTGATATTAATGCCGCTCTGCTAAATCTTGTTATGAAAGATCAATTTTCTGATAGTCCTAATGAAGATGCTGCATCCCATCTTAACACTTTCGTAGAATTGTGTGATATGCAAAAGAAAAAAGATGTGGATAATGATATTTTGAAATTAAAATTATTTCCATTCTCATTGCGGGATCGTGCAAAAATTTGGTTTTCATCCTTACCATGAAATAGTATCGATTCTTGGGATAGGTGTAAAAATGCTTTTATTACCAAGTATTTTCTTCCCGCGAAAATTATTTCCCTTAGAAATAAAATTATGAATTTTAAGCAACTTGATCATGAATATGTTGCCCAATCTTGGGAAAGGATAAAATTAATGATAAGAAATTGTCCTACTCATGGTTTAAATTTATGGATGATCATACAAAAAAATTATGCGGGATTAAATTTTGTTTCTAGAAATCTTTTAGATTCCGCCGCGGGTGGTACTTTTATGGAAATTACTTTGGGAGAAGCTACTAAATTGCTTGATAATATTATGGAAAATTATTCACAATGGCATACTAAAAGATTTCCTTCTAGTAAAAAAGTGAATTCTGTCGAAGAAATTAGTACTTTGAGTGATAAAGTTGATGCGCTTATGAAATTGGTTGCTAGCAAAAATACTTCTATTGATCCTAATGATGTGCCTTTATCCACCTTGATTGAGCAAAATAATGATCCCGTAGATGTGAATTTTGTCTCGCGAAACAATTTTAATAGTAATGCTTTTAGAGGTAAATTTAATCCTAGACTGTTTCCTGGAAATTCCTCTAATAACTATGGCAATTCCTATGGTAATCCTTATAATAATAATAATAGGATTCCCTCTGATCTTGAAAGTAATATTAAAGAATTTATTAATGCTCAAAAAGTTTTCAACACTACGATAGAAGAAAAAATAAGTAAACTTGATGATATGTCTAGGAGCATTGATAGAATTATTCATGATGTGGAAAATCTAAAGACTAAAATTTTGCCACCCAAAATTGATATTAATGAATCAATTAAAGCCTTATATGTCTCCATGTATGATAGTAAGAAAAGAACCGCCATGCTAAAAGCTAAACGAGAAATTTTAGAAAAAGCGATTCCTCCCGGTTTCTATCGTAGTAATGATGAGGATATTAAAATGATTGGTGTTTCAACTATTGATTCTTTGTTTAGCAATATAAAACCTGATGAAAAGGGGACTGAAGAAGAGTCAACTTTAGCGAGAAGGCGTTCCCATAATTCGGAGGGTGAAAATCTTGATGAAAAAATTGATAAAAGTGGGTCTGGAGAGGTAAAAACTTTAACTAGCGATGTGCCCACTCTCTTGGATTACAAAGATTTTAATTATGACAATTGTTCCTTAATTGAATGTATTTCTTTGTTACAATCCATGCTAAATTCACCCAACGCTTCTGAGCAAAATAAGGCTTTTACTAAACACATCGTAGAAGCAATGATGAAAGCGTTAGAAGAAAAGCAAGAACTAGAAATTTCAATTCCTAGAAAATTATATGATGAATGGGAACCCACCATTAAAGTTAAAATTAAAAATTATGAGTGCAATGCTTTATGTGGTTTGGGTGTTAGAGTTTCCACAATTCCAAAATCTCTATGTGATGTGCTATGTTTTACCAATATAGATGAATGTTCTCTTAATTTGCATCTTGCGGATTCCACTATTAAAAAGCCTTTTGGTAGAATCAATGATGTTCTTATTCTTGAAAATAGGAACTATGTGCCCGTTGATTTTAATGTACTAGACATTGAATGTAATCCTTCTTGCCCCATAATACTTGGTAGACCGTTCTTACGAACCATAGGTGCCGTTATTGACATGAAAGAAGGGAATATAAAATTTTAGTTTCCATTAAAGAAGGGTATGGAACATTTCCCTAGGAAGAACATTAAAGCACCATATGAATCAATTATGAGGGCCACTTATGGAATCAACTTGAAAGATGACAATACTTGAAACTATGCATTATGCCAAGCTAGGGGCATAAAACAATAGCGCTTGTTGGGAGGCAACCCAATTAATAAAATAAATTTTTACTTTTTGTTTCTGTTCTTGTGTGTTTTCACAATTATGCTACTGTTAAGATTGAGTTTTTATGTTTTAATTAGTGTTTGTGCCAAGTAATGCCTTTGAGATGATTTGGGAGATAGTATAATTGATACTGTTTGGAAAACAGAAAGTTTTGCGTCCAGTGCTGGAATTTTAGTTCTGTACTGGACCGTCAGAAAATCTGAAATTTTTACACAGTATTGGTATATGAATTGCCCACGTTTTCCTAATTTTTCAGAATTTTTGGAGTTACAAAAGTATGGCTTTTAAATAGATCTCTGCAGACTGTTCTATTTTTGACAGATTCTGTTTTTGATGCATTGCTTGCTTGTTTTGATGAAACTATGGATTGTATCGGGGGGTATAAGCCATTGAGAAGTTAGAATACAATAGGTATAATGCAAAAATAAAATATGAATGGGTTTGCAACATTACCTAAATTAGTGATTTATTTGTTATACTAACGGATCTCACGAAGGTTTTGTTGAGTTTTGTGTGATTGAAGTTTTCAAGTTTTGGGTGAGATCACGATGGATGAAGGAATAAGGAGTGGCAAGAGCCTAAGCTTGGGGATGCCCAAGGCACCCCAAGGTAATATTCAAGGAAGACTCAAGCGTCTAAGCTTGGGGATGCCCCGGAAGGCATCCTCTCTTTCTTCTACCAACCATCGGTAATTTTACTTGGAGCTATATTTTTATTCGTCACATGATATCTGTTTTCATTGGAACGTCGTGTATTATATGAGTCTTTGCTTTGTTTGCTTTTAGTTTTTCACAATCATCTTTGCTGGACACACCAATTTGAGAGAGTCACACGTTCATCATAATTTGTTAGAATACTCTATGTGCTTCACTTAAATTTTTTGAGCTACGCAGTTGCTCTAGTGCTTCACTTAAATCTTTTTGAGCACGGCGGTGGATATATTTTCAAGAAATATTTAAACTCTCATGCTTCACATATATTATTTTGAGAGTTGATAAGACTAAAATTTTGAAGAAATATTTGCACTCCCATGCTTCACTTATATCTTTTTGAGAGTTGGTAATAGTAATGGTAATTTGCACAAGATATGAATTTGGTTCCAAAGTGATGAATATTCAAGAGGGATATAATAAAAACTTTCATATAGATCATTGGATATGATAAGTGTGATTCCTTGCAATTGTTTTGCGATATGGAGATGATAATATGTGAGTCATGTTAGGTAGTAATTGTGATTTAGTAAGAATATTAGTGTTAAGGTTTGTGATTCCCTATGCATGCACGTTAAGTCAATAGTTATGCAAAGAAATTATATCCTACTTATGGTGCATTATTCGGTGTTAGTTATGTTCAATGCATGTTTATGACCGTGCTTTTTGGTTGGTTGCTTCTCAATCTATTTGCTAGCCTTCATTTGTACTAAGCGGGAATACTGCTTGTGCATCCAAACTCCTTAAACCCAAGTTGTGCCAAATGAGTCCACCATATCTACTTATATGCGGTATTTCCATGCCGTTCCAAGTAAATTTGTATGTGCCAAATCTAATTTTTTCAAAATAATTTTCCGTTTTGTGTGCCCTTACCGCTCATGAAGCGGTAGGGGGTGGCCAATATTTTCCATGCTAGGTGTGTTATTCTCACGATGAGTGTTTATTCACTTGTCATTGCACGAGAGAGTGGCTCGTAATAGGGATGCCCAGTCCCACAATGAATCAAAAATTAATAACAACAAAATTCCTTGGAAAGTGTTGGTATGGAGGGCACCCGTGGATATGGCTAGCCATGGATTGTGAAAGAATGGTGGAAAGGAAATAAACTTTATTTTCTGTTTGGGAACCGCCTATGATGTGTCTAGCATGGAAGATATTGGGAATTCTCGGTCGTTTTCGTTGACAGGAAAAGCATGCCTCTCAAAATAATTTTATCTCTCTAATTTAAGCTTTGAGCTCTGGCACATTTGCAAATCTCTGCTTCCCTCTGCGAAGGGCCTATCTATTTACTTTTATGCAATTTTTATTTTTATTTTGAGTCTGCATCTTCTCTTATAAAGCACCAACTAGAGAGCACTATTTTCATACTTGTGCATTGGATGTGGCTAATATTGAGTGTGTTTCATGAATGGATCAATGATTGAGCATAATGGGCTAGGGATAACTTTCTTTAGCGTTGATATTTTGAAGGACATGGTTGCTTGTTAATATGCTTGAGTATTTATATCTGCATGTCAAATTATAGACTATTGCTTTGAATCATTCAAGTCCAAATGTCCATGCTACAAAAGAAAAGAATATATGATGAATATGATAGGTAGCATTCCACATCAAAAATTCTGTTTTTATCATTTACCTACTTGAGGACGGGCAGGAATTAAGCTTGGGGATGCTTGATACGTCTCCAACATATCTATAATTTTTGATTGTTCCATGCTATTATAGTATCAATCTTGGATGTTTTTATATACATTTACAGCAATTATATATCATTTTTTGGGACTAACCTATTAACTTAGTGCCCAGTGCCAGTTATTGTTTTTTGCCTGTTTTTGGTTTTCCAGAATATCAGTACCAAACGAAGTCCAAATGCCACGAAACTTTTTGGAGATTTTTTTCTGGACATAACAAACACTAGAAGCTTCGGGAGGAGACGATAAGATGAAACAAAGTCCCACGAGGCACCACGGCACGCCCCAGGGGGGGCGCGCACTGGTGGCTCGTGGGGCCCACAAAGCTCCGTTTGACCTAATTCCTCCACTATAAATTCCCTAAAATCGGGAAACCAACAGAGGAGTCCACAAAATACTTTTTCCGCCGCCGCAAGCTTCTGTTCTCGAGAGATCCCATCTGGAGGCCTTTTCCGGTACTCCGTCGGAGGGGGAATCAATCACGGAGGGGCTCTACATCAACCTTGCTGCCCTTCTGATGATGCGTGAGTAGTTTACCACAGACCTTCGGGTCCATAGTTAGTAGCTAGATGGCTTCTTCTCTCTTTTTGATCTTCAATACAATGTTCTCCTCGATGTTCTTGGAGTTCTATCCGATGTAATCAGTTTTTGCGGTGTGTTTGTTGGGATCCGATGAATTGTGAGTTTATGATCAGATTATCCATGAATATTATTTGAGTCTTCTCTGAACTCTTTTATAAATGATTATTATAGCTTCGTATTTCTCTCCGATCTATTGATTTGGTTTGGCCAACTATATTGATTTATCTTGCAATGGGAGAGGTGCTTTGTAATGGGTTCGATCTGGCGGTGCTCAATCCCAGTGACAGAAAGGGACATGACACGTATGTATCATTGCTATTAAGGGTAAAAAGATGGGGTTTATTCATGCGTGAGTTTACTTTGTCTACATCATGTCATCTTGCTTAAGGCGTTACTCCGTTCTTTATGGACTTAATACACTAGATGCATGCTGGATAGCGGTCGGTGTGTGCAGTAATAGTAGTTGATGCAGGCAGGAGTCGGTCTACTTGTCACGGACATGATGCCTATATACATGATCATTGCCTTGGATATCGTCACGATTATTTGCTTTTCTATCAATTGTCCAACAGTAATTTTTTCACCCACCGTATGCTATTTTCATGAGAGAAGCCTCTAGTGAAAACTATGGCCCCCGGGTCTACTTCTATCATATATTAAAAATCCTAAAAATACCTTGCTGCACTTTTACTTTATTTATTTTATTTTATATTTTAGTTCAATCAATCTATCTATCACCATACAATTTAATCTTGCAATTAACCGCCAAGGGATTGACAACCCCTTGTTTGCGTTGGGTGCAAGGATTTGTTGTTTTGTGTGCAGGTACTGTTAACGAGGTGTTGCGTGATTCTCCTACTGGATTGATAACCTTGGTTTCATAACTGAGGGAAATACTTATCTCTACTGTACTGCACCTCCCTTCCTCTTGAGGGAATTACCAACGCAGCTCACAGGTAGCAATATGTGAGTCATGTTAGTGAGTAATTGTGATTTAGTAAGAATATTGGTGTTAAGGTTTGTCATTCCCTATGCATGCAAGTAAAGTCAATAGTTATGCAACGAAATTATATCCTACTTATGGTGCATTATTCGGTGTTAGTTATGTTCAATGCATGTTTATGACCGTTTTCGCTTTTTGGTTGGTCGCTTCCCAATCTATTTGTTAGCCTTCATTTGTACTAAGCGGGGATACTGCTTGTGCATCCAAACTCCTTAAACCCAAGTTGTGCCAAATGAGTCCACCATACCTACCTATATGCGGTATTTCTCTGCCGTTCTAAGTAAATTTGCGTGTGCCAACTCTAATTTCCCAAATAATTTTCCGATTTGTGTGCCCGTACCGCTCATGAGGCAGAAGGGGGTAGCCAATATTTTCCATGCTAGGTGGGTTATTCTCACGATGAGTGTTTATTCACTTGTCATTGCACGAGAGAGTGGCAGGTAATAGGGTTGCCCAGTCCTGAAATGAAATGAAATGAAATGAAATGAATAATTTTATATGATGATAATATTAAATTCCTTGGAAAGTGTTGGTATGGAGGGCACCCGTGGATACGGCTAGCCATGGATTGTGAAAGAATGGTGGAAAGGAAACAAACTTTATTTTCTGTTTGGGAACCGCCTATAATGTGTCTGGCATGGAAGATATTGGAAATTCTCGTTCGTTTTCGTTAACAGGAAAAGCATGCCTCCCAAAATGATTTTATCTCTCTAATTTAAGCCTTGAGCTCTGGCACATTTGCAAATCTCTGCTTCCCTTAGCGAAGGGCCTATCTATTTACTTTTATGCAATTTTTATTTTTATTTTGAGTCTCCATCTTCTCTTATAAAGCACCAACTAGAGAGCACTATTGTCATACTTGTGCATTCGATGTAGCTAATATGGAGTGTGTTTCATGAATGGATCAATGATTGAGCATAATGGGTTAGGGATAACTTTCTTTAGCGTTGATATTTTGAAAAGCATGGTTGCTTGTTAGTATGCTTGAATGATCATGAATGGATCATTCAAGTCCAAATGTCCATGCAAAAAAAGAAAAGAATATATGATGAATATGATAGGTAGCATTCCACATCAAAAATTCTATTTTTATCATTTACCTACTCGAGGACGAGCAGGAATTAAGCTTGGGGATGCTGATACGTCTCCAACGTATCTATAATTTTTGATTGTTCCATGCAATTATATTATCAATCTTGGATGTTTTATATACATTTACAAGCAATTATATATCATTTTTTGGGACTAACCTATTAACTTAGTGCCCAGTGCCAGTTGTTGTTTTTTTGCCTGTTTTTGGTTTTCCAGAATATCAGTACCAAACGAAGTCCAAATGCCACGAAACTTTTTGGAGATTTTTTTCTGGACATAACAAACACTAGAAGCTTCAGGAGGGGACGAGAAGATGAAGCAGTGGCCCACGAGGCACCACGGCGCGCCCCACGGGGGGGGCGTACCCTGGTGGATCGTGGGGCCCACACAGCTCCGTTTGACCTAATTCCACCTCTATAAATTCTCTAAAATCTGGAAACAAACTGAGGAGTCCACGAAATACTTTTTCCGCCGCCGCAAGCTTCTGTTCTCGAGAGATCCCATCTGGGGGCCTTTTCCGGCACTCCGCCGGAGGGGGATTCGATCACGGAGGGGCTCTACATCAACATTGCTGCCCTTCTAATGATGCGTGAGTAGTTTACAACAGACCTTCGGGTCCATAGTTAGTAGGTAGATGGCTTCTTCTCTCTTTTTGATCTTCAATACAATGTTCTCCTCGATGTTCTTGGAGTTCTATCCGATGTAATCACTTTTTGCGGTGTGTTTGTTGGGATCCGATGAATTGTGAGTTTATGATCAGATTATCCATGAATATTATTTGAGTTTTCTCGGAACTCTTTTATGCATGATTATTATAGCTTCGTATATCTCTCCGATCTATTGATTTGGTTTGGCCAACTAGATTGATTTATCTTGCAATGGGAGAGGTGCTTTGTAATGGGTTCGATCTTGCGGTGCTTAATCCCAGTGACAGAAAGGGACATGACACGTATGTATCGTTGCTATTAAGGGTAAAAAGATGGGGTTCATTCATGCGTGAGTTTACTTTGTCTACATCATGTCATCTTGCTTAAGGCGTTACTCGGTTCTTTATGGACTTAATACACTAGATGCATGCTGGAAAGCGGTCGATGTGTGGAGTAATAGTAGTAGATGCAGAATCATTTCGGTCTACTTGTCTCGGACGTGATGCCTGTATACATGATCATTGCCTTGGATATCGTCATGATTATTCTCTTTTCTATCAATTGCCCAACAGTAATTTGTTTACCCACCGTATGCTATTTTCAAGAGACAAGCCTCCAGTGAAAACTATGGCCCCCGGGTCTACGTTTATCATATATTAAAAATCCTAAAAATACCTTGTTGCACTTTTACTTTATTTATTTTATTTTATATTTTAGTTCAATCTATCTATCTATCACCATACAATTTAATCTTGCAATTAACCGCCAAGGGATTGGCAACCCCTTGTTTGCGTTGGGTGCAAGGATTTGTTGTTTTGTGTGCAGGTACTATTAACGAGGTGTTGCGTGATTCTCCTACTGGATTGATAACCTTGTTTTCATAACTGAGGGAAATACTTATCTCTATTGTACTGCATCATCCCCTCCTCTTCGGGGAAAAACCAACGCAGATCACAAGTAGCACATGCCTACGAGAGGCCTCTGGTATCTTCCACCATGGCCTCTCTGTACGGTGTGTGCACGGAAAGGGGTTATCAACTTACTAAACCATTCCCTACCTGTGGCAGGGACAAGTGACGGCACTAATCCAGTATGGGGGTTACCGGAACAAGACCCGATGTACGGTCGACTCAGGAGGTTTAAGTTTTCCTGCAGTGGTTAGCACAATATATTTCCTGGGTAGTACCCAACAGGGTCACCACCTGGCATGTCCCAGCATGCCCTCACTGATCATTCTCGTCACCACGAGATTTCAGTCTCACGGTCACTTTTCTCGTGACTGATTCTTTCCTGCAGATTAGTTCGGACCAACATAGGCATATGTGACATGAGAAAATAACCATACTCACTCAAACTTCATGCTTAAATGAAGATAAAGTATTACCAAGGGATCATGCATGCATAACTAGCAATATGCAAATTTTATTTGAATTCAACATATTCATGATTCAATTATTCTAGCAACAATTAATTATGCATTCACCATATCAAGTGTTCAAGATGCTTGCCTTGAGCATGCAGAAAGATTGGGTGCACTCCAAAACTTTAAAAAAATTACCTTCCCTCCATTTTCCTATTTTCAAAAATATTGCAATTACCACATAATTTGAAAACTGTAAAAAAAGTTGTCTGGAAATTTTTGAAATAAATACTAAAATAAACTATATGAAAAATGAGGAATTTCATAAAAATAATCAAGTTATTTGGAGTTCAGATGATTTTCCTATGGAATTGCTAAGCTGAAATAAATAAAGAAATGGACTATTTAATAAATCCAACAGAGACAAGGCTTAGGAAAAATGTTCACCCGAGCTGGATTAATAGAGCATGATTTTAGGAGTATGTAGAAATTTGAATCATCAAATTTGGTTTTGGAAAGATTGCTCTAGGATTATTTGAAAACTGCTGGAAAAGAAAAATAGAAAAAAACATCACTCTGATGGGCTGAGCAGAAGCGCGCCCTGGGCGCTGTTTAGCCGCCTGGCGCCACTAGGCCATGCCCAGTCGCTCGGCCGTGCGGGAGGGCTGACGACGTCGAAGACGTATTCGTGGAATACGTTTCCCCCGCGCGAAGGCGGCTTCTGGGGAACCCGTCTCCACTTACAGGCGGCTCGGCGCATCTAGGGTCACTGATAGTGGGCCCTACCTGGCCCACTGGTCAGGTTTGACCGCGGTCCACCCTGCCTCTTTCCTCTGGCCGAACGGAGTGGGGGCTCCGGTGATGCTCGCCGGCGAACGGCGGCGCCGTTCAGGAAGCTGAGGCCAACTGTGTGATCAGGAGATCACGGCGGTCCTCCCGGTACTCGCCATGGTCGGAGGGAGGAACGGAATCGCCGGCGGTGAGCTAACCCATGAAACTCCGGCGGGAGCTCGAGGAGGACTTCCGTCTACGGGCCACCTCCGGCAAAATTGATAACGCGGGAGGATCCATGGGTGCTCCAGAGAGCTATTGGTGAATAAATCGAAGAGAGGGAGGCCCGGGTGGCGTCGGAATCAATAAGAATGCGACGGCGGCCGTAATTTCCGGAGAGGAAGGAGGTGACCTTCTCCGGTCATTTGGTTGCTTGGGAAGGCTCACAGGAGGAGGAGGAGAGGTGACGATCAACTTGACGTGCTCTGGGGGGCTTCTTATAGGGAGGGGAAGGCGGTGCCATGGGTTCCAGAGATCGGCCCCGGCGGCAGTCGCCATTGATGGCGCCGTTGAGGCCGGTGAGGGGGTCGGTGGTGGTCGGCATGGTAGGTGAGGGCGGTGGCCGTCCGTATTTACGCCAGGGACGCGCTGGTTGGCGGGGAGGCGAGCTCGCATCCTGGGCGGTGCCGTACGCGAGTGAAAGACGGCGGCGGCGACTGTGGTCGGCGTGGACGGCGGTGGCCGGCGCTAGCGGCCAAGTCCTGGTGTCGGCGAGCTACCTGGCTTGCCTGTGAAGCTTTCTGGGGAGGCTGGCGTGCGGGGGCAGCAGCAGGGAGGCCACGCGGGGCGGTGTCGACGCCTGTAATATTGGTGTTCTGGCCGTGCTCTGCCCGCGCACACATGGTGCTCGGCAGAATGCCAAGTGTCCCTAGGCTGATCCAACAGGGCTAAGTTTTGGCAGGGTTATACTTACAATGATGGCGAGGCTACTGGACATGCTGGTTTGGCCAGGTGATCAAGTTCCTAATGTAGTTAAGAGAGATACCAAATTTCTGTCATGCCCACAAGGTATTTGACAGAATGCTAGGGCCATTTAGAAAATTCTTATGGAAGTGATACTTGGCAGAATGGTGTCTCCTTGGATGATAGAGATTGTGGTGGAGTTGGTTTGGTAACAAGAGAAACTTGTTAGTGCAAGTTTTGGAGCAATTCAGTTCTGGACCCAAACTTGGAGGATTTATTTGGTGGGTTTGCAAGATGCAAATGGAGTTAATCTTCTGGACTTAAGGGTTTCTTGGGAAGGACTATAAGGTGGAATAATTTCAGAATTTTTGGATCAAGGAAAATTGGGGTTGTAGTTATAACCTATGAATGGGACATAATTGAAAAGAGGATGTTTTGCTCAAGTTTTTCAAAAGACCTAGTTGGGTTTTTGCATAAAACTGATCTATAGGCATCTCATGACCCCTCATAACTTTTGTGGAATTTTAAAAGAATTATTTGAAATAGTTGTAGTGCAACAGAAGCATTTCAAAGATTAAAAATGCCATTAAAAGAATTATTTTGGGGAAAATTTTATTATGAAAACATTTCCTACTGTTATTTAAAATATAAATGAAATGATTTAAGAAAAACTACCAAAGCCCGCAATATTTTACAAAAAAATTCTATATGGAGGGAAGAATTTTGGAAAACAGAAAGTATTCTGAAATTAATAAAAGAGCTGATATAATTCAAAATTTTATTTCTTTCTCAATTTTACTTAATAAAAATATGGTTAAATTTTTAGGGTGTTACACTTCATGCACCCACCACAGCTCATTGGACAGCAGCCAAGCGCATTCTGAGGTATGTGAAGCACACTTTGAATATTATGTCCCTCACCAAGTCATCATCCACACTTGTGAGTGCTTTCTCTGATGCGGATTGGACTAGCTGCCTGGATGACAGACGGTCCATGGGAGTGTGTGCAAAGAAATAGGCAACAGTCTCTAGGTGAAGTACAGAAGCGGAGTACAAAGCACTTGAGAATGCCACAGCTGAAATTATCTGGGTGCAGTTTATACTCAAAGAACTTGGAGTTTCACACGCACAAACTCCATGTCTTTGGTGTGATAACCTTGGTGCAACATATCTCTCTGCTAACCCAGTTTTTCATGCCAGTACTAAACATATAGAAATAGATTTTCATTTTGTCAGAGAATGTGTTGCAAACAAACAGCTGGAAATCAGATTCATTCCTTCAAGAAATTAAGTTGCAGATGGGTTCACAAAAGCATTGCTTGTCAAGAGCTTAGAGGAGTTCAAGCGTAATCTCAACGTATGCAGTTGTGATTAAGGGAGGATGTTGAAATATCTCTCTCTGCGCATGTGATATAGATAGGAGTTGTTAGGAGTTTTATTATTGTTGTGCTCTATCTCCTCATCTCCTGTAATCTCTCTAGTTTGGTTCAACCGAACCATCATCATGTATGCGCTATCCAGGATAAGCCCTGGCCTTCAATATAACACAATTCTTTCACACCTATCACTAGAATGCCAACTCATTTATTCAGCCCTCTACCAATCATAATCATGCATGCGGATCGTGTGTTTCTCCATCCATGTGTGTTTTCTCCACGGCATCAGTCAGTGGTGTGATAGGCCAATGGGCCGCCCTTGCTGCCCTATTGTGCATAAGGAGATGATTGGTGAAACCAACCATATTTTTCGGGTGCTTCCTTGAGTGAAGCTCTCCTGATCCGCGACTTTGTTGGAAATAAACACGATCACATGTTTCCGTGTCCGGTTCTGTGCATGTATACGTGTTCATGTAGGTGTCAACAATTATCACCGAGTAGAATTGCTAGTTGCCTATAGGTTAGCTAGTATATATACTGGTGTACCCAGTACCCCTTGTAAACATAACTATGATTTGTGAAAGCAATGCAGATCAACAACATGCTCGATACGAGTCTGTGGCACTACGCTGGCTTCCGCATGTGTGCCTGTTGAGTACGGCCAGAATCGATCAATCGTGAGATCAATCCGATTGCTAGGTAGCTTCTGCTTGTAGCAAGTAGTACACGTCCAGCTAGAATCAATTAGTGTGGTGCTAGCTTGGAAGTTGGGGGTAGGAACCAAGTTGAACCAGCATCGCTTTGTCGTGCTGGTAGTCGTCGTCATTGATCCTCACCGTCGTTGGAAAGTACTCGGCGTCTGGTCTGGGCCAACAGACTTTGCCGACTTGTTGTGAAAATGTCGAGGGCCACATCTCAACTTCCTTTGTGCTGACAAGGTATTAGGGCCGTACCTGAGAAAATGAGGCCCAGTGCGAAATAAAAAATTTGGCCCTCAACATAACAAATGGTAATCATAGAAACAAAGCTTTGTTATCTATATATTATCCATTGTTCCCATGAACCACATCAGCACTTGTATCTGCACTATTCATTTATGGTTGCTCGTCTCGGTGAATCGGCAACTCAGAGCTTGTGGCATGCCTCCAACTCCGATCAATGCACCCAGGCCGCAGGACCAGCAGCAAGCAACAATAGGACTGAATGAAGCGGAGGAGATAGGTGAGAAACTTAGAGAAAAGAGAAACTGAGTAAATAGATGGACCAAGAGTAGAACGGTACCAATTCATTGAATTAGAGGATTCGTTTTGTGGAAAATGCGACGGAATTGATCCACTGGAATGGAATCCAGACCTTTGGTAGTGCGATTGGATCATCGGGAGAGAAAGGGATCTGATCCATAAGGGAAAGAGAATGGAGAGAGAAGAGGAGGAAACGTGCGTGAGATGGGGCCTTGGAGTTACTTCGTTCCAGGTTCTAGAGTAGTATTTGATCAATGTGTTGATTGCCCACATCAAAACTAGTCATTAGTGCTCCATTATATATAGAAAATTTGGGGGCCCTGTGTAGTCAAACACTCTGCACAGGTGCCCCTTACAGGCCTACAAGGCATTCCCTAGCTCCGTTAAGAAAGGGTTCCTTCCTTCCTCCTTCGCACTCCGTAGCATTCAGAAGTCATCGTTCCAACCCACACATCAACCTTTGATGGATCAGTGTGCCGTTCCGAACGACGGCTACACTATCGTCTATACCTGTGAGGGACTGCTTTGGGAGGAGGGTTTCCGGTGTTACCACCCTACGATATGATGGACGATCTATTGGAGGACGCGGTCAGTGGTCATGTCGTATCTGGAGTATGCACGATGATGAATTTATCTTTCTATGTGGGTGTTCTCGATGCACTTGAAACTAGATTTTGCAGGAGCTTATACTTTCCACCATTTTACTAAAAAAGGCTCACGCCCCGCTTTATATATAAAGCAACGACTAATCCAGCATACAACTCGACAAACACCACCCAACACCACAACACAGACACTCAAGGTAAGATACAAGGGTGACAACAATGGCTATAAGCACCCGACTAAGCCAAGCACACTAGGGTAAATCATCACTGCTAGGGTACTTACTTTGGCATCCGCAGGGTGAGGATTCGGAAAGCACCTGCCGAACGAGAGGTGAACCCTAATAGGAAGAGTGCTTTGGAACTTCCAGTCAGGGTATTTTTCGACAAGCAGAACGGAAGGTTGTGAGCACTGTCATTGGCACATCATTTGATTCATTAAAGATCGTATTATTCTAGGACTGCAAGCAAGATGTCTTAATCTTAATCGTAGACTTAAGATCGAAAGGTTAATGTTATGGTTTATCTGTGAATTAATGTGGAGTCTTCATCGGTGCCTCCAATTAGTAAGTACAAGGTCTGCTAAATAATCTATTTGCAACGATAGTTTTTTTTTTTTTGCCAACTGAGTCGTCATGTGTCGAAAACCCAAATGAAGTTATGTTGATGCTTTAAGTGGGAGACAAAGCCTCCATATTGGCTTTAGCAATAGATGTGCAATCAAAGATCAAATACTGGCTAGCACTCTGGAAGGCTACTTTTTTTATTCCTCCGTGCTGTGTTAGCATTCATTCGTGTCTTAGCTAGTTTAGGTGCATGTTTGTTTTTTCCTTGTGCATGTATATGCCGTGGGCATGATGCATAGCTGAATGCCCTTGTGTGTTGCCCGAGTCGTGCGCCAGGCTGCCGGTGGACAGGCCACCACCAGTTCAATGTGGGATGGCACGTTGGAGTGTGCTGGGAGTGGCTTGACTTTAGGATCTGCTGTTAGCTCAGTTTACATGTAGCTAAAGATATAAGGAATAAGAACAAAACAGAAAAGCCATAGGAAGTGTGCGCGGGACAAATATCTCTCGCTCTCTCTCGTTTAGTTTCAATAGAGGATAGTGCTCCGGCGATGACAACGGCGGCATCAACGTTGTCGATGATCCAGCACTTGTACCAGCACCAGGACAATAACCAGCACCCACACCACTTGTACAGAAAAGTTCATTCCAGCATCGCTGGGTTCTCCCATAGTCACCTGGCCCCCATTTGGCAACCGAGGTACCCTCAAAGGCAGGAGCCACTGCTAGCAGCAGTCTCAGTCGATCATTCATATAGATGGTGGAGCATTCGCTGTCATATCGCTAAGTAGCTCCGCCGCCATGGTATCCATGAATGGCACGGCAAACGATGAGAACTGCTAGCACCCTTGAGCCACTTGTTATATATTGTAGTATGAGAGGGTGAGATGCTTGTGCTCCTATAGTTTGCTCCCTCACCCATTTCTGCCGCAACGAGCGGAGGACAGCAAGCGCTTGGGTCCTGGCGGTGGCGTGATCGCCGGTGAGCGGCGGCAGTGGCTGCTCGTGATCAGATCAACAACCAGGCTTGGGGTTCGATCGGATAGATCGGGGCATGAAAGCATCAGTATGAGGGACCAAAGGCACATTTCTCATCTTTTTCCAGCCTCCTTTTCCCTCATTCATTTTACATCTACAGTTTTCTCATCATTCTCTGGAGGTTTTATTTCATTTTTACCTATTTAATGTGCTGCAATTGTTCCAAATTTAAGTGGGATAATGGAGCTTGCAATGTACCCTGGTAAAATGATGGAGTGTTGTATATAAAGGGCATATCACTATTCCCACATGAAAAGGTTCATAGATCATTCATTATTTACATGTCAAAGTTCTCGAGTCGGTAGGTGTGTAGGTAATTCACATTATAAAAGAACCCTTTTTCGTCCTTCAGTTATTACCCCATCACACATGTAGTCCTCTATATTTCTTTAAACCAGACAACTTACCCCATAATTTTCAAAAGTGTGTCATTTTTCGTGTCGAACAATTGCAAGATGGTTTCAGAGTGTCGCAGATCGCAGCATTGTCGGCGGCGTTCGGTGTTGAAGGAGAGGACCGCGGGTTGGCAGAGGACACTGTGGCCGCTAAGATGAGGAGGATGAGGAAAGGCACCCTCTCAGCCATGGTGCTAGTGGTCACAGGGTTGTTACTGGAGTTGTAGATGGAGCCGAATTTGTGGGATTTTATAGGCGGTTGAAAGGGGAGAAATGGCAGTGCCATGGTTGGGCGTTCTGTAGCAAAGGAAGGAGAAGGAGAAGGATAAGGAAGGAATTTTCTCCTGATCGTCACCCCTGCACATGGGGTGTGATTCGAGTGAGTCAACATGGTTAGAAACATGGTGGCGTGGTCCTCTGCGTCGGGACAGAACCAGCTCGATCGTACGCACCCGAGACCTTCTGTGTTGCTCCTTTGGATCCCCCATCAACGCGCGCGTATGACGACCCATCCATGATGTCATGTATCATGGACTGATATAATCTCAGCTAGGCCAAGAGATAACCTCTCAAGTCCTCGGCCTGCTGGGCCTCGTGTGAAAAACTATACTTTTTTTTTGAACAAAGGGGCCACATGGGCCCTATTTTCATTGACAAAAAGGAGTTTAATACAGCTATCCTGAACTCAACATTGGACCCACCTAATTAATTCCACTTCCACAGTCTGGCTAGGTTTGCCGTCACACAGCACAAGTGTGCAGTTTGGCTGCCTCTTGCTAGTAACAAGTAAGATTTCATTGGGTCAACGATGGTTACTTCATCCTACCACTGCCTGATCATTTGATCTTTCCCTCTTGCTAGTAAGAAGTATGATTTCATCGGATCACCGATGGTTGCTTCATCCTACCACTGCCTGATCTTTTGATCTTTCATTCTTCTCGATGTTTCCTATTCCTACGGAGTTTTATATCTCTTGTCTCCTATCCTCATTAGTTGTACTTGCCTTTTCACCTATTTGTTATACTTTTTGTTATATATGAATGCAAAGTGCAACAATGGAGCTTGCAATCTCCTCAAGTTAAGATAGAGTAGTAGTATATATAGAGGGCAAAGCTTTACTCTGGTAAGTAAAAGGTCGTTGGAGCATTAATTATGTTTTTGACAATATAAGAATTGTGTTGGCAACTAACATTAAGAACTGAAGTACGACTACTAAAAGTACACTTTAAGCTCGCTAGTAAACCATATACACATGTGGCCCATTACAAATCTGGAAAATGAAAAACCATGTTATAGCTTTAGTAGCAGCTTCACAAGGGTTGGGGTGGACACCAACATATAAAGTTTACAATCACATAAAGTATTACAATCGCAAACATGTCATGCTACACGTGAATAACGCATGCGCTCGTGTGAATATCCGCGACTTAGAACTTTGGTCGCTTGGCGCCGCGGCGCGCCATCCCCCACCTTATCTTTTTTTCACTGTTGTTTATATTATTATTTTCACATGTCACCGTGTTTTGTTTCCAGATAGAATCAATGGCATGATCGTCTAGTTGGCTAGCAACGGCAATTAGTAACTACTAGTATATGTGGATGTTGCACGAGCCTTAATGGTGTGCAGAATAGTAACTTTTTCATGGTAAATGGTGATCATGGCAAGCCGTGTAGTCTATGAGCTTCTGCAAGCTTAATATGCAAGCTAATATAGGCAATGCAAAGTTAATAGCCATTTTTTTTAGGGGAAAACTTCCGATCTATTCAAGTTCAATCATGGTAGTACAACGAATACTAGAAATAATAAGAATTGCATTCGGATTCGTAGACCACCTAGCGACGACTACAAACACTGAAGCGAGCTGAAGGCGCGCCGCTGTTATTGCCCCTCCCTTGCCGGAGCCGAGCAAAACTTATTGTAGTAGACAGTCGGGAAGTCGTCGTGCTAAGGCCCCATAGGACCAACATACCAGAACAACAACTGTCGCCGATGAAGAGTAGCAAAGGTATAGAGGATCCAATCTGAAGACACACGAACATAGACGAACAACGACCAGATTCGAGGAAATCCACCAAAGACAGATCAGCCGGAGACACACCTCCACACGCTCACCGACAATGCTAAACGCACCACCAGAATGGAGGCTAGGTGGGGAGAACCTTATTCTATATTCAGGGAGCCACCGCCGTCTCGCCTTCATGAGTAGGACACAAACCCTAAGAAAACTCGATGAAAGATCTAAAAACGGGGCCCTCCCACCAGCAAGGGCAGGGATCCACTCCGCCCCATGGCCCTAAGGCCACCGGAGACGAGGCGGACCAGTGGCGGCGCCGACGGGAGGCAGAGAAACCCTTGCTTTTTTTGGGGTGTCCTGAACAGATTCAATCCGCATTAATAGCCGTTTCATTGTGGAATAAATAGGCGGGATAAGTATATTTTTCGTCCCTCAACTCTTTCGAAAGTATACAAATGCTCTCTCAGCTCCAAAACCACCAGAAGTTGGTCCCTCAACTTTCAAAACCGGATAAGTTTAGTCCCTCATACCGCTTTCACGTGAATTTTTTTTTGACATGGACTGTTTTTGACTAAAACCAGATACATCATACAGGCTAGACTGCCACATCAGCGTACAAATGTGCAGGGTCCCACTTGTCAGTGTCAAGAAGAAAGAATAATAGCTTATTAAAATAAAATGATTACACAAGTTTCGAACCTGAGACCAGGAGCAAGATGCCGCACCAGGTAACCACTCCACAACAGATTCTATATGTTATACTATAATTTCCTTGATAGTACATTCCTTGATACTCCTATTAAACATGTTCGCAATAACAGCGATATTAACTCATTTAAAAGTGATTTCTTTTTCTTAATTTTTTGCAGCTTCAGATCTCTACAAATATGTTATTTTTTTTCTGGACTCATAGAGCTAACTCATCTGAGTACCCAGCAGGAGGTTCTGTGTTGGAGTATAAGAATCTATACCTAATAATAAAGGGGCTATTGCTTCTGGCAGTACGACATTAAAATTGCCCCCAAAGTTGCAAAATATTACCCACCAATGCCACCTATAAGTGACAGAAAACGTTTTGCAGGGAATCCCCCGACTGGGTCGGCCCACGCAGCAGGCACCTCCTATACTGTGCTCTACGCGCGGGAGATGACGCAGCGCGCCTGTTTGGGCCGGCCCATGTATGGGCGGCCTGTGTTTTTTATTTCGTTTTATATTTTTATTTTTTGATTTCTTTTTTTCTACTTTAAATAATTTGTGACTTCAAAAAATTTCTGTCATTTTAAAAAAATAAGAATTTTAAAATAAAATGCTCAAGAAAACAAAAACAATTGTGAATTAGAAAAATGCTCAGGATTTTTCTAAAAATGTCCACATATTCAAAAAATGTTCGCAATTTTGAAAAAATGTTCGTAAAATGAAAAGTCCGTGTATTAAAAAAAATTAATGAAATTGAACAAAATGTTTGCTAATTCAAAAATTATTCATGAATTTTAAAAAATGTCCTAAAAATCTAAAAACAGTTCAAAAGAGTTTATTGATTCATAAAGTGTTTGCTGATTCAAAAAATGTTCATGTATTTCAAGAAATGTTGGTGAATTTTAAAAAAAAACTCTACCAATTTCGAAAAAAAATGTTCGTATATTCTAGAATTGTTCACCAATTCAAAAGAAAATGCTTAAAAAATGTTCAAAATCTTTAAAAAAAATGTTTGCAAATAGTAAAAAATGTTCATGATTTTTAATAATCTTCCCAAATTTGTAAAAATATTCATGAATGATCGAGGGTATGTAGTTAAACAGTAATGCTTCTGATTCTTTGTGACTATATACCCGCATGACTTTTGAAGAATTTACTGGGGCGTAGATCGGAATATTATAGTCTATTTTTTTAAAACATTTCTTGAAATTCAGAATAATTCTTTGAATTACCAAGTTTTTTGACCACCATGATATTTTTCCGAAAATGTGAACTTTGCTTCAATTTGTGAATAAATTTAAAAAGGGAACATTTTGTTGCATTTGTGAACAAATTTTGAAAATCATGCGATGAGATGTGAACAAAACGTGGTCATAGCCATTGGATATTATGATTTTTTTTTCTCCCGTTGCAATGCACGGGCCCTTTTGCTAGTATATAAAAATATTAATAAAGTCGAATTCTATTCCTATCTGGTATCATGTCGGGTGTATTTCCGTAATAATATATAAACTATATCTGTGTAGTTGTCAACAAAGTTTCGCCAGTTCGAGTCACCGCATTGCAAGATTATTTTTGCGTGTCTTTCTATTTTCTATTTATTTCTCAGTTCTAGTTTCGATCACTGACAGCTTTCTATTTTCTATTTGTTTCTTAGTTCTAGTTTCGGTCATTGACAGGTTGGTCCCACCCAGTTCCAATCAAAAACCACTCCACGTCAGCAAAAAACATCCAAAGTGGTACGAGGGACTAAACTTATCCGGTTTTGAAAGTTGATGGGCTAAAGTTTGCTGGTTTTGGAGTTGTATACTTTCAAAAGAGTTGAGGGACGAAAAATATACTTATCCCTAAATAGGCATTGGCAGTTCCACACTCTGTCGATGACTCCTTGTCATGAAAAGTGATTTCTTTTCATAAAAATTTGAATGCATAGTTGTGCCTAGAATACATATGTGTTTATTTTCTGAATCATCTAGAACAAAAATATTTAGCTCTATTTTGAGCACTCCATTATCTCCAAACTTTAGATTTATTCTCTAAAGTATTAACAGTGTCGTGTCTAGTTTGACTCTCAAATCTCATCCTATCAGAATTATACAACAATGAAGTTACTATTTTAAGCCTCATGGGATGAATTCGTTCCACATGCCTGCAATTTCCACCAGACATGAAATATCAAAGCATGTGCTTTGAACAATGTATGGGCCCAGAATTATTCATTTTCTGAAGTCATTTTCTGCGTGCTTTTTGTGACTGCAAAATTTCAGGATACATTTGGTAATTAATCAAGATAAATAAAACAATGTTTTTGTCAGTCTCTCATCTCGGCTGGAACAGTACATGAGCATCTCTAATCCTTCCCTAACTTGGTAGCGAAGAATAAAGCTGATGTCTACTTAAGTTTACGTCTAGTGTAACTAAAGATGCTAGGAACACAATGGAACTATTCCATGTTTTTCCAATTCGTATTTTTTCTTAGAGTCATAGATGCCTTAGAGGTGAAAAAACAAACAAGCATTGACTGCCTCACTAAGCAGAGTAAGGGACAGGCAAAGGAGCTTCTAAAGCACTCCCTCCGTTCCTAAATATAAGTCTTTTTAAAGATTCCAATATAGACTACATACGGAGAAAAATGAGTGAATCTACACTTTAAATTATGTCTATATATGTCCATATGTAATCCATATTGAAATCTCTAAAAAGACTTACATTTAGAACCAGAAGGAGTAGCTTCTAAAGTAGCTTGAGTCAAAGAAGTTCTTTCACACCCAGATTGGTGACAGGCAAACGGTGATAATATATTTCGGAGTCTCCGACTGGTTTGAGCTAACTCAACTTGCTTCAGTGTTGAACATTGAGACAGTGTGCTCGTACATTGCTCTTGAAGCCTCCCCTCCCATGTGTTCTTACTGTTCAGTATGTGACTACTTAGAAAACATTGGATACCGCAGGATTTATTCTATCTTGTTTTGTACTCCAAAAAGATCATGTACTCCTATATATACGCCATGAGGCTCAAGCAATACAACAACAATTTAACCAATCATCTTCACTCTATTCCTCTTAAATGGTATCAGCCTTACCCCAATCCTACACCATAACCGCTGCCGCTTTCGCACCGCGCCGCCCTCGGGGAGGTTGATCTCCATGATCACTACTGGGGGCTGCGCCGCGCGTACCTAGGGTTTGTCCGCCGAACATGTTGATCGGCTGCCCTAGAGAGTCTTTTTCCCAATCCCTTGATCCGGATTTTTTCACGCGCTCGTAGGGCTAGGCTGGGTCCTCCTGACAACATCGTTCGCTCTGTGTCGGGCAGGCCTGATCGGGTGCCCTGTTCCCTTCATAGGGCTAAACGTAAAGGGCCCCCCAAGTAGTTTCGGGCCTTTAACATGCCGAGTAAGCAGCGGACCTTAATTGGGCCAGAAGATACCATTAGCAGACCGAAATATGCCCTGGCCCATGGTTGGCCCAATTACATGACGGGCAGTTGACAGGTAAAAATATTTCTTGGGCCTTGGTTGGCCCAATCACATAATGTGCTGTCAGTAGGCCGAAAGCAAAGTCGGACCATAAATGGACCCCCATTGTACCACGGCCGTTAACAGGTCGATAATCAGGTTGGGCTGAATTTATTCACGAAGACCATGGGCCATTAATAGACCGAAGGTCACTTCGGACTAGGAATGTGCCCCAATGAAGGACGGGCCATTAAATGGGCGAAAGTGACACCGGGCCAACAGCGGCCCAATTGCACAAAGGGCGCTAACAGGCCGAAATAAACATCAAGCCGAAATGGATCAAATTGTGCGACGGGCCTTTAACAGGCCAAAAGAAAAAACAAGGCCAAAATACACATTGGGCCTTAATTGGCCCAAAAACATAGTGGACTGTTAATGGGCCGAATCTTCATATGGGCCGTAATTTGGCCCAAAGACAGTGTAGACCATTAACGGCTGGCCACTAGTATCTGACCAAACCTTATGGGCGTTTGACTGGGCCAGCCTTTTTAACCTAAATGGGTCACTGTTGGGCCCTGCCACGTGTCGGCGTTTGATAGGCGCGTCTCGACCATGGGATGGATGACATCTGTCGCAATGCAGAGCTGACGCGTGGTTCTGTTGGCGAATGAGAAATTGACACGTGGAAAATCGTCATTGGTCGTGGCAGTTAACGGGTATAAGATCCAAAACTGGCACCCGATATCTCAACGGTGACCCGTTACGGTGGCTGCCACGTGTCAGTTACCCTTGACGAAATCACTTCCATGACGAACACTTCCGTGATGATAAATGAGTTATTGTCATGGAACATTTTCGCGACATCACAGGTATGACTATCTCGATTCTGTAAAAAAATCGTCACAAATGTATAGCCATGAAAGAAAATGTGACCTACTATGATAGATGCGTATCATCACGGAATTGTTTTTTTTAGTGCCCCCACTCCAATCAGGTCGGCCAAGATGCATATTTTTATATTTTACCTATATATGTTCATGGATGCATGCATGATTACGTGTGTATGTCATGTGACACTGACCATCGAGTAGAGGAAAATTTGTGAGTGTCGATGATTGTTTTTTAGGCAAATATACATCAGTGCCAATGTTTTGGTAAAATGCTGATTTGATAGCGTTTTGTCAAATTTATTTCGCTCAATTTGTTCTATTTGTAGCAAAGGTAATGCCTATTTTTTAAAATAAAATTATATACATTGTTCAAGTTATATATATATATAATTTTTTTTTTGGGGCTAACAGTTCCGCTTTCTCCTCTCCCGCAGGGGCGAAACCGGAGGCGAACTGTCCACCAGCGAGAGGAGGGGTTCCTCCACCCTCCACCGGCCGCTCCGGCGGCGGGAGGGGGGAGGAACCTCTCCGCCTCGTCAACGTAGTGTACATAGGTTAGGGCTAGGTGTGTGCTTGTCCGCCAATATGGTTTCGACGGTAATGGCGGCGACGTCAAATAAATGTCCCCCGATTCTGTCTCCGGTGGCTCGCTATGTGGCGGTCAACGGCGGATCTGGTGGATGGCTAGCCATTCGGGGCTGGGGCAGCGGCGGGGCTGGCCCTGATGTGGCTTTTGTGCTCCGGCCTCGTCGTCGCGGCGGCGGCCGTCTTGGCGCTGGTGCGTGGGTTTGGAGTTTGTCTAGGAGTGTGAGTAGTTCGCGGTCCCCGTTTCTGCTAGTTCTCGTCTGTCATGGTGCATCGACATGTTCGTCGCTCCTCAAGCCGACGCAAGTGGTCATGCTCTGCCGATCTGGATTCTCTCCGGCGTGCTGGTCCTGTAGGGCCGAGGATGGTGACTTCCCGTCGTCAACAGTCCACGCGCATGACCAAGGTTATCACCGGCTCCGGGAGGGAGCGGTGGCGACGGCGGCGGCGGCGCGCCCTCATCCTGCGTCTGGAGATGCTGATGGATTGGTTCCTCAGGGTTCTGATTGTAATTTCTATTTTTCTGGGGTGCATAATTTCAATGTAATCTGGGGTCCTTTTCGCAAAAAAAAAAGTTATATATATTTTTATCATTTATCTAACAATTGAATGTTCTAATGGTTTGTCAAGGTGAACGCAGCAAATGGACACAGTGTGCCCCAAGTGTGGTGATGGCTAGGTTAGAAGGTACACGAAGGTGGTTGAGCAGGAGCGTAGGTGGATGAAGGACAATCGCTCATCCCTTGTGCTTCAAGAGAACTTCACGAGGAAGATGGTATGTGTCTTTTTTTTTTTTTTTTTTTGCTAATAGGATGGCATGTTCTATGCTTTCATGAACAGGTTGGGGCTTCTTAGATCGATGTGCACACCAAATGTCTGATTCCCACCCCCTTCTTTAATTTTGCCCAGATCGTCCCAAAGTGGCTAGCCTAACCAACACATATCGTACAATTTTTGGAGATGATGTTAGGGCTGCTGGATCTCTATTTTTTGTCGCTTTATTTTTGCAGGGAGCTAGATTTAATTTGCTTTGCTCAGCCATTTAGTTATCAACTCCAACTGGTTGATAACTCTTGGCAACAGGGCTCCGTGATGCCGCTACTTGTTCGGCAAGAACGCCTAGAGCAAGGCAACATGTGTAGAACGACTTTAGCCTCTTAGAGCGACTTCACAGACCTTGTGGCCAGCTCTGTCACACGACAAGCTCGTGGTCTCATCCTTGTTGCGGCTGTGCGCCGAATTGCCGAGATGACCAACATAAAGTGACAAGAACCCCACGGTGCAGGACTTAGGCACCAACTGAATGTGGTTGTGTCTTTCCTGATGCCTCCTTTTCCCTATGTATGTATGTATGTACAATTGATGTACATACATATGTGCGGTCTCAAATTGTTGTTGTTCGCTTGTTGCCATGCTTTAACTGACACACGAGTGATAGAAGGTCGGGTTGTGGAAAGAAGTGATGTCTACCACTGTATATATATATATGATCGATCTCATCGCTCCTTCTCATTACTTTTACTTGTCACGATGTTTGATAGACTATATATTTATGTGGGATATAAGAGGATGGACCACCAAAACTGACTGGCCATATATTTTGTTTCTCTTTTTTTTATGTGGGATAGAGGATTATGTAATTCTTTTGTAAGATTTAGCAAGTCTGCCTGTGCGGGTGCACCCGTTCGTGACGCCTCGGAGTACAGGAACCTGCTGGGCGCGCTCCAGCACCTCGCGCACCCCTTGTAACTGCGCTCGGGGCCCCCATGTACTGTGGCTATTTACCCCTGAATAATACACACGAGAGCACCCAAGGTGCATTCTCTCCTCCCTCCTCTCGTCTACAACTGCAATGAAATAGGCACTGCTGTTGGTGGCGAGGCAAGTCAAGGGTGGCGATCCTGCAATGATGTGGCTGGTGCTGCCGGTGGCGCGACATGTTGAGGACGCAACGCTGCAATGAAGTGTCGATGCAGCTGCAATGAAACATGCACTGCTGCCGGCGGAGCGACAAGTCAAGGACGGCGATGCTGCAATGATGTTGTTGCTGCTGCCGGTGGCGCGACAAGTTGAGGACGGCGATGCTGCAATGATGTTGTTGCTGCTGCCGGTGGCGCGACAAGTTGAGGACGGCGACGCTGCAATGAAGCGTCGATGCAGCTGGAATGAAACATGCACTGCTGCCGGCGGCGCGACAAGTCAAGGACGGCGATGCTGCAATGAAATGGGCACTGCTACCGGTGGCGCGACAAGCTGAGAACGGCGATGCTGCAATGAAGCGAGCCATCGACGCCGGGGGCGGTGGTCGTTGTCCGTTTGGCTATTTTTGCAGCATCAAAGCTGCTGCGTGGCGAGGGATGCAACAGACAGTGGCAGCGTCATGCCTTGATGATGTTGTGCGTGTCTGGGTCGCAACATCGCGGTTGTGATGAGGTCGTCGGCGCCCACGCCGGTGCCACGGCAAAGACATCAGTGCTGCAGTAGCGTGGTTCATTACACCCGTCGTTGGTCATGGCGGAGTTGCGTTGCTGCTTGTGCTAGAGTGGTGGATGTGAGGCAAGGGGAAGAAGACGCGCTGTTGCATTTTGCTTTTGATCGAAGGACCACTCATGTGTTGATCGAACGTCTTACCAGGTGGCTTAATTGATTTGTAGCAGCCCCCCCCCCCCCCCCCCCCCCCCCTTAGGATATAAAAAAAACTGGTATGTACTGCTTCAGAATTATATTTGTTGGCAGGCCTAAATGGGCCAGCATCCACGTCCTTAAACCCAAATAGCTGCCACAGTCATGCGTACAAATTGATCGGGGCAGCCAGGCAGGGTTGGAACGCACCGCGCGTCTTAAAATTTCAGTTTCCGCTCAAATCGCCCAAATCACTCACGACACTCCTCTCCCCGTCCACGCCCCGTCGTGCTTTGCTTCGGGACAGTCCATCGCCGTGTAACACCCCCTGTCATTATGCCACAGTAATCACCTTTGATAATGCCAAGTCATCATGATTAACTATGCTTTGATCATCATTAGGATCATATCTCATTTCAAAATTCCTAATTCAAACTTCAATTTAAATTTAAAGTGAAAAATAAAAGTTGTTCAAATTGAAAACTAAAATGTTCATTAAATAGCAAATAATTCATAGCTAATTATGTTCAGGAAAACAACATCACTAAAAATGTCTAAGCAACTCTACCAACCTCAAACAGTAGCTCACAGCAATATTTTAATACGATTTTATTTAATAGAATTACAAATGAAATTATATTTTAGCCAAACCAATTTCCGGTGTTAGCGAATATTGCACTATAATATTTGAACTAAGTCACACATTTAATAAAAGTCCAATAGTGGCCAAACATTTTACAAAACAGAAAAAAGGAAATAGAAATAAAAAACGGTTAGAACTTACTGTCGATTTGGGCCTTCAGTGCACAGGAAGAATAGGCCCGGCCCACCACGGCCTTTCTTCCACCTCCCACCGTCTCCCTCGCGTTGTCGTCGGCGCCCGTCGACACGTCGTCGATGCCACACGCGTCGGCCATCCGTCGTGCTTCTCGCGTAGATAAGATCCCCGCGGTCCCCCTGGCGCAACCCTAACGCGCATTCCTCTTCTCCCCTCGTCGCTTTCTTCCCGCATCGCCGCCCGTCTCTGCCGTCGCCGTCGCCGCCTCGATTCCGCGCACTCTGACGACCTCGAGCCCCGCTGACTTGACGTAGAGCTCCGCCGCAGTCTTCTCCGTCGACCACGCCCAGCCATTGGCGTCGGGAGGCCTCGCCGCGAGCTCCTCGAGCTCGTCTTCAACCCACGGTCGCCGGCGCCTCTCCGGCGAATGTCGCCGATCTGCAGCTACTAATCCTACCATCGGCTTTTCGTAGCCTCCCGGTGAGCTCCGCCGTCTTCTCCCCCTCTCCCCGGCCTCTTCCCGTCACCGTAGCCGCCGCGTTGGAGATGCCCGATCGCGCCGCCGCTTATCTCGTCGCCGGCGTCGTTCCGGCGACCATTGGGCCCCGTGCCGCTGGCCGTTTTGCTCGTCGCAACCCGCAGACCTCGCCTAGCCCTTTTGTTTCCTCGCACGCGCGCCGTAGCACCGAACACGACCACCACCCGAAACCGGCCGCCGCCGACGTGCTCGCCGCCGTCCATCCTGGCCTCCCCAGCTCCGGCCACGGCCACCACCGGATGCGGCTTCGTCCGCTCGTTCCAGAGAGACCAACCGCGCCCGAAACGGTGCCCTACAGCGAAAATCCGGGCTCGCCGGAGTTCTGCCGTCGCGGGCGAGCTCGCCGGCGAGCTCCGGTGCCGGCGCTGACCTGGCGTCCGAGCTGGCGCCACTGGGCCCCGCCTCTGGGTGGCTGACAGTGGGCCCCACGGGCCCCGTTGGCTCGGTCAGCACGGGCCACTATCGCTGACATGTGGGGCCCGACCGATTAAACGAATTTTAATAAAAAGTTAATCTGTTAATTAAACTAATTAATTAATTAAAACGCTAATTACCCACTGACCAGTAGGCCCCACCTCTAATTAGCCTATTTTAGTTAAATTAAATCCCTAATTAACTACTGTGAGGCTGACCAGTGGGACCCACTGGTCAGGTTTGACCCGGTCAGCTGTGCTGTTGACCGCTGACGTCACCTCTACACTGTTTCGGATAATGCCTATTTAAATAATTAAAATAATTTCAGAAAATCAATAAAACTTTAGAAAATCTTATCTTTTAAACCGTAAGTCGGATGAAAATAATTTATATATGTAAAACGATCAGAAAAATATGAAGATTCTAAATATGTGATCAAAATGCCTGTCCAACACTCCTAGCTAGGTGAACATGGAACTTTTTGACTGTTTTCGATAAATGAATAGTGCACAACTTTAATAAAATAAATCCAAATAAATTCCTAAGTTAACTAAATCATTTAGTTAGGCAGTAAAACACCTCTGCACATCATTTAGGCATGTTATGCATAGTGATTGCATTTTTGCCGTGAATTTATTGTTTCTTCCCCCTCCTTCTCTCTCGTTAGACGCCGAGACCGACGCCGACGCACCTGAGTTCGACTACACTCCCGACGAGCAGCCCACTGACGATCTGCCTCTCTCAGCAGAGCTTCCAGGCAAGCAAACCCCCCCTTGACGCATGCCTATATCACCTATTCCCTCTCCCTCCTGCTTGCAGAAATTGCTACTATTCTGTTTTATCCTATTCTGATGCATAGCCTGTCCTTGTAACCATTATTGATACCTGCCTGTATCCTAAACTTCTTAGTATAGGTTGGATGGAAAACCATCTGTGGCCCCTCTCCCTTGATGTAGTTGCTCCGCTTTAGTACTGTGCCCCGATCGATGTGATCGAACGGGATGAGAACAACACATCATCTCACACCCCCTAAGTTGCTCGACTCTACAGAGCTACCACCGAGTGCCGAGGGTGAATCCTCTCATCTCACTTCCGATGATGCCTCTGTAGAATAGCTATCCGGATGTGTGTTACCGAGGGTGATTCCTCTTTCGTCACTTCCGATTAAGCTCCATCGTACAACTCCTCGAGTGGGAATCCATCGAGGGTGATTCCTCGGATTCCTTCTCGATACTTTGGACACACAGTTACCTTGACCTCTGTTACAGGCGGGTCGACCCCGAGGGGTACCCGCGGGGAAATATGAAGTCGGGTTTGCCAGGAGGGCACCCGCGAGAGATTATTGTGGCGGATCGACAGGGCAGGCAGAGACCACCCTGATCATGATCCGTGTGTTACCAAGTCGGAGCGACAGAACCTCTGATCGTCTCTGCGAGTTACTAAATACGCCTAACGGAATTGGGTATTTGATCTGAGTGGGTCGTCGTGCCCTTTACGCACTACCACCACGTGGGATAATGGTTTAATGGGGCCCTCTACGTCATATGTATCAGCCGAAAGCTCTTCAGATGTCACAGTTCAGAGATGCGGGCTGATTGCTGGGATTGGGCTGGTACTTCACTTGTGTATACAGTGTCGCGCCTGCACCCCAACCACCCACGCAACGTGCAGGAGTGCAAAGGGCGATGGGCCCAAGACCCCTTCGCACTTAGGATGTAGACCGGCGTGTTGACCCCTCTGCTGAGCTCTAGGTCGGGCTGCGATGTGTCGATCAGCCGAGACCGGAAATTACCCAGCCAGTGTGTCCGGCCGGAGTTAATCGAGCGTGTTGGGTAACAGTAGTGCACCTCTGCAGGGAAGTAATCTATTCGAATAGCCGTGTCCACGGTAACAGGACGCTCGGAGTTGTGCCCGGATCTATGACAACTACAAATTGATGATGATTCATATTAAACTGTTAATAATGCTCTCGGGACCGCTTTCTCGCAGGGAGTCGAGAAAGGATCTCAGGGCATTGCTGTTGTATATCCACATGTATGCTACTATTATCTGCTCTCTTCTGATGCTGCAAGATTGCTTGAAGATGCTAGTCTTCGATAGGCTAGGCCTTTCTCTCTATTCTGGCATTTCTGCTATATAGTCCACAGATACAGCCTTTTCATTTGATACCAATGCATATTTAGCATAGTTCTGATGCAGTCTTGCGAGTACTTTGGATGAGTACTCACGGTTGCTCTGCTATTCTTTTCCCCATACCCACTTGATGATATATCAGACGATGGAGCCCAGGAGCCAGACGCCACTGCAGGAGCTTAGGAGGGTCCCGATGGCACGTACTACTGGATTGAGCCAGCCGACCAGGAGTAGTTAGGAGGCTCCCAGGCAGGAGGCCTGGGCCTTTCGATCTGTGTTGTTGTTTTGCCCCGCCTGTTAGGGCATGTCTGTTTTACTTTTATATCTGTACTCAGATATCTAATGGTTTCGCTAACGCTTGTATGCGCAAGCTTATGTATTCGAGCCCTCGAGGCCCCTGGCTTGTAATAATAAGCTTGTTTTATTTTAATTTGTGTCTAGAGTTGTGTTGTGATATCTTCAAGTGAGTTCCTAGTCTTGATCGTGTGCATTTGCGTGTATGATTAGCGCACGATTAAGTTGGGGGCGTCACACGCCGCCTCTCCCGGCGCCGGCGCCGGCGGCTCGCACGGCAGTCCGCCTTCCTTCCTTCGCGCCCCGCCTCGGTACCCAGTCCGCGCGGTGAGTACCCAGACCATCCCCGTCCGACTCCCATCTCCACACTGTCTCGTAGTTCCTGCCAAGATTCGGGTTTGTGGCGATCCAAGCAGCGATGGGTCTATGGCGGCCAAATCCAAGCAGCGATGGGTCTGTGGCGATCCACGTTTCGGGGTTGAGTTGTGGCTTCCCTGGCTTCGTGATTCCGCATATCGCTGGTTGATTGATTGGTTCGGAGGTTTGGTTTAGAAGAAAGAGAGAGGCGTGATTTCTAGATCAGGTTGATTCGGTTGATTGCCCAGCCCAAGTTGAAAATAGTAATTGCTTGCCTTAGTCCTTGGGAAAGCGGAGTTAGATTTCAACTAGAATTTGCGTGAGTAGTGCCGTTCAAGCTTTGAGACAGCTACATGAATTAATGGCGGAAGTTGGTCACTGTCCGTAGCAAATTCAAGAAATCTGCAGGGGAGCGAAAAATGCTATAGTACATTGTTGATAGTGTTGGCCAGGTTGTTAGTGTAATCTTGATTGATTGCGATGTACGTAGGTCCAGATTAGAGTCCCATGGGTACTAGTTTAGGCCAGGTGTAGTTAACAAATTGTGTTAGCATATGTCCGTGTTGGTTTGGCTAGGAAGTACAACCTCCGTCCCAGATTACTCGTCTTAGATTTGTCTACATACGGGTGTATCAAACACTAAAACATGTCAGGATACACCCGTATCTAGAAAAATCTTAGACGAGTAATTTGGGACGGAGGGAGTACTACTTGGTCTGGTTACAATTTTGTAGAGTCCAGGTCGGTTCAGGTGAGTCGTCCTGATTATGGTTTGCTCCAGGTTTTGAGCGCATGTTCATTGTCTAGTTTGATGTGATCGATCCTGTGGCGGAACCCAACACAGGTGTCTGCTGGTGTAAACAGTAAATCTGATTTTTAATGCACATTCACTGCAACAATGAGCTATATAGATGTATCATGTATGTGAATCGCTCTTAGGCTTCGTACCGTCTTGAAGATAACTTAGGATGAAGCGCAGCTTGTATTGGTAATGGAGTGGATGTACTCTACTGGCTTTAAAACAAGATATTTTCAAGATGCAAAGTTAGCTATCAATGTTTGATAAATGATAAGTTCTTACAACCACAAATTTTGATAATACTTTTTCTACTTGCTGTAGGTTCTCGTTCATTTGGTGCAACTACATAGAGATCCTTATTCCGTTGCAGGCAAGAAGACAATTCTCTGAAGCCGTCTTCTTCTTTTTAACTAGAATCAAATAATTTTTGGCTGCCATCTGATGGATAAAAGCAATACTTCTGGCTCTGCAAAGGACAATACTTTTCCTTTTCCATACACATCCTCATCAGGGGAAAGGAAAAATTTCAAAAGGGCAGCTAACAGGGGAAGGAAAGGCCCCCGAGTATTGTTGAGTACAACTTATCCTTTGAGGTTATCTGAGAATACTGGTAGGGTTCTTCGTTCTAGATCAGTTGCAGATAAGTCACCTATTGACGCTGCGCAAACTCTAACAGAAAGAGCTGCGAAGAAGCCACTTTGCGACGATGTGCGCACTCTAGTAAAACCATCTGGTAAAAGAACAAAGAGGGGTAGACCAACAAAGACTGGTCCGGTTGATGAGTTATCAAAAATTCGTAATCGAATTAGAAACATTTTGAGTCGGATGAACTATCAGAAAACTTTTCTTGAAGCATATGCCAATGAAGGCTGGAAAAAACAAAGGTTTGCCACCTCTTTGTTCATGTATTTGATTTGATTTACTGGCATCTTCTCCTTAATTCACCTTTGCATTTGTAGCCAAGGTTTCATTTATTATTACTCCTTCCATTCCCTTCCATAAGGCGTTTTAGTTAGAAAAATATCCGGATTGTAAGGCGCATTTATCTTTTTGCACCTGATTTGCTGATTTTAGCCCTCACCAGTTAATTACACATCCACGGGTTCTTATCCCATCGTATTGCAGTTATTGCATCCATGTGTGCATGCATGTTATTTGCTTTTTCTAAATAGCTAGCTACAGAAGACAATTACGAATCCGGACACCATGCATCTATCATACAATAAAATGGCTTTGAGGATATCAGTATTCACTTTTAGTTGAACTATTGCATTCTTCTTAATGTCTTTCTTAGGCATATTTGGTGCTATTGCTTCTTGAAACACTTATATTTATTTCAAACGGCGCAAAAGTACAAAAAAGGTAATTTTTGTAACTACAAAATTAAAATGTTCTGGAGTTGGGTTTTAAACTAAAACACTGCATTTTTGTTGGCCTTTCCTAGTTTAATGTGCATTTAATAATCAACCATGAGTGTGAGAGGTTAGAAGTACAAAAGTGATAGGCTTAGCATCTGTCCATTTCGTTTGAGAAATATAGTCATGAGTCATGAGGTCTATGTTCATGTAGCTCTCCACTAATTACACTATGAATCTCTTCCGCCCCTCTTGATAATTCTTTGAGAAAATAAAGACGGAAAGGGTTTTTCATGTTCAAAACATTTGCCAGAAGGTAGACTTTTACATGCTTTATCATTTTATCTCTATTGATGTCTCTATGTCTTCAGATGTTATATTTCATTCATGCACTTTAAAATTTCTAAATGCGCTGGTTGTAATGAATGTTTTAGAGTTCAACTAAAAAAAACTAGTCCAACAGCACTAGCCCCTGTGGCATTTAAATTATGAAACAACGCTGGCACACATCTTGCGGAGCTCAAGGCTAGAACACAGGTGGCGGGCTTGGTGCGCAGCCAACCGTGCGCTACTAGCCACTTAGTCGACACCCAGTTCGAATTTAGGGTTCAATTAAATTGATGTTCTTATTTGAATGGTTATTTCATCAGAGGTGCATGAGCATGATTTCTTTTCTTTTGGTTCGCATTCATGGTCAACAACACAGCTTTTTGGATGTCTGAGTTGTGAATTCCTTGCAGCGTGAGTTGCAATATAGAAATGTTATTTACCCATACTCAAACATGCAGTTTGGAGAAGATAAGGCCCGAGGAGGAGCTTGAACGAGCTAAGATGGATATCGTGCGGTGCAAATTAAGAATACGAGAAGCATTCCAGAATCTTGATCATCTTTTAACTGTGGGGAAGCCTGAGGAATGTTTGTTTGATTCTGAAGGAAATATATCTGTGGATAATGTATGTCAACACATTTTTCATTTCCAGTGGTGTGCTCTGTTATGCTTTCCATCTTGCAGATTGTTTGTGCCACTTGTAGTTTAAAAGAAGATACATTGGATAATGACATCATTCTCTGTGACGGAGCCTGCAAAAGAGGGTTCCACCAGAATTGTCTAAACCCTCCTTTACTGACTGAAGATAGTAATATTTATTTTCCCAATTTCTTATGCTATTCTAGGTTCTGTTAATTCACTCATGTGATCATCCCCTTTGTAGTCCCTGCGGAAGGATGGCTTTGCCCTGCATGTGATTGCAAGATAGACTGTATACAAATAATAAATGAACGCCAAGGGACAGATCTTTCCATTAATGACTCTTGGGAGGTAAACATTTTCACTGTTAAGAATACTTCACTGATTCAAGGCCAATGAACCTGAACTATATTCCACCATGATACTACATTTTTTTTGCAGAAAGTTTTTCCTGAGGCAGCTGCCGTGGCACACCAGCCTATGCAAATTGGTGTACCTGATCTTCCATCGGACGATTCAGAAGACGATGACTTCAGCCCCAATATATCCGAAGAACATGTGGCTGGTCATGTGGAAGGATCATCAGAAGAGAATGAGGATGAAGGTTCAGACTTTGATGACTCAAATTTCATCACCTCTTCTGACAATTCAGAACATGTGAAGGAGAATGAGAAAGTTGATGACCTTGGATTACCTTCTGAGGACTCGGAGGATGATGACTATGATCCAGCAGCTCCAGATTCGGATGAAGAGAAGCAACATGAGTCAGACTGCACATCAGACTTTGATGATTTATGTGCTGACATTACAAAGTCTTGTTATAAGGATGATGTTTCGTCTGGTCCAAAAGTTGGAGATCGTACTAATGACTTGGAAGGGGCCCCTGTTCGGCCTAACAAATCAATGTCACATTTTACTACCAAGGATCTTGAGATCGACCAAGCTGCGATTTTACCATCAGGGAGACGTCAGGTTCAACGGTTGGACTACAAAAAACTTTATGATGTAAGCTCAACTTGCATGCATATCTTGACATTAATTTTGCTAATGTTTCTGGCCTTGCAAACACCTTTCTATCAGTGGGTGATTGATTTATTCAGAAAATATAGATAAATCCAATAGTTCCCCTGGAGATTGAAAATAACATTTATGGGGGTGATTAACATGATTATAATGCGATAACCATAACAGGACATGCATGTATATACCCTGATAATTTATAGCAATAGACGCGTAGCTTATCCAGTATTTCTTGATTTTTCGTTACTACTTTAAGTCGGTGTGGAACACAACATAGCTTTTGAAGTGACGCTAAAGCATTACCTCATTTGCACGCAACTGATTGCTTATGGGGAAGCACCATCTGATTTGAATTTACTACTGTTGAGTAGAATTTACTAACTACATTGTTCAGTAGAATTTACTGACATGTTTCTTCTTCATGCTGAAACCAAAAGGATGCTTATGGGGAAGCACCATCTGATTCAAGCGATGGTGGAGAGTGGTCTGGGAAGAGCACACTCAAAGAAAATGAAGAAATAAATGAAGTGGATTCATTTGCACGCAAAAGCACCTGGGGAACGCGAGCTGTGCATCTTGATGGTTCTCATGGTTTAGTAAATAATCAACATGCAGGGGGCAACAACAGTAAAGCTAAGAAAGGGCAATTTGATCCAATAATTAATGAGGTAAACTGATACATTATCATCTCTTCACAACAGGTGGTTTTACATTTATCAAAACCAGCGACACAAGCTTAGCCAATTTGGATTGCTATCCAAAGTTTGATTCATCCGCAAGGACTTCATTTTTTTTGTGTGTACAGAGGCTACATGAGCAATTTAAAACAAATCAATATCCTAGCCGAGTTGTTAAAGAAAGCTTGGCACAAGAACTAGGACTGACATTCCATCAGGTTTGTACCTCTTTTCCATGAATATACAATTGCATGTATAGTTGTCTTGGCATTTACCAAAACCCTGACGTACTATGGCTTCTGCTAACAGGTTGAGAAGTGGTTTGAAAGTAGACGGCGTCACATAAGAGTAGCATCCAACAAAAACAGCACTCACGTAGAGAAACATAGCACCAAGGAGACGATGGTGGAAATTCCTAATGTATGTGAAAGTGATGCTGTGAATAGGGATACACCATCAGGAATTCTGAGTGAAGGTATCACACAAGATGGTCCAAAGAAACAAGTCATTGGTGTTGGCATGAGAACAAATGCCAGCCCTCCAAATAGCAGCCAAAGATATGCCATCCATTATGTAAGGCGCTGAAAAGGAGAGAATCATGGGAAGAATACCTCCTCAAGCAGAGCTGGAAGGCCAAAAGGTAGTGATGCAGAGTATGCAGTCATGGCTCTTCAAGCTGTGGACGAGAAAACAAGAAACAAAATGCTGCCGGATCTAAAGAAGAGGAAGATTGGCTGACGAAGTTTCTAGCTAATGATTTTGGCTCCTACAAGTCAACTAATTCTTTCCCGAAATTCTTTATCCACATTGTAGGTGCTTTAATTCTGTGGTGGAACCTTGCTTCGATATACTCCTCCAGATCGTAAGTGAAATTGAAAATTATGCAAGTGCCGCAGCAACAGCGCACTGTTATGGATGAGAATGGAAGACAGTGGGCGTTTCATTGTGCCTTCCGTCACTGTTATTGTATCCTTTAATATGTTGAAGAATCCTGCTCATGTGCTGTCATTGGTTGTTTACATTGTTGTTTCTGTTGTTGTTATATTACCTAGATAAGTGACTAGGTTGTTTATCGTTCATATGAATTTTCGACAGTGTGTCAGTTGATCTCCTTGGTACATGTTGTAATCTTCCCTTTTTGCGAGAAATATATGTTGTACTGTTTGTAAGCAGTATATTTTGGTTAAGACTTCATTTTCATGATTTCCTCGTCCCTTATCTGGATCAGTTTTCACTTGCAATGTGTCGGTACCAAAACCGGCAGATCTCGGGTAGGGGATCCGAACTATGGGTCTAGGAATCAATGGGTAACAGAGAACGTAGAGACGGCGATTTACCCAGGTTCGGGCCCTCTCGAAGAGGTAATACCCTACGTCCTGCTAGATTGTATTGATGTGATTGTATGAAGGTTACAGAGTTGATCTACCTCGAGATCGGATGGGCTAAACCCTAGGCAATGAATACGATCCTCTTCTACAGACTAAACCCTCCGGTTTATATAGACATCAGAGGGACCTAGGGTTACATACGGTCGGCTACCATCAGAGGATAAACATGCCGACTACGCTAATAATTACTTGGAGGAGACGCCAAGTCTGCGGTGGTTTCCTTCTGGTGTACGGGGTCGCCCACTATCCGGCCTTCCTTCGACGAGTATAGGGCGGCCCGCTAGCCCGGCCTACGAGAGATAGGCCGGCAACCCGAGC
Source organism: Elymus sibiricus (assembly GCA_039707655.1). Taxonomy (NCBI): domain Eukaryota; kingdom Viridiplantae; phylum Streptophyta; class Magnoliopsida; order Poales; family Poaceae; genus Elymus; species Elymus sibiricus. Next base: position 14,064,895 of record CM077668.1, on the reverse strand, counting down.
ACCCCCCAATCCGGGACACCCTCAGTAGCCCCCGAACTAGCCTCCAATGCCGAGGTTGAAAGTCTTCGGCAGCTCCATGCTCCAAGGGTCTTCGGCTTGGGTGGCGAGTTCCCTCCATTACCTGTGTTTGATTTAGCACTAATTCGGCCACCAATAGCTCGGTTGCCGAAGTATCCTCCGATTGGCGAGGCCCCGTGGGGCCCGTCATATAGCTTTACTTCGCCTAGAATTAAATGACGACCCTCGATTTCTACGCATCCACGGAATGTGAGTGGCCCGATGGGTTTTTACAAAAATGCCCCTCTTTTGGGGGGGTCAATGCTCGTTTAATAGGCCAAGGGCGCGGAGGCTAACGCACCCCACCCCCTGCCATTCTTCCTCACGTCCTTGCGAGGTCGCGACCAGCAAACAATGGCGAGCGTCCCAGGCTCTTCCTCACGCCCTCACGGCCCCCGCCAAGGTGATTGGGCGAGCTGCTCCGTATCCCTCATGCGTTTACGCAGGCTCGAGACGCAGGGATATCTCCCTGCTTCAGATCTCGCATCCACCCGCCCCGGATTAACTTCCGCAGACGGGGAGGCCCTCGCAGAGAACTTTCCTTCCCCTCACGGGGAGGAAAGGGTGTGCTTCGTGCCCTTCCTCTTGCGAGGCATGGGTTTCCCCATTCATCCTTTCTTGAGGGATCTACTAGAGTTTTACGGGATCCAACTCCACCACCTTACCCCAGGGTCGATTCTTCATATATCGGCTTCGTCGCTCTTTGCGAGATGTTCCTGGTGTCGGTGTAAAAACCGGCAGACCTCGGGGTAGGGGGTCCCGAGCTGCGGATCTAGGATCGATGGTAACAGAGACAATGGAGACGGTATTTACCCAGGTTCGGGCCCTCTTGATGGAGGTAAAACCCTACGTCCTGCTTCTGTTATATTGATGAAGATGTATCGAGTACAGAGTTGATCTACCTCGAGAACGTAATGTGATTCTAACTTCTAAGGCTAGGTGAGCAATGTTGCATTGATTGTCCCCCCTGCCGGCTAAACCCTATGGCTTATATACACGCCAGGGAGGGTATCTAGGGTTACAATGTCGGCATCTAGGAATAAGGCGGCTGGACAAATCTTGAAGTGTACTGCAAGTCTTCGGCAGAGACAACATTGATCACGCCTCCCTCGTACAGCCTCCAGAGTCCATCTTGGTCACGTACGGGGGTACATCGGCCCAACCGAGGAGACGGGTCGGCCCGGTTAGCACCCCCTAATCCAGGACACCGTCAGTAGCCCCCGAACTAGTCTTCTACGCCGAGGACGATGGTCGACAGATATCACTTCGGATCCGGAGTCTTTGGCTTGACAAACGAGTTCCATTTCACATTTCGGATTTTCTTCAACAGGACATCGATATCCGTGGTCCAAACGAGCTGGTACCCTGCCCGAGGGGTGTAAGTATCTTAGCCTCGAAGGCTGGTCGTGCAGGTATTTACAATCCAATCCTGCCTGACAACTTTAACGGAGAGGCTCGCTCCATGATGAGTTGAGCAGTTACCGCCTCATCCTCAAATCGCGGTTCGAGGCAAGTTGTTTGCTGGCACGTCCCTTCGAAACAGAGATCGTGCCCGCTTTCTCAGGGATATCATCAAGATTTTGTTTCCTCCCATATGTTTCAGCGGCATTTTTGATAGCGGCCGCGAATTTATCGGTGCAGCAGGGGACTCTTGGCCTTTTATAGGTCTATAAGAACCAAAGGGAGAACAGCACAACGACGCACGCTCCCATTCCTTCCCTACTGCAACGCCGTCTAGCTCCAACGCCCAGACCCGACCAGCACGCCCGCCTTTTTTGCGAGCTCAGTCTTCCCAACCAGCCATGGCCGACACCCTCAAGGGGCACTGGGGCGGCTCCACGGTGACAGCGGCGACTATCGCCGAGCTGCGCGACGCGGGGTACCTAGCCCCCACCACCGCTGCCCGCGCTCCATCGGCCGACCAACTGGTGCCCGCTCCCAACGCCGGGGAGCGGGTAGTCTTCGTCCCCCACCTCATCTGAGGCCTGGGGTTCCCGCTGCACCCCTTTGTGCGCGGGGTAATGTTCTACTACGGGTTAGATTTCCACCACATGGCCCCCAACTCTATTCTCCACCTCGCCGCTTTCATCACAGTTTGTGAGGCTTTCCTCCGCTGCGAGCCACACTTTGGCCTGTGGCTGAAGCTTTTTGGGATCAAACCGAAATCCAGCGGACAGGATCTCGCGGAGTGCGGGGGAGCCATGGTCAGCAAGAACCAGGGGCCCATCTGGTTCAAAGGAACCTTCATCGAAACGGTGAAGGAATGGCAGAGGGAGTTGTTTTATTTCACTGAACCTCTTGCCCCTGGTCAAACCGAAGTCCCGGCCTTCTCGGTCGGGCCACCCAAGAAACTCAAGTCCTGGAAGGAGAAGGGCGCTGCTTGGGGGAAGCCAGAAGAGGTGGAGACCCTGATCGACAGGGTCCTGTGGTGGTCCACGACGGGGAAGGTTGAGCTGGCCGACATCATCAATGTCATGCTTAACCGCCGCATACTTCCTCTCCAGTTTTGGGCTAAACCGATGTGGGCACAAAAGCCCGAAGACATGGACACCATCAACACCTTCTTCCGCTCCACCTTGGCCACCATGTGGACGAAGCTCATGAAGCTGGCCAAGGATAAGATCCCCCAGGCGGGAGAGGACCGCGGCCTCGAGCACGGCTATGAGCCCCCCCCCGGTAAGTAATTTTGCCCTTTAATCTCTGTTCTTTGTTAATTGTGTCGAGGATCAGAGTTTTTACTCGAATCGTTGTGTTTTGACATTTTGCAGAAGTGGCCGGCCTGGGTAAATGGTGTACAATGCCCAGCCCCACTGCCGGAGAGGCCCCCAACTCCCCTGCTCTAAAGCGCTTCTGACCGCGGAGCCACATGTGGTGGCCTCCAAGGGGACGAAGCCCCAGACGGGGAGGTCCAGTGCTCGGACCAGGGGGACCTCGGTCACCCGGTCAGAAGAGACCCACACCTCCGCCGCTCAAGACGGCGGCGCCGAGGAGGGCGAGGAGATTCCCCCCTCCCCCCCCCCCCCCGAAGGAGAAGAGGTTGGCGGTAGAAGACGCCGACGCGGTCATGCCGCCAAAAGCCTCAAAGAGGCCTAGGCGAGCCTCATCCGAGGCTGCCAACAAGTCATCGGAGAGGACCGAGCTCTCCGGTGACTCAGAGGAAGACCCCCTCGCAATGGGGAGGAAAAAATCGGCACCTTGAGGGTAAGCCCTTGTCTCTATCGTCTTTCCTTAAGTCACTTTTTCAGCAAGGGGGAATCTTACACAAGTAGTTTTTCATGTGCAGTCCGCCGAGGGTGATCCCCAGCGGCTCTTCAGACGGGCTGCCGTCCACCAGCGGGACTCCAGAGCCCCGCTGCTTCTCCCCCAAAGCCCGACGGTCTGGGGGAGGTGACGTCCACCCTGGTCCCCGAAGTCAACTTGACGGGGGCCGATGAGGTGGTGACCGCGGCCGAGGACGACACCTCGGCCCGACAAGATCTGGGGACGGAGCACCCCGAGGTCATCAAAGAACTGTTGGGCCAGTCGTTGGCTCAGCCAGAGTCTACCTTGGCTCCACCACAACGGGCGGAGGCCACTCGGATGGAGACACCCAAGGTCATTCGGTCGCCCCAGCGACTGCCCAGGGACGGGCTGGCGTGGGGTGGACCGAGGGGGTGGAGGAGACCCTGAGGGGTGCTTCCATCAAGGAGGAGCACCGTGCCTTGATGGGCACGGCGCTGGAGAGCTACCGGTCCGCAGGGGCCATCCTGCTCGAGGTTTTTAAGAAACTCGCAGCAGGTTTCGAGGTATGATTTCTGCGCATTCACGTTGTTTATTTAAGCTTTTCGTTTGTGAGTTTTGTCCAAGGACATAAGAGTATAGCCTTCTAAACGGCATAATGAGTGAGTAGCCCCCGAGCCCGAAGTCGGTTTCAAGAAACCGGCATCGGGGTCGCTTGACGTAGTAGGGGCCGTTGAGTGATCAGAATTATTCCTTTTACAGTAAGGATCTGTTTTGTTCCAGGTTGCGACCTCGACCCCGGACTCCGCCTTCGAAGAGATGGCGGAGATGAACCGGAAACTTGAGCAGTCTCAAGGTAAGCAAGTTGAAACTTGCCGTGCATATTTGCTATATCTGTGTAATAGGTGTGAAGGAAAGCAACTAAGGCCGAACTGTGTGACAGCGGAGCTGGAGATGCTCAAGGCCGAGCTTGACAAAGCTCGTAAAGAGGTGCGGCAGTAGGAGAATGCCGCCGCCGCGGCCGAGAAGGCCTGGGCTGCCGAGAAGGCGGCCGAAGAGAAGCACCAGGCACGGGTGCTAGAAGTAGAGGAGACCCTGAAGGGCGTGTTCGAAGCACACGACAAACTTCAGGAGGAGGGGCAGCGGACAAAGGAGGAGCTCGAGAAGCTGCAGCGCGCCCACGCCGAGCTCAAGACCTCGGCCCGAGCAGATCGCGAGGTGCTCCAGCAAGTGGAGCAAATCGCCTCGGGTAAGAAATTTTTGCTGCAGTGTATGTTTGGCAGCAAAGGGTGTGTCGAGCTCACCCAATTATGGCGTTCCGCAGAGGTCTGCAAGGATCTCCCGCAGAGCGCGGAGGATGCGGTGGCATACTTCGGCCAACTGGCGGGCCATGAGGCGGAGAAAGCCTTCTGGGGTCAATTCCCGGGGTCGCCGTCTGGGCAGCTGCTGAATCATCGAGTGAAGCAGCTGGTCGAGCTGTTCCGCATGACCAGGCCGGCACTCCAGGACCTCTGCGTCGCTTTGTGGCCTGCGGAAGCCATGCCGAGGAGTCTCTTCGGCCTGTCGGCCCATCTCCAAAATGTCGTGCCTTGCGTTGAGCGCTGGAAGAGGTCCGCATGCTTCGAAGGGGCGCGGAGGGCATACGCTTGCGTGAAGACTCACTTTCGCAAGGTTGACGCGGAGACGTGTGCCGCTGGCCCTCCTGCCGACAAGCCGCGGACCGCCGAGCAGTTCTTCACCGAGGTTGAGGCGGGAGCTAGGGCGACCGAGGCCATGTGCCCCAAGGACACTCTGCATTTTTAGGTGATGCTTCGGAATGCCGGAGTGTATAATGTAAAGACTTTATCCCGTGTTTGAATGAAGATGGCTTGAGAATCCATATGTTTTTATTTTATAATTCAATTATGCCTCCCATATGACTGTTCAAAATGAGAGTGGCCAGTCGTCGGCTTCAGCCCCAATGTAGGTTATATAGAGGGTGCTCCTTAAGGCATATCTGACCCTTGGCCGACGTCTCGGTACCCGGAGGCGGTCAATGACTTAAAGGAACTAGGCAATCGTACTATAGTGGCTTGACAGCTTTCATTTAGTCGTAGGAGTTTGACTGTGGGGGCTGAGGACCAGCCCCCGACGTAGGGAGTGTGCGGCCAACGCGGCCGAGGTCTAGGCCATGGCACACTTTGGCTAGAAATAAAAGCCCTTCGTTTGACACGGGTGATCTCTATCGTCACATCGCTTGACGCGGTCTCCGGATGGCAGACCAGTTTGCGCTTACCCAGATAGTCAGTTTTCGGCTTTCTCCATTGAGGCGCCATGCCAATTAACCTGGCGGCGCAATCGCAGTGGTTCTCCCGTTACACCCTTAGCCGAATACATCGGGAACGTAAGGGGTACACATAGGAGCCGGGCAACCCAACTATTGACCGAAATCTAGGTTCGAAACTGATGCATATAAGGCCAAAAATCCGGGACGCCGAATACATCGGACTTTCCTATACAATTGCATCTTTTTTTAAATACTTCGTCATCCCAGAGCTATGCTAATAAAGAAATACAATAAAGACCTTGAAAGGGCACGGTTTCTTGATATCATAGTGTCAAGCATGTACAAGCCCAGTTGTGACGAGAATAATTGAAAGAGTACAACGTGAATAGTAAGGAAGAAAGGAAAAAAGGTTGGATAATTACTGACGGATTTGAAAAGATCCGGACCGAAGCCTGCCGCACGTCTGCGTTTCCAAACTGTTGAACAGATCGCTCTTGATTGATGATGGCTGATTTGTGAAGGCTAATGCCCGACCAGCCCTTTATACACTTGAAGTGTTCGATTAACCGAGTTCCTCAAAGGGACGTGTTTGCCGGCATCGTTCTGTGGTTAAGGCCACAGAGACGTAGTGACGCTCGGCTACTTCTTTTACAGATGCCTGCCTGTGCAGGGGCGCGAAGCCTTGTCCTTGCGTGGTTAATCCGCGTGTGACGCGTAGGTAATTGTATTGGCTCCTCGGCGTCCCAGGGAATTTCGAGTGCGAAGTGGTGCACCCTGGGGACGTAGTGCCCGCAGCTAGGGCACGCGTGGAGCCCGCATCCCTATTTCGGGTGCGGGGGTAGCTGGTCGAGGTCGACCTGTGCAGCCCGGGCTCGCTTCAAAGAGCGAGCGACGCGTTTATCGCTACGGGCTGCCTCCTCGGACGCTTGGACCTCGGCTGCAAAAGCCGCGGTCTGTTCCTCTGTCTGGAGTGAACGCTCGGTGTTACCATTGACTGTGATGACACCGTTGGGTCCCGGCATTTTGAGCTTGAGGTAAGCGTAATGGGGGACTGCGTTGAAGCGTGCAAAGGCCGCGCGTCCTAAGAGCGCATGGTATCCACTCCGGAAGGGTACGATGTCGAAGATTAACTCCTTGCTTCTGAAGTTCTCGGGCGAACCGAAGACTACCTCGAGGGTGACTATCCCAGTACAACAGGCTTCGATGCCCGGAATGACACCTTTAAAGGTGGTAGAGCTCGGGTTTATCCGGGATGAGTCAATGCCCATCTTCCGAACCGTGTTCTCATAGATGAGGTTAAGACTGCTTCCCCCGTCCATCAGGACGCGTGTTAGATGATAACCATCAACAATAGGGTCCAGAACGAGCGCCGCAGATCCGCCATGTCGGATGCTGGTCGGATGATCGTGCTTGTCGAAGGTGATCGGGTAGGCCGACCATGGGTTATACTTCGGGGCGACTGGCTCCAACGCGTATATGTCCCGAAGCACACGCTTTCTCTCCCGTTTAGGGATGTGGGTGACATAGATCATATTGACCTCTGTTACCTCATTTGGAAATTTCTTTTGCCCTCCATTATTGGGCTGCCGAGGTTCATCCTCGTCGTCGCTGCGGTGTTGGGTTTTATTCTGACCCTCTGCCGCTATCTTTCCAGCTTGTTTGAAGACCCAGCAATTCCTATTAGTGCGTGTTGCTGGTTTTTTCTGGGTACCGTGCATCCCACATGGGCGGTCCAGGAGCCTGTCAAGATGGCTAGGTCCGTCTTTGTTCCCCTTATAGGGTTTTCTCTTCTGCCCGGATTTAGGTCCGGCGAATCCAGCATTGACCGCGGCGTCTTCAGTGTTGCTGCCGCCGTTTTTATACCTGCGCTTATTTTTATTGCGCTTCGGTTTTCCATTGGCGTCGCGGGTTTCCGAGGTGCCTGCCTCGCCGTTATGAGTACTCCGGGCGAGCCAGCTATCCTCGCCCGCGCAAAAGCGGGTCATTAGAGATGTTAGGGTGGCCATAGTCCTCGGCTTATCCTGACCGAGTTGTCGGGCTAGCCATTCGTCCCGAATATTATTTTTGAAGGCGGCGATGGCCTCGGCATCGAAATAGCCTCCCAGCTGCCGATAGAGTGGGGGGGAGACTATTTAGCCAGTGTCTCGCCGGCCCCTTCAACTTGAGTGGCAGATATTTAATGGCATGGAGATCATCTCCATTGGCCATATGTATATGTAAGAGGAAATCCTCGATCCAGATGGCTGGGTCTGTGGTACCATCGTATGATTCTATGTTAATGGGTTTAAACCCTTCTGGGAACTGATGCTCCATCACCCTATCTGTAAAACAGATTGGGTGAGCTGGTCCTCGGGACCGAGGAGGATCTCGTCGGGTCTCGGGAGAGAGCCGGGAGTAAGCTTGATCTCGGGCACGGTCGTTCCTGTCCACCCGGGCATCGTAGCCGTTGGGCCCAGCGGGGGCGCGTCCCCTGGATCCATAGATGGACCGAGGGGGAGCTCTATTTTCTTCAATACGACGTCTAGCGTCGCGAGGATCCAGGTGGTCCACGGGGTCTTTACCATGACGGCGTGGGGGTGGCCTTTCACCATGGTCTTCTCGTCTTGGCCTGTCCCGGCCTCTAGGGGGCCGGTCGAGGTCGTCAGCAAGCTCTTCGTCGAATTCTGGTAGGAGGCGCCTGCGTGGGTAAGACTTCGGTGCACTACGGCGTCGGTCCTCCATATCCTGCTCGGCAGAAAGCACTTCAACCCACTTTTCATTTAGCGCGTCGGTATTTTCCTGCAGCTGCTGCTGCTTGCGTTTTCAGCTCCGGGCCGTCGCGACGAGGCGTCGCCGGAAGTGTTCTTGTTCGAAGGGGTCCTCGGGGACGATGAAGTCCTCGGTACCGAGGCTGTCGTCTTCCTCAGACTCCGACATGTAATTGTCGTCGGCCCCTTCGAAGAGGTCATCAGGATCAGAGTCCACAAGAGGTCGGTCTGGTGTGCCGTTCCTTACTGGGGAGGCTTGAATGTCCTCCTCAGGGTTATCGGCATTGCCGTCCTCCTCATTGCCGTCATTGGCTATTGCGTCGTTGCCACTAGGTTCCCCATTATTGCCCCTTCGGCGCCGTCGCCGGCGTCTGGGAGGGGAGTTGGGGGTGTCCACCATATAGACATCGTAGGTGGATGTGGCGGTCCACCTGCCCTTGTTGACCAAGGGCAAGGTGTTCTCGATGGGGCCGTCAGCGTCCTCCTCCATATCTGATGGTTCGCCATAGTCCAACACGTTGGTTAAATCGTCGATCGTGGCGGCTAGGTGGGTGGTGGGTGGGATATAAATTTCCCTATCGTCGGCTTTAAGTCCGATCTGATCGTAAACCGAAGTCTTGCTGTCCGAGATGGACATGCTCTGGATGCAGCAAATCATCTCATCAAGGTGAGATAACTCTTCAGGATCCATGGATGCGCTGTAGGCAGGGCTGACTCGAAGCACATCCGGTATGTGACCAGGCGTGTCTTCGGAGAGAAGGGAGTCTGGACGTAATTCAGAGTTTTGATTCGAGATCATCTCTGGCGCCGCTTTGAGAGTGGGAGCAAGATCTTTCTCCGAACTAGTGGTCGAGGGGAGATCAGCCGGAGTGGCGGCGTCGGTAGTCTCAAAAGACGTCATGACAGAGTTCCGCTCCGGGGTCGAGCCTCTAGAACCGGTCGAGCTTTCGATCAGGCCGGGCGTCCGTCCCGATAGGACAAGTTCGTCGCGGGAATCGGCAGTGTACTCGAGGCCACCGAAGGTTAATACCCGTCCTGGCGTGTAGTTCTCGACTGAAGTCAATTGTCCCATCGAATCGGCGCAGAACATCATGCTGCCGAAGACGAAGAGCTGTCCGGGGACGTAGACGTCCCCACAGCCGTTAGTGTGATTGATCCGCAGGTGAGCCATCGACCCTTCCGGTGATCTCGCAGCGGAACTCTCAATGAAAGCACCAGTGTCGGTGTAAAAACCGGCAGACCTCGGGGTAGGGGGTCCCGAGCTGCGGATCTAGGATCGATGGTAACAGAGACAATGGAGACGGTATTTACCCAGGTTCGGGCCCTCTTGATGGAGCTAAAACCCTACGTCCTGCTTCTGTTATATTGATGAAGATGTATCGAGTACATAGTTGATCTACCTCGAGATCGTAATGTGATTCTAACTTCTAAGGCTAGGTGAGCAATGTTGCGTTGATTGTCCCCTCTGCGGGCTAAACCCTATGGCTTATATACACGCCAGGGAGGGTATCTAGGGTTACAATGTCGGTATCTAGGAATAAGGCGGGTGGACAAATCTTGAATGGTACTGCAAGTCTTCGGCAGAGACAGCATTGATCACACCTCCCTTGTACAGCCTCCGGAGTCCATCTTGGTCACGTACGGGGGTACATCGGCCCAACCGAGGAGACGGGTCGGCCCGGTTAGCACCCCCTAATCTAGGACACCGTCACCAGGGCTGCGAGGCCCATTTCGAGTTGTGGAGGAAGTTCTTCTGCCTCGTCCCCTGTACCCGAGGAGGGACAATCTACGAGGTTGGCGGGGCCGAAGTATGGCGCGTCGCCAGAACCGGATACCCCATAGGGACTCTGAAGAAAGACGCCGAAGAGTGGACATCAGAATGGGTTTATATCGAAGACGTCCCCCTATTTGATCCAGTTCGGAGGGGGCTGCCCTAATTTTCATTGGTCTCTCTGAAGAAGCGGTTCAACTGGCGCCCTAAGGGTTCTTCCCAAGAGAAAAGCGCCGAAGTAACTCGGGTGGCCGCTCAAGTGAGGTGGCTAGCCCATAACGGGCTAACCGTCATTGACGTGATGGCCGCAGTCATTGCTCGATGCGTCCAACCTCTTCAACAGAGAATACACCCGCTTTGGTGCTACAACGGGGAAGATTATGCAACCCGGTATACACGGATGGGACCTGCCAATCAGGCGGCGATGACAGCCATACTGGCCGATCTCTTCAAGGGAGAAGAGCAAGAATTTGCTCGGTTAAGGCCCAAGGAAGGCTTCTAGAGCTATAAACCCATTGAAATGATGAGTCCGACCACGTTTTATAGTTCGGAAGGCACCCCAAATTTTTCTTAACCTGATTTCTATCCTGACTGAACAGAACTGGAGGCGCTGGATCGAGACAGTGAGCTGCCTTGATCCTCAACCGAAGGATCACTCTCGTGACGATGATCCTGGGTTCCATGATGACCCTGAAACATCAATTGATTTCGAGGAGGGGGTCTTCTACCAGGAGAGCCTTGGTGGTTCTAAGGTGGCGCTTTTGGCCGATCATCCCGGGGCGCTTCCCTCCTCTGCTGTAAGTGGCCAACGGGCTTCTTCTCGAAAGAAACACTCAGCCGCGCCGCTCCGAATACACTGACACCTACTCCCAAGGGCCGCCGTACGACGCGCCGGACAGCCGCAAGAGCGGCACCAGTGACGAACGGTCGTGGGGTTACCAAATGCGCGGCCCCAACAGGAGCTACAACGTCCGTGCCCCGCTCGAAGAGGTAACGCAGCCGCCGTACCGTCATAGCCTCTATCTTCGACATCCACCGAGTATGCCAATAATTCTCTCCACGGTGTCCTGTCGACGATATGTAGAACCGCCCTCGGCTGAGGATGTCGAAGAGGTGCCAAGGGGTGACTCGAACCCGAGGTCGCCAGCTGTAACCGGAGTTACTCCGGGGGTCCCTACCGAGGACCAACATCCCGAGGACTCAGGAGGCGTCTCGGTCACTAACTCCGAGGTTGAAAGTATGATGAATCATCGGCGGCGTAAGGCATCACTTCGGCACTCCGTGTTTTCCGACCAGGAGTTTAATGCTCTTAGTTCGGTAGATGCGTACCTCGGCGCTGCCCGAACGGGACTTGAAGGGGCAGTGAAGCTCGTGTCTACAAATGTGCAGGTATAGTGTTGGTGTTGACGACTAGTATCTAACCCAGTAGCCCCCGAGGCTTAATTTGGGCAGGACGGCCGAGTTAAGGGTCTGATATGTATGATGCCATGCTATTGTGCAGACTGTGCGGGAGCAAAACAAAAAGCTATCCGAGGACCTCAAGCTGGCGCAAATAGAGTTGGAATCTGTGAAAGCCGAGCTAGAGGGGGTGAAGAAATTCACTAGAGAGGCACATGGTAAGTGTCGAACTTAAATTTGTTGTGAGGAAAATTGGATGGAACACCTCGGCTAACGAAAGATAATTCCATAGCAGCCGAGTCGATAAATCAGCTGCAGAAGGATCTGGATACTACTAGGGAAGCTCAAAGGTATGCGGAGTCACAACAAGAGGCCGGCAACCGAGTGCTTTCCCGGAGTCATGAGGAGAGGGATAAGCTCAAAGCGGAAAATCAACAACAGGTTCAAGAAATCAAAAGCTTGAAAGCTCAACTGACCCTATCCCAAGAGGAGAACCAGAGACTGAAAGCGGGCATGTTCGGTAAGTGCAATCTAATTTGTTAGTTCATAAACTGCGCGTATTAGGCAGCAATATGAACAACGCCACGTCTCGTTATAGTTCTTCTGACCGGACGTCCCGAAGAGGAGGCCGGCTCATTCGGGCGGGACCTTCTGAAGGAGCTATCCGCCGTGCATGAGCGGGCCCGGAAAGCCATGAAGAGCATGTTCAAAGCACTGTGGCCTGGTGAAGTGGCTCCGGAAGAGATGGCCGAACTCACAAATTGTTTCAAAGGAGCTCGGCGCCGCTTTGAGTTATGGAAGATCTCATCTTGCCGTGAGGGAGCACGGGAAGCTTGGGCGATGATCAAGACCCGTTTCACCAAGCTGGAACCGGAGCATTTAGCTAGGGTTGGGCCGGTAGGGCCAGATGGGCAGGAAGTACCCGTGCATCTGGCATATGACCAGGTTATGCCCGCAGCTCGGCTGTCCCAAGCAGATTGTGCTCTGGAGACCATAATAGATGGTCTTGATCAAGATTAACAGTTTGATTCTATGTATCTATGTACTTTACATCAAATAGTCTCCAAACCGTGCGTAAAACGTTGTCTTAACCAGCCATCGGCTTCCGCCTCCTCGACCAGGAGCCGAGGAGTGTTTCCTACTATGTGATCCGAAAACATCGGAAAACACTTCGGAGAACTAGGCAATCCGGCCACTTGGTGCAAACAGACAAAAACGCGCTCAGGGAGTTATGTTATATTACTGTTTAACGTAAGAAACATCTTCCGACGAAAATAGTTCCTCTATGTCTTCCTTTCTTCGGGTTACCACGTTAATCGTGGACGTATAACCGAATACCCGAAGAAGACGGGGATGGTTACTTCGGGAAAATAGCCCCAGAATCTTGGCTACTGTGACCAATTATTTTCACTTCCCTAATGGCCGACCAATTGTGTTCTTAAGAACGCTAGCTTTTGGCTTCACCCGTCTGAGGTACGTACCCGGGAAATCCGGACGTAACAATCACAGAGGTGCTCCCTTTACTCCGTAGCCGAACAATCGGGAACGTAGGGGGTAAACACAGGAGCGAGGCAACCCAGCTTGGCTAAATCTTAAGTCAAATTGATGCATATAGTGGCTTTAGAACGATACAGGAAGGCTGCGAACACGTAAAAACGAATGGTTGCATAAAAAAAATATGATTGGCTCCGTAAAAGAAGCCCCCAGGTAACAGCGTGTGGTACATTCAAAGATGTTTGCCGAAGAAAAACTTAACGTAATTCGGCGTATCCGAACACAACCCGGGAAAGACTATTTACTAGAAAAAATATAAATCCGAGAGGGATAAACCGAACAAGGTAAGGTCGCGGAGTTAGCCGTAGAAGCGTCATAGCCGACCTGCATTCCATGGGTTTGGTTCGAGGCGGTCGTCCTTTGGGTCGCGGAGACGATTTGCTCCGCCCGTGAGTACTTGATCGATTATGAAGGGCCCCTCCCATTTGGGCGACAGCTTATGCTTCTGCTTCTTCGGGAGGCGCAGAACTAGATCGCCGACGTTGTAGGCCTTTGCCCGTACTTCCCTGCTCTGATAACGTCTCGCCTGCTGCTGATAAAAAGAAGAATGAGCCCGAGCTATATCGCGCTCGCCCTCCAGGGCGTCCAGGTCATCTTGCCAATCTAACTCGGCCTCCTTTTCTTCATACATACGTACCCGAGGGGCGTCGTGAATGAGGTCGCTGGGGAGGACTGCTTCTGCCCCATACACCATGAAGAATGGTGTGTAGCCCGTGGATCAATTAGGAGTGGTTCGTAGGCCCCACAATACGGAATCAAGCTCCTCGACCCAATGGTAGTCCGATTCTTTTAAAGATCGGACCAAACGGGGCTTGATGCCGCTCAAGATCAGTCCATTAGCTCTCTCGACCTGTCCATTAGACTGTGGATGATATACCGAGGCATAGTCGAGCTTAATGCCTAAATTAGCGCACCAGTCTTTCACTTCCTGGGCGGTAAAATTGGATCCATTGTCCGTTATTATGCTATGGGGGACACCGTAACGGTGTACGACGCCGGATATAAAATCGATGACCGGCTTAGACTTGGCTGAAGTTACCGGCTTTCCCTCAATCCATTTAGTGAATTTGTTTACCATGACGAGTAAATATTTCTTTTTCTTGGTCCCCCCTTTAAGTGGTCCGACCATGTCCAGCCCCCAGACCGCGAAAGGCTAAGTAATCGGTATCGTCCGAAGGGCCGTGGGGGGCATATGGCTCTGATTTGCAAAGAGCTGGCATCCAACGCAATGTTGGACCAATGTTTGGGCGTCTGTTCGGGCAGTGGGCCAGAAGAACCCTGCTCGGAAAGCCTTGCTGACCAGGGCCCGAGCTGCCACGTGGTGACCGCCCATGCCAGCGTGAATCTCGGCCAGGAGCTGCCTTCCCTCCTCTTCGGATATACATCTTTGGAGGACGCCAATGGTGCTTTTCTTATATAGTTCTCCCTCGTGGACTTTATAGGCTTTAGATCGTCGAATGACACGCCTTGCCTCAGTCTGGTCAGCTGGTAGTTCTTGGCGGAGGAGGTAGGCGAGGAAGGGCTCGGTCCATGGCGCAATTACCGCCATGACTTCGTGAGCCGAAGATGTCATTTCGATGGCCGAGCCCCCGATAATTCCTTCGTCTGGTTCGATAGGCGGAGGGCCGAGCTCTCATGAGGTATTGGTTTCCGAGCCCTGGGCATCCTCCTGTCACACCACGGACGACTTGAAGAGTCGTTCTAAAAAGGTGTTCTCAGGGACGCGGTCGCGCTTGGCGCCCATTCGAGCAAGGATATCGGCAGCTTGATTGCTGTCTCTAGGTATATGGTGAAACTCCAGTCCTTCAAAACGGGCGGAGATTTTTAGGACGGCGTTGCGGTATGCTGTCATTTTTGGGTCTTTTGCGTAGAATTCGCCGTTGACTTGAGAGATGGCGAGATTATAATCTCCCCGTACCTCGAGCAGCTGTATGCCCATTGACACCGCAAACCGAAGTCCATGCAACAGAGCTTCGTATTCGGCTGCGTTGTTGGAGTCGGCGTACATGATCTGGAGTATGTACCGAATATTATCGCCAATGGGGGATGTGAGGACTACGCCAGCCCCCAGCCCGGCGAGCATTTTGGAGCCGTCAAAGTACATCGTCCAATGCGAATATGTACTGTACTCCCTAGGGAGTTCGGCTTCCGTCCATTCCACGACGAAATCAGCCAAAACCTGAGATTTAATAGCTCGGCGCGGTCGATATATGATTTCGAAGGGAAGGAGTTCTATAGCCCATTTGGCTATACGGCCGGTGGCATCTCGATTGTTGATTATGCCGTTCAGTGGTATTTCGGATGCCACCGTGACCGAGCACTCTTGAAAATAGTGGCGGAGCTTTCGGGATGCCATGAACACTGCGTAGGCGACCTTCTGATAGTGCGGGTACCTCGTTTTACACGGGGTGAGCACTTCGGATACGTAGTACACAGGTTTCTGCACCTGG
This sequence comes from Elymus sibiricus, assembly GCA_039707655.1. NCBI lineage: Eukaryota > Viridiplantae > Streptophyta > Magnoliopsida > Poales > Poaceae > Elymus > Elymus sibiricus. The sequence goes on along the minus strand of CM077668.1, from coordinate 14,049,433 downwards.
AGCTTGTGACCCTTTGTCTCTCGTTCGACGACGAGAACCGCGCTGACCACCTGATTCGTGGCCGAGATATATAGCAGCATTGGCTCACCCGGACTGGGTGCTGTCAAGATCGGGTTGCTGGCCAGTAGAGTTTTTATTTCCTCAAGTGTTGCCGCCGCCTCGCTGGTCCACTCGAAGTTCTTCGTCCGTTTGAGCAATTTATAGAGCGGTAAGGCTTTTTCTCCGAGGCGTGAGATGAAACGGCTTAAGGCTGCAACGCAGCCGGCCAGTTTCTGGACGTGTTTTAGCTCAGTGGGGATCGCCAGCTCGGACAGTGCCCGTATTTTTGCTGGGTTGGCCTCTATTCCTCTATGGGAAACAATGAATCCGAGCAGCTTACCGGCCGGCACTCCGAAGACGCACTTTTCCGGATTGAAGAGTATATCGAAGGTCCGAAGACTATCGAAGGTTTGTCGGAGATCGTCCACCAACTGGCTGACGTGTTTGGTCTTAACGACCACGTCGTCCACATATGCCTAGACCGTTTTGCCGATTTGTTTTTCCAAACATGTTTGAATCATGCGTTGGTATGTAGCCCCTGCGTTCTTTAATCCGAAGGGCATTGTGTTGAAACAGAATGGTCCGTAGGGAGTAATGAATGATGTGGCCGCTTGGTCGGACTCCTTCATTTTGATTTGGTGGTATGCGGAGTAAGCGTCGAGAAAATACAGCGAGTCATGCCCGGCGGTGGCGTCTATGATCTGGTCTATGCGGGGCAAGGGGAAGGGATCCTTGGGACAGGCCTTGTTTAAATCTTTGAAATCGACACACAACCGCCAGGATTTATCCTTCTTGGGTACCATGACCAGATTGGCCAACCATTCGGGATGTTTGATGTCTCGGATGAATCCGGCTTCGAGCAACTTTGCCAGTTCCTCGCCTATAGCTTGACGCTTGGGTTCGGAAAACCGACGGAGAGTCTGTCCGACTGGCTTAAAACCCTTAATTATGTTCAGGCTGTGCTCGGCTAATCTACGCGGGATCCCTGGCATGTCTAACGGCTGCCAGGCGAAGATATCCCAGTTCGCACGCAAAAATTTGCGCAATTCTTCATCGACCGCGGGATCCAGCTGAGCTCCAATGGACGCCGTCTTGTTGGGATCTGTTGGGTGCACTTGGAATTTGACGATTTCATCCGCTGGTTTAAAGGACGTGGATTTGGGCCTTTTGTCAAGGATTACGTCGTCCTTATCCACCGTTGAGCGGAGCGCGGTCTGTTCTTCGGATGCGAGGGCTTCGGACAACGCTTCGAGGGCGAGTGATGCTGTTTTATTCTCGGCTTGAAGGGCTCTGTCCGGGTCACTTATTACTGTGATTACGCCATTTGGCGCTGGCATTTTGAGCTTCATGTACCCATAGTGTGGGATGGCATGGAATCGTGCAAAAGCGTCGCGCCCTAATAAGGCATGGTAGCCACTGTGAAAGGGCACGATGTGGAAAAACAGTTCTTCGGATCGGTAGTTCTCGGGGGTTCCGAAGACCACATCAAGAGCAACTCGGCCACTGCAACGTGACTTTGCTCGATGCGGGATCTGTCAAACTGCATTTTGTCCAAGGTGTCCTCGTAAATGAGGTTTAGCCTGCTACCGCCGTCCATTAATACCTTTTGGAGTCGAAATCCATCCACTATGGGATCAAGGACAAGGGCGGCAGCGGCTCGAGTAGGGCATGACCTCGGCTGATCTTGTTCACTGAAAGTGATGGGTGTGTCTGCCCATGAGTTTGTCGCTGCCACATGGTGAATTTGAGCGAGCTCTCGAAGGGCTCTCTTCCTCTGATTCTTCGAGGAATACGTATCTCATAGATTGTTAGGATCTCGGCGTCGTCATCAAAGGGCGTTGCTGGACATTTATTTGAGTACGGGCCTCCGAGGATGACTTCTCCGCTCTTGGGGACTTGCCTGACCACCCAGCAAGCTCGAACGCTGTGGGTTGGGTTTGTGTTGAGGAGGACGGAGTGTATGGGGCATGGTTTGTCCAGTAGTTCATCAAGGACCGTTCTGGATCTTGTCAAAGGTTTCATTCTTTTCTCGGATGGCTCGTATTGGGGTGTCCGGCGAGGGTGTGCGCGTTTTGCCCGAGCTCGGTTTGGTTCCTCTGTACGGATTGACTCCGTTTGCTCGAGCTAAGCCTGCCAAGCATACTCCATGGCGCAGTATTTGGACACCAGATCCGATATATCAGAGAAATTTTGGATGTGGCGGCGAGCGAGGGCGTTTAAGACGCCCTCGTCTCGGCAGTTCTGTCGGAAGATCTCCAGAATTTCCTTGTTGCAGCCGTCCGTCATCTTGTTTTGACGATAAGGAATCTGACCCAGAAGTGCCGAACTGTCTCTCCGGGCTGTTGCTTTACGTACATTAGGTCCCATATGTCGGGCCGTCCTGAGTTATTTGGACAGTACTAGATGTGGGGGGTGGGCGGGATAAAAAATTTGATCCCAGCGGAGTGTGAGTCCGGGGTTTTGGCGGCTGGGTCCTGGATTGACATGGAATCCGATGCGCCAAGCTCCGGATAGTTGGCCGGGCGCGGGTGCGTGGACCCGGAATTGCGCGCTGAACCAGACTTCGGCTCTAAACCCTCTCCGGAGCAGAGTTCGGCTGCCGAGCTGGAGGATGAAGCCTGCTGGTCAGAAACATGTACCCCATGCGCTTTGGGTTCTGGGGGAAGGGGCGAGCCCTCCGTGGGGCCTTCGATAGTGGCGACCAAGTGGGTGGCAGGAGGGGCGTGAGTTTCCCTGTCGTCGGTTTTAAGCCCGATCTGATCGTAAACCGAGGACTGGCCATCGGTGATTCCCAGGGCTTGGATCCGATCTAGTATCCCGTTTAACAATGAGAGATCCGTCGCCTCCAAGTTCTGGCAGTTTACGGGGTCGACCCGCAATATGGCCGTGACTGGTTCTGAATTTGCCACGCCGTCATGTTCGGCCGGGGCTGATCTTCGGCAGCCGAGTGCGGAGATTAGATCCGGGCTCGAGGCTGGACCCGTAGTGGCGGCCGTTCCAGTAGTGGGGTCGGCCGTATCCGAAGTCAATGCTTCAGGACTTGCGGGTCCTTCAGGCGAGGCTGGGGACCCTGTGAGGATAAGATCTCCCCGGGAGTCGGCGACAAACTCTAAGTTTCCGAACCTGATCTCCTGGTCGGGGGTAAAGATGTCGACCCGGCCGAGGCGACCGGCCGGATCGGCGTGTAGCATGATGCTGCCGAACGGGAAGAGCTGGCCGGGAACGAAAGTATCCCGGTGGCTAGCGTTGTTGCTGATGATTAGGCGAGCCATTGATCCTTGATGACCCACGGCGGAACTCTCAATGAAAGCACCAATGTCGGTACCAAAACCGGCAGATCTCGGGTAGGGGATCCGAACTATGGGTCTAGGAATCAATGGGTAACAGAGAGCGTAGAGACGGCGATTTACCCAGGTTCGGGCCCTCTTGAAGAGGTAATACCCTACGTCCTGCTAGATTGTATTGATGTGATTGTATGAAGGTTACAGAGTTGATCTACCTCGAGATCGGATGGGCTAAACCATAGGCAATGAATATGATCCTCCTCTACAGACTAAACCCTCCGGTTTATATAGACACCAGAGGGACCTAGGGTTACATACGGTCGGCTACCATCAGAGGATAAACATGCCGGCTACGCTAATAATTACTTGGAGGAGACGCCAAGTCTTCGGTGGTTTCCTTTTGGTGTACGGGGTCGCCCACTATCCGGCCTTCCTTCGACGAGTAAAGGGCGGCCCGCTAGCCCGGCCTACGAGAGATAGGCCGGCAGCCCGAGCACCCCCAATCCGGGACACCCTCACAATGAAAGCTATGTTTTGCTTAGGCGCCTTACCAGATTACCTACTCCATGATATGCTCAGTTTTGCCCCTGTTTGCTCAACACAGTAGGACAGCACAAGTTCTAAGCATCTTGATGAGATGAAATGATCATAGAAAAGTTCCGCTCCATTTCGCAAAGGGAATGAACGAACTAATTTAACCAACCAACTGGCCAAACCAGCAATGGTCCTTATACAATTTTTGTGCAGTGGCTAAATAATGCGTGGCGTTTCGGCCCTCGCGGCATGGCTAGTTTATTTGCTAGGTTAAATAGAAATTCAGAGCTTCTAAACATGGTAGTTAACATGTACAATCATCTCCATCTTTTGGATTGAAATAATTTGTCTATTGGAAATTTCATACTACTAATTTCTAGGACATTCATTCCAACTAACGGGCATTCAATTCGCGGAAAAAGTGAATACTCCACCAATATATGCCACTCAATCTCCCCGGATGAATAGCAAGTTTTTTCTTCCACTTCACTTCACATACTCCTACTAGCTAGCGGCAGTGGCTTCCCACACAAAAGTATTATGTGTCCCTCACATGCTTGAACAGATCGAGTAGATGATTAGCAAATCTAGAAGAGATGTAAGAAACATGAGACTGGGAGGCATCAGGAGAAGTGAAGGTGCTTCGAATTTTGAGCTCGGACCAGTTAGATAAACTGGACTAAATTGCGTCATGCAACTCTAACCAGTCTAAGCCTGTGCACACTGCACCATCTTTGCTGCTGGCGTCGCTTACGCTGGTGCCGCCGCCAAATAACGGTGTGTGGTTGCAGTTCTTATTCTCTAAGTAGAGGGAAACTAGAGTGAAAGCCCGACTAATCCTTCAGGAGCAAACACAGAAGAAAATCTCAGAGCATGACCCAGCAGGAATGCGAGCTTCATATATCAAGGAGTTCAAGATGCTCACCCTAGGCAGAGAGTCAACAAAATTTGCAATCAACAGTTTAACACCCCAACGCGCATGGCATAAAAAATCAAAAAATGCCTAGACACTTGTGCAGGAGAGACAAAACCAAAACCAGCGTGTGCTCGCGAAAACACGAATCCTGGGGATTTACATGTGCTCTAACGAATTCTAATCTAGATGTGCTTTAGCAAATCCATGAAGATTAAGGAAAACTCTAATTATGGTTCAACTCAAGATTGCTGGTCGCTGCACCTCTTTTTTTTTTCTTTCCTTTACGCCCGGCAGATCAGCCTGCTCCTGCACAATCAATCAATGTCCTCAATGATGTTACTTTTTTCGTCGCTACGTATGCACAGATGTTATAGGACATCCAAATTTAATTATTTCAAGGCCGATGAAGAGAGATGTACATTTGGACAAAAATAATACTCCCTCCGTACCATAATTCAGTGCACATAGATTTTCTGATAAGTCAAACTAAACAAACTTTGACAAAGTTTATAAAGAAAACTATCAATATCTACTATACTAATATATATAATATGGAAATATGACTCATAATATTTCTTATGCTATGCATTTGGTATTCTAAATATAAATATTTTGTATACAAATATGATTAAAGTTCGCAATGTTTGACTTTTGAAAATATCTATAGGCACTACATTATGGAATGAAGGGAGTACAAGCTAGGAAGGCGGACAGCAGCCAACGGCGGTGGTGCGCTCCCACCTCCATTCCCCTCACCCTCTCTGTCTCACGTTCTCCTCCAATCCACCTCCCCCGTATCCAGCGACTTCCTCTGTGTCCCATCTTTGTTGTCGGTGGCTCATCGCCGACCAGTTCTTCGAGCTAACCACATATCTTTCTTCCACCCCTCGCCGGCCGTCTCCGTTGGCTCCTACCTCCTTGTGGGCGACACATTGGCTGGTCAAATCTGGCGGCTAGTAGCCTGCTGGGGCCAACTACCCTTGACACTACTAGGGAAAACCCTAGTTGTAGCGCGGGGTTATGGGCTAGCGGTAGCGTGGGGTCCCACGCTACTGCTAGGGAGCTACAGCTAATTGTTAGTATTAGCGCGCGTCTGGCCCCGCGCTACTACTACTTGTATTAGCAGTAGCGTGGGGTTGGACCCTCGCTACTGCTAAATAGCAGCAGCGCCTGTTGTTGCCCCGTGCCACTACTATTTATATGTATTTCATTTCTTCATATTTATACTATATACAGTATAAATATAAAGAAATGAAATACGGACGAATAGTAGTGGCACAGGGCAACAGACCACATTGCTGCTATTTAGCAATAGCACGGGTCCAGCCCCACGCTACTGCTTAAACAAGTTGCAGTAGCGCGGGTCCGGACCCACGCTACTGCTAATAGTTAGTTGTAGCGCCCTAGCAGTAGCGCGGGCCCCGCGCTACCGCTAGCCCATAACCCCGCGCTACTACTAGGATTTTCCCTAGTAGTGTATTGTGAATTTGCGTGAATTTAAACGATAGAAAACCGCACATCGGCCTAACCTTGGCCCCCGGTGTTGGGGCATCCCTCTACTCTGGTGCATAGGGCCTACTCATGGACAAAAGACCACATATAGAAATTCAGCAAATTTCCTGGCATGATTTTATGTGCCTGCGTGTTAGATCTTGAATTCCCAACATTAAAAACCTAGAAATGCGGTAATGTCGAGAATATGGAAGGCGGGACCAAAAAAGGCGAGGGATTGGCTTGGGCCTTGGAATGTGTTCTGTTCATCGTAGAAAAAGTTTTAAGGCCAACGGAGGAACGAACCCCTCACGCCCTTCACAAATTGGACGAAACTCCTGTGGACAGCTAGCTCCTTCCTAGAAGATGGTCCCGTTTTCACACAACCTTTGTGAAGACTTCAGCGAAACGCTCACAAATATATACTACACCCTCAATGTGTCGCATGACCACACCGTGCCAGGTCCCGTGAATTTATGCCCTCTCATTAATTTACGTGGATTTAAACAGTAACAAAGGCCACATCGGCAGCCTAACCTTGACCCGCAGTGTCGGTCCCTCCGTCTCCTTTCGCTTCATAGGGCCTACAAATGGATCAAAGACCATAGATAGAGACTTTCAGCCCATTTCCGGCCATCATAACTTGTGGGCGCGGGTCAGATCTTGAATTTATTAAAATCCTAAAATGGACTAAATCTCCAGAATATGGCAAGCGGGCTCCAAAAATGGCGAGCACGTGAATGTCCTCTGTTGACGGCAGAAAACGTTTTGAGGCCCTATTTAAGTAAAGCTAGGGGGTAAGCATTGTGGGTCCTGCTGGACAGGGGGGCGCGTGAAATCAGGCGAGGACGGTTGGAACCACTTCTCCTTTTGCATGGGATCCTAACATGGATATACTATCGTTGTGTAAATTTGGAAAAAGCCAATATTCAACTTTTACGTGGGAAGTTGCCCTAAAGAAAGAGGCGGGAAAACAAAGGCTAAAAACTGGGGGATACTAACAGATAGAATGGGCGTGAACATGTGGGAATAGAAAGAAACTACTACAAAAAACAAATGGAAGGGAAAAGGAAAACAAATGGAAGGGAAAAGGGTATTGTGAATGTGCACTAAGAAATGTAAGGCACCATAAAGAAATGATGCAAAACGGCAGGCCGAGTGTAAAGTATCGGGTACCTGACTTACCCTTAATTCCCTTTTTAAAGAAATGATGCAAAATTGCAAGCCGTTTGTAATTTATCGGGTACTCGAGTTACCCTTAATTCCCTTTTTAAACAAATGATGGAAAATTGTAAGCCAAGTGTAATTTATGGATACTCGGCTTACCCTTAACGTGAGCCAAGTCCTCATTACAAGACACTCGACAAACAATGCCCGCTGTCAAGGAGCCATCAGATGCGTGCGGATGGACACGTGTCCAGGGCTTCATCACGAGACAAGTAACTCACCGGGGAACCTCATTCGGGGACCAACATACGACAACATAGCCGATGTTCTCGCACATATTTGTAGTTTTGCTTAACGATATATATTGTCACAAGAAATAAAAGAGAAGGAAACTAGTAAACTTATTTAACATGAATGAATGTTGTAGGTGCAGTGGGCCGAGTGTTGTGGACTTCTTCGCTCCTAGGCCGTTGCTTTGCCAAAAAAAAGCACTACAATCTAAACCATGGACATGGCGCAACAGAAGCCGATGCTTCCATGCGAAGTCTGCATTCAGTCATCGTCAAAACTCTCAAGGATACATGGGAATTTCATGCATCATCATTTGCACACACTCGATTATTAAAATATGCAATAGCAATACAAAGAACACCAAAAGTAACAAAAATTACAGCGAGGTCCATGGACCACCTACCAATGACTACTAGCATTGGAATGTGCCAAAGCCGTGCCGCCATCATTTACCCTCCCTCATGGCAGTTAGACAAACCTTATTGTAGTTGGCAGTCGGGAAGACATCGTGCTAACTGCTAAGGTCCCAATGGACCAACGCACAAGAACAACAATTGTCGCCATGTTTTTACTTTCCTCCAACTAGCTTGTTGGAACGCTCCACGGCGTCGTTGATGCACGCATGCGTCCTTTCTCTATTGATGTTCTATTATGCTTTGTACTTCTCTTTTTCGGCTTGAACATTTTTGTGAAGTGTATGACCAATATATGTTCAAATGTGTCTCTTGTCTGAGTTGTAGCCTGTATCGCAGTTCTCGAGGAACATGTGATGGGAGTGGCTCCGCCAACCTGGTGGTCCTTGGATTGTGACTTATTTTTATCAGAATAAGAAAGCGAACTCTTTGATTATAGCTGCACCATTTAGTCCCCATCATACTTTTCTTTCCTTCGGTAGTTGGAGGGGGGAATGAGGGTAATACTCAAAAAACTGTCCAGGCTTATCCATTCTACGTCCATTTCGACTTATGAGAACTTATTTGACTGGTAATGGGTCAATAGTCCACACTGTCCAGTTGGATCCACCTATCCCAACTTCAACTTCTACTTGTATTATCCATGTGTGGTGGTAACTGTCCATTGCAATGAAAACTGGTGCGAGAAGTTCTGCAACGGCAGAGACCTGCTCCGAGAGAAGGATAAAGACGAGTCTGAGGCCAAGGCTGCAGCGTGGAAGATCACTGTGCCTGAACATTATATATTCAGATAAGTATATAATTGAGATTTATGTCGAGCTATTATTAGAAGTAATACTGTTTTTTGACAAACATTAGAAGTAATACTTTCTACTTGGCGTAGAAAAGTTCATGTTCTTAAATTATAGGCATGGGGAAGAAGTTCAGTATACAGCTCAAAGACGTGGCATACAATAAACCAATGAATTAATATGATGTATCGAGAGAAGTGGATATGTGGGGAGTGTTAGAAATGAAGTGAACTAAGCCATTAACAAGGGAAATTCAATGCACTGTTTACATAGCCACCTTTTGCACACCAGCTGGAGGTTTCAGGATAACCGGCTAGATAGTGTGTACAACTTCTCTTGATATACAATAACTCACCAGAATTCATCATATGGAAAACTAAATAAATGCTTCACCAACCAAAACTCGATTGATTAATGTTTTTCTATTTATATATACTAGTGTATCTACCTTCATAAAAGTTAGGCTCCACATCAATGAACAAGAGTGTATGAATGAGAGAAGATCCAACAAGACGGAAGAACATGTGGGAAAATGGACGAAACCCGGGCTTGCACTCGTACTTGAAATATTTTACAAAGATGTTGGGGGTTCGTGACTGGTTGACAGTGTCCCTACTCCTAGTCCGAATACTCACTGGATTTCATCAGTTTTGTGCACATTTGGATGGTTAACAATAAGATGGGTGGATGCTCAATGCCATAATTATCCATGGAAACTAGGTTGCTGTTGTATAGATAGAAACAGCTAGAAAAGAGTAGGTCCAAATAACCCAACATGAGCATCGTTCTCCCTAATTCCAGAAAGCTTACACCCAATAAATGTTTACTATCTATTTTCCATTCCGCTTGTTCTATGGAGTTTGTTGCCCCAAGAGTCCTAACATGGGGGAGGTTAGGACCTGCTTGATAAGGCAATGCCATGAGACGAGCAAGTCATCCTAGCGAACCTCACTTAGGGGCCCATCTATGACAATATGGCTGGCAGAAGCATGCTGGACCTTAGCGGGCTGTCGCATTCTTCGGAGAAGTGGAATGTGCCTCTCTGTGTGTCGTTTCGCAAAATAAAATCCACCCATTGTCGAAAAATCTGTGTCTGTCTGCAATATGTGTGTGCACATCTCAATAAACAGCACTGTATATTTATTTACTTTTCCCCACAGAAATGCATGCTTCACATCTTTTAAGGTCATCGAAGTACCACGAGGTGGTAATGGCAGGATGCCTTCTCCTTTGATTTTTCATACCATCCAAAATGTATTTTGTTCCACTATCAAAGATAATGATGAAAGACCTATACAGCATCTGGTGCAAACAAGGGAGCCCGGCCGCTGCAGAAACACTAACAACAAAAAAGTCCAAACAAGTTAATACTAAAAGCTAGACAAGCAGAATCAGTCAAGCATGTCTTAAATTTACCTATCAGCCCTCAAAACTGGAGAAACAAGAGCAACTTTTCATAAGGATCCGGACGTAGGCATAAAGCAATGAAAATACAACATCCTCCATTCACTTCATGAATCTTCTTTCATATGTTAGAACAATCTGAGGCGCGCGTCAATTCGTCGAGGACAAGCAATCACATTAGCATGAGAACAACATGTATTTTATACATATTTGATAACGACGTTCACCAACATGGCTATGTCACGGGGCATGACTATGGAGCTCCTTCCCATGTACTAAATCACCATAGTACGGTTGACGACAAGCCCGCTGAGGCCATTAGACAGCACTCTGACCATCGCGCCACGGCCGGTGCAACCAGCCCTGCCACGGGCGCTGAACCGTCCTCTCATGATCTCTTTCTAGCCTACTAGCTCTTTTCTAGTCTATTTGGATACTCTGCGGTGACCTTATATAATAGTTATGGGTTCCACGTGGTCGGCACAAACACTTGACTCTCTACTAATTACAATTCCATAAAATTCGACACACATTTTAACACACGACCTTGATGAATATGTCCTCTCCACCTTGGCACATGTAGTGGAGGGTGCTACCACAGCTCCCACGCCGACCATGGCTAGCGTTATTTGATAGGGGAGCGCGGGCTCTGGCGATGCCTCACTAAGGCAATTTGACCACCAGGTGCTATTTTGGCAAAGGTGCTATCGTTAGCTTCCCAGTCGATGGGGTCACCGTCAACCCCGTGCATGTGCGAGGAACCAGAGTCACCATGGCGCTGCCGGTGTGCGGACGTCGTCCACAAGGTCGATGTGGAAGAGGCGGCCATGGTCGAGATGGCTCTCCGGTCATCGTCAACTCGAAGCAAAGCCAAATTTCTAATATATCTATTACGTCTATTACGCTTGAACACAATCATTGTATAAGTCCTAGCAAAGCCAGAGTTCTAAGACGACAAAACGTGCACGACTTAGACAAAAATAAGAGAAGAGATGGGGCGTATGTGGGGCCGGCGTACCCATTTCCTGGACCCATGGGTTGCTATTGATCGGACCGATTCCCGGTCGTACCCATTTTTAAGTCTCTCAAGCATTCATAGAAATGTATGTACTGCTTGTTTGGCACATGGGTGTGACGGTGGGTCCAATAAATCTGCTGATTTACACCTTATTAATTATATGGTGAGCTACGTAGCACCTTAGCCATTTGCTTTGTCAGATCATGCCTTTAGGATGTGTACGACCTATATTAATTAAAATATACCAATCATAACTCAAAGAGAATTCATCACATATAGATAAACTGGTTCTCCAGAAACATTGACCTGCGTGAATATTGATATTCCGCTTTATATATACCACCCCTATATTACAGGAGTAGATAACATGTTGTGTTATTTCACTTTATTTTAACTTGTTGTTAGCATTATATTGGTTCACCAAGTAGGCGGCAATCGCATGAACAGTAGAGGGAGGATACATGCGGGAGGCCAAAGAAGCAAATGAACACACTGGAATAGGAGGCGTCGGTAACCGTGGTGGGGCTACCCATGTGCTTCATGCAAGACAGGATTGGATATTTTGCCAAGTCGTCATGCACAGAAGAGTGAGTTGGCAGAACTACATGGCCCGGATGCTTGAAAGGACTATGATTACAACTTATGGTGCGAGTGTCACTTACAGCTCAAGTTATTGTACTTATAGATTAAGAGCAAAGAAAGCGTTTCTGATAACAATTATGCATAGTATGTGATAAAATATGGAAATATAGTTGCCTCTTTCTTTGTTTTGCACCGGAATTTCAAACGAAACTATTACGAGGGGAAAAACCATCCACAAAAGATAGCAAAAACCGAGGTCAAAACCACATCAATTGAAACACAACAAGTCCCTCAGTTTTTTCTCTCCTTGATCCCAACCAAACCATTTTCCTTGGACACACTTGTTCATTTTTTATGCACAAGCCACTAATGTCGAGAAGTTGGAGCTCAAGTAACTGAGGAAACAAGGATGTCTCTCAAAAAATCAAACTATATCATCCATGGGGTGCCAAATCCATTTACGTAATTAAGTTGAAATAGACCCAATTTTTTTATCATCTGCATTAACTTAATTTGGGCGTGGACAATTGACTTGATATATCGGTGCATGTGTACTCCATTAAGTTTGCTTCCTGCTATAGTTTCTTTGTCATTTGTTGTCCCTCGGTCATATTAACATGGTTTCTCCTTTACATCTCAATTGTCAATCCAGACTATCAAGTGAGCCGACACTTTGAATGGGGATAGAACACGGTGTGTCTCAGCTAATTTCTTGCTACAGTTTGTAGGAATCATGAGAAAAATGTTTCATATAGTTTTTTCAGTATGGATAAGGACTCGCTTAAGTGCCTACACAAGAAAATCCTTGTAGTGCTTTTTTGTTTTTAGTTGCTACTCTAACCAATTTTTTTCTTCGTATGACGCACAGAATTACTTAGACATGCAGTTCAATTCCCATGATCAACGTCTCTGGCGGGAGTACCGCGGCCATCTATCTCACACTACAAAAACATGTGTATATGCAACCTCTACACATATCTGGAATACTAACTATAATGTCATGCAAGCGGTTATTAGGAAGTAATAAATAGTTAGCAGTATCTAGGGTTTAGAATTGGGTTTTATTGTATTGTCTAGCCATCGCTACAATTTTGTATCTACAAGACGTGTAGGACTACCGCCTTGTCAGATCCATAGTGGAACCCCAACTTGTTCATCTTTTCGTGTGCTTGATTTATTATCCGCAATTTCAGATTGCAATTCATCATTGTTCTTGCCGGTTCTTCGGCTGCTTGCAGGAACTCGAATCTCGTTGTTCAGGTTGATCGTGCCTACGGCCATCGGAGATTGGTTTAACGATTGTCGAGGCGTATCGTCGGGTACGGTATAGCCGGATTGTAAAGGTCAAAATCTACCAAATCGATAGTTATCCCCATTCTCATCGAAAGATCGGGCCGCCGTCACATCATGCAGGAACTCGCTGGAGTGAGAGACATCATGAGCAGTTGTTAAGTCCATATTTTTTCTTAAACTAGCCAAAGAAAAGGGCCACCTACTTAAGTAGCTACAGGTTCTAGACACAAAGCTTCATTTTCCACTACTATCCATGGTCCTTGCTCTTGACGGATGGTACCCTAGCTGATCGTTAATTTCTTTTTTGTTTGTTTCTTTGTTGGATGCAGCACTTGTACCTGACCAACGTATTGACCGGTTTGATCTAACCGTAGCACCGCCGGTAGCGTCTAGTGCCTCTGCCCAACTCGACATTTGGACACCGCCAGTCCCTTGCCAAGCGTCGGGGTTGTAGGTATCCACAGATCATGTATTAAACTGTCACGGGTGGAAATGATAAACATCCAACCGACAAAAAAAGGTACCGGCGATTCTCAAGTATTGTACCACACCGGAGGCAGTCCCATGCATGTAGATTTGCAGCACGACATAGGCGAGCTCGGGCCTTGTGATCCTCAATTATTGCAGCACAGCGACGATTCTGCTGTATGCCGCTGGATCGGAGGCTTGCAAGTCATCGACGAAGGGGACCTTGGCCTTGGTATCCACCAATGTCAGAGCGGATTTGCAATTGTCCGTTTTGGAAAACTTTAATAGTTATGGCTTTGTTCGTGTTTTTAGGGCTTCATTATGTTCTCTGAAATTTTGTATAAATAAGAAATAAGTCTTTCTCAGGAAATGACTTTGCTACTACCAAGTTTCAATGCAAAATGGCTCCCGCTTCTTGTAAGAGAAAACTGGGGCACTGGGATTAGTAGTTAATGACTACAATTTAGCTTCGGTCCGGCGCATCCATGCGGCTCTGCGATGGGTTCGTGACCGCCTGGCGGTCCTGTTCGCCCGGCGGTGCCTGATCTGGATCGGGCGCCTTCATTCCTCCCAACTCGGTATGCTCCTCCGTACGGATCTGGGTCGCGGGACTTGCTAGTCCTTGCTGCGGATGGGGCTGGAGGTGGGGATTCAGATCGGGAGAAACTCTTAGCCGGCACGGGTCGGAAACGACGGACAGCAGCCAACGGCGGTGGTGCGCTCCCACCTCCATTCCCCTCACCCTCTCTGTCTCACGTTCTCCTCCAATCCACCTCCCCCGTATCCAGCGACTTCCTCTGTGTCCCATCTTTGTTGTCGGTGGCTCATCGCCGACCAGTTCTTCGAGCTAACCACATATCTTTCTTCCACCCCTCGCCGGCCGTCTCCGTTGGCTCCTACCTCCTTGTGGGCGACACATTGGCTGGTCAAATCTGGCGGCTAGTAGCCTGCTGGGGCCAACTACCCTTGACACTACTAGGGAAAACCCTAGTTGTAGCGCGGGGTTATGGGCTAGCGGTAGCGTGGGGTCCCACGCTACTGCTAGGGAGCTACAGCTAATTGTTAGTATTAGCGCGCGTCTGGCCCCGCGCTACTACTACTTGTATTAGCAGTAGCGTGGGGTTGGACCCTCGCTACTGCTAAATAGCAGCAGCGCCTGTTGTTGCCCCGTGCCACTACTATTTATATGTATTTCATTTCTTCATATTTATACTATATACAGTATAAATATAAAGAAATGAAATACGGACGAATAGTAGTGGCACAGGGCAACAGACCACATTGCTGCTATTTAGCAATAGCACGGGTCCAGCCCCACGCTACTGCTTAAACAAGTTGCAGTAGCGCGGGTCCGGACCCACGCTACTGCTAATAGTTAGTTGTAGCGCCCTAGCAGTAGCGCGGGCCCCGCGCTACCGCTAGCCCATAACCCCGCACTACTACTAGGATTTTCCCTAGTAGTGTATTGTGAATTTGCGTGAATTTAAACGATAGAAAACCGCACATCGGCCTAACCTTGGCCCCCGGTGTTGGGGCATCCCTCTACTCTGGTGCATAGGGCCTACTCATGGACAAAAGACCACATATAGAAATTCAGCAAATTTCCTGGCATGATTTTATGTGCCTGCGTGTTAGATCTTGAATTCCCAACATTAAAAACCTAGAAATGCGGTAATGTCGAGAATATGGAAGGCGGGACCAAAAAAGGCGAGGGATTGGCTTGGGCCTTGGAATGTGTTCTGTTCATCGTAGAAAAAGTTTTAAGGCCAACGGAGGAACGAACCCCTCACGCCCTTCACAAATTGGACGAAACTCCTGTGGACAGCTAGCTCCTTCCTAGAAGATGGTCCCGTTTTCACACAACCTTTGTGAAGACTTCAGCGAAACGCTCACAAATATATACTACACCCTCAATGTGTCGCATGACCACACCGTGCCAGGTCCCGTGAATTTATGCCCTCTCATTAATTTACGTGGATTTAAACAGTAACAAAGGCCACATCGGCAGCCTAACCTTGACCCGCAGTGTCGGTCCCTCCGTCTCCTTTCGCTTCATAGGGCCTACAAATGGATCAAAGACCATAGATAGAGACTTTCAGCCCATTTCCGGCCATCATAACTTGTGGGCGCGGGTCAGATCTTGAATTTATTAAAATCCTAAAATGGACTAAATCTCCAGAATATGGCAAGCGGGCTCCAAAAATGGCGAGCACGTGAATGTCCTCTGTTGACGGCAGAAAACGTTTTGAGGCCCTATTTAAGTAAAGCTAGGGGGTAAGCATTGTGGGTCCTGCTGGACAGGGGGGCGCGTGAAATCAGGCGAGGACGGTTGGAACCACTTCTCCTTTTGCATGGGATCCTAACATGGATATACTATCGTTGTGTAAATTTGGAAAAAGCCAATATTCAACTTTTACGTGGGAAGTTGCCCTAAAGAAAGAGGCGGGAAAACAAAGGCTAAAAACTGGGGGATACTAACAGATAGAATGGGCGTGAACATGTGGGAATAGAAAGAAACTACTACAAAAAACAAATGGAAGGGAAAAGGAAAACAAATGGAAGGGAAAAGGGTATTGTGAATGTGCACTAAGAAATGTAAGGCACCATAAAGAAATGATGCAAAACGGCAGGCCGAGTGTAAAGTATCGGGTACCTGACTTACCCTTAATTCCCTTTTTAAAGAAATGATGCAAAATTGCAAGCCGTTTGTAATTTATCGGGTACTCGAGTTACCCTTAATTCCCTTTTTAAACAAATGATGGAAAATTGTAAGCCAAGTGTAATTTATGGATACTCGGCTTACCCTTAACGTGAGCCAAGTCCTCATTACAAGACACTCGACAAACAATGCCCGCTGTCAAGGAGCCATCAGATGCGTGCGGATGGACACGTGTCCAGGGCTTCATCACGAGACAAGTAACTCACCGGGGAACCTCATTCGGGGACCAACATACGACAACATAGCCGATGTTCTCGCACATATTTGTAGTTTTGCTTAACGATATATATTGTCACAAGAAATAAAAGAGAAGGAAACTAGTAAACTTATTTAACATGAATGAATGTTGTAGGTGCAGTGGGCCGAGTGTTGTGGACTTCTTCGCTCCTAGGCCGTTGCTTTGCCAAAAAAAAGCACTACAATCTAAACCATGGACATGGCGCAACAGAAGCCGATGCTTCCATGCGAAGTCTGCATTCAGTCATCGTCAAAACTCTCAAGGATACATGGGAATTTCATGCATCATCATTTGCACACACTCGATTATTAAAATATGCAATAGCAATACAAAGAACACCAAAAGTAACAAAAATTACAGCGAGGTCCATGGACCACCTACCAATGACTACTAGCATTGGAATGTGCCAAAGCCGTGCCGCCATCATTTACCCTCCCTCATGGCAGTTAGACAAACCTTATTGTAGTTGGCAGTCGGGAAGACATCGTGCTAACTGCTAAGGTCCCAATGGACCAACGCACAAGAACAACAATTGTCGCCATGTTTTTACTTTCCTCCAACTAGCTTGTTGGAACGCTCCACGGCGTCGTTGATGCACGCATGCGTCCTTTCTCTATTGATGTTCTATTATGCTTTGTACTTCTCTTTTTCGGCTTGAACATTTTTGTGAAGTGTATGACCAATATATGTTCAAATGTGTCTCTTGTCTGAGTTGTAGCCTGTATCGCAGTTCTCGAGGAACATGTGATGGGAGTGGCTCCGCCAACCTGGTGGTCCTTGGATTGTGACTTATTTTTATCAGAATAAGAAAGCGAACTCTTTGATTATAGCTGCACCATTTAGTCCCCATCATACTTTTCTTTCCTTCGGTAGTTGGAGGGGGGAATGAGGGTAATACTCAAAAAACTGTCCAGGCTTATCCATTCTACGTCCATTTCGACTTATGAGAACTTATTTGACTGGTAATGGGTCAATAGTCCACACTGTCCAGTTGGATCCACCTATCCCAACTTCAACTTCTACTTGTATTATCCATGTGTGGTGGTAACTGTCCATTGCAATGAAAACTGGTGCGAGAAGTTCTGCAACGGCAGAGACCTGCTCCGAGAGAAGGATAAAGACGAGTCTGAGGCCAAGGCTGCAGCGTGGAAGATCACTGTGCCTGAACATTATATATTCAGATAAGTATATAATTGAGATTTATGTCGAGCTATTATTAGAAGTAATACTGTTTTTTGACAAACATTAGAAGTAATACTTTCTACTTGGCGTAGAAAAGTTCATGTTCTTAAATTATAGGCATGGGGAAGAAGTTCAGTATACAGCTCAAAGACGTGGCATACAATAAACCAATGAATTAATATGATGTATCGAGAGAAGTGGATATGTGGGGAGTGTTAGAAATGAAGTGAACTAAGCCATTAACAAGGGAAATTCAATGCACTGTTTACATAGCCACCTTTTGCACACCAGCTGGAGGTTTCAGGATAACCGGCTAGATAGTGTGTACAACTTCTCTTGATATACAATAACTCACCAGAATTCATCATATGGAAAACTAAATAAATGCTTCACCAACCAAAACTCGATTGATTAATGTTTTTCTATTTATATATACTAGTGTATCTACCTTCATAAAAGTTAGGCTCCACATCAATGAACAAGAGTGTATGAATGAGAGAAGATCCAACAAGACGGAAGAACATGTGGGAAAATGGACGAAACCCGGGCTTGCACTCGTACTTGAAATATTTTACAAAGATGTTGGGGGTTCGTGACTGGTTGACAGTGTCCCTACTCCTAGTCCGAATACTCACTGGATTTCATCAGTTTTGTGCACATTTGGATGGTTAACAATAAGATGGGTGGATGCTCAATGCCATAATTATCCATGGAAACTAGGTTGCTGTTGTATAGATAGAAACAGCTAGAAAAGAGTAGGTCCAAATAACCCAACATGAGCATCGTTCTCCCTAATTCCAGAAAGCTTACACCCAATAAATGTTTACTATCTATTTTCCATTCCGCTTGTTCTATGGAGTTTGTTGCCCCAAGAGTCCTAACATGGGGGAGGTTAGGACCTGCTTGATAAGGCAATGCCATGAGACGAGCAAGTCATCCTAGCGAACCTCACTTAGGGGCCCATCTATGACAATATGGCTGGCAGAAGCATGCTGGACCTTAGCGGGCTGTCGCATTCTTCGGAGAAGTGGAATGTGCCTCTCTGTGTGTCGTTTCGCAAAATAAAATCCACCCATTGTCGAAAAATCTGTGTCTGTCTGCAATATGTGTGTGCACATCTCAATAAACAGCACTGTATATTTATTTACTTTTCCCCACAGAAATGCATGCTTCACATCTTTTAAGGTCATCGAAGTACCACGAGGTGGTAATGGCAGGATGCCTTCTCCTTTGATTTTTCATACCATCCAAAATGTATTTTGTTCCACTATCAAAGATAATGATGAAAGACCTATACAGCATCTGGTGCAAACAAGGGAGCCCGGCCGCTGCAGAAACACTAACAACAAAAAAGTCCAAACAAGTTAATACTAAAAGCTAGACAAGCAGAATCAGTCAAGCATGTCTAAAATTTACCTATCAGCCCTCAAAACTGGAGAAACAAGAGCAACTTTTCATAAGGATCCGGACGTAGGCATAAAGCAATGAAAATACAACATCCTCCATTCACTTCATGAATCTTCTTTCATATGTTAGAACAATCTGAGGCGCGCGTCAATTCGTCGAGGACAAGCAATCACATTAGCATGAGAACAACATGTATTTTATACATATTTGATAACGACGTTCACCAACATGGCTATGTCACGGGGCATGACTATGGAGCTCCTTCCCATGTACTAAATCACCATAGTACGGTTGACGACAAGCCCGCTGAGGCCATTAGACAGCACTCTGACCATCGCGCCACGGCCGGTGCAACCAGCCCTGCCACGGGCGCTGAACCGTCCTCTCATGATCTCTTTCTAGCCTACTAGCTCTTTTCTAGTCTATTTGGATACTCTGCGGTGACCTTATATAATAGTTATGGGTTCCACGTGGTCGGCACAAACACTTGACTCTCTACTAATTACAATTCCATAAAATTCGACACACATTTTAACACACGACCTTGATGAATATGTCCTCTCCACCTTGGCACATGTAGTGGAGGGTGCTACCACAGCTCCCACGCCGACCATGGCTAGCGTTATTTGATAGGGGAGCGCGGGCTCTGGCGATGCCTCACTAAGGCAATTTGACCACCAGGTGCTATTTTGGCAAAGGTGCTATCGTTAGCTTCCCAGTCGATGGGGTCACCGTCAACCCCGTGCATGTGCGAGGAACCAGAGTCACCATGGCGCTGCCGGTGTGCGGACGTCGTCCACAAGGTCGATGTGGAAGAGGCGGCCATGGTCGAGATGGCTCTCCGGTCATCGTCAACTCGAAGCAAAGCCAAATTTCTAATATATCTATTACGTCTATTACGCTTGAACACAATCATTGTATAAGTCCTAGCAAAGCCAGAGTTCTAAGACGACAAAACGTGCACGACTTAGACAAAAATAAGAGAAGAGATGGGGCGTATGTGGGGCCGGCGTACCCATTTCCTGGACCCATGGGTTGCTATTGATCGGACCGATTCCCGGTCGTACCCATTTTTAAGTCTCTCAAGCATTCATAGAAATGTATGTACTGCTTGTTTGGCACATGGGTGTGACGGTGGGTCCAATAAATCTGCTGATTTACACCTTATTAATTATATGGTGAGCTACGTAGCACCTTAGCCATTTGCTTTGTCAGATCATGCCTTTAGGATGTGTACGACCTATATTAATTAAAATATACCAATCATAACTCAAAGAGAATTCATCACATATAGATAAACTGGTTCTCCAGAAACATTGACCTGCGTGAATATTGATATTCCGCTTTATATATACCACCCCTATATTACAGGAGTAGATAACATGTTGTGTTATTTCACTTTATTTTAACTTGTTGTTAGCATTATATTGGTTCACCAAGTAGGCGGCAATCGCATGAACAGTAGAGGGAGGATACATGCGGGAGGCCAAAGAAGCAAATGAACACACTGGAATAGGAGGCGTCGGTAACCGTGGTGGGGCTACCCATGTGCTTCATGCAAGACAGGATTGGATATTTTGCCAAGTCGTCATGCACAGAAGAGTGAGTTGGCAGAACTACATGGCCCGGATGCTTGAAAGGACTATGATTACAACTTATGGTGCGAGTGTCACTTACAGCTCAAGTTATTGTACTTATAGATTAAGAGCAAAGAAAGCGTTTGTGATAACAATTATGCATAGTATGTGATAAAATATGGAAATATAGTTGCCTCTTTCTTTGTTTTGCACCGGAATTTCAAACGAAACTATTACGAGGGGAAAAACCATCCACAAAAGATAGCAAAAACCGAGGTCAAAACCACATCAATTGAAACACAACAAGTCCCTCAGTTTTTTCTCTCCTTGATCCCAACCAAACCATTTTCCTTGGACACACTTGTTCATTTTTTATGCACAAGCCACTAATGTCGAGAAGTTGGAGCTCAAGTAACTGAGGAAACAAGGATGTCTCTCAAAAAATCAAACTATATCATCCATGGGGTGCCAAATCCATTTACGTAATTAAGTTGAAATAGACCCAATTTTTTTATCATCTGCATTAACTTAATTTGGGCGTGGACAATTGACTTGATATATCGGTGCATGTGTACTCCATTAAGTTTGCTTCCTGCTATAGTTTCTTTGTCATTTGTTGTCCCTCGGTCATATTAACATGGTTTCTCCTTTACATCTCAATTGTCAATCCAGACTATCAAGTGAGCCGACACTTTGAATGGGGATAGAACACGGTGTGTCTCAGCTAATTTCTTGCTACAGTTTGTAGGAATCATGAGAAAAATGTTTCATATAGTTTTTTCAGTATGGATAAGGACTCGCTTAAGTGCCTACACAAGAAAATCCTTGTAGTGCTTTTTTGTTTTTAGTTGCTACTCTAACCAATTTTTTTCTTCGTATGACGCACAGAATTACTTAGACATGCAGTTCAATTCCCATGATCAACGTCTCTGGCGGGAGTACCGCGGCCATCTATCTCACACTACAAAAACATGTGTATATGCAACCTCTACACATATCTGGAATACTAACTATAATGTCATGCAAGCGGTTATTAGGAAGTAATAAATAGTTAGCAGTATCTAGGGTTTAGAATTGGGTTTTATTGTATTGTCTAGCCATCGCTACAATTTTGTATCTACAAGACGTGTAGGACTACCGCCTTGTCAGATCCATAGTGGAACCCCAACTTGTTCATCTTTTCGTGTGCTTGATTTATTATCCGCAATTTCAGATTGCAATTCATCATTGTTCTTGCCGGTTCTTCGGCTGCTTGCAGGAACTCGAATCTCGTTGTTCAGGTTGATCGTGCCTACGGCCATCGGAGATTGGTTTAACGATTGTCGAGGCGTATCGTCGGGTACGGTATAGCCGGATTGTAAAGGTCAAAATCTACCAAATCGATAGTTATCCCCATTCTCATCGAAAGATCGGGCCGCCGTCACATCATGCAGGAACTCGCTGGAGTGAGAGACATCATGAGCAGTTGTTAAGTCCATATTTTTTCTTAAACTAGCCAAAGAAAAGGGCCACCTACTTAAGTAGCTACAGGTTCTAGACACAAAGCTTCATTTTCCACTACTATCCATGGTCCTTGCTCTTGACGGATGGTACCCTAGCTGATCGTTAATTTCTTTTTTGTTTGTTTCTTTGTTGGATGCAGCACTTGTACCTGACCAACGTATTGACCGGTTTGATCTAACCGTAGCACCGCCGGTAGCGTCTAGTGCCTCTGCCCAACTCGACATTTGGACACCGCCAGTCCCTTGCCAAGCGTCGGGGTTGTAGGTATCCACAGATCATGTATTAAACTGTCACGGGTGGAAATGATAAACATCCAACCGACAAAAAAAGGTACCGGCGATTCTCAAGTATTGTACCACACCGGAGGCAGTCCCATGCATGTAGATTTGCAGCACGACATAGGCGAGCTCGGGCCTTGTGATCCTCAATTATTGCAGCACAGCGACGATTCTGCTGTATGCCGCTGGATCGGAGGCTTGCAAGTCATCGACGAAGGGGACCTTGGCCTTGGTATCCACCAATGTCAGAGCGGATTTGCAATTGTCCGTTTTGGAAAACTTTAATAGTTATGGCTTTGTTCGTGTTTTTAGGGCTTCATTATGTTCTCTGAAATTTTGTATAAATAAGAAATAAGTCTTTCTCAGGAAATGACTTTGCTACTACCAAGTTTCAATGCAAAATGGCTCCCGCTTCTTGTAAGAGAAAACTGGGGCACTGGGATTAGTAGTTAATGACTACAATTTAGCTTCGGTCCGGCGCATCCATGCGGCTCTGCGATGGGTTCGTGACCGCCTGGCGGTCCTGTTCGCCCGGCGGTGCCTGATCTGGATCGGGCGCCTTCATTCCTCCCAACTCGGTATGCTCCTCCGTACGGATCTGGGTCGCGGGACTTGCTAGTCCTTGCTGCGGATGGGGCTGGAGGTGGGGATTCAGATCGGGAGAAACTCTTAGCCGGCACGGGTCGGAAACGACGGACAGCAGCCAACGGCGGTGGTGCGCTCCCACCTCCATTCCCCTCACCCTCTCTGTCTCACGTTCTCCTCCAATCCACCTCCCCCGTATCCAGCGACTTCCTCTGTGTCCCATCTTTGTTGTCGGTGGCTCATCGCCGACCAGTTCTTCGAGCTAACCACATATCTTTCTTCCACCCCTCGCCGGCCGTCTCCGTTGGCTCCTACCTCCTTGTGGGCGACACATTGGCTGGTCAAATCTGGCGGCTAGTAGCCTGCTGGGGCCAACTACCCTTGACACTACTAGGGAAAACCCTAGTTGTAGCGCGGGGTTATGGGCTAGCGGTAGCGTGGGGTCCCACGCTACTGCTAGGGAGCTACAGCTAATTGTTAGTATTAGCGCGCGTCTGGCCCCGCGCTACTACTACTTGTATTAGCAGTAGCGTGGGGTTGGACCCTCGCTACTGCTAAATAGCAGCAGCGCCTGTTGTTGCCCCGTGCCACTACTATTTATATGTATTTCATTTCTTCATATTTATACTATATACAGTATAAATATAAAGAAATGAAATACGGACGAATAGTAGTGGCACAGGGCAACAGACCACATTGCTGCTATTTAGCAATAGCACGGGTCCAGCCCCACGCTACTGCTTAAACAAGTTGCAGTAGCGCGGGTCCGGACCCACGCTACTGCTAATAGTTAGTTGTAGCGCCCTAGCAGTAGCGCGGGCCCCGCGCTACCGCTAGCCCATAACCCCGCGCTACTACTAGGATTTTCCCTAGTAGTGTATTGTGAATTTGCGTGAATTTAAACGATAGAAAACCGCACATCGGCCTAACCTTGGCCCCCGGTGTTGGGGCATCCCTCTACTCTGGTGCATAGGGCCTACTCATGGACAAAAGACCACATATAGAAATTCAGCAAATTTCCTGGCATGATTTTATGTGCCTGCGTGTTAGATCTTGAATTCCCAACATTAAAAACCTAGAAATGCGGTAATGTCGAGAATATGGAAGGCGGGACCAAAAAAGGCGAGGGATTGGCTTGGGCCTTGGAATGTGTTCTGTTCATCGTAGAAAAAGTTTTAAGGCCAACGGAGGAACGAACCCCTCACGCCCTTCACAAATTGGACGAAACTCCTGTGGACAGCTAGCTCCTTCCTAGAAGATGGTCCCGTTTTCACACAACCTTTGTGAAGACTTCAGCGAAACGCTCACAAATATATACTACACCCTCAATGTGTCGCATGACCACACCGTGCCAGGTCCCGTGAATTTATGCCCTCTCATTAATTTACGTGGATTTAAACAGTAACAAAGGCCACATCGGCAGCCTAACCTTGACCCGCAGTGTCGGTCCCTCCGTCTCCTTTCGCTTCATAGGGCCTACAAATGGATCAAAGACCATAGATAGAGACTTTCAGCCCATTTCCGGCCATCATAACTTGTGGGCGCGGGTCAGATCTTGAATTTATTAAAATCCTAAAATGGACTAAATCTCCAGAATATGGCAAGCGGGCTCCAAAAATGGCGAGCACGTGAATGTCCTCTGTTGACGGCAGAAAACGTTTTGAGGCCCTATTTAAGTAAAGCTAGGGGGTAAGCATTGTGGGTCCTGCTGGACAGGGGGGCGCGTGAAATCAGGCGAGGACGGTTGGAACCACTTCTCCTTTTGCATGGGATCCTAACATGGATATACTATCGTTGTGTAAATTTGGAAAAAGCCAATATTCAACTTTTACGTGGGAAGTTGCCCTAAAGAAAGAGGCGGGAAAACAAAGGCTAAAAACTGGGGGATACTAACAGATAGAATGGGCGTGAACATGTGGGAATAGAAAGAAACTACTACAAAAAACAAATGGAAGGGAAAAGGAAAACAAATGGAAGGGAAAAGGGTATTGTGAATGTGCACTAAGAAATGTAAGGCACCATAAAGAAATGATGCAAAACGGCAGGCCGAGTGTAAAGTATCGGGTACCTGACTTACCCTTAATTCCCTTTTTAAAGAAATGATGCAAAATTGCAAGCCGTTTGTAATTTATCGGGTACTCGAGTTACCCTTAATTCCCTTTTTAAACAAATGATGGAAAATTGTAAGCCAAGTGTAATTTATGGATACTCGGCTTACCCTTAACGTGAGCCAAGTCCTCATTACAAGACACTCGACAAACAATGCCCGCTGTCAAGGAGCCATCAGATGCGTGCGGATGGACACGTGTCCAGGGCTTCATCACGAGACAAGTAACTCACCGGGGAACCTCATTCGGGGACCAACATACGACAACATAGCCGATGTTCTCGCACATATTTGTAGTTTTGCTTAACGATATATATTGTCACAAGAAATAAAAGAGAAGGAAACTAGTAAACTTATTTAACATGAATGAATGTTGTAGGTGCAGTGGGCCGAGTGTTGTGGACTTCTTCGCTCCTAGGCCGTTGCTTTGCCAAAAAAAAGCACTACAATCTAAACCATGGACATGGCGCAACAGAAGCCGATGCTTCCATGCGAAGTCTGCATTCAGTCATCGTCAAAACTCTCAAGGATACATGGGAATTTCATGCATCATCATTTGCACACACTCGATTATTAAAATATGCAATAGCAATACAAAGAACACCAAAAGTAACAAAAATTACAGCGAGGTCCATGGACCACCTACCAATGACTACTAGCATTGGAATGTGCCAAAGCCGTGCCGCCATCATTTACCCTCCCTCATGGCAGTTAGACAAACCTTATTGTAGTTGGCAGTCGGGAAGACATCGTGCTAACTGCTAAGGTCCCAATGGACCAACGCACAAGAACAACAATTGTCGCCATGTTTTTACTTTCCTCCAACTAGCTTGTTGGAACGCTCCACGGCGTCGTTGATGCACGCATGCGTCCTTTCTCTATTGATGTTCTATTATGCTTTGTACTTCTCTTTTTCGGCTTGAACATTTTTGTGAAGTGTATGACCAATATATGTTCAAATGTGTCTCTTGTCTGAGTTGTAGCCTGTATCGCAGTTCTCGAGGAACATGTGATGGGAGTGGCTCCGCCAACCTGGTGGTCCTTGGATTGTGACTTATTTTTATCAGAATAAGAAAGCGAACTCTTTGATTATAGCTGCACCATTTAGTCCCCATCATACTTTTCTTTCCTTCGGTAGTTGGAGGGGGGAATGAGGGTAATACTCAAAAAACTGTCCAGGCTTATCCATTCTACGTCCATTTCGACTTATGAGAACTTATTTGACTGGTAATGGGTCAATAGTCCACACTGTCCAGTTGGATCCACCTATCCCAACTTCAACTTCTACTTGTATTATCCATGTGTGGTGGTAACTGTCCATTGCAATGAAAACTGGTGCGAGAAGTTCTGCAACGGCAGAGACCTGCTCCGAGAGAAGGATAAAGACGAGTCTGAGGCCAAGGCTGCAGCGTGGAAGATCACTGTGCCTGAACATTATATATTCAGATAAGTATATAATTGAGATTTATGTCGAGCTATTATTAGAAGTAATACTGTTTTTTGACAAACATTAGAAGTAATACTTTCTACTTGGCGTAGAAAAGTTCATGTTCTTAAATTATAGGCATGGGGAAGAAGTTCAGTATACAGCTCAAAGACGTGGCATACAATAAACCAATGAATTAATATGATGTATCGAGAGAAGTGGATATGTGGGGAGTGTTAGAAATGAAGTGAACTAAGCCATTAACAAGGGAAATTCAATGCACTGTTTACATAGCCACCTTTTGCACACCAGCTGGAGGTTTCAGGATAACCGGCTAGATAGTGTGTACAACTTCTCTTGATATACAATAACTCACCAGAATTCATCATATGGAAAACTAAATAAATGCTTCACCAACCAAAACTCGATTGATTAATGTTTTTCTATTTATATATACTAGTGTATCTACCTTCATAAAAGTTAGGCTCCACATCAATGAACAAGAGTGTATGAATGAGAGAAGATCCAACAAGACGGAAGAACATGTGGGAAAATGGACGAAACCCGGGCTTGCACTCGTACTTGAAATATTTTACAAAGATGTTGGGGGTTCGTGACTGGTTGACAGTGTCCCTACTCCTAGTCCGAATACTCACTGGATTTCATCAGTTTTGTGCACATTTGGATGGTTAACAATAAGATGGGTGGATGCTCAATGCCATAATTATCCATGGAAACTAGGTTGCTGTTGTATAGATAGAAACAGCTAGAAAAGAGTAGGTCCAAATAACCCAACATGAGCATCGTTCTCCCTAATTCCAGAAAGCTTACACCCAATAAATGTTTACTATCTATTTTCCATTCCGCTTGTTCTATGGAGTTTGTTGCCCCAAGAGTCCTAACATGGGGGAGGTTAGGACCTGCTTGATAAGGCAATGCCATGAGACGAGCAAGTCATCCTAGCGAACCTCACTTAGGGGCCCATCTATGACAATATGGCTGGCAGAAGCATGCTGGACCTTAGCGGGCTGTCGCATTCTTCGGAGAAGTGGAATGTGCCTCTCTGTGTGTCGTTTCGCAAAATAAAATCCACCCATTGTCGAAAAATCTGTGTCTGTCTGCAATATGTGTGTGCACATCTCAATAAACAGCACTGTATATTTATTTACTTTTCCCCACAGAAATGCATGCTTCACATCTTTTAAGGTCATCGAAGTACCACGAGGTGGTAATGGCAGGATGCCTTCTCCTTTGATTTTTCATACCATCCAAAATGTATTTTGTTCCACTATCAAAGATAATGATGAAAGACCTATACAGCATCTGGTGCAAACAAGGGAGCCCGGCCGCTGCAGAAACACTAACAACAAAAAAGTCCAAACAAGTTAATACTAAAAGCTAGACAAGCAGAATCAGTCAAGCATGTCTAAAATTTACCTATCAGCCCTCAAAACTGGAGAAACAAGAGCAACTTTTCATAAGGATCCGGACGTAGGCATAAAGCAATGAAAATACAACATCCTCCATTCACTTCATGAATCTTCTTTCATATGTTAGAACAATCTGAGGCGCGCGTCAATTCGTCGAGGACAAGCAATCACATTAGCATGAGAACAACATGTATTTTATACATATTTGATAACGACGTTCACCAACATGGCTATGTCACGGGGCATGACTATGGAGCTCCTTCCCATGTACTAAATCACCATAGTACGGTTGACGACAAGCCCGCTGAGGCCATTAGACAGCACTCTGACCATCGCGCCACGGCCGGTGCAACCAGCCCTGCCACGGGCGCTGAACCGTCCTCTCATGATCTCTTTCTAGCCTACTAGCTCTTTTCTAGTCTATTTGGATACTCTGCGGTGACCTTATATAATAGTTATGGGTTCCACGTGGTCGGCACAAACACTTGACTCTCTACTAATTACAATTCCATAAAATTCGACACACATTTTAACACACGACCTTGATGAATATGTCCTCTCCACCTTGGCACATGTAGTGGAGGGTGCTACCACAGCTCCCACGCCGACCATGGCTAGCGTTATTTGATAGGGGAGCGCGGGCTCTGGCGATGCCTCACTAAGGCAATTTGACCACCAGGTGCTATTTTGGCAAAGGTGCTATCGTTAGCTTCCCAGTCGATGGGGTCACCGTCAACCCCGTGCATGTGCGAGGAACCAGAGTCACCATGGCGCTGCCGGTGTGCGGACGTCGTCCACAAGGTCGATGTGGAAGAGGCGGCCATGGTCGAGATGGCTCTCCGGTCATCGTCAACTCGAAGCAAAGCCAAATTTCTAATATATCTATTACGTCTATTACGCTTGAACACAATCATTGTATAAGTCCTAGCAAAGCCAGAGTTCTAAGACGACAAAACGTGCACGACTTAGACAAAAATAAGAGAAGAGATGGGGCGTATGTGGGGCCGGCGTACCCATTTCCTGGACCCATGGGTTGCTATTGATCGGACCGATTCCCGGTCGTACCCATTTTTAAGTCTCTCAAGCATTCATAGAAATGTATGTACTGCTTGTTTGGCACATGGGTGTGACGGTGGGTCCAATAAATCTGCTGATTTACACCTTATTAATTATATGGTGAGCTACGTAGCACCTTAGCCATTTGCTTTGTCAGATCATGCCTTTAGGATGTGTACGACCTATATTAATTAAAATATACCAATCATAACTCAAAGAGAATTCATCACATATAGATAAACTGGTTCTCCAGAAACATTGACCTGCGTGAATATTGATATTCCGCTTTATATATACCACCCCTATATTACAGGAGTAGATAACATGTTGTGTTATTTCACTTTATTTTAACTTGTTGTTAGCATTATATTGGTTCACCAAGTAGGCGGCAATCGCATGAACAGTAGAGGGAGGATACATGCGGGAGGCCAAAGAAGCAAATGAACACACTGGAATAGGAGGCGTCGGTAACCGTGGTGGGGCTACCCATGTGCTTCATGCAAGACAGGATTGGATATTTTGCCAAGTCGTCATGCACAGAAGAGTGAGTTGGCAGAACTACATGGCCCGGATGCTTGAAAGGACTATGATTACAACTTATGGTGCGAGTGTCACTTACAGCTCAAGTTATTGTACTTATAGATTAAGAGCAAAGAAAGCGTTTGTGATAACAATT
The DNA here is from genome assembly GCA_039707655.1 of Elymus sibiricus. Classification (NCBI taxonomy): domain Eukaryota; kingdom Viridiplantae; phylum Streptophyta; class Magnoliopsida; order Poales; family Poaceae; genus Elymus; species Elymus sibiricus. The sequence goes on along the minus strand of CM077668.1, from coordinate 14,019,558 downwards.
ATGCATAGTATGTGATAAAATATGGAAATATAGTTGCCTCTTTCTTTGTTTTGCACCGGAATTTCAAACGAAACTATTACGAGGGGAAAAAGCATCCACAAAAGATAGCAAAAACCGAGGTCAAAACCACATCAATTGAAACACAACAAGTCCCTCAGTTTTTTCTCTCCTTGATCCCAACCAAACCATTTTCCTTGGACACACTTGTTCATTTTTTATGCACAAGCCACTAATGTCGAGAAGTTGGAGCTCAAGTAACTGAGGAAACAAGGATGTCTCTCAAAAAATCAAACTATATCATCCATGGGGTGCCAAATCCATTTACGTAATTAAGTTGAAATAGACCCAATTTTTTTATCATCTGCATTAACTTAATTTGGGCGTGGACAATTGACTTGATATATCGGTGCATGTGTACTCCATTAAGTTTGCTTCCTGCTATAGTTTCTTTGTCATTTGTTGTCCCTCGGTCATATTAACATGGTTTCTCCTTTACATCTCAATTGTCAATCCAGACTATCAAGTGAGCCGACACTTTGAATGGGGATAGAACACGGTGTGTCTCAGCTAATTTCTTGCTACAGTTTGTAGGAATCATGAGAAAAATGTTTCATATAGTTTTTTCAGTATGGATAAGGACTCGCTTAAGTGCCTACACAAGAAAATCCTTGTAGTGCTTTTTTGTTTTTAGTTGCTACTCTAACCAATTTTTTTCTTCGTATGACGCACAGAATTACTTAGACATGCAGTTCAATTCCCATGATCAACGTCTCTGGCGGGAGTACCGCGGCCATCTATCTCACACTACAAAAACATGTGTATATGCAACCTCTACACATATCTGGAATACTAACTATAATGGCATGCAAGCGGTTATTAGGAAGTAATAAATAGTTAGCAGTATCTAGGGTTTAGAATTGGGTTTTATTGTATTGTCTAGCCATCGCTACAATTTTGTATCTACAAGACGTGTAGGACTACCGCCTTGTCAGATCCATAGTGGAACCCCAACTTGTTCATCTTTTCGTGTGCTTGATTTATTATCCGCAATTTCAGATTGCAATTCATCATTGTTCTTGCCGGTTCTTCGGCTGCTTGCAGGAACTCGAATCTCGTTGTTCAGGTTGATCGTGCCTACGGCCATCGGAGATTGGTTTAACGATTGTCGAGGCGTATCGTCGGGTACGGTATAGCCGGATTGTAAAGGTCAAAATCTACCAAATCGATAGTTATCCCCATTCTCATCGAAAGATCGGGCCGCCGTCACATCATGCAGGAACTCGCTGGAGTGAGAGACATCATGAGCAGTTGTTAAGTCCATATTTTTTCTTAAACTAGCCAAAGAAAAGGGCCACCTACTTAAGTAGCTACAGGTTCTAGACACAAAGCTTCATTTTCCACTACTATCCATGGTCCTTGCTCTTGACGGATGGTACCCTAGCTGATCGTTAATTTCTTTTTTGTTTGTTTCTTTGTTGGATGCAGCACTTGTACCTGACCAACGTATTGACCGGTTTGATCTAACCGTAGCACCGCCGGTAGCGTCTAGTGCCTCTGCCCAACTCGACATTTGGACACCGCCAGTCCCTTGCCAAGCGTCGGGGTTGTAGGTATCCACAGATCATGTATTAAACTGTCACGGGTGGAAATGATAAACATCCAACCGACAAAAAAAGGTACCGGCGATTCTCAAGTATTGTACCACACCGGAGGCAGTCCCATGCATGTAGATTTGCAGCACGACATAGGCGAGCTCGGGCCTTGTGATCCTCAATTATTGCAGCACAGCGACGATTCTGCTGTATGCCGCTGGATCGGAGGCTTGCAAGTCATCGACGAAGGGGACCTTGGCCTTGGTATCCACCAATGTCAGAGCGGATTTGCAATTGTCCGTTTTGGAAAACTTTAATAGTTATGGCTTTGTTCGTGTTTTTAGGGCTTCATTATGTTCTCTGAAATTTTGTATAAATAAGAAATAAGTCTTTCTCAGGAAATGACTTTGCTACTACCAAGTTTCAATGCAAAATGGCTCCCGCTTCTTGTAAGAGAAAACTGGGGCACTGGGATTAGTAGTTAATGACTACAATTTAGCTTCGGTCTGGCGCATCCATGCGGCTCTGCGATGGGTTCGTGACCGCCTGGCGGTCCTGTTCGCCCGGCGGTGCCTGATCTGGATCGGGCGCCTTCATTCCTCCCAACTCGGTATGCTCCTCCGTACGGATCTGGGTCGCGGGACTTGCTAGTCCTTGCTGCGGATGGGGCTGGAGGTGGGGATTCAGATCGGGAGAAACTCTTAGCCGGCACGGGTCGGAAACGACGGCAGCGACCCCCGAGGGCGCCTTTTTTTCCCCATGGAGACGTTCGTCGGATCTATTTCAACCTCCATCACGTCATATATCTCTTGTGTGAAAACTCTAACTGCGGTGGGCAGCAACGGCACCTTCGTTGTCATTCCCTTTTTGAAGGCACCGGATTGGGAGATACTTGTTTGGTGGACACCGTTTGATCGGCGTTGGCGGTGATCTGGATCAAGAAGTGGTGCGGTGTGGCATCTACTGTGTTGGAGACGATGGGTATCGGCAGCATGGCACAGCTGGGTCTCGGCGATGGACGAGTGATGATGGACATGTGCGGGGTGGTGGCGCTATCTGGCGTCGACAGTCCTTGGGCCTGGAAAGGTCAATGTGTGGATCTCTCCTAAAGCTGGGACGGCGGAAGATGGTGGCGGCGGATTCTAGAGTGTGCACATGCGGTGCCCGGCGAGGGTCTGCTAAATTGGTTGGTGATTTTGGCTCGCTGTGGGGCGGCTTGTTGAGGCCACCAGATTAGATGGTGTGTGTTGATCCGGTCAGGGCACATCATCAAACTAGTAGGTGTAGCGACATAGGTCGTCATGAAGGTAGCTTTAGATTGACTCACGTATTTATTTTTAATGCAGAGGCCGGGGTTATCCTCATTAGAAAATAAAGCTATCTAGCTTCTGTCTCTCATCGGTGTATAATAGCACTGCTCTAGACGTGGGCGCTGCCTGGCCAGGAAGAGTCCAAAATGACCGATAGAGTCGTACTCTGTCTCATAATAAGACAGAGGAAGTACGAGATTATATTTTTGGTCTTGCCCCGGTTTCCCTTTCCATGAACGTGTTGCATGCCCATGAATGTCTCCATAAAATTCAAACTCATGTTTCCCATTCAAAGCACATGGCTATGACCGTGACCGTGGATAGGTATCAACATGTCCAGATATATGAACCATTCCCCCTTCCGTTGTAGACGTAGTTACCATATTTTCCTATTTTTTTTAAATACTATGCTTTTATTTTGAATTTTTCTGATTTTGTTCATGCTTAATGGTTGATATATGTGTGAAACTGGCTTCATGTCATCCAGAATCTACTTGCAATTAATCAAGGGATGAAGGATAAATATGTGATTTTAAATTAATGATTAAACTTTTCCCTAAAGGATTATAGACCAACCTTGTTTGGTTTTAGAGTTCAACTCACGAGCATTCATACCAAGATGATAAACAAAAATCAATGCGCGCGCCAACAACCTTCACTTGCTTGAATAATGGTGTGCCCTTTACATATGCCACTATGTTCACCTGACTGGAGAGAAACTCCACTGACCCACTTCACTTTGACTGGTTGGCAATACTTGATAGCTCAGTACGCCAAGTAGGCCAAACTCATGTGCAAAGACGAGGAGGGGGTGAGAGTTGAACAGAAGGTATGTAGGAAACCTTGGGAACAGGAGACAACAGGATGAACGAAAGATCCAATGAACTTGAAAAGCTATAACTCAGTTGCCGTTGTTGATCTTCGCTTGAGAAACATAGTGAAGTTTCTGTCTTGTGCTGTACTTCTTGCTCCCACTTGACAGAGTACTGAGTCGTAACTTGTGATTAGCTTCCCGCTCCAACTTGTGTGTACCTTGACGGAGAGATTGTAGTTATGAGCTTAGGTTTATATCTATTGTTTACTTAGTCTACTCTGGATGCAAGTTCGCCAGCCGGGAAGAGCCCAAGGGAAGCAGCAGGACCGATGCTGAATTTTTTGTAGGTAGCAACGAAGGATAAGTGTGACAGAGACGTACATATATAGCTGGAAGAGGGTTTCCCAAGCTGTAGCTCATGACCTTTTCTATACAAATACAAAATAAATTATAGTTGTTGGTCTCGGGCCTTCATGCGCACGAATATGTCCATAAAATTCAGACTCGTGTTTCTGCAGTCCACCATCAGCAACTAATCCCTTTTTTGCGTCTCTCATAGTCATAGCTACTGTAGTTAGCTAGCAACTTGTGTAGTTATCATCGTCGGCTGAACCAGATAGTGACTGCATGTCTTGCAGCTCCTGCGCATAGATGCTCAAACCAACTGAGAAAAGAAACGCAATCTGAGAAGGCTCCCTTAACATTATTTGCAAAAAATGTTAATCATTCATTTCAAAAATGTTATGCGTGTATAAAAATAATGTTTCAGATCTATACAAAAAATGTATAATGTGTATGAAAAAAGTAGACATCAAAGCATGTATTTGAAAAAATATATATATTTGAAATGTTAAACCTGCATAAAAAATATTCCTGATGTATACAAAAAATACGTATTGCGTGTGAAGAAAATCATGGAATTTGAATTTTTATTATTTTCTTAAATTATAACATATTTTGAATTTTCCTGATTTTGTTCATGCTAATTAGTTGTTACATGTGTGAAACTGCATACGAGTCATCCAGAATCTACGTGCAACAATTCAAGGGGTGAATAATAAATATGTGTTTTTTAATCAATGATCAAACTGGTTTGCTTTTGGAGTTTGGAGATCGCAACTCACGAGCATTCATCCTAGCTATATGATGATGAAAAATGTTAATGCACAAAAACCTTCACTTGTTTGAATAATGGATGTACCCTTGTATATACCACCATCTCCGCCTGACATGTGGGCAGCACAAGTAAGCTTATTACGCCAAGTAGGTGAAACTCATATATACAAAGACGAGGAGGGGCTGAGAGTTGAACACAGAGGGAATGTAAGGAACCTTGGGAACAGGAGACAACGGGATGAACGAAATATAATGGACTCGAAAATCTTGAATTGAATTGCCATTGTTGATCATCGCGCGAGGAACACGGTGCAGTTTGTATGTCTTGTTAATCATGGGTGTCTAGTTCACTTGTCTGCCGAGTGGAAATAATTAGTCAGGCAAAGGGTCACTGTTGTGGCTGATTTAATTAGTCTACTCTGGATAATGGTACTACTTAGTCTACTCTGGATGCACAGAAGCAGCAGGACCGATGCTGAATTTTTTTCCGTTAGTGATGTGGGACACATGGCGGCATCTCAGAGAGGGTATACATGGGACAGGATATGCAGACAGTCACCATGAAATTTTTTCTGCCTTGGTAACCGAGCACCTCGAGCATGCATCGAAAGGATTGTGGGCCTTTCAAGCTGGCCTTTTAAGTGATTTTTTCTGAATTAAGCAAAATTATGACAGGGTTTATATTGTTCAAACTTAACCGTAATAAGTCAATCCCACAAAATGAACAGATCTTTTTTTAATTAACGTGGAATTTTTTAGGGAATCTCTAATCAGTATAGTAAAATATACATAGATAGATAGTGTTGGTGTATAAAACTGGGTATTTTATACACTGACTTATGCACAAACAGTGGCAGCCTCCCTGTCGGCCAAGGCTTGCCGGAAACCACCAAGACCAAGATTCAAGGCCTAGTTGCAGAAGCCAATGGAGAGAAGTTCAAGACGAAGCATCAACGAGCACTCTACTAGTACTGAAGATGAAGACATTCCTTGCCGGCAAGGTTGAGCCGGCAAGGTGAAGACCCGGCAAGCTCCGTGCCGGCAAGCTTTCACCAACTCTCTAGTGCTCCACCTCACCGGGTAGCTAGTCGCTAATCGGTGAGGTGTCGACCGCGCAGGCTGGTTGGTGAGATTTATCGGGCACGTGTCAACGCGCAGGGAGAAGGTTTGCCTTTAATGACACCCGTCTAGAAGGCGTGTCAGGCTAATAGGAGGTAGCTGGGTGAGCGGTGCAGGAACCTTGCCGGAGCTCCTCCTCCACATGACACCTAACGGTGCATTTAATGCTTTTGTCCTAAACTGGCAGAGTTAGGTATGATAGCACTGTTTGCCATCTAATCAATCTGTAATTACTGTTTTGCCACTGTCGTAACCCCTTGAGCTATAAAAGGAGGATCAGGGCAACAGTTAGAGGGGATTGGATTCGGATCCTTTTCAAAACACTAGCACGTCTTGCATGCGTAGCGGCTCTCTCCGCACCTTGCCGGGAGAAGCGCTCCTTGTACTTGTGCTCTCACACATCCAATACACCAAAGCAGGAGTAGGGTTTTACACCTCACGGTGGCCCGAACCTGGGTAAATCCCTTGCGTTCTCTGTTGATTCTGCTCTTTGTGCACGTTGTTCTCCCCTGCCGAACCACAAGGGTCTAGATGGCCCCATAGATGGTCATACCCACGACATCTTTGGCGCGCCAGGTAGGGGGATCGCTTGCGCGAACCTGAATCAGTGGATTGCGCGTCAGCTTCATCAACTTCATCATCGTCCTCCTCGTCGTCGATGGCCCCCAAGAAGAAGGGCATCATGATACGTCTCCAACGTATCTATAATTTATGAAGTATTCATGCCATATTTATAACAATTCTATATGGTTTTGGTATGATTTGATTAGAACTAACCCGGACTGACGCTGTTTTCAGCAGAACTATTGTGGTGTTGTTTTTTGGGCAGAAATGAAAGTTTTCCAAATGAGCTGAAACTTTTTGGAGATTTTTTATTGGACAAATAAAAAATATTGGCACCAAGACCCACTGGAGGGGGGCCACCCAGTGCCCACGAGGCACCAGGGCGCGCCACCCCCCCCCCAGGCGTGCCCTGGTACCTCGTGGGGCCCACGTGGCTCCATTTCGCATGATTCCAACGCTGAAAAATCATATAAATTCAGAAACCCCCGAAAGTTAACCTAGATGAGTTTTTACGCCGCCGCAAGCCTCTGTACCAGAGAGATCCCATCTACAGCCCTTTTTCGGCACCCTGCCGGAGAGGGGAAGGCATCACCGGAGGCCATCTTCATCATCCCGGCGGTCTCCATGATGATGAGGGAGTAGTTCACCCTCGGGGCTGAGGGTTTGTACCAGTAGCTATGTGTTTGATCTCTCTCTCTCTCTCGTGTTCTTGAGATGGCACGATCTTGATGTATCGCGAGCTTTGTTGATATAGATGAATCATATGGAGTTTTCCCCTCTCTATCTTCTTGTGATGAATTGAGTTTTCCCTTTGAAGTTTTCTTATCGGATTGAGTCTTTAAGGATTTGAGAACACTTGATGTATGTCTTGCATATGGATATCTGTGGTGACAATGGGATATTCACTTGAGTCACTTGATGTATGTTTTGGTGATCAACTTGCGGGTTCCGTGACCTTGGGGATTTATGCATAAGGGTTGGCACATGTTTTCGTCTTGACTTTCCGGTAGAAACTTTGGGGCACTCTTTGAAGTTCTTTGTATTGGTTTGAATAGATGAATCTGAGATTGTGTGATGCATATCGTATAATCAAACCCGTGGGTACTCGTGGTGACATTGGAGTGCCTAGGTGACATTAGGGTTTTGGTTGATGTGTATCTTAAGGTGTTATTCTAGTACGAACTCTAGGGCTGTTCGTGACAATTAATGGGGATGGCTCATAAGATTGATCGGGAAGGATAACTTTGGAGTGAACTCTTTGTCGCACGTGAGAGATTTACATATGATTCAACTATGTCAACAATGTTGGGAGATCGCACTAGTGAAAGTATGAACCCTAGGCCTTGTTTCTAAGCATTGCAATACCGTTTTTATGCCCGTTTACTATTTTCTACCTTGCTGTTTTTATATTTTCAGATTACAAAAACCTATATCTACTATCCATACTACACTTTTATCACCATCTCTTCGCCGAACTAGTGCACCTATACAATTTACCATTGTATTGGGTGTGTTGGGGACACAAGAGATTTCTTGTATTTGGTTGCAGGGTTGTTTGAGAGATACCATCTTCAACCTACGCCTCCCACGGATTGATAAACCTTAGGTCATCCACTCGAGGGAAAATTGCTACTGTCCTACAAAACTCTGCGCTTGGAGGCCCAACACGAGTCTACAAGAATAAGTTGTGTAGTAGACATCAAGCTCTTTTCTGGCGCCGTTGCCGGGGAGGTGAGGGCTTGAAGGTATATCTTTAGATCTTGCAATCGAATCTTTTAGTTTCTTGTTTTATCACTAGTTTGGTTTATAAAAGAAAACTACAAAAAAATGGAATTGAGGTTGCCTCATATTATTCGTCTTTATCATGTCTTTCTTGAAAATAAGGATTCCGACAATTGTGCTCAATTGATAGAAGAAGAATTCAATGAAATGTTTGGCATAAAATCTTTGAATGATGAGCATGATTGCAATGTTGTTAATATGAATTCTTTGAATACCCATGATGCTAATGATATGCAAAGCTACAAGCTTGGGGATGCTATGTGTGATGAAGATGATATTTTTAGTCCCCCAAGTTTTGATGAGAAAATTTATTATGACGATAACATGCCTCCTATTTATGATGATTATATTGATAAAAATGGATTCGGAGAGGTCACAACTTTATTTAATGATGATTCCACTACTTTGGAAGAGGTTTCAATTAACTATGATAACAAAGTTGCTATCTATGATGATTATTGTGATGACATGTATGCTATAAGGAATAATAATAACCATGAAACTTGTCATCATGATTTTAATGCTCAAATTGATTATGCCAATCAAGTATCTCATGATAGTTATTTTGTTGAGTTTGCTCCCACTATTATGAATGAAAAGAAAATTGCTTATGTGGAGAGTAGTAAAATTTCTATGCTTGTGGATCATGAAAAGAATGCTTTATGTGATAGCTATATTGTTGAATTTCTTCGTGATGCTACTGAAAATTATTATGAGAGAGGATCATATGGTTCTACATATCTCAATAATATCAAGTTTCCTCTCTTTATGTTGAAAGTTTTGAAGTCTTGCCTGTTTTGTCTTCCTATGCTAGTTGATTCTTGCTCACATAAATTATTTGCTCACAAAATACCTTTGCATAGGAAGTGGGTTAGGCTTAAATGTGCTAGTCATATGCTTCATGATGCTCCCATTGTGTTTCAATTCTTTACTTCTATGTGAGCATCTTTGAAATCATCATGCCTAGCTAAAAAGGCATTAAAGAAAAGCGCTTGTTGGGAGACAACCCAATCCTTTCTGTTTTAGTGTGTTCACATGATTAAGCTACTGTAGCAATCATGTTTTATATGTTTTCTTTCAATAAAGTGCCAAGTAAAACCTTTGGGATAGTGTGGATACTTGTTGATTCAATTCTGTGCAAAAACAGAAACTTTTGCCTCCAGTGTTTAATTTCCCAGATTTTACTGGAGCGTCAAAAAATTCTGAAATTTTTACAGGGAATTGGATTACAATTTTTTTACGTTTTCCTAATTTTTCAGAATTTTTAGAGTTCCAGAAGTATGGTAGTTGCTCAGATCATTACAGACTGTTCTGTTTTTGACAGATTCTGTTTTCAATGCATAGTTTGCTTGTTTTAATGTTTCCATAGCTTATATTATGAGATATAGTGGAAATGATAGAATAAAGTGGGCATTATATGGGAACAATTGTGAATCTTATCTTGGAAGTACCTAAGTGATGGTTTATTCTTTACCATACTAACCGTTCTCACGAAGTTCCGTTAAGTTTTGTGTGATTGAAGTTTTCAAGTTTTGGGTGAGATATCGATATGAGGAGAATAAGGAGCGGCTAGACTCTAAGCTTGGGGATGCCCAAGGCACCCCAAGGTAATATTCAAGGAAGACCCAAGCAACTAAGCTTGGGGATGCCCCGGAAGGCATCCCCTCTTTCGACTTCAACATTATCGGTAACCTCACTTGGAGCTATATTTTTATTCGTCACATAATAGGAGTTTTGCTTGGAGCATCATTTTATTCTGTTGATATTCACTTGGTGTTATCAATAATCATGTTTTGTATCTTTTAGTTCAATAAAATGCCATTTATAGCCTTTACTATGCTCAGTTTGCAAGTTCATGTGTTGCTGTTTGAAAACAGAAAATTTTCTGTTATGTCCAGAATATTCCTGAATAGTCAGAACATGATAAAATTCTGAAATTTTTACACAGTAAGCATGAATGAGTTCTCTGTCACGTGGTAATTTTTCAGATTTTTTGGAGTCAGGGAAGTATGTATTCTTATTCACCTTTTACAGACTGTTCTGTTTTGGCAGATTGCTGTTATAGTTGCATTGTTTGCATATGTTTGCGTGTTTAATGTTTCTATTTGAGGATAGGAGTATTAAATATGAAGAGGCATTTAGTACGCAATGTTTAATTATAATTTTTGTGATTTGCTACTGTGATGCCCCTGCTCGACCGTGCACTAATCATACACGCAAATGTGCACGCTCGAGATCAGAGACTCACGGGAAGATATCACAACACAACTCTAAACTCAAATTTAAACATAAATCATCATATTACAAACCAGGGGTCACGAGGACCCGAATACATAAGTCATACAAACCATAATATCTGAGTACATACATAGTTAGTCAAGTTTGCCTTAAGAAGGCTAGCACAAACAGAGACATAACGATCGAAAAGGCGCACGCCTCCTGCCTGGGAGCCTCCTGGTCGGCTGGCTCAACCCAGTAGTACGTGCCTCCGGGACTCTCCTGGTAGTAGGCTGCTGCAGTGGCGTCTGGCTCCTGGGCTCCATCGTTTGATGTATCATCAAATGGGTATGGGGGAAACTAATAGCAGAGCAACCGTGAGTACTCATCCAAAGTACTCGCAAGACTGACATCAGAACTATACTAATATGCATCGGTATCAAAGGAATGGGACTATATCTTTGGACTAAGCTGCAGAATGCTGGAACAGGGGGGGAGAGGCCTAGCCTATCGAAGACTAGCATCTTGATGCAATTCTTGCAGCATCAGAAGAGAGTAGAGCAAGATATAATATAATCAATCATATTGTAGAAATGCCCTGAGATCCTTCCTCGACTACCCTGCGAGAAAGTGATCCCGAGAGCGGTATTAACAGTTTAATATTGTGACAGTATCCATTTGTAGTTGTAGCAGATCAAGATACAACTCTGAGCGTCCTGTTACCGTGGACACGGTTATTCGAATAGATAACTTCCCTACAGGGGTGCACTACTGTTACCCAGCACGCTCGATTACATCTGGCCGGACACACTTGCTGGGTAATACCCGGCCTCGGGTAATTGAAACGAAGCAGCTTCCTACCTAAGCTCAGCAGAGAGGTCAACACGCCGGTCTAAATCCTAAGCACGAAGGGGTCTTGGGCCATCGCCCTTCGCACTCCTGCACGTTGCGAGACTGGCCGGGGAGCAGGCGCGACACTGAATACACCAGTGACGTAACCAGCCCAACCCCAACAATCAGCCCGCATGTCTAAGCTGCGACGTCTGAAGAGCTTTCGGGAGAAACGTACAACGCAGAGGGTCCCATAACCATTATCCCACGTGGTGGTAGTGCGTATAGGGCCAACGACCCACTCAGATCAAATACCCAAATCCGTTTAATCATGTTTAGTCACTCGAAGAGACGAACAGGGTTCCTGTCGCTCCGACTTGGTAAGTCATATCGCGCGGGTGCTCTTGGAGCCGACCCGTCTTTAATGTTATCTCGCGGGCACCCTTGGGGCCAGCCCGACTTTAACAGCTTAGGTGTTGCAGTAAGTAAATATTTCCGCGATCACACCCAGAGTGATCACGGCCCGATAAGAAGCATGGCATACGGACAAGGGTGATGGGTCACCGATGAAGCAGTAGCACAGCTAACTAAGTCTTGTGGGACAACAGGTGTAGTATCAATAGCAGTCTACAAAATCAGGCTATGCATCGGAATAGGTGCTATCGGAACAGTAGCAGGGGCAATTCTAATGCAAGAATAAGAGAGAGGGAATGGGCGATATCTGGTGATCAAGGAGGTTTTGCTTGCCTGGAAGCTCAACTGAAGGGGTCTGGTCGTCGGCGACGTCGTCGTACACGGCGGTGTCGTCGGCAGTCTCTCGGGCTACCGAGAGAGAAGGAGGGGGGAAGAAACAGTAAATACACGGCAAAAATGCAACAGCGATGCATGACAAGCCTAAATGATATGCAGAGGTTATATATTGCCTATCTAAATGTTTTAGTTAATTTAGGAATTTATTTGGATTTATTTTATTAAAGTCATGCACTATTCATTTATCGGATACGGGCAAAATGTTCCATGTTCAGTATGTTAGAGGGGTGTGGCAGGTATGTGGGTAGGTTATTCGGATTCTACACATTTTTCTGATCATTTTACATATATAAATTATTTTCATCCGAGTTACGGTTTGAAAGATATGATTTTTCAAAGTTTTAATTATTTTCTGGAATTTCTGAAATTATTTAAATTATTTAATTCCGAATTATCCGAAATAGTGTCAGATGACGTCATCATGACGTAGGAATGACGTCGGCAGTCAACGGTGAGGGTAGACTGGTCAATCTGACCAGTGGGTCCCACATGTCATAGAGTCAGTGGCTAATTAGGATTAATTAAACTAACTAATGATTAATTAGAAGTGTGGGGCCTACTGTCAGTGTCTAATTACTAATTAATTTAATTAACCGATTTAATTAACTTTTTATTTAACAGTTTTATTTATTTTAAAAACGTTTTAACCGGTGGGGCCCGCGTGTCAGTGACACAGGGCCGCCACGTCAGCGGTGGACCGGGTAAACGAGACCCACGGTGGCCACGTCGGACGGCGACCGGCGACTCGCCGGAATCACGCCGGCGAGCGTCTCCCGCGGCGGATCTTCGCCGGATAGGCTCGGGATTCGCGTACAGGCGACCGTTTGCGACGCGGTTGGCGGCATTCGATCGGGGAGACCGAGCCGCGGCGATCTGCGGTACTAGCGCGAGGCGAGGCGGCCGGAGATGAGTGCTACGACGGCGACGGCGGATGGCGGCGTTCGGGTGATGGCGGAAACGACGGGGCAGCGCGCTTTTGCTCGAACCAAATATGCAGGAATGCTCTACGCGAGCCTGCGAGCTCGATGGACAGCAAGGCGCGAGCGTTTGGTCGCCGAAGCGCAGCCGGCGACGAGCTCAGGCGGAGGCGGGCTCGGGCACGGCTGAATCGGCGGCTGCGGCGCAGAGGAGGGCACGGGGAGAGAGGGAGGGGGTCGCGGTGCTCACGGTGATCCGGTAGGGGAGCAGAGCAGGCTCGGGGGAGGTTTGGGGTGGCCGGAATGGTGAGGAAGACGGCGGCGATCCGAGGTTGACGATGACAGCGATCTCGCAGCGTGCCGCTCCCGGGCACGCGCTGGTCGGCGTAGAGGAGGTAGTCGAGGCTCGTGGTTCGATCAGGCACGGTGAAGCGGCGATGCGGGCACGGTGGCTACGCGGGCGAGCGGTGGTCGACGAAGGCAGCGGCGGCCATTGACGAGGAGGAAGAAGGCGAGCGAGCTCGAGGGGGAAAAGATCTCGGGGCGGGCCAGGGGGTGGTTCGGCAGCGTCCTTATCCTCCCCGCCTTCCTCCTGTAGCGACTCGGGGAGCAGGCGCGGCTGCGACGGCTGCCGACGACGGGCGCTGTCGGGCGCGCTCGACCGCGCGGGAGCAGTGCGAAGGAGGGGACAAGTAGGGTGGGTTGGGCCGCGTTTGACTTAGGCCCAGGGGCGCTGGCCCTTTTTCTTTTCTCTTCTTCTCTGTTTCTGTTTTTCCTTTTAGCTTCTGTTTAGCAAAAAGTTTAGGCACAAATTAAGTTTTGCAAAATAGGTGACTTAGCCCAATAAATAGCATGCAATATTTGGCACTGCTAGAAAAAAGGGTTGGAGTCAAAGTAATTACATTTGAATTTTAATTAAATAAATAGGTATTTAATACTGCTGTTTTGGTTCTATTTGAGGATGTTAGGGTTACTTACCTAATTCAATTAATGTGGATTATATTTTTATAAATGCTTCTGAATTATTTGCAATACTATGAACATTTTGGTTTTCAAATTCGAACAACTTTTAATTTCACTTAATATTTGAATTTCATTTTGAATTGGAATTTGAAATGAGATATGATGCAAATGATGATTAAGCACTGTTAGTCATGATGACCTGGCATTATCAAAAGGTGATTACTGTTGCTAATACATGGGGGTGTTACTATTCTCCTCCTCTAAAAGAAATTCTCGTACCGAGAATTAAGAGGTAGGCTGAAAGAGATTGGGGTATTCATCACAAAGACGATCTTCGCGTTCCCAAGTGGCTTCATCCTCAGAATGATTCGACCACTGAACTTTAAGGAACTTGATTGCCTTCTGACGGGTTCGACGTTCAGCTTGATCAAGAATACGGATCGGGTACTCTTGATAAGAAAGATCATCTCGCAATTCAAGTACTTCATGATCCACTGCTCGGATAGGATCCTTGAAGCAGCGACGGAGTTGCGATACATGGAAGACATCATGAACTTGTGAAAGGTTTGGCGGCAATTCCAATTGATATGCCACTTCTCCTCGACGGGCGAGAATGCGAAAGGGGCCAATGTAGCGAGGAGCTAACTTGCCCTTGATTCCAAATCGATGAGTGCCCTTCATCGGAGTACCACGAAGGTAAGTTTGTTCGCCGGGCTGATAGACCATTACCTGGTGTTTGCGATCATAATTGCTCTTCTGACGAGACTGAGCAGCTTTCAAGTGTTCGCGGACAATGCGGACTTCTTCCTCAGCTTGTTGAATAATGTTCGGACCAACGAGTGACCGTTCCCCAGTTTCTGACCAATTCAGAGGGGTTCGACACTTACGTCCATAGAGAACTTCAAACGGTGCCATCTTCAGACTAGCTTGGTAGCTATTGTTGTATGAAAATTCAGCATAGGGGAGAGATTCCTCCCATTTCTTACCGAATGAGATGACACAAGCTCGAAGCATATCTTCAAGCACTTGATTGACTCGTTCAACTTGTCCCTGGGACTGGGGGTGAAAAGCAGTGCTAAAGGACAGATGAGTTCCCATAGCTTCTTGGAAAATGTTCCAGAACCTTGAAGTAAAGAGGCTGCCACGGTCTGAGCTGATCTCCAACGGAATACCATGGAGTGACACAATTCTGGAAACGTACAAGTCTGCTAACTGACTAGCAGTGATTGTCTCCTTGACAGGCAGAAAGTGAGCAACCTTAGAGAATCGGTCAATGACGACAAAGATAGCATCATGACACTTCTGCGATCTGGGAAAACCAGCAATGAAATCCATTTCAACTTTATCCCATTTCCATTCAGGAATTTCATGGGCTTGCAGAGTTCCAGCAGGCCTTTGATGTTCTGCTTTGACGCGACGACAAACGTCACACTCAGCAACATAACGAGCAATGTCTCGCTTCATATCAGGCCACCAGTATCTCTGTCGAATGTCTTGGTACATCTTGGTGCTACCAGGATGAATTGAAAGAGGTGTATCATGAGCTTCCTTCATGACTCGCGGGGTCATATTCAGATTGCCCATTCTAGGAACCACTAAGCGATTCTTGAAGAACAAGGCGCCATCAGCATCAATACTGAAGAATAAGGGCTTTCCCCTTTTGATATCTCGCTTAATTTTCTCGACCTCAGAGTCAGCCTTCTGTATATGCTTGATGTCATCGTCGAGACTAAATTCAACAACCAGGGTATCGAGATGACCCTCTGGAACAATGTGAAGGTTCAACTTGCGAAGCTCTTCGCAGAGAAGATGTTGGGCTTCCTGAACCATGAGGTTGTTGCAATAAGACTTGCGACTCAAAGCATCGGCCATTACATTAGCCTTGCCAGGGGTATAAGAGATATCCATGTCATAGTCGGCTATTGTCTCGAGCCATCTTTGTTGACGGAGGTTCAAATCTGGTTGAGTATACAGATACTTCAGACTTTGGTGGTCCGTGTATATCTCGCAACGATTACCGAGAAGGTAATGTCACCACAGCTTCAAAGCATAGATAATTGCTGCTAACTCGAGATCATGAGTTGGATACTTATCTTCGTGAGAGCGCAACTGACGAGATCCATAAGCAATCACTCTGCGCTCTTGCATTAGGACACAGCCTAATCCTTTGACGGGATGCATCGCAGTATATCACGAAGTCCTTCTGGGAATCCGGGGGTGCAAGCACTGGGGCAGATGTCAGCTTGTCCTTGAGTGTTTGGAAACATTCCTGAAATTTTTTTTGTCCATTCAAACTTAACGCCTTTGCGAAGCAGATCCGTCAGTGGCTTTGCAATCTTGGAGAAGTTCTCCACGAATCGGCGGCAATAGCTAGCAAGACCAAGAAAACTTCTGACTTGCTTGACATTCTTCGGGGCAGTCCAGTCAAGAATAGCCTGAAATCGTTCTGGGTTAACGGCAATGCCATCTTTGGAAATCACATGACCAAGATAGGTCACCTCGGATAACCAGAATTCACACTTGGAAAACTTGGCATACAGTTGATGTTCTCGCAGTCTCTCCAATACAAGCCGAAGATGTTCGGCGTGTTCTTCTTCATTCTTGGAAAATATAAGGATATCATCCAAATAAACCACGACGAACTTGTCGAGGTAGTCCATGAAGATATAGTTCATCAATCGAGAGAAAGTTGCTGGAGCATTGGTTAATCCGAAAGACATAACGGTGTACTCGTATGATCCATAACGAGTAACAAAGGCGGTCTTCGGAATATCCTCTTTACAAACTCGGATCTGATGATAACCCAACCTTAAGTCGAGCTTAGAGAACACAGAGGATCCACCAAGCTGATCATAAAGATCGTTGATCCGGGGAAGTGGATATTTGTTCTGGATTGTTGCTTGGTTGATGGGCCGATAGTCCTGGACCAATCGGTTAGTTCCATCCTTCTTCTTAACAAAGAGAGAAGGTGCTCCCCAAGCAGAGGAACTGGGGCGGATGAAACCCTTTTTAAGTGACTTGTCGATCTCCTCCTTAAGTTCAAGGAGTTCATGTGGCGGCATCTTGTAGGGACGTTTAGCAATAGGAGTGGTGCCAGGTTTCAAATCGATGACGAACTCAACGGCTCTAACCGGGGGTATCCCTGGAAGTTCTTCTGGAAAGACGTCCACAAATTCGCGAACGACTGGAATGCTCTCAATTCCCTCAAGAGGTGAAGCGTTCAAAGCATTCAGAGCATATATCTGAGCTTCGGCATTCCGGGTAATTCGGGCGGTGTAGTTCACTATCTCGTCGGAGGGGTGAAGGAGCTGGACGACTTTGGTGGCACAATTGATCAAAGCAATGTGAGCTTTCAACCAATCCATTCCCAGAATGAGGTCTATGGTGGAAGACTTCAGAACAATGGGTGAGGCAAGGAATTCCAATCCTTTCATTTCGACGGAGACGTTAGGTGCGATCATATCAGTATAACAATGGCCACTGGGAGTTTTAACGACTAACGGAGTATGCATCTTTTCATTTTGTATGCCATGCATGAATGCAAACTTTCCTGACATGAATGAATGCGATGCTCCTGAATCAAATAAAACAGAAGCAGGTACTTAGTTAACGAGAAGGGTACCCATCATAGTATCAGGTTGATCCTGCACTTCTTCAATATCAACGTGGTAAGCCTGTCCACGTCCATAAGCAGCAGGCCCGGTATTATAGTTGCGGGTCTGATTATTGCCACGAACATTGCCACGGCCAGCATAAGGAAGTGCCAACTGATTCGGATTCTGGCGGCAGTCCTTGGCAAGGTGACCTGGTTTGCGGCACTTGAAACATAGACCATCTTCAGGACGAAGAGGAGCAGCATGTGGTGGAGCAGCTTGAACTCTTGGCTGCCTCGGTGGTGGAGGAGGCAGACGGGGTACAGCATAGGAGGGCCTTGGCGCAGGGGCAGTTGGACGGTACATGCTATTGGGAATCCAGATCTTACGCCTTTGTCCTGAGCTCGAAGAGGAGCCAATATCACGGTGGCGCTTCTGTGACTCCTTGTGCTCCATCTGAGCGGTCTCCATCAGAATAGACTTGTTCACGAGGGTGGCAAAGTCGGTGACGTCTTGAGCAGCAAGTGCAAGCTTGAGATCTGGGTGGAGTCCACTACGGAACTTCTCCTGTCTGCGTGCATCAGTTGGAATGTCTTCCTCAGCATAACGGGACAGGTTAAGAAACTCCCGCTGATAAGCTTCTACAGTCTTATTGCCCTGAGTGGGGTTGCGGAACTCTGTCTTCTTCCGTTCTATGATTCCCTGAGGAATGTAACGAGCACGGAAGGCAGTCTAGAACTCGAGCCAAGTGATGGCTGTCCCAGCAGGTAGTGAACGCCTGTTGGTGTCCCACCATTGAGCAGCGGGGCCCTTCAAGAAGTAGGACGCGAAAGTGACAAGGCTGTCAGGGGCGACACTTGCAGACTCCATCTCGTAAGCGATGTCGCGAAGCCAGTCGTCAGCATCCAGTGGCTGTTCAGAGTTGCGGTAAGTAGTCGGATTGAGATGCACAAACTCCTGCAGAGTTATCGCAGCAGGTTGCTGATTCTGATTCTGGTTCTGATGCAGAAAGTGGGCCAGGATGCCTTGTATGAATTGATGGTTCACTTTGAACTGTTGCATCATTGCGGCCATGTAGTCGGGCGGTGGTGGCTGCTCAGGAGCACGGCCACGACCACGACCACCTGGTCTAACCATCCTGCTAAAGATTTAACAGGGGGTAGTTTAGTAAAAACAACTGCAAGTGTTTAGCGACAAACATGATGTAACACGACAATAAATAAGTAGTGCAATAGATACATAACAGTAGTCAATTAAGACATACAGATCCATACACAGAGTCGGTTACACGCGGACAGCATAACTGCGCAAATTAAATAGCTAGACATACTAGGCAGCGCGCAGGCACGCGGTGGAGGGATACAACAACGTGACATAGCGACATGCTACATCAGCGTCGGAGAAAACCATTGAACCTAGGTAACTGCAGGTGACGACGCCGGGCACCCTCGATGTGAGGATCCTGTGCTCCGTGGACACTCTGGTGCAGAACCTGGTCCCGAACTGGAAGAAGAGGACCACGCGGAGGGGTAAAACCTCCAACAGCAGGCCAGTCAAGACCTGGTGGCATCTCCATCCTGCGCGGGTAAAGAATGTACTCTGGGTGCATCCGTGCACTGACTGCTGGTAGCAACTGTGTCAGAGCGTCGTAAAGACGAGCACTAGTGGCGTGCAACTCAACAGCAAGAGCTCGAGCAGTGCGGTCCAGAGCCTGAGTGTACTGTACCAAAACCTGCGGGTCATAGCGACGTGACACGTAAGGCGTACTCACAGCAGTGTAGTATCCAGTCTCATCCCCAACAGGAGCATATGGGATGTATCTGAAGGCAGTATGCTCCAAGCGACTGGTGTGCTCTCCACGGAGACGGGCAATAACAGTATAGGCAGCATCATGGACTGCCATGTCGACAGTCACTCCAACACCGTGAAAGGTGTGCAACTTAGTGACGGAGATGTCCTGCCGATCAAAGATGCGAACCTCAGCATGGTACTGCTCCTGGTTGAACTCGCGGTAATCCTCGTAAATTGTGTACTCGGGATACCAGCGATATCCCAGCCTGGTCAAAAGATCGACCAAGATGGCCGGGAACCCAGTCGCATCAACAGCCACGGTCAGACGGACAAGCTGTCTTGCGGGACGCGGCTGGAACAAATGATCCATCTGAAACAGAGGAAATTCAAGATTGTCAAATGACAGTGAGTGTATTCCTGCATCGTGCATTCAAAGAAGTAATATTGCAGATAATCAAAGCTCTGGTTGGATGTGATCACGAGAACCTAAAGTCAGAGTTAGTAAACTTTTAACCCGAATAGAAGAGAGAGTAGAATCCCAGAGTAAGGAAGAGAATAAAAGATCCTAATCCCATCCATGTGCAATCGTGGGCCCGTAAGCCACACAGCACGGTTAGAAAAATAGTTTTTCAACGACTAGACTCAACTTCGACCAAGGAATCGGAAGGGGGGCTTCCTACAGGCAGTCGGCTCTGATACCAACTTGTGACGCCCCTGCTCGACCGTGCACTAATCATACACGCAAATGTGCACGCTCGAGATCAGAGACTCACGGGAAGATATCACAACACAACTCTAAACTCAAATTTAAACATAAATCATCATATTACAAACCAGGGGTCATGAGGACCCGAATACATAAGTCATACAACCCATAATATCTGAGTACAGACAAAGTTAGTCAAGTTTACCTTAAGAAGGCTAGCACAAACAGCGACATAAGGATCGAAAAGGCGCAGGCCTCCTGCCTGGGAGCCTCCGAATCTACTCCTGGTCGGCTGGCTCAACCCAGTAGTACGTGCCTCCGGGACTCTCCTGGTAGTAGGCTGCTGCAGTGGTGTCTGGGTCCTGGGCTCCATCGTCTGATGTATCATCAAATGGGTATGGGGGAAAAGAATAGCAGAGCAACCGTGAGTACTCATCCAAAGTACTCGCAAGACTGACATCAGAACTATACTAATATGCATCAGTATCAAAGGAATGGGACTATATCTTTGGACTAAACTGTAGAATGCTGGAACAGGGGGGGAGAGGCCTAGCCTATCGAAGACTAGCATCTTGAAGAAATTCTTGCAGCATCAGAAGAGAGTAGAGCAAGATATAATATAATCAATCATATTGTAGTAATGCCCTGAGATCCTTCCTCGACTACCCTGCGAGAAAGTGATCCCGAGAGCGGTATTAATAGTTTAATATTGTGACAGTATCCATTTGTAGTTGTAGCAGATCAAGATACAACTCTGAGCGTCCTGTTACCGTGGACACGGCTATTCGAATAGATAACTTCCCTGCAGGGGTGCACTACTGTTACCCAGCACGCTCGATTACATCTGGCCGGACACACTTGCTGGGTAATACCCGGCCTCGGGTAATCAACACGAAGTAGCGTCCTACCTAAGCTCAGCAGAGAGGTCAACACGCCGGTCTAAATCCTAAGCACGAAGGGGTCTTGGGCCATCGCCCTTCGCAGTCCTGCACGTTGCGAGACTGGCTGGGGAGCAAGCGCGACACTGAATACACCAGTGACGTAACCAGCCCAACCCCAACAATCAGCCCGCATGTCTAAGCTGCGACGTCTGAAGAGCTTTCGGGAGAAACGTACAATGCAGAGGGTCCCATAACCATTATCCCACGTGGTGGTAGTGCGTATAGGGCCAACGACCCACTCAGATCAAATACCCAAATCCGTTTAATCATGTTTAGTCACTCGCAGAGACGAACAGGATTCCTATCGCTCCGACTTGGTAAGTCATATCGCGCGGGTGCTCTTGGAGCCGACCCGTCTTTAATGTTATCTCGCGGGCACCCTTGGGGCCAGACCAACTTTAACAGTTTAAGTGTTGCAGTAAGTAAATATTTCCGCGATCGCACCCAGAGTGATCACGGCCCGATAACAAGCATGGCATACGGACAAGGGTGATGGGTCACCGATGAAGCAGTAGCACAGCTAACTAAGTCTTGTGGGACAACAGGTGTAGTATCAATAGCAGTCTACAAAATCAGGCTATGCATCGGAATAGGTGCTATCAGAACAGTAGCAGGGGCAATTCTAATGCAAGAATAAGAGAGAGGGAATGGGCAATATCTGGTGATCAAGAAGGTTTTGCTTGCCT
Source organism: Elymus sibiricus (assembly GCA_039707655.1). Taxonomy (NCBI): domain Eukaryota; kingdom Viridiplantae; phylum Streptophyta; class Magnoliopsida; order Poales; family Poaceae; genus Elymus; species Elymus sibiricus. The sequence goes on along the minus strand of CM077668.1, from coordinate 13,997,806 downwards.
GGAAGCTCAGCTGAAGGGGTCTGGTCGTCGTCGACGTCGTCGTACACGGCGGTGTCGTCGGCAGTCTCTCGGGCTACCGAGAGAGAAGGAGGGGGGAAGAAACTGATGGAAATATGCCCTAGAGGCAATAATAAAGTTGTTATTATTTTATATTTCCTTGTTCATAATAAAGGTTTATTATTCATGCTAGAATTGTATTGACCGGAAACTTAAATACATGTGTGAATACATAAACAAATACCGTGTCCCTAGTGAGCCTCTACTAGACTAGCTCGTTGATCAAAGATGGTTAAGGTTTCCTAACCATAGACATGAGTTGTCATTTGATAACGGGATCACATCATTAGGAGAATGATGTGATGGACAAGGCCCATCCGTTAGCTTAGCATATGATCGTTCTGTTTATTGCTACTGCTTTCTTGAATGTCAAATACATGTTCCTCAGACCATGAGATCATGCAACTCCCGGATACCGGAGGAATACCTTGTGTGCTATCAAATGTCACAACGTAACTGGGTGATCATAAAGATGCTCTACAGGTATCTCCGAAGGTGTCCGTTGAGTTGACATGGATCGAGACTGGGATTTGTCACTCCGTGTTTCGGAGAGGTATCTCTGGGCCCTCTCGGTAATGCACATCATAAGAAGCTTGCAAGCAAAGTGACTAAGGAGTTAGTTATGGGATGATGTATTACGGAACGAGTAAAGAGACTTGCCGGTAACGAGATTGAACTAGGTATGGAGATACCGACGATCGAATCTCGGGCAAGTAACATACCGACGGACAAAGGGAATTACGTATATTGTCATTGCGGTTCGACCGATAAGATCTTCGTGGAATATGTAGGAACCAATATGAGCATCCAGGTTCCGCTATTGGTTATTGACCGGAGAGGCGTCTCAGTCATGTCTACATCATTCCCGAACCCGTAGGGTCCGCACGTTTAACGTTCGTTGACGATATAGTGTTATATGAGTTATGTGAATTGGTAACCGAATATTGTTCGGAGTCCCGGATGAGATCCTGGACGTCACGAGGAGTCTCGGAATGGTCGAGAGGTAAAGATTTATATATGGGAAGTCATATTTTGGGTTCCGGAAAAAGGTGCAGTTTTTTTTTCGGTATTGTACCGGGAAGCTTCCAGAAGGTTCCGGAGGATTCTGGAGGGGTCCGGAAGTCCACAAGTGGGTCCACCACGTCCCAAGGGCTGGCATGGGCTAAGGGGAGGCGCCCTGGCCTTATTGGTCCAGGCGCCCCAAGTCCTCAAAAGCCCACGCAACTAGGGAAGGAAAAAGGGAGAGTCCCAGTAGGAATAGGATTGGACTTTGGAGTGCAAGTCCACGTGTGTACTATTCACGGTTACTGTTCACGTGGCACTATTCCTTCTACTCCAAGCCCCTACACATATATAAATAGAGGAGAGGCGGCGCCCCAAAGGAGACAAAACATTGTCTTAGCCGTGTGCGGCGCCCCCCTCCACAGTTCCGTCCCTCGGTCATATTTTCGCAGTGCTTGGGCGAAGCCCTGCGGAAATAGCATCACCATCACCGTCAGCACGCCGTCGTGCTGCCAGAACTCATCCACTACCTCGCCGTCTTGCTGGATCAAGAAGTCGAGGACGTCACCGAGCTGAACGTGTGCTGAACGCGGAGGTGCCGTACGTTCGGTACTCGGTCGGTTGGATCGTGAAGTTGTTCGACGACATCAACCGCGTTGTTCTAACGCTTCCGCTTACGGTCTACGAGGGTACGTAGACACACTCCCCCTCTCGTAGCTATGCCTCTCGATGGATAGATCTTGCGTGTGCATAGAATTTTTTTTGTTTTCCATGCAACGTTCCCCAACAGTGGCATCATGAGCCAGGTCTATGCGTAGATGATATCAACGAGTAGAACACAAAGAGTTGTGGGCTGTGATCGTCATACTGCTTACCACCAACGTCTTATTTTGATTCGGCGGTATTGTAAGATGAAGCGGCCCGGACCAACCTTACATGTCCACGTACATGAGACCGGTTCCACCGACAGACATGCAACTTGTTTTGCATAAAGGTGGCTGGCGGGTGTCTGTTTCTCCTACTTTAGTTTAATCGAATTTGACTGCGGCCGGTCTTTGTTGAAGGTTAAAACAGCAAACTTGATAAATCACCGTTGTGGTTTTTTTTGCCGTAGGTAAGAACGGTTCTTGCTAGAAGCCCATAGCAGCCACGTAAAACTTGCAACAACAAAGTAGAGGACGTCTAACTTGTTTTTGCAGGGTATGCTATGATGTGATAAGGTCAAGACATGATGTGATATACGTTATTGTATGAGATGATCATGTTTTGTAATTTATCGGCAACCGGCAGGAGCCTTATGGTTGTCTATTTATTGTATGAAATGCAAGCGCCATGTAATTGCTTTACTTTATCGCTATATGTTAGCAATAGTTGTAGAAGCAATAGTTGGCGAGACGATCACGACGCAACGATGGAGATCAAGGTGTCGAGCCGGTGACGATGGAGATCATGACGATGCTTTGGAGATGGAGATCAAAAGCACAAGATGATGGCCATATCATGTCACATATTTTGATTGCATGTGATGTTTATCCTTTATGCATCTTATTTTGCTTAGAACGACGGTAGCATTATAAGATGATCCCTTCACTAAATTTCAAGATAAAAGTGTTCTCCCCGAGTATGCACCGTTGCTAAAGTTCGTCGTTTCGAAGCACCTCGTGATGATCGGGTGTGATAGATTCTACGTTCACATACAACGGGTGTAAGCCAGTTTTACACAAGCAGAATACTTGGGTTAAACTTGACGAGCCTAGCATGTACAGACATGGTCTCGGAACACTGGAGACCGAAAGGTCGAACATGAGTCATATAGTAGATATGATCAACATGGAGATGTTCACCATTGATGACTATCCCATCTCACGTGATGATCGGACATGGGCTAGTTGATTTGGATCATGTATCACGGGTGTAAGCCAGTTTTACTTAATTTATCATGAACTTAGTCTTGATGGTTTCTTTGCATATCTATGTTGTAGATAAATGGCACGTGCTACTGTTCCGTTGAATTTTAATGCGTTCCTAGAGAAAGCTAAGTTGAAAGATGATGGTAGCAACTACACGGACTGGGTCCGTAACTTGAGGATTATCCTCATTGCTGCACAGAAGAATTATGTCCTTGATGCACCGCTAGGTGATGGACCTGCTGCAGAAGCTGCTGCAGACGTTGTGAACGTCTGGCAGGCTCGATCGGATGACTACTCGATAGTTCAGTGTGCCATGCTCTACGGCTTAGAACCGGGACTGCAAAAGCGTTTTGAACGCCACGGAGCATATGAGATGTTCCAAGAGCTGAAATTGATATTTCAAGCTAATGCCCGGGTTGAGAGATATGAAGTCTCCAACAAGTTCTTTAGCTGTAAGATGGAGGAGAACAGTTCTGTCAGTGAACACATACTCAGAATGTCTGGGTACCACAACCACTTGACCCAGCTGGGAATTGATCTTCCGGTTGAGAGTGTTATTGACAGAGTTCTTCAGTCACTGCCACCAAGCTATAAAGGCTTCGTGATGAACTATAATATGCAAGGGATTGAGAAGACAATTCCCGAGCTCTTCGCGATGCTGAAATCAGCGGAGGTAGAAATCAAGAAGGAGCATCAAGTGTTGATGGTTAACAAAACCACTAGTTTCAAGAAAAAGGGCAAGGGAAAGAAGGGGAACTTCAAGAAGAACGGCAAGCAAGTTGCCGCTCCCACGAAGAAACCCAAAGCTGGACCCAGGCCTGAAACAGAGTGCTTCTACTGCAAAGGGACTGGTCACTGGAAGCGGAACTGCCCCAAGTATTTGGCGGATAAGAAGGATGGCAAAGTGAGCAAAGGTATATTTGATATACATGTTATTGATGTGTTCCTCACTAATGCTCGCAGTAGCGCCTGGGTATTTGATACTGGTTCGGTTGCTCATATTTGTAACTCGAAATAGGAGCTACGGACTAAGCGAAGATTGGCTAAGGACGAGGTGACGATGCGCGTCGGGAATGGTTCCAAGGTTGATGTGATCGCCGTGGGCATGCTACCTCTACATCTATCTTCGGGATTAGTCTTAGACCTCAATAATTGTTATTTGGTGCCAGCGTTGAGCATGAACATTATATCTGCATCTTGTTTATTGCGAGACGGTTATTCATTTATGTCAGAGAATAATGGTTGTTCTATTTATATGAGTAACATCTTTTATGGTCACGCACCTTTTGTGAATGGTCTATTCTTGTTGAATCTCGATCGTAGTGATACACATATTCATAATATTGATGCCAAAAGATGCAAAGTTGATAATGATAGTGCAACATACTTGTGGCACTGCCGTTTAGGTCATATTGGTGTAAAGCGCATGAAGAAACTCCATGCGGATGGAATTTTGGAATCTCTTGATTATGAATCATTTGATACTTGCGAACCATGCCTCATGGGCAAGATGACTAAAACTCCGTTCTCTGGAACAATGGAGCGAGCTACTGATTTGTTGGAAATAATACATACCGATGTATGCGGTCCGATGAATGTTGAAGCACGCGGCGGGTATCGTTATTTTCTAACCTTCACAGATGATTTGAGTAGATATGGGTATATCTACTTGATGAAACACAAGTCTGAAACATTTGAAAAGTTCAAAGAATTTCAGAGTGAAGTAGAGAATCATCGTAACAAGAAAATAAAGTTTCTACGATCTGATCGCGGAGGCGAATATTTGAGTTACGAGTTTGGCCTTCATTTAAGAAAATGTGGAATTGTTTCACAACTCACGCCACCTGGAACACCACAGCGTAATGGTGTGTCCGAACGTCGTAACCATACTTTATTGGATATGGTGCGTTCTATGATGTCTCTTACCGATTTGCCACTATCGTTTTGGGGTTATGCATTAGAGACAACTGCATTCACGTTAAATAGGGCACCGTCTAAATCCGTTGAGACGACACCGTATGAACTATGGTTTGGCAAGAAACCAAAGCTGTCATTTCTTAAAGTTTGGGGATGTGATGCTTATGTGAAAAAGCTTCAACCTGATAAGCTCGAACCCAAAGCAGAGAAGTGCGTCTTCATAGGATACCCTAAAGAAACAGTTGGGTACACCTTCTACCACAGATCCGAAGGCAAGGTCTTTGTTGCCAAGAATGGGTCCTTTCTAGAGAAGGAGTTTCTCTCGAAAGAAGTGAGTGGGAGGAAAGTAGAACTTGATGAGGTAATTGTACCTTCTCTCAAATTGGAAAGTAGCTCATCAGAGAAAACCGTTCCCGTGATGCCTACACCAATAAGAGAGGAAGATAATGATAAAGATCATGAAACTTCAGATCAAGTTACTACTGAACTTCGTAGGTCGACCAGAGTATGTTCCGCACCAGAGTGGTACGGTAATCCTGTTCTAGAAGTTATGTTGTTAGACAACAGCGAACCTACGAACTATGAAGAAGCTATGATAAGTCCGGATTCCGACAAATGGCTTGAGGCCATGAAATCTGAGATAGGATCCATGTATGAGAACAAAGTGTGGACTTTGGTGGACTTGCCCGATGATCGGCAAGCCATTGAGAATAAATGGATTTTTTAGAGGAAGACGGATGCTGATGGTAATATCACTGTCTACAAAGCTCGACTTGTCGCGAAAGGTTTTCGACAAGTTCAAGGGGTTGACTACCATGAGACTTTCTCACCCGTAGCGATGCTTAAGTCTGTCCGAATCATGTTAGCAATTGCCGCATTTTATGATTCTGAAATCTGGCAAATGGATGTCAAAACTGCATTCCTTAATGGTTTTCTCAAAGAAGAGTTGTATATGATGCAACCAGAAGGTTTTGTCGATCCTAAGGGTGCTAACAAAGTGTGCAAGCTCCAGCGATCCATCTATGGACTGGTGCAAGCATCTCGGAGTTGGAATATACGCTTTGATGAGGTGATCAAAGCATATGGTTTTGCACAGACTTACGGTGAAGCCTGTATTTACAAGAAAGTGAGTGGGAGCTCTGTAGCATTTCTAATATTATATGTGGATGACATATTGTTGATTGGAAATGATATAGAATTTCTGGATGGCATAAAGGGGTACTTGAATAAGAATTTTTCAATGAAAGACCTCGGTGAAGCTGCTTATATATTGGGCATCAAGATCTATAGGGATAGATCAAGACGCTTGATAGGACTTTCACAAAGCACATACCTTGACAAAGTTTTGGAGAAGTTCAAAATGGATCAGTCAAAGAAAGGGTTCTTGCCTGTCTTGCACGGTGTGAAGTTGAGTCAGACTCAATGCCCGACCACGGCAGAAGATATAGAGAAAATGAAAGTCATTCCCTATGCCTCAGCCATAGGTTCTATTATGTATGCCATGCTGTGTACCAGACCTGATGTGTGCCTTGCCATAAGTTTGGCAGGAAGGTACCAGAGTAATCCAGGAGTGGATCACTGGACAGCGGTCAAGAATATCCTGAAGTACCTGAAAAGGACCAAGGACATGTTTCTCGTTTATGGAGGTGACGAAGAGCTCATCGTAAAGGGTTACGTCGATGCAAGCTTCGACACTGATCCGGATGACTCTAAGTCACAAACCGGATACGTATTTATATTAAATGGTGGAGCTGTCAGTTGGTGCAGTTCCAAGCAGAGCGTCATGGCGGGATCTACGTGTGAAGCGAAATACATAGCTGCTTCAGAAGCAGCACATGAAGGAGTCTGGATGAAGGAGTTCATATCCGATCTAGGTGTAATACCTAGTGCATCGGGTCCAATGACAATCTTTTGTGACAACACTGGAGCAATTGCCATAGCCAAGGAGCCCAGGTTTCACAAGAAGACCAAACACATCAAGAGATGCTTCAACTCCATTCGTGAATATGTCAAGGATGGAGACATAGAAATTTGAAAAGTACACACGGATCTGAATGTGGCAGACCCGTTGACTAAGCCTCTTCCACGAGCAAAACATGATCAGCACCAAGACTCCATGGGTGTTAGATTCATTACTATGTAATCTAAATTATTGACTCTAGTGCAAGTGGGAGACTGATGGAAATATGCCCTAGAGGCAATAATAAAGTTGTTATTATTTTATATTTCCTTGTTCATGATAAAGGTTTATTATTCATGCTAGAATTGTATTGACTGGAAACTTAAATACATGTGTGAATACATAAACAAATACCGTGTCCCTAGTGAGCCTCTACTAGACTAGCTCGTTGATCAAAGATGGTTAAGGTTTCCTAACCATAGACATGAGTTGTCATTTGATAACGGGATCACATCATTAGGAGAATGATGTGATGGACAAGGCCCATCCGTTAGCTTAGCATATGATCGTTCTGTTTATTGCTACTGCTTTCTTGAATGTCAAATACATGTTCCTCAGACCATGAGATCATGCAACTCCCGGATACCGGAGGAATACCTTGTGTGCTATCAAACGTCACAACGTAACTGGGTGATCATAAAGATGCTCTACAGGTATCTCCGAAGGTATCCGTTGAGTTGGCATGGATCGAGACTGGGATTTGTCACTCCGTGTTTCGGAGAGGTATCTCTGGGCCCTCTCGGTAATGCACATCATAAGAAGCTTGCAAGCAAAGTGACTAAGGAGTTAGTTATGGGATGATGTATTACGGAACGAGTAAAGAGATTGCTGGTAACGAGATTGAACTAGGTATAGAGATACCGATGATCGAATCTCGGGCAAGTAACATACCGACGGACAAAGGGAATTACGTATGTTGTCATTGCGGTTCGACCGATAAGATCTTCGTGGAATATGTAGGAACCAATATGAGCATCCAGGTTCCGCTATTGGTTATTGACCGGAGAGGCGTCTCAGTCATGTCTACATCATTCCCGAACCCGTAGGGTCCGCACGCTTAACGTTCGTTGACGATATAGTGTTATATGAGTTATGTGAATTGGTAACCGAATATTGTTCGGAGTCCCGGATGAGATCCTGGACGTCACGAGGAGTCTCGGAATGGTCGAGAGGTAAAGATTTATATATGGGAAGTCATATTTTGGGTTCCGGAAAAAGGTGCAGTTTTTTCGGTATTGTACCGGGAAGCTTCCAGAAGGTTCCGGAGGGGTCCGGAAGTCCACAAGTGGGTCCACCACATACCAAGGGCTGGCATGGGCTAAGGGGAGGCGCCCTGGCCTTATTGGGCCAGGCGCACCAAGTCCTCAAAAGTCAACGCAGCTAGGGAAGGAAAAAGGGAGAGTCCTAGTAGGAATAGGATTGGACATTGGAGTCCAAGTCCACGTGTGTACAATTCACGATTACTGTTCACGTGGCACTATTCCTTCTACTCCAAGCCCCTGCACATATATAAATAGAGGAGAGGGGGGCGCCCCAAAGGAGACAAAACATTGTCGTAGCCGTGTGCGGCGCCCCCCTCCACAGTTCCGTCCCTCGGTCATATTTTCGCAGTGCTTGGGCGAAGCCCTGCGGAAATAGCATCACCATCACCGTCACCACGCCGTCGTGCTGCCGGAACTCATCCACTACCTCTCCGTCTTGCTGGATCAAGAAGTCGAGGACATCACCGAGCTGAACGTGTGCTGAACGCGGAGGTGCCGTACGTTCGGTACTCGGTCGGTTGGATCGTGAAGTTGTTCGACGACATCAACCGCGTTGTTCTAACGCTTTCGCTTACGGTCTACGAGGGTACGTAGACACACTCCCCCTCTCGTAGCTATGCATCTCCATGGATAGATCTTGCGTGTGCATAGAATTTTTTTTGTTTTCCATGCAACGTTCCCCAACAGAAACAGTAAATACACGGCAAAAATACAACAGCGATGCATGACATGCCTAAATGATATGCAGAGGTGATATATTGCGTATCTAAATGTTTTAGTTAATTTAGGAATTTATTTGGATTTATTTTATTAAAGTCATGCACTATTCATTTATCGGATACGGGCAAAATGTTCCATGTTCAGTATGTTAGTGGGGTGTGGCAGGTATGTGGATAGGTTATTCAGATTCTACACATTTTTCTGATCATTTTACATATATAAATTATTTTCATCCGAGTTACGGTTTAAAAGATATGATTTTTCAAAGTTTTAATCATTTTCTGGAATATCTGAAATTATTTAAATTATTTAATTCCGAATTATCCGAAACAGTGTCAGATGATGTCATCATGACATAGGAATGACGTCAGCAGTCAACGGTGACGGTGGACTGGTCAATCTGACCAGTGGGTCCCACATGTCATAGAGTCAGTGGCTAATTAGGATTAATTAAACTAACTAATGATTAATTAGAGGTGTGGGGCCTACTGTCAGTGTCTAATTACTAATTAATTTAATTAACGTTTTATTTAACAGTTTTATTTATTTTAAAAAAGTTTTAAGCGGTGGGGCCCGCGTGTCAGTGACACAGGGCCACCACGTCAGCGGTGGACCGGGTCAACGGGACCCACGGGGCCCGCAGTCAGTGACACAAGGCAGGGCCCGCGGTGGCCACGTCGGACGGCGACCGGCGACTCGCCGGAATCACGCCGGCGAGCGTCTCCCGCGGCGGATCTTCGCCGGAGAGGCTCGGGATTCGCGTACAGGCGACCGTCTGCGACGCGGTTGGCGGCATTCGATCGGGGAGACCGAGCCGCGGCGATCTGCGGTACTAGCGCGAGGCGAGGCGGCCGGACATGAGCGCTACGACGGCGACGGCAGACGGCGGCGTTCGGGTGACGGCGGAAACGACGGGGCAGCGCGATTTTGCTCGAACCAAATATGTAGGGATTCTCTACGCGAGCCTGCGAGCTCGATGGTCAACAAGGCGCGAGCGTTTGGTCGCCGAAGCGCAGCCGGGGACGAGCTCAGGCGGAGGCGGGCTTGGGCACGGGTGAATCGGCGGCTGCGGCGCAGAGGAGGGCACGGGGAGAGAGGGAGGGGTCGCGGTGCTCACGGTGATCCGGTAGGGGAGCAGAGCGGGTTCGGGGGAGGTTCGGGGTGGCCTGAACGGTGAGGAAGACGGGGGCTATCCGAGGTTGACTATGACGGCGATCTCGCAGCGTGGCGCTCCCTGGCTCACGCTGGTCGGTGTAGAGGAGGTAGTCGAGGCTCGCGGTTCGATCAGGCACGGTGAAGCGGCGATGCGGGCACGGTGGCTACGCGGGCGAGCGGTGGTCGACGAAGGCAGCGGCGGCCATTGACGAGGAGGAAGAAGGCGAGCGAGCTCGAGGGGGAAAAGATCTCGGGGCGGGCCAGGGGGTGCTGCGGCAGCGTCCTTATCCTCCCCGCCTTCCTCCTGTAGCGACTCGGGAAGCAGGCGCGGCTGCGACGGCTGCCGGAGACAGGCGCGGTCGGGCGCGCTCGACCGCGCGGGAGCAGTGCGAAGGAGGGGACAAGTAGGGTGGGCTGGGCCGCGTTTGACTTAGGCGCAGGGGCGCTGGCCCTTTTTCTTTTCTTTTCTTCTCTGTTTCTGTTTTTCCTTTTAGCTTCTCTTTAGCAAAAAGTGTAGGCACAAATTGAGTTTTGCAAAATAGGTGACTTAGCCCAATAAATAGCATGCAATATTTGGCACTGCTAGAAAAAGGGTTGGAGTCAAAGTAATTTCATTTGAATTTTAATTAAATAAAAAGGTATTTAATACTGCTGTTTTGGTTCTGTTTGAAGATGTTAGGGTTACTTAACTAATTCAATTAATGTGTATTATATTTTTATAAATGCTTCCGAATTATTTGCAATACTATGAACATTTTGGTTTTCAAATTTGAACAACTTTTAATTTCACTTAATATTTGAATTTCATTTGGAATTGGAATTTGAAATGAGATATGATGCAAATGATGATTAAGCACTGTTAGTCATGATGACCTGGCATTATCAAAAGGTGATTACTATTGCTAATACATGGGGGTGTTACAGCTACAGTAGAAAATGTTAAGGTTTTGAGTTGATTTATACTAACTTATCTCACGAGTTCTTGTTGAGTTTTATGTGGATGAAGTTTTTAAGATTTAGAGAAACCGTGATATGAGAGGAATTAAGGAGACACAAAAGCTCAAGCTTGGGGATGCCCAAGGCATCCCAAGTATTTATTCTAAGAAGTCTCAAGCAACTAAGCTTGGGGATGCCCCGGTAGGCATCCCACCTTTCTTCTTCAACAACTATCAGTCAGTTTTGGTTGAGCCTAAGTTTTTGCTTCTTCACATGATATGTGCTATCCTTGGAATGTCATTTTATTTTGTTTTCTTTGCTGTTTGAATAAAATATCAAGATCTGAAATTTTTTAAATGAGAAAGAGTCCTTACATAGCTACTTAATTGTTTCACTACTCATTGAGCTTCACTTATATCCTATGAGTAAATTGTTGAAATGAATTGAATATCATAAAGTTGAAATATATATGCTTCATATGCTAATCTTATGGAAAGTAATGACATTACATAAAGAAAAGTATAAGTGGTAAAATTTATTGGAGATTAACAAGCATAGCATTAGTCAATGATGCAATTCATGAAAAAGTTAATAAGGGAAGAGAAGATTCACATGCAAATATACTATCTTGGACATCTTTTATGATTGTGAGCCCCCATTAAGTATTTTATGTCAAAGTGTTGACGTTGCACAAGGAAGACAACGTAATGAATTAGGTTTGTTCATATTCACATAGAAGTTATATTGTTATAGATCCTCCAACATGTGGTGCTTGCCCAATATCTTTGCTAGCCAAAAATCCGCACCAAGTAGAGATACTACTTGTGCATCCAAAACCCTTAAACCTAGTTTCTTTTCATGAGTGTCCACCATATCTACCTATGGATTAAATAAGATCCTTCAAGTAAGTTGTCATCGGTGCAAAAAGCAATAAAAATTGCCTCTAAATATGTCTGAACTTTTATTGTAAAGGAAATAAGCGTTGTACGAACTTGTGATGGTAAAGAAATAAAAGGGACGGACTGCATAATAAAGGTTGCTATCACAAGGGGCAATATAACGTGACGTTCCTTTGCATTAAGGGCTTGTGCATCCAAAAATAAAAAGCGCATGACAACCTCTACTTCCCTCTGCGAAGGGCCTATCTTTTACTTTTATGCATTTACTTTTATGTATTTACTTTTATGCAAGAGTCAATAGTGTTCTCCTCTATTCCTTTTTTATTTTTCTCTTTTGTAAGCATCATGTGGTGGGGAAAGATCTAGGCATATATATCCAGTTGGATATGAGTGATCATGAGTTATTATTGTTGACATCACCCTTGAGGTGAATAAGTTGGGAGGCGAAATCACAAGCCGCTATCTTTCTTTGTGTCTGGCTGAAACTTTTGCTCCATATATATGTCGTGAGTGTTAGCAATCGTAGAAGACTAAATGATGGTTGAGTATGTGGACTTGCTAAAAAGCTCCTACATGAGACCCTTCCTGAAAATATGATGAATTGCAATTGCATTATTGACTAGAATAGTTTGTTAGTTTCCAAGAAAGTTTATGCCTTATACTTCATTATTGTGATGAATTGTTACTTGCTCATGAGAAGTTTTATGATAATAAATATTGCTGTTATAATAATGATCTTGCTTTGAATCATTCAAGTCCAATGTCCATGCTATAAAAGAAAAGATTATATGATGATTATGATAGGTAGCATTCCACATCAAAATTTCTGTTTTTAATTGCTACTTTATCATGATGACTTTTATGAGAGAAAGTTGTTGTTATGATGCTAGAAAAAGTGATTGAAATTATCATTGATCAAACTTATGCACTATGCCAGCATTCACACTTCATAAATTTTTTTTTATCATTTACCTACTCGGGGACGAGCAGGAATTAAGCTTGGGGATGCTGATATGTCTCCAACGTATCTATAATTTATGAAGTATTCATGCCATATTTATAACAATTCTATATGGTTTTGGTATGATTTGATTAGAACTAATCCGGACTGACACTGTTTTCAACAGAACTACCGTGGTGTTGTTTTTTGTGCAGAAATGAAAGTTTTCCAAATGAGCTGAAACTTTTTGGAGATTTTTTATTGGACAAATAAAAAATATTGGCACCAAGACCCACTGGAGGGGGGCCACCCAGTGCCGACGAGGCACCAGGGCGCGCCACCCCCCCCCCCACCAGGCGCGCCCTGGTTCCTCGTGGGGCCCATGTGGCTCCGTTTCGCGTGATTCCAACGCTGAAAAATCATATAAATTCAGAAACCCCCGAAAGTTAACCTAGATGAGTTTTTACGCCGCCGCAAGCCTCTGTACCAGAGAGATCCCATCTACAGCCCTTTTCCGGCACCCTGCCGGAGGGGGGAAGGCATCACCGGAGGCCATCTTCATCATCCCGGCGGTCTCCATGATGAGGAGGGAGTAGTTCACCCTCGGGGCTGAGGGTTTGTAGCAGTAGCTATGTGTTTGATCTCTTTCTCTCGTGTTCTTGAGATGGCACGATCTTGATGTATCGCGAGCTTTGTTGATATAGATGAATCATATGGAGTTTTCCCCTCTATATCTTCTTGTGATGAATTAAGTTTTCCCTTTGAAGTTTTCTTATCGGATTGAGTCTTTAAGGATTTGAACACTTGATGTATGTCTTGCATATGGATATCTGTGGTGAAAATGGGATATTTACTTGAGTCACTTGATGTATGTTTTGGTGATCAACTTGCGGGTTCCGTGACCTTGGGGACTTATGCATAAGGGTTGGCACACGTTTTCGTCTTGACTTTCCGGTAGAAACTTTGGGGCACTCTTTGAAGTTCTTTGTATTGGTTTGAATAGATGAATCTGAGATTGTGTGATGCATATTGTATAATCAAACCCGTGGGTACTCGTGGTGACATTGGAGTGCCTAGGTGACATTAGGGTTTTGGTTGATGTGTATCTTAAGGTGTTATTCTAGTACGAACTCTAGGGCTGTTCGTGACAATTAATGGGGATGGCTCATAAGATTGATCGGGAAGGATAACTTTGAGGTGGTTTCGTACCCTACAACAATTTCTTCGTTTGTTCTCCGCTATTTGTGACTTTGGAGTGAACTCTTTGTCACACGTGAGGGATTTACATATGATTCAACTATGTCAACAATGTTGGGAGATCGCACTAGTGAAAGTATGAACCCTAGGCCTTGTTTCTAAGCATTGCAATACCGTTTTTATGCCCGTTTACTATTTGCTACCTTGCTGTTTTTATATTTTCAGATTACAAAAACCTATATCTACTATCCATACTACACTTTTATCACCATCTCTTCGCCGAACTAGTGCACCTATACAATTTACCATTGTATTGGGTGTGTTGGGGACACAAGATATTTCTTGTATTTGGTTGCAGGGTTGTTTGAGAGATACCATCTTCAACCTATGCCTCCCACAGATTGATAAACCTTAGGTCACCCACTTGAGGGAAAATTTCTACTGTCCTACAAAACTCTGCGCTTGGAGGCCCAACACGAGTCTACAAGAATAAGTTGTGTAGTAGACATCACATCACGATGACGGCCCCTTCGCACGTATCCGGAGGCGGCGCGGCCAATGCGGGCGGTGCGGATACCGCGGTTGGCACGACCAGCGCAAGTGACGCGGTCGCCATGCCCACCATGGTCGGTGCAGGAGACGAGCGCGCTGGAGGCAGTCGACTTCCTCGATCCTCTGGCGAACGAAGCCGAAACGGCGCGGGTGGAGCAGATGGACGTCTTCCTCCTCCTCCTCGCCGCGCCGACGAACACAGCCACCGGAGCAGCAATGCCCGGGCCGGCGCGAGCCAAGATCCCGCCTCAACAGCGCCCAGAGAAGCTGCTTCAGGACAGACGCCGCGTCCCTCGCACAATGGGCGCAGCGCAACTCCGAGCGGCATCGACGACTCAAGGCGGCGGCGACCTCATGGCAAGACCCCTGTTGATCAAGTCCCGGATCCTTAGGCACCACCTCCGCCAAGGCAACCCGCTGCTGATCATGTGCCGCGGCAGCAAGACCGCAATGGCGCTCCTGCTGGCTCTGCCAGGAGTAGAGCGACGTCGCGCTCTTCGCTTCCGGCCATGCCAGCCACAGCAGCAGAGGCGATAGTGCGAGCCCAGATGCTGCTAAACTTCCCTCCAGCAGCAGAGAAGATGGATGAGTGGATCCACCATCCAAAGCTTGATTGGGTTTGCCGAGGCCAGCAAATCACAGCAAGCAGAGCCCTCACGGCGTCCGCAAACCGCACCAGTAGCTCCAACTGGTGGCCGCGTTGACGGTGCCACGCTAACGGTGCAATCACCTCCGTGGCAACAGTCTCAACAGCAGCAACGCCAACAACCGCGGCATGCTCAGCGATCTCTCGAGCCCGACGAGATGTCGATGGCCTCTTCAAATCCGCGAGCGCGGCAAGATCAGCGGCAAGTGCTGCGAGACAGGCGGGTAGAGGATGCCCGCACCACCATCGAACGGCACCGGGAAGCGCGCCGTCAATCCGATGCGCGCAACGGCCCCATCGTTGATGAGCCTGCGCCAGGGGTTGGCGGATATCTGCCTTACGAGGTTGGATGTCCTGCCTTCACCCGTGAGCTGTGGCAAGTCCGATGGCCGTCCGTCCGGGCCTTCAAGCCAGAAGTACCAGAAAAGTACGATGGCAAGCTGAACCCGGCAGAGTTTCTGGGCATCTACACGATTGCCGTGCAAGCTGCCGGAGGAAGAGATGAGAAAATCCTCGCCAACTACTTTCCATTGGTGCTAAAGCCCAACGTGAGATCTTGGCTGATGAACTTGCCGGAGAACTCCATTTCTTCATGGGCATATCTCTGTTATGAGTTTGTTGGTGCCTTTACCGGAGGCCACAAGGCCCCTGGACAGCCTAGCGACCTGCAAGTAATCCCGCAAAGAGATGGTGAAACCTTACGCAAGTTCATCCAGAGGTTCTGTCGTGTACACCGCAACATTCCAGATGTACACCCCGCAGCCGTCATTGCCGCCTTTCACACGAATGTGCGCAATCGGAGGATGCGGGAGAAGATGAACGTCAAACTGCCCAAAACCGTTAACGAGCTCTATACGTTGCCGGATAAGTGCGCACGCACTGAGGAAGGAAGAAGGCTTCCCGGGGAGGACTCTGGTGCCGAGGTAGATTCCGAGGACGACGATGCTGCCACCCCGAGGAAGAAGGGCTGAAAGCGCAATAGGAAGCACAAAGGCAAAACTGTTATGGCCATTGAGGGCTCCGGCAACTCTGAGTCCGCCAAGAAAGCTAAGACTGAGAACTCCAGTAAGGAGGCTACTGCATGCGTCGCTTGCCAGGAGGCGGCGGCAAACGAAAAGGCCGGCAAATCTGATGGGCCATACTACAAGATTCACCGCACCAAGGGCCATGATCTCCAAGAGTGACGACAAGTCGAGCACCTTGTTGAGAAACAGAAGGCTGAATATGAAAAACGTGACAAAGAGAAGGGTCAAGATGGTGCCGGTGGATCCGGTAAAAAGGGCCGTGGTGGTCGAGGAGGCCGTCGTGGCAGGGCCAAGCAGCAGAAAGAAAAGCCTGCTAGAGGCCGCGAAAAGAAAGAGGAAGATGATGGAAGTGAAGAGGAAGAGGACGACGGAGAGTCCAGTGAACAGGAATTCCAGAAGGCAACTGAGACCATGTGCGTTGACGGAGGAGCATCTTTGCACTCCTCTCACTGCCAACTTAAGCAGTGGGCACGTGAGGTTAATGCGGCAGAACCGGCAATGGCTCTCAAAAGCCACTCAAGTGGTCACACATGCCTATCATTTTCAATGCCGAGGACCACCCTGATCGCACAACCGCGGTCGGGTGTTTGCCGTTGTTAGTTTCGCCAATAATTCGCAACCTCCAGGTCACGAAAATGTTAGTTAACGGTGGGGCCAGCCTAAACTTGATTTCTCCAGAAGTAATCAAGAGGCTACAGATTCCCGACGAGGAACTCAAGAAAACAGGCACGTTTCAGGGAGTAAACCCGGGAAGAAGCCAGCCCAAGGGAAAGATCACATTGCCGGTGACGTTTGGCGGGGAATTGAACTAAAGAACAGAAAAGATTGTGTATGACGATGTCAAGATCCCCTTGCCGTACAATGGAATTCTTGGCCGCCCAGCCTTGGCAAAATTCATGGCAGCATCTCACTATGCTTACAATACGTTGAAGATGCCAGGGCCGATGGGTGTCATTTCCATCAACTCCGACAAGAAAGATGTAGTTATTTGCGTCGATAAGATGTACAGAGATGCGGTTGCAGCAGAGGCTACCAAGGCGCCGGCTCCCGCCAAGAAGAAGGAAAACAAGAAGTCCGGCAAGACCTTTGACAAGGATTCCGGGAAGCGCACCTCTTCGGAGTGCTGCGCGCCTGTTGAAGACTTGCCGGAGTGCTCTACTGGTAAGAAGTCTAAAGCCACTTCACCAACAACCAAAAAGGTGCCGGTGAGGGAGGACGGCACTGACGGTACCTTCACCATCAGTGCCACCCTTGACAGCAAATAGGAAAGTGCGCTCATTGCCTTCCTGCGGGCGAATGTCGATGTGTTCGCATGAAGACCATCTGACATCCCCGGTGTTCACAGGGAGGTAATTGAGCACCACCTTGCCGTCTGTCCCCACGGTCGGCCCGTCAAGCAGAAGGTCCAGAAGCGAGCTTTGGAGCAGCAACAATTCATTGCCGAGGAAATCAAGAAGCTTGAAGCAGCAGGCCTGGTTAGAGGTGTATTACATCCAACTTGGTTGGCAAATCCAGTTGTGGTGCGCAAAGCAAACGGGAAGTGGAGACTTTGTATTGACTACACTGATATTAACAAAGCATGTCCAAAGGATCCTTTCCCCTTCCCGCGCATTGATCAAATTGTAGACTCTACTTCCGGCTGTGATTTACTCTCCTTCCTTGATGCATATTTTGGATACCATCAGATATTCATGGCCAAGGAAGATGAGGAGAAAACCGCATTCATTACTCCATGTGGCACATACTGCTTCGTGCGTATGCCTTTCGGATTAAAGAGTGTCGGTTCGACATTCGCAAGAGCAGTCCAGATTGGGTTTGAGCCCCAGCTGCACAGGAATGTGGAAGCATATATGGATGATATAGTGGTCAAAACCAAGGACAAGTCAACCCTCATTCAAGATTTAGAAGAAACATTCGCAAATTTGCGCAAAATAAATTTGATGCTCAATCCCGAGAAGTGTGTGTTTGGCGTTCCATCCGGCAAGCTTCTCGGGTTCTTTGTATCTCAACATGGAATTGAAGCAAATCCCGACAAGATCAAAGCAATTGAGCAGATTCAAGCACCAAAAAGCGTCAAGGATGTACGGCGTCTTGCCGGCTGTGTTGCTGCCTTGAGTAGGTTCATTTCAAGATCTGCTGAGCACGCTCTGCAGTTTTTCAAGATTTTGAAAAAGGCAGGTCCAATGAAATGGACTCCGGAAGCAGAGGCCGCGCTGCAGGATTTGAAAAGATACCTCTACTCCGCACCAACACTTGTTGTGCCTAGACCACAAGAGCCGTTGCTGCTATATGTAGCGGCAACAAATCAAGTGGCTAGTGCTGCATTAGTGGCGCAGAGGGAAGTCGATGACGATGAAGCAGCCGCAGCAAGCCCGTCCAGCGACAAACCGGAATCTTCTCCGGCAAGGTCCGGCGCCGACAAGTCAGAAACAGCGCAAGCAAATGAGGCTAATCAACAAGTGGTGCCGAAGAAGAAGGTGGTGCAGCGACCCGTATATTTTGTTAGTTCCCTTCTGCTGGGGGCTAGATTAAGATACTCTGGGGTGCAGAAATTGCTTTTCGGCCTTCTTATGGCTTCGAGAAGGCCGCGTCACTACTTCCAAGCACACGAGATCACCGTCGTCACTCGCTTTCTATTACAACGCATTTTGAGAAACCCAGAGTTAACTGGCAGGATAGTGGAGTGGGCGTTAGAATTGTCAAGCTTTGCACTTAAGTTTGAAAGCACTTCAACCATCCAAAGCAGAGCCTTGGCGGAGTTCATTGCAGAATGGACGCCAACGCAAGACGAAGAAATTCGAGAAACAGCTCTCCCCGGCAAAGAGACGGCCAAAGAATGGATTATGTATTTTGATGGTGCCTTCTCGCTGGAAGGCGCCGGTGCCGAAGTGCTACTTGTCGCACCCACCGGAGAGCACCTCAAGTATGTAGTTCAAATGCACTTTCCCAGGGAGCAAGCTACAAACAACACTGCTGAGTACGAAGGACTCCTTGCCGGTCTTAGGATCGCAGTGGACCTAGGAATCAGAAAGTTGATCATCCGTGGTGACTCGCAGCTTGTTGTGAAGCAAGTGAACAAAGATTACCAGAGCCCGTTGATGGAAGCATACCTGGAGGAAGTAAGGAAATTGGAAGAACACTTTGATGGATTGCAAACAGAGCACGTTCCTCGTACGGAAAACAGCATTGCTGATCACCTGTCAAAGTGTGCCGCTCAAAAGCTACCTGTGGAACCAGGAACTTTTGTACTCCATTTGAATCAGCCATCAGTCACTCCATCAACGCAGGCCAGTAAGAGAAAGAAGTTGAATACCGGCAAGCATTTTCTGGCAGAGCTCCCAGGAGCCGCCAGCAAAAAGGTTGCCGGTGCAACGACACAGTTGTCGGTGAGCAGCGGCTTCGCGCGGAACCTCAGGTTCTTGCCGCTGAGGCAAGCGCTCCCGCGGCCGAAGAAATGCCTTTAGTCCTTGTTGTCGAGCCACAGGCTCCGGCATGGGCATAGCAGATAGTTCATTTCCTTCAAATAGGAGAACTTCCCGATGACCAAGAAGAAGCTGAGAAAGTAGCCCGTCAATCAAGAATGTATCAGTTTGTGGATAACACACTATACAGAAAGAGACCAAACGGTGCGAAATTAAAGTGTATTCACCGGGAAGATGGACTGAAGCTGTTGGCAGAGATACATGGAGGCATATGTGGCTCTCACATATGATCAAGGGCACTTGCTGGCAAAACTTTCTGGCAAGGCTTCTATTGGCCCACTGCCCTCCATTATGCAACTGAGCTAGTAACCAAGTGTGAAGGATGCCAGTTCCATTCAAAGAACATACATCAGCCGTCTCAAGCTCTTCAAACAATCCCTCTCTCCTGGCCTTTTTCGGTCTGGGGGCTCGATATCTTGGGCCCCTTCCTCCGTGCTACCGGGGGCTTTGAGTTCTTGTACGTTGCTATCGACAAGTTCACAAAGTGGCCTGAAGTGGAGCCAGTGAGGAAGGTGACAGCGCAATCAGTCGTCAAGTTCTTCAAAGGATTAGTTTGTCGTTTTGGAGTCCCTAACAGGGTCATCACCGATAACGGCACACAATTCACAAGCCGCACCTTCATGCAGTATATGCAGGACCTTGGCGGCAAAATCTGTTTTGCATCTGTTGCTCACCCGAGAAGCAACGGCCAAGCGGAAAGAATGAACGCTGAAGTGCTGCGAGGCCTCAAGACAAGAACCTTTCACATGTTGTGCAAATGTGGAAGACGCTAGATTGATGAGTTGCCGGCGGTTCTTTGGTCACTCCGAACGACACCAAATCGAGCTACCGGTCAAACACCCTTCTCCCTAGTCTATGGTGCAGAAGCGGTGCTCCCCACGGAACTCATATACGGGTCACCTCGAGTGATCTCTTACGATGAAGCTGAGCAAGAGCAGTTGCGGCAAGATGACGCAACGCTCCTAGAGGAAGATCGTCTTCGGGCGGCTGTGCGAGCTGCACGCTACCAGCAAGCCTTGCGCCGCTATCATAGCCACAAAGTACACGCCTGAAGCCTTGAGGAAAGCGACCTTGTTCTTCGGTGCGTTCAGTCTGCCAAGAGATCAAACAAGTTGGCGCTGAAGTGTGAAGGCCCTTATCGGGTAGTACGATTCACCAGACCTGGCGCAGTTCGTCTGGAGACCGAAGATGGCATTCAAATGCAAAACTCATGGAATATTGAGCATCTTCGCAAGTTCTACCCATAAGACGCGGATTGCCGGGCCTCCCGGCAACCCCTTTTGTACAAGCTTTGTCGGCAAGACATGTAACCCTTTGTACAAAGCCAAGCGCAGATCCTGTGCATGAGTAAAATAAAGCTAAGTGTTTCACAACTTATCGTACATTTTTCTTTTATGTATGCACATAATGTTGTGATTACGCTTTAGTTTGTGTGAGATGGCAGATGAACCGTCAAGATTCCCAAACCACTCTTTTCTCTTCTTTCTTTTTCTTAAAGGACAGAAGGATCCCTCGCGTACAAGTTTCCCGGGGGGGAGTGATCATGGGGGACCATTTTAATGACTTTCAAGTGATCATTTCGTACGGCGAAGAAAACAGTGCAAGGAAAAGCTAAGTTGAAAAAACTTTGAAACTTTTTCCTTGATTACGCTTGCAGTTTCCCTTGAACGATTCTGTGTTTGTATGAAAAACCTGCACACGGGGGAACCTTGTCGCGATCAGTTCGCGCTCTAGTTTGCCTCGAGTCCGCTCGGCAAGCTTAGCAGCTGCGTTCTAGCCCGGCAAGCTACCTTGCAGGCAGCGGCACTTCCAGCAGGCTGCTAAGGACCTGTTCCTCAATGCGCTCGCGGCAAGTGTGCGCACCGGCAAGTTTCCAAACAGCGTAGGGAGCACAATCATACAAAGACGAAGCAAGACAAGGGAAACAGCGCGCATTCATTTGAGCCCGGCAAACAATAGATATTCGTTAAAAAGGGTGCTCGATTACATTTTATTGGCCCTCCCCTGTAAGGTTTACATCGAGCGCAAGGGGGCAAAAGGGGCGCCTAGGCGAAGCCGGACTCGTTCCCGGGAGACCAGATGATGGTGCTGCCGGCAATCAGCCGGAGTCGGAGCCATCGTCCTCGATATTCACGCCTGGAGAGCCGTCGTCATTGCCGTCATCATCGTCATCCTCAGCCTTGCTGGAGGAAGCGGTGTCGCTGTCGCTCGAGATTTCTGCGCAGCATTCCAGGCGAGCGCCCGAGACCCCGAAGAACTTCACGACGAGCGTGTCTGGTCCGTCCAACCTGAAGTGAAGGAGGTGCCCTTGCCCTAAGCAACGAGCACGGACAAAGGATTTCCACCCGCGCGTGAGGTACATGATGCCGTTGTTGGAGGTCTCAACGGCCACCCAGACTGGGCCGTTGCAGCAGCCATCCACACGCAGCCACAAGCCGCGCAGATGGCGACCTTCCATCTCCCTAGCAAAAGGGCGAGGAAGCCGCAGCCAGCTCCGCGGCCGATCGCGCAGTTCCACGACGAACTCTTGTGCCGTGTCCTTCGTGTGGCCTTCTGCCGAGGGAGGAAGGGCCGAAGATGAAGCGATGAGTGCTCCGCCGCGGCCGCCCCGACCACGAGCGCCGCGTCCACGACCGCGACCCGCAGCCCTTCCTCGGGCGCTGGAACCAGCTTCCGCATCCATGCCCGAGGCGTGGGCATGGTGCCGAGAAGAAGTCCTCGTGGCGACGGCGGACGCACGAGCTCGGCCTTTTCCCCTCGCCATTGCGGTGGCGGATGCGGGGGAAAGAAGAAGACAAAGGCGGCAGGGAGATTGGGATGAGAGGAGGTGGATGAACATCGCACTCCACGGCCCCCCTTTATAGGGAAAGCGCGAGGGCTGGCGCTTCACTGCTTTAGGGTGACCGCCCAGCTTCGCCAATCCCATGCCCTGCGCTCCTGGCAGGCGCACTACTCCAGCAGCCGTCCAAGCTCGCCAATCCCATGCCTGCGCCCCTGACCAGGTGCGTCACTCCAACGACCGCCCTTCTTCGCCAATCCGTTGCCTTGCATGCATGTAAACGCGCGTGATGGAAGGGCGCAGGGAAAGGAGAAGTAAAGACAGATATGGCAGTTATCCTTTGCCACGCGTGGCCGTGCACCAGTTCAGTTTGAACCAACGACGCCCCGCATGTGCGCGTATTCCTGGTCTGAGCACGGTTAATGGTTGTCCATCCGACGGCAAGGTTTGCCGGAAGATGACCAAGAGCGCACTCAAGTCCAGATTAATGAAGAAGCAAAGAAGATCTAAGAAAATAAAAGACCATCATGACGAAAATTACAGCTGCAGTTTTCCCGCCGTGTGTCTGTGCATTGTTTGGGCCTAGCCCAACGACGCTTCAGACGCGCGTATGGCCCAGGCCCGGGGGCTCCTGTCGGGTTATAAAACATGGGTATTTTATACCCTGACTTATGCACAGACAGTGGCAGCCTCCCTGCCGGCCAAGGTTTGCCGGAAACCACCAAGACCAAGATTCAAGGCCCAGTTGCAGAAGCCAATGGAGAGAAGTTCAAGACGAAGCATCAACGAGCACTGGTTGAGCCGGCAAGGTGAAGACCCGGCAAGCTCCGTGCCGGCAAGCTTTCGTCAGCTCTCCAGCGCTCCACCTCACCGGGCAGCTAGTCGCTAATCGGTGAGGTGTCGACCGCGCAGGCTGGTTGATGAGATTTGTCGGACATGTGTCAGCGCGCAGGGAGAAGGTTTGCCTTTAATGACACCCGTCCAGAAGGCGTGTCAGGCTAATAGGAGGTAGCTGTGTGAGCAGTGCAGGAACCTTGCTGGAGCTCCTCCTCCACATGACACCTAACGGTGCATTTAATGATTTTGTCCTAAACTGGCAGAGTTAGGTATAATAGCACTGTTTGCTATCTAATCAATCTATAATTACTGTTTTGCCACTGTGGTAACCCCTTGAGCTATAAAAGGAGGACCAGGGCAACAGTTAGAGGGGATTGGATTCGGATCCTTTTCAAAACACTAGCACGTCTTGCATGCGTAGCGGCTCTCTCCGCACCTTGCCGGGAGAAGCGCTCCTTGTACTTGTGCTCTCACACATCCAATACACCAAAGCAGGAGTAGGGTTTTACACCTCACGGTGGCCCGAACCTGGGTAAATCCCTTGCGTTCTCTGTTGATTCTGCTCTTTGTGCACGTTGATCTCCCCTGCCGAACCACAAGGGGCTAGATGGCCCCATAGATGGTCGTACCCACGATAGATAGATAGAATCTGGCTATACATTTTAATAAAAGGACTTGTAGCCTTGTAGGTATACATCTTAGTTGCCGCTCAAGGATCTATATCACGTGCCATACGGAAGCAAGATGAGGTCTAGCGGTTTTTTGGCTTAGCTGGCACGAAGGCTCCTTGTGATGGTCAGTTTACTCTTGAAGAAGATGAGATAACAGCACCACCCCGTTTCCCAATGCCTCCTGTTCCCACCTATGTGCTCACTTATCTCTTTTGCTTATCTCATGAATCATCTGATACATATCTGATAGACACTACTTGGTCAATTAAGCTAATGTTACCAACGAGTAAAAACAAAAGTGAAACAAACAACATGATATCTACCCCGGCGAACATAAGGTGGCATATATAAAGGGAAAACCCAATATTCATGCAGGTGAAAGTTGGTCGGGCACTCTATTATGTTATCTATATGTGATGAATTCTGTTTAGTATTGATATGTATATTGTGCATTAATATAAGTTATGCACACTCAAAGCTTGAAATGATGTGGTAAATTGCAAGGGTGCTATGTACTTCACCCTAAAACGAACATGGGTGTCAGACAATATATTGATCGGAGCACCTATGTGAAAATCAAGTACATACATTAATATAAATATATAATCGCCTGAGGGCAACAAAAAAGGGCCCGATCCGTAGAGACCCATAGAATTAATGTCTTGATTTTTTTAATTAGTAGTTGGAGCGTGAACCCTCTCTTTTCTTTATAGTTTTCGTCCCGTGCTTCCACCCATCATAGAATGTATTTTCATATTATTTATTGGTACAATATATGTTAATATATTTAATAATATGAATTTGGTTATAATATACGAAGTACCAATAACTGGAAGGAGGAATATATTGTTTCACCTAGTAATACATAGTTCTCTAGAGAGCAAATATAGAAGTAACCCTAGATGTGGGTGTCGGCCGGCCGGGAAGAGTCCGAAATGACCGAGAGAGACGTACATAGCCGGCAGAGGGGTTTCAAACATAGACTGGTCTTGCCCGGGCCTTCCCTTTCAAAGAACGTGTTGCATGCCCATGAACGTCTCCATAAAATTCAGACTCATGTTTCCCATTCAAAGCATATGGCTATGACCTTGACCATAAAGGTTTGTCAACAAGCAGTTTTACAAGGCTGGCCACGATCAACAGCATGCATGCCTCATTTTGCTTATAAAATGACATGTGTTGTGTTATGTCGCTTAGCACAATTATACGCATCCTCCTCCTATCCTGCGATTATACGATGGAGTGATACAAAACCTGCTTACGTCCAATCAATGGCCAGCTTTTCCACATCTGCTCTAGCTTCTACCACAACCTGGATGATTATACAATTTTAATGTTGTGGGAAAGTAATACTTTTGCTGCTCGTTCTTCTCCAACTCTAGGTTTCGTCCTTTTTTTGCGAGAGACACCAGATGCATTACCCCAAGTCCAGCATTACAAAGCATCCTAAATAATAATAATTACATCCAAGTCCTTAGGGACCGTTAATCTTCTACTTCCCGAATGAGCCCATGGCGCACTGCCACTTCTGATCCACTGCTGGAGCCGGCATGACTTTACTACCTGTGGTTGAGAATTCATCAAAGCAACGGACCAGCAACTCACCGGAGGAGATTCCAGCGCCAAACGACCACTCGCCGATGTTGTCGAAGTGAATAATCTAGTCGCCAACCAACCACTCACTGATTGGTTTTTTTTTTTTTTTTTGGAAATGGAGGAATGCCCCCGGCCTCTGCATCAGAAAGATGCATGCGGCCATTTTATTAAACGAACGAACGTAAACAAAGTCTGAGATCCCAAGAACGCTCACAAAAGTAGCCAAACTGAAGTAAACAGCATAAGTCTAAGATGCCACATCCGGCGAAAAATAAGCTACGATGCCTATACACCTAGCCTATTATGAGCTCGTCATCCAAATCGGTTGAAGATAGCCCGTGCTGCCACCTCCCACCGGTTGCACCCAGTAACCAAAAGCTCCCTGGAATCCACAGGAGTGAGTGACGACCACATACGGATGCAGGCAGTGGCCCGGTAAATAACTTGCAAAAAGTTGGTAAAGTTTATCCGGTTAAAAATCATATCGTTTCTGCAATCCCATATAGCCCAAAATAGTGCACATATCCCAATCCGAATATGTCTCGCAATATGAATTTCCACACCATTTAACCACGTCCCAAATAACGTGTTTATGCTAGTGGGTGGAGTAACGTTAAAGGCTATATGAATCGTTCGCCATAGCAATTTAGCTAACGGACACTCGAGAAAGAGGTGTTGTATATTTTCATCCTGATCACAAAAACAACATCTAGGACTACCTACCCATCTTCGTTTGAGTAATTTATCCTTGGTTAAGATCACTTCTTTGTGGACAAACCACATGAAAATTTTGATCCTCAGCGGAACTTTAATTTTCCAAATATGAAGTGATTTTGGGATTGGCCTAGAGTCAATTAGGTCTAAGTACATAGACTTCACCGAAAAGTTCCCGCTGTTAGTTAATTTCCAGTGGATAGCATCCATTTGGTTCGAGAGTTGAACATCCATCAACCTGCGCACCAAGTGCAACCACGAGGTCCAACGCTCCCCCACCAGAGACCTCCTGAATTGAATATTCAGAGGGATCGTTTGAAATACTGTAGCAACATATGCCTCCTTACGTTGTACAATATTATATAACGTGGGATACTGAATGGCCAAAGGCGTCTCCCCTAGCCATGTATCCTCCCAGAACCTCGTAGTAATACCGTTACCAATGATAAATTTCACCTTCTGAAAAAAGTATCTTTTATCTTCAATCACCCCTTCCAAAAAGGCGAATCATTTGGTCTAACAGTAACCTGAGACAATGTCTTCGATCGTAGGTACTTGTTACGCAAAATCTGTATCCACGTACCCTCAGTTTCCACAGACAACCTAAACAGCCATTTGCTAAGTAGGCATCTGTTTTTAACTTCTAAATTCTCAACCCCTAACCCACCCTGGTCTTTGGGTCTGCAAATAATATCCCATCTAGTCAATCGATATTTCGTCTTAACTTCATCTGATTGCCAGAAAAAACGAGATCGATAGAAGTCAAGTCTTTTCCGTACCCCTACAGGCACCTCAAAGAAGGACAAAAGGAACATCGGCAAGCTAGTCAGAACCGAGTTTATAAACACAAGCCGACCCTCATAGGACATAAGCTTGCCCTTCCAGCAGCTTAGCCTCTTTTCAAATCGATCTTCAATGCATTTCCATTCCTTATTCGAAAGTTTACGATGGTGAATTGGGATTCCTAGGTAACTGAACAGTAGGGATCCCATTTCACAGCCGAACAACTGTTTGTACGCGTCTTGTTCCTTTTTGGCCCTCCCAAAACAGAACAGTTCGCTCTTGTTAAAGTTGATTTTCAGACCCGACAGTTGTTCAAAAAGGCAAAGCACTAGCTTCATATTTTGAGCTTTTGCGAGATCATGCTCCATGAAAATAATCGTATCATCCGCGTATTGTAGAACGGACACACCCCCATCCACAAGATGCGGAACAAGTCCTCCTACTTGGCCGTTTTCTTTAGCCCGACTGATAAGAACTGTCAACATATCTGCCACAATGTTGAAAAGGACAGGAGACATCGGATCCCCCTGTCGTA
This sequence comes from Elymus sibiricus, assembly GCA_039707655.1. Taxonomy (NCBI): domain Eukaryota; kingdom Viridiplantae; phylum Streptophyta; class Magnoliopsida; order Poales; family Poaceae; genus Elymus; species Elymus sibiricus. The sequence continues at coordinate 13,970,231 of CM077668.1, read as the reverse complement.
AGCCCTTATGCGTCTGGAAATAATGACCCGTGTCATCATTCACCTTGATCCCAACTCTACCTTTTTGAATGAAGGTGTCCACCTGTTTCCTCCTGGCTTCATCGAACCCCTTCATTCGTAGTGCTTGTTGGAGAAACGGCCATTTAACCTTATCATATGCTTTCTCAAAATCCACTTTGAAGATAATCCCAACCAGTTTCTTCGAATGGATCTCATGCAAGGTTTCATGTAAGACAATAACCCCTTCCAGGATGTGTCTACCTAGCATAAAAGCGGTCTGAGTTGGATGCACCACCGAGTGGGCAATCCGTGTCAACCTATTCGTGCCAAACTTGGTAAATATTTTGAAACTCACATTAAGCAGACAAATCGGTCTAAACTGCTCAATGCGTACCGCCGCCTCCTTTTTTGGCAGCAACGTTATTGTTCCAAAGTTTAGATGGAATAGAGGTAAGTTTCCATTAAATAAATCATGGAACATCGGCATAAGATCACCCTTGATGATATGCCAACAACGCTTATAAAACTCTGCTGGAAACCCGTCAGGTCCAGGAGCCTTATTCTGCTTCATCTGCGTTATCGCTTCAAACACCTCTTTCTCCGTAAACGGATCAGACAAAATCCCGTTCTCCTTAGTGTTTAGTTGTGGAATGTCCCCTGTTGCGTCCTCATCAAGCGACACAAAATTATCTTCAGGGGCCCCAAAGAGTTGCTTATAGTAATTGGATATGTACAACTTGAGGTTCTCATGCCCTACAATCGTACCCTCATCCTGCTCAAGTTGAATAATTTTTTTTCTTTGTGTGCTTCCCATTGGCGATCATGTGAAAGAATTTGGTGTTGTCATCGCCTTGGACGACCTTTGTCACCTTCGCTCTAAGAGCCCATTTCAACTCTTCTTCTCTGAGAAGAGCCCGTAGTCTCTGTTCCGCCTCATTCTTAGCAGTCTGATCCGACACGCTAAGAATATTAGACTCGGCTCTCAAATCCAGCTCATTAATTAGTTGCGTAAGTCTCTCTTTTTCCGCTTTATAAAGCCCACTGTGATTCTTGGCCCAGCCCCTCAAGAACTAGCGCAAGTGTCTAATTTTGTTTTGCCACCTTTCAACATTGGAGCTACCACCTAACTCCCTGGCCCATTCTCTAGCAATGAGCTCCAGGAAGCCTTCCCTCTCAAACCAGCCTAATTCGAAAGAGAAAACGTTCTTGTTACCCACATGAGTTGCTTCCCCATAATCAACCAGTAGCGGTGTATGATCAGAAATAGCCCTCTGAAGAGCCTGCACCGTGACCAGAGAGAACTTATGTTCCCACTCAACGCTAGTAAGTACCTGGTCCAACTTCTCATATGTTGGAACCGGTAAATTATTCGCCCATGTAAATTGTCTACCGGTGAGGTCTATCTCCCTCAGATCGAAACTCTCAATAATCGTGTTGAACATAAATGACCATCTTCCGTCGAAGTTGTCATTATTTTTCTCATCTCTCCTCCTGATAATATTAAAATCTCCCCCCACAAGGATCGGCAACCTTTCATCCCCGCAGATCCTCACTAGATCTGCAACAAAATCGGGCTTAAGTTCGGATTGAGCTGCACCATAGACAGCCACCAAGGCCCATCTGAAACCATCAACCTTGGACCTCACCCGGAACTTGACAGCAAAATCTCCATATACCACGTTTAATACTTCTAACGTCTCACACTTAACCCCAAGTAGTATCCCTCCGGATCGACCTCTTGGGGGCAAGCAATGCCAATCAAAATCAACTCCACCTGAAATGGTGTTGAGAAATTGTGACGTATAATTATCCCTACCCGTCTCCAGTAGAGCCATAAAATCCAGTTTATGCTTCACCGATGCTTCCGCAAGAAATCTCCTTTTAGCCAAGTCCGCTAGACCTCTCCTATTCCAAAAGATTACTTTCATGTCTCATCATGAAATTTTTTCTTATGTTTGATTCTCGCACTCCTGCGTACTGCCGATGTAGGATAAACCTTCCACTTCCAGGTTCGTTTCGGCTTATCATGTATCGTTACTGTGTCCTCATGACCAGTGACAGCATGCGTATGAAGTTCTGAGTCCAGAGGAGCCGTATACCCCTCGGTAATCAAAACATCATCCTCATCCTCTACCTCCGAAGTTGGTATAAGATCCTCACAAAATCTTTGTAAAGCAGTCACCCCCAGATCATTAATGTCATTTTCATTCATTGGTTTCACCGCCGCTATATTCCGAATAAGCTCCATGGCTCTATCCGCCTCTAAGTCTAACAGATCATTAACAGATTTAGCAATTTCCTTACCGCTATTCCCTAGTGATACTCCCAGGTCACCCGCATTTTTAATAATTTCATGCTCTGAAAAATGAAGAATGGAATTACTAATTAACTGACAAACCTGTAGACGTCTCGACGTCGCGAAGCTTGGCGGCCCTCATAGCACGCCCCATCTGCAGGTCGTCGGCATCAGGTTGGGCCTGGATCCGGTGGCTCACGCGCCTGCCACCGGACGTCGGGTCCTGGATCCCTCCAAACACGATCACCTCCTCCGTGGTTATAGCATCCGGTGTATGACCTCCTGCCATGTTGCCGGCTACACCATCGACCTCCAAGTTGGGAGAAGGGGACCGTGGGGATTGCAAATCAGCCGTCCCCCCCTCCCCAACATCCACGGTGCTAGCAGCCCGCCGAGACGACGAGGGTCGAGGAAGTGGAGAGGGCGATGCAGATGGAAGAGGATGGCGGGCCTCCTGCCTGACACTTCCCCCCACTTGAACCACCGAAGTAGCACGTGGCATCGGTGACGTCGGCCGGGGAGAGACCACGAGGGCCTCCTATCCCTGGTCCCCCCCCCCCAACACCTCTGACCCAGCAGTGCAATCCGAGCCGACGATGGTGAAGGGGACCGGCGGCAACTGCCCATCCAATTCGTCCGTCTCAACTCGGTCTCCCCAAAGACGGCTCGGCGCGGACGCCGCCTGGAAGGAGCCAAATCTGAGGGAGTCCATCGGTGTGGATGCAGGGGCTGCCCCTTTATCTGCCGGCGCCGCCGCGGACTCAGAAGACTGTCCTGTCTGTCCCTGTGGTGTACCCCTCACCTCACGGGTTCCATTCTGCCCGTGGTTCCCGCTGTCATCTCCGCCATCAGTCATGTCCACATCCTTCATCGCAGTAGTATCATCCACATAAGGGAAATCCTCTACCTCAACCTCAAGATCATAAGTCATGCCCTCATATGTCCAAAGTACAAAATCCGGCACGTAGTCCACCTCTAGCACACTAACCAGCAGCCTGGCAATACCATGCGTGCGTGTAAAAGGCATATCGGCCTTCTCTGTTTTCCCAATCAGAGAGCCCAAGCTCCATACTATAAGAAAATCATTGAGAAGTTCCTCCGGTGCCCCAGACAGCCTTACCCAAACCCGTCTCAATGGAATGCCCTTCGCCACTGGCTTCTTGCATTCGTCAAACTCAAGTACACATTTGCTACCTGTGACCTTGATGAACCCAAACTTCAGCAGTCGATCAAGATCCTCCCTCCGTGGAAATTCCACACGGAAAACCTGCTCCTCCACTCTGATCAGCACCCAGTGGAAAGATTCCGACACGAGCCTCCTGAGCTGTTGAGCCACCTGCTCCTCAGACAAAGTGCCATGCGTGACCTTCACCAAGCCCGTCCTGGATCTCTCTAATCGCGGTACATCTGACACCGCAAGTGGAGTCTCGAAAAACATGAGTTTGTTGCTACTAACTCCATAGATCGTCACAACCGGTTTTGGAGCTGATAGAAGTGGGCACTCATCCGAGGGATGCCCTGGCTTCAAACAGTTGTCACACAGCTCAGCAGTGCAATCAATCACAAAGTGTCCCGGCAAACCACACCTGTAGCAAGACATCTTTTCTTTCTTGCGAGCCGCCTTGTTAGCCCGTACATTATCTGCTTTGTCACTCCCCTTGTCGCTAGCCATGTCCCTGTCATCCGCAGGTCGAGCAGCCAGAATATGCACCGCCGCCAAGGCTTTGACAGCCGCCGCCGCCGCCTCCGGCAGTGCGGATGTAGAGCCCAAGGCCGGCGCGCTGGCTGCCTCTCCTTGGTACATGTTGTAATCTTCCCTTTTTGTGGGAAATATATGTTGTACTGTTTGTAAGGAGTATATTCTGGATACAACTTCTTTTTCATGATTTCCTCTTGTTCCTTGTCTGCATCAGTTTTCATTTGCACTGGAAGCTATGATTTGCTTAGACGCCTTACTTGTCCAATCCATGATATGCTCGGTTTTACCCTGTTTGCTTAGCACAGTAGGACAGTGCAAGTTCTAAACATCTTGATGAGTTGAAATGATCTTAGAAAAGTTTCGGACCATTTCACAGAGGAAATGGGACTGCTGCGTTATTCGTTTGCATGGTCCACGGAGTGGAACACACCAAACGAGTCACTAAAGCCCTAGTAGGTGCGCGATGGCTGGCGTCTCGAGTACTACTATTCAGGAGGAGACGCAAGCCAGTGAAATCTTCTCTACTCCTAATGGAGCACTTGGTAGCCTGGTACGGTTTATTTTCGTCCGGTTTTTCTTCGTCCCACCTCCCACCACCCCATCCCACTGGTTTTCTAATCCATTGGTTTATTTTTCTCTCCATTCTTTTCTTTCAAAAAATCAGCACTTTCCTAACGTACAAAAGATCACGGATCTAACTTTCCTAACTTATCCAAATCAACCGATCTCTCTCATTAATGCAATTTGTTTTGGGAAACAAATAATAGATTTTTAGAAAACAAATAATGGATTTTAAGGAAATTAACAAGTAAAACATGACAAGCAAATCTTATTGTGAAAGTATTAATAGTTAACTATCAAAACTCAAAATCCTATGGGTGATATCAATGGACAATGCAAGATGTACAATTTTGAATCACATGGCTTTGACTTTCGCATTCATAGAGTTAAAAGTCCTAAAAGGGTTAGAACGGAAAACAGAGTAATAACTAAAAAGAATGACAATAAATAAAACAAATCATAAGTATCCTATAAAACAAGAAAATCGAGGCAGGAATAATTCATGAACACCCGCAAAAGAAGTGTATATGTTTAAACAAATTAAATAGTAGAAAGCACCATATTAGACTGATGTGGATATATATAGACGTGCCCACATGTATGAACTGCCCCCCCCCCCCCCCACCCTTTTTGCTGTACAGTTACTTCTGATCTTTTTTTTTCTATCTCTTATTTATTTTTCTTAAAATTCTAACTTATTTTGATTTTTTCTGAGTTTATCCATGCTGATTGGTTGTCACATGTGTGAAACTGCCTTCTAGTCATCCAGAATCTACTTGCAATTGTTCGAGGGACGAATGATACAATATCTGGTTTTAAATTAATCAGTGATCAGACATGTTTGGTTTTGGGGTTCACAAATCACAAATCATGAGCATTCATCCTATGGTGATGAAAAAAATTAATGCACACCAATCTTCACTTGTTTGAATACGGGATGTACCCTTATATATACCACCATCTTCACCTGACTAGATAGGAAAATCCACTGTCCCACTTTGACACGTCGGCAGCACAAATAAGCTTAGTACGCCAAGTAGGTGAAACTCATGTACAAAGACAAGGAGGGGCTGAGAGTTGAACAGAAGGGATGTAGGAAACCTTAAGGAACATGAGACAACGGGATGAACGAAAGATAATGGTCTCGAAAACCTTGAATTGAATTGCCATTGTTGATCTTCACGCGAGAAACACGATGCAGTTTGTATGTCTAGTTCACTTGTCTAGTTCATTTGTCTGCAGAGTGGAATTAATTAGTCACGCACAGGGTCCTTGTTGTGGCTGACTTAATTAGCTAATAGTGGGAGTACTAACTAACTTGTGATTAGCTTCCTGCTTGGCGGAGAGATTGTACTTATGAGCTTAGTTCTATATCTATTGTTTTACCTGGTAATTGTAATACTTTTTTTTTGCGTAGAGGTAATTGTAATACTTTGTCTACTCTGGATGCAAGTTCGCCGTCCGGGAGGAGCCCAACGGAAGCAGCAGGACTGATGCTGAATTTTTTGTTGGTAGCAACGAATGATAAGTGACAGAGACGTACATATATAGCTGGAAGACGGTTTCCCAAGCTGTAGCTCATGACCTTTTCCACAAAATTAATTATATTTGTTGGCCCTGGGTCTTCATTTTTGCTCATGACCTGGAGTAGAAATTCAAACTCATGCCACTGAATGCGCACAAACATGTCCAGCAAATTCAGACCCGTGTTTCCGCAGTCCACCATGCATGCATGACCACCAGCAACTAATCCATTTTTGTCTTCTCTCCGGCTGAACCGGATAGTGATTGCAGGTCTTGCAGCTCCTGGGCATTTTGTTTTCGAAAAGGGGGAAGACCCCGGTCTCTGCATCATCATGATGCACACAGCCTTCTTTATTAAAAGGAAATAAATAGGTCTGATTAATTCAAGTCATGGAAAATTTAGTCAACGACTATGGGGTTTCACTTTTCCCTCAGAAAAAACTTTAGGGTTTGACTTACTGATGTCTACACTGTACGTGCAAGAGCCTGGCACTAGAATGACAGAAAAATCTAGCCTACAATAGCACTGTGTGGGTTGTGAGGGTCAAACCCTCAGGTCTGGAAATAGCGCTGCTAACCAATGGTACAGCACTGCCAGAGGCACGTATCCCATAGACCAAGAACGGCTGAGATAAGGCGTGTAACTGCATCCGAGGTCATTTACAACTTTCTCTTGAATTAAAGGCTAAACTTGTCTGTTTTTTCTGAAATTTGGACTAGGGTGGTGATTGAATGGCTAAAATCTATTTTTCCTAATATTTGGCAAGATGCCAATGTTACTCACGAGTATTCATCCCATGATGATAGAAAAAACTCCTGCCAGTGGATGAGAGATGGACAAATGGGATACGAGAAACCAAGGGAACGGCAGACATCAGGAAAAATCGAATATCTAATGACTGCAGGAGTGGATGAGAGATGAGCAAAAGGGGTGCATAATGGGTGATCAACTTTTCCGCATCAGCTCTAGCTTCGAGCACAAACTAGTAGATAAGTTTAAGTTTTGTTTTGTCCCTTATTATTGACATAAAAATTCAAAACTCTATAGATGTTGTCATTAGACCTGGCAAAACGGTTTTGAATGAGATGTGTCATTTGTTATGTTTTTCGCACACGTGGCTTACCAGCCATTACAGCGAAGTAAGGGGAGTTTGAATGGGAATCGGAAAGAAATAAAATATATGTCAAAAACTAGAAAAAGAAAAAGAGATCACAAGTATTGTAAAACTAGATAACCGGGACAATCCACTAAAAATTCACAAACCCACATAAAAACAGAGGATGTGTTTAAATACGTTTTAGTATAGAAATCGCCATATTTGACTCCAATTTTATTCATGTAGATTGGTTGTCACGTGTGCAAAATTGCTTTCGAGTCATCCAAAATGTAGTCCTGATGGTTTGAGGGATTGCCTAAAAACACTACTAGGAGAAAGCTTATAGGTAGAACCTTAGCAGTAGCGCGGGCTAGAGACCAGGCGCTACTGGTATGTAGCAGCAGCGCGTGTCAGGAACCGGCGCTACTGCTACACTGATAGCAGTAGCGCGGGCTTTCTTTCAGGCGCTGCTGCTAGATGGGCCCCACCATGTCCCCAGGCCAGGCTACAGTAGCAGCGCCGACCCACAAATACGCGCTACTCCTAAGGAAGTAGCAGTAGCGCTGTCTTCCGTACAGGCGCTACTACTGTTTATACACGGGCCCGGCTCCCAGGCACCGCCTAGCATTAGCGCCGGCTCCAGGACCGCGCTACAGGTATTGTGAGTAGTAGCAGCGCGGGCCCCTTACTCGCGCTACTACTATGGGCACCTTATCCACCCCGTCGTTTCCTCTCTCCCTCACTCTCCCCCTCACACTCTCGCTCTCTCTGCCGCTGCCACCGCCCGCCGTCGCCCGCCGCAGCTGTCGCCACTGAGGTATCTGCGTCCCTCCCTCCTCCTCCAGTCGCCTTCCTCCCTCCTCCCACTACCCTCCTCACTCCTCACTCCTCCCACTGCCCTCCTCCCTCCTCCGCCGGCCGCCCTCTCCTCCCTCCTCCCACTGCCCTCCTCACTCCTCCCTCCTCCACCGGCCGCCCTCTCCTCCCTCCTCCCACTGCCCTCCTCACTCCTTCCTCCTCCTCCGGTCGCCCTCCTCCCTTCTCCCACTGCCCTCCTCCTATCTCCTCTCTCCTCCCTCTTCCCACTGCCCCTCCTCACTCCTCCCTCCTCCTCCTCACTCCTCCCTCCTCCCACCTCTCTCTGTATAGAATTTTTTAGTAAAAAAAATTAGGTATAGAAATTTTTAGTAATAAAAATTAGGTAGAATTTGATTGTAGAATGTAGGTTTTTTGAATAAAATAGAACATATAGCTTATATGAATAGAATGTATGTATTTTGAATAGAATAAAATACAAAATATAGGTAGAATGGAGGTTTTTTGAATAGAATAGATAGGTAGAATTTTGTTGTAGAATGTAGATAGAAATTTTTAGTAATAGAAAATTTTAGTAAAAAAAATTAGTAATAAATTTTTTTAGGTATAGAACATTTTCAATTATAGAAATGTATTGGAATGCTATATGACAAATTTTTAGGTATCAAATTTAGTATTAGGAATTTTTAGTAAGAAAATTTAGGTATAGAAATTTTTAGTAATTTTCTTTTTCAATGTAGAAATGTATTGGACAATTTAATTATTTTTATGTCATTATCACTTTGTCATCAAAGAATGCTATATGAGATTTGATGATCTAAAATTTTAACTCGGTGGAATATGCAGGCTTTGTAGTGTCGCGTCTCCCTGGAGTGATCGTCGTCGGAGCTACCTCTACTTCCTCTACACCCGAGTCGGTGAGCTAAAAGTCCACCTCCTCCTTCTCTTGTCCTCGGTGTTGAATAGAGTAGAACTAGGGTATTTAGTTATGCTTCTTGTCCAAATGAAATGTTCGGGTTATAAGATATATTGAAATGTTTTTGTCAATATTGAACCATTGTATGTGTATGAACATCTTTGTATCGCAGGGAAAATCTGAGTGGCCTGTATTTTGCCAGAGTGTTGATTCATTTCCGTTCCGGCAAATTTCAGGCGCTCGATATGTCCTATTTTAGCAAAGGTCATGCCGGATTTTTTCGTGAATTTTAGCATGACTTGTGCTAGAATATGTAGGAAATATCGAGTGCCCTGGATTTACGGGAAAGAGAATTAAACGACATTTCGGGTTGACTTTAAGTCTGTCGGGGCTCCATACATGACAGTCAAAAAATCAGTGAGGGAGAGTGTCCACCATATATGAGAGAAGAAGAATGCCGACTGTTGTCGTGGGGGTCGCCTCTCTTCCTTCTTCTCGTAATATACCTTGGTAATGCACGAGAGGAGGAGGAGAAGCGACCATTACCAACGGTCGCAAATGTCAGAGAAGAAGAATCCCGACTGTTATCGTGGGGGCCGCTTCTCCTTCGTTCCCGTGTGCCAGACATTTTGGTGTAATGCACTTGGGAACGAAGGGAGGAGCGACCATCACCGACAGTCGAATATATCAGAGAGGGAGTGCCCACCATATACACCACGTGAGATGAGAGTTTTCAAGGAAAGACTCGACAGACCGACAGTCAACCCGTGATGAATAATAATGATCTGTGTGTTGAGTTCCTGTTATTTGCCATCGATTTTTAATCTTTGACTTATAAACACAGGAAATGTCTGACGACGATAGAATCCCTGAGTGCGACTACTGCGAAGACGACCGGGGTATGTGCGATAGGATGCCTCATCTGCAAAATGGTACGTGCTTCACCATCGTGCTGAAGGAGACTTTCGACGTTTTTACGGTACGTAACGACGACAAGTATTTTTCCGCAATTAAGCATGACTTGTGATTTTTGGCTTCAACGTGTAATTTCCATTTTTTACAATTCGAATAGTTCATCCCATGTCATGCAAGACCGTATGTCTTGGAAAAGCTCGATTTCGAAGATAGGGAGGGAACAGAGACGACGAGAGCTCACCTTAGGACGAAGCATGGTTTCACTTTTCGGGATAAGCTATTTAATGCTCCAAATAGCTCACATTTTGGTTGCTCAACTTGGAGAGGACTTTGCAAGGCCTATGAATTCAAGGAGGATATGAAAATAACCTTCGATCTTGGGCCCGAAGATGAAATTGATGATAATATCGACATTTGGGTGGATGTGGACACACTTCCAATTCTACCTCTTTGTGAGTTTGTCAAATTAATTTGTTAAGTAATTTATATTGTTTATTTAAAAATCATTGACGGCTTATTTCCATTGACAGCTTATTTTCATTCTTCAAAAAATGTACGGAAGATAGTAGACAAAACCTACTACACTGATGGCTCTGTACTAACTTACGAGGAGAAAGATCATCTTGTCTCATTTATTATTGATGTTGAGACTTTCAATAACAATTATGAAACTCCTCCACATTATGGTCAATACGTGCCACTAGTCCACGTGTTGAACTACGGTAACATCCATGGAAATGGCATGATAAGATTTTTTTACTATTATGACACTAGTGCATCTTTTGCATACATTCTTCTAAAGCTAAACTACATTGCTAACTACGTTATTAGTATGCTCTTCAACAGAAAATCCCGAAGGATTGTGTGCCTCATCTGATGCATACGAAAGGTCGCATTGATGTTATTAGCTTACGGCCAAGTCTGCCTACGGTTCACCGCCGTGCATACACAATTTCTCAAAAAGATGAAGACCTCACAATCAAAGAATGGAAAAAAGTTATGAATGATCGCAGGGAGCTACTTGGAGGCAATATGGTGCGAAGACCACGAATTGGAGACAGGATAATCTCCATTCTCCATAATGGAGAGTCAGGGGCTATCCTGTTTTATGCTATTTTACCTTAGAGAGGGTAGCAGGTCCTAGCTAGCTAGTACTCATGATCATGTGCTAAGAACAATTAACTAGTGGTGGTTATGACTATGATGACGAGGAGGAGTTGTTATTATGATTATGATGATGAGTGATGTGCTATAATGATGAGTTGTTAGATGACTATGATGATGATGCTGAGTTGTTATATCATTATGAGCATGGTGAGTTATTATATTAGTGGGTGAAAGAAAGGTGGATTAGATTGAAGTGGAGGCAACATGGTGCAGATCCAAAGTACTATACTAATCCAAACTTGGTCACTTGAATCTAATCCATGTTTCTTTCACCCACTGATATAATAATTCATCATGATCATAAAATCATATGATGAGATTACTGTATAAAACCTGTACAAATACAGCACAAATACGCAGAAGAAAATAAAAATACAGGAAATTGTAGCAGTAGCGCTGGTTGGACACACGCTACTGCTAGGTAGGTGTAGCAGTAGCGCTGGTCGGACCAGCGCTACTGCTAGGTAGGTTAGTAGTAGCGCTTCCCAACCAACGCTACTGCTAAACATTAGCTGTAGCGCCGTAGCAGTAGCGCTGGCCACAGCGCTAATGCTATGCTTCCATCCAGTGCTACTACTAGAGTTTCTCCTAGTAGTGAGAATATTCACATTTTCGAACGGAAGGTCAACACTTTCCAGGTTTTGGAGTTCGGACATCCAATCTAGGGTGAATGATTGAATGACTAAAATACTGCTTTTCCTATTATTAGTTGCCAAGATGCCAGCATGACTAACGGGCATTGATGATTAAAAATCACTGCTCCACTAAGTTTCACTTCTTTCAATAATATTTGCCCTTACATATATACAACTATCTTCGCCCTACTAGATAGGCCCCACTCCATTTTTACATGTTGGCAACACTATCTCAGCATGTCAAATAGGCGAAACTCGCGTGCGAAAATGAGGAGAGGATGAAAGGTGAACAATAGGACCGGTAAAGGAAACCACAGGAGCATGAGACAGCGGAAAGAACAAAATATTTAATAACGTGAAAATGTAGAATTGAACCGCCATCATTGATTTTCGCACGAGCGGTATGGCGATCACGCCATGCGCCGAGGCCAGCTGGCTACAATCATCTTGTGGTGGAATTAAGAAGCGGACCAGAGCTGCGGCTGAATTAATTGCTGGCACTGGGATTAGTAACTAGTGATTAGCTTCCTCCTCTCATCGGTGTGTAACAGTACTGCTCCAGACGTGGGTGCTGGCCAGCCGGGAGGAGTCCAAAATCACCGATAGAGCCGTACTTTAAATTACCAAAATTATATGTTTCTTGTCTTGCCCGGGGCTTTCCTTTCAAAGAACGTGTTGGCATGCCCATGAATGACTCCATAAAATTAAGACTCATGCCCATGAGTGACCGTGGATATGTACCAATGTGTTGTAGATGTACTTCTGATATTTTTCCTATCTTGTTTCTAAACATTCTGGCTTTTTTTTGAGACCTTTTACGGTGCATCAGATGAATATTGACCGTTCATTTTTTCGTTTTGACGGTCCAGATATGGAAATACTACTGCAGATTTTTGGTAGTATATTTTCCGATCAGGGGCAGTTTCGGTAGTTCACTGTTTCCCAAAATCGCGGGCTGGTTCCGTGAAAAAACGAGTGAAGGGCATTTCTGGAACTTCACGTATTCATCTTTTTTTTTTCATTACGCATCGCTCGTCAGCTCCCTCACGGAAATGAGGCCCAATTGGAACAGACCTCAGGATGGCGAACACCGGTCGCCGTGACGGCCGTCCAAGCAGTCAGTGCGGGCGCTAGGGTTTGGCGCCCCGACGTAGACCGGATGGGCGCTAGGGTTTGGTGCCCCGCGTTCCGCCGGACGAGCGTGCACTGTGGCGTCGCTCTCATGGTGTTGGAGTTGGCGGCGGCGAGATGGCCCTGCCATTCGTGTTCTGGAGCTGGTGGCCCCGGGGGGGGGGGGGGGGGGGAGGGGGAGGCGACACGTCGCTGCGGCGGCATGCCCCGTCTCCGTCACGGCCCTGCACGCCGCCGAGATGGCCGCCCCGTCGCCGTCATGGCCCTGCGCACCGCCGAGATGGAGTTCGACTAAGGTACTAGCTTCTTACAGATCTCACTCGTCTATTTATTTGATTTGAGGCATTTGGGTCTGTAAATTGGGTTTGTAGTCGTTGTCGTGCAATTAGCTTCTCTGAAGTGCGAACATGTTAATTCACTAGCTGCAGTCTGAACGGTAGAAAGTAACCCAACGATGGATTGAAGCCTGATACTAGTCAATGATGTCTGAATGCTTATTTTACACCGTAATGAATAGGTTCTGTATGCGCAAGCAGTTCTTGTTTAATATACAACTTACACTAATTTGCAACTCTGAATCCCCAAAGGCCACACGTCAAGAGCGGGGCCTTGTTTTTTTTAAGAAGGAACGGAGGGGATAATATTATCTTCATGGTGTCAGTCGAAATAATGCCAAAGAGGCTGCCAAGACTTCAGTGAAGAATATACAAAGTTCGGTACTGAAAGTGTAGATACGAACTGCCGGAGACGGAATAGCTCAGTGCAGTGAAAAACGACTTGTAGGCATACCCGAAAGTGAATGGCTGCAACCCTGAACTCACATTCAGAGACAGCAACCAAATGAGAAACCTATAAAGACAATCATACCTTAGTCCAAACTCAAATGGAATAGCCCAGCGTATCTGTCGATACCGACGGTGAATTCAGAATGAATTCTTACGAGTAGGTAGTCCAAACAATAAGCATTAATGCGGTTAAAAAATGTTTGATACAACTTGGGGACAAAAAAAATGTTCTGCGTATTTGTGCTTTTTTTGTCCCCAAGTTGTATCAAACATTTTTTACTTGTATATGTGAAAGTTAAGTCAGATGGGGAAGATGTAGGTACCTGGTCGAATATCGCAGACAATCTTACTCCAGTCCAATGTTGGATGTACTTCAACACCCAGAGAGCACAGGAACAGCCATCTGTTTGCTGTGGCACTTCATAATCAATGATGGGCCACGAACTCACTGCAGTGTCCGGCCATCTACTTCCTTGCATCCCATTTTCCATCACTGCTATATCCAGATGTGTTTCCATCCCAAGAAGTTGCAAGTAAGTAACATGAGCACTAAATTTAGTACAATATTCGTATAAACTGTAAGTTATATAAAATGTTGTTAGAGGCTCACTGCAGCAATTACTTCTTTGCGGTTGTTGCGTGATTGGAGCGAGTCCAGAATTTGAATCTCCCTCTTTTGGGAGTTGACAACAGCCAGGAACCAGTGGTTCTTGGGAATATTTGATGGTAGGAAAATCTGCATGGAAAATTTGTTAGTGGTTTGAAGTGCCTAAAAATAAAATTTCTTATTATTATTACTCAAGGGTGGATGTTGTTACCATGTCGTGCTTGAGGTACTTGTCTCCCCATTTAGTGCCTGATTTGCCGTGTAAAACATCCAAGGTACAGCTCGGGACTGTGCCATCTCTCTTCAGGATATTGACGATTGTCGACCTTTCGACATACACGTTGCCATTATCTCGTACACCTTCTAGTCCGTCTAGGCGTAGAAGCTCAATTGCGGCATCGAGTACCTAAGAAACAATATATTAGTTTAATTGCAAAACATATAAATAATCAAAGATACCATTTTGCGTTGGCACTTACATCGTCATCCACCCACGCTGCCAAGGAGGAAGGATCTGGTGTTGTGAGGCATTTAACATACTTCTGCGTTAGCAGTATGTCCTTAATCTTTACTAACTTGGCGGTCTCGGGAGTACTGTTGACATAGTCAGCTACTATATTCTGTGTAACTCGATCTGTTTCTGCCTGAAAATTGATCAAGTCCTCCTTGAGCTGTTTGAGCTGCTGGGCGCTGCTTTTCCCGGGATTCATCTTCTTATTCTGCGGGTACAGAACTTCGTTACTGTCATGTGTCTGTTGAGATAGAGCTCTTTTCCTTCTGATCGCTGGGGTGTAAAATTCGTATTCCTGGCTCTGAAGGAGTGAAGACTTCTTTTTCTTCCGGCCGTCATGTCTGACACGCCTCCCTATGGAGTCCATGGCATCCATGGATGTATGCTTGACCTTCTGCGATATTTGACTTAAGGTTAGGAATATGGTTGAGAAAAATGTTTGTTAGCAATTTGGTTCAGACACGTGATGCTCACCTCAGATTCTTGAGGTAAGTTCTTGCTATCATCTCTGTCAGTTTTTGACTTGTCGGGGTCTACATATGTTTTCTTCACCTTCTGCAATATTGTCATCAAGTTAGGAATATGGTTGAAATAAAACCTTTGTTAGCAATATGGTTCAGACATGTGATGCTAACCTCAGATTCGGACGGTAAGTTCTTGCTGTCACTCCTAAAACGCTTCCCAAATGAGTCCACAGCGTCGTCTCTCTCTGTTTTTACTTTGTGGGGGTCCACAGGTGTTATCTTTACCTTCTGCACAGATGGACAAGTTAGCAGTATGGTTGCCAAAAAAAACATTGTACCAATATGGAACTCATACCTCAAATTCCCCAGCAAGGTTCTTGCTGGGGTTGCTGTAGACACACTTTGGCACTTCATTTGTACTAGCAGCAACATTCTTTGAGGTTTTCTAGTTTGCACGTTAAAATAATAAATGGTTAGCATACGTTTTCTGATATGTTTACAGTTAGAAATTTTGTGACATACCTTGATATTATTGTCAACTCTCTGTCCCTCATTAAAGTCCTTGTGTCGTACGCCAAATCGATGATCCTATTAATGAAAAAATGTCAGTCATGCACTTATCTAGAAGGATGAATTACAGAAGAAAAAGAAATGCATACATTGAATGCACAAATTAAGTCCTCCAAGCGCATGCTGTTTTGCTTCTGGCGCCTTTCTACTCCGTCCAGTTGGGAGGAAATCTCCGAATATTGCTGAGACATTATTGCTTTTATCTCTCCTACCTGGGCGAGTACGCGGCCTAGTGTCCCATCAACCTACAAGTTAAGATAAATTAGAACTGATTGTTTCATAAAATATTTGTACAAACAAATAGTTTCAGCCTAAGAAACGACTAGTATCATTGTACAAGTTACATAGGACGTACCTCAAAAGTAGACTTTGTAGGTTGATGTGAAACCTTGGGCACTGGCTTCCATGGTCGCATGAGGTCCTCAACTATCTGCAATTTTTTTATATTATGAGTCATCTTGCAAAAACTGAGCAGATGACAACAAGTAACAGTAAGCATATACCTGTCCGACTCCTACGTAGTTCTGCGAGATTATTTTGTCGACCTTTCCTGCCTTTGCGTCGTTCCAGTATTGGATCAACGGTTTATCTCGTTGAAGATAGGAAATGGTACGATCAATATGGTCGACTCGGAATTTTTCATAAAACCAAGTCTGCAAGAGAATAAAAAGAATACATAAGTCACCAATTAAAAATAATATCATAGGAAATAATGAGTTCTTACTACCTGTAGTAGTGGGAGGTTCCCCTCCAAGTTCGCGGCACCGTTCACAAACTTCCTCACACTTGACATTAAGTGGTCGAGAGATAGTTTAGCATAATTTATGGAGTTTATAGTATGTATGTCCACAACAATTCCCAAATATTTGGGATCAACATAGGGCTGTGTCGTTGGGCAAACCAACTTGCCAATGGTGTACAAGACGTAAGGCTTCACAAACCGTGGGCTCTCGTCGCCTTTCATCTTCTTACGCAGACCTGAAAAGGTTGTTTCTCAAGAATTGTCAAGTATTGTAATTATGAATTTGTTCCATTATTCAAACGAAAAAATAGCTGTGAAAATATCATATACCTTTCAAGGTCAGTTTGTTTTCTTCAGGATCCTTTAACTCAAGCCAGAGGTCCTGCACTTCTTTGAACGGAGGAGGGACATAGTCCCTCCCCATGCTGGGCAGGCCTGAGATGTGTTCTATGTCTTGCAAAGTTATTCTCATTGGTACCCCGCGTATTACGAACGCGTCAACTTGTGAATCGTATGTGCTAGCAATCTCTTGGCACAAAACTCTTCTTACGTTCATTGGGGGAGTCTTCAGAGATTCGCGAAGTGTCGTTTGAGTAGCTTTGACGCGTTGTTGCTCAGTTAGCGACTGGACAAACTCTGAGTACCCTCTCATTGATACCACCTGGGTACCCTGTATGTGCAAAGTTTATTTTCAGTGACAAGCCAACAAAAAGAAGAGAATTATTGTGAACAAAGAATTAAGCTAATCATTTAGGCTGTTTATTTGGCTATATGCGGTCTGATTAAATGATTTGATTAATGTAAATTGTATGTAATCATCTTTTTTGTTGCAATTATACTAATCTTTTGCGCTGTACATGTGATGTAAACAGCAGGAAATCGGGGCTGTCATTCAAAAAAAAGGAAATTGGGACTGATCTACATAAGAGGCGTCATGCGGATCTATACGAGTTTAATTTATTTGAATCTACAAATAAGCACAGAGATTTGTATGATGTGTCATGCTGATCTACACGAGTTGATATACGGGTTGAATCAATCAGATTTGTATACCTTCTTTGCCGACGAAGGTGGGGGCTTCGGTGCACCTGACTTTGTCGATGAAGGTGGGGGCTTCGGTGCACCTGACTTCGACTGCTTCGTGGTCGACTCTGCCGGCCTCGCGGACGGAGCAGGATGATAGGAAGACATGACGATGGTGATGGCGATGGTGAGATTGGTTGATTCTGCTAAAGGTTCAACGATGGGATTCAAGGACGACGGCTGGGTTGTGGTGAGGTTTAGGTCGATGCGTATATAGCATATATAAAGGCTGGGTACACGATCGTGTAGGTTACAATCAAGTAATTTATTTCTTGCCGAAGTGATAAACCCGTGTTTTGTTTCTTGTTGATGGGATTGGCCGTAACTTTCTAGAATCCTCCAAAATCTTCCTTTTTTTTGCGGGAGTCTCCAAAATCTTCTGGTCGAAAATACTACCTCCTCCTTAAAATCTTGTGCATCTAATCTTTTGCATGCAATCCCACAATGTAGGGCGTGCATGTCTTCTCTCCTTCCGTTACAAGCAACGCTAACAATAGCTACTTTTCTGGAAAGAAAAAAAAATTGCCGGTCGGTTATCTATTTCTGTTAGACCACGTATGTATCATTTATCTCCCCACGAAGGGGCCCCACCTCCCTTCCAATGACGCCCTCACATAATGCGTTCGCTCCACATGTGAAGGTGCTGCTTCGGTTAGGGCGGAAGGCCAAGTCTCAAAGTGCTTTTTTTTTCAAATCCACCAAACGGGCCCAAATTTTTTCCACACACACACAACAACATGGCAAGCACACATGCCAAGTTTCGTTGATTTCTAACATTTTATGCCATTTCTATGGTTTTCCGGTGAAAAAACCCTAAAATACTGGCCGGTCGTGACGCAACGTGTGTTCGGTGTCCGAATTCGTTCATTTTTTGCATGGACGCCTCCCATGGGCATGCCCACCTGCTGCCAAAATTTTGTGTCATTTCATGCATGGCAAGAGAAACATCACATGTGAAGGTGCTGCTTCGGTTAGGGCGGACGGCCAAGTCTCAAAGTGTTTTTTTTTCAAATCCACCAAATGGACCCAAATTCTTTCCACACACACACAACAACATGTCAAGCACACATGCGAAGTTTCGTTAATTTCTAACATTTTATGCCATTTCTATGGTTTTCCGGTGAAAAAACCCTAAAATACTGACCGGTCGTGACGCAACGTGTGTTCGGTGTCCGAATTCGTTCATTTTTTGCATGGACGCCTCCCATGGGCATGCCCACCTGCTGCCAAAATTTTGTGTCATTTCATGCATGGCAAGAGAAACATCACATGTGAAGGTGTTGCTTCGGTTAGGGCGGACGGCCAAGTCTCAAAGTGCTTTTTTTCTTTCAAATCCACCAAACGGACCCAAATTTTTTCCACACACACACAACAACATGGCAAGCACACATGCCAAGTTTCGTTGATTTCTAACATTTTATGCCATTTCTATGGTTTTCCGGTGAAAAAACCCTAAAATACTGGCCGGTCGTGACGCAACGTGTGTTTGGTGTCCGAATTCGTTCATTTTTTGCATGGACGCCTCCCATGGGCATGCCCACGTGCTGCCAAAATTTTGTGTCATTTCATGCATCGCAAGAGAACCATCGCATGTGAAGGTGCTGCTTCAGTTAGGGTGGAAGGCCAAGTCTCAAAGTGCTTTTTTTTCAAATCCACCAAACGGACCCAAATTTTTTCCACACACACACACAACAACATGGCAAGCACACATGCCAAATTTCGTTGATTTCTAACATTTTATGCCATTTCTATGGTTTTCCGGTGAAAAAACCCTAAAATACTGGCCGGTCGTGACGCAACGTGTGTTCGGTGTCCGAATTCGTTCATTTTTTGCATGGACGCCTCCCATGGGCATGCCCACCTGCTGCCAAAATTTTGTGTCATTTCATGCATCGCAAGTGAAACATCACATGTGAAGGTGCTGCTTCGGTTAGGGCGGAAGGCCAAGTCATCCGGATTGAAATGCGTCAGTACGAGTCGTCTGGACCCACACGCGTCAATACCAGTATGTATTAGTCGTCAGGACTCACACGCGTCAGTACGAGTCACTATGGTTCTTTTTATATATTTGTATTAATAATTTTGGCCATCGTGAATGGTCTTCGTCACACTTTTTTTTTAAGAAACGTACTGATTTAATTCTTCTTGTTTCAACAGAAAGCGTTTCAACATTCAGATCAATTATCGAAACATGAGCAATCAATTTCATGTAACATAGGTCTGGCACAGGCATGCATGCCGCTGTGAGAAGGATTTGCAGGAGGCAAACCGGGAGAGAAACAGCAAGTATGTTCATTCACCTGACGACTGTTACAAACATAAAGAGAAGATGGGCACGTAATCATGCACTAGAGACTAGGCCAGTACGCTAACAACAAGAGTCAACACTGATGCATCTTCTCAATTATAATCTCATAAAAGGGAAACAGTAGCGTGCATCTACATCTCATTCAAAGCAGAAATATGACTCTGATGATAAAATCCATAGTAAAAATCTGAATGTATAACACTTGACCAACAATTTGAGAGAATAATGGCACACAGAAAGGAGCTTTATTGTTATTTTTCCTTTGTTCCCCTTGTCATCTTGCTCTGTCTACTTGACTTTCCAGGTGTTTTCCTGTACAAAGTTAAATAAATGAACATGGTATCAAAACAGGGTTCAACATGTACTTCTGAAAATGCATAAACTTACTTCAAAGGTCTTTTGTTGTTAGCACAAACTTCGTCATTGTTCTCTTTTCTCTTTCTCCCCCGAGTCATCATACTAAATTTCGTCAACTCTGCTGGAGCTTTCCTGTAGTGCAAAACATTGTTCAAATTGCACATATTAACTTGCTTCAAGAACAGTTCGACTTGTACAATTACAGTACACAAGATACATGAAAACCGAAAAAACTTACTTCACCGGTTTCCTCTTCTTAGCACGCTCTTCTTCTTCCGCCTCTTCTTCCTCTTCTTCTTCTTCTTCTTCTTCTTCTTCCGTCTCTTCTTCTTCTTCTTCTTCTTCTTCTTCTACAGTCTTGTTCGCTTTTTTCTTCCTCCCCCTAGTCAACTGACCATGAACTTTCCTGTAAAAAATAAACCATATTGACAAGCTACAACCAAGAAATGAACATATGCAGTACACATCAAAATAGCCAAACACTTACTTCAATGTTTTCTTTTTTGCTTTCAAATTCTCCAGGAATGGCTTCAACCTCTTATTCGATTCTTTGCCTGGTCTGCCTTTGGGATTTATTATTGGTATTGGGTCTTGGACTTGATCTGTAAAGCATTGCCGTGCCCCGGAAAAATATGCCGGCATAGGAACAAATGATGGCGTGCCACTATTCCCATCATTTTTGTTGCCCTCGTCCAATATGCTCCTCAGGTACTCCATCACCTTTTCTGACTGCATGTCGCTAGCTGAGGCGGTGAAAAAAGCCTCACTAGCCATATTGCGCAGTTCATGGTACTTATCCATCTGTTCTGACCATACATGTGTATTGGCACTCCTCACAGAACCGAAAGCAGGCTTGGCTTGCATTGTCCATCTAGCCTTCACACAACATGTGGGGATGGTGCATATCCCATTGTACTTCAGAATGCAAAATATATGAGCACATGGAAAATCCTCGCTTTCCATCTTCCTACATCCACAATATGCACTTTCCATCTTAGATCCATCAAAAATACATGTCACATGGAACCTAACGTGCACCGACTCTTTGCGAGCAACTCCATAGCTAACCAGACCAGTGTCCTCTTCCACCTCAAGAACATCCCATCTTGATAAGTTGACAATCTCAGCCTTTACCTTACTGAACATAACAGGGGTATAAATAGATGAGGCACTTATCTCAAGTGGGTCGGCAGTCAATTTAGTGAAAGGGATTGTGTGCGAAGCTACAGCGTCCAATGCTGCTTCATTCCTACGCAAAACTGACACACAGTGTTCAACGTGTTGCACGAGATCAACGAGTTTCATTCTCCTGTTCAGGTGCACATGAAGCCTCGAGTTTAGAGACTCACTCCTTTGATTGCTCAACATCCCTAGGAAATACCTTCCCTTGTTATATGCTACAGACCACTTCTCTCTCAGCTCGTACATCCTGTGAATCCATGCATCTTTCTTTTTCCTTGTGATTCTGAATCTCTTCTTATAAGCCACCCAGCGTCTCTCAAACTCATGAACCTCCATGGCATAGTAAATAAATTTCCTAAATTCCTTAAGCTTTTCCTTTCGGAGGTGAAGCACCATATTCTGCTCGATATGCCAGCTGCATAGACGATGATATGTGTTGGGCCAGACTGATGATATGGCTTTGGCCATTGAAGCGTCGCCGTCTGTGATCGCTAAAATGGGATGCTTCCAGTGCATTGCCTCCAAAAATACCTGAAGCAGCCACTCGTATGAGTCAGCCGTCTCGTCGGATACAAGACCAACCCCAAACACGACTGTGCTGCGGTGATGGTTCAGCCCCACAAATGGAACAAACGGCAACCTATGTTTGTTTGACCGGTATGTGCTGTCAAACACCACCACACCACCAAATGCAACATAGTCCAAGCGAGATTGGGCGTCTGCCCAGAATATGTTCTGCAGATGCCCATCACTGTCTGTGGTGTATCTGTAAAAAAAATCTGGGTCTTTCATCTCTTGTGCTGTCATGTAGTTCAACATAAATTGAGCATCACTACCTTCTATCTTTTTCTTCTTCTCCAACGCGACATGGTTATACAGATCGCGAGATATAAATCCAACCTTGCCGAAACCACCAGCCTGCTTCTCCATCACATCCATTATCTGATGTGTGCGAAGTCCACCAATCGAGTACTCAATGACATCCGCCTTCTGTGGATCGGTCATGCCACGATGAGACCACAAGAAAGGTGACAACTCAGGATTTATGAATGGATGGCTATGTTGGTCCACAAAATTCTTTACAAACCACAACCCAGTGCTTGCTTGAAGCTCAACCTGCAAAAGAGCAGGACAACCACACCGAGAGAGTGCCCTTGGCGTCCTTTTCTTCTCGGTTTCATCAAAGTGCTTTACATCACGATATCCTTGTTTGCAGCACACAAACGTCCTCCGGTATGCATTTTCCTTGTTTCCCTTATATTTCAGATCGCCCTTTCTAACACCAAACCCTTTGTTCTTCGCATACCCTAAGTAGAACTTGTACGCTTCGTTCTCACTTTTAAATGTCTGCCTGACCATCGAGTCATACTCCATAAATTCATCTATCGTGATGCCTTCACCAGCCATGTCGTTATCCTGCCATAAGAAACAGCAAAACCTGTTACATTTTTACATGAAAGAAAATACACTCGAACTAAAACATATTAATTATAAATTGTCAATGATTATCATCTGTAACTGAACCAACAAACTCTGACATCCTTGCTAATTTTCTGAGAAGCCTACAATCGTACTGGGCATAGTAATTTAACCCATCGTTTTCATGTTATGAGAAATCTTGGTTTTCAAATAACTGTATTAAGTTCTTGTAAGAAGTAACACGCATCCCACAATATCAAACTCATAATCTGAGGTGATGGCAAAGCATTTTAGTCACAGCACAAACCCTTGGATGCCATCACCATTTACTGTCTGTTGTCACACACACTACTATTCGTTGGTAGGAAAAATGAGAAGATCTAGAAACCTCACACACACTACTAATCCAGCATCCACACGCACACAAATCCTGCAGCTCTTCGTTTTCTGATTATCAATTACATAAATAGCAGTTGTGAATACTGAGGCAGATTACAGATAGCTTTAACCTTTAACCATACCAAAAATATGATGATTACTTTCAGATCTACAACAGCTGCTATAGCAGAGAAAAGAGAACTTGAACGATATGATTTAGATGATTACAAAACCCGCAGCCCTTTTCCAATTCCTATTGCATGCACAGCCAGCATCCATACGCACACAGATCCAGCAGCCCTTTTCGAATTCCTATTGCGTGCACAGCTATGGCGTTTGGGGAGCACCAGAGGCAACGTACCTATGTGAGGGATCTCAACCACAACGCGCGGAGGAACCGTCCGAAGATCCTGCGACGGAGAGAGGGCCGCCGGGCGGCGCGGGCCGGCTGCGCCGTTGAAGATCTTGGGGCCCGTCCAAGATCTTGTGGCGGCGACCGCAGGGCGGGAGACGGAGCGGCAGCCCCTCTGCGACTCAGGCGACGGCGACCGCAGGGCGGGAGACGGAGCGGCAACCCCTGTGCGACTCAGGTGACGGCTACCGTGGCTGGGAGAAGGAGCGGCCGCCGGGTAGATAGGCAGATAGGCAGCGGCACAAAAATGACGAACGAATGAGAAGGAAACCTACGAACTAAGATAGGCGTGATTACTTACGTTGCAATTACCCATATTATAAATCAATAACATTATCATTAAGAAAGGACTAATCTACCCTTACAGCCAATTACCAAAATGTCCTCAAGAGAAAAAAACAGGGATGAATAATGACCATTGGATCAATTATATACTACCCACTATTTACAGGAGTATGATGCACCGTAAAAAGTCTCTTTTTTTCTGATTTTGTTCATGCTGATTGGTTGATACATGTGTGAAACTGGCTTCATGTCACCCAGATTCTACTTGCAATTAATCGGGGGATGACGGATAGAATATGTGGTTTTTAATTAATGATTAAACTTCTCCCTAAAAAAATTATTGATCAAACTTGTCTAGTTTTGGAGTTGGGATATTGTAACTCATGAGAGCATTCATCCGAGGATGATAAACAAAAATCAATGCGCCAACAACCTTCACTTGCTTGATAATAATGATTGGCCCTATCTTATACTCCCTCCGTCCGGTAAAGAGTGAACATTTGGCTTTAAAATTTGTCCACAAAAGAGTGTACTTCTATCCTCCCAATGCACTTTAAAGAAGGAAAAAATGTTTCTCTCTCATCACACGATAATCAAGACCAATAGCATTCTACACATGGTCTTATTAATTTCTACATGCACTTAGCTCATTGGGGGTTGGGTAATTAAAGAGGAGAGAGATGGTGGCTTGCACCTTTCCAATGCATTTTTTACTCCACTCCATAATTTGTCCTAAAATTTCTAGATGTTCACTTTTCACCGGACGGAGGGAGTATATACCACTATCTTCACCCGACTACTAGATAGGAAACTCCACTGACCCACTGCACGTTGACACGTCGGCAGCGCTAGCTAGCTGAGTACGCCAAGTAGATGAAACTCATGTACTGGGATGAGGAGGGGATGAGAGTTGAACATAAGGGATGCAGGAAGCCTTGGGGACATGAGACAACGGGACGAATTAGAGATCCTATGATGGTGCGAGGAACACTGGGTTTCTCAGTCTTGTACTAGTGCAGTCATCAAATCATGGGTGTCTAGGTCACTTGCGAGCTGAGTGCCTGAGTGGAACTAATTAGTCACGCGAAGGGTCACTGTTGTGTCTGATTAATTAGGTAACACTGGGAGTACTGATTAACATGTGATTAGCTTCCCTGCTCCCACCTGTGTACCTTGACGGAGAGATTGAAGTTATGACTTATTAGCTTATTAGTAGTCGGAAATTCTTTTGTTGGTAGCAAGAAGGATAAGCGACATAGATGTACATAGCTCCCAAGCTGTAGCTTATGACCTTTTCTACAAAAATACTAAATTATATTTGTTTGTCTCGGGCGTTCACTTTCGCTCATCACATGAGTGGAAATGCAAACTTGTTGTCCATCTTGAGTAGGACGCTCTCTGCTGCGCTGTCTCTGAACTCAGCTAGCAGACATGCTAGCCAGATCCCCTAACAGGCAGCAGTGGTAGCGGCTACAAACTTGGACTCGCAAAGAGCCGCGATCTTCTGTTTCGGGGATTGTCAGGTTACTGGGTTGCTTCTGATGAACAAGAGCGCCCTGGATGTGCTCTTGCACATGTCCACATCTCCGCCAAGTCGTTGTCGCTGTGGCCGAAGAGCCGCGGTGCTCTGCTACTCCTTCGAAATCTGCACCCGAGATGAGTCGTGTCAACGATGTAGCGTAGGATGCGCTTGGCCGCCGCAAGATGCTCCTCAGTTGGCGCCTCCATGAACCGCAGGACATACCCCACCTTGTGTGTCAGGTCCGGCCTGGTGTGTACCAAGTACCGCAGGCTCCCGATGATGATGCGGTACTCGGTGTCATCGGTAGTCGGCGTCGTGCTGACATTGGACAGCTTGAAGCACGGGTCCATTGGCACGTGAGAGGGGTTGGACCCTGCCGTTCTTCACAAGTACTTTCTCGGTAAAGAAATATAAGAGCGTTTAGATCACTAAAAGTAATGATCTAAGCGCTCTTATATTTCTTTACGGAGGGAGTAGTAGTTTCTAGGCCTAGGCGGATTACGAGATCGTGATGTTATCCACGCTTTCTTGCACCTCGATCCCGATATAGAAACTCAGGAGACCAAGGTCAGACATTTTGAAGAGACTCTTCATCTCCATCTTGAACTTGTCAATCTCTCCTGAGTCGGACCCAATGATACACAGGTCATCCACGTAGACGCTGACTATGCGCCCCGTTCTTCCCTCGATTTGGATCCCTCCTCCATCGTTGGCTGCCGCAATGACACAGCTCCCATCGTGGTCAGCCCCCTATACCCCGTCGCTCCAGCAGCATCCCCAAAGGATCACGTTGCTGAGGCAAGCTTCCTCATGGTTGTATCCCTCGCCGGGATGGCACCCCTCCCGCACCACGAGCTAAAGTGGTTACCCCCAAGGCTTTGGCAGTTCCAACCAGCCGAAGAGTGCGGCCGTCTCCAGCCTCTCTCGAGAAGGTCGTCACCAACTGTTCCTTGCGGGCTACTATCGAGGATGACTCAAATTATCAAACTACATTTTCTGGTCTTGCCTCCGCCTTCCCTTTCAAAGATCGTACGTGTTGCATGCCCATGAGCGTCTCCGTTAAATTCAGACTCATGTTTCCCGTTCAAACCACATGGCTATGACCTTGACCATAAAGGTTTGTCAACAAGCAGTTTGACAAGGCTGACCACGATCATAATCATGAACTCTCATTTTGTTCATATATTGACATGTGTTGTGTCATGTCGCTTAGCAGCATTTATATGTATCCTCCTCTCGTGTGATTATACGATGGACTGATAACGAACATGCTTACGTCCAATCAATGGCCAAATTTTCCATATCAGCTCAAGCTTCTAGCACAACCTGGTCGATGCATGATACAATTTTAATTTTGTGGCAAAGTAATACTTCTGCCCCTGGTTGTTGTCCGACTCTATGTTTCGTCCTTTTTTTGCAAGAGACATCAGATGCATTACCCAAAGTCCAGCGTTACAAAGCACCTGCAAAAATAGTAATTACATCCAAGTCCTTAAGGACCAAGAATCTTCTACTTTCCGAATGAGCCGGTGGCACACTGCCACTTCCGATTCACTGCTGGAGCTGGCATGACTTTGCTACCTGTGGTTGAGAAGTCATCAAAACAACGGACCAGCAACTCACCGGAGGAGAGTCAAGCGCCAAACGGACACTCGCCGATGCTGGAGAAATGAATGATCTAGGTGTTAGGTTGATCTCCTCCCGTGTGGGCCCAACGGCCCAACGGGCCCTTAGATCCGCGCCCTGATCGGGGGCGCTCAACCCACTATGGTTGACGGGCCCCTGTCACCTGCGCCATATAAAGAGGTGGGGGCCGGCGACACGCAACACGAGGTTCGTCGCAAGCTGCACACCCCACCGACACACCCTACCGATCTAGGGTAAGCGCAGTGCTGACGGGAAGCGCCGCCACCACCTCGCCCACTCCCTGCCATCGCCGGCCACCCTCCACCATGGCCGGGACGACGGGCTCATCGAGCCAAGGAGAAGGTACCTCTTTTCCTCCCCATCTCTCTGTTCTCCCTCTCAGATGTTTAGACAGATGCGATGCACAGATCAAACTACCGTTAATATCTAGCCTAGATGATTCTACACATCCAACAATGGTATCATATCCACTAGGTTCTAGATTGTTTTCGGTAGCAAAGAAATCACAAAAAATTCCCTCCCGTGTAACCCTAACCCTAACAGAGAAAGAGGGTAAGAGGGAAAAGAACTCACCGGGAAAAGGGCCTCGGGCTCGCCGGTAGAGTGCGTCGCCGCAGAGCCGCGCCGTTCCTCTCGATCCAGATGCGCATCGGCAACCGAGGCATCTGGAAGAAGAACCAGCCCCACCAGGGGCAAAAGGCACCGCGGCCAAACCGTTCGACGGCGGCGCGCTCACCGCAACGGGAACGCGCGACCGGCGAAGGGGATGGCAACGGCGCGAAGCAAGAGGAAGAAGTGGGAAGGAGAGAAGACTGGGCGGCCGCGGCGGCACGAGCTCGCCGTCGCCGGCGCGCCGCCGGCCCGCCTGCATGAGAGAGACGCGCGGGGAAGAGAGAAATGGACTAGGGTTCGGTCGGGGGGGCTCTCCTGCCCCGGTTTTCTTCAGCCGAAAAGATCGCTGGACCGTCCGATGAAATGGACGACCGGGATCAAACCCCTAGCTCGCCTGCGGGCCAGCAGGCCGAAAGAACCGCGCCGTGTGAGCGCAGCACGGGCGCGCGCAGAACAGGCCCTGGGCCGGGCCATAGAGCAAGCCGTGGGCCAGGCCGGCCAGGCCGAGTTTTGTTTTCTGGTTTTATTTTTTCCAGAAGCAGAATTAATCGTTTTTTGTCCATTTTTGGGCAAATTTAATCTTGTTTTTTCCCTATTCAAAATTATCCAACGAAATTTTGTTTAGAGAATAGAAAAGTAAAAGAAATGATTCTGAAAAGAATAAAGTTCATGAATTTTTTATTAATGTTTTTCCGCTGCAAATATATAAAAGTGTTCTTTTATAAATATAAATAGAACAAAAGTGCAATTAAAATTTAAAAGAGCATGTTAAAGTAATTATTGAAGCAATTATGATCCTGTTATTTTTATGACCAACGTTGTTAATAACATGATCATGATTTGTTATTGTTATAAAAGGTGCATTTATTTCTACTTTTGCCCAACGGTGATATAGATTTAATTGCATAAACAGTTGTATGTTTAATTTTGACCAACGTTGGATTAATGCATGCAATTGTTGTTATGATCTCACCTCATTGTGGTTTCAGGAGGTTTCCACTTGATGAGTTGCCTCAAGGATGTTCCAACCCTCAGAGGTGATAACTACACTGAATGGAGAAAGAAAGTTGACTTGGCTTTTGTTTGTGCTGAGGTGGACTGGGTTGTGGACACCCCACAGCCGGTCAAACCACCAGAACCAGTCAGAGGTGCAAAAGATGATGATGCTGCTTGGGCGAAAAGGCAGAGGGATCATGCTCCAGTGGAGATGTCATATACCCTCGAAAACCAAAAGTGGTTCACCGCCAATAAAAAGTGCATGGCTTTCATAAAGAACACAATTGAGAATGCTATTGTGGGCTCAATTGCAGAGTGTACTTCCGTAGGGGAGTTTCTTGAAAAGATAAAGAACCAGTTCACTGGTTCTTCAAAGATATATGCTACCCAGTTGCTAAAGCAGCTGGTGACAGAAAAGTACACAGGCGGTGGACATGGCATAAGAGAGCACATCCTCAGGATGAGCAACATGGCAGCTAAGCTTAAACCCATGGATGCGGATTTGGAGCTCAAGCCTGCACTCCTCGTTCACCTGGTTATGGCTTCACTGCCAAAAGAGTTTGACACCTTTGTTGTCAACTACAACATGTCGCCTGAAAAATGGGACATTGAAAAGACTATAGCCATGTGTGTGCAAGAAGAGGAAAGACTTAAAACCTCACATGGTGGTTCTCTGAACTATGTGAAGGATAATAAGAAAAAGAACTACAATCAGAATGGCAAAGGTTCCCCTTCAAAGCCACATGGAAAAGCTCAATATCAGCATCAGCAGAAGTCTTTCCCAGTGGACAAAGATATATGTCTCCATTGTAAGCAGACTGGGCACTACAAGAAAGACTGCCCTGCTTGGCTAAAGTCAATAATGGCAAAGAGAGGTAACAACGTTGTTTCCTTTGTAAATGAATCCTTGTATACACAGTTTTCGAAATCTACTTGGTGGATTGACTCAGGAGCAACTGTTCATGTTGCAAATTCATTACAGGGATTCCATTCGACGCGGACTACGCAAAGAAGCGAAAAATGCATTGAAGTTGCAAATGGAGTTGAAGCAGAAGTTGAAGCTGTCGGCGACATCTCCCTGGAGTTAGCTGATGGATTCAACCTTCTGCTTACAGATGTTTTATATGTTCCTTCATTACACAGAAACTTGATTAGTGTTTCATGTTTGGATAAAGATCATTATGAATGTCATTTTGGACATGGCAAGTGTGCCATATGGTTTAATAATACTCATGTGGGTGTTGCTTTCCTGCACAATCACTAGTAGAAAACGAACCTTTTGTCCGCAGCTTTAGTCCCGGTCGGGTTTTGAACCGGCACTAATGTGACCATTAGTCCCGGTTCAGGACGGGCATCATTAGTCGCGGTTCGTTCCGGACCTTTAGTCCCGGTTCGTAACACGAACCGGGACTAATGTGGTGGTGGCAGGCTGGTGTCAGCTGGGGCCTCCACGAGCCCCTTTAGTCCCGGTTGGTATCACCAACCGGGACTACAGGGCCCCCCTTTAGTCCCGGTTCGTAACACGAACCGGGACTAAAGGGTGGTGGCAGGCTGGTGTCAGCTGGGGCCCACACGAGCCCCTTTAGTCCCGGTTGGTATCACCAACCGGGACTAAAGGCCCCCCCTTTAGTCCCGGTTGGAGATACCAACCGGTACTAAAGATCCCCTATATGAATTCGGCCAGCCCGATCACAGTACTCCTCCCTTTTTTTCCCCTTCTTCCCCTCCTTTGTTCTTCCCTCTTCCTCGAGCTCATCCTCCATTTTTGCCAAAATTTGTTAAGATTTGGAGGCACCCCATCCATCCAAGTGTTCACAAAGGTTAGCAACTTTGTCCTTTCATCTCTCATTGCTAGATTAGCTCTTGCAATGCTCTATAAGTATAGTGATTTGTGGGTTTTAGTTTGGGAGTATTTATATGTGGTAGTAGTTCATTTGATTTATATGCAATTTGAGCTCAAATTAACTTCTTACTTTGCATGTGTAGGTGTGGTTTACTTAGTGCCTTCCCGTCCCCGTCCTAACCACCGTCGATCGCCCGCACCGTCCCGTCGCCGTCACCACACCTTGGTGAGCCTCTTGTACGTTCTTATCCTTTTTATAAAAAAAATCTTATTTGTATGATTTAGATAGTTAATTGTATAATTTTCTTACATGTATGATTGTTTGTTATACATAGTGCCATGACTTTGATATCCGTCCCCGTCGGCCCTCGTCCGGTTTATGATTCGGATGTGGTATATATATTCTCTTTTATAACTATTTGTTGCATTTCGCGTTTATGACAATTATACCCATCAAGTTGACATAGATATTTTTATCTAGGAGGTATGTGAACCGGAAATTGCAACCGACATAGATATTCTTGTCAAGAAGTTAAATTTAGTTGAAAAAGAAAACGAGTATTTGAAAGAAAAATTGAAAAGAGTTGAAGAAGAGAAGATGAAACTGGAGTTGTATGTTGCCGATGTCGTCGATGATCACAAGATCAAGATGGATGCAATGCGCTTGAAGATTAGAAAATTTAAAAAATATGCCATTGATAGTGAGGCTTGGTATCACTATGCTGTTGGATCAATTGTTACCTTAGTTGCGATCTTGATCGCATTTGTTGTTGCATTTAAATGCTTTAGCTAGAGAGTTTGTATGTTGCTTTATGAGAACAAGTGTGTATGAACTTTATGTATGAACTTGTATTAATTTGGTCTTTTCGGTGTTGTGTAATGAAGATGAGCCGGCAATGGATGTACGATGACCGATGCTCTCCCCAGTTCATTAATGGCGTGCATACTTTTCTGGTTGCGGCTGAGGCAAACAAGCGGGCGGATGGTTTTATGTATTGTCCATGTGCTGGCTGTAAGAATGATCGAAATTACTCTAACTCAAGAACCATTCACGTCCACCTGTTTGAGTCCGGTTTCATGTCCGACTATAACTGTTGGACCAAGCACGGAGAAAGAGGGGTCCGAATGGAAGAGAATGAAGAAGAAGAGGATGACGACAGCTATCCTGGCCATGGGTTCCATGAATACGATGGTACAACAATGGGGGAAGAATCTGAGCCGGCAATGCAGGAAGGAGCTGAAGAAGAGGCATCAGATGAGCCCGCTGATGATCTTGGTCGGGCCATTGCCGATGCAAATAGAAACTGTGCAAGTGAAAAGGAGAAGCTGAAGTTGCAGCGCATGTTAGAGGATCACAAGAAATTGTTGTACCCAAATTGCGAAGATGACAAGAAAAAGCTGGGTACCACACTGGAATTGCTGCAATGGAAGGCAGAGAATGGTGTACCTGACAAGGCATTTGAAAAGTTACTGAAAATAATGAAGAATAAGCTACCAAAGGACAACGAATTGCCCGACAGTACGTACGAAGCAAAGAAGGCCGTCTGCCCTCTAGGATTAGAGGTGCAGAAGATACATGCATGCCCTAATGACTGGATCCTCTACCGTGGTGAGTACGAGGATTTGAATGCATGCCCGGTATGCTGTGCATTGCGCTATAAGAACGGCCACGAGACCCTGGTGATGTTGCGGGCGAGCGCCCCAGGAAGAAGATTCCTGCCAAGGTGATGTGGTATGCTCCTATAATACCACGGTTGAAACGTTTGTTCCAAAACAAAGAGCATGCCAAGTTGATGCGATGGCACAAAGATGACCGTAAGAAAGACGGGAAGTTGAGAGTACCCGCTGACGGATCACAGTGGAGAAAAATCGAGAGAAAGTGGAAGGACTTTGCAGATGACGGAAGGAACGTATGGTTTGGTTTAAGTGCAGATGGCATCAATCCTTTTGGGGAGCAGAGCAGCAATCATAGCACCTGGCCTGTGACTCTATGTATCTATAACCTTCCTCCTTGGTTGTGCATGAAGCGGAAGTTCATTATGATGCCAGTGCTCATCCAAGGCCCCAAGCAACCCAGCAATGACATTGATGTGTACCTAAGGCCATTAGTCGAAGAACTTTTAGAGCTGTGGAATGGAAAAGGTGTACGTGCGTGGGATGAGCACAAACAACAGGAATTTGACCTGCGAGCGTTGCTGTTTGTAACCATCAATGATTGGCCTGCTCTCAGTAACCTTTCAGGACAGACAAACAAGGGATACCACGCATGCACGCACTGTTTAGATGATACCGACAGTATATATTTGGATAAATGTAAGAAGAATGTGTACCTGGGGCATCGTCGATTTCTTCAGAGCAGGCATCCCGTAAGAAAGAAAGGCAAGCATTTCAAAGGTGAGGCAGATCACCGGAAGAAGCCTCGCCACCGTACTGGTGATGATATACTTGATATGGTCAAGGATTTAAAAGTAATCTTTGGAAAGGGTCCTGGCGGACAATCTGTTCCGAATGACGCTGACGGACGCGCACCCATGTGGAAGAAGAAATCTATATTTTGGGACCTACCCTATTGGAAAGACCTAGAGGTCCGCTCTGCAATCGATGTGATGCACGTGACGAAGAATCTTTGCGTGAACCTGCTAAGCTTCTTGGGTGTGTATGGGAAGACAAAAGATACACCGGAGGCACGGGAGGACCAGCAACGTATGCACGGAGAAGACGGCATGGATCCAAAGCAGTTTCAGGGTCATGCCTGCTACGCTCTTACCAAAGAAGAGAAGGAAATCTTCTTCGAATGCCTGCTCAGTATGAAGGTCCCGTCTGGCTTCTCGTCGAATATAAAGGGAATAATAAATATGGCAGAGAAAAAGTTCCAGAACCTAAAGTCTCATGACTGCCACGTGATTATGACGCAACTGCTTCCGGTTGCATTGAGGGGACTTCTACCGGAAAACGTTCGATTAGCCATTGTGAAGCTATGTGCATTCCTCAATGCAATCTCTCAGAAGGTAATCGATCCAGAAATCTTACCAAGGTTAGAGAATGATTTGGTGCAATGTCTTGTCAGTTTCGAGTTGGTGTTCTCACCATCCTTCTTCAATATCATGACGCACGTCCTAGTTCACCTAGTCGAGGAGATTGCCATTCTGGGTCCTGTATTTCTACACAATATGTTCCCCTTTGAGAGGTTCATGGGAGTCTTAAAGAAATATGTTCGTAATCGTGCTAGGCCAGAAGGAAGCATCTCCAAGGGCCATGAAACAGAGGAGGTCATCGAGTTTTGTGTTGACTTTATTCCTGACATTAAGTCGATTGGTGTTCCTGAATCGCGGCATGAGGGCAGACTGGGTGGAAAAGGCACGCTAGGAAAGAATTCAGTAATATGCCGGGACGGGCATTCTTTGGCGCAAGCACACTACACAGTTCTACAAAGTTCCGCCTTGGTGGCTCCGTATATCGAGCAACACAAGAATATTCTACGCTCCAAACACCCGGAGCAGTCTGACGACTGGGTTACACATGAACAAACTGTGACTTTCGCCGGTTGGTTGCAGACACGTCTCATGCATGACGACACTGTTGCAGATGACCTGTACTTGTTGTCCAAGTTACCATCTTCAACTATATTGACTTTCAAAGGGTACGAGATAAATGGGAATACATTTTACACGATCGCCCAAGATAAAAAGAGCGCCAACCAAAACAGTGGTGTCCGCTTTGATGCAGCAAACACCAATAGGCCAAAGGACACATATTATGGTTACATAGAGGAGATATGGGAACTTGACTATGGACTTGGTTTGAAGGTCCCTTTGTTTCGGTGCAAATGGGTCAATCTGAGAGGAGGCGGGGTAAAGGAAGACCCGCAGTATGGAATGACAACAGTGGATCTCAACAATCTTGGGTACGCAGACGAACCATTCGTCCTAGCCAATGATGTGGCGCAGGTTTTCTATGTGAAGGACATGTCTACCAAGCCGAGAAAAAGAAAAGATAAGGAA
This sequence comes from Elymus sibiricus, assembly GCA_039707655.1. Classification (NCBI taxonomy): domain Eukaryota; kingdom Viridiplantae; phylum Streptophyta; class Magnoliopsida; order Poales; family Poaceae; genus Elymus; species Elymus sibiricus. The sequence goes on along the minus strand of CM077668.1, from coordinate 13,935,750 downwards.
GCGAATACATCATACGATGAGCCAAAGCGCCACATAGTTCTTTCAGGGAAAAGAAACGTCGTGGGAGTGGAGGACAAGACAGACATGTCAGAAGATTATGAAAAGTTTCATGAAATTGCTCCCTTCACAGTGAATGTTGACCCGAGCATCAAGTTAAACGATGAAGATTGTCCATGGTTACGGCACAAAGGGACACACGCGAAGAAAAAGTTTTATATCCAAAAATCCCACTCTGGGATGTGACCGGCTTCTCTAGTTAGTTTCCGGACTTATATATCTGGAAAGTCCCACTTCGGACAAACCGGAGGGAATCTTTGTAATAGAACTCCGACTTATGTGTTTTGGCATTTGAAACGCGAAGAAATATTATGTCCAAAGCCACGTCATCAATTTTCAACCCTTTCTGACTTCATTTGCTATTTTTCATGCATTTACTGATTTTTTCGAGCTAAATGACCCTGAAATTGAAAAGCACTACAAATCACAATCAGAAAAGGTTGAAAGTAGGCATGGTACCATCATTTCACCCACATAGCATGTGCTAAAAAGTTGAGAGGGTTACGGCAAAAACTGGATGCACTTCGTGTACAAAATGGACAATCTCTTTCGAAGTATCACGCTTTCGGACGAAAACTCGTCTGTTACAAAGGCATTTCATTTTTTTTAAATAACCTAAGAATTACCAAATTGAATATAATGATAAAACACACTAATATTAAACAGCAGAAAAAAGAATCACTAAAAAATCTTTTTTTTAAATAAAGTTATTCACAAACTAGTGATTCACACAAATTTCAAATAATTCAAATTTGAAAACTACTGGCACTAACAGAAAGTTTATAATTTTTTTTACCTAAAGCAAAAAGATTCACTCAGAAACTCTAAATAAAGCAAAAAACAACCAAGAAACAAAAGAAAATAAATATAGAAGAAAACAAAAAAAAACTGAAAAGTAAAAAAAAAGCCCGCCTACTGGGCCGCCACGGCCTGCATACGACTAGACACCCACTAGTTGGGCCAGGATGCAGGCCCGCAAGGCCCAGTATGGCCCACAGGGCAGGAAAGAACGGTAGGCCTTGTAGGCCTGCTTTAGAGAGGAGCTCGAATGAGCTACCGCGCCGGGGTTTATAAACCAGTGCGAGCGCCCTTCGCTGGGCGAGGTGGGACTAAACATCCACCACACTGCGTCGTGCCAGGAACAGGCCTTTAGTCGCGGTTGGAGCCACCAACCGCGACTAAAGGGGGGCCTTTAGTCGCGGTTGGAGCCACCAACCGCGACTAAAGGTGAATTTCATCCAGTCCAAGCGGCGGGAAGCGAGACCTTTAGTCGCGGTTGGTGGCTCCAACCGCGACTAAAGGTGGTCTTTAGCCGCGGTTGGAGCCACCAACCGCGACTAAAGGCTCTCATATATATAACTCCACTTACGATCCTCTCCATTCTCTCGACGCCAAACACAGACGACGCCACCAGGCTGCTGCGCGCCGCCGCCTGCCCCGATCGACGCCGTCGCCGCCCCCGACGCCGGCCGCCCGTCCCTCCTCGTCGACCCCTACTCCGGACGCGCCCTTCCTCGCCGATCCCCGACGGCGCCGCCGGCCCGCGCGCGCGCGCCCGCTCCTCGCTGCGCCGCCTGCCCCGACGCCGTCGCTGCCCCCCGATTCGCCTCGCCTCGCCGTCGCCCCACTGTGAACTCAGTTCCTCCCTCTCCCCCCCCCCTCCCTCGCCCCCTGCCGCGCGCCATGGCCGCCCGTCCGGCCCCGAGCCCCCCCCCCCCACACACACATGCATGAACACACACACACACACACACACATTTTCTATTTAGATGTTTTAGTTGTTTTTCACTAGTATATATGTATGTATGAATGCATGTTAGATGGATATAATTAGTGTTTAATTAGTATAGATTTTTTTTATATAATGTTTCTTTTTCTGTTTTTTAATGGATGTATAGAAGTATGCTTAATTAGTGTTTCTTTTTCTGTTTTTTAATTTTTTATACTTTTAGTTATAGAAATGTTAGATGAATGTTTTTTAGTTTTTTATACTTTTAGTTATAGCTAGATAAATGTTAGATATAAAAACGTTGAGGAATTTTGACATTTGATCCAATGTATAGCAATTAGTATTTGCAAAAGTTGCATATTTTAATGTTGTATTTGCAATAGATTTTCTTAGTCCTTTAAGGGATTAATTATCAGGAATGCCCCCATTATGGATGTGCACAAGTTGATCCAATTTCTTTCTGATCTCATGCATGCATCTACCTTTCGGATCTCTGAATACTAAATTGTTTTATCTTTCTTCTGGATTAGTTAAATAAAAGCTATGGACGATACCGGCAGAAAAGGAGAAGAGGCTGTGTTCGACATCATACGCTCCACGAGCCCAGATGATCATGATGACGGCTCGCAATATCTGAACCCTTCGGGTGAGGGTATGATGTTTGATGAAGACGAACGAATAGATGAAGGTGGTGACAACGATGTTGACGAAGAAAATGTTCTTCAAATAACAATGACCGGCGAGGTATATTTAATATATAAGCCATCCGGTGATCATTACATGTCTTAATTGATTTGTATGTATTAACGAATCGATCTTTCTTCTTTTAGGCCTCCGGATCGAGCAAATCTTGTACAAGCGACAGGGTAGTTCGAGGCCCGGCCAAAAAGTTGGACAAAGGCGTAAAGTTCAACATCGATTCCATCAAAACACCAACTGGCGAACCGCTTGAACCTAAGAAAAATGCGACCACGTTCAAGAATCAATGCGGAGTTATTGTCAGGGACCAAATCCCGATCTCCGTTCAAGAATGGAGAAAGCCAGAAAAGGGAGATCGAGCAGGAGTTACTTTTGTCGACGAAAGAGCAAAAGATGTGCTTTGGACTACGCTCATGGAACATTTCACCCTACCAGATAATTTGACAGATGCAGATCTGAAGAAATTCAGAAACTATGCTCTTAAAAAGATGGCGATCGCATTCAACACCTTCAAGAAAAATGCATGGGCTAAGTACGTCAAATCAAAAAAGAAGACTCCAGAATTCACGGGAGCACTGGTGAAGGCAAAAGATCACTGGGACGCTTTCGTGAAGTTCAAGGAATCTGAAGAAGCTAAGGAACTGTCGAGGAAAAACAAGATTAATGCTGCGAAAAAGAAGTGGCACCATCGTCTGGGGCCAGGTGGCTACCAGGTGGCCCTGCCTAAGTGGCATCAATCTGAGCAAGAGATGATTAGTAAACGGGTCAGTCCAGTTACATTGACATGGCCCCCCAGGTGCAGGACATGGTTTTATGTGCATGGGGGGGAGTTGGACCCAGAGACAGGGCTGGTTATGGTGAAGGCAAGTCTTAAAGAAGCGACAGACGAAATACTTATTGCAATAGAAGAAGCTCGATCGGGGGTGTTCACGCCCAACAGAGATAACGACGAGCTTACGCGCGCCCTGAAGAATCCTGAACACCCGGGAAGAACACGAGGCAAAGGCGTTGTTCCGTGGTATGAGGGGTTTGCGGATTGGAACGACGACTATAGAAGCCGTGCGAGAAAGAAGAAGCATGAGGAGCAGAAGAAGAAGGAGGAAGCACTCCGCCTTGAAGGCCTAATATCCTCGCACCTGGAGTTGGAACGATTTGTCAGGCGGCAGCAGGAGCAGATCGACTCACTCAGCCAGGAAAGGGCGTCTCAGCGGCAGCATGAGCAGATCGATCCAGCATTGGATAGCACCGTCCCATCTATGCCGAGAAGCAGCGTGGGTTCCGCCCCAGCCGATATCGATAATGCACTGCTAGCTAGCTACCCTGTGGATGATATCAAAGACAGGACTAACTGTGAGCTACACATGAAAGTGAAGAACTTATCCATGAAGGTGGCGGACGGCTATGCTTTAGCAAATCCCCCTGAAGCAACCTTCCATTGCAATCCCATTCCAGCTGGCTATGCTCGTGTCGGGGTTGATGAAGTGATGTCAGCATATCACGAGCTACAACTTGACATTCTTGGAGGTGACGAGGAGAGAACACTGGGAGAGGCCATACATCGTATCATTCTATGGAAAAAGGATTGCATCGTCTTTCCAAGGCCACCGACTCCTCCTCCTCCAAGTCCGCCGCCGCGTCAGTCGACTCCTCCTCCTCCAAGTCCGGCACGGCGTCAACCGACTCCTCCTCCAAGTCCGCCGCCGCGTCAGCCGACTCCTCCTCCTCCAAGTCCGGCACCGCGTCAGCCGACTCCTCCTCCAAGTCCGGCACGGCGTCAGCCAACTCCTCCTCCTCCAAGTCCTCCGCCGCTTCAGTCGACTCCTCCTCCTCCAAGTCCGGCACCGCGTCAGCCGACTCCTCCTCCAAGTCCGGCACGGCGTCAGCCAACTCCTCCTCCTCCAAGTCAGCCGACTCAGCGTGCTCCGCCTAAGCAACAGCGGAAGAGAGAGGCCGTAGCTACGATGGCTAGCGGTACAACAAGCAAGAAATTCAAATATGGTCCAGACCTCAAGCCTCTTCCGAAGTTGTCTTACCACCTGACTCAGGAGGAACTCGACGACGCATGTGATGCCCAATTGAAGGCCCATTTTGCACCGAAACCGCCCGCGCCGCCAAAGGAGAAAGTACCTGAGCATGTATCACAACACTTTATTGATATGGCTCGACCGGCTGACAATCAGAAGGACTCCGACTATGTGCGGTCTATCAAGAGGTCATATTCTGCAGGGCAAAAGGAGTCGAGCTCGAGCTCGAGCCAAGCAGTTGGCAAAAAAAGCGGGAAAACTGTTCCCCAGCTGGGAGAACAAGCAGTGCAATCGATCCCCCCGCTCATTGTACAAACACATGTGAGTACCGCCGATCGGCCGGCAATAACCGACGATCTTAGAAGGCAGGCTAAAGAGGCCGGTGTCACTGTTGAACAACTCCTAGGCCTTGAGGAAATCCCCGGGATTACAGAGGAGGAAGTAAAATACCAATATGTCCGTGGCAAACCTCTAGTCAAGCCTGACGAAGTCAAGCTTCTACCAACGAGAATGTACGAGTTGCATACGTGGTACATGCAAAAAACAGCAAATACCAATGAAGAGTCCCTCATGGTGAAAGTCAGGAAAAGGCATTACTTCCATAAAAAAGACGTGTGGATTCATTATTCAGAGTTGCTTCAGTTATTCAATCAAGACGCACTCGACAAATCTATCGTCAGTTGCTATTGTCTGTAAGTGATTTCTTTCTGTAATTTAAGTCTCTAGCTAGCTAGCTAGATGTGCTCTCGTTCATTAACTGTAATTATCCTCACTATATTCTTTTCTGTGGTATTATGCAGAATGAAGATGTATGAAATGAAAAAAACTAGACGCTATGGAGTTGGGTTCATTGACCCAAATACGATTAATCAGGCGATATGGGAAGATCAATATTCGAGAGAAGACACAGAGAGATTCCTGCTAGAGTTTTTGAAGCAACTAAACACTCAACCAAAAATACTACTTCCTTACAACTTCGGGTGAGTGTTACTATATCTTGTACTACAAATTCTATTTTTTGCTTACTAGATGTTAATAAGTGTAGTTGATGAGTTATGCACATGCCCGCTTATTTATAAAAAACGTGTGCGCATGCAGTTTCCACTGGATCTTGTTAATCATTGAAGTTGACAAGGGAAAAGTTGAAGTACTGGACTCACTATATAAGGATCCATCCGAATACGCAACCGTGAAGGGGATGTTCGACAGGTAATTTCAATCATTATCGCACTATGTCTGCCTCTTTACTTCATTTCCTGATATCAACTAGTTAATAACTCCTTTATTCATTTTCTTTGCCGGCGGGCAGGGCTTGGAAAAAGTTCATCGAAGAGGTCCCCGGCCAATGGAAACAACAGCTGAAATGGGTGCGACCCAAGGTAATTAAGTAGTACTAGCTAGCTACGTCCGTGTATCTCTTTAATTCTAGTTTCAATACCATTATCATGCTTGATTAATTATTACCTGATTGAATTTTATTCTCGTAAAGTGCATGAGGCAGGAGAAGGGGAATAGTTTATGCGCATACTACGTTTGCGAGAATATTCGCATGATCACGTCTGAAAGGAGCATAGATGAAAAAACTCTTTGGGTACGTTTGCCAGAACACTATCCATAATTTTTTTATCATGATCTAGCTAATATATATACACACAACTAATATATTCATCTTGATCTCCTGATTATAGATGATAGAGATGCGGGGCCAGCTCCTACCAACGGCTCGCGTACGAGCAATTCAAGAGGAAATAGCTGAATTTCTGGTCGACCAGGTCATAGATCCCAAAGGAGAATACCATTACAAGATCAAGCAGTAATGCCCTGCATATGTAATGATCCGCAAATTGTAGGAGAAATTGTATATACCAAATTGTATATATATATGTATGTGAATGGTCGTCGTACGAGAAATTCGATTTATATATATATGCACAACGTGTACAGTATGTAGTAGCGTAATATATGTTTGAAATGAAAAATAATTAAATGGAAAACACAAAATTAAAAGGAAAAATAAACCAAAATTAAAAGAATTAAATACTTTTAGTCCAACCGGGACTAAAGGCTCCACCTTTAGTCCCGGTTGGTGTTACCAACCGGGACTAAAGGTCCCCCAGCGAACGGCCCCGGCAGGCGCCACGTGGTGGGCCTTTAGTGCCGGGCCGTGACGAACCGGGACTAAAGGGGGGGGGGCCTTTAGTCCCCCCCCCTTTAGTGCCGGTTGTAGAACCGGCACTAAAGGGCCTTACAAACCGGGATTAAAGGCCCGTTTTCTACTAGTGAATGAGCTTTATTTATTATCACTACGTGAAAAAGCGTATTCTGTGTGTAATGTGAATGAGCATGTTTCCGCGTCGGATAAAGAACAAAAGAAAAGAAAGAGAACTCATGACTCATCGAAATTATGGCACTGTCGCTTTGGCCATATTTCGAGGGAGAGAATAGAAAGACTAGTTAAAAATGAAATTCTTCCTCCATTAGAGTTCTCAGACATAGAGCAATGCATAGATTGTATTAAAGAAAAGTATGTAAAACAAATCAAAAAGGGTGCAAACCGTAGCACAGGAACATTAGAAATCATTCACACTGACATTTGTGGACCGTTTCCTGTGAAAAGTGTGGATGGCTATGACTCGTTCATAACATTCACAGATGATTACTCCCGATATGGTTATATTTATCCAATCAATGAAAGATCTGAAACGTTGGATAAATTTAAGATATTCAAAGCTGAAGTTGAAAATCAGCATGATAAAAGAATAAACATAGTAAGATCTGACCGTGGGGGAGAGTACTACGGTCGGCACACTCCATATGGCCAAGTCCCTGGACCTTTTGCAAAGTTCTTGCAGGAGACTGGCATAGTGGCCCAATATTCAATGTCGGGCGAGCCTCAGCAAAATGGAGTAGCTGAAAGGCGTAACCGTACTCTTATGGATATGGTGCGTAGCATGATGAGTTACTCCACCTTGCCATTGGGATTATGGATGGAGGCGCTTAAAACCGCCATTCACATTCTCAATAGAGTACCAAGCAAGTCGGTGCCCAAAACACCGTACGAGTTGTGGACAGGAAGAGTGCCCTCCCTACAACACTTAAGGGTGTGGGGGAGCCCAGCTGAGGCCAAAGTGTTTAATCCAAATATTGCAAAGTTAGATCCCAAAACAGTCAGTTGCCACTTCATTGGCTATCCCGATAGATCAAAAGGTTTTCGTTTCTACTGTCCAGAGAGATACACAAAGTTTGTAGAAACAAGACATGCAATCTTCTTAGAGGACGAAATGATGAGGGGGAACATGGTAGCTCGGAAAATTGATCTTGAGGAGAAGAGGGTGCATGCGCCTAATCCGATGATTCAGGAGCCATTTTTCTCACTACCTGTTGTACCTGCACCGACAATCCCTGAGGTTGCGGTGCAAGCACCTGTTGTAACTCCACCCATGACAACTATGGGAGAAGATCCGGAACCTGTCCGTCAGGAGCCGACTGAACCCGTTGTTGAGCATGAAAGGGAGGAGTAGCAGCCACTTTTAGAAGATGTGCCGGAAGGTGAGGCACAGAATGAGCCTAGGAGTGAGGCCCTTAGAAGGTCTACAAGACCCAAAAAGTCAGCTATTTCTACTGATTATAAAGTTTATAACACCGAAATAGTTCATATGGGAGGTGATCCCACTTCATATGAAGAAGCCATAAGAAGCCCTCACTCATCAAAGTGGCAGGAGGCAATGGAAGACGAGATGAAATCGATGAGTTCCAAAGATGTTTGGGACTTAGAGAATATTCCTAAAGGAGCCAAAATAGTAGGCTGTAAATGGGTCTACAAAACTAAGTATGTCTCTAATGGGAATGTAGAAAAGTATAAAGCACGACTTGTGGCAAAAGGATTTACACAAAGAGAAGGCATAGATTACAATGAGACATTTTCCCCAGTCTCATGTAAGGATTCCTTCAGAATCATAATGGCATTAGTTGCGCATTTTGCTTTAGAGCTACATCAAATGAATGTAAAGACGGCATTTCTAAACGGGGTTTTAAAAGAAAAAGTTTACATGAAACAACCCAAGGGTTTTATCATGGAAGGCAAGGAAGATATGGGATGCCGCCTGAAGAAATCTATTTATGGATCAAGGCAAGCCTCTAGACAGTGGTATCTAAAGTTTAATGAGACAATTAAAAGATTTGGATTTAAAGAAAATATTGAGGATAACTGCATTTATGCAAAGTTTAAAAATGGGAAATATATTTTCCTAATCTTGTATGTGGATGATATCTTGCTTGCTAGCAGTGATGTTAGTCTGCTGCAAGAAACAAAGAAGTTCTTGTCCTCAAATTTTGATATAACAGATCTTGGTGAAGCATCATATGTTTTGGGCATAGAAATTCACCGAGATAGAAAAAATGGAGTTTTAGGACTATCGCAGAAGGCATATTTAGAAAAGGTTCTTAAAAAGTATAATATGCATGCGAGTAAAGCCACACCTGCTCCTATAGTCAAGGGCGACAGTTTTGGGAAATTCCAATGTCCCAAGAACCAGTACGAGATCGATCAAATGAAAGCAGTACCATATGCTTCGGCTGTTGGAAGTTTACAGTATGCACAAGTGTGCACTCGCCCTGACTTAGCTTTTATCACCGGGGTACTCGGTAGATATCAAGAGAATCCAGGCACAGAGCACTGGAAGATGGTAAAGAAAGCATTGCGTTATGCGCAAGGCACGAAGGACCACATGCTAACATACAGGAGATCTGATTCCCTAGAGATAAGAGGGTATTCAGACGCGGATTTTGCGGGAGACAGAGATGATAGAAAATCCACGTCAGGATACGTGTTCACTCTCGCTGGAGGGGCTATTTCGTGGAGAAGCTCCAAACAGTCAATAGTTGCATCGTCCATGATGTATGCAGAATTTATAGCATGTTATGAGGCCACGGGGCAGGCGATATGGTTAAAGAAATTTATACCCGACTTGAAAGTGGTAGATTGTATTGACAAACCACTAAAGATGTATTGTGACAACCATCCCGCAGTATTCTATGCTCACAACAACAAGTCGAGTAATGCTGCCAAAACAATAGAGATAAAGTATTATGTTGTGAAAGATAAAATCCAGGATCACACTATAAGTCTCGAGCATATAAGGACAAAGGATATGCTTGCGGATCCGCTTACGAAAGGCTTACCACTCAATGTGTTCAAGGAACACTTAGCCGGCATGGGTTTAAGGGAAAGCCTATGATTCCTGGATCATGAGAGGCCCAAAAGGAACAGAATTTGTTTCAAAACAGAGAGGTATGTTGTAGCTGTCTGATTCTATCGGCAATTGAGCTGTGACGATGAAACATGTTCTATGTATTGATCTTTGATGAAACGAGTAAAGTAAAAAGTATATGGTTAAAAGTAAAAGTTGAGATCAAGGGGGAGAATGTTAGGTTGATCTCCTCCCGTGTGGGCCCAACGGGCCCTTAGATCCGCGCCCTGATCGGGGGCGCTCAACCCACTATGGTTGACGGGCCCCTGTCACCTGCGCTATATAAAGAGGTGGGGGCCGGCGGCACGCAACAAGAGGTTCGTCGCGAGCTGCACACCCCACCGACACACCCTACTGATCTAGGGTAAGCGCAGTGCTGACGGGAAGCGCCGCCACCACCTCGCCCACTCCCTGCCATCGCCGGCCACCCTCCACCATGGCCGGGACGACGGGCTCATCGAGCCAAGGAGAAGGTACCTCTTCCCCCCCCCCCCCCCCCCATCTCTCTGTTCTCCCTCTCAGATGTTTAGACAGATGCAATGCACAGATCAAACTACCGTTAATATCTAGCCTAGATGATTCTACACATCCAACACTAGGCACCAACGAACCACTCGCCAATGGCGCCACCGTCAAACAAGCTTAATAGTTTTTAACTATCAAAACTCAAAACATTATGGGTGATGTCAATGGACAATGCAACATGTACAATTTTGAATGACATGGTTTTGACTTTCATATTTAAAAGACCTAAAAGGGTTAGAACGGAAACCAGAATAATAATTAAAAAACTAACAGTTTTTTAATAAAAGGAGGATAACCCCCGGCCTCTGCATCAGGTGATGCACACATCCATCTTTATTAAATAGATGAAACAAATCTTTTCTTAGATCAAAATAAACCAAATTATAAGTATCCTATAAAACAAGAAAATCGAGGCAGGTCACAAATAATTCATGAACACCCATATAAGAAGTGTATATGTTTAAACAAATTTAATAGTGGGAGGTACTGTATTAGACCTTGATGTGGATATATATTGATGTGCCCACATGTATGACCTATTCCCCCTTTTGTTGTAGACATACTTCTGATTTTTTTTTCCTGAAAATTTCAACTTATTTTGATTTTTTCTGATTTTGTTCATGCCGATTGGTAGTTCGGAGATCACAACTTACGAGCATTCATTCCATGATGATGGTAAAAAAAATCAATGCTCCAACAACCTTCACCTGTTTGAATAGTAATTTGCCCTTTATATATGCCACTCTCTTCACCTGACCAGGTAGGAAATTCCACTGACCACACTTCACTTTGACATGTCGGCAGCACTAGCTAGCTTAGTATGCCAAGTAGGTGAAACTCATGTACAAAGACGAGGAGGGGATGAGAGTTGAACACAAGGGGTATAGGAAACCTTGGGAACAGGAGACAACGGGGAAAACAAAAGATCCAGTGATCCTGAATAGCTAGAATTGAATTTCTATTGTTGATCTTTGTGCCAGGAGCACTATACAGCTTCCGTATCTTATTCTAGTGCACTCATCAAATCATGGGTGTTTAGTTCACCTGTGTGTTGAGTTGAACTAATTAGTAAGGGTCACAGTCCTGGCTGAATTAATTAGTTCACACTGAGTGTAGTAACTAGTGATTATTTTCATGCTCTCATAAGGTTGTACCTTGACGGAGAGACTGTAGTTAGGAGGTTAGTTATATATCCATTGTTTTACTGGGTAATGATACTACTCAGTCCACTGTGTCTGCGAGTGCTGGCTTGGCCAGGAAGAGCACATCATCCATAGATGCTTCTGCTTGGTAGTAACGAAGGATGAGCGCCAGAGACATACATAGCTAGAAGAGGATTTCCCAAGCTGTAGCTCGAGCCTTTCTCTCGAAATGGGCTTTCACTGCTGGAGCTGGCATGACTTTGCTACCTGTGGTTGAGAAGTCATCAAAACAACGGACCAGCAACTCACCAGAGGAGAGTCAAGCGCCAAATGGCCACTCACCGACGCTGGAGAAATGAATGATCTAGTCACCAATGAACCACTCGCCGATGGTGCCACCGTGAAACAAGTTTAATAGTTAACTATCAAAACTCAAAACATTATGGGTGATGTCAATGGACAATGTAAGATGTACAATTTTGAATGACATGGCTTTGACTTTCGCATTTAAAAGACCTAAAAGGGTTAGAAAGGAAACCAAAATAATAATTTAAAAAATGAAAGTAAATAAAACAAACTTTTTCTTAGATCAAAACAAAACAAATCATAAGTATCCTATAAAATAAGAAAATCGAGGCAGGCCGCGAATAGTTCATGAACACCCGCAAAAGAAGTGTATATGTTTAAACAAATGTAATAGTTGAAAGCACCATATTAGACTCTGTTGTGGATATATATTACATGTGTGAAACTGCCTTATAGTCATCCAGAATCTACTTGAAATTGTTCAAGGGACGAATGATTAAATACTATTTGGTTTTTAATCAATGACCAAACTGGTGTGCTTTTGGGGTTGTGAGATCACAACTCACGAGCATCCATCCTATGATGATGAAAAAAGTTAGTGCACAACAACCTTCACTTGTTTGAATAATGGATGTACCCTTATATATACCACCATCCATCTTCACCTGGCTAGATAGGAAAGTCCACTAATTAAGCCACTTCACTTCTACATGTCTGCAGCACAAGTAAAGCTTAGTACGCCAAGTAGGTGAAACTCATGTATACAATTACAAAGACGAGGAGTGGCTGAGAGCTGAACAGAAGGGATGTAGGAAACCTTGGGATGAACGAAAGATAATTAATGGTTTAGAAAACCTTGAATTGGATTGCCATTCTTGATCTTCACGAGAGGAACACGGTGCAGTTTGTATGTTTTTTACTAGTGCAATCATCAAACACGGTGCAGTTCACTTGGCTGCCGAGTGGAAGTAATTAGTCACTCAAAGGGTCACTGTTGTGGCTCACTTAATTAGATATAATACTGGGAGTACTAACTAACCTGTGATTAGCTTCCTGCTCCCACCCACCTGTGTGTACCATGGCGGAGAGCTTAGTTTTGTATCCATTATATTGTTTTACCGGGTAATGGTACGACTTAGTCTACTCTGGATGCAGCAGGACCGATGGTGAATCTTTTGTTGGTAGCAAAGCAGCCAAGGATAAATGTGACATACTAGTGCGTACTAGTACATGACCTTAATTTTCTACAAATACAAAATAAATTATTTCGCTCATGACCTGTCATGGAGTTGAAATTCAAACTCGTGTCACTGCATGCCTAGGAATTCATGTGTTGATCCAATTCAGACTCGTGTTTCTCCAGTCCACGCCATGCTTGACCATCTACAAACGTCACAAGAACTAATTAATAAAGGCGGCAACAACTAAAGAGGAAGGCCCAACCCAGCCCAGGCGGTCAAAGCGTGGAGGCCAGCCCAGCTCCACGTACGCAGGGCCCATATGGACCAAGTGAGTGGTGGTATTTTAGGGCTACAGTGGTGTGAGTGAGAGGGAGGGGCCCATTATTGACACTGGCGGCAGCCGTTACAGCATCTCCAACGTATGCCTAAAAACTGTCATTTAGTGTACTTTGGGTTAAAAACACACCTCCAGCAGATGCCCTATTCCTATTTCGCGGCAAAAGAAATTGTAGCTACCTCAAATTTTGGCTACACGTGCTCCAAATTTGTATCACCTGTAGCTGCAACCGCAAAACCAAAACGCTGTCATGTGAGCCCCAGCCGCTCCGTTAAATCTTCCCCACCCGCAGTCACCTCGCTTGCCGTCGGCGCCGCCTTCAATTCCGGCCGCCCTATAGACCGAGCTGTCACCAATCCTATCATAAGAAGTCAAGCATGTCACAAAAGTGAACTTCAGGACTGTAAGACGTTGGCAATCTACCTATAATGCTCATTTTTTTTAAAGAGGCCAAAATGCTCTAAACCTTATGAAAGTTGAAATATAAAGGACATTAGTGCTATATAAAGGCTAGTCGTTAACCCAAGGTCCCACCAAACATACCATAATAAGTCAAGTGTGTCGCCAAAATGAGCCTCCAGATAATAAGCCTTTGAGAATCTACATACACGGCAAAAAACTTTGGAAAGGGGATCAAATGCTCTAAACCTTGGGAAAACATGAAATTTAGCGCACATTCCTCGAGCGTTTGAGCTTTTCTCGTTTGGCCACGAGGTGGAGATGCATTGCCTCGAGTCGCGCATCCTAGGGACTCGGCTCGATAATGGGGATCATCAGGATATCGTGAGTGATGACCGAGGTGGAGCCATCCCCGCCACGAAGTCTTATTGGGAGTGCCCAAGTCTTCTTCCTCCTGCATCCACCGCGATGCACCGTGAGCATAGCTCGAGGGTCGAGGCCGCCTCTGGACCACTGCCTCGACAGAGCAGGCTTTTATAAACCCAAGAGCTTGTAGAAGCAGCAGCTAGGAAGTCATCGATGCAGATCAGGAGACGACGACGGCTATGATCTGTGAAGCAAATCGCCGCCCCGAAGAAGAAAACGTCGATAAGGGCATGTAAAAACTCTGATGACCATGAACACTGGACAAATTCAGATGAATTCACCGAAAACCTAAGGGCTAGTTCTTTTGGGGCTTATGGCTGGCTGTGAAAATAGGCTACCCTCTCCCCAACTTATTCTAGAAGTCCAACCTAAAATTTTATTTTAGAAACCTCCTAATTAAGGGTTAACTAGTACGCTTCTAAAATAAATTTTTAGGCTGGGCTTCTAGAATAAGCTAGGGAGGGCGCAACTTATTTACATAGCCAGCCATAAGCTCCAAAAGAACTGACATAAACCGACTTGATCCCGGAAAAACCGCCAGAGACACAACACCGCACACCCCGCCGGCGATAAACCCACCAATGGAAAGGGGAAAGGGCGGAGAGAACATTATTCCTACAATTGGGGCAGCGTCGCCACCTGACCGCCTCAAACCAAATGCGAAGACTCCTTATAGAAAACCAGAAGAAAATTACACATGCCGCTGCACGACAGGTCCAAGTATGATGTCGAGCTCGCCGCCTTCCAGGACCGTACGCCGACGCCCTCTTCTCGGGTAACCTAGGTAGGTCGGGCCGCCATTAAAGATTGCCACGCCGGATCCCTCCAGCCACCGCCAGCTTCACCAACGCCGGCGTCAAGCACCGCCTCATGCAGATCAGGCGGTGGCGATAGGGAGAGAAGATGGGTGGTGGCTAGGGTTTCCAAGTCGACACGTAGCCTTCTCTCTCACGAGCGGTAGAGTTGCTTTAAAGGTGATGAAAAAATCGGCTAGCTCACTCACTAGTTCTAAGGAATACAAGGATAATAAGATTAAAAAAAAGAGTTTACCTAAATAAAAAATCTCAGCACCCAATGCTAAGCTAATCAAGTTATGAGTTGTATAAATTTACTTTTATTACTCACTAAATAATCCAATACGAAGCGACATGGCAAAAGATGCCTAGAAAGGGAAAAATGAAGGACACAAATTTGTATTTTTTGCCAAATCTGGCCTCTTTCAGCGACTTCAGGCACATGTGGCCCCTGGGCGAAACTAATTCGAAATCTGGCCCCTCAGGTCGGCGCCACAGAGAACGGCGCCGAAGTTGTACATCTCGGCTCTGATCTGAACGGCGCCGAGGTTGTGGGCCCTCCAGCACCACCGTTCCCCCGAACGGATGGCATAACTGGTGACGTGGCAGTCAAGTTCGGCGCCAGAGACCTTGGCGCCGTCATCCTTAGAAAAATCGCAGGCCTTGTTTTCGTCGTTCTGCGTGGGTACTGGAATCGGGGAACCGGGGGCGCCGAAGTGCACAAGCTCGGCGCCTTCTTATACGGCGCCGTCCTTCTCAAGTTCGGCGCCTATAGTTGATCGGCGCCGAAGTTGCGAATATCGGCGCCTTATTTCCTGGCGCTGAAGTACCAGGCTGGAGACAAACTTATTTTGGCTCAGCCCTGAAACAGCAGCATCATATATATCTTCAGCTCAACAGCAGCATCATATATAATATCTTCAGCTCAACAGCAGCAGCATATATAATATCTCTAATCTCTTCAGCTCAACAACTAAAATGTTTAACAAACATCATCACAAAGAGTCCAAACATACAAGAAATGACCATCACGGCGCACATACTTAGTTCGTAGACATAAAAGTGTCGAAACAGAAGCCACAATACACATCACGCATAGTTCAGCGCTTTCTTTTTGGCGTCGGTGCTCTCTTTCTGAGGGCATTTGAACCGGGGGTGATCCTCTTCAGAGGCCCATGCTGCCTAGTTGTCCTACGAGGCTGAGTAGGCTGACTCGGCTCCGGTGCATCGAAGCACTGCGACAATATCATCTGATCATCTATGGAGTCGCCCATCTTCAGGATTTTTTTCTTCAAATGTCTCTGGATCTCCATCAAGTTGGCTTGATGCCACGAGAGGTACACAAGGCGGGGACGTCGACAAACTCTCCGTCGGTCCCCTCCAAGCTTCCTTGCCTCTCTTCAGAGTCTTCAGAGTCTTCTTTCTCGGTGAAAGCTGACACCCCACCGCAATGGTTGCGAGGTGGTGTAGTATCTTTTCGAAAGATGTTTGTCTCTCCACTACCTATGTTTGCAACCTTGACTTTCTCCTCGATGATCGCATGTGTATCAGTCAAAGCTAACATCGCAACACAAGGATTGTTAGGGGGCGTATCTTCGTTATCAACATTTGATGGCTGGCTTGGACCCACTTCATAGACGTTCGCACAACCACCATCATTGCATCTTTCAATAACTGAGGGGCACTCATGCAGATCGATGAGAAGTTGAGGCCTCACAACACCGGTGACTTTGACGGCAACGACCACTAGAGATCTTATTTGGGACCCTTCAACAAGCTCCTTGTATAAATCCCACTCGTTGACGCCACGGATAGGTATCATCTGAGTAAACGACCGAAGGCCACACCCAGCATCGTATCTTCCTTCTAAAAGAACATCATCGCCAATGTCGGTCCAACCCAACACCTCTCTCAGCTTCGCAACAACCTCATTGAAACTAGGACTATGCGGGAAGAACACAACTTGACTCGTCATGTCTACAAACTCCACACCGCTGCTCAAGGAGGTCACACGCCCTCCGTGATGAACATGAATTATCTTTGAGTAAGCCATCTATATTCATTATCAAACAAAATATAACTTTACCCATTAGCGCACAAATTATACAACAAACCACCTTAACATATAGATTAGATAACCAACTAAAAACAGCTTAACAATAACATCACATAGTATACATAGCACCAACGATACATCCTAATATCTACATCACTTCATATATAGCAAATATCACTTCAAAATAATAGCAAAGTCACCAAACATCAAGTTAAGGTAATATCATCTTAAATGCATTTGTTCTATGACAAATTAAAAAATTCTAATACATGGATGATGTTTATACCTTCAGTTCCAAAGAAAGTTGGGGTGGAGCTCGGGCGTCAACGGCGTGGGGTGGAACGGGGCCGACGTGCTGCCGGAGAAAAGGGTCGGGAGGGAGTGCGGCGCAGAAGTCGGGAGGGGTGCGGGGGCGGAGGGCCGGAACCTCAACCGGCGACGTCCGTGGCGGACGGCCGGCTCGCCTTGCGCCGCCCCATGCCCGGCCGGTGGGGGATGGAGCTCGGGCGCGGTTCTGGCGGAGGAGGCACCGGCCGGTGGAGAGCTGAGCCGGCCGGCGACGCTCGATGGGTGGGTAGGGGGCTTGGCGGCGGCGGTGAATCGCGGGGAATGGAATGGGCGGCGGCGGCGCTCTGTTTGGGGAATAACTCACCGGGGTGAATCGATGCGGGATTTAACCCTAGCAAGAGTTCGGCGCCATACTCTCCGGCGCCGATGTATACTAATTCGGCGCCGTATAAACGGGCGCCGAACATGCCACGTCACCAGTTAAGCCATCCGTTCGGGGGAACGGTGGTGCTGGAGGGCGCACAACCTCGGCGCCGTTTAGATCGGAGCCGAGATGTACAACTTCGACGCCGTTCTCTGTGGCGCCGACCTGAGGGGCCAGATTTCGAATTAG
Source organism: Elymus sibiricus (assembly GCA_039707655.1). NCBI lineage: Eukaryota > Viridiplantae > Streptophyta > Magnoliopsida > Poales > Poaceae > Elymus > Elymus sibiricus. The sequence continues at coordinate 13,917,925 of CM077668.1, read as the reverse complement.
TTTTGCCCAGGGGCCACATGTGCCTGAAGTCGCCGAAAGATGCCAGATTTGGCAAAAAATACCACAAATTTGGGATGCCTATAGTCCCTACAAGCCATGCATGAAGATGTCGGTGGGCCCCACGCGCGGCGCGGACACGTGTGCGCCAGTGGGAAGTCTGGTACCCGAATAAATAAACAAAAAATCTGCCGTCCAACCCTGCATGCTTTAAACATAATGTTGACGACGATGTGGACGGCGGTCGCTGACATGCGGGGCCGGGCGGCAGGTGACGTGGCCGGTCCGGCTCTGCAATTAACAAACTGAATCCATCCGGAAAGAAAAGAGCATCACGAGATGAGAGGGGCAGTGGAGGCCATGGGAGTCTCAGATGCTCCCCTCGTCTTATCTCCACACGTTTTCCGTCCGTTTATATTTATATAACGAGCGCTCAACTCATCGTCCCTTACCTCCACCCATCCATTTTTGGTCTCGCTCCACGCGGCACAGAAGAGAGCAGAGCAGAGCAGAGCAGGGCCGGCCATGGCGCTCAAGGCCTCCTTCCCCGGCGAGCTCGCCTCCCTCCTCGACCCCGGCCTTCAAGGAAGGGGAGCCGCCTTCCGCCACCGCCAGCGCTGCAAAGGTAGGGCCTTTCCGCCGGACTAATTTTCCCTTGCTTGTTTCCCGGATCGCTTTTCTGGTTCCCCTCCCCTCCCATGGGGTGCTGCCATTTCGGTTGGTTGATGCCATCTTGTTTTACTACTACTAAATAATTGTGTACTACTTCATTTTTTTAAGCAATTAGTCGTCAGTCCCGAGCTCACTTGCTGTATGCTGGCTGGTGGTGTACTAGCTAGGTAGCTAGACAGAATTGCTTTAGAAATTCCACTTCACAAAGATGGTGCAGGTGTCGAATGAAGATTATGTTCAAGTCACCTCTGTCTTCCCTTCACTTCTACACTTATATCTGGTAGTATTATTAATCATTGCTATTCTGAAAAAGAAAGAATTATTAGTTAGTTAGTTTGTTAGATAGGCCACTGTTTGGTTCGTTTGGGAACAAAAATGAAGAACAAATTGACATTTTTCTTCAAAATTGTTCGTTCGGTTTCGCGGCGCACGGCCGGCTACGGGTTTTCAGAGAATATAAGTGGTTAATACAGTCTGATTTGATCTCATGATGCCTAACCCTTCTGATTTGGACGTCCTTCAAAAGGCAGGATTTCCTTCCTTTCATCATATTAAAAAACACAGAGTTACTATTTACTTTCCCGAATGAAAAAGAGGCCACAAAACTTCAGAATTTGATGCAGCTTACTTACTTTTTTTGTCTAGGCAGCGGTTATCAGTTAAGTACCTGTCAGTCAGTCTAGAAAGAATCCCCTCTTCTCTTTTGCAATCAACTATCCGGCTGCATCAAATTCTGAAATATCGTCCGGGGGGGTGCCGTTTGCCAATTCCATCCCCCTGCCTGGAATATCTAATGTTCCTTCCAAAGTTCCAAGAACATATTCTCTTCTGCCTGGATCCCATTCCAGCTTCTACTTTCTAGTGACATGATATTTTCATTCAAAGGAAGAAGTTGCACTCCTCTGCTCTGTGCCTCTGTTCAGTGCCCTGCTTCCGTTCAGGCTGATCTTTATTTCATTTTTCAACATATGCTTTTAGGCTGATTGCTACTGCACTAGACATGAACTTCCTTTAGGGCTTGAATGAGCAAACAGGTGTATACATGGTCAAGATAGATAGGGTGCAATTATTCAGGGCTTGAATTTTATCAACTTCCTTTAGCATAGTGCACACCTGTTTATTTCCTCTCTAGTGGCCCAATTCTAGTGGAACTTTGGATGGTTAGTGGTGTATGTTGCTTTCGACTAATCTTAGTTTGACTTGACTTGTGCTCATTTCCAGTGGACTTCATGTTTCAAAGGAGGGACAAGAGAGCAGTCTACCTGAGAAGGACATGCTGCTCGATGCAGCAGGGCCCGCCGCCCGCCTGGCCTGGCCGAGCCATCGCGGAGCCCGGGAGGAGGTCGTGGGAGGGCCCCAAGCCCATCTCGATCGTCGGCTCAACCGGTTCCATAGGAACACAGGTAAGATGCACGGAAATTTTTAGTCCACACCGTTGCAATGTTACATGTTCAGACAATATTGGTTCTTTTTGTTGAACTTGGTGGATCTGCTGATAATTAACAGTTTTTCTTTTTTGTTTGCGTAACTGAAAAAGACATTGGACATCGTTGCGGAGAATCCTGACAAGTTCCGGGTTGTTGCTCTTGCTGCTGGCTCCAATGTCACTCTTCTAGCTGATCAGGTACAATGATCTACCATCTGAGTATATATTTATTCAGTTTCACCCCTTGTTGTGAATTGTAAGAGAGAACTGCGTGCATATCGTAGTATTAACTGTATGAAAGTTACTGCTGAATTTAACAGGTGAAAACGTTCAAGCCAAAGCTGGTGGCTGTAAGAAACGAGTCATTACTTAACGAGTTAAAGGAAGCGTTAGCTGGTTGTGAAGAGATGCCGGAAATTATTCCTGGGGAGCAAGGTGTCATAGAGGTAAGAGACATTTCTTCTGATGCTATATGCAAAAGGAATCAATGTTTCATACTGAATTTTCACTAATATTCAACTCTTCAATAATAGGTCGCTCGCCACCCGGATGCAGTTACAGTCGTTACCGGCATAGTAGGGTGTGCAGGACTCAAGGTAATTTATGTTTTCTATATTGCATATTTTCCTTCATCCATTCTTTTTAATAGTTCTATTAAGTCATTAAGAAAAGTCGGTACGGAACAACCTAATTGATAGTGCCGTAGTGGTGCAACCAATATCCTATCCTTAACAGTTTAGAGCCTTGGTCCATGGCTCCTTTATGAAACTGCATATCAGTAGGCCCATCATGCCTCAGTGGTGCTACTTTCAGACTCTGCTTACTATCTTATCTTATCTTCGCATTTCCGGAGAACTCAACATTATCATGCTATTGTTAAATTTTCTCTCCTCCACTTTGGATGGATGGATTGAAAAAAAAAATAGATGTAGCCAAATCTGATTATGTATGCTTGCAGAAGCTACTATAAAGGCCAACTAAAATATCCATTATTTTCTTTCTGTTTGACAGCCTACAGTTGCAGCAATTGAAGCTGGGAAAGACATAGCATTGGCGAACAAAGAGACACTTATCGCAGGTGGTCCGTTCGTGCTTCCCCTTGCGCACAAGCACAATGTGAAAATACTTCCTGCTGATTCAGAGCACTCTGCAATATTTCAGGTACATACCATAAATCAGTTACTTCTTGCTGCAGTTGTATTTTTCACCATGATGCAAGTTTAGTGTGCATAAGGTAGTTAGGCCGCTGAGGTGTTGAAACAAACAAACTCATAGAGGCTTTATCATTGAAACTTGTAACATCAGTATGATAAATGTTGTTGTGGTTTACTTTTGTTAATATTGTCAATTTTTCCCTGTAGTGTATACAAGGCTTGTCTGAAGGATCGCTTCGTCGCGTTATTCTGACTGCTTCTGGCGGTGCTTTCAGGTAAGTCTGTTTGTTTTCATGTGTATTGTACATATTTTACTTCTAGAAGCATCGAACTCCCTCTTATATCAATTGATGATGACAGGGACTGGCCAGTTGAGAAGCTGAAAGATGTAAAGGTTGCTGATGCTTTGAAGCACCCAAACTGGAGCATGGGGAAGAAAATCACAGTAGATTCTGCTACTTTGTTCAACAAGGTGCTTAGAAATTTCCTCCACTTTATGCTGAAAATTTACTTCCTTTTTTATGTTTGTGTCTGTTTAATCGCTATAGCGACAACTTGATTCTTGCAGGGGTTAGAAGTTATCGAGGCACATTATTTGTTTGGTGCTGAATATGATGACATTGAGATTGTGATTCACCCACAGTCCATCATACACTCTATGATTGAAACCCAGGTGAGCCCTACAACAGTTATCACCACTTTCCAAGAAGCATATATTCTTAAGGACACTGTAACACACGCACACGTCATGCCGATGCGCTGCATATCGTTTATTCTTGCTTTCTCTTGTAGTACATTTAGCGCATCAGACCGGCAGAATCTGAGGTTTATGTTCTTTCAGGTCCTTGGGACTGATATGCTAAATTGTTTCTACTATAAGAATTCATATATGGCTTAATGTTAATCTTCAAATATTCATGAAGTTGTATTATTTCATCAGGATTCATCTGTCCTGGCTCAGCTGGGATGGCCAGACATGCGGCTACCAATCCTATACACCTTGTCTTGGCCAGACAGAGTCTACTGCTCCGAGGTCACCTGGCCCCGGCTAGATCTTTGCAAGTACAAGCACTCTCCCTACTAACTCCATAATTCAGTTCAGGAAAGGCCTCTTAAGAATTTCCAGATTATTATTGGCTAACTGCAATTGGATAATGCAGGCTGGGGTCGCTGACATTCAAAGCTCCCGACAACGTGAAATACCCATCGGTGGATCTCGCGTACGCAGCAGGGCGAGCCGGGGGCACCATGACGGGAGTTTTGAGTGCTGCTAATGAGAAGGCGGTGGAGCTGTTCATCGACGAAAAGTATGATTCTTTTCTGCATGCTATCATCCTTCTTTTCTCTTGTTTTTTACACAAAGCATTGCATAGTGGATGCCATTGTTCTGATTTGGTTGACGTAACCATGTTCTGCATGTCTGTTCTGGTGATAGCAGCATCACGATAAAAACATTCTTTGGTATCAACCAAAGTTCATAAAAATTCTTTGCGTAGTCTGACTTGAAAGGAGAATGTATGTCCTGAAAGCTAATATGCTCAGGCCTTTCAACCATAACCTATACGTTACGGATTATAATAACTCTGTGGAACCTTGATTTCATGAGCAATTGATATAAGTTTAACTTAAGTTTGGCCTACCTGTTGTTGCATATTTGTTGCGATAAAAACTGTTTTTATGAACATGGACATAAAAGCACCAAGTCCTCATCTATCCTCTATGTTGTTGTTTTTGCAGGATTAGCTACCTGGACATCTTCAAGGTGGTGGAGATGACGTGCGACGCACACCGCAACGAGCTGGTGACAAGCCCGTCGCTCGAGGAGATCATACATTACGACCAGTGGGCGAGGAAGTTCGCCGCCAACCTACAGCCATCATCGTCTGGGCGGAGCCCTGTGCTCGCGTAAGGTCCAGTTTGGAGCGCCCCTGTAGTCGCCCGACGAAGTAGTATGGGCAGGCACAGAAGATGTACACTACTCCCATGGCCTGACCTTGCTAAAACTGGCCATGTGGAAACCAAGCTTAGATATTATTTCAACAAGGCACACATAGGTTGCCTTCCTGAAATGTAAATCATGTGTTCGCATGAATAAATCATGTAAATTTTGATGGATGGATGGATGAAATAGGCAAGAATCAAACACATGCATCCCTACAGTTTTGACTGCCATGGTTACAGAAATTTCATTTTCAGAACCATCCATGATTCCTTCTAAACTTGTTCGGAGTTCAGAAAAGAATCCAACAACATCCAAAGGTGGAGCCACAATTGTGTCAAGAGGATGAATCTAGCCAAGATTGTAGTATTTTTCTTCCTTTTCGCCAGGCGGTGCTCCCCAGATCATCATCCACATTACAATTCACAAGAAATTGCAACGAAGATAAGCACCGACAAAAGGTAGTCTATCTAATCACCGACAAAAGGAAGCACACGACCGACCTGAGAAAGTTCCCACTGGATTCCGGGAGAAGCCATGCAGCTTTAGGTAGCATCAAAAGCACTCACCAGAATCTGATGCCCTTCCATAACAATACTACCACACTCAACATATCTCTACTCAAAAAGATAACCAACCCGGGACAGCATTCCCAAAGCGATATTCCTTATCCCAGCAAGCTCAAAAAAGGCACCGACCACAGGTCCACAGCACGGGTAAATTTAATGGGGGAATCCCTTAATACGATAGCATTAGTTGTGCAAGTACACGAATCCTTTATACAAACTCATCAAACAAGAGATGTAGATGCAAATGTTCTAAAGTAGCTGGAGATAGCGATGTTCGACAAGAGATAGGACTGGGCTTCCGGTGGGGTGGTAGTAGGCAAGTAACATGCCGCCGCCCAGCGACGGAGGCGGGTGATCTAGTGGCCATATTTCTGGAACTCCCATTCGCTGTTGTCTGCAACGTGGAGCAACAAAAAGATGCTGGTCAGTATGAAGATTTCCAACAAGATGAACTTCAGCCATACAGTAACTGTGGTTACCTAATGGGCACACTTGGCGAGTCTTGAGCCACCTGCTGATGCAGTGGAAGTGGAAAGCATGATTACAGACACCTGTAGTGCACAAGAGCACATCATGTTAGGTCCACTGAAGCTCAAGACCAAAGAGTTTGCTTTACAATAATAAATCTATTTACAAGGGAAATATTTGACCCCAGAAACTAGTTAGATACATGTCAAGGGGGTATATAGCTTGGCAAATTTACTAGCTTGCAACAAGATATTAATGACTTCAGTACCAAATATCAAACATCGAATTAACCACACCCCCCATTAACTGCCCCCCATGAGGGCATCCTACTATCTTATGGGTCTTGAGACTACAATAACATGACCAGGTATAGCATAAATAAAAAATTATATCTCACAAGTTCATAATTCCGTCAGCGAGCAAAGAGACAGACTATCGAAACTACAAGTAGCACATGAGCCAATATGTTCAAAGGTATACTAACTTGTCAAGTGCAAACATAAAACTAAAAGCACTGTATGACATCCCATGATCCACCAACAGTGATTATTATTTTCAATTCTACACATGGGCAAACTATATTCCTACTATTAATGCGGTAATATCAGGCTAAGATCATTGTAGGATAGATAAGGCAAGTTGCACAAAAGGAACATGGAAATGATGTATTAAACACTACCATAAGTACAACGACATGTTTTCCTAGCTTAGGCTTCACCAATAGTTGATGGTCACATAATAAATAGTTCCAGATGCAAGCCTATAGTACTCCTATAGATGCATGACAGGTATATATATATTGGAGAAATAGAGCATATCTACTCCGTGAACGTTAATCAGGTCAGCGAGCAAGGGAGCTGCGTCCACTCATATTAGGCCGTTTGGTTGCCGTTACATCCGCCCATCAAGGGAAATTAATTCCTAGACGCTAGAGGCATGTAAGATCAGCGTACAAGGTAGCATGCAAGAGAGCACGCAAGGGGACAATCTGCTTATTATGGCAGTTAATCAAAGCAGACAATTTGGGGGATATCATGTCAGCTAAATCTAGCGGATTTTCTTAAGTGAAAAAAGTTGCCACGCACGCTAATTGTGGTGCCTTATTTGCTGAAACATCCCCCTGGCCTAATAAACGCAGCAGAGGGAGTTGCACTTTATCGAATAAATACTAGATACTAAGTTGATTTATCATTTCAACAGACAGATACACAAGCAATTTATTTAGCATCATGTCCACTCTGCAACAACATGAGATGCACAGCTTCAATCAATGTAAAGTAGAGTAACAGGTTTTACTACTTATCCCAATATAGAGTTAGTATAGGTGCTGTAACATGCAGAAAACAGAGGTTGCAGCCCTGATCGACCAACTAGAGCGACACTAACCCGTAATCATCATGAGGTAGGTAAATATAAACTAGAGTAGATAAAACATGGGAATGACGTGATAAAACGAGGCTGTGTCTCACAAAAGATTATCATCTAAGAAGGAAATTTGAGCCTATATTTTATCTTTATTATTATAAATCTAAGTAAGTCTATTTCAGAGTCACCACACAGAGCCTCTTGTGTTGTCCCACTCGTGGTCCTCAGAAGAAGTAGGGTTGTTTTTATGGTTATATACAGCTGAGCAGCCGTAAGCATCTTGATCAAGGCTGCAAATCGCGCGCAATAAATCAGGTCATAACGATTTTAATCTGGACGCATAAATTTGGCACCGGTGAAGCAACAGTGATATTCAAGAGTGGAGTGGGGGGTGTCGGTCGGAAGAAGAAAAGCGTACCCCATGCGACGGTGCACTCCTCGCTGGTGGCGCTGGCCTGGTTGGCCTGGCACTCGATGCCTGCACGAAGCAAGTAAATTCGGATCAGATCGGCAATCCCCCAAGATGAAGAAGAAAACAAGAAATAATAGAAAGAGGGCTTACATAGATCCATGATGTGGTTGCGGCAGATGGCGCAGTTGTCGACCACGATGTCTGCAGTGCACACCAAACCATACAAGCGGAGGGGATCAATCATACTGTACAATACAAGCGGGATCGAAGCTATCTATCTAGGGTTAGGGATGGATCGGATCGGCGCTTACCCCACGCCCATAGCGCGACGGCGTTCCACTTCTTGATCTCGAAGCGCTTTCCTGGCTTGCGGGAGGAGGAGGAGGAGGAGGACCCAGCGGCGGCGTCGGCCTCGGGGGCCGGGGCGGCCGGCGGCGGCGCGTCGGGGGCGTCGGTCTCCATGGCCGACATCTTTCTCTCTCTCTGTGTTCTTTTTTTTTTTTTTGAGGGAACTCTCTCTCTGTGTTCTGGGATAATATCTTTCGTTTTGTTCAAGCAGGATCAGAGGGGCTGGGGTTGGTTGGGCTTCTTTCTCTTGGGGTGCTGCGCCGTGGGGTTGGGCCGTATCTATCTATCTATCTATCTGTCTCTCAACCAAAACCGACTCCCCCTCAAAAAAAAAAAAAAAAAAAAAAAAAAAAACCAAAACCGACTAAGATTTGATTTGAGAATCAAATCAGATTTCGGTTCAAAAACCAAAACCCACTCATCTATTTTCTAAATTTCCGATTTATTTATTTATTTCCTCAAAAACAAGTACTCTCTCCGTCCGAAAAAGCTTGTCCCTCAAATGAATGTATCTAGCACCAAGTTAATGATAGATACATCCATTTGAGAAACAAGCTTTTCCGGACGGAGGTAGTATGTATCAAGAGAAAGATACCAACCTCGCTTCTCACACCCCTCGTGGGTGGGTCGGAGCTACAACCACTCTTCTAACCATCCAACCATACGCCGCTACTCCAAAAAAGTAACCAGCCTGAGAAGCTTGTTACAAGGTTACACTTCTGCAAACTTACTTGTCTGTTGTGATCTTGACCTAGTCCGTCCGTCCGTCCGTCGGACCGAGCCGTCTTCTCTTTGCTACGTAGAAGAATATTGTACGAATTTCGATTATAGAGTGCGCGCGCGCGTGCGGTGTCGTAGCCAGCTTCCACTTACGTCCCGGGCAAACATTGTGTATATAGCAATGAAAAAAATAGCGTGCCTGCCCCTTAAAATATGCTATTAGGGAGACATTGCTAGCGTGCTAGCTATTTTTTTTTAATTGGTCTACAGTACCCATTGTAGCTACAATGCGCTGGTGTAGCTACAGTCAAAGAAAAAAACACGGGCATAACAGACAACAAAACAAATTTCACGGCTAAAGAAGTCAAAGCATGGTGCGCAAAGATGGGCATAAAGCTCGATTACGCGTCAGTCTATCACCTGCAGTCAAACGGGCAGGTAGAACGCGCCAACCGACTAATCCTCATCAGCATTAAGCCAAGGCTAGTACGCTCCCTTAAAGAAGCAAACTGCAAATGGGTAGAGGAGCTCGATTCGTCCTATGGGGTCTTCTCGATTCGTCCTATGGGGTCTTCGCACCACGCCCAACCGATCCACAGGGTACACCCCATTCTTTATGGTATACAGCGCCGAGGCTCGCAATCATGGCCACTCGCAGCACGGTGGCGGCGTCGCAGCACCGACTCGCAGCATGATGGTGTCGTTGTAGCATGGGCTCGTTTTTTTTTTTTGAAAAGGAGGATTACCCCCGGCCTCTGCATCTGGGCGATGCATGCAGCCATTTTATTAATTATTCACAAAGACCTTACAAAGTAGTACATCAGTTTGTCCGAAGCCACCATCTTAGCAACAATTGTCGCTATTCCTAACCACTTGATGAAGGAGTGCCGATAGTCCGAGCCTAATACCAAACAGATCGCACCAAAGCCTAACATCTAAAGCCGGAGGCCCCAACCGAGCCACATACTGGGTTTGGGGTACAAATCGGTCCGACGCACTCTCATGTGTCGTCGCCGTCGTCTTCCATCAATCCATCTTCAGAGCAGAAACTAACACACCGACCTTGCCAGGCTTCTCTGCCATCGACGCCACCATGACGCCAGACAGCGTCCTCCTCCTGCGCGAGTCCATCTCCGCGCATCGGACACCGAGTCTCCACTGCGCCACGCCGCCGAGATCCGCCGCCATCAATGAGTAAGATGAAGCACCGCTCCACCAAAGAAGCCGTCCACTCACTAGTAGAAAACAGGGCATCTGTCCCGGTTCCAGAGGGCCTTTAGTCCCGGTTCTGGAATCGGGACAAAACGATCGGGACTAATGCCCATCACTTTTAGTCCCGGGTGGCTTACAAACCGGGACTAAAGGTGCTCCACGTGGACGCTGTGGGGCGCCCAGGCAGGAGGACCTTTAGTTCCGGTTGGTAACACCAACCGGGACCAAAAGGCAGCCACGCGTCAGCAGCTCGCAGGCGCTGGGGGTTTTTTTTTGAAAGGGGGGGTTTAGGGGTTTTGGAGGGTTTAGGGGTTTCATATTGTGTTAGCTAGCTAATAGAGAGAAGTGACCTCTCTTTCTCCGTGCTTGGTCGACGCTAGCTACTACATATAGAGAGAACTCGACGCTAGCTAGTAAGCAAATGAAGGAAACCATTAATTACACAAGATCGTCATGAACATATATAGAGAGAAGTGACCTCTCTTTCTCCGTGCTTGGTCGAACAAGAAGTTTTCGTATATCTATCCGACGCTACTACATATATACAATATAACATCCCTGACATCATCAAGCGCCAAACTCCCATTGAATTTCCGTATGGTATTCTCCCTTTTCATGTATGACGTGGTCAAGAAAGAATCCCGCCAATTCCTCTTGAATTGCTCGTATGCGATCATGTGGTAGGAGTTCATCCCGCATCTGCCAGATCTAATTTAAAGAAGGGGGTCAATACATATATATGAATGAAACTCAACACAATTGATGGTAATAAAATAAAATTGTGAATATTGTTTACGTACTTCAAATTGTTTGTCAGACAAGAAGCCCCGCTCAGTGGTCGAGCGGCGAATGAACTCGCAAACGTAGTATCCACATAAATTATTCCCGCCTGCCTGCCACAAGCACTTTACGAGAATAGAGTTCAATCAAACTGATAATCAAGCATGATAATGGTATTGATGAAACTAGAATCAATGAGAGATGCGCGGAACTAGCTAGTACTACTTACTTTGGGGTGTGTAAATCGCAGCTCGTTCTTCAGACCCGGAACCATTCCGGTGAACTGTTTCCAAACCTTGCCAGGCAAAGAAAATGATTACTTGATATCAGGAAATGAACGAAAGTTGCCGATATGGTCCCGGTATTGATTGAACTTACTTCTGGAGCATTGCAGTCATGTCCGCATAATCCTTGGGATCTTTACGTCTCGAGTCTAAGACAGTTATTACTCCCCCGTCAAGCTTAATGGATAGCAGAATAAAGTGGAACCTGCGCACGCATAACTCATCAATTACAGTATTTAACCTCGAGTAAGCGAAACCGAATATGCACAAGACAGTAACACTCACTTGAAGTTGTAAGGAAAGAGTATTTCCCTTTTGTTTTGATGTCGAAGGAACGCTTTTAGCAAGTTTTCCTCGGTATCTTTAACTCTGTTTTGTACCGCCCATTCATTTACGGTATTTGGGCTAATGAACCCAATGTCATAGATTTGTCTTTTTGGGCATTCGACGATCTTCAATCTGCATAATATAGTGAGGATAATTATATATACATGCAATGAACGAGCTGAGCTAGAGACTTAATTACAGAAGTAATACTTACAGACAGTAGCAAGTCATGATCTGTTTGTCGAGGACCTCTTGATTGAATAACTAAAATAACTCCACAAATTCAACAGGCATCAGGTCGACTCCAATGAGGTCGTGCTCATCTTTAATTCTCACCATCAAACTATCGGACCCATTCTTCCTGCAGCTTTCCAAGTACCACTCATGCAATCTTCGCATCATCGTTGTTAGATGAGGATGATCAGGTTTGACGAGAGGCTTCCCGTGCTCGTATCTAAAGATCTCTACTACCTCAGCCGTTTCAAACTGTACATCATCGCCCACGTAATCACCAAGAGTGATACCGGGCAGTAGCCCCGGATGATTAGCGATATCGCTAGACACCTTGAGCGGGGGGCACGATTGCTTCTCCTGTTCGCCGAGCTGGGGAATTGTTTTCCCACTTCTTCGTCTTGAAGCACTGGCAGTACTTCCCGACCGCCGCGCTTCATCATATGTCTTTTCAATACAGCGGTCATAGTTGGATTGCGGCGGAGGCGGTGGTGGTCGCTTAAGGGCATCCAGAGTGTGCTTCGCTTTCACCGGATCTATTGTTTCCTTCGGAGGTGGACGTTTCTGTTCAAAATGGGCCTGCAGTTCGGCTTTCACGATGTCATCGGTTTCCTTGTCAGTCCTCTCATATGGTAACTTTGGAGGAACCCTGAGGCTTGGACCAAATTTGAATTTCTTCCCGCCTTTTGTACTGCTAGCCGCCGGAGCGGCGGCGGCTCTCTTCCGCTGTTGCTGAGGCGGCGGAGTCCGCTGACGCGCCGGAGGAGGCGGAGGAGGAGGCGGAGTCCGCTGCCGCGCTGGAGGAGGCGGAGTCCGCTGACGCGCCGGAGATAGCTGCGGCGGAAGAGGACTCTGCTGAGGGGCCTCATCCGGCTGAGTCTGCTGAGGGGCCTCATCCGGCTGAGCTGGACTACGAGGAGTCTGCTGAGGGGCCTCATCCGGCTGTGTCTGCTGAGGCGGCGTCCAGTTTGGAAGCTTGATGTTCTCCTTTCTCCATAGACAGGTACTCCTTAAGGCATTTTCCAGAAAATTATCCCCTTCACCTGTAGGGTAGTCAAGCTCCAGCCCCTCAACTCCCTCCATTATTTCATCCACCGTGACAATAGCATAGCCATGTGGAATCGGACGGCAATGGAAAGTTCCCTCAGCTCGAGGAGGTAAAACAGAGCCGACCGCCGCCTTCAAGGTCAGGTTCTGGCATTTCGCCATTAGCACACAATGTTCAGCCTCCGTGATACTATCCACGGGGTAGCGAGGAGCCGTGAAATCAGGCTGAACGAGCTCCGTGGAAGCCACGCTGCTTCTCCGCTGAGATGGTGGGGTAGCTTCTGGGGCAGTGTCGAAGGAAGGATCTTCGTGCCGCTGAGATGGTTGGCCGGTAGCTCGCTGGCTCTCAAGTTCCTCTAGTTTCGCTAATATTGCACTGAGCTTCTGCATTTCGCTTGCTTCCTCTTTCTTCTTTCTCTCTCGGCTTCTATAACCACCGCTGTCGGGAAACCCATGCACCCACGGAACGGAGCCTGATGTGCCTCATGTTCGTCCAGGGTGTTCACGATTCCCGAGGGCCTCTATCAGCTCGTCCTTCTCTCTGTCGGGAATGAACGTCCCTTCCTGCGCTGCCTGGATTGCTGCCTGAAGCTTCTTAACGGGTATTGCAAGTTGAGCTTTCGTCCAAACACACTTCCCTGTGTCTGGGTCCAAAGTTCCCCCAACCCCGAAGAACCAAGTCCTTAACCGATCTGGCCAGTGCAATGTCGCTGGTTGGACCCCTTTAGCAAGCAGGTCTTGCTCAGCTTTGTCCCACGTAGGCCGGGCTTTGCTGTAGCCACCTGACCCCGTAACATGGTGATACTTCTTCTTTGCAGCATTTAGCTTATTTGTCGCTGACCTTTGCTTGCCCTTGTCCGATTTCTTGTAGGCCACAAATGCGGGCCAGTGATCTTTTATCTTCTCATATGGACTGGTGAATTCTGGAGTCTTGTCTTTCTCGACAAACTTTTTGTTCAAATCTTTCTTCCAGTTCTTGAATAGTTCTGCCATCTTCTTAAGAGCAAACGCCTTGACCTTATTCGGATCCGCCTCTAGCGGTAGGCTGAAATTTGTCATCAGCGAGGTCCAAAGATCATCTTTCTGTCTATCCTGGACATAAGAAACTTCAGGGTCCTTCTTCTTATTCCATTCTTGGATGCTGATCGGGGCGCTGTCTCTAACAACCACTCCGCACTGATGTATAAATGTGTCCCTACTCCGCTTGGGAGCAATTGGTTGGCCATCTCGACTGACTTCTTCGATTGTGAACCTTTCATCTTGGCGCAACCTTTTCTTCGGGCCTCGTCTCCTTACGGAAGTTTGGCTCGATCCGGAGGGCTAATTAAAAAAAGAAAGAAGTGTTAATATATGTACATACAAAACAATTAATGCATCAAGTCAGCAGAGGCTTAATTAATATATGTATATATACCTCGCCGGACTTTGCAACAGTTATGGCTCCCTCCTCCGTTCGGTCACCGGAGCCGTCATGATCTCCTTCCTCCTCCGTTCGGTCACCGGAGCCGTCATGATCTCCTTCCTCCTCCATTGGATCACCGGAGCCGTCATCCTCTCTTTCCTGACCATCGGTGTCATTGAGAAACGACAAGGTGATATCACCTCCGTCGCGGATTATATCCCCTAACAACTCTTCTTTTTCTAAGTATCTGTCCATAGTTTCTGCAAATATTACAACCATGAGAGATGGATTAGTGGCAAACATAGACCTAGCTAATCACAACAAGGAATCATATGCATATATGAGCAATGGATTAGTCGCAAACATCATGCAAAGTTATCGGGGGTTATACTTTCGAGAGAGGATACTTTGCGGACCGCCTCTCTCATGCATGTCCGACGTCCCCCCTCATGTCGAAGTTATCGGGGTTATACTTTCAGGAGAGGGGACAGATGAACCGAAGGGGGACGGTTCCAGGTTCGCTATGCTAGCTGCTTGTGACAGTCAGTTTCAGACGATCGTCGAGGACTCCTCCTCCCTCATGGTCGTCGACGATACTTTGCGGACCCCCCCTCATGTCGAAGTTATCGGGGATATGTTGAATTCATGAGAGAGTTAGGGCTGTTCTAACGCGTCACTACACGATATAGGTGAAGGGGGATAACATCCGGGAATGTTTTCCCGAAGTCTGCATTTTCGGACAGATGAACCGGAGGGGGACGGTTCCAGGTTTGCTATGCTAGCTGCTTGTGACAGTCAGTTTCAGACGATCGTCGAGGACTTCTCCCCCCTCATGTCTGATGAGTCGTCCTATCTTTCGATAGAGGATACTTTGCGGACCGCCTCTCTCATGGTCGTCGACGATACTTGCGGACCCCCCCCCTCATGTCGAAGTTATCGGGGATATGTTGAATTCCCGAGAGAGTTAGGGGTGTTCTAACGCGGCACTACACGATATAGGTGAAGGGGGATAACATCCGGGAATGTTTTCCCGAAGTCTGCATTTTCGTACAGATGAACCGGAGGGGGACGGTTCCAGGTTCGCTATGCTTTACAAACTTTATTAGATGATCGCCATTGATCTATAGTTCTAACGGAGACACTTCATATAAGTGTTTTACATGGACAAAAAAATTCTAACTTTGTTACAAACATATGAACATATGAACATTTTCTATATACATCAATTCATCCATCCATACATATATACATACATACATGAACATAAAAAAATTTAAGAAAAAAAATTCTATGAACATAAAAAATTCTAACTTTGTTACAAACATACGAACATATGAACATTTTCTATATACATCAATCCATCCATCCATACATATATACCTACATACATGAACATAAAAAAATTTAAGAAAAAAAATGCAGGGCAGGGCGGTGGCGGCAGCGCAGGGCAGGGGCGGCGGCGGCAGCGCAGGGGAAGGGGGGCGAAGCTCACTGGGGGTGGCGTCGGGGCAGGGAGCGGCGGCGTCGGGGCAGGGCTCAGCGGCGTCGGGGCAGGGAGCGGCGGCCGGCGTCGGGGTCAGGGTAGGGACGGCGACGGGGTCGGGGGAGGAGCAGCTTGGCGGCGTCGGGGAAGAAGAACTGAGATTTGGAGAAAACTGCTAAGTGCTGCTTATATAGCACAGCCCTTTCGTCCCGGTTGGTGGCTCGAACCGGGACGAAAGGCACCCCTTTCGTCCCGGTTGGAGCCACCAACCGGGACTAAAGGTCGAGCCACCAACCGGGACGAAAGCGCTGTGCTGCCGCAGCCAAAAGTTTAGTCCCACCTCGCTAGTTGAGAGGGGCTCGGAGTGGTTTATAAGCGCTGCTGCCGCTGCCCTCTCGAGCTCCTCTCTAATGTGGGCAGTACATGCCTATCTCATGCCCTGTTGGGCCTGCTAGCACTGCGGGCCTGCATCCTGGCCCATTTGTTGGGTTTCTAGTCGTATGCAGGCCGTGGTGGCTAGTAGGTGGGCCTTTTTTATTTTTTGCATATGTTATGTTTTTAAATTTTTAATGTTATTTTTTGCATATGTTATTTTTAGTTATATAATTTTAGTTGCATAAATTTTATATAATTTTAGTTGCATAAGTTTTATTTTTTATTGATTCTTTTTAGTTGATTCCTTTGCTATTAGAGTTTTATAAAAGATTTTTAGTTTTCTATTAAAGTTTGTAACAAAAAATACTTTATGAAAATTCTTTTTACTATTAAAGTTTTTAACAAATAAATACTTTGATAATTTTAGTTAATATTATTTTGATTATTTTTAGTTGATTCTTTTTGCTATTGAAAAATATTATATTTAATTGATTCTTTTTAGTTCATTCTTTTTGCTATTAGAATTTTATGAAAGCTTTTTAGTTCATTCTTTTTGCTATTAGAGTTTTATAAAAGCTTTTTGATTCATTCTTTTTGATATTAATTCATTCTTTGAGCTAAATGAACCTGAAATTGAAAAGCAGTACAAATGAACTCTGAAAAGGTTGAAAGTTGGCATGGTATCATCATTTCACCCACATAGTATGTGCTAAAAAGTTGAGAGGGTTACGAAAAAAACTGGATGCACTTCGTGTACAAAATGGACAATCTCTTTCGAAGTATCAGGGTTTCGGACGAAAACTCATATGTTACAAAGGCATTCCATTTTTTTAACTTATTTCAACTCCAGAATTTTTGTGCGTTCAACAAGCACCATTCAAAGCCACATCATCAATTTTCAACCCTTTCTGACTTCATTTGCTATTTTTCATGCATTTACTGATTTATTTTAGCTAAATGACCCTGAAATTGAAAAGCAGTACAAATGAACTCTGAAAAGGTTGAAAGTTGGCATGGTATCATCATTTCACCCACATAGCATGTGCTAAAAAGTTGAGAGGGTTACGGCAAAAACTAGATGCACTTCGTGTACAAAATGGACAATCTCTTTCGAAGTATCACGGTTTCAGACGAAAACTCATATGTTACAAAAGGCATTTCATTTCTTGACATGTAACTGCAGTGATATTCTAGATCAAAGCCATCATCAGAATAGTTGTGGAGAGAAAGTCTTCACTTTTTCTTCGCGTGTGTCCCTTGCTTATTGCGCCGTAACCATGGATAATCTTCATCGTTTAACAGGGTGCTTGGGTCAGCCTTCACTTTGAAGGGAGGAATTTCATGAAACTTTTCATAATCTTCAGCTAGTAAAATGAAAATACGCTACAAGTAAAACACATATCATGTGACGAATAAAAATATAGCTCCAAGTAAGGTATACCGATAGTGTTGAAGACGAAAGAGGGGATGCCTTCCGGGGCATCCCCAAGCTTAGGCGCTTGAGTCTTCCTTGAATATTACCTTGGGGTGCCTTGGGCATCCCCAAGCTTAGGGTCTTTCCACTCCTTATTCTCATCATATCGACACCTCACCCAAAACTTGAAAACTTCAATCACACAAAACTCAACAGAAAACTCATGAGCTCCGTTGGTATAATAAAACAAATCATTCACTTGGGTACTGTCAAGACAAGATTCATAATTGTTTCCACATAATGCCTACTGTACTCTATCATTTCCAAAATTTATATCACTTAATATAAGCTATGGAAACACTAAAACAAGCAAACTATGCATTGAAAACAGAATCTGTCAAAAACAGAACAGTCTGCGAAGATCTGAATTGTTCTAATACTTATGTAACTCTAAAAATTCTGAAAAATTAGGACAACGTAGAAAATTTGTATATCAATCCTCTGTAAAAAATTCAGAGTTTTTCCACGTTCCAGTGAATTTTTAAAATTCTGCTACTGGACGCAAAAGTTTCTGTTTTTGCACAGAATCAAATCAACTATCAACCACACTATCCCAAAGGCTTTACTTGGCACTTTATTGAAACAAAAACTATAAAACATGATTACTACAGTATATTAATCATGTGAACACACAAAAACATTAAGGATAAATATTGGGTTGTCTCCCAACAAGCGCTTTTCTTTAATGCCTTTTTAGCTAGGCATGATATTTTAATGATACTCTTCCAAGCCCAATTCCGATGATAATTTTATTCATACTCTAAAAGATATAAGTGAAGTTCATAGAGCATTCTACAATTAATATAGATTGACTAATATCCAAGATCAAAATATATAAGTGAAGCACACGAAGCATTCTATAAAGCCATACTCAAAAGATTTAAGTGAAGCACAAAGAGCATTCTATAAAGCCATACTCAAAAGATTTAAGTGAGGCACATGAAGCATTCTATAAATCAATGAATGACTATCTCATACTAGCATGGTGCATAAAGGACAAGAAAAGAAAAATAAACACAAAAGACTCATATCATGTGAACAGAACAAAAACCGAGGTATACCGATAATTGTTGAAGAAGAAAGATGGGATGCCAACCGGGGCATCCCCAAGCTTAGATGCTTGAGTATCCTTGAAATATTTACTTGGGGTGCCTTGGGCATCCCCAAGCTTGAACTCTTGCCTCTCCTTATTCTTCTCATATCGATAACTCCTCGATCTTCGAACACTTCATCCACACAAAACTTAACAAAAAACCTTGTGAGATCCGTTAGTATAATAAAGCAAATCACTACCTTTAGGTACTGTTGTAAACTCATTCCAATTTCATATTAGCATTATATATACTGTATTACAACTTTACCATGGTTCGTACCCCCCGATACAACCCATAGATTCATCAAAATAAGTGAACAACACATAGAAGACAGAATCTGTCAAAAACAGGACAGTCTGTAGAAATCTGAATATTTACCATACTTATGTAACTCTAAAAATTATGAAAAATTAGGAAAAAATAAAAAATTTGCATGGCAGTACTGTGTAAAAATTTCAGGATTTTTCACGTTCCAGTAAAAAATGTAAATTCACGCACTACAGCAAAAGTTTCTGTTTTTGCACCGCACATACCAAACAAGCAATCTAATCATCCTAAAGGAAAATCTAGGCACATTATTTTTATAATACAATGGATATATACAAGGGGATAATTATTTTTGAGAAACTTCCATGAAAAATTCTACATTGTTTCCATGAGCATGAACACAAGTGTTCAAGGTCGACCCTCACTTCTCCAATGCATAACCTTCCAATCACTTCTCTTTTTTTTGAAAAAGTTTTTAGGCATAAGAGGCAAGTAATTTTTTTTGTATTTTGCATTCTTTTGAATTTTTTTTGTTTCACCCACAACTAAAGAAAACAAAAACAAAAGGGAAAGCAAAATCTAATTAGTGAAGAAAGCAAACAAGCATACACGAAAATATCAACCCCACGCTATTGCTCCCCAGCAACGGCGCCAGAAAAGAGCTTGATAATCCCCAAGTGCAAGGAATCATCGTAGCAATTTCCAAAGGTGGAAGTGATAAGTATGGAGTGTCGAACCCACAAGGAGCTAAAGGTAAGATCAATATTCTCTCAAGTCCTATCTGCCACTGATACGACTCTACGTACACCGAACGTTTGCTTCCATCTAGAAACGAGAAATAAAACTACGTTGTGGGTATGAAGAGGATAGCTTTGCATGATATCGGAGAGCTAAAATATAAAAATAGGTGCTGTTATCATCAAGTTAGAATATATTATAATATATTACAAATAGCGAGTGTGGAATAATGATGGGTCGGTGTGCGGAATTGTCCTAGGCAATTGTTAACAAGATCGGTAATCATTATTGCAATTTTATATGAGGGAGAGGCATAAGCTAACATACTTTCTCTACTTGGATCATATGCACTTATGATTGGAACTCTAGCAAGCATCCGCAACTACTAAAGATCATTAAGGTAAAACCCAACCATAGCATTAAAGTATCAAGTCCCCTTTATCCCATACGCAACAACCCCCTTACTCGGGTTTAAGCTTATGTCACTCTAGCAACCCACTATAAGCGAATCATGAACGTATTGCAACACCCTACAGCGGGAATCCTTCACGTATGCGCGGCACGGAAGGCACCATAGGACAGCACTAAAATAAAACATACAACTCAAACCAATCTAGACAATCAATCAACCCAAAAGACAAAAGAAATCTACTCAAAACATCATAGGATGGCAACACATCATTGGATCATAATATGTGGCATAAAGCACCATGTTCAAGTAGGGGATTACAGCGGGTGCGGGAGAGTGGACCGCTTAAAAGAGATGAGGAAGGTGATGAAGATGGTGATGTTGATGAAGACGATCACCGCGGCGATGATTCCCCCGGCGGCACTCCGGCGCCACCGAGAGAGAGGGGTTGAGAGTCTCCCCCTTGTGCTTCCTCCTCCATGGCCTCCCCCCTAGATGGGGAGAGGTTCTCCCTCTGGTCCTTGGCCTCCATGGTGATGATGGCCCCCTCCGGATTCCTCCTCCATGGCCTCCGGTGATGAGGGCCCCCTCCGGCAGGGTGCCGTAGAGGGCCTAGATTGATTTTTCGTGGCTACAGAGGCTTGCGGCGGAGGAACTTCCGATCTAGGGTTCTTTTCGGAGGTTTGGGTATTTATAAGAATTTTTGGTGTCGGTCTCACGTCAAGGGGGTACCTGAGGTGCCCACAAGCCATAGTGGCGTGCCCTACCCCCCAGGGCGCGCCCTGGCGGCTTGTGGCCACCTCGGTCACTTCCTGGCCCAGCTCCGGTGCTTCGGGGGTCTCTTTTGGTCCATAAAAAATCACCGTAAATTTTCAGCCCATTCCGAGAACTTTTATTTCTGCACAAAAAACGACACAACGGTAGTTCTGCTGAAAACAGCGTCAGTCCGGGTTAGTTCTAATCAAATCATACCAAAACCATATAAAATTGTTGTAAACATGGCATGAATACTTCATAAATTATAGATACGTTGGAGACGTATCAAACCACAACGGTGATTTATCAAGTTTGCTGTTTTAACCTTCTTCAAGGACCGGCCGTAGTCAAATTCGATTCGACTAAAGTAGGAGAAACAGACACCCGCCAGCCACCTTTATGCAAAACAAGTTGCATGTCTGTCGGTGGAACCGGTCTCATGTACGTGGACATGTAAGGTTGGTCTGGGCCGCTTCATCCCACAATACTGCCGAATCAAAATAAGACGTTGGTGGTAAGCAGTATGACTATCACTGCCCACAACTTTTTGTGTTCTACTCGTGCATATCATCTACGTATAGACCTGGCTCGGATGCCACTGTTGGGAAACGTTGCATGGAAAACAAAAAAATTTCTACGCACACGCAAGATCTATCCATGGAGATGCATAGCAACGAGGGGGAGAGTGTGTCTACGTACCCTTGTAGACCGTAAGCGGAAGCCTTTAGTAACGCGGTTGATGTAGTCGAACTTCTTCGCGATCCAACCGATCAAGCACCGAACGTACGGCACCTCCGCGTTCAGCACACGTTCAGCTCGGAGACGTCCTCGCCTTCTTGATCCAGCAAGACGGAGAAGTAGTGGATGAGTTCCGGCAGCACGACGGCGTGGTGACGGTGATGGTGATGCTATCTCCGCAGGGCTTCGCCTAAGCACTACGAAAATATGACCGAGGGACGAAACTGTGGAGAGGGGCGCCGCACACGGCTAAGAGATTGTCGTGATTATGTGTGGCGCCCCCCTCCCACATATATATAGGTGGGGGAGGGAGGAGCAGCCAAGGAGGCGCCCCAAGTAGGCCGAATCCTACTTGGGGTCCTCCCCAAGCCGCGCCCCCCCTTTCCTTTCTAGGTGAGCGGGGAAAGGCAGGGGAGGGTGGCGCCCCCCCCTTTCCTTTCTCCCATGTGGAGGGGAAGGCAGGAGGGGCTAGCCCTCCCCCCTTTCCTTCCCTAGGGCCGGCGGCCAGGGAGAGGGGCGCGCCAGCCCCTTTGTGGGCTGGTCTGTCCCCCCCCTTGGCCCATTAGGCCCATACACCTACCGGGGGTGTCTCGAACCCCTTCCGGTGACCCGATGACTACCCGGTGCACTCCGAAACTTTTCCGGTGTCCGAATATCATCGTCCTATATATCAATCTTTACCTCCGGACCATTCCGAAGCTCCTCGTCATGTCCGTGATCTCATCCGTGACTTCGAACAACATTCGGTCACCAAATCATAAAACTCATATAACACTATATCGTCAACGAACGTTAAGCGTGCGGACCCTACGGGTTCGAGAACTGTGTAGACATGACCGAGACACCTCTCCGGTCAATAACCAATAGCGGAACCTGAATGCCCATATTGGCTCCTACATATTCTACGAAGATCTTTATCGGTCGAACCTTATGACAACATACGTAATTCCCTTTGTCCATCGGTATGTTACTTGCCCGAGATTCGATCGTCGGTATCTTCATACCTAGTTCAATCTCATTACCGGCAAGTCTCTTTTCTCGTTCCGTAATACATCATCTTGCAACTAACTCCTTAGTCACTTTGCTTGCATGGCTTCTTATGATGTGTATTACCGAGCGGGCCCAGAGATACCTCTCCGATACTCGGAGTGACAAATCCTAATCTCGATCTATGCCACCTCAATAAACACCTTCGGAGATACCTGTAGAGCATCTTTATGATCACCCAGTTACGTTGTGACGTTTGATAGCACACAAGGTATTCCTCCGGTATCCGGGAGTTGCATAATCTCATAGTGGAAGGAATATGTATTTGTCATCAAGAAAGCAATAGCAATAAACTGAACGATCAATATGCTAAGCTAACGGATGGGTCTTGTCCATCACATCATTCTCCTAATGATGTGATCCCGTTATCAAATGACAACACATGTCTATGGTTAGGAAACCTTAACCATCTTTGATCAACGAGCTAGTCTAGTAGAGGCTTACTAGGGACACGGTATTTGTTTATGTATTCACACATGTATTTAAGTTTCCGATCAATACAATTCTAACATGAATAATAAACCTTTATCATGAATAAGGAAATATAAAATAACAACTTTATTATTGCCTCTAGGGCATATTTCCATCACTCATCGGTTTGTCGTCACGTCAAAGGGCTGACGTATCGACGCATTCAACCTCACAGCAGGTGAAGGCAAGATCATTATGGATGCGATGGGGGCCGAGCAGAACTGCAGCAGCATAATGGAAGAATTAGAGGCAGTCAAGAAAGAGGAAAAGGTGAGTTGGTTAATGGCGCCGTCTTCAATGTGGATCTCGTGCACCACGATCTGGAATCGGTGTTGAGGTGAGCGTTGACGGCTGCGACAACGGCGGAGAGGAGAAGTTGCAGTGGGAGGATGAAGTAGATCTTTCGGATGAGCTGAAGGTGGCGATGTCGGACTCGTAGCCAAGGGCAATTGCCCACCCCCCCCAAAAAAAGATGTGGACCACAAGAAAGTAGTACAGTACCCCCTCCGTCTCAAATTTATTCTACTGATACTCCAGACTTGACCCCATGTGTTGGCTCAGAGTGGTTTAGCCGTTCGGACACTGACACCCCTGTGTTGTCAGCGGTTCATTTGGATGATGATCGGCTGCACGTTGGCCTGCGGCGGCGGCGGCGGCGGAACGGCTGGAGCAGCAGGCGACCGCACCATCAGCCAGAAGTGAGCAATCCCGGCCAGGATGGCAAAGGCCCCCAACACATAATCTCCGATAATGGCCTCCTACACAGAACGAAACACTGGAATATGAATACCTACATATTCTCCAACAAAAGTTGATTTTGCACAAACAGAGCGAAACACTAATAACTCATTCCAACAGTATTTCACTGGTGTCAGACATGCCTGTGTATATATGTTAAAAGACGTCCCTTCCCATTGGAGTACAAACAGCTATTTACCTTGGTTTACTGGTCGGTGCTCTACTGGTACACACAAGATGTGCTGTGTTCGAGTCACGCATCTGCTGATATATTGCTTTTTTTGCTCGCGCGACATTCGTGCTTAAATTTGTAGGAGTTGGACATATTTAAAAGGAGGAATCATGGGTAGATATTCAGAAATGACATCCACTGGTGTCTGATGAACTATGTCAGTTGCATAAGGCGTAGCGAGTAAGAGTTGGCCATATAGGTAGGGTTAACAATGGAATGGATGGGGGGTTACAGTTTCAGAGTTTGAGCAACCACGAGGCGGAATGGATGGGGTACAGGAGGAAAAATTATGTCACCTTCTCCTTTTTCTCCACGCTGTGCAGCTTATCAGCGGTTCTGCCGCAGTTGGCCAGAAGCAGTTCGCCACCATCAGTGATGTTGAACTTGGCCACAGTCTCACCATTGGAGTGGATCACCAGCTGGTTAATCCGGCCGTCTTCAGGCGTGATGGAGTGAACTTCCACCTACAAATAGGCAGAGTTAGGTGGGAATGCGCCTATGATCATGTCAAACCAATGCAACGTGAAGCCATAGCTGAACTGGTCTCAATGGACAGACCACAGAAGGTACTGTACTACTGTTCATGGTGTGGAGAACCAATCAAAATAAACATATGCACACATAAGGTCCACATCTTTCTTGTACTTGTGCAACACATAATATTTAACACTATCTGGGCCAAATTTAACATAATACACTAGGTTAACACCCAACTACTCGAAATGTCGAGGCTGGCCACGCTAGCATGCCACAGGCTATCAAGCATCAACATGATAAGAGCTGTCATTTAGGTTCATATATTGTTCCAGCCGGAGCTAGCAAGCTAGCAGAGCCAGTTCCAACTAAGAAGCCCGCCAAAGTCACTGTTGAGCAACCGGAGGCACCGTGCACCATGAGGGCGTTTGAAAAAACAAAAGACCAGGGTCAAGAGCCCTACAAAGTTTGGGGTCTCATGCGCCCATGTTAAGGAACAGCGCGCTAAGAGCAGGGATATGTAGGTGATAAGAGTTCCAAAAAGCACCCTGTACCACCATCAAATCCAAATATGTGGAAGTCGACAAGAATGACTCGTCTGTTCACTTACCCCCGTTGGTGGCAGTGAATGCTAGAAAACATTGTACATAGAAACAATATACACTATTGTATAAACTGTATATTGGGCAGACATGATTGTGTGCGTGTGTTGTAAGTCAAGGTTGTTAGGTTGTTGAGATTGATCTCTGTCTCTGTATAGTTTAACTTGGAGATCAATCCTTCGACAATCTTAAGAACCGTCGTATTCTTCTTAACATGGAAAAGGGCGACACAAGTGAACACGGTTATGCTTATCAACTTGTGTGAGACACTTCTAATATCGCACATAGCTAGTCACAGCAAACCATGTGCCGAACTTCAAACAAGGCTAACGACACACCGCTTGTTTTCTCAACTCGTGTGCAGTTGACATGAATACTCTTAACTAAATATCTCGTCACCCCCACCATCCCCCTATATCCTTCACCGCCCATCTCCGTAGCGCTCCAAACAAGCTATAGCCTCCGAGAGTCAGATCATGGCCGCACGAATGGATGACGACGCTACTGTGGCAGAAAGCGACTCAGATACACCGGCGGCATGCATGAATGATGTCGTGGCCACTGTTGCACGCTCCAATGAGGCCACCACTATGATGGCACGCGGGAAAGGGTATGTCACATCGCACACGATCCAATGAAGAAAACCGTGTGTGATGGTTCTCAGTATTCGACATAGTCCCTTTAATTCAGTTGTGTGCCCAGTGAAGCACACAATTATCACCACACTATTGTATGCGTTGTCACGAGTTATCGCACACAAGTTTCCTTTAGGGATCCATGAGCGGAACTTCACACACGGTGCGCATATTACACACGTATCATTTTTGCGCACACGGTTTCTTTTTTTTTTTCTAACGTGTGTGATGCCAGTTCAACGCCAAGGTATGTGATGGGTGTGTCTTTATAGCATCAGTCTGCACTAATAAATGAATCAAGTCAAGGGCTTCCGTCCATGATAATCCCAGGCTATATGAAAGTCATATGTGTCGGGAGTATCCTTTTTTTAGATGAGTCAAGAGTATCATTTGGTCTAGGTAATAGAATGGAGTATAGTGTAGTACAAGTTCAACGGGTCATTGGGGGATAAAATGACTTGGAAATTGTTGTAAAGAACCGAATATTTGTCGCACTTGAGACAAAGCATGACAATGCCAGGTTCCAGGATCGGGACCAAACACTCTTGAAATGGGTTTTTGCCCCGCTTTATAAATAAAATATCAACCAAGTCTATGCAACCAGTTATCTGCGTACAAAGAAAGTAAAAAATAAGTTTATTGGGGCAGCATCATAAACATGCCCAAAAGTAAAACAACAAGGCGGCCATATAAGACGCCTCCGGGGAAACGTGTCAGCTGCTAGGGTGGGCAGAAAGCTGACGGACGGCCATCTGAAGACCATCCAGCATGGTGAACTATAGCTTGGAACCCCTATCTACTTGCTACGAAGCAACTTTTAGTTGCCTTTTGCTGTATTTATTTATTCTTTGGCTTCTCTCCCTCTCTTTTTTTTTTGCGGAATCTCTTTTATTTTCTTTTGTAATTGTATTTACCACTTCATTTAAAAAATACATTAGAAAATTCTCCTGCTGTTTTTTGGTCATTATCGCAGAAGAAATTATTTGCCCATGGAAGCGACAACTTCCGTCTATGATAATGAGCTGAAAACTGCAGGAGAATTTTCTACTACTTTTGTGTAGAGAAACCTATGATTTATGCCGACTGGTCGATGCTTGCGGCCAAAAATTCACCAAGACAAGGTCTCCCGTCAATGATATTCCCAGGGCGAGGGCTACACAAGAAGATTGGATCACTCGATTTTGACCGGGTGAACAATTTATCAAGGATCTCTCCCATTCATTTTTTTTTTAAAATTCACCATGTTTCCGAATTTTGAAGATCTTTTATTCATTTGAGGTGATTTGGTTTATGATTTTGACTGTGCCAACAATATTTCAAATCAACCAGCAGCAATCGGCGTATATTCTACATATCAATCTCGGGCACCTTCCCACCACCTAGACAAAAGAAGTGCCACCATGTGATACTGTAGCACCAATATAGTACATGCAACCACCGACGCAAAAAATTCTCTACATAAATATAGGTTGGTTAGCGGATAACACAAAATCACACGCCGAAAGTCCCAACAAATCACCACATTATAAATAAAAATAAAACACACTCCATCATCTCCCTTACCCAGCAAACTAAATATTTCATCGGTTCCAAAATATAAGGGGTATTGGTTTTTTTTTGGAAAGTCGAATTTCTAAAACTTTTACCAAGTTTAGAACAAAAAATATCGACATCCACTTAAACAAAAAGGTATGGAAATCCATTTCATGATGAATCTGATCATATCGATTTGATATTATGGATTATATTTCTCTACAAATTTGATCAATAAAAGGTTTGACTTAAAAAAGTAATACACCTTATATTTTGAAACCCGGCAGACACCAACTCCTTCCACCGCCCTGGCCGGTCAAATTTGTATAATTTATGGAAACAAAAAATGTCATACCACACGACACGTGTTGGTGTTGACGGCACCAAAGACATGCAGAAGGCCGTACGTCGCCGAAACAGACGTCTCCTCTCCTCTCCTTGTGCAACTGCAAACGCTCTCTTCTCAATCAACAAACGAACGAACAGGCGGCCGGCCGTTTCCCTCCCCTCCCAAATCTATCGCTTTGTTGGCCGGCCGGCCGGTTGCATTCTAGTAACTTACGTACGCTTTGAGGTCTCTTTCTCTATTATACGTGGATCTCCGCGGAGTAACTGGTGGCCATTGCCCTTGCCATGGGCGTCCGCGGCGGTTTCTGGAAGGCCCTGCAGCCGTACGCGCGGCAGCAAGGCATGGGGTTTCTCCGCGGCCGCCGCGTCGCCGTCGACCTCTCCTCGTGGATCGTCTCCGCCATGAGCACCAGGTCGCCCACCCTCCGCAACATCTTCTTCCGCACGCTCTCCCTCTTCTCCAAGATGGGGGCGTTCCCGGTGTTCGTGCTGGACGGCGCGCCGTCGCCGCTCAAGGCCAAGGCCACCTCTACAAGTGACGCCTTCACGCGATGCGTCCACGACTGTGTGGTTGGTTTGCTTCTCTAGTCTCTACTCCTCCTATATATATATATATATATATATATATATATATATATATATATATATACTAGTTAGATGCCCGTGCGCTGCTACGGGTCCAAATTAAACTAAAAAAACAAAAGAGGGGAATGCCCTCATCCATCTAAAAATAAACTACTCCCTCTAATCCATATTAATTGCCGCTGATTTAGTAGTAAAACTTGGTACCAAATCACCTTCGGAGAGATATTTTACCACTAAAATACATTGGTTTGATATTTTACCACTAAAATACGTTAGGTTTCACCGAAAATGTATTTCTTTTATTGGTTCTACCTACAACAATCCAAACTCAGTTTCTGTTATGCCACTAATTCGAAAGGATACTGTCATGGAAAGAAATGCCTACCATCAGGAATTACAACAATCCTTCATTATCCAGTCCAGTCCAGACTGAGATCTGACAAGTCACGCTGCAACATTCAGCCCTACATCCATTTATTCTAGATCCAATAGTGAGGCCAAAAGCTGCCCACAACTTAGCAACTCAGGGGAAAAAAGAACCACAAAGCTATAGAATTCTCTCTTTTACCATGTACATACATCTGCTATTACAAGCCAACCATAGGTCAATCTCTACAAAAATTAAAAGAAGAAAAACCGTGCACACATGCGTATATATCAGTCAGATCAAGCACACATCAAGCCATCAGGCCATCAACCACCCATTAGAGAAATGAAAAAATTATTCAGACTTGCACATCTTTAGGCAGCCGAGACAATACAAACAGCATCAGCCAGTTTTCAGGCCATTAGAGATAGAAACACATGCAACTAATTAAGGTTAAAAAGTGCTTAAAAGAACAATTATATGTGATGTAAATGATTGTGTTCATTCATTCAGCACTAACCATTGAAAGAAACAGATGTCTGATGGATGTGAAACAATGGTTAATAAAAATAAATGACGTGCACAAGCTGGACTAAATGCCTTTTGAGCGAAGTGCCTTCAGTTCTTTGTTCAATCTCTTCAATAATTTCACATAATCTTGATTCCTCCAAATCACACTTAACAATTTTGTATTGAACACATAAAGCAGCAGCAAAATGAATCGGCATGGCACAGCCCCGGTGCCCTCACTCACCTCCGAAAGCATAATCTATAAATCTTGTTAAACTCCCATTTACATTACCATAGTGCCTTGAGCTGAAATGATGAAAAAACTGAACCAAAACAGGAAGAAAGAGAACTGAATCTCCATCTCATTTGATCCTCAAATACTCTAAAAATCAAAACCACAACTGTCGTGATGTGTGCTTCCGGGCCACCTCCATAGTGACTGAAGTACTTGTCTTTCATATTTGATTTGAAAATGTGCTTGAACCACGAGCAGAAAAAGCCAACATTGGCCAAAAATAGTTCTAAAGTACTTGTGGACCAGGACAGGATCACCCTCTAGGGATTCAAGACCTAAAGTGATAAGACTTTCCAATTTAATAACACAAATTACAATCTATAAACTCAATGCAAGTTCACAGAAATTATGTTCAGTATTTAAAAATGCAATTCAATAACTTCAATTCTATTTCCAACACTCAGTGTGCAACATGTTTTTTTTGTTGCAATCTAAAGATAAAGGTGGTGTATTTTAGGATGCAAACACTTACTTAGGTTCAGAAACTTCATATATGGAATGATTGGATGCAAACTAAAAACAATTTTGTGAAATTTCTAAACTTTGGTTCATGATTTGAACTAAAATTTAGAAGTCTTAGAGCAACCCCCTCACCGGCGCATTCACTAACAAAGCACCCAAAGCCAGAAGAAAATACTAACAAAGCCAGGAGCACTAAAGCAAACATGTACCATCCTCCTACTTAATCAGTTTACATTCTTAACAGATGCTCACCCATGCTAATTTACCAAATTTATTATGATGTCCCGTGTCTAATTGATTGAAGAAAGGATTCTACTCCAGAGTCAAAACGTGTATTTTAAATTAGAGTTGTATACTGCATATATATCTTAGTGATATCTTTAAATTATTTGAACTAATTACATATCATTCAGACATTAAATTGTGTTTGCTTCCCACTACCTCAAGTATGCTGTCCTGAAAGCTTATTTGGATCAACAAAGAATGTTAAGTGCAGCAAACATACCATTTCTCAATTAACAGGTCCGAGAGAAAAAAACCTATATGACTATTCCGAACAAAATGCATTTCGTTGTGATCTGCTCGAGGAAGGTCTCCACATTTGACCCCAAACCTGCAGGGCTGTGTGAGATAATTGAAAAGAAAGGAAATCAAGAAACAAACATAATTAGAAAACAAGAGCATCCAATTTAAAGAAGTTATCCATACCATGCATGGATGAGTTCAGTCCTGTGGTGGGAGGTGACCTTTTATCCATTGAATCTTGCAGTTCAAAAACACACAACCTCCTCCTAACTATCAGGTATTTAAGAACCAATATCCATTGCTTTTGTAGTTGCTGCTCCATTGCTTTTGTAGTTGCTGCAGAAGAAAAAAAATTGCTTTGTTTCAAGTGTTGGGCTGATGATCATATGTCAAAGAACTGTACAGTGGTGCACTATTGCTACATTTGCAACAATTACAAGCATGCGTTGTTTCATTGCCCAGTGCTGAAGCAACCGCGTCCTCTTGCATCTCTCTGTGGACAGCGAACTAATGCTACCAGGTTCATTCAGATTCCTAAGTACATGTGCAAGGACATCGAATGTACTCCATCGGCGTTGCCTGTTAAACACATGATGCCGCACCATCCATCCTGGCACGTCACGTCTTCTGTTGGAGTTCTACCGTGGCTTAGGAGTAGTATTGAGATAGGATTGGTTGTTAGGTTATCTCTATCTCTATGTAACCAACTTCTCTCTTTCCCTCCAAGTTATTCTCTTGTAATCTTATCTCCAACAACCTTTGTATGCGCTGTGCCAGGGAGGTGCGCCCCTGCCATATAACACGAACCCGTCGCCTCACATCGAGGCAAGACGTTTCCGCCATCGCACATGGTAGTCAGAGCCTTCCTCCTTCCAATTCCAATCTAGCTCTCCTATCATCAAGTGCCTAGCCATGTCTTCCTCCAGTACCTTCCAACCAAACCTCAACAGCCAGGTCACGGAGAAACTCTCTCGCACGAACTACGTGCTATGGCGCACCCAGATCACACCGCAGCTGAGAGGCGCCGGTGTCTTCGGCTATGTCGACGGCACCACGCCCGAGCTGGTCAAACTCCTCGTCACGAAGGACAAGGACGGAAAGGAGTCTTCTGCGCCCAACCCTCTCCACCCTATCTGGGTCAGGGAGGACCAGCAAGTACTCGGCTATCTGCTCAACAACCTCTCAAAAGAGGTGCTCGTCACGGTGACCACAGTCACCACGGCGCGCGCGCTCTGGGAGACGCTGGCGGGCATGTTCTCGTCGCAGTCCCTCAGCCGCGTCGACAACATCCGGACCTCGCTGATCAACGCGCAGAAGGGTAACCAATCGGTGGCTTCCTTCTTCGCCTTCATGCGCGGTCTTGCTGATGAACTCGCCGCCGCCGGAAAGCCCATCCAGGACGATGAGCTCATCTCATACATCCTTCACGGGCTGGATCTGGACTATCAGCCACTCGTCTCCGCCCTCGACGCCCGCATCACGCCCGTCACCATCGACGAACTCTTCGCCATGCTCAGCAACTTCGACCAGTGCATGGCCCGATTCCATGGGTCGGGCGGTGGTTTCAAGTCTTCGGCGAACGCCGCCTCTCGCGGCCGTGGCGGTGGCCCTCGCTCCCCCGGCACTTCCCATAACAAGGGAAGATCTGGAGGCAGTGGGAGCGGTGGTGGATCTACTCCTCGTGCCGGACGCTCCAGCAACACCAAGGGCCGCCGCGGCGGCAACCCCATCAAGTCCCGTCCGGACGCCCCACGCTGCCAGATCTGCGGCAAAATTGGGCATACGGCGAAGGACTGCTGGTATCGTTATGGCAAAGATGATGACTCCTCCCAGGACGAGGACAAAGTTGCTGCTTCTGCTGATGGCTTCTACGGGGTGGACACGAACTGGTATGTCGACAGTGGAGCTACAAACCACATCACCAATGAACTTGAGAAGGTGACCATGAAGGAGAAGTACCGCGGCAAAGACCAAATCCACATTGCTAGTGGAGAAGGTATGAGGATCCGTCACATTGGTCACTCCTTTTTTAGTACCCCTCATCGTAAAATTCATCTTAGGAAAATTTTGCCATTGATAACCATGTCTTCCTTGAGTTTCACCCATATTTCTTTTTGATCAAGGATCAGGTCACGAAGAAAGTACTCTATCGAGGTAGATGTGTTCGAGGGCTCTATCCGTTGATTCCGGAGCTTAGAAGATTCAATAAACAAGCCTATGGTGTTGTCAAACTTTCGTCAACACGGTGGCATGATAGATTATGCCATGCTTCTTTTTTCTCTAGTTGAAAGATTGCTTAGGAAAAATAAGCTCCCATATGTTGGTGAGCGAAATATCGAAACTATTTGTGATTCATGTCAACGAACTAAAATTCATCAGTTACCCTATCCAATATCTACCAGTGTTTCTACCAAACCTTTACAATTAATCTTTTCTGATGTTTGGGGTCCTGCCCCTAGCTCTGTTGGTAGACACACTTACTATGTGAGTTTCATTGATGATTACAGTAAATTTTCCTGGATCTATCTTCTTAAGAAAAGATCAGACGTTTTTCAAGTTTTTCAGAACTTTCAAGCTCTCGTTGAACGAAAATTCGATAGCAAAATCATTGCTGTCCAATCTGATTGGGGAGGGGAGTACGAAAAATTGAACTCCTTCTTTCAGTCCCTTGGCATATCCCATCATGTATCATGCCCCCATGCTCACCAACAAAACGGGTCTGCTGAACGCAAGCAACGACACATCGTTGAAGTTGGATTAGCCCTTCTAGCTGGCGCCTCCATGCCTCTCAAATTTTGGGATGAGGCTTTCCTCACAGCCGTTCATATTATCAACATGCTTCCCAGTCGTGTCATAAATAATGAAACTCCGCTAGAACGACTTCTCCACACAAAACCAGATTATACATCTCTTCGATTGTTTAGGTGTGCATGTTGGCCAAACCTCTGTCCCTACAACAGTCGGAAACTTATGTTTCGCTCCAAACAGTTCGTTTTTCTTGGGTATAGTGCTCAACACAAGGGTGTAAAATGCTTAGATGTCTCCACTGGTCATGTCTATATCTCACGAGATGTTGTTTTTGATGAGACCAAGTTTCCCTTCGCTGATCTCCATCCTAACGCCGGTGCCCTTCTTCGCAAGGAAATTCTTATCTTTCCTTCTCATCTTACCGGTATCGATCAAGGGGGAAATTATTGTGGTCATCAATTGTTGACTAATCCCATTAATAGCATGCATGAGTTTTCTGCTGATGATACAGGAGAAAGCAGCAACGAAAATTCCAGTGAAAATGGTGCAAAAATTGCTCAAACAGAGCCATATTTGATGTGTCCAGAAATAGGAGGCATATCCTCCTTAGGATCCGCTCGGCAGCAGGGCAGCCGATCCATCTCGGGATCCACAGCGCATGCAGGCGCGTGCGATTCCCTGACGCCAGGTGCGGCAGGCGCCCGCGCGATCTCCTCCGACCCGGCACGCGACACGCGGCTGCCCTCAACTGGCTGCGGCGCGCCGACGGCTCCGCACCAATCTTCGCTCGCCACGCGGTCACCTGCCGCTGGCCCGGGCGGCTCCCATTTCCGCGCCCAACCTGTATGTTACAGGCGTCGTGACCCGAGTCACCTGACCGGCGTGGGGTCCGAGGCTGACGTGGGATCCGGTGCTGGCGCAGGATCCGGCGCTGATTCCTGTGCGCGTCCTCGACTAGTTCTAATTCGTTGATCTGCCGAATCAAGATCCCGACCGGCGTGGGGGCCGATGCTGATGCGCCATCATTGCGCCATGATGGGCCGGTCTCCAGGCTGGGATCCTCTGTGGATTCTGCAGCAGACACGCCGGCCTTTCCAGCCACAGAAAATCCCGCTGGAGCTGCACCTGCTGATTCCGAATCTCCCTTGGGATCTCGAGCGACAGGAACTCCTGTTCAGCCTACGGGATCCTTTGTGGCCACTGTTGGGTAACGTTGCATGGAAAACAAAAATTTTCTACGCACACGCATGATCTATCCATGGAGATGCATAGCTACGAGAGGGGGAGTGTGTCTACGTACCCTCGTAGACCGTAAGCAGAAGCGTTAGAACAACACGGTTGATGTCGTCGAACAACTTCACGATCCAACCGACCGAGCACCGAACGTACGGCACCTCCGCGTTCAGCACACGTTCAGCTCGGCGACGTCCTCGACTTCTTGATCCAGCAAGACGACGACGTAGTGGATGAGTTCCGGCAGCACGACGGCGTGGTGACGGTGATGGTGATGCTATCTCCGCAGGGCTTCGCCCAAGCACTGCGAAAATATGACCGAGGGACGGAACTGTGGAGGGGGGCGCCGCACACGGCTAAGACAATGTTGTGTCTTCTTTGGGGCGCCCCCTCTCCTCTATTTATATATGTGTAGGGGCTTGGAGTAGAAGGAATAGTGCCACGTGAACAGTAACTGTGAATAGTACACACGTGGACTTGGACTCCAAAGTCCAATCCTATTCCTACTAGGACTCTCCCTTTTTCCTTTCCTAGCTGCGTGGGCTTTTGAGGACTTGGTGCGCCTGGCCCAATAAGGCCAGGGCGCCTCCTCTTAGCCCATGCCAGCCCTTGGGACATGGTGGACCCACTTGTGGACTTCCGGACCCCTCCGGAATCCTCCGAAACCTTCTGGAAGCTTCCCGGTACAATACCGAAAAAAACTGCACCTTTTTCCGGAACCCAAAATATGAGTTCCCATATATAAATATTTACCTCTCGACCATTCCGAGACTCCTCGTGACGTCCGGGATCTCATCCGGGACTCCGAACAACATTCGGTTACAAATTCACATAACTCATATAACACTATATCGTCAACGAACGTTAAGCGTGCGGACCCTACGGGTTCGGGAATGATGTAGACATGACCGAGATGCCTCTCCGGTCAATAACCAATAGCGGAACTTGGATGCCCATATTGGTTCCTACATATTCCATGAAGATCTTCTCGGTCGAACCGCAATGACAACATACGTAATTCCCTTTGTCCGTCGGTATGTTACTTGCCCGAGATTCGATCGTCGGTATCTCCATACCTAGTTCAATCTCGTTACCGACAAGTCTCTTTACTCGTTCCGTAATACATCATCCCGTAACTAACTCCTTAGTCACTTTGCTTGCAAGTTTCTTATGATGTGCATTACCGAGAGGGCCCAGAGATACCTCTTCGAAACACAGAGTGACAAATTCCAGTCTGGATCCATGCCAACTCAACGGACACCTTCGGAGATACCTGTAGAGCATCTTTATGATCACCCAGTTATGTTGTGACGTTTGATAGCACACAAGGTATTCCTCCGGTATCCGGGAGTTGCATGATCTCATGGTCTGAGGAACATGTATTTGACATTCAAGAAAGCAGTAGCAATAAACAGAACGATCATATGCTAAGCTAACGGATGGGTCTTGTCCATCACATCATTCTCCTAATGATGTGATCCCGTTATCTAATGACAACTCATGTCTATGGTTAGGAAACCTTAACCATCTTTGATCAACGAGCTAGTCTAGTAGAGGCTCACTAGGGACACGGTATTTGTTTATGTATTCACACATGTATTTAAGTTTCCAGTCAATACAATTCTAGCATGAATAATAAACCTTTATCATGAACAAGGAAATATAAAATAATAACAACTTTATTATTGCCTCTAGGGCATATTTCCATCAGTCTCCCACTTGCACTAGAGTCAATAATCTAGATTACATAGTAATGAATCTAACTCCCATGGAGTCTTGGTGCTGATCATATTTTGCTCGTGGAAGAGGCTTAGTCAACGGGTCTGCCACATTCAGATCCGTGTGTACTTTGCAAATTTCTATGTCTCCATCCTTGACATATCCACGAATGGAGTTGAAGCGTCTCTTGATGTGTTTGGTCTTCTTGTGAAACCTGGTTTCCTTGGCTATGGCAATTGCTCTAGTGTTGTCACAAAAGATTGTCATTGGACCCGATGCACTAGGTATTACACCTAGATCGGATATGAACTCCTTCATCCAGACTCCTTCATGTGCTGCTTCCGAATCAGCTATGTATTCCGCTTCACACGTAGATCCCGCCACGACGCTCTGCTTGGAACTGCACCAACTGACAGCTCCACCATTTAATATAAATACGTATCCGGTTTGTGACTTAGAGTCATCCGGATCAGTGTCGAAGCTTGCATCGACGTAACCCTTTACGACGAGCTCTTCATCACCTCCATAAACGAGAAACATGTCCTTGGTCCTTTTCAGGTACTTCAGGATATTCTTGACCGCTGTCCAGTGATCCACTCCTGGATTACTCTGGTACCTCCCTGCCAAACTTATGGCAAGGCACACATCAGGTCTGGTACACAGCATGGCATACATAATCGAATCTATGGCTGAGGCATAGGGAATGACTTTCATTTTCTCTATATCTTCTGCCGTGGTCGGGCATTGAGTCTGACTCAACTTCACACCTTGCAAGACAGGCAAGATCCCTTTCTTTGACTGATCCATTTTGAACTTCTTCAAAACTTTGTCAAGGTATGTGCTTTGTGAAAGTCCTATCAAGCGTCTTGATCTATCCCTATAGATCTTGATGCCCAATATATAAGTAGCTTCACCGAGGTCTTTCATTGAAAAATTCTTATTCAAGTATCCCTTTATGCCATCCAGAAATTCTATATCATTTCCAATCAACAATATGTCATCCAGATATAATATTAGAAATGCTAAAGAGCTCCCACTCACTTTCTTCTAAATACAGGCTTCACCGTAAGTCTGTACAAAACCATATGCTTTGATCACCTCATCAAAGCGTATATTCCAACTCCGAGATGCTTGCACCAGTCCATAGATGGATCGCTGGAGCTTGCACACTTTGTTAGCACCCTTAGGATCGACAAAACCTTCTGGTTGCATCATATACAACTCTTCTTTGAGAAAACCATTAAGGAATGCAGTTTTGACATCCATTTGCCAGATTTCATAATCATAAAATGCGGCAATTGCTAACATGATTCGGACAGACTTAAGCATCGCTACGGGTGAGAAAGTCTCATCGTAGTCAACCCCTTGAACTTGTCGAAAACCTTTCGCGACAAGTCGAGCTTTGTAGACAGCGATATTACCATCAGCATCTGTCTTCCTCTTAAAAATCCATTTATTCTCAATGGCTTGCCGATCATCAGGCAAGTCCACCAAAGTCCACACTTTGTTCTCATACATGGATCCTATCTCAGATTTCATGGCCTCAGGCCATTTGTCGGAATCCGGGCTCATCATAGCTTCTTCATAGTTCGTAGGTTCGCCGTTGTCTAACAACATAACTTCCAGAACAGGATTACCGTACCACTCTGGTGCGGAACGTACTCTGGTCGACCTACGAAGTTCAGTAGTAACTTGATCTGAAGTTTCATGATCTTTATCATTATCTTCCTCTCTTATTGGTGTAGGCATCACGGGAACGGTTTTCTCTGATGAGCTACTTTCCCATTCAAGAGAAGGTACAATTACCTCATCAAGTTCTACTTTCCTCCCACTCACTTCTTTCGAGAGAAACTCCTTCTCTAGAAAGGACCCATTCTTGGTAACAAAGACCTTGCCTTCGGATCTGTGGTAGAAGGTGTACCCAATTGTTTCTTTAGGGTATCCTATGAAGACGCATTTCTCCGCTTTGGGTTCGAGCTTATCAGGTTGAAGGTTTTTCAAATAAACATCGCATCCCCAAACTTTAAGAAACGACAGCTTAGGTTTCTTGCCAAACCATAGTTCATACGGTGTCGTCTCAACGGATTTAGACGGTGCCCTATTTAACGTGAATGCAGCTGTCTCTAATGCATAACCCCAAAACGATAGTGGCAAATCGGTAAGAGACATCATAGAACGCACCATATCCAATAAAGTACGGTTACGACGTTCGGACACAGCATTACGCTGTGGTGTTCTAGGTGGCGTGAGTTGTGAAACAATTCCACATTTTCTTAAATGAAGGCCAAACTCGTAACTCAAATATTCGCCTCCGCGATCAGATCGTAGAAACTTTATTTTCTTGTTACGATGATTCTCTACTTCACTCTGAAATTCTTTGAACTTTCAAATGTTTCAGACTTGTGTTTCATTAAGTAGATATACCCATATCTACTCAAATCATCTGTGAAGGTTAGAAAATAACGATACCCGCCGCGTGCTTCAACATTCATCGGACCGCATACATCGGTATGTATTATTTCCAACAAATCAGTATCTCGCTCCATTGTTCCGGAGAACGGAGTTTTAGTCATCTTGCCC
Source organism: Elymus sibiricus (assembly GCA_039707655.1). Classification (NCBI taxonomy): domain Eukaryota; kingdom Viridiplantae; phylum Streptophyta; class Magnoliopsida; order Poales; family Poaceae; genus Elymus; species Elymus sibiricus. The sequence continues at coordinate 13,879,134 of CM077668.1, read as the reverse complement.
ATGAGGCATGGTTCGCAAGTATCAAATGATTCATAATCAAGAGATTCCAAAAGTCCATCCGCATGGAGTTTCTTCATGCGCTTTACACCAATATGACCTAAACGGCAGTGCCACAAGTATGTTGCACTATCATTATCAACTTTGCATCTTTTGGCATCAATATTATGAATATGTGTATCACTACGATCGAGATTCAACAAGAATAGACCATTCACAAAAGGTGCGTGACCATAAAAGATGTTACTCATATAAATAGAACAACCATTATTCTCTGACTTAAATGAATAACCGTCTTGCAATAAACCAGATCCAGATATAATGTTCATGCTCAACGCTGGCACCAAATAACAATTATTGAGGTCTAAAACTAATCCCGAAGGTAGATGTAGAGGTAGCGTGCCGACGGCGATCACATCAACCTTGGAACCATTCCTGACGCGCATCGTCACCTCGTCCTTAGCCAATCTTCGCTTATTCCGTAGCTCCTGTTTCGAGTTACAAATATGAGCAACCGAACCAGTATCAAATACCCAGGCGCTACTGCGAGCATTAGTGAGGAACACATCAATAACATGTATATCAAATATACCTTTGCTCACTTTGCCATCCTTCTTATCCGCCAAATACTTGGGGCAGTTCCGCTTCCAGTGACCAGTCCCTTTGCAGTAGAAGCACTCTGTTTCAGGCCTGGGTCCAGCTTTGGGTTTCTTCGTGGGAGCGGCAACTTGCTTGCTGTTCTTCTTGAAGTTCCCCTTCTTTCCCTTGCCCTTTTTATTGAAACTAGTGGTTTTGTTAACCATCAACACTTGATGCTCCTTCTTGATTTCTACCTCCGCTGATTTCAGCATCGCGAAGAGCTCGGGAATTGTCTTCTCCATCCCTTGCATATTATAGTTCATCACGAAGCCTTTATAGCTTGGTGGTAGTGACTGAAGAACTCTGTCAATAACACTCTCAACCGGAAGATCAATTCCCAGCTGAGTCAAGTGGTTGTGGTACCCAGACATTCTGAGTATGTGTTCACTGACAGAACTGTTCTCCTCCATCTTATAGCTAAAGAACTTGTTGGAGACTTCATATCTCTCAACCCGGGCATTAGCTTGAAATATCAATTTCAGCTCTTGGAACATCTCATATTCTCCGTGGCGTTCAAAACGCTTTTGCAGTCCCGGTTCTAAGACGTAGAGCATGGCACACTGAACTATCGAGTAGTCATCAGATCGAGCCTGCCAGGCGTTCACAACGTCTGCAACAGCTCCTGCAGCAGGTCCATCACCTAGCGGTGCATCAAGGACATAATTCTTCTGTGCAGCAATGAGGATAATCCTCAAGTTACGGACCCAGTCCGTGTAGTTGCTACCATCATCTTTCAACTTAGCTTTCTCTAGGAACGCATTAAAATTCAACGGAACAGTAGCACGGGCCATTTATCTACAACATAGATATGCAAAGAAACTATCAAGACTAAGTTCATGATAAATTAAGTTCAATTAATCAAATTACTAATGAACTCCCACTTAAATTAACATCCCTCAAGTTAACTAAGTGATACATGATCCAAATCAACTAGCCCATGTCCGATCATCACGTGAGATGGGATAGTCATCAATGGTGAACATCTCCATGTTGATCATATCTACTATATGACTCATGTTCGACCTTTCGGTCTCCAGTGTTCCGAGACCATGTCTGTACATGCTAGGCACGTCAAGTTTAACCCAAGTATTCTGCTTGTGTAAAACTGGCTTACACCCGTTGTATGTGAACGTAGAATCTATCACACCCGATCATCACGAGGTGCTTCGAAACGACGAACTTTAGCAACGGTGCATACTCGGGGAGAACACTTTTATCTTGAAATTTAGTGAAGGGACCATCTTATAATGCTACCGTCGTTCTAAGCAAAATAAGATGCATAAAGGATAAACATCACATGCAATCAAAATATGTGACATGATATGGCCATCATCTTGTGCTTTTGATCTCCATCTCCAAAGCATCGTCATGATCTCCATCGTCACCGGCTCGACACCTTGATCTCCATCGTTGCGTCGTGGTCGTCTCGCCAACTATTGCTTCTACAACTATTGCTAACGCATAGTGATAAAGTAAAGCAATTACATGGCGCTTGCATTTCATACAATAAAGAGACAACCATAAGGCTCCTGCCGGTTGCCGATAAATTACAAAACATGATCATCTCATACAATAACGTATATCACATCATGTCTTGACCATATCACATCACAGCATACCCTGCAAATACAAGTTAGACGTCCTCTACTTTGTTGTTGCAAGTTTTACGTGGCTGCTACGGGCTTCTAGCAAGAACCGTTCTTACCTACGGCACAAAACCACAACGGTGATTTATCAAGTTTGCTTTTTTAACCTTCAACAAGGACCGGCCGCAGTCAAACTCGATTCAACTAAAGTAGGAGAAACAGGTTCCCGCCAGCCACCTTTATGCAAAACAAGTTGCATGTCTGTTGGTGGAACCGGTCTCATGTACGTGGACATGTAAGGTTGGTCTGGGCCGCTTCATCTTACAATACCGCCGAATCAAAATAAGACGTTGGTGGTAAGCAGTATGACGATCACCGCCCACAACTCTTTGTGTTCTACTCGTGCATATCATCTACGCATAGACCTGGCTCTGATACCAGTGTTGGGTAACGTTGCATGGAAAACAAAAATTTTCTGTGCACACGCAAGATCTATCCATGGAGATGCATAGCTACGAGAGGGGGAGTGTGTCTACGTACCCTCGTAGACCGTAAGCGGAAGCGTTAGAACAACGCGGTTGATGTCGTTGAACAACTTCACGATCCAACCGACCGAGCACCGAACGTACGGCACCTCCGCGTTCAGCACACGTTCAGCTCGGTGACGTCCTCGACTTCTTGATCCAGCAAGACGGCGAGGTAGTGGATGAGTTCCGGCAGCACGACGGCGTGGTGACGGTGATGGTGATGCTATCTCCGCAGGGCTTTGCCCAAGCACTGCGAAAATATGACCGAGGGACGGAACTGTGGAGGGGGGCGCCGCACACGGCTAAGACAATGTTGTGTCTTCTTTGGGGCGCCCCTCTCCTCTATTTATATATGTGTAGGGGCTTGGAGTAGAAGGAATAGTGCCACGTGAACAGTAACCGTGAATAGTACACACGTGGACTTGGACTCCAAAGTCCAATCCTATTCCTACCAGGACTCTCCCTTTTTCCTTCCCTAGCTGCGTGGGCTTTTGAGGACTTGGTGCGCCTGGCCCAATAAGGCCAGGGCGCCTCCCCTTAGCCCATGCCAGCCCTTGGGACGTGGTGGACCAACTTGTGGACTTCCGGACCCCTCCGGAATCCTCCGGAACCTTCTGGAAGCTTCCCGGTACAATACCGAAAAAAACTGCACCTTTTTCCGGAATCCAAAATATGACTTCCCATATATAAATCTTTACCTCTCGACCATTCCGAGACTCCTCGTGACGTCCGGGATCTCATCCGGGAGTCCGAACAACATTCGGTTACCAATTCACATAACTCATATAACACTATATCGTCAACGAACGTTAAGCGTGCGGACCCTACGGGTTCGGGAATGATGTAGACATGACCGAGACACCTCTCCGGTCAATAACCAATAGCGGAACTTGGATGCCCATATTGGTTCCTACATATTCCACGAAGATCTTATCGGTCGAATCGCAATGACAACATACGTAATTCCCTTTGTCCGTCGGTATGTTACTTGCCCGAGATTCGATCGTTGATATCTCCATACCTAGTTCAATCTCGTTTCCGGCAAGTCTCTTTACTCGTTCCGTAATACATCATCCCGTAACTAACTCCTTAGTCACTTTGCTTGCAAGCTTCTTATGATGTGCATTACCGAGAGGGCCCAGAGATACCTCTCCGAAACACGGAGTGACAAATCTCAGTCTCGATCCATGCCAACTCAATGGACACCTTCGGAGATACCTGTAGAGCATCTTTATGATCACCCAGTTACGTTGTGACGTTTGATAGCACACAAGGTATTCCTCCGGTATCCGGGAGTTGCATGATCTCATGGTCTGAGGAACATGTATTTGACATTCAAGAAAGCAGTAGCAATAAACAGAACGATCATATGCTAAGCTAACGGATGGGTCTTGTCCATCACATTATTCTCCTAATGATGTGATCCCGTTATCAAATGACAACTCATGTCTATGGTTAGGAAACCTTAACCATCTTTGATCAACGAGCTAGTCTAGTAGAGGCTCACTAGGGACACGGTATTTGTTTATGTATTCACACATGTATTTAAGTTTCCGGTCAATACAATTCTAGCATGAATAATAAACCTTTATCATGAACAAGGAAATATAAAGTAATAACAACTTTATTATTGCCTCTAGGGCATATTTCCATCAGCCACAGATTCGTCTGCACCACCCTTACGACGTACACGACTAGAAAAAGGGGTTATCCAACCTATCAATTATAAGCATGTAACCAAATATGGCATAGTCTATTCCACAGGTGAACCAGGTGAACCATACACACTTGAAGAGGCACTTGGTGATGCGAAGTGGAAAAAGGCCATGACCGAAGAATACATGGCACTACAGAAAAACAAAACATGGCATTTGGTTCCACCACAGCAAGGTAAAAACTTGATTGATTGCAAGTGGGTATTCAGAATTAAAAGAAAATCTGATGGAACCATTGATCGCTATAAGGCTAGGCTTGTTGCCAAGGGCTTCAAATAGCGGTATGGCATAGATTATGAGGATACGTTTAGTCCAGTTGTAAAAGCTGCCACCATCCGTCTTGTTTTGTCCATTGCTGTTTCCAGGGGCTGGAGTCTCAGACAGCTAGATGTACAGAACGTGTTCCTTCATGGTGTTCTGGAGGAGGAAGTGTACATGAAACAACCTCCTGGGTTTGAAAGTAAACATGCTCCCTCTTATGTGTGCAAGCTTGTTAAAGCGCTATATGGATTGAAGCAAGCTCCAAGGGCATGGTACTCTCGCCTCTGTCACAAAATGCAGGCACTCGGTTTTGTTCCTTCTAAGTCTGACACATCATTGTTTATTTACAACAAGCACAATACTTGCATGTTTGTTCTCATATATGTTGATGACATAATTGTGACAAGCTCATCTGATGAAGCAATCACAGGACTTTTGAAAGACTTGAGTGCAGATTTTGCTCTAAAGGATCTTGGAGATTTGCATTATTTCCTTGGGTTGAGGTGAAGAAACACAAGGATGGACTTCATCTCTCACAAGAGAAGTATGCTTCTGATCTAGTTAAGAAGGCTGGTTTACAAGGTTGTAAACCCTCACCCACTCCATTATCCAGCTCAGAAAAGTTATCCCTTACAGAAGGTAAACCTCTGAATCAAGATGACAGCACAAAATACAGATGCCTGATACGTCTCCGTCGTATCTACTTTTCCTAATGCTTTTGCTCTTGTTTTGGACTCTAATTTGCATGATTTGAATGAAACTAACCCGGACTGACGATGTTTTCAGCAGAGCTACCATGGTGTTGTTTTTGTGCAGAAATAAAAGTTCTCGGAATGGAACGAAACTTTTTGGAGAATTTTTATACAATAAAAGAAAAATACTGGAGCCAAGAACCACCGGAGGGGGCCCCTGGGTGAGCACAACCCACCAGGGCGCGCCCGCCTTCCTGGCGTGCCCAGGTGGGTTGTGCCCACCTGGTGGCCCCGCAGACCCTGATTCCAACTCTATATAATCCTATTTTTGAGAAAAAAAATCAGGGAGAAAGAATTATCGCGTTTCACGAGACGGAGCCGCTGCTACCTCCTGTTCTTTATCGGGAGGCCAGATCTGGAGTCCGTTTGGGGCTCCTGAGAGGGGAATCTTCGATCTTCGTCATCACCAACCCTCCTTCATCGCCAATTCCATGATGCTCCCCACCGGGAGTGAGTAATTCCTTCGTAGGCTCGCTGGTCAGTGAGGAGTTGGATGAGATTCATCATGTAATCGAGTTAGTTTTGTTAGGGCTTGATCCCTAGTATCCACTATGTTCTGAGATTGATGTTGCTATGACTTTGCTATGCTTAATGCTTGTCACTAGGGCCCGAGTGCCTTGATTTCAGATCTGAACCGTTTATGTTTTCACCATTATATCTATGTTCTAGATCCGATGTTGCAAGTTATATGCACCTGTTACGTGTTATGATCCGTAAACCCCGGAGTGACAGTATTCGGGATACTTTCCAGTGATGGCCGTAGTTTGAGGAGTTCATGTATTCACTATGTGTTAATGCTTTGTTCCGGTTATCTATTCAAAGGAGGCCTTAATATCCCTTAGTTTCCTTATGGACCCCGCTGCCACGGGAGGGTAGGACAAAAGATGTCATGCAAGTTCTTTCCATAAGCACGCATGACTATTTACGGAATACATGCCTACATTATATTTATGAACTGGAGCTAGTTTTGTATCGCCCTAGGTTATGACTGTTATATGATGAATATCATCCAACGAATCATCCGATCCAATGCCTACGAGTTTTTCACATATTGTTCTTGCTAAGTTACTACTGCTGCTGCTACTGTTACAACTGCTACAAAATCATTGCTATCACTGTTACCGTTACTATTACTGTTACCACTGCTATCAAAACTATCATATTACTGTGCTACTGATTATCTTGCTGCAGATATTTAATCTTCAGTTGTGGTTGAATTGACAACTCAACTGCTAATACTTGCAAATATTCAGTTGTGGCTGTTACAATTGCTGTTACAATTGCTACTACTGTTACCGTTACTATTACCGTTTCCACTACTATTAAAACCATCATACTACTTTGCTACTGATCACTCTGCTGCAGATATTCAATCTCCAGGTGTGGTTGAATTGACAACTCAACTGCTAATACTTACAAGTATTCTTTGGCTCCCCTTGTGTCGAATCTATAAATTTGGGTTGAATACTCTACCCTCGAAAACTGTTGCGATCCCCTATACTTGTGGGTTATCAAGACCTTTTTCTGGCGCCGTTGCCGGGGAGATAGCTATATTTGTTAAGTCACCTGGGATTATTATCAATTTATCATTATGAAGAATCTAAAGGATACCAAGACTAAGATTTTTCCCTCTAAGACGAGGGGAGGTAACGAACTGCCATCTAGCTCTGCACTTTATTCGCCTTCTATTTTGAGTAAACTTGCAACACCACCACATGCTATTAATCCTGATATGTCGCAAGTTATTGATGATGCTACTTCTGCTATGAATGTTACTCATGATGATGCTAGTACTTTGCTTGATGATGATGTGCCACTAGGTGAATTCCTTGATGAACAAATTGCTAGAGCTAAAGAGCATGAAATTATTGAAACTGATGAAATCACTGAAACCGATGAAGTACTTGAAACTGAGAATCTTGAAACACCTATTAGACCTAGCGCTCCTAGATATGAATTGCCTAAAGTACCTGAAGGTTATGTTATGGATGAGGAGACAGCTAGAGACTTTTTTGCTTGCAATGATAGAGATGATCTAAAGAAATTATTATGCAAACTGAAAGAAAAATCTTTGAATGCTAGAATGAAATGTGATCCTCAGTTTGCTACCTCACCTATCTTTGTTGATGATAAGGATTATGAATTCTCTGTCGACCCAGAGTTAATTACTTTGGTTGAATCCGATCCTTTCCATGGTTATGAAACTGAAACTGTTGTGGCACATCTTACTAAGTTAAATGATATAGCCACCCTTTTTGCTCATGATGAGAAAATTCGTTACTATTATATTCTCAAGTTATTTCCGTTCTCATTAAAGGGTGATGCTAAGTTATGGTACAATACTCTTGCTCCTGGTTGTGTGCGTAGTCCCCAGGATATGATTTACTACTTCTCTGAAAAATATTTTCCTGCTCATAAAAAACAAGCTGCCTTACAGGAAATATTTAACTTTGTGCAAATTGAAGAAGAGAGTCTCCCACAAGCTTGGGGGAGGCTTCTCCAATTACTTAATGCTTTGCCTAATCATCCACTTAAGAAAAATGAAATACTTGATATCTTCTATAATGGACTAACCGATGCTTCTAGGGATTTCCTAGATAGTTGTGCTGGTTGTGTTTTCAGGGAACGAACTGTTGAACAAGCTGAGGAATTATTGAATAATATATTGAAAAATTATGATGCTCGGACTCTTCCTGAACAACCGCCTAAACCCACTCCGAAGAAGAGGGGTATCTTATATCTCAGTCTTGAAGATATGCAAGAGGCAAAGAAAAGTATGAAGGAAAAAGGTATTAAAGCCGAGGATGTTATGATTTTGCCACCTATTGAAGAAATACATGGACTTGATACACCACCTCCACGGGTGGTAGAGGTAAGTTCTTTATTGAAGTTTGATGAAGGTGATATTCCTTATAATAAACATCCTAGTCAGTGCTTATATGAGTTTGACAACTACATTATGAAACAAGATCACTTCAATGCCAATGTTATTTAACAATTGAAATATAATTCTGATATGATTGCCCGCTTGAGTGACTTGTTATTTAGAATCTCTAATGACATAAGAGGTGTAGGAAAACATGCTTCTATGGTTCAAACCCAGCTAGAACAAGTTGCTAAATCTCAAAGAGAATTGCTTGATGAAATGAATAATAATATAAATGACTTTGCTGTTAGAGTAGCAACTAGAGGAGGTAAAATGACTCAGGAACCACTTTATCCTGAGGGACACCCTAAAAGAATTGAACAATATTCACAAAGAATTAATACCGATGCACCTAGTCCTTCTAAAAAGAAGAAGAAAAAGAAAAATGATAGGACTTTGCATACCTCTAGTGAACCTGAGAAAGAAAAACCTCCTGAAGATAATAATGATGTCTCTATTTCTGATGCTGAAACTCAATCTGGTAATGAACATCCACCTAGTGATAATGATAATGAGAATGATGATGTTCATGAAGACACTCAACCAGACAATGATAAAGAACCTGATAATGATGTTGAAATAGAACCAGCTATTGATCTTGATAACCCACAACCTAAAAATAAAAGATACGATAAAAGAGACTTTGTTGCTAGAAAAAACATGGAAGAGAAAGAGAACCATGGGTTCAAAAACCCATGCCCTTTCCACCTAAATCAACTAAGAAAAAGGATGATGAAGAATTTGAACACTTTGCTGAAATGCTTAGGCCAGTCTTTTTGCGCACTCGCTTGACTGATATTTTAAAGATGGCCCCTTATGCAAAGTATATGAAAGACATCATCACTAATAAAAGAAAGATACCTGAAGCTGAAATCTCCACCATGCTTGCTAATTATTCTTTTAAGGATGGAGTACCTAAAAAACTTGGAGATCCGGGAATACCAACTATACCTTGCTCCATCAAACGAAATTATGTCAAAACTGCCCTATGTGATTTTGGAGCTGGTGTTAGTGTTACGCATTTCTCCTTGTATAAAAGACTTGATTTGAATAAACTCACACCTACTGCCATACCTATCGGTATTTGTGAGCATGTGCCCGTTGTTGTTCCAAATGTTACTATCTTAACTGACTTTGTTATACTTGAGATGCCCGAGGACGACAACATGTCGATTATCCTTGGTAGACCCTTCTTGAATACTGCAGGGGCTGTTATTGATTGCAATAAAAGCAAGGTCACGTTTCATATCAATGGTAATGAGCATACGGTGCACTTTCCGAAGAAACAATTCCTAGTGAATGGTATTAATGTTATTGAAAAATCTCCGACACTCACTATTGGAAGTTTTCAATTACCTCTACCTACTGCCAAAAAGAAATATGAAATGCTTATTGTTGGGGATATGCATATCCCCGTTGAGGTAACTTAGTGTTTTACGAAAGTTCTTCGGTTTCATGCTAATCGGAAGTGGTTGTTAATAAGACTTGATCAACCTTATTAATGGATCATTTTTTGAGAGGTATGGAGTCGATGAATTTAGTAAGCACAACCTTCTGTCCCCAACCTTTGTTTTCTGTTTTTATTTGTTAAATAAAATAAAATGCCATGTTTTGTCTGTTTTCTGAATTTCCCGTGCAATAAAAATTGACCCAAAAATTAAAGTTCTCAGAATGTTCTGAAAATTTAATACGTTTTTTTTCTGAATATTTCTGAATTTTTAGTGCAAATAACATCAAAGGGGGGGGGGGGGTGCACCAGGTGGGCACGACCCACCTGGGCGCGCCAGCAACCCCAGGCGCGCCCTGGTGGGTTGTGGTCCCCACGTGGGCCCCCTCACTTATCTCTTCAGCCCATTCCTTCTCCTACCTCCAGGAAAAAATCATCATTGCTCTCTCTCTCTCTCTCTCTCTCTCTCGTGTTCTTGCTCTTAGACCCGCGGATTTCGATCTCTTTGCTCGAAGCTCCATTTCCGAAACTGTTTCGGGGGATTGCTACTTGGTATGTGACTCCTCCATTGCTCCAATTAGTTTTTGCTTTAGTGGATTATATTTTGAATAATTAGCTACTCTTGGTGCTGCTGTAGATGAGCTTGCATGTTGAATTCTTAGAGTTCTAAGTAGTTTGAATGCTAAGTATGGCCTCTATGCATCCTTATGAGTAGTTGCTATCAATCTTGTAAAGTTTTGTTGACAAAAATTTGTGAAGTAAAATTTTCAAAATTTTATTCATAGGAATAAGATGAGTTTCTTTGGAAGGAGTTTTTCGAGGAGGAGGTCCTCGGAGGCATCATCTAGTAGTAGCTCAGTTCGTCGGTCTTATGTTGAACCAAGTCCAAGTTCAATACGGGATGCCGCTATCAAATCATGCCTATGGCCGTGTAACAATTTCATGGTGAGTGCAGGTATTAAAGAAGAATTTGAGCAATATGTTCACAACGCCGAGCTTGGTCCCTACATTGAAGATAAGTGCATCCAGCATCTCAGCCTCACTGAAACATTTACTAAAGAATTTAAATTTCATCCTCGTGAGTCTAGAGTTTCGTTTAAACTTTTTGACCGACCATGTACCATTCCTCTAGACGTGTTTAGTGGTATGTGCAAAATTCCATTTTGGGGTTCGTTGGACGAGCCACCAAGATCTGAGTATGAGTCGTTTTTGACTAGTCTTTGCTACGGTGAGGATAGAGGAGTAACACAAGGTAGAATAAAAAGTATTCATTTCCCATCAATTCAATACTTTGCACTGTTTAATGGAAAATGCATCGTAGGTAAAGAAGACTGTAGTACACTCTATGCTCCTGACTTGAGCCTCATACGCACTGCTCTCACCGGTAATAAATGCTATAACCTTGGAGCGATTGTTGCACGCAGATTGCAGCACAACGCTGGTATAGTGGATCTTTTTATGGTGGAATTTATGCTTCACGCTTAGCAAAGGATCTGGGTGTATCACTTTGGCCTAATGACCCCATCCTACCTACTCAGTACTTAGACTTTGAGGCCATGAAACGCCATAAGTTCCTTAAGGGCGAGATCACTGATTACACTTACAACTTGAGGTTTAATAAAGAAACCATTGTGCATACCTTTTTGCCTGCGCCTTCCCTCTTTGATTTTCACAGCAAAGGAAGGTACTATGTTTTTGAGAGCGAGGCCCGCGCACACAACGCGGAGGTCGTGGCTGCTCGGCCAGCTGAGGAGGCTGCACCAAGAGCCTCCGTGAGCTATCACTCTGATTATTACGCAGGCCGCGGATGGTGATTACCAAGCTAGGCCAAAAGTCTAAGCTTGGGGGAGTACGTATTTCCACCGACATTACATTCATGTTCACACTTTTCATTCCAGCTGTCGGTGTTCACACTTCTCATTGTATTATCCATGCTAGATTTATTTTCTCACTTTCTTCTTGTGTGTTTGAAAAACTTTGAGAAAATTAAAAAAAATATCTCTTGCTTCTTTTTGGTTTTTCTTTCTAGCCTAATTAGTTGTAGTATTAAAAGAAAACCCAAAAAGATTTCCTTATTCTTCTTTTGCTTGTTGGGAGCCTTCCCGTGTAAATAGTTTTTCTCGTTTTTGTTTTTCCTTTCCCGCAGTTTGCTTTCTTCTAGAAAAACTAAAAACTCCAAAAATATTTCAATGTGTTTCTCTGAATTTCTTTTCTTTTTGTTGAGTCTTACCAAGGAGGAGATCACGATGAAAATGTTGAGTGGCTCTCATATGCACTATTGTTGATCTAATGAAGAGCTCATGATTACCTTGTCTTCTCCTTTCGAATAAAATGGTTTGCAGATTCCAACTTAGTCCACGGCACTCTTGCACTATTATTTTTTACATATCGTTCGGTTGTGCAAGTGAAAGGCAATAATGACGATATTTGATGAACTGGCTGTGGCAGAGAGAAACGGGTATGAACTCAACTTCTTCTTTTTTTGTAAATATGTTTAACCTAGTATCCATGATTCAGCCTATTATGATCAAACATGTTTGCAATGACAATTAGAGATTATAGTTTCTCATGCCATGCTTAAGTAGCTAGGAGTGGATAATGATTTATCTTGGATGTCAACATGCATTAAAATGATTGTGATGTAGTATGATGATATGGTATCCTCCTCCGAATGTTTCAAGTGACTTGACTTGGCACATGTTCATACATGTAGTTGAATCAAAACCAACATAGACTCTATGATATTTATGTTCATGGTGTTCATATCCTACTCATGCTAGTACTCAATGTTTATTATGCATAATGCATGTTCATGACCATTTTCGCTCTCTAGCTGGCCGCTTCTTGATACGTCTCCATCGTATCTACTTTTCCTAACGCTTTTCCTCTTGTTTTGGACTCTAATTTGCATGATTTGAATGAAACTAACCCGGGCTGACGCTGTTTTCAGCAGAACTACCATGGTGTTGTTTTTGTGCAGAAATAAAAGTTCGCGGATTGGAACGAAACTTTTTGGAGAATTTTTATGGAATATAAGAAAAATACTGGAGCCAAGAACCACCGGAGGGGGGCCCCTGGGTGAGCACAACCCACCAGGGCGCCCCCCCTCCTGGCGCGCCCAGGTGGGTTGTGCCCACCTGGTGGCCCCGCTGACCCTATCTCCGACGCTATAAAATCCTATTTTTGGAGAAAAAAATCAGGGAGAAAGAATTATCGCGTTTCACGAGACGAAGCTGCCACAGCCTCTTGTTCTTCATCGGGAGGCCAGATCTGGAGTCCGTTTGGGGCTCCGGAGAGGGGAATCTTCGATCTTCGTCATCACCAACCCTTCTCCATCGCCAATTCCATGATGCTCCCCACCGGGAGTGAGTAATTCCTTCGTAGGCTCGCTGGTCTGTGAGGGAGTTGGATGAGATTCATCATGTAATCGAGTTAGTTTTGTTAGGGCTTGATCCCTAGTATCCATTATGTTCTGAGATTGATGTTGCTATGACTATGCCATGCTTAATGCTTGTCACTTTGGGCCCGGGTGCCATGATTTCAAATCTGAACCGTTTATGTTATCACCATTATATCTATGTTCTAGATCCGATCTTGCAAGTTATAGTCACCTATTACGTATTATGATCCGCAAACCCCGGAGTGACAGTATTCGGGATACTTTCCGGTGATGACCGTAATTTGAGGAGTTCATATATTCACTATGTGTTAATGCTTTGTTCCGGTTCTCTATTAAAAGGAGGCCTTAATATCCCTTAGTTTCCTTATGGACCCCGCTGCCACGGGAGGGTAGGACAAAAGATGTCATGCAAGTTCTTTCCATAAGCACGTATGACTATTTACGGAATACATGCCTACATTATATTTATGAACTGGAGCTAGTTTTGTATCGCCCTAGGTTATGACTGTTATATGATGAATATCATCCAACAAATTCACCGATCCAATGCCTACGAGTTTTTCACATATTGTGCTTGCTAAGTTACTATTGCTATTGCTACTGTTACACTTGCTATAAAATCATTGCTATCACTTTTACTGTTACTACTACTGTTGCTACTACCATCAAAATTATCATATTACTGTTCTACTGATCATATTGCTACAGATAATTAATCTCCAGGTGTGGTTGAATTGACAACACAGCTGCTAATACTTGCAAATATTCTTTGGCTCCCCTTCTGTCGAATCAATAAATTTGGTTTGAATACTCTACCCTCGAAAACTGTTGCGATCCCCTATACTTGTGGGTTATCAAGACCTTTTTCTGGCGCCGTTGCCGGGGACCATAGCTATATTTGTTCAGTCACTTGGGATTATTATCAATTTATCGCTATGAAGAATTTGAAAGATACAAAGACTAAGATTTTTCCCTCTAAGACGAGGGGAGGTAAGGAACTGCCATCTAGCTCTGCACTTGATTCACCTTCTGTTATGAGTAGACTTGCAACACCACCACATGCTATTAATCTTGATATGTCACAAGTTATTGATGATGCTACTTCTATGAATGCTACTCACGATGATGCTAGTACCTTGCTTGATGATTATGTGCCACTAGGTGAATTTCTTGATGTACAAATTGCTAGAGTTAGAGAGAAAGAAATTATTGAAACTGATGAGATCACTGAAACTGAAAATCTTGAAACCCCTGTTAGACCTAGCTCTCCTAGATATGAACTGCCTAAGATACCTGAGGGTTATGTTATGGATGGAGAGGTAACTAGAGATATTCTTGCTTGTAAGGATAGAGATGATCTGAAGAAATTATTATGCAAGTATAAAGAAAAGACTCTAAATGCTAAAATGAAATGTGATCCTCAGTTTGCAACCTCACCTATCTTTGTTGATGATAACGATTATGAATTCTCTGTCGACCCAGAGTTAATTACTTTGGTTGAATCTGATCCGTTCCATGGTTATGAAACTGAAACTGTAGTGGCACATCTTACTAAGTTAAATGATATAGCCACCCTCTTTGCTCATGAGGATAAAATTCGCTATTACTATATCCTCAAATTATTTCCATTCTCATTAAAGGGTGATGCTAAGACATGGTACAATACTCTTGCTCCTGGTTGTGTGCGTAGTCCCCAGGATATGATTTATTACTTCTCTGAAAAATATTTTCCTGCTCATAAGAAACAAGCTGCTTTACAGGAAATATTTAACTTTGTGCAAATTGAAGAAGATAGTCTCCCACAAGCTTGGGGGAGGCTTCTCCAATTGCTTAGTGCTTTGCCTGATCATCCACTTAAGAAAAATGAAGTACTTGATATCTTCTATAATGGACTAACCAATGCTTCTAGGGACTTCCTAGATAGTTGTGCTGGCTGTGTTTTCAGGGAACGAACTATTGGACAAGCCGAGGAACTATTGAATAATATATTGAAAAATTATGATGACTGGACTCTTCCTGAACCACCGCTTAAACCCACTCCGAAGAAGAGGGGTATCTTATATCTCAGTCCTGAAGATATGCAAGAGGCAAAGAAAAGTATGAAGGAAAAGGGTATTAAAGTAGAGGATGTTAAAAATTTACCACCTATCGAAGAAATACATGGCCTCAACACACCACCACCATCACGGGTGGTAGAGGTAAATTCTTTATTGAAGTTCGATGAAGGTGATATCCCTTATAATAAACATCCTAGTCAATGCCTTTATGAGTTTGATAACGACGTTATGAAACAAGATCACTTCAATGCTAATGCTATGAAACAATTGAAATATAATTCTGATATGATTGCTCGCTTGAGTGAATTGTTATTTAGAATCTCAAATGATATTAGAGGTGTAGGAAAACATGCCTCTATGGTTCAAACTCAATTAGAACAGGTTGCTAAATCTCAAAAAGAATTGCTTGCTGAAATGAACAAGAACATACATGACTTTTCTGTTTGGGTAGCAACTAGAGGAGGTAAAATGACTCAGGAACCACTTTATCCTGAGGGACACCATAAAAGAATTGAACAAGATTCACAAAGAAATAACACCGATCCACCTAGTCCATCTAAAAAGAAAAAGAAAAAGAAAAATGCTAGGACTTTGCACACCTCTAGTGAGCCTGAAATAGAAAAAACCTCCTAAAGATAATAATGATTTTTCTATCTCTGATGCTGAAACTCAATCTGGTTATGAACATGCACCTAGTGATAATGAAAAAGATAATGATGATGTTCATGAAGACACTCAACCAGACAATGATAAAGAACCAGATAATGATGTTGAGATAGAACCTGCTGTTGATCTTGATAACCCACAACCTAAAAATAAAACATATGATAAAAGAGACTTCGTTGCTAGAAAACATGGAAGAGAAAGAGAACCATGGGTTCAGAAACCCATGCCCTTTCCACCTAAATCAACCAAGAAAAAGGATGATGAAGAATTTGAACGCTTTGCTGAAATGCTTAGGCCAGTCTTTTTGCGCACTCGCTTGACTGATATTTTAAAGATGGCCCCTTATGCAAAATATATGAAAGACATTATCACTAATAAAAGGAAAATACCGGAAGCTGAAATCTCCACTATGCTTGCTAACTATTCTTTTAAGGATGGAGTACCTAAAAAACTCGGAGATCCGGGAATACCAACTATACCTTGCTCCATAAAAAGAAATTATGTCAAAACTGCTTTGTGTGATTTAGGAGCTGGTGTTAGTGTTATGCCTTTCTCTTTATATAAAAGACTGGACTTGAATAAACTCACACCTACTGAAATATCTTTGCAAATGGCTGACAAATCAACCGCCATACCTATCGGTATTTATGAGGATGTGCCCGTTGTTGTTGCAAATGTTACTATCTTAACTGACTTTGTTATACTTGATATGCTCGAGGACGACAACATGTCGATTATCCTTGGTAGACCCTTCTTGAATACTACAGGGGTTGTTATTGATTGCAATAAAAGCAAGGTCACTTTTCATATTAATGGTAATGAGCATACAGTGCACTTTCCGAAGAAACAATTCCAAGTGAATGGTATTAATGTTATTGAAAAATCTCCGACACTCACTATTGGAAGTTTTGAAGTACCTCTACCTACCACCAAGAAGAAATATGAAATGCTTATTGTTGGGGACATGCATATCCCCGTTGAGGTAACCTAGTGTTTTACGAAAGTTCTTCGGTTTCATGCTAATCGAAAGTGGTTGTTAATAAGACTTGATCAACCTTATTAATGGATTATTTTTGAGAGGTATGAAGTTGATGAATTTAGTGGGCACAACCTTCTGTCTCTACCTTTTTTTTTCTATTTTTCTTTGTTAAATTAAATAAAATGCCATGCTTTGTCTGTTATCTGAATTTCCCGTGCAAAAAAAAAATGACCCAAAAATAAAAGTTCTCAGAATGCCCTGAAAATTTAACACGATTTTTTTCTGAATATTTAAGAATTTTTGGTGCAAATAACATCAGAGGGGGGGGGGGGTGCTCCAGGTGGGCACAACCCACCTGGGCGCGCCAGCAGCCCCAGGCCCGCCTTGGTGGGTTGTGGTCCCCACGTGGGCCCCCTCACTTATCTCTTTAGCCCATGTCATCACCTACCTCCAGAAAAAAATCACCATTGCTCTCTCTCTCTCGTGTTCTTGCTCTCAAACCCGCGGATTTCGATCTCCTTGCTCGAAGCTCCGTTTCCGAAACTGTTTTGGGGGATTGCTACTTGGTATGTGACTCCTCCATTGGTCCAATTAGTTTTTGCTTTAGTGGATTATATTTTGAATAATTAGCTACTCTTGGTGCTGCTGTAGATGAGCTTGCATGTTGAATTCTTAGAGTTCTAAGTAGTTTGAATGCTTGATATGGCCTCTATGCATCCCTATGAGTAGTTGCTATCAATCTTGTGAAGTTTTGTTGACAAAATTTTGTGGGCTAATTGTTTTCAGAATTTTGTTCATAGGAATAAGATGAGTTTCTTTAGGAAGTTTGCTTCCAAGAAGAACTCCAAGGGAGTCATTGGGGAATCATCGGATAGTGACCTCCATACCCGGAGAATGGCGGAGGTGCGGCCGTGCGAATGGCCACATAATCCCTTCATGGATGGAGCCGGGATCCGTCAAGAGTTCGCACAATTTGCTGCAAATGCCGGGCTAACCGACTTCATCGCAGCTGAGTGTGAACAATACCATCTCCTTACAAATTCCTTTGTGCAAAGTTTCCATTTTCTGAGTAGGAATAATCCCCCTGAGGTGCAGTTTAATTTATATGCTGAACCCCGTCAGATGCCACTTACTGAGTTTTGTGATGCATGCTTGATAACACTAGTAGAAAAAGGGCCATTTGTCCCGGTTCGTAAGGGCCTTTAGTCCCGCTTCTGGAACCGGGACTAAAGGGTCGGGACTAAAGCCCAAAACCTTTAGTCCCGGTTCGCTTATGAACCGGGACCAAAGGGGCTCCACGTGGCCGCTGCGGGAAGCCCAGGCAGGAGGACCTTTAGTCCCGGTTGGTAACACCAACCGGGACCAAAAGGCATCCACGTGGCGCTGCCTGGGGCGGGGGAGGGAGGACCTTTAGTCCCGGTTGGTGTTAGCAACCGGGACCAAAAGGCGGGCACGCGTCAGCAGCTCGCAGTCGCTGGGTTTTGTTTTTTTTTTGGAAGGGGGGTTTTTGGGGTTTTGGAGGGTTAATTTAGGGGTTTCATATTGTGTTAGCGAGCTAATAGAGAGAAGTGACCTCTCTTTTTCCGTGCTTGGTCGACGCTAGCTACTACACATATAGAGAGAACTCGACGCTAGCTAGTAAGCAAATAAAGGAAACCATTAATTACACAAGATCGTCATGAACATATATAGAGAGAAGTGACATCTCTTTCTTCGTGCTTGGTCGAACAACAAGTTTTCGTATATCTATCCGACGCTGCTACATATGTACAATATATAACATCCCTTACAACAATTTCAATTTCACATGGTATTCTCCTTGTTCAGGTATGACATGGTCAAGAAAGAATCCCGCCAATTCCTCTTGAATTGCTCGTATGCGATCATGTGGTAGGAGTTCATCCCGCATCTGCCAGATCTAATTTAAAGAAGGGGTCAATACATATATATGAATGAAACTCAACACAATTGATGGTAATATATAAAATAAAATTGTGAATATTGTTTACGTACTTCAAATTGTTTCTCAGAGGAGGCCCATTCAGAGGTATAGTAGCAAATGAACTCGCATACGTAGTATCCACATAAATGAGTGTTGGGTGCCTGCAACAAGCACTTTACGAGAATAGAGTTCAATCAAACTGATAAGCAAGCATGATAATGATATTGATGAAACTAGAATCAATGAGAGATGCGCGGAACTAGCTAGTACTACTTACTTTGGGGTGTGTAAATCGCAGCTCCTTCTTCAGACCCAGAACCTTAGCGGTGAACGTTTTCCAAACCCTGGCAGGCAAAGAAAATGATTACTTGATATCAGGAAATGAACGAAAGTTGCCGATATGGTCCCGGTATTGATTGAACTTACTTCTGGAGCATTGCAGTCATGTCCGCATAATCCTTGGGATCTTTACGGAGCGAGTCTAAGACAGTTACTAATGCCCCGTCAAGGTTAATGGATAGCAGAATATAGTGGAAGCTGCGCACGCATAACTCATCAATTACATTACTTAACCACGAGTAAGCGGAACCGAATATGCAGAAGACAGTAACACTCACTTGAAGTTGTAAGGAAAGAGTATTTCCCTTTTGTTTTGATGTTTAAGGAACGTTTGTAGTAAGTTGTTCTCGGTATCTTCAGCCGCCTTTCGTACCGACCATTCATTTACGGTATTTGGGCTAATGAACCCAACGTCGAAGATTCCTATTTTTTGGCATTCGACCATCTTCAATCTGCATAATATAGTGAGGATAATTATATATACATGCAATGAACGAGCTGAGCTAGAGACTTAATTATAGAAGTAATACTTACAGACACTAGCAAGTCATGAGTTGTTTGTCGAGGGCCTTTTGATTGTATAATTGAAATAACTCCACAAATTCAACAGGCAGCAGGTCGACTCCAGGGAAGTCATGCTCTTTTTTAATTCCGACTAACAAACTGTCTTTCCCAGACTTCCTGCAGGTTTCCATGTACCAGTCATGCAATTTTTGCATCATCGTTGTTAGATGAGGATGATCAGGTTTGACGAGAGGCTTCCCGTGCTCGTATCTAAAGACGTCTACTACCTCAGCCATTTCAAACTGTACATCATCGGGCAGGTAATCATCAAGAGTGGTACCGGGCAGTAGCACCGGATGATTAGAGATATCGCTAGACACCTTGAGCGGGGGCACGATTGCTTCTCCTGTTCGCCGAGCTGGGGAATTGTTTTCCCACTTCTTCGTTTTTTCGCTCTTGCAGCACTGGAAGTACTTCCCGACTGCTGCGCTTTAGCATGTGTCTTAGTAATTATGCGGTCATAGTTGGAATCCGGCGGAGGCGGTGGTGGTCGCTTCAGGGCATCGATAGTGCGCTTCACTTTCACCAGATCTAGCTTCCATTTCGGAGGTGGAGTTTTCTTTGCAAAATGGTCCCTCACTTCGGCACGACATATGTCCTCGTTTTCCTGCTCGGTCCTCTCATATGGTAACTTTTCCAGAGGCTTGAGACATGGACCGTATCTGAATTGCCTCCCGCCTCTGCTTGTACTGCTAGCCGCCGGAGCAGCGGCGTCTCTCTTCCGTCGTTGCTGAGGAGGCGGAGAAGGAGGCGGAGTGCTTCGACGCGCCGGAGTAGGCGAAGGAGGAGGCGGAGTGCCCTCACGCGTCGGAGGAGCCGGAGAAGGAGGCGGAGTGCCCTGATCACTCGCCGGAGGAGGAGGAGGCGGAGTGCCCTGACTCGCCGGAGGAGGAGGAGGAGGCGGAGGCGTCCAGTTTGGAAGCTTGATGTACTCCTTCTGCCATAGACATGTACTCCTCAGAGCACGAACCAGCTGATTCTCCCCTTCACCTGTAGAGTGGTAAAGCTCGAGCTCCTCAAATCCCTCCATTACTTCATCCACCATCACAACAGCATAGCCATGTGGAATCGTAAGGCAGTGAAAAGTTCCGTTGGGTTGAGGAGGTGCAACAGAGCCGAGAGCCGCCTTGAAAGTGAGGTTATGGCATTTCGTCATAAGCTCTCAATTTTGAGCCTCCGTGATAGTATCCACGGGGTAGATAGGCTCCGTGAAGTCAGTCTGAATGGGCTCCGTGGAAGCCATGCTGCTTCTCCGCTGAGATGGCGGGGTAGCTTCGTGCCGCTGAGATAGTTGGCCGGCAGCTCGCTCGCTCTCAGCTTCCTCTAGCTTTTGTAGTCTTGCACTCATCTTCTGCATGTCGCTCAGCTCCGCTTTCCTCTTTCTCTCCCGGCTTCTGTAACCGCCTACGTCGGGAAACCCAAACTTCCACGGAACGGAGCCTGGTGTGCCTCGTGTTCATCCAGGGTGCTCAGCATTCCCTAGGGCCTCAGTCAGCTCGTCCTTCTCTCTGTCGGGAATGAACGTCCCTTCCTGCGTTGCGGTGATATACTTCTGAAGCTTCGCGACGGGTATTGCAAGTTGCTCGTCCGTCCAACGGCACTTCCCTGTTTCAGGGTCCAAAGTTCCCCCAACCCCGAAGAACCAAGTCCTTGAACGGTCTGGCCAGTTCAATGTCTCTGGTTCGACCCCTTTAGTAATCAGGTCATTCTCAGCTTTGTCCCACAACGGCCGGGCTTTGAGGTAGCCACCTGACCCCGTGTGATGGTGATACTGCTTCTTTGCAGCGTTGTTCTTGTTTGTCTCTGACATTTTCTTACTCTTGTCTGATGTCTTGTAGGCCACAAATGCGGGCCAGTGATCTCTTATCTTCTCAAATCGGCCGATGAATTCTGGAGTCTCACCTTTGTCGACAACTTTGATTTCAACTCCTTCTTCCACCTCCTGAATAGATCTGCCATTTTCTTAAGAGCACACGCCTTGACCAGTGGCTCTATAACGGGCTTATTCGGATCCTCCTCTGGCGGTAGGGTGAAATTTGCCTTCAGCAAGGTCCAAAGATCATCTTTCTGTCTATCGGTGACATAATCACCTTCAGGGGCGTCGTCCTTAGGGTTATTCCATTGCTTGATGCTGATCGGGATGTTGTCCCTAACAATAGCTCCGCACTAAGCAGAAAATGCGTCCTTGGTCCGCTTGGGTTCAATCGGTAGGCCATTGTCCGCGAGTGCTGTGATCGTGAACCTTTCATCCTTTCGCAACCTCTTCTTCGGGCCTCGTCTCGTTACCGAAGTTTGGCTCAATCCGGAGGGCTATAAAAGAAGAAAGAAGAGTTAATATATATATGTACATACCAAAACAATTAATGCATCAATTAGCTAGTCAGCACCTCCGGAGCCATCATGATCATGTCACCGGAGCCATCATGATCATGTCCTTCCTCCTCCATTGTTCCATCGGTGTCGTTGAGAAACGACAAGACAACATCACCTCCGGCGAGGATTATCTCCCCCAACAACTGTTCTTGTTCCAAGTCTCTTTGATCCATAGTTTCTGCAAATATTACAACATGGCAATTAATATACAAACATGAATGTCCGACGTCCGGACTGCCTCTCTCATGAATGTCCGTCGTCCGGACCGCCTCTCTCATGAATGTCAAACAAGGGATTCTCTTAACCTTTAAGGGATTTAACAAAATGGCGCCATTCTGAATGTGCAGAAAATGGTCCATATTTTTCCTGATCTCATCTACCCTTCTATATGTCACGTTGTCTAGTGTCAAAGGATTCAAGAAAACCAAGGCTTCATCATTAGCCGGAAGTAACAGGCGCATAATGGTACAAAGCTCTCCAAAATTGTTTTGGAACGGAGTCCCGGATAGGATAATTAATTACCTTTTTGGTACGAAGTTCAGCAAGAGCCTTCCGAATATCGCTATTTGGAAGGCCTTTGCTGAAATTCGTACCAAAAAGCAAATTATTCTATCCGGAACTCCGTTCCAAAACAACTTTGAAGAGCTTCATAGCATCATACGCATGTTACTTCCGGCTAATGATGAAGCCATGGATTTCTTCAATACTTTGACAGACAACGTGACATATAAAAGAATATATATAGATGAGATCAAAAAAAAATTGGATCAACTTGTGCACATCCATAATGGGGGCATTCTTGATAAATCTATGTTACCGGAGTTATCTATGTTACCGGAGGGGGTAGACGACAACGACGCTCACCCCTCATGTCATGTCCGACGTCCCCCCTCATGTCGAAGTTATCGGGGAGGGGGTAGACGACAACGACGCTCACCCCTCATGTCCGACGTCCGACGTCCCCCCTCATGTCATGTCGGACGTCCCCCTCATGTCGAAGTTATCGGGGAGGTGGCCTCGACAACGCTCTTTTAACTTGGTAAATTTGGGTGGCCTCGACAACTCTTCTAGGGTTTGGGGTGGCCTCAACAACGCTCTTTTAACTCATTTAACTTGGTAAATTTGGTTGGCCTCGACAACGCTTCTAGGGTTTGGGGTGGCCTCGACAACACTTCTAGGGTTTGGGGTGGCCTCGACAACGCTTTTTCAGTCCCGGTTTGGCGAGAGGGGGTTGATCGATCGACGTCCCCCCTCATGTTGGAGAGTTACCGGAGTTTTCTATGAACAAAAAAATACTACCTATCACATTTCAGTCCCGGTTTGGGTGGACTCGAGTGTTTGGTCGGGCGAGAGGGGGTTGATCGACGTCCCCCCTCATGTCGAAGTTACCGGAGTTTTCTTCTAGGGGTTTGGCTGACCTCGAGAGTTTGTCAGGTAGGTGAGGGGGGGGGGTGTAGGAGATCGACAACGCTTTTTTCTAGGGTTTGCGTGGCCTCGAGAGTTGGTCGCCCGATATGTCCGACGTCCCCCCTCATGTCGATCTCCTCTCGAGAGTTTGTCGGGTAGGGGCGGGAGGGGGTAGGAGATCGAGGGCGACGGCGACATACATACATATAGCCACATACATACATGGAAAAAAATGCTATGAACAAAAAAATGCTATGAACAAAAAAATACATATAGCCACATATATGAAAAAAATACATATATGAACAAAAAAATGCTATGAACAAAAAAACATCATATATACATCCATCCATACATACATATAGCCACATACATATATACATTATATATGAACAAAAACATTCATCATATAAAAAAATCAACATATATATATAAAAAAAATTGCACGGGCGGCGGCGGCTCACAGCGGGGGAGGCGGCGGCTCACGGCGGGGGCGGCGAGGGCGCCGGCGCCGGCGACGGCGGGGGCGGGCCGGGGCAGGGGCGCGGCCGGGCGCGCTCGGGGGCGGGGCAGGGGCGTGGGCTCGGGGGCGGGGCAGGGCCGCGGGCTCGGGGACGACGACGGCGACGGCGACGACGGGGCAGGGGAGTGGGCTCGGGGGCGAGGCAGGGCCACGGGCTCGGGGACGACGACGGCGACGGCGACGGCGACGACGGGGCAGGGGCGTGGGCTCCGGGGCGGGGCAGGGCCACGGGCTTGGGGACGACGACGGCGACGGCGACGGCGACGACGGGACAGGGGCCTGGCGATGGCGACGGCGTGGGCGGTGGACGGCGTCGGGGCAGCCTGGCGGCGTCGAGGAGGTCGGCGTCGTCAGGCGAAGTGGCGATGAAAACTGTGAAATTTCACAAGTGCTGGTTATATACACTCAGCATTGGTCCCGGTTGGTGCCACCAACCGGGACCAATGCCACCCTTTAGTCCCGGTTGGTGCCACCAACCGGGACCAAAGGTCTCTTTTCGTCAGCCCAAAGGGCGGGAAGCAGAGACCTTTGGTTCCGGTTGGTGGCACCAACCGGGACTAAAGGGTGGCATTGTTCCCGGTTGGTGCCACCAACCGGGACCAAAGGTGGGCATTGGTCCCGGTTGGTGCCACCAACCGGGACTAAAGGGTGGTGCTGCCCGGGGCCAAAAGTTTAGTCCCACCTCGCTAGCTGAGAGGGCTCGAGAGTGGTTTATAAGCGCTGCTGCGCACACCCTCTCGAGCTCCTCTCAGCAGCAGGCTTACAGGCCTAATCGCATGACCTCTGCCTGTGGGCCTTCTGGGCCTTCTACGGGCCTGAATCCTGGCCCAACTAGATGGTTGGGTTTCTAGTCGTATTCAGGCCGTGGTGGCCCAGTAGGCGGCATTTTTTTTAATTTTTTTCTATTTGAATTCTTTTAAATTGGTGTGAATCACTAGTTTGTGAATAACTTTACTATAAAAATAGATTTTTGAGTGATTCTTTTTCCTGCTATTTAATATTACTGTGTTTTATCATTATATTCAATTTGGTAATTTTTAGGTAATTTTAAATGTCTGTTTTAACCAAAAACAGATTTTGTTATTTTAGTTTGCTATTAAAGTTTCTAAAAAAATTCTTTATGAAAATTCTTTTTGCTATTAATGTTTTGAACAAAAAATACTTTAATAACTTTAGTTGCATAAATTTTATATAATTTTAGTTTCCTAAATACTAGAGGTTTATAAAATATTTTTAGTTGATTCCTTTTGCTATTAGAGTTTTATAAAAGCTTTTTAGTTGATTCTTTTTGCTATTGAAGAATATTATAGTTTTATTTTAGTTGATCATAACAGAATTTTTTAATTAATTATTTTTAGTTCATTATTTTTGCTATTAGAGTTTCATAAAGGTTTTCTAGTTCATTCTTTTTGCTATTAGTTCATTCTTTGAGCTAAATGACCCTGAAATTGAAAAGCACTTCAAATGAACTCTGAAAAGGTTGAAAGTTGGCATGGTATCATCATTACACCCACATAGCATGTTCTAAAAAGTTGAAAGGGTTACGGCAAAAACTGGATGCACTTCATGTACAAAATGGACAATCTCTTTCGAAGTATCAGGGTTTCGGACGAAAACTCATCTGTTACAAAGGGATTTCATTTTTTTGAACTTATTTGAACTCCAGACTTTTTGTGTGTTCAAAATGCACCATTCAAAGCCACATCATCAATTTTCAACCCTTTCTGACTTCATTTCCTATTTTTCATGCATTTACTGATTTTTTTTGAGCTAAATGACCCTGAAATTGAAAAGCACTACAAATGAACTCTGAACAGGTTGAAAGTTGGCATGGTATCATCATTTCACCCACATAGCATGTGCTAAAAAGTTGAGAGGGTTACAGCAAAAACTGGATGCACTTCGTGTACAAAACGGACAATCTCTTTCGAAGTATCAGGGTTTCAGACGAAAACTCATCTGTTACAAAAGGCATTTAATTTCTTCACATGTAACTGCAATGATATAGTTGTGGAGAGAAAGTCTTCACTTTTTCTTCGCTTGTGTCCTTTGCTTATTGCGCCGTAACCATGGATAATCTTCATCGTTTAACAGGGAGCTTGGGTCAGCCTTGACTTTGAAGGGAGGAATTTCATGAAACTTTTCATAATCTTCCGACATGTCTGTCTTGCCCTCCAATCCCACGATGTCTCTTTTTCCTGAAAGAACTATGTGGCGCTTTGGCTCATCGTATGATGTATTCGCTTCCTTATCTTTTCTTTTTCTCGGTTTGGTAGACATGTCCTTCACATAGAAAACCTGCGCCACATCATTGGCTAGGACGAATGGTTCGTCTGTGTACCCAAGATTGTTGAGATCCACTGTTGTCATTCCGTACTGTGGGTCTACCTGTACCCCGCCTCCTGACAGATAGACCCATTTGCACTGAAAGAAAGGGACCTTGAAATCATGTCCATAGTCAAGTTCCCATATGTCCACTATGTAACCATAATATGTGTCCTTTCCCCTCTTGGTTGCTGCATCAAAGCGGACACCGCTGTTTTGGTTGGTGCTCTTTTGATCTTGGGCGATCGTGTAAATGTATTCCCATTTATCTCGTACCCTTTGTAAGTCAATACAGTCGAAGATGGTCCCCTGGCCAACGAGTACAGCTCATCAGAAACAGTGTTGTCACCCATGAGACGTGTTTGCAACCAACTGCCGAAAGTCCTGATGTGTTCATATGTAATCCAGTCGTCACACTGCTCCGGGTGTTTGGAGCGCAGAATATTCTTGTGTTCATCGACATACGGGGTCACCAAGGTAGAATTCTGTAGAACTGTGTAGTGTGCTTGAGACCAAGAATGCCCGTCCCTACATATTATTGAGTCCGCTCCTAGCGTGCCTTTTCCAGTCAGTCTCCCCTCATACCGCGATTGAGGGAGACCAATCTTCTTAAGGTCAGGAATGAAGTCAACATAAAACCCAATGACATCCTCTGTTTGATGGCCCATGGAGATGCTTGCTTCTGGCCTAGCGCGGTTACGAACATATTTCTTTAAGACTCCCATGAACCTCTCAAAGGGGAACATATTGTGTAGAAATACAGGGCCCAGAACGACAATCTCGTCGACTAGATGAACTAGGACGTGCGTCATGATATTGAAGAAAGATGGTGGGAACACCAGCTCGAAACTAACAAGACATTGCACCAAATCACTCCTTAACCTTGACAGGATTTCTGGATCGATCACCTTCTGAGAGATTGCATTGAGGAATGCACATAGCTTCACAATGGCTAATCGAACGTTTTCCGGTAGAAGTCCCCTCAATGCAACCGGAAGCAGTTGCGTCATAATCACGTGGCAGTCATGAGACTTTAGGTTCTGGAACTTTTTCTCTGCCATATTTATTATTCCCTTTATATTCGACGAGAAGCCAGACGGGACCTTCATACTGAGCAGGCATTCAAAGAAGATTTCCTTCTCTTCTTTTGTAAGAGCGTAGCTGGCAGGACCCTGATACTGCTTTGGATGCATGCCGTCTTTTCCGTGCATACGTTGCTGGTCCTCCCGTGCCTCCGGTGTATCTTTTGTCTTCCCATACACGCCCAAGAAGCCTAGTAGGTTCACGCAAAGATTCTTCGTCACGTGCATCACGTCGATTGCAGAGCGGACCTCTAGGTCTTTCCAATAGGGTAGGTCCCGCATCGTCAGTTGGAACAGATAGTTCGCCAGGACCCTTTCCAAAGATTACTTGTAAATCATTGACCATATCAAGTATGTGATCACCAGTACGGAGGGCGGGCTTCTTCCGGTGATCTGCCTCACCTTTGAAATGCTTTCCTTTCTTTCGACATTGATGGTTGGTCGGAAGAAATCGACGATGCCCCAGGTACACATTCTTCCTGCATTTGTCCAAATATATACTGTCGGTGTCATATAAACAGTGTGTGCATGCGTGGTATCCCTTGTTTGTCTGTCCTGAAAGGTTA
The DNA here is from genome assembly GCA_039707655.1 of Elymus sibiricus. Taxonomy (NCBI): domain Eukaryota; kingdom Viridiplantae; phylum Streptophyta; class Magnoliopsida; order Poales; family Poaceae; genus Elymus; species Elymus sibiricus. Next base: position 13,851,061 of record CM077668.1, on the reverse strand, counting down.
CTGAGAGCAGGCCAATCGTTGATGGTTACAAACAGCAACGCATGTAGGTCAAATTCCTCCTGTTTGTGCTCATCCCACACACGTACACCTTCTCCATTCCACTGCTGTAAAAGTTCTTCAACTAATGGCCTTAGGTACACATCAATGTCATTGCCGGGTTGCTTAGGGCCTTGGATGAGCACTGGCATCATAATGAACTTCCGCTTCATGCACAACCAAGGAGGAAGGTTATAGATACATAGAGTCACGGGCCAGGTGCTATGATTGCTGCTCTGCTCCCCAAAAGGATTAATGCCATCTGCACTTAAACCAAACCATACGTTCCTTGCGTCACCTGCACAATCCCCCCACCTTCTCTCGATTTTTCTCCACTGCGACCCGTCAGCGGGTGCTCTCAACTTCCCGTCTTTCTTACGGTCTTCTTTGTGCCATCGCATCAACTTGGCATGCTCTTTGTTTCTGAACAGACGTTTCAGCCGTGGTATTATAGGAGCATACCACATCACCTTGGCAGGAACCCTCTTCCTGGGGCGCTCGCCCTCAACATCACCAGGGTCATCTCGTCTGATCTTATACCGCAATGCACCGCATACCGGGCATGCGTTCAAATCCTCGTACTCACCGCGGTAGAGGATGCAGTCATTAGGGCATGCATGTATCTTCTGCACCTCCAATCCTAGAGGGCATAGAACCTTCTTTGTTTCGTACGTACTGCCGGGCAATTCGTTATCCTTTGGAAGCTTCTTCTTCATTATTTTCAGCAGCGAACTAAATCCCTTGTCAGATACACCATTGTCTGCCTTCCATTGCAGCAATTCCAGTGTGGTACCGAGCTTTCTGTTGTCATCTTCGCAATTTGGGTACAACCCTTTTTTGTGATCCTCTATCATGCGATCGAACTTCAACTTCTCCCTTTCACTTTCGCATTCTCTCTGTGCATCAACAATGACCTGGCGAAGATCATCATCGGGCACATCGTCTGGTTCCTCTTGATCTTCAGCTTCCCCCATTGCAGCATCACCGTATTCAGGGGGCGGGTAGTTGTCATCATCCTCTTCTTCTTCGTTGTCTTCCATCATAACCCCTCTTTCTCCGTGCTTGGTCCAAACATTATAGTGTGGCATAAAACCCTTCTCAAGCAGGTGGAAGTGAAGGGTTTTAGAGTTGGAGAAAGCCTTCGTATTCTCACAGACAGTACATGGACAATGCATAAAACCATTCTGCTTGTTTACCTCAGCCGCTTCGAGAAAATTATGCAGGCCCTTAATATACTCGGAGGTGCGTCGGTCACCGTACATCCATTGCCGGTTCATCTGCGTGCGTTATATAGTTCTTATTATTGAACAACATATAACTCTCTAGAGCATCTAATTAAAACACACAAATAAGAACTTTTTTCTTTTAGAAAGAAGATAAGAAGAAGAGGCTAACCACGGTGTTGCCGGCGCCGAGATGGGCGCGGGCGATCGACGGTGGTGAGGACGGGGACGGGACAGGACAGACCGCCAAACCTAGACAAATCTTGAGGAAAATGGACCTTGGACAAGGAGCTTCGAGAGGAGAAAGCTTAAGTGTGGCTCGGGCATTTCATCGAACACCTCATGTGCATAGGAGGTGAGCTAGAGCACCACAAAAGCTCTCCCACGGCCGGGCAAAAAAACAGAGCAATGCATTGCTCTGCTCGCGGGCGGGGGCTATATATAGGCCAACCATTGGTCCCGGTTCCAGCCACAAACTGGGACCAATGGTTGTGGGCCAGGAGCGAGGCGCATTGGTCCCGATTCGTGGCTGGAACCGGGACCAAAGGGGTCACCTTTAGTCCCGGTTCCAGCCACAAACCGGGACCAATGGTTGTGGGCCAGGAGCGAGGCGCATTGTTCCCGGTTCGTGTCTAGAACCGGGACAGAAGGGGTAAGACGAACCGGGACCAATGCCCCACGAGGCCCGGCCGGCGCCCTGGCCTCACGAACCGGGACCGATGCCCCCATGGGTCCCGGTTCGTGAGTGAACCGGGACTAATGGACTTCTCAGGGGTGGACCGATGCCCTGTTTTGTACTAGTGGATCCCTTCTGACGAGGAAATAAGAGCGCCTAGGCCTGCAGAGTTTGAGGACTTTTATCGTACTTTCTCAGTGGGAGATGAGAGAGGGGTATCGAGTGTCACCGCCACTAGCTTGCAGTTTCCTTCCGTGCACTATTTTGCTTTATTTATCGCGAAGTGTTTACTTGCTAGAGAGAAGGTTCGTGCACTTAGTGCCCCCATTTTGCTGTCCTACGCCGTGCACTTTACGGCGATAACACCTACAGCCTAGGGGCCATTGTCGCACGCCGTCTTCACCTTAACAGGACCAAGGGTAAAATTCATGGCGGTATTTTTGCTACTCATTTAGCGAGTCACTTTAACATTCAGATTCGCCAGCATGATTATCGCTTGCCCAAGGTTTACCTAGATCGTCAGGCTATGGCGGCTCATCAGTTTATTGATGGCGAGAACACTACTATTGATATTCCCTACAACCTGGTTTTTAGCGAGAACACCCGTGATATTATTTCGTTGCCTGCACCTACTTTGTTTGATTCTATTGCCAGGGGCGGATACAGGATCATGCCAGATGACATCGTCGCCTACCGGAACGCCCTGGCTGCTGCAGACGAGGAGCCTCAGGAGTGGGACGCTCAGGTGCCTGCTCCCCAACACTTCAATGTGGGACCTGATGGCTACTTCGAGTGGTGATTACCAAGCTAGGCCAAAAGCCTAAGCTTGGGGGAGTACGTATTTCCACCGACATTACATTCATGTTCACACATTTCATTCCAGTTGTCGGTGTTCACACTTTTTCATTGTACCATCCATGCTAGATTTATTTTCTCGCTTTCTTCTTGTGTGTTTGAAAAACTTTGAGAAAACCCAAAAATATTTCTTACTTCCTTTCAGTTTTTCTTTCTTGTTTAGTTAGTTGTAGTATTAAAAAGAAAACCCAAAAAGATTTCATTGTTCTTCTTTTGCTTGTTGGGAGCTTTCCCGTGTAAATAGTTTTTCTCGTTTTTGTTTTCCTTTTCTTTAATTTGCTTTCTTCAAGAAAAACTAAAAACTCCAAAAATATTTTAGTGTGTTTCTCTAAAATTCTTTTCTTTTTACTGAGTCATACCGAGGAGAAAACCACGATGAAAATGTTGAGTGGCTCTCATATGCATTATTGTTGATCTAACAAAGAGCTCAAATTGCTTTGTCTTCTCCTCTTGAATAAATCGTTTGCAGATTCCAGCTTAGTCCACGGCACTCTTGCACTATTATTATTTTCATGTGATTCGGTCGTGCAAGTGAAAGGCAATAATGACGATATTTGATGAACTGGCTGTGGCAGAGAGAAACGGGTATGAACTCAACTTGTTCTGTTTTTGTAAATATGTTTAACCTAGTATGCATGACTCAACCTATTATGATCAAACATGTTTGCAATGACAATTAGAGATTATAGTTTCTCATGCCATGCTTAAGTAGCTAGGAGTGAATAATGATTTATCTTGGATGTCAACATTGCGTTAAAATGACTATGATGTAGTATGATGATATGGTATCCTCCTGTGAATGTTCGAGTGGCTTGACTTGGCACATGTTCATGCATGTAGTTGAATCAAAACCAACATAGCCTCTGTGATATTTATGTTCATGGTGTTCATATCCTACTCATGCTAGTATCCAATGTTCACTACTAGGGAAATGCTTATAGGTAGGACATCTGTAGTAGCGTTGGAAAATAACAAGCGCTGCTGCTAATTAGCAGTAGCACTGGTCTGGGACAGCGCTACAAGTAATGCTTTAGCAGTAGCGCTGGAAATGGAAAAAGCGCTACTACTAAGTGGGACCCAACGAGCGCACCGATGCTAGCTGTAGTAGCAGCGTGGCCCAAAATACAGCGCTACTGCTAATATTTTAGCAGCAGCGCTTTCTTTGACAACAGCGCTACTGCTAATGGGCCCCACTTAGTAGTAGCGCTTTTTCTGACGAGAGCTACTACTAAGAACCATAGCAGTAGCGCTGTCTAGAAAACAACGCTACTGCTAGGCGTGGCTGGTGCCACCTTTTCACCCCCCTCACTCTCCTCCCCCCTTTGCCCTCTCTCCCCCTCCTTTCCCCTCTCCCCTCTCTAAGTTAGTTCTCCACCATTGTTGCCCTTCTTCTCTCTTCCTCCTACCTCTCTTCTCTCCCCATTAATGCCCCCCTCCACCATAATTCTCCTCCATAAATGGCCTCTCATCTCTATCTAGCTACCTCATTTATTTGGCTCTCCCTCCTTCCATACATATAGATCTAGCTAGCTCATCTCTCTCCCTCTCCATTAGTTAGCTAGAGTCATCTCTCCTCCCAACAACTAGATATAGCTAGCTATTTAGCCATCCACACTTTCGATCGTCCCTATAGGTAGCGAAGGCCTCATCTAACCGTGCTCGATCTCTCTCGGGAGATAGGTGAGTAAAAAGTTGTGCATTTCAAGAATGGGAATATGTGTGTTTGAGAGATGGAGAGATTTGTGCGAGTGACATGCCCCCGAGTTGCTTATGTTTTGCCGAAATGTCGACTTATTTCCGCTTCGGTGAATTTCGAGCAAACTCGATATGTCCTATTTTTAGGCAAGGTCATGCCAAATTTTTATATGACTTTGATGCATGCATGCATTTTGTTTATAACCCTTTCGCTTGTTATACCGTGCAGTTGGTCATGAAAGTGAGTGGATGGAAGGTGGAGCGATACTTGCAATCCGCGGTGATGGACATGTATGCAAATAATCGGACTAGGATTAGATGTCCGTGTACAAGATGCAAAGAAGGAGTCCTTTTGGACCCTTTTGATCGTGGCAGTTTGAAGGCGCACCTGCTGATGAATGGTTTCATGGATGGCTATACTCGGTAGATAAGTGAAGATGATGATGAGGACGTCCACATGGCAGGGAATAACGACATGGGGCTAGATGAAGAGATGACCGATCGACACGAAGACGATGGTGCCAGACATGGCGGCGGGGAAGAGTCCGGACATGGCGGCGTCGGAGAAGATTCCGGACAAGGTGAAGAAGAGTCCGGACATGGCGGAGAAGAGGCGGCGGTCACGCCGCAATCTTCGACGCTACTAAGTGCAGTCGTGCAGGTCCCTCATGTTCGAGACCTCCTTCGCAAGAGTACGACTAGCGAGAGAGCTGCTTCTAGAGAGGAGGCCAAGCTGGCGCAACTTGAAGTAGACTCGAAGACTCCATTGTATGACGGTTGCGATCCCGAGGTGACCCGCTTGAGTTTCACGCTCGAACTTCTAAAGATGAAGGTCAAAAACAAATGGACAGACAAAAGCCTCGATGAACATTTGAAGTATCTACATAATAAAGTTCTTCCCGCGGGGAACCTGTGTCCTACTAGTGTCGAGGAGGCCAAGAAAATCGTTTGCCCTTTTGATTTGCCGCACATTAGATACCACGCATGCATCAACGATTGCATCATTTATCGGGGGGAGCACGCGGAAAAAACCAGCTGTCCAGTGTGCAATGCTTCTCGATACAAGAAGACAGGAAAGAAAGCTCCTCAAAAAGTTGAATGGTACTTTCCGATCACTCCCCGTCTGCAGCGGTATTTCGTAGATCCTAAGGAAGCAAAGCTCATGCGCTGGCACGCGGAGAGGAAGAAGCCCAACGATGGAGATGATCCGAAGTTCCGGTTACTGTGGGAAGATAAGCAGATTTCTAGACACCAAGAAGAAAAGGTTCAGCGGGATGAAGTCTCATGACTGTCACGTGATGATGATGCAGATACTCCCGGTTGCCATTAGAGGGATAATGGACAAGCACGTCCGTGACACGCTTACTGGTCTCTGCAACTTCTTCGACGTTATCTCTCGAAAGTCCATCAGTGTGAAGCAGCTCCGAAGGCTACAGGAAGAGATCGTTGTCATACTATGTGAGCTTGAGATGTACTTCCCGCCCGCGTTCTTTGAAGTCATGGTGCATCTGTGTGTCCACATCGTGGACGACATCATCGACCTCGGGCCGGCATTCCTTCACAGCATGATGCCGTTCGAGAGGATGAATGGGGTCATCAAAGGATTCGTTCGTAACATGTCTTGTCCCGATGGGAGCATCATCCAGGGGTATCTGACGGAAGAGTGCATCTCCTTTTGCGAGAATTATATAGGCGTCGGAGACCCTGTTGTTGGTTTGCCCATCAAGAAGCACGATGGGAGGCTCGGAGGAGAAGGTCACAACAACGGCCAGAGGGAATTGCGCGTGGACTACTCGGATCGACGGAACGACTTTGACAGGGCTAACTTAGTAGTGCTACAACACCTAGATGTGGTAGATGATTATGTGACACTGCACAAAGAAACCATTGCAAAGAAGTACCGTGATAAGGGGATGCGCAAGACGGATGACGAAGTTACTGTAGAGCACAACGCCACTTTCTTGCGTTAGTTCAAAGAGCAAGTTCTTGCTAATCCCCCGGAAGAGGGCAGTTCGGACGGATTGCTCATACACGCCTTGGCACATGGCCCCGCGCCCAAACTCGCGACCTTTCAGGCATACGATATCAACGGGTACACGTTCTACACGGAGGCCAAAGACATGGACAGTGATTACCAGAACTCAGGGGTGACGATTGAATGCATGATCGACGCCAACGGTACAACTGAAAGATTCTACGGAAGGGTCGAAGAGATCTGGGAGCTTGACTACGCTGGAATGCACGATGCGACGATGTTCCGTGTCAGATGGGCTAAGGACGTCGTAAGAGAAAACAAGTATTTCACTACCATGTCTATACCCGACGCGAAGAGCGCTACCGTGAACATTAACGTCATCGCCAAAACTGAGCCATGGGTACACGCTAAGCACGTGACACAATGCTTCTTCATAACCGACCCGACCAATCCCAGCCGTGTTGTCGTGAGGAGAGGCAAAAGGAGCATCGTTGGAATGGATGGAGTCGCCAACGAGGAAGACTACGACCAATACGGCAACCCGATGAGGGAAGATGACGATGACGATGAAGCATACGTGAAAAGAAGAATCAAGACTACATTACCTAAGAAAGATCATACTCCATGGTTCTGGAAAAGTCATAATGAGGGGCTCAATTATTCGACAACGAAAAAGAAAGGGAAGAAGCTCAATGTGAAACGTCGTCGACGCAGCTGAGAAACCATCATTTATATATATGTATCTATTTTGTGTACGCACTTAAGTAACCGTTATCGATCAAATGAAAGAGAGAAACTTAGCTATAGCGCTTCGGGAGAAAGAGGCCGTCGGGAGAAAAACAAAAAACAAAAACAAAAGGGAGAAAGCAATACAAAAGAAAAAGAAAAATAAACAGAAAAGTAAAGGAAAATAATAAAAAGAAAAGAAAACTAAAAACTACAAAAGGAAAATAATAAAAAGAAAAGAAACATAGGAGTAGCACTGGATTATGAACTAGCGCTATAGCTAACTTAGCTATAGCGCTGGATCCTAAACCAGCGCTACTGCTATGTGTATTTTAGAATTTAAAAAACTAAAAATTGGAACAGTTAGCAGTAGCGCTGGATTACCACCCAGCGCTACTGCTATTTTTAGTTAACCCGCCGCGCGGGCTCAAAATTTTGCCAAGTCCCATTTCCCCCCCCCCCACTCTCCCACCTCTCCCCCTCCTCTCTGCTGTCGCGCGCCGCCGTCGCCCCTGCCCGCCGGCCGTCGCCCCTGCCCGCTGGCCGTCGCCCCTGCCTGCCCCTCGACCTCGACCTCGACGCCGGCCCGAGCCCCTGACCGCCCTCGGCCTCGACACCGGCCCGAGCCCCTGCCCGCCCTCGACCTCAACGCCGGCCCGAGCCCCTGCCCGCCCTCGACCTCACCGCCGCCACCGACCTCTCCCCTGCCCTCCCTAGACCTCACCGCCGCCGCCCTCTCCCCTGCCCGCCCTCACCGCCGACCGCCCGAGCCCGTAAGCCTCTCCCTCTCCTCTCCCTTGCCCTCCTCTCTCTCTCTCTGTGATGAACCCTAGCTACTGTTAGCAAAATTAGGACAGATGAACCCTAGCTACTGTTAACTAAAAATTGTTAGTTTATCATCATTGTTAGTTTATCATCATTCTAGTATATAAATAGACATAAGAATTCTAGTATATAAATACTTCGCAGGTCATGTTAACTAAAATTTGCTAAGAATTTGAGGTGGAGGAATCTGCTAGGCATCATTGGTATGGAAATAGACATAACAAAACATTGATTCAAGTTCATAGGGTGATGAGCAGATAGTCAAAATCATCATGTGTATTTTAGGGCAGTACCAAATTTAGCAAATTTAGCTAAATTAGCAAATATGTTGGTTAGGGCAGTAGCAGAGAGAGAGAGAGAGCATTTAGCAATTTTTGTAGGTATAAATAAAAAACAGTAGCAAATTTTTTAGCTATAAAAAACAGTAGCAATTTATTTGTAGCTAGGCAATTTATCAAAAACAGTAGCTCCCTAAAATTGCAAAATCAGTGGACTTTTTTAGCTATAAATAAAACAGTGGACTTTTTTAGCTATAAATAAAAAACAGTAGCAAATGTTTAGTGAGGTCATTTTGCAAAGGTTTTTGGTTTTTGAAAAGACCACTATTTTGCAATGTTTAGTGAGGTCATTTCACTATGTGTACTTGCTTTATATATGTGCTCCTGTGATGCTCATATGTCATTGATGTTATATGATTTTGCAATGTTGGTTGAATGTCGAAGAATATCAGAGTGGCCTATGTTTTGCCGAAATGTTGATTCATTTCCGTTCCGGCAAATTTCAGGCGCTCCATATGTCCACTTTTTAGCAAAGGTCATGCCGAAAATTTCCGTGATTTGTGCTAGAAACTAGGAAATATGGAGTGCCCGGGTTTTTGCCGGAAGGGGAATGAATCAACATTCCGACCAAATATAGGCCCCTTTTTCTCTTCATTATATCTTTTATTTACAATTGTTGAATAGGAAACATGTCTAGCCACGCCGAAGCCGGGGGTTCTGGTCGCCTCGAAGAAGACCCCCTCGAGGCAGCAAATCATTATTTCAATTACCTGGACGAACACCAGTTGTGGGTGCAGGGTGGCGGCAGTGGCACCAACCCCGACACCGACGCCGACACCGGCACCGACACTGGCACCGGCACCGACACCACCCCCGAGACCGGCAACGATGCTGTCGTAGCTGGTAAAGCACCGAAGCAGAAGAGGACACGAAGACCAAACGAGCTCGGCATCGGACAAATTGTGGTCACGGAGACGCACCCCAAGAAATTAGAGCCAACGGCGCCGGAGGAAGTGCACTCATGCTGGGGCAATCAACTAGGATGCATCCTCAGGGAAACCGCCAACATCAACGATGAGAAGTTGAAGAAGATACCACATATGGAGCACATGCTCCTAAATAAGTTGCACAATAGGTTCCTGTTCCCCGGCCGGGATGAAAGCAAACATCCGTGGGACGACGATGCCATGACAAAGATAAATAGCAAGGCGATGGTGACGTTCACCAACGACTTGTCCGCCTGGAAAGTTAGGGTGAAAAAAGCGATTGCGAAGATGAACCGTCGTCCAAGATTCGTGCAGACAATCCGTCACTAAAGGAAGAGGACTTTGAAAAATTCAAGGAGACTTGCGCTAAAGAAGAAGTCAAGCAAAGGTCAGAGAAAATGAAGGTGCTCCAGGCCAGGAACATGCCTCCCCACCGCCTCGGAAGCCGTGGTTACGACGGGAAGAGGCACGTATGGGCCAAGGAGGACGCCGAACGTGAAAGTCACGGAATCCCAGACCCCTTGGCGGAGTTCACCGACCCGCAGGAGCGTGACTGGATCAGGGCCTGGTACAAGTGGGACCGCGTCAATAAGATATTTTACACGGACCCGAACACGAGGGAGTTCATGAGACTTCTGGTAATTGTTATATTACCACCTTATTATATTAGCTTCCAATCAATTCGACTACAAGTTTTGTCACATTAGTAAACCATCCACGTTCCTTTTGCAGAAAGAGCAGCACCAAAAGGCAGTCGAAAGCGACGAGTCATCACAGTCGTCGGCGAGGCCCAAGTGGGACACCCCCTTCAACCGGGCCTGAACATACTGAAAAAGGTCCCGCAGGACAAACCGCAATCCTATGGACGTGTGCACGGCGTCGGAGATGGCGCCTCGTGGAAGACGTGCTATCACGAGCAGCCAGAGGAAAGATGGAAGAGATGGTTGCTTACTCAACAGACCATCGACGAGAAGGTTGCGATTGCGGTCAATAAGACCAAAGCTGAGACCAAAGAAGAGTTACTCGGGGTAGTCAATGCAGCGGTAGCTGGCGTCACGACTGACTTCCAATCTTCCATTATTACCAGCTTGATTCCGGCAATGATCGATTGGTCGAAGAGCAATCCAGATAAAGGGCCAGCAGACTTTCCCCTTCACAGCTACGTCTGGAGCAATTCGGTGAACATCGCACCACCAGCACCTGCTCACGCAACCGCAAAAGGTCCCGCTCCTGTTCATAGCAGCCCGACCTCCGTCTCTGGCATGCTCGGCGGGGCTTCGTCTTTGGCTGAGCTCGACGCCCTCACGGTAATTATGCGTCATACCCTTTTCACTAGCATGTCTATAGTCTTCCGTTTCAGTTGCCTTTCGGATGTTTGACGTCACAGACATGTCTTCGTAGGCCGACGATACCCCGTGCACCCTACTGTACGACATCAACGGCCAGAAGGTGGCCGTGGGAAAGGCAACGATCGTGAAGCCGAAGGACCGCATGTTCCACAACCGAGAGATGCCCGATGGCGTCTTCAAGGTTAACGTGGCCAGTGTCAAAGCGGGCTTTGAGGATTTGCCTCCTCCGGTACCAGTCGATGACGAGGAGACCCCTAAACGGATTGGCGCATGCAAGAGCTGGTTCTTGCCTTGGCCGAAGACTCTTCTTCATGTCGAGGCGCCGGGTATCACACCAACGACAGCTCCTCAAGAAGGTATGAACATCACCCCACCTACCAAATTACCTGCACCTGCCGTGGCGGGGGATAGCGGACGATGCGAGGGAGAGCCTCCATTAGTTGCAGATGACGTCGCCCCCGTCGAAGAAGCAAATGCTGATGATTTCATGGAGGAGGATGATGATGACCCTCTCAACTATATCAATACGTGATGATGGAGGATTGATCGCTCGGGACTATGACTCAGGCTATGAGCGTGGAGATGATGACTTGATGCTGCCTGATTTGCCGGAGCCGGAACGTCCTAAGGCGGAATGCAAAAAGTCTCTCTTCATGCGATCCTCGCAGGAGACGCCTCCAGATGCCGCCTCTACCTAGCAACAACCCGAGGGCTGTCCACTGATTAGCTCGACGACACTGGGGGTTGTGGTTAGGGAAGGTATGGTGGGCTCACTACCGCCACCCGCCAAGAAGCAAAGGAGGAGACCGGACAAGAAAGGCCCTAAAGGCGCCAGAGCTGCTTCAAGCAGCCAGCCGCCTTTGAAGCCCCGGGAGGTAGAGAAAATACCTATCGAAGGTGCGGAGCGTTTCCATGTCGCCGGCCACCCGATCCTACCTCCGAAAGTGCTAGAGCACATACTGAACAATGATCTAAGGAGACTTCATGAAGATGTGCTGGCCAGAGAGAAAAGCCTTCTCATCTCGGAAAAACCAGGATACCCGCTTTACGCGGCTCAGGTGCCGGGCAGGAAGTTGTACGTCAAGAGATGGCCCGCGGATAAGTTTATCCTGCGATTTGACTACATCTATGACATGTTCCACATGACCAAGCTGGATTTCCAGTTCATCCGCATGTATGCGCTGTATCTCAACTACATCATCAGGCGCGAGAACATAAAATATATCTGCGTCGCGGACCCGTACTATATGCACGAGAGCTTCTTGGCAGTCTGCAAAGAGCACCGTGACTATGCGAGCAAGTACATCGGCGAGTTCATGATCGCTAATAAGGACAAGGAAGCGATTCTCCTGACTTATCATCCCACGTAAGTCATCCGCGGATATCCTTTCGTAAGTTTTAATCATTCCTTACCAAGCATGGAGGCTAATTTGAGGTGTACTTATTTTGCGCAGCGGGGGGGGGGCGTCCTCATCTGTCTGTACCCAGAATACTCCCATGCTATGTTCTCGATAGTGCCCTGTTAACCTTCAGCCTATCTGGTGGATATATCAAGGTGAAAAAGTACAGGAAGAACGGGCTGGGTTTCGGCCATAAGACCGACTTCTGCTGCATCTAGCAACCGTACACCAGTAAGGCTGATGGATTCTACCACATGCATCACCTAATCGAGTACAGAAGGGATAATCAACGCCTTCGCATGTCAGCTACTTCCAACGATGCCGAGATTGTCAACTGGGCCACAAGCATAGGAAAGACACCGGATCATCGAATCCGAGCTGAGTTTTATCACGTACAGTGTGAACTTGCCCAAGTGATCATGAAGGAGGTCCTCGAACTAACAGGGATGTTCTACCATGGGCCAATCACGCGGGATGATGTCCGAGCACTGCTACTCGCTCAGTGTCTGGACCTGAAGCCTTTCAACATGCTCGGGTGCTTCCTCCCTGACTATGAAGATTGGACCGCCGACATGGAGGACTGATTGTCGATGACAATGTGTCACTACTATCTTTCTATGGCAAAACTTTGAATTTATTTACGGCGAAACTCTGTGATGTAATTAAACCGTCCTCCTGAACTAGCGTAGATCGCTCTAGTTAATTAGTTTGGGTATGAGGAACTTCGTTATTTATGTTTACTATAGGTTGCTTGTATTTTGCTAATTATGCCTCTTTGTGTTTCTTAAGTACATTATGTTGCATATTATCGTTCAATTCATCAACTGACGATGCAGGTACATAGATCAGAGATGGCGAAGGACTGCTATGCCGTATTCGTTGGGAGGGTTCCAGGAGTGTACGACCACTGACCAGACGCTCAGGCCCAGGTGGACAGGTACCCTGGCGCTAGCCACAGAGGGTTCGACAGCAGAGCCGAAGCGGAAAATAGTTACTTGAGGTGGACGCTCTGGCAAGAGAGGGAGCGAAACCGGTTCCTCAAGAAGTACTACATAGTCGCGCTCTTGCTCATGCTGATCGCTCTTCTGTTCTACTTCATGGTTTAGATAGAGATGATGAAACTTGTGTGTGTGCCATGACCATGCAGTTGCATTTATTCGAGACATGACATGACTTGTGTATCGCTATTTTCGAGATGTGATGATATTTGTGTTGGATGATGATGATGGTATGACGAGACTACTGTATGTGTATGATATGATGAGAATAATGTATGTTTGTTATGATATGATGAAACTACTGTATAAAGCATGCACAAATACATCACAAATACGTAGAGGGGAAATAAAAATATGAAAGCAGCAATACTAGCAGTAGCGCTGGTAGGCGTCTAGCGGCAGCGCTGGTTTAGCAGCAGCGTTTGCTTCGGTACAGCGCTACAAATAATTAGCAGTAGCGCTGGCCGGAGCAGCGCTACTGCTAACCATACTTACCAGTAGCACTGGTCCGACCAGCGCTACTGCTACAACTTAGTTGTAGCGCGTTAGCAGTAGCGCTGGACCCAGCGCTACTGCTATAGGTATTTCCAGCGCTGCTAGTAGGCTTTCTCCTAGTAGTGGTTACTTATGCATAATGCATGTTCATGACCGTTTTCGCTCTCTAGCTGGCCGCTTCTCAACCTATTTGCTAGCCTTCGCCTGTACTAAGCGGGAATACTGCTTGTGCATCAAATCCTAAAACCCAAGTTATTCCAGACGAGTCCACCATACCTACCTATATGCGGTATTACCTTGCCGTTCTAAGTAAATTTGCATGTGCCACCTCTAAAAACTTCAAATAAACATCCGTTTTTGTGTGCCTGGATTGTTCACAGAGTGACAGGAGGTAGTCAATATCTTCCATGCTAAGCGGGTTATTCTCATGATGAGTGTTTATTCACTCGTCCTTGCACGAGAGGGGCGGTAATAGGGATGCCCAGTCCCGAATTCAAAAATTGCAAATAATTAAACAAAACTCCCCCAGGATTGTTGTTGGTTTGGACGGTACCCGTGGATTCGGCTAGCCGTGGAGTGTGTTTGTTGGTTGAGGGGGAGTAAACCTTTACTTTTATCGCTTGGGAATTGCCACTAATGTGTTTAGCATGGAAGATATCGATAACTAATGGTCACGAAGTAAACAGGAAGGGTGCATTTCTCAAAATTTCATTTATCTCTGTTTTAAAAATCTGAGCTCTGGCACCGCTGCAAATCACTGCTTCCCTCTGCGAAGGGACTATCTATTTACTTTTATGTTGAGTCATCACCTTCTCAAATAAGCGCCAGATCTGAGAGCACTATTGTCATCCTCATGCATTGTGTATAGCTAATGTTGGGTACATCATGACTGGATCTTTTCTACCATGAATTACAATGTTTAGTTGCTGCTTGAACTTTGGAGGTGCTCTGCATTTATGTTTTGCAGTCTCAGAAAGGGCTAGCGAGATACCACAATTGTCATATTATATCATGGTTGTTTTGACAAAGTGTTGTCTTTTGAGATATCTTATTATTGCTCGCTAGTTGATTATGCCATTGATATGAGTTAATATAATTTCTAAGAGTTATTGTCGACATGGTTAGTTATAATCTTTGCTGAAAACCTGGGTGCTACTTAAGCTTATTTATGTAAACAAGAGCAAAAGAGTTCGTAAAAGTTTTTCTTTTTTACTTTCAGTTTATCAACTGAATTGCTTGAGGACAAGCAAAGGTTTAAGCTTGGGGGAGTTGATACGTCTCCGTCGTATCTACTTTTCCTAACGCTTTTCCTCTTTTTTTGGACTCTAATTTGCATGATTTGAATGAAACTAACCCGGACTGATGCTGTTTTCAGCAGAACTACCATGGTGTTGTTTTTGTGCAGAAATAAAAGTTCTCGGATTGGAACGAAACTTTTTGGAGAATTTTTATGGAATATAAGAAAAATACTGGAGCCAAGAACCACCGGAGGGGGGCCCCTGGTTGAGCACAACCCACCAGGGCGCGCCCCCCTCCTGGCGCGCCCACGTGGGTTGTGCCCACCTGGTGGCCCCGCTGACCCTATCTACGACGCTATAAAATCCTATTTTTGGAGAAAAAAATCAGGGAGAAAGAATTATCGCGTTTCACGAAACGGAGCCGCCGCAGCCTCCTGTTCTTCATCGGGAGGCCAGATCTGGAGTCCGTTTGGGGCTCCTGAGAGGGGAATCTTCGATCTTCGTCATCACCAACCCTCCTTCATCGCCAATTCCATGATGCTCCCCACCGGGAGTGAGTAATTCCTTCGTAGGCTCGCTGGTCGGTGAGGATGTGGATGAGATTCACCATGTAATCGAGTTAGTTTTGTTAGGGCTTGATCCCTATTATCCACTATGTTCTGAGATTGATGTTGCTATGACTTTGCTATGCTTAATGCTTGTCACTAGGGCCCGAGTGCCATGATTTCAGATCTGAACCGTTTATGTTTTCACCATTATATCTATGTTCTAGATCCGATGTTGCAAGTTATATGCACCTATTACGTGTTATGATCCGTAAACCCCGGAGTGACAGTATTCGGGATACTTTCCGGTGATGGTCGTAGTTTGAGGAGTTCATGTATTCACTATGTGTTAATGCTTTGTTCCGGTTCTCTATTAAAAGGGGGCCTTAATATCCCTTAGTTTCCTTATGGACCCCGCTGCCACGGGAGGGTAGGACAAAAGATGTCATGCAACTTCTTTCCATAAGCACGTATGACTATTTACGGAATACATGCCTACATTATATTTATGAACTGGAGCTAGTTTTGTATCGCCCTAGTTATGACTGTTATATGATGAATATCATCCAACGAATCATCCGATCCAATGCCTACGAGTTTTTCACATATTGTTCTTGCTAAGTTACTACTGCTGCTGCTACTGTCACAACTGCTACAAAATCATTGCTATCACTGTTACCGTTACTATTACTGTTACCACTGCTATCAATACTATCATATTACTGTGCTACTAATTATCTTGCTGCAGATATTTAATCTCCAGGTGTGGTTGAATTGACAACTCAACTGCTAATACTTGCAAATATTCTTTGGCTCCCCTTGTGTCGAATCTATAAATTTGGGTTGAATACTCTACCCTCGAAAACTATTGCGATCCCCTATACTTGTGGGTTATCAATGCCTGGTGGGAGCACTTCAGTACTTGACTCTCACAAGGCCTGACATTTCTTTTGCTGTTAACAAAGTATGCCAGTTCCTTCATGCACCCACTACTGTTCACTTGACTGCTGCTAAACACATAGTAAGATATGTTAAGAATACCTTGAGTATTGGTCTAAATTTTAGCAAGTCATCCTCTACCCTTGTCAGTGCCTTTTCTGACTCTGACTGGGCAGGATGTCTGGATGACAGGTGCTCCACTGGTGGTTTTGCAGTATTTTTTGGACCCAACTTAATATCATGGTGTGCACGAAAACAGGCTACAGTTTCTAGATCAAGCACAGAGGCAGAATACAAGGCATTAGCCAATGCCACAGCTGAGGTCATTTGGGTTCAGTCCATGCTCAAAGAACTTGGTGTGAAGAGTGCACAAGCTCCATGTTTGTGGTGTGACAATCTTGGTGCCACCTATCTCTCTGCAAATCCAGTTTTTCATGCCAGAACAAAGCATATTGAGATAGACTTTCATTTTGTCAGAGAAAGAGTTGCACAGAAGCAACTTGACATTCGTTTTGTGCATTCCAGAGATCAGATTGCAGATGGATTCACAAAGGCTTTGCCTATACGGAGCTTCGAAAACTTCAAGCGTAATCTCAACTTGATGAAGTTGTGATTAAGGGAGGGTGTTAAACACATGATGCCGCACCATCCATCCTGGCACGTCACGTCTTCTGTTCGAGTTCTACCGTGGCTTAGGAGTAGTATTGAGATAGGATTGGTTGTTAGGTTATCTCTATCTCTATGTAACCAACTTCTCTCTTTCTCTCCAAGTTATTCTCTTGTAATCTTATCTCCAACAACCTTTGTATGCGCTGTGCCAGGGAGGTGCGCCCCTGCCATATAACACGAACCCATCGCCTCACATTGAGGCAAGACGTTTCCGCCATCCCACATTGCCGACCGCCTTGGTCACGGTCTCCGGCGGTGAGATTCCTGCAGTGGTGCTTGAAAAAGAGATTGCTAAGTTTGTTCGGACCCAGGCTCAATGGAAGTGGGAGGCTGTCCCTCATGGCAAGGATACTTTGTTGGTGTCGTTTCCCTCCTACGAGGATCTTCACCGAATGGTGGACCTAGAGGTTCGAATCAAGTCACACAATGTAGAGATTTCTTTCAAAGAATGGAAGGTGGAAGATGTCCCATCATATGTTTCTCTTGAGACTGTTTGGGTGCATGTTGTTGGGGTCCCACACTCGCTTTGGCACTTTCTCGGACTTTGGGCTGTTGGTTCGGTCATTGGAGCCACTAAAGGCGTTGATCATTATGCCTTGCGTCGTCACAGTATTATTCGTATTCATTGGATATTTTCTCCTCCGATGATATATTGGGAGGGAAATCTGCGTCCGCTGAGGCGTTTGTCAAACTGGACGGATATACCGAAACTGCATAGGAGCACTCGGAGACGACGCTCACTGGAATCCTTCCCATCCAATCGCATCGGGATCCTCACCCACTATAATAAGTGCTTTGTATTCACAACTTTATCACCACGTATTCTTTTTCCACTGCTCAGTATGTCAGAACTACAGTCCACGCGGTTATGTCCCTGCAGAGCAAAGTTTCTGGCTCCCAAATGCAGTGGAGCCGACCTCACCAAACAACTTCCAACCACCTAGTTCAGTTTAATGCACAGGCTCCTCTTTCTCCCAACGGCCCACACGCTTGTTCACGAGAATGGTCATCTTCCTCCTTTCACCAGCTCATAAAAATGGTCATCTTCCTCAGCACACCATACCATCCCCATTTAGATGGTTCTAATTGCTCATCCCTGATGTTCCCCTGTTAGCAGATCTAGTCCTACAATGAGATCATGATGTTTTTATGTTTAGCTTATATGTGTGTAATCTTCATTAAACCAACGCTTTACATCCTCTGTCCGCGTGTGCTGGACAAGTAATTCCAACTACGATGCAATCTTTTTCTCTTATAAGCAGCGGATGTGGTTGTTGAGTGCTAGTGAAATTTGTACCGCCTACCATTAGTAGTAATCTTAATCTTGTTTATAAATTTATCGACGAAGCGTATTATTTTTTACGCATATTCATTTTGTAACGAGGATTATATACGTGACAGTGTTCGTCGGACCTTCATACATTTTTTTACTGACAGTGCACGTCATCAGTTTTTTCACTGCCGACACATCTACTTTCCCACGGTAACAAACAATCACACAGACCAAATTTCACAGACATGCACTGCTTTTACACCATGCAATCAAGGTGACGTGCACAAGTCGTACACCGAATCAATGTTTTTAGACTTTGCAATCCAATTTACTCCATGGTCCCACCACGCTGCCCAGCTATCATGGCCCTGTTTTGTACTACGGTGTTCGAGGTGCACATATATTAAATGATACAGCACAGGTACGTAATGTTCGGGTCTACGTGGGGTCATGTATTCACATATAACAAATCATTTCGTCAAAAGTGACACACATCTCGAGCGAGCAAGGGTTGGCCGTGATTTGCGAGGGCTGCGTCGCCGAGTGCTCCTAGTCCACTTCCACGGATATACCTTCTACTATCAGGTTGAAAAGGAAGACTATACTCCAGATGCGGATTTTATTCCTCTTATATGGAAGCGTGAGGATAGTCGACACAGAGGTCATGACCGTACATGATGCTGATGAATATGATGGTGAAACGAATAAAAGCCCGAAGAATGGAAACTCAGAGGTTGTCCGTTCTCCTCCAAATTAAAGTTCAAGCGCTTCAGTACCCCCTCGCCACGCCGTTGTCTGAGCTGCCGCATTATACACAGCATTCAAACATGAACGCTCGTCGTCGTAAGCGCCGATGCGGCCCCGGGAGCTAGTGCAACGCTGGGCCAACGTGCGCAGCCGCAGCCTGTGCTCTCGCCGCGCGTGCTGGGCGAGCATGCATGCATGGGCGAACATACATGCACGTCCACACCGGCCGTTGGGTCTCTTGCATCAAGCATGCATGCATGCACGGGGCCGGCCATTGCTCGTCGGAGCATCTGGCTCGCCGCCCGTCGCTGCTGTCAAGGAATGCCCGACAAAGCAGCTCTATGCATGCCCAGGTCACGGCTTCGCCCGCTCCCGAGTCAGCGACCTCGACTTACTACGGCTGCTGTGGTTCCACCTGTTACAGTTGATGTGGTTCCATCCGGTACATCTGCTGCTGTATTGGCACAAGTTGCTGCTCCGTTGGGGTCGCCTCTGTCTACTCCGGCGCCACCGATGACGAGTCTTTCTACTACAACTACTCTTATCTGGCGTAGCGGTCGTCACGTCTCCTCTGCTGACGGGTCATCAGCACGGATGAGAATTCCCTTTCCAAGGCAATGCGGCGCCAGGCGGAGCGGAACCTCGACTCACCAATAGGTACACCCTGCAATAAATCATTTCTTTGAAAACACGCACGTTCCGAAACGGGGGCTCCCCCGATAGGCTAGGGTTCACTAGTAGAAAAACGACTTTACGTGAGCCCCAATAGTCCCGGTTTGATAACGGCCCGGTACTAATGGTCCCGGTTCCAACGGCTAGGGGGCGGGCATCAAAAGTCCCGGTCCGTGGCGTGCCACTAGTCCCGGTTCATGTCACAAACCGGGACTAAAGGGATGGTGGCAGGCTGGCGTCAGGCTTGGGCCCCCACGAGCACCTATAGTCCCGGTTCTTGTAACCAACCGGGACTAAAGACATCACGATATATAGTGTTTCGTCCAGCCCGAGCCGAAGCCCTCTGTTTTTCCCCCTTTCTCCCCTCTCTGTTCTTCATCTTGCTCGAGCTCACCTCCATTTTTGTCAAAATTTATCAAGATTTGAAGGCACCCCATCCATCCAAGTATTCACAAAGGTTAGCAACTTTGTCCTTTCATCTCTCATTGCTAGATTAGCTATTGCAATGCTCTATAAGTATAGTGATTTGTGGGTTTTAGTTTGGGAGTAATTATGTGTGGTACTTTATTTGATTTATATGCAATTTGAGCTCAAATTAACTTCTTAGTTTGCATGTGTAGGTGTGGTTTACTTAGTGCCTTCCCGTCCCCGTCCTAACCACCGTCGATCGCCCGCACCGTCTCGTCGCCGGCACCACCTTGGTGAGGCTCTTGTGCTTATCCTTTTTATAAATAAAAAAATCATGTTTGTGTGATTTACATAGTTACTTGTATAATTTTCTTACCCGTATGTTGTTTGTTATACATAGTGGCATAGTTTTGATATCCGTCCCCGTCGGCCCTCGTCCGGTTTATGATTCCGATGTGGTATATACTCTCTTTTATAACTATTTGTTGCATTTCGTGTTTATGACAATTATGCCCATCAAGTTGACATAGATATTTTTATCTAGGAGGTATGCGAACCGGAAATTGCAACCGACCCTCTTGTCGAGAAGTTAAATTTAGTTGAAAAAGAAAATGAGTATTTGAAAGAAAAATTGAAAAGAATTGAAGAAGAGAAAATGAAACTGGAGTTGTTTGTTGCCGATGTCGTCGATAATCACAAGATCAAGATGGATGCAATGCGCTTGAAGATTAGAAAGATTAAAAAATATGCCATTGATAATGAGGCTTGGTATCACTATGTTGTTGGATCAATTGTTACCTTAGTTGCGATCTTGATCGCATTTGTTCTTGCATTTAAATGCTTTAACTAAAGAGTTTGAATGTTGTTTTATGAGAATAAGTGTGTATGAACTTTATGTATGAACTTGTATTAATTTGGTCTTTTCGGTGTTGTGTAATGAAGATGAGCCGGCAATGGATGTACGATGACCGATGCTCTCCCCAGTTCATTAATGGCGTGCATACTTTTCTGCTTGCGGCTGAGGCAAACAAGCGGGCGGATGGTTTTATGTGTTGTCCATGTGTTGTCTGTAAGAATGATCACAATTACTCTAACTCAAGAACCATTCACGTCCACCTATTTGAGTCCGGTTTCATGTCCGGCTATAACTGTTGGACCAAGCACGGAGAAAGAGGGGCCTAATGGAAGAGAATGAAGAAGAAGAGGATGACGACAGCTATCCTGGCCATGGGTTCCCTGAATACGATGGTACAACAATGGGGGGAAGAAGCTGAGCCGGCAATGCAGGAAGAAGCTAAAGAAGAGGCATCAGATGAGCCCGCTGATGATCTTGGTCGGGCCATTGCCGATGCAAAGAGAAACTGCGCAAGTGAAAAGGAGAAGCTGAAGTTGCAGCGCATGTTAGAGGATCACAAGAAATTGTTGTACCCAAATTGCGAAGATGACAAGAAAAAGCTGGGCACCACACTGGAATTGCTGCAATGGAAGGCAGAGAATGGTGTATCTGACAGGGGATTTGAAAAGTAGCTGATAATGTTAAAGAAGATGCTTTCAAAGGACAACGAATTGCCCGACAGTACGTACGAAGCCAAGAAGGCTGTCTGCCCTCTAGGATTAGAGGTGCAGAAAATACATGCATGCCCTAATGACTGCATCCTCTATCGCGGTGAGTACGGGGATTTGAATGCATGCCCGGTATGCGGTGCATTGCACTACAAGATCAGCCGCGATGACCCTGGCGATGTTGAGGGCGAGCGCCCCAGGAAGAAGATTCCTGCCAAGGTGATGTGGTATGCTCCTATAATACCACGGTTGAAACGTTTGTTCCAAAACAAAGAGCATGCCAAGTTGATGCGATGGCACAAAGAAGACCGTAAGAACGAAGGGAAGTTGAGAGTACCCGCTGACGGGTCGAGGTGGAGAAAAATCGAGAGAAAGTGGGAGGACTTTGCAGATGACGCAAGGAACATATGGTTTGGTTTAAGTGCAGATGGCATTAATCATTTTGGGGAGCAGAGCAGCAATCATAGTACCTGGCCTGTGACTCTATGTATCTATAACCTTCCTCCTTGGTTGTGCATGAAGCGGAAGTTCATTATGATGCCAGTGCTCATCCAAGGCCCTAAGCAACCCGGCAACGACATTGATGTGTACCTAAGGCCATTAGTTGAAGAACTTTTACAGCTGTGGAATGAAAAAGGTGTACGTGCGTGGGATGAGCACAAACATGAGGAATTTGACCTACATGCGTTGCTGTTTGTAACCATCAATGATTGGCCTGCTCTCAGTAACTTTTCAGGCCAGACAAACAAGCGATACCACGCATGCACGCACTGTTTAGATGATACCGACAGTATATATTTGGATAAATGTAAGAAGAATGTGTACCTGGGACATCGTCGATTTCTTCCGAGCAGGCATCCCTTAAGACAGAAAGGCAAGCATTTCAAAAGTGAGGCAGATCACCGGAAGAAGCCTCGCCACCGTACTGGTGATGATATACTTGATATGGTCAAGTATTTAAAAGTAATCTTTGGAAAGGGTCCTGGCGGACAATCTGTTCCGAATGACGCTGACGGACGCGCACCCATGTGGAAGAAGAAATCTATATTTTGGGACCTACCCTATTGGAAAGACCTAGAGGTCCGCTCTGCAATCGACGTGATGCACGTGACGAAGAATCTTTGCGTGAACCTGCTAGGCTTCTTGGGCGTGTATGGGAAGACAAAAGATACACCGGAGGCACGGGAGGACCAGCAACGTATGCACGGAAAAGACGGCATGCATCCAAAGCAGTATCAGGGTCATGCCAGCTACGCTCTTACCAAAGAAGAGAAGGAAATCTTCTTTGAATGCCTGCTCAGTATGAAGGTCCCGTCTGGCTTCTCGTCGAATATAAAGGGAATAATAAATATGGCAGAGAAAAAGTTCCAGAACCTAAAGTCTCATGATTGCCACGTGATTATGACGCAACTACTTCCGGTTGCATTGAGGGGGCTTCTACCGGAAAACGTTCGATTAGCCATTGTGAAGCTATGTGCATTCCTCAATGCAATACCCCAGAAGGTAATCGATCCAGAAATCATACCAAGGTTAGAGAATGATTTGGTGCAATGTCTTGTCAGTTTCGAGTTGGTGTTCCCACCATCCTTCTTCAATATCATGACGCACGTCCTAGTTCACCTAGTCGAAGAGATTGCCATTCTGGGTCCTGTATTTCTACACAATATGTTCCCCTTTGAGAGGTTCATGGGAGTCTTAAAGAAATATGTTCAGAACCGTGCTAGGCCAGAAGGAAGCATCTCCAAGGGCCATGAAACAGAGGAGGTCATTGAGTTTTGTGTTGACTTTATTCCTGACCTTAAGCCGATTGCTGTTCCTGAATCGCGGCATGAGGGCAGACTGGGTGGAAAAGGCACGCTAGGAAGGTACCAAGTAATATGTATGGACGGGCATTCTTGGGCGCAAGCACACTACACAGTTCTACAAAATTCCGCCTTGGTGGCTCCGTATATCGAGGAACACAACAATATTCTACGCTCCAAACACCCGGAGCAGTCTGACGACTGGATTACAAGTGAACAAACGGGGACTTTCGCCGGTTGGTTGCAGACACGTCTCATGCATGACGACACTGTTGCTGATGAGCTGTACTTGTTGTCCCAGTTACCATCTTCGACTATATTGACTTTCAAAGGGTACGAGATAAATGGGAATACATTTTACACGATCGCCCAAGATAAAAAGAGCACCAACCAAAACAGTGGTGTCCGCTTTGATGCAGCAAACACCAATAGGCCAAAGGACACATATTATGGTTACATAGAGGAGATATGGGAACTTGACTATGGACGTGGTTTGAAGGTCCCTTTGTTTCGGTGCAAATGGGTCAATCTGACAGGAGGCGGGGTAAAGGAAGACCCGCAGTACGGAATGACAACAGTGGATCTCAACAATTTTGGGTACGCAGACGAACCATTCGTCCTAGCCAATGATGTGGCGCAGGTTTTCTATATGAAGGACATGTCTACCAAGCCGAGAAAAAGAAAAGATAAGGAAGCGAATACATCATACGATGAGCCAAAGCGCCACATAGTTCTTTCAGGGAAAAAGAAACATCGTGGGAGTGGAGGACAAGACAGACATGTCAGAAGATTATGAAAAGTTTCATGAAATTGCTCCCTTCACAGTGAATATTGACCCGAGCATCCAGTTAAATGATGAAGATTGTCCATGGTTACGGCGCAAAGGGACACACGCGAAGAAAAAGTTTTATACCCAAAGATCCCACTCCGGGATGTGACCGGCTTCACTGTCATCACTTTCTTCTCTAGTGAGTTTCCTAACTTATATATCTGGAAAGTCCCACTTCGGACAAACCGGAGGAAATTTTTGTAATAGTTAGGGTACTTCTGTGTTTTGGCATTTGAAACGCGAAGAAATATTATGTCCAAACAAATTATTTCATGCATTATGTAGGACTTTCTGTTTTCAAACAGCAACATGTCTGTAATGATCTGCAGAATTACCATACTTCTTTTACTCCAACAATTCTGAAAAATTAGGACAACGTGGGAAATTTGTATATCAATCGTCTGTAAAAAATTCAGAATTTTACCGCGTTCCAGTGAATTTAAACAATTCTGTTACTAGAAGCAAAAGTTTCTGTTTTTGAGCTAAATGACCTGAAATTGAAAAACACTACAAATGAACTCTGAAAAGGTTGAAAGTTGGCATGGTATCATCATTTCACCCACATAGCATGTGCTAAAAAGTTGAGAGGGTTACGGCAAAAACTGGATGCACTTCGTGTACAAACTGGATAATCTGTTTCGAAGTATCAAGGTTTCGGATGAAAGCTCATCTATTACAATGGCATTTCATTTTTTTAACTTATTCCAACTCCAGACTTTTTGTGCGTTCAGTATGCACCATTCAAAGCCACGTCATCAATTTTCAACCCTTTCTGACTTCATTTGCTATTTTCCATGCATTTACTGATTTTTTTTGAGCTAAATGACCCTGAAATTGAAAAACACTACAAATGAACTCTGAAAAGGTTGAAAGTTGGCATGGTATCATCATTTCACCCACATAGCATGTGCTATAAAGTTGAGAGGATTACGGCAAAAACTGGATGCACTTCGTGTACAAACTGGACAATCTGTTTCGAAGTATCAGGGTTTCGGACGAAAACTCATCTGTTACAAAGACATTTCATTTTTCTTACATTTCAACTCCAGACTTTTTGTGCATTCAGTATGCACCATTCAAAGCCATGTCATCAATTTTCAACCATTTCTGACTTCATTTGCTATTTTTCATGCATTTACTGATTTTTTTTGAGCTAAATGACCCTGAAATTGAAAAGCACTACAAATGAACTCTGAAAAGGTTGAAAGTTGGCATGGTATCATCATTTCACCCACATAGCATGTGCTAAAAAGTTGAGAGGGTTACGACAAAAACCGGATGTACTTCGTGTACAAAATGGACAATCTCTTTCGAAGTATCAGGGTTTAGGACAAAAACTCATCTGTTACAAAGGCATTTCATTTTTTTAAATAATCTAAGAATTACCAAATTGAATATAATGATAAAACACACTAATATTAAACAGCAGAAAAAAGAATCACTGAAAAATCTATTTTTAAAGTAAAGTTATTCACAAACTAGTGATTCACACAAATATCAAATAATTCAAATTTAAACTATTCAAATTTTAAAACTACTGGCACTAACAGAAAGTTTATAAAATTTTTGACCTAAAGCAAAAAGATTCACTCAGAAACTCTAAATAAAGCAAAAAACAACTCAGAAACAATAGAAAATAAATAAAGCAGAAAACAAAAAAAAACTGAAAAATAAATAAATTAGAAAAAAGCCTGCCTACTGGGCCGCCACGGCCTACATACGACCAGAAACCCAACCTCTAGTTGGGCCAGGATGCAGGCCCGCACGACCCAGTAGGGCCCACAGGGCAGGACAGATCGGTAGGCCCACAAGGCCTGCTTTAGAGAGGAGCTTGAGGGTGATGCCGCGGCGGGGCTTATAAGCTGGTGCGGGCGCCTCTCGCCAAGCGAGGTCGGACTAAACTTGCCCTGCACTGCGCCTGCGCGAGCACCAGCCTTTAGTCCCAGTTGGTGGCTCCAACCACGAATAAAGGCCCCCCTTTAGTCGCGGTTGGAGCCACCAACCGGGACTAAAGGTGAATTTTGGCCAGGCCAAGCGGCAGGAAGCCACTAAAGGTGCCTCGTATATAAGCAACACTTACGAATTTTCCCCTCCGCCCTCTCCATTCCCATCGATGCCGAACCACACAGGACGCCGCCAGGCTGCCGCCGCCGTACGCGCCTGCCCCGACGCCGTCTCGCCTCTCCCCCGACGCCGGAGCTCGTCGCCGCCCCCGACGCCGGCGCCTCCTCCCCGATCCCCGACGCCGGACGCGCCCTCCTCCCCGAGCCCCGACGCCGCCCGCGCCCTCCTCCCCGAGCTCCTCGCCGCGCCGCCTACCCCGACGCCGTCGCCGCCCCCGACGCGCCGCCCACGCCGCCCGCGCCCGCCGGCCTCGACCTCGCCCGCTGTGAGACTCGCGCCCCCCCTCCGGCGATTTTGTTTTCACTAGTTTTTTTTATACAATGTATGAATGTTTTGGTGTTTTATTTAGATGTTTTAGATGTTTTAGATTATTATTAATTAGTATACAATGTATGTATATATGTATGTGTTTTAGATGTTTTAGATGATTATTTTTTGACTATATGTATGTATGTTTTAGTTTTTTTTTCACTAGTTTTTTTATACAATGTATGTATATATATGTATTGTAGATGAACGGTGGAATTTGCATAGATTTTCTGTTTTTTATTTTTTATACTTATAGAAAAAAGTTGCATAGGAAAAAGCTGCATAGAAAAAAGTTGACCATGTATTAATAATATTTTAATGTTAATATATATCTTAATGTTGTATTTGTAAAAGTTTGTCATGTATTTGCAAAATCAAGTGAAAAAGAATTACAAAAATCACAATCAAGCATTTAAAAAATGTTAAATTTGCATAGAATTTGTTCTCGACGTCTACGATGCCCGGCCCGCATCCTCGTCGTCGACTCGTTCGTGACGACGTCCTGCTTCAGAGGCGCCATGTCCGGGACTGGGCTCCGCCGGGCTAGCACTGGGAGGTGCTACCTTCCGGGGCGCGCAGCTTGGTGAGGAACCGGGCTCCCATCGACGACCTGGAGCTTCTTTGGTGGCGGTCGCGTGGGCCACTTTCGGTGCGGAGGCAGCCGGCCCCCGCAGAGGTGGTACGTCGCCGTGTCAGGGAGGAGGACGAGCACGTCCGTCGCTACATGGTTGCGTTGGACGTCAGGTTCTCCAATACCTGGCAGGTTCTTCAGGATCTCACCCGAGCTATGATCCTGTGATGGTTCCTTCTCTTTGGGTGTCCACCGCCCGCGCCTCAGGAACCGCGAGTGAACTAGATTATTCGATAATATTCGATCTGTATTAGCTAGTGATGTTATATATATGATAATACTCGAGATGTATTCGAGATTGTATTCGATAATATTCGAGACGATGTATTCGAGATTATATTCGATAATATTCGAGACGATGTATTCGAGATTATATTATTCGATAATATTCGAGACGATGTATTCGAGATTATATTCGATGATGCATATTATCTGGATTATTCGAGATGTATATATTAGTGATATTATTCGAGATGCATATTATCTACTATGATTCAGTTTTTCCTTATTGATTGCATGCATTCTAATTTGAATACTAAATTGTTTTATCTTTCTTCTGGATTAGTTAAATAAAAGCTATGGACAATACCGGCAGAGAAGGAGAAGAGACTCTGTTCGACATCATACGCTCCCCGAGCCCAGATGAGAATGAACCTGAAGATGCCGGCTCGCAATATCTGAACAATTCCGGTGAGGGTATGATATTTGATGAAGACGAACGAATAGATGAAGGCCACAACAATGATGACGAAGGAAATGTTCTTCAAATAACAAAGACTGGCGAGGTATATTTATATAAGGCATCTGGTGATCATTACATGTATTAATTGATTTGTGTGTGTGTGTGTGTGTGTGTGTGTGTGTGTGTGTGTGTGTGTGTATTAACGAATCGATCTTTCTTCTTTTAGCCCTCCGGATCGAGCAAATCTTCTACAAGTAGGGCAGTACGAGGCCCGGCCAAAAGGTTGCAGGCTGGCGTAAAGTACAACATCGATGCCATCAAACAAAATGGCGAACCGCTTGAACCTAAGAAGAATGCAGACAAGTTTACTCGTCAATGCGGACTTATTGTCAGGGACCAAATCCCGATCTCCGTTCAAGAATGGAATAAGCCAGCAAAGGGAGATGTAGGAGTTAATTTTGTCGACGGAAGAGCAAAAGATCAGCTTTGGGAATCGCTCATGGCACATTTCATCCTACCAGATCATTTGACAGATGCAGAACGGGAGAAAGTCAAGAAGAGTGCTCTTAAGAAGATGGCGATAGCATTCAAGAACCACAAGAAAAATATATGGGCCGGGTACGTCAAAGCAGGAAAGCAGACTCCAGTATTCAAGGGAACACTGGAGAAGGCAAGAGATCACTGGGACGCTTTCGTGAAGTTCAAGGAATCGGAAACAGCTCAAGAACGGTCGAGAATACACAAGATTAATGCTGCGAAAAAGAAGTGGCACCATAGTCTGGGGCCAGGTGGCTACCAGGTGGCCCGGCCTAAGTGGGATCTCGCTGAGCGAGAGATGATTGCTGCAGGGGTCACTCCAGTTACATTGAGTTGCCTCGACAGGTGCAGGACTTGGTTTTATGCGCATGGGGGGAAGTTGGACCCAAAGACAGGGCTGGTTTTGGAGCGGGCAAGTCTTAAAGAAGCCTCCGACGGTTTACTTGTTGCAATAGAAGAGGCTCGAACGGGGGCGTTCAAGCCCGACAGAGAGAAAGACGAGCTTAAGCGCGCCCTGAAGAATCCTGAACACCCGGGAAGAACACGAGGCAAAGGCGTTGTTCCGTGGTTTGAGGGGTTTGCGGATTAGAACGACACTTACAGAAGCCGTGCGAGAAAGAGGCAGCAGGAGGACGAGAAGAGGAAGCTGGAGGAGGAGAAGAGGAAGGAGGAAGCAGACCGCCTTCAACTGGTAGAATCAAAGCACGCGGAGTTGGAACGCGCTTTCAGGCGGTAGCAGGAGCAGATCGACTCACTTAGCCAGCAAAGGGCGTCTCAGCGGCAGCAGCAAGCAGATCCACCATTGGATAGCACCGTCCCATCTATGCCGAGAAGCAGCGTGGGTTCCACCCCGGCCGATGATGCACTGCTGGCTAGATACCCCGTGGATGATATCCAACGTGCGACACCTTGTGAGCTACACATTAAAGTGAAGAACATATGAATGAAGGTGGCGGACGGCTATGCTTTAACAAATCCCCCTGAAGCAACCTTCCATGGCAATCCGATTCCAGCTGGCTATGCTTGTGTCGGGGTGGATGCAGTGATGTCGGGATATAACGATCTAGAGCTTGACATTCATGGAGGTGACGAGGAGAGCACGCTGGGAGAGGCCATACATCGTATCATTATATGGAGAAAGGATTGCATCGTATTTCCAAGGCCACCGACTCCTCCTCCAAGTCCGCCGCGTCAGCCGGCTCCTCCTCCATGTCCGCCACCGCGTCAGTCGACTCCTGCTCCTCCAAGTCCGCCACCGCGTCAGCCGACTCCTTCTCCAAGTCCAGCACCACGTCAGCCGTCTCCGCCACCGCGTCAGTCGACTCCTCCTCCAAGTCCGGCACCGCGTCAGCCGACTCCTCCTCCAAGTTCAGCACCGCGTCAGCCGTCTCCGCCGCCTCAGCAACAGCGGAAGAGAGGCGCCGCAGCTACGGCGGCTAGCGGTACAACAGGCAAGAACTTCAGATATGGTCCAAGCCTCAAGGCTCCTCCAAAGTTGCCTTACGAGTTGTCTAAGGAGGAAAACAACGCCGTAGTAGATGCCGAAGTTCAGGCCCAGTTTGCACCGAAACCGCCCCCGCCGCCAAAGGAGAAAATACCTGAGCACGTCATACAACACTTTATTGATAATGCTCAACCGGCTGTGAAGAGAAGGGACTCAGACTATGAGCGCTCTATTAAGAAGTCATATCATGCACAAAAATCGAAGGAGTCGAGCTCGAGCTCGAGCCAAGCAGCAGGTAAAAAATGTGGGAAAACTGTCCCCCAACTGGGAGAACAGGCAGTGCAATCGACCCCCCCGCTCATTGTACAACAACATGTGAGTACCGCCGATCAGCTGGTAATAACCGACGAGCATAGAAGGATGGCTGAAGAGGCCAGTGTCACTGTTTATCAACTCCTAGAGATCGAGCCTATCGCTAGGATTACAGATGACGAAGTAGCATGGAAATATGTCCGCGGCCAACCTATGGTCAGGCCTGAGGAGATCCCGCTTCTATCAACGAGAATGTACGAATTGCATCAGTGGTACCTGAGAGAAGTAAAGACCGGGCGAGAGTCCCTCATGGTGAAAGTCAAGGAAGAGCATTACTATCATGAAAACGATCTGTGGGTTGAACTTTCAGAACTTTTTCAGTTATTCAATCAAGACGCACTCGACAAATCTATCGTCAGTTGCTATTGTCTGTAAGTGATTTCTTTCTGCAATTTAAGTCTCTAGTTGTGCTCGTTCATTACCTGTAATTATCCTCACTATATTCTTTTCTATGGTATTATGCAGAATGAAGATGTATGAAATGAAAAGAGAAGGACGCTATGGCATTGGGTTCATTGACCCAAATACCATTAATGAAGAGACATGGAAGCGTGAGACGTCGAGAAAAGACACAGAGAGAAGCTTGCTAGAGTTTTTGAAGCGACTAAATAGCCAACCAGAAATACTACTTCCTTACAACTACAGATGAGTGTTACTGTCTTGTACTACAAATTCTGTTTTTGCTTACTAGATGTTAATAAGTGTAGTTGATGAGTTATGCACATGCCCGCTTAATTATACAAACGTGTGCGCATGCAGTTTCCACTGGATCCTGTTAATCATTGAAGTTGACGAGGGAAAAGTTCAAGTACTGGACTCACTACTTAAAGACACTAATGAATACGCAATCGTGAGGGGAATGGTCGACAGGTAATTTCAATCATTATCGCACTATTTCGGCCTCTTTAGTTCATTTCCTGATATCAACTAATTAATAACTCCTTTATTAATTTTCTTTGCCGGCGGGCAGGGCTTGGCAAAAGTTCATCAAACAGGTTAAAGGCGAATGGAAACAACAGCTGAAATGGGTGCGACCCAAGGTAATTAAGTAGTTTCTCTTTAATTCTAGTTTTAATACCATTATCTTGCTTGATTAACGATTATCTGATTGAATTCTATTCTCGTAAAGTGCATGAGGCAGGCGTCGGGGAATAATTTATGTGCATTCTATGTTTGCGAGAACATTCGCTTTATCACCGAAGGTAGGAGCAAAGATGCAAGAAATCTTTTGGTACGTAAACACAATTCACAATTCTTTTTTATCATGATCAAATATATATACACACAACTAATATATTCATATTGATCTCCTTCTTTAATAAAGATGTCGGAGATGCGGGATAAGCTCCTACCACAGGACCGCATACGAGCACTTCAAGAGGAGATTGCGGGATTTTTGCTTGACCAGGTTATAGATCCCAAAGGAGAATACCATTACAGCTAATCCTGCATGTAATGATCTGCAAATTGTAGGAGAAATTGTATATTGTAGGAGAAATTGTATGTACCAAATTTTATATATATATAAGTATGCATGGTCGTACGGTAAATTTTATATATGATATATGATTGGTCGTACGAGAAATTCTATTATATATGACGTACATGTACAGTATGTAGTAGCTAGCAGTGGCACACTTGACGACTGCAGTAGCGTAAAATATGTTTGAAATGAAAAACAATTAAATGGAAAACACAAAACGAAAAGGAAAAATAAACCATAATTCATAAATCGTAAAACCCTAAACCCCTAAACCTCTAGTCCCGGTTGGTGTTACCAACCGGGACTAAAGGTCCCCCAGCCCCCGGCGCGGGCTCGTGCCACGTGGTGGGCCTTTGGTCCCGGGCCGTGACGAACCGGGACTAAAGGGGGGGGGGGGCTTTAGTCCCCACCCTTTAGTGCCGGTTGGTGAACCGGGACTAAAGGCCCCTACGAACCGGGACTAAAGCCTGATTCTGCACTAGTGGTTCCTCCCCTGCCCCCCCCCCCCCGCCGCCGGCCACGCTCGCTCCCTCCCGCCGGCGCCGGCCGCCGGTCGCGCGTGCCTCGGCCTGCCTCCCTCCCCCCTCCTCCTCCCCCTACCCCTGCGCACCCGTCGCCCCCCCGAGGCGGTGGAGCGCCCCCTCCCCTCCTCTCCATCTCGCCCCCTCCTCCTCCTTCCCCCTTCGCCGCCGCCGGCAGCGGCCACCGGCGTGCCCGGGTGGCGCCAGCGGCGGCGGATGTCCCTTCCCCGCGCGCCTGGATGGGGAGTCGGGGCTCCCTCCTACCCGGTGGCGGTAATATTTGGCTGGCGGCGGTGGGGCTCGGCGGTGGAGTTCTGCGGGCCTCGGGTGTCCTCGACGCGGTGGCGTGGCTGTTGGCTGTGGGGCGATGCGGTGGGTGGCTGGCCGGTGGCGCCTGCTCGGTCCAGATCTGGGCCCTTTCGGACCCCATCTGGGCTGGGGCGGGCTACCGGTTCAGGGCGCGGCAGCGTGGCTCCCTGGTGGTGTGGCGAGCCGGCGGTGGCTGTGGTGGTGATGCCTCCGGCGGCCGGCATGCTGCAGCGTGGCTGCATGGATTGTCCGGACCCGTTGGGGTCCGGCCGGGCCGGGTGGCTTGGCAAGTCCCTGTCGCTACGTCCGGTCAGCTCCACGCGGCGGTGGAGGTTGTCCCCTCCTGTAGGCTGCGTTGTGGTTGCCTCCGAGCCCGGTGTCTCCTCGTCCTACCTCCAGGTCTCGTGTTGGTGGCCTCAGTGAGACGGTGTAAGATGGTGCAGTGTCCGTGGTGGCACAGGCTGGTGGCCGGCATGTTGGGCAGTGCACTTCCGATTGTCTAGGGTGACGGTGGTGGTTTCGGGGCGGGAGAAATCTCTGGCGGCTCGTTCGCCACCGGCGCGGCTGCGTCTGTGGGCGTCGCCGGACCCTCCTGATGGGCGTCGGTGATACCCCTTCCCCACTGCCATCCGCGTACCAGGGGAAACCCTAGGACTTGTCCGGGCAGCAGCGTCGTCGTCGTCGCTTTCCTTCATGAAGGTGTTGCTTGGTACGCGAGGCTTCGGAGTGCTTGGCGTGCGGTGGTACTTCTCCGGAGGGTGCAGCGGGTGTCGGCCATCCTCGCTTAGTTGAGCTGCCAGCGTCGGCATTTGTTTCTTTTTTCTTTCTCTTCCTTTTCTTTTGGGCTTGTTTGTGTTGCAGGCCCAGCAAGCTGGTTGTATCGGTTGGTTGTTGCTTCATAATCTAAAGCGGGGGAGACCCTTTTTCGTATAAATCATTTCTTTATTTTTCTAGTTCTCGCATTTCGTCTTGTTTAAATAATGTTGGAATTGCAATTGGAAAGAATGATGGTGATGTGTGTGTTTCGGTGGGAGTGCTAAAACGCATGGAGAACGACCGATTAAAGGTTTGTCCTAAGTGTTTGAGCACCCTACCTAACCCCGATACCGAGGAGGAGGAGGAGGAGACGGATGCCACATATGATGGTCCTCTTCTCTCCCACTTGTTGGAGTGGTTACTAAGATAAGATTGGATGATGCAAGACCCGGGTCAATGTTTTATGACTTCACAGCGTCTTCGCGTAAATCTAAATCTCATTCCTCAAAAAAAAGAGAAAAAAACTGCCCAAGAAGGCGAAGAAGTCCACCCCCACCCGAGTTTCCACATGAGAGGAATGTTTTGAAATACTAGAGGTCTTTCAGACTTGGCTAAACATAAACACGTCGGTGGATTGTGTGCGAGAACATGGGTTGGATTTCGTAGCAATTTCTGAGGCTGATAAATGTGACTTCCATGCACATGTCCTAGACCACTTATCAGGTGGTTTCGACTTCACATGGCATAGTCTACCAGCACGTGGAAGGTCTGGAGGAATCTTGCTTGCGATACAAACCGCAACCATGGGCTTGTTAGCCTTTTCGACTGGTCATTTTCACATGAGATTCAACCTCCGAAACAGAGCTGATAGTTTTACATGGAGCCTGGTCGCAGTCTATGGGGCTGCCCAAGATGAGCATAAATCCGCTTTCCTTCGGGAATTGGTGAACCTGGCTAAGGATAACCCGCATCCAATGCTTATTGGAGGAGACTTTAACACTACACCACAACACTTGATTGGAGGCAGTTAACTGCCGGGAGAAAAAGCTATCTAAGGGCAAAGTATCTGCCAGGACATTAGTTTCTGCCGCTACAATCACACAAGTAAGCGTGCACGTGCAACGCACGTCTCTTAAATATAATACATGTCTTTAGAAATCTACTTACTTCTGAAGTTGATTTTTTATCGAGTTGATTTTTATTTAGTTTTCCCAACCTAAATAGGGTATCATGGGCCTAACGGTTTAAGCATGAGAGTGCAATGTACGTTTCACACACACGACAATTTTTAAAATCGACAAACCATGAAAAATATATTATTATTAGTTTCTGAAAAATTAAAATACAACCCTAGTTTGAAGCAAGAATTAAAAAACAAAATATTAAGCAACACTATAAATTATTTATTCACTGATAAAGGTCCACCTCATTATGCGCATGGCATATATATTGTTTGTTGCTTCCGTGCACCCATGATAGTAATATATATTTTCTAGGGGGCATTTTGGCTCTCGGGAGCATTTGTTCCCGGATGAACAGTACCTAAGAAAAGTGGTAAAATGTTTTCAAAAAATCTTGAATTTTATTTTTCGATATTCGTGTTAGTGTAGCAAGCATGGTTGACAATTTTCATACTACGAAACGGAGTAGTAGTGTTTTGTCGGTGAAAAAACAAATTTAGGGTGACATTTTGGGATAACATTTGATGTTCAAGTGTTTTTTCTTTTGCACAGGCCAAAATGTTTAATCTTTGCGTAAAACTTTGCAGGTAGCATTTGGATGTGACTATGAATATATAAAAAATTGCGATTTTTATGACATTTCAAAAAAATATTTTTTTCACATGCGGAGCACGTGCTCCCGGGAGCCCAAATGGATTTCCGATATTTTCTATATCTTCATAGAACAAAAAGAAAATATATAGCTTCATACTCCTCAGACATATATTATTCCCCCTAAAAAAATCAGACATATATTATTCAATAAAAAATATCAAAAAATCTTAATATTTTGAATTAAAATTTAACTGCCAATGGGTTCTTTATATTATTCACAACCTAAAGCACCCCTTGGTTGACTTGGTAAAAAAATGACACCCGTCAGAGACACACACACACACCGTGGCCACTGAAACACTCTCATCTTGCTCCTGGATACGGCTGGCTTTCTGAATTTTAGAATGAATGTAAATTGTTTTAAGCTAGCAATAATATCTTGCCTCAAAACAAAATGCAGTATAAATTTATGGCCAAATAATAAATTTCCCATCTGTGCAATACCCGCACTAGTCTCTACACCTCCCAACCTTCATCCCATCAAATGAATTGAATTCTACAGAAAACCAAGCATAGTATAGCATATCGACAGAATTAAATCAAGACATACGTCAACGAAATCTTCAAAGGACAAGTGTAATAATCTTCAAAAGAAGCAGCACTGAACTATTCATTCCAGCAGTTAGAACAAATCATCATTTTTTTTCTTTGCCTGCTGTGAGAGCTTCAAGCCAACATGTTTCAGTGTGGTTGATTTCAGCTCTAAATATCATTATATATTGGACAGGAATCGTTCTTGCTCTGTTGTTAAGTTATATATCGTTTGTAATATTGCATTGTACATGAAGAGAAGACAAACTATGACAATTTGTTCCATTGATGAGTTTGTTGTGGTATGATGTTCAAGTGTTAAATTTTCGAAATTATTATTATTGTTCATATCATATTCAATTGCCTTATATTGAAAAATTAAACTTATGATGGTCCATTTCGATCAAAAAGTCATCAAAAACCCTATTCATCACTCATCCTCAAACCGAGATGATTATCCCCAACCATATATCGTCCTTCAAACCAAACAAAATAGGGGCTAGCCTCACCCATCCAACCAAACTGAAAAAATGGCTATCCCTAGCCTCTACTTACAGCCAAATATTTAGAGTTTTTGAGTGAATCTTTTTGCTTTAGGTCACAAAAATTTTAAACTTTCTATTAGTGCCAGTAGTTTTCAAATTTTAATAGTTTAAATTTGAATTCTTTGAAATTTGTGTGAATCACAAGTTTGTGAATAACTTTACTTTAAAAATAGATTTTTTAGCGATTCTTTTTCCTGCTGTTTAATATTAATGTGTTTTATCTTTATATTCAATTTGGTAATTTTTAGGTTATTTTAAATGGGTACTTTAATCAAAAACAGATTTTGTGTAGCTCTTTTAGTTTTATAGCTCAGAAAATTCATTAAATGTATGAAAAATAGAGAATGAAGTCAGAAAGGGTTGAAAATTGATGACGTGGCTTTGAATGGTGCATATTGAACGCACAAAAAGTATGGAGTTAACATAAGTTTAAAAAAATGAAATGCCTTTGTAACAGATGAGTTTTCGTCCGAAACCCTTATACTTCGAAAGAGATTGTCCATTTTGTACACGAAGTGCATCCAGTTTTTGCCGTAACCCTCTCAACTTTTTAGCACATGCTATGTTGGTGAAATGATGATACCATGCCAAGTTTCAACCGTTTCAGAGTTCATTTGTAGTGCTTTTCAATTTCAGGGTCATTTAGCACAAAAAATTCATTAAATGCATGAAAAATAGCGAATGAAGTCAGAAAGGGTTGAAAATTGATGACGTGGCTTTGAATGGTGCATATTGAATGCACAAAAATTCTGGAGTTAAAATAAGTTTAAAAAAATGAAATGCCTTTGTAACAGATGAGTTTTCGTCCGAAACCTTTATACTTCGAAAGAGATTGTCCATTTTGTACACGAAGTGCATCCAGTTTTTGCCGTAACCCTCTCAACTTTTTAGCACATGCTATGTGGGTGAAATGATGATACTATGCCAAGTTTCAACCTTTTCAGAGCTCATTTGTAGTGCTTTTCAATTTCAGGGTCATTTAGCTAAAAAATCAATAAATGCATGAAAAATAGTTCAATATTTTGTTTGAACATAATTGCATTGATTAACTCCTACATAATGTTTCTTCGCGTTTCAAATGCCAAAACACGTATACCACCAACTATTACAAAGATTCCCTCCGGTTTGTCCGAAGTGGGACTTTCCAGATAAGTCCGGAAACTCACTAGAGAAGAAAGTGATGACGGTGAAGCCGGTCACATCCCGAAGTGGGATCTTGGGGTATAAAACTTTTTCTTCGCGTGTGTCCCATTGCGCCATAACCATGGACAATCTTCATCATTTAATAGGATGCTTGGGTCAATCTTCACTGTGAAGGGAGCAATTTCATGAAACTTTTCATAATCTTCTGACATGTCTGTCTTGTCCTCCACTCCCACGATGTTTCTTTTCCCTGAAAGAACTATGTGGCGCTTTGGCTCATCGTATGATGTATTTGCTTCCTTATCTTTTCTTTTTCTCGGCTTGGTAGACATGTCCTTCACATAGAAAACCTGCGCCACATCATTGGCCAGGACGAATGGTTCGTCTGTGTACCCAAGATTGTTGAGATCTACTGTTGTCATTCCGTACCGCGGGTCTTCCTTTACCCTGCCTCCTGTCAGATTGACCCATTTGCACTGAAACAAAGGGACCTTCACATCACTTCCATAGTCAAGTTCCCATATCTCCTCTATGTAACCATAATATGTGTCCTTTGGCCTATTGGTGTTTGCTGCATCAAAGCGGACACCACTGTTTTGGTTGGTGCTCTTTTTATCTTGGGCGATCGTGTAAAATGTATGCCCATTTATCTCGTACACTTTGAAAGTCAATATAGTCGAAGATGGTGACTTGGCCAGCAAGTACATCTCATCTACAACAGTGTCGTCATGCATGAAACGTGTCTGCAACCAACCGCCGAGTGACGCCATGTGTGTATGTTTGATCCAGGACTCAGACTGCTCCGGGTTCTTGGAGCGTACACTATCCAGGTGTTCCTCGATATACGGAGCCACCAAGATGGAATTTTGTAGAACTGTGTAGTGTGCTTGCGCCCAAGAATGCCCGTCCCTACGTATTACTGAATCCTTTCCTAGCGTGCCTTTTCCACCAAGTCTGCCCTCATGCCGCGATTCGGGAACACCAATGGGCTTAAGGTCAGGAATAAAGTCAACACAAAACTGAATGACCTCCTCTGTTTCATGGCCCTTGGAGATGCTTCCTTATGGCCTAGCACGGTTATGAACATATTTCTTTAAGACTCCCATGAACCTCTCAAAGGGGAACATATTGTGTAGAAATACAAGACCCAGAATGGCAATCTCTTCGACTAGGTGAACTAGGACGTGCGTCATGATATTGAAGAAGGATGGTGGGAACACCAACTCGAAACTGACAAGACAATGCACCAAATCATTCTGTAACCTTGGTAGGATTTCTGGATCGATTACCTTCTGAGAGATTGCATTGAGGAATGCACATAGCTTCACAATGGCTAATCGAACGTTGTACGGTAGAAGCCCCCTCAATGCAACCAGAAGCACTTGCGTCATAATCACGTGGCAGTCATGGGACTTTAGGTTCTGGAACTTTTTCTCGGCCATATTTATTATTCCCTTTATATTCGACGAGAAGCCAGACGGGACCTTCATACTGAGCAGGCATTCAAAGAAGATTTCCTTCTCTTCTTTGGTAAGAGCGTAGCTGGCAGGACCCTGATACTGCTTTGGATGCATGCCGTCTTTTTCGTGCATAAGTTGCTGGTCCTCCTGTGCCTCCGGTGTATCTTTTGTCTTCCCATACACACCCAAGAAGCCTAGCAAGTTCACACAAAGATTCTTCGTCACGTGCATCACGTCGATTGCTGAGCGGACCTCTAGTTCTTTCCAATAGGGTAGGTCCCAAAATATAGATTTCTTCTTCCACATGGGTGCGTGTCTGTCAGTGTCATTCGGAACAGATTGTCTGCCAGGACCCTTTCCAAAGATTAATTTTAAATCCTTGACCATATCAAGTATATCATCACCAGTACGGTGGCGAGGCTTCTTCCGGTGATCTGCCTCACTTTTGAAATGCTTGCCTTTCTGTCTTAAGGGATGCCTGCTCGGAAGAAATCGACGATGTCCCAGGTACACATTCTTCTTACATTTATCCAAATATATACTGTCGGTATCATCTAAACAGTGCGTGCATGCATGGTATCCCTTGTTTGTCTGTCCTGAGAGGTTACTAAGAGTAGGCCAATCATTGATGGCTACAAACAGCAACGCTCGTAGGTCAAATTCCTCATGTTTGTGCTCATCCCACGCACGTACACCTTTTTCATTCCACAGCTGTGAAAGTTCTTCAACTAATGGCCTTAGGTACACATCAATGTCGTTGCCGGGTTGCTTGGGGCCTTGGATGAGCACTGGCATCATAATGAACTTCCGCTTCATGCACAACCAAGGAGGAAGGTTATAGATACATAGAGTCATAGGCCAGGTACTATGATTGCTGCTCTGCTCCCCAAAAGGATTAATGCCATCTGCACTTAAACCAAACCATACGTTCCTTGCGTCATCTGCAAAGTCCCCCCACTTTCTCTCGATTTTTCTCCACTGCGACCCGTCAGCGGGTACTCTCAACTTCTCGTCTTTCTTACGGTCTTCTTTGTGCCATCGCATCAACTTGGCATGCTCTTTGTGTTGGAACAAACGTTTCAACCGTGGTATTATAGGAGCATACCACATCACCTTGGCAGGAATCCTCTTCCTGGGGCGCTCGCCCTCAACCTCACCAGGGTCATCGCGGCTGATCTTATAGTGCAATGCACCGCATACCGGGCATGCATTCAAATTCTCGTACTCACCGCGGTAGAGGATGCAGTCATTAGGGCATACATGTATCTTTGCACCTCTAATCCTAGAGGGCAGACAGCCTTCTTTGCTTCGTACGTACTGTCGGGCAATTCGTTGTCCTTTGGAAGAATCTTCTTCAACATTATCAACAACTTTTCAAATCCCTTGTCAGATACACCATTCTCTGCCTTCCATTGCAGCAATTCCAGTGTGGTACCCAGCTTTTTCTTGTCATCTTCGCAATTTGGGTACAACAATTTCTTGTGATCCTCTAACATGCGCTGCAACTTCAACTTCTCCTTTTCACTTGCGCAGTTTCTCTTTGCATCAGCAATGGCCCGACCAAGATCATCAGCGGGCTCATCTGATGCCTCTTCTTCGGCTTCTTCCC
Organism: Elymus sibiricus; assembly: GCA_039707655.1. NCBI lineage: Eukaryota > Viridiplantae > Streptophyta > Magnoliopsida > Poales > Poaceae > Elymus > Elymus sibiricus. The sequence continues at coordinate 13,810,568 of CM077668.1, read as the reverse complement.
CCATTGTAGTACCATCGTATTCAGGGAACCCATGGCCAAGATAGCTGTCATCATCCTCTTCTTCTTCATTCTGTTCCATTAGAACCCCTCTTTCTCCGTGCTTGGTCCAACAGTTATAGCCGGACATGAAACCGGACGTAAACAGGTGGACGTGAATGGTTCTTGAGTTAGAGTAATTGTGATCATTGTACAGACACCACATGGACAACACATAAAACCATCCGTCCGCTTGTTTGCCTCAGCCGCAAGCAGAAAAGTACACACGCCATCAATGAACTAGGGAGAGCGTCGGTCATCGTACATCCATTGCCGGCTCATCTTTATTACACAACACCGAAAAGACCAAATTAATACAAGTTCATACATAAAGTTCATACAAACTTATTCTCATAAAACAACATACAAACTATCTAGCTAAAGCATTTAAATGCAACAACAAATGCGATCAAGATCGCAACTAAGGTAACAATTGATCCAACAGCATAGTGATACCAAGCCTCTTTATTAACGGCATATTTTCTAATCTTTCTAATCTTCAAGCGCATTGCATCCAGCTTGATCTTGTGATCATCGACGACATCGGCAACATACAACTCCAGTTTCATCTTCTCTTCTTCAATTCTTTTCAATTTTTCTTTCAAATACTCGTTTTATTTTTCAACTAAATTTAACTTCTCGACAAGAGGGTCGGTTGCAATTTCCGGTTCACATACCTCCTAGATAAAAATATCTATGTCAACTTGATGGGCATAATTGTCATAAATACGAAATGCAACAAATAGTTATAAAAGAGAATATATGTACCACATCCAAATCATAAACCGGACGAGGGCCGACGGGGACGGATATCAAAACCATGCCACTATGTATAACAAACAACCATACGGGTAAGAAAATTATACAAGTAACTATCTAGATCATACAAACATGATTCTTTTTAATAAAAAGGATAAGAACAAGAGGCTCACCAAGGTGGTGCCGGCGGCGGGACGGTGCAGGCGATCGACGGTGGTTAGGACGGGGACGGGAAGGCACTAAGTAAACCACACCTACATATGCAAACTAAGAAGTTAATTTGAGCTCAAATTGCATATAAATCAAATATAACTCCCACATATAATTACTCCCAAACTAAAACCCACAAATCACTATACTTATAGAGTATTGCACGAGCTAATCTAGCAATGAGAGATGAAAGGACAAAGTTGCTAACCTTTGTGAACACTTGGATGGATGGGATGCCTTCAAATCTTGACAAATCTTGGCAAAAATGGAGGATGGGCTCGAGCAAGGGGAAGAACAGAGGAGAGAAAAGGGGAAAACGGAGAGAAAGGGCTCGGGCTGGACGAAGGGTTTATATAGGGGCATCTTTACTCCCGGTTGGTTATACAAACCGGGACTAAAGGTCTACCTCTAGTCCCGGTTTGTGATACAAAACGGGACTAAAGGTGCTCGTGGGGGCCTCAGCCTGACGCCAGCCTGCCACAACCCCTTTAGTCCCGGTTTGTGTCACAAACCAGGACTAGAGGTACAAAACGTACCGGGACTAATGATGCCCGTGCCCTAGCCGTTGGAACCGGGACTAATGATGCGAACGTAAGGTCGTTTTTCTACTAGTACCATCCAACACCGTGGTACGTCGAGTTAATTGCACGGAAGTATCATAATTGGGGCAGTGCATGCGGATTGGTACCATCTTTGCTAATTTTACACGTCAATACCAAGATTGGGGCGTGCGGCAACAAATCGGTCTAAACTCTGTATAAACACGTATTGACGGTGCAACTGACCTGTGGGGCCCGACTGTCAGGGCCCACGTGGCATGTTCTTTTGCAAAAAAAAAAACCTTGGGGATGGATCTGGAATGGAGAGACGAAGGCGTTTTCTTGAAAGAATATGGAGAGAGTGGCGGGTCTCTTTTCGCAAAAGTACCGAAGCTTGCCTCGGAATTGTTAGATGCAGATCGGACGGTTGAAATCGATGGATGGCAGACACACCATCATCACCAGGTGTTTTTTTTATAGGAGTAGATCAAGGTTGGCTATTCACCCGTTCTCAGTATGTACTCTATATACCCATTTACTGACAAGGGTAATGTTGTAATAAGGCGGCAGTTTTGCCATTTCTTCTACTCCCTTCATTGCAGAATATAAGGTGTATCGGTTTTCGTGCAAGTCAAACTTATATATGTTTGACTAGGATTATAGAATAAAATGTCGACATCTACAATACAAAATAAATAAAACATGAAAACATTTTTCGTGATGGATCTAATGATACAAGTTTGGTACTGTAGATATTGATACTTCTAAAAACTTGGTCAAACTTGCACATGTTTGACTTTTGAAAAAACTAATACACCTTATATTTTGGAATGGAGGGAGTATTAATCAATCATGCGGTTCATGTTCTCAAAATGTTTTGGCAAACTAGCTTTTTTTTTCTTTTGGCGAAAAGCAACACCATTGTATTAGAGTGCCATATATTTATGCAGTTGCCAATTGGTTCAAAGACACAACACAAGTACATAGGAGCACACATAATGCTTGTGGATGAAGGAGACACACATACAGATTGGCGCTGCGTAAAACTTGCACACCACATGAAAAGAAAGTCAAAGCAGCCAAGTCGTACACGCACACGCTGCATGGTGCTTATTAAATTGCACACAGAGATAACTAATTAACGGCAAATCAAGCAACCAACGGGAATACCCACTGATCAGAACGAAATTAAATCCAGAAAAGACGTTTTCATAAAACTCTGTCTGCACTCTTCTTACCTTTTTGAATATCTTCTTTAAAGGCATCTGCGTTTTCAGGCCCGTTTGTCATGTACAACTCCTTGATCCTCTTGGGGGTATACAATGGCCGGTCGTTCTGGCAACATTGCCACGATGAGGCCACCCGTGCTCGTGCCTGCGACCACATCGAAGTAGTCTGCTATCTGCACATTTTCGTTGGTATGGTTCGCCTCCATCTCAACAATCTTGACCGAATAGACATTAACTTAGGTACAAGTAACTACAACCTATAATTTACTGATCGGCCTAGAAGAGCATTTCAGCACACATGATGTTCCCAAACGATCAACAAACATCAGAATTGTTTACTTTGAGCTTTTCCTCAAGGCAGTTGAGGACCACCGTTGGGATGAGCCGCGTATCCCGCCACCGTCGATGCTCAGCACTGTGATGAGGTCCCCAAACTTTGGTGGCGGGAGGGGTTCTCTCGATCGGCGCCAATGGTTGTTGTCTCGCTCCTCTTGTGCGAGCAGTGGCGCATTCGAGGACGTAGCCTCGTCGCCGATGGCCATGGCTGCCCTACACTAGCTACCCTCCCTCAAGATACCCTCGATGGGAGCAAGAAGGATTAGATAGATATAGAGGTGCAAGGTGACAAGGTCTTATAAGGTTCTCTAGACCCTATATATAGCCAAGTGTGTGTAGTGGGCCGGAGTGGAAATAGGACGCTACCTAACATATGTCTGACCTGGTCGATATTGGACACAAGTTGCTGGCGGAGAAGGTGGCTATGGTGGACTTGACCACAGGGAAGTACGAGTCCGTCAAGGATGAGAATGGACCCACAAATGATGCAGAGCTCCAGCGCTTCGCCGAGCTTCTAGTTGATGAGCGCAACCTGTGCCTTACGGGACAACGAGGAGGAGAAGAAGAGAACAAGACCGACCAAACTCAAGATGAAGCATCAACGCCATCAATGTAGTATTCACATTGTCGTCAGAGTGACACTGATGGAGTGACTCGCATTGAGACGACCAGAGTGGTCATGAACTGTCCAACTAGGCTCTAGGTTCCTTATGGTGAAGCCTGTCCAACTCGGGTTTAAGTACTATACTTGGCACATGTGCGCATTTTTTCTGGATTTATTCCAGATTTTTTGGCCATGTTCTTCGAGTAGGAGAGAACATTCTCGTTGACTATGAGGCACATGCAGTGACTATCTCATTTCTAGATTTGTCGGATCAAACTCTCTGATGTGCTCTTATGGGTAGAATATGATTGCATGCATTCACAGGGTGAGTGTTCATGTGTGCGTTCAGAGGGATGAGCGTTTATGCATGTATGTAATAGTCTGCTTCTTTTTTTGACTGGTGAAACGAGCATGCATTAATTAAGTAATGTTTGTACACTCATTGTCACAAATACGACATAAATCATCAGGCCTATAATGTAGCCAAACCATGGTGCATGCGTTGTGTGTTGCAACCCCTTTTTGAGCCATGCAATGTGTAGCCATGTTTGACATACGTCGGAGGTGGGCGAAAACATGTCGCCGAGTCCCATGCATGAGGTTCTTCGTCCCTTCAATCAGTCTGGCCAGCGAATACCTGTTAACTCTGCTGCCCTTCAAAGCTTCAACACCTTCTTTACAATCTAGTTCGATGATGATTGTCTTCTCCGTACGCTGCAGCGCCAGGGACGTACCCCCGAGATACACTGCCAATTCCGCCTTCATTGGGGAACGACATGTTGTTGCCTTAGCTACCTCTCTCTAGCTCGCCCTGGCACTCTCTCTGCTCTCCCTCACTTGCCGTGGCACGAACCAACGAAGAAGAAGGAGATGGAGAAGAACACGAGCACAGAGAGGACATGGTGGTGTTTTCCCGGCGCACGAACGCCGCCGCCGCAGCCACGGCTATTCCCTCGAGCACGAACTCGAGCCACACACACACCCGAGCAGTACAGCGGAGGGCTTCTTATACCCAGGCTAGCACACAACGCAGCCCACCACTCCCGGCCGTTGCGTCCACGATCTGCATGGCTGGCCATGCGCGCCTACGACGCGCTCAACGCGCACGACGCGGCCGCTCCATGCAGTTCGCCAACGACCTAGCTAATCTACCGTGGCCGCCACGAGCCTGACTCCTACACACATGTGCACACACGCACCCCCCACGTCCCGCGCTCCCTGGCCACGTACCCGACGCGCACGTACGCAGTCGCCGCGGCCCGAGTCCCGCTCCCGACGTGGTCACTCCTCCACGCTTCTCGCCAACGGACAACGGCCCATGCGCTCGTACACGCGGACACACACGCACACAACCCCGCCGCGGACCCGACGCGCCCGACACGCCCGGCGCGCGCCCATACACGCGCCCGACGTGCCCGACCCGTCGCCGCGGCTTATTCTGGCCAACACTCACCCCCTAAGCCGCGGCTCAGAGGAGTCCGACGTCCTCGACGCCGCCGTCCGCCAGCAGCGCACGCTTCGCCGCGCCGTCGTCGTCGTGGTCGTTGTAGCCGCCACCGCCCTGACGTCGCTGCCGCGCCTGCCACTGTGCCGCCCTGCCTCGTCGTCGTCGTCTCGGCGCCATGGAAACCTCTGCTGCGCCGCCGGCAGGAGCCGCCGCCGCTCGCTGCCGCTGCCGAAGCCCGCAGCTCCTTTCGCCGCCTTGCCGCGTCTCCGTGCCACGCGCCACTGCGCCTCCACGGCCGTCGCGCCGAGCCGCCGCGGCCTCTGCACCACGACGCAGGTCCTCCGCGACCTCCTCGCCTCCGCGCCCGCCGCTGCTCGACTCGCTACGCACCGCAGCCGATGCCTCCATGTCCGCCGCGCTCGCCGCGCGCGCCGCGGACGCCGCCGCACGCCACGGCCGCCCTGAACCCGATAGCTCCGATACCAATTGTTGTTGCCTTAGCTACCTCTCTCTAGCTCGCCCTGGCACTCTCTCTGCTCTCCCTCACTTGCCGTGGCACGAACCAACCAAGAAGAAGGAGATGGAGAAGAACACGAGCACAGAGAGGACATGGTGGTGTTTTCCCGGCGCACGAACGCCGCCGCCGCAGCCACGGCTATTCCCTCGAGCACGAACTCGAGCCACACACACACCCGAGCAGTACAACGGAGGGCTTCTTATACCCAGGCTAGGACACAACGCAGCCCACCACTCCCGGCCGTTGCGTCCACGATCTGCATGGCTGGCCATGCGCGCCTACGACGCGCTCAACGCGCACAACGCGGCCGCTCCATGCAGTTCGCCAACGACCTAGCTAGTCTACCGTGGCCGCCACGAGCCTGACTCCTACACACATGTGCACACACGCACCCCCCACGTCCCGCGCTCCCTGGCCACATACCCGACGCGCACGTACGCAGTCGCCGCGGCCTGAGTCCCGCGCCCGACGTGGTCACTCCTCCACGCTTCTCGCCAACGGACAACGGCCCACGCGCTCGTACACGCGGACACACACGCACACAACCCCGCCGCGGACCCGACGCGCCCGACACGCCCGGCGCGCGCCCATACACACGCCCGACGTGCCCGACCCGTCGCCGCGGCTTATTCTGGCCAACACGACATGATCGAAGAAACGGCACGCCGAGAATATAATGGCTCCCATGTCGTCCCTCAAAACTATGCCCGCCCCCAGTGCTATTGCCAGGGATATATGATCCATCAACACTAAGTTTCGTTGATCCCGGAGGTGGTTTTTCCCATGGAGGTTCATGTGTAGTGCTGGGATTATCCACCGATTGGTTGATCACGTGTGGCACATGCTGAACCACCGTCTTTCATTTCACCATGTCACCTTGCGGCTGCTGTTTGATGCACAACAGGGACTCGATGTAGCTGTAATCATCATGAACTTTCGACTGGTGGTGCCGGTTTGTGATGAGTGACTTCATTTCGACGGTGCCAAAAGGTCATAAGAATGACCAGCCATTGCAACTCGGTGTTGTTGTCCATGAAATGAAGAAGCAACTCTTCACCGGTGTTGGAGATGGTCCTCAGGTCCGGGAGAGGCCATGACTCCTTCATGGCATCCTAGAGAGCGCACGCCATGGGGCACCTGCACACGGCGTGGAAGGTGTCCTCCCAGGGGCGGAGCTGCATCTGCATCAACCCTGTTGCACCGTTGCTAGTTTAGCCTGTTCTACAGTAGATTCAAGTGCTAAACTACCAGTAAAATACAACTCGACCCTGTTGCTAGTGCAACAGGGTAGCTCCATGCAACTCCGCCCCTGTGTCCTCCCGCTCAACGGCACGCCACACAGGACACAAACATCAGAATCTTCCAGAGTTCTCTTATGCTTATTTTCCATTGTTGCCGAAGAATTAGTCGCAATCCTCTAACCAAAGACCCGTACCTTAGGTGGACTCCACAATGCCGTCCAGACGGCATCTTCATATTTGTATTGATGTTGAGCATTGCTTAATACGTATTATTAAATAATCAATATTATGTGGTTGTGCGTATCAACCATTCACTGCAGAGACTGGAGGTTATTCGCCCTTGTACAAAAACTAGCATCTTTATTAGCTATTATATTTACAATGCTAGCTAGCTAACCAATTGCCGATGCTGTGAGCCAAGATGCGTCATTACATTGTACAGCAACCATGTTGCAATGGGGACATCCAAGAGTGGCATCATGCGACGGCCGGGGGCATCCCCATCTGCGATACAAAGGCAGCTGAGACCATCTTTTGTTAGAGCGAGGCGGGGCCATAGTGTCTCATCAGCATTAGAAAATTTCCACCATCTGCTTTTTTTCTATCGATATGGTCCGTTTGCAATTTTGTTCACCTATCGATATACTCCCTCCGTCTCTAAATATAAGTCTTTTTAGAAATTTCAATTTCAATACACACTACATATCGATATGGTTCTTTTATTTTTTATTTTTTCAAAACTACAGTACAGCATGCTCGATCGGCTCGGCGAGCGGCGTAATCCATGTGGCAGAGGGCATTTTTTTTTTGAGAAACAATGCAGCGGGGTAGGGCAGCGGTGCGATGCGTGCGAGCGGTGGGCCAGGGCAACGGGCAAGTGCAAGCTGCGGAGGCGCTCAGGCGGAGGCCCATGTGGCCTAACGGCCGCCAGCGGAGGTCAGGAGCGATCGTCAGTTGCATGGTAGGAGCTACAAGGCCACACGAGATAGCATTCGGGAACATGTTGAATAATAAAAGAAAGAAAAATGTTACGAGTCACGTTGAAGGTGAAGCTGGAGTTGGATGACTTCACTCTGTGCTGATGGAGGGGCTACGATGTAAGAGCTCGGAGAGTCGAAGCCTATTTCAGCGGGAAAGCGAGAGACACGTGGTTCATAGTGATTTGATGGAAACGCAATACTCCATCAGTCACTGATAATCGGTGGTTCTCTGTAGCAGTGGCGGAGTTAGCATTTAATAATAGGCTGGTCCGCCTCTAATTTTTTTTTACAACAACTATGACATGTAAATATTTTATCTAATTGCAGATATCAGAGAAATAGATCAATATGGTCTTATAAACACACTAAAATTCTCATTCGATTATCAATTTTGCATAAAAGAAGCCTACATAGTACATATAGTACATAGTACATACCTTAGAGAAGTTAAAGAAGACTATGTTTCTGGCCTACGCTTTTTTTTTACATGGCCGTGAAAGTACCAATTATATCATCTTCATTCATCTCAGAAAAAGCATCCAACACAATTTATCAGACTAGGCAATCATCCAAAAGAGTATCACCTATCTTTTCTCTCAACTTGCTCTTGTCTAAAACATGTTAGTGAAAAGGTTTTGCAATAGCTCCGGTCCTCTTCATTCTTCAATACTGCAATAAGAATTTACTTTCTATCAATCATAAATTCATGATGATACAATTGAACAGAAATAATATGCTTAATTATGTGTTTGTTCATCGGTACATGTTCATCAGTTTATGTATTGTCCTGTCCAGTGCACAAAACAAAAAATAGCAATCAAACCCTAAATAATAAATTAGGGAATTGGGGAATGGATGAACGGTACCTCAAATTAGGCCGAGCCGGGTGCCGGAGTGCCTTTGGGCAACTGCCGCCGGCTTGCAGAGGCGCCAGGCGAATGGGACAGGGCAGGATCACGGACTGGGAAGGTGGTGTGGCTGGCGCTGAGCGCCGGGAAGGCCGAGGGTGCATCGGGGAGGCAGGAGAGGAGGAGCCCCGTGGGCGGCCGGTGGCGGGCAAGGGCAGCGACCGGCGAGGCAGGCAGAGCTGGGGACGGGGCGACCGGCGGCTGGGTATCGGGGCAGAGGGTTGCGCGTGCGTGGTGTCTGGCTGTGAGCGAGAGGCGTTGGTTGTTCTGGGTCAAAGTATAGTTGGGCAGTTTTTTCCCTACTCTGGCCCATCTCTATAGGTGTAGGTATATAGGCCGGGTCAAAATCCCAGGGTGGGCCGTGGCCCACCCTGGACACCCTGTAGCTCCGCCCCTGCTCTGCAGTAGGTGGTTGAGTGGTGTGGGTTCGTGACCCCTGGAGACTCGATCAGAACAACAGAGGCTTGACGGGGTGATAGTGGTGAGGCATGCGGTAAGCATGGGACCCAATCCGTGTCATGTTACCATCTGGCCAAGGCTACCTGATCGGGACCCCTGACCCGAGATCTGCCTACCGGATTTGATCCGTCACCTTGGTGTGGTGTTTGTACGTAAGTTAGTTATATGTCGGGTATGCAGCTCCACCAAGTGTAATCCCATCATCCTTTTGCAAACTAATAAAGCACCAGCTAGCTGCATATATATAAGCAAAGACCAAGGCAAACTAATTTGGGCGGGCTCATTCCGTTGGATCTTGGCTTCCGATTAAATTACATTACATTGTTGTGATGTCCCCAACTGCTTGGATGGATGGAATCTGATGAGCGCAGGCAGGCACGATGCTGCAAGAGGCGAGCAACCACCGCGCGCTCCAACCTGGTCATGGTCCCGCGCACAGGCCACGGAGATGATGGAGGACGGCGAAGGAAGGCGCGCCCATGGAGGTCCAGCAGGACCAGCAGCTCTCGATTCCCTAGCAGCAGCTGCAGCAGCAACCAGCCGAGCCCGCTGACGTGAAACACGCCTAAGAGGACGAACCCACACCCAGTTAGGTGCAGGTGTGGCGACGTCCGTTTTTGCTGGAGGTGCAGGTGCCTGGCCGGCCTATTTGGCCAGGTTTGCCTTTCTCTTCCTTCCACACCCATTTAAGGTGTGTTTGGTTCAAGTGATGAGTTTGGGTGGTTGAGGGTATCCCAACCATCTGGCCGTTTTTTACGCGTGTTTGTATAGTAGCGATGAAAAAAGGGTTGAGAATAGCGATTTGGGGTGTGTTTGGTTCAAGGGACGGGCTAGGGTGGTTATGGGTATCCCAACCAAACAAAAGAAAATAAATAAAGCAAAAAACTAAACAAAAAAACTGGAAAAAGACCTTTAGTCCCGGTTTCCACCACAAACCGAGACTACAAATTAAAAAAATTAACAAAAAATGCCCGCCTACTAGGCCACCACGGCCTGCATACGACTAGAAACCCAACTACTAGTTGGGCTAGGATGCAGGCCCGCGGGGCAAGTAGGCCCAACAGGGCCGAGAGAGGTTCGTTAGGCCCATAGACCTCCTTTAGAGAAGAGCTCGAAGTTGCAGCCGCGGCGGGGCTTATAAACAGGTCTGGGCGCCCTTCGCTTGGCGAGGAGGGACTAAACTGTTGGGGAACGTTGCATGGGAAACAAAAATTTTCCTACGCACACATAAGATCTATCCATGGTGATGAGCATCTACGAGAGGGAGAGTGAATCTACATACCCTTGTAGATCGCTAAGCGGAAGCGTTAATAAACGCGGTTGATGTAGTCGAACGTCTTCGCGATCCAAATCGCCGAGCGTCCCGCGATCCAATCACGATCCTTCCGATCTAGTGCCGAACGGACGGCACCTCCGCGTTCAACACACGTACGGCTTGATGACGCCTTCACCTCCTCGATCCAGCGAGCGATGGTGAAGTAGTGGTTGAGTTCCAGCAGCACGACGGCGTGGTGATGGTGGTGAGGAACAATCTCTGCAGGGCTTCGCCAAGCACTACGGAGATTATGACGGAGGAACTAGAGGGCTAGGGTTGCCGGCACACGGCTTGGGAAATCCTGATGTATCCCGTGTGCTAGCCCTGCCCCTCTATTTATATGTTGAGCCTTGGGGTCTAAACTTGGAGTAAAAGCCTCCTCCGGGTCGGTTTTGCCCGCAGGGAAAGAGTCCAACTCGGATCCCTGCCGAACCGTGCACAGCCGCGCACAAGCGGTAGTACCGCTTCACACAAGCGGTAGTACCGCTCCGGCGGTAGTACCGCTTCACCAAGCGGTAGTACCGCTCCGGCGGTAGTACCGCTTCACCAAGCGGTAGTACCGCTTACGCGGCAGCAAAACTACTTTTGCACTTTCCAATACCTTGTGGGCTTTATCCCTTTGGCTCATATAAAGTGTTGCTGCACCCGAACACTTCGGTAAACATCCGGAACCTCTTCCGGTGAACTTCGGAACTCTTCCGGAGATCAAAACACTATTATCACATATATCAATCTTTACCTCCGGACTATTCCGGAGATCCTCGTCATGTCCGGGATCTTATCCGGGACTCCGAACAACTTTCGGTCACCAACATAATAACTCAATTATACTAATCGTCACCAAACGTTAAGTGTGTAGACCCTGCGGGTTCGAGAACTATGTAGACATGACCGAGACACCTCTACGATCAATAACCAATAGCGGGACCTGGATGCCCATATTGGCTCCTACATATTCTACGAAGATCTTTATCGGTCGAACCTCTATGTCAAGGATTCAGTTAATCCCGTATGCTGTTCCCTTTGTTCTTCGGTATGTTACTTGCCCGAGATTCGATCGTCGGTATCACTATACCTAGTTCAATCTCGTTACCGGCAAGTCTCTTTACTCGTTCCGTAATACAAGATCTCGTGGCTAACACTTTAGTCACATTGCTTGCAAGGCTCATTGTGATGTTGTATTGCCGAGTGGGCCCTGAGATACCTCTCCGTCATACGGAGTAACAAATCCCAGTCTTGATCCATGCCAACCCAACAGACACCCTCGGAGATACCTGTAGAGCACCTTTATAGTCACCCAGTTACGTTGCGACGTTTGATACACACAAGGTATTCCTCCGGTGTCAGTGAGTTGCATGATCTCATGGTCAAAGGAACAGATACTTGACATGCAGAAAACAATAGCAATAAACTGACACGATCATATGCTACGTTTACAGTTTGGGTCTTGTCCATCACATCATTCTCCTAATGACGTGATCCCGTTATCAAATGACATCTCATGTCCATGGCTAGGAAACCTTAACCATCTTTGATCAACAAGCTAGTCAACTAGAGGCTTACTAGGGACACAGTGTTGTCTATGTACCCACACATGTATTTGAGTTTCCAATCAATACAATTATAGCATGGATAATAAACGATTATCATGAACAAGGAAATATAATAATAACCAATTTATTATTGCCTCTAGGGCATATTTCCAACAGTCTCCCACTTGCACTAGAGTCAATAATCTAGTTCACATCACTATGTGATTTACATTGTAATGAATCGAACACCCATGCAGTTCTGGTGTTGTTCATGTTTAGCCCTTGGAAGAGGTTTAGTCATCGGATCTGCAACATTTAGATCCGTGTGTACTTTGCAAATATTTATGTCGTCCTCCTTGATGTAATCGCGGATGGAATTGAAACGTCGTTTTATGTGTCTGGTCCTCTTGTGAAATCTTGGTTCCTTGGCTAGAGCAATGGCACCAGTGTTATCACAAAACAGAGTCATTGGGTTAAGCGCACTAGGCACTACTCCAAGATCTGTCATGAACTCCTTCATCCAGACACCTTCCTTCGCCGCCTCCGAGGCAGCGATGTACTCCGCTTCGCATGTAGAATCTGCTACCACGCTTTGCTTGGAACTGCACCAGCTAACCGCACCCCCATTAAGAATAAATACGTATCCGGTTTGCGACTTAGAGTCATCCGGATCAGTGTCAAAGCTTGCATCGACGTAACCCTTTACGACGAGCTCTTGATCACCTCCATAAACGAGAAACATGTCCTTAGTCCTTTTCAGGTACTTCAGGATATTCTTGACCGCCGTCCAGTGTTCCATTCCTGGATCACTTTGAAACCTTCCGGCCATACTTATGGCAAGGCTGACATCGGGTCTTGTGCACAGCATTGCATACATGATAGAGCCTATGGCTGAAGCATAGGGGATGACACTCATCTTTTCTCTATCTTCTGCAGTCACTGGGCATTGAGTCTTACTCAACTTCACACCTTGCAATACAGGCAAGAACCCCTTCTTGGACTGATCCATTTTGAACTTCTTCAAAACTTTGTCAAGGTATGTGCTTTGTGAAAGTCCTATTAAGCGTCTCGATCTATCTCTATAGATCTTGATGCCTAATATGAAAGCAGCTTCTCCTAGGTCCTTCATTGAAAAACTCTTGTTCAAATATTCCTTTACGCTTTCCAGCATTTCTATATTGTTTCCAATCAGCAATATGTCATCCACATATAATATTAGAAACGCTATAGAGCTCCCACTCACTTTCTTGTAAATACAAGCTTCTCCGTAAACTTGTATAAACTCGAACGCTTTGATCACCTCATCAAAACGAAGATTCCAACTCCGAGATGCTTGCACCAGTCCATAAATGGATCGCTGGAGTTTGCAAACTTTGTCAGCATTCTCTGGATCGACAAAACCTTCTGGTTGCATCATATACAACTCTTCCTTAAGGTAACCGTTAAGGAACGCTGTTTTGACATCCATCTGCCAAATTTCATAATCGAAAAAGGCAGCTATTGCTAACATGATTCTGACGGACTTAAGCATCGCTACGGGTGAGAAGGTCTCATCGTAGTCAACTCCTTGAACTTGTGAAAAACCCTTTGCCACAAGTCGAGCTTTATAGACGGTGACATTACCGTCCGCGTCCGTCTTCCTCTTAAAGATCCATTTGTTCTGAATGGCCTTACGCCCTTCAGGTAATACTTCCAAAGTCCATACTTTGTTTTCATACATGGATCCCATCTCGGATTTCATGGCCTCTAACCACTTCTCGGAATCCGGGCCCATCATCGCTTCTCCATAGCTCGTAGGTTCATCGTTGTTTAACAACATGACCTCTAAGACAGGGTTGCCGTACCACTCAGGAGCAGTACGCGTCCTTGTCGACCTACGAGGTTCGATAGCAACTTGATCCAAAGCTTCATGATCATCATCATTAACTTCCTCTTCAGCTAATGTAGGCTCCACAGAAACAATTTTCTGCGCTGCGCTACTCTCAGGTTGAAGTAAAGGTTCAACAACCTCATCAAGTTCTATCTTCCTCCCACTCAATTCTTTCGAGAGAAACTCTTTCTCAAGAAATGTTCCGTTTTTAGCGACAAACATTTTGCCTTCGGATCTGAGATAGAAGGTATACCCAATTGTCTCTTTTGGGTATCCTATGAAGACGCATTTCTCCGCTTTGGGTTCCAGCTTTTCAGGCTGAAGCTTTTTGACATAAGCATCACATCCCCAAACTTTAAGAAACGACAGCTTTGGCTTCTTGCCAAACCAAAGTTCATATGGCGTCGTCTCAACGGATTTCGATGGTGCCCTATTTAAAGTGAATGCAGCTGTCTCTAATGCATAACCCCAAAACGATAGTGGCAAATCGGCAAGAGACATCATAGATCGCACCATATCCAATAAGGTTCGATTACGACGTTCGGACACACCATTACGCTGTGGTGTTCCAGGCGGTGTCAATTGTGAAACAATTCCACACTGTCTTAAGTGACTGCCAAACTCATAACTCAGATATTCTCCTCCTCGATCAGATCGTAGGAATTTAATCTTCTTGTTACGATGATTCTCAACTTCACTCTGAAATTGTTTGAACTTTTCAAATGTTTCAGACTTGTGTTTCATTAAGTAAATATACCCATATCTACTTAAGTCATCAGTGAAGGTGAGAAAGTAACGATAACCACCGCGCGCCTCAATACTCATCGGACCGCACACATCAGTATGTATGATTTCCAATAAGTCACTTGCCCGTTCCATTGTTCCAGAGAACGGCGTTTTAGTCATCTTGCCCATGAGGCATGGCTCACATGTGTCAAGTGATTCAAAATCAAGTGACTCCAAAAGTCCATCAGCATGGAGCTTCTTCATGCGTTTTATGCCAATATGACCTAAACGGCAGTGCCACAAGAAAGTGGTATTATCATTATCAATTCTACATCTTTTGGCATCAATGTTATGAACATGTGTATCATTACTATCGAGATTCAATAAGAATAAACCCCTCACATCGGGTGCATGACCATAAAAGATATTACTCATATAAATAGAACAACCATTATTCTCTGATTTAAATGAGTAACCGTCTCGCAATAAACAAGATCCAGATATAATGTTCATGCTTAACGCAGGCACCAAATAACACTTATTTAGGTTCATCACTAATCCCGATGGTAATCGAAGAGCGAGCGTGCCAACGGCGATCACATCAACCTTGGAACCATTTCCCACGCGCATCGTCACTTCGTCCTTTGCCAGCCTCCGTCTATTCCGCAGTTCCTGTTTTGAGTTGCAAATATGAGCAACCGCACCGGTATCAAATACCCAGGCACTACAACGAGAGTTGGTAAGGTACACATCAATAACATGTATATCATATATACCTTGTTTGTTGTTGGCCGCCTTCTTGTCAGCCAAATACTTGGGGCAATTCCGCTTCCAATGTCCAGTTCCCTTGCAATGAAAACACACAGTTTCTGGTTTGGGTCCAGCCTTGGGTTTCTTCACGAGAGGAGCAACTGCTTTGCCACTCTTCTTAGAGTTACCCTTCTTACCCTTGCCATTTTTCTTGAAACTAGTGGTTTTATTGACCATCAACACTTGATGCTCCTTCTGAATTTCAGACTCAGCGACTTTCAGCATCGCAAACAGCTCGGCGACTGACTTGTTCATCCCGTGCATGTTATAGTTCAACACGAAGCTCTTGTAGCTAGGCGGCAATGATTGAAGAACTCTGTCAGTGATAGCCTCTGGCGGAAGGGGCATCCCTAACTCAGCCAGACGGGTGGAGTACCCAGACATTCTGAGCACGTGATCACTGATAGACCCGTTCTCCTCCATCTTGCAAGCATAGAACTTATCGGAGATCTCATATCTCTCGATCCGGGCATTCTTCTGAAAGATAAACTTCAACTCCTGGAACATCTCATATGCTCCATGACGTTTCAAAACGTCTTTGAAGTCCCGGTTCTAAGCCATACAACATTGCACATTGAACTATTGAGTAATCATCAGAACGAGCCTGCCAGGCGTTCACAACGTCTAGAGACTCAACTGGAGCGGGTGGATCACCAAGCGGTGCATCAAGGACATAAGCCTTCTGGGAAGCCGTAAGGATAATCCTTAGATTACGGGCCCAGTCCACAAAGTTACTTCCATCATCTTTCAACTTAGCTTTCTCTAGGAACGCATTAAAATTCAGGGGTGCTACTGCGCGAGCCATGATCTACAACATAAATATTGCAAAGACAACTTAGACTATTGTTCTTAGATAATGAGTTTAGTTAATCATATTTTAAAAAACTCCCACTCAAATTGACATCCCTCCGATCATTCGAGTGTAACATGATCCAAATCCACCAACTCAAGTCCGATCATCACGTGAGTTGAGGTGGTTTCAATGGTGAACATCTTCATGTTGATCATATCTACTATATGACTCATGTTCGACCTTTCGGTCTCTTGTGTTCCGAGGCCATGTCTGTACATGCTAGGCTCGTCAAGTTTAACCCGAGTGTTCCGCACGTGCAACATGGCTTACACCCGTTGTATGCGAACGTAGAGTCTATCACACCCGATCATCACGGCGTGTCTCGAAACGACGAACTTTCGCAACGGTGCACACTCGGGGAGAACACAATTTATCTTGAAATTTAAGTGAGGGATCACCTTATAATGCTACCGTCGTCCTAAGCAAAATAAGATGCATAAAAGGATTAACATCACATGCAAATCATAAGTGACATGATATGGCCATGAACTTGTGCTTTTGATCTCCATCTCCAAAGCACCGGCATGATCTCCATCGTCACCGGCATGACACCATGATCTCCATCATCTTGATCTCCATCAACGTGTCGCCATAAGGTTGTCGCGCTGACTGTTGCTTCCACGACTATAGCTAACGTTTAGCGATAAAGTAAAGCATTACATAGCGCTTAATGATTGACACGCAGGTCATACAATAATTAAAGACAACTCTATGGCTCCTGCCAGTTGCCGTATTCATCGACATGCAAGTCGTGATATTCTATACAAAACATGATCATCTCATACATCACATATATCTCATCATGTAATTGGCCATATCACATCACAACATACCCTGCAAAAACAAGTTAGACGTCCTCTAATTGTTGTTGCAAATTTTACGTGGCTGCTACGGGTTTGCAAGAACCGTTCTTACCTACGCAAAACCACAACGTGGTGTAGTGATTGCTTTTTGATCTTCTAAAAGAACCCTCTTCATTGAACCGATTCAACTAAAGTGAGAGAGACAGACACCCGCCAGTCACCTTTATGCAACAAGTGCACGCAGCGGTAAAACCAGTCTCGCGTAAGCGTACGCGTAATGTCGGTCCGGGCCGCTTCATCTCACAATACCGCTGAATCAAGTATCAACTAGTAACGGCAAGCAATATGTATACACCCACGCCCACAACTCGTTTGTGTTCTACTCGAGATCTCATCTACGCATAGACCTAGCTCATGATGCCACTGTTGGGGAACGTTGCATGGGAAACAAAAATTTTCCTACGCACACATAAGATCTATCCATGGTGATGAGCATCTACGAGAGGGAGAGTGAATCTACATACCCTTGTAGATCGCTAAGCGGAAGCGTTAATAAACGCGGTTGATGTAGTCGAACGTCTTCGCGATCCAAATCGCCGAGCGTCCCGCGATCCAATCACGATCCTTCCGATCTAGTGCCGAACGGACGGCACCTCCGCGTTCAACACACGTACGGCTTGATGACGCCTTCACCTCCTCGATCCAGCGAGCGATGGTGAAGTAGTGGTTGAGTTCCAGCAGCACGACGGCGTGGTGATGGTGGTGAGGAACAATCTCTGCAGGGCTTCGCCAAGCACTACGGAGATTATGACGGAGGAACTAGAGGGCTAGGGTTGCCGGCACACGGCTTGGGAAATCCTGATGTATCCCGTGTGCTAGCCCTGCCCCTCTATTTATATGTTGAGCCTTGGGGTCTAAACTTGGAGTAAAAGCCTCCTCCGGGTCGGTTTTGCCCGCAGGGAAAGAGTCCAACTCGGATCCCTGCCGAACCGTGCACAGCCGCGCACAAGCGGTAGTACCGCTTCACACAAGCGGTAGTACCGCTCCGGCGGTAGTACCGCTTCACCAAGCGGTAGTACCGCTCCGGCGGTAGTACCGCTTCACCAAGCGGTAGTACCGCTTACGCGGCAGCAAAACTACTTTTGCACTTTCCAATACCTTGTGGGCTTTATCCCTTTGGCTCATATAAAGTGTTGCTGCACCCGAACACTTCGGTAAACATCCGGAACCTCTTCCGGTGAACTTCGGAACTCTTCCGGAGATCAAAACACTATTATCACATATATCAATCTTTACCTCCGGACTATTCCGGAGATCCTCGTCATGTCCGGGATCTTATCCGGGACTCCGAACAACTTTCGGTCACCAACATAATAACTCAATTATACTAATCGTCACCAAACGTTAAGTGTGTAGACCCTGCGGGTTCGAGAACTATGTAGACATGACCGAGACACCTCTACGATCAATAACCAATAGCGGGACCTGGATGCCCATATTGGCTCCTACATATTCTACGAAGATCTTTATCGGTCGAACCTCTATGTCAAGGATTCAGTTAATCCCGTATGCTGTTCCCTTTGTTCTTCGGTATGTTACTTGCCCGAGATTCGATCGTCGGTATCACTATACCTAGTTCAATCTCGTTACCGGCAAGTCTCTTTACTCGTTCCGTAATACAAGATCTCGTGGCTAACACTTTAGTCACATTGCTTGCAAGGCTCATTGTGATGTTGTATTACCGAGTGGGCCCTGAGATACCTCTCCGTCATACGGAGTAACAAATCCCAGTCTTGATCCATGCCAACCCAACAGACACCCTCGGAGATACCTGTAGAGCACCTTTATAGTCACCCAGTTACGTTGCGACGTTTGATACACACAAGGTATTCCTCCGGTGTCAGTGAGTTGCATGATCTCATGGTCAAAGGAACAGATACTTGACATGCAGAAAACAATAGCAATAAACTGACACGATCATATGCTACGTTTACAGTTTGGGTCTTGTCCATCACATCATTCTCCTAATGACGTGATCCCGTTATCAAATGACATCTCATGTCCATGGCTAGGAAACCTTAACCATCTTTGATCAACAAGCTAGTCAACTAGAGGCTTACTAGGGACACAGTGTTGTCTATGTACCCACACATGTATTTGAGTTTCCAATCAATACAATTATAGCATGGATGATAAACGATTATCATGAACAAGGAAATATAATAATAACCAATTTATTATTGCCTCTAGGGCATATTTCCAACATAAACATGCATCGCACTGCGGCGTGCCAGCACCAGACCTTTAGTCCCGGTTGGTGGCTCGCCCCGGGACTAAAGGCCCTCCTTTAGTCCCGGTGCGAGCCACCAACCGGGATTAAAGGTCTTGGCTTCCCGCCGCTTGGCCTGGTGAAAATTCACCTTTAGTCCCGGTCCGTGGCTCGCACCGGGACTAAAGGGGGGCCTTTAGTCCCGGTTGGAGCCACCAACCGGGACTAAAGGTGAATGTATATAAGCAGCACTTGCAAATTTTCAGAGTTCATCTGCTTTCTCTTGACGCCGACCACTACAGAGGACGCCGCCAGGCTGCTGCGCCGTCGCCTTCCCCGATGTCGTCGCCTCCCTCGACGCCGGAGATCGTCGCCGCCCCCGACGCCGGCCGGCCACGCCTCCTCCACGCGCGACGCCGCCCTCGCCTCCTCCCCGACGCCGCCCGCGTCTCCTCCCCCGGCCGAGCCCCGTCGACGCCGCCCGCGCCCTCCTCCCCGATCGAGCCTCGCCGTCGCCTCGACCCTGCTGTGAGCTCGCCGCCCCTCGATCTCCAGCGATTTTTTTTTCACTACATGATGTAGATGCTTAATAAATTAGTATATATGTATGTATGTATACGATGTATGTATATATGTATATGTAGATGAACGTCTTGTTAGATGCAAATTTAACATTTTTTTTGTTTTTTAGTTTTTTATACTTTTAATGTTGTATTCTAGTATAGAAAAAATTTGCATAGAAAAAAGTTGCATAGGAAAAAGTTGACCATATGTATAGTATAGAAAAAATTTGCATAAAAAAAGTTGCATAGAAAACATTTGATGAATTTTGACCAAGCATAGAAAAAAGTTGCATAGATAAAAGTTGCATAGAAAAAAGTTGACCATGTATTAAAAATATTTTAATGTTAATATCTTAATGTTGTATTTGCAAAAGTTTGTCATGTATTTGCAAAATCAAGTGAACAAGAATTACAAAAATCATAATCAAGCATTTGAAAAATGTTAAATTTGCATAGAAACATTTTTGGCGTCGACGATACCCGGCCCGCATCCTCGTCGTCGACTCGGTGGCGACAACCTGCTTGAGAGGCGCCATGTCTGGGACTGGGCTCCGCCAGGCTGGCACTGGGAGGTGCTATCTTCAGGGGCGCGCGTGTAAGGGAGAGGAACCGGGCTCCCGTCGTCGACCTGGAACTTCTTTGGTGGCGGTCGCGTGGGCCACTTTCGGTGCGGAGGCAGCCGGCCCCCGCGGAGGTGGTACGTCGCCGTGTAAGGGAGGAGGACGAGCACGTCCGTCACTACATGGTTGCGTTGGACGTCAGGTTCTCCAATACCTGACATGTTCTTCAGGGATCTCACCCGAGATATGATCCTGTGATGGTTCCTTCTCTTTGGGTGTCCACCGCCCGTGCCTCAGGAACCGCGAGTGAACTAGATTATTCGATAATATTCGATCTGTATTAGCTATAGTGATGTTATATGATAATATTCGATATGTATTAGTGATAATACTCGATATGTATTCGAGATTATATTCGATAATATTCGAGATGTATTCGAGATTATATTCGATAATATTCGAGATGTATTCGAGATTATATTCGATAATATTCGAGATGTATTCGAGATTATATTCGATGATGCATATTATCTGGATTATTCGAGATGTATTAGTGATATTATTCGAGATGCATATGATCTATTATGATTCAGTTTTTGCTTATTGAATGCATTCTAATTTGACTACTAAATTGATTTATCTTTCTTCTGGATTAGTTAAGCTATGGACAATACCGGCAGAGACGGAGACGAGATCATGTTCGACATCATACGCTCCCCAAGCCTAGAGAATGAACCTGAAGATGATGACTCACAATATCTGAATAATTCCAGTGAGGGAATATTTGATGAAGACGAACGAAGAGACGAAGGCCATGCAAATAATGATGGCGAAGGAAATGATCTTCAATTAACAAAGACCGGCGAGGTATATATAAGGCCTCTGGTGATCATTACATGCATTAATTGATTTGTATATATATATATATATATATATATATATATATATATTAGTGAATCTTTCTTCTTTTAGCCCTCCAGATCGAGCAAATCTTCTACAACCAGGGCAGTACGAGGCCCGGCCAAAAGGTTGCAGGCTGGCATAAAGTACAATATCGATGCGATCAAACCATGTGGCGAACCGCTTGCTCCTAAAAGGAATGCGGACAAATTTAAGCGTCAGTGCGGAGTTATTGTCAGGTACCAAATCCCGATCTCCGTTCAAGAATGGAATAAGCCAAAGAGAGATCGAGGAGTTAGTTTTGTCTCCGAAAGAGTAAAAGATCTGCTTTGGGAATAGCTCATGTCACATTTCACCCTACCAGAGCATTTGACAGATGCAGAACGGGAGAAAGTCAAGAAGAGTGCTCTTAAGAAGATGGCCACACAATTCTGCAACCACAAGAAAAGAATATGGAAAGGCTACGAAGAAGCAGCAAAGCAGACTCCAGAATTCACCAGGACTCTGGAGAAGGCAAAAGATCACTGGGACTCTTTTGTGGAGTTCAAGGAATCGGAAGCAGCTAAGGAACGGTCGAGGAAAAACAAGATTAATGTTGCGGAAAAAAAGTTTCACCATGTTCTGGGGCCAGGTGGCTACCAGGTCGGCCGGCATAAGTGGGATCAATCTGAGGAACATATGATTGCTGCAGGGGACTAAAGATGCCCCTATATAAACCCTTCGTCCAGCCCGAGCCCATTCTCTCCATTTTCCCCTTTCCTCTCCTCTGGTCTTCCCCTTGCTCGAGCTCATCCTCCATTTTTGCCAAGATTTGTCAAGATTTGAAGGCACCCCATCCATCCAAGTGTTCACAAAGGTTAGCAACTTTGTCCTTTCATCTCTCATTGCTAGATTAGCTCGTGCAATGCTCTATAAGTATAGTGATTTGTGGGTTTTAGTTTGGGAGTAATTATATGTGGGAGTTATATTTGATTTATATGCAATTTGAGCTCAAATTAACTTCTTAGTTTGCATATGTAGGTGTGGTTTACTTAGTGCCTTCCCGTCCCCGTCCTAACCACCGTCGATCGCCTGCACCGTCCCGCCGCAGGCACCACCTTGGTGAGCCTCTTGTTCTTATCCTTTTTATTAAAAAAAATCATGTTTGTATGATCTAGATAGTTACTTGTATAATTTTCTTACCCGTATGGTTGTTTGTTATACATAGTGGCATGGTTTTGATATCCGTCCCAGTCGGCCCTCGTCCGGTTTATGATTCGGATGTGGTACATATATTCTCTTTTATAACTATTTGTTGCATTTCATGTTTATGACAATTATGCCCATCAAGTTGACATAGATATTTTTATCTAGGAGGTATGTTAACCGGAAATTGCAACTGACCCTCTTGTCGAGAAGTTAAATTTAGTTGAAAACTAAAATGAGTATTTGAAAGAAAAATTGAAAAGAATTGAAGAAGAGAAGATGAAACTGGAGTTGTATGTTGCCGATGTCGTCGATGATCACAAGATCAAGATGGATGCAATGCGCTTGAAGATTAGAAAGATTAGAAAATATGCCGTTAATAAAGAGGCTTGGTATCACTATGCTGTTGGATCAATTGTTACCTTAGTTGCGATCTTGATCGCATTTGTTGTTGCATTTAAATGCTTTAGCTAGATAGTTTGTATGTTGTTTTATGAGAATAAGTTTGTATGAACTTTATGTATGAACTTGTATTAATTTGGTCTTTTCGGTGTTGTGTAATAAAGATGAGCCGGCAATGGATGTACGATGACCGACGCTCTCCCCAGTTCATTGATGGCGTGCGTACTTTTCTGCTTGCGGCTGAGGCAAACAAGCGGACGGATGGTTTTATGTGTTGTCCATGTGGTGTCTGTACAATGATCACAATTACTCTAACTCAAGAACCGTTCACGTCCACCTGTTTACGTCCGGTTTCATGTCCGACAATAACTGTTGGACCAAGCACGGAGAAAGAGGGGTTCTAATGGAACAGAATGAAGAAGAAGAGTATGATGACAGCTATCCTGGCCATGGGTTCCCTGAATACGATGGTACTACAATGGGGAAGAAGCCGAAGAAGAGGCATCAGATGAGCCCGCTGATGATCTTGGTCGGGCCATTGCTGATGCAAAGAGAAACTGCGCAAGTGAAAAGGAGAAGCTGAAGTTGCAGCGCATGTTAGAGGATCACAAGAAATTGTTGTACCCAAATTGCGAAGATGACAAGAAAAAGCTGGGTACCACACTGGAATTGCTGCAATGGAAGGCAGAGAATGGTGTATCTGACAAGGGATTTGAAAAGTTGCTGATAATGTTAAAGAAGATTCTTCCAAAGGACAACGAATTGCCTGACAGTACGTACGAAGCAAACAAGGCTGTCTGCCCTCTAGGATTAGAGGTGCATAAGATACATGCATGCCCTAATGACTGCATCCTCTACCGCGGTGAGTATGAGGATTTGAATGCATGCCCGGTATGCGGTGCATTGCGCTATAAGATCAGCCACGATGACCCTGGTGATGTTGAGGGCGAGCGCCCTAGGAAGAAGATTCCTGCCAAGGTGATGTGGTATGCTCCTATAATACCACAGTTGAAACGTTTGTTCCAAAACAAAGAGCATGCCAAGTTGATGCGATGGCACAAAGAAGACCGTAAGAAAGACGGGAAGTTGAGAATACCCGCTGACGGATCGCAATGGAGAAAAATCGAGAGAAAGTGGAAGGACTTTGCAGATGACGCAAGGAACATATGGTTTGGTTTAAGTGCAGATGGCATTAATCCTTTTGGGGAGCAGAGCAGCAATCATAGCACATGGCATGTGACTCTATGTATCTATAACCTTCCTCCTTGGTTGTGCATGAAGCGGAAGTTCATTATGATGCCAGTGCTCATCCAAGGCCCCAAGCAACCCGGCAATGACATTGATGTGTACCTAAGGCCATTAGTTGAAGAACTTTTAGAGCTGTGGAGTATAGAAGGTGTACGTGCGTGGGATGAGCACAAACAGCAAGAATTTGACCTGCGAGCATTGCTGTTTGTAACCATCAATGATTGGCCTGCTCTCAGTAACCTTTCAGGACAGACAAACAAGGGATACCACGCATGCACACACTGTTTAGATGATACCGACAGTATATATTTGGATAAATGTAAGATGAATGTGTACCTGGGACATCGTCGATTTCTTCCGAGCAGGCATCCCGTAAGAAAGAAAGGCAAGCATTCGATAATATTCGAGATGTATTCGAGATTATATTCGATAATATTCGAGATGTATTCGAGATTATATTCGATAATAGTCAAGATGTATTCGAGATTATATTCGATGATGCATATTATCTGGATTATTCGAGATGTATTAGTGATATTATTCGAGATGCATATGATGTACTATGATTCAGTTTTTGCTTATTGAATGCATTCTAATTTGAATACTAAATTGATTTCTCTTTCTTCTGGATTAGTTAAGCTATGGACGATACCGGCAGAGACGGAGACGAGATCATGTTCGACATCATACGCTCCCCGAGCCCAGAGAATGAACCTGAAGATGATGACTCGCAATATCTGAACAATTCCAGTGAGGGAATATTTGATGAAGACGAACGAAGAGACGAAGGCCATCCAAATAATGATGGCGAAGGAAATGATCTTCAATTAACAAAGACCGGCGAGGTATATAGAAGGCCTCTGGTGATCATTACATGCATTAATTGATTTATATATATATATATATATATATATATATATATATATATATATATATATATATATATATATAGGGATTGACTATTCATCACCCTGGGTGAGGAATAGTTATTCTTCACCCCCCTCTATTTTAACATCAGTGCACCGTAATTTTACGTTCCGTAAATTTTGTCTTATTTCAGACGTAAAAAGAGAACGTAAGAAAATATATAATCACCATAAAAAAATATTTTATGTTACGTAAAATTACAAATGTAAAAACATAGTGTAAAATGTACATAAAATGCAATTTTTCTGGTCTTATGACCTATATTTTTTTTTCCTTATGCCAAATTTTACGTAGGGAATCAATATGAATGTAACTATTTATATTTCAAATCTAATTTATTTATGAAATGATCGTAAGATTACATCGGGTGAAGAATTACTCATTTTGCACCCTGGGTGATGAATAGATTTTCTATATATATTTTAGCGAATCTTTCTTCTTTTAGCCCTCCAGATCGAGCAAATCTTCTACAACCAGGGCAGTACGAGGCCCGGCCAAAAGGTTGCAGGCTGGCATAAAGTACAATATCGATGCGATCAAACCATGTGGCGAACCGCTTGCTCCTAAAAAGAATGCGGACAAATTTAAGCGTCAGTGCGAAGTTATTGTCAGGGACCAAATCCCGATCTCCGTTCAAGAATGGAATAAGCCAAAGGGAGATCGAGGAGTTAGTTTTGTCTCCGAAAGAGTAAAAGATCTGCTTTGGGAATCGCTCATGTCACATTTCACCCTACCAGAGCATTTGACAGATGCAGAACGGGAGAAAGTCAAGAAGAGTGCTCTTAAGAAGATGGCCACACAATTCTGCAACCACAAGAAAAGAATATGGAAAGGCTACGAAGAAGCAGCAAAGCAGACTCCAGAATTCACCGGGACTCTGGAGAAGGCAAAAGATCACTGGGACTCTTTTGTGGAGTTCAAGGAATCGGAAGCAGCTAAGGAACGGTCAAGGAAAAACAAGATTAATGCTGCGGAAAAAAAGTTTCACCATGTTCTGGGGCCAGGTGGCTACCAGGTCGGCCGGCCTATGTGGGATCAATCTGAGGAACATATGATTGCTGCAGGGGTTACTCCAGTTACATTGAGTTGGCCCGACAGGTGCAGGACTTGGTTTTATGCGCATGGGGGAAAGTTGGACCCAAAGACAGGGTTGGTTATGGAGCGTGCAAGTCTTAAAGAAGCCTCCGACGCTTTACTTGTTGCAATAGAAGAGGCTCGAACGGGGGCGTTCAAGCCCGAGAGAGAGAACAACGAGCTTACGCGCGCCTTGAAGAATCCTGAACACCCGGGACGAACACGAGGCAAAGGCCTTGTTTCGTGGTTTGAGGGGTTTGCGGATTGGAACCCCACTTACAGAAGCCATGCGAGAAAGAAGAAGCAGGAGGAGGAGCAGAAGAAGCTGGAAGCAGACCACCTTCAACAGGTAGAATCAAAGCACGCGGAGTTGGAACACGCTTTCATGCGGCAGGAGGAGCAGATCGACTCACTTAGCCAGGAAATGGCGTCTCAGCGGCAGCAGCAAGCAGATCCAGTATTGGATAGCACCGTCCCATCTATGCCGAAAAGCAACGTGGGTTCCACCCCGGCCGATGATGCACTGCTGGCTAGATAGCCCGTGGATGATATCAAAGATTCGACACATTGTGAGCTACACATGAAACTGAAGAACATATCCATGAAGGTAGCGGACGGCTATGCTTTACCAAATCCCCCTGAAGCAACCTTCCATGGCAATCCGATTCCAGCTGGCTATGCTCGTGTCGGGGTGGATGAAGTGATGTCGGGATATGACGAGCTAGAGCTTGACATTCCTGGAGGTGAGGAGGAGCACACACTGGGAGACACCATACGTCGTATCATTCTATGCAGAAAGGATTGCATCGTCTTTCCAAGGCCACCGACTCCTCCTCCAAGTCCGCCGCGTCAGCCGGCTCCTCCTCCAAGTCCGCCACGTCAGCCGACTCCACCGCCCCACCCCGAGACAGAGCGCGGCGCTAGTCCGCCACCGCGTCAGCCGACTCCACCGCCCCACCCCAAGACGAAGCGCGGCGCTAGTCCGCCACCGCGTCAGCCGACTCCACCGCCCCACCCCGAGACGGAGAGCGGCGCTAGTCCGCCACCGCGTCAGCCGACTCCACCACCCCACCCCGAGATGGAGCCCATCAGTGCAAGTCCGCCATATCGATCTCGGGCGCGTTAGCCTTCTCCAAAGCAGAAGAGAGCACCAAGCAAGAAAGCCTCTCCTCCTGCCAAAAAGAAGTTGGCTTACGACAGGAGTGACGAGGAAAACAAGGCCATAGTGGATGCCGAAGTGAAGGCCTTTTTTGCAAAGAAACCGCCCCCGCCGCCAAAGGAGAAAATACCTGAAGAAGTCATACAACACTTTGTGGATATGGCTCAACCGGCTGTGAAGAGAATGGACTCAGACTATGAGCGCTCTATTAAGAAGTCATATCGTGCACAAAAATATAAGGAGTCGAGCTCGAGCCAAGCAGGTAGTAATGAAAGCGGGAAAACTGTTCCCCGGCTGGGAGAACAGGCAGTGCAATAGATCCCCCCACTCATTGTACAATCACATGTGAGTACCGCCGATAAGCCGGAAATAACCGACGCTCATAGACAGATGGCTAAAGAGGCCGGTGTCATTGTTGAACAACTCCTAGGCATCGAGGTTCTCCCCGGGTTTGAAGAGGAGGAACTAGCATGGAAATATGTCCCCGACCAACCTCTGGTCAGGCCTGAGGAGGTCCCGCTTCTATCAACGAAAATGCGCAGATTGCATGACTGGTACATGAGAGAAATAAAGAACGGGCGAGAGAGCCTCATGGTGAAAGTCAAGGCAGAGCATTACTTTCATGAAAAAGATTTGTGGGTTGAGTTTCAAGAAATGTTTCAGTTATTCAATCAAGACGCACTCGACAAATCTCTCTTCAATTGCTATTGTCTGTAAGTGATTTCTTTCTGTAATTTAAGTCTCTAGTTGTGCTCGTTCATTGCCTGTAATTATCCTCACTATATTCTTTTCTGTGGTATTATGCAGAATGAAGATTTATGAAATGAAAAGAGATGGACGCTATGGCATTGGGTTCATTGACCCAAATACCGTTAATGAAGGTGTGTGGCAAATCAGTAAAAAAGACACAGAGAGAAGCTTGCTAGAGTTTTTGAAGCAACTAAATACCCAACCAGAAATACTATTTCCTTACAACTTCGGGTGAGTGTTACTGTCTTTTACTACAAATTCTATTTTGCTTACTAGATGAATAAGTGTAGTTGATGAGTTATGCACATGCCCGCTTAATTATACAAACGTGTGCGCATGCAGTTTCCACTGGATCCTGCTAATCATTGAAGTTGAAGAGGGAAAAGTTCAAGTACTGGACTCACTACTTAAAGAACAAAAAGAATACTCAAACGTGAAGGAGATGCTCGACAAGTAATTTCAATCATTATCACACTATGTCGGCCTCTTTAGTTCATTTCGTGATATCAACTAATTAATAACTCCTTTATTCATTTTCTTTGCCGGCGGGCAGGGTTTGGCAAAAGTTCATCATACAGGTTCAAGGCCCATGGAAACAACAACTGAAATGGGTGCGACCCAAGGTAATTAAGTAGTACTAGCTATGTCCGCGCATCTCTTTAATTCTAGTTTCAATATCATTATCATGCTTGATTAATTATTATCTGATTGAATTCTATTCTCGTAAAGTGCATGAGGCAGGCGCCGGGGAATAATTTATGTGCATTCTACGTTTGTGAGAACATTCGCTTTATGACAGAAAGAAGCAAAAGTGGAAGAAATCTTTGGGTACATAAACACAATTCACAATTCTTTTTATCATGATCTAATATATATACACACAACTAATATATTCATATTGATCTCCTTCTTTAAAGATGCAAGCTAGAGATGCAGGATAAGCTCCTACCAACGGACCGCATACGAGCACTTCAAGAGAAATAGCGGGATTTTTGCTTGACCAGGTCATAGATCCCGAAAGAGAATACCATTTCACCTAATGCCTGCATGTAATCTGCAAATTGTAGGAGAAATTGTATGTACCAAATTATGTGTGTATATATATGTATATATATATATATATATATATATATATATATATATATATATATATACACCAAATTGTATGTCCCGCCGCTTGGATAAAGAAAGGGCAACAGCTGCAAACGGAAGTCAGCTCCGTGGCACTTGCATGCACTGTGTTGTCATCCTTCGCGCGTGCCGCTCTGCTCATGCTCTGCAGTGGCACTTGACGACTGCAGTAGCGTAAAATATGTTTGAAATGAAAAAGAATTAAATGGAAAACACAAAATAAACCATGAACCCTATAAAACCCCTAAACCTCTAGTCCCGGTTGGTGTCACCAACCGGGACTAAAGGTTCCCAGCCCCAGGCGCGCGCTGCCGGCCACGTGGCAGTGATTTAGTCCCGGTTCGTGGCCAACCGGGACTAAAGGGTGGGGGACTTTAGTCCCGATTTATTAGTCCCGGTTGGTGAACCGGGACTAAAGGCCCTTACGAACCGGGACTAATGGCCGATCCTCTACTAGTGTGGTGAGGTCTAGACAGTCATTAAAGCAGTCAGAGTCGGTGCTGGTCTTGGTGGATGATAAGAGTAGGACGTCGGAACAAACACGCGCGAATAGTGCACACCGCAGCACAGACACACATGACCGACTCTGGCTCGACCATACAATGCATACATGCTTACCTGTTCAACGATGGATGGATGGATGAAGGTCGGCATGTACGTGGTTGGATGTGCACCATGCATGAGTCATGACAATACACTTACATGCATACTGTTCAACCATCGAGACGACTCCTCGCCCCACCCGCCAACGACCTCCTCCTTTCCTCTCCCCTCCCGAGCAGACGGGTGGACAGGGAGCAAGCGGCTTCAATTTCATCCACTCCCTGCAGGGTCTCGGACGAGCAGCTCCACCTACGGCGAGCTGCTGAGGTGCGCCGCTGTTGGTCCTCGACCGGTGTGGCGCCGTCCACAGCTAACAGGTATCTCTTGGGGGTTCTCTGCTCAACCTCTTCAAAGATGTACGGTAGTATGGATGACATCTAACTATGCTCAACATGTCTAGCTAGCATTTTGCATTCTGCTTCTCAAGTCCTTCGCTTTAACTTCATCCTTGGCGTACTAGTCTTGAATTTGCCTCCTGTTCTTTACAACTGCATATACCAAGTTAAGTTATACTTTTGGTCCGCTACATCGATCGATCTAATTACATACGACTCTTTGCATCTGCTGCTTGATGCAGGGTTGGATAGCATCCATTAGCTGGACCTCTTCATAGCAGTTTCCAGTTCGTTCTGGATCTGTGGACCATGTGTGGAGCAGGTATTTATTACCTCCTTGTTTCTGCATCTTTTTTTTAGGGTACTTCCTTGTTTCTGCTGTTGAATAGGCAATCGATATCTGTTAGAAGCCCCGAACAGCGATCAAGTCTCAGGCCTTGGCCCACTTCTTGGTCAAGTGGACTGAAGCCCAGTAGATACCCCACTGCATCGACCTCGAACACTGGACGATGTATTTTGATGGCTCTATGATGCTTTCGGGCCTAAGAGCCGGCGTTGTGCTGCTGTCTCCAAAAGAGGACAAGATGAAGTCTTAAGATTGCTACCCAAGCTACCAGCAGCATCACACAAAATAGCACAATTGCAGACTTCAAAAACTTCACTCATTCAAGTCCCAACTCTAACGGTGCCACCATCACCAGCATCATTTCATCCTCCTTCCCAACCATATCTTCTTCCCCAACCTCCTCCTACTTCTTTTTCAACATGGCAACCCCTCTGATATTATCTGCATGACCAAGTCTGCCCCTTGATTTGGGACCGGACTGAGATGTTTTCGTCCATATGCAGACCTAGGAGGTTGGTGTGTTTTTTTTTTTTGCGGGGACTAGGAGGTTGGTGTTGGAGGCCTAAAAATGTATGGACCATCCGATCCGAACATTCAAAAGCAGAGTAGGGGTCCCTGAGATGCCTTACTAATTATTGTGGCTCCTCTTTTTTAGGGGTAGTTGGTAGTTACTACTTCCTCCATCCGGGTTTATTATGCTCACACTTATTTTGGGCTAAAATTTGACCATAAATTTAACTAAAAAATATAAACGATATATCACAAAAATTATACTATAGGAAACCTCTTTCAAATACAAATCCAATCGTCTACACTTTATAGCATATATTTTATATTTTGTTAGTCATATAAGTGATCAAATTTGATTGAAATTATGAGGGAGGCAAATAAACCCAAACAGGGGAGTAGTGCTCTTAGTCATTGGCAGTCGTTTTTCACAAAAGAAAAAATAATTATTGACAGTGTTAAAAGGAGGAGAGTAGATACATTACAAGATTTTTTTTTGGGGGGGGGGGGGGGCTTTATGTAAAGAAAAATTGGGGGGCCGTGCGCGGTCTAATCATTCATTCCTTCCTTCCCCGCGGCGGCGGCGGCGCCGATCTCTCGACTCGCTACTGCCGAAAAGGGCTTCCCCCCGTGTCGTGGTGAAATCACAGCAGATGCCATGAGATGGCTAAAAATGGGGGGAAGCGTGAGGACGTCGGTGGGTTTCGGAGGCGAGGTTGGCACACGCGAGTGCGAGACACAAGACGTACCCAGGTTCGGGGCCCTCCGGGGGAGGTAACACCCCTAATCCTGCCGAAAATGGTATGAATGGCACAAAGGCTACAATGATGCTCCTGGAGCTGTTTAGTGGAGGAGGAAGAAGGAGCTAGCTCTCCATCTCGCCTCTCGTGCGTGTGCGTGTGTGTAATGCTAGTAAATCTCAGAGAGAGCGGCCCCTCTGCATGGAGGGCTCCTGGGGGGTCTTATAGGCCGCCCCCGGGGTACATGGGTAATTCTACATGGGCGGGGGCGCGGATGTCATCGTCTGGAGCCGGCAGTGGGGCCCGCCGGCTACCTGGGTTCGCCGGCTACGGGTCCCGCCGGCTGCACGGCACTGTTGCTTGTCGCGTCCCACGTCACGGAGTGGTTGACGTCGAGGGGCTACAGTGGCGAGCCGCGCTGACGTCGGTCGCCCCGGTCAGCGGGTGCGGCCGCACTGTAGCCACGCGCTCCCGTCGTGGGAGGGTTATCTTGTTGTATGGTTGGATAGGACGGCCGTTGACCTGCCGCCGGCCCGTGTCGCGCCGGGGGGGGGGGGGGGGGGGGGCGGGGGGCGGCGGCTGGAAGGCCAGCCGGATTGAGGGGCGCCAGCCGCCCTGATGTTTGAAAAAATGCTTCGGGCTCCGGTGCCTACCCGGGGGTCATCCCCCCGACACCCCGCTTTGTATTACAAAGCAACCAACACCGATAACATCGCAATTGCTAGGGCGAGCAGCAAAGCAAGCCCAAAAGAAAAGAGAAAGAAAAAAAGAAGAAGAAGCAAATGCCAACAACGGCAGCTCGACATAGCGCGGATGACCCGTCACCGCTGCTCCCTCCGGATTCGACCCACCACAGTCCAAGGCTCCGATCAGCCTCGTACCAAGCAGCACCTCCAAGAAGGAATGCGACACCGATGACGCTGCTGCTCGGACGTGTCCTAGGGTTTCCCCTGGCGCGCGGAAGGGAGTGGGGGATGGATACCACCGACACCCTCCAGGAAGGAATGGCGGCACCCGCGGGCGACACCGCATCGGAGCCGGAAGAACTGGCAAGGACTTCTCCCGCACTCCCAACCACCACTGCCCAACCGGGCCGGAGCCAACCAGCCAACTGGCTCCCCACCAGCATGCGCCACCGCGGTCTTGACTCCACCCACGCCGTCTCACTGAGAACACCACCACGAGGCCAAGAGGACGGAGAGAGAAGCGCCAGGCGTCAGGAGCAGTAGCACCGGAGCCGCGTGGGAGCGAACCACCTCCACCGACGTCGTGCGGGAGGCCCGTGCCTCCGGCACCGTCGCGGTCGCCGTCCGGACGTTGCAACAGGGCATACCAGGCCACCCCTGGCTCGGCCAGGCCCAAATCGAGCCCGCTAAGCCCCGCCGGCCATGCTGCAGCAGGGCGGCGCCAGCGCCGCCAACACCCACCAGCCCGACACACCTCCTCTGCCTCCCGGGAGCCACGCAGACGCCGCACCTTGCCGCCGACCCGCCCGACCCAGATGGGGCCCAAAGGGCCCAGATCTGGGCCGAGCGGGCGCCGCCAGTCCCCGCCGCCCAGCAGATCTTCCTGGCGCCGCCAGGACACCCCGCCGCCGCGCCGGACCGCCGCTGCCTAGGGACACCCCCTGGAGTCGTACCGCCCCGCGCCGGAACACCACCCAGAGGGGAATGGCCAGGGGCCGCCGTCGCCAGCGTCGCTCGCACCAGGCCCGGAGGCGGGCGCCAGCGACGGCAGCGGAGAGGGAGGGAAGAGGGAGGGCTTGGGGAGGAGGGGCCAGGGCGCGTCCGGTCGCCCTGTGGGGTGAAGCGGTCGCGAGAGAAGGAGGGTATTCACTAGATCCTCGACTCGCTACTTCCCCTGCCATGCCGACTCTCCTTCCTCTGCTCTCCAACTTGCAGCCGGCCACCAGATTTGATTTTGCATCAAAGATTTGTTTTCACATGGCGGAGTCCAAGTGGAGGTTTTCTAATGCTTATCCCGTTCGGGATCTGAACTTGGTCTAGAGTAAGGTATCGTTGTTACGACTCTATCTACACATAAAGAAGGATATTGTCCCCGAGTGAGGGCTTTTGGTGCTCGGCCTACAGGCAGGCCGGAATCTGGTCCGTCTGCTTGGGCTTGGGGATTCGAAACCCGTCAGTTCGTGACAGCGCTCTGGCAGGCCTAGTGGGGCAAATACGGTCCTGATACACCTATTGGCCGCGTAGCCGTATTGTGTTCGGCCCATCCCCCGCAACTCCTGGACAGCTTTCCCCTCCCCATCCCCTTCTCTTCCACAGACCCGCAGTGCGGCGGCTCTGCTCCGGCGATCTGTCCACCGACGGCCTCAAGATCGATGGGTATGTGTATTTCGCTCGGGTGGCTTTCTTCTTTAATCTCTTGTTTGTAGAATCAGCGGTGTGGATTTGAAAACTTCTTACTCACTTGGCTAGATTTGATTCGAACAGGGGCGTTGCCGTGCCGGCTGGATGGAGTGGTTCTGTCCTCCAAGTGGAGTCCCAGGATTCCATGAGTGCAGCAGATGCGGCCGGCAAAGCACAGGCAGACGGAGGTGCGGCCATATAGAAGGTGTGTTCTGAAGCTACGAGTGGCTGGACACGAAGGTTAGTGAAAAGAAAAGGCTGTAGTTTCTTCTTTGTGATTTTGCAGCAGGTGTATTGTTTACTTGACTTTGGCTAGCTAGCATATAAGTTGTTCCCGGAAACGACTTTGTCACCTAGCATGCAGTTTAGTTTCAGTATGACTTTTGGGTGGAGATGTGTAAAGATGGCAGTCTGGTTTTTTGGATTAAAAAGGTAGATATTTCTGTGGTACTAGAGAAGGACATGTATCCTGGAGTGAGCCATTTGAGTAATGAATTTTGGGGAATTGGTGATTTTTTGATTCAGTTTCTGGCTGCAGTGAAAAAACTAAAAATTTGGATTTTGCTCTGTGTCACGTAGAGCATGTGTGCTGTCAGGTCGCGGGAGCAGATCCGTCATCACTTGTGTGCCAAGTCGTCGGCCTGGTTTTGGATTGTTTTTTGCTCATCCATTATAGATTTGATTCGCGCAGGGGTGTTGCCGGGCGGACGGCAAAGAACAGCCATGTGCAGATGCAGCCCGATATGAGGTGTGCTCTGAAGCTACGAGCGGCTGGACACGAAGTTTAGTGAGAAAACAGTGCGGGAACATCGCGTCTCCTTTGGTTTTTACACTTGTTTAGCAAGATGCATCTTAGCTATGGGTGGTAGTTCGCTTTTGGCTAGTTAGCATACAAGGTGATCTGAAGCTGAATGTTTCACACATGGTTTTAGTTTTCAGTTAATTTAGGGTGCAAATTTGCTGGGATGGCAGTGCTAATTGGATCGTCAGAGCATATACTTATTTGTTTTAGTTTCAGTGCTAATGGGGTTTGTCGGATCATATATGTTTTGGGCACATGATTATAGGTACGGTGCTAAATTGGATTTGTCAGTGTATGTACGTTTTGGGACATGACCAAAATGGGGTCGAGTTTCATCTCTGATTTAGTATTTACAATTCTTAGAACATAGCCAAAGTGTTATTCAGTACATGACCAAATTGGATTCGTCTGACTAAATAGGATTCGCATGAGTTTTAAGTAGGTGTGAATAAGTAGTAGCGTTTTTTGTTTATGATGAGCTTCGATTCACTGGAAGGTGCGTGGGTGCTTTTTGATTCGTAGGTGGGTCGTTTGAGAGTACAAATGAGTTTGAATGCACACATAATTTTATTCAGTATTAGCATATTTGTAGTAAAATCTGAACAAACTGGATTCAGTATCATGATTCTGCTGTGTTTGTCTTTGTTTGATTACTTACTGGACGGTTCGCTCGAGGATTTCTTAGAGGCAAACTGATTGAGCTTAGGTTGTTGTTTTCGTCTGTTGGCATGTTTTTTAGCTGGGTCTGCTATCAGCCTGAACAATAAGCAGAATGTTTGCACCATGTAAAAATTGCTTGTCATGCCCTATGTTCAATTCACAGATCGTCCTGACAACTTTTTGTTTCTAATCTGTTTTGCCGAGACACCATTTCAGGGTTAGGATGGGGAAAGCTCCTGATGAGAGGGAGATGAAGCCTGACAGGAAAACAGCGCTGGAATTGTCTGTGCGCGCTTATGCTGAGAAAGGAGCTGGTCATGTTGTCAATCCAGCAATTGGCACATCTTTTGACTTGTTAGATGAGGTTTATGAGTTCTACAACCATTATTCCTGGGAACGTGGTTTCGGAGTTCGGCTATGTTGCTCGGAAAAGGTGCATGCAAGAGATTGTTTGTGATTGTGCGGTAGGTGATCGCAAAGTGCATTATGTTTGATGCCATAATGTTTGATGGACCGTTTGAGCCTAACTTCCTCTAGATTAAACTAGTTGTGAGGTTTGATGCCATCATGTTTCCATGTGTTTGTGTGCTGGTTTAGTTTCTTGATTTGGGTTGTCAGAATTTTCGTTTGTGCTACCAACAGTAATTCTCTTGATGTGTGTTAAAATCAGGGGCGTGCGATCACGGGTGATGAGATGACAAGTCAATGTCATGATTGCCTAGGGTGCTCCATTGCACTATGCATGGGATGCCAGGCGTTGATCACGCCTCCTCTGCCAAGGACAGATGTGCGCGGCGGATGGTACATGCATTAAATGACTAGGGCAGCTGCGCGTGATGGGTGCTGAGCTCCATATGCCGAATTACACCCCATGCCGTGGTTTTGCTTGACTGTGTCACTGTTATCAGTTCTTCGCTGACGGCACACGGAGCAACGATCAAAATTATTAGGTGGGTTTATGACAGCCCGCTCGGAAAAATTAGCAGTCTCCAACGTAAACTATGCAGTAAACTAGTTCATGTCACATTTGCACAGTCTTAAGTCTTAACAGGGTCCAGTGTGTCCATTGTTTCGTGCGCACCACGCCGGCTGGTCTCCTTCATGTCGTCGCCTGTATGTACTGCGCGTGCTTGACGAACATATGCTATGGAGAAGCGAAGTGACAACTGATGGAAACACTGCTCCCGAAAACTTTTTCCTTAGAGATGATTACGCTGCTTTCTCGCCGCGCCAGGCAGTTGTGGTGACGCAGATGGTGCTGCAGCTTGTTCCTTGAGAGGGGTGTTCCTTAGGCGGCGAAGAACAGAGAAACCTGCTGGCGGTCACTGACACAACACTCAACAGGGGCTGGTTGATGTGACCGCGTAGTAAATTTCCAGACGTGACAAGACGGGGGAAAGTGAAGCACAGGAGTGGGCCGTCTTAGTGAATGCGAAGTGGCTAGTACAAAACAGCCATTATACATGACCATGCCGACGTGGTATGATTAATTAGTACTAAAACTGCTTGATATATCGCATTCACCATTACCCCGCCTATATATCATACCACCCGTTAGGAATTCCTAGCGTGTAAAAAGGATAAAGCTAAAGATTTTTTTTCAAAACTATGAGTATATTTATAGCAAATTCGGACAATATATGGCTGAATGCAAAAATGGCAAAAATATTACCCTGTCGGCCTGCGGTGGGCCGACGGGGGGCCTGTCGGCCTCCGGGCGACCAACAGCTGGCCCGTCGGCTTGCGGGCGGCCGATAGGTACCCGTCGGCCTGCGGGCGGCCGATAGGTGCCTGTCGGCCTCCGGGCGACCGACAGCCCCTGGATAAGGCCGACCGCCCGGTTTCTTCCTCCTCTGGCTCGCTCATCCTCTCTCTCTCTCGTTTTCTCTACCGAATTTCCTCCCCTTCCGATCTCCTCCATCCTCCACCCATTTTCCTATTGAATCCGCTGAAACAATAGATCATA
This sequence comes from Elymus sibiricus, assembly GCA_039707655.1. Taxonomy (NCBI): domain Eukaryota; kingdom Viridiplantae; phylum Streptophyta; class Magnoliopsida; order Poales; family Poaceae; genus Elymus; species Elymus sibiricus. The sequence continues at coordinate 13,772,901 of CM077668.1, read as the reverse complement.
CCCATCTCCACCGGTCTACGGTCTCATTTGGGTAGTTTTTTTTCGTTTGGAGGAGCCATGGTGGGGTGGTGGAGGTGTAGATGGTGAGGAGGTGGTGTGGTTGAGAGGAAGAAGAAGGGGACACACGCGTCGAAGGTATACCGATTTTTTTTAGTTTAGGTTAGTTTTTTTATTGTACGTAAAATTAGTTTATGTAGTGTACGTGTACGTGTACATTTTTGTTTAGGTTAGTAGTCATTTTAGTGTACGTGTTGGTAGTGTAAGTTTATTTAGTTTACTTAGTGTAGTCATTTTTAGTATACGTTTATTTAGTGTACGTAGGTTTATTTTAGTATAGGTTTATTTAGTGTAGGTTTATTTTAGTGTAGGTTCTTTTTAGTGTAGGTTTATTTAGTGTACGTAGGTTTATTTTAGTGTAGGTTTATTTTAGTATAAATTTGTTCGTTGCGATTAATGAAAGATGGCAATGTCTGACAGGTGAAAATGTCTGAATCAGTAAATTTTACTGTTTACTACGGCCCTGGTAATGTTCGATATAATGAGTTGGGGGTTGATCTTAGCGAGTTTAAGAATGGCGTCATGACACTTTCACACCCGGACATACTGGACATTAGACAGTTGAAGCACTGGTTGACAACTAGTTTTGGGCTAGATCCTGAAGTATGTTCCGTCAGTATTCATGCATTGTGGACAAAATCCTGTAAAAATGTCAAGTGGGAGTTGATGCCGATAGATAGGAGCCAGCATTGGGTGACCCTGTTAAGTCGTTGCCGAGACCGAAGAATCCACCCATATGCCCTAGTGCAACCAGTGGCGAAGGAGGAGAATACGGTACAACTTCACGTGGGGTATGAACCAGGCCAGGGTAGTCAAGTGGCTAACGAGAATTATTTATCTGGGTCACAGCCACCGGATGTGGATGCTAGCCAAGCTGAGAAAGAGTCAGACTACATGCCACACAATGTTTGTGGTCATGATACTGGGCAGAGTATTAAGTCAAAAATATTGGTTGGTTCTGGTGTTGCTGATGGGGATGAGGAAGGCGATGAAATGCAGAGGGTGATGGAGGAAGAGGACGAGGATGGATTTGCGGAGGATTTGGATTCTGAAAATTCTGAGGATGAAGTGGAGGTACCAATTCCTTCTGCATGGGATCAGGACATATCCACCGGCCTTACTGTCAACGATGGCCATGAGACTCCATGGCAATATAATCTGAACCAAGTCCAGATAGGGGCTATGTTTGATACAAAGAAAAAATTGAAGTATGCGGTGATAAAGTGGGCTATGTCTACGCAGAGGGTTTTCCGGACACACATATCGAGTCCAACAAACTATACCGTGAAGTGTGTTGAAACAGGTTGTCCTGCGAAGGTGCACGGGCACGTGCCGAAGTATAACATCCACTGGGTTGTCAGCAATGTGGTCCCACATAATTTTGTGAGGAAAAACCTGTTGGTTAGTCATCCAAACCTGACTTCAACTCTCATTGCGCAACTCATGTATACTGAGATAGTGGAGAAGAAAGATATGGAAGCAAAACACATCCAGAGAGCAGTGAAGGTCAGATGGAATTATGACATTCCATATGGGAAGGCTTGGAGGGCTAAGCAGAAGGCTATGGAGGAAAGGTTTGGGACGTTCTTCGACTCATATGATAATGTTGTCCGTCTCCTTGACATACTGAAGGAGAGAAATCCCGGCACTTATGTTAACATACAACACACGAGGTTGGACATTATACCAGATCACAAGGTGTTGAAACGAGCATTCTTCTCTTTCGCTATGTGCATCGAAGCTTTCCGGCATTGTCCTCCTGTGATGTTTGTGGATGGTACATTCCTGACTGGTCAGTACAAAGGGCAAATCCTGACTGCTATTGGTGTGGACGGGAACAATCAAATCATCCCACTAGCCATGGCATTTGTGGAGGGTGAGAACTTTCCGAGCTGGGTATGGTTCTTCCGGCAAGTTAAAATTGCGATCGTGAAGGACCGACCAAACGTGTGTGTCATTCATGACAGACATCCTGGTATATTGAAGGCCGTGAAGACACTAAGGAATCCAACTGCTGACGAACCAACAGCTTGGAAGGACTTGCAGAGCCGGTGGTGCATGCGCCATCTTGGGGCTAATTTTTTCTCACAGTTCAAGAACAAGCGGTTGATGAACTTGTTTAAAAAATTATGCAAGCAGAACCAGCAGCGTAAATACCATTTTATTTGGTCAAAACTTGATGAGTTCACTAAGAAGCAGGTCCGCGCGAGGAAGAAAATGGAAGCAGATCAGGTTAAATTAGCAACACTCATGGCGGAGCTAGAGGAGCCAGTAGGTCTTTGTGACTTGCCAGCAATTGACCCTCCTAATACCAAGAGAAAGAAGGGCAGGGCAATAAAGGATTTTTCTGAGTGGATAGAGAAAGAGCCTCCAGTGAATTGGTCTTTGCTGCATGACACCCATGGAGCTAGGTATGGCCACATGACAACCAATCTTGCAGAGGTGTATAACTTTGTACTCAGAGGGAATAGAGCATTGCCACTCACAGCTATTGTGGAGGCTGTATTCCATGGCACTTTGAGATATTTTAGAGAAAGGAACGAGTTAGCAAAGAAGCATATTGCAGACAATCAGAACACACCTTATTGTAGCCGTGTCATGGAGTACATGGCAAAGAAGATAGAGAAAGCAAAAAAGCACACTGTCAGACTCATAGGTAATCAGGAAAGGAGGTATGAGGTTTAGCTACCTACTGATGGTTTTGGTTCTGCAAATGAGGTGAAGACGCACGAGGTAAAAATTGGAACGGAATTTTATCCAACTTGTGAGTGTACATGCAACAAACCGAAGTTGTTGCACCTGCCTTGCTCACATGTGTTGGCTGCCTGTGGCCAGATTGAGTTGGACGCTATCTCCTTCGTGTCCCCATACTATTTAAAAGATGCAGTAGTCAATATCTGGACAGGTGAGATGACAGGGTTTAGAGTCGTCGGCAATTTCAACAAGGTAAAAGATGGGGAGAGAGTATACATCCCGGATCCAGAACTTCGGCGAACAAGCAGGGGCAGACGTAAGGTAAAGCGCATCCGTAACGATATGGACCAATCTGAAGCTGGTGGAGCAACCAGACAATGTTTGCTATGCGCGGCTTACGGGCATAGGATGAAATATTGTCCCGACCTGAACAAAGACGGTGCTTCCACTTCGACGAGTGCTTCCACATCGACAACTGCGACCACAGTAGCAAGAGGCGGACGTGGTCGTGGCAGTCGTGGTGGTCGTGGAAGTCGAGGCCGAAGGGGCAGGCAAGGAAGAAATAACTCAGAAGCTATATAATGTGTAATATGTCTGGACTATGTTTTAATGTGTAATATGACGGACTATGTTTTATTCTGTAATATGTGCGGTCTATGTTTTAATGTGTAATATGACGGACTATGTTTTATTCTGTAATATGTGTGGTCTATGTTTTAATGTGTAATATGACGGACTATGTTTTATTCTGTAATATGTCTGGACGATGTTATAATTTGTAATATGTCTGGACTATGTTTTAATTTGTAATATGTCTGGGCTATGTTTTAATTGCAGATATGGCTTCGTATCCGTTGCTTAATGGGAATATCGATAGAGGGCACCGGGCCGCACTTATGGAAGCGGGCAAGAACTTAGACGTGTTGATCACTCGCACCCCAAATCGTAACTGGATGATACACCCTTTATGGGTTGATAGGTATGTGTCGGTACAGTGACTTACTATGTTTGAAATCCTTTTGATAGCCACTAACTGTATGCTACATTCTCTTTATTTTGTAGGTTAAGTTGGGCAGGACTTCTACCCTTGGCACGGCTAGTTGAGGGTACATTGGATGAGTGGGTTGAACATCCGGACTTGGATGAGGAAGGTGAACCAATGCAGTTACACAAGAGGCAAGTGGCACGTTTCTCTTACGACAGGTCACTGCTTACCTGCTTAGTAGATAGATGGAGACCAGAGACACATACGTTTCACTTTCCCTGGGGAGAGATGGCTCCTACTCTACAGGATGTGTCTTTCTTGTTGGGATTACCTTTGGCCGGTGCTGCCATAGGTCCTTTAGAGAAAGAACCTTTGGCCGGTGCTGCCATAGGTCCTTTAGAGAAAGAACCTGCCTGGCTAGCACTGATGCAGACACGTTTTCTAGCTGCGGTGCCAACTGCTGTGCCCTTAGACAAAGATCCTCACGGGCCTCATTTTAAGTGGTTGAGCCAGTTTCAGGTAACCTTCTTAGTGAGCTGAACATATTTTATTTTCCTAGTTGCCCTTACTAGATAGTTTACACAATTGCATGATTTCTATACAGATTGTCCGGTTAGGGTACCCCGGAGTTGTGTTGTCAGAGGCACAGATTGATCGATCCCTAGAGGCATACATTATGTGGTTGTTCGGCAAGACGATGTTCACGGAGAACCACGTGACCACTGTCGATGCACGACTCATCGGTATTGCACGAGAGATAGCTGACGCACGTTGCCCGGGGGACATTCAGCAGAGGAGTTTTGGTTCTGCTGTGTTAGCGGCTACGTACAGAGGACTGTGCAAAGCTTGCGTGTTGAAGTCTAGAAAATCAGCTCTTCTTGGATGTCCACTATTGTTGCAGCTCTGGTCATACGAGAGATTCCCTATTGGTCGACCCTATGTCTGCGTTGATAAACCTTTTGGTTTGGAGGACATGGCTGGGACTTATGTGCCTTCTATCGGCGACTTGCCTACTATGGGATCTGTGTGGACACGGAGAGAGGTATTTTCATATTAAGTAACAATATGAATTACTAATGTTTATTTCTTGCCATTCAATAGAATTACTAATGCTTATTTGTTGTCATGCACAGAGACAGTTCGCGCATAGCCAGGTGAGGGGCTGCTACCCCTCCTTCACGGCGCAGTTTGATAGTTTGCACGAGGATCAAGTTATCTGGGAGCTATACTCCCATCACGCTATATTATCCAGGTGTCCAGCTGGGATTTCTGGATTGTGCACTAGAGATCGGTACTATTGGATGACCAAGGCCAAGTTGGTGTTCGACGTGACGGTTGAGGAGATGGCTCTTCATAGGGTGATGAGACAGTTCGGTCTATGCCAAGAGCCTGACATTCCAGTTATTCCACACGTACCAGATCACGTGCACAAGTAAGACATACTATTTTACTTCTCATGTCTGCATTCAGAATATAACATTTCAATCTCAGGTACACTCGCTCAGGAGGAAACAAGTCCCAGGATTCTTGGCTTCGTGACATTAGCCCTTACGTGGACGAATGGACTACTGCGCCGACAGATATCTGGGATGAAGTTCGGCCCTTTCACTGGGACAAGTTCGGGTTGTATCTGCAGCGTTACCGGCATAGCACGAGGATCTACTTGGTTCCATCAGCAGCTCCTGATCAGATCGAAGCCCCTCTCACCAGCGATCTGTTCCCAACTGCCTCTGTTGTCGGGACCAGACGCCACGCGGTACGTGCTATGTTTCTCACATGTTAAGTTTTTTCTTAACCTGAACATATACAATTGGTTAACTATTCGTGTTGTCTGCCATACAACGATGATCTAATTGGTTAACTCTCCGTGTATAGAGTGACTTGGCATGCGAGGTGCTAGAGGAGGTTTCCTCTTTAATGGAACGCTTTGAGAGAGGAGATAATATCCCACCGCGAGAGCACGTCTCATGGTTGAGGGGTCTTCATGAGAAGGTTCGCGGGATTTACGCAGCTGTTACATGTAGACGATCTTCGGATGTTGCTATTCCTCGTCCAGCACATCGTCCGCCACGCCCCTCTCTGCAGCGTTTAGAACCTCGAACCTCTGTGCACCGTTCGGAACCACGACCTTCACAACGAGGGACCTCTTCCTGGCAGCATACACCTCCTTCACAACCAGGGAGCTCTTCCTGGCAGCATACACCTCCTTCACAACCAGGGAGCTCTTCTTGGCATAATCAGATGGACCTAGGTAACACTACTTTGTGCATTCTTTTAAACATTCTAGGTTCGCAAATCAATTTTACATGTTTTACTTTACCGCAGTCGGCAGCCAGTCGCAACCGTTCATGTAGTCTAATGTCCAGTCACCGATGCTTAGTGGTGGTGGTTCGTTCTTTGCCGGCGACGGCGACGACGATGACCGAGCTGCAAACACCTATGAGTTCTCGCAGACAGTTCTTCACACTCCACCACCACCATGGACGCAGGAGACACAGACACTGACAGACGATGTGGTCTATGGTCGTGGTCATCGTGAGACTCGTCCACCGCCTGAGCGCTTATCGCCTTCCGGTCCTCGTCCGAGGAAGACCAAGATTCGTCGCCGTCCCCAGCAGTGATATGGTTATCAGATTCCTCCCAGGGCACCACCTCCTTTCCAGCCCGGTGATACTATTATCTATGCATGAGACATATTTCTATCTATGTTTGTTTCAGACTTTTATCTATGCATCAGACATCCTTCATGTATGTGTTACTATCTATGTATGAGTCATTATCTATGTAAGAGACTGATTTGTTTTCAAGACACTTGTCTACTTCATATTACTAGTACATCTGAATTAAACGGTACGACTCAACTAAACGGTACAAGATACATTTCCAAACAGACTACAACAGAAAATTAAGACAGAAGTACATCTAAATTAAACGGTACAAGATACATCTTGCTGCGAATTTTAAGATACAACTTGCTGCAATGCGAACGTTACGATACAATAACATAAATCTACTGAGTCCAACGGGGATATTTTCCTTTTCCATCACCAGCTTCTTCTGCTGCCTTGGCTGCACGAGCCCTTTCTTTCTTTATCTGCCTCTCAGCCTCACGGGCCTCCTGTCGCTGTCGGTAAACCTCCGCCAGTCGAAGTCCCTCTTCTCGGTTTTTCTTCTTCATCTCATCAAGAAAAGCCCTCTGCTTCACACAGTACTCTTGCCACTCTCTCTCCTACTCTGCTTTCTCCTCTGCTGCCGCCTTCGCGCGGCGCTCTTCCGCGTCCAAACTTGCCCATGCACGACGACCTCTTTCACGAATCTCGGTCACCGCCCAGTCCGGTTTTTTCGTGTCAATCCAACGATAGTACATGCACAGAGGCGGAGGAGACTACAACAAAAATAGAAATAGAAATATCAAATCAACAATAATATCAACAACGTGTTTATTCTTCGTGACTGAAACATACCGGAGGACTGATGTACGGTGAAGTAGCAACGGGTGGATCTTCCTCATAATTGGCGCACATGAAAAACTTCATGCCCAACCAATCTGAAAAATCCGTCACCTCCTTCACCTTGCAGAGATCGCCACACCAACAACGAAGTATTTCCACCCCCCGAGGCAAAGTCGCACTCTTCATTTTCGTAGGCCTAATGCTTTGATCCGAGCAAGGCAAACTCATACTGACTAGCGCGTTGGTGTTAACTGCGGCTGGACGATGGAGAAGAGAGTGAGAAAGAGCAAGCAGTGTGGGCAGAAGCAAAGAGAAGAGCGTGACAGAGTAGGCAACGGCATCTCGTATATAAAGATGAGGAGCACTGTGTTGTCGGTGCAAGAAAATAAAACACGCGCGTGCGATTCTGCCAATCACTATAGTCTGCCATGGAAAGCAGCGCATTTTGCTGCAGTGTGGGCATCGGAATTAGCGTCTGCGCATGGGAAAAGCTAATTTGTATCGTAGAATAAATAAATAAATACTGCATCTGAATTGGAATATTTTGCTCCAGTGGGCATCGGAAAAGCTATTTTGTATCGCAGATAATTAAGATACAAGTACATCTGAATTAAACGGTACGACTGACCTTAAATAATACTGCATACAAACTACATAAAGTCATCATCACTATTCTCACTAACATGTTTCTTCGGCTTTGATTTTTTATTGGCTGTCATAAACTCATCGCTGGAAGAGTAACCATCATCACCAGGCTTTCGTGATGCATCGCTGCATTTCTTCTTCTTCGAGCTTGAGCCATCATGAGTTGCTACATATTTCGGCGGCGGTCTTCCGTTAACAATCGGAACAGACCCAAATAAAAGCTTGAACCATGCCAACATACTGACATCGTGGTTCATTTCTTTAACGTCCACATTGTATCTCTACAATTCACAAAATGAACAAAAATGAATTAAAACGACAAACATATTAAATATGTAAATAAAATATGAAATTTAAATTACCTTATGAAACGCAATATATTCATCAACTGGCAAATCTATCACATGATTATCTAAATCATCAGATGATCGTATGAATCGCGCTGATTCATATATTAGTTCACAAAGTCTTTCCCACCTTGCACGCAACCGAAAAAGTTCTAGTCGAATGTCCGCTGTGTTTCTACTATGACAAGCTGTTTGTCTCAACCTCTGCAAGTTACTCTCACTGCTAACTAATTCATCGAAAGATACACCTGGAGTTCCATGAAGCCCGAACTTCATTCTAACCGCACCTATCAAGACATCACAAGAGTCCTCTCGTGAAAATGGACGAGGATCACCCATCACTGCGGAATTGTTAATGCTACCACAACAAGCAGTGAGGAGAAGAGGCAGTGAGGAGAAGTGCTGTGAGGCAACGGCATCTCGTATATAAAGATGAGGAGCACTGTGTTGTCGGTGCAAGAAAATAAAACACGCGCGTGCGATTCTGCCAATCACTACAGTCTGCCGTGCAAATCAGCTGCCAATCACTACAGTCTGACGTGGAAAGCAGCGCATTTTGCTGCACTGTGGGCATCGGAATCAACGTCTGCGCATGGGAAAAAGCGAGCGCATTTTGCTCTGCGTCCGGCCGAAGGAGCAGCCGTCGGTGGCGGCAGGCCCCGCCGTGCAAATCAGCTGCCAATCACTACAGTCTCCGTATGGTATGTGGTCTATTTGCACTGTGCAGGAATTATAATGCATTTAAGTGGAAAAAAACTTCAGTACAAAACATAGCACCAATACCCGGTTACATGTCACAATGCTGGCCAATCAACAGGATACCTAATTAACACTGTGACCATGCACATGATGTACTTCACAGTCTATAAGTACCATCACTACGACAGATCACTACGGCAGAGGGTTGAAAACAACAACAAGCTCATGATCACGCTCTTTGAAAGTTATGAGCACCAAATTGTTTACTTCAATAGACGATGCCCGAAGAAAATTACCGAAACCTTCCTTGTTTAACACCATTCTGTTACCCAAGCCAATAAAGTAGGAACAAGGAATGCTCACAGATATATCATCATCTTCAGAATCCAAAGTAATTTCAAGAGTTAAAGAACCAGTCCTACGAATTGCGCAAAAATCCTTCAAACTCCTCACAACCATGCTCGGAATAACCTGACAAAAAACATCAAGTTATATGATGTTCAGCTTAGAAATTTTGAACAATATACTAGAGCAAAGAACAAATAAATAAACAGTAGCCAAAAACAAAGCTCACCATATGTTGACCATTAACATTCATCGAATCAATCCTATGAACAAAAGGAGTACATAATATGTAGTTGTCATCAAAGAGCTGTCGCGACATGACCCACGTTTGGTGATAATTCAGACTGACACCACGACTAAAGAAACAACTGTCAACAAGTTCCCTCTGAGTTTCACTCAGATCCTCAAGAGCTACAAAAAACTAATTTCACAAATTGAGCAGAACAGCATAACGTATGAGCCGAAACAAAACTTAAAATCACTCAAAAAAATTACTTACCAACACAGGGTAAAGGGAACAACGTAACACCATCCCGATGAAAATCAACAGCAATCAAAGTTCCATAGTGCTCAAGCCTAACAGTCATCATGTCACGATGACGGAGACCATAATCATTCACAAGTTCCTCCCAGGAAGGACCATGGAATTTACTGCTCACCCGACCATGTGTAAACAGAACACCATATAAGTTACCCTCACTGTTGTGAAGAGCAAGATCAATATCTGTGTCACCCCTCCGAATAGCTAAAGCTCTGCACTCCTCAATGTACCGAGCAAGATGTGATCTAACACTGCACGGGACATACTACAAAAAGAATGGAAGCAAACATCATAATCATATAAACAAAGGCATTACAATACATTCCAAGGAAAACAACATCAACCATATGCCACAATCAGATAAACAAGATATAGAATCTTACAACACGCCTTGAACAGCGACGATCCAGCACCACGGTGAAGACAAACGCAGAAGAATCAAACGAAGAACAAGGGCCAACTGGAGCTCGGCAAAAGGGGCAAGCCATTACAACCTCGCGGACTCCTTGCACCACCGGAACTCCTCCTCCGCACGCACAGAAAACTACCCCGTAGCAAAAAAAAAATACCGTAGGCCGGCGGAGAATGCTACGATCTATTGTTTCTGCGGGTTGGATAAGAAAATGGGTGGACGAGGGAAGAGATCGGCGCGGGGGTGGAAGCACCAGAGAGCAACGGGAGAGAGAAGAGGAGCTAGCGAACAGGGGAGGAAGAAAGGAGTGGCTCGGTCGGGCTGAGTACTAGGAGGGTCGCTGTATGGGCCTATCCAGGGGCTGTCGGTCGCCCGGAGGCCGACAGGCACCTATCGGCCGCCCGCAGGCCGACGGGTACCTATCGGCCGCCCGCAGGCCGACGGGCCAGCTGTTGGTCGCCCGGAGGCCGACAGGTACCTATCGGCCCACTGCTGGCCGACAGGCCCCCCGTCGGCCCACCGCAGGCCGACAGGGTAATATTTTTGCCATTTTTGCATTCAGCCATATATTGTCCGAATTTGCTATAAATATACTCATAGTTTTGAAAAAAAATCTAAAAGTTCGAGCTTAGTGGCAATGGATTTTAAACACAACGACGGTGCAAACGTGGTGTATTTCATGTTCAAAACGGCCACACGACTTGACGTGTACCAAATTAAACTTGCTTACTTAGTGGACAGCTAATGGTCATCAAAACATAGGTGCTCGCTGGCCCAGAATGCTCCACGTCCTCACTTGGCATGCTAGTGCTGTCCGCTGGCCACGAATCATCCACGGCATGCACGCGCAAAGGCGTACAGGGCTCCGCATGCAAGGACGAACAGTACAACATGATGTGCGTACATGTCAGATGCACGTCTGCCGCCTAGGTGCTTTTGCATGCGCGTGGGACCACCCTGGTGCAATACAGGGCAAAAATAAATCGAATACACCCCATATACTCAGGCAGCACGAATCCCCGTGGTAGTCCAACGGGCCTGATTCCGGCCTGCCTGTAGGCCGAGCACCATTGGCATTTTTCGTATTGTCCCCATCGATGTCTGGCCGCCTGTCCTCATCGCATGCCGCTCGATTTTGATACCATTCACGAGATAGTAGTTGAATAATGCAACGACGCGTTGTCGCTGACAATGGATAGGAGATACTCACTCATTCAAGACGTACTTGATTTTGCACGGTCTTTAAAGTGTAACTTTGACCACTAATTATATATACATAATTATATGGATCTAGTATGTATAAATAGTAGTATTATTGAAATTTTCATATAAAATAGTTTTATTTCATTTATGTTTATACAATAGAAAGCAAGACAGCATTGCCTATATACATCCAGTTCTAGTCAATAGTCATGTCTTCGTTGAGCTGAATGCTGGCCGGATCCATTGCTGACAGGTATCTCTTGCTTCTCTGCTCCTGTTCAAAGATTTATTCATGAGAACTGCCTATGCTCAACATGTCTAGCAAGCATTTTGTATGGTTCTTTTCAACTCTTTCGCTTTAACTTCATCCTTGGCATAATATTCTTGAATTTGCTTCCCATTCTTTCCAGCTCTATGCCGCCAAGTTCTAGTTTTGGTCTACTAGATCAATCGATCTTAGTACACATATTTTGCACCTGTTACTTGATGCAGGGTCAGATCACGTCAATTAGCTGGACCTCTCCATAGCAGTTTACAGTTGGTGGTGGATCAACTGCGTATATACAGGGCCATCTCTGAAGTAGGTATTCACTTCCTTGTTTCTGCTGCTCACAATCCAGTTTCTATTGATCCATACACACAAACAGAACTTATATCATATTTTGGCGTTGTGTTTTCATACTTGGATCAGAATTCCTGCAAGCGCGATTGCACTATTGATAGAGGTCAACTTTTTTTAACAAGGAGAGACCCAGTTTTTTTTTTTTAGTGAATAAGCCCCCAGATCTATTATAGAGGATCTCCAACAGTAAAAAGCACCTCACATAGAGAGAAAAATACAAACAAGTCTCTGAGATGCTCAACAACTCGAAGTTCTGACGCAAGCCGCAGGCGCGCCGCCGCCGCCATCGCTGCTCCACAGCCTTGGCCGGCCAAACCTTGTTTGTTCGCGCGGACGGGAAGTCTCCGTGCTACGGTCCAGGAGGATCAGTGCGCCGGAACCGAAGCCGTCGTCGAAGAAGCTCTAAACAAATCTGAAGAAGCCCACCCCCAACACACACTCACCGGCTTGACGGCGGCGCCGGTGGGAACACCACCACCACCACCACAAAGTAGAAGCTGGAGAGCACGACGCCATTGCAGCAACAGGGCCTTCGCCTTGTCAAAGCTGCCAGAGCACTAAATCGGCGACGCCGACCAAAAGGGGATCGATGACGCGAACCACACATGGCTGGAATCGCAGCGAACGACGACGCCTCTCGCCGGACAAAGCCACCCAGATCCGCCACAACGACCCTGTCTGGGACACCATGTGCACAGATCCACCAGCGGAAGGAAGAGAACCACCATCCTAGGGAAGAAACTGGCACAAATTTATGCATAACCGCTGCCATCACCATCAAGGACGAGAAGAGCACCGGACGAAACCCTAAACGCCTAGACTACTGTTGTACAAGCACATGCGCCGATGCCGATTCCGGCGACCCCCCTCCCGCCGGCAACCACGACGGTTTCGTCTGGATGCGAAGTCGCCTCTACATGCAGAACAGATACACGAGAGACACAGTTAAATTGGCCAAAAATCTCGATTGCTTATTCTGCCTGTAAAATAGGCATATAATTTATTCAATTTAACTGGTTTGTGTCTGTTTTTCTAGGGAAAGCAATAAGATGGACGGTCTAAGTGTGGCGCCAAGGGTTCTGTCGTTCCCGCTATTGAAAGAAATCACAAATTTTTTCTCTAATGACATGATAGTTGGCGCTGGTTCATATGGAATTGTTTATAAGGTATATACAGTTGAAGACCCGTTCATGATTTCTAGCTACAATTTCCTATAGTACAACAAGGCGCATGCCGACACACTTGTGAGTTAACACGCACAGTCGTCACACACCAAACATTGTATTATGTCGTCAATCTCATGCTTATAAATTCAGGTGCATGCCAAAGAATCAAAGAGGTCAGACAAATTGTGTTGAGACTTTAATAATGACACTGTTAAAATCAAAGGGAACACTGTAATATCTTTACATACATTAATGTTTAAGCCCCACTCGTGTAACACACCTACACTTACCTGGGAGAGAAGATGACAAACCCTTAATTTACATGAGCTAGTAGAACAGGAGACCATTTGGGGGGTTTATTTCGTAAGGTGTTTTTCCAGGGGCAACTATTCTAGAGCACAAGTGACAAATACTTTGTTCCCTATTTTCTGACAAACAATAATATATAGCATGCAGCATATATAGTTAAATAGGCATACAAAGTCCTCTGTATTGGTCCATCACCTCTTTCGACGCAGGCATAGCGACGGTCCTATTTGACTTGACTGGTGCCGATATGTCCGCTTTTTTTTTTTATCTTTTTTCGGACTGTTTGTGTTTGCCTGTGTGCATCCTAACTATGCAGAGGCCGGGTGTTGCTCATCATGATTTGTATCCACTTGATGCTACATTTTGAGTTAATAAAGGTGCCCTTTATAAAAAAAATGCATATGCACAAAGTATCTGCTTAAACATGTTACATATGTCGCCACAAACAGAATTTTGAGCCATGCATGCCTTGATATATTAAATAGGGACAATATACAAATGGGGAAATGATTGCTGTCAAGGTGCTTCATTACATTCCAGGACTTGATGATGACCAATTTCAGAAGGAGTATCACAACCTCGCAAGTCTGAAACACAAAAATATTGTGCGGCTAGTTGGCTATTGCCATGAAACTTACGGAGAATTTAAATGTTATAACGGGAAAGAGATTTTTGTTGAGACGTTAAAGAGGGCGCTTTGCTTCGAGTATATGAAAAATGGAAGCCTTGATAGCTGTATTGCTGGTATGGTGCACAATTCTCTACTCGTATTATGACGTAGTACTATGTTAAGATCATTCATAAATTATATAATTTTTGAGGATGCCCTTTATTTGTTGCTGCAGATGAATCTGGTGGACATGATTGGAGCACACACTATGCAATAATTAAGGGGATTTGTCAGGGTTTGAAATACCTTCATGAGGAATTGGTTCCTCCTATGTGTCATTTGGATTTAAAACCAGGCAATATATTGCTAGATGAAAATATGATGCCCAAAATCGCGGATTTTGGCTTGTCAAGGCTCTTCGGAGGAGAACAAACACAGATGACAAAAAGTGCTATAGGAACACAATAAGCCTAATCATCAGTGTGAACTGATAAGCTAACAAAAGAAATGATTAATATATGTATATATTTGCATTAGACCCATGGTATCAGTAACATATATGATGTGTCATGTAGTGGGTATGTACCGCCAGAATATATAGATGCGGCCGTGATCACTGTCAAGTTTGATATATTCAGTCTGGGTGTGATAATCATAAAGATAATGACAGGACCAAGGGGCTTCTTTAGAAGTGCTGAAATGTCTCCACAACAATTCATAGAACGTGTAAGAGACATTGTTGTCTTTATATTGAGTATTAGTACATCATTCATGAATGATATTCCTCCATATTTTCTGATACACAACTATGCTTTATGTTCCAAACTGCTAGGTACATGGGAAGTGGAAAAATAAGCTACAAACAACAACATCAGTTGATACATTGGAGCCATATTGCGAACAAGTAAAGAGATGCATCGAGATAGCTTTAAGCTGTGTGGATGCAGATCGGCACAAAAGGCCGAGTATGGGGGTAATCATCGATAAGCTAAATGAGACGGAGACCGTGACACAATTACTTGGCGCACCAATGAGCGACACAGCAGGGTCATTGAAGTACAAGGTGTGATCACTAATGGCACAATTGTTTATTACGATGCTTTGCACCACTGCAAGGACGGGAATTATGTAGGATAAATTGCCCAGTGTCGCATGGGGGTTAGCAATCATCTAAATATCTTGGTTTACGTGCAAGAGTGAATTTCACCTAAGGGAAAGGGACAGAAAGGACAGTAACTCTAAGACAGTTGTGTTGCTTTAACCTTTCCATAAAGGGCAGTAACTCTAAGACAGTTGTGTTGCTTTAACCTTTCCATATTTGTAATCCATAGATTTTTACGCAAGCAGTATATAGTAGTATGCTTTCCAGAAAAGAATCTGAAGTGAACATATGCCGTTATTCAATAAGCCATAATAAAACGGTATAACTGCATTCCTCATTAATCCGAAGAGTTATTTATGCAGACAGGATCCAAACCACACTACCAGCTGTCCTTACAACATTTGAAAGACATCACAAACAACTTCAGTGATGAGCTTATTATTGGTAGAGGTGGTTTTGGTGTGGTTTATAAGGTATGGTCCAAGCACATACTGTTACATTTTCTAGCTACTTGACCCAAAGGACACATATCCATATATTAATAATAGGATTTAAACAGGCAGTGCTACAGCACGGGGAAACGGTGGCAGTGAAGAAGCTTCTGCAGTCACTGCCGAGCTCGCAGCAGCAATTTGAAAATGAGGTTACTCTTCTTATGGAACTAGAGCACCCAAATATAGTACGACTAGTGGGCTACTGCTACGAAACACGGCATTTACATACGCCTTATGATGGGAAATCTGTTTTTGCTTGGGACACTGAAAGTTTAATTTGCTTGGAATTTGTGCCTAATGGAAGTCTTGATAAGCACATTTCAGGTATGACACGGACCTTTCTTATTTCTATACATGTCATTTCCTTGATTTTACTCCTAAAGATTGTGCTCCTATGAATCAAGAAGGATAATATACAATAACATCTTGAAACCATTCTATATGCTATCATACACCCACAAAAGAGTTCAAAGCTATCCTTCTATATATTGATCATAACAATAATAGATTTGAAGACATCTGTAGAATACTCTTTTTCTTTTCTTTACAAATGCAGACGCATCTTCTGGACTTGATTGGCACACACGTTGCAAAATAATTGAGGGGATTTCCTATGGCCTTCAGTACCTCCACGAGCAACCTAATGGTCCTGTTATTCACTTGGACCTAAAACCTCCCAACATATTGCTCAACGAAAATATGTTGCCCAAAATCACGGCCTTTAGTCTGTCAAGACAGCTTGACCAAAGCCAAACTATCCACACTGCAAGTATTAGTGGTACACTGTAAGTGAACCTCCTCATGATAATGGATTGTTTTTAAGTAATCAGCTGAATGTGTTTTCCTTGCCCTTCTCTTAGCAACTCATATTCGCCACCCATGTTTACGATGCAGAGGTTACAGGCCACCAGAATACCTTCGAGGTATAATCACACCTAAGTCGGACATATACAGTTTGGGTGTAATAATTATGAGGTAATAACGGGGCATAGGCATTACCCAGATGATATTAGAACATCTTCCGAGGAGTTCATCAAGCAAGTAAGAAAATTCAGTCTGATTCTTTTAAGATGGAGGCCAGTTTGCATAAGACAACACGATATTACCATTGTTTAGTGATATATCCTCATTTTTCGTTACAATTTAATAGGAACTTCATATATGGAGAAATAGGCTACAAAATGAACCAGGGTACACATCACTGGAAACAGATTGCCACCACATAGAAAGATGCATTCAGATTGGTCTAATCTGTGTGAATCCTGATCGGAGCAAAAGGCCCACAATCAAGAAAGTTATTGACATGCTTCAAGGGTTGGAAAGTATGGACTGGTATATTAGCAATGAGGTAACACATGTAGCCCACGTATGATAATGTCACAGTATTCTTTCGAATACGATTTATTTCGTCTTTTTGGCAACCTCTAGAGAGTTCAGAGTGTGCGTATTTGTACCTACAAAGTGACTAATACGTTAAGGTCTTCCAGATACGATCATGTCGTTATTGAAAGACAACTTCAGAGAGCAGTTGGAGGGAGTTTATAAAAATCTAGAAAAAAATTAACTATTTGTCTTGTCCATTCCAGTTATCAAGCCTTTGCATCCAAGTGGAGCCATAGATTAACAAAGGAGATTGTCACGACAATATAATTTCTCTCATCTTGGTATGCCCGTTTTAAATCTTTAATTAAAGAGTGCTGGCTACTTATAATTCCATAAGGTGATCAGTGCTTATCTAATTTAATTTAGCTTTAATTTTACCTCAGGGCCTTGGATCTCCATATGTGCTCTTCGCAAGTGGCATTTATGTTCGAGGACCGACACTTCAACTTATCTTATTTATTATTTTTACTTCATGTCATTGTTGCAAGTATCAGTAGAAGCAACTGCACTATCCAAGAAAATTATGTTTAAACGCAGGGAGACAAACCCATGCACATGTATTCATTTTTTTTAAAGGAGGTAACCCCAAGCTATGCATTGGTTGATGTACACTCTGCATGTGCACGGTAGCCTATTGCCAAACTTAATTATGCATCAACAATCCTACTGCCAGGCCGTGATGACCCCGCGTATCCCACCATCGTCGATGCTCAGTGTTGGAGTAGCACCGTGATGTGGTCACCAAACCTCGGCGGCGGGAGCCGTGGATGTGGTACCGGCTCTGTCACTGGCGTGAGCGGCGACCCTTGGTCCAGCAGCGGGAGCTCTGCTGGGGGCGTTGGTCCCTACTTGGCTGCCTAGATTGGCTGAGAAATTACTTCAAGTATTTGTTGCAAGTATCAGTTGAAGCAACTGCATTATCCAAGAAAATTATGACGCCTCACAAGGTTGCGAGAGAGCGAGAGACCACCAGCAACCAACCCGGCCTGCTTGGAGGAAGAGAAATGGCATCTCATCAAATAAATAAGGGAGCGCTTGCAACCTAGCTGATTGAGAAATTACTATTTCTCGACCAGCTGATGTCACGCCATTTGTTTCATTTGATTTTTCTTTGCCGATGGTTGACCGACTATTTTTTTTCTATTTTTTGTTTTTTTATAAACACCTTTAACTTCACTGACAATCACAACCATCACTGGTACATTGCTTTAGATCCAAGATGCAAGAAATTACAAAGTAACTCACACAACTAAGAATTACAATAAAATCCGTAAAGACATATTCTCTGTGTGGTGTTGATCTTTGCAAGACAAAATATCGTCACGACTTCGATAAAGAGACTGCAATTGCGCTGGAGCAGCGCTATTGCTGCTCGTGCACGTCCACAAACTTGATAACTAATAAAGATTTTTGAAAGCTCCCTGAGTCGCCCATCCAAAAAGACGGAAAGCCATAGGCGATAACGTGCTTGGACCTGGGATGATACCTCCTAAGAAGGGCATGTCGTCGAACCACAAAAACTTCACCATAACATCGTGGAAACGTTCCGACTCTATAGAAAATCAAACCAACAAAAGCAATATGACACAACATAAACTCATGCAGTATAGTTAGTTCTTCTAACAAAATTGATGTTGTCAGTTCTGCATGTGAGCAAAGGTTTTCTTTTTTGAGTTTTGTTGTTCCTTTTTCTTTTCATTTTCTGTTTCCTTTTCTAAACCAAGGGAAGTAATTTAATATACATGGACTTTTTATATTACATAAAAATTATTTTCAAAAGATATATATGAAATTTTTCGAAGAAAATGAAAAGATAAGAAAATATTACTTTGCAGGGAATGAAAAAAAATTACACTCATACCCACAAAATGTTCATTATGTATCTACCAAAATGTTTATTATGTATTAGAAAAAAACATTCATCAAATATTTGTAAAATATTGACCACTATGTATTTGAAAAATGTTCACTACATGTTCAAAAAAAACCTCGTGGATATTTTTAAAATGTTAATCATACATTGTACAAATATTCATTGTGTATTTTAAGGAATGTTAAACATGAATTGTAAAAATGTTCATCACATATCTAATGGAAAAAGAAAAATTATGGTTGCAATTGTGCATGGGCGCCACTTGCAATTTCATTCGCTGAGGGGCTTACGGGTAGTACCAAAATCCTATAAACCTAAGAGAGTGATCCTCATAACTTATTTATCTCAACATGCAAACAAGTCACACCATCATACAATTATGGATGAGATAAGGCCCACCTCAACATGCAACTATGCATGGGAAAATATCCAACAC
Source organism: Elymus sibiricus (assembly GCA_039707655.1). Classification (NCBI taxonomy): domain Eukaryota; kingdom Viridiplantae; phylum Streptophyta; class Magnoliopsida; order Poales; family Poaceae; genus Elymus; species Elymus sibiricus. The sequence goes on along the minus strand of CM077668.1, from coordinate 13,753,526 downwards.
CACATGCAACCATACATGGGGAAATAGTTTTCATTCTATTATTATACTTACATTCAATTAATATTTTATAACTATATATAATCAAATATAATAATTCGTATGTATTTTTAATTTTGGCTCATGTGTTATTAATATGAGTATTTATATTCCACACAATTAAATTTCACTGAAATATATTACAACTGATCCTACGGCAACGCGCGGGGTGTCACCTAATTTACAAAAAAGAACAGAATTGCACTATTTGCGCCTATGTTTGCTGCTCTTACAATTGTACGTAGGGGTGCCGTTGCACTCGCCAGAGGGGTTTATGAGTAGCACCGTGCTGCCGAGGTGAAGCTTTCTGCCAAGCATGCTGACTCTACGGTGGTAGCCGACCCGCGGGCAGTTGCGGAGCTCCACACTGTTGAGGCGCAACTCACACTGAGCACCGGGCATAGCCACCACTAGCAGTTGTTGCGACTATCGACACCAGTGGCAATGCCCACGTCAAGCGGGTATCGATGATGCCCAAGGGGCGCGCATGACGGTGTTACATCGGGCCCCAGCAGGCCAGTGGTGATAAACCTCGACTTCGAAATATGATGTGGTGTTATGAACTACTATGTAAAATTATGCACTATGTGGTCTTAATCTAGTTTCAAGCTTGAGTTTTGAATGAGATGTTTGTGCACAGTTTGGATTGAGTATTTAAATTTGAGGGTTCAGTTAGCTCCACACATTTTTTTTCACTCATCCTATTTGTGGAGTTAAGATTTGAGGATAAACTTCAGGGGAATTCTTTGAGGGTTATGTTAGAGTTGCCTTAAGTCAACACCGCGTCAGCTTCGAGGGAGGCGAGGAGGTGTTGGTCGGCCATTCCTATTTGACGCTTACTCAAATTGCCATGAAATTACACAAGGGAGCCACCAAGCGAACGTGAGATGGCCAGGCCCATTTAGGTAGCTACAGGATCCTGGTTTACAGGTTTGGAACTTTCTGGAAGGTTTTGGCCAGATATTTCGTTTTTCTTCTCTGTCTTTTTTCTTTTTTTAAATGCCCGTAATTTTTAAAAAGGTTTAAAAGTTTCAAAAAATATTTGGGATTTCCAAAAACGATCACATTTTGTGTGCACTCAATTTTTGCAAAAAAAAATCATTTTTGAAGAAAACTTGTGCTTTTTGAGAAAACGAACTGAAAACCGAAAGAACCGCTCGCTACAATGGCCAGACTGCTACAGTATTCTGATTCCCACTGGTCCCATAGCCCAAGAAATGTGTCACGCTCTCAGAGTAAAGGTCACTATAATGAAAGGCCTCTAGATGGTCGCTTGCGTGATGATATTTCCAAGTATCCAAAAGGATCTCCACAAGGTAGGGCGTTCAAGCACACTGATCTTACAATTTGTTTGTCCGGGCAAATATTCTGAGCCAGACATTTTAGACAACTTGAGCAAAAGCCTTTGGTCCCTTTTTGTTGTTTACCATCGCACTACAGTATAACTTGTCTGGTCCTTTTTGCAGCCAGAGGTTGAGAGGTAAGTTCTAGCTTTAAGTGCTCGAATACGATGAAGTGATGTGTGTCTAGTTATGATCAGACAAATTATCTTGAATATAACAAATTCCACGATGAAAGATTTTACAGACTTCTTTGAGTTGGATGGCCTTCAATACATGTATTGTATCTACCGCTGTTCCTCCTTTCACCGTATAGTAAACTAAGTAAAGTCTACTTAGATGTCAAACTATCTTAGTCATCTGGGACTAAAATCTATATCTTGTATGTTCTTCCTTTTGCTGAAGCTTATACCAACTATGGAGCAAAAGACCATCCAGTCCTATCAAAATCCCCATTTCGCCCCTCTTATCTTGATGAGCCCCTTAGATCACAATCACATGGTGGGAGTAACCAATATGTCGCGGCACATATGCCCAATAACTGTAGCACTCATAGACATGGAACAGATCCCCATGCAGACCTTAAGTTTGACCTGCCTTCGTATCCACAAACTTTGGAAGAGCTTGAAATCAAGTTCAAAAGAGAAGCTATGGAATTAGCCGGAGCCCGTGACCAGGAGGAGGATGAAGAGAACTCTAAGCATTGTGAGGTAATTTTCTTGCTGATATAGTATAATGCTTGAATTTTTTCTCTGTTAATAAATAAGTTTGAAATTTTCTCTTATATTGTCAGATTATTAACTCTTAAAGTGTACCCCAGACTTGTTTTGTCTAGTTAATGAGTTCCAGATAAATTTGTATAACCATCCCACATAAAAGTATTAGAAACTAAGTATGTACTACAACAAACCACCTTACCCCAACTATGCAAATATGAAAACAAAATCCTCCAGATCCTTTTTTCTTCAAAGTGTTGTTTTACATATTTTGGTCTAAAAGCTGGTCTTTAGTAACTTCATGTAAATGTGGGTTAAATACCAGCCAAATGACTCCAATTATTGGATTCTGGTGTCTTAATGCTCTGCATCCAGCATTTTAGTTGGAAATGTCCGCGCCTCCCAAATTTTACTTCATTATTCTAGCTATACATGCTTTCTTATGTTTAACTACCTACTTTGAATTGGATGTACAATTGGTTTCAGTAAAAAAACGTAGAGTTAACATGAACCCACTGAGTATTTGAGGTCTGGATATGCTTTTTACTTGCGGCATTTTGGAAGGGTCTATATTGTTTTCCCTCTTCTTCTTTTTTTATGTTGAAGAATTGGCTTGCTAATTGAGTGGTGTTTCCTAATGAAATTCTTCTTCCTAATACAGTCACTTAGAGAAATGAGGGAGAAGCATATGAAGACAGTGTCGGTGACGAGGAGTATGCAAGCAAGGAAGTGGGATGAATTCCTTGAACAAAGTTTTAAAAGGCAACAACAAGCTGAGCAGACCTCATACACCCAAACTGGGTATCCAGTTTTTTATCAGAGAAGCACACATTATGTTGCTACTGGTCCAGCAATCGATTCAAAGAACACATATCTATATGCTACTGATAACTATTCTGCTCCAAGACGTCATGCTGCTGCTTATGGCGAGTTTCAACATGACGATTTAGGAAGGACGTATGGGCGTTATTAGCTGCGGAATGGCGGTGAGTTAACACTTTTTTTAAATCTTAGCTGTGCAATTCAAATGTATTTAGACATAGCCTTGTCATGGCTGAAGAAACTGGCACAAAGGTAAGGCGGTGTTCCAGGCAAGTTAGGTAAGGTTGCGACTAGGTTACATACAATAGAAAAGGGCTTCTGTCTTATTAGGAGGAGTAGGTTGACCGAGTGTTGCCTCCATTTTTTTGAGGAGTAGCTAAGAGCGGTTCCTAAATTTTCAGGGCGCTCGCTTTTGTGAGGAATCTAAGTCGATAGTGTGCTATTTTCTGTTATGTATTTTGAGAAGGTAAATTTTTTAGTAAGCAACATGTTGCTCATTCTGCTGCTGCAGTCTCTCTCCAGTAGCATGCATGCATCCATGACAAGAAAGAAACGAGGGAGTGTTAAAGTTGAGTGGAGTTAAGAGCTGCTTTTGTATTGACTAATATTAACTGTATGTATGATGTTGTGGCCGTTTTGAACATAGGAGATGTTTTTTTTAGGGGAAATAGTTGCCTTTATTACTTAGTGTGCCACAACATCATCCAACATAGCATCACGAATACATGAAGGAAAAACATGAAACCAAGTTTTGCATAAACCTAACAGGCAGCCCTCCCTAGCTAAAATGTGAGCAACTTTGTTTGCATCACGTCTAGTCCTGGTTTCTTTTTTCTAATCAAGACAAGGTTCATATCATAGGCAATGCAAGTAGCCTGCTTTTTTTCTTTCCTTCTAAAGGTTTTTTTTTTGGAATTGCTATAAATTGGATTGTTGGGAGATGATTTGATTGGTACTTGTTGTGAGATGATGTTTGTCATGTCTCAAATCCATAACATAACTGTCTAGTTCGTTGTTGCGAGAAAGTAAACAAGTTTGAGCTACCAAAACTCAATTAGCTGCTACTGCAAAACTCAATTAGCTGCTACTGCAAAACTCAATTAGCTGCTCTCTTACATCGTAGCCCCTCCATCAGCATAGAGTAAAGTCATCCATCAGACTCCAGCTCCACCTTCAACATGACTCCATGTAGCTGGTCGTGCTACCTCGCGCCCCGTCGACTTCAAGCTCTCTCATGTGTACACTAGCTTGAATCAACCCCGCGTCATAGTCTTGTCGAAGCCGAACAAGCCCTTGGACCTGCGTCACATGTTTCCATGCCCAGAAGTTGGTCACCATCAGCACCACGTGTTTCCACGCTCTAGAATCCCGTGAACACTTTTTTTTTCTCTGCAAGAGCCGCAAACTCTATCTCTCTGTCTCTCTCTCTTTTTTTTTGTTTGAGAAGAGAGCTCCAAACTCTCAATCGCTCAACTACATTGATTGATACGCACAACCACATAATATTGATTATTTAATAATATTATTAAGCAATGCTCAACATCAATGCAAATATGAAGATGCCGTCTGGACGGCATTGTGGAGTCCACCTAAGGTACGGGTCTTTGGTTGGAGGATTGCGACTAATTATTTGGCAACAATGGAAAATAAGCATAAGAGAACTCCGATGTTTGTGTCCAGTGTGGCGTTGAGCGGGACGACACCTTGCACGCCGTGTGCAGGTGCCCCATGGCGTCTCCCGAACTTGAGGACCACCTCCAACACCGGTAAAGAGTCGCTTCTTCATCTCCTGGACAACAACACCGAGTTGCAACGGCTGGTCATTCTTATGACCTTTTGGAATGAAGTCACTCATCGCAAACCGGCGCCACCAGTCTAAAGTTCATGAAGATTACAGCTACATCGAGTCCCTGTTTTGCATCAAACAGTAGCCGCAAGTCGACACGGTGAAATGAAAGATGGTTGTTCAGCATGTGCCACACGTGATCAAGCAATCGGTGGATAATACCAGCGCTACACATGAACCGTCGCCGTCGATGAGGTGGAATTCCAACTGCTTCACGCCGGGGGGCGGGCGGCATCGAAGTGGTGTGGCGGGAGGTAGATCGGCGCGGCCGACGTGCCGATGCAGACGTCCAACAGGCGTGCTTTCTTGTCTTGGAGCTTGGTTTGGTGATCCTTGTACGAGCTGAAGATGTTCAGCTCCAGCGTATTGACGTTGAACGTAGGCACCACAAGTTTGGTGAAGGTGTCCGCGAGGGTGATGTCCTCGCCCGTGACTTTCTTGATCTCTTCGCGCAGGAACGTGCCGTCGTACATAGGCCCCTTCAACGTGTGCATCAGGTCGCCCACCTCCCCCAGTGCCTCTCGCAAATAACTGTGAAGCAATCGACAGCACAAGGAGAATTAGCTAGGAAGATGACATAATTTCCTGGAAGAATCGAGCTACCTCTTGGAATCCGGGAAGATGTTAGGCCGTTATCGCGGTAGAATTTCTCAATTTTCGCAGGGATGAAAGCTGGTCACTTATGCTCGTTAGGCATCACCAATATGGTCGCGATCAGGGCGCCTGTGCTCACGCCCGTGATCACATCGAAGTAGTCAGCTATCCGGGCATCTGGATCATTTCCATCAGCATCCTGACCAGGAACAGAGATCAAGTTACATGCAAACACATAACTCTATAATACAGTATTTCTCTTATTTATATACAAATATAGCATTTCAAGAAAGACCTACCATGTTCCTCAAACGACAAATTAAGGTCGACAGTGGTTTACTTACTTGGAGCTTTTTCTCAAGGCTGCCGAGGACGACCGCCGGGATGAGCCCGCGTATCCCACCACCATCGATGCTCAGCATCGTGATGCGCTCCCCAAACCTCGGCGCCGGGAGCGGTGGCCTCAACTTGGTAGTTGAGGGTGCTGATCCTTCACCCTTCAGCATGGGCGGTAGCCTCGACTCCAATGGCGAGGGCGTTGATCCTTCAGCCGTCAATGTTGGCGGTGGTGTCAGTATCCGTGACTCACCAACGCCGATGTCCCTGTTGCTGTCCATGGATGCTAATCTGCAGTCTCAAGAGTACTCTAGCTGGGATGAAGAAGTGAGATGGTATAGGAGTGCAAGGTATATAGGAGGCCTTATATAGGCCGGCACCGTTGCTTAGAGCAAACCCTAAACTGTAGCGTGCAGTTCGGTTAGTAACCTTGCTGGAGTAACATGCATGCATCGCCTTGCATGACTAGGAATTTAGGATGCTTTATAATTTGCAATTGTAATGGGCCACACTGCCCCTTTTCACCTTGCTATGCGGCTTTTCACCACAACATGAAAACATCAAGCTTAATTTGTGGGTGGGTTGCATCATTAGCTTTGACTGAAGGCTGAGCTCCCTCGGCACCAGCCAAAGTTCACCGACAAACTGCACGAATTGAGGTCGGAACTCTATCAATAAACGCACGACTCATTACCAAATACTCCCTCCGTAAAGAAATAAATATAAGAGCATTTAGATCACTAATACTTCCTTACAGAGGGAGTATTGTTTATTTCATACATGTAGGCGGCTTCCATCTATCTATGATCTTAGCTGCAAGTGCAGGAAATAAGCAAACGTACAGAGCTGTGCTGGCTTGGTTACGATCAATCATAGTTTGTCCATGAATGTGGTAGCAGGAAGCGTATCTCGAGTCCTGAAGGCAGGCAGTAACTCTCGAAATAGGCTTTCGCCCTGCTTTATAAATAAAGCAACGGTCCATACAACCCATATCTGAACATCACCAGAGAAACAGAGCCCGGGGCCACAACACATTCAAGCCCAAGAAAACATAAGAGAAATAAGAAAAAAAAAACCCACCTAGTGGCAGCCGCCAAGCGGCACTACGATGACGATAATCGGCGCGCTGAAGCCAGGAGCACATCCATCATGAGGCCGAACCGGTCGCGATCACGCTGCCTCGGGTGCTGGTGCCAGTGCTGCAGAAAAGCAAAGGAATTTGAAGAGGAGTCAGACGAAGGCAGGCAGTAACTCGACGGTGCAAGAGATCTGAAAGCTGAGCTCCGCCGGAGGAAGGCAGCGACGGCGGCGTGGTGGGTGCGCGTCGGGCGACGTGGGGCAGAGCGTGCTCAGGGATCAGCGGCGGCGGCTTCGTGACAGCCATACCTAACCCGCGGGTGGTGCGGGCTGCGGCCGGCCGGCTACATTGTGGCTGTAGAGGCTGCTCCTCGCGGTGGCGGTGGCATGTCTCCCTGCCCGGCATGGCCATCTGACGACGTGGCGGTGGCCTTAGGTGGCGGAGCTGGTGCTGGCCTTCTCGTCATAGTGATGGGAGGTCAAACGGTTGGATACACATAGGCGAGTCGGCCCCTATTTACCCCATTATGAATGAAAATAAATAAATAAATTAGTGCTTCGGTACACCCCACCCAAAAAGATTGAAAATGGTTCCTCATTAGATAATTAACTAGTTGTCAACCCGTGCGCTTGCACGGGCTAGTAATTTGAAAACCACGTAGTAAGTCATGTGTTGTTTTATGCATGAATTTTCAAAATCGTGAATTTGATAATATTTCTACTAATGCATGTTTTACTTTACTGTGGTCCACAAAAGGATAATAAAGAATCATATGCATTTAGTGGATATTGTCATGAGGAGAAATTACAGTGGAATTTGGATTTTGACCAATATTTTGCGCCATCTTTAAGATACGTATTGACACTGATTTCAGTATTGTACTAACGATTAATAAGTTGCAATTCGGCATATTTATCACTAACATACACACATATGTATATTTCTTTGGCAGCATGTTTGGGTCATAGCTAACTTTGATATAGATAAGATTATGCCATGTGTTCCTTTTCAAAAAATGTGGCTAAGGCTAACAGTAGCAAGGCATAATCATGGCAAATTTTGGAGAAGGTTGACTATCAGATCTGTCAATTACAATAGGAACTTTCAAGTGTAAAAAATGAGAATTTTACATCGGGCAAATGAAATACATACCTCACAGTTGGCACTCATTATTTATTTGAATATATGCATGTTATTTTGTTTCCAACATCTGTGTGTATATGAAATCTAAGACATGTGATTAAACCATAATATAATATAGATAGGTGGCTTGTATAATCTCTCTAATGGGGTACTGTCTTTGTGAAACTTCGATTTCAAGCTAGCTATTTTCAAATAAGAATGGAGAGTTCTTGAGAAGAGGTCCTTTAATTAGTACGTAATATATCTTTGCAAGTAGACAAATAGAGTGAAAAGTACTTTCGGAGGACGACTTCCAGGGAGCAAGTTATTTTTTTATCAAAAATGTTTTTCTACGATTCTTTATCTTCCTTCAATAGTATATATGTACCTATGTAATTTCATCAACGCATATTTTGATATGTACCATTCACAAAAAAGACAAATACTTAAACTCAAATGGACTTCTTTTTGTTGTTGCATTTGGGCTCGAATTTTATCATTTTTGCATAATCAACGAATGAAAGTATTGTTTTATTAAACTTTGCATACAGATACATAACATTTATATGTATTTGTAAAAAAAATAGTAGATTTGTTTTTTTCTTTCTTTCAAATTTCTTGATCTACCTATCCTCCGAAATGCAGCTCTCACGATCATAGACCATATATAAGAGCAGCAATTATTACATGCATAAACATGATGAATATATAAGTATATGCATGCATATAATTCTTGCAGTTACGTGATTAGGAAGAGGATGCAGAGTCATCACCACGTAAAGCACAAACTTATTACGATCTTGAGGCCATCACCATGTTGCGTTTCTGTCTCTTCCTGCTGCCGATCATCTTCCAGAAGAAAGCCTAGTGCAGAAAGGTGCCGTAGAACTCCACGTCCAATGCCCTCAACAACAATTGTTGTATCTCGGTCGGAGGCGTCAGACAGCTCGTGATGTCCAGATTATCGTACTCAACATGAAAAATTAACGATCTGTTTCAGAACATCCCGCATCAGCCCAGCTGCTGCCACCGTGAGACATCGTTGGCCAGCCAATGTTTCAACAAATATAAGAAGGACCTGATAAGCCTCGAGAAGACATTTTAATGATTGCGTTTTATATTAGAACATGTCCTTCATATTATTAAGTGATTCTTGGGCCTAAGCCAATAATGCTAAAGCTGAGACATCTACAATGGAATACATAATCTTTGCTAGGACTCTAAACAGCCACGAACAGAACTCGATGGTGCTTTATTTGATCCTAACGTCGTATTTAGATCTTAAGGTTATTTTTATGTGTCTTCACAGAATTCACGTGGGGTTTGTATGGTGCCTCTAGGGTCCAGTTACAAAATATGAGATATGTGCAAATGAAAATTGATATCGAATGCTTCAATGAACATATTCAGTGACCTACATAATATTGCAACAGAATTCAATGGTACAATTACTGAAGATTAAAAATATCAGAATCAGATAAAAAAAATGAGGAAGCAACACTTGTGTGTGCATATTTCGGATCAAGTGAAGATCCATAGGACTGAAAAATTTCTCCAAGTTGTCTTTGTAGGACATTGTTGAATCAGTGTTCTTCCTAATTAAGGGGAGAAAGAACTAACTCAAGACATACAACAAAGCGAACAATGCATATATGGTTGTTCTCACAGGAAGCATCAGACCACGCAGCCATGCAAACTACAGGAAGAATGAAGTAGATAGAAGGAAGAAGAAACCGGAGGACTTACATCAGCTTTCGTCCCGAAACCCTCTTCTATGCTTTGATCCAAATTATTCCTTTCATTACGTAGATGCCTCTAAAGTAGTCTAGTTCTTTTCTCATACATAGAGGAGGTAGCCAGTCAGCGGGCAATCGCTTGTCTGAATCTCGTTGCCCAGTTATATGGTATCCGCGAAGCGATGAGGAATACCTGGGTGTCCGCCATCGCCATTGTGGGGAGTTCATTGGGATGAAAAGACGCCATCACCTAGTGGTTCAGAATTCACACGGAGGCTCTTTTGCAGCCATGTTAGCTAGAATCACATTGGTTAGGGTCCTGATATGATTAACGTGGGATCCTCAGCAGTTCATTGCCTCGTGAGCGTCATGTGACAACAATCTGTAGGTTCCCTTGTTGTTAAACCACTACACATCCCTACGGTTTGTGAGCAGGCACTGAAAATCAAAAGCAGCTGCATCAATCTTTGCGACAACAATCCATACATGATCTCTTGTTGGTATTGGTAAGGCCCTAAAAATCAAAACCAACAGCATGGACGAACAAATTCAAATCGAAGATAAAGCAATGGGCAAAATTTAGTTTACCAGTGTCATTGCACAGCACTTCAGGATCATGTACAGATCAAACTGCGCAAGATTAACCGCGAGGAGGAATCCGAAGGGCACATACGGATCATGTACAGATCGGATTGCTCAAGATTAACCGCGAGGAGGAATCCGAAGGGCACATAAGGATCATGTACAGATCGAATTGCACAAGATTAACCGCGAGGAGGAATCCAAAGGGATAAACGGGGGAGGGTAGGCTCGATATGAGCTCATGATCGCCGCCGGGGATGGCTCGACTTGTGAGATCGGGAGTATTTTTCCTTTTGCTGACCTAGTGGAAGGAAGGAGATTCGTGAGATATTGGAAGGAGAGAGTCCTGGGAGTATTTTTCCTTTTGCTGACCTAGAGCAAGGAAGGAAGGAGATTCGTGAGATATTGGAAGGAGAGAGTCCTAAGTTTTTTTTTAGGGGTAGAGTCGTGAGATATTGGACGTATAGGAAGGAGGGAGTCGTGACAGATTTTGGGAGATAGGCAGAGCGTATGTTCCTTTAATCTGAGCAATTATAATCCTGTAAACCAGAAAAAAAACAGATAGTTAATCTAGAACGGAAAAAAAACAGATAGTTAATCTAGACCGTAATAACTCGGCCCCACCAGATTAATGGCTCGTAAAATCTAATTAACGTGGGAATTTCTTGGGAGTCTAGAATTAGTATAGGTATATAGATAGATAGATTGGGGGTTACTTGAGATCAAACCCAAAAACCGTTCGCTCAACTTCTTCCCGCAAACTAGAACGCCCGTCCAGGCAATCGCTGGCCGCCGATCATGTGCTCTCCTCGTCACCAATCCCCAGTGACCAGCTCACCACCCCTCGATCCTCCCTCGCTCCTGCTCAGCTCACTGACCCTCTGACCACCCCTTCACCCTCCATCCTGATGGCCACCCCATGCGCCCGGCCCTTCAAGTGCACGTGCACCGGTTTCTGCCGCCGTCGTCAAGCACCAACGCCAGACGACCTGGTTGAGCGACGTCAACACAGGAATACACATCGTTCGTCCATGATAATATAAGTTCCTGTACTCATGAATTGCACTGATACTTGACATGAAGAAGAAAGCACAAGCACTTATATTGAAATCTTACTCTAATTCTACTATGCAAGACCTCATCCTGCATCCGGAAAATCTTGCTTGAATGAGCTGTGGGCGGAGTGGATAAGAACATGTTGCCCAAGGGTACACTGCGCTGGTGGCGTTAGCCGAAAAGGGCGGGGCGAGCAGCAGGAGCATACATGCATATACATACGAATATAGACGTAAGTGTAGGATGCGTATGGATTCAAATGGATCATACGGGTTTCAATCGGGTTAGAAATGACTAAATTATTTTTTAATACCCACCATGTCCTTAAATATGAAGGATACGGACCGATCTCGACCGCTGATGTGTTTAGGGGGAAGGTGGTGTACCAAAGCAGAAGTGAAACAAACAATATATATACTTGGTAATGACTTGCGCTAGTACGTCAATTGAGTTCAGATCTGATATATGTCGCGCAAATGCAATTTTTAGGGTTTTCAACAGTATGTAGTACAGAACTCTAGGTGCTATTATCACGTGAAACTTTAGCTTTTAACGGTACAGATCTTTTCCAGCCTCCAAGGAGAGGAGAGGAAAAGAATCACCCCACGTTGTCACCATGGCCACCCCGATAGAGTTCTTGCTCAGCTTTGTGCTTTCAGTTTACAAACTGCAAGCAAGCAGGCCCATGTTCTTTTCATGGTGAAAATCCCATGCACGTCGGTGGGACATTCAATCTAGCTAGCTGCTCAAGGGTCCTTTTTTATTTTGCGTGTAAGGTACGGAGGTTCCTTGTAGGTTCAAAAGTGTGCAAGCTAGTTTGCGCGTTGCACGCCGACCGGCCGTGTTTTAGATCTTGTTAGCTTAATGAAACATCGATCGATCATCATGGATTGAGAAGCCACCTCAGTCATTCAGGCCTTGCTCTGTGTGAACTTGAATTTCTTTTAGACAGTTCTGCAAATAAATTTCATGCATCAGTTGGTTCATTCAAAAGTTCCAACTAATAGACAGTTCCACTATATTTCAACACTTGTCATCACGTATACGTAGGCTCTATAAGGACTTTGACGTGATGGATGCATGTTGCATATTTTATTTAATACTGTACTGATCAGCCTTTGAACTCGAGATTTTTTGGCTCTGTTATTATATTGAAGTCCCTGCATTCATGGGATCATTTAATTCACATTGTGTTTGTTTTCTACACACAGAATACTGCTACCATACTTCTGTATTTTTAGTTGTGTTTTTACTAAAAAAAAATCCATCAAATCCCTCACTGCCAACAACCTTGCTACCGGCGGACGATATCTCGCTCTCCGGACCCTGGCACTGGTAGAGCACAAAGGCCTTCCAGTACATTGGAGAAAATGGCAGATGCTGGTTGAGGACCACCGTCCTACACGTTGTCCTGCTGCCACGCCCTCGGGGCCGCCATCCGGCATCTACCACATAGCACCCATCGACGAGATCGAGCCCCTAGGCAAACCTGTGATGTTTCAAATATGGCCTTAGAAGAAATGCATGGTACCGTAGTCGTGGCAGCTTCTCGGATGCATCGATGCATCTATCTATCTATCCTCTAGGTACGTTCGGTGGTACTAATTTAATTTAATGTACTACACTCACGTTGTAACAATGACACCATCACTCGGCCATTCCCGTACGAATGTTTAAAAACAGCAGGATGCATATGCTTATGATGTTCATCTGTTACTCTTCATTAGATAGAATAAAGCAAGTTTTTGTGCTACATATATAGTGCTTATCAGAATTAATTGTCGTGTTTAGTCTCCTTATGATGTTCATAATAAAAAAAAAGTTAGCTTCAAAATGGTGGCATATCAAAGTTCTCATGTCTCCTTGACTGGCATTCTAAACAGCCACTTAGAAAATTCCTTGTGTTTTCTAATAATTTGTTCCCAGCTAAAATTCTATCGTATTCCTACACCTTTTTTTAAAAGCCGTGTTTTGTCTATCATGTTTTCCAAACAGGGTCCTCCATAGCAACATGGGGGGCGTAGGCGAGGGAGTGGTCAGTGAAGAAGGATGACGTGTCGCAGATCCACTAATACGACCGTAACATTCACAGATCCAGTAAGGGCATCTACCACACGGGGTGCTATCAGCGGACGCTGGGATAGAATTCCTGGCCGATCAGCGGTTACACCCTCAAATCCTGGAGTCACCCATGGCATCGGCACAATATTAGGTGTCGGGCGCTTGGCGGCTCCCGAATATCTTTCTCCTTCCTATGGCAGCGTTTTTTTTTGGTTGATTCGTGTCCATCTCCAAGGTTCGTCAATAATCCTGGGGTGCCAAGCTGGGTTAAGTAGTGGTTCAATTCAGATCCAACCAGTTGACTGAGCAACTGCAGGGATTTGCTCTGCGGTTCTACTGTATGTATGGCCCCTGGTAAATCGTAGTTGCAAAACCTGTAGCCGATGATGCAGTTAGCTATCTACCTTAAGAAAAACATGCATCTGCTTGGTTTGATAGCTAGTCAAAAAAAAAGTGATAAGTTCATCCATCGATCTAAAAACCCCAACAAGGAACAGTTTTGTTGTACACCGTATGTAAAAGCTCTCGAGATCAACTTAAGGCAGGTGTATCCCACCACCTCCTTACCTTTGCATCACCGTATATGTCTATCTAACCGTTCTTGCTCCCATTGACAGTCTTGGTACCCCGGCTAGGCATGTCAAGCAACAATGATGCCAAGTTGGTGGCAGCACTGCTCACCCCGGAGGAGGAAGCAACAACGTCCCCAAAGCTCCCGCTGCTGAACCAATGATCATCATCGTCCCATTCGGTGGAGGTCACACCACGTCCATGGCTCCAGCCATCGAGGTTTGGGGAGCTCATCATGTGCTGAGCATTGACGGTGGAGGGATACCCGGGCTCCGTTATCTACTTATAAAAGTTGGCGTTAGTGGTGAGTTCAAATATGAGACCAGCAACCTTGGCCAACAGAGAAATTAACCCTTACTCACATTTGGGTCTAGCAACCTTCCAAGAGACATAAATGAACAAATGCACTTTTACTCACATGTGGTACGAATTCAAGTAGGAGCCTGAAAGAACAACACAGGAATACACATCTTTCGTCAATGATAATAAAAGTCCCTGTACTTATGAATTGCATAGACAAGACATAATCCTGATACTTGACGTGGAGAAGAAATCACAACCACATATATTGAAATCATACCCTAATTCTACTAGGGAAGATCTCTTCCTGCATAAGGCAAATCTTGCATGGATGAGTAGTAGGCAGAGTGGATAAGGATGTATTGTCCAAGCGCATGCCGTGCCGGTGGCATTAGCCGAGAAGGACGGGGCGAGCAGGAGGAGTGGGCGATGACGCCCATACAGATACATACGAATACATACGTATTAAGTGTACGACGCGTAAGGATTCAAATGGATCATGTGGGTTTCAATATGGTTAGACTTGACTAAATTATTTGTTAATACCCATCATGCCCTTTAATATGAAGGGATACGGACCGAGATCTCGACCGTTGATGTGTTTAGGGGTGGGGTGGGGGGGGGGGGGGGTGTACCGAAACAGTAGTGAAATGAATAAAGGAAAAAAACCCAGGTGTGGAAGTGAGAGAAACAATATATATACTTGTTAATGATTCGCACTAGTACGTCAATTGAGTTCAGATCTCAGATCTCACACGCAAATGCAATTTCTTAGGGTTTTCGACAGTATGGAGTACAGAGCACTAGGTGCTAGTATCACGTGAAACTTTAGAGAGAGCAGAGGAAAGAAATCATCTCACGTTGTCGCCACCATCCCGTTCTAGCTTTGACTCAGCTTTGTGCATTCTCACTCTGCAAGGAGAGCTAATGGTTGATGCCACAAAGCTTAATGTTTTCCTCTCGTGAAAAGGGTGTCAAGTCAATGTACCGGGTACCATGGAAAATGGTTGTAGAAATTAGCGTTCTCACTGTTTTTGACAGAGGATCATGTGGTTGATCGATGGTTCATGGTTCACACAACTTGATAAGGCACAGAGGTTCACGTATATTAGGAAGTTCACGCTAATTGCTCAACTAGATAGGCATAAAGGTTTGTTGTAGACGTACCAACTGGTGACTCTGAAATTACTTTTCACCTTGCTAGTTGTTTCCTTTGCTTGGGTTTAGTAATTTCACTCATATTTTGGATCAAACTTTAGCTATAGATTTGACTAGCAAAATATCAATTATATGCCACAAAAAATTGAACTGTGGTCCTAGTTTGACCCAAAATATGAGAACAATAAACCTGAACGAAGGAAGTGCATGTGAAGACACATCGCAACCTCTCTCTCTCTCTCTCTCTCTCTCTCTCTCTCTCTCTCTCACACACACACACACACACACACACACATTTAACAAATAGTCCGAGGGAAGCGACGATTCAAAAGCTAATTAACAATAGATAATGGAAGGTAGCATGCACCTGCATGCTTGGCGCGCGTGACATTGTGTTGCTCATGTTGTGTGTGAAACAAACCAACAAATAACAATTATAGATCAGATATGAACAGTTTCTCGGATACATCATTCGTTCTATCCTTTGATAGATTAGATAGTATCTTTTCATCTGAACTTTGGTTCGCTTTTAGCAGTACCTTTTCCTGCTTCGAAGGAAAAGAATATTTCAGTCGTACGTTGTCACCATTAGCTTTGTGCAAATTTGTACTTTCTCAGCTTATAAACTCCAAGCAGCCCATGCATGGTTTCTTAATGGTAAAAAGCCGGCCATGCCTGTCCCACTAACCTTGTTCTCACTGTTTTCCACAAAGCATCGATCACGTGGTCGGATTATGGCGCACCTAAAATGCATGCATGAATGTCATGGTAGGTTCACACTAAGCGGCTCGAGTATAGATTGTGGTTCATTCTAGTTTCAAAGTGTGCTAGCTAGTTTGGCGTTGTTGACCAGCTGGCCATATTTTTGATCTAGCTACCTTAAGAAAACATCAATCTACATGGATTCCCAAGCGCACTACATTTAGGCCCTGTTCGAAACGAACCTAAATTTTCATAGTCAATTCTACGAAAATGTATTGAATTTCATGCGGCAACCATTTCATTCGAAATTACGCACGAACCGATGGAGTAGAACGAGCAATTTATTATTACATCGTTTTCTCTCACGTCTAGCTAGGCTCCACCTGGGCTAGGTATGACATCGAACCAATGTAGGGCACCAATTTTTTAATCAAATTTTGTGTCCAGCCAGTGTTGAGTAAGAGACCTCCTAGCCTTCATACCACACCAATCTCACGTTGATACACTCAGGTACTCCTTTCGCTGCTCAAATTATAACTGGCTGCCATGTATTCTGATTACTTGATTGAGATAATAAATACATAATGGACTACTGCACTTTGTTTCTCCTTGCACTCTTTACTGGACACAGTCAACTTAAACAACAATACTATAGTCTCTTCTTTCCTGATATCACCTGCAAAACAACTGCCAGGCTTATCAACAGCCTTGCTTTATCCTTTGTGACTGGCAGCACCTAATTTTAGAAAATAAATATGCTTCACCCTTTTTCATTGAAACAGCATTCCAACATGATCATTAAAATTGTAGCAAAACGACTAACTTTTTTGGAATTGGTGTCTTCTCCATTTTGTCTTAAATTGATAGTATTGGACTTAATTTCCTACTAATGGTCTTGTACTTTTGCAAAGTCTAGAAGGAAATCTTCAATTTTCTCGTGTAACCCAGCCATTTTGGTCCTGATGGATACAAATTACAAATTCAATTGTGCATCAATAGCATTCATATTGTGTACACTGGCGTCAACAGTAGCGCAAGGTCGCAGCCACAGTCACACAAGCACGGGAATTGAGGAAGGATAGAAGGACTACTTCAAGAGTCGGTTAGGAATAGAGCATGGAAGAGTTATGGAGTCAGTTAGTATTGGCAAATAGTAATCTAAACGGTCTTATATTACTTTACAGAGGGAGTATATAACATAAATAACTGGTACAAATCAGTGGTACCATCCATCTAATTTTATTCTGATGGATAAGTTCTGGACTTGTAATTCCTCATTGTTCCATTTGATATTATATTTTATCGGAGTCACATCAGTGCACATGATCAAGCATATTGACACTAATTAGTGATACTGATGTTGTATGTACATTGGTTATACACATTTATTCTCTAAATAGCTTTTAAAAAACTATTGCTGTTTTTACCATGTCCGCCAAATGGAAGTTTTGACATATACTATATATTTTTCCATTATTACTGTTATCATAGAAGCGTTAAAGACTTGCCCTTTAGTTTACATATTTGTGTTATCTTTCTTTTATTCTGATGGATAAGTTCTAGACTTGTCATTCCTCATTCTTCCATTTGACATTATATTTTATCGGAGTCACATCAATGCACATGATCAAGCATATTGACACTAATTAGTGATACTGATGTTGTATGTACATCACATTTATTCTCTAAATAGCTTTTACAAAACTATTGCTGTTTACTATGTCCGCCAAATCCAAGTTTTGACATATAACATATATTTTTCCATTATTACTGTTATCATAGAAGACTTGCCCTTTAGTTTACATATTTGTGTTATCTTTATTAATAGGGTTGTCCATCCACACTTGGAGCAAATAGGAGAAATGCAGATTTCCTTGAAGGAAGTTCCTGTTTGTTAGTGGGAAAGATAGGTTAGTGCTATCCAAAGGTGTAGATGCTGTGCATAAAATCATCCAGGAAACTAAAGGTAAACACAGTTCAAGCAGCCCAAAACGGGATCATTCTAGATTTCCTGTGCGAAAATCTGCCGATTTTCGCCCCAGGCATTCTGATTCCCAATGGTCCCATAGCCCATGAAATTTGTCACGCTCTCAGAGTAAAGGTCACTATAATGAAAGGCCTCTAGATGGTCGCTTGCGTGATGATATTTCCAAGTATCCAAAAGCATCTCCACAAGGTAGGGTGTTCAAGCACACTGATCTTACAATTTGTTTGTCCGGGCAAATATTCCGAGCCAGATATTTTAGACAACTTGAGCAAAAGCCTTTGGTCCCTTTTTGTTGTTTACCATTGCGCTACAGTATAACTTGTCTGGTCCTTTTCGCAGCCAGAGGTTGAGAGGTAAGTTCTAGCTTTAAGTGCTCGAATACGATGAAGTGATGTATGTCTGGTTATGATCAGACAAATTATCTTGAATACAACAAATTCCAC
This sequence comes from Elymus sibiricus, assembly GCA_039707655.1. Classification (NCBI taxonomy): domain Eukaryota; kingdom Viridiplantae; phylum Streptophyta; class Magnoliopsida; order Poales; family Poaceae; genus Elymus; species Elymus sibiricus. The sequence goes on along the minus strand of CM077668.1, from coordinate 13,735,041 downwards.
GATGAAAGATTTTACAGACTTCTTTGAGTTGGATGGCCTTCAATACATGTATTATATCTGCCGCTGTTCCTCCTTTCACCGTATAGTAAACTAAGTAAAGTCTACTTAGATGTCAAACTATCTTAGTCATCTGGAACTAAAATCTACATCTTGTATGGTCTTCCTTTTGCTGAAGCTTATACCAACTATGGAGCAAAAGACCATCCAGTTCAATCAAAATCCCCATTTCGACCCTCTTATCTTGATGAGCCCCTTAGATCACAATCACATGGTGGGAGTAACCAATATGCCGTGGCACATATGCCCAATAACTGCAGCACTGAGAGACATGGAACAGATCCCCATGCAGACCTTAAGTTTGACCTCCCGTCCTATCCACAAACTTTGGAAGAGCTTGAAATCAAGTTCAAAAGAGAAGCTATGGAATTAGATAGAGCCCGTGACCAGGAGGAGGATGAAGAGAACTCTAAGCATCGCGAGGTAATATTCTTGCTGGTATAGTATAATGCTTGAATTTTTTCTCTGTTAATAAATAAATTTGATATTTTCTCTTATATTGTCAGATTATTAACTCTTAAAGTGTACCCCAGACTTGTTTTGTCTAGTTAATGAGTTCCAGATCCGGAAATTGGCTTTGGCTCATAGGTGCATATGCACCCGTTGTCAAAATACACATTTCAAAATGTTAAAAAATTATGAACAAAAATCCCGCATGTACACGCGGGATTTTTGTTCATAATTTTTTAACTTTTTGAAATGTGTATTTTAAAAATGGGTGCATATGCACCTAGGAGCCAAAACACCGCTCTCAGATCCTTTTTTCTTCAAAGTGTTGTTTTACATATTTTGGTCTAAAAGCTGGTCTTTAGTAACTTCATGTAAATGTAGGTTAAATACCAGCCAAATGACTCCAATTTTTGGGTTCTGTTGTCGTAATGCCCTGCATCCAGCATTTTAGTTGGAAATGTCCGCGCCTCCCCAATTTTACTTCATTATTCTTATGTTTAACTACCCACTTTGAATTGGAAATGTCCGCGCCTCCCCAATTTTACCTTCATTTTAGTCGTAATTAGCTATACATGCTTTCTTATGTTTAACTACCTACTTTGAATTGGATGGACAATTGTTTCAGTAAAAAAAAGTAGAGTAAACATGAACCCACTGAGTATTTGAGGTTTGGATCTGCTTTTTACTTGCGGCATTTTGGAAGGGCTGCACTTAAGATGGTGCGTATCCACCACTAGTTTTTTTAGGGAAAAAGGAAATTTCTCATGACATGATTTGCCTGCCTTGTTTCTTGGAGTAATAATTATCTTCTTTACAAAACTTGCAAGGACTAATAATTTGTTTCCTTTGTTTGTTTTGTAAGTTGTAACATAGTAGCTGTTCTATCTCCATTCAATTCTCAAATATTTGATTAAATGCTAGTGGCCTGTGCAAAGTAATCTGGTATCTGGATCCTTTATTTGCAATAGATTTTTGGTCATACGCTAGAGATGTATGTAGTTTGTTCTAAGAGAAGGGCGACCAGCATAACCAATAACTACGCGTATTCAAGTTTCAACCTTGCAGTCAGTAGAGTTGTCTTGCTAATTGACTGGTGTTGAAGAATTGGCTTGCTAATTGACTGGTGTTTCCTAATGAAATTCTTCTTTCTAATGCAGTCACTTAGAGAAATGAGGGAGAAGCACATGAAGACAGTGTCGGTCACGAGGAGCATGCAAGCAAGGAAGTGGGATGAATTTCTTGAACAAAGTTTTAAAAGGCAACAGCAAGCTGAGCAGACCTCATACACCCAAACTGGGTATCCAGATTTTGATCAGACAAGTGCACATTATGCTGCTGCTGGCCCAGCAATCGATTCAAAGAACACGTATCCATATGCTAGTGATAACTATTCGGCTCCAAGACGTCATGCTGCTGCTTATGGCGAGTTTCAACATGACGATTTAGGAAGGACCTATGGGCGATATTAACTGCGGAACGGCGGTGAGTTTTTAGTCTTTTATTTTTGTTAATCTTAGGCGTGCAATTCAAATGTATTTAGACATAGCCTTGTCATGGTTGAAGAAACTGGCACAAAGGTAAGGCGGTGTTCCAGGCAAGTTAGGTAAGGTTGCGACTAAGTTACATACAATAGACAAGGGCTTCCGTCTTATTAGGAGGAGTAGGTTGACCGAATGTTGCCTCCATTTTTTTGAGGAGTAGCTAAGAGCGGTTCCTGAATTTTCAGGGCGCTCGTTTTTGTGTGGAATCAGAGTCAATGGTGGTGTGCTATTTTCTGTTATGTAGTTTGAGAAGGTAATTTTTTTAGTAAGCAACATGTTGCTCATTCTGCTGCTGCTGCTGCTGCAGTCTCTCTCCAGTAACATGCATCCATGACAAGAAAGAAACGAGGAACTGTTAAAGTGGAATGGAATTAAGACATGACATGAGCTGCTTTTCTATTAAAATATTAACTGTGATGATGTAGTGGCCGTTTTGAACATACGTGATGTTTGTTGGTGTTAATTTTCATTCTCGTGTCTGTTGTGGTGCTAAATTGGTTTCTTTTTTCTAATCACAAGGTTCATACGTAATTGCTTTCTAAAGGTGTTTCTTTTTTTTGGAATTGCTAAATTGGATTGGAGATGATTTGAATTATACTTGTTGTGAGATGATGTTTGTCATGTCTAACCTTGTCAAAAAAATCCATAACATAACTGTCTTGTTGTTGTTGTTGTGAGAAAGTGAACAAGTTTGAGCTACCAAAACTCAATTAGCTGTTGCGCTCTCCTACTTAATTGTTCCTAACACTAGGTGTGCTTCACGTAACCGCCTGGGACTGCTGCACCATGCCCACTGGGGAATCGAGAGCTGCTGGACCTCCATGGACGCGCCTTCCTTGGCCGTCCTCGGCCTCCTCCGTCATCATCATCTCCGTGGCCGTGGACGGCGCCTGTCCCAGGGGGACCATGACCAGGATGGAAGCGCGCGGTGGTTGCTCGCCTCTTGCAGCATCGTGCCTGCCTGCCTGCGTAATCGAATCAACTCGATCGCTCATCAGATTCCATCCATCCAAGCAGTTGGGGACATCACAACAATGTAATATAATGAAATCGGAAGCCAAGATCCAACGGAATGAGCCCGCCCGTTGCTTGCTAGCTTGGTCGGCTGTTACAAACCATGGATTGTAGTATAAAATGCTAATTTTGTACTTCAACTAAATTGTCATCACAACGAGCTTGAGTCAAGTTCGCACTTGTCTCACCTTTTTTTTTATAGTCTCTTACATGCCTCACAGCTATAGCGCTTCGCCTCCTTCTGACTTGTCATCTGCACTTTGCCATGTGTATTGAACACCACAGAATATACGGTCATATACTCTCTCAACTTTTGACACTAAGACTTTCCCCACTTCGCAGATTCTTTATGGTCAACTCCTGTCCATCAACTAGCACTGATAGACCCAGTCACCAACTTGAATATGGTACTCGCCAACACTGCTTTAGCACCCCCGCACAACTTGTCTGACCACATGTCTAATCATCAGTGCCTAGGTCTGTCGTTGTGTCCCGTGCTTACCGCATGCCTCACCGCTATCACCCTGTCGAGCCTCTGTTGTTTTGGTCGAGTCTCCAGGGTCATGAACCCACACCACTCAACCTCCTACTGTAGAGAACCAACGATCATCACTGATCGATGCTGAGTATCACGTCTTCATCAGACCACTGGTACCTAGTCTGAACCACGTGTCTCTCGCTTTCCCGCTAAAATAGGCTTCAACTCTTCGAGCTCTTATGTCGTAGCCTCTCCATCAACACAGAGTGAAGTCATCTATCGGACTCCAGCTCCACCTTCAACATGACTCCATGTAGCTGGCCGTGCTACCTCGTGCCCCGTTGACTTCAAGCTCTCTCATGCGTACACTACCTTGAATCAACCCTGCGCCATAGTCTTGTCGAAGCCGAACAAGCCCTTGGACCTGCGCCACGTGTTTCCACGCCCCAGAAGTCGGTCACCATCAACATCACGCTCCTATGCCATTTCCATTGATCTTCCATGAACGCGTCAGCCTACATGCCAACCCGACCGATACACAATCCATGTACAAACGAACGAAAGATTAACAAAGCAGTCAGTCCATTTAGCCTTCCAAACTCGTAACCTTTTTCTTTCTTTCTTTTAGGACGCCGATAACCACCACACGTCTGGTGGAATCAACACCCGATCACACGTCCCATGACCACAGATTGCGTCACGTCACCGCATGCATGCAAGTGACGAAACTGATGATGTGAGCAGGAATCTTTCGGGTTTTCAGTTTTTAAAATATTTTATCTCTTAAATGAAAAATCCGATTGAAAAACCGTTTTCATCATTAAATCCGTCGCGACGAGATCTTTGAAACTAGATCCCATATAGATAGTTTTTGATGACTTTTTTTTGGTTAAAAGATTCCACAATGACAGTGTAAACTCTATGGCAATGACAGTGTGAACATCATGGCAACTTTTTGCCAAAAAAAAGTCGTCGAAACATATCAATGTGGGATCTATTTTTGAAGATCTCGTTGAGACGGATTTAATTATGAAAACGTATTTTTAATCGGATTTTTTTATTTAAAATAGAACATTTTTAATTCCGAAAAACCAAAAAGATTCCGCTGATGTCATCTGTTTGATGTGGCAAGATGGATGGTAATAGGGGCGTTTCGACCATGTTACTTCGTGCCACACATGTAGCACTTATCATTTGGGTTCTTTTATTATCCAACATGTTCCCGAATGATATCTGTAACAAATCCACATGGCCTCCGCCTGAGTCGCAAACCCTCAATCGCTCCACATGGCCTCCGCCTGAGCGCCGCAGCTTGCACTTGGGCCGCTGCCGTACGGCTGCCCTGCGCCACCGCTCGCACCGCTGCCCAGCATCGGCAATGCCACTCTTGGATAATGTCCCCATTCCATTGCAAATGACGACATTCTGGTGAATGTCATTTGCAACATGGTTGCTGTGCAATGTAATGACGCATCTTGGCTGACAGCATCCCCATGCAATTGGCTAGCTAGCTAGCATTGTAAATATAATAGCTAAGAAGATCCTAGTTTTTGTAGATTCATTGATTTATCTTAGGACTGTGTATGCCGTCCACAGTCACGGCTTAACGCCGATGTGTTCTCGCTGATTCATTGATTTTCTCGGCTCGGGAGATCTTGATTAGTTGACTTAGATTTACTAGTAAGCGTGCACGTGCAACGCACGTATAATTATTGGGTATATTTCAAGTAGATGCGTACATGTGGTAGATAAAAGGTTGCTTTGCGCCTTCATAGCGTATAGGAAAACTTGCAAGGCATGAAACGATGAATGTTCACGTCTGGTACACACAAACATACATAAAACTGGACAATATAAATCAATCCATACAACTCATAATTTCATGCCTCCGATTACTCTTTATATGCATCAAGATGCTCTTGACATGTAAATGTTTAGTTCATTCTGCACAAAGTGTCAAAGCACTGTGAAACTAAACTTGGCAAGCAACATACACGACCATTCTACAAAGTTTCCCCTTTTTCATCTCTGTTCATCATCCTCCAAGCCAACAAGCTTTCATGCCAAGTTTAGTTTACAGACTTGCCAAAGCAGAGAGTGGAAGCATAGTACCATAAGCAAGCACATCAATCATCAGAAGTTAGAACAATGAGTAAACCAGAGGAAGGGGTACAACTTCAAGGATGGGTGAACTCTTTGTAGCAGCAGCAGCAGCAGCTGTTTAGTAGCCACTGAAAGAGTTCAAACTGTCAACATGCAATGCCTCAGAGTGTCAAAATTGCAGGTGAACATGTAAGATGTGATTAATCATCAGAATATAAAATTCATCAAGAGTATAAGATGTATATTTTCTTCCGAGACGTCATTAGAGGGAGAAAAGCGGAAAATTATAGTTGTAGAATTGCTGCAAGAGGCACACCAAGGTTTCTAAACTATTCAATTTGGAAAATAAATGCCTATAGACAACAGTTTTTTATTTAGATCAAAAGAACAAAAAAGTGAAACTACAAACTGGACAGGAATTGAGTCATCCTACCTTAGCATTGAGTTGATACAGTACTATAAATACACAGACAACAAGCTACTATATTTTGTGCATCATCAACACCACATGCTAGATGCTACTCGTGGCTTAACGACGAGTTGAAATGATAAATTAGCTTCCGCTAGTTGCTTCTGTAACTCACTGTCACGGATGCGTTTTATTTGCATTACAAAATAGCATGCAAACTCAATAGTCAAGATAGAGTCGAGCTTAGGTACAATTATGCGACATGCAAGACATATAAATGATCTTCAGAAGTGCATAAAGATAGAAGAGTACAGTAACAATGAAGTCATACTTTTGCATAAGTGTATTTCAAATAAAAAGTCACATTCAGTACAAAAGCAATGAAGTCATACTTCTGCATAAGTGTATTTCAAATAGAAGGGCCTTCAGAGAATGTGGTGCTCGGAGTTTGGGTCTTCCTTCGGTTCCAAGTTCGTGAAATATAACTAAATTTCCTGAATTTGCAGACAATTCAAGAATGGGAAAATATATTTGAATGGATCAATGAGCAAAAAATCATTAAAGGAGCTAAACATGAGCTTAACCAGATTCTTGAAATAAATGCATCACATTACAGACAGATAAAAGGCAATCTCAGCACAGGTTAACAAATGCATGAGCAGCACAAATTAAATGAGAATAGCTAAACACCATGGATGAGAAAATTTAATTGGACGAATGTCCGAAGGAAAGGATACAGAGCGAATATGATCCAGTAAAACTCCCTAAATTAGCCTAGAAGGAGAGCGAAGCTCTGAGTAAGTACATCATTAAAAAAGAGAACTGAAAATGTTCAATGTAAACTTTAATTGAATTAAAGGTAAACTTCAGCAAGAGAGAGAAGATGGCATAGATTCATATAAGCATGTACTAAATGCACACGGAAAAGGGGATATTCTGCAACTAACCATAAAAAATTTACGTGCAACATGTACTGACGAAGTTACGATTTAATGTAGAATGATTCATTGAAGGAAAATAGAGTAGCACAAAAACCTCGATTGAACTTGTGAGAAGTATGGGCTTCCATGTGCGCCTGTGTCCCCCGTGGCAGCAGCGACTTCCACGTGCGCCCGTGTACCTTGCGGCAGCAGCGGCTAGCACGTCCTGGCGGTGGCGGCAGATGTGACTCCCACATCCCCAGAGGCGGTGGCGGCGGTTCCCCGGTAGTTCCTTCACATTTTCACATCGACTAACAGCCTTCGCCTCGGCAGAAGTGAGGAAACCAGGAACCTATGTCAAAATATGGCAATTGCTCATAAGTAACATGGTCAAGTAAAGAAAATTTAAGCACGCTATCATGTCAATTTAGGAACCTTCTACCGAAAAAGGCTTCCGCCCCGCTTTATATATAAAGCAACACAACCGAACCGATACATGGTGATGAGGAGATCCTCTTACAAAGCAGATCAAAGAAAAATACATGAAAATAGGAGAGACCACACCCTACCACTAAGCAAGCTAGACTACCGACAAGGAAGAAGACTCGCCGCCAAGGGGAAACCACCGGACCTCGTTTCGCCGCTAACACCAAGTTCCCGCCGGAGAGGACCCCCTGCCCTCCCGCTCCGGATCGTGGAGCCCGCACCTGCCTGCCAAAAACGAGGATCGCGAGAGGAACCAACGAGGATCCTTCCAGAAAAGGCTGCTTGGCAGGAGGACTATTACGTCATACCGCATTTGCTAACTAATATTTTCTCCAGAAGTGCATGCTAAATATTTCATAGAAGCTGATTCTCTCCTAGAAGCTCGGCAAAAGTGTCATTTTGTAAATCATGATCCCTTCACATCAGCAAGTACAGGAAGAACTAACATAAATGAACCATGCTAACATTTGGCAAAGTCCATGGAGGATTACAAATATATATGCTTCATCTATAGAGGAAAAATGGATAAATCACACAAGGGAAATCGTAGCATCAAACACTCGATCTGGACCTCACCGTTCTAACTTCTAACCACAATTATAAGCACCCCCGACCTGTGTAATATTTGATATTTCTCGAATTGCAGTTTCTTGCTACTCAATGTCCCCCAATTCGCCTGAAACTAAATTATTGCCTCCCATAGTGTAACAAGACAATACACACACCGGAGACTGGAATCACCAGCTACAACATGGATCCAATCCAGGGGTGCGTGGTAGGGCTTGGGGAGATGAGATGGTGGATGAATTCTTACTCTGCAGCAGATGAGATGTAGAGGACCTCGAGCGGGGATGCCACTGGGAGCCAATTTTGGGCGTCGGCCCACAGGAGCACAGTTAGGCGATGGGCCTCAACAGTAGCAGCACCCTGAGAAGCGGCGGCGGCGCCCTGCGTCCTTGCCGGATGGGGTGGCTCCCGTTTCGTCAGAAGCGGCGATCGGTGCGGCACCCCCGGCGGTTCAGGAATCATCGGCACTCCCGCGGCGTCCCCTGAAGGTGGCGGCCCTCCTGTGGCTCAGTCGGCGACGGGAACGAAGGAGGGACACAGGGAGGATGGCGCTGGGTGGGGAAGCGTGTGGTGGGCGGCGGGGGAGAAGGCGAGAGGCAGAGGAGAGAAGGAGTTGTTGCTCCTCGGCTCCTCGCCGCCATGCCGAGTGGTGGTGACTTTTCTCGGGAGAGATGGGATCGGGATCCGGGAGGTTGAGGTGATGGACGTGTCAATCTGTTCGAATACCCGATTAGTTTCCTAATAAGACGTGATTGTGATTAGTTTCCTAAAAGACGCGATCCTGATTATAGTTTCCTAATTAATCGGGCGTGGAGTTTCATGTTTTTCTCTACGGTGAAGCACGGTCAGTCAATGTAAATTGTTAAGTGCACACAGAGAACGGATTAGATCAAGGCTAGCGGTTGGATTGAGTTTAATGGGCCTAATCATGCGGTGGTAATGGGTCCGTGTATATTTATGGGGTGCGTTTAGAGAAGTTTATGTTTGATTGTTTATTAGTAGTGTAGATTAATCTCCGGCCAAAACACAGAATTTAGGGGACTAAAAATTTCCTGAGAGTCCCTAAATTTTTTCCAAGGGTTTTGTTCGTAGCAGGTAAATTTCAATGCACTTTCTCTGCACAAGCGGCAGGCATTTCGTGTTCAATCTAGTTGGCACAGAAGTCTATGTGGGTACAAGTTTTGAAAAACACCGTTTTTATATAGGAAGAGCGCCTTTGTTGTAATAAGCCAACGCATATGTCGGGAACTTTGTGGGCAGAGCCCCCACGAAAACCAAGGGTTGTGGTTGACGGTCTTCGCAGGTGATGTAAACCGTGATATGTTTAGCCATTTAGCCATTTCTTAATGGAACCGCGATAGAAAAAAAAAATGCATTGCGTAAATATTCACCCTGCGCAATGACAAATACTTGGTCTGTTCCATAATATACACGAGCAATTAGCCGCTGGTGTAACGTCCTACGCGGAAACGCCAGGCCCTCACGTCGCCCGGGTCGGGCGACTCGGGGGAATCCAGCCGCCGCCGGGCTCGGCACCCCTCTTCCCGGGCACCCCCGTGTCACCGCCGCCGGAGGGCCGGCCGGCGAAGCCTCGCCGGGCACTGGGATTGCGGTGGCGGGGCCGCTCTCCCACCCTCTCCCATCGCCCCTGCCCTCTTATATCCATTCATGGCGGCGCCGGAGGCCTCCACTGGAGGCGGCGGACCGGTACAGGCCCATGTTGGATGGCTTTCGCGGAGCGGACGTATGCGGCTGGTTTGCGGGTCCGTCTTGGAGATGCCTTATATGCTTTCTGTTGTGCGGTGGTTATAGTGAGAATTAATTGTTATTCTTAGTTCAGATTTACACTTGTCTTTATCAAGTTCCCGCTTCTGAAAGGTAGCTATAAGATTGGCTGCTTAATGTAGACTGGGTATGCATTTTCAGGTGCATTTTTTTTCATAAATAGGATTTCATCCAACCGTCATATTGAACCGATATAACCATATTAAGTGAATATCCAATCTTTGCATAGCATGATGTACACAGTCAACACATTCAAAACAACCAAAAACACGTACACAGGGACAACGTTAGTGACAAAGTAAAAGAAAAAAAGACATAGGCCTCACGAAGATGTTCACGTGGGGAGGGTGCCATGCATATGCATGTGGAGAGAGGGAGCGTACTTGCGGCTGGGCTGAAAGTGAAAGACAAGATGTTGATCTAGCTCCACTGTCCTCTTTTATCTTCCTCTGCTTTAAATAAATTCCTATTGATCAAGCAAGAGTTGAATATTATATTGTGGTTAGCTCTGGCCTGCTTACCTGCTTCCTTAATTGTGGCAGACAAATACGCAAACGACTCGATCTCTCTCTATGATGATTGGATTGGATGCATCCTTGTCGTCATACTAGCTACTACCCAAAGTTAATTAGATGCCCATCATGAAACTAGGACTAGCCTAACATGCTTATTAGTCTAATAATGGGTGCCTGCCAAAGAGAAGAGCTGTAATGTAAGAGATGCATCTTCCTTAATTTTAATTGTCACTGCCAACATGACGACGGATGCATCCAAAAAATGCACATGCATGCACGGAGCCGACTCGATCCTGTTGCAAGACAAAATAAACTTGTTTGAGATGGGATCTGGAGTTGCCAACTTGCATGACGAATCCGGCAGATAAGAAACATAAAACTGAAACGACAGTGCAAGCAAAGATAAATTTCCTTGGGTACTACCGAGGGCACATGATGCTGGGCGACGACGTCGGGCGGCTTACTGCGCATATCATGTTGTTTGGTGTTGGCTTAGTTTGTTGAACTATGTGCCTTAGAGTAACTCTAGCATAGACGTCATATTGGCTGAACGCCGTAATAATCATCCATATGATGATTTTGTCTTACGAGGTATAGCAGAATCGCTATCACGTGCTTCATCGTCATATTTTTTCGAGGTTGCTTCAAAAACTAGTATGCGGCCTGCATATTCACTACTGCAGACTAAATAGCACTTACCATAATCACTGACCGGCCCGTGGCCAACCGTCACAGATGGGGGTCATCTGTAACGGGCCACCGGAAGCACGTCAATGATGAAGATTTTGTGGCTCGGCTTTCTCATGAAACCCTCCCAAGTGATCCATCTTCACCCTTCGCTCCATCCAGATCGGTCGGCGCTTGGCCGTCTCGACGCCTCCGCTCCATCCCCGACTCTGCGGTGCCCTCCCGCCGTGCGTCTTGTGAGGGCCTAAGAATGTAAAGTTATTTAGCATCACTGAAGAATTTGATCCAAGCCTAACTTGAGCATTTAACTGATGAGGATTGTGCATCCTCTAGACGGTTAAATGTCTGTTCAAGAACATCTATGTTCCGAAGAAATTCTTAAAATCTCACTTTCACCCACTCCCCCCTCTCCTTTGTTCGATAACTTGATCGTGCAGGTACCTTGACAAAGATCACGACATGCCGAGTGATCCTACTTAATATATGATCATCGGAAATGAGAGAAGGGGGGAGAGTAAAATGCTGATGGGCTACAGGTATGACGAAGCCGTAAGGAGGGAAAAAGAACAAAAGTGTCATGTGGGTCAAGCTTGACTTGGCGAGGGACGTGGTCGGAGACAAAGACAAGTAGTAAGTTGGAATCTAAACCATTCTTTATGTGACAGATCCATGCATGCATCCTTGTTGTTGTATGTGATGATTTGGTGGGCAGATTCCAGTGTAACTAAGATTACCTAACCTTTGGGCGGGTAACCAAGTTACTAGCTAGTAATCCATTCCACCCACGAGGTATAAATAGGGAGGGAGGCGAGATGGTAGCTGAACAGGAGGAAATCAAGTAGACATTGACACACTGTAGCACATGTACACAAGAAAAATCTATGGCGTGGAGCAGCACTAGTGAATCTGGAGATCAGACTCCTACATCCCCCTCCCAGAGCGGATCTCCCTCGCCGGGGGATGGCTGCGGGGCAGGAGCTGTCACCTTCGCTGAGTTTCTCAATCAACGGCGGCGGTATGGCAGATCCGACCAGCGGCACGTACCCTCTATGCTTCTGGCGCCGGCCCTATGCGGGCACTGCCATAAGATCGAGGATCTTAGGCGGGGTCACAACATCTACAGCGACCGCGACGGAAGTGATCACGGGATGACGGTGCCGGACCTGGACGGGTGGCTGGCCGACCAGATCGCGTTCGAGGGCAACTCCTGCTTCACGTGCGTCAAGTTGGTCTTCGAGGCGACCCGGCGTATACAGGACCGCGACCGCCGCGACATACCACTACGCTACGCCGCCAGGTCTGGAAACCTCAGGATGCTTTTCCACTTTATTTGTCAGCTCGGCGATTTCTACGGTCATGACCGGACGGTGCGGGTGGTGAGGAAGCTCAACGTTCATGGGGAGACCACATTGCACGAGGCCATCAGGCTGGCAAAGAGGTGCATGACCGGGATGCTCATGTGGGTGGATCCAGGGCTGGCGCAGCATCATGGGGCTGCTGGTCTCCCTGGCAGCACCTCGCCGCTGTACCTGGCGGTCTCCCTGGGACACAAGCACATCGCCGAGATGTTGCACCTTAAAAGTGGCGGCAACCTCTCATACTCCGGCCCACATGGACAGAACGCATTGCATGCCGCGGTGCACCGTCCATACGGTCAGATCCATTCCTCCTAACATAATTATTTGCCGATATACTACATAGCTTGCTAGGCCACACAGTAGAGTAATACTCCCCCGTCACAGAATAAGTGTCTTTGACTCGGTACAACTTTGCTAATAAGTGTCGCTGACTCTACTCTCTACTATATATACTAGTCACATGAGACTACCCTTTTAGTAATAGAGTAATATATTTTGTTGCTATTCTCGGCTTTCAGTATAGCAAATTAAGTTTCATGTATCTAATTAACCTATATGTTCCCCAAACGCAAACTATATATTAAAAAGACGTGCAACAAATATACTTTCAACCACTGATTACGAGTCGAAGGACTAGTCTTGACTAGTCGAGGGACTAGTCTATGAGTCGCAATGTGAATGGCGACTAGGATTCTCGTGTAGACTACCAAGCCGAGTCGAGCTGTCGAGAGACTAGTCTGGACTAGTCGTGCTCTATGAGTCGCTCGACTCAAATTTGGGAGGGAATAAGTGAGCCAGCTCGCAGCCGTGAGAGGGTAAAATTGGAGAGCTAGGTTTTTAGGCTCGCTCTAGAACGAGCCGCACCTGGGACGAGGCTGCCGCCAGCACCCACTTACCCGCCTCCGCCGGCAGCGGTGGCAAGGAGCATTGCTCTTCTCTCCCTCCGCTGGTTCTGTTCCTTCCCTTGCCGGATCTACTCTGCCGTTGAAGGAGGGTGCTGCGGTGAGGGAGAATTAGAGAAGGCTAGGGTCATGATGAGCAGGGAGGAGTTTTAGGGTTGTGTGCTGTTACGAGGAAAGAGAGCAGAAGGTGTGTGGCGGCTGTGGTGAGGGAGAAGGGAGTGAGGACAGTGGAATTAGGTCACGGGGGGAGTATATAGCTAGTAGATGGGCTTTTGGGCCACAAGGAAGTGCATAGGTAGTGGCCCAATCTCTCAGTCTTTCTTATTTTTCCTTGCAATATACTGTACGTGCTAAACTGCTTGACTGGTGTGTTCCTTCTATGTGCCTCAAGGATAAGGCGAGGTTAGGCCTTAAAAACAATGACTACTACTTACTCCCTCCGTTCCCGAGGTTCAACTTTGACCATAAATTTAACCAACGAGACCGACTGCGGCGGGAGCAAAAATTATATAATTGAAAACTTCTTTCGAATACGAATTCACTGGTATAATTTTTGCTCCCGCCGCAGTCGGTCACGTTGGTTAAATTTATGGTCAAAGTTGAAGCGCGGAAACCAAGGACGCACTATATTTTGGAACGGAGGGAGTAGGTATTAGTAGTTGAAGTACTGTAAGTTGAGTACTACATTAGCACGTCGACTAGTCTAGCACTAGTCTAGACTAGTCACGATTAGTCTATGAGTCTCAACCCTGGAACGACTCGTCGACTCATCGACTCGTAAACCTTGCTTTCAACACAATAAGCTAGGACTCATACCAAAAAAAAAAAGACAATCGGTTTTGAGACTCTTCTAAACTAGGCAGATAAGACTCCAAACATTCATGTCATTTTTCCCACACGAGTACAATTCTATAACAAGTGGATAGAGGCCTCATCATGCAAATACAAAGGCGTCTCTTGCTTTCATTTTATGAGTGTTATTGATACATGGTATAAACTCCAGCATTCGCAAATAATAAGATATAAATGATGCACAATACCAATGTCGTGCCAAACAACCAAAAGCTAAAAAAGACAAAAAGAACCAAACAACTAAACGCTAAAAAAAGGACAAGAATATCATCCAAAGCATTTGCTTCAAACTCGCAGTCGCATACTACTACTTCTTACCTTCATAATGACTTCCAAATTTCTGTTGGGCCCTTACATATTTTTCCTCCAGCATTTGGTATTGTTTTTCCTAACCAAAAAGGCGTAATTGCAGGTATGATACAAATGCTACTAGATTGGAACAAAGATCTTAGCAAAGAGAAGGACAAAAATGGCAGCACACCTCTTCACTTTGTGGTTTCGGCGCAGTCTGAAGATTACGTTCGTATATGTTGTCTCCGTTTCCCCAATATGTGGTCTCCATTGGAAAAACATGCAATATGGGGTGTACTTAATGCTAACCTATCTGCAGCATACCAGCAGGATGAGAATGGTTTGTTACCTGTACACATCGCTGCCTTGATGGATAGGAAGGACGCCATCCTTATTTTCCTCAAAATGTGTCGTGGTTGCATTGCTCTCCGTGATAATCATGGGAGATCCTTTCTTCACATTGCTGTCCAGAACAAGGTCTACCGTGTAGTACAATATGCTTGTCAAGAACTAGTTTTTGCACCCATACTGAACGCTAGGGACAATGATGGAAACACTGCACTACACCTAGCTGTGGAGGTTGAGGATCTATTGACTTTCTGTTATCTCTTGCGGAATCCAAACGTGCTAGTAAATTTAAGGAACAACAAGGATCAAACTCCGCTGGATCTTGCATGGATCAAGAAAGGCACAGATTTCTCCTATTATCTGGTATTTATCTAGCTTCCCATCTCATGTTTCCTGCTAGCTGATCTTATAAATGAAAATGTAAAATGTTTCAGTTAGTTGTGAATTTCATTTACTATGTTTCTTAATGATTCTTTTTTGTAGAATCCGGAGAATGTGATATATAGGACACTCATCAATGCCAGTTCTAGGCATGGTAGCTTCTGGAAAGATCATGTTCAAGAACTCTGCATTCAAAATCAATTTTCAAACCAAAAAGATGAAGAGAATCAATTAGGAGAAGTGGATGATTTTGAGAAGCTTAAGAAAAAAGAGAAAAAAGAGGCGGACCGGAAGAAGAAAGAGGATGAAGAGAAAAAAGACTCAGATCAGTTGAATGATTCAACCCGGACACTTGGCGTTTTCTCGGTACTCATCACAACGGTGACATTCGGTGCAACCTTCACCATACCTGCAGCACTCAAAGCAAGCAATGGCAGCGGTGCGAGGTATTTCAATGCGTTCATGGCAGCCAACACGTATGCTTTTTTCTGCTCTGCGTTAGCTACACTCTGCCTCATGTTCTCCGGCATGTCCATGGTTAAACTGCAAATGCGCCGGAATTACTTCCGGATCTCCGTGGTCCTCGCCTCGAATTCGCTTACTTGCTTGTCTGTTGCATTTGGCCTTGGCGTATTTATCGTGCTGGCTCCATTAGGTCATACGATTTCCATTGGCATATGCATCACGAGTTCTATTCTGCTGGTCTACCTAAACGGAGATTTTCTCAAAGAACTGATTATTACTTACCATCCGTTGTCTGTCAGACGGGGGCATAAATTTGTATGCTTGTTATTTATGTGCCGTATATCTCTGCTGGTTGCTGTTCAGTTTTGGCCCTTCCTATCTATATATTTTTGGGCAGCGGTAAGGGAACCTCTGCCTTGAAGAAGCGGCATCAAACAGAGATCTAGGGTGGTTAATTACTGTCTAAAGTCCAATGCAGAATGGCAACTAACGGATGGAGTTTCTAGGGTCGTGAACCTAGGCCTTCGGGCTTTGTAATAAGGCAGCTTTGCCATTTCTCTTATACTAGAATTGATATCCAGCACGTTGCTGCGGCCATTTGGTTGTATGGTTAGTATTTGGATTAAATATGAGGCATGCATGGTGCATGTTATGGTCTGCTTTTCCATGCATTATGGGTGAGTTGGCATAGTGCATCTTAACACTAGTAGAAAAATGGCCTTTAGTCCTGGGCCCCCCTTTTTAGTCCCGGTTGTGTTACGAACCGGGACTAAAGGGGCTCCACGTGGCCGCTGCGTAGCGCTCAGGCAGGAGGACCTTTAGTCCCGGTTGGTAACACCAACCGGGACTAAAGGCCGCCACGCGTCAGGAGCTGGGGTTTAGAGTTTTGGAGGGTTTTGTAGGGGTTTAGGGTTTTGGAGGGTTTAGGGGTTTCATTTTGTGTTTGTCTTTTCTTTTTGTGTTTACCATTCAATTCTTTTTCATTTAGGGTTTTCATTTTTATTTTATGTTTTCTATTCAACTCGACGCTACTACATATAGCAATGAAGGAACCATTACACAACATCGTCATGAATATAGAGAAGTGACCTCTTTCTCCGTGCTTGGTCGAACAACAAGTTTTCGTATATATATTCGACACTACTACATATAGTACACGTTCATGCATATATACAATATAATATCTCTTACGATCCCTAATATCTAATTACCAAAATCCCCTACCAATTCCCGATGGTATTCTCCGGTTTTAGATATGACCTCTTCAAGTAAGAATCCCGCCAATTCCTCTTGAATTGCTCGTACGCGATCCTTTGGTAGGAGATCGTCCCGCATCCGTTGGATCTAATTTCAAGAAGGGGATCAATAATATGAATGAAACTCAACACAATTGATGGTAATAAAATAAAATTGTGAATATTGTTTACGTACTTCAAGTTGTTGTAAAATTCTGCCCTTCTCACAGGTCGTCTGGCGAACGAACTCGCAAACATAGTATCCACATAAAGTATTCCCGTCTCCCTGCCTCGAGCACTTTACGAGAATAGAGTTCAATCAAAATAATAATCAAGCATGATAATGGTATTGAAACTAGCTAGAATCAAAGAGATGCGCGGACCTAGCTAGTATTACTTACATTGAGTTGTCGAAATTGTAGCTCCTCTTTTCATTCATCCCTAACCTTCTTGGTGAACCGTTTCCAAACCCTGCCCGGCAAAGAAAATGAATAAAGGAGTTATTAATTACTTGATATCAGGAAATGAACGAAAGTTGCCGATATAGTGCGATAATGATTGAAATTACCTCTGGAGCATTTCACTCAGGTCCGCCCACATCTTAGGGTCTTTACGTTTCGAGTCCATGACAAGTACTTTTCCTGCGTCAAACTGAATGACTAGCAGAATAAAGTGGAACCTGCGCATGCATAATTCATCAATTACACTTAACATCGAGTAAGCGAAACAGAATGTGTACAAGACAGTAACACTCACTTGAAGTTGTAAGGAAATAGTATTTCCCTTTTGGTTTGTTGTTCAATTAACGCCTTTAGCAAGTTATCCTCTGTTTCCTTGGCGTTGTTTTGTACCGTATATTCATGTATGTTATTTGGGTTAATGAACCCAATGTCATAGATTTGTCCTCTTTTGCATTCGAGGATCTTTATTCTGCATAATATAGTGAGGATAATTATACATGTAATGAACGAGCTGAGCTAGAGACTTAATTACAGAAATAATACTTACAGACAATAGCAACTGATGATAGATTTTTCGAGGGCGTCTTGATTGTATAACTGAAATAATTACTCAAATTCAATGAACATCTCCTCGTCTCCACTGAAATAATGCTCATCTTTAATTCCCACCATGAGTTAGTCTTTCCCTTCCTTTGAGGCTTCCATGTACCACTCATGCAATCTTCGCATTTGTGTTGGTAGAAGCCATTCCTCCTCAGGTCTGACGAGAGGCTTCCCGTTCTGGTATCTGTATGCTAACTCAACCATGGGGAACTCTACCCCGCTTAAGAATTGAGCAAGAGTGGCCGCTACCTCCGGATCATAATCCTTATCGGAAAACATGTTGAGCGGGGGGCACGATTGGTTTTTCTGTTCTCCGAGCTGGGGAATTGTTTTCCCCCTTACACTACTACTACTTCCCGACCGCTGCTGTTTATGTGACTTCATAATAGAGCGGTCATAGTTTGATGGCAGCGGAGGCGGTGGTGGTCGCGTAAGGTTTTTCAGAAACTGCTTCGCTTTTGTCGGATCTATTTTCTCCTTTGGCTCGGGCCGTTTCGGTGCAAGCTGGCGTTTCACATCGTCATCCACAAGCTTCTTGACTTCCTCATTACTCATTTCGTATGGTGACTTGGCAGGAGCCTCCTTGACGCTATACCTGCTTGTACCTGCTCTGGATTTCTTCGCAGTTATAATACTAGCCGCCGGAGCGGCGGTTCTCTTCCGCTTATCCACCCGGTGCTGAGGCGGTGGAGGCGGCGGAGTCTGCTGAGGCGGCGGAGACGGCTGAGGCGGCGGAGTCTACTGAGGCGGCGGAGGCGGCATAGTCTACTGAGGCGGCGGAGACAGCTGAGGCGACGGAGATAGAGGTTGATTGCTACTCTGAGGAGTCGATAGCCTTGGTGTCCAATGTGGAAGCACGATGTGTTCCTTTTTCCATAGAATGGTAGTTTTTCTGGCATATCCCAGTTCAGTCTCCCCTTCACCTGTAGGGAAGTCAAGCTCCAGCTGCTCAAATCCCTTGATAACTTCATCCACCCCGACAACAGCATAGCCATCTGGAATCGGAGAGCAATGGTAAGTTCCATTATCAGTAGGTAAGGCAAAGTCGACCGCCACCTTCACGGATATGTTCATGCATTTCACATGTAACACACAATTTTCCTTCTGCGTGATACCATCCACGGGGTAGCGAGGAGCCGTGATATCATCTATGGGCCAAACGAGCTCCGTGGAAGCCACGCTGCTTTTCCCCTGAGATGGGCTGGCAGTATCGAATGCAGGATCTTCGTGATGCTGAGATGGGCCGGTAGCTTGCTGGCTGGTAAGTGCCTCTATTTGCTTCTCCTGGCACTCTAATTTCTCTTCTATCTTCTTCAGCCGGTATGCATCATGTTTCTTTTTTCTCCCTCGGCTTCTATAAGTGTTACTGCAGTCGGGAAACCCAACCTTCCACAGAACGGAGCCTGATGTGCCTCGTGTTCGTCCACTGTGTTCAGCATTCCCGAGGGCGCGTGTCAGCTCGTCATTCTCTCTGTCGGGAATGAACTTCCCGTCCTGCATGTCCTTCATTGCAGTTTTAAGGGCTTTGAGGGGTGTTGCAAGTTGATCTTTTGTAAAAATATACTTCCCTGTTTCTGGGTCCAACTTTCCCCCTTGCCCGTAGAACCAAGCATTTGCCCGTTCGGCCCAATCCAATGTCTCTGGATCGATCCCTTTATCAATCAGGTCGTTCTCAGTTTTCTCCCACTTAGGCCTGGCAACCTTGTAGCCACCTGACCCCATAACATGGTGATATTCCTTCTTTGCAACATTTTGCTTATTTATTTTTGACCTTTTCTTAGCTTCATCCGATGTCTTGTACTCCATAAATGCGTCCCAGTGATCTTTTATCTTCTCATATGCTCCGGTGAATGTTGGAGTCTTGTCTTTCAGGACATAGTCTTGGTGCAATCTTTTCTTCCAATTGCAGAATTGTGCGGCCATCTTCTTAAGAGCCCACGCCTTGACTTTTTGGCTCTATAACTTTGTTATTTGGATCCACCTCTGGCGGTTGGGTGAAATTTGTCATGAGCGTATTCCAAAGCGTTTCTTTGGATCTATCGTCGACATAAGTAACTCCATCTGCCTTTGGCTTATTCCATTCTCGAATGGTGATCGGGATGCTGTCCCTAACAATAACTCCGCACTGACTTACAAATCGGTTTGCGTTCCGCGCGGGACCAATCGGTTTGCCATCTTCACGGACTTCTTTGATCTTGAACCTTTCATTTTTGCCCAACCTTTTTTTGGGCCTCGTTTCTTTATAGAAGATTGGCTCGATCCGGAGGGCTAAAAGAAGAAGGAAGCGTTAATATATGTATATACAAATCAATTAATGCATCTAGTCAGCAGAGGCTTAATTAATATACATCGCCGGACTTTGTAATAATTAAGGTTCCAACACCGGAGCCGTCATCTTCTCCCTCCATTCCCTCACCGGAGCCGTCATCTCCTCCCTCTATTCCCTCACTGAAGTCGTTCAGAAACTGTGAGGTGACATCATCATCTCCGTCGCGGATTATTGCCCCCAACATGTCTTCTTGTTCTTCGTCTCTGTCGTGTTCCATAGTTTCTGCAAAGACTTGCAAGTTATTTCAATGCTATAAACAAATTATTAAAACAAATTCACATTTCCATGTCTATTTGCATCTTCATTAAAAAAATCACATTATTAAAACAAATTCACATAATATCACTAATACATCTCGAATAATCTAGTTAATGCAATAATATTATCATATAATATCACTAATACATCTCGAATAATCCAGTTAATGCAACAATAATATCACATAATATCACTAAACATCTCGCCCAATCAAACTGGACGTCGACTCCCGGTTCCTGAGCCGCCGCGGGCGGTGAACACCCAAACAGCAGGAAGCATCACAGGATCATAGCTCGGGTGAGATCCCTGAAGAAACTGCCAGGTATTGGAGAAGCTCTCGTCCAACGCAACCATGTAGCGACGGACGTGCTCGTCCTCCTCCCTGACATGGCGACGTACCACCCTCTCGGGGGCCGGCTCCCTCTGCACCGATAGTGGCCCACGCGACCGCCACCAAAGAAGCTCCGGGTCGACGACGAGACCCCGATTCCTCACCAAGCTGCGCGCCCCGAAAGGTAGCACCTCCCAGTGCGAGCCCGGCGGAGCCCAGTCCCGGACATGGCGCCTCTCAAACTGGTTGTCGCCGCCGAGTCGACGACGAGGATGCGGGCCGGGCATCGTCGCCGAGAACAAATTCCTATGAAAACAAATCTGGTCTATTTCTCGTTCATTGTGAGACGTTGCTCCGGCCCGCCTTTATTTCATTGTTTGCATCAAATTTCTTTAATTTTTCTTTTTTTCTCTCACCACATGTTTATATTTTTTATACACCTATCAAATACACGATTCACATTTTTATAATATATGTTTTAATACCTATTTTTATTCATACACATTGTACATTTTTGTATACATCTAAAACATTTTATACACATCTAAGTGATTAACTTTGTTCAAATAAATATCATTGAATTTTTTTTTGAATGCTTGTTAGACATTTTTCAAGCAAAAGTCTAAAACCTAAAACGCTTACCCCTAACTGCCTAAAACATCGACTATGACTATATGACTATAACTATGAGAGAACTAAATAGTATTTTTCTTTCTTTCACTTTTATTTTTCCAAATTTAAACACATTCTTTCGTTATTGCATTGCACAAATACACAGATCACATCACTTTCAGTTGCACTTGGACAACACATCAGATGTAATACATTTCCTAATAAATCTACCTAAAATTACCTAAATGTTACCTTGCACTACACCATCACACATTACACTATTAGCAACACACATTCACTACACTAATAGTAAATTTTTTGACACTGACAGTACCAATTTTGCAGATGTACAGAGAGAGAGGGGAGAAGGAGGAGGAGCTCACCGAGGGATCGAGGAGGTGGCCGGCGGAGGCGACGTCGGTGCGGAGGTGGACCGTGGCAGGCGGCTGATTCGGTGCTGAGCAGGTGGCCGGGGGAGGAGGCGGACGTCGAGGGCACACGCGCGTGGAGGAGCGCCGGCGCGGGCTCGGGCAGCCTGACGGCGCGCGCGTGGAGGAGGGCCGGCACGGGCTTGGGCGCGCGGCTTGTGGAGGAGAGCGGCGACGTCGAGGGGGCGCGCGCGCGTGGAGGAGCGGCGGCGGGTAGCCTGACGTCACCGGCGCGTGGAGGAGAGCGGCGGGCAGCCTGACGGCGTCGCGTGGAGGCCGCCGGCGGGAGCTAGCGGACGCGTCAAGGGCGCGGTCGATCGGGCGAGGGAATAGAGGAAGATTGGGGGAGGGAGAAGGGGCGGTTTAAATACCGCCAGGCCTTTAGTCCCGGTTTGTGGCACCAACCGGGACTAAAGGTAGGCCTTTAGTCCCGGTTGGATCCACCAACCGGGACTAAACATCCAAATTATTTTAGTTCTGTTTTAAACAGATTCAAAGACTTTTGATTTAATTCTTTTTGCTATTAAACATGCCTAGTTTTGATTTAATTCTTTTTGCTATTAAAGTTTTTAACAAAAAATACTGTATGAAAATTTTAGTTGATTATTTTTGCTATTGAAGAATATTATAAAATACTTTTTGTTAACCTAATAATATAATATTTTCTTTTCTGTTAAGTTATTAGTTTAGTATTTTTCTTTGCTGCTAAGTTTTATTTAGGACAAAAACTATTTTTGTTATTTGTAGTTAAGTCCTACAGTTCCCTTAGGAGTTTTTATTTGGATTTCCTTGAAGTTTTGTTTTGCTTTCTATTTGCTTTTTCTTATTGTTTTCTTTATTGCTTTATTCATTGATTGTATTTTGATTGCTAGAATGCTTGCTAGAGTGAATGCTTACATGAATGATGCGGCTTATCTGGAATGCTCAGAAGACATTCATATTTTGTTTGGACATAATTGCATTGATTAACTCCTCTGTATAATTAAAATACTAAAAGGACAGGAATAATTGAAAATTCATAACTTAATAAATAATTATTCAAAAATCATGTTTCAAATGCCAAAATGCCCTAGCTTTTTGGTTCAATTCCGACGCTCTGGAGTCCACCTAGGACACCCAAAACACATATATACCCTAACTCTTACAAAGATGACGGTGAAGCCGGTCACATCCCAGAGTGGGATCTTGGGGTATAAAACTTTTTCTTCGCGTGTGTCCCTTGCTTATGATTGCGCCGTAACCATGGAGAATCTTCATCATTTAACAGGATGCTTGGGTCAGTCTTCACTGTGAAGGGAGGAATTTCATGAAACTTTTCATAATCTTCTGACATGTCTGTCTTGTCCTCCACTCCCACGATGTTTCTTTTCTCTGAAAGAACTATGTGGCGCTTTGGCTCATCGTATGATGTATTCACTTCCTTATCTTTTCTTTTTCTCGGTTTGGTCAACATGTCCTTCACATAGAAAACCTGCGCCACATCATTGGCTAGGACGAATGGTTCGTCTGTGTACCCAAAATTGTTGAGATCCACTGTTATCATTCTGTACTGCGGGTCTACGTTTACCCCGCCTCCTGTCAGATTGACCCATTTGCACTGAAACAAAGGGACCTTAAAATCACGTCCATTGTCAAGTTCCCATATCTCCTCTATATAACCATAATATGTGTCCTTTTCCCTATTGGTGTTTGTTGCATCAAAGCGGACACCACTGTTTTGGTTGGTGCTCTTTTTATCTTGGGCGATTGTGTAAAATGTATTCCCATTTATCTCGTACCCTTGGAAAGTCAATACAGTCGAAGATGGTGTCCTGGCCAACAAGTACAGCTGATCTACAACAATGGTGTTATTCATGAGATGTGTTTGCAACCAACCGCCGAAAGTCGCCATGTGTGCACATGTAATCCAGTCGTCAGACTGCCCCGGGTGTTGGGAGCGTACAATATTCTTGTGTTCATTGATATACGGGGCCACCAAGGTAGAATTTTGTAGAACTGTGTAGTGTGCTTGAGTGAAAGAATGCCCGTCCCTACATATTATTGCTTTCGGTCCTAGCGTGCCTTTTCCACTCAGTCTCCCCTCATGCCGCGATTGAGGAACACCAATCGGCTTAAGGTCAGGAATAAAGTCAACACAAAACTCAATAACCTCCTCTGTTCCATAGCCCTTGGAGATGCTTCCTTCTGGCCTAGCACGGTTATGAACATATTTCTTTAAGACTCCCATGAACCTCTCAAAGGGGAACATATTGTGTAGAAATACAGGACCCAGAATGGCAATCTCTTTCACTAGGTGAACTAGGACGTGCGTCATAATATTGAAGAAGGATGGTGTGAACACCAACTCGAAACTGACAAGACATTGGACCAAATCATTTTGTAACCATGGTAGGATTTCTGGATCGATTACCTTCTGAGAAATTGCATTGAGGAATGCACATAGCTTCACAATGGCTAATCGAACATTTTCTGGTAGAAGCCCCTTCAATGCAACCGGAAGCAATTGCGTCATAATCACGTGGCAGTCCTGAGACTTTAGGTTTTGAAATTTTTTCTCTGCCATATTTATTATTCCCTTTATATTCGACGAGAAGCCAGACTGGACCTTGATACTGATCAGGCATTCAAAAAAGATTTCCTTCTCTGCTTTGGTAAGAGCGTAGCTGGCAGGACCTTGATACTTGATACGTCTCCAACGTATCTATAATTTTTTATTGTTCCATGCTGTTATAATATCAATCTTGGATGTCTTTATAATCATTTACAACAATTTTATATCATTTTTGGAGACTAACCTATTAACTTAGTGCCCAGTGCCAGTTGCTGTTTTCTGCCCTGTTTTTGTTTTACAGAAAATCAATACCAAACGAAGTCCAAATGCAACGAAACTTTTTGGAGATTTTTTCTTGGGCAAGAGCAACACCAGAAGCTTCGAGAGGAGGCCAGAAGACCTTGGTGGGTCCCACGAGCCACCAGGGCGCGCCTGGGGGGGGGGGGTAGGCGCGCCCTGGTGCCTCGTGGGCCCCACCAAGCTCCGTTTGACCTAATTCCAGCACTATAAATTCTAGAAAAATCATAAACTGTAACATCCCCTGTATTATCTACAGTGATCATCAATGAAAATGTCAGGTCACCATGTTTTGGAAAGGCTTAATGATCACTTCAATCCAAAACTCATTTCAAATTCCATTGAATCCAATTCAAATTGTGGCAGAAATAAAACTTTGTCAATTAATAAAACTAAAATGTTCATAATTTAGGAAATAATCCCTAATAAATATTGGTGAAGGAAACAACATTTCTAAAAATGCCTAAAATAGCCCTGGAAATTAAAACAGAGTCCAAACAGCGTTTAAGTGGGTCATTTAAATCCAAAACCAAATCCACACTGTTTAAAATATAACCAAACTTTGTATGGAGCATCAGCGTATTGCATAGCATTTATCAACTAAGTTTCACATATAGCAAAATTGGTTGAGTGCTTTAATTAAATCAGAAACAGAGACAAAATAAAATAAACAAAAAGATAAAAGCCCCCCCCCCCCGGGCCTCGGCCCAGCTGGCCACCAGGCCGACCAGGCCGGCCCAGCCGCGCCTATATGGCTTAATCCCCTCCCCCAACCCCCGAAACCTAGACCCCGTTGTCCCTCTCCTCGCTTCTCTCCCTCCCGCGCGCATCTGGCGTCACGCCGCCATCGACCGCGTAGCCAGGAGGCTCCCCGCGCCGCCTGGGGACGTCCAGGGGACCGCCGCCCTCGCCAACGCCCTCTCCGAGCACCGGGACAAGCCGGACCGCCCCGCAACTCGCCATCATCGCTATTCCCCTCCGCTCGGCCGCCGTCGTCAAATCCACCACTCTGGCGCCTCCCCGGCCTCCTCGAGCTCGTCTCTGCCCTCAACGTGAGCCGCCGCACCGGATTCGCCTCTCCTCTCTCTCCCTGGCCTCCTCTAGCCTCGGTTTCGAGTAGCGCCGCTCGTCGCCGCCGCGGATGAACTCACCACCGTCAACTTCGCCTCACCCTTGATGAACTAGAGCCCCTGCCGAGTTCCTGGAGTTCCAGGGACGCGCGTGGCCCTTTTGTTTTGACGAAACCGTAGCTGTGGCCTCGATCCCGTGGAGTTCGTGCTCCAGCCGCCGCTGTCCGTCGTCTCCGGCATTGCTCCAGCCACCCCTAGCTCCCACGGATGGCACAACTCGACGCGGCCCTCCGTGCTCGTTCTGTTGGTGCTCGCGGGTGTCCGTTTGGTCACCTGTGCGCGATTCCGGCCATCGCCGCCGCGTCGGGCCTCGCCGCCAGCGCGCGCGCGTTTTAAACCTCGCCTGGGTCCATGACAGGTGGGCCCAGGTCGTTAACTGCTAGATTAGGTGCTAACTAAATTACTAACAGACACTGACTGGTGGACCCCCCCTGTTAATAATGTTTCAGTTAAAATGTGACACTGACATGTGGGTCCCGTGCACTGTAGCGCTTAATTAACTTTAATTAAGTCCCTGTGACACTGACAGTGGGGCCCCACCTCTAATTAACTAAATTTAACAGACTAATTAACATCTGTGTCAATGACACCTGGGCCCCACCACCACTGTTCACCCTTTGACCTGGTCAATATTGACTGCTGAGTCAGCAGTTGACTGGCCCCACATGTCATTGACTGTGGCTGGCTGAGTCTGTGTAATAAAAGTATTTCACTGTTATAATTCGAATTTAATAATTAAATTAAATTCCAGAATTTCCAGAAAATGATTAAAACTTTGAAAAATCATATAACTTAAACCGTAACTCGGATGAAACTAATTTATATATGAAAAATGATCAGAAAAATATGTAGAATCCGAATATTCTATCCGCATGCCTGCCACACCCCTCTAACATATTGAACATGTAACTTTTTGCCCGTATCCGATAGATGAATAGTGCATAACTTGAATAAAATAAATCCAGATAAATTCCTAAATTAACTAAATCAGTTAGATAGGCAATATATCACACCTGCATATCATTTAGACATGTCATGCATCCCTGTTGCATTGTTTCCGTGTATTTACTGTTTCTTCCCCCTCCTTCTCTCCCGATAGCCCCCGAGACTGCCGACGACGCTGCTGAGTACAACTACATCGTTGACGACCAGACCCCTTCAGCAAAGCTTCCAGGCAAGCAAAACCCCTTGATCATCCCGATATCGCCCATTCCTTCTCTCCTATGCTTGCATTAGAATTGCCCCTACTACTGTTCTGATGCATAGCCTAATTTTGTTGCCTGTTATTGATACTCTACCTGTTGTCCCATAATGCTTAGTTAGCTTTGCTACTGCTTCATCTGTGGCCCTTCACCCTTGTCCGTCTGCCATGCTTGTTATCGGGCCGTGATCAATCTGGGTGATGATCACGGAACTACTTACATTACTACATTCATTTACTGTTACGGGGCTGAAGGGCTGGTGGTACCATCCAGTCAGAGATGGACCTGAGTCCCGACAGCTCCCAATGTTAAAGTCGGGCTGGCCCCAAGGGTGCCCGCGAGAGAATACTATTAAAGACGGGTCGGCTCCAAGAGCACCCGCGAGCCGTGTGTTACCAAGTTGGAGCGACAGGAACCCTGTTCGTCTCTGCGAGTTACTAAATATGCCTAACGGATTTGGGTATTTGATCTGAGATGGCCACTGGCCTATACGCACTACCATCACGTGGGATAATGGTTTAATGGGGCCCTCTACGCCATATGTATCAGCCGAAAGCTTTGTCAGACGTCCAGTTCAGCCCTGCGGCATGGCAGGATCGGCGCCATCCATGACAGAGGTGGTGCCTGGATCTAACCATGTGCGCAACGACCCGGAGTGCAAAGGGCGATGGGCCCAAGACCCCTGAGCACTTAGGATGTAGACCGGCGGGGACCTCTCTGCTTAGCTCTAGGTAGGGCTACGGTGTGTCGATCAGCCGAGGCCGGGCATGACCCGATAAAGTGTGTCCGGCCAGAGTTAATCGAGCGTGTTGGGTAACAGTAGTGCACCCCTGTAGGGAAGTGATCTATTCGAATAGCCGTGTCCACGGTAACAGGAGGCTCGGAGTTGTATCTTGATCCACTACAACTACAAATGGATACCGTTGCAATATTAACTGATATTACTGCTCTCGGGTTCACTTTCTCGCAGGGTAGTCGAGAAAGGGATCTCAGGGTGCTGCTACTATATAACCACTAATATATGTTACTGAGTTCTACTCTCTTCTGATGCTGCAAGATTGCTTCAAGATGCTAGTCTTCGATAGGCTAGGCCTCTCCCCCTCTGTTCTGGCATTTCTGCAGTTTAGTCCAAAGATATAGCCCCATTCCTTTGATACCGATGCATATTTAGAATAGTTCTGATGTTAGTCTTGCGAGTACTTTGGATGAGTAGTCACGGTTGCTTTGCTATCTTTTTCCCCATACCCACTTGATGAAATCAGTCGACGGAGCCTAGGAGCAGGAGATCCCCGGAGGCACCTACTACGACGTGGAGATCCTCGACGACCAGGAGTAGTTCGGAGGCCCTAGGCAGGAGGCCTTCGCCTTTTCGATCAGGGCCGCTGTTTGTGCTAGCCTTCTTAAGGCACCCTTGTTTAACTTTTTGTCTGTACTCAGATACTTTTGTTTCCGCTGATGCTTGTGTAACCCGAGCTTATGTATTCGAGCCCTCGAGGCCCCTGGCTTGTAATATAAAGCTTGTATTATTTTATTTTGTGTCTAGAGTTGTGTTGTGATATCTTCCCGTGAGTCCTCAGGCTTGATCGTGTGCATTTGCGTATATGATTAGTGCACGATTAAGTCGGGGGCGTCACAAAAACCCTCAAGAGAGTCCACGAAATACTTTTTACGCCGCCGCAAGCTTCT
Source organism: Elymus sibiricus (assembly GCA_039707655.1). Taxonomy (NCBI): domain Eukaryota; kingdom Viridiplantae; phylum Streptophyta; class Magnoliopsida; order Poales; family Poaceae; genus Elymus; species Elymus sibiricus. Next base: position 13,706,309 of record CM077668.1, on the reverse strand, counting down.
GTTCCAGAGAGATCCCATCTGGGGTCCTTCTCCGGTAATCTGCCGGAGGGGGAATCGATCACGGAGGGGCTCTACATCAACCTTGCTGCCTCTCCGATGATGCGTGAGTAGTTTACCACAGACCTTCGGGTCCATAGGCAGTAGCTAGATGGCTTCTTCTCTCTTTTTGATCTTCAATACAAAGTTCTCCTTGATGTTCTTGGAGATCTATCCGATGTAATCTCATTTTGCGGTGTGCTTGTTGGGATCCGATGAATTGTGAGTTTATGATCAGATTATCCATGAAATTATTTGAGTCTTTGCTACACTCTTTTATGCATGATTATTATAGCCTCATATTTCTTCTCCGATCTATTGATTTGGTTTGGCCAACTGAGTTGATTTATCTTGCCATGGGAAGAGGTGCTTTCTAGTGGGTTCCATCCTGCGGTGCTCAATCCCAGTGACAGAAAGGGACATGACACGCATGTATCGTTGCTACTAAGGATTGTAGGGGAACGCAGCAGAAAACAAAAAATTTCCGACCTACGCACCAGCCCAGGACCACTATGGAGACTGCATACAAGGTTTGATCTTTTCATTACCGACTCGTAGCGCAGCGGAAGTAGAGTCGATGACGATCGGCGGTGCAGATCCCCGCAGCTATGATTTTACAACCTCCTAACCGCGAGGATGTACTCCCTCGTCAGCTCACCAGACGGATCTCCTGGCAGCCCTTCGGGAGGCCTCGGGACAATCCCTCGGATAGTCCCACTGGACGGATCCTCGGACAGCCCTTCGGGAGGCCTCTAGACAGTCCCTCGGATAGTCCCACCAGACGGATCCTCGGACAGCCCTCCGGGAAGCCTCTGGACAGTCCCTCGGATAGTCCCACCGGATGGATCCTTGGACAGCCCTCTGGACAGTCCTTCGGATAGTCCCACCGGATGGATCCTCAGACAGCCCTCCGGGAGGCCTCATGGACAGCCCTTCGGGAGAACCCCCGAAACTCGGACAATAGCTCGGACAGCCCTTCGGGAGGACCCTCGAACAGCCCCTCGGGCAAAAAGATCGAACCTACGACCTCTCTACGAGGTTGCACACATACGGTGTCATCTATCCGGCAGGGCTTCGCCGTCCAGAACTAGTTCCCACCGGAACCCAAACGGCCTTTCGGCTCTACGAAACTATTTCGCGGGGAGGGAGAGAAGAAGGACAGATCATGCATGGCTTGTGTATGTTGAGAAAGAGTGTGTCTTTAGGCAGCCCCCTCCACCCTTATTTATAGGCCAAGCCCAAGGGTGGCTTCTCCAAGAAGCCAAGGGGAAAAATACCAAAAGGCCCTCAAGGTGGCTTCTCCAAGAAGCCACCCAAAAAGCACTTTCACTATTCACGGAAACATTTTTCCGCGACCGTTAAATCCGAAAATATTTCTGTGGGTCTTAGAATAATTCCAGTACCCACTAAAATGATTTTGGGACTTGTTCCGAAACAATTCCGGATTAGTGATTTTCATCTGCGAAAAGCAACCAAAACGGTTCCGGCAGCTCCGGAACATTTCTGGGATTTTTCTCCGAAAAATCCCAGAAGTTCCCAGAACAATTGTGGCACCCTCCAAGAATTTCCAGGCCTATGCCGAAACTAATTTGACTTAATGGTATACCCTGAAACAACTTTTCAGTTTTACCGAAACTATTCCGGTGCTCTCTCTCCGGAACGTTTCCGTTGTCTCCGAAACTTTTCCGGCGACTTTCTCTCAGACTCCCTGTCTAGAATTCAGTAGATAGATGACCCTTAAGCGTGTGACCCTATAGGTTCAGTGTAGAATAGACATGACAGGAACTCTTTCCGATCAATGATCAACATCGGAGCCATGGACACCCATATTGACCCCTATACCCACACGAACGAATAATCGAGTGAACCTCCTGTTGCCGTGTGCTATTCCTATTGCTTCGCGATATGTTACAAAACCCGAGGTGAGATTTATCGGCATCCCCGTGGATCAACAACTTGTCCACTATGCCAGTTACCTCGTTGCCGGTTTTGTTCTCTTTTCTCATTCCCGTGTTCCAGTATCCCTGTGATCAAATCACAATGTGTCTGGCCAGACGATGGTGGATACCGTAACACCGAGAGGGCCCAGAGATATCTCCCCATCGTCGGAGGAGCAAATCCCAATCTTGAGCTATCAAGTTACTTGACATAGTTTTCCATGAACCCGTAAGCCGCCGTAATAGCCACCCATTTACGGATGACGTTTAACAAACCCCAAAGTTCATGAAGCAAGCATGAAGAAACTCGATACTCTCATGGTCTAAGGAATTATGCAAACGTTAACTTTCTCTGTGTTATTAACCATTAACTTGTGATGTATCTCATAGCATAACATCAATTCGGGTCGATTCAACACAAGTGTTCTCCTAACATTGTGCCCTCAAAGTTGCCAGCATAGTCATGCCCATGATCAGGAAAACAGAACCATAATGCAACACTTGATCTAGTCTTAGAGGCCAGACTAGGAATACATTTTACCGTTTATTATTCCACACGTGCATACGAGTCTTCCTCCGAGCCTCGTGGTTATTGCAGACTCGAGAACCATAGCAGTTATAGCATGGAACATAAACATAATTATGAACATGGGGATAAAAAATAACATTTATTATTGCCTCTAGGGCATATCTCCTACAGACTCCCACTTGCACTAGAGTCAATAATCTAGTCAACGCTAATGCTCATTACACCTATGGCATACCGGTGTAAAAATGCTTCGCATGTGGTATAGCCTGATGTCCAACGGATCTGACAACTTCAGTTCCGTGTGTATCTTTGCATGTCCTCGCGTTTTCACGCTTTCAAAAAATTCATATTTTGTGTGGACTTGGCTTCATATATATGTGAATCACTGGTCAAACCTTGATTCCTAAGACTGAGCTATGGAGCAACTATCTTCAATAGTGTTCCATTGACCAAAGCCATCTTGGAATCATACTAAGTTCATGAACGAACTGTGTGATTCAACATCTTCTATGTCGCTTTGAAAGCGGCAACATACTTAGCCTTAGTTATAGAATTCGCCACAATAACTTGTTTGGAACGATTTCCAAACACCGTGACACCATATCGTGTATTACACAAAAACCCTTAACTTAAATCGAAAATCGCATGGAGTAATGATGAAGACTGTATCGATGCAATTACTTACAACGAGCACTTCATAATCTTTGCTTGCGAGAAAACATGTCATCAGTGCTACTTTAGTACTTAATGACATTTTCCACTGTTGTCCCGTGATCAGTACTTTGATCACTTTGGTATCTTTACTCGCAACTCCTTGGGAGTACTGGACATATCTGGTTGTTTTACATACCATGGAATACATGATTAATCCAAACACAAAAGTGTGTGGAATCTCCATCATGTATTTTGCTCATCAGTGTTTTGGGACACCGAGTCTTTGCAAAAACCCTTTCCATGTGACTTTGGCAAGAATCACTCCTTGGCGTTTTAATGCTAAACTGTTTTAGCATCTTGTCAATATGTATTTTTGGCTTTAGCCTATTAGGCAATTCTATCTCGTAGATAAATATGCCTAATGTCAAGGCTATTTAGCCCAAGCACTTCATCGAAAACTTTTTTCAATGAAGTCCTAATTCGTGTCAAGAAATTTATATTATTTCCAATCAACAATGTGTCAAGCACACAAGGTTTTAAGAAATATTATTATGCTCCCACTTACTTTCTTGAAACCACAAGCATCTTCATTATCCATTGATGAAAACAAACTCTTTTGACTATTTCATCAAAAATGAAGATTCCAACTCCAATTTGCTCTCTTCTATCCACTACTGGAAACAGGGAATTTCCCATCAACCAGCTCTTTGCTGTCTGCCAGCGGATGGCAAAGAACGTCTTTGCCATCTGCTTACAAAAACCAGACGGCAAAGAACTAACAGACGGCAAAGAACTAATAGATGGCAAAGTGCCTGATTCCTGTAGTGATCCATTGCTGGAATTCTGAAGTTTGCATACTTACTAGCATCCTCTGGATTGACAAAATACCTTGGACTGTACCACATGCAAGTCCTAGGTTGCATTTCCATCACATGGAAATCCTTTTGGCATCCATGTATCATATCTCAAGATTGAAATATGTATTAATTGCTAGTTTAACCCGATCTGACTTTCAGCATCGCTATGGTGAGACAACCTCATCGTAGTCAACTCCTTGAACTTGTTATTGCAACAAGTCGAGCTTTATGGATAAAACATTTTATCCACATCAGTTTATAGTTCCATTAATGTTCGTTTAGACTCTAAGACTTCCGAAGGGTTTATCAAGATATAATCTTGAATCATTTATGGAAACTATCTCGGATTATATTGGCATTTAGCCAATTCCGGAGTCAGGGCCCATGAATGCTTCTTTGTGTATCGTAGGTATACTGTTGTCTAACAACAATATCTCGCTTGCGCACCTGAGAGGTTTGCACGAGTTTTGCCTACATGGTTCAGTTGCAAGTTCGACCGAAGTCCATACATCTCATGTAGAGGCTTCCGTATCAGTCGCAGTAGGAAACTCTGGAATTACTTCCAAGGTTTCTTTCCTTTGATTTGATGACGAAGATATTGTTATCTCGTCGAGTTTCACTGTTCTCCCACTCACCTTTTTGCAAGAACCATTCTTTTTAAAAGCATACCGTTCTTGGTGGCAAACCTTTTTGCCTCGGTATAGTGGTGGAGGAATTCCCAATTACTTGGGATAACCTACAAAGTAGTACTTGTCTGATTTGGAATAGGTTTGTAAATATTTTACACAAGCCCCATATTCCAAATGTTAAGAAAAGACAAAGCATGGTTGGGCGTACCATACCATGGCGTCATTTCAACAGACCTGATGGCGATCTTTTCAGTGTAAAAGCCGCAGTCTCTAAAGCATTACCTTTAAAAGGGATAATGGCAAATTGATTTATGTCATCTTTGATCTTACCGTGTCACAAATGGTTTGAATACATCTTCACGGATGTACCACTCACAGTGGAGTTCCGGGAGGTGTAAGTTATGAAACCTTTTCACAACTCATCAGACATTCGCTAAACTTGTAACTCAAATATTCCTTTCGGCAATCCAGTTTGCAGAAACATAATTTTCTTGTTACAATAATTTCTACTTCATGTTGAAAACCTTTCGAATGATTTCAAAAGATCCAGACTTACGTCTCATCAAGTAAATATCCATATATCTACTTGAGTCATTTCAGAGATAGACAAATCCACTGCCAGCAACAACATTTATCGGACTACATACATCAAAATGTATGATCACCTGTAAGTTCGTTGCTCGTTCCTTATGGCCTGTGAACGGTATTTCAGTCACTTCACTTTTCGGAGGAAAGTTGCAAGTGTTAGCTGATTCTTAATCAAACGACTTCAAAATCCATCATTATGGAATTTCTCCATGCGGGTTTCTCCAATGTGACCAAATGCAGTGCCACACATGTGTGGTATTCTCTTAGTCTTGCGACATTTAGCGTCAGTGTTATGGATGTATCATATTACCATCAATATTCATAACATACATCCCATCCACGATGGAAGTATGGCCCTTATGTTATTCATAACACTGAACAACAATTGTTCTTTTATGAACAACCCTTTTGCAACAAACATTATGCAATGGGCTAGAGTGTGTAAAACTCTAAAACGAATTATGAAAGTAAATACAGAGGTAATATATTATTATCAATATTCATAACATACATCCCATCCATGATGGAAGCATGGCCCTTATGTTATTCATAACACCAAACATCAAAAGTTCTCTTATGAACAACCTTCTTGCAAGATACTTTATGCAATGGGCTAGAGTGTATAAAAACTCTAAAATGAAATATGAAAATAAATACATAGGTAATGTACCGAGTATAGCAACTTTTACTATGTTCCCAACGTATATCTAAACCTCACTCTGGCAAGTCATTTAGGCCGTAGTAGTTCTTGCATCGAATCGCAGCAGAATGCAATCGAGCGGGTATCTTTGTGATCAACTCACAATACCCAAGAATTATACGGACTAACAATTTAATCACAATTCTCAAGAACTATTTCTTTTGACCAGCCTTCCATACATCAATAGCTTGTATGACTTTCATACATGAGCTGGATATTCCAGTCTTCTCTCTTTTTGCCTTTACACTTGTAATAGTTTAACATTTCCTTTAAGTTGTTGTTTTATTCACCATCATCATATGACAGGCGTTCTACTGGATCCCTCTGTTATTAGTCAAATGCATAGTAAACACTTTTACTAACAGTTTGCAAAACAAACATTGCTTTGGATGTCCCATATGTTTTAGCCTTTGTTTGTGTCTGAAAATGATTTTCAGTTCCATGAATATCACATAGCTATCCCAAACTTTTTGAAGTTCGGGTCTCATGGAAGCAAACATATTTCACTTGACCGTAACGGAATTCTGGCTTTTGGATCGAAGGACGAGAGTCACATTATCCATAGCATTAGCGGGAGAATACCAAAACCATGCGATAGGACAAAATCCTTCTCGGCACTTTTGAGGACAATCCTCACATTACGTTACCAACCGTAAAGTTTTAACCAGATATTTAACAGCTATTCAATTTTAATAGGGAAGGTGGAAATGCGAGCCATTATTCTATAACTATTATGCAATTTTCACTTAGACAAGGTTCATAATTAATTGCACTAAGAATTAAAAGAATTAATTCTAAAGTGCGCTCCCACTCAAATCAATATCTCTCATAATTGACTGTGAGTGATACAAGACCCGCATTTCAATTGTTCGCCATTGGTGTAACACCACTGATGACGAAAATTTCAACCGGTAGGCCAACTTGCCAATCACATCTCTATGTGATTCTTGTTCATCTTTCGATGGGCGTGTTCCGAGCTCATGACGGTCATGCCTGAACGTCAAGACAACTAAGTGATCTCGCTGCGAGGTCTCAACTCACCCGCCTCACACTTCTCTAATCGTTTGTACCCGTGTGACACGCTGCACCCCGAAAAGATTGGTGCCGTGACGGTGCTACACTTGGGTGAACACTAACTACTTGATATTTGGTGAGAGATCACCCTAATAAAAGCGACTACCGCGCAATCAAGAAGGGTGCATCATAAGGGATAAACATCTTAGGCAATTTATAATAGCATGATATGGTATAGCCCTTTCTGACGAAGAAGTCTTGTATTTCTTCGTCTTCGGCATCCGCGTCGGTGTTCACCTTTGTGAAGTTTGCCACCACCTTGTCGATGCACCAGATAATATTGCTATCTCTATAGCTAATAAAATAAGTGCATTACAAAAGGTTGACACGCAGGTCATTAAAGTGACAATCATATGGCTCCAGCCATCATGCCGAATCATGACACACAGGTCATGTTAATTTACATCATATAGTCATCTCATACATAATCAAATTAATATGAGCACTGCTATACCACATCACATGCACATCTTATGACATCCTGCAAAACCAAGTTAGACGCCTCTAATCGGTTTATGCAAAATTTCATTTTATGTGGCTTCTAAGGTTTCGAACAAACCGCAGCTACCAACGTCCATCATCAAGTATGATTATTCAAGTCGCTACATTAACTTTACGGGGTGTATGAAACACAAGATAATAAAATCTCGAGCCCCATACTGAACTTTGTCATACGCATGACCCCCGTGCAGATCATATCTGCATTGCCCTTTCGTCCGCGAAATTTCATCTTTCTTTTTAACTATGGTGGAATTCAATGAACTGTTAGCACTTCGTTGATCAAGCAGGATCGCGGATTGCCAGAACTTTGAAATTCCACCATGCTGTTATCAAGATCAGAAATATGCAAATTCCAGGGATGCAACAAGAACATCGGGTAACAGATTTCATCTGCTACCCGCACAAATAATTATCAGCAGTAGAACTCATCTACTACAACTTATATTGTGCAACACCCATACATCTCTATGTATTCTAGATCGTAACCTGCATCTACGCATAGCACGGCTCATGATGCCACTGTAGGGGAACGCAGCAGAAAACAAAAAATTTCCGACCTACGCACCAGCCCAGGACCACTATGGAGACTGCATACAAGGTTTGATCTTTTCGTTACCGACTCGTAGCGCAGCGGAAGTAGAGTCGATGACGATCGGCGCTGCAGATCCCCGCAGCTAGGATTTTACAACCTTCCAACCGCAAGGATGTACTCCCTCATCAGCTCATCGGACGGATCTCCGGGCAGCCCTTCGGGAGGCCTCGGGACAGTCCCTCGGATAGTCCCACCGGACAGATCCTCGGACAGCCCTTTGGGAGGCCTCTGGACAGTCCCTCGGATAGTCCCACCGGACGGATCCTCGGATAGCCCTCCGGGAGGCCTCTGGACAGTCCCTCGGATAGTCCCACCGGACGGATCCTTGGACAGCCCTCTGGGAGGCCTCTGCACAGTCCTTCAGATAGTCCCACCGGACGGATCCTTGGACAGCCCTCCGGGAGGCCTCACGGACAGCCCTTCGGGCGGGTCACTCGGACAGCCCTTCGGGAGGACCCCCGAAACTCGGACAGTATATCGGACAGCCCTTCGGGAGGACCCTCGAACAGCCCCACAGGCAAAAAGATCGAACCTACGACCTCTCTATGGGGTTGCACACATACGGTGTCATCTATCCGGTAGGGCTTCGCCATCCAGAACTAGTTCCCTCCGGAACCCAAACAGCCTTTCGGCTCTACGAAACTATTTCGCGGGGAGTGAGAGAAGAAGGCCAGATCATGCATGGCTTGTGTATGTTGAGAAAGAGTGTGTCTTTAGGCAGCCCCCTCCACCCCTATTTATAGGCCAAGCCCAAGGGTGGCTTCTCCAAGAAGCCAAGGGGAAAAATACCAAAAGGCCCTCAAGGTGGCTTCTCCAAGAAGCCACCCAAAAAGCACTTTCACTATTCACGGAAACATTTTTCTGCTACCGTTAAATCCGAAAATATTTCTGTGGGTCTTAGAATAATTCCAGTACCCACTAAAATGATTTTGGGACGTGTTCCGAAACAATTCCGGATTAGTGATTTTCATCTGCGAAAAGCAACCAAAACGGTTCCGGCAGCTCCAGAACATTTCCGGGTTTTTTCTCCGAAAAATCCCAGAAGTTCCCAAAACAATTCTGGCACCCTCCAAGAATTTCCAGGCCTGTGCCGAAACCAATTTGACTTAATGGTATACCCTGAAACAACTTTTCAGTTTTACCGAAACTATTCCGGTGCTCTCTCTCCGGAACGTTTCCGTTGTCTCCAAAACTTTTCCGGTGACTTTCTCTCAGACTCCCTGTCTAGAATTCAGTAGATAGATGACCCTTAAGCGTGTGACCCTATAGGTTCGGTGAAGTATAGACATGACCGGAACTCTTTCCGATCAATGATCAACATCGGAGCCGTGGACACCCATATTGACCCCTATACCCACACGAATGAATATTCGAGTGAACCTCCAGTTGCCGTGTGCTATTCCTGTTGCTTCGCGATATGTTACAAAACCCATGGTGAGATTTATCGGCATCCCCGTGGATCAACAACTTGTCCACTATGCCAGTTACCTCGTTGCCGGTTTTGTTCTCTTTTCTCGTTCCCGTGTTCCGGCATCCCTGTGCTCAAATCACAATGTGTCTGGCCAGACGATGGTGGATACCGTAACACCGAGAGGGCCCAGAGATATCTCTCCATCGTCGGAGGAGCAAATCCCAATCTTGAGCTATCAAGTTACATGACATACTTTTCCATGAACCCGTAAGCCGCCGTAATAGCCACCCATTTAGGAATGACGTTTGACAAACCCCAAAGTTCATGAAGCAAGCATGAAGAAATTCGATACTCTCATGGTCTAAGGAATTATGCAAACGTTAACTTTCTCTGTGTTATTAACCATTAACTTGCGATGAATGTATCTCATAGCATAACATCAATTCGGGTCGATTCCACACAATTGTTCTCCTAACATTGTGCCCTCAAAGTTGCTAGCATAGTCATGCCCATGATCAGGAAAACAAAACCATCATGCAACACTTGAGCTAGTCTTAGAGGCCAGACTAGGAATACATTTTACCGTTTATTATTCCACACGTGAATATGAGTCTTCCTCCGAGCCTCGTGGTTATTGCAGACTCTAGAACCATAGCAGTTATAGCATGGAACATAAACATAATTATGAACATGGGGATAAGTAATAACATTTATTATTGCCTCTAGGGCATATCTCCTACAAGGATAACAAGATGGGATCTATTCATTGGGTTTATTAATTCGTGAGTTTGTCTTGTCTACTTCATGTCATCGTTCTTAAGGCATTACTCCGTTCTTATGGACTCAATACACTAGATGCATGCTGGATAGCGGTCGATGTGTGGAGTAATAGTAGTAGATGCAGGCAGGCGTCGGTCTACTAATCTTGGACGTGATGCCTATATACATGATCATTGCCTTGGATATCGTCATGATTATTTGCTTTTCTATCAATTGCCCAACAGTAATTTGTCTACCCACCGTATGCTATTTTCTCGAGAGAAGCCTCTAGTGAAATCTATGGCCCCGGGGTCTATCTATCTCATATTACTAAAACCCTAAAAATATTGCTGCCATTTCTTTTTATTTAGTTTATTTTGTATTTTTGCTGCAATCTATCAATCTATCCAATACAATTTAATCTTGCAATCTTACCGCCAAGGGATTGACAACCCCTTGTTTGCGTTGGGTGCAAGGATTTGTTGTTTGTGTGCAGGTGCTGCTAACGAGGTGTTGTGTGATTCTCCTACTAGTTCGATAACCTTGGTTTCATAATCGAGGGAAAAACTTATCTCTACTGTGCTGCATCATCCCTTCCTCTTCGGGGAAATACCAACGCAAGCTACAAGTAGCAGGAAGAATTTCTGGCGCCGTTGCCGGGGAGACATCATCAAGTACCTTTGCACAAACTCTCATCTCCTTGCATTTACTTTATTTGCCATTTGCCTCTCGTTTTCATCTCCCCCACTTCTAAAACGTTTTTACAAAAATACAAAAATATTTTCCGTTTGCCTTTTTGCTTGTTTGCCACCTTTTCTTGTGTTGCCATGAGCCTTCTATTTGCTTGCATCTTCGCTTGCTAAAAATCTATTGATATGGATTCACTTAAAGTTTACTACATGGGTCATCTTCGATCCATTATTGCTCGTGCTGAAACCCCAACTAGTTTGGTTGAGGGAAGATCTTTAAAGGAGCATGCTCATTTTGTGCGTCATCGTTTGTCTGAAAAAGGGAGACTCTTGTGGTGTCAAATAAATTGTGTGCTATGTTATGCCCGGAATCTATGTGAAATTCATGATTTTACTTGTTGCTCTAAGAACCCTAAAAAACACCTTCCCTACCTATGTGAGTTCAATGATAATGAAATCTTATCTTCTTATGAAAAAGGTGTTTATAGTTACTATGGTATCGAACAAATTGAAGAATTTGTTGCTTTTAAGGGTGCTTATGAAGTTGCTTCTTTGATTGAAAAGTATGATATTACTTTCCACAAATCTGAAAATTTTGCCATACTTAAGTATTTCTATGAAAATTATGCATCTAATGCCTATGTTAGTGAATTTATTGAGAAAATGTCCACTGCTTTGGAAGAGAATAATGATACACATGAATCTATAGATAATCATGATTCCGATGATTCGATTGAAATATCCCCTCTTGATGAACATGATGCTTGTTATTCTTATGGCCACGATGCCAATATTGAAGATGCTTATAGAGATGAACTTGCTATAGTTCCTTATGTTAAAAATGAAATTATTACTATAACACCCATACTTGATAGCCCCTTGAATGAAAAGCATGATCGCAATGATGTTACTATAAATTCTATTAGTGTCAATTGTCCTAATGATATGCAAAACCACAAGCTTGGGGATGATAATTTTGTCATGTCCACTACTTATTGCAATGATCATGATTGGGGTGATAATGCTTTTTATGATCTTGAAAATTTATTTAAGCCTCATGATGAATATGTTATTGATAATAAAATTTGCAACACTATTAAAAGTGGGTTTGGAAGAGCGTCAACTTTAGGTTATAATGATCCCACTACTTTGGAGAATTATCAATCTTATGAAATTTTTGATAAAAGTGGGTTTGGAGAGGTCATAACTTTTGTTGATGATAATCCCACTATTTTGGAAGACTATAAGAATTTTATGCATGTGGATCATGGAGAGAAAATTTTATATGATAGCTATATTGTTGAATTTGATTATGATCCTACATGCAATTATTATGATAGAAGAAAATGTGGTTGTAGAAATTTTCATGTTATTAAATTACCTCTCGTTATGTTGAGATTGTCAATGTTTTATTCCTCTCCTTTGCATATGCTAGATGTTTCTCGTCTTGATAATTTGTTTGCAAATAAAATGCTTATGCATAGGAAGTATGTTAGACTTAAATGTGTTTGTCACATGTATTATGATGCTCTCTTTGTGCTTCAATTCTTATCTTTCATGTGAGCATCATTGAAATCTCATGCCTATCTTAGGCTATAAAGAAAGAGCTTGTTGGGAGACAACCCAATGAATAAAATAAATAAGTTTCTATTATGGTGTGTTGTTACTGTCATGCTACTGGTATGATAGTGTTTTTGTGATTTTAATTAGTGTTTGTGCTAAGTAAAGCCTTTAGGATGATTTGGAAGATAGTATAATTGATATTGTTTTAAAACAGAAAGTTTTGCGTCCAGTGCTGGAATTTTGTTTTTTCTCTGGAACGTCAGAAACTTCTGAATTTTTTACACAGTATTGGTATATGAATTGTCCACATTGCCCTAATTTTTCAGAATTTTTGGAGTTACAGAAGTATGACCATAATTCTGATTTCTACAGACTGTTCTGTTTTTGACAGATTCTGTTTTTGATGCACTACTTGCTTGTTTTGATGAATCTATGGACTGTATCGGGGGGTATAATGTAGGGGAACGCGATAGAAAACAAAAAATTTCGGTACAGCGAGCACGCCCAGGATCACTATGGAGATGTCATACAAGGTTTGATCTGATGTAGATCGTCGGTGCAGATCCCCGCAGCTAGGATTTACAACCTCCCAACCACGAGGATGTACTCCCTCTCCGGACAGCCCTTCGGGAGGCGGTCGGACAGTCCTTCGGACAATGTCGCGGACAGCCCTTCGGGAGGACCCTCGAAACCCGAACGGTAACTCGGACAGACCTTCGGGAGGACACCCGAAAACCGAACGGTAACTCGGACAGCCCTTCGGGAGGACACTTGAACAACCCCTCGGGCAAAAGATCGAAACTACAATCTCTCTACGGGGTTGCACACATACGGTGTCATCTATCCGGCAGGGCTTCGCCGTCCAGAACTAGTTCCTGCCAGAACCCAGTCAGCCTTTCGGCTCTACGAAACTATTTCGCTGGGAGGGAGAGAGAAGCCAGACAAGTCTATGGCATGTGTATGAGAGCAAGGATGAGGTTTGGAGAGCACCCCTCCACCTCTATTTATAGGAAAGCCAAGGGGTAAAGTTGGCATTCACAAATACCAAAAGTACCCCCACTTTATGCCTTTTCATAAAAGAATAAAGAAAAGTAGGATGGCAAGTGGAGCTCCAAGGAGCTCCACCTCCCTTGGTCGGCCACTATTGGGGGCCCCCCCCCATGAGGGGGCTTCCTTGGCTCCCAAGTCCTTCTAGAAACCTTTTGGAAAATATCCAAAAAGGTGCTTTCCAAAAAATATCCATAAAGCACTTTCACTATTCACGAAGACATTTTTCTGCGTCCGTTAATTCCCAAATTATTTCTGTGTGCCCAGAACAATTCCAGTACCCACCAAAACAATTTGGAACGCATTCCGAAACAATTCCGGAACAATGTTTTTCTTTAGCGAAAAGCTACCATAGCGGTTCCGGCTGCTTCGGAACATTTCCGGTTTTTCCTCCGAAAAAATCCAAGAAGTTTCCAGAACAATTCTGGCACCCTCCAAGAATTTCCAGACATGTTCCGAAACCAATTTGACTTAATGGAATACCCTGAAACAACTTTTCAGTTTTACCGGAATTATTCCGGTGTCCTCTCCGGAACATTTCCATTTCGTCCGAAACCATTTTGGTGATTTTCTCTCAGACTCCCCATCTAGTATTCAGCAGATAGATGACCCTTAAGCGTGTGACCCTATAGGTTCGGTGAAGTATAGACATGACCCGGAACACTTTCCGATCAATGATCAACATCGGAGCCGTGGACACCCATATTGACCCCTAAACCCCCACGAATGAATATTCGAGTGAACCTCCAGTTGCCGTGTGCTATTCCTGTTGCTTCACGATATATTACAAACACCCGAGGTGAGATTTATTGCATCCCCGTGGATCAACAACTTGTCCACCATGCAAGTTACCTCGTTACCGGTTTTGTTCTCTTTTGTCGTTTCCGTGTTCCGGCATCCCAGTGATCAAATCACAATGTGCCTGGCCAGACGATGATGGATACCGTAACACCGAGAGGGCCCGAGAATATCTCTCCATCGTCGGAGGAGCAAATCCCAATCTCGAGCTGTCTCGTTTCTTGTCATACTTTTCCGTGAACCCGTAAGCCGCCGTAATAGCCACCCAGTTACGGATGACGTTTAACAAACCCCAAAGTTCACGAAGCAAGTACGAAGGAACTCGATACTCTCATGGTCTAAGGAATTATGCAAACATTAACTATCTCTGTGTTATTAACCTGTAACTTGTGATGAATGTATCTCATAGCATAACATCAATTCGGGTCGATTCAACACAAGTGTTCTACTAACATTGTGCCCTCAAAATTGCCGGCATAGACATGCCCATGATCAGGAAAACAGGATCATCATGCAATACTTGAGCCAGTCCTAGAGGCATGACCAGGAATACATTTTACCATTTTTTATACCACACGTGCACATGAGTTTCCCTCCGAGCCTCGTCGATATTGCAGACTCGAGAATCATTGCAATTATAGCATGGAACATAAACATTCATTACAAACTCGGAGATACAAAATAACTATTATTACTACCTCTAGGGCATATCTCCTACAGACTCCCACTTGCACTAGAGTCATAATCCAGTTACATGGCTTCCCTAACACCAATGGCAATCCGGTGCTGCTCATGCTTTGCTCGTGGTAGAGGCTTTGTCATCGGGTCTGACACGTTCAGATCCGTGTGAACTTTGCATACTTTCACTAAACCCGCTTCGACATGATGTCGAATGAGTTTATATTTGCGTTCAATATGTCTTGTCTTATGGTGCGAACTTGGCTCCCTTTCCTGAGCCACGGCACCACTATTATCACAATAGATCTCCACCGGGTCCATAGCACTTGGAACCACACCAAGGTCTTCAAGAAATTGCTTGATCCATACCGCCTCCTTGGAGGCTTCTGAAGCAGCAACATATTCCGCCTCCGTCGTAGAATCCACCACAGTCTTTTGTATGGAACATAGCCTGATTGAGATTTGAAGTCATCTGGGTCAGTCATGAAGCCTGCATCAGTGTAACCACTTACAATGAGCTCTTCATCACCTCCGTACACAAGGAGTAAATCCTTGGTCCTTCTGAGGTACTTAAGAATACCCTTGACTGTGACCCAGTGTTCCAATCCTGGATCACTTTGGTACCGGCTGCTAACACTTAGCGCATAGGAAACGTCCGGTCTTGTACATAGCATGGCATACATAATAGAACCAACTGCCGAGGCATATGGAACATCATTCATTTCTACTCGCTCATTGAGAGTCCGAGGACACTGATTCTTGCAAAGCACTGTGCCAGGTGACATGGGGAGTAGGCCTTTCTTGGAGTTCTCCATGTTGAACCTTTTCAACACCTTGTCAATGTACGTGCTTTGGCTAAGCGCTATCAGGCGTTTTGATCTATCTCTATAGATTCTAATGCCCAATACATGCATATGCCGCTTCGCCTAAGTCTTTCATTGAAAAACTCTTCTTCAATGAGTCATTAAGAAAATTCACGTCATTTCCAATGAACAATATGTCATCCACATACAAGATTAGAAATGCTTTTGCGCTCCCACTAAACTTCTTGTAAACACAAGATTCTTCGTCATTCTTGATGAAGCCAAACTGTTTGACCACTTCATCAAAACGAATGTTCCAGCTCCTTGACGCTTGCTTCAGACCATAAATGGCTTTCTGAAGTTTGCATACCTTTCCAGCATCCTTATGAACAACAAAACCTTCTGGCTGTATCATGTATACATCCTCTTTGAGGTTTCCATTTAGGAAAGCCGTTTTGACGTCCATCTGCCATATTTCATAATCGAAATAAGCAGCAATTGCTAGTAATATCCGAACACACCTAAGCATAGCTACGGGCGAGAAAGTCTCGTCGTAGTCCACTCCTGGAACTTGCGTGAACCCTTTCGCGACAAGTCTAGCTTTGTGGATAGTAATGTTACCATCCGCGTCCGTCTTTCTTTTGAAAATCCATTTACAACCAATGGGCTTTACGCCTTCTGGAAGTTCTTCCAAGTTCCAAACTTGGTTTTCGTACATGGATTCCATTTCGGATTTCATGGCCTTGTGCCATTCCTTTGAGCTGGGCCCCGCCATCGCTTCCTTGTAGTCGCAGGTTCATCGTCTTCAAGAATGAAGATTTCATTATGAAACCACTCAGGTGGCTGGATAGCCCTACCTGATCTGCGCGGTTCAGTTACAACATTGTCTGAAGTCTCCGCATCACATGCGACAACTTCCGGCTCGGTTGTAGGGATAATTAGCAGAATTGCTTTCAGTTCCTTAGCCATATCAACGGTTGCCGAAGATTCAATAATCTCATCAAGTTGTACTATCCTCCCACTCACTTCTTTAGTGAGAAACTCTTTCTCAAGAAATTGTCCATTTCTGGCAACAACCACTTTGTTATCGGACGGGTGGTAGAAGGAATACCCAATTGTTTCCTTGGGATAACCTACAAAGTAACATTTGTCTGATCTGGGATCGAGTTTGGTAGGTTGTAAACGTTTTACGTATACCCCACAACCCCAAATTCTGAGATGCGACAAACCGGGTTTCTTCCCGTTCCATAACTCGTATGGTGTCGTCTCAACAGACTTAGACGGTGCTCTGTTTAATGTGTGAGCGGCAGTTTCTAGTGCGTGATCCCAAAAAGATATCGGCAGATCTGTAAGAGACATCATCGACCTCACCATGTCTAACAGGGTTCGGTTACGTCTTTCCGACACTCCATTTCGTTGTGGAGTTCCGGGAGGCGTAAGCTGTGAAACGATTCCACGGTCACTCAGATGTTGGCTAAACTCATGACTAAGGTATTCGCCCCCGCGATCAGACTGCAGAAACTTAATCCTTTTGTTATGATGATTTTCTACCTCATTCTGAAATTCTTTGAACTTTTCAAAGGTTTCCGACTTATGCTTCATCAAGTAGATATATCCATACCTATTCAAATCATCCGTAAAAGTCACGAAGTAGAAATACCCACCCCGTGCGATTGTGCTCATTGGACCACATACATCACTATGTATTATTTCCAATAATTCACTCGCCCGTTCAGGATGACCCGTGAACGGCGTCTTGGTCATTTTTCCCATCAAGCAAGCTTCACATGTGTCAAATGATTCAAAATCAAGGGACGGTAAAACTCCATCTTTATGGAGTCTTTGCATGCGTTTCTTTCCGATGTGGCCAAGTCGACAGTGCCACATGAAAGTGGTGGTGGTATCAGCCTTCTTAAGGCGTTTAGCATTCACGTTAAAGACATTATTTCCACATTCAAGATTTAGTATGAAAAGGCCCCCAACAATGGGTGCAAATCCATAAAACATATCCTTACAGTAAAGTGAACAACCATTGTTCTCAGACTTGTACGAATACCCATCGTGTACTAAACATGATCCGGAGATAATGTATCTACACAATAGTGGAACAAAATAACAGTTATTTAGTTCTAAGATAAATCCCGAAGGGAGACGTAGAGGCATAATGCCGACGGCTTGAGCGGCGATCCCAGCGCCGTTCCCGACGCGCATCACGACTTCATTCTTTGCTAGCTTGCGCACCTTCTGAAGTCCCTGTATCGAGTTGCAAATGTGAGCAACCGATCCGGTATCAAATACTCAAGACTTAGAATTTTTGTTAGCAAGCAAAACGTCAATGAGATTAACATGTATAACAATTATACCTTTTCCGGTTTTCCCGGACTTCTTATCTTCCAGATACTTCTTGTAGTTTCTCTTCCAGTGTCCTGTGCCCTTGGAGTAGAAGCACTCAGTTTCATTCTTGGCTCCGCCCTTAGAGTTGCTTTGGGAGCCGGTCTTACCGGCGCCCTTGCCTTTCTTTGGCTTGCCTTTCTTATTGAAACTGGCAGTTTTATTCACAAGCAACACTTGCTTGCGATTTTTCTGCAGTCCTCCTTCCGCAGTTTTCAGCATGGCGAGCACCTCTTCCGGTGTCTTCTCCATCCCACTCATGTTGTAATTCATGACAAAACCGTTGTAAGACGGGGGGAGTGAAGAAAGCATCATGTCCATCATATGGCCAGGCGGAATTGGAAATTCCAGGGTTTTAAGCCTTTCAGCATAGCCAATCATTTTGACTACGTGTTCGCCAACTGAACTGCCCTTAGCCATCTTGCAATCCATCACGGCCTTCATGGTATCAAATCGTTCAAACCATGCGGTTTCCTTGTACAGAGCATCCAATTCCCGGATCATATCACGTGGTTTATGGAATTCAAAACGTTTTTGAAGCCCTGCACTCATGCAAGCTAGCATGAGGCACTGCACTAAGTTGTGATCATCATCCTTAGTGGCCCAGACATTTTGTTCATCTTAAGGGGCACCTGCCGCCGGTTTAGCTGGAAGAGCATTTTCAAGCACATACATTTTCTTAGCGCTCCTGAGGACAATCCTCAGGTTACGGACCCAGTCCGCATAGTTGTTTCCAGTCACAGCTAACTTCTCTTTCTCTAACATCAGGCCTAAGTTGAACGCGGTGTTGCGAGCCATTTGATCTACAACGGAAAACACAAGTTTCACTTAGACTTTGTTCATAATGATTTTGGCACTAGTGAATAAACAATTTTATTCTAAAGTGCGCTCCCACTCAAATCAATATCTCTCATAATTGATTGTGAATGATTCAACATCCGTATTTCAATTCGACGCCATTGACGGGTTCATCACTGATGACGCGAATTTCAATCGGTAGGCCAACTTGCCGATCACATCACTTATGTGATTCTTGTTCATCTTTCGATGGGCGTGTTCCGAGCTCAGGACTCTCCTACCAGAACGTCAAAGACAACCAAGTGATCTTGCTGCGAGGTCTGACCTCACCCGCCTCATTCCTCTAGATTCGTTCGTGCTCATGTGTACATGGCACACCCCGAAAAGATACGAATTTCAGACGGTGCTACACTTGGGTGAACACTAACTACTTTGATATTTTTAAGTGATAGATCACCCTAATAAAAAGCGACTACCGCGCAATCAAGAAGGGTGCATCATAAGGGATAAACATCTCAGGCAATTCATAATAGCATGATATGGTATATCCCTTTCTGACGGAGAAGTCAAGTATTTCTTCGTCTTCGGCATTTGCGTCGGTGTTCACCTTCGCGAAGATTGCCACCACCTTGTCGATGCACCAGATAATATTGCTATCTCTATAGCTAATAAAATAAGTGCATTACTAAAGGTTGACACGTAGGTCGTTAAAGTGACAATCATTTGGCTCCAGCCATCATGCCGAATCATGACACGCAGGTCATGTTAATAAATTTACATCATATAGTCATCTCATACATAATCGAATTAATATGAGCATTGCTATACCACATCACATGCACATCCTGCAAAACCAAGTTAGACGCCTATAATCGATTTATGCAAAATTTTATTTTACGTGGCTTCTAAGGTTTTGACTTAAACCGCAGCTACCAACGTTTTTATCATCAAGTATGATTATTCAAGTCGCTAGATTAACATCTCGGGGTGTATGAAACATGAGATAATTAAATCTCGAGCCCCATACTAAACTTCGTCATACGCATGACCCCCGTGCAGATCATATCTGCATTGCCCTTTCGTCTGCGAATTTCATCTTTCTTTTGACTATGGCGGAACCCAAAGAACTGATAGCACTTCGTTGATCAATCAGGATCGCGGATTGCCAGAACTTTGTGAAATTCCACCATGCTATCTCGAGATCAGAAATATGCAAATTCTAGGGAAGCAACAAGAACATCGGGTAACAGACTTCATCTGCTACCCGCATAAATAATTTCAGCAATAGATCTCATCAACTCCAAAATTATATTATGCAATACCCATACATCTCCATGTATTCTAGATCGTAACCTGCATCTACGCATAGCACGGCTCATGATGCCACTGTAGGGGAATGCGACAGAAAACAAAAAAATTCGGTACAGCGAGCACGCCCAGGATCACTATGGAGATGTCATACAAGGTTTGATCTGATCCGTACCGACTCATAGTGCAGCGGAAGAAGAGTCGGTGTAGATCGTCGGTGCAGATCCCCGCAGCTAGGATTTACAACCTCCCAACCAGGAGGATGTACTCCCTCTCCGGACAGCCCTTCGGGAGGCGGTCGGACAGTCCCTCGGACGATGTCGCGGACAGCCCTTCAGGAGGACCCTCGAAACCCGAACGGTAACTCGGACAACCCTTCGGGAGGACACCCGAAAACCGAACGGTAACTCAGACAGCCTTCGGGAGGACACTCGAACGGCCCCTCGGGCAAAAGATCAAAACTACAATCTCTCTACGGGGTTGCACACATACGGTGTCATCTATCCGGCAGGGCTTCGCCGTCCAGAACTAGTTCCTGCCGGAACCCAAACAGCCTTTCGGCTCTACGAAACTATTTGGCTAGGAGGGAGAGAGAAGCCAGACAAGTCTATGGCATGTCTATGAGAGCAAGGATGAGGTTTGGAGAGCACCCCTCCACCTCTATTTATAGGAAAGCCAAGGGGTAAAGTTGGCATTCACAAATACCAAAAGTACCCCCACTTTATGCCTTTTCATAAAAGAATAAAGAAAAGAACGATGGCAAGTGGAGCTCCAAGGAGCTCCACCTCCCTTGGCCGGCCACTCTTGGGGGCCCCCCCATGAGGGGGCTTCCTTGGCTCCCAAGTCCTTCTAGAAACCTTTTGGAAAATATCCCAAAAGGTGCTTTCCAAAAAATATCCATAAAGCACTTTCACTATTCACGAAGACATTTTTCTGCGTCCGTTAATTCCCAAATTATTTCTGTGTGCCCAGAACAATTCCAGTACCCACCAAAACAATTTTGAACGCATTCCGAAACAATTCCGGAACAATGTTTTTCTTCAGCGAAAAGCTACCATAGCGGTTCCGGCTGCTCCGGAAAAATCCCAGAAGTTTCCAGAACGATTCTGGCACCCTCCAAGAATTTCCAGACATGTGCCGAAACCAATTTGACTTAATGGAATACCCTGAAACAACTTTTCAGTTTTACCGGAACTATTCCGGTGTCCTCTCCGGAACATTTCCGTTTCGTCCGAAACTTTTTCGGTGATTTTCTCTCAGACTCCCCATCTAGTATTCAGCAGATAGATGACCCTTAAGCGTGTGACCCTATAGGTTCGGTGAAGTATAGACATGACCCGGAACACTTTCCGATCAACGATCAACATCGGAGCCGTGGACACCCATATTGACCCCTAAACCCCCACGAATGAATATTCGAGTGAACCTCCAGTTGCCGTGTGCTATTCATGTTGCTTCACGATATATTACAAACACCCGAGGTGAGATTTATTGCATCCCCGTGGATCAACAACTTGTCCACCATGCAAGTTACCTCGTTACCGGTTTTGTTCTCTTTTCTCGTTTCCGTGTTCCGGCATCCCAGTGATCAAATCACAATGTGTCTGGCCAGACAATGATGGATACCGTAACACCGAGAGGGCCCGAGAATATATGTCCATCATCGGAGGAGCAAATCCCAATCTCGAGCTATCTCGTTTCTTCTCATACTTTTCCGTGAACCCGTAAGCCGCCGTAATATCCACCCAGTTGCGGATGACGTTTAACAAACCCCAAAGTTCACAAAGCAAGTACGAAGGAACTCGATACTCTCATGGTCTAAGGAATTATGCAAACATTAACTATCTCTATGTTATTAACCATTAACTTGTGACGAATGTATCTCATAGCATAACATCAATTCGGGTCGATTCAACACAAGTGTTCTACTAACATTGTGCCCTCAAAATTGCCGGCATAGACATGCTCATGATCAGGAAAACAGGATCATCATGCAATACTTGAGCCAGTCTTAGAGGCATGACCAGGAATATATTTTACCATTTTTACTACCACACGTGCACATGAGTTTCCCTCTGAGCCTCGTGGATATTGCAGACTCGAGAATCATTGCAGTTATAGCATGGAACATAAACATTCATTACAAACTCGGAGATACAAAATAACTGTTATTACTGCCTCTAGGGCATATCTCCTACATATAAGCCATAGTGAAGTTAGAGTACAGTAGGTATAATGCAAAAATAAAATATGAATGGGTTTGCAACAGTACTTATAGCAGTGATTTGTTTTGTTATACTAACGGATCTCACGAAGGTTTTGTTAAGTTTTGTGTGATTGAAGTTTTCAAGTTTTGGGTGAGATCACGATGGATGAAGGAATAAGGAGTAGCAAAAGCCTAAGCTTGGGGATGCCTGAGGCACCCCAAGGTAATATTCTAGAAGACTCAAGCGTCTAAGCTTGGGGATGCCCCGGAAGGCATCCCCTCTTTCTTCTACCAACCATCAGTAATTTTACTTGGAGCTATATTTTTATTCGTCACATGATATGAGTTTTGCTTGGAGCGTCTTGTATTATATGAGTCTTTGCTTTGTTTGCTTTTTAGTTTGTCACAATCATCTTTGCTGCACACACCTATCTTGGGAGAGCCACACGTTTATCATCATGATTTGTTAGAATACTCCATGTGCTTCATTTAAATTTTTTGAGCTAGGCAGTTGCTCTAGTGCTTCACTTAAATCTTTTTGAGCACGGTGGTGATTATATTTTGAATAAATAAACTCTCATGCTTCACTTATATTATTTTGAGAGTAGATTAAAATTTTGAAGAAATGAATTCTCATGCTTCACTTATATTATTTTGAGAATTGACAAGATTAAAATTTTGAAGAAATGAATTCTCATGCTTCACTTATATTATTTTGAGAATTGTTAAGATTGAAATTTTGAAGAAATATTTGCACTCTCATGCTTCACTTAAATCTTTTTGAGAGTTGATCAATAGTAACGGTAATTTGCACAAGATATGAATTTGGTCCCAAAGTGATGAATATTCAAGAGGGATATAGATAAAAACTTTCATTTAGATCATTGGATATGATAAGTGTGATTCCTTGCAATAGTTTTGCGATATGGAGATGATGATATGTGAGTCATGTTAGTGAGTAATTGTGCTTTAGTAAGAATATTAGTGTTAAGGTTTGTGATTCCCTATGCAAGCACGTTAAGTCAATAGTTATGCAACGAAACTATATCCTACTTATGGTGCATTATTCGGTGTTAGTTATGTTCAATGCATGTTTATGACCGTTTTTGTTTTTTGGTTGGTTGCTTCTCAATCTTTTGCTAGCCTTCATTTGTACTAAGCGGAAATACTGCTTGTGCATCCAAAATCCTTAAACCCAGTTTTGCCATATGAGTCCACTATATCTACCTATATGCGGTATTTCAATGCCATTCCAAGTAAATTTGCATGTGCCAACTCTAACTTTCAAAATAATTTTTCTGTTTTGTGTGCCAGTACCGCTCATGAAGCGGCAGGGGGTGGCCAATATTTTCCATGTTAGGTGTGTTATTCTCACGATGAGTGTTTATTCACTTGTCATTGCACGAGTGTATGGTTGGTAATAGGGATGCCCAGTCCCGCATGAAATGAAATTAATTAACAACAAAATTCCTTGGAAAGTGATGGTATGGAGGGCACCCGTGGATACGGCTAGCCATGGATTGTGAAAGAAATGGTGGAAAGGAAATAAACTTTACTTTCTGTTTGGGAACCACCTATGATGTGTTTAGCATGGAAAATATTGGGAATTCTCGGTCGTTTTCATTGACAGGAAAAGCATGCCTCTCAAAATATTTTTATCTCTTTAATTTCAGCTTTGAGCTCTGGCACATTTGACAAATCTCTGCTTCCCTCTGCGAAGGGCCTATCTATTTACTTTTATGCAATTTTATTTTTATTTGAGTCTCCATCTTCTCTTACAAAAGCACCAACTAGAGAGCATTATTGTCATACTTGTGCATTGGATGTAGCTAATATTCGAGTGTGTTTCATGAATGGATCAATGATTGAGCATAATGGGCTAGGGATAACTTTCTTTAGCGTTGATATTTTGAAAGACATGGTTGCTTGTTAGTATGCTTGAGTATCTATGTTTTCATGTCAAATTATAGACTATTGCTTTGAATCATACGAGTCCAATGTCCATGCTACAAAAGAGAAGAATATGTGATGAATATGTTAGGCAGCATTCCACATCCAAAATTTTGTTTTTATCATTTACCTACTCGGGGACGAGCAGGAATTAAGCTTGGGGATGCTGATACGTCTCCAATGTATCTATAATTTTTGATTGTTCCATGCTGTTATAATATCAATCTTGGATGTTTTTATAATCATTTACAGCAATTTTATATCATTTTTGGAGACTAACCTATTAACTTAGTGCCCAGTGCCAGTTGCTCTTTTCTGCCCTATTTTTGTTTTACAGAAAATCAATACCAAACGAAGTCCAAATGCAACGAAACTTTTTGGAGATTTTTTCTTGGGCAAGAAGAACACCAGAAGCTTCGAGAGGAGGCCAAAAGACCTTGGAGGGCCCCACGAGCCACCAGGGCGCGCCTGGGGGGAGGGCAGGCACGCCCTGGTGCCTCATGGGCCCCACCAAGCTCCGTTTGACCTAATTCCAGCACTATAAATTCCAGAAAAATCAGAAACCCTCAAGAGAGTCCACGAAATACTTTTTACGCCGCCGCAAGCTTCTGTTCTAGAGAGATCCCATCTGGGGTCCTTCTCCGGTAATCTGTCGGAGGGGGAATCGGTCACGGAGGGGCTCTACATCAACCTTGCTGCCTCTCCGATGATGCGTGAGTATTTTACCACAGACCTTTGGGTCCATAGGCAGTAGCTAGATGGCTTTTTCTCTCTTTTTGATCTTCAATACAATGTTCTCCTTGATGTTCTTGGAGATCTATCCGATGTAATCTCTTTTTGAAGTGTGTTTGTTGGGATCTGATGAATTGTGAGTTTATGATCAGATTATCCATAAAATTATTTGAGTCTTTGCTGCACTCTTTTATGCACTCGTGAGTTTGTCTTGTCTACTTCATGTCATCGTTCTTAAGGCATTACTCCGTTCTTATGGACTTAATACACTAGATGCATGCTGGATAGCGGTCGATGTGTGGAGTAATAGTAGTAGATGCAGGCAGGAGTCGGTCTACTAATCTTGGACATGATGCCTATATACATGATCATTGCCTTGGATATCATCATGATTATTTGCTTTTCTATCAATTGCCCAACAGTAATTTGTCTACCCACCGTATGCTATTTTCTCGAGAGAAGCCTCTAGTGAAATCTATGGCCCCCGGGTCTATCTATCTCATATTACAAAAACCCTAAAAATATTGCTGCCATTTCTTTTTATTTATTTTATTTTGTATTTTTGCTGCAATCTATCAAATACAATTTAATCTTGCAATCTTACCGCCAAGGGATTGACAACCCCTTGTTTGCGTTGAGTGCAAGGATTTGTTGTTTGTGTGCAGGTACCGCTAACGAGGTGTTGTGTGATTCTCCTACCGGTTCGATAACCTTGTTTCATAATCGAGGGAAATACTTATCTCTACTGTGCTGCATCATCCCTTCCTCTTCAGGGAAATACCAACGCAAGCTACAAGTAGCAATACTGCTTTGGATGCATGCCGTCTTTTTCGTGCATACCTTGCTGGTCCTCCCGTGCCTCCGGTGTATCTTTTGTCTTCCCATACACGCCCAAGAAGCCTAGCAAGTTCACGCAAAGATTCTTCGTCACGTTCATCACGTCGATTGCAGAGCGGACCTCTAGGACTTTCCAATAGGGTAGCTCCCAAAATATAGATTTCTTCTTCCACATCGGTGCGTGTCCGTTAGGGTCATTCGGAACAGATTGACCGCCAGGACCCTTTCCAAAGATTACTTTTAAATCCTTGACCATATCAAATATATCATCACCAGTACGGTGGACAGGCTTCTTCCGGTGATCTTCCTCACCTTTGAAATGCTTGCCTTTCTTTCTTAAGGGATGCTTGATCGAAAGAAATCGACGATGTCCCGGGTACACATTCTTCTTACATTTATCCAAATATATACTTTTAGTCTCATCTAAACAGTGCGTGCATGCATTGTATCCCTTGTTTGTCTGTCCTGAAAGGTTACTAAGAGCAGGCCAATCATTGATGATTACAAACAGCAACGCTCGTAGGTCAAATTCCTACTGTTTGTGCTCATCCCACAAACGTACACCTTTTATATCCCACAGCTGTAAAAGTTCTTCAACTAATGGCCTTAGGTACACATCAATGTCGTTGCCGGGTTGCTTAGGGCCTTGGATGAGCACTGGCATCATAATGAACTTCCGCTTCATGCACAACCAAGGAGGAAGGTTATAGATACATAGAGTCACAGGCCAGGTGCTATGACTGCTGCTCTGCTCCCCAAAAGGATTCATGCCATCTGTACTTATACCAAACCATAAGTTCCTTGCGTCATCTGCAAACTCCGGGAACTCTCTCTCGATTTTTCTCCACTGCGACTCATCAGCGGGTACTCTCAACATCCCGTCTTTCTTACGGTCTTCTTTGTGCCATCGCAACAACTTGGCATGCTCTTTGTTTCTGAACAGACGTTCCAACCGTGGTATTATAGGAGCATACAACATCACCTTGGCAGGAACCCTCTTCCTGGGGCGCTCGCCCTCAACATCACCAGGGTCATCTCGTCTGATCTTATACCGCAATGCACCGCATACCGGGCATGCATTCAAATTCTCGTACTCCTCACCGCGGTAAAGGATGCAGTCATTAGGGCATGCATGTATCTTCTGCACCTCTAATCCTAGAGGGCAGAGAACCTTCTTTGCTTCGTACGTACTGGCAGGCAATTCGTTATCCTTTGAAAGCTTCTTCTTCATTATTTTCAGTAACTTCTCAAATCCCTTGTCAGATAAACCATTCTCTGCCTTCCATTGCAGCAATTCCAGTGTGGTACCGAGCTTTGTGTTGCCATCTTCGCAATTTGGGTACAACAATTTTTTGTGATCCTCTAACATGCGCTCGAACTTCAACTTCCCCTTTTCACTTTCACATTCTATCTGTGCATCAACAATGGCCCGGCGAAGATCATCAGCGGGCACATCTGGTGCCTCTTGATCTTCAGCTTCCCCCATTGCAGTATCACCGTATTCAGGGAACATAGGATAGTTGTCATCATCCTCTTCTTTTTCATTGTCTTCCATCATAACCCCTCTTTCTCCGTGCTTGGTCCAACAATTATAACTGGGCATGAAACCGGACTTTAGCAGGTGGGTGTGAAGGATTTTCGAGGAAGAGTAATCCTTGTCATTCCGACAGACAACACATGAACAACACATAAAACCATTCACACTGTTTGCCTGAGCCACACCGATAAAATTTTGCAGGCCCGTAATGTACTCGGCAGTGCGTCGGTCACCGTACATCCATTGTCGGTTCATCTACATTATATAATTAAGTATATCAAAAACCATTACAGAACATCATGAATAGAGAAATGACCAAATTAATACAAGTTCATCACATTAAAACCAAAGTACAGTAGTGATCAAATGTTATTACGGCAAAAATAAATACATAAAGTTCATACATAGTTCTCATAAAACAACATACAACTATCTAGAGCATCTAAAACATACATTGAAACTAACATACAACTATGTAAAATATTTAAATGCAACAACAAATGCGATCAAAATCGCAACTAAGGTAACAATTGATCCAACAGCATAATGATACCAAGCCTCTTTATCAATGGCATATTTTCTAATCTTTCTAATCTTCAAGCGCATTGCATCCATCTGGATCTTGTGTAGATCGACAACATCGGCAACATGCAACTCCAATTTCATCTTCTCTTCTTCAATTCTTTTCATTTTTTCTTTCAAATAATTGTTTTCTTTTTCAACTAAATTTAACCTCTCGACAACAGGGTCGGTTGGAATTTCCGGTTCACATACCTCCTAGATAAAAATATCTATGTCAAGTTGGTCGGCATAATTGTCATAAACACTAAATGAAACAAATAGTTATAAAAGATAATATACCACATCCGAATCATAGACCGGACGAGAGCCGACGGGGGCGGATATCAAAACCATGGCACTATATAATAACAAACAATAATACAAGTATGACAATTATACAAGTAACTATCTAAATCATACAAGTAAGAATTTTTTTTTTAAAAAAAGATAAGAACAAGAGGCTCACCACGGTGGTGCCGGCGACGAGATCGGCGCGGGCGATCGACGGCGGTGAGGACGGGGACGGGGACGGGGACGGGACGGCACCCTGCACATTTGCAAACTAAGAAGTTAATTTGAGCTCAAATTACATCTAAATCAAATAAACTCCCACATACACTCCTCCACCAAAACCCACAAATCACTCAACTTCTAGAGCATGAAATGAGCTAAACTAGCAATGAGAGATGAAAGGATGAAGTTGCTAACCTTTTAGAACACTTCGATAGTTGGTGCACCGCCAAATCTAGACAAATCTTGGGGAAAATGGAGCTTGGAGGAAGAACAGAGGAGAAGAATGGATTGTGTGGCTCAGGCAAGAAAGAGGAGAAAGCTTATGTGTGGCTCGGGCAAGAAAGAGGAGAATGCTTAAGTGTGGCTCGGGCACCTCATATCATGTTTGTTTTGTGTGAACTCAAGTGGCATCATGCTCTCAGGCATTTCATCGAACACCTCTTGTGCATAGGAAGGGAAAACAAACTAGCACACACCTCCCACCTTCTATGAGCAAAAATAGAGGAGAGGGCGGGCAGGGGCGAGGGTATATATAGGTAAACTTTTAGTCCCGGTTGGGGTCTAAAACCGGGACTAAAGACAGACCTTTAGTCCCGGTTGGAGACACCAACCGGGACTAAAGGGTATCGGCCCCTTTAGTCCCGGTTGGTGTCTCCAACCGGGACTAAAGGTCCCAATCGAACCGGGACTGATGCCTGCCGAGCCCCGGCCGGCGTCCTAGCCGCTCGAACCGGGACTAATGCTCACATTAGTCCCGATTCGTAACGCGACCGGGACTATTGCTCCGATCCGGCT
The DNA here is from genome assembly GCA_039707655.1 of Elymus sibiricus. Lineage (NCBI taxonomy): Eukaryota > Viridiplantae > Streptophyta > Magnoliopsida > Poales > Poaceae > Elymus > Elymus sibiricus. The sequence goes on along the minus strand of CM077668.1, from coordinate 13,676,836 downwards.
AGAACGAAAGCCCTGTTTTCTACTAGTGTAAGGTCAGTCTCTTTCGTGCATGCTGACATGGTGAGTTGGCATAGTTCCATGTTGAGAGAATTAGAGTTAGTGAAGATCAACTATTTAGGTATATAGGATTAATCAATCATGACTTTATATTGTCAAAAAGTTATTAGCAAACTACCTTTTTTTATTTTGATGAAAGCAACAACATTGTATTTCATCCACGTACAAATCTAGGCGAACAGTCGTCGCCTCCAGCCCTATCCTCCACCGAAATCTATGTCGTCGCCTCTTACCTATCCATCCTCCCTTCCCCTAGCCGCTGCTAGAGACCAGTGGCTGTGCTAAGCCCCGACACCAGTCGATGAAGGCGGTGGTAGGGATGTCTTTGCTCCGGTAGCCTTCGGTGGTGAGATATAATCTACGTGCAGCGGCTTGAGGCGGATGGCATGGTTGTGCAACAGTATGTTTAGTGTGTTTTAGGAAAAAGTTCACTGTTTACTAAAAATCACCGTAAATAAAAAAGTTCACTGTATATACAAAAGTTTCATAAAATACTAAAAACAAATTCAGTGTGTATATGAAAAAATGGTCACCATACATTAAGAAATTGGTTAGTGTGTATTCGAAAAAATGTTCATCGTATATGAAAAAATGGTCAGTGTGTATTTGAAAAATGTTCAACATATATTAGGAAAATATGGAAAACGTTTTAAATAAGTCAAATGATTTCTTGTCTTTATCAACCGCGTCCGGCGCCGTCCGATCCCACACGATCGTGTGGCGCGAGCGCTGTCTCCCGCACGCAAAGGTAGCGTGAGCGCTCTGTCACCCACACGCGAAGGTAGCCAAGTTCGTGATTTTTTTTGTAACTAGCATCGTATTTAGAGCAATTTCCAAAACTAGCAGGCCTAACACGTATATTTCAAAAATAGCACCCCGTCGGTCAACAGTTGACCGAAGAAGGCCTTTTCGGTCAGCAGAAAACCGAAGACTCCTCTTCGGTCATTGCCTGACCGAAAACCTGCTGTGCTGGGCCGAAGAGGACTCTTTGGTCTTTGGTTGGCCGAAGAGTACTCTTTGGTCAACCGTTGACCAAAGAGTCCATGCACTTTACGTTAGCAGTCGACCGAAGTTGCATGTGACCTATTTCGGTTTTCCGTTGACCAAAGAGTCCTTTTCGATATTTCCTTGGCCGGATAGTGCATTTTCTTCGCCGAATCATCCATGCATTCGGTACCGAAGCCAGTTTCGTTTTTCTGCAGAACGAAAACTCTATTTTTTTGGTATTTCCTTCGCCGAAGAGTGCATTTTCCCGCCAGTTTCGTTCCCGCCCTTATTTCCCGCGAGTTTCGCTCCTGCCCTTCTTTCCCGCCAGTTTCGTTCCCGCCCTTCTTTCCCGCCATTCTCTCCCGCCCTTCTTTCCCGCCAGTTTCGTTCCCGCCATTCTTTCCCTCCAGTTTCGTTCCCGCCCTTCTTTCCCGCCAGTTTCGTTCCCGCCTTTCTTTCCCGCCAGTTTCGTTCCCGCCATCTTCTCTTCTGACCCTATAAAACCCCCTCAGCAAGGTGGGTGAGCAGGCAAGTGTAGTGTTTATTTTGGTCACCGTTTCTTTGTAGGTAATGGCTTGCCCCTTTTGCCGAGCTCCAGGTGGCCCTTGTTCTTCCTTTGATTCTTGTGCGTCTGTCTTCACTGTGGTTCTGGATCGTCGCTGTTCAAGGCGTGTTGTAAGATTCTATATCTTGTTTATCTGATTGTGGCATATGGTTGATATTGTTTAGGTTGGAATGATTTCTAATGCCTTTGTTTATATGATTATGATGTTTGCTTCCATTCTTTTTGTAGTATGTTCCGTGCAGTGTTAGATCACATCTTGCTCGGTACATTGAGGAGTGCAGATCTTTAGCTATTCGGAGGGGTGACACAGATATTGATCTTGCTCTTCACAACAGTGAGGGTAACTTATACCATGTTCTGTTTACACATGGTCGGGTGAGCAGTAAATTCCATGGTCCTTCCTGGGAGGAACTTGTGAATGATTATGGTCTCCGTCATCGTGACATGATGACTGTTAGGCTTGAGCACTATGGAACATGGTGTAGTGTTGATTTTCATTCATGACAGACATGCTGGTATATTGAAGGCCGTGAAGACACTGAGGGATCCAACTGAGAACGAAACAACATCATGGAAGGACCTGCAGAGCCGGTGGTGCATGCGCCATCTTGGGGCAAATTTTTTCTCACAGTTCAAGAACAAGCGGTTGATGAACTTGTTCAAAAAATTATGCAAGCAGAATCAGCCACGGAAATACAATTTTATTTGGTCAAAACTAGATGAGTTTACTAAGAAGCAGGTTAAAGCCAGAAAGAAAATAGAACAAGATCAGGTTAAATTAGCAACATTCAACGCAGAGCTAGAGCAGCCTGTAGCTCTTTGTGACTTGCCAGCAATTGACCCTCCTAGCACTAAGAGGCCGAATGGCAGGGCAATAAAGAATTTTACTCAGTGGATAGAGAAAGAGCCTCCCGTGAATTGGTCTCTCCTACATGACACCCATGGAGCTAGGTATGGCCACATGACAACCAACCTTGCTGAGGTGTATAACTTTGTACTTAGAGGAAATAGAGCATTGCCACTCACAGCTATTGTGGAGGCTGTATTCCATGGCACTTTGAGATATTTCAGAGAAAGGCTCGAGTTAGCAAAGAAGCATATTGCAGATCATCCAAAGACTCCTTATTGTAGCCGTGTCATGGAGTACATGGCAAAGAAGATAGAGAAAGCAAAGAAGCACACTGTCAGACTCATAGGTAATTAGGAAAGGAGGTATGAGGTTCAGCTACCTACCGATGGTTTCGGTACGTCAAATGAGGTGAAGACGCATGAGGTAAAAATTGGAACGGAATTTTATCCAACGTGTGAATGTACATGCAACAAACCGAAGTTGTTGCACCTTCCTTGCTCACATGTGTTGGCTGCGTGCGACCAGATTCAGTTGGATGCCATCTCCTTCGTTTCCCCATACTATTTGAAAGAGTCAGTACGCAACACATGGACCGGTGAGATGACAGGGTTTAGAGTCGTCGGCAATTTCAACAAGGTAAATGATGATGAGAGAGTATACATCCCGGATCCTGGTCTTCGGCGAACCAGCAGGGGCAGACGCAAGGTAAAGCGCATCCGAAACAATATGGACCAATCTGAAGCTGGTGGAGCAACCAGACAGTGTTTGTTATGCGCGAATTATGGGCATAGGATGAAATATTGTCCCGACATTAACAAAGACGGTGCGTCCACATCGACGAGTGCGTCCACATCGACGAGTGCGACAACAGGAGCAAGAGGTGGACGTGGTCGAGGCAGTCAAGGCCGAAGGGGACGACGAGGAAAAAATAACTCAGAAGCTATATAATGATATGTCGGACTATGTTTGTGATATGTCGGACTATGTTTTAATTTCTGATATGTTCTGATATGTCGGACTATGTTTTAATTTGTGATATGTCGGACTATGTTTTAATTTGTGATATGTCGGACTATGTTTTAATTTGTGATATGTCGGACTATGTTTTAATTTGTGATGTGTCGGACTATGTTTTAATTTCAGATATGTCTTCGTATGCGTTGCTTAAAGATGCGATCGATAAAAAACACCGGGCCGCACTTATGCAAGCGGGCAAGAATTTAGATGTGTTGATCCCTCGCACCCCAAAGTCTAATTGGATGATACACCCTCAATGGGTTGATAGGTATGTTTGCATATCATGTTTTAATTCGTAATAGGTAATATTTGATGCCCGCTAACTGTTTGATGTACATTCTTTTTATTATGTAGGTTAATGTGGGTTGGACTGCTACCCTTGGCACGGCTGGTTGAGGGTACATTGGATGAGTGGGTTGATCATCCGGAGTTGGATGAAGCTGGTGAACCAATGCAGCTACGCAAGAGAAAAAACAAACGCTTCTCTTACGACAGGTCACTCCTTACCTGCTTAGTAGATAGTTGGAGACCGGAGACACATACGTTTCACTTTCCCTGGGGAGAGATGGCGCCTACTCTACAGGATGTGTCTTACTTGTTGGGATTACCGTTGGCGGGAACGAAACTGGCGGGAAAGAAGGGCGGGAGAGAATGGCGGGAAAGAAGGGCGGGAACGAAACTCGCGGGAAATAAGGGCGGGAACGAAACTGGCGGGAAAATGCACTCTTCGGCGAAGGAAATACCAAAAAAATAGAGTTTTCGTTCTGCAGAAAAACGAAACTGGCTTCGGTACCGAATGCATGGATGATTCGGCGAAGAAAATGCACTATCCGGTCAAGGAAATACCGAAAAGGACTCTTTGATCAACGGAAAACCGAAATAGGTCACATGCAACTTCGGTCGACTGCTAACGTAAAGTGCATGGACTCTTTGGTCAACGGTTGACCAAAGAGTACTCTTCGGCCAACCAAAGACCAAAGAGTCCTCTTCGGCCCAGCACAGCAGGTTTTCGGTCAGGCAATGACCGAAGAGGTGTCTTCGGTTTTCTGCTGACCGAAAAGGCCTTCTTCGGTCAACTGTTGACCGACGGGGTGCTATTTTTGAAATATACGTGTTAGGCCTGCTAGTTTTGGAAATTGCTCTAAATACGATGCTAGTTACAAAAAAAAATCCAAGTTCGTGGCCTGTGGTAGCGTTCCGGCGACCGCCTATTTAAATGATCCTTTTTTTTGCACGTACTTCACATGCAGTGATTTCGCTAGGTAACTACACATGTGATGGTACAAATACTGGAACACCATCTTTCTCGATGCTGATCGTGGTCGAGTCAAGGTTGCTAATGTTCAGAGTAGCGTCGTTGACGCCACCGCCTTCTTCGAAGCATACCATCGCAACATCATTGAAGCTGTCGGGCCGCCATTGCCACACCGCTGCAGCCGTCATCATCGGAGCAGCCATGCCCGTCATCGCAACACTACCGCGGCCGTGAAACACGTCGCCGTAGCATCGTCGAAGCAGTCGGGCGTAGCATCGTCGTGGTTGTCGAAGCACGACGTCGTGGCCATCCAACCATGTCGTCACAACTTCATCGCGGCCGTCGATGCACAACTCCGGCGTTAGAAGCATGTTGTCCCACCATCACCGTGGTCGTCGAAGCACGTCTCGTAGCATCACCGCCGCCGTCGAAGTATGCCGTTGAAGCATTGTCGCGACCGTCGAAGCACACCACGGGTGTCCGAAGCATGTCGCCGTGCCAACGCCCTGGCCGTCGCAGCTTCATCGAAGCAGCCGGGATGACGTCGCGCCATCGCGGCGGTCGTTGTAGCACGCCTCGTAGCATCCCCATGGCCGTCGAAGCATGCCGTTGAAGCATTGTTGTGGCCGTCGAAGCACACCACGGGTGTTCGAGCATGTTGCTGTGCCCACGTCACGCCCGTCGCAGCATTGTCGAAGCAGTTGGGATGCCGTCGCAGCATCGCCGTGGCCGTCGAACCCATGGGCGTTCGAAGCATGTGGTCGCGTCATCACCGCAGCCATCGCAACATGCCTCGTAGCATCGCCACGACTGTCGAAGCACGTCGTCGCAGCATCGCCGTGGCCGTCGAAGCATGACGTCGCAACATCATCACGGCCGTCGAAGCACATCACGACTGTTCGAAGCATGTCGCCTCGTAGCATCGCCGCAACCGTCACAACATCCTCAAAGCAGCTAGGATCCCGACGTAGCATCACTGCAGCCGTCACAGCACGCCTCGTAGCATTGTCAGCATGCCTCGAAGCATCGCCGCAGCCGTCACAACATCCTCAAAGCACCCAGGATGCCGATGCAGCATCGTCGCGTCCATCGCAACACGCCTCGTAGCATCGCCGCGGTCGTCCCAACACGCCTTGTAGCATTGGCGCACCCATCGGAGCATGCCGTCGCAACACGCCTCGTAGCATCGCCGCGGCCGTCGGAGCATGCCGTCGCAACATCCTCGAAGCAGCCAGGATACCGACGCGGCATCGCCGCGGCCGTCGAAGCACACCACGGGCATTGAAGCATGTCGTCGCGCCACGCCTCGTAGCATCGCCATAACCATTGAAGCAATCGGGTATCGCAAAGACCGACGTTCAGCATCACAGCACTGCCACGTGGCCTCAGAGTGACGCCCATAGCAGCCCGATCACCCTCGCAGCATTGTCATCTCGACTTACAGTTCGTCGGCCCTTGTACGCAGCCACTCCGCCGCTGCTCTGTGAAACAGCTCTTATCGCTACAGAGACGGCTCTCATTTCACTTCCTAGTTCCAAAGTTGCATGCTGCTGCATGTCACGACAAGTCGGAGACGCTATTACGTGAGCAGTAGTACGTGAGCATGCAAACGCGCGAGCGGCTGCTGCATGCCACTACAAGACGGAGAACAGTACGTGAGCATGCGAACGCCCGAGCGGTTGCGAAGCGTTAAAGGAAAAGAACGAGCTGGCTATTCCATCTAATGGTCGTGATCATTCCAATCGAACGGATGGGAAGGCGGCTTATCTCCGCGTGGTGTCAGCCGGATAATTTGTAGCACTGGCCGGAAAATATTTATAGTACAGAAAACTATATAAAAGAAAAAAATGAAAGAAAACAAGAAGAAAAACAAAACTAAAAGCGAAAAAGAAAAAAAACAGAGAAGAGGAGAAAAACATAAATCGTACTCCATACGCAGTACACAGGAGTGAGCGAGCGTGGGTGGCGCGCTGGGCGACCCTCCTTTTAGGGCATCCCAGTCAGCTAGCTAAGTAACCCCTCAAAAACAAACACAAGCTAGCTAAGTCGCCTAAAAAAAAGTCAGCTAGCTAAGCAGTACACACTTATCTCTACTCTCTAAAAAAGGAATAAGGTTTCTTCTCCCGTCAATTTAAAAAAAAAATTCATTTATTTTTAAATTTTTTATTTTTCGTTTCTTTTTTTCAAAAATGCTTGCATTTTTAAAAATTTGTTCAAAATTTCAAAAAAGCTTGCTTTTTCAAATTTTGTTAATAAAATACAAATATTTGCATTTTCAAAAAATGTACATCAATTTAGAAAAACTGTTCGTGTCTTTCAAAATTGCTCAGAATGTCAAAACACGAACATCTCTTGGAAAGAGTAGACAATATTTTGAACACATACATTTTTTGAAAAACACTAACAAAGTTGTAACTAAAAAATCTGACAAAATGAAAAAAAATTGAAACCAATAATTTTTTGAATTTCCTGAAACATTTTTTGTATGTCTGTAGATTTTTTTTGAAAACAGGAACATTTTTTAAATTCTGAACAAATTTGAAAGTGCAAACATTATTTGAAACTTTCCGAACATTTTTTCAAGTTGTGAACAAATTTTCATGGCCTTGTATGACCAATTCAAGGCACCATGCCAGGTTGTTTGGGTTTTGATTTTTTTTACATTTTCTTCAGTTTTCTCAGTGAAAAAATGCCGATAAATGGCCGTACGTGTCGCAGCATGCATTGATGTCGGAAGTCATTCAGACCTGGCATGGATACCTACCATGGACAAATCCACCTGACGGCAATAGTTGGGGTCATTTCAAGGATGTCCAAAAAAAACCCATGTTCAACGTAGGGTGTCCGGATTGGCCGGAAGGCTCCGTTCGAGACCATGTTTCACTACTAGAAAAATGGCTATAGATAATATGGACATTAATGGCGCACCAGAAGCAGGTGCGCCATTGTTATTTTTTTAGTAGTGGCGCACCACCTGAGCAGTGCGCCATTGCTATTTTTTTTGTCCATCCCCCCACCTCACCAGACATAGCAATGGCGCACCACACCAAGGTGCGCCATTACTATATAGCATAGTAATGGCGCACCATGGTGTGGTGGCAATGGCGCACCAGGGAGGGTGCGCCATTACTAACGTCTCACACACACACAAACACACCCCCCCCACACACACACCCACCCCCCCGGTGGATCGTCTTTTCAGTTTAAAACAAAATAAAAGAAAATGATAAAAGGTTCAAAAAAATAGATGCCCATGTGTTATGTGTTCTAGTTGTTAGGAAAATTAACAAACACGAATTTTGAATTTTTTTGCAAAAGGCCGCCGTGTTTCGGTAAAATGGCCTTAACTTTTGCATACGACCTCCGATGAAAAAGTTTTTTATATGAAAAAGCATCTACTCGAAAAGTTACATCCGAATTCAACGGGCTACGCCCGTTATCGATTTTTTAGAATCCTCAAAAACCCCACAGAAAAAAAGTTACGATGCTTTTAAGATCTGGAGGCAAAAAAATAAAAAAATTAAAAAAAGTTAGCAATGGCGCACCAGTGCATAGTGCGCCACTACTATTTTCCCGCCTTCAAAATTCAAAAAAATTTAAAAATAGTAATGGCGCACCACACCTAGGTGCGCCATTACTAATTGAAAAATCAAACTCAGTAATGGCGCACCTGCCCATGATGCGCCATTACTATCTTCCCGCCTTCAAAATTCAAACTATATCAAAAAAATAAAAAAAAGTTAGTAATGGCGCACCTGCCCAAGGTGCGCCATTATTATCTTCCCGCCTTCAAAATTCAAAATAAATCAAAAAAAAATAGTAATGGCGCACCTGCCCAAGGTGCGCCATTACTAATTTAAAAATCAAACTCAGTAATGGCGCACCTGCCCATGGTGCGCCATTACTATCTTCCCGCCTTCAAAATTCAAACTATATCAAAAAAATAAAAATAAAGTTAGTAATGGCGCACCTGCCCACGGTGCGCCATTACTATGCCGTATATATGGCTGGGCGGGGTCCTCTCCTCCTTACCTCTTCATTTTTCTCCTCCACTCCACCTCTCCTCCACTCCATCTCCCCTCCTCTCCTCCACCATACTCCCCTCCTCCTCTCCGGCGACCTCCTCCTCCTCCTCTCCGGTGACCTCCTCCCACTCCTCTCCGGCGACCTCCTCCTCCTCTGCGGCGACTTCCTCCTCCCTCCTCTCCTCCCCTCCCCTCACGGTTTCTCCTCCCTCCTCTCCGGTGAGCTCCTCCTCCCTCCTCTCCGGTGATCTCCTCCTCCCTCCTCTCCTCCCCTCCCCTCCCCTCACGGTTTCTCCTCCCTCCCTCCTCTCCGGTGAACTCCTCTCCGGCGACCTCCTCCTCCTCTCCGGCGATGTAGGCGAGCTCCTCTCCGGTGACCTCCTCCTCCTCCTCTCCGACGATGTAGGCGAGCTCCTCTCCGGTGACCTCCTCCTCCTCCCTCCTCTCCTCCTCACGGTCTCTTCTCGGCCCTCCTCTCCGGCGAACTCCTCTCCGGCAAAAGAACGTACAAGATCCAAAAACGAGAACAAAATTAGAAAAAATATCGTGCAAAAAAACGAGCAAAAAAAAGGGCAAAAAAATCGCGATCCAGATCCAGATTCAAAATTCAAAATAGTAATGGAGCACCGTGGGGGTTAGAATGTGCGCCATTACTATTTTCCCGCTTCCAAATTCAAAAAAAAATTGACAAAAAATAATAATAAAAGTTACCAGTGGCGCACCTGAAAAGGTAGTAATGGCGCACATGTGGTGCGCCATTATTACCTGAGATAGTAATGGCGCACTATGTGGTGCGCCACTGTTACCTGCAATACTAATGGCGCACCAGAGGTGCGCCATTAGTATTTGTTACTAATGGCGTGGTAATAGTGGCGCACCTATAGTGCGCCATTAATGGCAAAAATAGGTGCGCCACTAACAGTCCTTTTTCTAGTAGTGTTTATTTATACCCGTCAAATGGCCCTGGCCTTGTATGAACAATTCAAGGCGCCATGCCAAATTGTTTGGGGTTTCGACAAGTTTTGCATTTTCTGGAGTTTTCTCGGTTAAAAAAGGCCGATAAATAACCGGACGTATCGCAACTTGCATACGGTGTCGAAAATCGTTCAAACCAGGGGTCATTTCAAGGATGTCCAAAAATAGACCTTGTTCAACGAAGGGTGTTCAGGTAGACCAGACGGGCCCGTTTGAAAGCATGTTACTTTTTGACCTACATCAAATGATCCTAATTTTTTTTCCACCAACTTCTATGACCAATTTAAGGCATCATGCCAAATTATTTGGAGACTGGATCCTTTGCCGCAACGGCCTTCGCCAGGGCGACGTTCTGTCTCCTTACCTCTTTATAATTGTCGCAGACGTGCTTCAATGCATGACGCGGGCTGCCAGCGCCACCAGACGGCTGCAGCACCCCATCGACCTCTCCCTCCCTTGCCCCGTCCTGCAATACGCCGGCGATACTTTAATTCTTTGTCGTGCCGACCTCCCCTCCGTTACGCAGCTCAAGAACATCCTCGATGCTTTTGCCCTGGCGACTGGGCTCACTATTAACTTTCATAAATCCGACTTTATTCCCATGCACTGCTCCGCCGAGCTGTCTGCTGAGATGGCAGCAATCCTTGGTTGCCCCATATCAAACTTTCCTCAACCCTACTTGGGTCTCCCCCTCTCCCTGCTAAAGCTCCCCATCTCTGCCTATGACCCTCGGATCAAATCCTTTGACCGGTATTTGTCTGGTTGGCGCGATCTTCTCCTTTCCTCGGGCGGTAGGCTTGTTCTTTGTAATGTTGTGCTAAATAACCTCGCCACTTGTTATATGTATTCTTATTTGCTACACCCTGGAGTGATCGAGCAGATTGATCGTAGGCGCCATTCTTTCTTTTGGACCGGCAAAGATACTTGCTCGGGTGCGCGCTGTTTAATTGCTAGGGACAAAGTGTGTGTTGATGTGCAAGAAGGTGGAGCATTTGCGACCTTCGCCGGCAAAATATGTGCTTCCTCCTCAACTTCGTTGACGTTCTTCACCAGCCTACCTGCCCGCCCTGGAAGCTATGGTTCCTCCGCACCAACATAGGCGATGTTGGAGACACCTGCTCGACACCGTCATTCATTCAGAGCATCGTCCAGGCTGCACTCCCGACCTACCGGGCCATCGGTCGCCACGGTCGTCGGCGCCGGCCTCGCGCTCCAGCCGCGGCTATCCGCGGTGGCGTCCGCCCAGCTTCGCGCCGTGCGTATGCTGCTGCGCAGCGTGCGTCTGGCGGACGTGCACGATATGGTCGTGCGTATGCTTGGATATTTTTATAGATCACCCCCGGCGCCCCTGCTTGGAGGGACGGCATCGTGCATCCTCTGGAACGTCTGGAACGTCGGCGGTCCAGGCGGTACTATGAGGCTGATTCGAGTGAGCAGCTCCTTCTGTTTCGCTCCTATATCCTCTTAGCCGTGTAGCTCTCCTTCTGTAATAGATTTTTTTTCGTTTTCCTCTTTTATCCTGTTGTTTTTTATCTCCTCGATGGAAAACACTGTACGACGGCCACGTCCTTTCGGGTAATGTAACAACCGGTGGGGCAATGCCCCCCATCATTCTCGAAAAAAATAAGAGTGTGCTCCTATGAATCAAGAAGGATAATATACAATAGCATCTCTAAACCATTCTATATGCTTTTCATGCGGTGGGGGTGCAAGCGGCGGACGAAGACGTCATGGAGGAAGTCAGTGCCGATCTTGCAAGTATCATTCCCAGTAGGGATGAGGATTAGAGGAGGGGTTGTAGATGAGAGTATTAATTGAGCCAATAAGCAAGGCATGCTACTGTTACGGTTACGGTATACGGAGTACTCAATCTTTTTTTCTTGTACCCTGATGGCTTCCAAGATTTTCGATTCAATTCATCCATGATTTAGAACTAAACATTTGGTTGCACATCTTTGATCCAACTAGGTAGTATTCCTTTGTTGCATGTTCAGCTTGCAAAATCTCAATAGCAAACAAAGACTTCTCCATTCAAGTATACATTCACTGATCTCAATAGCAAGCAAGGATCTCTGGTTGGTCAGAGAAAGACAATTGAAAAAGCATTTAGATAACTGGCAGTACGAAGAAGGATCTTCAGTACGAAAAAACAATATATATATATAGCTACGAAGGTAAGGTACAGAATGTGGTATGCCTTTTAATTGGACTCCCCAATTAAACCTGATCATACACTGGGTCAGGTCGGGTTCAGGCCGGGCTTGGCAATGCCTGAAGCGAAAATCCCAAGCCCTAGCCCTGAAGCACATAAACAGTGGCATTTTTTAATTAAAATAATCATATTCAAGATATTATGTTAATTTATTATAACTATAGTTTGAATAAAATATATATGGTCATTTCGGGCTTTTTGGGCTTTTGGGCCAGGCTTCGAGCGGAAAAGATGATCCCGAGCCCAGCCCGGATGCCAGGCTTTCGGGCTCGGGCCTCCGGGCCAGGTTGTCCATGCACAGGGATGTCCCAAATCAAAGGTGTAGAACCAAAGTGCCATTCATCCTGCACAACCGACGAGATAACAACGCACCAATATGATGCTTCTTTTCTTGCGTCCTACTCTGCTTGTATCAGAAGCAAGGAAAAAGATTATGTGTTTGCTAGATTTGGAGTCAAAACAAACTTTCCAAACTTCAGAAATAGCCTACCGATTTGATGTGAGAACCAGAAAAATCAGTCCGTATTTGTCATCATATTGGAGTTAAAATATGAAATCTATACTTGGGATGTAAATGTTTTGTTCGATGGCAACATTTGACTTGTTTTTGTTTCGGCAAGCCAAAAAATTAACTACCAATTGGTTGGCTATCGAGTTTTTTGTCCTCGGTGTTACTAAGAAAAGCAGGGTCAATCCCCTTTGATTTTAGCAGCGACGAGATCTCTTTGCTCTTAGGTTCCACCCATGGTGCATACATAGACCAGATATTATTGATAAAAAGAATTTAAGTAACAACACACCTGTTGTAGATCATGCATGCATTCATCTTATGGGAAAATGAATTCTCCACCTACCCTCTCATGTGCGAATAGTGAATCGGTACTTAAATATACAACTCAACCTCCAGGTAGCAAGACTCGTTGTGGCATTGTCCCATTTGAGTTCAACATGTTCAGAGCACCATCTTACTTATAACAAATAGATGCCATCACGTATGCATTACCATGGAGATCACGAGGGAGGGAATAGGAGGCATCAGAAGGAGCAGTGGCACAACTTGATTGACCAATACGGGAGCGACTCACTAGAGAGAAACAGGACAAAGCTAGGGAGCAAAGGATTCCTTTTTCTTTTGGTTGCAGAATTCAAGATTCACCAAGGGCGGCCTGTTGACAGTGCTCTCCAAGTCGCCACGGCCGGCATCTTCAAGGCGGACATCTTTGTGGATCGAGTATCTTCACAAAGGACCGGATCGTGAGAGTCGGGCCCTACATTTACATCCAACAGGGCAAGCAAGGCGCCCTACATCCAACAGGACATCTTCGTCGATCGAGTATCTTCACGAAGGCATGACTAAAATTCCATCGAAATCTCAAATTCAGTCTTAGTGAACTACCAAAAATGCTCATGAGGTCTGAATATACTACTCTAATTCTGTTCTAGTATAGCCGTATCTAGGCCCTTCGATTTAAAAAATGGACGGTCTAGAATAATATGATGTACTGTAAAAGGTCTCAACATATACCCACTCTTCATCTCATAATTAACGCAGAGGGGCAATGAAGATGCACGTCACCTTCTAGTTCTCATACTAGCGCTGAAGAAGTGATCGATTTCGTCTGTATTTTATCGAAGTAAGCAAGAAAATAACAAATATTTTTATTTTTTTGATTATTTCTTTTGGATTATTGTCCACGTGAGTGCATAGTGCTGGTTTACTGTTTTTATTTCTTCTGGTTTTTTGTTCACGTAAATGCATAGTGCTGTTTTTTTTGTTCCGGTTTGTTCGGGTGTATTGTTTTGGTTTAAAGTTCGGTTACTGTTTCAGTTTTATGGTTCGTGTGTGTTGATGTTTTTGGTTTATTTAGGTGTTGTTCCGTTTTACTGATTTTATTGCTCCGGATTATTCGAGATTGTTGTTTCGCTTTATTTGGTCTATTGTTTCGGTTAGTAGCCCTGAGTTTATTCGGATAATGTTTCGGTTTTTGTTCGGGTATTTGTTAGTACACTTTTAACTGTTATTGTGTTGTAAAAATGGCCAGTAATCGGTCAAGAACTTTTTTTCCCATGGATTAATGTTCATGCGAATATACAGTTTCAGCTTACTGTTTTTGTGTCCTGGCAGCACTCTCATCGGAAAGGATCAGCAGACGATTAAGGCGGTTGTGCATCGGTACGCCGGTGTTGAGAAATGATGTATAGAAAATTCTAAATCCTAACTCTATATATAAGGACGCGAGGGTGGAGGAAGGGGAGAGAAATGATGTGTAAAAAAAATCCAAGTTTTTTGTAAAAAAACATGCGTTTTTTTTTTCTTCGGTGACAGCTAAAAGAAGTAAGGGGAGGAAATCAGATTATTTGGAGCACTTGTTAAGCAGAACTACTGGTCATCCGAGATGACTGTTCACTCGCGGTTACTGTTCACAAACGATTGCTGCGCGTGTATGGTACCGTTCGTAGGTGATTACTGTTCACATACGGTATTGTTCATATACGGTATTGTTCACTGACAGCGACGGAAAATGAGTAGCAATCTTTAAAAAAAAAAGGGAATTCTTCCCGCTTTAGTATTAGTACTTTCGCTGGTTTTATTGCTCCGGATTATTCTGGGTTGTTGTTTCGGTTTATTTGGGCTATTGTTTCGGTTAGTAGCCCTGAGTTCATTCGGATAATGTCCGGGTTTTTTTTCGGTTTATTCGGGTGTATTGTTTTGGTTTAAAATTCGGTTACTGTTTCAGTTTTATGATCCGTGTGGGTTAATGTTTTCGGTTTATTCAGGTGTTGTTCCGTTTCGCTGTTTTTATTGCTCCGGATTATTCGGGGTTGTTGTTTCGGTTTATTCGGTCTATTGTTTCGGTTAGTAGTCTTGAGTTCATTCGGAAAATGTCCGATTATTGTTCGGGTATTTGTTAGTGCACTTTTAATTGTTGTTGCACTGTAAAAATGGGCAGTAATCGGTCTAGAATTTATTTTTTCCACGGATTACTGTTCGTGCAAATATACAATTCCGGCCTACTGTTTTGTGCTCTGTTAACACTACCATCGGAAAGAATTAGGGGACGATTGAGGTGGCTGTGTATTGGTACGACGGTGTTGTGCATCGATACGTCGGTGTTGGGAAATGATATATAGAAAATTCTAAATCCTAACTCTCTATATAAGGACATGAGGGTGGAGAAAGGGGAGAGAAATGATGTGTAAAATATATCTTTTTTTTTTAAGTTTCATATTTTTTCTTCGGGCGAAACTATTTTTTTAGAAAGAAAACACTGTTTGCAAGGTACTGTTCATGAGAGGGATACTGTCCACGCAAACGATGTTTACAGTCATTACTGTTCACTGGTGATTAATGTTCATGTACATTTACTGTTTACGTATATATTTACTGTTCACGGACGCCGCCGTTGCCGTGAAATACGAACAATAGGCGGCGAAAAAAATTGAAAAAAGTCAGGAAAATCGAATCGCTCCCGCTTTAGTTATAGTATATATATATATAGTATATATATATATATATATATATATATATATATATATATATATATATATAGTATGGAAAAATACATCCTACTACCGGGTGTAGTTACATCCATGTCTCATATACTATCATGTGGTAGTATATATACTACTTTATCATATTTAGTATGTTCATATATTATATATCTAAGATACTCCAAAGCGAGTTATGTGAAAAAATTACATGTGAGCCTATGTTTTTATCATATTTGTGAAATACGTACATATTTGTACGTAAAAAAGAGTATGCTCAAAATATAATACATACTACCTAAAAAATATTATATATACTACCTAAACATTCTTACATACTACATACTACGCATACATACACTTCGGTATGATAGATACTATCTAAAACGTACAAAACAAAAGTGGAAGTAACTACACCCGACAGTAGAAAACGTTTGTCCTATATAGTATATATATATATATATATATCGATCGGTGAACGAAATTGCAAACAGACCGTGTCGATTGGAACCTACTCGCCACGTCGTGCTCAGCCTTACGACAAGAGACGACGCGTGGGCAGAGTGACCCGTCCACGCCGGCGTCCTTCACCGTGTTGTTGTGTGGCTCCGGTGCTTGCCGGACGCTGCCCGGCAGATCCTCCGGCTACGCCATCTCCGAACCGTGCCGGGACCAGCTGTCGTACGTCGACGACTCGTACACCCAGGGTGTGCTCGCTTTGGAGATGCTCATCTTCGGGGACAGCACACCGGTGCAGGGCATCGGCAACGGCTGTGTCCACCGCAAGCGTGGCCTGTTCGTCGGAGCGTCCAGGCTGCTCGGCTTGGGCTGGGGCCCCATGTCCCTCGTCAAGCAGCTCGGCGGTGTGTCAAGCTACTGTCTCGCGAGCCGATATGCCGACTCCAGCGCCAGTTGCCCTGTGCTCAGCCGTGCCGACGCCATGCTGGTGGTCGCAGTTTGCCCTACTCCCGGTACTCCGCAACGTGCAGGCGCCGAGTTTCTAGCCCGTGGTCACAGTTTTCCCTACTCCGCTGCGTGCAGGCGCCGAGTTTCTACAATGTTGGCCTGACGGGGCTGGTCGTCGGCGGCGACAGGCTCCCAAGAGTTTCTACTATGCCAGCCTGACGAGGCTGGGCGTCGGCGGCGAGAAGCCCTCGCTTAGGAGCACGGGGATCCCCATATTTATAGGCCAAGGACCAGGCTAGAAGGTACGATCCTCCGAGACGTCGAGAAGGCATGACTAAGGACCAGGCTAGAAGGTGCGATTCTCCAAGGCGTCGAGAAGGCACGACCGAATACGAAACACCCATAGTAGACAGAATATCCAAACTTTTTTTTAAGAACAAAAAACGCTCATATCAAGCGGCAAGGATAACACGTCTACAATGGAAAACGTTTAGAGCCAGACTGCCGGCCGAACGTTCCGCCGGACACGCGCGGCTCGTTCGATCAAGTTAGATCGAACGGTTAGCAACGCGTGCACCCCACCTTACCGAACCCACGCGGTTTTCCCCCTTTGCGCAGTTTTTATGCTTCATTCCCGTTGCAACATTTCAGAGTGGTGAGAGAGAGGAAGCAGGGGTGACGGCGTTCAGCGGCCGAAACGGCGACGGGGTTGTTGGCGCCAGGAGATCAGGAGCGGCGGCGGCGTCTCAGGGCGGATCTCGAGTCTCCGGCGACCTAGGGCCCCCCCGGAAGGTAACTCTTCCCACGCCCCCTCCCCTTTGTTTGATCTCTCCCCCCAAATCGCGTTAGGGTTAGGGCGCTGATAGGTCGCCGCGGTGGTGCTGGCTGGTTTCCGCGGTGGCGCTGGGCTGGGTGGTCGCCACGGTGGTGCTGGGTGGTTTCCGCGGTGGCGCTGGGCTGGGTGGTCGCCGCGGTGGGTCGTCCGTGTTCTCGGGGCCCGATTTTTGTTCAAAGGGAGGGGTGGCTGGTGGCTAGGGTTTTTGGAGGATTTTTGTTCCTCCATGGTCTGATGTGGGTTCAGCTTGGCGCTACCCTCTACCAGGTTGTGATTTGCCACAGTTTGCCGCGGCCCATGGTCTCAGACGCCATGGTGCCCTCCAGATCTGCGTGGTGACCACCGTAGCTTTTGCTATTTGACGGTTGTAACTTTTTTTCCTGCTGGTTGCATGATGTCTACTACACAACTTATTCTTGTAGACTCGTGTTGGGCCTCCAAGCGCAGAGTTTTGTAGCACAGTAGCAATTTTTTCTCAAGTGAATGACCTAAATTTTATCAATCCGAGGGAGGCGTAGGTTGAAAATGGTATCTCTCAAACAACCCTGCAACCAAATACAAGAAATCTCTTGTGTCCACAACACACCCAATACAATGGTAAATTGTATAGGTGCACTAGTTCGGCGAATAGATGGTGATAAAAGTGTAGTATGGATAGTAGATATAGGTTTTTGTAATCTGAAAATATAAAAACATTAAGATAGCAAGTAACAAAAGTGAGCACAAATGATATTGCAATGCTTAAAAACAAGGCTTAGGGTTCATACTTTCACTAGTGCAATCTCTCAACATTGTTGACATAGTTGAATCATATGTAAATCCCTCACGTGCGACAAAGAGTTCACTCCAAAGTCACAAATAACGGAGGACAAATGAGGAAATTGTTGAAGGGTACGAAACCACCTCAAAGTTATCCTTCCCGATCAATCTTATGAGCCATCCCTATTAATTGTCACGAACAGCTCTAGAGTTCGTACTAGAATAACACCTTAAGATACACATCAACCAAAACCCTAATGTCACCTAGGCACTCCAATGTCACCACGAGTACCCACGGGTTTGATTATACGATATGCATCACACAATCTCAGATTCATCTATTCAAACCAATACAAAGAACTTCAAAGAGTGCCCAAAGTTTCTACCGGAAAGTCAAGATGAAAACGTGTGCCAACCCTTATGCATAGATCCCCAAGGTCACGGAACCCGCAAGTTGATCACCAAAACATACATCAAGTGACTCAAGTGAATATCCCATTGTCACCACAGATATCAATATGCAAGACATACATCAAGTGTTCTCAAATCCTTAAAGACTCAATCCGATAAGAAAACTTCAAAGGGAAAACTCAATTCATCACAAGAAGATAAAGAGGGGAAAACTCCATATGATTCATCTATATCAACAAAGCTCGCGATACATCAAGATCGTGCCATCTCAAGAACACGAGAGAGAGAAAGAGATCAAACACATAGCTACTGGTACAAACCCTCAGCCCCGAAGGTGAACTACTCCTTCCTCGTCATGGAGACCGCCGGGATGATGAAGATGGCCTCCGGTGATGCCTTCCCCCCTCCGGCAGGGTGCTGGAAAAGGGCTGTAGATGGGATCTCTCTGGTACAGAGGCTTGCGGCGGCGTAAAAACTCATCTAGGTTAACTTTCAGGGGTTTCTGAATATATAGGATTTTTCAGCATTGGAATCATGTCAGACGGAGCCACGTGGGCCCCACGAGGTACCAGGGCGTGCCTGGGGGGGGTGGCGCGCCCTGGTGCCTCATGGGCACTGGGTGGCCCCCCTCCAGTGGGTCTTGGTTCCAGTATTTTTCATTTGTTCCATAAAAAATCTCCAAAAAGTTTCATCTCAGTTGGAGAACTTTCATTTCTGCACAAAAAACAACACCACGGTAGTTCTGCTGAAAACAACGTCAATCCGGGTTAGTTCTAATCAAATCATACCAAAACCATATAGAATTATTATAAACATGGCATGAATACTTCATAAATTATAGATACGTTGGAGACGTATCAGCATCCCCAAGCTTAATTCCTGCTCGTCCTCGAGTAGGTAAATGATAAAAGAAATAATTTATGAAGTGTGAATGCTAGCATAGTGCAAAAGTTTGATCAATGATAATTTCAATCACTTTTCCTAGCATTGTAACAGCAACTTATTCTCATAAAAGTCATCATTGTAAAGTAGCAATTAAAAATAGAAATTTTGATGTGGAATGCTACCTACCATAATCATCATATAATCTTTTCTTTTATAGCACGGACATTGGACTTGAATGATTAAAAGCAAGATCATTATTATAACAGCAATATTTATTATCAAAAAACTTCTCATGAGCAAGTAACAATTCATCACAACAATGAAGTATAAGGCATAAACTTTCTTGGAAACTAACAAACTATTCTAGTCAACAATGCAATTGCAATTCATCATATTTTCAGGAAGGGTCTCATGTAGGAACTTTTTAGCAAGTCCACATACTCAACCATCATTTAGTCTTCTATGATTGCTAACACTCATGACATATATATGGAGCAAAAGTTTCAGCCAGACACATAGAAAGATAGGGGCTTGTGATTTCGCCTCCCAACTTATTCACCTCAAGGGTGATGTCAACAATAATAACTCATGATCACTCATATCCAACTGGATATATGTGCCTAGATCTTTCCCCACCACATGATGCTTGCAAAAGAGAAAAATAAAAAGGAAGTAGAGGAGAACACTATTAACTCTTGCATAAAAAATAAATACATAAAAGTAAATGCATAAAAGTAAAAGATAGGCCCTTCGCAGAGGGAAGCAGAGGTTGTCATGCGCTTTTTATTTTTGGATGCACAAGCCCTTAATGCAAAGGAACATCACGTTATATTGCCCCTTGTGATAGCAACCTTTATTATGCAGCCCGTCGCTTTTATTTCTTTACCATCACAAGTTCGTACAACGCTTATTTTCCCTTGCTATAAAAGATCATACATATTTTAGGAGCAATTTTTATTGCTTTTTGCACCGATGACAACTTACTTGAAGGATCTTATTCAATCCATAGGTAGATATAGTGGACTCTCATGACATGAAACTGGGTTTAAGGGTTTTGGATGCACAAGTAGTATCTCTACTTGGTGCGGATTTTTGGCTAGCCAAGATATTGGGCAAGCACCACATGTTGGAGGATCTATAACAATATAATTTCTATGTGAATATGAACAAACATAATTCATTACGTTGTCTTCCTTGTCCAACGTCAACACTTTGACATAAAATACTTAATGTGGCTCACAATCATAAAAGATGTCCAAGATAGCATATTTGCATGTGAATCTTCTCTTCCCTTATTAACTTTTTCATGAATTGCATCATTGACTAATGCTATGCTTGTTAACCTCCAATAAATTTTACCACTTATATTTTTCTTTATGTAATGCCATTACTTTCCATAAGATTAGCATATGATCTCTTTCATTATTTTCATTGCAAGGAATCACACTTATCATATCCAATGATCTATATGAAAGTTTTTATTATATCCCTCTCGAATATTCATCATCTTGGGACCGAATTCATATCTTGTGCAATTACTATTAATATTATTAACTCTCAAAAAGATATAAGTGAAGCATGAGAATTAATGACAAACTACTCCAAAATATATAAGCGAAGATCAATGAGTAGTGAAACAATTAAGTAGCTATGTGAGGACTCTCTCTCATTTAAAAATTTCAGATCTTAAGTATTTTATTCAAACAGCAAGGAAAACAAAAGAAAATTACATTCCAAGGATAGCACATATCATGTGAAGAAGCAAAAACTTAGGCTCAACCAAAACTGACCGATAGTTGTTGATGAAGAAAGGTGAGATGCCTACCGGGGCATCCCCAAGCTTAGATGCATGAGACTTCTTGAAATATTAATTTGGGATGCCTTGGGCATCCCCAAGCTTGACCTTTTGTGTCTCCTTAATTCCTCTCATATCACGGTTTCCCTAAATCTTAAAAACTTCATCCACACAAAACTCAACAAGAACTCGTGAGATAAGTTAGTATAAATCAACTCAAAACCTTAATATTCTCTATTGTAACAAATCACAAAAATTATAATTAAACATTGCATACTAAATGTCTCTTCATATTTAATACTCCTATCCTCAAATAGAAACATTAAACATGCATACATATGCAAACAATGCAACTATAACAGCAATCTGCCAAAACAGAATAGTCTGTAAAAGGGGAATAAGAATCCATACTTCCCTAACTCCAAAATTCTGAAAAATTACCACGTGACAGAGAACTGATGCATGCTTACTGTGTAAAAATTTCAGATTTTTATCATGTTCTGACTATTCAGGAATATTCCAGACATAACAGAAAACTTTCTGTTTTCAAACACCAACACATGAACTTGCAAACTGAGCCTGGTAAAGGCTATAATTAGCATTTTATTGAACTAAAAGATACAAAACATAATTATTGATAACACCAAGCAAATATCAACAGAAGAAAATGATGCTCCAAGCAAAATTCATATTATGTGACGAATAAAAATATAGCTCCAAGTGAGGTTTCCGATAATGTTGAAGACGAAAGAGGGGATGCCTTCCGGGGCATCCCCAAGCTTAGTTGCTTGGGTCTTCCTTGAATATTACCTTGGGGTGCCTTGGGCATCCCCAAGCTTAGGGTCTTGCCACTCCTTATTCTCCTCATATCGATATCTCACCCAAAACTTGAAAACTTCAATCACACAAAACTTAACGGAACTTCGTGAGAACGGTTAGTATGATAAAGAATAAACCATCACTTAGGTACTGTCCAAGACAAGATTCACAATTGTTCCCATATAATTCCTACTGTATTCTATCATTTCCACAATTTATATCTCATAATATAAGCTATGGAAACATTAAAACAAGCAAACTATGCATTGAAAACAGAATCTGTCAAAAACATAACAGTCTGTAATGATCTGAGCAACTACCATACTTCTGGAACTCTAAAAATTATGAAACATTAGGACAACGTCAACAATTTGCATATCAATACTGTGCAAAAATTTCAAAAAAAATTGACGCTCCAGTAAAATCTGGGAAATTAAACACTGGAGGCAAAAGTTTCTGTTTTTGCACAGAATTGAATCAACAAGTATCCACACTATCCCAAAGGTTTTACTTGGCACTTTATTGAAAGAAAACATATAAAACATGATTACTACAGTATCTTAATCATGTAAACACACTAAAACAGAAAGGATACATATTGGGTTGCCTCCCAACAAGCGCTTTTCTTTAAAGCCTTTTAGCTAGGCATGATAATTTTGAATGATGCTCACATAGAAGTAAAGAATTGAAACGTAAAGGGAGCATCATGAGAAATATATCAAACACATTTAAGCCTAACCCACTTCCTATGCCTAGGGATTTTGTGAGCAAATAGTTTATGGGAGCAAGAATCAACTAGCATAGGAAGGCAAAACAAGCATAACTTCAAAACTTTCAACACATAGAGAGGAAACTTGATATTATTGCAAAACCTACAAGCATATGATCCTCTCTCATAATAATTTTCAGTAGCATCATGAAGAAATTCAACAATATATCCATCACATAAAGCATTCTTGTCATGATACGTAAGCATAGAATTTTTATTACTCTCCACACAAGCAATTTTCCTCTCGTTCATAATAGTGGGAGCAAACTCAACAAAATAACTATCATGAGATACTTGATTGGCATAATCTAATTGAAAATTAAAATCATGATGGCAAGTTTCATATTTATCATTATTATTTATAGCATACATGTCATCACAATAATCATCATAGATAGGAGGCATGCAATCATCATAATAAATTTTCTCATCAAAACTTGGGGGACTAAAAATATCATCTTCATCAAACATAGCATCCCCAAGCTTGTGGCTTTGCATATCATTAGCATCATGGATACTCATAGAATTCATACTAACAACATTGCAATCATGCTCATCATTCAAAGATTTTATGCCAAACATTTTATTGAATTATTCTTCTATCAATTGAGCACAATTTTCCTTTCCATCATTTTCACGAAAGACATTATAAAGACGAATAATATGAGGCAACCTCAATTCCATTTTTTTTGTAGTTTTCTTTTATAAACCAAACTAGTGATAAAACAAGAAACTAAAATATTCGATTGCAATATCTAAAGATATACCTTCAAGCACTCACCTCCCTGGCAACGGCGCCAGAAAAGAGCTTGATGTCTACTACACAACTTATTCTTGTAGACTCGTGTTGGGCCTCCAAGCGCAGAGTTTGTAGGACAGTACCAATTTTCCCTCAAGTGGATGACCTAAGTTTTATCAATCCGTGGGAGGCGTAGGTTGAAGATGGTATCTCTCAAATAACCCTGCAACCAAATACAAGAAATCTCTTGTGTCCCCAACACACCCAATACAATGGTAAATTGTATAGGTGCACTAGTTCGGCGAAGAGATGGTGATAAAAGTGTAGTATGGATAGTAGATATAGGTTTTTGTAATCTGAAAATATAAAAACAGCAAGGTAGCAAGTAAAAAAAGTGAGCACAAACGGTATTGCAATGCTTAAAAACAAGGCCTAGGGTTCATACTTTCACTAGTGCAATCTCTCAACATTGTTGACATAGTTGAATCATATGTTAATCCCTCACGTGCGACAAAGAGTTCACTCCAAAGTCACAAATAGCGGAGGACAAATGAGGAAATTGTTGTAGGGTACGAAACCACCTCAAAGTTATCCTTCCCGATCAATCTTATGAGCCATCCCTATTAATTGTCACGAACAGCCCTAGAGTTCGTACTAGAATAACACCTTAAGATACACATCAACCAAAACCCTAATGTCACCTAGGTACTCCAATGTCACCATGAGTACCCACGGGTTTGATTATACGATATGCATCACACAATCTCAGATTCATCTATTCAAACCAACACAAAGAACATCAAAGAGTGCCCCAAAGTTTCTACCGGAAAGTCAAGATGAAAACGTGTGCCAACCCTTATGCATAGATCCCCAAGGTCACGGAACCCGCAAGTTGATCACCAAAACATACATCATGTGACTCAAGTGAATATCCCATTGTCACCACAGATATCCATATGCAAGACATACATCAAGTGTTCTCAAATCCTTAAAGACTCAATCCGATAAGAAAACTTCAGAGGGAAAACTCAATTCATCACAAGAAGATAGAGAGGGGAAAACTCCATATATATGATTCATCTATATCAACAAAGCTCGTGATACATCAAGATCGTGCCATCTCAAGAACACGAGAGAGAGAGAGAGAGAGAGAGAGAGAGAGAGAGAGAGATCAAACACATAGCTACTGGTACAAACCCTCAACCCCGAAGGTGAACTACTCCCTCCTCGTCATGGAGACCGCCGGGATGATGAAGATGGCCTCCGGTGATGCCTTCCCCCCTCCGGCAGGGTGCCGGAAAAGGGCTGTAGATGGGATCTCTCTGGTACAGAGGCTTGCGGCGGCGTAAAAACTCATCTAGGTTAACTTTCGGGGGTTTCTGAATATATAGGATTTTTCAGCATTGGAATCAGGTCAGACTGAGCCACGTGGGCCCCATGAGGTACCAGGGCACGCCTGGGGGGGTGGCGCGCCCTGGTGCCTCGTGGGCACTGGGTGGCCCCCCTCCAGTGGGTCTTGGTTCCAGTAGTTTTCATTTTTTCCATAAAAAATCTCCAAAAAGTTTCAGCTCATTTGGAGAACTTTCATTTCTGCACAAAAAACAACACCACGGTAGTTCTGCTGAAAACAACGTCAGTCCGGGTTAGTTCTAATCAAATCATACCAAAACCATATAGAATTGTTATAAACATGGCATGAATACTTCATAAATTATAGATACGTTGGAGACATATCATTGCATCTTTCCATGTCGTCAGTTGTAGCAAAAATGCCATGGATTTTTTCTGTGTTTGCTGAGAGGGAGGAAGAATCACAATAGAGAGATTGCTTGTTGTTTATTTTTGATGAATGAGATAGATAGATGGTTTTTTCAGTCATATTGCTGCTGATGCATATCATATGGCCTTTGCAATAAAAAACCTGTGTTGGGTTCTCTGGAAACTTAAATTAATCACGTTTCAACTGATGTATTTTTTGTTTCATGGATCTTGTTGATTTACGTTATTGTACATGCTAATTTCAGAGAGCAATGTTATTCTATACATACTTGTGTGTGCTTGTATGTTTCATAGGTTTTCAGATTTTTTTCATGTGTGCGTGTATATGTTTTCTAGCTACTGTTTTGATGCAGCATAGGTTTTGATTGAGTTTTTTTTCCAGTTGTCGCAGGCACCTCTGGTGAGAATGAGGGGAGTAAGAAGATTAAGAAGAAGAATAAGAAGAAAGGCAATCTATGTGGTTTCAAGTTGAGGTTCAACTGAAAACGGCTGGGTGATCTTGGGAAGCTGTTATCACCAGAGAAGCAGAGAATTATAAGGAAGGGACCATTCGGAGACTTGCTGGACATCCAGCCTTTCAAGGTGCCTCATGAGCTAATTGAGTTTGTTGTGATTCACACGAATCGCATACTCCGTGAGTTCCAATACAAGAACAAGTCCATCAACTTCAGCAAGCTCATGGTGAAAAGGATCTTCAATGTGCCATCCGGTGTTAGACCTGTGAAGCTTCTCAAAAAGAGCGATGAACATGTCCTTCGCAGCATATACAAGGAGGGGAACAGGGCGCCAATTGCCCATGTTATCAAGTTGTTAAAGATTGCAGCGATGAGGACGAGGATATGATAAACAAGACATGGGCACTCATTGCGTTGGCAACAGTTGTGTGCCCAGGCACTGGCAATATGGTTAACCTTGAGTATCTAGCTTCCCTTGAAGACATGTCTTCGGTGCATGACCTCGCTTGGGATGAGCACTTGTTGACACGAGCAATGGAGGAGGTTGCAGTTTTTCAAGAGAAGAAGAGGACGCAAGCAACAGCGGAAAATTCAGTAGAGTTCCAGATTCGCTCATGCCTTCCCATGTTAGCGGTATGCATCGTTTCCATGACGAGACACCTCCATCTTTTTCTTTGTTGCATTATGTATATATCTTGCATTTCATGTTTTTGTTGGCTAATGTCGTTTTTCATTCTATGCAGATCATATATATGGATCATGTTGATATCCCGGCCGGCCTCCCAAACGAGCATGTCATTGATTATTCCGTGCCGAGGATACGTTTTGTTTGTCAAAAGGATTTTGATTGGTTGGATAAGGTCGACAAGAACAAGCTTACTCTTGTCCAGCCTTTCTACGGGAAACACACCCAAGTAATTTTGCTACATCCCTGTTGTTTTGCTTACTGAATTTGCATGTAGCAATCTTTGCTTTGTTTTCAGCTTATGGCAACCTTCTTATTCTACCTCATGTTTTATTGTTTTCCTTTTTGTTTCAAGTTCCGGAATTTGTGCAACACACCGTATGCCGCACAACTTGTGGGACAGGAAGTTGGTGCTGAAGCAGCCAATTTGCAGGTAGTTGGTGCTGATGTAGCTAGTGGCCAAGGGAGCCAAGTTCAAGGTGCTGAAAATCAAGCAAAGGACACTCAATCAAACGAGGCTCAAGCAAGTGTTGAGGTTGAACCAAACCTATCATCATCGCTCAACGATTAGCTGCAACAATCATTCCCTACCATGCAAGATCTAAGGGTACTTTTTTTTTCATCTTCATCTTCTCCTTTCATTTTTCATATCTTTTTTTTAGTTTGCCCATGTATCAATTATGTACCCAGTTGCAAGTGGATATACTTTTTGCTACATCCATCACTCTGATGTGCTACAACCACATTTCTGTTTTGATACATAGTGGGTTCAGGTGCATACCTACCTGTTTTTGCTTCATGCATATCAGTAATTTGCTACAACCACATTTTTGTGTTTTAATACATAGTGATACAGCTACAGACCTACTTGTTTTTTGCTTCATCCATACCTCTAATGTGCTACAACCACATTGTGTTTTTGTTACATCCATACTTTTTCAAAAGCTACATACATGATAATTCCAAGCTACGCACAAGATGACTAAATTGTTCAACACATGGCTTTTGAGTAGGTACCAGATCGGTTCCAAATGATATATGACAAGCACAAGGGGATTTTTGCAGCGGAGGTTGATGATGTAGTAGGCAAGTTTGGACAGGGTTTAAAGGGATTGCAGTGCAACCGGATGGCCGCTCTGCTTCGTGATGTAGGAGACGCCATCACAGCTACCGATGAGCCCAGCATTTCCTTTGCAGCACCTAGCATGGATGAAGGTCGCCAGAAAGAGAGTGATGCTCAAGCTGCAAACGGTGGCATTGATGGTCAAGCTGAAGTTGAAGCTGCAACACCTATCATGAACAAAGATAAGTTAATGGGGAGCTGAAAAAGAACCAAGAAGTTGCAACAGAGGTCGCTGAAACTCGTGAGCAACAAAGGGTGAGTTTCGAGATGGAAGGCAACGTCTCACCCCGGAGCCCCCCACTCTTCTGTGATGCACCCAGGAGTGCAACAGCCGGCATTTGGGACGATGAGCCATCATTCGAGCTGTTCCCAAAGGGCTCCGAAGACTATGAGTTGATGCATGGCATGGATGAGCCTACAAACAAGCAGAGCAGCCCCATCTATTCCAACATCCCTGTGTTTCCTATATCAGACGACGATGACAGCCCAAGTATGCTTCCTTCCTCCTCCATCATTCCTTTTTTTTCTCCATGTCATTTTTTTGCATTTGTGTGATTACAACAAATTCTTGTACAACCCCTCCTAACCTTACCGTTTCTTTTTTGTTTGCAGCTCCTACAACGGTTGCTACGGATGAGCAAATTGTTGATGTGAGCAGTGGCCCTAGCACACACGACAAGAACACTAGGAAGAAGAGGATGGATAAAATTCCGGCCGTCAAAAACACCAAGGCAAAGAAGCAGAAGCTCAATGAAGAAGAAGATCAAGCTGCTGCTATGTATGAGAAGTATGTCAAGCATGGAAAACCATTGAGGAAGACAATCCCGAATGAACAACCGTGAGCTACCTAAGCCATATCTGTTTTTGTTGTTTTTTTTGCTTCAAACCAATGATTCATTCGCTTGCAACTATGGTAGCAGGACTCCTTTCATCAAGATAGGTGGATTTTTCATTGGATACAAGAAATTCCTCCTATGCTTCAAGCCCCGTGGGGATATGAATGATGAGGTTATGTCGCTATGTATCGAGAACAACAACCTTGCATCTCGTGCAGCAAGCACTAGGGCTGTCAAGAAATACACATTCTCAGTCCACGCGGCGGTAAGTTCTGTAGAAACAAGCAATGCTTTCATCCTTTTTTTCAACTTTTGATGCAGCACGACTAATCATTTTTGTTGGTATCTTCAAGCAGGTTCTACTCAAGCAAGATCCATCAACCTTCCAACCAAGCATTCTCACGCCTGAGCTTGAAAGGGCTGTCACTAAGTACAAGGTTCAAAAATCCGACCTCGTAAGTTCCTGCGAGCCTTTTTTGTTTCATATCACAAATACTTTCAAATATGTAACCAACAAATGTGACGCCTGTAAAATTTTTGT
Organism: Elymus sibiricus; assembly: GCA_039707655.1. Taxonomy (NCBI): domain Eukaryota; kingdom Viridiplantae; phylum Streptophyta; class Magnoliopsida; order Poales; family Poaceae; genus Elymus; species Elymus sibiricus. The sequence continues at coordinate 13,648,067 of CM077668.1, read as the reverse complement.
TTTATGTGTTGAGTCCCTTTGCCTTCTTTTGCATTTTTCAGCTCTTTTTCAACCTTGTTCATGAGCGTCATTGGATAGTCGTTTGCGCAAATTTGCTTCACAAGCAGTGGAATGTATTCGACTCACTGCATGCGAAAGGGAAAGCATCTCCCTTGAAGAGGCAGGCCAACAACCTGGTCAGCTCTCACTATCTCTTTTAGTATTTGTGTTTTTCCTCGCTTCATCTACATAAATCCCCTGCTGGCATCCTTACATGTTTCAATGTCAAACTATTGTGTGTTTTTTTGGTGGTAGATCACAAACTTTGCTACTCTCACACAAGAGTGTGATGAATTCAAGATCAATGTTGCATCCTTTCCACGGGTTGACCTAGAGGACTACCCAAAGCAAAATAACCTTTGAGTTTTCTTCTTTTTTTGCTTCAATCATGTGTTCCTTTTTCAACAATTTGTTGTTTCCACTCTAAACAGGATTGTCATTTTTCTTTTTGCCAACTCATAGGTGTGATTGTGGTTTCTTCAGGCTCAAATATGAGGAGAACTATGATGGAAAGGCAGTGAAAGAGTTTAAGCAGGTATCCATTTTTTTTTTTGTCTTGCTTTTTGTTACAATCTAGTTTTTTGTTTACAATACTTATGCAGCAAAAGAATAGCTACTAATATACTTGCTTCTCTTTGCGTTCATCTTTACAGGAAGACATGCCACGGTACCGTATGGAACTCGCGTACAGACTCTACAATCACCCAATGAACAATGCCCCAAAGGAGCGTGCATTCATGGAAGAGTTGGCAGCTTGATTTTCTGCAAGGTTGAAGACGAACAAGATATTTTCTTTTAGGCGCCGGCATGCCTTTTTAGGTGGTAGCATTTTGATAGGATAAGAGTAGTGTGCCTTGGTATGCAAACCAACTTTACTTTTGACTGCTTTGTGGCATGTAACCGATTATACTTGTTGGGTTTGTAACTTTGATCTTTGGATGAAGCATTTTTTGCTGCCAACATGTTTATGCAAGGCCCATTGCTGGAGTTTATAAAACTTTTTATTTTTCTTGTTTTTTGCTGGAACTGCATTATGAATATATTTTAATCTTCCTCCATCGAAGTTTCAAGGGAAGCTCTGTGCATTTTTTTCCTTCAAAACTTTTTTAAAAATAATCTGTGAATGCTGCATTGACATAATTTATTTGCTGGAAGCTCACACAAAATAGCTACAACCTTGTGTCAGATTTGTTGCAATGCCAAAAAACATGCCTTCCAACTGCAAAATAGTTGCATCCCTTCAAGTTTTTTGCTGGAAGTATAATGTAAAAAAGCTTCAACTGTTATTTTAAAAATAAGCTACAAACCTTGCCGAATTTTTTTATTCAACTGTAGTACTACATTCTTGCATGAAATTTATATGCTGCAAGCTCACAGAGAAATATACACATGCATTCTGAATTTTTGTTGCAAAGCCAAAGCAACACATTTTTTAACCCAAGCAAGGTTTTCTTTCAAACATGTTTTTTACTGCAAACATAATTTTAAAAAGCTTCAACCATGATTTTAAAAAGCTCCAACCACATCAGGAGCATGAAGTGTTGCATCATTCAAGCAAAAAACTTCCACTACTAATTTTTTTTGCTACAACTAGTGATTACTCTTGTTACAAGCATGGCTGCTTTTTTCAGTGTTTTTAAAATTTAAGAAACAAAACCATGGAACCATGCAAGGCACATGCTACAAACTTTTTGTACCATCAGGCTACAAAAGGTAAGATTTCACAAACATATAAGAATAAGAATCTCTTTAAATAAACTCTCGTAAAAGCAACATTTTGCTTTCTCAATCCACGCATGTAGTAATATGTTGCAATCCCACCAAAAAGTAGCTACAACTACTCAGCACAAAAGTTGTAAGCATTTTTTCTATAATTCTTGCATATGCAGAGAAACCAGGGGGGTTACAAGGCAATACATCATTTCTTCCCCATGAAACATACTAAAGGGTAAGTGTTGTTTCGACACACGGAGCTTTCGCGGTCGCACTCGCAGCAAGCACTGCAGCAAGGAGTTGGCAGCTCTTGACGGTGTGATCCTCATCTCCATAGTAATTGCATAGAGTCTTCTTTCCCTTTGGCTTTGGAGCTTTCTTCGTTTTCGCTGCGTCCTTCTTTGCTTTCTTCTTCAATTCATCTTCTCGTAGCTAAATTAGTGGCTTCCTTCGCTTCTCTTTTTCCTTTGGTCTCCCTTTCTTTGCTGACTTTGGTGGGTTGCGCAATCCTACGGGGGGTGGATCCCGCTGCCCTGTATTTGGACCCCCTGAAGCCTGCGCTTGTTCATTTGCTTCATGACCTTGGCTTTCTTCATCTTCTGCAACTCCATCCCTTGCTCTAGCTTTCATTGCAGCAACCCCAACAGTGCCCTGCTCAATTAGGCCAGAGACGAAATTATAAGCTTCATCACTGAAGCATGCATCAGAAGTGAGGTTGCCAAACTTCCAGCAAAGAGAGTTGAACTTTAGGGTGTTTGTTGTGGGGACGCCAAAGTGCATAGCTCTATGCCCATCGCCCGGTTCAGGTGCAAGGTCAGTTGCTCTCTTAGACCATCTCGGAAGCATGTAAGTCGCAGGTATTGTTTGCACATTCAGGTGCACCATGACACGGATGACATGTGGGCAGATCAGCCCACACATCTCAAACATGTTGCAGCTGCACATGTAACTCTCATCTTCAGGGGCAACACGCACCGTGTACTCTTTAGGGTTGACGCCATTGTTTGCAACAAGTCGCTACCAGATGACTTCCCCTTGCACATGGTATTGCAGCCCAAAGGCTGTTGATTTAGCCAAGAGCTTTTAAAACTTGGAAAATACTTCTATGGTATAGAAATCTGCAGCCTGCTTTTCAATGTTGTAACTGCAAACAAAAAAGCTACCAACATCAATAAGGTTTGCTACATATGTTTCATAGGAATGTTGCAACCAAAGTGTACTGCAAAACAACAAAAAAAAGATACCCAGTAACTAAAAAAATGCTACATGACTTGGACTTACTTCCCCCATAGTGGTGGCCTTGTCGTATCATTGATGAAGCCAGCATTGCCCTCACGGTCAAGCATTAGCTCCTGGCAGAGTTCAAACTGTTGCACAAACGTCCAAACAGAGTCCCCATGATGATTTAAAGTCTTGAAGTAGGAATTCAAGCCCTTGGACCGCCCGGTTGTGCCTGTGAATGGGAAGAACTTATGCCTAAAGTACACAGGAGCCCACATCTCCCTGGTGTTCCACATGTTTTTGAGGTGTTTCTTATCAGCCACACCAAATAACTCGACCATCTGCTGCCACCTTTCTTCGAACTCCTCAACGGTATCTGAACCATTGATGCAACCATAGAATGCTTCAGCAAAAGGCTCATCCTTGCCCAGCATCTTCCCTAGCTTTGTTCTTGCAACCCGGAAGACATGACACTTGCAACATCTGTGTGTTGAATCTGGGAACACCATTGAGATGGCTGTAGCCATTGCCTGGTCTTGATCAGTCATTATGTTCAATGGATGCTCGTTATTCATTGCCAACATCCATTGTTGGAAGACCCACTTGAAAGTTTCAATGGTCTCATCAGGCAGCAAAGCACACCCCAAAAAAACGGTGTGTGTGTGGTTGTTAATGCCAACAATCGGCGCAAAGGGAAGGTTGTAGCGATTTGTGCAGAATGTGGTGTCAAAAAACACACAATCCTTGTACTTTGGATACAAGGCCCTTGTTCTCCCATCAACCCAGAAAAGCGCCCTAACAGCTCCATCTTCTTCTAGTTTGGAAAAAAAGAAGTTGGGGTTCTCCACTTGTCTTCTCTTAAAGTACTCGATGGTAAGCTCCAAATCATGCTCTGACAGGCCCTTTCGCAAGTTTGCTCTTGCATTTGTCACATCAGTCTTCACATACGGCAAACTCCTTGGGTCGCAGCACCGTGCATCTCCAAGCAAGCCCATCATATTTGCTGTTGATATGTTGCGATAGTGCAGTGAGGTGATATATTGCATGTCCGCATCCGGAATCTTTCTGTGAGAACGGCAAAATCTCCGACGCCCCCTCTGCAACATCAGCTGGTGTGTGTGTTCCGCCTCAAAAACGGTCACAACCCATGTACCGTCTCGTAGGGTAACACCCATATGCGCCTTGCAATCGTACCGCTCCAATCTGTTTCGTCGCCTCTTGTCGCTCACATCCATATAGATGCTAGCTTGCTTGCTTGCTGATTTCTTATTACTAGCATAGCTCATGTCAGCATCATCACTTTGATTTGTTGCAACGCAGTCAGAAATGCTTCCACTTTGATTTATTACTAGCAGAAGGATTTTTCCGAGAGTGTATGCACTCAAAAACTCTATAGATTAAGATGCCTTTCTCCCCCGAGCCTCTTATCCTACTATGCTTTGATGTCACAATTCGAGTTCCAAAACCCATCTTCATTGCATAATCATTGTAGACTCGTTGAGCTTCTTCAACATTGTCAAAACCCATTCCAACAAAAGGGACAATTGGTTGCGATGATATATCTTCATCAGGTTCATCAACAAGTGTTGAAGCATTTCCATTGGCATTGTTACCGGGAACTTGGGCATTCACATGAGCTGGATCACCCGTGTTCTGCTGCAAGGTGTCCTCACTATCCGTTCCTGGAGGATCATTCAGATCAAGGCCATCAAGTTCTTCTTGCTCCGCAGCATTTTGTAGATCATCATCAACGAAAATCGATGGCTCCAAAGCAACATTCTGCAACAAAATTAGCACCCAGTCAACCTTTTATTTTGCTGCCTCAAAAAACCATGCAGAAAAACGCCAAACATAGTGGACGCAGCATGTGAAACACAATTTCAGAACAAGCTTTTTTTTGCTACAATCATAGCGTAACTTTTTACAACCAAAACACTTAGCATACTGTTTTTTAAAGGTTCTTCCTCCACCAAACATTTCTACAATGTAGTAGCATGTACAACATTTGGATCATGAAGATATGCAACATCATTCTGTTTTCATTATTTTTTGAACCAATTTTTCCTTCATGTAGCATGTAGGATGTAGCATTGTAGCATGTAGGATGTAGCATTGTACCAAGTTCACTACATACTTGTAACATTTTATTAGCAGAGACCACTAAGGAACATTTTTACTAGCATTATTTTCAGTGTCAGAAATTTTTCAGAATAATCAACACAAGTAGTCGAGAAGAATTTTTTTCATGTGATGCTCATCAACTGAAATCAAAGGTTGCAACAATTTTTGTGAGAGATATGATCTAGGGTTTGGTTTTCATACCAGATCAATTTCATCCCGGCCATGTTGTGCTGCATCCTAGAAGACTATACCGGGGTTGACGTACCGTTGCAACATTGGTACACTACCACCAGGGTCTTGCCGCCTCAGAGGAAATCGGCCATCAACGGCGGAGGAGCTCATCCCAGAGCTCGAACCCAAATCCATGGCGGCAAGGAGGTTACCTCGTATGTAAGACATGGTTGAAGCAAATCGAAGGTCGCATGATAGATGGGGGACACCTCCTCGAGTAGAGCCTGTAGTCGGAAACCAAAATCCGGCGGACCCGGCCGCCGCCACCGCCGCGGATCGGGGATGGGCCGACGCGGGAGCAACAGGGTCCCCTGTTTCCTCGCTGTGGTGGGCGAAACAACGGTTGCAACTTGTTTGTTTATTTCTATTGCAACGGTTTGTTTGGTGGGGAGCTCGCGCGCAGATCAGACGGCCCTGACTCGCTCAATTGGGCGGCTGGGGATAGACCGGTCCAACAGCTCGGCCGGTCCGCCGGCGCCTATCGGCGCCCGTCTACAATGCCTTGCCACATGACGACACCCACCACATACAACACAGGGAAAAAAAATCACAACTACCTACACCAGCCAGCCACCAGATACGTGCACAGGATTAGTCACCACATGCAACGAAACTAAAAAAAATTGCAACCGCCTACACCATACATGCATGCACATACTCAAATCTACTGCCGCATGCATGCACCTGACGACACCCAAGGAATTAGCCCCGACAGATCGCATTGTTGACCAGAGACCAAATCCAAACAGAAAAACGCGATTTTTTTTTGGAAATAGTACCTTTTTTTGAACAAATTCGGAAAATAAGATCCAAAAATCAGATATTGCAAAAATAGCACACGGTCGTCCTACCGTTGGACGAAACATACGTGTTTCGTCCTACCGTTGGATGAAAACTGGGTTTCGTTGAACTAGGCTGCGAAACGGCCCACCGCACCGACGGCCTGGTTGGTTTCGTCCGCCCGTTGGACGAATCGTCGTACCACCGGACGAAACGCTACGGGATAAGGCCGCAGGCCAGATTCTTCCTCCTGCCTCCCTTTCTCTCGGCTCTCTCTCTCTCTGTTCTTCCTTTCCTTCGCGTATTTCTTCAGATTCCAGGCCATTTAGTCATTAAATTTAGTAGATGGAGCTAAAAACCGGCTGCTAGTAACCCGATCCGACAATGGGGTAGAGGAGGGAAGCCGGGAGCCGCGTGTGGGGGAGAGGGTAGAGGAGGGAGGCCGGCCGTGGAGGCAGCCATTGGAGCTTGGTCCCGGCCGTGGTGGAGCTTGGCAGGGGCGGGGGTGAGGCAGGGGCGGCCATTGGAGGAGCTCTTGGCAGGGGCAGCCGTCTGTGGTGGCCGTGCTCGTGCGGGTTGGCCGTGGGCAGCTCGGTGGTCGGATTAGCGCGGAGGACAGGAGCTCGCCGGAGAAGCACGCGTCAAAGGTATAACCTCACATTTTTGTTTAGTGCATTTTTATTTTAGGTTTAATGAGCTTCACTTTTTTGTTAGTGTAAAAAAAATTGTTTAGTTCATAATATAAATGACGATTGTTTAGTTCGTTAGATCGGTTATTTACTTTGTGGTAGTCATGTATATGTGGTAGAAATTTTTGTTAGTGTAAAAAAAAATTATGGGTACGTAGTGGTTGACGGGAATATGAAATTTAATTGCAAGAGACATGTCTGAAATTTTAGTTCGTTAGATCGGTTATTTACTTTGTGGTAGTCATGTATATGTGGTAGACATTTCTGTTAGTGTAAAAAAAATTATGGGTACGTAGTGGTTGACGGGAATATGAAATTTAATTGCAGGAGACATGTCTGAAATTTTAGTTCGTTTGATCGATTGTTTGCTTAGTGGTAGTCATGTATATGTGGCAGACATTCCGGTTATTGTATAAAAAATTATGTGGTACTTAGTGGTTGATGGGTATGAATTTTTATGGTAGGAGACATGTCTGAATCAGTCAAATTTGTTGTTTACTATGGTCCTGGTAATGTCCGATCAAACAAGACTGGGGTTGATCTGACTGAGTTTGCATATGTGGAGTTGCAACTGACCGATCCAGAAAAAGTGAACATTAGTCAGTTGAAACACTGGTTGACAACAAATTTCTCACTTGATCCCAATGTGTGCACCGTCAGTATTCAGTCAGTGTGGACGAAATCCCGTACAAAAAATTTCTGGGAGTTGGTTCCGATAGATAGGACACATAAGTGGGTGACCTGGTTAGAATCCTGCAAACGCCGGAGGACTCACCCCGTTGCCTTAGTGCTCCCCATCCCCATGGAGGATCCTCTGGTACAAGGCGGCGGTGGTTACGAGCCTGGCCAGGTCAGTCAGCAGATTGATGAGATGGATGTAGCTGGGTCAGAACATATGGGTGGTACTGAACTCGAGGGTCAGTCGGATTATGTGTCACACGTTGGAGGGGACTACGATGCAGGGGAGAGTAGTCAGAACATAGGAGATCCTGATAGTGGCGAGGCTGATGGGGATGAGGAAGGATCGGAAATGCAGAACCTGATGGAAGAGGAAGGCGAGGATGGATTGGCGGAGGATCTTGATTCCGAGAACTCAAATGAAGAAGATGGTGAAGAGAACGACGAGGAGGTACCGATTCCTGCTTCATGGAATCAGAACCTCTCGACCGGCATGACCATGAACGATGGTCATGAATCTTCCTGGGAGTATCATCGGAGCAAAGTCGAAATAGGGGGTATGTATGCCACAAAGAAAAATCTGAAGGCAGCCGTGACAGAGTGGGCAATGTCCACGCAAAGGATTTTTCAAACGGACGTATCAACAAAAAAATACTTGACTTTGTCATGTATTATGAATAGTTGTCCCACGAAGATGCACGCCCATGTTCCAAAGTGGGACGTGACTTGGGTCGTGACAAAGGTTGTGCCCCACAATTGTGTGATGAAATATCCGCTGGTGGATCATCCAAACCTTACTTCAACTCTCATTGCAGAACTCATGTTCAGTGAGATAGTGAACAAGAAAGACATGGAAGCGAAACACATTCAGAATACAATTAAGAGTAGATATAGTTACGAAATTCCGTATGGGAAGGCTTGGAGGGCCAAGCAGAGAGCGATGGAGAAGAGGTTTGGGACGTTCATCGACTCGTATGATAATGTTATCAGTCTCCTGCACACATTGCAGGCGAGGAATCCTGGCACACATGTCGACATCCAGCACTTTACACTGCCCGAATTCCTAGATTATAAGGTGTTGCATCGAGTGTTCTTCTCTTTCGCTATATGCATCGAAGCTTTCAGTCATTGCCTGCCTGTGTTGTGTGTGGATGGTATGTTTCTCACTGGTAAGTACAGGGGTCAGATCCTCACTGCTATAGGTGTGGACGGCAACAATCAGATCCTCCCACTTGCTATGGCCTTCGTGGAGGGTGAGAATTTGGAGAGTTGGCTATGGTTCTTCAGGCAGCTAAAAATTGCAATTGTGAAGGACCGGCCAAATGTGTGCATCCTTCATGACAGGCATCCGGGTATACTAGCGGCCATTCGGGCACTGCAGACGCCAAGTTCGAACGAACCAGCACCATGGCAGGATATGCAGAGCCGATGGTGCATGCGCCATCATGGGGCTAATTTTTATTCCCAGTTCAAGAATAAGCGCCTCATGAATATGTTCAAAAAGCTATGCACACAAAACCAACAAAAGAAGTATAATTTTTTGTGGAAGAAGCTCGATGACTTCACAAAGGCACAGGTTAAGGAAAGGAGAGCTGCACAGGCTTGATGGAAATATGCCCTAGAGGCAATAATAAAGTTGTTATTATTTTATTTTTCCTTGTTCATGATAAAGGTTTATTATTCATGCTAGAATTGTATTGACCGGAAACTTAAATACATGTGTGAATACATAAACAAATACCGTGTCCCTAGTGAGCCTCTACTAGACTAGCTCGTTGATCAAAGATGGTTAAGGTTTCCTAACCATAGACATGAGTTGTCATTTGATAACGGGATCACATCATTAGGAGAATGATGTGATGGACAAGACTCATCCGTTAGCTTAGCATATGATCGTTCTGTTTATTGCTACTGCTTTCTTGAATGTCAAATACATGTTCCTCAGACCATGAGCTCATGCAACTCCCGGATACCGAAGGAATACCTTGTGTGCTATCAAACGTCACAATGTAACTGGGTGATCATAAAGATGCTCTACAGGTATCTTCGAAGGTGTCCGTTGAGTTGGCATGGATCGAGACTGGGATTTGTCACTCCGTGTTTCGGAGAGGTATCTCTGGGCCCTCTCGGTAATGCACATCATAAGAAGCTTGCAAGCAAAGTGACTAAGGAGTTAGTTACAGGATGATGTATTACGGAATGAGTAAAGAGACTTGCCGGTAACGAGATTGAACTAGGTATGGAGATACCGACGATCGAATCTCGGGCAAGTAACATACCGACGGACAAAGGGAATTACGTATGTTGTCATTGCGGTTCGACCGATAAGATCTTCGTGGAATATGTAGGAACCAATATGAGCATCCAGGTTCCGCTATTGGTTATTGACCGGAGAGGCGTCTCAGTCATGTCTACATCACTCCCGAACCCGTAGGGTCCGCACGCTTACCGTTCGTTGACGATATAGTATTATATGAGTTATGTGAATTGGTAACCGAATATTGTTCGGAGTCCCGGATGAGATCCCGGACGTCACGAGGAGTCTCGGAATGGTCGAGAGGTAAAGATTTATATATGGGAAGTCATATTTTGGGTTCCGGAAAAAGGTGCAGTTTTTTTGGGTATTGTACCGGGAAGCTTCCAGAAGGTTCCGGAGGATTCCGGAGGGGTCCGGAAGTCCACAAGTGGGTCCACCACATCCCAAGGGCTGGCATGGGCTAAGGGGAGGCGCCCTGGCCTTATTGGGCCAGGCGCACCAAGTCCTCAAAAGCCCACGCAGCTAGGGAAGGAAAAAGGGAGAGTCCTAGTAGGAATAGGATTGGACTTCGGAGTCGAAGTCCACGTGTGTACTATTCACGGTTACTGTTCACGTGCACTATTCCTTCTACTCCAAGCCCCTACACATATATAAATAGTGGAGAGGGGGCGCCCCAAAGGAGACACAACATTGTCTTAGCCGTGTGCGGCGCCCCCCTCCACAGTTCCGTCCCTCGGTCATATTTTCGCAGTGCTTGGGCGAAGCCCTGCGAAGATAGCATTACCATCACCGTCACCACGCCGTCGTGCTGCCGAAACTCTTCCACTACCTCGCCATCTTGCTGGATCAAGAAGTCGAGGATGTCACGGAGCTGAACGTGTGCTGAATGCGGAGGTGTCGTACGTTCGGTACGCGGTCGGTTGGATCGTGAAGTTGTTCGACGACATCAACCGCGTTGTTCTAACGCTTCCGCTTATGGTCTACGAGGGTACGTAGACACACTCCCCCTCTCGTAGCTATGCATCTCCATGGATAGATCTTGCGTGTGCGTAGAAATTTTTTTGTTTTCCATGCAACGTTCCCCAACAGTGGCATCATGAGCCAGGTCTATGCGTAGATGATATGCATGATTAGAACACAAAGAGTTGTGGGCGGTGATCGTCATACTGCTTACCACCAACGTCTTATTTTGATTCGGCGGTATTGTAAGATGAAGCGGCCCGGACCAACCTTACATGGCCACGTACATGAGACCGATTCCACCGACAGACATGCAACTTGTTTTGCATAAAGGTGGCTGGCGGGTGTCTGTTTCTCCTACTTTAGTTGAATCAAATTTGACTGCGGCCGGTCCTTGTTGAAGGTTAAAACAGCAAACTTGATAAATCACCGTTGTGGTTTTGTGCCGTAGGTAAGAACGGTTCTTGCTAGAAGCCCGAAGCAGCCACGTAAAACTTGCAACAACAAAGTAGAGGACGTCTAACTTGTTTTTGCAGGGTATGCTGTGATGTGATATGGTCAAGACATGATGTAATATACGTTATTGTATGAGATGATCATGTTTTGTAATTTATCGGCAACCGGCAGGAGCCTTATGGTTGTCTCTTTATTGTATGAAATGCAAGCGCCATGTAATTGCTTTACTTTATCGCTATGCATTAGCAATAGTTGTAGAAGCAATAGTTGGCGAGACGACCACGACGCAACGATGGAGATCAAGGTGTCGAGCCGGTGACGATGGAGATCATGACGATGCTTTGGAGATGGAGATCAAAAGCACAAGATGATGGCCATATCATGTCACATATTTTGATTGCATGTGATGTTTATCCTTTATGCATCTTATTTTGCTTAGAACGACGGTAGCATTATAAGATGATCCCTTCACTAAATTTCAAGATAAAAGTGTTCTCCCCGAGTATGCACCGTTGCTTAAGTTCGTCGTTTCGAAGAACCTCGTGATGATCGGGTGTGATAGATTCTACGTTCACATAAACGGGTGTAAGCCAGTTTTACACAAGCAGAATACTTGGGTTAAACTTGACGAGCCTAGCATGTACAGACATGGTCTCGGAACACTGGAGACCGAAAGGTCGAACATGAGTCATATAGTAGATATGATCAACATGGAGATGTTCACCATTGATGACTATCCCATCTCACGTGATGATCGGACATGGGTTAGTTGATTTGGATCATGTATCACTTAGTTAACTTGAGGGATGTTAATTTAAGTGGGAGTTCATTAGTAATTTGATTAATTGAACTTAATTTATCATGAACTTAGTCTTGATGGTTTCTTTGCATATCTATGTTGTAGATAAATGACCCGTGCTACTGTTTCGTTGAATTTTAATGCGTTCCTAGAGAAAGCTAAGTTGAAAGATGATGGTAGCAACTACACGGACTGGGTCCGTAACTTGAGGATTATCCTCATTGCTGCACAGAAGAATTATGTCCTTGATGCACCACTAGGTGATGGACCTGCTGCAGGAGCTGCTGCAGACGTTGTGAACGCCTGGCAGGCTCGATCTGATGACTACTCGATAGTTCAGTGTGCCATGCTCTACGGTTTAGAACCGGGACTGCAAAAGCGTTTTGAACGCCACGGAGCATATGAGATGTTCCAAGAGCTGAAATTGATATTTCAAGCTAATACCCGGGTTGAAAGATATGAAGTCTCCAACAAGTTCTTTAGCTGTAAGATGGAGGAGAACAGTACTGTCAGTGAACACATACTCAGAATGTCTGGGTACCACAACCACTTGACTCAGCTGGGAATTGATCTTCCGGTTGAGAGTGTTATTGACAGAGTTCTTCAGTCACTGCCACCAAGCTATAAAGGCTTCGTTATGAACTATAATATGCAAGGGATGGAGAAGACAATTCCCGAGCTCTTCGCGATGCTGAAATCAGCGGAGGTAGAAATCAAGAAGGAGCATCAAGTGTTGATGGTTAACAAAACCACTAGTTTCAAGAAAAAGGGCAAGGGAAAGAAGGGGAACTTCAAGAAGAACGGCAAGCAAGTTGCCACTCCCACGAAGAAACCCAAAGCTGGACCCAGGCCTGAAACAGAGTGCTTCTACTGCAAAGGGACTGGTCACTGGAAGCGGAACTGCCCCAAGTATTTGGCGGATAAGAAGGATGGCAAAGTGAGCAAAGGTATATTTGATATACATGTTATTGATGTGTTCCTCACTAATGCTTGCAGTAGCGCCTGGGTATTTGATACTGGTTCGGTTGCTCATATTTGTAACTCGAAACAGGAGCTACGGAATAAGCGAAGATTGGCTAAGGACGAGGTGACGATGCGCGTCGGGAATGGTTCCAAGGTTGATGTGATCGCCGTCGGCACGCTACCTCCACATCTACCTTCGGGATTAGTTTTAGACCTCAATAATTGTTATTTAGTGCCAGCGTTGAGCATGAACATTATAACTGAATCTTGTTTATTGCGAGACGGTTATTCATTTAAGTCAGAGAATAATGGTTGTTCTATTTATATGAGTAACATCTTTTATGGTCACGCACCTTTTGTGAATGGTCTATTCTTGTTGAATCTCGATCGTAGTGATACACATATTCATAATATTGATGCCAAAAGATGCAAAGTTGATAATGATAGTGCAACATACTTGTGGCACTACCGTTTAGGCCATATTGGTGTAAAGCGCATGAAGAAACTCCATGCGGATGGACTTTTGGAATCTCTTGATTATGAATCATTTGATACTTGCGAACCATGCCTCATGGGCAAGATGACTAAAACTCCGTTCTCCGGAACAATGGAGCGAGCTACTGATTTGTTGGAAATAATACATACCGATGTATGCGGTCCGATGAATGTTGAAGCACGCGGCGGGTATTATTATTTTCTAACATTCACAGATGATTTGAGTAGATATGGGTATATCTACTTGATGAAACACAAGTCTGAAACATTTGAAAAGTTCAAAGAATTTCAGAGTGAAGTAGAGAATCATCGTAACAAGAAAATAAAGTTTCTACGATCTGATCGCGGAGGCGAATATTTGAGTTACGAGTTTGGCCTTCATTTAAGAAAATGTGGAATTGTTTCACAACTCACGCCACCTGGAACACCACAGCAAAATGGTGTGTCCGAACGTCGTAACCGTACTTTATTGGATATGGTGCGTTCTATGATGTCTCGTACCGATTTGCCACTATCGTTTTGGGGTTATGCATTAGAGACAGCTGCATTCACGTTTAATAGGGCACCGTCTAAATCCGTTGAGATGACACCATATGAACTATGGTTTGGCAAGAAACCTAAGCTGTCATTTCTTAAAGTTTGGGGATGCGATGCTTATGTGAAAAAGCTTCAACCTGATAAGCTCGAACCCAAAGCGGAGAAGTGCGTCTTCATAGGATACCCTAAAGAAACAATTGGGTACACCTTCTACCACAGATCCGAAGGCAAGGTCTTTGTTGCCAAGAATGGGTCCTTTCTAGAGAAGGAGTTTCTCTCGAAAGAAGTGAGTGGGAGGAAAGTAGAACTTGATGAGGTAATTGTACCTTCTCTCGAATTGGAAAGTAGCTCATCAGAGAAAACCGTTCCCGTGATGCCTACACCAATAAGAGAGGAAGATAATGATAAAGATCATGAAACTTCAGATCAAGTTACTACTGAACTTCGTAGGTCGACCAGAGTACGTTCAGCACCAGAGTGGTATGGTAATCATGTTCTGGAAGTTATGTTGTTAGACAACGGCGAACCTACGAACTATGAAGAAGCTATGATAAGCCCGGATTCCGACAAATGGCTTGAGGCCATGAAATCCGAGATAGGATCCATGTATGAGAACAAAGTATGGACTTTGGTGGACTTGCCCGATGATCAGCAAGCCGTTGAGAATAAATGGATTTTTAAGAGGAAGACAGATGCTGATGGTAATATCACTATCTACACAGCTCGACTTGTCGCGAAAGGTTTTCGACAAGTTCAAGGGGGTGACTACAATGAGACTTTCTCACCCGTAGCGATGCTTAAGTCTGTCCGAATCATGTTAGCAATTGCCGCATTTTATGATTATGAAATCTGGCAAATGGATGTCAAAACTGCATTCCTTAATGGTTTTCTCAAAGAAGAGTTGTATATGATGCAACCAGAAGGTTTTGTCGATCCTAAGGGTGCTAACAAAGTGTGCAAGCTCCAGCGATCCATCTATTGACTGGTGCAAGCATCTCGGAGTTGGAATATATGCTTTGATGAGGTGATCAAAGCATATGGTTTTGTACAGACTTACGGTGAAGCCTGTATTTACAAGAAAGTGAGTGGGAGCTCTGTAGCATTTCTAATATTATATGTGGATGACATATTGTTGGTTGGAAATGATATAGAATTTCTGGATGGCATAAAGGGATACTTGAATAAGAATTTTTCAATGAAAGACCTCGGTGAAGCTGCTTATATATTGGCCATCAAGATCTATAGGGATAGATCAAGACGCTTGATAGGACTTTCACAAAGCACATACCTTGACAAAGTTTTGAAGAAGTTCAAAATGGATCAGTCAAAGAAAGGGTTCTTGCCTGTCTTGCAAGGTGTGAAGTTGAGTCAGACTCAATGCCCGACCACGGCAGAAGATATAGAGAAAATGAACGTCATTCCCTATGCCTCAGCCATAGGTTCTATTATGTATGCCATGCTGTGTACCAGACCTGATGTGTGCCTTGCCATAAGTTTGGCAGGGAGGTACCAGAGTAATCCAGGAATGGATCACTGGACAGCGGTCAAGAATATCCTGAAGTACGTGAAAAGGACCAAGGACATGTTTCTCGTTTATGGAGGTGACGAAGAGCTCGTCGTAAAGGGTTACGTCGATGCAAGCATTGACACTGATCCAGATGACTCTAAGTCACAAACCGGATACGTATTTATATTAAATGGTGGAGCTGTCAGTTGGTGCAGTTCCAAGCAGAGCGTCGTGGCGGGATCTACGTGTGAAGCGGAATACATAGCTGCTTCAGAAGCAGCACATGAAGGAGTCTGGATGAAGGAGTTCATATCCGATCTAGGTGTAATACCTAGTGCATCGGGTCCAATGACAATCTTTTGTGACAACACTGGAGCAATTGCCATAGCCAAGGAGCCCAGGTTTCACAAGAAGACCAAACACATCAAGAGACGCTTCAACTCCATTCGTGAATATGTCAAAGATAGAGACATAGAAATTTGCAAAGTACACACGGATCTGAATGTGGCAGACCCGTTGACTAAGCCTCTTCCACGAGCAAAACATGATCAGCACCAAGACTCCAAGGGTGTTAGATTCATTACTATGTAATCTAGATTATTGACTCTAGTGCAAGTGGGAGACTGATGGAAATATGCCCTAGAGGCAATAATAAAGTTGTTATTATTTTATATTTCCTTGTTCATGATAAAGGTTTATTATTCATGCTAGAATTGTATTGACCGGAAACTTAAATACATGTGTGAATACATAAACAAATACCGTGTCCCTAGTGAGCCTCTACTAGACTAGCTCGTTGATCAAAGATGGTTAAGGTTTCCTAACCATAGACATGAGTTGTCATTTGATAACGGGATCACATCATTAGGAGAATGATGTGATGGACAAGACCCATCCGTTAGCTTAGCATATGATCGTTCTGTTTATTGCTACTGCTTTCTTGAATGTCAAATACATGTTCCTCGGACCATGAGATCATGCAACTCCCGGATACCGAAGGAATACCTTGTGTGCTATCAAACGTCACAACGTAACTGGGTGATCATAAAGATGCTCTACAGGTATCTCCGAATGTGTCTGTTGAGTTGGCATGGATCGAGACTGAGATTTGTCACTCCGTGTTTCAGAGAGGTATCTCTGGGCCCTCTCGGTAATGCACATCATAAGAAGCTTGCAAGCAAAGTGACTAAGGAGTTAGTCATGGGATGATGTATTACGGAACGAGTAAAGAGACTTGCCGGTAATGAGATTGAACTAGGTATGGAGATACCGACGATCGAATCTCGGGCAAGTAACATACCGACGGACAAAGGGAATTACGTATGTTGTCATTGCGGTTCGACCGATAAGATCTTCGTGGAATATGTAGGAACCAATATGAGCATCCAGGTTTCGCTATTGGTTATTGACCGGAGAGGCGTCTCAGTCATGTCTACATCATTCCCGAACCCGTAGATGAGACCGGTGAGATGGTTGGATTTAGAGTTATGGGTAACTTCAACACGGTTAACCCGGATGACAGGCAATACATCCCAGACCCAGATATGATGCGGACAAGTAGAGGTAGAAGGAAGGTATGTCGCATCCGTAATGATATGGACGAATCTGAAGCCGGTGGGTGTACTAGACAATGTTTGCTATGCGCTGGATATGGCCACAGGATGAAATATTGTCCCACTCTTACCGTTGGTGGTGATACTGCTGGTGCGTCTACATCGACGGCTACAACGCCAGTGGCTGCAACGTCAGTAGGAAGGCGTGGACGTGGCCGAGGCAGTCGAGGACGACGGGTAGGGAGAGGGTGAGGGAGAGAGAGCTCCCAGCATTTGAAGTGTGCGGACTATGTTTAACTTTGTAATATGTGCGGACTATGTTTTACTTTGTAATATGTGTGGACTATGTTTTACTTTGTAATTTGTGCGGACTATGTTTTACTTTGTAATATGTGCAGACTATGTTTTACTTTGTAATATATGCGGACTATGTTTTACATTGTAATATGTGCAGAAATGGCTCCGTATCCTTTGCTCAATCCTACGATTGATGTAAAACATCGGGCTAAACATATGGAGGATGGTCATGAGCTCCCTCTGTTGGTCACTCGCACTCCAAAGTCTGACTGGATGATACACCCTGATTGGGCTGATAGGTATGTGTCGTTCTTATTCCAGTAGTACCTGAAAATATGCACACACTAATTGAATTTTGCATTCTTATTTTGCAGGCTGGCTTGGGCTGGACTTTTATCTTTGGCACGTATGGTTGAGGCCACTAGAGAGGAGTGGGTTCGCGTCCCAGCATCTGAGGTGGGCGGTGAGGACCTCGATGAGTACAGAGAGAAGCACAAACGTTTCGGTTACGACAGGTCACTGCTCACATGCTTAGTGGGCCGATGGAGGCCTGAGACTCACACGTTTCACTTTCCCTGGGGAGAGATGGCGCCTACTCTCCAGGATGTGTCCTACTTGTTGGGACTACCTTTGGTGGGCTAGGCCATAGGCCCGTTGGAGGTACCAGATAATTGGCGGGAGGATATGCAGGCACGTTTCGCAGGTCTTGGGCCAGCTGATGGGATGGTGAACTTAGAGCCTGATCCACACATACCTCGGTTTTTATGGTTGAGCCAGTTTCAGGTAAATCAATAGTTTTATATTCTTATCTGTTTGGACATACATCTTCTCATTATTTAGCTTCACATGTTCTTTGTTTCATGCAGATTGGCCTTCTAGGATATCCAGACATAGACTTGTCGAGGCCACAGATTGATCTATGCCTAGAGGCATATATCTTGTGGCTGTTTGGCAAAGTGATGTTCACGGATAACCACGTCAACACTGTTGATGCCCGGTACATCAGTATTGCAAGAGAGATCGCGGACGCACGTTATTCTCATGACATCGTGCCGAGGAGTTTTGGTTCTGCCATCTTAGCAGCTACATACAGAGGTATGTGCAAGGCTTGCTTACGACGCGCTGAAAATTCAGCATTGATAGGATGCCCACTGTTATTGCAATTATGGTCTTACGAGAGGTTCCCTATCGGACGACCTAACATCGATGTTGAGGATCCATATGATGTTAGACAGATGGATGCAAATCTCATCGACTTGCCTACTTTTGGTACCGTGTGGACACGTAGAGCGGTATGTTTTTTCATTATGCCCGGTACTTTTTATTCTATGTTGACAAACCTGTTGCTCACAACTAATTTTTGTTTAATCTGCAGAGACAGTATGCACATCAACAAGTGAGTCATTGTTACCCGTCCTTCACGGCGCAGTTTGATACCTTGCACGAGGATAAGGTCATTTGGCAGCCGTACACGGCGGAGGAGATGGCTCACAGATACCCCCGCGGGATTTCTAACTTGTGCACCAGAGATCACATATATTGGATGACCAAGGTAAAGATTATTTTTGACATCTTCGTAGAGGAGATGTCCCAACAGAGGGTTATGAGACAGTTTGGTAGGCGCCAATTGGCTAACCCAGTTCGCCCGGATCGTTCCCTCCCGTCGCATGTCCACGAGTAAGTTCATTCCTAACTTATCTAACGCATGTGTCCATATTTCTTTGTTTGTTGATTATCCAACACATATCTCAATCTTAGTTTAAGCCGCAAAGGAGGAGAAAAGGCTCTTAGTGCCTGGATGCGGACCCTTCGACCATACGTTGGCTCGTGGCACGCGGCGGAGGCACAAGTCTGGGTTGAGAATGTCCCATTTAAGCCACAGGAATTCGCCGCGTATCTCCAGATGTACAGAAGCTCAACTCGTCTATACTTGGTACCGACGGCAATTCCTGGCCAGATGCAGCCCCCTGGCACGTCGGAGATGTACCCAATTGAATCTATGGCGGGGATCAGACACCACGCTGTAAGTATCATGTCGCTCAATTGCGTGCACGCATCAAATCTTGAATACGTATATAACTTTTTGTTTATTCTTTTCAGGGTGAGTTGACTGAACAGGCTTAGGAGGATGTTGCTGCTTTTATTCACCGGGTTGAGACTGGGCCTCTTCTCCCCAAGGAGGAGCACGTCTCCTGGTTGAGGCGTCTTGAAGAGAAGCTACGAGGTATCAAGCAGGCTATTTCATACGTGTACGCGCTCGTCTGACGTTGTGCCTCGTTGAGCAGCACAGCGCCCCCCGCGTCACTCATTGGACCTTCACGATCCGCGGCCACATGTTTCGCCCCCTCGTCACTCTTTGCGCCGTCAGGAATCGCGCCCACAGGTATCGGCCCCTCGGCACTCTTTGCACCGTCAGGATCCGCGACCACATGTTTCGCCTCAGATTCCTCCCAGGCCACCACCTCCTTTCCAGCCCGGAAGTTCATCATGGCAGCAGCAACAGGGGTCGCAACAGGAAGAGGATTGGCTTCATCAACAGGTGTGGCAGCCGCAATAATTCATCATTCTTGTTAGTAATTGATTATAAATATGCAACTCACTATGACGTCGTTCATACCACAGACACGACTGAGGGACAATACATGGCTTCGCCTGGGGGACACACTGCCGCGTTTTCTGACCGCTCATCAGATGTCCATTCAGATGTCTTGGGAGACCCGCAAGCCTACACTGGCTGGTCTCAGCAAGCATATCAGACTCCGCCACCACCTCCCACGCAGGAGACACAACCAGAGGTTGACGAGCCGTTGTACGGCCCAGGTCTACGTCACGTGCGTCCGAGGATCCCACTCACGCTTTCCGGTCCTCGGCGGAAACCGCGTACGCGTCCTCATAGAGCCGAGTGATACTATTATCTATGCATGAGACATATTTCTATCTATGTTTGTTTCAGACTTTTATCTATGCATCAGACATATTTGTATCTATGTTTGTTTCCGACTTTTATCTACGTATGAGACATATTTCTATCCATGTTTTTTTCTGACTTTTATTTATGTATGAGCCATTATCTATGTATGAGACACATAATGCATATGATAATTCTGATAGTACAAACTATTTCTGCAACGTCGTGCAACAACTACAACAGGAAATTAAGATACAACATAATGTTTCTACAAAAAGACACTACAAACTAATTCTACAACGTCGTGCAACAACTACAACAGGAAATTAAGATACAACATAATGCTCCTACAATTAAGATACAAGTACATCTGAATTAAACGGTAGGGCTGAATTAAAAAATACAGCTTACAAACTACATGAAGGCATCATCGTCATCCTCCGTCGATGCAGCACTCTTGCCCTTCGACAATGCGGCACTCTTGCCCTTCGACGATGCGGCACTCTTGCCCTTCGATGATGTGGTACTCTTGGCCTTCGACGATGTGGTACTCTTCCCCTTGGTGCTCGGCATGAAAATATCGTCTTCGTCCTCGCTATCTTGGGTCCATAAATAAGTATGTTCTGCTGCTGCCTTTAGGAATGCTTCACTCTTATGTTGTTGCTTCTTCCACCTTCCATGCAATCTGAGAAGTTCTTTTCGTATCTCCTCAAAGTTCCTTGCAGGCCACCCGCACCTACTTAATGCGTGTGCTAACTCATCAGTAAGGTGTCACTACCGAGGAGTTCGTCCCATGGAACTATCCTATTGTCTATCTTGAAATCGGTGGCTAAGCTCAGAAGACATTTGGACATACTAGGGTGAAAACAACTATGATCGAAAGGATAACCGGACATCTTGACGAGACTACACTGGCCTGCTTACCCTCCTTAGTGTGGAGGGGGTTTTATAGGTTGAGAAGAGAAGATGGCGGGAAAGAAGATGGCGGGAGAGAATGGCGGGAAAGAAAAATGCGGGAAGAATATTGGCGGGAAATAAAATGGCGGGAGTGAAAAAGGCGGGAAGAATATTGGCGGCAACGAAAATGGCGGGAAAGAAAAAGGCTGGACGAATATTGGCGGGAAAGAAAAAGGCGGGAAGAATATTGGCGGCAACGAAAATGACGGGAAAGAAAAAGGCGGGAAGAATATTGGCGGCAAAGAAAATGGCGGGAAAGAAAAAGGCGAAAGAATATTGGCGGCAACGAAAATGGCGGGAAAGAAAAAGGTGGAAAGAATATTGGCGGCAAAGAAAAAGGCGAAAAATAAAATGGCGGGAACAATATTGGCGGCAAGGAAAATGGCGGGAAGAATATTGGCGGGAAAAAAAGGCGGGATGAATATTGGCGGTAAATAAAATGGCGGGAAAGAAAAAGGCGGGAAGAGTATTGGCGGCAATGAAAATGGCAGGAAAGAAAAAGGCGGGAAGAATATTGGCGGCAAAAAAAAAGGCGCGAAATAATATTGGAGGCAAAAAAAAAGGCGCGAAATAATATTGGCGGCAAAGAAAAAGGCGCGAAATAATATTGGCGGCAAAGAAAAAGGTGGAAAATAAAATGGCGGGAACAATATTGGCGGCAACGAAAATGGCGGGAAGAATATTGGCGGAAAAAAAAAAGGCGAGGGAAAAAACAGAGTTTTCGTTGTCCAGAAAAACGAAACTAGCTTCGTAGCCGAATGCATGGATGATTCGGCCAGTGGTAAAACGAAACAGACGTTTTCGTCCAACTGCTGAACGACAAGTCATGTTTCGGCCAACGGATGGACGACACGTCACGTTTTGTCCAACGGTTGGACGAAACGTCAGGTTTCGTCCAATGCTAGGACGACACGTCAAGTTTCGTCCAACCGTAGGACGACGGTGTGCTATTTCTGATTTTTTTGATTTGTTCATCATATTTTCCGAATTTGTTAAAAAAAAGTAGTATTTCCAAAAAAAAATCGAAAAACGCAACGCGCACACAGAGGGAAGCAAATCACGTTGAAAAAATTTACGCTGCAGTCACTACGTACACAAGACAATCTACCACCCCACATCCCAATTTAATGCACGTGTCATGCCTAGATAGGTCCTCTGCTTCCACCCGACCAAGTGGAGAGACGTGGTAAACAAATTTTGGTTAGAAATAGTGGTTTGGGTATATATAGTTTTTGGAGGATCAGTTAGCAGGAAAGAAAAAAAGATCGCGTGGCCACCAGCTTGGATTTTCTAAATCTAACACTTGTTTTCACACGGTACAGACTAGAGACGCGGTACAGAAAAACGTCCAATAACTTGTCTTGGATTTTCTAAGGAAAACGTTTAAAATCAGTCGGATGATTTCTTGGTTTGTCAGCCGCGTCACGCGCCGTCTGATCGCACGCGATCGTGTGGCGCCGAGTGCGCTCGGAGCGCCTCTGTCCATCACGCGAGTTAGCCTGCCCACCTATCGTAGCTACGTAGCATCTAGCCTGCTCGTCTAAAGGTAC
Source organism: Elymus sibiricus (assembly GCA_039707655.1). NCBI lineage: Eukaryota > Viridiplantae > Streptophyta > Magnoliopsida > Poales > Poaceae > Elymus > Elymus sibiricus. The sequence goes on along the minus strand of CM077668.1, from coordinate 13,625,356 downwards.
GTGGTCCCGTTCCTTTTTTTTTTAACTTTTTACATCACACGTAGTGCTTTGCCACATAGCTAGCTACATGTATGATACTGGCTACAAATAATCTCAAAATAATATGTTTAAAAAACAAAAATCTTAAGATGAAGCACATAGCAAGCACCAAACGAGGATCCCAACACCATTTTCTTAACACTGGTCGTGGATGTTTGTTGGATTTTGGTACTAGCAAGTTCATGGAGTCATGGTTGCTTAGGATATAGCAATGTTTAAAGTAGCGTCCTTGACGTCGCGGCCATTGAAGCATCTCATCACAGCATTCGCGGAGCAGCCGGGTTGTCGTTGTAGTATCATCGAAGCAGCCGTGCCATCGTCGTCGCAGCATCGCCACGGCCGGCAAGCACGCCATCGCAACATCATCGGAGCAATCGGGCCTCTGTCGCAGCATTGCTGTGGTCATGGAAGCACGCCATCGTAGCATTATTATGACTGTTTGATGCATGCCACCGTCGCAGTTGGTTGCAACATCATTGCGGTTGTCGAAGCACCCGTCGCGGCCGTCAAAGCACGATGCCGCAACATTGTCGAAGCAGCCGGGTTGCCATCATTGAATCGTCGCGGCTGTTGAAGCACCTGCCGCGGTCGTCGAAGCACGCCATCGCAACATCATTGAAGCCAGGTTGTCGTCATAGCATCGCCCCAACCTTCAAAGCACACCGCGGCTATCGAAGCATGTCGTCGCAACATCATCGAAGCAGTCGGGTTGCCATCGCAGCATCCCCGCGGCCGCCGAAGCACACAACCGCCGTGCCATCCTCGCGGCCATCGAAGCATGTCGTCACAACATTGTTGAAGCGTTCCGATAACCTTGAGGCAACACGAAGACGCTCCCGTCGCACTGGCTTCCGGCACGCCTCGCATCATGAAGGCGGCCCCCTCATCGGGGCTAGATATGCGATGTTGCAAGGTCAGTCGCCGTTGTTTTTTGTTTGTTGCAAAGTCAGTCTCCCGGCGTTGCAAAGCTTGTTGCATAAGTGCCAAAAAAAAACCTGAAAAATAGCTTTTTGGTCAATTTGTTGTTGCGACTGTTAAAAAAATGGTCTTCTAGTTTAACGACACTTTTACAACAGTCTACATGATTTATATAAAAGATTGAATTATTTTTACTCTTTTTTCTCGGAATTTTTTTTTTGCTGCAATAGCTTGTATGTTTAATAGCAAAAATACAACCAAGTTTTTTCTTTTTCATCTCTCTGTGAAATGCAATCAAGTGAACCCCTGCAAAAATGTGATTAGATGCGAGACAGAAATGGCCACAGACTTGGCAGCATTGACCAGAGCACTGCGGTGGAAAGCGACATGTGCATGTAAAGTGTTGCTGCAAGCCTGCAAGTCACGGCCAGAAGAAAGGAATAAGGATTGCGGCCAATACGCTAGGTGGAAAGCGACAGGTGCATGCAAACTCCCACGCGCGGATCCAACGGTGGTCCAGGCGGCTGATCTTACACGGAGATCAGTCGGATGATTCCTAGCACGCGCCATTTTCTAATGCTTACGAGCTTATCCCATTATTCTGCACTCTAAGACTTGAGACACTATCGACGAAAAAGGGTTTCCCCCGCTTTATATATAAAGCAATCATCACCGAACAAGCCGATACAAACACACACCCCACACCAACACAACACACACACCCAAGGCTAGATACAAGGACGCTGAAAACAACAACATCACCCGAAACTACTCCAAGCAAACATCAGATGAAACACTAAGCACTACTAAGAAGTCATCGGGGCCCTCAACCGTGGATGAGCCACCGCGATGAGGAGAAGCCGTGCATGACGAACAATGGGCTCCAAGGTGGTGCCTTCAGGAAGGGAACGACACCAAAGCGCTGCCACCGCCCAATCCAAGGATTAGGGTTTCCCCCGGAGTAGCACGGCGACAAGTAAGATACCGCGACGACGCCTTCAAGAAGGGGACGGCGCTAGAACGCCGCTGCTGCCGGCCTGACAAGTCAGAGCGGGTTTTCACCCCGGCGAACACTCACCGTCACCAAATTGGGGCACGAACTACCGCACCACCGCCATTGAACGACACACCCCGATCACCATGCCGCCCACACGGCCATGGTGACCGGACAGTGCCCGAGCCGCGTGCTCCGCCCACGAGCACCCCGGCTACCACCATCAGGGCCGCCGCCCAAGCATCCAAGCCAACCCTCATCCACGGAAACACCGTACCGATGTGGCCGACCGGAAAGGGGGAGAAGACCCCCCTTCCACCCCAAAGAGGACACCTTGGCGGGGTTGGTGGCCTCGGCGGCCAGATTTGGGCCAGGGGAACTCCGGCAGCCACACGGTGCAGCCGCCAGATGCAACAGAGGGGCACCCTGCACCCCTGCCCCCTTCTCGAAGTCTCCTGCCACCTCCGGCAAGCCCTCGCGCGCACCAACACCGCACCATGGAACCACCCCTGCCTGTCGAGCCCGTACCTGAATCCGTAAAGGAGGGAAGCCCACCCGAGTAAGCCGCAGACGAACAGACGCCGGAGCAAGTCCCGCCGTCGCCGCGAGCAGACCGGCCAACCACGTGGTTGCAGCCACGCCGCTGCAAGCCACCTCCACGCAGAGCCCACGAGGACCTCCGCCGCCACCCCGCAATGCCCGCCGCCGCCAGGGACCAAATCCGCGAGGATCTGGCCGGAGGCGCGCCGGCCCGCCACTGCCCGATCTGACCTTGCCGCAGCCGCCCTCCAAGTCGCCGCCATGCCGCCACCAGGGGCCCCCGACGCCACCCCGACGGAGCGCCGCCGCGCCGCTAGCCCCCGCCATAGGCCAGCGCCCCCGCTCGAGAAGCCGTCCCGCGCCGGCCAAGGACCACGGGCGGAGGGGAAAAGAAGGCCCCGCCGCCGCCCCTGACGGCCGGGCTTCGTCTGGCGGCCCCGCCGGGCGGCGGCGAAGGAGGCGGGCAGAGGAGGGGGGAGTAGGCGGCAGGTTTGAGACACTATCGTCCTGACTCTAAGAAAAGAACGATATTGTCCCAATCTGGCGGCTGGCTGGACGTCCCCATCGCTTGCCGCTCCATTTTGGTGTCATTTGCAACATGGTTGCTGTGTGATGTAATGACGCATCTTGGCTGACAACTTCGCTAATTGGGTAGCTAGCATTGTAAACATGATAGCTAAGCTGTTAGTTTTTGTAAAAAAGGGGAATCGACCCTCGGTCTCTGCATTGATTGATACGTACAACCACATAATATTGATTATTCAATAATATTAAGCAAAGCTCAACATCAATACAAATAAACTGGCTTGAAAGAGAAAATAAAACCAGTGGCCACAGCAAAAAGGATCTGCCTCGTGACAATATCTCCACGATCCCATCACGAACCCAATGACAAGTGATCATCCAACGAACAAGTACGCTACTCATATGTAATGCCTTCATGAATGGAATGCCGCATGTGTGTCAATGTTGACGAGTCAAAACCAAAGGTCAAAAATGAGATTTTTCATCCCTGGAGCCGAGCTTCGAGCCAACACCTTCCAGAAAGGAAAATCACAACCACGTCGACATTGTCTAATCAAGCTGGAGGGGTGAGATCATGCGCTTTCATCCCGAGTACACACATGTCTTTCTTTGAAGCCGTTACTACCAACAATCATCGTACAACGACTCGCTAGCAATTTGTTGGCTCGTCCTCGTCAATCTGTAGCATGCCTACTTATTAACTTAGTGGTGCATATCTTTTTTTTCTTTGAGAAACACAGTACAGAAGCATACGCTTACATACATGCACAACACTCATCCCTATGAATGCACACATGAACGCTCACCCTGTGAATGCATGCAATCACATTCTACCCATATGAGCACATCAGCGAGGCTGATCCTACAAATTTTGAAACTGAGATAGTCACCGCAGGTGCCTTGTAGTCGACGGGAACATTATCTCCTACTCAAAGAGCATCTCCAAAAAGTCTGGAATAAATCCAAGAAAATATGCCCACATGTGCCAAGTATAGGACTTAAACCCAGGTTGAACAAGCTTCACCGCAAGGAACCTAGCGCCCAGTTGGACGGTTCATGACCACTCTTGGTGGTCTGATTGTGAGACTGTCCATTGGTGTGGCACTTTGACGATTCTGTGAATACTCCATTGATGGCATTGATGCTTTATCTTGAGTTTGGTCAGTCTTGTTGTTCTCTTGTTCTCCTTGTTGCTGCAGCAGCTGCTGTTGTTGTTCCCTAAGGCGCAGACTGCGCTCTGCAACTAGAAGCGTGGCGAAGCGCTGGAGCTCTGCATCATTCGTGGGTGCATTCTCATCCTCGACGGTCTCGTACTCCCCTGTGGTCAAGTCCACCATAGCCACCTTCTCCGCCAGCAACTGGTGGCCAATGTCGATCAGGTCAGCCATGTTCGTCGAGGTCGCATTGTCCATTGACAAAATGTCCTCTCCTAACAATGGTGTCTACATGCACATGTTTTAGTTTCTAAGGAGGGACTACATATCCATTGTCAATTACTTAAATACGATGGAGGGGAAGGTGGTTGATTTACTTGTATGTATGTATGTATGTATGTACGTACTTAGTACTTACGTACCTTAGCCTGGATGTGGAGGTAATTCTGCTTCTGCACATGATTGCCATTGTGTAAGAGCATGCGGACCTGCCAGTCGGCTAACACGGCGCTGGTGTGCGAGAAGGTGTCGATGATCGGGTTGTGGTTATTGCTCTCCTACCGTGAATCCAGTTGAAGGCGCCCCACTTGGCCGACACAGTCTGTCGTGGTGTAGTGTATAGCACTTTTCCGTGCACCGCAGACCCTGCCCCTATAGAGATGATGAGGTATTTCATGTAATTCACGCCGTTTGGGTGGAACTCCGGATTCTTGAGAAGTTGCTCCTTGGTGATCTTGGATATGGCGGCCATTGTGGGGTTGTTGCCACCGTCGATGAGGTGGTATTTTGACGGCTCCATGTCACTGACCCAGATATCGAAGTAGTGCGCCGGAAAGTAGGTTGGCACGGCCGTCGTGCCGGTGCAGACATCCGACAGGTCAGGTTTTGCCTCTTCAACTAGTTTTTGCACGCCATCCTGGAACGAGGGGAAGATGAGAGGCCCGGCGAGGTTGTGCTCGACCATGACTTCCTTGATCTTTTTCTGCAGGAACGTGCCGTCATTCTTGGTCCCTCGCCACACGCTTAGCAGGTCCAGCGGCCACCGCCACCACCTGTGAATGTGAAACAAACACAGTGAGAATTAATAATTACTACTCCGTCCGATCCAAAATAAGTGTCGTGGTTTTGAACTGGGATTAGTTCAAAACTGCGACACTTATTATGGATCAGATGTAGTAATTGTCTACGAACGAAGATGGCAACTTAGACTGTTGAATACCAACTTCTTGGGAGGATAGATCTTAGGTCCGTTGTCGATGTACAAATTGTGGATTTCCTGAGGTGTGTACTTTGGCCGTCTGTTTGTGCCTGGCGTCACCAACATTGCCGCGATGAGGCCGCCCGTGCTAGTGCCCGCGATCACGTCGAAGTAGTCTGCTATCCGGGCATCTGGGCCGTCAATAGCCTGAAAATATCAACAGAGATATATACAAGGAAAACTCTTTGTGTAAGCCGACTGATTTCTCACCATTTTAAGCCGCGTCGCTCGGGTGACGCGTGTCCCATATGGGCCCACGAATGCTTATCCCCTCGTTCCCAACGTCCCAATGTTTATCCCCTCGTCCGCTCGTTCTTCCACCTCGTCTGTTCCTATCCTTACCCATCCTCTTCCCATACCGAGGCAGCAAGCTAGCCATAGCGGTGCACGGAGACGCCAGAGGCGATGCCCGGCAGCGCCTTGCTGCAAGATCCCGGCGCCCGGCCACAGCGATGCTGCAGGAGGAGGCGCTGTAGCCGCTCGCCGTGCTGCCCGCATACTCCTGCCAGCGTGATGCCGGATACACCCATCGTGCTGCGAGCAGTGGGCGTCTTCGCCGGCGACGCCTGCTTCAGAGCAACACAGGGGAGGGAGGTACGTGCTTGAGGAAGGTGCGGTGCTGCAGGCGCCTGACGTACGGCGGCGACGAGATCTCGGCGCCGATGTCACTGCTGCATCCCCCGCTTCATCTCAACGCCGGTGTTGCAATGGAGCTTCGCTGGAGCCGTCGGTGCTGCATTGGAGCTCCGACGGGGCTGCAATGGAGCTTCGCCGGAGCTGTCAGTGCTGCGTTGGAGCTCCGCCGGAGTTGCAATGGAGCTTCGCCGGAGCCGTCGGTGCTGCGTTGGAGCTCCGACAGGGCTGCAATGAAGTTTCGCCGGACGCTGTTGGTGCTGCCATGAGAGCTACAATGAAGCTTTGCCGAATGCCATCCGTGCTGCGTTGAAGCAGTCGCAAGCTCGGTACTGCCCTGGCGTTGCTACGATTGGACGGTCATCAGCGCGTAGATCGGACGGGTAGCGAGGTGGATGATTTCTTAGCAGCCCCCTATATACAACCCTTTATTCACGTATATACATGTCCAGCATATCCTTTATAACACTAAGCTCCCTAGTTTTTAAGGGCCTACATTCAGTTGAGGACTCAATTTTGGACTGGATGTTCGATTTTGACTCGGTAGTCTCCTTTGGTGCTGGATGGGCTCACGATTTTGTGGTGGACCCCGCACGTCAACTGGAACTGGTAGGAGCGATGGTCTCTGTCCGCTGCGCTCGTTCACTAGGGGCTGTCGTCAGATCCGCAAGCTCGAGGCACGGGGGAAGGAAAATCAACGCCTCTAAATCGTCCACGCTGCTGCTGGTGCGACCGCCACCTTCGCTTTGCCGGCACCTCGCCGCCGCGCTGCTGGGAGGAAGCGCGTGGGGAGAGCTCCCCACATCCAGCCGCGTCGGCGTCCACGGGCCGAGCAGGAGGAGCTGGATTAGGGATAGGGACGCTGTTGATGAGCACGACGGCGCCGCCGCCGCTTCACCATTCTGGTGTGCTTTTCTCTGTTCTTGTTTGCTTTGTCTTTCTTAGTTTTCTTCTTGCACTGTCACATTTGTCCGTTCACGTTGGGGAGGACGTTGGTGCTGGGTAGCGCTCCACTCAATAGGACTCAGAATTAGATGTAGGTGTTGTCAATCGAAGGACTGGAAACTGATTTTGGTGGGTTGGTTCTTCCGTAGGATGCTGCTCTGTGTTCTAGCTTGTTATAGATTTTCCCCTCCCTCCTCTATCTACTACTGCATTCAGACTCTTATTGGTGCTGAGTTTTTTCTCCTAATTTGATTCAGATGATGTAAGTCCAAATACTGGATATTTGTTCTTATGTGTTGGTTTGGGGAATCTGAAAGCTCACAATTTGCAATGGCCACCGACCAGGTTCAGGTTAGTGTACGTGTACACTAATGTCTCATCTTACTATCCATGTATGTGTGTTGAGGATTTAATAAAAAAATCATGATTTTGTGCAGCCTTTTCCCAATCAACAGCATGATCCTTTTTTGGTCTTCCTATTATATGGTTTATTATGCTATTTTCAGGTATTGGTGTAATTTGTGATAGCGGCAAGCACGTAGTGAATAAGTTGTTAATTCACCTTTTGTCTCTCTAATACTGTATGTTACCAAGAAATTGGCCTGCAGGAAGAGAATAAATTAAAAATTAAAGAAACATATAGGAAGTTTTGCTGTGGTCATCTATTGATAAGCAGAAATATTTTTATTTTCTACATTACAATTTTTTTGCTAAACATGATCAACCTTCTTGCTCTCAGATTTATCTTTTCCTGTCTACACCATTTTTAGGCTGCCTAAATTTTTGTAAAACTGAATGTAGTTATCAGTACCTACCAGAAATCATAATACCCAACATAAAACACCCATTTTTCTCTCATAATTTTTACACCATTGCTCTTTTTTTTATGGTCCAGATTGACGCACACACCGTGGATCTAAAATCAAGGAAAATAAATTGCTCTACCAAAAACTGATTTTATACCTTGTTCATGATGTGTTGAGACCATGGAAGAAACACTTCTAAAGGACATTTCTCGACAGTCTTCCTCTATGTTGTGTTTCACAGGTGTGCCTATGATGGGGTCGGACGTTGTTGCTCCCTTTCTTTCTTGGCCAACAACAGTGTATCAATTGTTTCGTTAGGTGAGTGTTTGGGTTGCATGTTCTCCCCCTTACCCTTAACCCTTTCCTCTCCGGACAGAGATGCAAATGCTCTGTTCTTCTTGCTCTATGGAAGGTCATCTTAGTAGCGTTACTTATGTTTCTGTTTTGGTCATTAGGTCTATTTTTGCCCAACAACTCTTTGATCTGAATGCTTTTTTTCTCTTTCGCTGCAAGTTACACTCCACAATGAGCGGTAAATGATAATACACTTATGGTGTATGTGGCAACTATTATTTGCCAATATATTGCTTTCCTCATATTATTCACTCCAAGAAAATGGTACCATAATAAGTAAGAAAGAAAAAAAAAGGGAATAAAGTTTATACATAGGGTAGTGAAACTTTTGTCTAATTTTGGTGCCAGCAATTACAGCGACGCAGATTCCAGCTATTTCTATTTGGCGTAGTCCGTGGTTTGGAACAATTACAGAGACACACATTCTAGCTATTCTTTTGTCTAATTTTGGTGCCAAATGCCTCACTGCCATGTGTTAGTGCATGTGACATATTGCTAAAATGACAGGCTTCTGATCCACTTCTTCACATATGTGGTGTATGGGTCATCGGCAGAGCTCTTTCCCTAAAGCCACCACATCGGCAAGATGATCCATGGAAAATTTGTAAGCCATCCCATGTATCTCGAAAGTCTCTTGCATTTTGGCTTGTTCTTGATGTGAATTTATGGATATTGTGGTCATAGCTGAACGGATGCAGTACTAGGTACTTGATCTGTGTTGTGTTTTAGCTCTGAAATTATTGCAACTTTGGGCCATCTTACATAGTTGTGATGGAATTCCGAAATAGGCAACCATGTTTATTGACTCACGAACACATGCCTGCGTAGTCATAAGTACCTAACTATGCCAGGAGCTATGAGCCGAGCAATGGATAATTGGATATAGGAATTATATATTATTTATAATTTGGATGTTCATCTATTAATGTGAAACCCCCAATTCTGGCTTGATATCACTCTATCTTGTGCATCCATGTGTTCGCTTAGTATTGCATTGACAAATAATTAATCAATAATATTGCTAGGAGCTAGGGCCAATTTGAAACAAATGCAGCTTGGTAGTAGCTTAGTTAGTTACCCAAAGGCTAGCTACTCTTACTTACATTGAAATTTGCCCACCTAACCATCACATACAGCAAGGATTCCAACAAGAATTATCACATAAAGAATGAATGGGTTAGATTCCAACTTACCACTTGTCTTTGTCTCCAACCACGTCCCTCACGTTGTCGTTAAGACTGCAGAGTAAAGCTGCTTGATCCAAATGCCACTTATTTTATTTCCATATGCCTCCAAGATTGGGAGGCCGTTTCAATTAATATTTCATAACAGAATAGTAGTTCAAGGTAAAAGCTATCTGGTGAACGCTATGTTTTTAGCGGTACGTCCTATAACTACTCGCCCGCCCTCCGATCCGTATCTTTACAAGCGATCCGCTTCTTCTGTTTCCTTGGTTTTTTCTCCCTGCTTCCCGAAATAGGCTTTCACCTCACTTTACAGATAAAGCACAACACACATTACAACGAAGGAGCCAGGGACATAAACCCGAACAAGCGAACAAGATACAACGTACTAACAGCTAACAAAGACTACAAACAGAAAAGCACCAAGGTTGACAGTGCAGAGGCCGTCGTCCACTAAAACGCTCACTGATATAGGAAGACGCAACAATATGCCATGAGCAGTAGCACCACCACCAACCACAAACGGCCCACGACGGCTCAAACAAGAGACCTCTCTTGGAGCGACGCCTCCAAGGAGAGAGCGACACCAACACGCCACCGCCGCCGCTCGGTTTGAAAGACCGGACCAAGATTTTCACCCATACTGAAAGATGGGGGAGCACACGCACGATGGCACCTCCAAGTAGGGGAGGGTTGCTCACAAAAATCATCGCCACCGGCATTGATAGAGTCGAGCAAGGCTTCCACCTAGGCACCAATCATCGCACACGGAAAGGAATCGAGGCTCCTAGATCTGGGATCAATGTGGGATGAGATTTCGTAGGCATTGCTTGTCCAACAAAAATAGCTCACATCAAAAAAATGAGCGACGTCAAGAAAATTAGTGCATGCCACGCTAAGTTTGAACAAATAAGAAAGAAACCAAAAGACCATCTAGCATCAGAAATTTGTGAGTTTTCCAAATTGCGCAGCAGAAAGCATCACGTGGAAATTGGCACCCAAAGGGATTTTCGTTTGCAGCTGTCGCCCGTCGTTTTCTGTTTTGTTTGTTTCTGCTGGATTCCTCGTGTAGCTGCCAAATCCGATCCAGATCCCAACTAAACAAGTTTATTATTTGATGCATCTCTTACAGGCCTTGTCCTTGTCTTTGCCTCAGACTAAGTTGCTAGTTGCCTGAGGTATCTTTAGGCTAGTCCTAGTTTTACATTGGCCATCTAACGACCACAAGGACGCATCCAATCATCATGTAGATCGAGTCGTTTGGGTGGCACTCGTATTTGTCTGCCTCCAATCGAGCGACAAAGAAAGAAGCAGGTAAGCAAAGCCGAGAGCTAATCACAATATTCAACTGTTGATCAAAAGGGTCCAGCTAGCGAACTGGATCAAGATCTTGTCTTTCACTTCCAGCCCAGGCACCTCGGTGATCAAATTCACAGATTTGAAATAGAAATACATACCTTCATGCTGATGACCTGTTGCTCGTAAATTCCAGAGTGTCTCATTCGATGGAGCAAATATACAAACATGCAACTCCGGCATCTCTCCACTAACGCTCGCTCAACCGGATGACCGGTTAGCAATCTTCAACCCAACAATCACTAACCCTAGCTCAACCTGGATGGAGTATCATTCATTATTCATTATTCATTATTCATGGAGGTCAGGAGACAGCGGGACATCATCAATGCTAATCTCATCCCTAATTACGGGAAAGAGCACTTAACGTGAGGGCCTGGGAGCAGAGTAGGCCTTGAGTGGGCCTTTGAGTGGCCATTTTCTCAGCCCACTAGAGTTTATCACTAAAGGAAAGACGTAACACCAGTTTCCCCTAGGGTTTTCTAGGGTACACGATCTCCTCTGGCAATTTTTGCCGGAGTCCACGTAAACCTTGCCGGCGGACGAGTTTCCCTCGTCTGCCAGTAAGTCAAACCTTACCTTGGTGTGTTGAGCGGGCTGCATGGTAGATTCAACCTCTGTCCTGAAGAGGATGGAGAAGGGAGGAGCGGGGACCGAAGGTGAAGCTGTAGTACGGGAGATAGCGGTGGTGGAGGTTGCGACGGCGGTGGCAGCGGCGGATGTTCCGGCTGCTGGATCTGGCGGGGCGATAGGACTGGATGGTGGAATCACGGAGGCGGCGGTAGGAGATGGGATCGAAGCAGATCCATCTGCTAGATTGGAGGAGGAGGAGGAGTTCGATTACTATGGGGGCCCGGAACCGGAGCTCGCAGATCGTTTCGCGGGGATGAAGCTGCAGGGCGAAGAGGAGGAAGCCCTAGATTTCTCGGAGGAGGTAGAAGAACTGATCAAGGATGTTCGCTGGTTGGGGCTGTTTCGAGTTCATACTACAAGACCGTTTAGCCACTCGGCGCTGCTCAATCAGATGCGTAACGCGTGGTCTGCAGCGCAAGGGGTGACCTTCAGTATAAAGGGGCCAAATTTTTTCTTGGTTCAGTGTCATTGTCTAGGAGATTGGAGGAGAATCATGGATGGGGGACCATGGCTGTTTCGTAGAGCACCGGTAGTCATTCAGGAGTATGATGGGTACGCGGATGTGAACAGCTACAACTTGCATAAGATACCAGTGTGGGCAAGAGTAGAGGGCCTTTCCGATGGCCTCACAAGAGAGAGACAACTAGCTGAAAAGGTAGCGGGTAAGATGGGAGAGCCTCTGTTTACAGTTGTGGTCAGTGAAGGGAGGATTAACCCGGCAAGCACACTCCGTGCGCGGGTGTTTTTGGATGTTAACAAGCCTCTTGTTCGCTTTGTGCCAATCACTCTTAAAGAAAGCTTCAAGTACCCTGTCTACTATGAAAACTTGCCTGATTTCTGTTTCGTGTGTGGACTGATGGGGCACCTAGCGGAGGAGTGTGGCGACGGGATCCACGACCCTAGATCTTTTGAGTGGGGAGATTGGCTTCTCTGGTCCCCTGAGCCGATCAATGACACATCAATGGGCGATAGAGGGGGCGGAGCCGGAAGAAGGCACGAGAGAATGGCGGAAGAGGAGACAGAGGAGGAAGACAAGGGAGAGGGGAGATGGATGGAAGAGGAGGGGGGTCGGTGTCGCAAGGGGGTGGAGCGGGACTGGAAGGGGGGAAGGTCAATCTAGTAGTAATGTTGAGCCTACAATGATGGACTATAACGGGCAGCAGCTGCATAGCACCAACGCTCGTAAGCATCTTGTATCAGCAGATGGATCTCTGAACATTAAAGGACAATCTGTCCCGAACTTGGCTGGAAAGGTCTCGGGCACTGTTCTCATGATCGAGGGGGCGACTTCGAAACCAAATTCTGATCCAACGACAAGCACCCCCGGCAAGGCACCAATTGTGAAGCGTAGGAGACGGGATGGAAGGGAAGTAGATGAGGACATGGATCAATTATCTGAGGCGGCCTCCCTTGAGGAGGGCCACCAATCCTGATGCGGACCTTGTGTTGGAACTGTCGCGGAATTGGCGATCCCACGACGGTTCGAGAGCTCCGCGAGCGCGTGGAGGCTAGTGCGCCGACGGTGCTATGCTTAGTGGAAACACAGTTAGCTAAGTACCGTGTGGAGGGTTTGGTGGCAAATTTAGGTTTCCCGGAGAGGTTTGCTGTTGCTAGTAGCGGTCGCAGTGGCAGCCTTTGTATTTTCTGGAAACAAGGTATAAACTTGGAAATGAAATCGTTTTCTCATTATCACATTGACTCTGTGGTTACAGAACCAGGCAAGGAACAGTGGCGTCTATCTTGTTTCTATGGTGAAGCCAACAGGAGTCTTAGATATAAAACATGGGATACGATGAAATTCTTACGTGGAGAAAGCACTCTTCCTTGGGTGTGTATTGGTGATTTCAATGAAATTCTTAGACCGGAAGAGCAAATGGGTCCTAATCAACGTGACAGTGCACAGATTGCAGGTTTCAGGGAGGTAGTGGATGTGTGCGAGTTATCTGATTTGGGTTACAAGGGTTTGGATTGGACTTTTGAGAAGCGAGTTGTAGGAGGACAATTCTGCAGGGTCCGTCTTGATTGAGCTCTGGCCACTCCAAGTTGGTCCACGATGTTCCCCTTTGCCACTGTTGAGCACGTGACTGCAGCAAAATCGGACCACTGCCCTATCTTGTTATTGAATGAGCTAGAAGCGAACAATCTTTGTATTGCACTCAAGAGACCCTTTCATTATGAGTGTATGTGGGAGTCAGATACACGGTATGAAGGGGTTGTGCAGGAAGGGTGGAAGGAAGGACAGCCCGCAGTCACGGTGGCTGATTTAGCAAACAAACTAGAGATGGTCACTGGGTCTCTGGCACGATGGGGAAAGCACACTTTTGGGTCGGTGCGCCATGAGCTGAGAAGGTTGCGGAGGCGTCTTGCGGAGCTCAGGGAGGATCCCCTCCGAGTCGGACAAGGAACGGAAGAAAAGAAGGTAGAAGAGGAATTGATTGAGTTGTGCTATCGTGAGGAAATTATGATGAGACAAAGATCCCGCATACAGTGGTTGTCCGAGGGCGACAGTAACACTGAATTTTTTCAGCGAAAGGCCAGTGGGAGGAGAGCTAAGAACAATATTTCCAAGCTAGAAAGGGGAGACGGGTCAACCAGTTCGGACCCTGGTGAGCTAGCGATATGGCCACCGCTTTCTACTCAAATTTATACGTGTCGGAAGGAACCATTGGTATGGGGGAGGTTCTGTCACACATCCCCCGAAAATTTGGCGCGACTATGAACGCTCGCCTAAATGCTGAATACACGAAGGAGGAAGTAAAAGAGGCACTATTCCAAATGTTTCTGACAAAGGCACCGGGCCCTGACGGATTTCCCGCGCATTTCTTTCAGAGGCATTGGGATTTGTGTGGCGACGAGGTGACGAGCATGACCATAAGAGTGCTTGCAGGAGATGACTCTCCGGAGGAGATTAACAGTACGTTCGTCGTTTTAATACCCAAGATTTCAAGTCCAAAAAATCTAGGTTACCAAATGGCCTTGTGGATTAACAGTACGTTCATGAAAAATGTAGATTAAAAGTACGTTCATCGTTCATGGGTTGCCAAATGAAGAAATCGCCTCCACTGCAAGATCGACCTCGGGGATCGCCTCTTCTTTCGCCATTCACACACCAAGTTTCAGCGAAGCAGAGCGTCCCAAGCGTCCTCCTCCTCCTCGGATGGCGAAGCAGACGACCCTCCTCCTCGCCGCCGCCACCGTTGCCGCCGTCGCCGCCGCCGCGGAGGCGCGCAACATGCCCCCGGACTCGCAGGTACGACATTCTCGACATTTCCCTACGGTATGACATTCTCGACATTTCCCTACGGTGTGACATTCTCGACATTTCCATACTCGCAGCTCCTTCACGAGATCGCACTTGACGACGAGGGCACTCATCGGTTTGTCGTCACGTCAAAGGGCCGACGTATCGGCGCATTCAACCTCACAGCAGGTGAAGGCAAGATCATTATGGATGTGATGGCTCTCCGGAGGAGATGAACGATGAACGCACTGTTAATCCATGTGGCCAGAAGTAGTTCGCCTCCATCGCTGATGTTGAATTTTGCGACTATTTCACCCTTGGCCTTGAGGATTAGTTGGTGAATGCCGCCGTCGTCAATTGTGATTTCACAAATCTGTACAAATAGGCACTGCCCAAATCCAGCTCGTGGTTCATGAAATCAGCATCGATGATGACGCCATTCATCAAGTTCTGCTCAAGTCAAGTTGGAGATCCCAGACGGAGCTGAGCTGTGCTGGAGTCAAGGGTTCCCACAGTTAAGATTGTTCGAATTGATCTCTGCTTTCATGGCAATTGATCTACATTTTGCTATCAAAAGCCCTGTTTACTGAAGCAAACTGATTTTTTTAATCATGTCACTGATCTTCAGTAAACTGTGCTGCTGCTGCTGCAGATACTGCAGCATGTAATATGTTTGGAAGCGAGCACCGTCCACCAGCTCGTGGTTAAGGTGAAAGGGAGACTTCTTGCTCAGGCGAACATGACTAACGATGAGGAGTTCATGCTCCGTGTGATCAAGTTCCTCAACGGAACCCTTTCCAAAGAAGCTCGCCAAGCAAATGACCTGTGCCGCAGCGGCGCGGATGAGGTGAAGAAGGTACAGAAGGAGGAGACTGGAGGCATCATTGAAAATGCCGCGATCGCCATCCTTTTCATCGGTTTCGAGCTATGGCGAATGATCCAACGAAGCCGTTATCAGCAAGCACAAATAGGCAAAAATAGGTACAAATAGTTCCAACGAAGCCGTTATCAGCAAGCACTATACATACTACAGTAGTACAAATAGGCAAAAATAGGTACAGATAGGCAGGGGGCCGTTTGCCCCCCCCCCCCCCCCCCCCCGGCTCCCCAGATGGTGGTTCAATTCGGGTACCCTCAGGCGCGGAACTAAAGGTACCCCTTCGACAATCTCCCTCTCTCTCTCTGTTTTGTGAACAAAGCCTTCACTTGCTGGGCTAATATGTGAACAGAGCCTTCACTGTAACTAGAAACATGTGTGAACTACGTTAATTCACTGTTTCTTCACTGTACAGTAGTGAGTAGTGACACTACGCACTGTGATTACAAATTAACTGTTTCTTCATTTCTGAACAGAGCCTACTGCAGAGATTTGCCGTTCTGAAGATTTGCAGTCCAACTCATGTTTGTACAGATATTTGCCCGTTCTGATGGAGTCCGCAGCAGAGATTTGTGTGTGTGTGTGTGTATAAAAGACTATGTTGTGCTTCGGTAGTTGATGCCTTTGTGTGTGTGAACAGGACTATTGAGGACTGTAGTTGATGCCTTTGTGTGTGTGTATAAAAGACTATGTTGTGCTTCGGTTGAGTTTATGTAGTGGACGGTGTGACACAAAGGCGTGGTTGGATCGTGGCTCTATTCATTCTTCTATGTTTTTTTTTTTTTTTTTTTGCAAGAGTATTCATTCTTCTATGTTGTCTTCACTTTCTTCCTTCAACTCACAAGAGAAAACCTTGCTCCTCCAGCAACACCAACAAAGTTTCCGACGCATCATTGCACAAGCACCAGCACGGCAGTCCGGTAAACATCAGTGCCTCTTCTGAGATATCATAATATAAAAAGACATGTCAAACAGGAAATAAGGTTTCATATGATCCATCTATGCATGGCATAAGTAACCATGTGCTATACCGAGTTAAGCCTTGACCATTTTCTTGATCGACAAGGCCGGAAATTTGACAAGCATAGCAATGGTATAACTGAGATGCGTTTGAATTTACTGTTTTCCTCCGATACCATCAATAAAATACCAGGATGGATGATTCCTAAGAGCTACTACTACTCCAATGCATCCTACCAAAGCCAAGCGCGAGGAAGGAAATCACATTCGATTAGAAAAATGACACAAGCCAAGGATCACAAGATTCAGGTTTGCAAATCCATATGTAACCTAACTAGTAAACATGGATGGTGTATTAGATGAGCAAAAACACCATGACAATATATGGAAGTCTGCAGAACAACATAGCTCAAGTTTCATACCATGCTCCGTCCCTACAGTGCGTGCATGAGTTAAAAAAACATACACCAAAAGTCTGATCGCAACACATGCACAGAGTAGCTATGCTAGGCTAGCTATAAATAAAAAATAAATAGCTATCTTGTACACTATACTAGTAGTGAGTAAATCATTCATTCACATGAACACTCATCCTTGACACACATAAGTACAATAAATACCATCTGCAAACAACACAAATTTGATGTATCCGTCAGGAACAGAATAGAGCTTGCTTGATGTGGTATGAACATAAATAAAACTGTGGAGGTTGCTATGGTGCGTTGGAGGGCGCAAAACTCAGCAAGGCACGATGGCTGTGGACACGCAGAGAGAGGGAGAGGGATAGAGCAGAGGAGGCTTATCACCCATGCCACCGGGAAGGAAGGAGAGTGGATGCCAGCATAGGGGAGGGGCATGGCGGGGGGGCGTTGGAGTGGAAGACCACACGGTGGCATGTCGTGAACCTGCACACGTGAAGAAAGGAAACCACATCACCGAAGTGCCACAGGCTACCAAATCAAAGCGAACAGAGGGGAAGTCACCTTGGTTACAACAGAGGGGGATTTGATTTGCTGTTGGGATGCTTCGTTGAAGGGGCCGTTGGCCGCAGCAGCTTCTCGGCCCAGGCTTAACTTGAAGGCCTACACAAGTTAAACGGAAACCAATCTCAGTATTGTTTCAAAGCGAAAAGAGCTAATTGGTTTAAAATAAAAAGAACAGCTCAATGACAATGATTGTGTAGAGACAGAAATTGATGATTAAGCCCGTCTAGTAGTGCTAGAACTTCACACAGAATCTTTCCATCGTGTACAACAGCAGCGAGTACATAAGGCTATTTACTAGTACTAATAACCCTAGAACATCAAGCTGAAACATACCATTATACACAACCACCAGCAACTCAATAAAGCTCAGGAAATGAAACAAACAAGCCCAGTTATACAAGACAAAAATTAACATGCTTATGTGATACTTATTCATTGAAAAGAGCCAAAGCTTATTTACATATGTTTGAGGCACCATAAAAAGGAAATGAATATGACATTTATTAATTTCAGTTACCACGGCCCAATGGTCGTGGGCACGTAGAGCATGACATTACAAAGAGTAGAGGAGAGGAACCAACGGCTTACCAATTACAGGACCGAAGAGGAAACGGCCAAAGGAGGGGCAGGGCGGGAGGTCAGAGTGAGCACTGGAGCAGGCAGAGCTTCTTCACCGGCCAAACTTGTGCCGGACGACACCATGGTTCATATTCGTACACCCTACAACAGCGCTACAAATGTGAGCAAAAACCAAAACCGTTAGTACTCCAGGCAGAGAAACTAAAGAGATGGTTTGTCAACCATTAAGATAGCCGTAATCCAAAATATTAAGAGAGCCAGGAGCAGTCAGAGCTTATCAGCAAATCCAAAACAACCCAAGCAAGCATTTTTATTCCCTATCCTTGAACTTGTAGACACCGAACCCAACCAATCGACTAATGACCGATAAGACACCATCTTGTTTGCTATCAAATTCGGTTGAAATGTTTTTATTCCCTATCCATGACCTTTAAATAGTATTTGACCATAGGTCCTCCAAAATGGCAGCTAATATATCAAACAAAAAGCCCCAGCAGATTCCTGGTACGAACAGGTCAGCAAATAGATTAGGATCCACAACAAGGATAAAAATCATCACTAGCAAAGATCTGCTTACACAACTAAGTTTCCTCTACCTCTAGAAGTACCACGTGACAAGGAGTTAAAATTTAACTTGCCCTAACAACACAAAGATCTGCTTGTATCAAACCATCACAGTTGGATGCGAAGAAATAGAATGTTTTGGTCTCTAGAAATCAAAGAAATGTGTATCATTCATCGGCAAGTTGAGCATACGATTAGGAATTCCATATATATACATAAAAGAATGAAAATGAATAATAATTCATGTTACCAATTTCTACTTTTTTCAACTTAATGTTGCAGGTGAGCATCGCAGGCTATTGGCAGATGGTTTTTAATGATAAGATAAAAAGTTGCTCCCTTTTCAGGATATTAAAGTTATTTCAGATTCCAACATAGTAAAGTAATAAAATCTTGGGCATTATATGCAACCTGATGTGCAGTCTGACTTACTCACAAATAGGGTACATTTTTTTTTTTTGACATTTCTCTTCTTTGAGAAAGAAATAATGTGTCATGTTCATGTGCTGGCCGGAGGACCACTACCACAATTCCAAACACTAAATCATGGGTTCAATGACCGACACCAGTCACCCATAGCTCGACAGGCAGGATAAAACAATACAAGTCCATAACTTTTATTGTTTCAATACTTATTCATCAAAAAGATCCACACTTATTTACATATCATTCAGGTACTGTAAAAAAATGAATGTAACCTTTATTCAGGTACAGAGCATAAGAGAGAGCATAGAAGAAGACTAACAGTTTACCTATGCCGGAAACGAAGAGGAGGCCACTTTAGGGGGAGGGTGGGGGGCATCAGAGTGAGCGACAGAGGAGCTGCTTCGACGGCCAAATTTGGGCCGGACGGCGCCGCGGTCAAGGAAGGTACGCCCAGGAACAACACTACAAATGTGAGCGAAAACCAAAATCATTAGTACTCAAGGCAAGGAAACCAAGGAGATGGTTTGTCACATTAAGATAGCTATTATCCAGAATATTATGAGAGCCAGGAGCAACCAGATCTTAGCAGCAAATTCAAAACAACAAAAGCAAGCAGGTTTAGTTTTGGTAAATATCAGACCCAACAGTAGATTAGTAACAAGTAAAACACCATATTGTTTCCTATCAAATTCTGTTTAAGTATTTTTATTCCCTATATCCCTTACCTTCAATTAGTATTTGACCATAATTTCCTCCAAAATAGCATCTAATATCTCAAAAACAAGCCCCAACATATTCCTGGTACCAGCAGGTCGGCACCAAGATTAGGCATCCAGAAAACAAGCAAAGGAATAATCACTAGCAAAAGATCATCTTGTACAACTAAGTTTATACCAAGTGCGATAGATTTATAATTTTAACTTGGTCTGACAAAACAAATATCCGCTTGTATAAGACCCTTGAGGTTGGATGCAAAGATATATAATGTTTTGGTCTGGATTGTAGAAATCAAAAAAATTCGTATCATTCATCAACTAGTCAAGCACACAATTAGGAACCTGTATATGTAAAAGAATGAAAATAAATAATCATGTGTGTTGCCAATTCCTACTTTTCACAACTTAATTTTAGATGTGACCGCCGGACGCTAGTGATAGATGGTTTTATATGATAAGATAGCAAGTTGGTGCCTTTCCAGGATATTACAACTTTTTAGATTCTAACACAGTAGAATCATAGAAACTTGGGCATTATCTGCAGCCTAATGGGCCGTCTGACCTAGCCATATGTGGGGTACAGAAAACAATGTGCCTTGTTCTTTTTTGAGAGATAAATAATGTGCCATGTCCATGTATTTCGGAGCCATATCTAAGCGTAGTTCTAATTTCTGAATTCAAAAAATAAAGTACAAGTTCATGTTTTGGAGGGTACGACATTACCACCGATAGGTGATTAGGACTGAAACTACGAGTATGGTTATGTGACAGCTGTATGCAATTGCATTAAGGTTCATTCAAGAATGTGAAACTCATGTATATATATCTACAGAGCAAGAAGTAATTGCGAGGGTTAAATCTATAATGTTCATGGAGGAACATCAGGACAAAACAGAACCATGGAATAATTTCACGGATGTTCCACGTGTACCAGAACAATGACATGGGTTTGTCCATAAAGTGGAACAAACTTGAACACACGTACATCGGCTATACCAAAGTAGTACAGCTACATAACACATGAAGGCTGAAAATCAACATCAGTTGGAGAGCACTTGCTGTTAATCACATCGTAGGAAGTCGATAAAGCACGACAAGTTGCACTACTGGGAACATTTGGAAATTAAATTGCCAAATACGAACTACAAATACATGGTTCAAGTAGCCAGACCCCATACTTTTGTCACCGACCCAAGTTGACGCTACCAGGGCATGGAAGACAATAGTTGTGGATCCCACAACACACAAGACACATCCGAGAAAGCCAAATATGTGCACAACATTACACGTGCAACTAGAGCGCTGCAGTACAAAAATAAAAACTACAAATTATAATGATGAAATTGGGGAGCATCTCACAAAGGGGAGACGCAGGATATTATAACCCAAAGAGTCTAGATGTCTTGTCCTAGACTAGAGTTTGTTTGGGAGCAAATAAACCAATAGAGCTACAAGGGCAGGGTTGCAGGAACCAAGATGCTACAATGTCCATCTAGAGCAACAAGTGGGAGTTGGCAGGGCTGCACCACCCTTGCACCTGACCTGACCCGACCAAAACCTCACCTCAACAGGGAACAAGAGAGCAGAGGAAAGAGGTGCTTACCCCTGGCGCTGCCTGCGCTAGAGTTGGAGGGTACAACATCGTCGCCGCCGTCCTCGAGCGGGGCAACGCCGTCGCGCTCGTCCAGGACTGTCCTGTTTGCAGTGGAACATCGGGTGAGGAAGAAGATGAATAAAAATAGAGCACTTATACAAAGAATAGCAGGAGAAGACCAAGACCATGGAGCATTAAGGGTCGGCAAGCGTGAACAGCTCCTGGTGCATTATGCCGCCCAGCTCAGCTCCTCCACCTCGTCATCCTCCCGTCCAGCCACCTGATGCTCGAGATCGGCCGAGTACCTTGTGGCAGTGGTGGGGGACGGGAGACCGACTCCTTCTTCCTCTCTCCTCCGCACGGCATGACCTAGGAGACTAGGAGGAAGGTCGATGAGGGAAGAGCAGACGAGGTGAGGGATCCACGCCGGCGAGCCAAACCTTGGCCGGCGGCTAGGGCGAGTTGGTGATGTGGGCCACGGAAGAAGGCGGGGTTGGGGCCTGCGTCCTTGTACATAGACGAAGCAGGCAGAGGAGCGCCGACGTTGGGTCGCCACCGTCCTTGAGCAGGACAAGGGCGTCGACAGCACGTGTCCCAGGCCGACGGCTGTAGGTCCTGTTCCCGGATCCTACGGGAGGAGGGGCTCCACACCGCCCTGCTCCTGGATCCGTATGATTCATTAGCTTTTGTCTCTGTTCTATGCAACAATCCTAGAGTATTAGCTGAACAAACCTTGCTCGTTCTTGCCGGTCTTCCACACCATCATCTGCAGAAATTGGTAACAAGTTTGTTTGAACCTTCATTGCCTAGAAATTGTTGAAAAAAAAGTAGACATAAAGCACCTTAAAACTTTAGGATTTAGAGGTAGGTTACTCAAACAAGCTAAGCCAGAGTTATAGTTTTTTTTTTCAAAACCCCTGAGGAACAAGTTACTACACGGAATTAGAAATCATAGAGGCCAATAAAAAAAGAGAGCAAGTCTTAGGATAGGTTCAGAATTGAAGACTACATTTGGATTATAAAATAACCACACACTAGCAACATAGAGCGAAAGGTTGTGGCGCATTAAAGCACAATCACCATCTTCCCACCCTTGTACTGCATCACCCTTTAAAGGACAGAGAATTGTATGAAATCTTATGGTGGTTTTGAAACCACCTATGGCATAACTTTATAGCCATAAAGTGATAAAACTGTATGAAATCTCATTGGTTCCGGTTGATAATTAGCCAAAAACAAGAGCAGGTAGATGGCATTAGCAGTTTAGCAAAAAACAAGCAACACTTGTTTGAGCTACAAATTACAAGTTGGGTACCGATAGGACTAAACTTAGTGACCTGAGTATTTGAAAGCATCAATATTGACACAATGTCACTTGACAGTATAGCAAAATGCGGCACGAACCCGTCCGTCAGACATCAAGGACCACACGCGCTTCCTAATTGCCCCCAGGGAGCTGTTGTTGTAGCCCGGAGCACCGACTCTCAATGCCGCGCCAGCAGAGGCCGCAACCGGCACCCCCAGTTTGGTGGCGCCGGCATCGCTTTTCTGCCGCCTTTGTGTCAAGGCGTTCTTGTACTATTCGATCTTCTGGATCGTGTCCTGCAATGACCGCACCTTCTCCCTGGCAGAGGCGGACTGATAGGTCCACTAGAACTAAAATAAAAATCAGTTAACCTGAGTTTTCAGTAAAAATAAACGAATGAAAAACTATTCTAACTTGAAGCAACAGGTAAGCACACCGAGTAAAGTTTACTTGAATGCAAGACCATCACTAGACCGCGGATGTGCTTCATTGGCTTGCCTGTTTTGACCCACAGGTCTAACATGTCGAATTAACATCATTGCTTCTACTCAACATTGTTCCGAGAGAACCCCAGTATTGTAGCAGATGTTCTTGCACAAGTTTTTACCTTCTCCAGTGGTGAAGTTTTAGCGCTATCAGCTAGAGGACCTTGCCTTGTTGGAACAATATCACGCCCTTCCAATTGAAATATGCAGGAATATATTGAAATAAGTTTAAATCCTAGTAAATGGTAGCACAAGAATTTTTTTAGTATGAAAACATAACAAAGTGTGATCTGTTACAGAAATTGTTGAAAGAATAGCAGACGTAAAGCACCTTAAAAACATTAGGCTTTAGAGGTAGGTCACTCAAACAAGCTCAGCCAAAGTTACAGTTTTCAAATCCCAGAGGAACAAGTTACTAGAGGTAATTAGGAATCACTCACAGGAGCCAATCCATGAAAATGAGCAAGAAGAACATTGGAATTCGGCACAGGCCCAGTTTGTGTTGTTATTTTAGCTTGTGCTTCTGCCCGTTTTAGTACGTACGCCTGATATGCACCCTCTCTGAATGCTTGAACTATATATACATGTCAATTTTATATGGCGGTGATGAATTGTTTCCTAGCATCATCGTTCAAAAAAGAGAAATAAAAAAAAGAGTCAAGTCTATTTGGATATGTAAAAGTGATCTTTTACATGATAATGATATAGCTTCGATGAGATTAACAAGAGTGTGCCCATAACCGAGGAGGTACATATATAGCACAAGTACTGTAATATAAAACTACAGAAAAAAAACATACTCATACCAAAAAACTGGTGAGCCAAAAAGTTGATACCAAATCAACCATGTTTGATTTGATATGCCACGGACACAAACATAAGAGGAGGAGGGGGGCTGTGATGACAATGCGATGTATTAAACCTGTACTGCAGGCTACAATAGAAATACTGCTAGTACTAATTATATATCTCATCAAGTGGATGAACATGAACTTGTGGATTTTATTCGGTCCTTCAATTCGCTGGGCTGCGCACATCTTTCTAGATTCAATGGTACAAATTTCATGTCACATGTACAAATTCCAATAGTGAGCACAAAACGTTTAATGCTCTCCACTAACTCTTGCAAAATGTATTATTATAAAAAACTAAAAAAACAAATTCAGTACGAATATAAGAAACCACAAAATGTTCAAATTGGTTTTTTTTTAACCTCAACCACTATATTTTTTCCGCCACATCGATCGGACCCACTCGTCAATGGGTCGTAATTTATTTTTTCTTTCTCCCCTTGGCCGAAACTCCAATCGTGAGCTATACGAGACCCGGCATCGTACGACCTCGGTGGACCTCCCGCCGCCACCGTCCTAAAGCTCTCGACCGCCACACGAGCGTGGGCAAATTCATGTCGTGGGAGTTTGGTCAGGAAATATCATAAGCACATCAAGTATATCTTAGTTTGAAACATATAACTATTTGGATCATTACTCTCTATATATACATCGTCGAGTTGAAGTGGATTTCTATTGTTTTCCGATTGTTCTCTATGCTTGTGAAATTTGACATGCATTATATATATTTATAGGTGGAATCAAAAGTATACATACATGAAAAATTTGATATGCATGATATTCATATGTGCAATCTTAAAAATATTTAAAAGGCCCGTGGGAACTCAGGGGCATTCTCTTAGTACTATATACCTGTTGGCAAGAGTACTGGCTCGTGTACACGTGACGATCATGCATGTTGCTGACTAGTTTGGAAAAGAGTCCAGGTGCGAACCAACCTGTGGTTGGATGGCTAGGTGGACAGCGGTCTAGCTAGACCCTTTGCGCGCAGCGCATGCGCACGCTCTAGAATCAGCCACCGCCGTCTTCCACCGTCCCATCTTAAGGAGCGATCAATGCACTCATCTTGCCAGGCCCAACTGCTGTCAACGCCACCACCCCGCACGCGTCAATCGACGCACGTCCAACGTTGAGACCCACCGTCGCCTGACGCGGTAGATGCCACACCGCACCACCTCCTGATCCGGATCACCGCCAACCCAACCCAACGGTGTCCACCAGCCAACTATCTCCCAAGGCGGCGCCTTCAAGAAGGGAAACGACGCCGAAGGCGCCATCGCTGCCCACCGTAGTTAAGGCTAAGTGGTGGAGGTAGAAGCAGATCCGACGAACGTCACCAAGACGGCACCCTCAGGCGTCGCGGCCCACCATTGCCGGCTAAGGATTTCTCCCGATCTGAATCCCCACCTCGAGCTCCATCCGCACCGCATTGAGGACCTCGTTTCAAAGGCACGAGCCGGGATGTGCATGTCACTCGATCGATCGTCAAGGATGAATGGAGCGATGCACGCAGGGGCTAGCTAGCTGGCGTACCACTCCTACGTACAGTAGTTACCAGCGTAGGATAGCATGGTACGTAGAAACAAAACGTACATATGCATGCTCGTCTGCACATGTTGATGCATGCTCACGTTGGACGGCAACGTTGATGCATGCTCACGTGCACTCTGGCAACAAGCAAAGCAAAGCTGGAACGTAGAGGAGACGGAGAGAGAGAGAGAGAGAGAGATGGATCGTGTTCGTTGAGGAGCAATGAAAAGAAAAACGTTTTCTCTTTCTTCTTACTTGAATGTTGATGGGTCGGCCGGAGAGAGAGAGAGAGAGAGATGGATCGACAATGATTGGATTTATTTTCTCTTCCTTGTGCATGGATTTACTTACTTGAATGTTGATGGGTCGGACGGCCAGAGGCGGAGATCGCGGTAACTCGGCGCCTGCGTGAGGAGGAAGAACATGTCCGCCCAGTCCAGCGTCTGCTCCTCCGAGACGACGAACGCCTGGCCCTACCCCTCGATCTCTCCAGGCTCCTGCGCGAGGGCCGCCTTCTCTGCCAGTCGGAGCGCGAAGAATCCCATGGCGTTCCTCTTCATCTCCTCCACGGTCTCCTCCGGTATCCCGTGGTTCACCACCTGGAAGAAGCCCCAGTTCTCGCAGGCCGACCGCGGCCTCCTCCTCCCGTCCGCCGGCGAGGTCGAGGAGGGTGGGCCTGAGCGTGAGCTCGTCATGCCGGGCGGCGAGGTCCTGGAAAAATAATGCGCCAGTTGTACAAAGCGTTTAAGTTTGAAAGAAGGATATTAAACCAAAAATTAATGACAAATAGTTATTCTCGTTGGACCCACCTGAAAAAATTGGGAGGAGCCAACCAGTATGTTCCTTGCCCATGTCATTAGAGCAACTCCAACGGGGCGACCCAAACGGACGCGCGCTTTGTCTGCTTTTCATCCGTTTGGGTCGGCCAGGCGGATGCGTGCGTCCGGTTTTTCATTTGGGTCGGCAGTGGCGCCCAACGGGAGGCCGACCCATTTATCACGATGTGGCAGAAACTGAGGCATAATCATAATTAAACATAAAATGTTCGGTCAAACGCCGGCCAAAGTCCACTTAAACATAAATTAAATATTTAAAACACTAAATAAATAAACGCCCGCCCGCACGTTGCCCTAGACCGCCTTGCACTTGCCCTTGCCGTCGTCGCCCTCGCCGCCGGTGAGGTCAATGAAGACGGGGGGAGGCCCAGCCCAACCGAACGCGGCTTGATAGACCGCCAGGGCAGCCTCCTCCGGCGTCTGCTGCGGCGGCGGCATAGCGGCGAGGCGGGCGCGCTCCTCCTCCTCCTCGAGCCGCAGAGCCTCGGCGTCGCGGCGCAGCAGCTGCTCATATTGCATCTGCCGCTCGCCGTCGGCCCCCTCCTCGGCGAGCCAGTGCGCCTTCCAGTGCTGAAGGTGGGCCGCCTCTTCTTCCAGCGTGGCGGTGTAGTGGCAGGGAGGCGCGCTCACCCACTCGCGGTACTTGCCGGTCCACGAGTAGGACTCCTCCGGCCAAATGGGGGGCGGCGGTGACCGCTTGCGCGTGGGTGTTGGCTCCGGCTCCGGCTCCGGCTCGGCCTTGGGCGGCGGTGGCGGCACGAAGAGGGGCGCCTGGACGGAGTCCCTAGCCGCGGACAAGGCAAGGGCTTGCTCCAGCCCATCCCAATGTGCGTCCTCCTCGAGCCGGCTCGCCTCCAGCGCGTGCTGCAGGGCATCCTCGAGGGCGGCTTGGTACTCCGCCTCTGCCTCCTCTTCCTCCGGCTCTACCCGCGGGGGCGGCGGTGGATACTCCTGGTTGGCGTGGACGCCTCGCCGCCGTTGCTCCTCGTGTTCGAGGGCAAACCAGGCCTCCCAGTTGGGAGAGTCGGCGGCGTGAGCTGCGCCCGGCGCCTGCGCACCTCCTCGTCATGCGCCCGCGGAACCGCCAGCACCGGGATCCGCTGCGGATCGAGGTGCCAGTGGTGCGGCAGCGTCACGTCGGGGTAAGGCAGCGGCTGCCTATACTCACAGTGCCATCGCGCTTGGTGCACTGGGATGTGCAGACGCCGCCGACCTGAGCGGTCACGCGCCGGCGGCGGAGGAGGGGGAGGAGGACCACGGGAGGATGAGGCGCCGGGGGTGCCCTTGCCCTTGCCCTTGCCGCTGCCGGAGCTACTGCCGAAGAGACCCATGGCTAGGGTTTGGGTTGTCGCCGGCGAGGAAGCACGACGGGGGTGGTGGGGGGCCAGATGTGGACGGAAGTGGATGAGGCCGGGGCCCCCGCACGCGTGGGTTAAAAAACGTCGCTTCCACTGGCTGACTAGTGGGCCAGGTGTCGGTGGTCGTCATAAATTAGACGACGGGAGGTAGTTGGGTGGCCGCCAAGTGGGACCGCAGCGGACACCGAGGAGACGCGCGGCGCGTTCGCGTCCGCGCCGACACATTTCAGGCGCAATTTTGAGCCAGAAATGGGTCGGCGCGGACGCGAGGCAGACGGCTTTTGGAAATGGGTCGGCGCGTTGGGCCGGTGTTTTTGTCCGCGCGGACCCAAACGAACATGGGCGGACGAAATGGGTCACCCCGTTGGAGTATTCCCTAAATCTCTATCATGTACAGGCGCAGAAAAATTTGTCACGAGCCTTCAATCATATATCATGTAAGTGTGTAACTATGGTAAGAGAAAACAATGGTCATGATGCACTAAATTAGAAACAAGCAGCCGAACAGGCTGCCATTAAAAACATACCTTCCGAGTATTGTAAGGGGAAGGGGAAGCTCTAGTACTATAAGGGGAAGCTCTGGCTCGTTCGGTGACATAAAAGATCTGACAACATTCAGTGCATCCAGAAATAGCTTGACTGATTTCATCATATGATTCGAATCGCAAAAAATTATTTTCTCAACCTACATGCATATATCACAAAAGGCATCAATTGACAGTTTTCAAGCAACCAAATTACTTCATGTGGTACAAACCTTTGATGAAATTAATCCGCAAATGCTGCTATTAGAATCCATATTGCCAGCAATGTTCACCAGAGCACTTGCCAGCAAAAGCTCAGCAGCCTCAACTTTAAGAAAAACAAGACTTCTACAAAGTCTGTAAGAAAAACATCATTATCAAGCTCTATAGAGGTTACAGTAACACTGACTAATGTCACGGCTATATTTTCTGTGAAATATTATACCTTAAGATCATGTCATCACAATGGGAAATGAGCGAGCTCACTAGGGTACATAACCATTGCTCATAAGGCTGACCATCAGTCTGCCAGATGTCTGAATCTTCAAGTGAAACTATCAAACAAAAGTTCAACCAAAACGGCAATTAATTTAATCTGGAATTACCAGCGAACACAGACCCATATTTCAAAATATTACATGGTGCACTATACAGATTTCAGAATATTCAGGCATATGCACATACAAAATCTCATGATACAATTTGTCAAGTATAGTGTGGGACCAGAAACAAGGAGTGCACAATATAATCCAATCTGTCAACTTGCCAGTAAAAAAAAATTACATGGTGCGCTGCGCTTGTTATTTCGTCCAAATATTTATGGTTGAATAATTTATCTTTATGGATGTGGCCTATGTCTCTGTTATATTCTGGGATAGTGCATTGTAGAAAAAACCATTCAGAATAATTCCAACAAATTTGCAGCTGTAAAATTTGAAGTCGTGCAACTAAAAGGAAACAATAACGCAAATCATCAATTTATAAAAGGTACAAGCTATCGCTCACCAGTAGAATACTTGTCCATCCCCAAAAGTGTCTGCTCAACTAACTGAGTGTTTATTCCCCTTGAATGAACCTATGGAAAAAAAAGAGTAGGTGAAAAGATAAGCTGGAAGGCATGAAAAATGAACTTGAAAGGACATAAGAAACGCGACAATGTAGCACTAAGTACCATTAATAAAGATCTATCAAGAGAATCAAGACACTGCAGAGAATTGAGGCCCTTCGATGTTGACAGAATCCCCTGTTTATGGAAACAAAAGCAAAAACCAGGTATTAAGCGAATTGTAGTTCCATTAATAATAAAGCTGAATCTAGGATACTCAAGACACTTGCAATTCCATGTAAAATTTAACAATCGAACAAGTCATCATTAGTACATGGAAAATGTGCTCAGTAATTAACATCATAAGCAGTCACATATCCTCCACACAAAGCACAGTTAGAAGCAACTTACCTTCAATGTGCATGAAGTAACTTCTATTATTTCAACAGACTCGTCTGATAAATAAGTCTTCAAGAGTTTCAGAAGATCAAGCAAGATATCATCAGAAATACCATAGTCGGAACACAATTTATCTTCCTTGGAAGTACAACCACTTTGAAGTTGTAAGGAGTGCTTCTGAGTAAGATTTGGAACATTGAATATTACTTGATGAGCATCAGATATACCAGCCTGCATTTTTGTTAAAAAATGTGATTACAAGAGAAAAGATCACATTAACAAACATAATGGACATGGCAAAGGATGAAGACAGAAAGCACACCCTAGAGATAAAATCAGCAAGCACTGAAGAAGCTTCATTTGCAACAGATGATGAGCTGCAAAGGTCAACAAGAGTCCATACAGCTGAAACAACATCTGGGTCGCTGCGCCAGCAACTAACTGTGTCAGCATTACCGACAGATACATCGCCTCTGCAGATGATTTCTCCCGATAATAACTTCTTGTGATGTGTACGAAGACTTAAAAGTACAAGAACAAGAATTATTAGAACAATATAAACATGATGACTTCAAAAGAAAGACATGATACGATATCACAATGGTCTAAGCTAACATGTTTCACATATGCTGTGCAAATAAGGGCATACCTCAGCAAAAACAATTCTGGAGGCAAGTGAGGAGCCCTGTGAACAAACTACAGGAAGTTAAAAGTAATACATTAGCCCATAACAATTATTACAATAATAGTTATAGGAAAAAAGAAATGAACAGCAACCTTCAGAAACTGGTCTCTTGAGGCATATGAGTCAGAAAGTGAAGCATGGAAAACTTTTATATCTTTCAAGCAATCAAGACCAGGAAGTGGTTCCAAATCCTGCAAGGCCATCAAGAACAAAAAAGATCACAACGATGATCAAAAGGAAAACATGTTGCAGCCTGTCAGACTGCAATTGTAGATACAGAGTGGATCAGTGGAGATGAAGCGTACTCGTATGTAATCATAAAGCAAGAGATCAGCATCAACTGTTAATTGACGGAGCAAAGATAGAACTTCCGAAAAATCTCCATTGGGATGTCCTCCTTGATCATTAGGTAGGCAACAGGTGACTAATTTAGGAACTAAAAGCTGCAACAGTCCAGTTGAGAAGATTAAGTGACAGAAGAAGTGCAAGAAGGAAATCATAGGACGC
Organism: Elymus sibiricus; assembly: GCA_039707655.1. NCBI lineage: Eukaryota > Viridiplantae > Streptophyta > Magnoliopsida > Poales > Poaceae > Elymus > Elymus sibiricus. Next base: position 13,594,548 of record CM077668.1, on the reverse strand, counting down.
TATTTGTGAAAATAACCTGGAGTTGCGTGCCAAGCACAGCGACAGTTTCTGTAGACGAGTTTGCATTGAAAGCAACCAACAGTTTAGATAAAATGTTGCAGCACTGGCCTTGCAATGGTTGCCTCCAGATATAATTCCCCACTATGCAAAAATATAGCTGCAGTTGAGACATGCACCCAGTACAATTTAGATTAATACAAGACAAGATGAAAGTAAAACCCAGTGCTAGCATACAGCATGAACCAAGAAGTCTAGTAATTCAGAACTACACATGCACTTAAATGAAGGCAGTTAATTAACTTTAAGAAATACTGCATAATAATTGATGCTCCAACTAAAGCTCTGACAATGGCATTGACACACAGGAGCCAGCGTCAAACTGGAAACAGGAATCACATTCCTACAGAAGATTACAGCAGGCATAATACATTTTTCTCACCAAGCATGTCTAAAGTTGGATCATTGAAATATTTGAGGGTGCTAGATGACAACTACAAAATCCATTCCGAACTGACAGACATCTAAAAATCATCTGGTACAACAATGACAAGAAAGAGAACAGGAAAACACTTACAAGCAAGTGCTATAATGTACCACTCTGTGCCCAAGTACATCAATTAAAACCTCAATCGCACAAAGCCGATGACTCATGTGCCTAGGATGGCCTGCTTCTGTAACTTGTTGATGTATTGCCAACAGGAACTGTGACCAAATAAGAAGGAAAAAACATGGAACTTGGTCAAACCCACATAACAAAAGAAGAACTAATATACAGATTAAACCAAAGTAATCATGTTCATTTGTCCCTATGTTGTCGATGAACAACTGCAGACTTGCACAAAACACTTTGTAGTTTGAAAAGTTTTAATTGGGTAGGCAAGGACTAATCCCCACTCATAAATACAAGCCCTCAAGGAATACACTTTTCATGATATTGAACTCCAGGTATTCTTTTTTGGTTGAACATCATAATTCGTTCGTGCGGAAGGTTTAACATTCATTTCATTTAATTGAGGAATACACTTCTCATGATATTGAACTCTAGGTACAACATACAAAAATAATAATCACGGGAACAGTGTGGCTGGCAGATAACACTCTTGACTATTCATCCCTCAGATCGCATAACATTGCAGTTAATAATTGCCAGAAAAACATTCTAATTTGCAGTTAAGTATTCAGAAATTAGATAAACATTGAACATGTGAGAAAACAAAATACCTTAAAAACCCTGTCAGCGCGGAATATATTAACTTTGTCAATAACCACTGTATCAGCCGAATCGTCATCCCTAAAATGAAGAGGCGTGGCAATGATTTTGTTACATCAGCACTTGACCATCATAATTGTGTCGGATACAGGAAAAATAAGGACATACGCTGTCTCCACGAATCCATCAACAACTTGTTTGATTGTGTGTGCTAAAATCTCCCTGGGAAAGTATGGCAATTCTGATTGGCGAGCAGTGGATGAAACTGTGAGCAAAACGCCCACGATGGAGACCTAAAAATAGGACAAGAATGAGTGCGATAATGAATAACAACTGATAAAAGCTTTAGAAAATCTAGATTATAAAAGTCAACCACAAAAAGGAACACAAACAACATCACTTCGCTGTGTATATGTAAATGCACTAGATGAAAACAACAGATAAATATTACAATACACAAAGGCACAGCAAACATTGCATGCAGATTGAAGGGGAGAGGTTTACTCAGAAAGCATACCATATGTTTCCTAATGAGATTATCACGCTCAAACTCAGAAATTTCGCCAAGCTGTAAAAGTGATTCATATAAGACAGTTTCTGCCAAGTCCTTCTCTGGCCCAGTGCCATTTTTGGCGGCAATACACAATCCAAAGATCTGAATAAAATATCCCTTGATGACAGCAGATAAAGGTTGAAACAATGTCTGAAAAGTGCATAAAGAATAAAAAAAATTAGACCATAGACATTCAGTGCATTCAAGTACTGGGCAGTGGAGACTAGAGAAACGCCTTATAAAAAGCATTTGTACACAGTACCATCAAATAGTCAAAGAACTTTTGGAACTAAACATACTGCGATGTTTGATATGTTTTTCTTTCAGGTAAGTTAATTCACAAGGTCAATTTTGATTTATTTTGTATGTTACGTTGTCTACAAGTTTCTTACATGTAGAATGAAACACTACAGCAACAAACAGAAACTAAGAATCAACAGCAAAGCTAGTATTATGTTTCAGAATAATTGTGAACACACCTTGGATATCCAATTAAGACCAGCAGCATCACCCCTGAGAATAAGGAATGAAAGAAGCCATGGGCAGATATGTTCAATGAACTCCTTTGGCTTGGCCGTATCAAAACCAAACATCTTTTGCACCTGTAAGAAATTGCATGAGAAGTACATTGCATTAACGCGTGAATGAGTAATTCATTAATACAATAACAGCTGGAAATCTTACAAACCCTAAAAATAAGTAAATAAAAATTCCAATTTATGGCTGCTCACGGCAAAATTAAGCAACTGTACTGCGTTCGGAGTATACAGAGCTGTTTTCCTCAAAAACAAAATAACAGGTTTCATGTGTGTATTTCTAGGTACTGTGGCTTATGTCCTCATGCCAGAAGACCAGATTCCAGCTGGCATTGTGAACCCTCGGTGTATATTATCACGACACAGCTATTCTGTGCCGCCTTCTCTCAGGAGAGCAATACCCTTTCAGAACTGGATGATGGCTTTATCAAGATCCAACAGCTCAGATCTCAGGATCCCAATGGACTAAGATCCAACGTCAGCTGGAGCGGATGACCTACTTATCTCGTTAATCAATCATTTAAGCTGTGTTAGGTCTGCTTAACTTGTTAATGGCATCACTTTGTGGCGCTATATGGAAACATTGAAATAATATTCAGAATCAATTATCAAAATGTAAAAGAAGCAGTAGAAAAGAAGACTACCTTAACAAGCGAAACTAAGCTCACTTCACAAGCAACCCACCGGAAGAGAATTGGACCCATCAGTTGGTCCAAATACTGGATATGAAGGAGAAGAAATCACAATATGCAAATTTTAATTTGCCGCAAGCAAGTCATTCTCTTTTAGTAAACTGAATAAAGTAGACGAATGTCCACTTACCTTACTTCGTGAAGCATAGCTGAGCTTTCTTGAGATAGAATCAAATAAAGCATATTCTAATTTTCTGAAGCAAGTAGCATGAAAAGAAAGAGTAAGCACAGTAATATTTCTATTAACTAACAGAAAGTTCATTTGTTGTGAAAGTACCGCTCAGAAGGCTGTATAGCAGCAACAGCAGAAATCATGAATGCACACTGCAACATCAGACAGGACAAAATTATGTTGAGTGAGAAACTTCAGTGCAGAGTCAGACAAATAATATTTCTCCAACACGAACTAGACATCAGTAGGCAAACGCACAATGGCGACACAGGCCCCAGAAATAATTGGAGCTAAAAATCTAAATGGGAACAAACATACCTCAAATTCAACCTCCTCGCTGTGCACAGACAAATGAGCTAGTGTAATGAGGACAGTTTCAATAACAGGGACAGACTGTGAACCAACAGCTAAGACTTCTCTAGATTTAACTGGAATCTCGCTGGAGAACTGCACCATCTTGACACCAATATTTGAGCTGACATTAACAGAACACTGGTAAGCTAGCTCTCACAATTAGAGGTTGGCAATCCAAATGCGAATCATGATTGATGTACTAAGCCAAGGAACGGAAACACAAGCAAATCAGTCTACAGGGAAGTAGGGGCTGACTAGCTGGTGTAGCCAAAGAAATTTAACAGCATTTAAATGTCGTCGAACACTTACCAAATGTCACGAAACAATTCATCATGTCCTTCCCATGTTTGGGATAGCACAACCATTTTCCTAGCCAGATACAACCTAACACGATAATCAGTATCATGCAGCATGTTGAGCAAATGTCCAATCATATCCTGAAATGAGAATATTCAACTCATTATATACATAATTTGAAATGGTAGTGCACGATAACAGAAAACGGAAAAATATATCACCTGGGCACCATCAGCGAACAGGTGAATAAAGTGGGAGATGCAATCAATGAGCTTGATCCGGAAAAACCAATCTGTGATGCTGATCTCAGTACCTTTAGTCACCAAGTCTAATATAATGTCCTGGTTCTGCAGATAGTGAGAACATATGTAGCAGTTGTTACTTCCAAGGTGCAGCAGTGGATAAAAAAATGTAGGCCAAGCACTATTATGCAACCAGCTGGTTCGTACTGAAACCTGTCAAGGTCAGCATATTAACTCTCATTTATTCGGAGTACAATGATTTATGAATGACTCTGATCAGTTCTTACCCGATGATTTTTTATTGGATTTTGAAGAAACTAGAAAGGATCATTTCTTAGTTTGAAAGATGTTCTCTACATCCTTACTCTGGCACAATTGGGTATATTCAGTAGTTTGAACAACTAAACACAAATAACCACGGAAATTGAAGTCAATCGTCACTGGTCATTGAAGTGGCATGCAAATATCTAAAAAAACATTAGGTCAACAGTAAAACTTGGAAGGGGAGGGGAAAAACATGTTCAGTGCCAATTTCACCTTATATAAAATACATAATTGATCAAAATGTACTTGCTCGATATGCATTTTATTTAAAAGGAAGTAACAGCCTATTCAGTAACATGATTGACTGTGATTCTCAGGTTTTTTCATGGCTTAGATTCAGGACTCCACTAACTGAACTTTTCATCTAAGACAGCAAAACTAACAACAGAGAAATGGATTTTGCATAGTAAAATGATTATCCCAACTACCAACCTCATTATATGCTTGTGGCTTTCCATCAGTAGTTTGTCCAACATCACGTGTAGCCATTAAAGTTCTTAACAAGGCATGTAAATGTGTTAAGCAGTCAGCAGAACCAAGTAATAAACTTGCACATTTGTCCCTCATGTCGAATATCAAATGGACCTGCATGACCAAACCCAAAAGATAAAAAATGCATAAAGCTTGAGTGGATAAAACTCATAAGGCAATAGCTTAAATATAAATTGGGGCATAATTCAAGTATGAGTCAGACGGTACCACAGAAGATAAACTTTTAGATGAAGCAGAGATATTTTGGCAAAGATTAAGCAGGATGGCCTGGGAGACCTTCAAAAGGGAAAGAAAATGTTACATTGACAGTATACAAGTAAAATAACAAAAACAAAATGAACATGAAGCAGATTCTATTGCAAATTTGTACCTTCACATCACTCTCTTTCTCCACTAAGTTGTACAAGATTTCCCATGTATGGGTTGCTGACACTGAGAAAAAAGTTGAAATAACACCAACTAGTTCTAGCTTCCACTCCAAAAGGCATGACGAAATACCAATACTTACATTTACACTAGCGGTGACAGAGTCAACCTCACCAGAGTCCGTCATATCAAAATCCATATCAACAACACTTTTGTGGTCAACAAAAGGATTTAGATCTTCTGACAAGTTGACAGAAGATATTGGCAACATTTTACTAGTGTTCTCACTATCATAAGTATTCGCAGAGCTAGAAAGACGAGAAAACTGAGAGAATTCCACCAATAGTTCATCAAGCAATACAGTGACACCTTTGATAAGCACAGAACTGGCTCTGCTACTAACACTCCGCAGTCTAAAAATTGGAGCAGAGAGGAAGGTCTGAAATGAGGATAAAATGGAGCCAGCTGTCTCAAATGCAGAGCCTACACTAGTAAGACCATGAGATAGTTCCTCGTGCTTTTTCATAACCATTGATATCATATGTTTTATGATGCCAGTAACATAACCAAATAATTCTTTAAGAAATAAAGAATTTTCTTCTATTGCCCTGAAAAAAATCACAGAATAATATAAGGGAAAAAAATTGGGAATACCCGGCAGGAGCACTGCCTATTCATTAACAAAAATAGAGAAATACAAGTGTGGAGTTATACAACATAAGACTGATTGGCACTACAGGAAAACATATAACAGTTAGTTTACTAGATTTGGTAAATATTACTACGTAACTAGCTAAGTGATTGGTATCTACAATTTGGGTATCCTATTTAAAATAATAATGACAGACAGATGTTGATGCCACTGACTGATTACAGCAGCTACATGACTAGGAAAAGATACCTTGACAATAGTGCGCAATGAATTAGATTGCAGAGGAGAGAACAACGGTATACAAGAGTACATAAGTCCGCTTTTTCAAGCTGTTCATTTGAGGCCATAAATCCTTTGAACTCCATAAGCTGATCAAGCAATTGCTGTTGGATATGCCCAGGAAGGTGTGCTCGGTTGCATTTATCAGATATAACCTGTAAGAAATGAGTACCTTTCTGTAAGCAACATACATAGAAGCAGTGGAATAAAAATCGAACATTCCTAACTAGGTCATATTTGATATAACACTTTTCATTTGGGTGTTTCACAATGAGAAATGAGAAAATCTGAATATTTCTATTATTTACATATGTTTGCAGTTCCTATTAAGTCAAAATGCCTTTCAGTTGCCCACGAAATCAGATGACTTAATAACAAAGAATCCATGTTTAATAGACATGGCTTTATAAGTTCAATGCATAGACACATGCTACTCGCAGACCCAAAACTATTCTGAGAACAACAGGAAAACAATCAAGAACTAAAGTAAATCACCTTGGTAGAACTCTCAGTACTGATTTCTGATAAAGCTTCCACAGAGTAACCTAGTTCGTCTTTGATGACCCAGTTCTCACCCTCGAGTAACAACTAAAATATACAAAATTAGTATAAGCCCACCAGAAAGAAACATTTAGAAAGATTTAAGTGTCTGTAACAAACTATAACATACCTTGGAGAAGTCCTTGCATTCATCAAACAGTTGGGATGTATCTGCTGAGTTAATGGCTGATGATGAAAAACCAGCACAGATAGAAAAAATGGCTTCAGGAATCATCACAACATTTTGCTCATTTAAAAGAGAGGATCCCTGCCGTAGAAAGTATATCAGTAACTGAGCTTGAATATCTTGATGGCTATTTAAAATGGGTGACTAATTCCCAGACAGGAAATGAAAAGAAAAAGACAGATACAGTGGTGCAGAATGTACATACGAAAATGGACAATACATGGTGATGAAATGCTAGAGCGAACCAAGGTCCAATTTGCTCTCTTGCTCAACAGTGTTAACAAAAATAGTGTGCGGACAATAACATAAGGACTACAAGATTTGTTAGTGTATAAGCAAATAAACATTAACGTAAGGAGTAAACGTGAATGTAAACTAGATCAAATCAGATCAGATAGACTTAAATAATCACACCATCAAGGAACTAATTTCAGCAAAACTCACATTCATTTTAGGCATGCAGTAAATCACATACAAAACCATACTCCCTTGCAGAAGAGGAAAAAAGCATTTACGACACAGAAGTCAACGGAGAAAGCTGAGAATTTTTAAAAAAAAAACAAAAATGTGTAAACAATGGGACTATCAGTATGTATATTGGCACATAGAATTACTATAACAATGAGTTCGTGAGTAACGGAAATTCCCTGCATGATTCGGTTAGTAAGAGCAATGCACACAGAAGCTAAGTTACAGTGAATTACGAAGTAGCATCTGTAAAGATGTCAGCTATAAACTATATGAAGACACGCCATATAAATTCCGAAACAAGTTCTTTCATGCTATTTTAGCAATCACCAATTCACCATATACATGCCTGAGCCATGCACTCACGTTCTAGAACATGAGTGCAGCTAAACCAGGAGTTAACATAACTGGAGAGGAGGCAGAGTTTGGTCACATGTTTGTGGATTGAGAAGTATACATAACTTGAACAAAAGTTTAAAATGGATACAAAGATAGAAAAGGGGCTAAATATAGGACCACCTTTGACACTGACTGAACCAACTCCAAAGTTGATCTTAGCAGATTCTTTCGAACAAGGCTAGAATTGGATAAATCGCCCTGCAGCATGGTGTCAATTAACAAATGCATCATTTGAGCATATTTGAGATACATACGAAAATAACACGGCAGCTGCTTTATCTGATAATGGCAGATTACTAAGTAGGTCGTACGATTTGGACTAGTACATCAAACCTCAGCTGATTTTATTTTAGGACGCTGATAACGCCCACACGTGTGGCGTGAGCAACACCCACCCACACGCCCTATAACACACAGATTGCGCCACGTCACCGCATGCATGCATGTGGGAATCTTTTTGGATTTCCAGTTTTTAAAATGTTTTATCTCTTAAATGAAAAATCCGATTGAAGATCCGTTTTCACCATTAAATCCATCGCGACGAGATCTTCGAAACTAGATCTCATATCAATATGTTTCGACGACTTTTTTTTTTGGGTTAAAAGTTGCCATGTCTATTGCACATGAATTGCCATGGTGTTTACACTGAAGTTGCCATGATATGTTTCAGCTATTTTTCTTCTACATTTAAAAGTAAATTTTGACATATTATAAAACAGGGAATTAAGAAACTAGACTTGCCATGAACCATAAACTAAAATTGCCATGATACATGCACTTAAAATTGCCATGGTTCATACAAAAAATAATTTTCATGGTCAAAGTACTGGAATTGGCATGGTCAAAATACTAAAATTGCCATGATCTATAAACTAAGGGCCTGTTCTGAACCTCTCCCAACTCCACCGAATCTGCAGCTTCAGCTTCTCAAGCGAGCTTCTCGCTCCACGCAGCGAACCAAAAGCGTTCGGGAGCTCTGGTGGCTTCTCCCATCGCTACAGCAGATGGCAAAGTAGCCTTTGCCGGCTGGGTTTCAGACAAACTGTTTGCCGTCTGCTGGCAGATGGCAAAGCCTTTGCCATCCGCCGACCATGCCTTTGCCATCTGCCATGGCAGATGGCAAAGTGCCTGATTCCTGTAGTGTATGTTACATAAGTTGCAACAACAAGAATTACTAACCCTTGGGAGGATGTGGGAATGCGGCTTTGTCATTTTCAATTGCATTGAATAGCACACTTGTATCATGCATAGAACCCGGTTGTCCAATTGAAGCATAGGTGAAATGCATATCAAAGTCGCATACTGCCATCACATTCTGAGTTGTTGCACCTGTTCTTCCAATGTACCTTACTTTTGAAGGTCCTTCCGAAATAGAAGCCCTAATATGTGTCCCATCTATTGCACCAATGCAGTCTTTGAGGTGAGGATAAGCCCTTTTGTCACGCTTAATCCTATCATGCACGATGTGCGGTCTTGGGTTTCTTGTTCTTTTCTGGAATGATGATTCCAAGCCTCACTTTAGATGAACTAGGTGTTACCTGAGATGCTTGTTCTTCTGTATCATCCAAATCAAGATCTTCAATCTCATCAACATTGATGGATTCTTTCACTGCCGCACTAGAGGGGGGAGGTATGCCAGAAGAGGGATTCCAATGATCAGTACCATCACTTGTGATATCTCCAAACATAACCCGCAAGTTTTCTTCATTAGCAAGTCCTTTCTTCTTGAACTTGCCACAACCTTTAATATCCTGTAATAGAACAAGTGAAACACACTATTAGTAAAGAAAGTGATATGGCTAAATTAAGGTATATGATACAACAGCCAAAGAACTCACAATTTTAGCCTTTTTCCACCACTCATCATCTTGTGACACGGTGTTGTTCACATAGTCCCATCCGGCTCTGGTCTCCCGAAACTTGAGTTTTTTGAACAAGATGAAATCAGCTTTAAGCTTGTCCCATTTGTTTTTCAATTGTGTATGTGTGTAGTCAAGCCCGGTTCTCATCTTAAATTGTCTTGTCACCTCATCAAATGCATTTGGTGTCAAATAATTGCCTGGCCTATTTCCAGCGTTCACTTGCTCGGCAAAGAACTCGCATACAATCCGAGTGTTTTCAACGCTCTATTCAGCGGTCATGCTTGACACTTGTCTACAAAAATGCATCTCACATTGGTCCTCACATGTACTGGATAATAAGAAAACTGTAGTATTTTTGCAAAGCCAAAATCATGTAATATCTGAACTACAGTTCACAATTTAACTACACTTCACAATCTGAAAACTATAGTATTTTGCAAACTGACTGTAACTGAAAACAAACTACACTACACTTCAGAATAATGTAATCTGAAAACTTTAATATCTTAGCAGCACTACATACTACACTGCACAAATCACATCCATCCTCACATGTACAAGTTCATACAACTAGTATCTTAGCAGTACACATACACTGCACAAAAAAATTCAGTTTCCATCAACAGTACACACAAAATCTGGGTTCAGCAAATGGGTGCTCACCTTGACGTTTGGGCGAGGGGGCTAGGCCTTGGGGCTGCTGCTCCTTGCTCCGGCGGTTGTCTCGGGCGTCAATGGCGTCCGGGTCAGGTCGCCATTGCCATGGGGTCGCTGCTCCTCGCTGTTGGCGGGATTAGCGCTGCTGAGGACGGGATCCGGAGGGAAAGAGGCAGGGATGGCCGGATCTGGAGGCGGAGGAGAGGATCCGGCCGGCGATGAGGGGTAGCGGGCGGTGGCGGCGTGACTGGCGGCGGCGTTGAGGGTTCGAGAGGGAGTTGGGGGGTGAACGAGCGAAGGAGTACAGGGAACGATTCGAGAGAGAGGGGCTCGCTCGGTTCTGTGCTCGGGCCGTGGGAGGGTCAGCGCGAATCGTTTTCCTGGGCGGTGGCAATATGTTGTAAATATGAGGAACTCCAGATTCCGTTAATTCGCGAAGCTCGGTTTTCCTTCCTCCACAAACTTCCACTACGGCCCAAGACAGCTTCGCGATTTCAGCTTCTCGTAGCTAAAGCGTTCGGCTTCATTTTCTATCTGGAGTTTGTGAAGCTGAGAGCTGGAGAGGTTCAGAACAGGCCCTAAAATTGCCACATGGCAACTTTAGTGTAAACACTATGGCAACTACAGTGTAAACATCATGGCAACTTTTGGGCAAAAAAAATTTTCGTCGAAACATATCAACATGGGATCTAGTTTTGAAGATCTCGCCGAGACGGATTTAATGGTGAAAACGGATTTTTAATTGGATTTTTTAATTAGGAGATAAAACATTTTTAAGCCGAAAACCAAAAAGATTCCCACTGATGTCATCTGTTTTGACGTGGCAAAATGAATGGTAATAAAGGCGTTTGGGCCATGTTGCTTCGTGCCACACGTGTGGGCGTTATCATTTGGGTTATTTTATGCTGGTTTATAAATCCCCACTATCATACATTCATACTGTCCTGTTTACCTACTGATCAGTTTGGCAAGCATGGAAACTATAGACCAGGGGCAGCTTCAATATTTTTCAACTTTAGTCATAAACAATATGGGCACATGTGAACAATTTGGCGAACACTACTGGTGAGCTGCGGCCATTAATATAGAAAATTATGAAACAACATGCGCATAATAATTTTTCAGAATAACCAGCAGTAAATCATATAAAGTTTCTTACACAATAGAACTCCGTTTGGGCAGAATATAACCAAATTTACTTGAACAATTTGAATTTGGGGATCAAGCAAACCTAGCGAACTGGGAAATGATCTCATAATGTCCTTTTTTTGCCCAATTCTTCTGCGTTTACCTTAAGTTGGGTTTTATGATTTAAGAATCCCTCAATAAAAAGAGAAGTTGCAAAAGGGTAGGGTTAAGATAACTAAAGCTGCTTTTCGAAAAAATGGGTCAGGCCTACCATATTCAGGGCTCTAACTAATTAAAGTAGTACAATGATAGAAAACATACCTGCAACCCTATCCTTGAGAAGTAACAAGCAATGAAGTACAAAGCAGACCTAGAGCAAGAATGATTAGTAGAGTATAAGCATAACTTCCACGATAACCAGAATGATTTTTCACACACAAGTCACAACTAGCAAGAATGTCGGAACTCGGAAATAACTAGGAGGCAAAAGTCCATGTAAGGGAAGGAATGCCGAGAACAAAGAAAACAAATTAAGGAATAGCACTAGTAAGCTACCACAAATATGGCAACTAGCAGCTACCATAGCCATAAGGAAATCAACATGAATGAGTTTATGGAAAAGAAGGCATACGGTGATGGCGACTGTTTAAAAGTTTGTAGGTTCCATGTATCTTCTGACACAACTGAAGTATGGACTTGATCCTAAATGAAGAAAGCAAGATAAATTACAGAAGTTAAAAGCCACTAATGCCAGTTATAGGTCACACAGTATATAATATGACATGTCGTAAGCTCGGGCTAAAAAGCTCACCCGCATGATCATTCCACCCAACAGATTCAGAGCTGAATCAGCCTACAAAAGTGCACAGTATACACTATCAGAGTGTAAAGTAGATAGATGTAGTGTAATGTTACCGTAACGGGTTAAAGCTTAAATTCGCAACGGCAAGTAACACCTCCACCACTCACAAGAACAAAGCAAAAAATACCGCTAGTGTACACAAAGGCAGGGAGTTTATATGCAGAGTTCTATTTCTATTACCATTATTAACAGCTCTCAATCTTGGGGGCATCACTACATACTTAAATCATTGGGCCACTGTAAACTCAAATGCTGGTGAGCGTCACTAAGCTCTCAAATCTTTGTGGTCATCTAACAGCAAATAATAATCCGGTACAAGGATAAAGTCACCGATGATAAACAGTGAATGTCTTATATCTATTAATGGACCATGGATGTACTTTGCTGGGACTTTGTGTTTCTCCAAGGCCCACCACATGACATTCCACGGTATCTTATCATAGGCCTTCTCCAAGTCAATGAACACCATATGCAGGTCCTTCTTTTGCTCCCTGTATCTCTCCATAAATTGTCGTACCAAGAAAATGGCTTCCATGGTCGACCTCCCAAGCATGAAACCAAACTGATTTCTGGTCACACTTGTCATTCTTCTTAAGCGGTGTTCAATGACTCTCCCATAGCTTCATTGTACTCCCTCCACACTAGTGAATTAATAGCATTCTACTCCCTCCGTTCCAAAATTACTGTCGTGGTTTTAGGGGCTGTTTGGTTTGGAGCCCAAATTGGTCGTTGACAAAGCTGGAGATGCCGTTTGGATGGGCTCTAAATTATTGGCCCGCCAGCGCGCCCCAGCTTTCCAACTCTTCTTTTGCGCCAAAATGTTGGTAGAATCGAGGGTGTCCGAATCATGCGCCAATATTTTGGCGCGCCAATATTTTGGCGCGCCAACAGTGCCAATGATTTGGCGGGGCAGGCATGGGCAGGAACCAAACTGCCCCTTAGTTCACTGAACTAAAATCACGACAGAACGGAGGGAGTAGTAATTATAGCGATGGTTTACTGAGATAAGCTACTAGTGCAGGGTTTGAATGAAGACCATCTAGTGTACTGACTGGCTATGACATCGGACATTTGAAAGAAGTGTTCAAAGGTCCAAAGATGTGGAGGTTGAAAGAACTGCAAATATGGAAAAGAATAGAAAAGAAATTTACTGGCACTCACCACTAGAGCTGTGGGGCTAAACAAAGGAAGTGCATGAATAAGGGAATTCCAGATATCTTGCCAATAAACTTCAACAGTTGACATCTGCACATAAACAGATAATCGCACTGTGGGGCTAAACAAAGGAACTACTGAAATGCAAGTGGCATAAACAGAAAGATAATATTGGATTCGAAAAACAACCTCAGTTTGTGTTAATAAACAATGTGATTCCTCCCTAGTATTCACTATGAGCATCGCAGAGAACTCCTTGAGTGCCCTGTTAAGATCATTGACAAGCAGGCACTTCTACAAATTAGCAAGCTATAAAAGATAGAAAGGTTCCATCAGTGGCAGAAGGAAACAAACTCAGCACCATGTAACTTGGTGCTTTACTTACATTCCATGTATATGGTAACAGTAGTATATCGACTATACTCCATACAACAGGACTAGATGTTTTAAGACATCAACAAACTCCGAAAAATCAATACCACCAAAACGAACCTGATGATCCAAAGCAGTGAATCCTGAGAACGTATGATGTTTGCCTTGCTCAAAGCACTAGAAAAGCATGACAAAGTCAAAGTATTATATCTCACAGCAAAGGTATGCTTGTAACAAAATGATAAATATTTTCTTCCACCAATGAGAATATGAGCAGCTACTAACGGAATACCAGTAAATACAAAATTATGTAAACATTTTAATAACAGGGGAATCAAATATATTAATTATTGTTCAATTTCAAAAAAAAATGTCTAAGTTTACTAGCACAAAATGTTGATAATGCCTACTGAGATGCTAAGACATATAATTGCATTAACCAAAAACTATGGCAGATTGGCGTTACAATTACCTTTTCAAAGATTCACAGCATGCTTTGAGCCAACTGATTAACAAAGATTTGTCCACTCGATATCCATACTTGTGAGCGAGAAGACATATGGTACCAATCCTGTGCAAAAGAAAAGATCTATTAGTCAATCTGTCCGTGTGTTTACCAAAGAACCAAAGAATAGTGTGCATCATCTCATCTCACTATATAGAACATCTGTTGAGAAGTAACCCACCCCCCGCGGAAATACCAAATTTCTTGTCCATGTGAGATAATACTAACCCCCTAGAACATTGAGGAGGTGCATGTGGTCACACGGTGGTAACAGAACTTTCTCTGTCATAATAAGCCAATGGTTAAGAGTGACTCAACTAGTCTACAAGTTGAGACCTGGCTTTCCAACTAGAAACATCAACTAGTCAGTGAACCATCAGTGCCTCAGTGACTAAAATTGACTTTTCAACTAGATACAAATGAATCTTGGTTAAGTAACTGCAGTTGTAAGAGGGTTCAAGCCTGGAAGGCCCCATATTCAGGGTACACATCTGAGAATTCATATAAAAAAGATGAAGGATGTTTTATTACAGGGATAAAAATGGTGTCATATATAGCTTACCAACATAGAGATCCTTTTTTTAGGCTATTCGTGATGCGGCTAATAACATCCTCCGTCTTCAATTTTTTCTCATCATCTCCTCTCATTGGTGGGGGGGATTTATATGCCTACACGGTTATAAAAAGTCGCTTTTATATTATAAAGAACAAAATGCTGATTTACTACGAGATTCAGAAGAGTAAGTTGAAGTTGTGTGTGCATATATATTACCTGATAAAAAACAGTAGCAGATAGGTCCATTAACTCTTCCAGGGAGCATCTTAAGGACACGTCTTTCGCATCTCGAGATGCCTCACACCTACATTTATTGAACTTAGTAAATGAAGAACTCAAAATCATGACCCTGAAAAGCATAGTAGTAGCTTTTACCATAATAAACCTGCTTCAGTATGAATATTTTGATCTAGGTCGTCCATGATGACACCAAGAAGGTTTTTCCTTTCCAAAACCTTTGGCATAGCTCTAGCAAGCTTCAGCTGAATTTTCGCATATGCGATGAACAAACTCTGGAAACAACAGTAACTTCACAATGAATCAAACATAAAAATAGTTGAAACAATGCAAGTCAGGCCATAAGAACCTTGAGCCGCAGATCACGAGTCATCAGCCACGAACGTAATACAAAATCTTGAACTGCATTATGGATCTCCACAGATTTGTCTCCTAGGTTTGGTCCATCCATCAGTAAAAAGGTGTTAACGCATTCCATAAGTTTGCTAGTCAGCTTTCCATCCTTCCTGAGTCCTCAAAAGTAATATATAATTTCCAACTCAGAGAATTAACAAAGAGATGCTACTAAAATGAACAGGCCGCTCTTGTTGGGAATTAAAGGGGTTCAACAGGAGAGTCAAAAGGACTTGGTCAGAGACAACTTGCCTCCTGATATGTGAGAATATTGCACAGAATCCATTAAGAACCTCCTCCCTCATGGTGTCAGGATAATCGCCAGGTGGGTTTTCAAGTAGAACGTGGAGTGTCCACGTACAGCGGAAGGATTCCTCCTTTGAGCTGGCTTGATTGCTGAAGTTTGCATCGAAACCAGTCGCAACCTTCTTCATGTAGAGCACTACAAGATCTGCCGAGGATACGGAATTTTATTAAGAAGAGAAGAAAAGAAAAGGGCGTTGTGATATGAAAACAGGGAGGCCGTTATATGGCAACTCACTGCTGTATGTTCGAGGTTTCATCTGATATCGGTACTCCTTAACAGTCAAAAGCTGACGGAGAATCGGGCTGTACTCTAGCTGAAAGCTGGGAGCATCTTTTATGACCTCCAATATATGGCTAAAGAGTTAAAGAGTTGCTTAGCAACTGAAATCAAAAGTAAGGAGTGCCCTGCAACGACAGTGAACCTTGTTTAATCTTAAGCATATATTCCATCCAATGTTAAGCTTAAGCACTCATATCATATGAGGGGATGTTTCCAGTTCCAGCTTGTTTGAAACTTGAGAGAAGAGAGTCGCAATACCTGAGAGCCTGGCGTCCTCTGCGCACCTGACGGCGGCGCGGAGCATCCCGGCGGCGGCGCTCCTAGTGGCCCCGCGCCTCTTGGCGGCGATGTCGGCGAGGACGCACTTGGCGAGCGCGGTGATGAGGAACGGCCACGTGGCCCCTGCGGAACAGCAAAGGCGTCATAACCGTCGCCGACGGGGATCCAGCGGGGGAGCGAGCGAAATGGAAGAAGCAGAGTTGGGTGGGTACCGGAGGCGAGGTGGCCTGGCTTGGCCCTGGCGGTGTTGCGGGCGAGGAGGCGGCAGAAGGTGGGGGCGCGGTCGCCCTGCAGCCACGTCCCCAGCAGCTTCACCCCTTCCTGCACGGCAGAGAGGTCATCGGAGGAGGTCGTCGGAGCAGATTGGTTGACGGATTTGGGGGGAGGGCAGAGCGGGGTACTCACATCGCGGGGCCTGGCGCGGTCGGAGGCCAGCTTCTGGACGACCTCCTCGATGTCGCGAGCGGTCGCCATCGCCGCGGCCCACCGCCGCCGGCGACGGGGGCTAGGGTTTGGCTGGTGGGAGGGCGGGGGCGGGTTTTGGTGGGTTTAGACGAAGGGGAAATGTTACTCTTTTTGTTTATATACTTTCAAGAAATGTTACTCCTTTTTGAACCTCTATAATTAAATTTCTCTTCTCATACATTGTTTAAGCTAAGATTGAGTTGTACTTGAGGACCTAATTTTAGTTCATGGGTGTCAAGTTAATATCAGTGACTTCAAAACGCAAGTACGTTGGGCTGAATATGGACCCGCATTGATCGCAGACAAGAGCAACTCTAGGAGAGTCGTCATATCCATAAGCGCCCTCCGTGATTTTTCGAATGAGCATCATGTAGAGTTATTAGATATACTAAAAACCACAGCCTCTATATTTCTTTTTCGACATGAGTCCCGCTTGTCAGTGGCCTGCTTTTTAGTTTCTCTTCTTCTTTTCTGCTCAGCACCCCTTGCCGGAGTCTGAATTTTATCCTCCTAGCACCTCTCGGGTGCCACCTTCCCTGGCCAAAATCGTCACGCATGTTAGATAAGCCGAGTCGGCTTGCATATTACATAATTCTTCTTTTAAGGGATGTTAGATAATTCTTGGCGAGTAGGTACTTCTAATTTGTCAGGTTTGTCAGAACATTTTGTCAGTTACATGTTTGTTTGGTAAAGATCCTTCCTTACAAGAAAAGATCTCTTTGTACTCTTGCATTTTTCCCACGGCATCTCGGGTGCTGAAAAAAAAAGTTCACAAATTTGATTAATAAATCTCGGGCTTTTATTTTTTTTGTAAAAGTTGAAAAGAGTTCATGGATTTGAAAGAAAAAGTTCACGGATATGGAAAAAAGTTTATGAATTTAAGAAAATATTTACGAATTTGAAACATTAACATATTTAAGAAAAAATTCACAATTTAAATATAGTTCGCGAATTTTAAAATGGAAAAAAGAAATGAACAAAGAAAAAGAAAGAGAAAAATAAAAACAGAAGAAAAAAAGGACAAAAAACGATTAAAAAAAACAAACAGGCTCGTGTTGGTTAGTGTTATATTGAACAAGAAAAAAGAAGGTAACCAGACCCAACAGGAAAGTAATCCAGTTGGTACCGCGGTTGTAGGCGACGTACTTTTAGAAAAGACCATCTTACCCTTTATTATGAAGTTCTAAAAAAATGTTTTATTATGAAGGGGTATGGAGAGATCTCCTCTGTTGATATGTTTAGGGGGTGTATGGAATCGGAGAGATCTTCTCCGTTGATGTGTTTAAAGGGGGTGTACCGAAGCAGAAGTAAAATTACTTCTACAGAAAATTGTATTGTGGTCCTAGGTCGACCCAAAATACGAGAATAGTAAATCTGAGGGAGGAAGTGCATGTGAAGAACCTCTCATTGGGGAGTCCACTTCTACACCCGAGCTGAAATGAGCTCGGGATGAACAGTAACTCAAAAAATATTTCAAAAATGTTTAAAAAAATCTGATATTTTTTTATCACAAACTTTGAAAAATGTTCTAAGAGCTTGCAAAATATCATTATGAAATCACATTTGTGAAAGTCGTGGCAAAACAACAAAACCAGTGGTCGAAAATGCTTTGGAAAGTAGCAGTTTCAGAGTTCCAGTTTTGTTTGCAAAACGCTACTCCCTGTTCACCACTGGAAGGGAAACTGGGACTTTGCCTAGTGCCCAGGGCACTCGACAATACCTAAAACGTACATACTACTAGGCAAAGTGTTTGTTCTGCTGAATGCCAGTCAACAAGGTTTATTTTGCCGAGTGCTTTTTTACATGCATATACAGTGGCAAATCGGTGTGCAACAGAATGGAAACTCCACATTCCACAATGAAGTGTGCAGACGGAACGGAATGAACGGCACTACAACCACGTGTCGCTATTGAGGAGTAGACGAAAGCACCTGCGTTGGCGATCATGAACACACTGAAATACCAGGCACTGAAAAGTCTTGGCATGTCACCTTTGCTATTAACTTTCGAAACACAGTCTAGCCAGGACTCCCCCTCCCCCTCCGTCGCCCCCGCGCAGGCGACCGAGGGGTCCCATCCCTCCGCCGCCAGCCCCCTCCTCCTTCCCGCTCTCCCCTCCGCCGCCGCCGGTGGTTGGCGCCGGGCTAAGCCCGCGCGTGCGACGACGGCGGCGGAGGCATCGCCTCCTCACTCCGGGCTCGGGATGCGCGGGATCCCCGATCTCGAGGATGAGGCCCCGATCTATGGCAGCGGCGCCGATCTGGCCCACGGCGGTCTCCATGAGCGCGGCGGCGTGGCGGCCGTGGCGGCAGCCTGGCTATGCTCTGCCTGATCTGGGGCGGAGGGTGCTGGATCCGGGGCGGCGGCCCCTAGGCTGGCCTCCTCGTCCGGGTGCGGCGGGGCAAGTGGGCTGCCGGGGATCGGATCGGGTGGTCGGTGATCCTCCGGCGGTTTGGTGTCGCGGCGTCAGATCTGGTGGTTCCCCTCCCTCCTGCTGCCTCTCTCGTCGTCCCGGTGGTTTGCGGCTGCAGGCTCCGGTGATGGTGTTCATCATCACATTAAAACCAAAGTACAGTAGTGATGAAATGTTATTACTGAAAAAATAAATACATAAAGTTCATACATAGTTCTCATAGAACAATATACAGCTCTCTAGAGCATCTAATTAAAACATACATTAAAACTAACATACAACTATGTAAAACATTTAAATACAACAACAAATGCGATCATAATCGTAACTAAGATAACAATTGATCCAACAGCATAATGATATCAAGCCTCATTGTCAATGGCATATTTTTTAATCTTTCTAATCTTAAAGCGCATTGCATCCATCTGCATCTTGTGATCATCAACGACATCGGCAACATGCAACTCCAATTTCATCTTCTCCTCTTCAATTCTTTTCAATTTTTCTTTCAAATAATTGTTTTCTTTTTCAACTAAATTTAACCTCTCGACAAGAGGGTCGGTTGGAATTTCCGGTTCACATACCTCCTAGATAAAAACATCTATATCACGTTGGTCGGCATAATTATCATAAATGCTAAATGAAACAAATAGTTATAAAATATAATATACCACATCCGAATCATAGACCGGACGAGAGCCGACGGGGGCGGATACCAAAACCATGGCACTATATAATAACAAATAATAATAAAAGTAAGAAAATTATACAAGTAGCTATCTAAATCATACAAGTAAGAATTTTTTTTTAAAAAAAGATAAGAACAAGAGGCTCACCACGGTGGTGCCGGCGACGAGATCGGCGCGGGCGATCGACGGCGGTGAGGACGGGGATGGGACGGCACCCTACACATGTGCAGACTCTAAGAAGTTAATTTGAGCTCAAATTGTGTATCTAAATCAAAAGAACTCCCACATACACTCCTCCACTAAAACCCACAAACCACTCTGCTTTTAGAGCATTTGAAATGAGCTAAACTAGCAGTGAGAGATGAAACGATGAAGTTGCTAACCTTTTAGAACACTTGTGTAGATGGTGCACCGTCAAATCTAGACAAATCTTGGGGAAAATGTAGCTTGGAGGTCGAGCTTGGAGAGGAGAAAGCTTAAGTGTGGCTCCGGCATTTCATCGAACACCTCATGTGCATATACAGGCAAAAAACAGAGTAGCCCACACCTCCACCCTTCCACGGCCAAAAGACAGAGGAGATGGGGGGGCATGGATATATATAGGCAAAACTTTAGTCCCGGTTTGTGCCCTACCCTTTAGTCCCGGTTTGCGTCTGGAACCGGGACTAAAGGTCCCAGTTGAACCGGGACTGATGCCTGCCGAGGCCCAGCCGGCGTTCTAGGCTCTAGAACCGGGACTGATGCTCCCATTAGTTCCGGTTCGTAACACGACCAGGACTAAGGCTCTTATCTGGCCAGGACCAAACCCTGTTTTCTGCTAGTGGGGGAGAAGAACTGTAAATGTTTTGCCTGCGCGTGGGGGTAAGCCTAGAAGGGTTGTCTGGTCTAATCAAAAAAGGTGGTTACAGTGCTACGTACCGGGCGAGTGTCGGGGCAATTAGTATCTCTAATGGTTAGTAATGGAAATAATTAAGTTTCATAAACAAACTTTGCTTGAGTACACCCGATTAGCAAATGCATGTGTCTAACTGTTTGGCTCGTATAACACCGCGCGCCGTCCATGCTTAGTACCACTTGATTAGCTAAAGCGCCGAAGTGAATAACAACTACAGGTTCCATAAACATCTATAAAAAAAATGTCTACATGGAGAACTATCATATGCAGAATAATTATTTTGCTCAACCACATAAACAATTCCAGCCGATCAATCTGGCAAACTTTTCCGTGCCAGAGGTTGGTACAAGATGCAACCTGTTCTAAAATCCGGCCTATCATGGTGCTGGCTCGCGGGACATCTGCTGCGCAAGCTGGAGGAATCCAGGACCAAGCTTGCTGGATTACGCTGCCAATACAGCCTGGTGTATAACAAACACATCACTCTCATCACCTATACATTGTTCCATAAATGCTCGATGATGATCCACATGAATCCGAATGGTGAGGATATGCCGTGCACCAAAGGAGCTTTTCGACAATGAATGACCTTCTCATATTGTCGGCGAAGATATGTGGGTGGTTTGATTTTGGACCCGTCTGGCGACTCGCAAGTGGTCCGGAAGCAGAAGCGCTGACAACGGTGAGTCGGCGAAGATGAGAAGGTGACGCGCGAGGGCGGGCGGAGAGTCGATGGTGTTTTGGTGCGTGGAGGCGCACGTGGTTGGGCGCATGTGGGGCCTCGTGGGTGGAAGACAATGAATGCAAGCATGTGATGAACAAGGCCTCTCTGCCCGCCCATACCTCCTGCTTCACGTCCTTAAGCTCTTCCACGATGTTGCGGCACATCTGGTCGGCCATACTCACAGCTTGGGCCGTTGTGGCGTTGGCGTCCAGAAGGAATTAGAGTCGCTACACAGACCTGTTGCATATGCACAAGGCAGGGCGGGTCGAAGAAGAGGCGCTTGGAGGTTGTAGTCATGGTTCTATCCCAGATTTTCCTTTTTGGCTTTTGAGATTAATGGGAGCGACTAGCTGATGGGTACCTCTTCAGGGGCAACTGTAGCGGTCACTTTCCTGGCCACGTAGGGAAGGTCATACGGCTATTGTATTGACAATCAAAACACATATATGGGAAAGATTATACATTGGCTACTGCCATGAACTCGTAGTCCAGGGGATGGACTACTCACAACTCATCTTGGAGCACGAGGATCGATGTTGGTGATGATGAAGATGGCTCCCCCCTCGTGTAGAGTTACAGAACACGGATGCAAACAAAAATCGCCTCGGAAACGCGATGTTGTGGCAGCGAAAAAATGCTCAATAATTAGGGTATGCAAACGGGGGTATATAAAGACCATCGGGCACTGGAGCCACCCGGGGGGGGGCGGCCGTAGACTCCCCTTGTGGACATCCTGATGCGGTTCAGCCCTAGCTTAGGTGGCATGGTTGCTGATATGGCTAGCGCTGCCTAGTCAGCAGTCAACGCAATCAAAACCTCTTAACCCGGTCAAAATAGAGAGGGGGGTTGATTTTTGCACGCATGGTTAGTTTGGGGTATTATTGTGCGGCCGGTTTTGAAGTTTAGTGTTGCAAATTAAACCGAGTGGTTAGTTGGAGGTTATAATATAGACTTTTCTCTTTGATAAATTTCTGTAGCATCAAAAAAAAAAATTGGAAACAATTTTATTCACAAAGTGGTAACCTACAAAGTTTCCAGGGCAAATGTTGTCTTGTTTTGATTTACACTTGTCTTTATCAAGTTGGTGCTTTTGAAAGGTAGCTATAAGATTGGGTGCTTAATGCAGAGTCGGAGTGCTTTTTCAGATGTGTTTTCTTTTCCATAAAGGGAATTTCATCGAATCGTCATATTGAGCTGATACATCCAGGGACACACTCGAAACAACCAAAAACATGTACACAGGGACAAAGTAAGTAAAAGAAAAAAAGACCCAAGACTCACGAAGATGTTCACATGCATGCATGGCTGGGCTGGAAGTGAAAGACAAGATGCTGATCTAGCTCCACTGTCTGTCCTCTTTTGTCTTTCTCCGCTTTAAATTTAAATTCCTACTGTATTGTTGAATATTTCTAGCCAAAGACAAGAGAAGAGCTGTAATGTAAGAGGGAGATGCATCTTCCTTAATAATTTTAATTGTCACTGGCAACATGACGACGGGTGCATCCAAAAAAAAAAATGCATACGAGGAGGGTATAGTGCACATGCATGATGGATGCATACGAGGAGGGTAGTTTGCGTTGCAAGACAAAATAAACATGTTTGAGATCGATGGGATCTGGAGTTGCCAACTTGCATGACGAATCAACTCAGGGCAGATAAGAAACATAAAAGTGAAACGACAGTGCAAGCAAAGATAAATGGCCCTCCCACCGCTGTGCATCGTGTGAGGAAAAACCCTAGAGCCTAAGAACGCAAAGTGATTGAGCCTCACTGAAGAATTTGATCGAAGCCTAACTTGAGTTTTTTACTAATGAGGACTGTGGTTAGGTACGGTGTATGTTCAAGAACCACTATATATGTTGCGTAGAAATTCTTAAAATCTCCCTTTCACCCACTCACCCCTCATTTGTTCGATAACTTGATCCTGCAGGTACCTTGACAAAGATCACGACATGCTGAGTGATCCTAGGTAATATATGATCATCAGAATGAGAGAGGGGGGAGAGTAAAATGCTGATGGGCTACGAGTATGACGAAGCCGTAAGGAGGGGAAAAGAACAGAAGTGTCATGCATGCATGTGGGTCAAGCTTGACTTGGCTAGGGACAAAGACAAGCAAGTGCGCGGTATCCTTGTTGGAATCTAAACCACACTAGTTTAATTTCTAGCTAGTCGACATTATAAATGAAAAGAAGTAGTATGAACCATTTTGATTGTTAACTTCATTTACTATATATGTTTCTTAATGGTTGTTTTTGCAGAATCCGGAGAATGTGATATACAGGCCGGACACTCAGGCCAGGAAGCCGGCCGGAGCTAGGCATGGTAGCTTTTGGAGAGATCGTGTTCAACAACTCTGCGGTCAAAATCAGTTGTCAAACCAAAAAGATGAAGAGAATCAACCAGAAGAGGATGAGGCGAACGGTAAGAATGAAGTGGGCATGAAAGATCTCGTAAAACTGTTCAAGCAAAAAGTGTACAAAGAGGAAAAAGAGGCGAAGCGTAAGAAAAAAGAGGATGAAGAGAAAAAAAGACTCAGATCAGATGAATGATTCAACCCGGCCCGGACACTTGGGCTTTTATCAGTACTCATCCCAACGATGACAATCGGTGCAACCTTCAGCGTACCTGCAGCAGTCCAAGCAGGCATCAATAGCGAAGGTGGAATTCCAGGACATTTTAATACCTTGTATTTCCATGAGTTCATGAAGGCCAACGCGACTGCTTTCTTTCGTCTGTTCTTCACCGTACCTGTAGTTCGCTCACAAGCTTGAGTGTCGCATTTTCCCTTGGCCTACGTATGGTGGACTTACCAACCGCTATCTGTCAGACGGGGGCACAAATTCGTATGCTGGTTATTTATACGGCGCGCGTATCCTTCTGGAGGGTCTACTTCGGTTTTGGCCCTTTATATTTTTCTTCTTGCCACAGTTGGGACCTGGCGCGGCGCTTGAAGAAGCGGCATCAAACAAATATCAAGGGTACTGTTTAAATTAGCTAGCCAATTAAGTGCAGGGTGTAACTGCTAGAGAATGGAGTCGCGGGGTTGATTAAGGGTGGCCTTTGGGCGTTGTATTAAGGAAGCTTTGCCATTTCTTCTAGCGATCAAATCATGTGTTTATGTTCTCAAAATATCTTGGCAAACTAGTTTTGTTTTTCTTTTGACGAAAAGTAACACCGTTGTATTTCATCCATGAAGAAGAGGAGAACTATTTATTACAAAGCTCAAGATGAGCACACCAGCAGCTCAACTTCTCCTAGAGAGAAGATCGATGAGACAACAACAACATATGCACAAACAAGGGAAAATAACCAAGCGTGCAGCTGAAAACGTTTGGCAATATTTCTATCTTATATGTTTCAAAAAAATAATTCCCATCTTACAGGACATATGGATCGATCTAAGCACAGGCTGGATATATAGTAAACATAATCCATCAATCTATGTCGACGAAGACAAACAAAAAGGACAAGTGGCATGTGGATCAAATTGGAATCTAACCGACTTGATCTGTATGATAATTGGTTGGTAGGTAATATGAAAGTAAGACTAGCCTCACATTTTCGTGAGTGATTTCCGGTTTTTACCCCCTATTTTGACATTTTTTACACTAATTACCCCATTTAGCGGTATTTCATCCATTTTACCCCATTTAACAAAAGTGTTGCCACAATTTACCCTGTTTATAATTTTGTGTGCATTCTGATCGGCGGGTCCTAATTGTCAAGTCCAGCTGGCATGCCACATCGACGGTTTTTTCTGCCTATTTTCTCCATACTGAACCGGTCCTTCCAGCTTCTCCCAACCGGCTCGGCACGATATGATCACACCAGGTCGCTCGCCTCCAACGCACAACGTCCGAGTCGGGCCGCACCATGCTGGCCTCCAATATTCACGGAACACATTGCTCGCATTTCTTCCAATCTCACGTACGGTCCTGCCTCAAACCACTGCCTATTACGTTTGGAGGGGGTAGGACGACGTAGGCAACGAGCGGCAGGCAAGAGGCGTGGCGGCTTGCAATTGTGGGAGCAGGCGGCAGGCAAGAGGCGTGGCGGCTGGCTATCCGAATCAAACGCCTCACGGGCCAATGCATGAGTCAGAAAAAAAATTAGAATACACAAATTGCTATGATAGAGATGGTCAAAACCATGTCGAATGGGGTATGTACAGACTGAGTGGGCTTGTTTGTTCACCAACCTCACTGATTTGTTGGACTAGCCGTCGCCATAGACCCGCCATCAACTGAGCACGGCCTGATGGGGTCCCTGGTATGTCATCAAAGTAGGAAGAAGAACTGATCACAACCTGATGGGGTCACCGGTCACGTAGATGGACGCGCCCACACCGACGTCGGCGAGCTTGACGGAGCCGTCACGGTCCACTGCTCGTTTGCTGCCTTGATGTCATGGATTATACGGCCTTGCTCGTGGATGTACGAAAACGCACGGCCGGCCCCAAAGCACCCGCCACCACCGCCGTCGGCGTTGGCGTCGCTGTCGCCTGACAATCCCTAACCCTAGGTTCGAGCGAGCCTGACGAGTGCGTGTGGTCAGAAGGACGGGCGATGCAATAGATTGGAGAGGAGCAACGCAAGGGAGAAGTGACTGGAGGCGAGTGTGGCGCCCGACCGACTCAGGCGTTGTGTGTGGATGCGACGCGATCGACCTCCATCGATCCGCTCCGGTCGGGAGAAGCAGTGCGGCCTAGTTCAGTAGTGAGAAAAATATCTAGGAAAAACCACCGACGTGGCATGCCAGCTGGACCTGACAATTGTGACCCACCGGTCAGAACACTCACAAAATTTTAAACAGGGTAAAATATGGCAAAACTTTTACTAAATGGGGTAAAACGGATGAAAACTCGCTAAATGGGGTAATTAGTGTCAGAAATGTCAAAATAGGGGGTAAAAACTGGAATTCACTCCATTTTCGTCGTTAAAGAACTACTATGTCAATATCAACCTGATATGAAGTGCACCCGTCCTCTGCATGCAGTAACTCAATGTCAAGAGCTAGTCGAGACATCGTGGCAGTGTCGTCTCCAGGAATTTGGGGCTCCCGGGCAAAATACAAAATAGAATAAGTTTGTCATTTTTCTAAACCTAGGGGCATTGCACCCACAACAAACAGTATATTCTGAAACAACAGCAAAACAAATCAAAAAAATATCTGAAATTCTGTGACATCAAGTATGCTCAAATTTTGTAGGTGCTTGCAAAATGTTGTAAGCACCTAAAACATTTGAACATATTTGATGCCAAATAAGTTAAGAAGTTTTTGCTATTTTTTCGAATTTATTGTTCATCGTGGGTGCAACACACATAGATTTAGCCATAATTTTTTCAGACAAAATACTCTGAATTAATTTTATAACTTCAAATATGTCTGACGGAGTTAGAAGGAGTGTGGACCTTGATTTTTGGCAAGTTGTATATAAATATGAATTTCACTTAATAAAAAAGGTTCTACTTCAATACACCCCCTTCCAAAAGTTAAAAGGATATTTTCTACTTTTATACTCAACTAGCAAACATATCCGTGCGTTGCAACGGGAGAAAAAAATTATTTGCCCATGCAACGTCCTCTGTGATATTGAACCAAAAACAGCAGGAGATTTGTTTTTACTGATTTTCTCTAGGGAAAGCTAAGATTGATGTGACTAGTCGATGCTGACGGCCACAAATTCACCAAGTCAAGGTCTTCCGTCTATGATAATCACAGGGTACATAAAAAGCCTTATGTGTTAGGATATCATTTTTTAGATGAGTTAAGATCGTCATTTGGTCTAGGTAATAGAATGGAATGGAGTGTAGTACAAGTTTAACGGGTCATTAGGGATAACATGACTTGGAAATTGGGGTATAGAACGGACCATTTGTACACTTGAGACAAAGCATGGCAATGCCAAGTTCCGGAACCCGCAGCAAACACTCCTGAAATAAGTTTCTGCCCCGCTTTATAATGAAAACATCAACTAATTAAGCCATGAGCGTACAAAGAAAGTAAAGAATAAATTTGTTGGAGAAATACCACAAACATGCCCAAAAGTAAAATAGCAAGGCGATATAAGGCGCCTCCCGGGAAACGTGTCAGCTGATAGGGGCATATCTATCTAGGAACCCCTGTCTACTTGGCTACAGAGCAATCTTTAATTGCCCTTTTTTGTTGTTTCTACTCTCTCTCTCTCTCTCTCTCTCTCTCTCTCTCTCTCCTAATTGTATTTAGCACTTTATTTAAATAATATTGTACTTCCTCTGATCCATGATCCATATTAATTGTCCTGATTTAGTTAATATAAAGTTGTACTAAATCAACGACAATTAATATGGATCAGCGGGAGTAGAAAATTATCCTGTTGTTTTCGGGTCATTATCGCTGCATAAATTTATTTGCCTGTGGAAGCGACGACTTCTATGGTAATGACCCGAAAACAGCATGAGAATTTTCCACAGCTTTTCTCTAGAGAAACCTAAGATTGATGCCGACTAGTTGATTCTTACAGCCACAAATTCACCAAGTCAAGGTCTTCCGTCTACGATAATGACAGGCGACATAAGAAGTCGTATGTGTTAGGATTATCTTTGTTTAGATGAGTCAGGAGCATCATTATGTCTAGGTAATAGAATGGAATGGAGTGTAGTTTATGACCATTTCTCACACCATGAGGCAAAGCATGACAATGCCAAGTTCCGGAACCGGACCAAACACTCTCTTTGGTCTCTTTATATAGGTGACTGAGGTGCAAGGGCAGCATGCAAGCTAGGATTGACATAGCCAACAGCTCCTGAGGCAACAAACTTGCAGAGATGCGAGCGTCGAGGGACATGACCCATTCATACATTCCGGCCATGCTAATGGCCACCAGCTTTCTGCTAATCCCGTTCATGGCTGCTTCATCTCCTGCTCCGAGCAACTACACCGACCTTGCGGCGCTGCTGGCTTTCAGATCACAGCTATCCGATCCTTTGGCCATCGTTACGAATAACTGGACAACCGATGTGTCCTTCTGCAGCTGGATCGGCGTGTCGTGCAGCCGCCGTCACCACCAGCGTGTCACCGCTTTGGAGCTGCCAAACATTCCCCTCCAAGGAGAGCTCAGCCCTCACCTCGGTAACCTCTCTTTCCTCCATATCCTAAACCTAACCAACACAAGCCTCACAGGTTCCATCCCAGCTCATCTTGGAAGATTAGCTCGTCTTAGGTATCTTGATCTTGGCTACAATAGCCTATCGGATACAATCCTGTCTACTGTGGGAAACCTCACCAGGCTCCAATTTCTAATTCTAAATTTCAACCAGCTCTCTGGGCAGATCCCCACTGAGGTGCGAAACATGCATAGCCTTATGTACCTCTCTCTGGAAAGAAATTACCTTAGCGGCCTGACACCGAATTTTTCATTTGACAATACGCCTTCACTAAGCCACATAGACATTCGGGACAACAGTCTCTCCGGGCAAATACCATCTGGTATTGGATCCTTGCTCATGCTCCAGGTTCTTGGCATTCAGAACAACAGTCTCTCCGATCCTGTACCTCCTACCATCTTCAACATGTCTAGGATTGTTGAAATGCGTCTAGGGGACAACAATCTAACAGGTCATATACCTAGCAATACAAGCTTTAGTCTCCCCATGTTGCAAATATTTGATCTCTATAAGACCAAATTCGAGGGTCAAATTCCATTGGGCCTTGCATCATGCCAGCACCTTCAGCGACTTACCATTGCTGGAAATCTATTCGTGGATGTGGTGCCGACATGGCTGGCTAAGCTACCACAGCTTAAGGGGATTTCTATGGGTGGCAATAACCTCGTTGGCCCGATTCCGCGCGTGCTCGGTAATCTCACCATGCTCAACCTACTTGACATCTCATACTCCAACTTAAGCGGAGATATTCCTGTGGAATTGGGACAACTGAGACAACTCGCTTATCTACACCTTTCCAACAATCAACTAACAGGTCCCTTCCCAGCTTTTCTTGGGAACTTGTCAGGAATGTCTCGCATAAATTTGCATTCGAATCAGCTGACTGGATTAGTATCATCAACACTTGGAAACAACATACCTCTTGTGTATCTTGATATTCAAGATAATCATCTTCATGGGGATCTTAGTTTCTTGGCCAGCCTTTGCAATTGTCGATAACTTCAAACCCTTGCCATATCAAATAATCCTTTCTCTGGGAGTATCCCCAGCTATTATGGCAACCTCTCGACTAATCTGTTAGGAATTGAAGCAAATAACAACCATTTGGTTGGTAGGCTTCCAGCAACATTATCAAATCTTACTGGTCTTCGTCTGATAAGCTTTTCCAACAATCTTCTTACCGACGAAATACCAGAATCCATTTCTACATTGGAAAATCTACAAGCACTTGATCTCTCTGAAAATAGAATGATTGGCTCAATCCCTGTACAGTTTGGTATGATGACAAGTATTGTAGAGTTATTCCTCCATGACAATACATTATCTGGCTCCATACCTGATGCCTTGGGCAACCTCACCATGTTAGAGTACACTTCATTATCTTATAACCATTTATCTTCGACCATCCCATCAAGCTTGTTTTATCATAGTAACCTTGTCGGGCTAGATCTATCCCATAACTCTCTAACTGGTACATTACCTTCTGATCTTGGACGTATGCAAAGCATGGACCGGATAGATCTTTCTAGTAACCTCTTGGTTGGTGGCCTTCCAAGTTCATTTGGACAGGTTGCCATGTTATTAACCTACCTAAATCTTTCACACAACTCATTCAACGATTCAGTCCCAGACTCTTTCGGCCGCTTAACCAACTTAGCAACATTGGACCTATCGTCGAACAATCTTTCAGGAACAATACCAAACTACCTCGCCAGCTTTACCTACCTTTCTTATCTGAACCTCTCCTTTAATAGGTTAGAAGGACAAATACCAAATGGAGGTGTTTTCTCAAACCTCACCTTGCAATCTTTGATGGGGAATGTTGGGCTATGTGGTGCTCCTCGTCTAGGACTGTCACCGTGTCTACACAAGTCTGACCAGACTTATGGTCGACACATCCTCAAGTTTATACTCCCGATTGTCATTGGAGCTGCTGCATTGGCATCTCTTTTGTACCTAATGATCAAAAGGAAAAATAAGAAGCAGTCATATGTTTGTGCTTCAACTGGCATGATTGATCTCAATAGCCACAGGTTAGTATCCTATCATGAGATTGCTCGTGCCACTGAAAATTTCTGTGAGGACAACCTACTTGGAACTGGAAGTTTTGGCAAAGTTTTCAAGGGACAACTAGATGATGGTTTGGTGGTTGCAATAAAAGTACTCAATATGCAAGTCGAGCATGCCGTGAGGAGCTTTGATGCTGAATGTCAAGTGTTGCGGATGGCTCGACATCGCAACTTGATAAAGATACTGAATACATGTTCCAATCCGGATTTCAGGGCATTGTTGCTTCAGTACATGCCCAATGGTAGCATGGAGACACACTTGCACAACGAAAATAGGGAAGCACTAGGATTCATTGAGAGATTGGAGATTATGCTTGGCGTGTCGGAGGCAATGGAGTACCTGCACCATGAGCATTTCCAAGTAGTCCTACACCGCGACCTGAAGCCTAGCAATGTATTGTTCGATGATGACATGACTGCGCATGTTGCTGACTTTGGAATTGCAAAGTTACTTCTATGTGATGACAACTCCATGGTTTCAGCAAGTATGCCGGGGACAATTGGGTACATGGCCCCAGGTATGTTACTTGCTACGATCACGCTTGAGCAATTTAAATAGAAAACCATCACCTATCGGTTCGATTAGTTAACTATCTAGCCCTTTTTTTTCTTGATCAGAGCTTGCATTCATGGGACAGGCGTCACGGAAGACCGACGTGTTCAGCTTTGGGATCATGCTTCTTGAAGTCTTCACAGGGAAGAGACCAACGAATCCCATGTTTGTCGGAGAATCCAGCCTTAGGCAATGGGTTTCGCAAGCATTTCCAGCAAAGCTCGTTGATGCTATGGATGAGAAGCTAGAGCAGGATGATGTAATGAGCCTTGTCTTTCATCACCAAACACTGAGTACTTCGTCGTCATCATCATCATCCATTGCCAGCAATAGAAACTTTCTTGTGTCGATAATCGAGCTGGGTCTGGAGTGTTCGGGCGACTCTCCCGGCCAGAGGGCGAGCATGAGCGACGTGGTCATGAGGCTGAAGAACATAAAGAAGGATTACTCTGCTTCCATTGCAGCAACTCAAAGAGCACAACAACGTTGATGAGATAATGTCATGTATGCAGTGCGTAATTTCTCCTTACCGTGTGTTGTTGTTGCATCAAGGAGGTTTCACGGGGGAGTATGACTATCTAATCGTAATCAACACTGTAGCGACAAACACGGTCCTGTATAACTAACTAACTAACTAACAGAAAGAGAATCGTCCATAGCCGAGAAAGACACCGGCGCGTGAGCTTGGGGCCGACGATCGATATTGACCTGTGCGACACACCCAAAGGTGCACAAGTAGTCCACAGCCGGCTTCTTCCCTCGCCACACTTTGTATGGTGTATGTGATGCCTCATCAGTGATCTGTTCAGTATGTCCACATCGGTTTTCATCGCCTCTCCTCAGAACATGCTCGGCACCCCCATATATACCCTTCATCAGGTCTCCACCACGGACTGGTTTCACCACTTGACGACGCCATTTTGTTGTGGCGAGTACAGCGTCGTCGTGTTGCTCTGGACGCCCAGCTCTTCACACTAGGAGGCGAACTCATTTGAGTTGAATTTGCCGCCCATGTCACTGTGGAACGCCGTTCTTTTCCGGTTTTCTCTATTTTCTTTTGCATAAAATACACATGTTAGAAAATATAAATGTTCACGTATG
Organism: Elymus sibiricus; assembly: GCA_039707655.1. Taxonomy (NCBI): domain Eukaryota; kingdom Viridiplantae; phylum Streptophyta; class Magnoliopsida; order Poales; family Poaceae; genus Elymus; species Elymus sibiricus. The sequence continues at coordinate 13,562,137 of CM077668.1, read as the reverse complement.
TAAAAAATATTCGTTGATGCACAAGATTTTCGCATGTATTTCAAAAAATGTTTTTATATTCATATTTAAAAGGTTCATCGTGTAATTAGAAAATGTTCTTTGTGCATTTGAAATATGTTCAATGTGTGTTTGAAAAAGGGCCACCATGTATTAAAAAATGTTCAACGCGCATCTAAAAACTATTTCTAATGAATTAAAAAAAGATAATGTACATATAATAAATGTTGAGCTAATTGAGAAGAGATTGAGATAAGTGCCCTCCCGTGTCGCCCCCGCGAGGCGACCGGGAGGCGACTCCAACCCCACCGCCGCCGGTCCACCCTTCCTCCGCCCCCTCCCTCGCCGCCGCCACAGGGCACGACCGGGCGAAGCCCGGACGGTGCCGGCGGCGGCGGGGCCTTCTTCGCCTCCTCGTGCGGCCTCCCGACGCGGGCGGCCTGGGCCGCATCTGGACGAGCTGCTCCCGTGGGGCATCTCGGCGTGGCGGCGCCCCGGCGAGACTACCCGTCGGCTCTTCGGCGCGGAGCTCCTTCGACGGTTCGCGCGGCGCGGCGGGCTGCGGGGCGGGGTCCCCTGTGGCGGCGGCGGCGGATCTGGCCTTGCCGGGTCTGGCTACGCCGGTTGCAGTGGACGGCGGCGACCCCTTCCCCTCCCTCCGCACGGATCCGGCTGACGGCGACCTGGACCCTGTACGGGGCCTTCGTCACCATGCGGCCGGTGGTTGCCCGGAGGTGTGTGGGGAGATGGTCGCGGTGGTCTGCGCCTTGGAGGGGCGGCGGCTTCGGCCCCGATCTCTAGGCGGCAAGGAGGTGGATGGCACCGGATCTCCTGGCTGTGCGTGCACCTTGGGGGATCTGGGGCCCGGTCTTGGGGGCTGGCGGCGGTGGATCTGGGGCCCCCGGCCCTGATCCGATCTCCTCCGGCGAAGGTCCTAGGGTTCCAACTCGCGCCGAGATTTTGATCGACCGGATGCATGTCCCCATCGATCTGGCTGCAGTGTCGTGTTCCGGAAGGCTCCGCCAGGAACTCCCTTGGGTGATTCATGCCTGGAGATTGCTGGATCGGGTGGGATTCGGTCGTGCGCACCCGTATTTTTCTCTGACCGTTTGGTTTCAGAGGGAGCGCTGCGAAGCTCTGCTGGCTGTTACCATCATGGGGTATGCTTTCTCGTTCCATGGTGAAGTCAGCTGGCGGAGAATGTCATGGAAGCTGAGATCTGAGGACTAGCAATGGTGTTTCGAGTCTCTGTGGCGATGAGGAATTGGCTTGGTGATTCGTGACTTGGAGCAGCGGCATGCTAGTGGGGGCGACTGCACAAGAGAAGTCCAAAGTCTTTCTTTCAGGATGAAAATCCAAGGTCTGGCCTTAATTGGTTGTGCCTGGCAATGGCCTTGTTGAAGGCATTGTTTTTGAGAGCGAGGACTTTCTTCAGGGTGAAAACCTAAGATCGATGATCGGGCGACGACGGTGTTTGTGCACTGTTCCCTTATTGGAGGCGTCGCTTTTGGAGAAGCTGGACTTCTGGTGCTGTCTTGGTGGTGTTAGTGCTGCTGTTTCAGGGAATAGATCATTGCAGCGGGACTTTTCTTTTTCGTAATTCTTCTTTCTTTTTTTGACTGTGTGCATCCGTAATGTCGCTAGGGCATTGCGTTGTTGCAGAGGCTGGGTGTAATTGGTATCTCCGCGATATTAATATATGCTCTTTGTCGAAAAAATATAATAAATGTTTAAAAATGTTCAACCTGCATTCTTTTAAATATTAAACATGTATTAGAAAAATGTTCACATGTATTTAATAAATGTTCAACGTGTCTAGAAAATATTTAATGTGTATCCAAAAAATGTTCACCATGTATTTGGAAAAATGTCAAGAAAAAAGAAAATGTGAAAATGACAAAAGGAATATATAAAAGGAAAAAAATAAAACAAAAAACGAACATGAAAAAAAAAATGAAAAAGTGGAAAACCGATAGAAAGCAAAAGAAATACAAAAACCAGACTGATCTTTCGAAAAAATGCCTGGTTCCTAAAACCATCCCAAATTGATCCTTCCAAGCAACCTACATTGGCCCATTTCCTACGAGATAAGGCGAGTGCTTCATACGCCTGGCGATAAGCGTGATATAGACATAGCGCGTGGTGGATTTGTCTATCTACATATCGCATATAGCACAATCACCTACGGGGACTCCCCCCACGGGCTGGCCCACTATTGAGTGTGTATGGTGGTTTCTCTCTATGGCGTTGATTTGGTTCTATGTTTTTTTATGCGTTAAAAAAATTATTCATACCATCCAAAATATTGTTCACATGTTTTAAAAAATTGTTCATGATATTAAAAAAAATATTGGTACCATTTAAAAAAAGTTCATGAAGTTTGAAAATGTTTATAACTTTTTAAATAATGTTTGTAATGTGTTTACAAAACAATCGTCGTGTATTGAAATTGTAAAATATGTCCATAGTGTATTTAAAATTGTTCAATATGCTAAAAATGTTAATTGTGTATGTTTAAAAAGGTTTGCCTTTTTCTTTTAATGTTCACTGTATATTTAAAAATGTTCATAACACAAGAAAATGTTTACACATTTAAAAAAAAAGAATAACATGCCTTTAGAAAGTGTTTGCCGTATATTTAAAAAACATTCAATGTGCATTTAAAAAATATTCAACACGTATTTGAACAATATTTAGCATTAATCGAAAAGTTATTCAACCTGTATACAGAAAATGTTCAACATATATTAAAAAAAGTCAAGATGCATTTGAAAAATATACTAAACAAAAGAAAACAAATAGGTAAAAAATAAAAAAATAAACCCTGATAAAAATTAGTAAAGGAACACACAAAAAAAAGCGGTCAAAATCTTCCCAAAACCAGATGGAAAGTTCCCAAAGCCGATAGGCAGTTCACCTAGAAGCTTCCAAAACCAACACTACTGGGCCGGCCCATCAGAACGAAACGGCCGAGGCGACAGGGTGTAGTCAGGTGATTGTGGAGATGGATTCGATAATCCTGAATAAAGCTCATTGCTGTGAATCACAGGACACGACCCATGTGACCCACAACGGAGAAGCAGCACATCTTTCAAAGAGGCTTCAGAACTGAAGACAAAAAGAACCGAGTCCACTGGCCACTCAAAACTTTCAGCACAAAAACGTCATGTAAAGACCGTTTAGAAACCTCACGCCACTTGATACAACAAACACAAGACAAGATCCCAAAATTGTTAGCAGAAACAAAAGCGAGACCAACCAAGAGCGTCTGCTGCCAAACAGATGCCCAGCATACTGCATCTTCCTCGCAGATCAAACATTTGCTGCCACACATAAGTGGTCAAAAGCACCACAGATCACAATCAAGACTATACGATCCTATAGATCAACTGCCTAAAAAAAGTTCAGACAATTCACACTAGACAAACACAAGTCATGGGATCATTCAGATTTCAACAAAACATCAAGACTCCACGGTTCCACAGCAAACATTCAGAAACTTGAGATCACAGGACAGGATCGATACCAAGTACACGTCATTCCAAGAGACAAAGTGAAACAGGATCAAACAAGCATGCATGTATGGAGACCATTTTCTGACGGGCCCCCACAGCCGAGATCACGACATCTGCAACCTTGATGGCTCAAATAAATCTCCCTGGTCATCAGACAGAAAAATAAGAATCCACACAGAAAACGGCGAAAACAGAGAGTAGCTGAAAGGTAGACAACAGAAGATGATATCAATCTTATACCTTGATGAGATCAACACTGGAATCAGTGAATCTCTTGAGGAGCTTCGACTTGGCTGGATCAGATGGCGCAGCATCCCTCATGAGGACAGAGGTCGAGTGGCCCCAACGGACACTCTCGGCAACAATATGCTTGCCTATGTGACCTGTGCCACCAATCACCAGGACCCTGGTCCTCTCCTCCTTGTCCAGCATCAGGTGTGCTGCAAGGGTGTTGGCTGTGATTTCAAGTGATGAGAGGAAATATATGTATAAGATATGCTGTTGTGCGATACTCCCTCCATCCCATAATATAAGATCTTATTACATCCAATATACTCACATATTGGATGCGATAAGATATTATATTATGGGACGGAGGGAGTATATGATAAAGCTGACAATTCCTACCAATTAATTCTTTCCATTAAAACAACTGATAGATAAGTTTCAACAACCCTCACCATCCCATTAATTCTTTCCATCTTCCTTTAATAGCACTTTAGTATATGCTCTGCTCTGGAGATCATAACCAAACCCCAGGCCAGAAGGAACTCATCCATGGTCCTAATGTTTGTTTTTCAGGGTCAGAGCTGGCTCGTGGTTTAAACTGTAACTTATTGAAGTTATTGCCGTTTGTGATACATTATCTTTCATACAACTGGTTCGCAAAATGACACACTTGATTAGAAGGCAGGTGTATGGATAAGTAGCAGGACAATGTACATATTTTCTTTTATATAATTCTTTCTTTGCATCACCACTTGTACCAATATACAGAAACAGTATAATTTCACTACAAAGAGCTTAGACGTTGACATAAGCACATATATAAGTTAATAAGCCATTAACAGTAGAGTAAGCATAATTTGAACCAAGGCATCTCAAGGAACAATAAAATTGTACATTTCATTGCATCAATAGCATGTCATAAGCATTGGATCCTACAAACAGAACTGTTGAGCCTACCAGAATGGTCAGAAGGACACGGCCAATGTTTTTATTGGCTAGCAACAGCTTTACTAGAGCTGATACTGTGACTATTGCAACAAAACACAAAATGAACGTTGGACACATCAGCTGCAAGACAGCACTGAATAAGATATTGCTCGTGTTCTTTTTTCAGGCTAAGAGCTGGCTCATGGTTCAGCCAGCCAGTAACTTACTTACTTAAGCTATTATCATCCGTGGTACAGGTAAGTAGCAGGACAACAATGCTGCATTAAGAACTTCAGTTAAATATATTCTTTTATGTAATTCTTCTTTCTTTGCATTACCACATCTATCAGTATAGAGCAATGATATAATTCCAAATGCTAATCTGAAGATCAGAAGTCTCATCTATGGCCCAAACAGGCTCCAATAAATAGATTTCACTACAAATATTAGAAGCAGGGAAGAAATAAGACAGTAAGCCATTAACAGTAGAGCAACCATGATATGAAACAGAGGAATCTCAAGGGACAATAAAATTGTACTATTGATTTCATTGCAACAATATATAGCATGGCACGAGTATCCGGAGTCACAGAACAGAGCTGTTGAGTGAGTCTAGAATAAATCGTTGAGTGAGTCTAGAATAAATCCTAGGATACGACAGCTAGATCAACCTCACCGTACCAAAATTTGAGAAAATCCTCATGACACAGACATTTGGAAGCAGTATGGGTTCTTGTTCCAAGGCCTAACCACCCAGACAGTATTACTACTTGCGCTGCTTCTTCTTGGTATGCTCCACCACCAGCTCCTCATCGTCGTCGTCGCCATCTCTGCTCCTCTTCTTTTTCTTCTTCTTCTTGTCGCTCCCCAAATCGGCATCGACGAAATCAGCTTCTTCTTCGTTCTTCACCTCGACGAACTCTTGCGCGGCGTGCTTCCTGTTCTTCCTTTCGTTGTCCTCGCTAGCAACGAGGGCATGAAATGTCTTCTTCTTGTGCTGCTCCGGCTCCTCCTCTGCACCAATCGCGTCCTCCTCTTGTTCTTCCTGCTTGATGACGATGTCTTTCTCCTTCTTCTTCTTCTTCCTGGGAACCAAACTGATCCCTACTTTGGACACCACCGCCACCCCTTCTTTGCTCTTCTCTTCTTGGATTACATCTTCCTCCTGCCTCACACGCTTCTCATCCTTCTTCCTCCGCTTCCTCTCACTGGCGGCAGCAGGGCTGTGAACAAGATCCTCCTCCACATCCACCTTGACCTCGTGCTGGTGCTGGTGGTGGGCCCTGAGGAGTTGGGGCGGAATTCGCGGAGCTCGTCGACGGCCTCGGCGGCGGTGAGGAGGTAGGTGGCGGCGTCGGAGGAGGGGAGGTTGGAGGCGGAGTTCTTGAAGAATCCGGCGAGGATGCCCTTGGCCTTGAGGAGCGAGCACGGCTTGGAGGAGACGATGGCGCCGGTGACCGCTCTCATCGCCTCGCCTCGCCGCCGGCAGCCGCGCCGCAGAGACAAAGGGGGTTGCTTTGCTTGGTTGGTTCAGTGGAGTCTCTCTCCTAGGTTTTTTTTTTTTTTGAGTGGTCTCTCTCCTAGGGTTGGTTGGTTTTAGCCGGCCGGGTGGACGGGGATGGCATTTTGGGCCGCAGCCCACGAAATAATATTAGACTACTGTGGCATTGGGCCAGCAAAAAAGCCCCTTTTTTCGCAAAAAAAAAAGCTAAAAAGCCCCTTTGCTTCTAAAAAAAAAGCTAAAAAACAAATTTGCCTCCAAAGAAAAAAACGTTAAGTCAATGATTGCTAACATTGGTGCAAAGTTTTTCTAGAGTACGTTTGATCTATCTATTGACAAACAAAGTGGAATGGAATGGTTTGGTCTATGACTAATGTTAAATAGAAATAAACATTTTTTTTTGAAAAGCGAATCCTGTTTGCAAACACAGTCGAATTGAGAGGATCAAGGAGCGGGGGAGAAGAGTTTCTACTAAGGTCACCGCAAACACCTTTGGGTCTTACTATTGCACTTCGGGTGTCACCGATGCACGTAGCCACCCCGTTAACAATGTCGGACATGCATTTTTGTTTCAACGACGACTAAGGTGTGGACACATACTTGTAGTTAACATTAGTTCCTTTAATCGTCATTGTTAACCACCGGAATCTTCTAAGAGGGTTTTAACTAAGGCGGCATTACAAGGTTTAGACATGTTACACTAGTTTGTTGTTGTTGTTGTTATTGCTCCAAGAACTAACATGACATACAAACAAACAAAGATTTAACCTATAGATGTTTGAATCTAAATACCATGATGTGATAGAAGTACGCACAAGGAAGGAGCACAACAACGGTGACAGGCACAAGGGTTCAAGGACAAAACAATTGTCGATGCTTCATACACTCTCGAATTCTCTTTTTGCTATACCTAAAAATATTAGTCTTGTACATTTAGAAACATCTATCAAGTTATTTGCTAGTTTCATGCAATCTAGATGACTCTACAAAGTTCACAAGTTTAGTACAAATTTAAGGATAGTATGTATAAACAAACATATGGTGTAATAATATATTAACAACATAGACTAATTTTGCAGAGTAGGACAACACCTTCTCTTTGATTAGATTAACAACATAAATTAAATTTGTGGAGTGAAATCCATCTTATGCAAAACATTTTATTAAATGTCCCAAACTAAAACTAAAAATGAAACACATTTGGGACAAAATAGAGTTATATTTTAAACATGAAAAAAAATATGGTAATGATAAATACGACAATCCATCAAAAGTGATGTATTACAAGACGGGTTATGACATTGTTAACTATGCTAGTTATTTTTAAAATATAGCATTTAATATTGTATAACAATTAACGAATGGAAAACAATGTATTGAGTGACAAAACATACATCACAAAGTAAAAATATTTAGTATGAAAATACCATAATGGTTCATTCAAACCTAGTAGGTCCAAAAAAACATATGGTCTGGCCCTATCGAACGCATCTGTCTTCATGGGGACGTTGCGGTGATCAGATTCATTTTTTTTTGCAAAACGGGATCAATTCGTGATTAAGTTAGCCAAAAAGTTCAAAAGAGTTATTTCGTCCTAGGTGCATTGGGTCAAAGTTCTCTCGTACACCATACCGCGATCTACTGTATGCGCGTCGCTTTCTGGCAGAAATGTGCGTTGCCCTGTGCGCGTCGCTTTCTTGCAGATTTTGTATCGCGCGAGTATATTGATACCACACAAGCAAAGTGGAGTAGGTTTGAACCAAGTTGGGCAAGTTGCGGCGATGGCCAACGCGGCGTGGCTGCGTAGGTTGTTAGGCGGCGGGGGGAAGAAGGAACAGAGGCGGCCGGCCACGGCGAGCGGTGCCGCTCCGGACAAGAAGCGGTGGGGCTTATACAAGTCGGCCGAGGCGGAGGCGGCGACCGCGGCAACGGGGCGATCGCGCGTGCGGCCGGCCACGGCGAGCGGTGCCGCTCCGGACAGGAAGCGGTGGGGCTTCTGCAAGTCGGCCGAGGCGGAGGCGGTGACCGTGGCAACGGGGCGATCGCGTGTGCGGCCGGGGCGGCATAGCTCGAGTCTGAAGCGGGAGCACGTTCGGTTCACCAGCAAAGGGTCGTCTTCGACGGTGCTGTAGGATCTATGCCCTAGAGGCAATAATAAATGTTATTATTTATCTCCATGTTTGTAATTATGTTTATATTCCATGCTATAACTGCTATGGTTCTCGAGTCTGCAATAACCACGAGGCTCGGAGGAAAACTCATATGCACGTGTGGAATAATAAACGGCAAAATGTATTCCTAGTCTGGCCTTTAAGACTAGCTCAAGTGTTGCATGATGGTTCTGTTTTCCTAATCATAGGCATGACTATGCCGGCAACTTTGAGGACACAATGTTAGAAGAACACTTGTGTTGAATCGACCCAATTTGATGTTATGCGATGAGATACATTCGTCACAAGTTAATGGTTAATAACACAGAGAAAGTTAACATTTGCATAATTCCTTAGACCATGAGAGTATCGAGTTTCTTCATGCTTGCTTCATGAACTTTGGGGTTTGTTAAACGTCATCCGTAAAAGGGTGGCTATTATGGCGGCTTACGGGTTCATGGAAAAGTATGACAAGGGACTTGATAGCTCAAGATTGGGATTTGCTCCTCCGACGATGGAGAGATATTCTTTAGGCCCTCTCGGTGTCACGGTATCCATCATTGTCTGGCCAGACACAACGTGATATGATCACGGGGATGCCGGAACACGGGAACGAGAAAAGAGAACAAAACCGGTAACGAGGTAACTGGCATAGTGGACAAAGTTGTTGATCCACGGGGATGCCGATAAATCTCACCTCGGGTATTTGTAAACATATCGCGAAGCAACAGGAATAGCACATGGCAACTGGAGGTTCACTCGAATATTTATTCGTGTGGGTATTGGGGTCAATATGGGTGTCCACGGTTCCGCTATTGATCATTGATCGGAAAGTGTTTCGGTCATGTCTATACTTCACCGAACCTATAGGGTCACACGCTTTCCGATCAATGATCAATAGCGGAACCGTGGACACCCATATTGACCCCTATACCCACACGAATAAATATTCGAGTGAACCTCCAGTTGCCGTGTGCTATTCCTGTTGCTTCACGATATGTTACAAATACTCGAGGTGAGATTTATTGGCATCCCCGTGGATCAACAACTTTGTCCACTATGCCAGTTTACCTCGTTACCGATTTTGTTCTCTTTTCTCGTTTCCGCGTTCCGGCATCCCCGTGATCATATCACGCTGTGTCTGGCCAGACGATGATGGATACTGTGACACCGAGAGGGCCCAAAGAATATTTCTCCATCGTCGGAGGAGCAAATCCCAATCTTGAGCTATCAAGTACCTTGTCATACTTTTCCATGAACCCGTAAGCTGCCGTAATAGCCACCCATTTACGAATGACGTTTAACAAGCTCCAAAGTTCATGAAGCAAGCATGAAGAAACTTGATACTCTCATGGTCTAAGGAATTATGCAAACGTTAACTTTCTCTGTGTTATTAATCATTAACTTGTGACGAATGTATCTCATCGCATAACATCAAATCGGGTCGATTCAACACAAGTGTTCTTCTAACATTGTGCCCTCAAAGTTGCCAGCATAGTCATGCCCATGATCAGGAAAACAGAACCATCATGCAACACTTGAGCTAGTCTTAGAGGCCAGACTAGGAATACATTTTACCGTTTATTATTCCACACGTGCATATGAGTTTTCCTCTGAGCCTCGTGGTTATTGCAGACTCGAGAACCATAGCAGTTATAGCACGGAATATAAACATAATTACAAACATGGAGATAAATAATAACATTTATTATTGCCTCTAGGGCATATCTCCTACAAAAGCTTTGGTCCTCAAAGACTTCTACATCAACCTTATCGGCTCTTCTAAGGCTACCCTTTGGCGTTTCGACATCAAACTTTTTTATCCACATCACATTCCCCAGCTTTATTCCTTAGACGAGCCCTTCTCTGACCAAGAGATAAAAGATGCTTTCATGAAAATGAACCCCAACGCCATCCCAGGTCCGGACAGTTTTGGCCCTGCCTTCTACCGGAAATTCTGGCCATTTCTCAAGCACTCTCTGCTTCCCTTCTTTCATGCTCTCCATGATGACACCTTCGACATCGAACGTTTCAACCGTGCCCTCATGGTCCTGCTCCTCAAGAAAGACATAGCTAGAACTACCGACGCCTTCCATCCCATCTCTCTTTAAAACTGCCCCACCAAAGCCATTGCAAAAATTCTCACCAACAGACTCAAGCCTCTCATTCCTCTACTTGCTCATGGGGACTAGATTGGCTTCATTAATGGCAGAAACATCGCTGAAAATTTTGTCTATGCTGTGGACCTTACAAGCTGCTGCCATTTGAGAAAGGTGTCTACTATTATCATCAAACTAGACTTTTGGAAAGCCTTTGACTCGATCTCGTGGGACTCCCTCCTAACTATCCTATCTAATCATGGGTTCTTCTCTGACTGGTGCTCCTGGATTCGTACGCTGCTAGACTCTGGAAAGACAGCAATCCTTCTTAATGGGGTCCCGGGGAAGTGTATCAACTGTAAAAATGCTCTTCATCAAGGAGACCCCCTGTCCCCTACCTCTTTATCATAGTTGACAACCTTCTTCAACGGCAAATTCTTCAGGCCCACAATCAAGACTTCTTCCACCACCCTCTCTTTCCTGACCGCCCACCTTCAGTGCTCCAATAGGCAGATGACACCCTAATCATTGCTCATGCGTCCTCCGAGGCTGCCGATACTTAAAAAAATTCCTTGACGACTTCGCCCATGCTATGGGTCTAGCCCTAAACTTTCATAAAACAACTTTTGTCCCCCTCCACGCCAACCCGTCGTCGCCAATGACATTGCCTCAACCTTAGGATGCCCTATCTCCTCCGTTTCCTCAAACGTATCTCGGGCTACCCCTCTCTCACAAAAAATTACCCTCCTCGGTTTTCAACCCCATCACTGAGACCTTCTACAAATTCCTTTCCGGATGGGCCGCTGGTATGCTCTCCCGTGGGGCTAGACTCACTCTCATTTCTTTTGTCCTCGACCCTCAGCCGGTTTATTTCATGTCCGTTTTTTGGTTACCCAATTTTTTTAAAAAAGAGCTAGACGCCATTCGTAGGGCCTTCTTCTAGACGGCGGACAAAAATTGCACGGGGGCCCAGTGTTTTGTTGCTTGGAAAAATGTTTGTAAACCAAAAAATTGTGGTGGTCTAGGCATCAAAAACCTTGAAAGGATCGATACGGTCGACTAGAGGGGGGTGAGGGTGTCCCGGACTAGGGGGTACTCGGGCTGCCGGCCTATCTCTCGTGGGCCGGGCTGGTGGGCCGCCCTCTACTCGTCGATAGAAGGCCGGACTGTGGGCGACCCCGTGTATCAGAAGGAAACCTCCGAAGACTTGGCGTCTCCTCCAAGGAATAACTGGCATGGCCGGCATATTTATTCCCTGATGGTAACCGACCATGTGTAACCCTAGGACCCCTGGTGTCTATATAAACCAGGAGGCTTAGTCCGTAGAGGATCATATTCATTACCTAGGGTTTAGCTCAATCGATCTCGAGGTAGATCAACTCTGTAACCTTCGTGCAATCACATCAATACAATCTAGCAGGACGTAGGGTATTACCTCTTCGGGAGGGCCCGAACCTGGGTAAATCATCGTCTCTACGCTCTCTGTTACCCATTGATTCCTAGATCCACAGTTCGGATCCCCTACCTGAGATCTGCCGGTTTTAGTACCGACATTGGTGCTTTCATTGAGAGTTCCGCCGTGGGTCACCAAGGATCAATGGCTCGCCTTCTCATCAGCGATGGAATCCACAACGGGGACATCTTCGTCCCCGGACAGCTCTTCGCGTTCGGCAGCATTGTGCTGCACGCCGATCTGACCGGTCACCTTGACCAGGTCGGTAGCTTCGCCCCTGAGCAGGAAATCAGGTTCGGCGGCCTTGAGTACGTCGCCGATGCTCGAGGCGGTCTGGTCCTTACTGGGTTCTCGGCTTTACCCGAGGAGCATACCAATCCCGAAGCCTTGACCTCGGATTCCCTCCCCGTCCCTGTCCCCGGGACGGGCTTCAGTTCGGATCTGGCCTTGAGTTCGGATCCAACCCCAGCGTCAGAAAACCAAGGGTCACCCTTGGCCGAACACATTCACGGTATTGGCACGCCGGAGCTCGACTCCGATGGATGCCCCAACGTGAATCCGGTCAACCTCTCGTTTTTGAGCGAGATGTTAGATCAGATCCAGAGGATGAATATCGCGGATGTCCCGTCCTCACACCAGGAGTAGGTCGGACAGGAGGCCAGCCGCAGGGAATTTTGTGTCCCACCCACCACCCACTTGGTAGCCACTGTCGAAGATTTAACCGACATGCTGGACTACGCCTCCGAGGAGGCTGACGACATGGACGAGGATATTGACGTCCCGCCCTACACGACGCCCTCCCTTGCCACTTCCAACACCGGAAAGTGGACCGCCACCTCCACTTATGACGTTTACATGGTCGACACCCCCATGAAGGACGGCGACACGACCAAAAAGGATGGCGACGACCCCGCTGAAGAACCGCCCAGACGCCGACGATGGCGAGCCAGAGGGCGAGGAAAGGGCAAGGAAAATCACACAGACACGAATGGCACCGGAGATAACGAGACTCCGGACAACTTGGGGGAGCTCGGCGACAACACACCCGAGCAGCACCCTGACGCCCCTGAAGGGCACGAGGACCAGGGTGACCCCGAGGACCTCGAGGATTCTGACGACAGCAATTACCTCCCTCCGTCCGAAGAGGAAGATAGACTCGGACCCGAAGACTTTATCATCCCTGAGGATCCCCTGGAACAAGAGAAATTCAAGCGGCAACTCATCGCCACTACCAGAAGCTTGAAGAAAAAACAACAACAGCTAAAAGCCGAGCAGGATACGCCCAACGACAGATGGACAATGGTCTTAGCTGCCGACGAAGGCCTTGACGATCAACGTTAGGGTCAATACAAGAGTTACCCACGGCGGCGCCTACTCCCAGAATTTGAGGATGAGGCCTTCGAGCCCATGCCTCCCAGACAAACTTATGCAAACCAGCCCGACCGCCCCCCTCAAGGACGGGATAGGGCGGCCGGGGAAGCCGAATACCCACCCGCGCCCTCTCGAGGACGGGATAGGGCGGCCGGGGACGCCGAATACCCACCCACGCCTCCTCGCCGAGCAGGCAAAGACCCGGTTCAACCGGACGACCAATACGATCTGCGCCGCGACCTGAACGCTAGAGCAATCCAGTCGAGATCCATCTATGGATCCACCGGATACGCACCCGCCAGACGGGATGGATACCAAGCCTGGAGTGATAGAAACGACAGAGCTCGAGAGCAGCACCGTGCCCGGATGATAACCGATCTTCGGCGTGATGTGGCCCGGGCCAGGGGCGCCGCACACCCAATGTGTTTCACTGACAAGGTGATGCAACATCAGTTCCCCGAGGGGTTCAAACCCATCAATATAGAATCCCATGATGGGACAACTGACCCAGCCGTGTGGATTGAGGATTTCCTTCTCCACATTCATATGGCTCGAGGAGATGATCTCCACGCTATCAAGTACTTACCGCTGAAACTCAAGGGACCAGCAAGGCATTGGCTGAACAGCCTACCCGAAAACTCCATCGGGAGCTGGGAAGAGCTCGAGGATGCATTACGAGCTAACTTTCAAGGCACCTATGTTCGGCCATCGGACGCCGATGACCTGAGCCATGTCATTCAGCAGCCCGGGGAGTCAGCCCGGCAATTCTGGAACCGGTTCATGACCAAGAAGAACCAGATCGTCGACTGTCCGGATGCCGAAGCGATTGCGGCATTCAAACACAGTATTCGGGATGAGTGGCTCACCCGCCAGCTCGGCCAGGACAAACCGAGAACAATGTCGGCCCATACCTCCCTAATGACCCGCTTTTGCGCGGGAGAGGATAGCTGGTTAGCTCGTCGAAGCAACCACCCTGAAGACCCCGGCACTTCAGAGACCCGGGACAGGAACGGGAAACCCCGGCGCAATAGGAACAACAAGCGCCGGCACTCAAACAACGGCGGTGAAGCCGATGACGCAGCAGTAAACGCTGGATTTAGCGGCTCGAAATCGGGATCGCGGAAAAAACCCTCTAAAGGGAACCGGGACGGCCCGTCTGCGCTGGATAAAATATTGGATAGGCCCTTCCAGATTCACGGCACCTCTGACAAGCCCGCTAACCATACCAACCGTAACTGTTGGGTGATCAAACAGGCCGGCAAGGTCACAGCCGAAGAACAGGGCAAGGGCCCCCGCAGCGAGGATGACGACGAACCTCGCGGACCGAACAATGGAGGCCAAAAGCAGTTCCCTCCAGAGGTCAAAACCATGAACATGATCTACGTCACGCATATACCGAAGAAGGAGCGGAAACGCGCACTTCGGGATGTCTACGCCTTAGAGCCAGTAGCCTCGAAATTCAACCCATGGTCGGCTTGCCCGATCACTTTCGACCGTCGAGATCATCCGACCAGTATACGCCATGGAGGAACGGTGGCTCTGGCGCTCGACCCTATCGTGGACGGATTTCACCTCACCAGGGTCCTTATGGATGTGGGTAGCAGCCTCAACTTGATTTACTCGGATATAGTGAGGAAAATGGGGATCGACCCGTCAAGGATCAAACCCAGCAACACCACCTTTAAAGGTGTAATTCCAGGTGTCGAGGCACGCTGCTCGGGATCCGTGACATTGGAAGTCGTCTTCGGCTCGCCCGATAACTTCCGTAGCGAAGACTTGATCTTCGATATTGTCCCCTTCCGCAGCGGTTATCACGCACTCCTCGGCCGGACTGTGTTCGCCCGTTTCAACGCCGTCCTGCACTATGCATACTTGAAGCTCAAGATGCCAGGACCAAAGGGCGTTATTACCATCAACGGTAATACCGAGCGCTCGCTCCGAACAGAGGAACACACGGTGGCCTTAGCCGCCGAAGTCCAAGCCGCAGAAGAAGCGTCGCAAGCCCAGTCTACTGCCAAGACACGGGATGGACACAAGCGCTCCCGAGCTGCAGCCTCGGCCCCGGAGCACTCCCATGCTCACTCCAAATAGGGATACGCGCCCCACAGCACGGCCCGCCTGGTTGCGAAATACGTACCTCGAGTGCACAATTTCGCGCTCAAAGTTCCATGGGCAGTTGTGGGGACACATGAAACACAGGCCGAGAGCTCGGTTCGACCGAGCAATGGCCAACAGATGTCTTCGAATCAACATCGCCAACAGGCACCATCTAGGGCCTAATCAGCGTCAAACTGATATACCACGGCGACCTCTCAAAACCCTTCTCCAAGGGCTCGTCCGCCGAACATTACTACTTCCGCCGAACTTACGGTCGGCAGCTCCGCTCACACGGAAGCTTCTTAACGAGCAAAGGCGCAGACGTGCAGCAGGGCGTAGTAGGGACGTCAAACCACTCATGAAGGCCCTGCGTCAACCTTTACTCTAATGTATTTATTTCTTTAAAAGTATCTATCAAAGTTACTTCGGCAATCCGGATTGTACGGTTGGACGTCACATATTCAAAGGAAATAAAGACCAATTTCTCTCTGGTAATGGTGCAGTCATTCACGATGCATATTCCTTTCCGCTTCTTTAGGCTGAAGTAAACTATTACGATACGTCCTTTTTTTATGACCGGCTAATAGACCGGGGGCTCGAACATAAATCTTGCCCTGAAAATTTATCCCGGCACTTATTTTTACTTTATGTGCTCGGCGTCATGGATATTGCACTATATGAATCAGTTCCGAATTGCGTCTTTGGTCAATAGTTGGGTTGCCCGGCTCCTGTGTTTACCCTCTTACGTTCCGCTCTGTTCGGCTAAAAGGGTAAAGGGAGAACCACTGCGATTGTACTTCTAGCTAGCCTGGTTAAGTACCTCAGTGGAGAAAGCCGAAAACTGACTGTCGTAATAAGCGCGAACTGGTCGGCGATCCGATGACTGGTGTCAAACCAAAAATCATTGGAGGTTCGTCCGTGTTAAACGAAGGGTTCTCTGTTACAGAAACCATGTGATGATGGTATCAACCGCGGCTCGTCCGAATATCACAAACACTGGGGGCTAGTCACCAGCCCCCGCAGTCAAGCTCCTATGGCTAAGTGAAAGCACTAAAACCGCATAGTCTGATTGCCTGGTTTTCCGTACATACAACCGCCTCCGGGCACCGAGACGTCGGCTAAGGGTTCAAGTGTTACGAGAAAACACCCCATGCAGTATCTGCAAGGGGGCTGAAGCGGACGACTGGTAACTTTCAGTTTAAAAACGGCCGCACAGGAGTCAAAATTAAAAGGCACTATATTCACAGCCAACTACTTGCATTATAATAAAACAAAAGTTTCAACTCCTTGGCTACAAGGAAAACTACTCTACTCATAAATTACATCTTTTGAGCATTGGGCCTCTACTGCCCGAGCACCATCCATCACGATGGGAAAGTATTGCTCGGGGCGCCTATGCTCCTTCCCTGGCGGCGGAGGCCCGGTGGCCATCTCGGTTGGCCTTATCTTCGGCCAATGTACCATTGTTTTGGCGAAGGCCATCCGCGGTCCCTCAATGCATGTGGAGCGCTTCCAGGCATCGATCCGAGAAGGGGCGTCGCACAGCCTCTGCACCAGACCGAAGTAGCTGCTCGGCAGCGGCTCCATTGGCCATAGCTTGACGCAGAGGTCCTTCATCGCCGGCTCCGCCAACCGATGCAGCTCCATCAGCTGCTTCATTTGGCTGTTGAGGAGGGGAGGGTGTTCGGGCGCTTGAAATTGCGCCCAGAACAGCCTCTGCTCGGCCCTACCCTCCTGAGCGGCGAAGAACCTGGCCGTGTCCGCCGCACTCTTCGGGAGGTCCACAAAGGTGCCTGGGGAACGCCATACTCGCGTGAGCAACGCGAACCTGTTACCTCCAAAGATACTTTGCAGCAAGTACGGCTTACCGTCCGCAATGAGCCTGACTTGGCGGAGCTCCTCTTGGTAGCCGCGCGCCTCTGTCCGCGCCTCCTTGGCCACCGCCGCCAATGAGGCCAGCTCGGCGGCCTGCTCCTTATTCTTCTGCTCGAGGGCCTCACACCTTGTGACGGCATCCCCGAGCTCTTGCTGCACTTCCAGCACCCCGGCCTCGTGCTTCCGGCTCGTGGTTCGCTCCACAGCCAGTTCGGCGGCCGCTTTCTCGGCCGTCGACCTCTGCTCCGCCGCTTCCAGCTGAGCCGTCTTTAGTGCGGCCTTGAGGTTTTCCACCTCTGCGGAGGCAGCTGTCGTAACATCAGTGAAATCCGTTAGGATACTTCGAAACCTGCTTACAAAACGCAATGGCTGTAAATAAATACGGCAGTCCGGACATGCCTTGCGCCTCGTCGAACCTTTTGTTCACCAGGCTGAGGTCGTCCTCGAAGCTTTTGAGCTTCCGATTCAGCTCGGCCAACTCCTCGGCGTTGGCGGCTGCAGCCGAAGACGACGCCTGCGAATTACTCTACGCATGTT
This sequence comes from Elymus sibiricus, assembly GCA_039707655.1. Taxonomy (NCBI): domain Eukaryota; kingdom Viridiplantae; phylum Streptophyta; class Magnoliopsida; order Poales; family Poaceae; genus Elymus; species Elymus sibiricus. The sequence continues at coordinate 13,544,387 of CM077668.1, read as the reverse complement.
AGTATCCGAGCTATTGATTTTTGATCCTCTGACCGGCTTTGGTCAAGCCAGTCAGAGTCTCGGGGGCTACTGTGTATGAGGCTATACATTTATACAAAAGAAATTCTTTAAGGAAAAACATTACTTGGCTCACCTTGAAGCCTGTGAGAAGGCCATTGAAAGCCTCCTTCAGTCCGTTATCCACGGACCGAAGACTTTGCAACACCGCGCCCATAAGGGCACGGTGCTCTTCGACGATAGAGGAGCTGGTTAAAGCATCCTCCATCTCATCCGGCCACCCAGTCGACGCCTGCTCTGGGGCAGGCGGGGGCACCTCGGTCTTCCTTCTCAGGGGCCGGAGTGCCCGGCTCCGGACACCTTGACGTCTCCGGAGCCGCCCTCGGAGAGAGCTCGGATCGTCCGAGCTCCTCCTCTTCGTTCACCAGAGGGACCCTCCCCTCCTAGTCTTTGGCGACCGAGGTGTTCACCTCGGCCATGATAGTGTCGCCTCCTCCCCCTGTATGCGGCACGGGAGGGGTCCTCCTTGATAGGACCTCCTCGGCCTCCTCGACGATTGGGGGAGGCGAGGTGCGGGATTCGGTCCCGCTCTCCGCTAGCGCCGCCGGTGGAGAATCCCCCTCCGAGACTCGGTCGGTGGGGAGATCGCGCAGCGGGCCACAAAATTACAAACGGAAACGTGATCAATATCAAAACCCAGTTCGGCTAAGGACGGTCAAGCAGTTACTAGAACGCGTACCTTTGAGCCTATGGCTTAGCCCTGGGGATCCTCTGAGGAACCTCTTCGGAGGCCTCAGAGTCCTCGGCAGAAGCCGAGCTATCGCCGGACAAGGCTACCTTGGCCTTGCGTGATCTTTTGGGAGCGGGTCGAGGCAGCTCCTCCTCGACGTCTTCGGACGCCGCCCTTTTCCCTGTTCGGGAGGAATCGTCTTCCTCCCCTTCTCCTCCCTGCTCTTTCTCCTCTTCTTGTGCGGAGGGAGCATGGGTGTCCCCGGATCTAGTGTCCGGGGGTCCTCGGGAGCGGAGGCCCTCTCTGGCCTCCTTCTTCTGGTCCTTCTTCTTTTCCTTCCTCTCCAGCGCCTCGTATGGCTCCACGGCCAACATGGCCGTCAGTAGGGGCGTCCTGAGTCCCTCTGGCAGCGGCGCCGGACTGTCGATCCGCTGGGCCTTCTTCAGCCAGTTCTGCGGGCGGGAAGTGAAACAGCTAAGTACCTTATCGAAAGGGAACAATTCGGATATAAGAGTAAAATTAGTCATACCTCTCGTGGGGGGTTTACGGCGTCGAGGCCGATGTCTTCATCTTCGGCCGGCCAGTCCTTCTGCGGCTTGAACAGCGCCCTCCACAGCTGAGCATGGGAGGTGCGGAAGAAGCTACGCACGGTGGCCGGGTCTTCAGACTTGTAGGCCCACATGGGGGAGGCCCTGTCCTGGCATGGGAGGATTCGGCGGCCGAGCATGATCTGGATCACGTTGGGCAACTCGACGCCCTGCTCTATCATTTTGGTGATCCAGCTCTGCAGCTGCGCCACCTCCTTGTTCACCCCCCAGTCGAGGCCTTTCTTGGTCCACGAGACCAGCCTCGTAGGGGGTCCGGATCGGAAGGCCGGAATCACCCCCTAATCCGCGCTCCTTGGCTCGGTGATGTAGAACCATTCCTTCTGCCAGACCTTGACGGTCTCGATGAAGGTGCCTTCTGGCCACTCCACTCGGGGGAGTTTACTGACCATCGCGCCCCCACAGTCCGCCTGCTGGCCATCGACGATCTTCGGTTTGATGTTGAAGATCTTCAGCCACAGGCCGAAGTGTGGCCGGATCCGAAGAAAAGCCTCGCAGATGATGATGAAGGCCAAGATGTGGAGAAAGGAGTTCGGCGCGAGGTCGTGGAAGTCAAGCCCGTAGAAGAACATGAGACCCCTGATGAAGGGGTGAAGGGGAAAGCCCAAACCTCGGAGGAAGTGGGGGATAAACACCACCCTCTCACCCCGTCGCGGCGTGGGGACGACTTGGCCGGCCTCTGGGGCTCGGTGGGCGACGTTGGCGGGGAGATAGCCCGCGTCCTTTAGCTCCATGATGGCGCTCTCGGTGACGACGGACGCCTCCCACTTGCCTTTGGACCCGGAGCCCGCCATTGCTAGATTGAACGGGTTGCTGGAAAGGTTCTTGGAAGGGAGAGCGGATCTGGGCGCTGGAGCTCAAAAGATGGGGAAGGCAATGGCAAAGGGGGAAATGAGAGCGTACGAAAGGGACGAAGGCTGTGCCCCTTTTAAGGGCTGTAAAACCCACGGTCCTTTTACTGCGCCGCAGTCCTCACCATTTCCCCATGTAACCGTGCCATTATGCGCGCATGGGATGAGGCAGATAATTGGTCATATCCCTTGAAAACAGGGCACGATCTCCATATCGATGGGACGTGCCAATGAAAAAACTGCCTCGAGCCGCGAATCGAGTTTTGTCATAAAACGACTCGGGGTCGTGGCACGTTGTGATCCTTCGGTAAAAAGTTGTCAGAGGGGGGTACTGTTCACACCGAAGTGACTAGCCTTCGGGGCTAAGTTATTGATACACCGCGGCAACCGAAGTATATCTTGGGACGCATACGGCCAGGCGACACTTAAAGACTCGACTCAGAGGAGATACAAGCCAGTCATTTATATCATAGAAGGAAGGGAACTTGTCCCCAAAGCCGATGGTGTTCGGCGTCTACCTCGGCTTCGAAGACTAGTTCGGGGGCTACTGAGGGTGTCCCGGACTAGGGGGTACTCGGGCTGCCGGCCTATCTCTCGTGGGCCGGGCTGGTGGGTCGCCCTCTACTCGTCGATAGAAGGCCAGACTGTGGGCGACCCCGTGTATCAGAAGGAAACCTTCGAAGACTTGGCGTCTCCTCCAAGGAATAACTGGCGTGGCTGGCATGTTTATCCCCTGATGGTAACCGACCATGTGTAACCCTAGGACCCCTGGTGTCTATACAAACCAGGAGGCTTAGTCCGTAGAGGATCATATTCATTACCTAGGGTTTAGCCCAATCGATCTCGAGGTAGATCAACTCTGTAACCTTCGTGCAATCACATCAATACAATCTAGTAGGACGTAGGGTATTACCTCTTCGAGAGGGCCCGGACCTGGGTAAATCATCGTCTCTACGCTCTCTGTTACCCATTGATTCCTAGACCCACAGTTCGGATCCCCTAGCCGAGATCTGCCGGTTTTGGTACCGACAGGAGGTGAATAGGAGACTACAAATTTTAATCTTGTTTCTCAATTTTAGGGACAAGCGGATAAAAAGGGTTCACTAGATATGCAACTAAGTGAACACAACCTATATGACAAGCAAGCTTAAAGCCAAATATGCTAGGCAACAATCTAATTAGCAAGCCCACAAGCATACAAAGCAAAGTAAAGTGCGGGAAAGGATTTACCACAAGAGAGTCGGGGACACGGATTTTATCCCCAAGTTCACTCTTCCTTGGGGAAGAGCTAATCTCCGTTGAAGCGGTGCCGGAGCCAAAGCTTGTGGAACGCCACCGAAGGCTCACCGTATTCTCCTCAAGTCACCCCCAACGGATGAGCCTCGAATCACTCGGGGTTGGTCTTGAAGGCAACCACCACACCTTTACATACGTCTCCGGAGCACACCACAAGCAAGGAAGCTTCCGAAGGAACCCTAACCACCTAGGAGCCCAAGCTCCAAGAGTAACAAGTGAAAGGTGAACAAATCTTGCGGGGAACATGAATTGGTTTGGTCAAAGTGTAGATCGGGGCTTGCTCTCTCAATTCCCAAAGTTTCAACAAGTTTGGGTGGAGGAATTGAGAGTAGTGAGCAAAATGAGGTGTAGCAATGGTGGAGCTCAACAAGACATTAGGGTTAAAGGTTGGAGGTGGAAGAAAGGGGGTTTTATAGTGTTCATGACCGGTTGGGCATTTCTGCTCGTTGGATTCCGTGCGCACGGGCTAAGTCAGCCCCGTGTGCACGGGGTACCCAGGTGCTAAAACACCACCCCGTGCGCACGGGGGTCTAGGACCCCGTGCGCACGGGGTATCCAGAAAGTTTTGTGGTACCCCATGCGCATGGGGGGCAAAGACCCCGTGCACACGGGGTATCCAGAAGGTTACTGACCACCCCATGCGCACGGGGGTCAAAGACCCCGTGCACACAGGGTATCCAGTAAACTTCTGTTGAGACTTTCAAGGATACCACCGACACAAACACTAACAAGGAATATATGTGGTAGGAGTGCTCTCGTGCAATGAGTTTTATTGTTGGTTACTTTGCACTCATCTCATTGCATGGGTCTATTGATCTAGGGGGAGCCTCATGTGTGTGTGCCTGTTGCATAATCAAACACATCTTTCATTTCTCACACACACCTAGGGGAGCTCTCGCGATCAATAGCCGTTGCATGGCTAGTCTTATTGATATATCATCTTTGCCATGTGTAGGGGAATGCGACAGAAAACAAAAAATTTCGGTACAACGAGCATGCTCAGGATCACTATGGAGATGCATACAAGGTTTGATCTGATCGTTACCGACTCGTAGCGCAGTGGAAGTAGAGTCGATGTTGATCGTCGGTGCAGATCCCTGCGGCTAGGATTTACAACCTCCCAACTGCGAGGATGTACTCCCTCATCTGCCCCTCGGACAGCCCTTCGGGAGGTGGTCGGACAGTCCCCCGGATAGCCCTTCGGGAGGCACTTTCGAACTCGGACAGTAACTCGGACAGCCCTTCGGGAGGACCCTCGAACAGCCCCTTGGGCAAAAGATCGAACCTACGACCTCTCTACGGGGTTGCACACATACGGTGTCATCTATCCGGCAGGGCTTCGCCGTCCAGAACTAGTTCCCACCGGAACCCAGACAGCCTTTTGGCTCTACGAAACTCTTTTCGTGGGAGGGAGAGAAGAAGCCAGATCATTGCATGGCATTGCGTATGAGAGAGTGAGTGTGGATGGAGAGCACCTCTCCACCTCTATTTATAGGCCAAGCCCAAGGGGTAGAGGTCACTTGGAAATACCAAAATGCCCTCAAGGTGGCTTCTCCAAGAAGCCAATAGGGGAAAATACCAAAAGGCCCTCAAGGTGGCTTCTCCAAGAAGCCACCAAAAAGTGCTTTTCACTATTCATGGAAACATTTTTCCGCGACCGTTAAATCTGAAAATATTTCTGTAGGTCTTAGAATAATTCCAGTACCCACTAAAATAATTTTGGACCCATTCCGAAACAATTCCGGATTAGTGATTTTCATCCGCGAAAAGCAACCAAAGCGGTTCCGGCAGCTTCGGAACATTTCCGGGTTTTTTCTCCGGAAAAATCCCAGAAGTTCCCAGAACAATTCTGGCACCCTCAAAGAAATTTCAGGCGTGTGCCGAAACCATTTTGACTTAATGGTATACTCCGAAACAACCTTTCGGTTTTACCGAAACTATTCCGATGTTCTCTCTCCGGAACTCTTCCGTTGTCTCCGAAACTTTTCCGGTGACTTTCTCTCAGACTCCCTGTCTAGTATTCAGCAGATAGATGACCCTTAAGCGTGTGACCCTATAGGTTCGGCGAAGTATAGACATGACCGGAACACTTTCCGATCACTGATCAACATCGGAGCCGTGGACACCCATATTGACCCCTATACCCACACGAATAAATATTCGAGTGAACCTCCAGTTGCCATGTGCTATTCCTGTTGCTTCGCGATATGTTACAAATACCCGAGGTGAGATTTATCGGCATCCCCGTGGATCAACAACTTCTCCACTATGCCAGTTACCTCATTACCAGTTTTGTTCTCTTTTCTCGTTCCCGTGTTCCGGCATTCCTGTGATCAAATCACATTGTGTCTGGCCAGACGATGATGGATACCGTAACACCGAGAGGGCCTAGAGATATCTCTCCATCGTCGGAGGAGCAAATCCTAATCTTGAGCTATCAAGTCCCTTGACATACTTTTCCATGAACCCGTAAGCCGCCGTAATAGCCACCCAAGTTACGGATGACGTTTAACAAACCCCAAAGTTCATGAAGCAAGCATGAAGAAACTCGATACTCTCATGGTCTAAGGAATTATGCAAACATTAACTATCTCTGTGTTATTAACCATTAACTTATGACGAATGTATCTCATAGCATAACATCAATCGGGTCGATTCAACACAAGTGTTCTCCTAACATTGTGCCCTCAAAGTTGCCGGCATAGTCATGCCCATGATCAGGAAAACAGAACCATCATGCAACACTTGAGCTAGTCTTAGAGGCATGACTAGGAATACATTTTACCATTTATTATTCCACACGTGCATATGAGTTTCCCTCCGAGCCTCGTGGTTATTGCAGACTCGAGAACCATAGCAGTTTTAGCATGGAATATAAACTTAATTAGGAACATGGGGATAAATAACAATATTTATTATTGCCTCTAGGGCATATCTCCTACAGACTCCCACTTGCACTAGAGTCAATAATCTAGTCAATGCTAATGCACTTTACACCTATGGCATACCGGTGAAAAATATGCTTCGCTTGTGGTATAGCCTGATGTCCAACGGATCTGACAACTTCAGCTCCGTGTGTATCTTTGCATATCCTCGTGTTTTCACGCTTTCACAAAATTCATATTTTGTGTGGACTTGGCTTTGTATATATGTGAATCACTGGTCGAACCTTGATTCCTCAGACTGAGCTATGGAGCAACTATCTACAATAGTGTCCCATTGACCAAAGTCTTCTTGGAACCATACTAAGTTCATGAATGAACTATATGATTCAACATCTTCTTTGTCGCTTCTAAAGCGTCAACATACTTAGCCTTTGTTATAGAATTCGCCACAGTAACCTGTTTGGAACAATTTCCAACTACCGTGCCACCATATCGTGTATTACACAAAACCCTTAACTTAAATCGAAAATCGCATGGAGCATTGATGAAGACTGTATCGATGTAATTACTTACAACGAGCACTTCATAATCTCTGCTTGCGAGAAAACATGTCATCAGTAGTCCTATGATCGGTACTTTGATCACTTTGGTATCTATCCTCGCAACAGCTTGGGAGTATCAGACATATCTGATTGTTTTACATACCATGGAATACATGGTTAATCCAAACACAAGAGTGTGTGGAATCTCCATCATGTATTTTGCTCATCAGTGTTTTGGGACACCGAGTCTTGCAAAAACTCTTTCCATGTGACTTCGGCAAGAATCACTCGGCGTTTTTAATGCTAAAATGTTTTAGCATCTTGTCAATATGTATTTTGGCTTAGCCCTATCAGGCAATACTATATGCGTAGATAATAATGCCTAATATCAAGGCTACTTAGCCCAAGCACTTCATCAAAAAACTATTTTCAATGAAGTCCTAATTCGTGTCAAGAAATTTATATTATTTTCAATCAACAATGTGTCAAGCACACAAGGTTTTTAGAAATATTATTATGCTCCCACTTACTTTCTTGTAACCAAAATCATCTTCGTTATCCATTGATGAAATCAAACTCTTTTGACTATTTCATCAAAAACGAAGATTCCAACTCCATTTTGCTCTCTTCTGTCCATCGCTGGAACTCTGAAGTTTGCAAACTCACTAGCATCCTCTGGATCGACAAAATACTTTGGACTGTATCACATACAAGTCCTAGTTTGTATTTCCATTTCATGGAAATCCTTTTGGCATCCATGTTTCATATCTCATGATTGAAATATGTATTAATTGCTAGTTTAACCCGATCTGACTTTAAGCATCGCTACGGTGAGACAATCTCATCGTAGTCAACTCCTTGAATTTGTTATTGTACCAAGTCGAGCTTTATGGATAAAATATTTTATCCACATCAGTTTATAGTTCCATTAATGTTCGTTAGACTCCAAGTCTTCCGAAGGGTTTATCAAGATATAATCTTGAATCATTCATATGGAAACTATCTCAGATTATATTGGCATTTAGCCAATTCCGGAGTCAGGGCCCATCAACGCTTCCTTGTGTATCATAGATATACTGTTGTCTAACAATAATATCTCGTTTGCGCACCTGAGAGGTTTGCACGAGTTTTGCCTACATGGTTCAGCTGCAAGTTCGACCGAAGTCCATACATCTCATGTAGAGGCTTCCGTATCAGTCGTGGTAGGAAACTCTAGAATCACTTCCAAGGTCTCTTTCCTTTGACTTGACGACGAAGATACTATTATCTCGTCGAGTTGCACTGTCCTCTCACTCACCTTTTTGTAAGAACCATTTTCTACAAAATCATACCGTTCTTTGTGGCAAACCTTTTGCCACGGTACAACGAGGGAGGAATACCCAATAAATTAGGATAACCTACAAAGTAGCACTTGTCTGATTTGGAATAGGTTTGTAAATATTTTTACACAAGCCCCATATTCCAAATGTTAAGAAAAGATATAACATGGTTGGGGTTACCATACCATGGCGTCATTTCAACAGATCTGATGGCGCTCTTTTCAGTGTAAAAGCCGCAGTCTCTAAAGCACTACTTTAAAAGTGATAATGGCAAATTAATTTATGTCATCTTTGATCTCACCATGTCATAAATGGTTTGATTACATCTTCACAGACATTCCACTCACAGTGGTGTTCCGGGAGGTGTAAGTTATGAAACTCTTTTCACAACTCATCAGACATTCGCTAAACTTGTAACTCAAAAATTCCTTTCCGCAATCTAATTTACAGAAACATAATTTTTCTTGTTATAATAATTTCTACTTCATTTTGAAAACCTTTTGAATGACTTCAAAAGATCCAGACTTATGTCTTATCAAGTAAATATCCATATATCTACTTGAGTCATTTCTGAAGATAGACAAATCCACTATTAGCAACAACATTTATCGGACTACACACATCAAAATGTATAATCACCAATAAGTTTGTTGCTCGTTCCTTATGGCCTATGGACGGTATTTCAGTCACTTCACTTTTCAGAGGAAAGTTGCAAGTGTCAGATGATTCATAATCAAATGACTTAAAAATCTATCATTATGGAATTTCTCCATGCGGGTTTCTCCGATGTGACCAAATGCAGTGCCACACACATGTGATATTCTTTTAGTCTTGCGACATTTAGCGTCAGTGTTATGGATGTATCATATTACCATCAATATTCATAACATACATCCCATCCTTGATGGAAGCATGGCCCTTATGTTATTCATGATACTGAACAACAATTGTTCTTTTATGAACAACCCTCTTGCAACAAACATTATGCAATGGGCTAGAGTGTATAAAACTCTAAAATGAATTATGAAAGTAAATACAGAGGTAATATATTATTATCAATATTCATAACATACATCTCATTCATAATGAAAGTATGGCCCTTATGTTATTCATAACACCGAACATCAAAAGTTCTCTTATGAACAACCTTCTTGCAAGATACCTTATGCAATGGGCTAGAGTGTATGAAACTCCAAAAATGAATTATGAAAATAAATACATAGGTAATACACCGATGAAAGGTATAGTAACATTTACTATGTTCCCAGCGCGTATCTAAACCTCACTCCGGCAAGTCTTTTAGGCCGTAGTAGTTCTTGCATCGAGTCGCAACAGAATGCAATCGAGCGGGTATCTCTGTGATCAACTCACAATACCCAAGAATCAGTGATTAACATGTTTAATCATAATTCCAAAGAATTATATCTTTGACCAGCCTTCTATACATTAATAACTTGTATGACATTCATACATGAGCAGGATATTCCAGTCTTCTCTCTTTTTGCCTTTATACTTCTAATAGTTTAACTTTCAGTATTTCTCCTACTCTCAGAAGAAGCACCCAACTTTAAGAGTGGCGTTAGCCCCGAACTTCCTAGGCGTGTAAGTCACACTAACACCCTTTGGACATTTCCTTTCTCTTTAAGTTATTGTTTTATTCACCTTCATTTACATGACCGGCGTTCTTCTGGATCCCTCTCTTATCAGTCAAATGCCCAGTAAACACTTTACTAATACTTTGCAAACAAACATTGCTTTGAATATTTCATATCTTTTAGCCTTTGTCTGTCTCTGAAAATGATTTCCAGTTTCCATGAATATCACATAACTATCCCAAACTTTTGAAGTTCGGGTCTCATGGAAGCAAACACATTGCACTTGACTGTAACGGAATTCTAGCTTTTGGATCGAAGGACAGGAGTCATATCATCCATAGCATTAGTGGGACAATACGGAAAGCATGCGATAGGACAAAGTCCTTCTCGGCACTCTTGAGGACAATCCTCATATTACGTTACCAACCGTAAAGTTTTAACCAGATATTTAACAACTTATTCAATTTTAACAGGGAAGGTGGAAACACGAGCCATTCTTCTACAACTATTTTGCAAATTACACTTAGACAGTGTTCATAATTAATTGCACTAAGAATTAAACGAATTAATTCTAAAGTGCACTCCCACTCAAATCAATATCTCTCATAATTGATTGTGAGTGATACAAGACCCAAATTTCAATTCAACGCCATTGATGGAAACATCACTGATGACGGGAATTTCAATCGATAGGCCAACTTGCCGATCACATCTCTATGTGACTCTTGTTCATCTTTCGATGGGCGTGTTCCGAGCTCAGGACGATCAAGCCAGAACGTCAAGACAACCAAGTGATCTCGCTGCGAGGTCTCAACTCACCCGCCTCACACTTCTCTAATCATTTGTACTCATGGAAACATGACGTACTCCGAAAAGATAGGTGCCGTGACGGTGCTACACTTGGGAGAACACTAACTACTTGATATTTTTGTGAGAGATCACCCTAATAAAAGTGACTACCGCGCAATCAAAAGGGTGCATCATACGGGATAAACATCTCAGGCAATTCATAATAGCATGATATGGTATAGCCCTTTCCGACGGAGAAGTCTTGTATTTCTTCGTCTTCGGCATTCGCGTCGGTGTTCACCTTCACGAAGATTGCCACCACCTTGTCGATGCACCAGATAATATTGCTATCTCTATAGCTAATAAAATAAGTGCATTACTTAAGGTTGACACGCAGGTCATTAAAGTGACAATCATATGGCTCCAGCCATCATGCCGAATCTTGACACGCAGGTCATGTTTATTACATTATATAGTCATCTCATACATAATCAAATTAATATGAGCACTGCTATATGACATCACATGTACATCCTGCAAAACCAAGTTAGACGCCTCTAATCGGTTTATGCAAAATTTTATTTTACGTGGCTTCTAAGGTTTTGAAACAAACCGAAGCTACCAACGTTCATCATCAAGTATGATTATTCAAGTCGCTAGATTAACTTTGCGGGGTGTATGAAACACGAGATAATAAAATCTCGAGCCCCATACTGAACTTCGTCATACGCATGACCCCGTGCACATCATATCTGCATTGCCCTTTTGTCTGCGAAATTTTATCTTTCTTTTAACTATGGTGGAATTCAACGAACTGTTAGCACTTCGTTGATCAATCAGGATCGCGGATTGCCAGAACTTTGAAACTCCACCATGCCATTATCTAGATCAGAAATGCGCAAATTTCAGGGAAGCAACAAGAACATCGGGTAACAAATTTCATCTGCTACCCGCACAAATAATTTTCAGCAATAGAACTCATCTACTACAAAATTATATTGTGCAACACCCATACATCTCTATGTATTCTAGATCGTAACCTGCATCTACGCATAGCACGGCTCATGATGCCATTGTAGGGGAACGCGACAGAAAAAAAAATTGGTACAGCGAGCACGCCCAGGATCACTATGGAGATGCATACAAGGTTTGATCTGATCGTTACCGACTCGTAACGCGGCGGAAGTAGAGTCGATGTTGATCGACGGTGCAGATCCCCGCAGTTAGGATTTACAACCTCCCAACTGCGAGGATGTACTCCCTCATCTGCCCCTCGAACAGCCCTCCGGGAGGCGGTCGGACAGTCCCCCGGACGGTGTCACGGACAGCCCTTCGGGAGGCACTCTCGAACTCGGACAGTAACTTGGACAGCCCTTCGGGAGGACCCTCGAACAGCCCCTCGGGCAAAAGATCGAACCTACGACCTCTCTACGGGGTTGCACACATACGGTGTTATCTATCCGGCAGGGCTTCGTCGTCCAGAACTAGTTCCCACCGGAACCCAGACAGCCTTTCGGCTCTACGAAACTCTTTTCGTGGGAGGGAGAGAAGAAGCCAGATCATTGCATGGCATTGTGTATGAGAGAGTGAGTGTGGATGGAGAGCACCTCTCCACCTCTATTTATAGGCGAAGCCCAAGGGGTGGAGGTCACTTGGAAATACCAAAATGCCCTCAAGGTGGCTTCTCCAAGAAGCCAATAGGGGAAAATACCAAAAGGCCCTCAAGGTGGCTTCTCCAAGAAGCCACCAAAAAGTGCTTTTTACTATTCACGGAAACATTTTTCCGCGACCGTTAAATCCGAAAATATTTCTGTAGGTCTTAGAATAATTCCAGTACCCACTAAAATAATTTTGGACGCGTTCCGAAACAATTCCGGATTAGTGATTTTCATCTGCGAAGAGCAACCAAAGCGGTTCTGGCAGCTCCGGAACATTTCCGGGTTTTTTCTCCGGAAAAATCCCAGAAGTTCCCAGAACAATTCTGGCACCCTCTAAGAATTTTCAGGCATGTGCCGAAACCATTTTGACTTAATGGTATACTCCGAAACAACCTTTCGGTTTTACCGAAACTATTCCGGTGTTCTCTCTCCGGAACTCTTCCGTTGTCTCCGAAACTTTTCTGGTGATTTTCTCTCAGACTCCCTGTCTAGTATTCAACATATAGATGACCCTTAAGCGTGTGACCCTATAGGTTCGGTGAAGTATAGACATGACCGAAACACTTTCCGATCAATGATCAACATCGGAGCCGTGGACACCCATATTGACCCCTATACCCACACGAATAAATATTCGAGTGAACCTCCAGTTGCCATGTGCTATTCCTGTTGCTTCGCGATATGTTACAAATACCCGAGGTGAGATTTATCGGCATCCCCGTGGATCAACAACTTGTCCACTATGGCAGTTACCTCGTTACCGGTTTTGTTCTCTTTTCTCGTTCCCGTGTTCCGGCATCCCTATGATCAAATCACATTATGTCTGGCCAGACGATGATGGATACCGTAACACCAAGAGGGCCCAGAGATATCTCTCCATCGTCGGAGGAGCAAATCCCAATCTTGAGCTATCAAGTCCCTTGACATACTTTCCCATGAACCCGTAAGCCGCCGTAATAGCCACCCAGTTACGGATGACGTTTAACAAACCCCAAAGTTCATGAAGCAAGCATGAAGAAACTCGATACTCTCATGGTCTAAGGAATTATGCAAACGTTAACTATCTCTGTGTTATTAACCATTAACTTATGACGAATGTATCTCATAGCATAACATCAATCGGGTCGATTCAACACAAGTGTTCTCCTAACATTGTGCCCTCAAAGTTGCCGGCATAGTCATGCCCATGATCAGGAAAAAAGAACCATCATGCAACACTTGAGCTAGTCTTAGAGGCATGACTAGGAATACATTTTACCGTTTATTATTCCACACGTGCATATGAGTTTCCCTCTGTGCCTCGTGGTTATTGCAGACTCGAGAACCATAGCAGTTATAGCATGGAATATAAACTTAATTAGGAACATGGGGATAAATAATAACATTTATTATTGCCTCTTGGGCATATCTCCTACACCATTTCCTAACCATATTGTCATCATTGCACCAAAAAGGGGAAGATTGAAAGTGCATGTGGCTCTTAATTATATTTTGGTATGGTTAGTGGAACTAATATCAGTTGTTAAAGTTTATCTTAGGATATTGGTTCCATGAAGATCATGTTGGAGTTGTGTGATCCCCCCACCCCCCCCCCCACCCCTTTTCAAAAAGATTAAAGGCATGGTTTCCCCGCTACTTGAAGGTTTTCGTGTTGGTTTGATTTGAGTCATAGGAGAATCCGCACTATCAAGAGGGGTCATCGTGGATGAATGTCGTGTGGGAACACATCAAAACATATACAACAGCCCTCCAAGCGGTGGACCAAGGTTGCGAGACAGCGATAGACAACCAGCAATCAACCCTGCTTGGAGGCATCTCATCAAATAAACAAGGGAGCGCTTGCAACCCAGCTGATTGAGAAATAACCATTTCTCGATCTCAATCAATCGCAACCATCACCGGTACATTATTGCTTTAGATCCAAGATGCAAGAAATTACAAAGTAACTCACACAACTAAGAATTACAATAAAATCCTTGAAGACATCATCTCCGTGTGGTGTCGGTCTTTGCAAGACGAAATATCGCCACGACTCCGGTAAAGAGATTGCAATTGCACTGGAGCGGCGCTACTGCTGCTCGTTCACCTCCACAAACTTGATAACTAATAAAGGTTCCTGAAAGCTCCCTGAGTCGCCCATCCAAAAAGATGGAAAGCCATGGGCGATTATGTGCTTGGACCTGGGATGATACCTTAGAAGTGCATGTCATCGAACCACAAAAACTTCACCATAACATCGTGGAAACGTTCCGACTCCACAGAAAATCAAACCAACAGAAGCAATATGACACAACATAAACTCATGCAGTGTAGTTAGTTCTTCTAACAAAATTGATGTTGTCAGTTCTGCATGTGAGCAAACGTTTTCTTTTTTGAATTTTGTTGTTCCTTTTTCTTTTCATTTTCTGTTTCCTTTTCTAAACCAAGGGAAGTAATTTCATATACATGGATTTTGTATATTACATAAACATTATTTTCAAAAGATATATATGAAATTTTTAGAAGAAAATGAAAAGATAAGAAAATATTACACTGCAGGGAATGAAAAAAAATTACACTCATACCCACAAAATGTTCATTATGTATCTACCAAAATGTTTATTATGTATTAGAAAAAAACATTCATCAAATATTTGTAAAATATTGACCACTATGTATTTGAAAAATGTTCACTGCATGTTCAAAAAATGTTCTCGTGGATTTTTTAAAAATGTTCATCATACATTGTACAAATATTCATCGTGTATTTTAAAAAATGTTAAACATGCATTGTAAAAATGTTCATCACATATCTAATGGAAAAAGAAAAATTATGGTTGCAATTGTGCATGGGCGCCACTTGAAATTGCATTCACTGAGGGGCTTACGGGTAGTACCAAAATCCTATAAACCTAAGAGAGTGATCCCCGTAACTTATTTATCTCAACATGCAAACATGTCACACCATCATACAATTATGGATGGGATAAGGCCCACCTCAACATGCAACTATCCATGGGAAAATATCCACCACCACATGCAACCATACATGGGGAAATAGTTTTCATTCTATTATTCTACTTATATTCAATTAATATTTTACAACTATACATAATCAAATATAATAAGTCGTATGTATTTTTAATTTTGGTTCATGTGTTATTAATCTGAATATTTATATTCCACACAATCAAATCTCACTGAAATATATTGCAGCTGATCCTACAGCAACGCGCGGGGTGTCACCTAGTTTACAAAAAAGAACAGAGTTGCACTAGTTGCGCCTATGTTGTTGCTCTTACAATTGTGCGTAGGGGTGCCGTTGCACTCGCCCGAGGGGTTTATGAGTAGCACTGTGCCGCCGAGGTGAAGCTTGCTGCCAAGCACGCCGACGCTACGGTGGTTGCCGGCCCGCGGGCAGTTGCGAAGCGTCACACTGTCGAGGCGCAGCTCGCCACTGAGCACCGCGCATAGCCACCACTAGCGGTTGTTGTGACTCTCGACACCGGTGGCAATGCCGACGTCGAGCGGGTATCGACGATGCCCAGGGGTGCCCATGACGGTGTGGCATCGGGCTCCGGCAGGCCAGTGGTGATAAACCTCGATTTCGAAATATGATGTTGTGTTATGAACTACTATGTAAAATTATGCACTATGTGGTCTTAATCTAGTTTCAAACTTGAGTTTTGAATGAGATGTTTGTGCACAATTTGGATTGAGTATTTAAATTTGAGGGTTCAGTTAGCTCCACACATTTTTTTCACTCATCTTATTTGTGGAGTTAAGATTTGAGGATAAACTTCAGGGGAATTCTTTGAGGGTTCTGTTAGAGTTGCCTTAAGTCAACACCGCGTTAGCTTCGAGGGAGGGGAGGAGGTGTTGGTCGGCCATTCTTATTTGACGCTTACTCAAATTGCCATGAAATTACACAAGGGAGCCACCAAGCAAACATAAAAATTACATGCTATAGGAATCCCGGTTTTTACTAGGTTTGGAACATTCTAGAAGGTTTTGGTCAGATATTTCGTTTTCTTTTCCCTCCTTTTCTTTTTTTAAATGCTTGTAATGTTTAAGAAGGTTTAAAAGTTTCAAAAAATATTTGGAATTTCCAAAAACGATCACATTTTTAGTGTACACAATTTTTGCAAAAAAAAATTCATTTTTTTAAAAAACTTATGCTTTTTGAGAAAACATATTAAAAATGAACTGAAAACCGAAAGAACCGCTCGCTAGAATGGCCAGGCTGCTACAGTATTTTGCCGAACGGCATCTTGACGCAAAGCGCGTGAATAGGAGGAGCGCTGCTATTTCTCGCTTGTAGCGAGTCGGAAAAAGGGTCGGCCTGCTAGCCATTCGTGTATTAAAATGAAAAAGGGTCGGCCTGCTGGTCGGAAAAAGCAGCTCCCTCAAAAATAAAAAAGCAATACGCACCACTATGCCTAAAAACAAGGCTAGCAACGCCCTTCGTCTATTAAAATGAAAAAGCAGCGAGCAAAGCCAACACTATGTTCTTATTTATTTTGTTTTCTTATATCCGATTATCTCCATATTTTAATTTTGGTTTTCTCTAGCCTTTTGTGTAAAATACACGTGTTCAAAAATATAAAATGTTCACATATGTCAAAAATATTTGGGCATGCACAAAATGTTCATATGTATTTCAAAAAGTTTTTCAGATGCCTTTAAAAAATTGACTGTGTAATTAGAAAAATGTTCGGCATGTATTTGAAAAATGTTCAACATGTCTTTAGAAAAATTTCACCGTGTAATATAAAAATGTTCAATGTGTGTTTAAAAAATGTTCAACGTGTACTCAAAAATAATAATGTGCATATAACTAATTTATTCAAAATGTTCACCTTTTATATTTTATATTTTCTTATTTTTGACAGTTTTCCAAATACATGTTAAACATTCTTGAATACACGTTGAACATTTTTCAAATACATGTTGAACATTTTTTTCATGATGAACTTTTTCAATTACATGTTGAATATATTTTTCACGTTGAACATTTTTCAAATACAGAAAAGGAAAAAAGGAAAAGAAAAAAAATCAAAAAATGAAGAAAAACAGAAAAAAGGTAGAAAGAAAAGGAAAGAAAAAAAAAATATCCAGACGGAACCTTCCCGAAACCGCCTGGAAGGTTCCTAAAACCGCTCCAAATTGGTCGCAGGAAGGTTCGAAGCAACCTACATTGGACCGGCCCACTTACTACAAGAATGAAGGTGAGCACTTCATACGTTTGGCGAAAAGCATGATATATACCAAGCGCGTGCTGGTTTCCTTTAGGTGTTCGTTGTAAGATCACTGAAGGAAAGGTTGATCGCCCATAGCGGGCCGGATGGTACGCTCGCCTAGGGACTCCCCTCATGGGTCGGCCCACCACTGTGTGTATATGGTGGTTTCTCTATGGAGTTGATTTGGTTCTGTATTTTTCTTTTCGTACGTTAAACAATTACTCGTACTATCAAGAAAAGTTCACACATTTAAAAAATGATTCATGACGTTAAAAAAAAGTTAGTACCGTTCAAAAACATGTTCATGACATTTAAAAAAGGTTACCATGCGGCACATGTGGTAAGCAGTTCAAATTGTTTAAAAAAATGAAGACATTTTACAATTGTTTTAGGCTAAACACTCATGATTTTATTTATTGTTTGAAATGTTCATTCGAATACAAAAGCAAATTAGAAGCTGTAATAGCCATAAATGTCGACCAATAGGTAGACCGAGAGCATGTTTAGCGAGGTTGTGAGCCTCGAAGTTTGAGTTCCTACTTTCGAAGATGAAATAGCTTCCCGCACCACCACGAATTCCTGGTAGCTAGCCCAAGCACGCTCGCGCCGCCACGAGCTCCTGCTAGCTGGACAAGCAGCAGCAAACAGGAGCAGCTGGAAGAAGACACTATGCGCCCACCCGATTGGGGATCGAGGACGGGAGTGCGAGGTAGCCTGCTTGACTCGCGGCGCCACAGGAGGTGTGCAACACAGTGGAGCAGCATTAGGGAGCCTGGGGAAGGGAGAAGCGGGTGTGGCAGAGATGCAGGGACGCCGGTCGCCGGCTGCGACCGGAGTCAGGTCCGGCGGGCACGGTGGTGCCGACAACTGCGCTCGCGGGAAGGGAAGGGGATCAGGGTCAGGCCGGGTGTGAGACAGAGATAAACGGAACAATACACTTTTTTCTATTCCTCCAAGCCCTATGCTTAGTTGGCACTGTCTGCTGAGTTGGCATGCATAGTCAGCTTTGACAGCGGTTAAAACCACTTGACCGGCGCAAAACCGAGACCAGGATTGGGTTTTGAACCTCATGGTTAATTGGGGGTGTATTTCAACCATTTCAAAGTTGAGGGCTGTAAATTAAACCAAGTGGTTAGTTCGGGGTTGAAATGTGGACTTTTGTCTATACTATAATACCCAAACTCCATCAACACAAGCACATGATTAATTGCACGACTGGACCGCTACTAATCTCTTGCCAAATCATAGCCATAAATTATGTAAACATCCAACTATTGTAATAACTGAAATAATTTGGATCATATAGATTATGTAGAACGTCAACATTTCCAATATGGAACATGTCACACAATCTTGTGGAGTAATCATATATAGCTCCACACAAAAATTATGAAATGAAATACCAAATTCTATGTTCAAAACTTTGGTACGTGTAGCAATAAAATGATAAATAATACTAGTACTGATTAATCAGCTGTTTGCTCGCTGGGCATGCCGCTATCAAAAAGCATTGTTGCTAGATTTTTATGCCCTGTATGCTTAATTAGTTTTTGGGAACTGTCTACTCTCGTGTTTCATAACCAACAATGATAAAAATCCGGAGATGTCGTTGCACTGTAGCAAGAGCCGGCTCTCATGCTGCGCGAGTCTCTTCTGCATGAAGCTAAGTGATGATCGGTGGGTGTAGACACGATAATCTAGTCTTGTGCTTGCTTATACGAAGTTATGAAGATTTCACAATTCTAACAATTGCGATACAATTGGGATGTCCGTATAGCGGCGCAAACCACCCCTCCGCGCTGGGCCGGTAGATTTAGCTTTTTTCTTTTTCGGTTAAAACTGCACGACATGATTAGAACTCGTGACCTCCTCATTCAGTAGAAACTGCAGTAACCAATTAGGACACCTCACATGTCGTGAGTACTTGCTTCCTTTTTCCTCTTCTCTTCTTTCCTTCTCGCGGAGACCAACGAGAACGGACGATGTGATCTTCTTTTCTTTCTCTTTTTCTTTAAATGCGTGAAAGTTTTTTTAATTCGAACATTTTTTTCAAATTCATGAACCTTCTTACAAAATCAGTGGACATTTTTTTTCAAATCCGTGATTTTGTTTTGAATCCATGAATTTTTTTCAAATCCACGAACTCTTTTCAATTTTAGGAACATTTTTCCAAAATCCGTGAACAATTTTTTCATATTTGATGAGATTGTTTTCAAAATCGATGAACTTTTTTAAAAATTGATGAGCTTTTTTTTCAAAATTAATGATTTTTTTCAAATTGATGAACTTTTTC
The DNA here is from genome assembly GCA_039707655.1 of Elymus sibiricus. Taxonomy (NCBI): domain Eukaryota; kingdom Viridiplantae; phylum Streptophyta; class Magnoliopsida; order Poales; family Poaceae; genus Elymus; species Elymus sibiricus. Next base: position 13,524,608 of record CM077668.1, on the reverse strand, counting down.
AAATTTTGTGAATTTTTTTAAAATCCATGAACTTTTTTCAATTTTGCAACTTTTTTAGATTTCTGAACTTTTTACAAATCCATAAACTTTTCAAATTTCATGAAGTTTTTCTTAAATTTGTGAACTTTTTCTAGTTCAAATTTAGCTGATGAACTTTTTTCAAATTCGTGATTTTTTTTGCTAATTTCCTGAACTTTTCCCAGATTTCATGAACTTTTTTTCAAATCCGTGAACTTTTTTTAAACTCATGAACTCATTTTTGCAAATTCATGAACATTTTCAAATTCGTGAACTTTTCTCACATTCACGAACTGTTTTCATTTCCGTGAACTTTCTCCAATTTCTAGAAACCTATTTTTCAAATTCTTGGTTGTTTTCAATATTCTTAAGAATTCGTTTTCAGATTTATGCCTTCTTTTTCAAATAATTTATACTGGATATATAATGCGTGTTAATGTTGTACTATGATAATGGTCAATAACACTGTTTCCTGATTGTTGACAACTAAGTGAACTTGACCTAGTGGTTACTTGCTACGGCTGTCTTCGTTCCTGTTCTGAGTTTGAGTTTCGCTTCTCGCAGAAATATCTAGGGCCAGCCGCTACAAGTCGCTTTGAGCGCCAGCAGCGCTAACCGGCGCTCTCAGCACCGATTAGGAGCTCCCGAGAATAAGACCCTCGCCGAGACCCTCAGCGGGCTTGTGGTGCCTACGTTCGACGTCCACAAGATGGAGCCTGTCGTCTTCTCCTCTTTTGAGGATCACCTGATGAACGAGAAAAAAAAGAAGGAGATCAAACCCGACATGTCAGACGTCTGCATCGGCACGTGGCCTGATAGCGAAGTGAGCTTTGTGACTCCCCGCGCACAGTTTCATGGCCTACCACCGTTGCAACATGGAGCGGTCGGAATTCCACCTCATCGACGCGGCGTGGCCGCCAGCAACCCCACCATGGCTGCCATATCCAGGGTCACCAGGGAGCAACTGCTCAAGAATTGGGACTTCCACCCTGACGGCGTGGATTATATGAAATACCTCGTCATCTCTTTAGGGACAGGGTCTGGGGTGATCGGAGAGGGGCGTTGTGCCGACTGGTCAATGCTTTCGGCCACAAATTCAAAGTCAAGGTCTTCCGTCCACAGGATACATATGGCGTATGTGCTAGGAGTATCTTTTTTTAGATGGGTTAGGAGCTTCATTTTGTCTTCGTAATAGAATGGAATGAAGTGTAGTACGAGTTTAACGGGTCATTGGGGATAACATGACTTGGAAATTGTGGCAAAGAATGGAGCATTTCTGTCACAGTTGAGACAAAACATACATGACAATGCCAAGTTCCGGAATCCAGACCGAACACTCTTGAAATAGGTTTCCACCCTGCTTTATATATACAAGAATTAAAACTGCTAAGCTATCACGTCTCTCATGTGTTTGGAGTGCTAGGCCTTGGCTCTTCTGTGGTTGACATGTGTCTATGTTTTTTGCCCCAACTTGCTCTGTTTTCTACCAGTTTTTTCCCTGCTAAGCAGCATGGGTTTTTCGTTTTTTACTACCCTGTTCAATTTACCGCTCAAGACTGAGGCCACCAAAATTTCTAGGTATATGGGACACACTACTCACAGCTTTCTTGGATCCTTCTCCTTCTTTCTGAAGAGAGACAACGAGAGGGATAGAGAGAGAGAGAGAGAGAGAGTAGGGGCGTTCTCCCTCCCCTTGAATCTCTACCGTTTCCTCCTCCACCGCCGCTCTTTTGAAAATTTCGCGCGCCCATGTTCCCTCCTCTGTTGCCGCCGTTGGCGACCTCCCCCCTTTGTTGCCTTCCCTTCCCCTCCTCTCCCCCTGACGGGTGAAGTGTCGCAGCAGTGGCGACGACATATCCAGCGGCAAATAGCAACAGTTCTTTTTCCAAATCTTGGCAGCGCCTTTCCTCCCAATCGATCTTCTTATTACGGCACCCCTTTCCGATTTGACCCATCGGTACATCCGCGGCGACTGCAAAACCTTGGCGACGATATCGGCGATGCAGGTGAGTTTCCTCAGACCCTCAAACTTTCTGTCTCTTCTCATCTTTCCCATGTGCACATGTATTCCTTGACCAGCAGCCTCTCTATTCTCCTCTCCCATTCTTCGTCTTCCCCCTCCCATGGCGCCTCCCTTCCCTCTTCTGATGGCACCTCTTCTTCGTATCCCCTTTCTTCCACAACTAGCTTGCTCACTCATGAAAGAAAACCTAGAAATCGAGCAATCTCATAAACCACCGTTCTCCTTGCCTGCATAGAATATGATATTCTCTTTCTCTATCTCATGTCTGTAGGAGATATGCCCTAGAGGCAGTAATAACAGTTATTTTGTATCTCCGAGTTTGTAATAAATGTTTATGTTCCATGCTATAACTGCAATGATTCTCAAGTCTACAATAACCACAAGGCTCGGAGGGAAACTCATGTGCACGTGTGGTATAATAAACGGAAAAATGTATTCCTAGTCATGCCTCTATGACTGGCTCAATTATTGCATGATGATCCTGTTTTCCTGATCATGGGCATGGTTATGCCGGCAATTTTGAGGGCACAATGTTAGTAGAACACTTGTGTTGAATCGACCCGAATTGATGTTATGCTATGAGATACATTCGTCACAAGTTAATGGTTAATAACACAGAGATAGTTAATGTTTGCATAATTCCTTAGACCATGAGAGTATCGAGTTCCTTCGTACTTGCTTGATGAACTTTGGGGTTTGTTAAACGTCATCCGTAACTGGGTGGCTATTACGGCAGCTTACGGGTTCATGGAAAAGTATGACAAGTAACAAGATAGCTCAAGATTGGGATTTGCTCCTCCGACGATGGAGAGATATTCTCGGGCCCTCTCGGTGTTAATGTATCCATCATCGTCTGGCCAGACACATTGTGATTTGATCACTGGGATGCCGGAACACGGAAACGAGAAAAGAGAACAAAACCGGTAAGGAGGTAACTTGCATGGTGGACAAGTTGTTGATCCACGGGGATGCAATAAATCTCACCTCGGGTGTTTGTAATATATCGTGAAGCAACAGGAATAGCACACGGCAACTGGAGGTTCACTCGAATATTCATTCGTGTGGGTATAGGGGTCAATATGGGTGTCCACGGCTCCGATGTTGATCATTGATCGGAAAGTGTTCCGAGTCATGTCTATACTTCACCGAACCTATAGGGTCACACGCTTAAGGGTCATCTATCTGCTGGATACCAGACAGGGAGTCTGAGAGAAAATCACCGGAAAAATTTCGGACGCAACAGAAACGTTCCGGAGAGGACACCGGAATGGTTCCGGTAAAACTGAAAAGTTGTTTCAGGGGATACCATTAAGTCAAATTGGTTTCGGCACACGCCTGGAAATTCTTGGAGGATGCCCGAAGTGTTCTGGAAACTTTTGTGAATTTTTCGGGATAAAAACCGGTAATGTTCTAGAGCTGCCGGAACCGATTTGGTTGCTTTTCGCAGATGAAAATCACTAATCCGAAATTGTTTCGGAACGCATCCAAAATCATTTGTGTGGGTACTGGAATTATTCTAAGACCCACAGAAATATTTTCAGATTTAACGGTCGCGGAAAATTGGTTCCGTGAATAGTGAAAATCACTTTATGGTTAACTTTTTGGAAAGCCACCTTTTAGGGCTTTTCCCAAAAGGCTTCTAGACGGGATTGGGGAGCAAGGAACCCCCATATGGGAGGGCCCCCTAGGGGTGGCCGGCCAAGTTGGAACTCCTCCATGGAGCTCCACTTGCCTTCGTTTTATGCCCTTGAGAAGGATCCATGTGATGGGTTTTTTGGGTATTTTCCCATATGGCTTTCCTATAAATAGAGGTGGAGGGGTGCTCTCCAAAGATCATCCTTGCTTTCATACACATGCCATAGACTTGTCTGGCTTCTCTCTCCCTCCCAGCGAAATAGTTTCGTCGAGCCGAAATGCTGTCTGGGTCCTGGCAGGAACTAGTTCTGGACGGCGAAGCCCTACCGGATAGCTGACACCATATGTGTGCAACCCCGTAGAGAGGTCGTAGTTTCGATCTTTTGCCCGAGGGGCTGTTCGAGTGTCCTCCCGAAGGGCTGTCCGAGTTACCGTTCGGGTTTCGAGGGTCCTCCCGAAGGGCTGTCCGAGTTACCGTTCGAGTTTCGAGGGTCCTCCCGAAGGGCTGTCCATGACATCGTCCGAGGGACTGTCCGACCGCCTCCCGAAGGGCTGTCCGACGAGGGAGTACATCCTCACGGTTGGGAGGTTGTAAATCCTAGCTGCGGAGATCTGCACCGACGATCTACACCGACTCTTCTTCCGCTGCGCTACGAGTTGGTACGGATCAGATCAAACCCTGTATGACATCTCCATAGTGGTTCTGGGCGTGCTCGCTATACTGAATTTTTTTGTTTTCTGTCACGTTCCCCTACAGTGGAATAGATGAGATCTATTGTTGAAAATTATTTATGCGGGTGGCAGATGAAATCTATTACCCGATGTTCTTGTTGCTTCCCTAGAATTTGCGTATTTCTGATCTCGAGACAGCATGGTGGAATTTGACAAAGTTCTGGCAATCCGTGATCCTGATTGATCAACGAAGTGCTATCAGTTCTTTGGGTTCCGCCATAGTCAAAAGAAAGATGAAATTCGCAGACGAAAGGGCAATGCAGATATGATCTGCATGGGGGTCATGCGTATGACGAAGTTTAGTATGGGGCTCGAGATTTTATTATCTCGTGTTTCATACACCCTGAAAAGTTAATCTAGCGACTTGAATAATCATACTTGATGATAAAACGTTGGTAGCTGCGGTTTAAGTCAAAACCTTAGAAGCCACGTAAAATAAAATTTTGCATAAACCGATTAGAGGCGTCTAACTTGGTTTTGCAGGATGTGCATGTGATGTGGTATAGCAATGCTCATATTAATTCGATTATGTATGAGATGACTATATGATGTAAATTTATTAACATGACCTGCGTGTCATGATTCGGCATGATGGCTGGAGCCATATGATTGTCACTTTAATGACCTGCGTGTCAACCTTAAGTAATGCACTTATTTTATTAGCTATAGAGATAGCAATATTATCTGGTGCATCGACAAGGTGGTGGCAATCTTCGCGAAGGTGAACACCGACGCAAATGCCAAAGACGAAGAAATTAGAGACTTCTCCATCAGAAAGGGCTATACCATATCATGCTGTTATGAATTGCCTGAGATGTTTATCCCTTATGATGCACCCTTCTTGATTGCGCGGTAGTAGCTTTTTATTATGGTGATCTCTCACTTAAAAATATCAAAGTAGTTAGTGTTCACCCAAGTGTAGCACCGTCTGAAATTCGTATCTTTTCGGGGTGCGCCATGTCCACATGGGTATGAACGAATTGAGAGGAATGAGGCAGGTGAGGTCAGACCTCGCAGCTCGGAACAGGCAGGATAGTCCTCAGCTCGGAACACACCCATCGAAAGATGAACAAAAGTCACATAGAGATGTGATCGGCAAGTTTGCCTACCGATTGAAATTCTCGTCATCAGTGATGTCCACATCAATGGCGTTGAATTAAAATGTGGATTTTGAATCGCTCATAATCAATTTTAAGAGATATTGATTTGAGTGGGAGCGCATCTTAGAATAAAATTGTTTATTCACTAGTGCAAAAATCATTATGAACAAAGTCTAAGTGAAACTTGTGTTTACCGTTGTAGATCAAATGGTTCGCAACACCGCGTTCAACTTAGGCCCAATGTTAGAGAAAGAGAAGTTAGCTGCGACTGGAAATAACTATGCGGACTGGGTCCGTAACCTGAGGATTGTCCTCAGGAGCGCTAAGAAAACGTATGTGCTTGAAAATGCTCTTCCAGCTAAACCGGCGGCCGATGCCCCGGAAGATGAACAAAATGTCTGGGCCACTAAGGATGACGATCACAACTTAGTGCAGTGCCTCATGCTAGCTTGCATGAGTCCAGGGCTTCAAAAACGTTTTGAATTCCATAAACCCCGTGATATGATCCGGGAATTGGATGCTCTGTACAAGGAAACCGCAAGGTCTGAACGATTTGATATCATGAAGACCTTGATGGAATGCAAGATGGCTGAGGGCAGTTCAGTTGGCGAACACGTAGTCAAAATGATTGGCTATGCTGAAAGGCTTAAAACCCTGAAATTTCCAATTCCGCCTGGCCATATGATGGACATGATGCTTTCTTCACTCCCCCCGTCTTACGACGGTTTTGTCATGAACTACAACATGAGTGGGATGGAGAAGACACCGGAAGAGGTGCTCGCCATGCTGAAAACTGCGGAAAGAGGACTGCGAAAAAATCGCAAGCAAGTGTTGCTTGTGAATAAAACTGCCTATTGCAAAAAGAAAGGCAAGCCAAAGAAGAACAAGGGCGCCGGTAAGACCGGCTCCCAAAGCAACTCTAAGGGCGGAGCCAAGAATGAAACTGAGTGCTTCTACTGCAAGGGCACATGACATTGGAAGAGAAACTGCAAGAAGTATCTGGAAGATAAGAAGTCCGGGAAAACCGGAAAAGGTATAATTGTTATACAGGTTAATGTCATTGACGTTTTGCTTGCTAGCGAAAATTCTAAGTCTTGGGTATTTGATACCGGATCGGTTGCTCACATTTGCAACTCGATACAGGGACTGCAGAAGGTGCGCAAGTTAGCAAAGAATGAAGTCGTGATGCGCGTCGGGAACGGCGCTGGGATCGCCGCTCAAGCCGTCGGCATTATGCCTCTACGTCTCCCTTCAGGATTTATCTTAGAACTAAATAACTGTTATTTTGTTTCACTATTGTGTAGAAACATTATCTCCGGATCATGTTTAGTACACGATGGGTATTCGTACAAGTCTGAGAACAATGGTTGTTCACTTTCTTGTAAGGATATGTTTTATGGATTTGCACCCATTGTTGGAGGCCTTTTCAAACTAAATCTTGAATGTGGAAATGATGTCTTTAACGTGAATGCTAAACGCCTTAAGAAGGCTGATACCACCACCACTTTCATGTGGCACTGTCGCCTTGGCCACATCGGAAAGAAACGCATGCAAAGACTCCATAAAGATGGAGTTTTACCGTCCTTTGATTTTGAATCATTTGACACATGTGAAGCTTGCTTGATGGGAAAAATGACCAAGACGCCGTTCACGGGCCATCCTGAACGGGCGAGTGAATTGTTGGAAATAATACATAGTGATGTATGTTGTCCAATGAGCACAATCGCACGGGGTGGGTATTTCTACTTCGTGACTTTTACTCATGATTTGAGTAGGTATGGATATATCTACTTGATGAAGCATAAGTCGGAAACCTTTGAAAAGTTCAAGGAATTTCAGAATGAGGTAGAAAATCATCGTAACAAAAGGATTAAGTTTCTGCGGTCTGATCGCGGGGGTGAATACCTTAGCCATGAGTTTGGCCAACATCTGAGTGACCGTGAAATCGTTTCACAGCTTACGCCTCCTGGAACTCCACAGCGAAACAGAGTGTCGGAACGACGTAACCGAACCTTGTTAGACATGGTAAGGTCGATGATGTCTCTTACAGATCTACCAATATCTTTTTGGGGTCACGCACTACTCACTGCAGCTTATACATTAAACAGAGCACCGTCTAAGTCTGTTGAGACGACACCATACGAGTTATGGCATGGGAAGAAACCCAATTTGTCACATCTCAAAATCTGGGGTTGTGAAACTTATGTAAAACGTTTACAACCAAGCAAACTCGATCCCAGATCAGACAAATGTTACTTTGTAGGTTATCCAAATGAAACAGTTGGGTATTCTTTCTACCAACCCTCCGAGTGCAAAGTGTTTGTCGCTAAAAACGGAGTCTTTCTCGAGAAATAGTTTCTTGCTAAAGAAGTGAGTGGGAGGACAGTACAACTTGATGAGGTTATTGAATCTTCGGTAACCATTGATATGGCTAAGGAACCGGAAGAAATTCCACTAATTATCCCTACAACCGAGCCGGAAGTTGTCGCATGTGACGCGGAAACTTCAGACAATGTTGTAACTGAACGGCGCAGATCAGGTAGGGCTATCCAGCCACCTGAGTGGTTTCATAACGAAATCTTCATTCTTGAAGACGATGAACCTGCGCACTACAAGGAAGCGATGGCGGGGCCCAGCTCAAAGGAATGTCACAAGGCCATGAAATCCGAGATGGAATCCATGTACGAAAACCAAGTTTGGAACTTGGAAGAACTTCCAGAAGGTGTAAAGCCCATTGGTTGTAAATGGATTTTCAAAAGAAAGACGGACGCGGATGGTAACATTACTATCCACAAAGCTAGACTTGTCGCGAAAGGGTTCACGCAAGTTCCAGGAGTGGACTACGACGAGACTTTCTCGCCCGTAGCTATGCTTAGGTCTATTCGGATATTACTAGCAATTGCTGCTTATTTCGATTATGAAATATGGCAGATGGATGTCAGAATGGCTTTCCTAAATGGAAACCTCAAAGAGGATGTATACATGATACAGCGAGAAGGTTTTGTCGTTCATAAGGATGCTGGAAAAGTATGCAAACATTAGAAAGCCATTTATGGTCTGAAGCAAGCGTCAAGGAGCTGGAACATTCATTTTGATGAAGTGGTCAAACAGTTTGGCTTCATCATGAATGACAAAGAATCTTGTGTTTACAAGAAGTTTAGTGGGAGCGCAAAAGCATTTCTAATCTTGTATGTGGATGACATATTGTTGATTGGAAATGACGTGAATTTTCTTAGCGAAATAAAAGACTCATTGAAGAAAAGTTTTTCAATGAAAGACTTAGGTGAAGCGGCATATGTATTGGGCATCAGAATCTATAGAGATAGATCAAAATGCCTGATAGCGCTTAGCCAAAGCACGTACGTTGACAAGGTGTTGAAAAGGTTCAACATGGAGAACTCCAAGAAAGGCCTACTCCCCATGTCACCTGGCACAGTGCTTTGCAAGAATCAGTGCCTCAGACTCTCGATGAGCGAGTACAGATGAATGATGTTCCATATGCCTCGGAAGTTGGTTCTATTATGTATGCCATGCTATGTACAAGACCGGACGTTTCCTATGCGCTAACTATTAGCAGCCGGTACCAAAGTGATCCAGGATTGGAACACTGGGCCGCAGTCAAGGGTATTCTTAAGTACCTCAGAAGGACCAAGGATTTACTTCTTGTGTACGGAGGTGATGAAGAGCTCATTGTAAGTGGCTACACTGATGCAGGCTTCATGACTAACCCAGATGACTTCAAATCTCAATCAGGCTATGTTTTCATATTGAACGGTGGCGCAGTTGATTGGAAAAGTTCTAAACAAAAGACTGTGGCGGATTCTACGACAGAGGCGGAATATGTTGCAGCTTCAGAAGCCTCCAAGTAGGCGGTATGGATCAAGTAATTTCTTGAAGACCTTGGTGTGGTTCCAAGTGCTCTAGACCCGGTGGAGATCTATTGTGATAATAGTGGCGCCGTGGCTCAGGCAAGGGAGCCAAGTTCGCACCATAAGACAAGACATATTGAACGCAAATATAAACTCATTCGACATCATGTCGAAGCGGGTTTAGTGAAAGTACGCAAAGTTCACACGGATCTGAATGTGTCAGACCCGATGACAAAGCCTCTACCACGAGCAAAGCATGAGCAGCACCGGATAGCCATTGGTGTTAGGGAAGCCATGTAACTGGATTATGACTCTAGTGCATGTGGGAGTTTGTAGGAGATATGCCCTAGAGGCAGTAATAACAGTTATTTTGTATCTCCGAGTTTGTAATGAATGTTTATGTTTCATGCTATAACTGCAATGATTCTCGAGTCTACAATAACCACGAGGCTCGGAGGGAAACTCATGTGCACGTGTGGTATAATAAACGGAAAAATGTATTCCTAGTCATGCCTCTATGACTGGCTCAAGTATTGCATGATGATCCTGTTTTCCTGATCATGGGCACGGCTATGCCGGCAATTTTGAGGGCACAACGTTAGTAGAACACTTGTGTTGAATCGACCCGAATTGATGTTATGCTATGAGATACATTCGTCACAAGTTAATGGTTAATAACACAGAGATAGTTAATGTTTGCATAATTCCTTAGACCATGAGAGTATCGAGTTCCTTCGTACTTGCTTCGTGAACTTTGGGGTTTGTTAAACGTCATCCGTAACTAGGTGGCTATTACGGCGGCTTACGGGTTCACGGAAAAGTATGGCAAGTAACAAGATAGCTCAAGATTGGGATTTGCTCTTCCGACGATGGAGAGATATTCTCGGGCCCTCTCGGTGTTACGGTATCCATCATCGTCTGGCCAGACACATTGTGATTTGATCACTGGGATGCCGGAACATGGAAACGAGAAAAGAGAACAAAACCGGTAACGAGGTAACTTGCATGGTGGACAAGTTGTTGATCCACGGGGATGCAATAAATCTCACCTCGGGTGTTTGTAATATATCGTGAAGCAACAGGAATAGCACACCGCAACTGGAGGTTCACTCGAATATTCATTCGTGTGGGTATAGGGGTCAATATGGGTGTCCACGGCTCCGATGTTGATCATTGATCGGAAAGTGTTCCGGGTCATGTCTATACTTCACCGAACCTATAGGGTCACACGCTTAAGGGTCATCTATCTGCTGAATACTAGACAGGGAGTCTGAGAGAAAATCACCGGAAAAGTTTCGGACGCAACGGAAACGTTCCGGAGAGGACACCGGAATAGTTCCGGTAAAACTGAAAAGTTGTTTCAGGGGATACCATTAAGTCAAATTGGTTTTGGCACACGCCTGGAAATTCTTGGAGGATGCCAGAAGTGTTCTGGAAACTTCTGGGAATTTTTCGGGATAAAAACCGGAAATGTTCCGGAGCTGCCGGAACCGATTTGGTTGCTTTTCACAGGTGAAAATCACTAATCCAAAATTGTTTCGGAACGCGTCCAAAATCATTTGTGTGGGTACTGGAATTATTCTAAGACCCACAGAAATGTTTTCGGATTTAACGGTTGCGGAAAATTGGTTCCATGAATAGTGAAAATCACTTTATGGTTAACTTTTTGGAAAGCCACCTTTTAGGGCTTTTCCCAAAAGGCTTCTAGAAGGGATTGGGGAGCAAGGAACCCCCATGTGGGGGGGGGGGGGGGGCTAGGGTTGGCCGGCCAAGTTGGAGCTCCTCCATGGAGCTCCACTTGCCTTCCTTTTATGCCCTTGAGAAGGATCCATGTGATGGGTTTTTGGGGTATTTTTCCCATATGGCTTTCCTATAAATAGAGGTGGAGGTGTGTTCTCCAAAGATCATCCTTGCTATCATACACATGCCATAGACTTGTCTGGCTTCTCTCTCCCTCCCAGCGAAATAGTTTCGTAGAGCCGAAAGGCTGTCTGGGTTCCGGCAGGAACTAGTTCTGGACGGCGAAGCCCTGCCGGATAGCTGACACCGTATGTGTCCAACCCCGTAGAGAGGTCATAGTTTCGATCTTTTGCTCGAGGGACTGTTCGAGTGTCCTCCCGAAGGGCTGTCCGAGTTACCGTTCGGGTTTCGAGGGTCCTCCCGAATGGCTGTCCGAGTTACCGTTCGAGTTTCGAGTGTCCTCCCGAAGGGCTGTCCGTGACATCGTCCGAGGGACTGTCCGACCGCCTCCCGAAGGGCTGTCCGACGAGGGAGTACATCCTCGCGGTTGGGAGGTTGTAAATCCTAGCTGCGGGAATCTGCACCGATGATCTACACCGGCTCTTCTTCCGCTGCGCTACGAGTCGGTACATATCAGATCAAACCCTATATGACATCTCCATAGTGGTCCTGGGCGTGCTCGCTGTACCGATTTTTTTTGTTTTCTGTCGCGTTCCCCTACAATGTCATCTTGGAGCTCCATTGACGATGTTCTTGAATGCAATTTCTGAAAGAAATATTTATGGACCATAGGTTGCTTGTTTCTGTGTGGATTTGGTATTTACACTCTTCCTAAACAAAAATAGACTGGTTTCTGCAAATTTGCAATGGTACAGACACAATCCATGCTTTCTATCTTTTAGTGATATCCTGGTAGTAGAATATCATTTGGCGTCCCGTGAAACTAATTTTTTAACAGGTTTCTGCAGCGGCAGGACCATTGCGATACCATTATCTTACTATAATAACAATTCTACTATCCAATGGGTGTTCTATTTACTATCTCCCATCTATTTTTTTGTGATTTATTGATTACCTCCTTTTCATTTTTAACTAATTTCCTTTAAGTATTTTTTCTAGAATTATATTTGTCTATCTTACAACAAATTTGCCACTTCATTCTAAATCGCCATGTCCACTATGAAGAAAGCCTAATTTATCTTCAAAATAGCAATAGTTAATTTTTGGTTCTATGTTAATCATGTCATCATCAACATTTGAAGGATTAGGCAGCAACTACATGTTTGTAGAAGCTAGACGGGAATTCCTTGGCAGAAGCTCACCGTCTGGTCGCCACTTTGCAGCTGGCAGCAGTAGTAGCAAGGTATGTTATGCTCAGGCCTCAACTCTGGTGCTCTAGCGGTGCCATCAATTTATTCAACCATAATTTACTAGACTTTTTAGAAATTTCATTCAGTTGTTGGAAACTTCAATTTTAATACTAAATATGCATAACGTATACTAGGATGAATCGTGTTTATAGGTGGTGCTACATTTTAGTTTTATAGGGTCTCTTTGGCCTTTACAAATCAGGATGTGTGCAACCTGTCTGCAATTTGGATCTCTTTGGGCTTTAGAATTAGGAGTGTACTGTCCGCAGAATTTGGATCTCTTTGGCCTTTAGAAACAAGGACAGTGTAAACTGTCTGCAGATCATGAATTTTTATTCTTTGTAGCTTGATAAGAGTCTAGACTCTTGACATTTCCAATGTCATGAACTTATTTTATCTTCCTGGTCGACCGCAAAGTAAGTTCTACAATGTTTATCTCAGCGATCAATTTGGCATTGCTATTTGGCATGGCGAAGCATTGCTCTCAATCCATGTCTAATTTTAAAGGCTGGTGGGATCAGTGTCATTCAATAAAGTGCCCAAATTTATAAATAAGTTTGAGGAAGGATTAGTCTACACATTTGAACGTTTTGATATATGGAATGCTAGAGAAATACAGAGCAGTGGATCACCCATGGAGACTTTGTTTTGCTCACATAACAATAGCTGAACCACTTGCTCCACAACTAGAAAACTTTCCCACGTTGGCCTACAATGTGTTACCTTTTTCACAACTTGGGAGGCATCTTACACAGAATATATCAATGCGAAATTAAATAATGTATACTTCCCCTCCTTATTTTTATGCATATACATAAATGATTGTCTTATGATTTTACATATATTTTAGATGTTCTCGGGTTGGTGGCTTCCATTACTGATGTTTTACCACCATCCGGTCTTGCTTGGCCGCGGAGATACTAGGTTATATTACCAATGGACAGTCAGTGTTTTCTAGCATGTTGTTGTGACATTAAGCGAGATCTGGTAGATAAATTTGACGGTGATAGATTACTCAAGAGTGAGCCTATTGTGACTATGTTTGTTTCCACCTTTGTTGATCAATATTCAGGTATGTAAGCAGCTATGACGAAGAGATTATCTTTTACCACTATCTAAAATTAATTGGTGAAAAATGACAACAATATGAAAACTATTGCGACATTCAGGTTTGCTGGCATTCTAATCCACCTCCACCATTAGATGGGACATTAACATGGCAGCCCTGGGGTGTTAGCCAATTTGGAAAGGTAATAATGACAAATTGCACTTCCTATGCTTATTATTTTATATTCAGCATCATGTTTTCTTTTATTTCCAATTAAATCGCTGCTTGATCTTTGGTTAAAAGGATAGTCCACACGCACAAAGTCCAAAAGATATTAGAAGTAGTTGAGTGCTTATTTCTGTGGTGCATCATATTCCTCTCTTCTACTTACGTTCAATGATTCAAATTCTCAATTTGAGCATTGGGGAGATGATCTGACTCCTTAGTAGAAGAAGGAAAAGGTAAGAACCATGTTGTGTCCATCCCATTTGGTACATGCCTTCTCCATGTTCCATAATCTTAATCCATAACTTACGATGTGTTTTGGGGATTATTTTCTTTAGAGTTACAGATCTTGGAATGCTTTTGCTCATAAAATTCTTTGTGAGGTTACACCAACATGTATTTTTCAATATTGTTAGCCATGAGCTTTACCCAACTTCTCATAGGGATTATGTTCAGAAAAGATTCTATTCATATTGCATAGAATGCCAACAAATATTGTATAGAACTGAACCTAGATGTTTTTTTCATCATCTTTCCAATTGCACTATCAATTGATTTTAAATTTCAGATAAAGAGTGATCTTGATTATTCGCACAAGCTTCTGTTTTTTTTTTTTTTTTTTTTTTTGCTTTCTCATGTGATAACTCTGCCATTGCTATGATTTGATTCTTGAACAAATTTATATGCCTTCAAAGGTACCTATACCCTTTGTACTGGTTTACTGAAAGTGTGCGGCTCATGGTAGAATATCCATTTAATTCCCCGAATATTCTAGATGATGGGCAGATCAATTTCATTCTTTTTTATCGAGTTTGCACACATTTAAAATCTACTGTTAACACCAGGTGCAGGTGCAGTCTCTAACTATCAGCCTTTCCATTAATAACAAGGTCTGAGCAATGGAAGAGCTATTGCTGAAGGACTTGACAATAAACAACAACGTAAAAGGGCCTCTTTGCAACCAGCTCGATCTTAAACGTACACAGGGGCTCAACCACGGGCGCTGCGTGCCGCCGCACCTTCGTCTGCTAGTAAAGAAAACATCAACCAAGTCTATACTATCAATTATCAGCGTACAAAGAAAGGAAAGAATAAGCCTGTTGGGGCAACACCACAAACATGCCCAAAACTAAAACAACAAGGCGATATAGGGTGCCTCCGCGGAAACATGTCAGCTGCTAGGGGCGCAGAAAGCTGACGGTCGACCATCTGAAGACCATCCAGAATGGTGATAGGAAAGGCATGTCTATCTAGTAACCCCTATCTACTTGGCTACAGAGCAATCTTTAGTTGCCTTTTTTTTTTCTTCTGTTTTCACTCCCCCCCTCTCTCTCCCCCTCCCTCCCTCCCTCTCTCTCTCTCTCTCTCTCTCTCAATTGTATTTAGCACTTTATTTAAAAAATATTGTACTCCCTCCGATCCATTAATTGTCCTGAGTTAGTTTTTTTTTTTTTGCGAGAATTGTCCTGATTTAGTTAGTACAATGTTGTACTAAATCAATGACAATTAATATCGATCGACGGGAGTAGAAAATTATCCTGTTGTATTTGGATCATTATCGCTGCAGAAATTTATTTGCCCATGGAAGCGACAACTTCCTCTATGATAATGACCCAAAAACAGCAGGAGAAATTTCTACGGCTTTTCTCTAGAGAAACCTAAGATTGATGCCGACTAGTTGATGCTTACGGCCACAAATTCACCAAGTCAAGGTCTTCCGTCTATGATAATCACAGGCTACATAAAAAGCCTTATCTGTTAGGAGCATCATTTTTTAGATTAGTTAGGATCGTCATTTTGTCTAGGTAATAGAATGGAATGGAGTGTAGTGTAGTACTGTACAAGTTTAACGGGTCATTAGGGATAACATGACTTGGAAATTGTTGCAAAGAACGGACCATTTGTACACTTGAGACAAAGCATGACAATGTCAAGTTTTGGAATCCGGACCAAACACTCTTGAAATAGGTTTCCGCCCCACTTTATAAAGAAAACATCAACTAAGTCTGTAAAACTAGTTATCAATTTAAATGAAAGTAAAGAATAAGTCTGTTGGGGCAACACTGCAAACATGCCCAAAAGTAAAACAACAAGGCGATATAGGACGCCTCCGAGAAAATGTGTCATCTACTAGGAGCTCAGAAAGGTGATGGTCGACCATCTGAAGACCATCCAGCTACGTTGCATGGATACTTGGGTACGTATCGGATACGCAATACAGGGATACGCCCGGTACGCCAATTTTCTAAAAACTAGGATACGGGAATACGTTTATATGTTTGTTAATTATTAAAAATATGAAAAAAAAATAAGGAGCTTCCATGTCAAAGCATGCCTCAATAGGATTACCCATCTCTGTTTTTTTCTTGCACTTGTCCACTTCCATCAGTTGGCAGTGGGATTTCCCTAGGTTTGCTGCTCTCAATCAATGCATCGGCTCTCTCTTGCTCACCTTTCAACTGAACAAGAATATCGATAGTCACCTTTTGACATGAACTCACCCCATTGTTGGGATTCTTCAAAAGGTGTGCCTTTACTCTTGAGGGGATTTCACGTCAAACGAGGAGTTTCACATATCCAAAATGTATCGCAGTAGTATCCCAGGAGTATCAAACATTATTATTTTTTAAATCAAAAAATCGAGGGATACATACGGGATATGTATCGGGCTGTATCGGGGCAGTATCCGGCTGGATACGCATGCTTTCTGAAGTATTTGCGTAACGTAGTCATCCAGCATGGTGATAGGAAAGGCATATCTATCTAGGAACCCTGTCTACTTGGCTACGGAGCAATCTTTAGTTGCCCTTTTTTGTCGTTTTATTCTTTGGCCTCTCTCTCTCTCTCTCCCCCTTGTAATTGTATTTAGCACTGTATTTAAAAAATATTGTACTCTCTCCGATCCATATTAATTGTCTTGATTTATTTAGTACAATGTAGTACTAAATCAGCGACAATTAATACGGATCGGCGGTAGTAGAAAATTATCCTGTTGTTTTCGGGTCATTATCGCTGCAGAAATTTATTTGCCCGTGGAAGCGACAACTTCCTCTATGATAATGACCCGAAAACAGTTGGAGAATTTTCTACTGCTTTTCTCTAGAGAAACCTAAGATTGATGCCGACTAGTCGATACTTACGGCCACAAATTCACCAAGTCAAGGTCTTCCGTCTATGATAATGACATGCTACATAAGAAGCCGTATGTGTTAGGATTATCTTTTGTTTCGATGAGTCAGGAGCATCATTATGTCTAGGTAATAGAATGGAATGGAGTGTAGTTTATGTTGCAAAGAGCGGACCATGAGACAAAGCATGACAATGCCAAGTTCTGGAACCGGACCAAACACTCTCTTTGGTGTCTTTATATAGGATTGACATAGCCAACAGCTCCTGAGGCAACAAACTTACACAGATGCGAGCGTCGAGGGACATGGCCCATTCATACATTCCGGCCATGCTAATGGCTACCAGCTTTCTGCTAATACCGTTCATGGCTGCTTCATCTCCTGCTCCGAGCAACTACACCGACCTTGCGGCGCTGCTGGCTTTCAGATCACAGCTATCCGATCCTTTGGCCATCGTTACGAATAACTGGACAACCGATGTGTCCTTCTGCAGCTGGATCGGTGTGTCATGCAGCCGCCGTCACCACCAGCGTGTCATCGCTTTGGAGCTGCCAAACATTCCCCTCCAAGGAGAGCTCAGCCTTCACCTCGGTAACCTCTCTTTCCTCCATATCCTAAACCTAACCAACACAACCCTCACAGGTTCCATCCCAGCTGATCTTGGAAGATTAGCTCGTCTTAGGTATCTTGATCTTGGCTACAATAGCCTATCGGATACAATCCCGTCTACTTTGGGAAACCTCACCAGGCTCCAATTTCTAATTCTAAATTTCAACCAGCTCTCTGGGCAGATCCCCACTGAGGTGAGAAACATGCATAGCTTTAGGTACCTCTCTTTGGAAAGAAATTACCTTAGCGGCCTGACACTGAATTTTTCATTTGACAGCACGCCTTCACTAAACCACATAGACATTCGGGACAACAGTCTCTCCGGGCAAATACCATCTGGTATTGGATCCTTACTCATGCTCCAGGTTTTGGACATTCAGAACAACAGTCTCTCCGGTCCTGTACCTCCTACCATCTTCAACATGTCTAGGATTGTTGAAATGCGTCTGGGGGACAACAATCTAACAGGTCATATACCTAGCAATAGAAGCTTTAGTCTCCCCATGTTGCAAATATGTGATCTCTATAAGACCAAATTCGAGGAATTGGCGGGATTCTTCCTTCAAGAGATCATAGCTAAAACCGGAGAATACCATCGAGAATTGGTAGTGAATGTTGGTAATTAGATATTAGGGATCGTAAGAGATGTTACATTGTATATATGCAGCTGAGGATTCCAATCACATCTTCTTCACCTGCGTGTCCGCCCAGTTCCTCTGGAGCTGCTTCCGGGAAGCAGTTGGTGGTCGTTGGTGTCACACCAACTTCCCCGATCTTTTCGACGAGATCCAGACCTCCCCTCAGTCCGCTCGCCACATTAGGTGGTTGGAGATTGGCACCCTTGCCTGGACCCCGTGGACGATTCGCAATAAGCTTGTGATTCAGCGCATCCCTCTCCGACGTGCCTCTGACGCTGTGTTCAAACTCTGTGGTTACTTGCAGCTCTGGCGGCCGCTTAGCCGCCCTCAGGACCGGGACGCCATCAGCTCCTTCATCGCCGTTCTCCGCTCGATGGCTCTTCGCTTGGCGCCTCCGCTGCCTCCGCCTCCTCCCGAGCCTGATAGTCTTCAGTCGGTTGGCCCGCCTCTTTGTTTTCTTTTTAGGGCTTGTTGAGCTGTGCCCTCAGCAGAACCCTCGTACTTTTCGTCTGTACTTTGCTGTGTGTGTGTGCGGTGTGAACATTTGTGTCTCTCTTGCTTGGGCGGTTTGCTTTATCTATAAAGCGGGGCGATAGCCTTTTTCGGTATATATGCATGAACGTGTACTATACGTAGTAGCGTCGAATAGATATACGAAAACTTGTTGTTCGACCAAGCACGGAGAAAGAGAGGTCACTTCTCTCTATATTCATGACGATTTGTGTAATGGTTCCTTAATTGCTATATGTAGTAGCTAGCGTCGAGTTGAATGGAAAACGTAAAATAAAAACGAAAACCCTAAATGTAAAAGAATTGAATGGTAAATACAAAAAGAAAAAGGGGGAAACACAATATGAAACCCCTAAACCCTCCAAAACCCTAAACCCCTCATTTTTTAAAAAAAAAACAAAAACCCCAGCGCTTGGCAGGTGCTGACGCGTGGCTGCCTTTTAGTCCCGGTCGGTGTTACCAACTGGGATTAAAGGTCCTCCTGCCTGGGCGCCCCACAGCGGCCACGTGGAGCTCCTTTAGTTCCGGTTCGTAACACAACCGGGACTAAAAGTGGGGGCCTTTAGTCCCGATTGCTTAGTCCCGGTTGCAGAACCGGAACTAAAGGCCCTTAGGAACCGGGACTAATGCCCTGTTTTCTACTAGTGATGCAACGTTACCATCAATGCATTCATCTGATGGGAAAATGAATTATCCACCAACCCTCTGATGTGTGAATAGTGAATCGGCCCTTAAATATACCACTCAACCTCCAGGTAGCATGACCCGTTGTGGCATTGTTCCATTTGAGTTCAACATGTTCAGAGCACCATCTTACTTACAACAAATAGATGCCATCACGTATGCATCCCATGGAAATCACGAGGGATGGAATAGGAGGCATCAGGAGCAGTGGCACAACTGGTCGGAACAGTATGGAGTGACTCAACTGTGCGACGGAGGACAAATTAAACTAAAGAGCTTCATCTTGACAAGACAAACCTTGTGGACAAAACTAAAGAGCTTCATCTTGACAAGACAAACCTTGTGCAACACCGGTTAGAAATCCTCGTTTTGCTGGCACAAATGTGTCCCGTGTCGAAGATCAACCGTGCCCTTCTCGATGCAGTCATGTATGAAATGAACGCGGAGATCGATGTGCTTGCTGCAGTCGTGAAGCACTGGGTTCTTACAGAGGGAAATCGATGATTTGTTGTCTACGAAGATGAGTGCAGGGCGGTGTCTTGGTTCAGTAATTTTCGTTCATTACGAAGATGAGTAATCCTCGTTTTGCTATGATGCTGCTCATTACGGGCTGGCGCTGCTTTCAACGATGGTGCACATAGACTTGGGTTTTCTGGTAAACCGGACAGACAGAACCGAACAATTTCGTTTAGTAATTTTCGGTTTCTATTTGCATTCTGATTATTTGGGTGCTCATTTTACAGAAACCGAAATTTAAAAACCCAAATAAACCGAACCGAATTAATCATATAAACCGAACGCCTACTCCAGTTGGGGTACTCGTCGACGGTGGTGTACTTCATGCCAGGGTACAGCTCGGTGGCCTTGACGACAAAGGAAGGCTCGATGTCGAAGTTGGCATGCTCGCCCTTGACGAAGACGGAGAGCGCAAGAGACAGCAGCATGTTCAGAGGGAACTAGGGGCAGCCTCTACATACAGACAGATGCCAATAATGGTGGTCAGAGATGCAGCTGTAACAACGTTCTACAGACACTCGTATGTCAGTCTGGGTGTAGGATGATCAAGTTGAGGAGATCCGCCTCCGGGATGCTTGTGATCTGGAGAGTCCTGCCCGTTTTGCTCTCCCACATGGCCACGCGATGAGCTTGTTCGCCGGCGGCCTCATGTAGAGGATCGTGTTCAGGGTGGACCGCCCTGACCGTGTAGGCGGCTATGTCTTCTTCCACCACAGACACAGCTGCGTGCATCAATACAGATTACAGATTAACGCAGGATGTAACACTCGGCTGACAGTGCGAATTTACAGTAGCCGATGATCGAACCCTCACCCTCGATCAGACGGCGAAGGCTGACGTACAATGTGACCTCTGGATCCACTCTGGGTCAGAGCCGAACTCAGACGGCAGGAACCTCTGTGCAGCAACGATTCAGCAATTGATTTGCTTGCATCCATCGTTCGATCAACAAAGAAGACAAAATGATAATCTGACCTAGATGACATTGCCAGCCTCCTTGATGACCATGACAATCCTCGTCTGCTCCTCGAGCGGACGGGGCCCCACGGCCGGATGGCATCTACGAGGCTCCCGTGGCCAAATAAATAACCCTGGTCATCACAACTAAGCCTCATTTGGTTTATAGGATAGGAATATCATAGAAATAGGAAAATCATAGAAGAAAGTGAGATGACATGCATCTCAATTCCTATAGAAAAGAAAGATGTCATTTGATCCATAGGATAGGAATTTTTCCATTCAGTCTAGGCTAATGTTTTTTTTTTCCTTTGAAATGTGAAGAATTGATTCCTATCATACATAGGAATAGGAATCCATTCCTACAGACCAAAGGGCTCCAAAGGAATTTTTCCTATGAAAATCCTATCCTGTAAATTTCTACAAACCAAAGGAGGCCTAAGAATCCACAGAGAAAAACATTAAAAACAGAGGGTAACTGGAAGGCAGACCAACAGACGATGATATTAATCTTATACCTTGATGAGAGTGACACCGGAATCAATGAAGCTCTTGAGGAGCTGCGCCTTGGCTGGATCAAATGGCGCAGCATCCCTGATGACCCTGATCGTCCTCATTGTCCAGCACCATAGTTCCTCCCGATTCAAATATCAAATGCTCTGCTGGCTTCCGTGCGCTGCAATTTCAAGTGGTCAGAAAAATTATAAAGCTGACCGACAATTTCTACCTACAAAACAACCAATTGCTAAGGTTCAACAACCCTCACCTTCCCTTTAATTCTTTCCACCTTCCTTTTAGCGCACTTCAGTATCTGTTCTGCTCATTTTTTTTTGAAAAGAGGAATATATTAATATCAAGAAGATACCAAATACACCCAGCCTCTGCATCAATAAGATGCCTAAAACATCCAGGATGCACACAACCAAAAAAGAAAATAAAAAGAGAACAAAAAGAGAAAAAAGAAAAAAAAGACCCCGCCATGGTGATCAATCACCCGCAGTAGCAGCACTCTAACCACCACCAAAGACAGCACCCGGACTGTAAAGGAGGTTCTCCAAAAGCAACGCCTTCAGGAAGGAAACAATGCACAAGCCACTCGTTGCCTGATCAAAGATCTTAGGTTTTCACCCTGGAGAAAGACCGCGTTTCCAAAACAATGCCTTCAACAAGGCCACTGCGAGGCTCAACCAATAAAGGCTAGACCTTGGGTTTTCACCCAGGAAATTACGACTCGGTACTCAGAGGAGCATCACCAACAAAGAAGTTCTCGAATACTGCCGCCCCCACTTGCGGAGGCCACTACTGCAAGTCATGTACCACTAGGCTCACAGGAACTCGTGTCCGGTCTGGACGGGAACATATCCCGCAAGCCAAGTCTGAACAACTGCCTGTGAAGCAAAATCTTCATCGCATCCAAGACCCTGCCTTTGCCACTTGCAGGTCCTCCAATCACGCCATGACATTCTCCGCATGTGTTGATCCCTTGGAAATCTTGATACAGACATGTCCCAAGGTGTCAACAAAAACAGAGCTTCGCGATACCCCGGTGAAGCTGGTTACGCTGATGTTGCGGATACACACGACCAGCCCCTATCCAATCAAGGAGTCCAAAGAGCGCCATATGCGCCAGTCCTTGTTTTGCTTCGAAGGATAAGTCCGGAACTCGCCCATGTCTAGATCGAAGAGGATAGCAGGATGGCCAGACTTTGGGGCGGTTCTTCAATCCCTGTTCAACGGAACCAAGTGGCTGAAGTGGCAGTCAAGTCCATGAGGAGCCGACCCCGGCGGGATCCGGCAGCCAACCACCGTGATGGCTGATCCCAGCTCCAGATCAGACGAAGGCAGGGCCCGATTCTGGCCGGATCCTACGGCCAGCCGCCGAGAGGGCCGTCACCAGCACCGGATCCGTTGAAGGCAGAGGTAACTAACTCGAGCACGATGAAGATCAGAACGAAGCCGCCCGCAGAACCTGAGCCGCCAGATCGGCTTCGCGGCGTCAACTCTGCAGGGCGCGCCGCCGCCACGCAGCCCCCCACACCCGCGCCACCCAGCCAGGCCAACGACCCAGCCACGCGTGCCTCGGCCACAATGCGCCGCGTCAACGCCGTGCCCTCGCCGAACCGCCACATCCCGCGCCGCACGGCCGGGCAGAGGAGGAAGAAAGCCCTGACGCCGGCCACCACGAGGGGCTTTGTCCCTGGCGGCTCCTGCCGGCGGCGGGGGAATAGCGGGAGATGGAGGAGAGTAGGCAGGCGGCGGCGGCGCCTCCCGAGCCGCCCGCGGGGGACGACACGGGGCGAGAGGGGAAATGCTACCACTCCTATGCTGTCATCACAACAAAACATCCACACATCTATGGTCAACTGTAACTATAAATCATCTGAAAAAGTACTTTTGGGTCTTATTCAACCTCGGTGACTGTGCGTCTTAAAAGAAATAGTGATGATTACACCTTACTATCTAAAATACTATGCTGACAGAAAAGATTTGCAACATTAGTCTCTTCAGCAAATTAAATTCTGTCCGATATAATTTCCTCCTAAAACAGCAAAGGTGATATTTATGCAAAGTTTTTGACATCAAAGGTGCGAGCAACATAATCTATATACCAATATAAAAAGGCCCAGTAGGGCAGATCCAACAAATCTTGACCATCCATTAACGTTAATCCAACAGTCTTTATTGTCCTAATGTGAGCAACTAAACACGTTTAGCGTTAAACAAATCTATCTCCTGATTCCTTTCCCACGAAAGAAAAGTAGCTCCCGCACACGATAGGAAACTAATAACTGCCGCACGCACGCACCGTCGGGGACGCCGCCTCGCTCCGCCCTATCGCCTCCGCCCGCCGCACCTTAACGCCGTCGCCCCCCATCACACCGAGCCGCAGCACCTTCCCTACGTCGCCCCCATCACACCGAGCCGCCGCACCTTGAAGGACATCGCTTCGCCTCGACCGCCTCGGCCGTCGGCCGTCGTGGACGGCGCCTCCTCCTACACCGCCTGGGTGGCCGGCGGGACGCCGCCTCCTAATACACCTCCTGGCCGGCCGTCGGGGACAACGCCTCCTTCTACATCGCCTGGGCGGCCGGCGGGGACGCCGCCTCCTGATACACCTCCTGGCCGGCCGTCGGGGATGCCGCCTACACCGACTGGCTGGCGTAAGTTCACATCCCCGCTCGCACAGTCAGGGGACGCGCCGCCTTCAAACACGCAGCCATCGTGCCCCAGGTCTTTCATCTCTGCTGCTTAATTTTTTTCAGTGTGCTGCTGCTTCACATTTGATATTTTCAGTGTACTGCCTGATTCATGTTTCATATTTTCAGTGTACTGCTGCTTCACTTTTTTCAGTGTAAAACTGAAGCCAGCCCAAAAAAGCTTGTTATTTCAATGCACACATTCAACACTTAAGCTTCATTACCAATCTGATTCATATTATACTGATTTTGTGCACACCTCAGTCAGATGGAAAATAGTGATTCACGATCAGCAAATCGTTCCCGTTCCCAGTTTGGGGACCTTACAAAAAGGACTCCAACCGGGAATAAAAATCACGCGGATGAGAATCTGCACGATATAAAATGGCAGCCGCAGGGCAAACAAGGATGTTATGCACGAATGTCTGATGATAAGAAGGCGGAATACCTCCAGAAGCGCCGTCAGGCATGCGCTGAAAAGAAGGCTGCAACTCTTATTACTGCCAACTGTCAGCAAGTATCTCAAGACCATCCTTCTTCACTTTTGTCTCTGCAACGTGCACCTTTGAGCAATATAACCAACACACACAAAAATGGTACATTCCTAAACACAAGAACTTTACTTCATTGGTTCATGGATGCTCTACTCATGATTGTTCTGTTTCGTTTCCTGATCGTGAATCACTATTTTCCATCTTACTGAGTATAATAATATAGATACTGAGTACAGCTTCAAGCTCTCGGAGTACTGCTCATCAACCTGCAGAGAGCAATGTTCAATGCAAAAAACAGAGTGGGCAGGTGTGGTATGCCCGTCTGTCCCAAGACAAGAAAGCAGAACACCTGCAGAAGCTGTAGCAAAAAACTGATAGTCTTGATGTACCTCAATCCCCTGCTCCTCGGGTTTCCACAGGTAATATCACCTATCTGCTAGATTCATTGCCTTCGGGTTATGCTGTCACGAGTCATGACAGTCGAAGCTACGTACTGTCTTGTTTGTTCAGAACCAGTCATTTGAATGCTTCTGAATTTCTCTTGCGTTGTCAGGTCCTCACTCTAACGGCCTCTGCAAACAGGCTCACCAAGATCCTTGAGCGCGTCGAGGAGTACACGGCGTTGATCATGGAGGAGCTCGACCCTGACCAGCTCGGCTACATCGAGGTCCATCCTTTTTCACCCTTCATCTCTTTCCGTTGAATATTTTGCTTTATGCATGACTACTCTACAAGCTTATTTGGGTAGTATATTTATTTGATTGACTGGATGTGATCTGGAGGTGTGCTTAGTTTTTATTTTAGCATGTTTAGAGTTGATCTGAATCGTATCTTATGCAGCATTAGCCTAATTAGTTGGACGTGGAAGGGGACGACGGCTGTGGAATTAGAGGCATCTCCTGGATGATGCGCTATGAAACAACTACGTTACACAGTGATATGGAGCGTTTGGTAGCAGCTGGGTAGTGGATCGGTTGAGCTGATTTGAATGGATTGTGTTTAGATTTTTGGATTTGTCTTTAACGGCTTGAGGACAAGGTATGTGCCCCCTCCCCTGGTTACTTGCCTGTACCATTAACTACATCGGATTTAGTACAATTTTTACCCATTTGTAGGAAGAGATGGACCTACCGCTGGTGGTGTTAGCCAGACAATTTCTTTTCGTGCTACTTTTCTGAAGAAAATTCAGGTATATCTTCAAGCCGGATTAAGATTACACGTGCGTTGCACGTGCGCATTTACTAGTAGGAAACAAAAAGCGAAGGTTGACTAACTCAGACAGGTGTGTCAGCCGTCAGCAAGGAAAATTATCTCACGCACAAAAGCTGTTTGTGTATGACTATTGCAGCGAAACACAAAATGAATCAGCTGAGAGACAGCACTGAATTAGTGATTGCTCGTGTTTGTTTTTTCAGGCCCAGAGCTGGTTCATGGTCCAAACTATAACTTACTGAAGTTATTATGTCATTCGTCGTACATTATTTTTCATACAATGATACACTCATTACAGGAAAAACACACGTTGCCTAGTATCAAGACGTAAGCCGAGTGTTAAAACACGGGCTCACGGCTTATTTCTACGTAAGCCGAGTATGCCCGACAGGACACACGACGAACAAATAATACTCGGCTTACTTGTCCATACGCCGTGGATCCGGTGGGAAGACACTCGGCTTACAAACTACACTCGGCTTACTTATTAATAAGCCGTAGGAACCGCAAAAAAGTATTCGGCTTACGAGACATGCACGACAAACGTAACTGCCACGTGGCCCGCAAGCCATCCGCTGACGGCTCCGTGACGGTGGTGGCTGTAAGCCGAGTACGCGATAAATTGCACTCGGCTTACGATGCACAAACTATATGTAGTGCAAAATATGATTAGAGTGATGAGTTGGACTTATAATTACTTGTTGCATTTCTTTTTCTTCCCCCTATTTCTCACACATTCTATCTAGCCTAGTTTTCATCGCACTTTCGATCCCAATTCATTGCTGTTAGAAAAATCCAAGACGCGTAGTCGATCTACCGAGGACTAAAAGCAATCACACGAGAACGACACCGAGATTTGTTAACGAGATTCACCGATTCGGATACATCCCCGGGGCCTGACTACGGGCGCTCCTCCCCATGACACCGTCACAATAACGCACACCGTCCAACCGGGCGCCGGCACACACCGCCGGCTACCCCTGCGTGCCTCTGCTATTCTGTTGGCATAGGTTACATCGTGTGTCTACCCCCACATATCTAAGAGGCCTATGATACAAGTGTCGGAAACCACCCGGGCCCACGGATGGCCGCGGCGTCGAAAACCTTCCCAGGGAGGGGCCGGATACCACACAGGCATGCGTGGGGCCAGGATATATCAATGAAAGGGCGGCCTGATGTTTAAATACCCAGTGCACAACCATGATGTGGCACCTTCCTCACAAACCGGACAGTCACGCAGAAAGGTTCAGGACGTAGGGTGGTAGTTGTACGAGATATGCCCTAGATGCAATAATAAATGTTATTATTTATCTCCATGTTCGAAATTAAGTTTATATTCCGTGCTATAACTGCTATGGTTCCCGAGCCCGTATATCCATAAAGGCTCTGAGGAAAACTCATATGCACGTGTGAAATAATAAACGGTAAAAAGTATTCCTAGTCAAGCCTCTAAGACTGGCTCAAGTGTTGCATGATGATCACGTTTTCCTGATCATGGGCATGTCTATGCCGGCAACTTTTGAGGGCACAATGTTAGGAGAACCTTGTGTTGAATCGACCCGATTGATGTTATGCTATGAGATACATTCGCCACAAGTTAATGGTTAATAACACAGAGAAAGTTAATGTTTGCATAATTCCTTAGACCACGA
Organism: Elymus sibiricus; assembly: GCA_039707655.1. Lineage (NCBI taxonomy): Eukaryota > Viridiplantae > Streptophyta > Magnoliopsida > Poales > Poaceae > Elymus > Elymus sibiricus. Next base: position 13,497,251 of record CM077668.1, on the reverse strand, counting down.
GAGTATCGAGTTCCTTCGTACTTGCTTCGTGAACTTTGGGGTTTGTTAAACGTCATCTGTTAAAGGGTGGCTATTACGGCGGCTTACGGGTTCACGGAAAAGTATGACAAGAAACTTGATAGCTCAAGATTGGGATTTGCTCCTCCGACAATGGAGATATATTCTCAGGGCCCTCTCAGTGTTACGGTATCCATCATCGTCTGGCCAGACACAATGTGATTTGATCACAGGGATGCCGGAACGCGGAAACGAGAAAAGAGAACAAAACCGATAATGAGGTAACTGGCATAGTGGACAAATTGTTGATTCACGGGGATGCCGATAAGTCTCACCTCGGGTGTTTATAATATATCGCGAAGCAACAGGAATAGCAGACGGCAACTACAGGTTCACTCGAATATTCATTCGTGTGGGTATAGGGATCAATATGGATGTCCACGGTTCCGCTATTGATCATTGATCGGAAAGTGTTCCGGTCATGTCTATACTTCATCGAACCTACAGGGTCACACGCTTAAAGGTCATCTATCTGCTGAATACTAGATAGGGAGTCTGAGAGAAAGTCACCGGAAAAGTTCCGGAGAGAAAACCGAAAAAGTTTCGGCGAAACCGAAAAGTTGTTTCAGAGTAAACCATTAAGCCAAAAAGGTTTCGGCACGCGCCTGGAACTTTTTGGAGGGTGCTGGAATTGTTCTGGGACCTTCTGAAATTTTCCGGAGAGAAAACCGGAAATGTTTCGGAGCTGCCGGAAATGTTTCGGAGATGAAAATCATTAATCCGGAAATGTTTCGGAACACGTCCATAATTATTTTAGGGGGTACTGGAAATGTTCTGGACCTACAGAAATATTTTCGGATTTAACGGTCGCGGAAAAATATTTTCATGAATAGTAAAACACCTTTTTGGTTTCTTTTTGGAAAGCCACCTTTTTGGGCTTTCCCCAAAAGGATCTAGGGGAAGACTTGGAGAGGAGGGAACCCTTTTTTTGGGGGGGGGGGGGGGTGCCCACCAATGGTGGCCGGCCAAGGGGAGCTCCTCCATGGAGCTCCACTTGCCTCCCCATTTTGCCCTTTATGTGGGACATAAAGCATGGACATTTTCTTACTTCCAAGTGCCACCCTACCTCTTGGTTTTTCCTATAAATAGAGGTGGAGAGGATCTCTCCACTCTCACTCATTCTCTCACATACAAATGCCATGCATGATCTGGTTTTCTCTCTACCTCCCATGAAATAGTTTCGTAGAGCCGAAAGGCTGTCTGGGTTCCGGTAGGAACTAGTTCTAGACGGCGAAGCCCTGCCAGATAGCTGACACCGTATGTGTGCAACCCCGTAGATAGGTCGTAGAGGGGCTGTTCGAGGGTCCTTCCGAAGGGCTGTCCGAGATACCGTCCGAGTTCGAGGGTCCTCCCGAAGGGCTGTTCGAGACACCGTCCGAGGGACTGTTCGACTGCCTCCCGAAGGGCTGTCCGAGGAGCAGACGAGGGAGAACATCCTTGCGGTTGGGAGGTTGTAAATCCTAGCTGCGGGGATCTTCATCGCCGATCTTCATCGACTCTACTTCCGCTACGCTACGAGTCGGTAATGATCAGATCAAAACCTTGTATGCATCTCCGTAGTGATACTGGGCATGTTCGTAGTGCGGAATTTTTTTGTTTTCTATCTCGTTCCCCTACAGTGGCATCAAGAGCCGTGCTATGTGTAGATGCAGGTTACGATCTAGAATACATGAGATGTATGTGTGTTGCACAATATAATTTTGTAGTAGATGAGATCTATTGCTGAAAATTATTTGTGCGGGTAGCAGATGAAATCTATTACTCGATGTTCTTGTTGCTTCCCTTGAATTTGCGTAGTCCTGATCTTGACGGCATGGTGGAATCTTACAAAGTTCTGGCAATCCGCGATCCTTTTATGCTGCTCCTGAGTATGCTGGTTGATAGATCAACGAAGTGCTAACAGTTCTTTGGGTTCTACCATAGTTAAAGAAAGATGGATGTTTCGCAGACTAAAGGGCAATGCAGATATGATCTGCACGGGGTTCTTGCATATGACGAAGTTTAGTATGGGGCTCGAGATTTTATTATCTCATGTTTCATACGCCCCGCAAAGTTAATCTAGTGACTTGAATAATCATACTTGATGATAAACGTTGGTAGCTTCGGTTTGTTTCGAAAACTTAGAAGCCACGTAAAATAAAATTTTGTATAAACCGATTAGAGACGTCTAACTTGGTTTTGCAGGATGACATGAGATGTGCATAAGATGTGGTATAGTCTTCATCATATTTAATTTGATTATGTATAAACCGATTAGAGACGTCTAACTTTTTGGAAAGCCACCTTTTAGGGCTTTTCCCAAAAGGCTTCTAGACGGGATTGGGGAGCAAGGAACCCCCATATGGGAGGGCCCCCTAGGGGTGGCCGGCCAAGTTGGAACTCCTCCATGGAGCTCCACTTGCCTTCGTTTTATGCCCTTGAGAAGGATCCATGTGATGGGTTTTTTGGGTATTTTCCCATATGGCTTTCCTATAAATAGAGGTGGAGGGGTGCTCTCCAAAGATCATCCTTGCTTTCATACACATGCCATAGACTTGTCTGGCTTCTCTCTCCCTCCCAGCGAAATAGTTTCGTCGAGCCGAAATGCTGTCTGGGTCCTGGCAGGAACTAGTTCTGGACGGCGAAGCCCTACCGGATAGCTGACACCATATGTGTGCAACCCCGTAGAGAGGTCGTAGTTTCGATCTTTTGCCCGAGGGGCTGTTCGAGTGTCCTCCCGAAGGGCTGTCCGAGTTACCGTTCGGGTTTCGAGGGTCCTCCCGAAGGGCTGTCCGAGTTACCGTTCGAGTTTCGAGGGTCCTCCCGAAGGGCTGTCCATGACATCGTCCGAGGGACTGTCCGACCGCCTCCCGAAGGGCTGTCCGACGAGGGAGTACATCCTCACGGTTGGGAGGATGTAAATCCTAGCTGCGGAGATCTGCACCGACGATCTACACCGACTCTTCTTCCGCTGCGCTACGAGTTGGTACGGATCAGATCAAACCCTGTATGACATCTCCATAGTGGTTCTGGGCGTGCTCGCTATACTGAATTTTTTTGTTTTCTGTCACGTTCCCCTACAGTGGAATAGATGAGATCTATTGTTGAAAATTATTTATGCGGGTGGCAGATGAAATCTATTACCCGATGTTCTTGTTGCTTCCCTAGAATTTGCGTATTTCTGATCTCGAGACAGCATGGTGGAATTTGACAAAGTTCTGGCAATCCGTGATCCTGATTGATCAACGAAGTGCTATCAGTTCTTTGGGTTCCGCCATAGTCAAAAGAAAGATGAAATTCGCAGACGAAAGGGCAATGCAGATATGATCTGCATGGGGGTCATGCGTATGACGAAGTTTAGTATGGGGCTCGAGATTTTATTATCTCGTGTTTCATACACCCTGAAAAGTTAATCTAGCGACTTGAATAATCATACTTGATGATAAAACGTTGGTAGCTGCGGTTTAAGTCAAAACCTTAGAAGCCACGTAAAATAAAATTTTGCATAAACCGATTAGAGGCGTCTAACTTGGTTTTGCAGGATGTGCATGTGATGTGGTATAGCAATGCTCATATTAATTCGATTATGTATGAGATGACTATATGATGTAAATTTATTAACATGACCTGCGTGTCATGATTCGGCATGATGGCTGGAGCCATATGATTGTCACTTTAATGACCTGCGTGTCAACCTTAAGTAATGCACTTATTTTATTAGCTATAGAGATAGCAATATTATCTGGTGCATCGACAAGGTGGTGGCAATCTTCGCGAAGGTGAACACCGACGCAAATGCCAAAGACGAAGAAATTAGAGACTTCTCCATCAGAAAGGGCTATACCATATCATGCTGTTATGAATTGCCTGAGATGTTTATCCCTTATGATGCACCCTTCTTGATTGCGCGGTAGTAGCTTTTTATTATGGTGATCTCTCACTTAAAAATATCAAAGTAGTTAGTGTTCACCCAAGTGTAGCACCGTCTGAAATTCGTATCTTTTCGGGGTGCGCCATGTCCACATGGGTATGAACGAATTGAGAGGAATGAGGCAGGTGAGGTCAGACCTCGCAGCTCGGAACAGGCAGGATAGTCCTCAGCTCGGAACACACCCATCGAAAGATGAACAAAAGTCACATAGAGATGTGATCGGCAAGTTTGCCTACCGATTGAAATTCTCGTCATCAGTGATGTCCACATCAATGGCGTTGAATTAAAATGTGGATTTTGAATCGCTCATAATCAATTTTAAGAGATATTGATTTGAGTGGGAGCGCATCTTAGAATAAAATTGTTTATTCACTAGTGCAAAAATCATTATGAACAAAGTCTAAGTGAAACTTGTGTTTACCGTTGTAGATCAAATGGTTCGCAACACCGCGTTCAACTTAGGCCCAATGTTAGAGAAAGAGAAGTTAGCTGCGACTGGAAATAACTATGCGGACTGGGTCCGTAACCTGAGGATTGTCCTCAGGAGCGCTAAGAAAACGTATGTGCTTGAAAATGCTCTTCCAGCTAAACCGGCGGCCGATGCCCCGGAAGATGAACAAAATGTCTGGGCCACTAAGGATGACGATCACAACTTAGTGCAGTGCCTCATGCTAGCTTGCATGAGTCCAGGGCTTCAAAAACGTTTTGAATTCCATAAACCCCGTGATATGATCCGGGAATTGGATGCTCTGTACAAGGAAACCGCAAGGTCTGAACGATTTGATATCATGAAGACCTTGATGGAATGCAAGATGGCTGAGGGCAGTTCAGTTGGCGAACACGTAGTCAAAATGATTGGCTATGCTGAAAGGCTTAAAACCCTGAAATTTCCAATTCCGCCTGGCCATATGATGGACATGATGCTTTCTTCACTCCCCCCGTCTTACGACGGTTTTGTCATGAACTACAACATGAGTGGGATGGAGAAGACACCGGAAGAGGTGCTCGCCATGCTGAAAACTGCGGAAAGAGGACTGCGAAAAAATCGCAAGCAAGTGTTGCTTGTGAATAAAACTGCCTATTTCAAAAAGAAAGGCAAGCCAAAGAAGAACAAGGGCGCCGGTAAGACCGGCTCCCAAAGCAACTCTAAGGGCGGAGCCAAGAATGAAACTGAGTGCTTCTACTGCAAGGGCACATGACATTGGAAGAGAAACTGCAAGAAGTATCTGGAAGATAAGAAGTCCGGGAAAACCGGAAAAGGTATAATTGTTATACAGGTTAATGTCATTGACGTTTTGCTTGCTAGCGAAAATTCTAAGTCTTGGGTATTTGATACCGGATCGGTTGCTCACATTTGCAACTCGATACAGGGACTGCAGAAGGTGCGCAAGTTAGCAAAGAATGAAGTCGTGATGCGCGTCGGGAACGGCGCTGGGATCGCCGCTCAAGCCGTCGGCATTATGCCTCTACGTCTCCCTTCAGGATTTATCTTAGAACTAAATAACTGTTATTTTGTTTCACTATTGTGTAGAAACATTATCTCCGGATCATGTTTAGTACACGATGGGTATTCGTACAAGTCTGAGAACAATGGTTGTTCACTTTCTTGTAAGGATATGTTTTATGGATTTGCACCCATTGTTGGAGGCCTTTTCAAACTAAATCTTGAATGTGGAAATGATGTCTTTAACGTGAATGCTAAACGCCTTAAGAAGGCTGATACCACCACCACTTTCATGTGGCACTGTCGCCTTGGCCACATCGGAAAGAAACGCATGCAAAGACTCCATAAAGATGGAGTTTTACCGTCCTTTGATTTTGAATCATTTGACACATGTGAAGCTTGCTTGATGGGAAAAATGACCAAGACGCCGTTCACGGGCCATCCTGAACGGGCGAGTGAATTGTTGGAAATAATACATAGTGATGTATGTTGTCCAATGAGCACAATCGCACGGGGTGGGTATTTCTACTTCGTGACTTTTACTCATGATTTGAGTAGGTATGGATATATCTACTTGATGAAGCATAAGTCGGAAACCTTTGAAAAGTTCAAGGAATTTCAGAATGAGGTAGAAAATCATCGTAACAAAAGGATTAAGTTTCTGCGGTCTGATCGCGGGGGTGAATACCTTAGCCATGAGTTTGGCCAACATCTGAGTGACCGTGAAATCGTTTCACAGCTTACGCCTCCTGGAACTCCACAGCGAAACAGAGTGTCGGAACGACGTAACCGAACCTTGTTAGACATGGTAAGGTCGATGATGTCTCTTACAGATCTACCAATATCTTTTTGGGGTCACGCACTACTCACTGCAGCTTATACATTAAACAGAGCACCGTCTAAGTCTGTTGAGACGACACCATACGAGTTATGGCATGGGAAGAAACCCAATTTGTCACATCTCAAAATCTGGGGTTGTGAAACTTATGTAAAACGTTTACAACCAAGCAAACTCGATCCCAGATCAGACAAATGTTACTTTGTAGGTTATCCAAATGAAACAGTTGGGTATTCTTTCTACCAACCCTCCGAGTGCAAAGTGTTTGTCGCTAAAAACGGAGTCTTTCTCGAGAAATAGTTTCTTGCTAAAGAAGTGAGTGGGAGGACAGTACAACTTGATGAGGTTATTGAATCTTCGGTAACCATTGATATGGCTAAGGAACCGGAAGAAATTCCACTAATTATCCCTACAACCGAGCCGGAAGTTGTCGCATGTGATGCGGAAACTTCAGACAATGTTGTAACTGAACGGCGCAGATCAGGTAGGGCTATCCAGCCACCTGAGTGGTTTCATAACGAAATCTTCATTCTTGAAGACGATGAACCTGCGCACTACAAGGAAGCGATGGCGGGGCCCAGCTCAAAGGAATGTCACAAGGCCATGAAATCCGAGATGGAATCCATGTACGAAAACCAAGTTTGGAACTTGGAAGAACTTCCAGAAGGTGTAAAGCCCATTGGTTGTAAATGGATTTTCAAAAGAAAGACGGACGCGGATGGTAACATTACTATCCACAAAGCTAGACTTGTCGCGAAAGGGTTCACGCAAGTTCCAGGAGTGGACTACGACGAGACTTTCTCGCCCGTAGCTATGCTTAGGTCTATTCGGATATTACTAGCAATTGCTGCTTATTTCGATTATGAAATATGGCAGATGGATGTCAGAATGGCTTTCCTAAATGGAAACCTCAAAGAGGATGTATACATGATACAGCGAGAAGGTTTTGTCGTTCATAAGGATGCTGGAAAAGTATGCAAACATTAGAAAGCCATTTATGGTCTGAAGCAAGCGTCAAGGAGCTGGAACATTCATTTTGATGAAGTGGTCAAACAGTTTGGCTTCATCATGAATGACAAAGAATCTTGTGTTTACAAGAAGTTTAGTGGGAGCGCAAAAGCATTTCTAATCTTGTATGTGGATGACATATTGTTGATTGGAAATGACGTGAATTTTCTTAGCGAAATAAAAGACTCATTGAAGAAAAGTTTTTCAATGAAAGACTTAGGTGAAGCGGCATATGTATTGGGCATCAGAATCTATAGAGATAGATCAAAATGCCTGATAGCGCTTAGCCAAAGCACGTACGTTGACAAGGTGTTGAAAAGGTTCAACATGGAGAACTCCAAGAAAGGCCTACTCCCCATGTCACCTGGCACAGTGCTTTGCAAGAATCAGTGCCTCAGACTCTCGATGAGCGAGTACAGATGAATGATGTTCCATATGCCTCGGAAGTTGGTTCTATTATGTATGCCATGCTATGTACAAGACCGGACGTTTCCTATGCGCTAACTATTAGCAGCCGGTACCAAAGTGATCCAGGATTGGAACACTGGGCCGCAGTCAAGGGTATTCTTAAGTACCTCAGAAGGACCAAGGATTTACTTCTTGTGTACGGAGGTGATGAAGAGCTCATTGTAAGTGGCTACACTGATGCAGGCTTCATGACTAACCCAGATGACTTCAAATCTCAATCAGGCTATGTTTTCATATTGAACGGTGGCGCAGTTGATTGGAAAAGTTCTAAACAAAAGACTGTGGCGGATTCTACGACGGAGGCGGAATATGTTGCAGCTTCAGAAGCCTCCAAGTAGGCGGTATGGATCAAGTAATTTCTTGAAGACCTTGGTGTGGTTCCAAGTGCTCTAGACCCGGTGGAGATCTATTGTGATAATAGTGGCGCCGTGGCTCAGGCAAGGGAGCCAAGTTCGCACCATAAGACAAGACATATTGAACGCAAATATAAACTCATTCGACATCATGTCGAAGCGGGTTTAGTGAAAGTACGCAAAGTTCACACGGATCTGAATGTGTCAGACCCGATGACAAAGCCTCTACCACGAGCAAAGCATGAGCAGCACCGGATAGCCATTGGTGTTAGGGAAGCCATGTAACTGGATTATGACTCTAGTGCATGTGGGAGTTTGTAGGAGATATGCCCTAGAGGCAGTAATAACAGTTATTTTGTATCTCCGAGTTTGTAATGAATGTTTATGTTTCATGCTATAACTGCAATGATTCTCGAGTCTACAATAACCACGAGGCTCGGAGGGAAACTCATGTGCACGTGTGGTATAATAAACGGAAAAATGTATTCCTAGTCATGCCTCTATGACTGGCTCAAGTATTGCATGATGATCCTGTTTTCCTGATCATGGGCACGGCTATGCCGGCAATTTTGAGGGCACAACGTTAGTAGAACACTTGTGTTGAATCGACCCGAATTGATGTTATGCTATGAGATACATTCGTCACAAGTTAATGGTTAATAACACAGAGATAGTTAATGTTTGCATAATTCCTTAGACCATGAGAGTATCGAGTTCCTTCGTACTTGCTTCGTGAACTTTGGGGTTTGTTAAACGTCATCCGTAACTAGGTGGCTATTACGGCGGCTTACGGGTTCACGGAAAAGTATGGCAAGTAACAAGATAGCTCAAGATTGGGATTTGCTCTTCCGACGATGGAGAGATATTCTCGGGCCCTCTCGGTGTTACGGTATCCATCATCGTCTGGCCAGACACATTGTGATTTGATCACTGGGATGCCGGAACATGGAAACGAGAAAAGAGAACAAAACCGGTAACGAGGTAACTTGCATGGTGGACAAGTTGTTGATCCACGGGGATGCAATAAATCTCACCTCGGGTGTTTGTAATATATCGTGAAGCAACAGGAATAGCACACCGCAACTGGAGGTTCACTCGAATATTCATTCGTGTGGGTATAGGGGTCAATATGGGTGTCCACGGCTCCGATGTTGATCATTGATCGGAAAGTGTTCCGGGTCATGTCTATACTTCACCGAACCTATAGGGTCACACGCTTAAGGGTCATCTATCTGCTGAATACTAGACAGGTAGTCTGAGAGAAAATCACCGGAAAAGTTTCGGACGCAACGGAAACGTTCCGGAGAGGACACCGGAATAGTTCCGGTAAAACTGAAAAGTTGTTTCAGGGGATACCATTAAGTCAAATTGGTTTTGGCACACGCCTGGAAATTCTTGGAGGATGCCAGAAGTGTTCTGGAAACTTCTGGGAATTTTTCGGGATAAAAACCGGAAATGTTCCGGAGCTGCCGGAACCGATTTGGTTGCTTTTCACAGGTGAAAATCACTAATCCAAAATTGTTTCGGAACGCGTCCAAAATCATTTGTGTGGGTACTGAAATTATTCTAAGACCCACAGAAATGTTTTCGGATTTAACGGTTGCGGAAAATTGGTTCCATGAATAGTGAAAATCACTTTATGGTTAACTTTTTGGAAAGCCACCTTTTAGGGCTTTTCCCAAAAGGCTTCTAGAAGGGATTGGGGAGCAAGGAACCCCCATGTGGGGGGGGGGGGGGGGCTAGGGGTTGTTGGAAATATGCCCTAGAGGCAATAATAAATTGGTTATTATTATATTTCCTTGTTCATGATAATCGTTTATTATCCATGCTATAATTGTATTGATTGGAAACTCAAATACATGTGTGGGTACATAGACAACACTGTGTCCCTAGTAAGCCTCTAGTTGACTAGCTTGTTGATCAAAGATGGTTAAGGTTTCCTAGCCATGGACATGAGATGTCATTTGATAACGGGATCACATCATTAGGAGAATGATGTGATGGACAAGACCCAAACTGTAAACGTAGCATTTGATCGTGTCAGTTTATTGCTATTGTTTTCTGCATGTCAAGTATCTGTTCCTTTGACCATGAGATCATGCAACTCACTGACACCGGAGGAATACCTTGTGTGTATCAAACATCGCAACGTAACTGGGTGACTATAAAGGTGCTCTACAGGTATCTCCGAGGGTGTCTGTTGGGTTGGCATGGATCAAGACTGGGATTTGTTACTCCGTATGACGGAGAGGTATCTCAGGGCCCACTCGGTAATACAACATCACAATGAGCCTTGCAAGCAATGTGACTAAAGTGTTAGCCACGAGATCTTGTGTTACGGAACGAGTAAAGAGACTTGCCGGTAACGAGATTGAACTAGGTATAGTGATACCGACGATCGAATCTCGGGCAAGTAACATACCGAAGAACAAAGGGAACAGCATACGGGATTAACTGAATCCTTGACATAGAGGTTCGACCGATAAAGATCTTCGTAGAATATGTAGGAGCCAATATGGGCATCCAGGTCCCGCTATTGGTTATTGGCCGTAGAGGTGTCTCGGTCATGTCTACATAGTTCTCGAACCCGCAGGGTCTACACACTTAACGTTTGGTGACGATTAGTATAATTGAGTTATTATGTTGGTGACCGAAAGTTGTTCGGAGTCGCGGATAAGATCCCGGACATGACGAGGATCTCCGGAATAGTCCAGAGGTAAAAATTGATATATGTGATAATAGTGTTTTGATCTCCGGAAGAGTTCCGAAGTTCACCGGAAGGGGTTCCGGATGTTTACCGAAGTGTTCGGGTGCAGCAACACTTTATATGAGCCAAAGGGATAAAGCCCACAAGGTATTGGAAAGTGCAAAAGTAGTTTTGCTGCCGCGTAAGCGGTACTACCGCTTGGTGAAGCGGTACTACCGCCGGAGCGGTACTACCGCTTGTGTGAAGCGGTACTACCGCCCGAGCGGTACTACCGCTTGTGTGAAGCGGTACTACCGCCCAAGCGGTACTACCGCTTGTGTGAAGCGGTACTACCGCTTGTGCGCGGCTGCACGGTTCGGCAGGGATCCGAGTTGGACTCTTTTCCTGCGGGCCAAACCGACCTTGTGCGGGCAAAACCGACCCGGAGGAGGCTTTTACTCCAAGTTTAGACCCCAAGGCTCAACATATAAATAGAGGGGAAGGGCTAGCACACGGGACACATCAGGATTTCCCAAGCCGTGTGCCGGCAACCCTAGCCCTCTAGTTCCTCCGTCATAATCTCCGTAGTGCTTGGCGAAGCCCTGCAGAGATTGTTCCTCACCACCATCACCACGCCGTCGTGCTGCTGGAACTCAACCACTACTTCACCATCGCTCGCTGGATCGAGGAGGTGAAGGCGTCATCAAGCCGTACGTGTGTTGAACGCGGAGGTGCCGTCCGTTCGGCACTAGATCGGAAGGATCGTGATTGGATCGCGGGACGCTCGGCGATTTGGATCGCGAAGACGTTCGACTACATCAACCGCGTTTATTAACGCTTCCGCTTAGCGATCTACAAGGGTATGTAGATTCACTCTCCCTCTCGTAGATGCTCATCACCATGGATAGATCTTATGTGTGCGTAGGAAAATTTTTGTTTCCCATGCAACGTTTCCCAACAGTGGCATCATGAGCCAGGTCTATGCGTAGATGAGATCTCGAGTAGAACACAAACGAGTTGTGGGCGTGGGTGTATACATATTGCTTGCCGTTACTAGTTGATATTTGATTCGGCGGTATTGTGAGATGAAGCGGCCCGGACCGACATTACGCGTACACTTACGCGAGACAGGTTCCTTCAACTGACATGTAATTTTGTTGCATAAAGATGGCTAGCGGGTGTCTGTCTCTCTCACTTTAGTTGAATCGATTTCAATGAAGAGGGTTCTTTTAGAAGATCAAAAAGCAATCACTACACCACGTTGTGGTTTTGCGTAGGTAAGAACGGTTCTTGCAAACCCGTAGCAGCCACGTAAAATTTGCAACAACAATTAGAGGACGTCTAACTTGTTTTTGCAGGGTATGTTGTGATGTGATATGGCCAATTACATGATGAGATATATGTGATGTATGAGATGATCATGTGATGTATAGAATATCACGACTTGCATGTCGATGAGTACGGCAACTGGCAGGAGCCATAGAGTTGTCTTTAATTATTGTATGACCTGCGTGTCAATCATTAAGCGCTATGTAATGCTTTACTTTATCGCTAAACGTTAGCTATAGTCGTGGAAGCAACAGTCAGCGCGACAACCTTATGGCGACACGTTGATGGAGATCAAGATGATGGAGATCATGGTGTCATGCCGGTGACGATGGAGATCATGCCGGTGCTTTGGAGATGGAGATCAAAAGCACAAGTTCATGGCCATATCATGTCACTTATGATTTGCATGTGATGTTAATCCTTTTATGCATCTTATTTTGCTTAGGACGACGGTAGCATTATAAGGTGATCCCTCACTTAAATTTCAAGATAAATTGTGTTCTCCCCAAGTGTGCACCGTTGCGAAAGTTCGTCGTTTCGAGACACGCCGTGATGATCGGGTGTGATAGACTCTACGTTCGCATACAACGGGTGTAAGCCATGTTACACGTGCGGAACACTCGGGTTAAACTTGACGAGCCTAGCATGTACAGACATGGCCTCGGAACACAAGAGACCGAAAGGTCGAACATGAGTCATATAGTAGATATGATCAACATGAAGATGTTCACCATTGAAACCACCTCAACTCACGTGATGATCGGACTTGAGTTGGTGGATTTGGATCATGTTACACTCGAATGATCGGAGGGATGTCAATTTGAGTGGGAGTTTTTTTAAATATGATTAACTAAACTCATTATCTAAGAACAATAGTCTAAGTTGTCTTTGCTATATTTATGTTGTAGATCATGGCTCGCGCAGTAGCACCCCTGAATTTTAATGCGTTCCTAGAGAAAGCTAAGTTGAAAGATGATGGAAGTAACTTTGTGGACTGGGCCCGTAATCTAAGGATTATCCTTACGGCTTCCCAGAAGGCTTATGTCCTTGATGCACCGCTTGGTGATCCACCCGCTCCAGTTGAGTCTCTAGACGTTGTGAACGCCTGGCAGGCTCGTTCTGATGATTACTCAATAGTTCAATGTGCAATGTTGTATGGCTTAGAACCGGGACTTCAAAGACGTTTTGAACGTCATGGAGCATATGAGATGTTCCAGGAATTGAAGTTTATCTTTCAGAAGAATGCCCGGATCGAGAGATATGAGATCTCCGATAAATTCTATGCTTGCAAGATGGAGGAGAACGGGTCTATCAGTGATCACGTGCTCAGAATGTCTGGGTACTCCACCCGTCTGGCTGAGTTAGGGATGCCCCTTCCGCCAGAGGCTATCACTGACAGAGTTCTTCAATCATTGCCACCTAGCTACAAGAGCTTCGTGTTGAACTATAACATGCACGGGATGAACAAGTCAGTCGCCGAGCTGTTTGCGATGCTGAAAATCGCTGAGTCTGAAATTCAGAAGGAGCATCAAGTGTTGATGGTCAATAAAACCACTAGTTTCAAGAAAAATGGCAAGGGTAAGAAGGGTAACTCCAAGAAGAGTGGCAAAGCAGTTGCTCCTCTCGTGAAGAAACCCAAGGCTGGACCCAAACCAGAAACTGTGTGTTTTCATTGCAAGGGAACTGGACACTGGAAGCGGAATTGCCCCAAGTATTTGGCTGACAAGAAGGCGGCCAACAACAAACAAGGTATATATGATATACATGTTATTGATGTGTACCTTACCAACTCTCGTTGTAGTGCCTGGGTATTTGATACCGGTGCGGTTGCTCATATTTGCAACTCAAAACAGGAACTGCGGAATAGACGGAGGCTGGCAAAGGACGAAGTGACGATGCGCGTGGGAAATGGTTCCAAGGTTGATGTGATCGCCGTCGGCACGCTCGCTCTTCGATTACCATCGGGATTAGTGATGAACCTAAATAAGTGTTATTTGGTGCCTGCGTTAAGCATGAACATTATATCTGGATCTTGTTTATTGCGAGACGGTTACTCATTTAAATCAGAGAATAATGGTTGTTCTATTTATATGAGTAATATCTTTTATGGTCATGCACCCGATGTGAGGGGTTTGTTCTTATTGAATCTCGATAGTAATGATACACATGTTCATAACATTGATGCCAAAAGATGTAGAATTGATAATGATAATACCACTTTCTTGTGGCACTGCCGTTTAGGTCATATTGGCGTAAAACGCATGAGGAAGCTCCATACTGATGGACTTTTGGAGTCACTTGATTTTGAATCACTTGACACATGTGAACCATGCCTCATGGGCAAGATGACTAAAACGCCGTTCTCTGGAATAATGGAACGGGCAAGTGACTTATTGGAAATCATACATACTGATGTGTGCGGTCCAATGAGTATTGAGGCGCGCGGTGGTTATCGTTACTTTCTCACCTTCACTGATGACTTAAGTAGATATGGGTATATTTACTTAATGAAACACAAGTCTGAAACATTTGAAAAGTTCAAACAATTTCAGAGTGAAGTTGAGAATCATCGTAACAAGAAGATTAAATTCCTACGATCTGATCGAGGAGGAGAATATCTGAGTTATGAGTTTGGCAGTCACTTAAGACAGTGTGGAATTGTTTCACAATTGACACCGCCTGGAACACCACAGCGTAATGGTGTGTCCGAACGTCGTAATCGAACCTTATTGGATATGGTGCGATCTATGATGTCTCTTGCCGATTTGCCACTATCGTTTTGGGGTTATGCATTAGAGACAGCTGCATTCACTTTAAATAGGGCACCATCGAAATCCGTTGAGACGACGCCATATGAACTTTGGTTTGACAAGAAGCCAAAGCTGTCGTTTCTTAAAGTTTGGGGATGTGATGCTTATGTCAAAAAGCTTCAGCCTGAAAAGCTGGAACCCAAAGCGGAGAAATGCGTCTTCATAGGATACCCAAAAGAGACAATTGGGTATACCTTCTACCTCAGATCCGAAGGCAAAGTGTTTGTCGCTAAAAACGGAACATTTCTTGAGAAAGAGTTTCTCTCGAAAGAATTGAGTGGGAGGAAGATAGAACTTGATGAGGTTATTGAACCTTTACTTCAACCTAAGAGTAGCGCAACGCAGAAAGTTGTTTCTGTCGAGCCTACATTAGCTGAAGAGGAAGTTAATGATGATGATCATGAAGCTTTGGATCAAGTTGCTATCGAACCTCGTAGGTCGACAAGGACGCGTACTGCTCCTGAGTGGTACGGCAACCCTGTCTTAAAAATCATGTTGTTAGACAACGATGAACCTACGAGCTATGGAGAAGCGATGATGGGCCCGGATTCCGAGAAGTGGTTAGAGGCCATGAAATC
Source organism: Elymus sibiricus (assembly GCA_039707655.1). Taxonomy (NCBI): domain Eukaryota; kingdom Viridiplantae; phylum Streptophyta; class Magnoliopsida; order Poales; family Poaceae; genus Elymus; species Elymus sibiricus. The sequence continues at coordinate 13,481,770 of CM077668.1, read as the reverse complement.
CGAGATGGGATCCATGTATGAAAACAAAGTATGGACTTTGGAAGTATTACCTGAAGGGCGTAAGGCCATTCAGAACAAATGGATCTTTAAGAGGAAGACGGACGCGGACGGTAATGTCACCGTCTATAAAGCTCGACTTGTGGCAAAGGGTTTTTCACAAGTTCAAGGAGTTGACTACAATGAGACCTTCTCACCCGTAGCGATGCTTAAGTCCGTCAGAATCATGTTAGCAATAGCTGCCTTTTTCGATTATGAAATTTGGCAGATGGATGTCAAAACAGCGTTCCTTAACGGTTACCTTAAGGAAGAGTTGTATATGATGCAGCCAGAAGGTTTTGTCGATCCAGAGAATGCTGACAAAGTTTGCAAACTCCAGCGATCCATTTATGGACTGGTGCAAGCATCTCGGAGTTGGAATCTTCGCTTTGATGAAGTGATCAAAGCGTTCGAGTTTATACAAGTTTACGGAGAAGCTTGTATTTACAAGAAAGTGAGTGGGAGCTCTATAGCGTTTCTAATATTATATGTGGATGACATATTGCTGATTGGAAACAATATAGAAATGCTGGAAAGCGTAAAGGAATATTTGAACAAGAGTTTTTCAATGAAGGACCTAGGAGAAGCTGCTTTCATATTAGGCATCAAGATCTATAGAGATAGATCGAGACGCTTAATAGGACTTTCACAAAGCACATACCTTGATAAGATTTTGAAGAAGTTCAAAATGAATCAGTCCAAGAAGGGGTTCTTGCCTGTTTTGCAAGGTGTGAAGTTGAGTAAGACTCAATGCCCAGTGACTACAGAAGATAGAGAAAAGATGAGTGTCATCCCCTATGCTTCAGCCATAGGTTCTATCATGTATGCAATGCTGTGCACAAGACCCGATGTCAGCCTTGCCATAAGTATGGCCGGAAGGTTTCAAAGTGATCCAGGAATGGAACACTGGACGGCGGTCAAGAATATCCTGAAGTACCTGAAAAGGACTAAGGACATGTTTCTCGTTTATGGAGGTGATCAAGAGCTCGTCGTAAAGGGTTACGTCGATGCAAGCTTTGATACTGATCCGGATGACTCTAAGTCTCAAACCGGATACGTATTTATTCTTAATGGGGGTGCGGTTAGCTGGTGCAGTTCCAAGCAAAGCGTGGTAGCTGATTCTACATGCGAAGCGGAGTACATCGCAGCCTCGGAGGCGGCGAAGGAAGGTGTCTGGATGAAGGAGTTCATGACAGATCTTGGAGTAGTGCCAAGTGCACTTAACCCAATGACTCTGTTTTGTGATAATACTGGTGCCATTGCTCTAGCCAAGGAACCAAGATTTCACAAGAGGACCAGACACATAAAGCGACGTTTCAATTCCATCCGCGATTACATCAAGGAGGACGACATAAATATTTGCAAAGTACACACGGATCTAAATGTTGCAGATCCGATGACTAAACCTCTTCCAAGGGCTAAACATGAACAACACCAGAACTGCATGGGTGTTCGATTCATTACAATGTAAATCACATAGTGATGTGAACTAGATTATTGACTCTAGTGCAAGTGGGAGACTGTTGGAAATATGCCCTAGAGGCAATAATAAATTGGTTATTATTATATTTCCTTGTTCATGATAATCGTTTATTATCCATGCTATAATTGTATTGATTGGAAACTCAAATACATGTGTGGGTACATAGACAACACTGTGTCCCTAGTAAGCCTCTAGTTGACTAGCTTGTTGATCAAAGATGGTTAAGGTTTCCTAGCCATGGACATGAGATGTCATTTGATAACGGGATCACATCATTAGGAGAATGATGTGATGGACAAGACCCAAACTGTAAACGTAGCATTTGATCGTGTCAGTTTATTGCTATTGTTTTCTGCATGTCAAGTATCTGTTCCTTTGACCATGAGATCATGCAACTCACTGACACCGGAGGAATACCTTGTGTGTATCAAACGTCGCAACGTAACTGGGTGACTATAAAGGTGCTCTACAGGTATCTCCGAGGGTGTCTGTTGGGTTGGCATGGATCAAGACTGGGATTTGTTACTCCGTATGACGGAGAGGTATCTCAGGGCCCACTCGGTAATACAACATCACAATGAGCCTTGCAAGCAATGTGACTAAAGTGTTAGCCACGAGATCTTGTGTTACGGAACGAGTAAAGAGACTTGCCGGTAACGAGATTGAACTAGGTATAGTGATACCGACGATCGAATCTCGGGCAAGTAACATACCGAAGAACAAAGGGAACAGCATACGGGATTAACTGAATCCTTGACATAGAGGTTCGACCGATAAAGATCTTCGTAGAATATGTAGGAGCCAATATGGGCATCCAGGTCCCGCTATTGGTTATTGGCCGTAGAGGTGTCTCGGTCATGTCTACATAGTTCTCGAACCCGCAGGGTCTACACACTTAACGTTTGGTGACGATTAGTATAATTGAGTTATTATGTTGGTGACCGAAAGTTGTTCGGAGTCGCGGATAAGATCCCGGACATGACGAGGATCTCCGGAATAGTCCAGAGGTAAAAATTGATATATGTGATAATAGTGTTTTGATCTCCGGAAGAGTTCCGAAGTTCACCGGAAGGGGTTCCGGATGTTTACCGAAGTGTTCGGGTGCAGCAACACTTTATATGAGCCAAAGGGATAAAGCCCACAAGGTATTGGAAAGTGCAAAAGTAGTTTTGCTGCCGCGTAAGCGGTACTACCGCTTGGTGAAGCGGTACTACCGCCGGAGCGGTACTACCGCTTGTGTGAAGCGGTACTACCGCCCGAGCGGTACTACCGCTTGTGTGAAGCGGTACTACCGCCCAAGCGGTACTACCGCTTGTGTGAAGCGGTACTACCGCTTGTGCGCGGCTGCACGGTTCGGCAGGGATCCGAGTTGGACTCTTTTCCTGCGGGCCAAACCGACCTTGTGCGGGCAAAACCGACCCGGAGGAGGCTTTTACTCCAAGTTTAGACCCCAAGGCTCAACATATAAATAGAGGGGAAGGGCTAGCACACGGGACACATCAGGATTTCCCAAGCCGTGTGCCGGCAACCCTAGCCCTCTAGTTCCTCCGTCATAATCTCCGTAGTGCTTGGCGAAGCCCTGCAGAGATTGTTCCTCACCACCATCACCACGCCGTCGTGCTGCTGGAACTCAACCACTACTTCACCATCGCTCGCTGGATCGAGGAGGTGAAGGCGTCATCAAGCCGTACGTGTGTTGAACGCGGAGGTGCCGTCCGTTCGGCACTAGATCGGAAGGATCGTGATTGGATCGCGGGACGCTCGGCGATTTGGATCGCGAAGACGTTCGACTACATCAACCGCGTTTATTAACGCTTCCGCTTAGCGATCTACAAGGGTATGTAGATTCACTCTCCCTCTCGTAGATGCTCATCACCATGGATAGATCTTATGTGTGCGTAGGAAAATTTTTGTTTCCCATGCAACGTTTCCCAACAGGGGTGGCCGGCCAAGTTGGAGCTCCTCCATGGAGCTCCACTTGCCTTCCTTTTATGCCCTTGAGAAGGATCCATGTGATGGGTTTTTGGGGTATTTTTTCCATATGGCTTTCCTATAAATAGAGGTGGAGGTGTGTTCTCCAAAGATCATCCTTGCTATCATACACATGCCATAGACTTGTCTGGCTTCTCTCTCCCTCCCAGCGAAATAGTTTCGTAGAGCCGAAAGGCTGTCTGGGTTCCGGCAGGAACTAGTTCTGGACGGCGAAGCCCTGCCGGATAGCTGACACCGTATGTGTCCAACCCCGTAGAGAGGTCATAGTTTCGATCTTTTGCTCGAGGGACTGTTCGAGTGTCCTCCCGAAGGGCTGTCCGAGTTACCGTTCGGGTTTCGAGGGTCCTCCCGAATGGCTGTCCGAGTTACCGTTCGAGTTTCGAGTGTCCTCCCGAAGGGCTGTCCGTGACATCGTCCGAGGGACTGTCCGACCGCCTCCCGAAGGGCTGTCCGACGAGGGAGTACATCCTCGCGGTTGGGAGGTTGTAAATCCTAGCTGCGGGAATCTGCACCGATGATCTACACCGGCTCTTCTTCCGCTGCGCTACGAGTCGGTACATATCAGATCAAACCCTATATGACATCTCCATAGTGGTCCTGGGCGTGCTCGCTGTACCGATTTTTTTTGTTTTCTGTCGCGTTCCCCTACAATGTCATCTTGGAGCTCCATTGACGATGTTCTTGAATGCAATTTCTGAAAGAAATATTTATGGACCATAGGTTGCTTGTTTCTGTGTGGATTTGGTATTTACACTCTTCCTAAACAAAAATAGACTGGTTTCTGCAAATTTGCAATGGTACAGACACAATCCATGCTTTCTATCTTTTAGTGATATCCTGGTAGTAGAATATCATTTGGCGTCCCGTGAAACTAATTTTTTAACAGGTTTCTGCAGCGGCAGGACCATTGCGATACCATTATCTTACTATAATAACAATTCTACTATCCAATGGGTGTTCTATTTACTATCTCCCATCTATTTTTTTGTGATTTATTGATTACCTCCTTTTCATTTTTAACTAATTTCCTTTAAGTATTTTTTCTAGAATTATATTTGTCTATCTTACAACAAATTTGCCACTTCATTCTAAATCGCCATGTCCACTATGAAGAAAGCCTAATTTATCTTCAAAATAGCAATAGTTAATTTTTGGTTCTATGTTAATCATGTCATCATCAACATTTGAAGGATTAGGCAGCAACTACATGTTTGTAGAAGCTAGACGGGAATTCCTTGGCAGAAGCTCACCGTCTGGTCGCCACTTTGCAGCTGGCAGCAGTAGTAGCAAGGTATGTTATGCTCAGGCCTCAACTCTGGTGCTCTAGCGGTGCCATCAATTTATTCAACCATAATTTACTAGACTTTTTAGAAATTTCATTCAGTTGTTGGAAACTTCAATTTTAATACTAAATATGCATAACGTATACTAGGATGAATCGTGTTTATAGGTGGTGCTACATTTTAGTTTTATAGGGTCTCTTTGGCCTTTACAAATCAGGATGTGTGCAACCTGTCTGCAATTTGGATCTCTTTGGGCTTTAGAATTAGGAGTGTACTGTCCGCAGAATTTGGATCTCTTTGGCCTTTAGAAACAAGGACAGTGTAAACTGTCTGCAGATCATGAATTTTTATTCTTTGTAGCTTGATAAGAGTCTAGACTCTTGACATTTCCAATGTCATGAACTTATTTTATCTTCCTGGTCGACCGCAAAGTAAGTTCTACAATGTTTATCTCAGCGATCAATTTGGCATTGCTATTTGGCATGGCGAAGCATTGCTCTCAATCCATGTCTAATTTTAAAGGCTGGTGGGATCAGTGTCATTCAATAAAGTGCCCAAATTTATAAATAAGTTTGAGGAAGGATTAGTCTACACATTTGAACGTTTTGATATATGGAATGCTAGAGAAATACAGAGCAGTGGATCACCCATGGAGACTTTGTTTTGCTCACATAACAATAGCTGAACCACTTGCTCCACAACTAGAAAACTTTCCCACGTTGGCCTACAATGTGTTACCTTTTTCACAACTTGGGAGGCATCTTACACAGAATATATCAATGCGAAATTAAATAATGTATACTTCCCCTCCTTATTTTTATGCATATACATAAATGATTGTCTTATGATTTTACATATATTTTAGATGTTCTCGGGTTGGTGGCTTCCATTACTGATGTTTTACCACCATCCGGTCTTGCTTGGCCGCGGAGATACTAGGTTATATTACCAATGGACAGTCAGTGTTTTCTAGCATGTTGTTGTGACATTAAGCGAGATCTGGTAGATAAATTTGACGGTGATAGATTACTCAAGAGTGAGCCTATTGTGACTATGTTTGTTTCCACCTTTGTTGATCAATATTCAGGTATGTAAGCAGCTATGACGAAGAGATTATCTTTTACCACTATCTAAAATTAATTGGTGAAAAATGACAACAATATGAAAACTATTGCGACATTCAGGTTTGCTGGCATTCTAATCCACCTCCACCATTAGATGGGACATTAACATGGCAGCCCTGGGGTGTTAGCCAATTTGGAAAGGTAATAATGACAAATTGCACTTCCTATGCTTATTATTTTATATTCAGCATCATGTTTTCTTTTATTTCCAATTAAATCGCTGCTTGATCTTTGGTTAAAAGGATAGTCCACACGCACAAAGTCCAAAAGATATTAGAAGTAGTTGAGTGCTTATTTCTGTGGTGCATCATATTCCTCTCTTCTACTTACGTTCAATGATTCAAATTCTCAATTTGAGCATTGGGGAGATGATCTGACTCCTTAGTAGAAGAAGGAAAAGGTAAGAACCATGTTGTGTCCATCCCATTTGGTACATGCCTTCTCCATGTTCCATAATCTTAATCCATAACTTACGATGTGTTTTGGGGATTATTTTCTTTAGAGTTACAGATCTTGGAATGCTTTTGCTCATAAAATTCTTTGTGAGGTTACACCAACATGTATTTTTCAATATTGTTAGCCATGAGCTTTACCCAACTTCTCATAGGGATTATGTTCAGAAAAGATTCTATTCATATTGCATAGAATGCCAACAAATATTGTATAGAACTGAACCTAGATGTTTTTTTCATCATCTTTCCAATTGCACTATCAATTGATTTTAAATTTCAGATAAAGAGTGATCTTGATTATTCGCACAAGCTTCTGTTTTTTTTTTTTTTTTTTTTTTTTGCTTTCTCATGTGATAACTCTGCCATTGCTATGATTTGATTCTTGAACAAATTTATATGCCTTCAAAGGTACCTATACCCTTTGTACTGGTTTACTGAAAGTGTGCGGCTCATGGTAGAATATCCATTTAATTCCCCGAATATTCTAGATGATGGGCAGATCAATTTCATTCTTTTTTATCGAGTTTGCACACATTTAAAATCTACTGTTAACACCAGGTGCAGGTGCAGTCTCTAACTATCAGCCTTTCCATTAATAACAAGGTCTGAGCAATGGAAGAGCTATTGCTGAAGGACTTGACAATAAACAACAACGTAAAAGGGCCTCTTTGCAACCAGCTCGATCTTAAACGTACACAGGGGCTCAACCACGGGCGCTGCGTGCCGCCGCACCTTCGTCTGCTAGTAAAGAAAACATCAACCAAGTCTATACTATCAATTATCAGCGTACAAAGAAAGGAAAGAATAAGCCTGTTGGGGCAACACCACAAACATGCCCAAAACTAAAACAACAAGGCGATATAGGGTGCCTCCGCGGAAACATGTCAGCTGCTAGGGGCGCAGAAAGCTGACGGTCGACCATCTGAAGACCATCCAGAATGGTGATAGGAAAGGCATGTCTATCTAGTAACCCCTATCTACTTGGCTACAGAGCAATCTTTAGTTGCCTTTTTTTTTTCTTCTGTTTTCACTCCCCCCCTCTCTCTCCCCCTCCCTCCCTCCCTCTCTCTCTCTCTCTCTCTCTCTCAATTGTATTTAGCACTTTATTTAAAAAATATTGTACTCCCTCCGATCCATTAATTGTCCTGAGTTAGTTTTTTTTTTTTTGCGAGAATTGTCCTGATTTAGTTAGTACAATGTTGTACTAAATCAATGACAATTAATATCGATCGACGGGAGTAGAAAATTATCCTGTTGTATTTGGATCATTATCGCTGCAGAAATTTATTTGCCCATGGAAGCGACAACTTCCTCTATGATAATGACCCAAAAACAGCAGGAGAAATTTCTACGGCTTTTCTCTAGAGAAACCTAAGATTGATGCCGACTAGTTGATGCTTACGGCCACAAATTCACCAAGTCAAGGTCTTCCGTCTATGATAATCACAGGCTACATAAAAAGCCTTATCTGTTAGGAGCATCATTTTTTAGATTAGTTAGGATCGTCATTTTGTCTAGGTAATAGAATGGAATGGAGTGTAGTGTAGTACTGTACAAGTTTAACGGGTCATTAGGGATAACATGACTTGGAAATTGTTGCAAAGAACGGACCATTTGTACACTTGAGACAAAGCATGACAATGTCAAGTTTTGGAATCCGGACCAAACACTCTTGAAATAGGTTTCCGCCCCACTTTATAAAGAAAACATCAACTAAGTCTGTAAAACTAGTTATCAATTTAAATGAAAGTAAAGAATAAGTCTGTTGGGGCAACACTGCAAACATGCCCAAAAGTAAAACAACAAGGCGATATAGGACGCCTCCGAGAAAATGTGTCATCTACTAGGAGCTCAGAAAGGTGATGGTCGACCATCTGAAGACCATCCAGCTACGTTGCATGGATACTTGGGTACGTATCGGATACGCAATACAGGGATACGCCCGGTACGCCAATTTTCTAAAAACTAGGATACGGGAATACGTTTATATGTTTGTTAATTATTAAAAATATGAAAAAAAAATAAGGAGCTTCCATGTCAAAGCATGCCTCAATAGGATTACCCATCTCTGTTTTTTTCTTGCACTTGTCCACTTCCATCAGTTGGCAGTGGGATTTCCCTAGGTTTGCTGCTCTCAATCAATGCATCGGCTCTCTCTTGCTCACCTTTCAACTGAACAAGAATATCGATAGTCACCTTTTGACATGAACTCACCCCATTGTTGGGATTCTTCAAAAGGTGTGCCTTTACTCTTGAGGGGATTTCACGTCAAACGAGGAGTTTCACATATCCAAAATGTATCGCAGTAGTATCCCAGGAGTATCAAACATTATTATTTTTTAAATCAAAAAATCGAGGGATACATACGGGATATGTATCGGGCTGTATCGGGGCAGTATCCGGCTGGATACGCATGCTTTCTGAAGTATTTGCGTAACGTAGTCATCCAGCATGGTGATAGGAAAGGCATATCTATCTAGGAACCCTGTCTACTTGGCTACGGAGCAATCTTTAGTTGCCCTTTTTTGTCGTTTTATTCTTTGGCCTCTCTCTCTCTCTCCCCCTTGTAATTGTATTTAGCACTGTATTTAAAAAATATTGTACTCTCTCCGATCCATATTAATTGTCTTGATTTATTTAGTACAATGTAGTACTAAATCAGCGACAATTTATACGGATCGGCGGTAGTAGAAAATTATCCTGTTGTTTTCGGGTCATTATCGCTGCAGAAATTTATTTGCCCGTGGAAGCGACAACTTCCTCTATGATAATGACCCGAAAACAGTTGGAGAATTTTCTACTGCTTTTCTCTAGAGAAACCTAAGATTGATGCCGACTAGTCGATACTTACGGCCACAAATTCACCAAGTCAAGGTCTTCCGTCTATGATAATGACATGCTACATAAGAAGCCGTATGTGTTAGGATTATCTTTTGTTTCGATGAGTCAGGAGCATCATTATGTCTAGGTAATAGAATGGAATGGAGTGTAGTTTATGTTGCAAAGAGCGGACCATGAGACAAAGCATGACAATGCCAAGTTCTGGAACCGGACCAAACACTCTCTTTGGTGTCTTTATATAGGATTGACATAGCCAACAGCTCCTGAGGCAACAAACTTACACAGATGCGAGCGTCGAGGGACATGGCCCATTCATACATTCCGGCCATGCTAATGGCTACCAGCTTTCTGCTAATACCGTTCATGGCTGCTTCATCTCCTGCTCCGAGCAACTACACCGACCTTGCGGCGCTGCTGGCTTTCAGATCACAGCTATCCGATCCTTTGGCCATCGTTACGAATAACTGGACAACCGATGTGTCCTTCTGCAGCTGGATCGGTGTGTCATGCAGCCGCCGTCACCACCAGCGTGTCATCGCTTTGGAGCTGCCAAACATTCCCCTCCAAGGAGAGCTCAGCCTTCACCTCGGTAACCTCTCTTTCCTCCATATCCTAAACCTAACCAACACAACCCTCACAGGTTCCATCCCAGCTGATCTTGGAAGATTAGCTCGTCTTAGGTATCTTGATCTTGGCTACAATAGCCTATCGGATACAATCCCGTCTACTTTGGGAAACCTCACCAGGCTCCAATTTCTAATTCTAAATTTCAACCAGCTCTCTGGGCAGATCCCCACTGAGGTGAGAAACATGCATAGCTTTAGGTACCTCTCTTTGGAAAGAAATTACCTTAGCGGCCTGACACTGAATTTTTCATTTGACAGCACGCCTTCACTAAACCACATAGACATTCGGGACAACAGTCTCTCCGGGCAAATACCATCTGGTATTGGATCCTTACTCATGCTCCAGGTTTTGGACATTCAGAACAACAGTCTCTCCGGTCCTGTACCTCCTACCATCTTCAACATGTCTAGGATTGTTGAAATGCGTCTGGGGGACAACAATCTAACAGGTCATATACCTAGCAATAGAAGCTTTAGTCTCCCCATGTTGCAAATATGTGATCTCTATAAGACCAAATTCGAGGAATTGGCGGGATTCTTCCTTCAAGAGATCATAGCTAAAACCGGAGAATACCATCGAGAATTGGTAGTGAATGTTGGTAATTAGATATTAGGGATCGTAAGAGATGTTACATTGTATATATGCAGCTGAGGATTCCAATCACATCTTCTTCACCTGCGTGTCCGCCCAGTTCCTCTGGAGCTGCTTCCGGGAAGCAGTTGGTGGTCGTTGGTGTCACACCAACTTCCCCGATCTTTTCGACGAGATCCAGACCTCCCCTCAGTCCGCTCGCCACATTAGGTGGTTGGAGATTGGCACCCTTGCCTGGACCCCGTGGACGATTCGCAATAAGCTTGTGATTCAGCGCATCCCTCTCCGACGTGCCTCTGACGCTGTGTTCAAACTCTGTGGTTACTTGCAGCTCTGGCGGCCGCTTAGCCGCCCTCAGGACCGGGACGCCATCAGCTCCTTCATCGCCGTTCTCCGCTCGATGGCTCTTCGCTTGGCGCCTCCGCTGCCTCCGCCTCCTCCCGAGCCTGATAGTCTTCAGTCGGTTGGCCCGCCTCTTTGTTTTCTTTTTAGGGCTTGTTGAGCTGTGCCCTCAGCAGAACCCTCGTACTTTTCGTCTGTACTTTGCTGTGTGTGTGTGCGGTGTGAACATTTGTGTCTCTCTTGCTTGGGCGGTTTGCTTTATCTATAAAGCGGGGCGATAGCCTTTTTCGATATATATGCATGAACGTGTACTATACGTAGTAGCGTCGAATAGATATACGAAAACTTGTTGTTCGACCAAGCACGGAGAAAGAGAGGTCACTTCTCTCTATATTCATGATGATTTGTGTAATGGTTCCTTAATTGCTATATGTAGTAGCTAGCGTCGAGTTGAATGGAAAACGTAAAATAAAAACGAAAACCCTAAATGTAAAAGAATTGAATGGTAAATACAAAAAGAAAAAGGGGGAAACACAATATGAAACCCCTAAACCCTCCAAAACCCTAAACCCCTCATTTTAAAAAAAAAAAACAAAAACCCCAGCGCTTGGCAGGTGCTGACGCGTGGCTGCCTTTTAGTCCCGGTCGGTGTTACCAACTGGGATTAAAGGTCCTCCTGCCTGGGCGCCCCACAGCGGCCACGTGGAGCTCCTTTAGTTCCGGTTCGTAACACAACCGGGACTAAAAGTGGGGGCCTTTAGTCCCGATTGCTTAGTCCCGGTTGCAGAACCGGAACTAAAGGCCCTTAGGAACCGGGACTAATGCCCTGTTTTCTACTAGTGATGCAACGTTACCATCAATGCATTCATCTGATGGGAAAATGAATTATCCACCAACCCTCTGATGTGTGAATAGTGAATCGGCCCTTAAATATACCACTCAACCTCCAGGTAGCATGACCCGTTGTGGCATTGTTCCATTTGAGTTCAACATGTTCAGAGCACCATCTTACTTACAACAAATAGATGCCATCACGTATGCATCCCATGGAAATCACGAGGGATGGAATAGGAGGCATCAGGAGCAGTGGCACAACTGGTCGGAACAGTATGGAGTGACTCAACTGTGCGACGGAGGACAAATTAAACTAAAGAGCTTCATCTTGACAAGACAAACCTTGTGGACAAAACTAAAGAGCTTCATCTTGACAAGACAAACCTTGTGCAACACCGGTTAGAAATCCTCGTTTTGCTGGCACAAATGTGTCCCGTGTCGAAGATCAACCGTGCCCTTCTCGATGCAGTCATGTATGAAATGAACGCGGAGATCGATGTGCTTGCTGCAGTCGTGAAGCACTGGGTTCTTACAGAGGGAAATCGATGATTTGTTGTCTACGAAGATGAGTGCAGGGCGGTGTCTTGGTTCAGTAATTTTCGTTCATTACGAAGATGAGTAATCCTCGTTTTGCTATGATGCTGCTCATTACGGGCTGGCGCTGCTTTCAACGATGGTGCACATAGACTTGGGTTTTCTGGTAAACCGGACAGACAGAACCGAACAATTTCGTTTAGTAATTTTCGGTTTCTATTTGCATTCTGATTATTTGGGTGCTCATTTTACAGAAACCGAAATTTAAAAACCCAAATAAACCGAACCGAATTAATCATATAAACCGAACGCCTACTCCAGTTGGGGTACTCGTCGACGGTGGTGTACTTCATGCCAGGGTACAGCTCGGTGGCCTTGACGACAAAGGAAGGCTCGATGTCGAAGTTGGCATGCTCGCCCTTGACGAAGACGGAGAGCGCAAGAGACAGCAGCATGTTCAGAGGGAACTAGGGGCAGCCTCTACATACAGACAGATGCCAATAATGGTGGTCAGAGATGCAGCTGTAACAACGTTCTACAGACACTCGTATGTCAGTCTGGGTGTAGGATGATCAAGTTGAGGAGATCCGCCTCCGGGATGCTTGTGATCTGGAGAGTCCTGCCCGTTTTTCTCTCCCACATGGCCACGCGATGAGCTTGTTCGCCGGCGGCCTCATGTAGAGGATCGTGTTCAGGGTGGACCGCCCTGACCGTGTAGGCGGCTATGTCTTCTTCCACCACAGACACAGCTGCGTGCATCAATACAGATTACAGATTAACGCAGGATGTAACACTCGGCTGACAGTGCGAATTTACAGTAGCCGATGATCGAACCCTCACCCTCGATCAGACGGCGAAGGCTGACGTACAATGTGACCTCTGGATCCACTCTGGGTCAGAGCCGAACTCAGACGGCAGGAACCTCTGTGCAGCAACGATTCAGCAATTGATTTGCTTGCATCCATCGTTCGATCAACAAAGAAGACAAAATGATAATCTGACCTAGATGACATTGCCAGCCTCCTTGATGACCATGACAATCCTCGTCTGCTCCTCGAGCGGACGGGGCCCCACGGCCGGATGGCATCTACGAGGCTCCCGTGGCCAAATAAATAACCCTGGTCATCACAACTAAGCCTCATTTGGTTTATAGGATAGGAATATCATAGAAATAGGAAAATCATAGAAGAAAGTGAGATGACATGCATCTCAATTCCTATAGAAAAGAAAGATGTCATTTGATCCATAGGATAGGAATTTTTCCATTCAGTCTAGGCTAATGTTTTTTTTTTCCTTTAAAATGTGAAGAATTGATTCCTATCATACATAGGAATAGGAATCCATTCCTACAGACCAAAGGGCTCCAAAGGAATTTTTCCTATGAAAATCCTATCCTGTAAATTTCTACAAACCAAAGGAGGCCTAAGAATCCACAGAGAAAAACATTAAAAACAGAGGGTAACTGGAAGGCAGACCAACAGACGATGATATTAATCTTATACCTTGATGAGAGTGACACCGGAATCAATGAAGCTCTTGAGGAGCTGCGCCTTGGCTGGATCAAATGGCGCAGCATCCCTGATGACCCTGATCCTCCTCATTGTCCAGCACCATAGTTCCTCCCGATTCAAATATCAAATGCTCTGCTGGCTTCCGTGCGCTGCAATTTCAAGTGGTCAGAAAAATTATAAAGCTGACCGACAATTTCTACCTACAAAACAACCAATTGCTAAGGTTCAACAACCCTCACCTTCCCTTTAATTCTTTCCACCTTCCTTTTAGCGCACTTCAGTATCTGTTCTGCTCATTTTTTTTTGAAAAGAGGAATATATTAATATCAAGAAGATACCAAATACACCCAGCCTCTGCATCAATAAGATGCCTAAAACATCCAGGATGCACACAACCAAAAAAGAAAATAAAAAGAGAACAAAAAGAGAAAAAAGAAAAAAAAGACCCCGCCATGGTGATCAATCACCCGCAGTAGCAGCACTCTAACCACCACCAAAGACAGCACCCGGACTGTAAAGGAGGTTCTCCAAAAGCAACGCCTTCAGGAAGGAAACAATGCACAAGCCACTCGTTGCCTGATCAAAGATCTTAGGTTTTCACCCTGGAGAAAGACCGCGTTTCCAAAACAATGCCTTCAACAAGGCCACTGCGAGGCTCAACCAATAAAGGCTAGACCTTGGGTTTTCACCCAGGAAATTACGACTCGGTACTCAGAGGAGCATCACCAACAAAGAAGTTCTCGAATACTGCCGCCCCCACTTGCGGAGGCCACTACTGCAAGTCATGTACCACTAGGCTCACAGGAACTCGTGTCCGGTCTGGACGGGAACATATCCCGCAAGCCAAGTCTGAACAACTGCCTGTGAAGCAAAATCTTCATCGCATCCAAGACCCTGCCTTTGCCACTTGCAGGTCCTCCAATCACGCCATGACATTCTCCGCATGTGTTGATCCCTTGGAAATCTTGATACAGACATGTCCCAAGGTGTCAACAAAAACAGAGCTTCGCGATACCCCGGTGAAGCTGGTTACGCTGATGTTGCGGATACACACGACCAGCCCCTATCCAATCAAGGAGTCCAAAGAGCGCCATATGCGCCAGTCCTTGTTTTGCTTCGAAGGATAAGTCCGGAACTCGCCCATGTCTAGATCGAAGAGGATAGCAGGATGGCCAGACTTTGGGGCGGTTCTTCAATCCCTGTTCAACGGAACCAAGTGGCTGAAGTGGCGGTCAAGTCCATGAGGAGCCGACCCCGGCGGGATCCGGCAGCCAACCACCGTGATGGCTGATCCCAGCTCCAGATCAGACGAAGGCAGGGCCCGATTCTGGCCGGATCCTACGGCCAGCCGCCGAGAGGGCCGTCACCAGCACCGGATCCGTTGAAGGCAGAGGTAACTAACTCGAGCACGATGAAGATCAGAACGAAGCCGCCCGCAGAACCTGAGCCGCCAGATCGGCTTCGCGGCGTCAACTCTGCAGGGCGCGCCGCCGCCACGCAGCCCCCCACACCCGCGCCACCCAGCCAGGCCAACGACCCAGCCACGCGTGCCTCGGCCACAATGCGCCGCGTCAACGCCGTGCCCTCGCCGAACCGCCACATCCCGCGCCGCACGGCCGGGCAGAGGAGGAAGAAAGCCCTGACGCCGGCCACCACGAGGGGCTTTGTCCCTGGCGGCTCCTGCCGGCGGCGGGGGAATAGCGGGAGATGGAGGAGAGTAGGCAGGCGGCGGCGGCGCCTCCCGAGCCGCCCGCGGGGGACGACACAGGGCGAGAGGGGAAATGCTACCACTCCTATGCTGTCATCACAACAAAACATCCACACATCTATGGTCAACTGTAACTATAAATCATCTGAAAAAGTACTTTTGGGTCTTATTCAACCTCGGTGACTGTGCGTCTTAAAAGAAATAGTGATGATTACACCTTACTATCTAAAATACTATGCTGACAGAAAAGATTTGCAACATTAGTCTCTTCAGCAAATTAAATTCTGTCCGATATAATTTCCTCCTAAAACAGCAAAGGTGATATTTATGCAAAGTTTTTGACATCAAAGGTGCGAGCAACATAATCTATACCAATATAAAAAGGCCCAGTAGGGCAGATCCAACAAATCTTGACCATCCATTAACGTTAATCCAACAGTCTTTATTGTCCTAATGTGAGCAACTAAACACGTTTAGCGTTAAACAAATCTATCTCCTGATTCCTTTCCCACGAAAGAAAAGTAGCTCCCGCACACGATAGGAAACTAATAACTGCCGCACGCACGCACCGTCGGGGACGCCGCCTCGCTCCGCCCTATCGCCTCCGCCCGCCGCACCTTAACGCCGTCGCCCCCCATCACACCGAGCCGCAGCACCTTCCCTACGTCGCCCCCATCACACCGAGCCGCCGCACCTTGAAGGACATCGCTTCGCCTCGACCGCCTCGGCCGTCGGCCGTCGTGGACGGCGCCTCCTCCTACACCGCCTGGGTGGCCGGCGGGACGCCGCCTCCTAATACACCTCCTGGCCGGCCGTCGGGGACAACGCCTCCTTCTACATCGCCTGGGCGGCCGGCGGGGACGCCGCCTCCTGATACACCTCCTGGCCGGCCGTCGGGGATGCCGCCTACACCGACTGGCTGGCGTAAGTTCACATCCCCGCTCGCACAGTCAGGGGACGCGCCGCCTTCAAACACGCAGCCATCGTGCCCCAGGTCTTTCATCTCTGCTGCTTAATTTTTTTCAGTGTGCTGCTGCTTCACATTTGATATTTTCAGTGTACTGCCTGATTCATGTTTCATATTTTCAGTGTACTGCTGCTTCACTTTTTTCAGTGTAAAACTGAAGCCAGCCCAAAAAAGCTTGTTATTTCAATGCACACATTCAACACTTAAGCTTCATTACCAATCTGATTCATATTATACTGATTTTGTGCACACCTCAGTCAGATGGAAAATAGTGATTCACGATCAGCAAATCGTTCCCGTTCCCAGTTTGGGGACCTTACAAAAAGGACTCCAACCGGGAATAAAAATCACGCGGATGAGAATCTGCACGATATAAAATGGCAGCCGCAGGGCAAACAAGGATGTTATGCACGAATGTCTGATGATAAGAAGGCGGAATACCTCCAGAAGCGCCGTCAGGCATGCGCTGAAAAGAAGGCTGCAACTCTTATTACTGCCAACTGTCAGCAAGTATCTCAAGACCATCCTTCTTCACTTTTGTCTCTGCAACGTGCACCTTTGAGCAATATAACCAACACACACAAAAATGGTACATTCCTAAACACAAGAACTTTACTTCATTGGTTCATGGATGCTCTACTCATGATTGTTCTGTTTCGTTTCCTGATCGTGAATCACTATTTTCCATCTTACTGAGTATAATAATATAGATACTGAGTACAGCTTCAAGCTCTCGGAGTACTGCTCATCAACCTGCAGAGAGCAATGTTCAATGCAAAAAACAGAGTGGGCAGGTGTGGTATGCCCGTCTGTCCCAAGACAAGAAAGCAGAACACCTGCAGAAGCTGTAGCAAAAAACTGATAGTCTTGATGTACCTCAATCCCCTGCTCCTCGGGTTTCCACAGGTAATATCACCTATCTGCTAGATTCATTGCCTTCGGGTTATGCTGTCACGAGTCATGACAGTCGAAGCTACGTACTGTCTTGTTTGTTCAGAACCAGTCATTTGAATGCTTCTGAATTTCTCTTGCGTTGTCAGGTCCTCACTCTAACGGCCTCTGCAAACAGGCTCACCAAGATCCTTGAGCGCGTCGAGGAGTACACGGCGTTGATCATGGAGGAGCTCGACCCTGACCAGCTCGGCTACATCGAGGTCCATCCTTTTTCACCCTTCATCTCTTTCCGTTGAATATTTTGCTTTATGCATGACTACTCTACAAGCTTATTTGGGTAGTATATTTATTTGATTGACTGGATGTGATCTGGAGGTGTGCTTAGTTTTTATTTTAGCATGTTTAGAGTTGATCTGAATCGTATCTTATGCAGCATTAGCCTAATTAGTTGGACGTGGAAGGGGACGACGGCTGTGGAATTAGAGGCATCTCCTGGATGATGCGCTATGAAACAACTACGTTACACAGTGATATGGAGCGTTTGGTAGCAGCTGGGTAGTGGATCGGTTGAGCTGATTTGAATGGATTGTGTTTAGATTTTTGGATTTGTCTTTAACGGCTTGAGGACAAGGTATGTGCCCCCTCCCCTGGTTACTTGCCTGTACCATTAACTACATCGGATTTAGTACAATTTTTACCCATTTGTAGGAAGAGATGGACCTACCGCTGGTGGTGTTAGCCAGACAATTTCTTTTCGTGCTACTTTTCTGAAGAAAATTCAGGTATATCTTCAAGCCGGATTAAGATTACACGTGCGTTGCACGTGCGCATTTACTAGTAGGAAACAAAAAGCGAAGGTTGACTAACTCAGACAGGTGTGTCAGCCGTCAGCAAGGAAAATTATCTCACGCACAAAAGCTGTTTGTGTATGACTATTGCAGCGAAACACAAAATGAATCAGCTGAGAGACAGCACTGAATTAGTGATTGCTCGTGTTTGTTTTTTCAGGCCCAGAGCTGGTTCATGGTCCAAACTATAACTTACTGAAGTTATTATGTCATTCGTCGTACATTATTTTTCATACAATGATACACTCATTACAGGAAAAACACACGTTGCCTAGTATCAAGACGTAAGCCGAGTGTTAAAACACGGGCTCACGGCTTATTTCTACGTAAGCCGAGTATGCCCGACAGGACACACGACGAACAAATAATACTCGGCTTACTTGTCCATACGCCGTGGATCCGGTGGGAAGACACTCGGCTTACAAACTACACTCGGCTTACTTATTAATAAGCCGTAGGAACCGCAAAAAAGTATTCGGCTTACGAGACATGCACGACAAACGTAACTGCCACGTGGCCCGCAAGCCATCCGCTGACGGCTCCGTGACGGTGGTGGCTGTAAGCCGAGTACGCGATAAATTGCACTCGGCTTACGATGCACAAACTATATGTAGTGCAAAATATGATTAGAGTGATGAGTTGGACTTATAATTACTTGTTGCATTTCTTTTTCTTCCCCCTATTTCTCACACATTCTATCTAGCCTAGTTTTCATCGCACTTTCGATCCCAATTCATTGCTGTTAGAAAAATCCAAGACGTGTAGTCGATCTACCGAGGACTAAAAGCAATCACACGAGAACGACACCGAGATTTGTTAACGAGATTCACCGATTCGGATACATCCCCGGGGCCTGACTACGGGCGCTCCTCCCCATGACACCATCACAATAACGCACACCGTCCAACCGGGCGCCGGCACACACCGCCGGCTACCCCTGCGTGCCTCTGCTATTCTGTTGGCATAGGTTACATCGTGTGTCTACCCCCACATATCTAAGAGGCCTATGATACAAGTGTCGGAAACCGCCCGGGCCCACGGATGGCCGCGGCGTCGAAAACCTTCCCAGGGAGGGGCCGGATACCACACAGGCATGCGTGGGGCCAGGATATATCAATGAAAGGGCGGCCTGATGTTTAAATACCCAGTGCACAACCATGATGTGGCACCTTCCTCACAAACCGGACAGTCACGCAGAAAGGTTCAGGACGTAGGGTGGTAGTTGTACGAGATATGCCCTAGATGCAATAATAAATGTTATTATTTATCTCCATGTTCGAAATTAAGTTTATATTCCGTGCTATAACTGCTATGGTTCCCGAGCCTGTATATCCATAAAGGCTCTGAGGAAAACTCATATGCACGTGTGAAATAATAAACGGTAAAAAGTATTCCTAGTCAAGCCTCTAAGACTGGCTCAAGTGTTGCATGATGATCACGTTTTCCTGATCATGGGCATGTCTATGCCGGCAACTTTTGAGGGCACAATGTTAGGAGAACCTTGTGTTGAATCGACCCGATTGATGTTATGCTATGAGATACATTCGCCACAAGTTAATGGTTAATAACACAGAGAAAGTTAATGTTTGCATAATTCCTTAGACCACGAGAGTATCGAGTTCCTTCGTACTTGCTTCGTGAACTTTGGGGTTTGTTAAACGTCATCTGTTAAAGGGTGGCTATTACGGCGGCTTACGGGTTCACGGAAAAGTATGACAAGAAACTTGATAGCTCAAGATTGGGATTTGCTCCTCCGACAATGGAGATATATTCTCAGGGCCCTCTCAGTGTTACGGTATCCATCATCGTCTGGCCAGACACAATGTGATTTGATCACAGGGATGCCGGAACGCGGAAACGAGAAAAGAGAACAAAACCGATAATGAGGTAACTGGCATAGTGGACAAATTGTTGATTCACGGGGATGCCGATAAGTCTCACCTCGGGTGTTTATAATATATCGCGAAGCAACAGGAATAGCAGACGGCAACTACAGGTTCACTCGAATATTCATTCGTGTGGGTATAGGGATCAATATGGATGTCCACGGTTCCGCTATTGATCATTGATCGGAAAGTGTTCCGGTCATGTCTATACTTCATCGAACCTACAGGGTCACACGCTTAAAGGTCATCTATCTGCTGAATACTAGATAGGGAGTCTGAGAGAAAGTCACCGGAAAAGTTCCGGAGAGAAAACCGAAAAAGTTTCGGCGAAACCGAAAAGTTGTTTCAGAGTAAACCATTAAGCCAAAAAGGTTTCGGCACGCGCCTGGAACTTTTTGGAGGGTGCTGGAATTGTTCTGGGACCTTCTGAAATTTTCCGGAGAGAAAACCGGAAATGTTTCGGAGCTGCCGGAAATGTTTCGGAGATGAAAATCATTAATCCGGAAATGTTTCGGAACACGTCCATAATTATTTTAGGGGGTACTGGAAATGTTCTGGACCTACAGAAATATTTTCGGATTTAACGGTCGCGGAAAAATATTTTCATGAATAGTAAAACACCTTTTTGGTTTCTTTTTGGAAAGCCACCTTTTTGGGCTTTCCCCAAAAGGATCTAGGGGAAGACTTGGAGAGGAGGGAACCCTTTTTTTGGGGGGGGGGGGGTGCCCACCAATGGTGGCCGGCCAAGGGGAGCTCCTCCATGGAGCTCCACTTGCCTCCCCATTTTGCCCTTTATGTGGGACATAAAGCATGGACATTTTCTTACTTCCAAGTGCCACCCTACCTCTTGGTTTTTCCTATAAATAGAGGTGGAGAGGATCTCTCCACTCTCACTCATTCTCGCACATACAAATGCCATGCATGATCTGGTTTTCTCTCTACCTCCCATGAAATAGTTTCGTAGAGCCGAAAGGCTGTCTGGGTTCCGGTAGGAACTAGTTCTAGACGGCGAAGCCCTGCCAGATAGCTGACACCGTATGTGTGCAACCCCGTAGATAGGTCGTAGAGGGGCTGTTCGAGGGTCCTTCCGAAGGGCTGTCCGAGATACCGTCCGAGTTCGAGGGTCCTCCCGAAGGGCTGTTCGAGACACCGTCCGAGGGACTGTTCGACTGCCTCCCGAAGGGCTGTCCGAGGAGCAGACGAGGGAGAACATCCTTGCGGTTGGGAGGTTGTAAATCCTAGCTGCGGGGATCTTCATCGCCGATCTTCATCGACTCTACTTCCGCTACGCTACGAGTCGGTAATGATCAGATCAAAACCTTGTATGCATCTCCGTAGTGATACTGGGCATGTTCGTAGTGCGGAATTTTTTTGCTTTCTGTCTCGTTCCCCTACAGTGGCATCAAGAGCCGTGCTATGTGTAGATGCAGGTTACGATCTAGAATACATGAGATGTATGTGTGTTGCACAATATAATTTTGTAGTAGATGAGATCTATTGCTGAAAATTATTTGTGCGGGTAGCAGATGAAATCTATTACTCGATGTTCTTGTTGCTTCCCTTGAATTTGCGTAGTCCTGATCTTGACGGCATGGTGGAATCTTACAAAGTTCTGGCAATCCGCGATCCTTTTATGCTGCTCCTGAGTATGCTGGTTGATAGATCAACGAAGTGCTAACAGTTCTTTGGGTTCTACCATAGTTAAAGAAAGATGGATGTTTCGCAGACTAAAGGGCAATGCAGATATGATCTGCACGGGGTTCTTGCATATGACGAAGTTTAGTATGGGGCTCGAGATTTTATTATCTCATGTTTCATACGCCCTGCAAAGTTAATCTAGTGACTTGAATAATCATACTTGATGATAAACGTTGGTAGCTTCGGTTTGTTTCGAAAACTTAGAAGCCACGTAAAATAAAATTTTGTATAAACCGATTAGAGACGTCTAACTTGGTTTTGCAGGATGACATGAGATGTGCATAAGATGTGGTATAGTCTTCATCATATTTAATTTGATTATGTATAAACCGATTAGAGACGTCTAACTTTTTGGAAAGCCACCTTTTAGGGCTTTTCCCAAAAGGCTTCTAGACGGGATTGGGGAGCAAGGAACCCCCATATGGGAGGGCCCCCTAGGGGTGGCCGGCCAAGTTGGAACTCCTCCATGGAGCTCCACTTGCCTTCGTTTTATGCCCTTGAGAAGGATCCATGTGATGGGTTTTTTGGGTATTTTCCCATATGGCTTTCCTATAAATAGAGGTGGAGGGGTGCTCTCCAAAGATCATCCTTGCTTTCATACACATGCCATAGACTTGTCTGGCTTCTCTCTCCCTCCCAGCGAAATAGTTTCGTCGAGCCGAAATGCTGTCTGGGTCCTGGCAGGAACTAGTTCTGGACGGCGAAGCCCTACCGGATAGCTGACACCATATGTGTGCAACCCCGTAGAGAGGTCGTAGTTTCGATCTTTTGCCCGAGGGGCTGTTCGAGTGTCCTCCCGAAGGGCTGTCCGAGTTACCGTTCGGGTTTCGAGGGTCCTCCCGAAGGGCTGTCCGAGTTACCGTTCGAGTTTCGAGGGTCCTCCCGAAGGGCTGTCCATGACATCGTCCGAGGGACTGTCCGACCGCCTCCCGAAGGGCTGTCCGACGAGGGAGTACATCCTCACGGTTGGGAGGATGTAAATCCTAGCTGCGGAGATCTGCACCGACGATCTACACCGACTCTTCTTCCGCTGCGCTACGAGTTGGTACGGATCAGATCAAACCCTGTATGACATCTCCATAGTGGTTCTGGGCGTGCTCGCTATACTGAATTTTTTTGTTTTCTGTCACGTTCCCCTACAGTGGAATAGATGAGATCTATTGTTGAAAATTATTTATGCGGGTGGCAGATGAAATCTATTACCCGATGTTCTTGTTGCTTCCCTAGAATTTGCGTATTTCTGATCTCGAGACAGCATGGTGGAATTTGACAAAGTTCTGGCAATCCGTGATCCTGATTGATCAACGAAGTGCTATCAGTTCTTTGGGTTCCGCCATAGTCAAAAGAAAGATGAAATTCGCAGACGAAAGGGCAATGCAGATATGATCTGCATGGGGGTCATGCGTATGACGAAGTTTAGTATGGGGCTCGAGATTTTATTATCTCGTGTTTCATACACCCTGAAAAGTTAATCTAGCGACTTGAATAATCATACTTGATGATAAAACGTTGGTAGCTGCGGTTTAAGTCAAAACCTTAGAAGCCACGTAAAATAAAATTTTGCATAAACCGATTAGTGGCGTCTAACTTGGTTTTGCAGGATGTGCATGTGATGTGGTATAGCAATGCTCATATTAATTCGATTATGTATGAGATGACTATATGATGTAAATTTATTAACATGACCTGCGTGTCATGATTCGGCATGATGGCTGGAGCCATATGATTGTCACTTTAATGACCTGCGTGTCAACCTTAAGTAATGCACTTATTTTATTAGCTATAGAGATAGCAATATTATCTGGTGCATCGACAAGGTGGTGGCAATCTTCGCGAAGGTGAACACCGACGCAAATGCCAAAGACGAAGAAATTAGAGACTTCTCCATCAGAAAGGGCTATACCATATCATGCTGTTATGAATTGCCTGAGATGTTTATCCCTTATGATGCACCCTTCTTGATTGCGCGGTAGTCGCTTTTTATTATGGTGATCTCTCACTTAAAAATATCAAAGTAGTTAGTGTTCACCCAAGTGTAGCACCGTCTGAAATTCGTATCTTTTCGGGGTGCGCCATGTCCACATGGGTATGAACGAATTGAGAGGAATGAGGCAGGTGAGGTCAGACCTCGCAGCTCGGAACAGGCAGGATAGTCCTCAGCTCGGAACACACCCATCGAAAGATGAACAAAAGTCACATAGAGATGTGATCGGCAAGTTTGCCTACCGATTGAAATTCTCGTCATCAGTGATGTCCACATCAATGGCGTTGAATTAAAATGTGGATTTTGAATCGCTCATAATCAATTTTAAGAGATATTGATTTGAGTGGGAGCGCATCTTAGAATAAAATTGTTTATTCACTAGTGCAAAAATCATTATGAACAAAGTCTAAGTGAAACTTGTGTTTACCGTTGTAGATCAAATGGTTCGCAACACCGCGTTCAACTTAGGCCCAATGTTAGAGAAAGAGAAGTTAGCTGCGACTGGAAATAACTATGCGGACTGGGTCCGTAACCTGAGGATTGTCCTCAGGAGCGCTAAGAAAACGTATGTGCTTGAAAATGCTCTTCCAGCTAAACCGGCGGCCGATGCCCCGGAAGATGAACAAAATGTCTGGGCCACTAAGGATGACGATCACAACTTAGTGCAGTGCCTCATGCTAGCTTGCATGAGTCCAGGGCTTCAAAAACGTTTTGAATTCCATAAACCCCGTGATATGATCCGGGAATTGGATGCTCTGTACAAGGAAACCGCAAGGTCTGAACGATTTGATATCATGAAGACCTTGATGGAATGCAAGATGGCTGAGGGCAGTTCAGTTGGCGAACACGTAGTCAAAATGATTGGCTATGCTGAAAGGCTTAAAACCCTGAAATTTCCAATTCCGCCTGGCCATATGATGGACATGATGCTTTCTTCACTCCCCCCGTCTTACGACGGTTTTGTCATGAACTACAACATGAGTGGGATGGAGAAGACACCGAAAGAGGTGCTCGCCATGCTGAAAACTGCGGAAAGAGGACTGCGAAAAAATCGCAAGCAAGTGTTGCTTGTGAATAAAACTGCCTATTTCAAAAAGAAAGGCAAGCCAAAGAAGAACAAGGGCGCCGGTAAGACCGGCTCCCAAAGCAACTCTAAGGGCGGAGCCAAGAATGAAACTGAGTGCTTCTACTGCAAGGGCACATGACATTGGAAGAGAAACTGCAAGAAGTATCTGGAAGATAAGAAGTCCGGGAAAACCGGAAAAGGTATAATTGTTATACAGGTTAATGTCATTGACGTTTTGCTTGCTAGCGAAAATTCTAAGTCTTGGGTATTTGATACCAGATCGGTTGCTCACATTTGCAACTCGATACAGGGACTGCAGAAGGTGCGCAAGTTAGCAAAGAATGAAGTCGTGATGCGCGTCGGGAACGGCGCTGGGATCGCCGCTCAAGCCGTCGGCATTATGCCTCTACGTCTCCCTTCAGGATTTATCTTAGAACTAAATAACTGTTATTTTGTTTCACTATTGTGTAGAAACATTATCTCCGGATCATGTTTAGTACACGATGGGTATTCGTACAAGTCTGAGAACAATGGTTGTTCACTTTCTTGTAAGGATATGTTTTATGGATTTGCACCCATTGTTGGAGGCCTTTTCAAACTAAATCTTGAATGTGGAAATGATGTCTTTAACGTGAATGCTAAACGCCTTAAGAAGGCTGATACCACCACCACTTTCATGTGGCACTGTCGCCTTGGCCACATCGGAAAGAAACGCATGCAAAGACTCCATAAAGATGGAGTTTTACCGTCCTTTGATTTTGAATCATTTGACACATGTGAAGCTTGCTTGATGGGAAAAATGACCAAGACGCCGTTCACGGGCCATCCTGAACGGGCGAGTGAATTGTTGGAAATAATACATAGTGATGTATGTTGTCCAATGAGCACAATCGCACGGGGTGGGTATTTCTACTTCGTGACTTTTACTCATGATTTGAGTAGGTATGGATATATCTACTTGATGAAGCATAAGTCGGAAACCTTTGAAAAGTTCAAGGAATTTCAGAATGAGGTAGAAAATCATCGTAACAAAAGGATTAAGTTTCTGCGGTCTGATCGCGGGGGTGAATACCTTAGCCATGAGTTTGGCCAACATCTGAGTGACCGTGAAATCGTTTCACAGCTTACGCCTCCTGGAACTCCACAGCGAAACAGAGTGTCGGAACGACGTAACCGAACCTTGTTAGACATGGTAAGGTCGATGATGTCTCTTACAGATCTACCAATATCTTTTTGGGGTCACGCACTACTCACTGCAGCTTATACATTAAACAGAGCACCGTCTAAGTCTGTTGAGACGACACCATACGAGTTATGGCATGGGAAGAAACCCAATTTGTCACATCTCAAAATCTGGGGTTGTGAAACTTATGTAAAACGTTTACAACCAAGCAAACTCGATCCCAGATCAGACAAATGTTACTTTGTAGGTTATCCAAATGAAACAGTTGGGTATTCTTTCTACCAACCCTCCGAGTGCAAAGTGTTTGTCGCTAAAAACGGAGTCTTTCTCGAGAAATAGTTTCTTGCTAAAGAAGTGAGTGGGAGGACAGTACAACTTGATGAGGTTATTGAATCTTCGGTAACCATTGATATGGCTAAGGAACCGGAAGAAATTCCACTAATTATCCCTACAACCGAGCCGGAAGTTGTCGCATGTGATGCGGAAACTTCAGACAATGTTGTAACTGAACGGCGCAGATCAGGTAGGGCTATCCAGCCACCTGAGTGGTTTCATAACGAAATCTTCATTCTTGAAGACGATGAACCTGCGCACTACAAGGAAGCGATGGCGGGGCCCAGCTCAAAGGAATGTCACAAGGCCATGAAATCCGAGATGGAATCCATGTACGAAAACCAAGTTTGGAACTTGGAAGAACTTCCAGAAGGTGTAAAGCCCATTGGTTGTAAATGGATTTTCAAAAGAAAGACGGACGCGGATGGTAACATTACTATCCACAAAGCTAGACTTGTCGCGAAAGGGTTCACGCAAGTTCCAGGAGTGGACTACGACGAGACTTTCTCGCCCGTAGCTATGCTTAGGTCTATTCGGATATTACTAGCAATTGCTGCTTATTTCGATTATGAAATATGGCAGATGGATGTCAGAATGGCTTTCCTAAATGGAAACCTCAAAGAGGATGTATACATGATACAGCGAGAAGGTTTTGTCGTTCATAAGGATGCTGGAAAAGTATGCAAACATTAGAAAGCCATTTATGGTCTGAAGCAAGCGTCAAGGAGCTGGAACATTCATTTTGATGAAGTGGTCAAACAGTTTGGCTTCATCATGAATGACAAAGAATCTTGTGTTTACAAGAAGTTTAGTGGGAGCGCAAAAGCATTTCTAATCTTGTATGTGGATGACATATTGTTGATTGGAAATGACGTGAATTTTCTTAGCGAAATAAAAGACTCATTGAAGAAAAGTTTTTCAATGAAAGACTTAGGTGAAGCGGCATATGTATTGGGCATCAGAATCTATAGAGATAGATCAAAATGCCTGATAGCGCTTAGCCAAAGCACGTACGTTGACAAGGTGTTGAAAAGGTTCAACATGGAGAACTCCAAGAAAGGCCTACTCCCCATGTCACCTGGCACAGTGCTTTGCAAGAATCAGTGCCTCAGACTCTCGATGAGCGAGTACAGATGAATGATGTTCCATATGCCTCGGAAGTTGGTTCTATTATGTATGCCATGCTATGTACAAGACCGGACGTTTCCTATGCGCTAACTATTAGCAGCCGGTACCAAAGTGATCCAGGATTGGAACACTGGGCCGCAGTCAAGGGTATTCTTAAGTACCTCAGAAGGACCAAGGATTTACTTCTTGTGTACGGAGGTGATGAAGAGCTCATTGTAAGTGGCTACACTGATGCAGGCTTCATGACTAACCCAGATGACTTCAAATCTCAATCAGGCTATGTTTTCATATTGAACGGTGGCGCAGTTGATTGGAAAAGTTCTAAACAAAAGACTGTGGCGGATTCTACGACGGAGGCGGAATATGTTGCAGCTTCAGAAGCCTCCAAGTAGGCGGTATGGATCAAGTAATTTCTTGAAGACCTTGGTGTGGTTCCAAGTGCTCTAGACCCGGTGGAGATCTATTGTGATAATAGTGGCGCCGTGGCTCAGGCAAGGGAGCCAAGTTCGCACCATAAGACAAGACATATTGAACGCAAATATAAACTCATTCGACATCATGTCGAAGCGGGTTTAGTGAAAGTACGCAAAGTTCACACGGATCTGAATGTGTCAGACCCGATGACAAAGCCTCTACCACGAGCAAAGCATGAGCAGCACCGGATAGCCATTGGTGTTAGGGAAGCCATGTAACTGGATTATGACTCTAGTGCATGTGGGAGTTTGTAGGAGATATGCCCTAGAGGCAGTAATAACAGTTATTTTGTATCTCCGAGTTTGTAATGAATGTTTATGTTTCATGCTATAACTGCAATGATTCTCGAGTCTACAATAACCACGAGGCTCGGAGGGAAACTCATGTGCACGTGTGGTATAATAAACGGAAAAATGTATTCCTAGTCATGCCTCTATGACTGGCTCAAGTATTGCATGATGATCCTGTTTTCCTGATCATGGGCACGGCTATGCCGGCAATTTTGAGGGCACAACGTTAGTAGAACACTTGTGTTGAATCGACCCGAATTGATGTTATGCTATGAGATACATTCGTCACAAGTTAATGGTTAATAACACAGAGATAGTTAATGTTTGCATAATTCCTTAGACCATGAGAGTATCGAGTTCCTTCGTACTTGCTTCGTGAACTTTGGGGTTTGTTAAACGTCATCCGTAACTAGGTGGCTATTACGGCGGCTTACGGGTTCACGGAAAAGTATGGCAAGTAACAAGATAGCTCAAGATTGGGATTTGCTCTTCCGACGATGGAGAGATATTCTCGGGCCCTCTCGGTGTTACGGTATCCATCATCGTCTGGCCAGACACATTGTGATTTGATCACTGGGATGCCGGAACATGGAAACGAGAAAAGAGAACAAAACCGGTAACGAGGTAACTTGCATGGTGGACAAGTTGTTGATCCACGGGGATGCAATAAATCTCACCTCGGGTGTTTGTAATATATCGTGAAGCAACAGGAATAGCACACCGCAACTGGAGGTTCACTCGAATATTCATTCGTGTGGGTATAGGGGTCAATATGGGTGTCCACGGCTCCGATGTTGATCATTGATCGGAAAGTGTTCCGGGTCATGTCTATACTTCACCGAACCTATAGGGTCACACGCTTAAGGGTCATCTATCTGCTGAATACTAGACAGGTAGTCTGAGAGAAAATCACCGGAAAAGTTTCGGACGCAACGGAAACGTTCCGGAGAGGACACCGGAATAGTTCCGGTAAAACTGAAAAGTTGTTTCAGGGGATACCATTAAGTCAAATTGGTTTTGGCACACGCCTGGAAATTCTTGGAGGATGCCAGAAGTGTTCTGGAAACTTCTGGGAATTTTTCGGGATAAAAACCGGAAATGTTCCGGAGCTGCCGGAACCGATTTGGTTGCTTTTCACAGGTGAAAATCACTAATCCAAAATTGTTTCGGAACGCGTCCAAAATCATTTGTGTGGGTACTGAAATTATTCTAAGACCCACAGAAATGTTTTCGGATTTAACGGTTGCGGAAAATTGGTTCCATGAATAGTGAAAATCACTTTATGGTTAACTTTTTGGAAAGCCACCTTTTAGGGCTTTTCCCAAAAGGCTTCTAGAAGGGATTGGGGAGCAAGGAACCCCCATGTGGGGGGGGGGGGGGCTAGGGGTGGCCGGCCAAGTTGGAGCTCCTCCATGGAGCTCCACTTGCCTTCCTTTTATGCCCTTGAGAAGGATCCATGTGATGGGTTTTTGGGGTATTTTTTCCATATGGCTTTCCTATAAATAGAGGTGGAGGTGTGTTCTCCAAAGATCATCCTTGCTATCATACACATGCCATAGACTTGTCTGGCTTCTCTCTCCCTCCCAGCGAAATAGTTTCGTAGAGCCGAAAGGCTGTCTGGGTTCCGGCAGGAACTAGTTCTGGACGGCGAAGCCCTGCCGGATAGCTGACACCGTATGTGTCCAACCCCGTAGAGAGGTCATAGTTTCGATCTTTTGCTCGAGGGACTGTTCGAGTGTCCTCCCGAAGGGCTGTCCGAGTTACCGTTCGGGTTTCGAGGGTCCTCCCGAATGGCTGTCCGAGTTACCGTTCGAGTTTCGAGTGTCCTCCCGAAGGGCTGTCCGTGACATCGTCCGAGGGACTGTCCGACCGCCTCCCGAAGGGCTGTCCGACGAGGGAGTACATCCTCGCGGTTGGGAGGTTGTAAATCCTAGCTGCGGGAATCTGCACCGATGATCTACACCGGCTCTTCTTCCGCTGCGCTACGAGTCGGTACATATCAGATCAAACCCTATATGACATCTCCATAGTGGTCCTGGGCGTGCTCGCTGTACCGATTTTTTTTGTTTTCTGTCGCGTTCCCCTACAATGTCATCTTGGAGCTCCATTGACGATGTTCTTGAATGCAATTTCTGAAAGAAATATTTATGGACCATAGGTTGCTTGTTTCTGTGTGGATTTGGTATTTACACTCTTCCTAAACAAAAATAGACTGGTTTCTGCAAATTTGCAATGGTACAGACACAATCCATGCTTTCTATCTTTTAGTGATATCCTGGTAGTAGAATATCATTTGGCGTCCCGTGAAACTAATTTTTTAACAGGTTTCTGCAGCGGCAGGACCATTGCGATACCATTATCTTACTATAATAACAATTCTACTATCCAATGGGTGTTCTATTTACTATCTCCCATCTATTTTTTTGTGATTTATTGATTACCTCCTTTTCATTTTTAACTAATTTCCTTTAAGTATTTTTTCTAGAATTATATTTGTCTATCTTACAACAAATTTGCCACTTCATTCTAAATCGCCATGTCCACTATGAAGAAAGCCTAATTTATCTTCAAAATAGCAATAGTTAATTTTTGGTTCTATGTTAATCATGTCATCATCAACATTTGAAGGATTAGGCAGCAACTACATGTTTGTAGAAGCTAGACGGGAATTCCTTGGCAGAAGCTCACCGTCTGGTCGCCACTTTGCAGCTGGCAGCAGTAGTAGCAAGGTATGTTATGCTCAGGCCTCAACTCTGGTGCTCTAGCGGTGCCATCAATTTATTCAACCATAATTTACTAGACTTTTTAGAAATTTCATTCAGTTGTTGGAAACTTCAATTTTAATACTAAATATGCATAACGTATACTAGGATGAATCGTGTTTATAGGTGGTGCTACATTTTAGTTTTATAGGGTCTCTTTGGCCTTTACAAATCAGGATGTGTGCAACCTGTCTGCAATTTGGATCTCTTTGGGCTTTAGAATTAGGAGTGTACTGTCCGCAGAATTTGGATCTCTTTGGCCTTTAGAAACAAGGACAGTGTAAACTGTCTGCAGATCATGAATTTTTATTCTTTGTAGCTTGATAAGAGTCTAGACTCTTGACATTTCCAATGTCATGAACTTATTTTATCTTCCTGGTCGACCGCAAAGTAAGTTCTACAATGTTTATCTCAGCGATCAATTTGGCATTGCTATTTGGCATGGCGAAGCATTGCTCTCAATCCATGTCTAATTTTAAAGGCTGGTGGGATCAGTGTCATTCAATAAAGTGCCCAAATTTATAAATAAGTTTGAGGAAGGATTAGTCTACACATTTGAACGTTTTGATATATGGAATGCTAGAGAAATACAGAGCAGTGGATCACCCATGGAGACTTTGTTTTGCTCACATAACAATAGCTGAACCACTTGCTCCACAACTAGAAAACTTTCCCACGTTGGCCTACAATGTGTTACCTTTTTCACAACTTGGGAGGCATCTTACACAGAATATATCAATGCGAAATTAAATAATGTATACTTCCCCTCCTTATTTTTATGCATATACATAAATGATTGTCTTATGATTTTACATATATTTTAGATGTTCTCGGGTTGGTGGCTTCCATTACTGATGTTTTACCACCATCCGGTCTTGCTTGGCCGCGGAGATACTAGGTTATATTACCAATGGACAGTCAGTGTTTTCTAGCATGTTGTTGTGACATTAAGCGAGATCTGGTAGATAAATTTGACGGTGATAGATTACTCAAGAGTGAGCCTATTGTGACTATGTTTGTTTCCACCTTTGTTGATCAATATTCAGGTATGTAAGCAGCTATGACGAAGAGATTATCTTTTACCACTATCTAAAATTAATTGGTGAAAAATGACAACAATATGAAAACTATTGCGACATTCAGGTTTGCTGGCATTCTAATCCACCTCCACCATTAGATGGGACATTAACATGGCAGCCCTGGGGTGTTAGCCAATTTGGAAAGGTAATAATGACAAATTGCACTTCCTATGCTTATTATTTTATATTCAGCATCATGTTTTCTTTTATTTCCAATTAAATCGCTGCTTGATCTTTGGTTAAAAGGATAGTCCACACGCACAAAGTCCAAAAGATATTAGAAGTAGTTGAGTGCTTATTTCTGTGGTGCATCATATTCCTCTCTTCTACTTACGTTCAATGATTCAAATTCTCAATTTGAGCATTGGGGAGATGATCTGACTCCTTAGTAGAAGAAGGAAAAGGTAAGAACCATGTTGTGTCCATCCCATTTGGTACATGCCTTCTCCATGTTCCATAATCTTAATCCATAACTTACGATGTGTTTTGGGGATTATTTTCTTTAGAGTTACAGATCTTGGAATGCTTTTGCTCATAAAATTCTTTGTGAGGTTACACCAACATGTATTTTTCAATATTGTTAGCCATGAGCTTTACCCAACTTCTCATAGGGATTATGTTCAGAAAAGATTCTATTCATATTGCATAGAATGCCAACAAATATTGTATAGAACTGAACCTAGATGTTTTTTTCATCATCTTTCCAATTGCACTATCAATTGATTTTAAATTTCAGATAAAGAGTGATCTTGATTATTCGCACAAGCTTCTGTTTTTTTTTTTTTTTTTTTTTTTGCTTTCTCATGTGATAACTCTGCCATTGCTATGATTTGATTCTTGAACAAATTTATATGCCTTCAAAGGTACCTATACCCTTTGTACTGGTTTACTGAAAGTGTGCGGCTCATGGTAGAATATCCATTTAATTCCCCGAATATTCTAGATGATGGGCAGATCAATTTCATTCTTTTTTATCGAGTTTGCACACATTTAAAATCTACTGTTAACACCAGGTGCAGGTGCAGTCTCTAACTATCAGCCTTTCCATTAATAACAAGGTCTGAGCAATGGAAGAGCTATTGCTGAAGGACTTGACAATAAACAACAACGTAAAAGGGCCTCTTTGCAACCAGCTCGATCTTAAACGTACACAGGGGCTCAACCACGGGCGCTGCGTGCCGCCGCACCTTCGTCTGCTAGTAAAGAAAACATCAACCAAGTCTATACTATCAATTATCAGCGTACAAAGAAAGGAAAGAATAAGCCTGTTGGGGCAACACCACAAACATGCCCAAAACTAAAACAACAAGGCGATATAGGGTGCCTCCGCGGAAACATGTCAGCTGCTAGGGGCGCAGAAAGCTGACGGTCGACCATCTGAAGACCATCCAGAATGGTGATAGGAAAGGCATGTCTATCTAGTAACCCCTATCTACTTGGCTACAGAGCAATCTTTAGTTGCCTTTTTTTTTCTTCTGTTTTCACTCCCTCTCTCTCTCTCCCCCTCCCTCCCTCTCTCTCTCTCTCTCTCTCTCTCTCTCTCTCAATTGTATTTAGCACTTTATTTAAAAAATATTGTACTCCCTCCGATCCATTAATTGTCCTGAGTTAGTTTTTTTTTTTTGCGAGAATTGTCCTGATTTAGTTAGTACAATGTTGTACTAAATCAATGACAAT
Organism: Elymus sibiricus; assembly: GCA_039707655.1. Classification (NCBI taxonomy): domain Eukaryota; kingdom Viridiplantae; phylum Streptophyta; class Magnoliopsida; order Poales; family Poaceae; genus Elymus; species Elymus sibiricus. The sequence goes on along the minus strand of CM077668.1, from coordinate 13,448,143 downwards.
TAATATCGATCGACGGGAGTAGAAAATTATCCTGTTGTATTTGGATCATTATCGCTGCAGAAATTTATTTGCCCATGGAAGCGACAACTTCCTCTATGATAATGACCCAAAAACAGCAGGAGAAATTTCTACGGCTTTTCTCTAGAGAAACCTAAGATTGATGCCGACTAGTTGATGCTTACGGCCACAAATTCACCAAGTCAAGGTCTTCCGTCTATGATAATCACAGGCTACATAAAAAGCCTTATCTGTTAGGAGCATCATTTTTTAGATTAGTTAGGATCGTCATTTTGTCTAGGTAATAGAATGGAATGGAGTGTAGTGTAGTACTGTACAAGTTTAACGGGTCATTAGGGATAACATGACTTGGAAATTGTTGCAAAGAACGGACCATTTGTACACTTGAGACAAAGCATGACAATGTCAAGTTTTGGAATCCGGACCAAACACTCTTGAAATAGGTTTCCGCCCCACTTTATAAAGAAAACATCAACTAAGTCTGTAAAACTAGTTATCAATTTAAATGAAAGTAAAGAATAAGTCTGTTGGGGCAACACTGCAAACATGCCCAAAAGTAAAACAACAAGGCGATATAGGACGCCTCCGAGAAAATGTGTCATCTACTAGGAGCTCAGAAAGGTGATGGTCGACCATCTGAAGACCATCCAGCTACGTTGCATGGATACTTGGGTACGTATCGGATACGCAATACAGGGATACGCCCGGTACGCCAATTTTCTAAAAACTAGGATACGGGAATACGTTTATATGTTTGTTAATTATTAAAAATATGAAAAAAAAATAAGGAGCTTCCATGTCAAAGCATGCCTCAATAGGATTACCCATCTCTGTTTTTTTCTTGCACTTGTCCACTTCCATCAGTTGGCAGTGGGATTTCCCTAGGTTTGCTGCTCTCAATCAATGCATCGGCTCTCTCTTGCTCACCTTTCAACTGAACAAGAATATCGATAGTCACCTTTTGACATGAACTCACCCCATTGTTGGGATTCTTCAAAAGGTGTGCCTTTACTCTTGAGGGGATTTCACGTCAAACGAGGAGTTTCACATATCCAAAATGTATCGCAGTAGTATCCCAGGAGTATCAAACATTATTATTTTTTAAATCAAAAAATCGAGGGATACATACGGGATATGTATCGGGCTGTATCGGGGCAGTATCCGGCTGGATACGCATGCTTTCTGAAGTATTTGCGTAACGTAGTCATCCAGCATGGTGATAGGAAAGGCATATCTATCTAGGAACCCTGTCTACTTGGCTACGGAGCAATCTTTAGTTGCCCTTTTTTGTCGTTTTATTCTTTGGCCTCTCTCTCTCTCTCTCCCCCTTGTAATTGTATTTAGCACTGTATTTAAAAAATATTGTACTCTCTCCGATCCATATTAATTGTCTTGATTTATTTAGTACAATGTAGTACTAAATCAGCGACAATTAATACGGATCGGCGGTAGTAGAAAATTATCCTGTTGTTTTCGGGTCATTATCGCTGCAGAAATTTATTTGCCCGTGGAAGCGACAACTTCCTCTATGATAATGACCCGAAAACAGTTGGAGAATTTTCTACTGCTTTTCTCTAGAGAAACCTAAGATTGATGCCGACTAGTCGATACTTACGGCCACAAATTCACCAAGTCAAGGTCTTCCGTCTATGATAATGACATGCTACATAAGAAGCCGTATGTGTTAGGATTATCTTTTGTTTCGATGAGTCAGGAGCATCATTATGTCTAGGTAATAGAATGGAATGGAGTGTAGTTTATGTTGCAAAGAGCGGACCATGAGACAAAGCATGACAATGCCAAGTTCTGGAACCGGACCAAACACTCTCTTTGGTGTCTTTATATAGGATTGACATAGCCAACAGCTCCTGAGGCAACAAACTTACACAGATGCGAGCGTCGAGGGACATGGCCCATTCATACATTCCGGCCATGCTAATGGCTACCAGCTTTCTGCTAATACCGTTCATGGCTGCTTCATCTCCTGCTCCGAGCAACTACACCGACCTTGCGGCGCTGCTGGCTTTCAGATCACAGCTATCCGATCCTTTGGCCATCGTTACGAATAACTGGACAACCGATGTGTCCTTCTGCAGCTGGATCGGTGTGTCATGCAGCCGCCGTCACCACCAGCGTGTCATCGCTTTGGAGCTGCCAAACATTCCCCTCCAAGGAGAGCTCAGCCTTCACCTCGGTAACCTCTCTTTCCTCCATATCCTAAACCTAACCAACACAACCCTCACAGGTTCCATCCCAGCTGATCTTGGAAGATTAGCTCGTCTTAGGTATCTTGATCTTGGCTACAATAGCCTATCGGATACAATCCCGTCTACTTTGGGAAACCTCACCAGGCTCCAATTTCTAATTCTAAATTTCAACCAGCTCTCTGGGCAGATCCCCACTGAGGTGAGAAACATGCATAGCTTTAGGTACCTCTCTTTGGAAAGAAATTACCTTAGCGGCCTGACACTGAATTTTTCATTTGACAGCACGCCTTCACTAAACCACATAGACATTCGGGACAACAGTCTCTCCGGGCAAATACCATCTGGTATTGGATCCTTACTCATGCTCCAGGTTTTGGACATTCAGAACAACAGTCTCTCCGGTCCTGTACCTCCTACCATCTTCAACATGTCTAGGATTGTTGAAATGCGTCTGGGGGACAACAATCTAACAGGTCATATACCTAGCAATAGAAGCTTTAGTCTCCCCATGTTGCAAATATGTGATCTCTATAAGACCAAATTCGAGGAATTGGCGGGATTCTTCCTTCAAGAGATCATAGCTAAAACCGGAGAATACCATCGAGAATTGGTAGTGAATGTTGGTAATTAGATATTAGGGATCGTAAGAGATGTTACATTGTATATATGCAGCTGAGGATTCCAATCACATCTTCTTCACCTGCGTGTCCGCCCAGTTCCTCTGGAGCTGCTTCCGGGAAGCAGTTGGTGGTCGTTGGTGTCACACCAACTTCCCCGATCTTTTCGACGAGATCCAGACCTCCCCTCAGTCCGCTCGCCACATTAGGTGGTTGGAGATTGGCACCCTTGCCTGGACCCCGTGGACGATTCGCAATAAGCTTGTGATTCAGCGCATCCCTCTCCGACGTGCCTCTGACGCTGTGTTCAAACTCTGTGGTTACTTGCAGCTCTGGCGGCCGCTTAGCCGCCCTCAGGACCGGGACGCCATCAGCTCCTTCATCGCCGTTCTCCGCTCGATGGCTCTTCGCTTGGCGCCTCCGCTGCCTCCGCCTCCTCCCGAGCCTGATAGTCTTCAGTCGGTTGGCCCGCCTCTTTGTTTTCTTTTTAGGGCTTGTTGAGCTGTGCCCTCAGCAGAACCCTCGTACTTTTCGTCTGTACTTTGCTGTGTGTGTGTGCGGTGTGAACATTTGTGTCTCTCTTGCTTGGGCGGTTTGCTTTATCTATAAAGCGGGGCGATAGCCTTTTTCGGTATATATGCATGAACGTGTACTATACGTAGTAGCGTCGAATAGATATACGAAAACTTGTTGTTCGACCAAGCACGGAGAAAGAGAGGTCACTTCTCTCTATATTCATGACGATTTGTGTAATGGTTCCTTAATTGCTATATGTAGTAGCTAGCGTCGAGTTGAATGGAAAACGTAAAATAAAAACGAAAACCCTAAATGTAAAAGAATTGAATGGTAAATACAAAAAGAAAAAGGGGGAAACACAATATGAAACCCCTAAACCCTCCAAAACCCTAAACCCCTCATTTAAAAAAAAAAACAAAAACCCCAGCGCTTGGCAGGTGCTGACGCGTGGCTGCCTTTTAGTCCCGGTCGGTGTTACCAACTGGGATTAAAGGTCCTCCTGCCTGGGCGCCCCACAGCGGCCACGTGGAGCTCCTTTAGTTCCGGTTCGTAACACAACCGGGACTAAAAGTGGGGGCCTTTAGTCCCGATTGCTTAGTCCCGGTTGCAGAACCGGAACTAAAGGCCCTTAGGAACCGGGACTAATGCCCTGTTTTCTACTAGTGATGCAACGTTACCATCAATGCATTCATCTGATGGGAAAATGAATTATCCACCAACCCTCTGATGTGTGAATAGTGAATCGGCCCTTAAATATACCACTCAACCTCCAGGTAGCATGACCCGTTGTGGCATTGTTCCATTTGAGTTCAACATGTTCAGAGCACCATCTTACTTACAACAAATAGATGCCATCACGTATGCATCCCATGGAAATCACGAGGGATGGAATAGGAGGCATCAGGAGCAGTGGCACAACTGGTCGGAACAGTATGGAGTGACTCAACTGTGCGACGGAGGACAAATTAAACTAAAGAGCTTCATCTTGACAAGACAAACCTTGTGGACAAAACTAAAGAGCTTCATCTTGACAAGACAAACCTTGTGCAACACCGGTTAGAAATCCTCGTTTTGCTGGCACAAATGTGTCCCGTGTCGAAGATCAACCGTGCCCTTCTCGATGCAGTCATGTATGAAATGAACGCGGAGATCGATGTGCTTGCTGCAGTCGTGAAGCACTGGGTTCTTACAGAGGGAAATCGATGATTTGTTGTCTACGAAGATGAGTGCAGGGCGGTGTCTTGGTTCAGTAATTTTCGTTCATTACGAAGATGAGTAATCCTCGTTTTGCTATGATGCTGCTCATTACGGGCTGGCGCTGCTTTCAACGATGGTGCACATAGACTTGGGTTTTCTGGTAAACCGGACAGACAGAACCGAACAATTTCGTTTAGTAATTTTCGGTTTCTATTTGCATTCTGATTATTTGGGTGCTCATTTTACAGAAACCGAAATTTAAAAACCCAAATAAACCGAACCGAATTAATCATATAAACCGAACGCCTACTCCAGTTGGGGTACTCGTCGACGGTGGTGTACTTCATGCCAGGGTACAGCTCGGTGGCCTTGACGACAAAGGAAGGCTCGATGTCGAAGTTGGCATGCTCGCCCTTGACGAAGACGGAGAGCGCAAGAGACAGCAGCATGTTCAGAGGGAACTAGGGGCAGCCTCTACATACAGACAGATGCCAATAATGGTGGTCAGAGATGCAGCTGTAACAACGTTCTACAGACACTCGTATGTCAGTCTGGGTGTAGGATGATCAAGTTGAGGAGATCCGCCTCCGGGATGCTTGTGATCTGGAGAGTCCTGCCCGTTTTGCTCTCCCACATGGCCACGCGATGAGCTTGTTCGCCGGCGGCCTCATGTAGAGGATCGTGTTCAGGGTGGACCGCCCTGACCGTGTAGGCGGCTATGTCTTCTTCCACCACAGACACAGCTGCGTGCATCAATACAGATTACAGATTAACGCAGGATGTAACACTCGGCTGACAGTGCGAATTTACAGTAGCCGATGATCGAACCCTCACCCTCGATCAGACGGCGAAGGCTGACGTACAATGTGACCTCTGGATCCACTCTGGGTCAGAGCCGAACTCAGACGGCAGGAACCTCTGTGCAGCAACGATTCAGCAATTGATTTGCTTGCATCCATCGTTCGATCAACAAAGAAGACAAAATGATAATCTGACCTAGATGACATTGCCAGCCTCCTTGATGACCATGACAATCCTCGTCTGCTCCTCGAGCGGACGGGGCCCCACGGCCGGATGGCATCTACGAGGCTCCCGTGGCCAAATAAATAACCCTGGTCATCACAACTAAGCCTCATTTGGTTTATAGGATAGGAATATCATAGAAATAGGAAAATCATAGAAGAAAGTGAGATGACATGCATCTCAATTCCTATAGAAAAGAAAGATGTCATTTGATCCATAGGATAGGAATTTTTCCATTCAGTCTAGGCTAATGTTTTTTTTTCCTTTGAAATGTGAAGAATTGATTCCTATCATACATAGGAATAGGAATCCATTCCTACAGACCAAAGGGCTCCAAAGGAATTTTTCCTATGAAAATCCTATCCTGTAAATTTCTACAAACCAAAGGAGGCCTAAGAATCCACAGAGAAAAACATTAAAAACAGAGGGTAACTGGAAGGCAGACCAACAGACGATGATATTAATCTTATACCTTGATGAGAGTGACACCGGAATCAATGAAGCTCTTGAGGAGCTGCGCCTTGGCTGGATCAAATGGCGCAGCATCCCTGATGACCCTGATCCTCCTCATTGTCCAGCACCATAGTTCCTCCCGATTCAAATATCAAATGCTCTGCTGGCTTCCGTGCGCTGCAATTTCAAGTGGTCAGAAAAATTATAAAGCTGACCGACAATTTCTACCTACAAAACAACCAATTGCTAAGGTTCAACAACCCTCACCTTCCCTTTAATTCTTTCCACCTTCCTTTTAGCGCACTTCAGTATCTGTTCTGCTCATTTTTTTTTGAAAAGAGGAATATATTAATATCAAGAAGATACCAAATACACCCAGCCTCTGCATCAATAAGATGCCTAAAACATCCAGGATGCACACAACCAAAAAAGAAAATAAAAAGAGAACAAAAAGAGAAAAAAGAAAAAAAAGACCCCGCCATGGTGATCAATCACCCGCAGTAGCAGCACTCTAACCACCACCAAAGACAGCACCCGGACTGTAAAGGAGGTTCTCCAAAAGCAACGCCTTCAGGAAGGAAACAATGCACAAGCCACTCGTTGCCTGATCAAAGATCTTAGGTTTTCACCCTGGAGAAAGACCGCGTTTCCAAAACAATGCCTTCAACAAGGCCACTGCGAGGCTCAACCAATAAAGGCTAGACCTTGGGTTTTCACCCAGGAAATTACGACTCGGTACTCAGAGGAGCATCACCAACAAAGAAGTTCTCGAATACTGCCGCCCCCACTTGCGGAGGCCACTACTGCAAGTCATGTACCACTAGGCTCACAGGAACTCGTGTCCGGTCTGGACGGGAACATATCCCGCAAGCCAAGTCTGAACAACTGCCTGTGAAGCAAAATCTTCATCGCATCCAAGACCCTGCCTTTGCCACTTGCAGGTCCTCCAATCACGCCATGACATTCTCCGCATGTGTTGATCCCTTGGAAATCTTGATACAGACATGTCCCAAGGTGTCAACAAAAACAGAGCTTCGCGATACCCCGGTGAAGCTGGTTACGCTGATGTTGCGGATACACACGACCAGCCCCTATCCAATCAAGGAGTCCAAAGAGCGCCATATGCGCCAGTCCTTGTTTTGCTTCGAAGGATAAGTCCGGAACTCGCCCATGTCTAGATCGAAGAGGATAGCAGGATGGCCAGACTTTGGGGCGGTTCTTCAATCCCTGTTCAACGGAACCAAGTGGCTGAAGTGGCGGTCAAGTCCATGAGGAGCCGACCCCGGCGGGATCCGGCAGCCAACCACCGTGATGGCTGATCCCAGCTCCAGATCAGACGAAGGCAGGGCCCGATTCTGGCCGGATCCTACGGCCAGCCGCCGAGAGGGCCGTCACCAGCACCGGATCCGTTGAAGGAAGAGGTAACTAACTCGAGCACGATGAAGATCAGAACGAAGCCGCCCGCAGAACCTGAGCCGCCAGATCGGCTTCGCGGCGTCAACTCTGCAGGGCGCGCCGCCGCCACGCAGCCCCCCACACCCGCGCCACCCAGCCAGGCCAACGACCCAGCCACGCGTGCCTCGGCCACAATGCGCCGCGTCAACGCCGTGCCCTCGCCGAACCGCCACATCCCGCGCCGCACGGCCGGGCAGAGGAGGAAGAAAGCCCTGACGCCGGCCACCACGAGGGGCTTTGTCCCTGGCGGCTCCTGCCGGCGGCGGGGGAATAGCGGGAGATGGAGGAGAGTAGGCAGGCGGCGGCGGCGCCTCCCGAGCCGCCCGCGGGGGACGACACGGGGCGAGAGGGGAAATGCTACCACTCCTATGCTGTCATCACAACAAAACATCCACACATCTATGGTCAACTGTAACTATAAATCATCTGAAAAAGTACTTTTGGGTCTTATTCAACCTCGGTGACTGTGCGTCTTAAAAGAAATAGTGATGATTACACCTTACTATCTAAAATACTATGCTGACAGAAAAGATTTGCAACATTAGTCTCTTCAGCAAATTAAATTCTGTCCGATATAATTTCCTCCTAAAACAGCAAAGGTGATATTTATGCAAAGTTTTTGACATCAAAGGTGCGAGCAACATAATCTATACCAATATAAAAAGGCCCAGTAGGGCAGATCCAACAAATCTTGACCATCCATTAACGTTAATCCAACAGTCTTTATTGTCCTAATGTGAGCAACTAAACACGTTTAGCGTTAAACAAATCTATCTCCTGATTCCTTTCCCACGAAAGAAAAGTAGCTCCCGCACACGATAGGAAACTAATAACTGCCGCACGCACGCACCGTCGGGGACGCCGCCTCGCTCCGCCCTATCGCCTCCGCCCGCCGCACCTTAACGCCGTCGCCCCCCATCACACCGAGCCGCAGCACCTTCCCTACGTCGCCCCCATCACACCGAGCCGCCGCACCTTGAAGGACATCGCTTCGCCTCGACCGCCTCGGCCGTCGGCCGTCGTGGACGGCGCCTCCTCCTACACCGCCTGGGTGGCCGGCGGGACGCCGCCTCCTAATACACCTCCTGGCCGGCCGTCGGGGACAACGCCTCCTTCTACATCGCCTGGGCGGCCGGCGGGGACGCCGCCTCCTGATACACCTCCTGGCTGGCCGTCGGGGATGCCGCCTACACCGACTGGCTGGCGTAAGTTCACATCCCCGCTCGCACAGTCAGGGGACGCGCCGCCTTCAAACACGCAGCCATCGTGCCCCAGGTCTTTCATCTCTGCTGCTTAATTTTTTTCAGTGTGCTGCTGCTTCACATTTGATATTTTCAGTGTACTGCCTGATTCATGTTTCATATTTTCAGTGTACTGCTGCTTCACTTTTTTCAGTGTAAAACTGAAGCCAGCCCAAAAAAGCTTGTTATTTCAATGCACACATTCAACACTTAAGCTTCATTACCAATCTGATTCATATTATACTGATTTTGTGCACACCTCAGTCAGATGGAAAATAGTGATTCACGATCAGCAAATCGTTCCCGTTCCCAGTTTGGGGACCTTACAAAAAGGACTCCAACCGGGAATAAAAATCACGCGGATGAGAATCTGCACGATATAAAATGGCAGCCGCAGGGCAAACAAGGATGTTATGCACGAATGTCTGATGATAAGAAGGCGGAATACCTCCAGAAGCGCCGTCAGGCATGCGCTGAAAAGAAGGCTGCAACTCTTATTACTGCCAACTGTCAGCAAGTATCTCAAGACCATCCTTCTTCACTTTTGTCTCTGCAACGTGCACCTTTGAGCAATATAACCAACACACACAAAAATGGTACATTCCTAAACACAAGAACTTTACTTCATTGGTTCATGGATGCTCTACTCATGATTGTTCTGTTTCGTTTCCTGATCGTGAATCACTATTTTCCATCTTACTGAGTATAATAATATAGATACTGAGTACAGCTTCAAGCTCTCGGAGTACTGCTCATCAACCTGCAGAGAGCAATGTTCAATGCAAAAAACAGAGTGGGCAGGTGTGGTATGCCCGTCTGTCCCAAGACAAGAAAGCAGAACACCTGCAGAAGCTGTAGCAAAAAACTGATAGTCTTGATGTACCTCAATCCCCTGCTCCTCGGGTTTCCACAGGTAATATCACCTATCTGCTAGATTCATTGCCTTCGGGTTATGCTGTCACGAGTCATGACAGTCGAAGCTACGTACTGTCTTGTTTGTTCAGAACCAGTCATTTGAATGCTTCTGAATTTCTCTTGCGTTGTCAGGTCCTCACTCTAACGGCCTCTGCAAACAGGCTCACCAAGATCCTTGAGCGCGTCGAGGAGTACACGGCGTTGATCATGGAGGAGCTCGACCCTGACCAGCTCGGCTACATCGAGGTCCATCCTTTTTCACCCTTCATCTCTTTCCGTTGAATATTTTGCTTTATGCATGACTACTCTACAAGCTTATTTGGGTAGTATATTTATTTGATTGACTGGATGTGATCTGGAGGTGTGCTTAGTTTTTATTTTAGCATGTTTAGAGTTGATCTGAATCGTATCTTATGCAGCATTAGCCTAATTAGTTGGACGTGGAAGGGGACGACGGCTGTGGAATTAGAGGCATCTCCTGGATGATGCGCTATGAAACAACTACGTTACACAGTGATATGGAGCGTTTGGTAGCAGCTGGGTAGTGGATCGGTTGAGCTGATTTGAATGGATTGTGTTTAGATTTTTGGATTTGTCTTTAACGGCTTGAGGACAAGGTATGTGCCCCCTCCCCTGGTTACTTGCCTGTACCATTAACTACATCGGATTTAGTACAATTTTTACCCATTTGTAGGAAGAGATGGACCTACCGCTGGTGGTGTTAGCCAGACAATTTCTTTTCGTGCTACTTTTCTGAAGAAAATTCAGGTATATCTTCAAGCCGGATTAAGATTACACGTGCGTTGCACGTGCGCATTTACTAGTAGGAAACAAAAAGCGAAGGTTGACTAACTCAGACAGGTGTGTCAGCCGTCAGCAAGGAAAATTATCTCACGCACAAAAGCTGTTTGTGTATGACTATTGCAGCGAAACACAAAATGAATCAGCTGAGAGACAGCACTGAATTAGTGATTGCTCGTGTTTGTTTTTTCAGGCCCAGAGCTGGTTCATGGTCCAAACTATAACTTACTGAAGTTATTATGTCATTCGTCGTACATTATTTTTCATACAATGATACACTCATTACAGGAAAAACACACGTTGCCTAGTATCAAGACGTAAGCCGAGTGTTAAAACACGGGCTCACGGCTTATTTCTACGTAAGCCGAGTATGCCCGACAGGACACACGACGAACAAATAATACTCGGCTTACTTGTCCATACGCCGTGGATCCGGTGGGAAGACACTCGGCTTACAAACTACACTCGGCTTACTTATTAATAAGCCGTAGGAACCGCAAAAAAGTATTCGGCTTACGAGACATGCACGACAAACGTAACTGCCACGTGGCCCGCAAGCCATCCGCTGACGGCTCCGTGACGGTGGTGGCTGTAAGCCGAGTACGCGATAAATTGCACTCGGCTTACGATGCACAAACTATATGTAGTGCAAAATATGATTAGAGTGATGAGTTGGACTTATAATTACTTGTTGCATTTCTTTTTCTTCCCCCTATTTCTCACACATTCTATCTAGCCTAGTTTTCATCGCACTTTCGATCCCAATTCATTGCTGTTAGAAAAATCCAAGACGCGTAGTCGATCTACCGAGGACTAAAAGCAATCACACGAGAACGACACCGAGATTTGTTAACGAGATTCACCGATTCGGATACATCCCCGGGGCCTGACTACGGGCGCTCCTCCCCATGACACCGTCACAATAACGCACACCGTCCAACCGGGCGCCGGCACACACCGCCGGCTACCCCTGCGTGCCTCTGCTATTCTGTTGGCATAGGTTACATCGTGTGTCTACCCCCACATATCTAAGAGGCCTATGATACAAGTGTCGGAAACCGCCCGGGCCCACGGATGGCCGCGGCGTCGAAAACCTTCCCAGGGAGGGGCCGGATACCACACAGGCATGCGTGGGGCCAGGATATATCAATGAAAGGGCGGCCTGATGTTTAAATACCCAGTGCACAACCATGATGTGGCACCTTCCTCACAAACCGGACAGTCACGCAGAAAGGTTCAGGACGTAGGGTGGTAGTTGTACGAGATATGCCCTAGATGCAATAATAAATGTTATTATTTATCTCCATGTTCGAAATTAAGTTTATATTCCGTGCTATAACTGCTATGGTTCCCGAGCCCGTATATCCATAAAGGCTCTGAGGAAAACTCATATGCACGTGTGAAATAATAAACGGTAAAAAGTATTCCTAGTCAAGCCTCTAAGACTGGCTCAAGTGTTGCATGATGATCACGTTTTCCTGATCATGGGCATGTCTATGCCGGCAACTTTTGAGGGCACAATGTTAGGAGAACCTTGTGTTGAATCGACCCGATTGATGTTATGCTATGAGATACATTCGCCACAAGTTAATGGTTAATAACACAGAGAAAGTTAATGTTTGCATAATTCCTTAGACCACGAGAGTATCGAGTTCCTTCGTACTTGCTTCGTGAACTTTGGGGTTTGTTAAACGTCATCTGTTAAAGGGTGGCTATTACGGCGGCTTACGGGTTCACGGAAAAGTATGACAAGAAACTTGATAGCTCAAGATTGGGATTTGCTCCTCCGACAATGGAGATATATTCTTAGGGCCCTCTCAGTGTTACGGTATCCATCATCGTCTGGCCAGACACAATGTGATTTGATCACAGGGATGCCGGAACGCGGAAACGAGAAAAGAGAACAAAACCGATAATGAGGTAACTGGCATAGTGGACAAATTGTTGATTCACGGGGATGCCGATAAGTCTCACCTCGGGTGTTTATAATATATCGCGAAGCAACAGGAATAGCAGACGGCAACTACAGGTTCACTCGAATATTCATTCGTGTGGGTATAGGGATCAATATGGATGTCCACGGTTCCGCTATTGATCATTGATCGGAAAGTGTTCCGGTCATGTCTATACTTCATCGAACCTACAGGGTCACACGCTTAAAGGTCATCTATCTGCTGAATACTAGATAGGGAGTCTGAGAGAAAGTCACCGGAAAAGTTCCGGAGAGAAAACCGAAAAAGTTTCGGCGAAACCGAAAAGTTGTTTCAGAGTAAACCATTAAGCCAAAAAGGTTTCGGCACGCGCCTGGAACTTTTTGGAGGGTGCTGGAATTGTTCTGGGACCTTCTGAAATTTTCCGGAGAGAAAACCGGAAATGTTTCGGAGCTGCCGGAAATGTTTCGGAGATGAAAATCATTAATCCGGAAATGTTTCGGAACACGTCCATAATTATTTTAGGGGGTACTGGAAATGTTCTGGACCTACAGAAATATTTTCGGATTTAACGGTCGCGGAAAAATATTTTCATGAATAGTAAAACACCTTTTTGGTTTCTTTTTGGAAAGCCACCTTTTTGGGCTTTCCCCAAAAGGATCTAGGGGAAGACTTGGAGAGGAGGGAACCCTTTTTTTGGGGGGGGGGGGTGCCCACCAATGGTGGCCGGCCAAGGGGAGCTCCTCCATGGAGCTCCACTTGCCTCCCCATTTTGCCCTTTATGTGGGACATAAAGCATGGACATTTTCTTACTTCCAAGTGCCACCCTACCTCTTGGTTTTTCCTATAAATAGGGGTGGAGAGGATCTCTCCACTCTCACTCATTCTCTCACATACAAATGCCATGCATGATCTGGTTTTCTCTCTACCTCCCATGAAATAGTTTCGTAGAGCCGAAAGGCTGTCTGGGTTCCGGTAGGAACTAGTTCTAGACGGCGAAGCCCTGCCAGATAGCTGACACCGTATGTGTGCAACCCCGTAGATAGGTCGTAGAGGGGCTGTTCTAGGGTCCTTCCGAAGGGCTGTCCGAGATACCGTCCGAGTTTGAGGGTCCTCCCGAAGGGCTGTTCGAGACACCGTCCGAGGGACTGTTCGACTGCCTCCCGAAGGGCTGTCCGAGGAGCAGACGAGGGAGAACATCCTTGCGGTTGGGAGGTTGTAAATCCTAGCTGCGGGGATCTTCATCGCCGATCTTCATCGACTCTACTTCCGCTACGCTACGAGTCGGTAATGATCAGATCAAAACCTTGTATGCATCTCCGTAGTGATACTGGGCATGTTCGTAGTGCGGAATTTTTTTGTTTTCTATCTCGTTCCCCTACAGTGGCATCAAGAGCCGTGCTATGTGTAGATGCAGGTTACGATCTAGAATACATGAGATGTATGTGTGTTGCACAATATAATTTTGTAGTAGATGAGATCTATTGCTGAAAATTATTTGTGCGGGTAGCAGATGAAATCTATTACTCGATGTTCTTGTTGCTTCCCTTGAATTTGCGTAGTCCTGATCTTGACGGCATGGTGGAATCTTACAAAGTTCTGGCAATCCGCGATCCTTTTATGCTGCTCCTGAGTATGCTGGTTGATAGATCAACGAAGTGCTAACAGTTCTTTGGGTTCTACCATAGTTAAAGAAAGATGGATGTTTCGCAGACTAAAGGGCAATGCAGATATGATCTGCACGGGGTTCTTGCATATGACGAAGTTTAGTATGGGGCTCGAGATTTTATTATCTCATGTTTCATACGCCCCGCAAAGTTAATCTAGTGACTTGAATAATCATACTTGATGATAAACGTTGGTAGCTTCGGTTTGTTTCGAAAACTTAGAAGCCACGTAAAATAAAATTTTGTATAAACCGATTAGAGACGTCTAACTTGGTTTTGCAGGATGACATGAGATGTGCATAAGATGTGGTATAGTCTTCATCATATTTAATTTGATTATGTATGTGATGACTATATGATGTAAATTAATTAACATGACATGCGTGTCATGATTCGGCATGATGGCTGGAGCCGTATGATTGTCACTTTAATGACCTGCGTGTCAACCTTATGTAATGCACTAATTTTATTAGCTATAGAGATAGCAATATTATCTGGTGCATTGACAAGGTGGTGGCAAACTTCGCGAAGGTGGACACCGACGCAAATCCGAAGATGAAGAAAATAAAGACTTCTCCATCAGAAAGGGCTATACCATATCATGCTATTATGAATTGCCTGAGATGTTTATCCCTTATGATGCGCCCTTTTGATTGCGCGGTAGTCGCTTTTTATTAGGGTGATCTCTCACTTAAAATATCAAGTAGTTAGCGTTCTCCCAAGTGTAGCACCGTCTACAACACGTATCTTTTCAGGGTGCGCCGTGTCACACGGGTACGAACAATTAGAGAGGTGTAAGGCGGGTGACGGTGAGACCTTGCAGCGAGATCACTTGGTTGTCTTGACGTTCAGGCATGACCGTTATGAGCTCGGAACACGCCCATCGAAAGATGAACAAGAGTCACGTAGAGATGTGATTGGCAAGTTGGCCTACCGGTTGAGATTTTCGTCATCAGTGGTGTTACGCCAATGGCAAACAATTGATACGTGGGTCTTATATCACTCACAATCAATTATGAGAGATATTGATTTGTGGGAGCGCACTGTAGAATTAACTTATTTAATTCTCTATGTAATTAATTATAAACATAGTCAAAGTGTGATTTGCATAATAGTTATAGAATATTGGCTCACGTTTCCACCTTCCCTATTAAAATTGAATAAGCTGTTATTTATCTGGTTAAAAACTTTACGATTGGTAACGTAATATGAGGATTGTCCTCATGGGTGCCGAGAAGGACTTTGTCCTATCGCATGCTTTCGGTATTCTCCCGCTAATACTATGGATGATGTGACTATGCTCTCCATGGAGATGTGCGACAGCAGAATGGGCAGCATCATGGACTGCCATCTCAATCGTCACGCCGACACTGTGAAAAGTGTGCAACTCAGTGTCGGAGTTGTCCCGCTGATCAAAGATACGAACATCAGCATGGTACTGCTCCTGGTTGAACTCGCGGTAATCCTCGTAAACCATGTACTCGGGGTACCAGTGGTAGCCCAATCTGGTCAGGAGGGCGATCAGGACAGCTGGAAAACCAGGGGCATCACGAGCCCAAGTGCGAAGCACAAGCTGCATCGCAGGGCGCGGCGGAAACAAGCGATCCATCTGAAACAGAGGAAATTCAAGATTGTCAAATGACAGTGAGTGAATTCTTGCATCGTGCATTCAAGAAAGTAATTTGCAGATAATCAAGCTCCGGGTGGATGTGATCACGAGAACCTAGAGTCAGAGTTAGTAAAATTTTAACCCGAAAGGATGAGAAGTTCAGAACCCAGAGTATAGAAGTGGAATAAAAGATCCTAATCCTATCCATGTGCAACGTGTGCCCGTAAGCCACACAGCACTGTTAGTAAAATAGTTTTTCAATGGCTAGACTCAACTTCGACTAAGGAATCGGAAGGGGGCTTCCTACAGGCAGTCGGCTCTGATACCAACTTGTGGCGCCCCTGCTCGACCGTGCACTAATCATACACGTAAACATGCACGCTCGAGATCAGAGACTCATGGGAAGATATCACAACACAACTCTAAACTCAAATTTAAACATAAATCATCATATTACAAACCAGGGATCACGAGGATCCGAATACATAAGTCATACAAACCATAATATCTGAGTACAGACATAGTTAGTCAAGTTTGCCTTAAGAAGGCTAGCACAAACAACGATACTGATCGAAAGGCGAAGGCCTCCTGCCTAGGGCCTCCGAACTACTCCTGGTAGGTTGGCTCAACCCAGTAGTACGTGCCTCCGGGGCTCTCCTGGAAGTAGTCTCCTGTGGTGGCGTCTGGCTCCTGGGCTCTGCCATCTGGTCGCAAGTATCGGGTATGGGGGAAAAAGAATAGCAAAGCAACCGTGAGTACTCATCCAAAGTACTCGCAAGACTGACATCAGAACTATACTACATATGCATCGGTATCAAAGGAATGGGGCTATATCTTTGGACTGAACTGCAGAATGTTGGAACAGAGGGGGAGAGGCCTAGCCTATCGAAGACTAGCATCTTAAAACATTTCTTGCAGCAATAGAAGAGAGTAGAGCAAGATAGTATATATTCAAACATATTTAGTATTGCCCTGAGATACTTCCTTGACTACCCTGCGAGAAAGTGATCCCGAGAACAGTAGTAACAGATTAATATCATGACAGTAACCATTTGTAGTTGTAGCAGATCAAGATACAACTCTGAGTGTCCTGTTACCGTGGACACGGCTATTCGAATAGATAACTTCCCTGCAGGGGTGCACTACTGTTACCCAACACGCTCGATCACATCTGGCCGGACACACTTGCTGGGTAATGCCCGGCCTCGGGTGATCAACCCGACGCAGTCCTACCTAGGCTCAGCAAAGAGGTCAACACGCCAGTCTAAATCCTAAGCACGAAGGGGTCTTGGGCCATCGCCCTTCGCACTCCTGCACGTTGCGTGGCTGGTCGGGGCCCAGGCGCGACACTGAATACAACAGTGACGTAACCAGCCCACCCCAACAATCAGGCCGCATATCTGAGCTGTGACGTCTGAAGAGCTTTCGGCTGATACTACGACGTAGAGGGTCCCATAACCATTATCCCACGTGGTGGTAGTGCGTATAGGGCCAACGACCCACTCAGATCAAATACCCAAATCCGTTAAGCTTGTTTAGTAACTCGCAGAGTCGAACAGGGTTCCTGTCGCTCCGACTTGGTAAGACATATCGCGCGGGTGCTCTTGGAGCCGACCCGTCTTTAATATGATTCTCTCGCGGGCACCCTTGGGGCCAGCCCAACTTTAGCAATTTAAAGTATGACAGTAATGTAAACATCTCCGTGATCCTCACCCAGAGTGATCACGGCCCGATAACAAGCATGGCATACGGACAAGGGTGATAGGCCACCGATGAATCAATAGCAGAGCTAACTAAGCAACATGGGACAACAGGTAGGTATGAACAACAGACGACAAAATTAGGCTATGCATCAGAATAGGAGCTATCGGAACAGTAGCAGGGGCAATTCTAATGCAAGAATAAGAGAGAAGGAATGGGTGATATCTGATGATCAAGGGGGTTTTGCTTGCCTGGAAGCTCAGCTGACAGGGTTTGGTCGTCGGCGACGTCGTCGTACACTGCGGTGTCGTCGGCAGTCTTGGGGGCTATCGGGAGAGAAAGAGGGGGAAGAAACAATAAATACATGGCAATAATGCAACAGGGATGCATGACATGTCTAAATGATATGCAGAGGTGTTATACTGCCTATCTAAATGCTTTAGTTAATTTAGGAATTTATTTTGATTTATTTTATTAAAGTTATGCGCTATTCATTTATCGAATACGGGCAAAATGTCCCATGTTCAGTATGTTAGAGGGGTGTGGCAGGCATGTGGATAGGTTATTCAGATTCTACACATTTTTCTGATCATTTTTCATATATAAATTATTTTCATCCGAGTTACGGTTTATTTTATATGATTTTTCAAAGTTTTAATCATTTTCTGAAATTTCTGAAATTATTTAAATTAGAATTATCCGAAACAGTACAGGGTGACGTCAGCATGACGTAGTAGTGACGTCAGCTGTGTCGGTGGACTGGTCAATCTGACCAGTGGGTCCCACCTGTCATAGAGTCAATGGCTAATTAGGGTTAATTAAACTAACTAATGATTAATTAGAGGTGTGGGGCCTACTGTTAGTGTCTAATTACTAATTAATTTAATTAACCAATTTAATTAATGTTTTTTTTAAATTCGCTTAATTAGGCGGGACCCACATGTCAGTGACATGGGGCCGCCACGTCAGCGGTGGACCGGGTCAACGGGGCCCGCGGACCCACCAGTCAGCGTCACAGGGGCCCCACACGTCAATCCACGTCGGCGACATCGCCGGAGTTGCTCCGGCGACCAATTCCACGGCGGCGCGGCTCGGGAGGTGGTCGGAATTTGCGTACAGGGGGTCTCCAGGCCCGCGCGAGGGCGCGTTCGAACGAGGGTGCCGAGCCGCGTCGATTGCCGGTGGTCGGAGCGGCACAGGTGGCCGGAGGCGAGCGCTACGACGACGCCGGCGGCGAGGTTCTCGGGCGAGCTCGGGGACGACGTTTGCAGAGGCCAAATCGAGCGGCGTTTGGTCCTAGCGGCAACTACGCGCGAGCACGAGCCGTTTGGACACACGCGCGTGAGCAATGGGCCACCGGATGCTCGCCGGCGACGAGCTCCGCGGCGATGAGCTCGGGTGCGATGAGGACGGCAACTACGGCGGCGGAGAGCGAGCGGGGAGAGGAGGGATCGACGCAGCAGCTTACCACGGTCCCGTAGTTGTGCTCAAATAGGCTCGGGGTGGCGTGACGGCGACAAATCGACGGCGGCGACGCGGGCAGCCGAAGCTTGAAGAAGACCTCGTCGGCATCGATGCGGGGGCTCCGAGCTCGAAGCAGGCGGTGCAGTCGACGTAGCCGAGGTCGGGGAAGGCGAAGGACACGGCGGGGCAGCGATCGGGGCACGGTGGCCGCGGGATCGAGCGGCAATGGCGACGGCGGGGCTCGGGCAAGAGAGAGAGAAGCGAGGGGAGGAGAGGGGAAAAGATCTCGGCTGCCAGGGTTGCCAGGGGGGTGGTCTTATCCCCTCCGCCCACTGTAGCGACGCGGGAGCGAGGAGACGCGACGGGAACGGCTTGCCGGCGACGGGCGCGGTCGGACGCGTTCAACCGTGCAGTGAGCAGTAGGAAGAGGGAGAAGGAGAGGTGGGCTGGGTCGGCGCGGTGACTTAGGCCCAGGTGCGGTTGGCCTTTTTTGTTTTTCTCGTTTTTCTTTTCTATTTTCTTTTCTGTTTTGCAATTAGTTTAGGTACAAATTGAGTTTAGTAAAACATGTGACTTGGCCCAATAATTAATATGCCATATTGGCTAATACCAGAAATTGGTTTGGAGGTGATATGATTTCATATGATTTTTAAGTAAATAAAAAGGTATTAAAAGTTGCTGTATTGGTTCTGTTTTAGGAAGTTATGGTCATTTAACTAATTCAATTAATGTGGATTATATTTTTATAAATGCCTCTATATTATTTGCAATATTATGAACATTTTGGTTTTCTAATTTGAATAACTTTTATTTTCACTTTAAATTTGAATTTCAATTTGAATTGGAATTTGAATGAGATATGATGCAATGATGATCAATCACTGTTCAACTTGATGACTTGGCATTATTAAAAGGTGATTACTGTAGCTATTACATGGGGATGTTACAATCAGACTAATAAGAGAGGGATCCAGAAGAACGCTTGTCATGTGATGAAGGTGAATAAAACAATAACTTAAAAAGAAAGGAAAAAGTCCGAAGGATGTTAGTAAGACTTACACGCCTAGCAAGTCCGCGGCTGACGCCACTCTTAAAGTTGGGTGCTTCTTCTAAGAGTAGGAGAAATATTGGAAGTAAAACTGTTAGAAGTATAAAGGCAAAAAAAATAAAGACTGGAATGTCCAGCTCATGTATGAATGTCATACAAGTTATTGATGTATAGAAGGCTGGTCAAAGATATATTTCTTGGGGATTGTGATTAAACTATTAGTCACTGATTCTTGGGCATTGTGATTAAAAGTTGATCACAGGGATACCCGTTCGATTGCATTCTGTTGCAACTTGATGCAAGAACTACTACGGCCTAAAAGACTTGCCAGAAATGAGGTTAAAATACATAATGGAACTTTGTAAAAGTTACTATACTTTCCATCAGCATATTACCTCTGCATTTATTTTCATAAATTCATTTTAGAGTTTTATACAGTCTAGCCCGTTGCATAAAGTTTGTTGCAAGGATGTTGTTCATAGAAGAACAATTTTATTCAGTGTTATGAATAACATAAGGGCCATACTTTCATTATGAATGAGATGTATGTTATGAATATTGATAATAATATAATACATCCGTGACACTGACGCTAAATGTCGCAAGACTAAAAGAATACCATATATGTGTGGCACTGCATTTGGTCATGTTGAAGAAACCCGCATGGAGAAATTCCATAATGATGGATTTTGAAGTCATTTGATTATGAATCTTCTGACACTTGCAACTTTCGTCCGAAAAGTGAAGTGACTGAAATACCGTTCACAGGCTATAAGGAACGAGCAACAAACTTATTGGTGATCATACATTTTGATGTGTGTAGTCCGATAAATGTTGTTGCTAGCAGTAGATTTGTCTATCTTCAGAAATGACTAAAGTAGATATATGGATATTTACTTGATGAGAAATAAGACTGGAAATCATTCAAAAGGTTTTCAAAATGAAGTAGAAATTATTGTAACAAGAAAATTATGTTTCTGCAATTAGGTTGCAGAAAGGAATATTTGAGTTACAAGTTTAGCGAATGTCTGATGAGTTGTGAAAAGAGTTTCATAACTTACACCTCCCGAAATACCACTGTGAGTGGAATGTCCGTGAAGATGTAATCAAATCATTTATGACATGGTAAGATCAAAGATGACATAAATCAATTTGCCATTATCCCTTTTAAAGTAATGCTTTAGAGACTGCGGCTTTTTCACTGAAAAGAGTGCCATAAGATCTGTTGAAATGACAGCATGGTATGGTATGCCCAAACATGTTATGTCTTTCTTAACATTTGGAATATGTGGCTTGTGTAAAGTATTTTACAAACCTGTTTCAAACCAGACAAGTGCTACTTTGTAGGTTATCCCAAGTTATTGGGTATTCCTCCATCACTATACCGAGGCAAAAGGTTTGCCACAAAGAGCGGTATGATTTTGAAGAAAATGGTTCTTGCAAAAAGGTGAGTGGCAGGACAGTGCAATTTGACGAGATAACAGTATCTTCGTCATCAGTGCAAGGGACAAAAACCTTGGAAGTAATTCCAGAGTTTCCTACTGCGCTGATACGGAAGCCTCTGCATGAGATGTAGGGACTTCGGTCGAACTTGCAGCTGAACCACGTAGGCAAAACTTGTGCAAACCTCTCAGGTGCGCAAACAAGATATTGTTGTTAGACAATAGTATATCTACGATAATCAAGGAAGCGATGATGAGCCCTGACTCCAGAATTGGCTAAATGCCAATATAATCAGAGATAGTATCCATATAAATGTTTCAAGATTAGATCTTGATAAACCCTCCGGAAGACTTAGAGTCTAACGAATATTTATGGAACTATAAACTGATACGGATAAAAATGTTTTATCCATAAAGCTCGACTTGTTGCAATAACAAATTCAAGGAGTTGACTACGATGAGATTGTTTCACGGTAGCGATGCTTAAAGTCAGTTCGGGTTAAACTAGCAATTAATACATATTTCAATCATGAGATATGACACATGGATGCCAAAAAGGATTTCCATGAGATGGAAATACGACCTAAGACTTGCATGTGATACAGTCCAAAGTATTTTGTCAATCCAGAGGATGCTAGTGAATGTGCAAACTTCAGAGTTCCAGTAATGGACAGAAGAGAGCATAATGGAATTGGAATCTTCGTTTTGATGAAATAGTCAAAAGAGTTTGATTTCATCAAAGGATAGCGAAAATGCTTGTGATTACAATAAAGTAAGTGGGAGCATAATAATATTTCCAAAAACCTTGTGTGCTTGACACATTGTTGATTGAAAAAAAATATAAATTTCTTGACACGAATTAGGACTTCATTAAAAAATAGTTTTTCGATGAAAAACTTGGGTAGGTAGCCTTGATATTAGGCATAATTATCTGCGGAGATAGAATTGTCAAATAGGGCTAAGCCAAAATACATATTGACAAGATGCTAAAATAGTTTAGCATAAGAACGCCAAGTGATGATTCTTGCCGAAGTCATATGAAAAGAGTTTTAGCAAGACTCGGTGTCCTAAAACACTGATGAGCAAAATACATGATGAAGATTCCACACACTTTTGTGTTTGGATTAATCATGTATTCCATGGTATATAAAACAACCAGATATGTCCAGTACTCCCAAAGCAGTTGCGAGTATAGATACCAAAGTGATCAAAATATTGATCATAAGACAACAGCGAAAAATGTCATTGAGTACTAAAGTAGCACTGATGACATGTTTTCTCGCAAGCGGAGATTATGGAGTGCTCGTTGTAAGTAGTTACATCGATACAGTCTTCATCAATGCGCCATGCGATTTTCGATTTAAGTTAAAGGTTTAGTGTAATACACGATATGGTGGCATAGTAAGTTGGAATTGTTCCAAACAGGTTACTGTGGCGAATTCTATAATGAAGGCTAAGTATGTTGTCCCTTTAGAAGCGACAAAGAAGATGTTGAATCATATAGTTAATTCATGAACTTAGTATGGTTCCAAGATGGCTTTGGTCAATGAAACACTATTGTAGATCGTTGCTCCATAACTCAGTCTGATAAATCAAGGTTCGACCAGTGATTCACATATATACAAAGCCAAGTCCACACAAAATATGAATTTTGTGAAAGCGTGAAAACGCGAGGATATGCAAAGATACAGACGGACCTGAAGTTATCAGATCCGTTGGAAAGGGACTATACCACAAACGAAGTATATTTTACACCGGTATGCCATAGGTGTAAAGTGCATTAGCATTGACTAGATTATTAACATTAGTGCAAGTGGGAGTCTGTAGGAGATATGCCCTAGAGGCAATAATAAATGTTATTATTTATCTCCATGTTCGAAATTAAATTTATATTCCGTGCTATAACTGCTATGGTTCCCGAGCCCATATATCCCTAAAGGCTATGAGGAAAACTCATATGCACGTGTGGAATAATAAACGGTAAAAAGTATTCCTAGTCAAGCTGTTAAGACTGGCTCAAGTGTTGCATGATGATCACGTTTTTCTGATCATGGGCATGTCTATGCCGGCAACTTTTGAGGGCACAATATTAGGAGAACACTTGTGTTGAATCGACCCGATTGATGTTATGCTATGAGATACATTCGTCACAAGTTAATGGTTAATAATATAGAGAAAGTTAACATTTGCATAATTCCTTAGACCATGAGAGTATCGAGTTCCTTCGTACTTGCTTCGTGAACTTTGGGGTTTGTTAAACATCATCTGTAACAGGGTGGCTATTACGGCGGCTTACGGGTTCACGGAAAAGTATGACAAGAAACTTGATAGCTGAAGATTGAGATTTTCTCTTCCGACGTTGGAGAGATATTCTCAGGGTCCTCTCGGTGTTATAGTATCCATCATCGTCTGGCCAGACACAATGTGATTTGATCACAGGGATGCCGGAACGCGAAAACGAGAAAAGAGAACAAAACCGGTAACGAGGTAACTGGCATAGTGGACAAATTGTTGATTCACGGGGATGCCGATAAGTCTCACCTCGAGTGTTTGTAATATATCGCGAAGCAACAGGAATAGCACACGGCAACTACAGGTTCACTCGAATATTCATTCGTGTGGGTATAGGGATCAATATGGATGTCCACGGTTCCGCTATTGATCATTGATCGGAAAGTGTTCCGGTCATGTCTATACTTCACCGAACCTATAGGGTCACATGCTTAAGGGTCATCTATCTGCTGAATACTAGACAGGGAGTCTGAGAGAAAGTCACCGGAAAAGTTTCGGAGACAACGGAAAAGTTCTGGAGAGAAAACCGGAAAAGTTTTGGTAAAACCGAAAAGTTGTTTAGGAGTAAACCATTGAGCCAAAAAGGTTTTGGCACGCGCCTGAAACTTTTTGGAGGGTGCCGGAATTGTTCTGGGACCTTCTGGAATTTTCCGGAGAGAAAACCGAAAATGTTTCGGAGCTGCCGGAAATGTTTCGGGGATGAAAATCATTAATCCGGAAATGTTTTGGAACGCGTCCAGAATTATTTTAGGGGGTACTGGCAATGTTCTGGACCTGCAGAAATATTTTCGGATTTAACGGTCGCGGAAAAATATTTTCATGAATAGTAAAACACCTTTTTGGTTCCTTTTTGGAAAGCCATCTTTTTGGGCTTTCCCCAAAAGGATCTAGGGGAAGACTTGGAGAGGAGGGAACCCCTTTTTTTTGGTTGGGGGGGGGGGGGGGTGGGCGCCCACAAACGGTGGCCGGCCAAGGGGAGCTCCTCCATGGAGCTCCACTTGCCTCCCCATTTTTCCCTTTATGTGGGACATAAAGCATGAGCATTTTGGTACTTCCAAGTGCCACCCTACCTCTTGGTTTTTCCTATAAATAGAGATGGAGAGGAGCTCTCCACTCTCACTCATTCTCTCACATACAAATGCTATGCATGATTTGGTTTTCTCTCTCCCTCCCATGAAATAGTTTTGTAGAGCCGAAAGGCTGTCTGGGTTCCGGTAGGAACTAGTTCTGGACGGCGAAGCCCTGCCAGATAACTGACACCGTATGTGTGCAACCCCGTAGAGAGGTCGTAGGTTCGATCTTTTGCCCGAGAGGCTGTTCGAGGGTCCTTCCGAAGGGCTATCGGAGATACCGTCCGAGTTCGAGGGTCCTCCCGAAGGGCTGTCCGAGACACCGTCCGAGGGACTGTCCGACTGCCTCCCGAAGGGCTGTCCGAGGAGCAGACGAGGGAGAACATCCTCGCGGTTGGGAGGTTGTAAATCCTAACTGTGGGGATCTGCACCGCCGATCTTCATCGACTCTACTTCCGCTACGCTACGAGTCGGTAATGATCAGATCAAAACCTTGTATGCATCTCCATAGTGATCCTGGTCATATTCGTAGTGCGGAATTTTTTTTGTTTTCTATCTCGTTCCCCTACAGTAGTCCCCTCACATCGAGCAGGTGGGAGGTAGTCCTGTGACCGCATGGGCTCCGACCTAGTCTGGCATGCCAGCATGACCTGTCGTGACACAGAACAAGAGGAATATCCCCCGGTCAAACCCCTCTAGTATCTGGTCAACGCCGTAAACCGCCCGGTCCCACGGATGGCCGTGGCGTCGAAAACCGCCCAAGCAAAAGAAAATTCAAAAAAAATAATCCAAACAAACCCCAAAAACGCGTGCAGGGGAAAAAAATTGAAATCCTGAGGGTGTGCCAGCGCGCGACACGTGGTTGCGGCTAGGTGCACCACTTGGCGCGCTTCCGGGACATCAAAAGAGATCGCTGGGTTTCCCCCAAGGGGGTACCCTCTAATTAGTTAGTACCAAAAAACTTAGGGCATCTCCAACACCGTCCATCAAGACGGGCACCTTAAATGTCCACGGACACGTCCGGACGTATCCGCGGACAGCGTTAGCGGAGTCGACCATCCAACCCTATACGTCAAATGCCCGCTTCTATTTTTTATCGTGTATCCGGAACACTTAAAATAAGTAACATAAATATCATCCTTTGTCCATAATCATATTGTGCAAATATTTCAATGCAACAATAATTCAAATAGAAAATTACAACCTAAACATGAAGTTTTGCAATAAAATATTTCAAATTTGAATTAAACTTATTCCGACATTTTTTTAGTGCTCCCCTCGAATCGCCCACAAATACTCAACCAGATCATTTCAAAGTTGATCATGAGTTGCTTGATGTACTCCTAGTCAACACTAACCCGTGCTTCATTGATTTTCGATCGAGCGGTCCAGAGAGAGGGGCATTGTTGTCAATTAATCTTGAACACTGATGCAGCTTGTGTGTGTGTGTGTGTGTGTGTGTGTGAGCCAGGCCTTGATGCAATTTGTATAAGCACAAGCCCAGGCAGTGGAGTGTGTCATCTACAGCAGCTGCTAACTCTAGGCAGTAGGGTGAGTAGAGGTATGGTGTTGCCGTCAGCAAGGTACAGCTGATGGTGCAAAGCATGGGAGTGCCATCGTGCACGTCCTGTGGTACAGTTGCTCGGCAACAAGTTGTAAAGGTGAGAGGCAATGTGTAGCCTCACACACAACTCTGAAAATTAACAAAGGAAGGCAACCCCAACCTGAAAGGGGTGCTGTTCTTTTTCTTCAGTTACCGTTCCTGCTCTTCCTCTGCTTTTCCAGTGAGATCCAGACTGCTCCAGCGAGCAGAGTGAGCCTCCGGTGAGTCCATCCAGCCAACGAGAGGCGAGTGAGACTTAGAAGCTGTCAGGCATGTCACTGGACCTGGATCTCATTCCGATCCCTAAGATAACTTACCATGGCTCTTAGTCATTGGCGGTCATAAAAGGAGAGTAGATGGAGGGCATCAAAAAATATGGGCGCCCTGTGCAGTCTAAAATCCTCCTTCTCTCGTGTACGCCCTCCCCCGATGACCCGCATGCAGTACTCCGACCTCGGCCCTGCCGGCGAAGAGGGGAGGAGGAGGAGGATGTATGACCTCCCGTACGTGCTCGCGGCTGCACTGGTCGCCTCCGGCTGTCTGTTTCTACGGAGATCCAAGCTCTACAAGGGCAGGCTAAGGCTTCTGTACGTTCGTGCTGCATCTCATATGCAAATCTCATGTCTGAATGTGTGTCTGAATTAGCTTCAGTCAGGTTTTCCCCCCATCTCTCTGCAAATTGTCGGTCAGTGCAAGAAATCGCGGCATCAGATACGGCCCGTGTCGATCAATGAGCTGAAAAATAAATCGCATGCCCACTTGCAGCCGGCCACCAGATTGGATTGTGCATCAAACACTTGTTTTCACATGGCGGAGAGTCCAAGTGGAGGTTTTCTGATACTTATCCCGTTCGTTTTCTGAATGCTTATCGCTTTCAGATGAATATAAAGCTAGCGGTTGGGTGTCTACACTACTGCACTCTAAGACTTGGACTAGAGTAAGACAATACTGTGACGATTAAAAAGAAGAAGGATATTGTGCCCATCGACCTCGCTGCTGGCCGGCCGTCCCCATCGCATGCCGCTCGATTTTGGTACCATTTGCAAGATAGTTGTTGTATAATGTAATGACGCATCGTGGCTGATAACGCATACCAGATACTATATTATGGGCGGCAAGTTTGATGTCATGAATAATGGCAATTAGCTATCTAGCATAATATCTAAGCTGCTAGTTGATATAGGGAATACTGCGTCTCGTTGACATAGCCACCGCGTGCTCTGTCAAGTATTAGGCTGGTCATAGTGGGAGTAACTTAGTAAGTAACATAGCGCACTCCAAGATAAATTTGCTTATGTGTCATGTAGTTAATGACGACAGAGATGTTTAGAGTAACATAATATATTACCGTAACATAACGCAACCCAAAGAAAAATGAGTCTACAATCTAATAAATGCAATCATCTGTGACACTACTTCTATGTTACTTTACACTATGAAGATAGTAACATAGACAAGTGTTATATGCATGGCACTAGTCTAAGTTACTCCCCACTATGACTAGCCTTATATAAGTGAAATAAAAAAAAACCCTAAAAAGCTATGCGTTGTAGCAGCACCAAATTCTGTTTTTCTTCTTCCTTGTTCGATCTAGTCTTTCACGTGCCGATTTCGATCCTAGAGCTAACAAGTGGTATCAGAGCCACGTTGGTGTCTCCCAATAACCGGCGGCAAAGGTGGACGACGACATCAACAAGGGGAAGAACGCAGCGGAAGGATCAAGCGCGGCTAAAGCATCCGCCATGCTCGGATCACAGTATCCTCGGTGTGACTGGGAAAACTTTGGGGGTGGCAAGCCCTAATGGAGTGTGCACTTCGCGCCGCAGAGCTATGGGACGCCGTCGATCGTGGCGGCGACACTTTCAATAAAGACTGCACTGAACATCGCAAGGACAGGCAAGCGGCAACAACGCTTTACTCTGTGATGCCCATGGATGTACTGCAACATCTGATCGCGAAGGAAACGATGAAGGAGGCGTGGGATACGCTCAAATCTCTATTCGAGGGCCATACGCGAGTGAAGCAAGTGAACTTACAGATCATGATGTGGAACTACGAGACTTTGTCCATGAGGGACGATGAGTTGGTTGATGCGTTTGCATCTAGGGTGATGACCCTTGTCAATGGGATTTGGACGCTAGGAGAAAATATGACGGAGGCCTAGGTGGTACGAAGGTTTCTTTGCGCCGCTGCCGCTCGGCATATGCAGTTTGTGAGTGCCATCGAGCAGTGTGTCGATCTGACCACTCTCACCATCACTGATTTTGTGGGATGCTACAAGGTGCACGACAACGGGTGCGGAACAGCTTCCGTGCTACTCAAGATGAGCATGTGATGCTTACAAGGGCCCAATGGCAGGCCCTAAACTTCAAAGGAGAAGAAGGGAGGCGAGAGATCAAGCAAGTCTATGCCGCTGAGCAGGCGGTCCTGCAGTTCATGCCATGGTTGGAGAAGCCGATCTCTTTCGATCAACGCGACCATCCGACCAGCGTGCATCACGGCGGAAAAGCCGCCCTCGTCCTAGACCCAATTATTGATGGTTACCACCTCACCAGGGTACTAATGGACGGTGCCAGGAATCTGAACTTGATTTATACCGATACTTTAAAGAAGATGCAGGTCGACCAATCCCACATAGAGCCAACCAAGACAAGGTTCAAGGGCATAATCCCAGGCATGGAGGCTTCACCTCTGGGAAGGATCACGTTGGACGTGGTGTCCGGCACGCTGGACAACTGCCGTTTGGAGCCCTTGAGCTTCGAGGTAGTACCTTTCAAGAGCAGCGACCATGCTCTCCTTGGTCGGATGACCTTTGCACGATTTGAGTCGGTACCACATTATGCTTATTTGAAGCTCAAAATGCCAGGCCAGAACGGGGTCATCACTATAACGGGCGACGATGAGCGATCCATGAAAACCAAGCAGGCAACATGCACCCTGGCTGCCGAGGCACTCGCTGAGGCCCTGGCCGTCGAGGAGCTCGAAGTCATGCGTGCGACAGTCAACAAAGATGATATCAAGGTCACCAAGCGGCCCAAGTCGACCTCGTTCCAGCCCGGCCAAGATATCAGAAGTTCCAGGTCCACCCTAGTGATCCGAAGAAGCTGGCCTTAATGGGGACCGACCTGGATCAGAAATTGGAGAGCGCGCTCCGTAGTTTCCTCTGCGAGAACTAGGACATATCCACGTGGCACCCTTCCGATATGAAAGGCATCCCAGTAGATATTGTGGAGCACAGCCTTAACATTCAGCCCGGCGCCTGCCCTGTTAGGCAGACCCTGTGTTGGTTTTCTGAGCCCAAGCGAAAGGCTATTGACATGGAGCTGGCCAAGCTCTTGGAGGCTGGCTTCATCCGCACAGAAAAGCACCCAGACTAGTTTGCTAACCCAGTCATGGTGCCGAAGAAAAATGATACATGGCGCTTATGTATCGACTTAAAGGACCTCAACATGGTGTTCCTGAAGGATCCTTTCCCTATGCCGCGCATCGACCAGATCGTTGACAGTTGACACCATGGCCAGTCATGAGCTGTTGCCTTTTCTAGATGCGTACTTAGGGTACCATCAGATCAAAATGAAGGTGTGCGACCAGGAGGCCACCTTGTTCATCACTCCGTACGGGCCGTTCTGCTACATCACGACGCCCTTCAGGCTCAAGTGTGCGGGCGCCACGTACCAGCGCATGATCCAGAAGTGCTTACACACACAAATCGGTAAAATAATTGAGGATTATGTCAATGTCATGGTTATCAAAACTAAAACAACCAAAACCATCCAACACCCTAATCGATGAACCGTGGGAGACTTTCAAGAATCTACGCACCTTCAATATTAAGCTGAATCCGGACAAGTGCGTCTCTGGCGTACCATCCGGCAAGCTGCTAGGGTTCATCATCTCCCAGCGTGGCAGTGAAGCCAACCCAGATAATATCAAGGCGCTTGCGAATGTCGGTGCATCGTCCAAGCTGCAGGAGGTCCAGAGGCTAGCCGGATGCGTCGCTTCCCTGAGTTGGTTTATCTCCAGGCTCAAGGAGAAGGTGCTTCCCTTATACCGGCTACTGAAGAAGACCGGCAATTTTGTCTGGACAAATGAAGCGACAACAATCTTGGAGGAAATAAAGAAATTTTTGGCAACCAATCATGTCCTCGCAGCACCCCAGATCAGCGAGCCGGTGTTGTTGTACATCTTGGCCACTAACTAAGTGGCGAGTGCCATGCTGGTGGTTGAGCGCGAGGAGGAAGGTCACTACAGCGGCCGGTATACTACGTTTTTGAGGTGCTATCCCCGTGCAAGACGAGGTACCCTCATTACCAGAAGATCGCCTATGCTGTGTTTATGGCATCTCGGAAGCTCCGGCACTACTTTCAAAAGTGCTCCATCACTATGGCCAGTCAAGTCCCCTTCGGTGACATCATCAACAACAGGGAGGCTATAGGCTGGATCGCAAAGGGGCCATTGAGTTGCTACCTTTTGAGATTCAATACCAGCCTCACCGGGCCATAAAGTCACAGGTCCTAGCTGACTTCATCGCGGAGTGGGTGGAAACATAACAACCAGAACGGCCCGTCGATTATAAGCACTGGACGATGTACTTTGATGTGTCCAAGATGATGGCCGGCCTGGGGCTGGAGTGGTCCTAGTATCTCCAACTGGCGACAACATGCGCTACATGCTGCAGATTAGGTACACGGACTTCAATAACGCTGTCGAGTATGAAGCCCTCCTACATGGCCTTCGCATGACCGTGGCCATGGGCATCCAGAGGCTCGAGATCCGAGGTGATTCCAACCTCGCTATCCCGGATTAATGATGATTTCGATGCCAAGGAACCAAGGATGTATGCATACTGGGAGGCAGTACAACAGATTTCTGGTCGGTTCGACGGACGGAAGTTCCACCATGTCAAGCGTGAGGACAATGCAGCGGCCGGCGTATTGGCGAAGATGGGTGCACAACGTGACCCTGTACCCAACAATGTATTCCTCGAACTGGTCTTCAAACCTTCCATCAAGTTGCAGGTCGACCAGGAACCGTCGTCAGAGGTCAGGGCTCTGAGCCTGGCCACATGATGACCAGGGGCTCAGACCCCGGCAGCACCGAGACCGGGGCTCGAGGATGGAGATCACTTCATCGGCCCACGAAATCATGGCAGTTATTCCGTCCTGGCCCACGAGATCACTCCATCGCTTATATTTTGCCACTAAAACCTACGGTGAAAATTTGACCCAAAATACGAGGGGACTACTAAACCCCGACGGAGGAACCCTTCGAGAAGTTATATCTAAACACATATTAATTTCCCCGCAAAAAAAAAAACACATATTAATTGTCTGTGATATAGAGTAGCTTAAGATACGGAGCATTGGGAGTGCCCTAAGAATCATACTAGTTCAGGTTATTCTTAAATAAAAGAAAAATATCCAAAGCTACTCTCCCACCGGTGTCTAGCTGGGTGTGAAACGAGGTGCTCCGTGTTCGACGCAGGGAGGGACAAAGCGTGCGTGGTCTGGCCTCGTCACGCGTTCACATGCATGCCTAGGGCCAAGTTACAAATTGTTTGCGCACCTGCCTCGTCGCAAATTCCCATGCTTAGGGCCAAGTTAATTAAGAGTAGATAGAGTAGAGTAGACAATCGTCGCAGATTCAGATCCAGATCTCAGGTTTGTGAGGTGACAGCCCATCCCCCCCTCCCCTCAAAATCTGAAGAGACTGGGCATCTCAAAGACTGAAACTCACCTTCACTAGAAGTACGCCACTTTGCCAGGGGCAGATCATCTTCTCCAGGTAATTACCTCTTTTTTCTCCTTCGACTACTGATCTTCCCACACGTAAAGTTTCATCATCGCAGTTCTGTTCTTACCGCAATTTTCCGTGAACGATTGGTGATGATTTAAGCTTGACCAAGAAAATTTACAAATGTGCTCCCCACGCTCACCCTAGCCGCCACCAAAAAAAGCCCCTTCCCCACCATCTCTGCCTCCCGCTCCGGCCGTGGTGGCGGCGGGCCTGCCTTCCTAACGAAGCGGGAGTGCTCGTGCTTGTTCTTGGAGACATCACTTTGGACAGCCTTGTCCATCTTCATTCCATGATCCAGTGGGCTGATGGCTTCCCGGTGCAACTGAGGGTGCCACTCGTGTGAGCTTCTTTGGAATCGGAGCTGCCATGTTGCTGTGGCAGTGCCCGTCAGAGGTGACTTGGCTGGTGTGTTCTTGGTGCTGCTCTTTCTGGGTTCTTCGCTTGTTGTTGCGAAGTCGGAGTCGGCAGGTCGCGGGCGCGATAGTTGATGACGATGACGCTGTGCGTTGTGGGGGTCTTGCGGTGGCGTCCGTTGAGTCCATGCTTGCCTGTGCCACCTTGGCGGCGGGCAGGCGGTGCGCCTGGCCTTGTGGACCTATTTAAAAAAGGATATGCTGATCCTTCTTTGTCGACTTTTCCACTAGAAACTCCCAAAACCCAACTCTGCCTTGTAAAGGAAGTTAGTACGATTCACTTCTGATTTGAAATCACTGCTTATACCAGGTATTGGGCATGCGGATTTTCGGTCGGCTTTCCTTGTGATTAACCGAGCAATTTTCTTCTCCTTAATTAATAAAAATGGCATGTCTTTACCTCGTTTCAATTTTCTTTCCATATATTTGATCAAAGATAAGAAAAGTTTGACTTCTGGAACGGAGAGAGTACTAGTATTTATTTCTTCTCTGGTAGTACTATGTCGTAATGTACTACTAATATCCTATGAATAAATGATGTGCTTGCTTTCCTAATTTCCTTTGAAGCCAACTGTGGCGCGTAACTGCAAATGGATAATCCTATAGTAATGGACTTGGAGTCTATGCTTATCGATGAAAGCGCAGAACCGAGGGCACTGCCATTATCGCTTCTGGATGAAATCACAGATGGTTTCTCTCAAATGAATATTATAGGCAGCGGTGGATTTGCAGTAGTGTATGAGGTACGGCGACTCTCAACAGCAAATAGGCAGCTCAGCTGAAAATTTAAGTTGCCGCTTTTTGATAACTCCCAAGTTGATGCTCAGGAAGCATATTTTGACTGCAGGGAATCCTTCTGAATGAGAGGGTGGCGGTGAAGAAGTTGTCCAACACGCATTTACATGAGACAGAGTTCCAGCGGGAGGTTGAATGCTTGATGAGTGTGAAGCACAAAAATATAGTGCGGTTTCTAGGATATTGTGCTGACACACAAGGGACTGTGCTAATGCATAACAAAAGACATGTCTTGGCGGATGTGCAAAGCCGTTTGCTCTGTTTTGAGTATGTTCCAAATGGGAGTCTTTGTGATCATATCAGCAGTAAGATTAAGATTTCCATCACCAAATTAAGTTCATTTCGCTCAAACAGTCCACAAATATGACTAAAATTACTTTCTTCATATATGTACTATGTACCGTTTGAAGATTAAAGGCCTGCTTGGATGATGGATACTACTTATTTGGATTATTTTTGTAGTTACAAAATACTCCAAAAAGATACGCATCACCAAAGCAGGCCCTTAAACTTCAAGTAGCCAAAATACTAAACACCGTTTCCCTTGTCCTCTTTAAAGATGCATCAAGTGGACTTCAATGGAGAAGGCGTTACCGAATAATCAAAAGCATCTGTGAGGGTTTAAATTATCTACACAATAATCGTATTGTCCACTTAGATCTTAAGCCCGCGAATATACTGATGGATGAAAATATGGAGCCAAAAATTGCTGACTTTGGTCTTTCAAGGTGTTTCGATGACGAACAAAGCAAGGTTATGGCTACAAAAGTAGTAGGAACACTGTAAGCTAGTTTTGCCTCATTAGATATGAATCTCCATTGCCAGCTATGATTCATATATTGCACACTAACAGTGCATTAATTAATTGGTCCAACTTTATATTTTTCACACAGGGGATATATGCCACCAGAGTTCAACAGCCGCATAATCACACGCGCATATGACATATATAGTCTCGGTGTAATTATCATGGAGATTCTGACCGGTGAGAAGGGATATCATCGAACTGAGGATGTAAGAACAATTTATTCTATGTTCAAAGATAAAAGGCATTATTGATGAAATAAATATCTTGTGATTTTGTTGACACAATGTCATTCAATTATTATTGTTTACTGCATACTATCATTTGTGCACACGCTTTAGTAGTGCAAACTAGAGATTACTGGTCCCTTTAATATATAAACTAGAAGGTATACAAAACTACCCAAGTGATGGAGTGTCAGAACTGAACGTACTTACAGTGTTTAATGAAGCTGACAATAGTTAGGAAATACAGGGGCAAATTAATAATCATGCAAAAAAAGTATATATAGCCATATAAACTTATTATATTCAGGTAGTAGTTTTACCTTTTTATTTCTACTTCTGCATAAATGTGAAAGTGGATTTAAACTCATGTTAGATCTGATTAAGTATCCGAGTCGTGCATACTTACATTTTGGTGAATTTTCAATGTTAGTTAGATTACTATACAACCGCCACTCCTGGCTGGAATAAAACTCCCCGGTAATAGCCTCGAATCATCATGACACCAGAAAAATGCATTAGTAGTTTATCTATACCATAAATTGTAACTTACAATTAAACTAATTGCTACTTCTCAATGGACTAATCCATAGTTCGGCTTCACTGATTTTGTCTATCTGATCATGTGTTGTGATTGAACTTTTGGCCAGTGTATGTATGTAGGGAAATAACATTCCCCTCACAAGCTTACAATATGCACTCTACATAGATAAATATACCCCTGGGGGTATGTACTCCCACCCCTCATATACCACATAGATGAATATATTATACCTAATTACTATTTTTAACATGTAAATTTCCCAAAAGCGAGTTTCATGGAAAAAAACCTATACCAACATTCAATATACCTTGTAAACGATTCTATTACACCTCGTTTTAATTTTCAGTAAATTGTCCAAAGATACTCACAAAAAAGAATATATATGCAAACTATGTAAATTATATTACACCTCGTTTTAATTTTCAGAAAATAATCACCGGAGCACCTAGATTTGTAATATATATTTTTGCACACAAAAAAGAATATATATGCAAACTATGTAAATTATATGGACCCAAATGAAACGTTTCATTGATATCACTTTGGGGTACCTCACAATTATCAATCAAGTTTATTGAAAATGATATACATGTATAATTGATTCATCCGAGTGGTATACGATGAGAGGGAGTGTGTATGTCAGGTATTACCATTCTCCTAGTAGTCATTCCACACTATTTTTCTTACGAGTTTACCATTCTTATAATAGTAGTCGTTGACATCAATTACATAATTCATTACTTGTACTTTGGTTGGTCGTTCTGTGTAATTGATGTTTATTTGTCATTGGTTGTAGAAGTTGAATGAAGATGAATTCTTTTTCATTACATTGTCAAATAGACAGTCACATGACCATGCTTAATATTTTGGCAGGTACTTGATAGTTGGAAAAATAGGATGGAAGAATCACATGAAGCTTGCGAGTTAGAACAGATCCGGGTGTGCATTGACATAGGGAACGAGTGCATTGAAAGCAATCCAGCAAAAAGACCATGTAGTGTACAAGACATAATAGACAGGCTTGATGAAATGGAAAGTGCGGACGAGTCATCAGAAGATCAGGTATGCGATGTTCAAAAACTGAAAGATGAAGTGAGTTTACACTTGTATCATGGTGAGCTACAATCCACTATTGCACATACACCCTTTGGACATGGCTAAAAATGCACATCATAAGCGGTTTCACGACCCGTCGGTATAGAAAGCTAAGAAATTGGGGGAGGGGGCGGGGTGAGGGAGGGAATGGAGGGTCACCACACATAGTTGGGAAGAAAGGAGCATGTGCAATGTGGGGTCCAACGTACACTATTGTGGTTCTAAATAGTGTGAGATGTAATGACCATCACAACATGTTCATTTCGATAATCTAAGACATGCAATAAGAAAAATCGTCAGAATTTGAATTCAAAAATAAAATTAATACGAGTACATAGATACACACATGATCACTTCACATCAATTAGTACCAACACATTACGTCACTAGTTGACACTTAGCATGAACCAACACCAAAACGAAACACTACCAGTTCAAAGTTGACATATGTAAGTACGAAAACACAAGCATTAGACTTCAACAAGTTTCTCAAACCACTACCATTCACAACTTGCGATCAACAAGTGCCAGCACTACCAGCAGTGCTTCGCCTTTCTGTCAGAGGGTTTCTGCGTAGTCAGATTATCAGCGGAGACGGCGGACCCATCGACGAGCATCCCTGATTGGCCATCAGTGTATCAAGGCCATTAGCTCCGTGGTTTGTTGCGGTCCTCGAGCGAGCTCTCTCCCGTTACCTTTTGGCCAGACAATTGTATGCCCCCTCCACTGGCTCATGGTTGAACTCCACTAATGGCCCATAAACTGACCACCAATTGTAATTATCCTCAATAATGGGCCGGTGAGCACCTGTCAGTGGGGGGGGGGGGGTCAATCTGCAGTAGTGTTTTGTACCTTTTGAGCAATTGATTCAGGTCGGCATCTTGGATCTCCACCCTCTCACTTGTGATTTAGAAAAACAAAAATGGCTCAAATATCTACGTGGCGAGCCATACATCCGATGTTAGGTAATATTGTAAACATACAAAAAATAATGTTAAGTTTGTGCACATTGACTCATGTGTGTGTGTGTGTGTGTGTGCGTGCGTGCGTGCGTGTGTGTGTGTGTGTGTGTGTGTGTGTGTGTGTGTTACCTTACAAACAATATTCTGAATTTCAAAACTGACATAGAACTTAATACATCTTGCAAATACGTATTTGTGAATTCAAGTAAAACTGAAATGCAAAAACCAATTCAAGATTTTCGTGTGTCTTTCTGTTCCGTAATACAATTTTGTTAGTGTGTTGTGAAACGCTTGATATATAACATGGCACCTTCATCTAATCATATTGTCTGAGAATTCATTATCACTATTTCTTGGTCTTTGGAAGAGGATATATATGTAGAGCACCAAGAATAGTGTTGGATACACTTGATGAACAACTTGGCACACCTAAGTTATGTAGTTATGCT
Source organism: Elymus sibiricus (assembly GCA_039707655.1). NCBI lineage: Eukaryota > Viridiplantae > Streptophyta > Magnoliopsida > Poales > Poaceae > Elymus > Elymus sibiricus. The sequence goes on along the minus strand of CM077668.1, from coordinate 13,410,790 downwards.
CTCATAACACACGTTAATTGACCGTGTTGGTTCTTCCTGGGTGCAGATGATCCCGTCCGTGGCCACTGAGAGAGGGTTGTTGCATGTCCATCAGTGCCAGCTTCGCTTCCCCCTGTTTGAGCCAGACAACCATATTTCCTCCCAGCTGCGCCTAACTAACAACACAAATGATCCTATCGCCTTTAGGTGTATTCCAAAACCCCCAGAGAGCTTTATCGGTGGACTCTCGAAGCTCGGTGGAATTATGCCTCCAAGGTCTACTCGCACCTTCCTTGTACAGATGGAAAAGCAGCCACCTGAGAACATAGAAGCATTTGACGTGATCCTAGAGAGTTGTGTAGCGCAGATGCACACAAATGACGTTGACAGTAACTTTTTGCCAGAAATAATAGAAGAAGTTGGAGGTAAGGTGCATCAGGTTCCTCTTGTTGCAGATTGCAAACCATCGGGAGAGGTCAGTTTTTTTAATGATTTATGTTTCTTGCCATGATTTTTAAGTTATGTACCATTTGGACGTACCTCAAAGACTTCAACTTGATCTTGTCTCATATGTTTTCCTTGTTTTATCTTCCTTTGGACTTGATGTTGTAGACAATCCAATCAAAAACAAAGGTGACTTTAAACTTTTTCTTTCTGTCTTATATATATTCTCATTTACGATGAATATAACGGTTTTAGCAACTATGGTTTCTTCAGATAATATTTCGTATGAGTCCTGAGCGTCGTGTGTGTTCAATGGATGTGCATCCAACGGAGCCATGGTAAGTTGCTGCTTCTTGTAGGATCATGTTACAAATATACTATATGACATTCTTACCTCCTAAATTTCTTGTTGTGACACTAGTTACACCATTACATAAATATTGCCCCACTTATTCTTCTTTTTTCCCATTTGCGAGAGTACTTGTTACCCCTCTTGGATTGTCCCACAAAATTTATTTGCCACCTAGCTGCGAATGCCATAGCCAAGACACTTTTTGGGAGCTTGAATACACTCTAGACTTGCAAAGACTTCTTCGGTTATTTAGGTTGCGGCTTTTCTTTGTTGGAGATCAGCAGCTTCTGTTGTCCAAGGGATGGTGGAAAACTTGGGCTTCCAGGCACACATGATCCTAGAATGTGCTTATCAGAAACTCCCTTGTTTATTTAGGTCCAATAATATCAATTCTTGGAAGCTTAAGTTCCAAACAATTCTTTTCCTACAATCAAAGAAACAAACCTCCCTTGTGCTCCCAGCAAGCCTAACACATTTTCAAGCATATTAAACAAATTGTTTGGAGATTAGATTTTCCTGACTTTAAATAACATAAAATAAAAAAGAAAGTCAAAAAGTATCTTTGAGTTCTTATGGTTGGAAAGGAGCATGTGCTTAATAATTACTCCAGTACCCCTAATATCTAGATGGCAGTAGCATTTCATAGGACAAACAAAGAAATGACTAATTTACCTTTAGATTTAAGCAAGGTTGAAGAGAATCATCAATTATGGGTGGTACATCCATACATCCATAAATTCCAATCTACCCAGAAACATGGATAATAGACTTTGGCTCCCTCTAGACATACCTCATAGCGAACTAAAAGTGTGGACCTATAGAGTAACGACTTATGCAAAATAACATACCATTGGATCCCTAATTATCACTTTCATGTATGGGTCGTCAAATATAGAAATGTTCTAGAAGGTACCGAATACCCAGGGTGAAATCATCCCTTAGTGCTAAATAAAGAAGGGCAGTCTTTCTGTTTTGATTCCCTTTCTTCCAATTAAGCAAAAAATCCAAGCAGTTGTAGGTGAAGATCCAATGAATGCCCCAAGACGCGCATGTTATTAGAACTAATCTGTAAAAATGGGTTGTACACATGCATGTGTGCCAGCTTGCATGCGTGGGGTAGTCGAGTCGGTTAGTGATCAACAAGGTGAAGAGGTCAGGTTAGTTGCCTGCAAAATGTAGTAATATGTTTGCTGGGTTAAAAACATACTACTACATTTTTGCAAGTTGTTTCCTACTCTTCTGCTAGCTACTAAATGGTATAGTACATATGGAGTATACTTTTGTTTTTCCCACTTGCCAACCTGTGTATATATAAGCTTTTGTACTAGTGAACTTGTAAGTCGTGAACTTGTGACCCACAAGTACGTTCCATTCTGTTTATAACCTACCACATTTTTTTATGGACAATGCTAGGTAGAAATGCTTGCTACCTATCACCATTGAGAGACCCACCCAGCTTCTGGAAAATGACACCCTCCCCTTCCCTGCAACCACTTATTCCCCTTCTCCCCTGTCCTTGCACGACAACCCATTGACATGAAAAAGTAAGGTTCAGCACAGTGGGAACAATAACGCAGAACCAGAGCACAGACAGCATCGCCAAGATCCCGCAAAATGATCGATTTTACAGATGTATATGAATCTCATTGCTCTTGCCCTAATTCACAACGTCTTACCAGTGATGCCAATATCCCTAGTGTGCGAGAGTTTACATGAACTAAACAACTGAGAATAAGCAATTGTTTAGGTGGCGTTGCCTTGGGCCAAGTACTAAACGGACCATATGGGCACACATTTATTCCTCTCTCTATGTTCATGTGAATCGCATCCTTTTGTTGCCAGATCTTCAGAGCTTCTCCCTCTACTTCCCTATCCACATCACCTCTACATGTCGCCATGTGTTCTTTTCTCAATTATTGCATAGCGTACCCGACCCTGCGTACAGAACACAAAAATGCCGGATGTGCCTGTCCTTTTGTGTAGTTGCTTTCTGTTGTAGATGGTGTTGCCTGATTCATTTTTTTACTTGGCAAAACATCTCGCATAAACTTGCCTAGGAAACGCAATATTAGTTACTCATCAACTGACTATGTTATTCAAAAGAGGTGCTTAATTCTGGAAATAGCATGTAATTGCTTTCTTTTAGCATGCACTTGCCCAACTTTTTGATAAAAAACGAGTTTACTTATAGGTAATTAAATTGCATGATGGTGGAGTTGCTTCTGAGCCGAAGTCATTGCATGATGGTGGAGTTGCTTCTGAGCCGAAGTCATTGCATGATGGTGGAGTTGCACCTTGGAATAAAATTAGGCAAAACTAGTAATAAAGTTGGCAACATAATTAGCAGTAAAATTCAGCAGTATTAGCCTTCAAGTAATCAACTCGGCAATAAAAAGTGAGCAACTTAACATGCAACATGGCACAAAATCTCCGCAGCTACATGGAAACAACACCATTCTAGAAGCCTTCAACGATATAATCATGATCGCAAGACATCCATGGCGAAGTAAACATGACAAGTGAAGCAAATCCAATCAAATGCAGAACAGTAGCGAGGCAGCAATGATACAGCCTTGGACTCCAAGCTAAATTCAAATCGAAACACATTCCGAGCTAAAAATAGAATGTTTTTGCAATGAACACTGCTATAGGGACGACAATTTTCTGGCCGATCTGCACATGATGAGGCGAATCAGATTAATGATTGCAGCATATTACTAATCACCGCCGTTGGAAGTATGCATCATCCCTGAATCGTTCATAGACCGTCGTGTGCAGAGCACTTTCATTTTGCAACTTAAGAGCTGTCAGCAGGCCACTTAATTTGCAGGGTGCAGTTAATAACATGTAGCTGCTTTGGGGCTCATAGTTTATGCAACTTAATTTTAATTAACACCTAATCGCCCCCCACCCCTGAATTTCAGGGGGGGCGGGGTGGGGCACCATGCTAATTTAATCCTCCACTAAATTATCTACGGCAGTCAGGAACGCTGTAGACTTTCCATTTCGGGAACTGGCTACATGTCGGAAACCGAGCGTGCCGACGCGCGCGCGGGGCTTAGCATTGCCCCCTTTTTAGTAATGCTAAGGCAACATTATTTTCGTATCGTTGAGGCAAATTTATGTACTAGTAAATCAAACATGACATAAGAACTTAGGCGTGCAGCTTTAGTCCTGTATAGCTATATATCCTTCCTTTGTTTTAATTAATATTACATGCTTCGAATTACCAGTCTTTTCGTATATAATGCAATGGTAGTACCAGTTTCCCTTTTCTTAAAAAATATTTTCTTTCCATAAAAGTTATTGTATTAACTAGAAGTACAAAAGTATTGTTGACTATATGCACACAAAAGTTAGTAATGTCTCATTCTCTACACTTTATCATCAGAATTGTAAAACTGCATTTTAGTACACAAAAGCCCATGCTATTTACCATCTCTAGTGTTTCCATTCTCCTGAGTACGTATATCTTGTGTTACCCAGGGTTTTCGCAGGTCTGTACGATGGGTATGTCTCCGTGTGGAACTATCAGACCCAGGTACGTACATGCGCGTGCTTACACATGAATAAATAAATTGAAGTTATTTCCTAATTTATATTCGGTCACGCAGAAAAGAATGGTGGAGTTGGAAATCTCTCCAGGATGTCTTCTTCATGCGTGTCTATTGGTCACACGGGAGGATTGGTGTGTGCTGGGTGATCAAAATGGAGTCATCCACGTACGATCGTGCAAGACATTGGAGTTGAAGCAAGTCAAAAAATTCAAAGCTCACGATGCTTCGATCCGAGCACTGGCGGTTCACCCAAGCCTCCCACTTTTGCTGTCAGGATGTGCGGGTACCTTGATCAAGCTTTGGGACTGGGAGAAAGACTGGATGTGCGTTCGAACATTCAGAGGCCACCAAGACGTAGTGGACGCACTCAAGTTTAACCCACAGGATGACGGGCATGACCGCATCACTTTTGTCAGTGCTTCCTGGGACGGCAAAGCAAATGTTGGTATATCTATTCTACAATATATGGATTTCTTCTAACCTTTTATTTCTTTTTTTCTTTCTGTTCAATCATTATAAGACTGTCCTGACTCCTGAACCTCTCAGATCTGGGATATTTCTAAATTCATTCCAATCGCCATGTTAGACTGCAAACCGGAACAACTGAACGATGTTGATTATTATTTTCCGAGTGATAACGAAAAGTACATCATTACAGGAGGCTTGCTTGCGAAAGCTCGCGTACGTATGACCTAATTTTGTTTATTTACGTGTGTGTCTGTGTGTGCGCGCGCGCGCGCGTGTGTGTCTGTGTGTGTGTGCATGCGCGTGTCTGTGTGTCTGTCTGTGTGTGTGGGCGCGTGTGTGTGTGCGCGCGCGTGTGTGTTGTGTGTGTGTGTGTTTACAGGTGGGCGACTGTCACTAATTTTGTATTTTTGCAGATCTGGGATTTGCGGACACACAAATGTATTCGAGTGATCAGAGGCACAATGACAAATCGCGTCTGCTGCAAGGTCCGCGTGGTACATTGTCCCCCGGACCCTCCACTGCTGATTAAAATTTTAGAGGACTCCAGTGTTGCTTTGTGCAACTCCAATACCTCAAGGTACGTACCATGCATGCATGCATGATTTTATGCATTTTTATACACACGTACAATAGGCACATCCGTACATGAAACAATTTTCAAAAACTTGTGAGCTAAAAGTATCGTTGTTGGCTACGCCCAGGGTCAGTGGGTCGGTACGTACCATGCATGGATGTTCCAATAGCATATATACTAGCAAACATGCCCGTGCGTTGCAACGGAAGAAAAAAATATATCATATGGACCTAGTGTAATAAGTATGGCTTAAGACCCCTTCCAAACAGGTGCATACCCTTTGTTTCAACATAGCGTCTCACATGTGTTGTCGCTTATCCTCCTTCGCGTCTCACAGACGTGGTCGTGGATGTACACCTGATGACAACACTTTCGAACGTGGCAAATCTTAAGACGATGCACTCGGCCATTGCACGACACACATGTTATTAAATTGCGCTGCTGCGAGCTACTCCTGCAACCAATGGAAAGGGAAGAAGAAAAAAGAATATTTCATGTTGAATACACACAATCATCCTATTATTTTAGGTTGGGCTGGTGCCAGTTCCTTCGTCAAGTATGTCTTTCTCCCTGGTTGTCCTGAGACTTAGCCACCCTCGTTTATTTTCGCAAATTCTGATCTAGCAATCTGACCATATCACGGAAACTGGCGTACGCCTTTTTTCTTACTCTTGATGAGCCGCCCATCCATGCTTTTAGCGCCACCTTCGTGCAACGTGCATGTTTCTTTTTTTTCATTGAGGTTCAAGGAGAGTGGTCTTGGAAAAAAAATTGTACCACAGATTAGCGCGTCAATTTATTTCAATCGTGACCAAATATTCTTAGAATATCTAGTTTTCATTAGACGCACAATCGCGACTAATATTTCTGAGTACATTTTTTGTACTGACAGTTCGAGCGACTAATATTTTTGAGTACGATTTTTGCACGATAGTCTGATCACAACGTCCATAAATAAATCAAAGTGCGGCACAACCATTAGATTGAGTACGTACAAAAATTCCTTCATCCTTTTTTTGGCAGCCCAAAGCTGCTAGCACAAGCACCTTGATTGATTTTCTCGCTAGAGAAAAAACGTACCCAACTTGTATTAAGATTACAGGATCTATACATCTATATTTATAGCACCAACTGCACTTAGCTAAGTAGGATTAGGAGTTCTATTTAACTTGTTTCCGCAACAAACGTGTCCACTTTGGATTATTTCTGATGAGAATATGCTGGTTTGTGAAACACCCAGGATTATTCTCAATAAAAAATGCTCAGGCTTCGCTAGTACAAATGATCAAATAGACTATGTTCCTTCCTGTAGTCAAGAAACATGTGCTGGATGAGTTGGTTAGTGCGCCAATTATCTTTTGAAACCACCAGGGCTCGAATCCCAGTTTTAGCAATATATTTTTTCACTTAATTTTGAGACCGCGGGTTGATTATAGGGAAAGTCAGGGGTGTTTTTACAAAACGCGAACGACAAATCGTTTTTCTGCCACTTAAAGATGGACTGCGGGTTGATTATCAGTAAAGTCAGGGGGTTTTCTATAAAAGTGCATGACGTGCTGCCAGAAGCAATGATGACTTTATTATTACTAGCAAACATGCCCGTGCGTTGCAACTGGAGAAAAAAAATCACCCCCTTATACACACCGGACGATATCAGCAAATCCCTTAAAATCTTCACAAACAACATCATAAGTGGTGTTGCGCAAAAACGTAATGATTGGATGATTTTTGAAGTGTACTCAAGGTGTTTCCAAAAATCTTTATGGGCACAATTTCAAAAAATATGGAGATCAACATTAAGCCACTTGTTTTCATAAAGCTCATATCAACAGTTTAGTGTACATCATCATATGTTGGTTGGTTATTGTGCACGATGGAAAATAGGATGACTATGTACCTATTGTAACCTTTAGCATATGGTAGCTAGTTGGAATCAACACCCCTTATAGTGCCAATACTATCTTTTGTGAGAGCATTAAACTATCATATCTACTCAAGTTAAATGGGATAGTATACATATGTAATAGGCATTTCCAAAATACCCCATATAGAGAAGGTATTAATTAATGTTACACCATAAACTTTATTATTGAAATGAGTAGCATGCAAGATAATAGCATATTTAAAATCTACACATTTTTCTGAGCGATTTTCATATATAACATGTTAGATTTGGAGTTAGGATTTAAAAGATATGAATATTTCAAAAGATATTTGAATTTACATAAAAAAGAGAAGTGAAAAAGAAAAAGCAGAGGCCCGGCTGGGGTCGAACTCAGGTCTCCTGGGTGGTGGCGTAAGGCTTTGGCCAGTGGGCTGACTGTGGTTGTCTTTAATTAGGGATCGCATAGTATATAAACCAAAGAAAACGGCCCATGTAGCGGAGTGAACCGTTTTTCCATTGATGGGTGGCATAGTGGGTAATTTGTGTCAACTTTAGGGATAATTGTAAGACGGACGGGCAGAAGCACTAATCCCTTTATTATTATAGCAAAAGGGCCCGCGCGTTGCAATGGGAGAAAAAAAAAATCATAATCTTCAATGGCCATGACAACATTTTGCTGCAACACCGTTAACATTTTGGCGAACATTTTATTCAATTTCATTAACATTTTTTAATACACAAACTTTTTCTAAAAAATTATGAACATTGTTTGATATCCCAAAGATTTGTTTTCAAAATTACGAACATTTTCTGAATATGTGAACATTTAAAAAAAAATACGAACATTTTTTGAATCCACAAACATTTTATGATTTATTGAACATTTTATTTTAAAATTCTCATTTTTTTTAATTTTCGGAACTTTTTTGAAGTACCAAATTATTTAAAGGAGAAAAAATAAAACTGAATATAAAAAAGAAAAATAAAAAAAGAAATTTAAAAACAGGCCGCCCGCACATGGGCCGGCCCAAACGGGCGCGCTGCGTCTTCTCCAAGTGCCCAGAGCGCAGTATAGGAGGTCTCTACTGCGTGGACCGGACCAGGCGGGGGGATTCCCCTGTGTGAAACATTTTTTGTTACTTATATGTGGCATCGGTGGGTAATATTTTGCAACTTTGGGGGCAATTTATGTGACGCACCACTAGAAGCACTAATGACTTTATTATTACTAGCAAAAATGCCCGTGCGTTGCAACGAGAGAAGAAAACATATCACAGCCACTGTCGGCCAACCACAACACCTCCTTTGTCTATTCCTTACGAGATGGCGCCGCCGCCCCGTGACCTCCTCCCCTTTGATGTTGTAACAGCCCAAACCTATTACTTGCCACAAAGGACCTATTTGTAATTTTTAATATAGTTATGGATGATTGTGCGAGTTGGTTTTTGAATTACTTTCATGTTGCCAATGATTTGTTTCACATGAACTTCTATTCTTGTCCATTTCCACAAAGCCAATGCATAGCTTTCCAAAAATCATATAACTTTGCTCATAATTCTTTTTGCCACATAACCAAGCTCCACCAAACATTTTCACAAATTTTGGATATTCCTATCTCAATCCTATTAATTCAAATACTGAATTCAAACCTTCCAAAGGTTTGTAGAACCAATTTTATGGGATAAATCTTGGAGTCTCATGAATAAATTCCATCTCTAACCCTCCTTTTGACTTTTCTCATTTTCTGTTTTTTTAATGGAAACTGGGCCAGCGCACCAAACCAAATCTTTTCTCTCTCTCTAGCCTCCGAACCGGCCCACCAAAGGCCCCCAAGCTAGCCCCCTCTAAACCTAGCCCATCCCCACTCTCTTCCTCACCCCTCCCTCTCGTCTCTTCCCTCACGCGCCGCCACACAGCCAGCACAGCAGCGCAGGAGTGACCGCGCGCTTCGCGCCACCTCAGCCTCGCGGCTCTGTCGCTGGAGAGTGCTTTGCCCTGCCCAGCTGTCGGTTCTGAAACCGGCGTATCTCGGGTAGGGGGCCCGAGCTGTGGATCTAGGAACAATGGTAACAGGGGACTATGGGAGACGATGTTTACCCAAGTTCGGGCCCTCTCGAAGAGGTAAAACCCTACGTCCTGCTTTGATTATATTGATGTAGTGAAGTACAGAGTACAGATGATCTACCTCGAGATCGTATGATTGTGTTCTAAACCCTAAGGCTGGTAATCGTGGCCCTAAGGACTAGACCCCCTGGCTTATATATGCACCGGGGGTACCTAGGTCATACACATGGTCGGTTATTGATACGTCGGCTATAAAGCAATCCTTGAAGTACACGCCAAGTCTTCGGAGGTCTCCATCTTGATTACGCCGAGGTTCGTGGCTTGGGTCATCCTTCCTTTTAGTGATCGGCCAGGCCAAGAGCCCGACCCAGGGACCATGGGCCGTACTAATTAGTACCCCTTAGTTCAGGACACCGTCAGTAGCCCCTGAACTGGTCTTCGAAGCCGAGGACTGCAGCTCCCTCCGTGGCACGGCTTCCTTGGTCTTGGCATCTTCGGCTTGGCCGGCGAGTTCCTCCATTATCGATTCGCATTCGGATTCAAGGTCTTCAAAACATCCTTGGCTCCTTTAAAAACGGGTATGAGCATCAACATATCTCGGATCGGTCAGATTCCGGCCTAAGCAATCCGAAGACTTGCACACAGGGCCCACCAAAAGTGGCCCTTAGTTTTTCTTGATTTGCGCGCAACTGGGGAACAAGCGCATTGATGGTGGGGCACTGAAGCGTCCCTCATTATCTTAATCCATCGGGGTATTTAACTGGCTAGGGCCACAACAATTGCGCTACCTCAACATTCCCCATCTCGTTCTAGCACGAAACCTTTGCCGCCGGTAAGCTCGAGAGCCCCAGCCATGGCTAGCGCCCCAGCCTCGTCGATGCACCCCCTCGGGCCTCTCAAGGGTGATTGGGGAAGTTGCTCCCTAACCCCTTCCCAATTGAATCGGCTAGCCACTCAGGGATATCCGCCCGACCCCCATCTCGCGTCCACCCGCCCCGGCCTAATGTCCACAGATGGCAAGGTCCTCACAGACAATTACCCCATGCCAAACGGGGGGAACGGGTTTGCTTCGTCCCCTTCCTTTTGCGAGGCCTGGGATTCCCTATTCATCCATTTCTCAGGGGCTTGCTTTTCTTCTATGGGCTCCAACTCCACCACCTCACTCCAAACTCCATTCTACACATCGCAGGGTTCGTTGCCCTCTGCGAAATGTATCTCGGCTGTGAGGCTCACTTTGGGCTATGGAGGAAGTACTTTTGCTTAATGCCCTGTTCCCGAGATGGAAAGATCCATGAGGTGGGAGGGGCCGAGGTATGCCGAATTGCCGGGGCAGGCTATCTCCGAGGTACTTCCAAAGAGGATACCGAGACGTGGGCCACCGAATGGTTTTATATAGCCGACGTCCATCTTTATGACCCAGCCCGTCCCGGACTCGTTGCCTTCTCCCACGCGCCTCCGAAGAAGCTTTTCAATGGGCGGCTGAGGAATCCTTCTCACAAGGATGATGTCGGAGTGGCTTGCCTAGCTGCTCAAGTATCTTGTCTGGCCCACAACAGGCTGACCATCATTGATGTGATCGCCGTCACCATTCTTCAGGGAGTCCAACCTCTTCAACAACGGATCCACCCCCTATGGCGATACAATGGGACAGATGATGCCACTCGGTCCGTGAGGAAAGGCTTTAAGGATCAGGCGGCCATTGCGGCCGTGCTGGCGGACATTTATAAAGGGGAAGAATAGGATTTCGCCCAGCGAAAACCTCTGGACGGCCTCTCTTATGACCGGCCCGCCGAGGCAGTGAGCTTTTTAATTAAACTCTTTATGTTTCTGAGCAGTGTATTTATACTTCTGATCAGATGTTCAATATATCCGAGCAGGGATGGAGGTGCTGGATTGAGACGGTGCATTGTCTGGCTCCAGAGCCGGAGTTGTACACGCGTGACAACGATCCTAGGTTTAAGGAAGATGCCGAGCTCTCCCTCATCCACGAGGATGGGATCTTCTATCAAGAGAGCGCTGATGGCTCTAAAGTGGCCCTTCTCTTTAATCTTCCTGGGGTCATGCCGTCCTCTATGGTAAGCGCTCCTCCAGCTTCCTCTCGAAAAAGATCAGCTGCTCCTATGGCTCCGAGCACTCTGACTTCTCTCCCCAAGTGTCGCCGCTCTACTCGTCAGAATACCGGCCCAAGTCAAAGGAATCAGGCAGGGGGCACCCCAAGCGGGGCTCGGCAACAAGTGGCCGAAGAAGCGATGTAGGCCGGACCTTCCTCTAAAAGGTAAGGTTTTAATATTGTGGCTCTTTTCATAGAGCCGTCATATGCTTTTAACAGCACGTTTTCATAGGCGATCCGTCCGAGCACCTCCGCCAGATCATGTGGTAGACCGGAATGCCTCTGTGCCGAGTACAGATGCTGCTCAAGCGCCCCCTCCCGAAGCTACTAGCGAGGACCCTCAACCGGAGACCTCGGGAGCGTGTTCAGATACCAACTCCGAGGTCGAGAGCGCGATGAATCATTGGTGGAGGAAGACATCCTTAAGGCATCCTGTCTTTTCCAGTCAGGAATTTAATGCCCTCAATGCGGTGGATGCCTACCTCGGAGCCGCTCGAGTGGGTTTCGAAGATGCGGTGGGCGTGTTGTCCACCAGTCTACAGGTAAACCTTTGTTAAGGTGTTTTAACAACAAATCTCTTTAATGAGCCCAGAAGCCCTTCAGATGGATGAATACACGTTCCTTTGAAGGGGAGCATACCATCCGATCTCATTCCTTAGTGAACATTTTATATCTTCCGAGGACCAATTGGCGTAAAAATCCATTGCGATCCCCAGTAGCCCCCGAGACACTGGTCGGATACACCATCCGACGAGTGGATCGATAAGTTTTATAACTTTTTGTAGGACTAAGCGCGAAGCCCAGTAGCCCCCGAGCCTTAAATTGGGCACGAGAGGCCGATTTAAGGATCTGGTATTGTTTATCACAATATACCTGCCTGATTTTGAAACAGACTGCTCGGACGGAAAATGGCCAGCTAGCCGAGGAGCTCAAGCGGACGAAATCCGAGCTTGATGCCATCAAGAAATTTACCAGAGAAACACATGGTAAGTGTGTCGAACACTTTCTATTGCCGTATGTATAGGTTACACTTTAATATGGTGTATGTTGATAGCAGCGGAAACCGTTGGTCAACTTGAGAAGGACCTGAAGGATGCTCGAGAAGCCCTACGGTACGCCGAATCTCAAGAACAAGCTGGCCGTAGGGTGCTATCTCGAAAAATTGATGATTATAATAAGCTGAAGGCTACCAACGATCAGCAAGCCCTCGAGATTGAGAGGTTAAAGGCTCAACTGTCCACCTCAGAGTGGCGAAACCAGGAAATAAGTGGATCGATATCCGGTAAGTATGCCACCTCTCCCCTGTGCATGTGCCACATGCTATCATGTTTGAAAATAACATATCGGCAATGCAGCTACCTTAACTGGTCGGCCGCGAGAGGCCGATGACCTCTCCGCGAAGGATGCAGTGGGGGAACTTGCCGAGCTGCATGAATTAGCTCGAAGGTCCATGAAGAGAGCGTTCAAGGCATTGTGGCCGAGCGAAACCATCCCCGAAGGAATGGGCGAGCTTGCCGATCGCTTGAAAGGAGCTCCGCGCCATTTACAGGCGTGGAAGTTATCGGCTTGCCGAGAAGGTGCCCGAGAAGCATGGGCAATGATAAAGACACGTTATACTGAACTAGACACGGAGCACCTTGCCGAAGTTGGACCGTGTGGTCCAGACGGGAAGGAAATACCCACTAGCTTAGTATATGAAAACGTGATGCCAACTGCTCGGCTGTCTCAACAAGACTGTGCGCTCGACTCTTTAATAGGCAGTCTTGAGTAGATGGACTCTTGGCTATTGTTTGTGGTGTAATGATTCTATGTATCCAAGTACGTTACATCATTAAATTCTCAAATCTGCAATATGATACTTTGTTAACCGGCCATCGGCTTCCACCTCCTTGGCCAGTGGCCGAGGAGTGTTTTACGGAGAACAAGGTAATCCGGCCATTCGGTTCGAAAAACAAAGGTTTAAGCAGAGAGATATGCTATATTACTTTTTAACGTAAGAAACATCTTCCGAGAAAAATAGTTCTTTTATAAGTTCCTTTTCTCAGGTTATCATGTTAACCATGATAATGCAACCTCACCTCCGCTCTATGCGAGAAAATCGTGAAGGTTAGTTCGGGGGAAAGTCCCGAAATCCTTGGCTTTTGAAAAACCAAAATTTTCACTTCCATCGTTGCCGCCAATTGTATTCTTAAGAACGCTAGCTTTCGGCTTCGCCCGTCTGAGGTACTAACCCGGATGACCCGGACGTAACAATCACAGAGGTGCTCCCTTTACCCCTTAGCCGAACAATCGGGAACGTAAGGGGTAAGCACAGGAGCCAGGCAACCCTGCTTGGCCAAATCTTAAGTCAAATTGATGCATACTATGGCTTTATAACGATGATTACGGAAGGCAGCATACATATAGAAAACAAGAATGCATAAAAGACGTGGGCTTGAAGCCCCCAAGACAGCATGCCAAATACTTTAAAAAGGTATCCGAAGTATTAACACTTCGGCTCGACCGAGCATTGCTTATTGAAATTTAACTAATTCAATCGAGCTTTGATGAGCCTGAACAAAATTCTTGAGACAAGGAAAAAACACTCTATCTATAACTAAAGTTATTTGAAAAAAGCAAGGAAGGCTTTTAGTATTAACCATAAAAACGTCGAAGCAGCACATCATTCCATGGATTCGGCTCCAGTTGGTTGTCCTCTGGATCTCGGATGCGATATGCCCCTCCAGCCAGTACCTGGTCAATTATGAACGGTCCCTCCCATTTGGGCGACAGCTTATGCTTCTGCTTCTCTGGATGGTATCACATTACCATGTCTCCAACATTGAATGCTTTGGCCCGGACCTCCCGACTTTGATAACGCCTTGCCTGCTGCTGGTAAAATGTGGAACGCGCCCGAGCTACATCGCGCTCCTCCTCAAGGGCGTCTAGGTCATCTTGCCTATTGAGTTCGGCTTCCCGCTCTTCGTACATGCACACTCGAGGTGCGTCATGAATGAGATCGCTTGGGATAATAGCCTCAGCACCGTAGACCATAAAGAAAGGCATGTAGCATGTGGATCGATTGGGCGTGGTGCGTAAGCCCCATAGTATGGAATCAAGTTCCTCCACCCATTTACAATCGGACTCCTTGAGGGGGCGAACCAGCCTTGGCTTAATACCGCTCAATATGAGTCCATTGGCTCGTTCGACCTGTCCGTTGGACTGGGGGTGATATACCGAGGCATAATCAAGCTTTATACCCATTTTTGCACACCATGCCTTGACTTCCTTGGCAGTGAAATTGGACCCATTGTCCGTAATGATGCTGTGGGGTACACCATAGCGGTGCACAACGTCGGATATGAACTCGAGGACTGGCTTTACTTTAGCCGAGGATACTGGTTTCGCCTCGATCCATTTTGTGAACTTATCTACCATTACGAGTAGATACTTCTTTTTCTTGGTCCCCCCTTTAAGTGGGCCGACCATGTCGAGCCCCCAAACCGCAAATGGCCAAGTGATTGGAATGGTCCGAAGAGCGGTGGCAGGCATGTGGCTTTGATTCGCGAAAACCTGACATCCAGCGCATTTTTGGACTAGCGTCTTTGCATCAGCTCGAGCAGTTGGCCAATAAAATCCAGCTCGGAAAGCCTTGCTTACCAAGGTCCGAGGTGCGGCGTGATGGCCACCCATGCCAGAATGAATTTCCGAAAGGAGCTGGTTACCTTCCTCCTCGGATATGCATCATTGGAGTACTCCCGTGATGCTTTTCTTATATAATTCTCCTTCATAGACCTGGTAAGATTTGGATCTTCTAATGATCCGTCTTGCCTCAGTTTGGTCCTTGGGCAGCTCTTTTCGGAGTAAATATGCGAGGAATGGCACAGTCCATGGCGCAATTACTGCCATGATCTCGTGGGCCGAGGACGTCTCCTCGATGGGCGAGCCCCCAATTATCCCCTTGTCTTGTTCAATGGTTGGAGGGTTTACCTCGGCATCTTTTGACTTGACTACCTCATCCCCTTTCGGCCAGGATACTGATGGCTTAAAGAGACGCTCCAGGAAGGTATTCTCAGGAACCTTGTCATGTTTAGCGCCCATTCTGGCAAGGATATCTGCAGCTTGATTGCTGTCCCTTGGGATATGGTGGAATTCTAGTCCCTCGAATCGGGCCGAGATTACCAGTACGGCGTTCCGGTATGCTGTCATCTTCGGATCCTTGGCGTCGAACTCGCCGTTAACTTGCGAGATAGCGAGATTAGAATCACCTTAGACCTCAAGGCACTGTATTCCCATGGAAACAGCTATCCGAAGACCATGCAATAAGGCCTCGTATTCAGCTGCATTGTTGGAATCCGCATACATTATTTGAAGTACGTATCGTATGTTATCCCCAGTTGGCGACATGAGGACTACTCCAGCCCCCAGGCCAGCCAGCATTTTGGAGCCGTCGAAGTACATTGTCCAATGGGAATAAGTGCTATACTCTTTAGGGAGCTCGGCTTCCGTCTATTCTGCCAAGACTTGAGACTTAATGGCTCGTCCCTGGCGGTATGTGATTTCAAAGGGTAGGAGCTCAATTGCCCATTTGGCAACCCTGCCTGTGGCATCCCTATTATTGATTATATCATTAAGGGGGACCTCGGATGCCACTGTGATCGGGCACTCCGGAAAATAGTGTCGCAGTTTTTGAGATGCCATAAAGACTGTATAGGCTATCTTCTGATAATGGGGATACCTGGTTTTACACGGGGTAAGTACCTCGGAAACGTAGTAGACGGGCCTTTGAGCCTGGAGCCTATGGCCCTCAACGTCGCGTTCGACGACAAGTACTGCGCTGACGATTTGATTTGTGGCCGATATGTATAGTAACATTGGCTCTCCCACTCCGGGTGCCGCCAGTATGGGATTGGTAGCGAGGAGAGTTTTTATTTCCTCCAAAGCGGCCTTCGCCTCGCTAGTCCATTTGAAATTCTTGGTTTGCTTTAATAGCTTGTAGAGAGGTAGAGCCTTTTCCCTGAACCGCAAAATGAAACGGCTCAGAGCGGCGACACAACCAGCTAGTCTCTGGACATGTTTGAGCTCTGTAGGTATCTCTAGCCGGGCAAGGGCTCGAATCTTGTCAGGATTGGCCTCTATTCCTCGATGGGAAACAATGAAGCCGAGTAGTTTGCCGGCTGGCACTCCAAAGATGCATTTCTTCGGATTGAGCATTATATTATATGCTCGGAGGTTAGTGAATGTTTCCTGAAGATCGTCCACTAGCTTGTTGATATTTTTGGTTTTGACAACCACATCATCTACGTATGCTTCCACAGTTTTGCCGATCTGTTTTTCGAGGCACGTTTGAATCATGCGCTGGTATGTTGCGCCCGTGTTCTTTAGACCAATGGGTATAGTGTTAAAACAGAACGGCCCGTATGGGGTTATGAAAGCTATAGCTACTTGATCAGATTCTTTCATCTTTATCTGATGATACCCCGAATAGGCATCCAAGAAACACAGTGAATCATGTCCAGCGGTGGCGTCCACGATCTGGTCTATACGTGGTAACGGGAAGGGGTCTTTTGGGCAAGCTCTATTAACATCTTTAAAATCAACGCAGAGCCGCCAGGACTTGTCCTTTTTAGGTACCATGACCAGGTTTGCCAACCATTCTGGGTGCTTGATGTCTCGGATAAATTTGGCCTCTAGTAACTTGGCCAATTCTTCCCCCATAGCCTGCCTTTTTGGTTCCAAGAACCGGCGGAGCGCCTGCTTAACGGGCTTAGAGCCCTTTATGATATTTAGGCTATGCTTGGCTAGGTGTCTTGGGATACCTGGCATATCTGAAGGGTGCCAGGCAAAGATGTCCCAGTTTTCGTGGAGGAAAGCATGCAATGCCTCATCCACTACTGGATCCAGCTGCGCGCCAATGGACGCTATCTTGTTGGCGTCCGTTGGGTGCACTTGAAATTTGACTATTTCATCAGCTGGTTTAAATGACGTATAGATCTCTTATCGAGGACAACATCGTCTCTATCAACGGTGGCGCGCAGAGCAGCCAGCTCCTCGGCCGCGAAGGCCTCGGCTAGGCATTCCAGAGCAAGGGATACTGTTTTGTTCTCAACTCGGAGCGCAGTATCAGGGTTGCTTGCTATTGTGATCACACCATTAGGCCCTGGCATTTTGAGCTTCATGTATGCGTAATGTGGAATGGTGTGAAATTTTATAAATGCATCACGGCCTAGAAGGGCGTGGTAACCACTTCGGAATGGCACAATGTGGAAGGTCAACTCCTCGGATTTGTAGTTGTCGGGCGTGCCAAACACTACATCAAGGGTGATTTTACCACTACATCGTGCTTCCTTCCCTGGGAACATCCCTTTAAACGTGGTGTATGTGGGTTCGATGCGCGATCTGTCGCATTGCATCTTTTGCAGAGTCTCTTCGTATATGAGGTTTAGACTAGTGCCACCATCCATTAAAACTTTGCGCACCATCCACAAATAGGGTCGAGGACTAGGGCTGACGATCCTCGGCTTGGGCCAGTATTTGACTGATCGTGCTGTCCAAAATTGATAGGTATGTCCGACCACTTATCTGGTGTCGCTACATGATGAACGTGGCTCATCTCGCGAAGGGCTTGCTTTCGTTCGTTCCTTGATGGATGGGTTTCGTAGATCATCAGGATCTCACACTCGTCGGAGGACATTGCCGCACTTTTGTTGTGCGTGCCGGCACCGTTAAGGATGTCCTCCCCTGCATTTGCCACCTGTTTAACTACCCAACAAGCTCAAAGATTGTGAGTTGGGTTTGCATTTAATAAAACATAGTGGATGGGGCATTGTTGATCCAGGAGTTTATCGAGGGTGGTTTTTGGTCCTTTGACAGGCTTCTTCCTTTTTCGTGATGGCTCCTCTACCTTTGGGCGTCGAGGGCGCTCGTGTAGGCGTACGTGCCTGTCGCGGTTTGCCTCTTCAGTACGGATTGAATCCTTCTGCTCCTTTTGGGCTAACCAGGCGTCTTCCATGACGCAACTTTGACACCAAGTCAGATAACTTGAAGAACGTTTGAACGCATCGGCGAGCGAGGGCGTTGAGGATGCCCTCATCATGGCAGTTATGGCGAAAAGCTGCCAAGATCTCTAAGTCACAACAGTCTGAATTTTTTTTCTTGACGAACAAAAAGCGCGTCCAGAATTACCGAACTGTCTCGCCGGGTTGTTGCTTGACGTAGATTAAATCCCAGACATCGGGTGGTCCTGAGTTACTCGGGCAGTACTCGATGTGGGGGGTGGGTGAGATCAAAAATTTGACCCCATCCTTTTGCGGGATAGCCGCTCCGAAGTTTTCTTCCGGGGGCTGCCCTGCCGAGGACAAACCAGTAGGTCTGACCTTTGAGTCCGAGCTCACGGCTCCCTCCGATCGGTCAGACTTGCCATCCTCCATCGGTTGGCATGCAGATTTTTGGTTCATCTGCTCGGGAAGGCTCTCGACCGAGCTAGGAGATAGAGCATGAGGCTCAGATGTAGATTCGAGATCGTTGCACTCTGACTCTTGAAGGAGGGGTGATGCGATGTGTTTCTGATTTTCGGTTGATCTGATGACCTGAGAGTCCGGCGCAAAGGATACGCCGTTAAGGGTTTGATCGTTGATCGATGCTTCCATTGTTCTGGAGCGACCGTACGGCGGGACCTACATAGGCCACCAATGTCGGTTCTGAAACCGGCGTATCTCGGGTAGGGGTCCCGAGCCGTGGATCTAGGAACAATGGTAACAGGGGACTATGGGAGACGATGTTTACCCAGGTTCGGGCCCTCTCGAAGAGGTAAAACCCTACGTCCTGCTTTGATTATATTGATGTAGTGAAGTACAGAGTACAGATGATCTACCTCGAGATCGTATGGTTGTGTTCTAAACCCTAAGGCTGGTAATCGTGGCCCTAAGGACTAGACCCCCCCGGCTTATATATGCACCGGGGGTACCTAGGTCATACACATGGTCGGTTATTGATACGTCGGCTACAAAGCAATCCTTGAAGTACACGCCAAGTCTTCGGAGGTCTCCATCTTGATTACACCAAGGTTCGTTGCATGGGTCATCCTTCCTTTTAGTGATCGGCCAGGCCAAGAGCCCGGCCTGGAACTATGGGCCATACTAATTAGTACCCCTTAATCCAGGACACCGTCACCAGCAACCTCCATGACCGAGCCGGCCCGTCCCGAGCGCCCTCCTCTTGCCCCTGCCGCCAAGCCTCATCTTTCCTGCTCCCACGTCTGGCCCCGCCGCCAGCTCCTGCGCCTCCCCCCTGGCCCCGCCGCGTTCGACCACTGCCGGATCCCCACGCCTCCTGATTTCCCCCCTCCGTCGCTGCCTTCGTCTCCTGACGATGAGCACCGCCGGCCTCGGCCGCTCTCCTCCGCGGCGCCGCATTCGACCACCGCCGGATCCCGCGCCTCCCTTGAGCCCCCTCTGCCCTCCGCCAGCCTCTTTGCTTGCTCCTGCGCCTTCCCCTCTCCTCTGGCCCCGCCGCGTTCGACCACCGTAGTTGCTGCCTTCGTCTCCTGAAGGTGAGCACCGCCGGCCTCGGAAACTTCTTCGCCGGCGTTGCTCCCTGCCACACGCCCATTTTGGTCCCTCCTTTGGGCAGGACGGTACCTTTGCCTCACCCTCCGCAGCTCTGTTCGCTGATTTTCGTCGCCGCTTGTTGAATAATCAGTGCATATGCATATGAATCGGTGAGATTCGGCGTAAAGGAGCCATGTGGGATTATTCAGCCGTAACGACCAGGAGAAAATCAGATAATTTTGGACCGCGGGTTGAATACCTAAAACAACAGGGACTATTTTGTAAAATTGTTGATGGTGAACGGGCAGAAGCAATCCGTACTTTATTAGTAGGTATAGATTAGGTATAGATATATAGGTATATAGATAAATTCTTCTCTCCAGAATCTTTTGGGACACCGTTGTTGCAGTAATCACTCAGCAAACTTGTTCATCTTGAATTTCAATCGGCATGATCGCCTTATCATGATCTTTGTCATCCATGATATTCATACACGTACATGTCTTAATTTGCAATAAAATCGTTAATTAGTTCCGTAGTAGTGATGCCCACCCTGTTTGGATGCGTGTATCAACACATATAGTGATCTGTGGTGTCTCCTCCTTTCTGAAGAAAACAAACGATGCCGTCTCATGAAACCGTAGTGCCATCATCCGCGTCATCACATTGCTGTTTTTTTCCTTCCAATGTAAAACTATGTGATTTTTTTTTATTTAGACGTGTTCTGCTGTGTGCATCTAGTTATGTAGAATCCGGTTTTGCACTCAGTGTGGTTGTTTCTCCTTGATGCGACGAGTGAATTAATAAAATTCTCTTTTCAAAAGAAAAAATTCACATCGTCTGTCGTTCATAATGTGCCTACACAAAAGGGACCTTCTCCGTTAGATTATTAATTGTGCAGAAATATTTCTTATTAGCTAATTGCTAATCCTGCTATCATTCTCTCAAAATTCCTATGTGATTCCACCGCTGGCCATTGCCAAATTTCAGGTATTATGAAATTTATTGGTAATATAGCAAACTTTGAGGAAATGACAGTTGGTTTTGTAATTTTGCAGGATCAAGAACTCAATTGATTTTGGAATCGAACACGTTCGCAATATGGTATATATCAAAGGCATAAGAAGGTAAGGGAATAATATCAAATTCCCTGCATTCATTTTAGTTTGTATCTCCTCTTATCATCTGGGGATGAATCCTTGTGGACTATACAATAAGATTAAGTAACTAACTGCCGTTCTAAATACAGAACAAGTTAGCAATAGTGAGAGTAAATACTCCCTCCATTTACTTATACAAGACCACTATGAAATATACATTTTGCATCTATACAAGGCAACCAACAGTAATCGAAACAAAAATTAATGATGTTTTCTCGTACTAGCAACTTGTTTAATATTTGCATGCATGCAGTCATAATGACACTAGCTACTTCTTCCATTCAGTTTTCTTGCATGCATGCGGTGTATTAATGATCCCAGTAAACGAGAAAAAAAGTTGGGTTGCAAAATATGTATTAAATTTTACCTCGGTACCTGTAATTTGAGTTTGTGGCCTTGTATATAAAAATGGAGGGAGTAAGTAAAGACATTTGCATGCATTATCGGGTCTTTTCACAATTGCTGGTTGGGGCCATAGGTTCTTTACAGTAATCTACTGTGAAAGATTGCTATACGAAAACTTATACTTTGATTAGTAAAACAGATTATAAATCAGTTAAGTTAGAAGGAAGATCTAACTCATGGCCCCATGTTTACCAGAAACCATGGTTGGTTTTATTAATTACTAGTGTATTTCTCCGAATATAAACTGAGAACTCGATAGAATTATGCCATTGTCATTATTGTGGTTGCCAAACACAATTTGAAACCGCTTTTGAACAAAAATTAGTTCAAGCGGATCACCAAAAGCTAAATTACTAAAGGCTGGTAGGGCAACCGGGATTGTAGTAATGAAGCCAAACGGAGCCTTGGGCTTGTTGATGTATGTCTTTGGTGTGGCTACTGTAATTGAACCTAAAAAGCAATTTAGTAACAAATATTTGCCAACATGGTGGCCTATGCAGGCTTCAATTCCTAGATCTCACCTTGTACTCACCGTTAACTATTTTTTAAATTCATAAAAAAAGAAACAAAAGCCTATTAATAAGGCGGAGGTTGCTCTAGTCCATCTTGGTTCATCATGAAGGGTTGTTTTGTAGTAGCAGAGGTCTTTGGGACTTGGCTAAACACTGACATATCACTGATTGTATTCGTGATGGGTTGGAAATTCTGGCAATCATAGAATCCAACAGATATGATATCTTAGTGGGTGTCAATGACCATCTTTCCGATGGTTTTGCCGTCACCCGACATTTTCTACATCTTCACGGCAGGTCCAGTGGGATTTTACTTGGTCTCCAACTAACTCGCTGGATTTGTTATCTCTTCTAGGTGAAGAGTTCAGTAATAAATACCATCCCTGAAACAGATCTGACAACCTCACCCAAAGTTTTGTGGCAGTCTATGGGGCTGCCCAAGATGAGCATGACCCTGCTTTTTTCTGTGAATTGGTCAACCTTCCAAGGTAAAACCCACACTTAATGCTCATTGAGAGGGGGGTGTTCAATATCTTGTGGTACTAGAAAGAGAAAAAAGCCATTATCACACCCATTGGCCTTTCGTGTTCAATGCTATTATAAACAGTTTGGATTTACGGGAGGCCAAGATGTTCGGACTCCAATCCACCTCGGACAATAGTCATCTAGTGTTGACATATGAAAAGCGTAATCACGTGTTGATGGACACCGAGTGTGAGTTACAATTTCCCCTGGTATTTGTGTGTGCACTCGAGCATACAAAGGTAGTTTCGAACCAAGGTCCAATCATTTTGGAGATGGGATCTACAAACAATTTGGCTGCACGCCACCCATTCAAGTTCAAATTGGGATGGTTAACAGAAGAATGATTGGCGGCGCTAGTTAATAATATTTGTGAAAGGCATGTCATCTATGGCATGCCCGTCCAGAGGTGGAATGCTAAGATTCACGCCGCCCAACAATATCTAGCCGGATGGGCAAGCACACCACTGGCATATACAACAAAGAAAAGCAATGCCTCCCTTCCATCACTGAGGACCTCAACAACACCATGGACACATACGCCATCTACACATGATATTGAACATAATTCAGTTGAATGAGCAGATGGCCGGACTCCTACCCTAAGAAGAATTAAAATGGTACCAATGGTCAAAATTCAGTTCATTGTTCATAACACATGATATTTTCACATGGTTGAAAATTGATGCCACTGGAAAAAAATCATTTACAATCTCGGGCACGATGAGGGTCAAACAAAATGTTCGGACTACATTAAAAATGTTATAAATCTATTTTTGTGGCTCTAAAGGAGGGACACATCTCTCTCGATGAGTCTCTAAATGAGGACATCCCCTAGGTCTTGGAGGAGGATATGAGAGCCATGGTGTTCCTACTGGAGCACAACAAGGCGCCTGGTCCTGATGGCTTCACCAGTGAGTTGTATCATAACTTCTGGGATGTCATAGGTTGGACTATCTCATGTCCAGATTGTTTTGGCATATTCATAGTCAAAGAAAAAGTATAGTGTACCAAATGGGACGTTGTTTGCTTCCAGCAAGATCAAGGTGGTCTTCGCATATAAGAACACTAAGCACAAAAAACTAGGCTTTACCTAGCAAACGGATTTTAAAGCTTTTATTGAGTGTGGTCGTTGACAAACACTCTCATGCATTAAGTATCTTGGAACAAAGGCCATGTCCTAGGTGTATTAAAAACCAGGAGACTCACCTGGTGGCAAAGAATTATTTCTTCTGCTTTGGGTCTTTTGCAATTAGGGACAAGTCAAAGATTTGCTTCTGATCGGTCATCTAGCGAGAACTTCAGATTCTAAGTGGAAAGTCTTTCTCATCTACCTCCTCCATCCAAAACCGTTTTTCCGCATTTTTTTTGCCAAGTTACTTAAATTTATATCGGAGCTATAGGATCAGTAGACCTGTAAGCGAAGATGGTTTGTCCCACATAAAGAGATGGTAAGAAAGTTCCTCCTTCTCGCTATAGAAATGATCTTTAAGACAGCCTATCTGTTTCGGTTTTGAAAAAGACAAGAATGAGTCAGTGCTAGGTGTCCCGGGTCATGATACAACCAACTAACTTAACCTATAGCCGCTATTGTACCTGCTTTCGCTATTGATGTTCCGCTTTGCCATTATCCGTCCCTTTGTTAGCATAATAGGAGGGTGCCTTTTTAGGCAGACAGAGACCTTGTGCCAGATCCGTATACATTCAGCACCCTCATTACAGCATTTGCTAAGCTTGAAAAGTGGTTGGAGCTATGCTTATGTACACCGCCCGTCACACTATAGGAGCTGGCCATGTCTGAAGTCATTACCCTTAACCGTAAGGGCGGAATTTGGCATATTTTAACCAAACCCTTCGCATGGGCTCGTCGTGCATTTGTATGGTTTGGAGAAGCTTACTTGTCTTATAGTTTAGCTACTTTATCTATCTTTGGTTTTATCGCTTGTTGTTTTGTATGGTTCAATAATACAGCTTCTCCGAGTGAGTTTTATGGACCCACTGGGCCAAAAGCTCTCAAGCTCAAGCATTTACTTTTCTAGTTAGAGACTAGCGTCTTGGAGCTAATGTGGGATCCGCTCAAGGACCCACAGGTTTAGGTGAATATCTAATGTGTTCTCCAACTCGGGAGGTTATCTTTGGAGGGGAAACTATGCGTTTTTGGGACCTTCGTGCTCTATGGTTAGAACCTCTAAGGGGCCCCAATGGTTTGGACTTGAGTAGGTTGAAAAAATACATACAACCTTGGCAAGAATGACGCTCAGCAGAATACATGACCCACGCTCCTTTAGGCTCTTTAAATTGCGTGGGTGGCGTAGCTGAGGAATAATGGTTGGGTAATGCCACCCTCCAAGAACAATATCCAGCCTTGTACCATTTTTCTTGCGCCAAAAGTGATACAATTGCACAAACCATGAGTATGTCCCCACCTAATACTTATTTTAGACCAGACTTGGTCAGGCCTAGGTGTCTAGTACGACTTTACGTGCTGGACACTCAGTAACTCAAAATCCTAGTGGACAGCAACAAAAGAATTTGGAACAAGGGTACCACTTATAATTCTTTTCTTTCTTATGATACATTTGTCGAGGGATGATATGCATAAGGGACAACCTAGCCCACAATAACTGGATTGGAAATAAGAAGTGTTGTTTCTTTCGTCATGATGAGACAATAGAACACCTTCTTTCCATTGTAATCTTGCGGGCTCTACATGGCGAGTCATCCAAGTTGTGTCGCAGTGTTACAAATGTGTTTAGCTCGATTGTATTCCGCAAAAGTTTTGCGTGTTAATGAGGGTTGGAGCGCCAGCCTTGGTTTGGCCGTTGTGGCTATGTAGAAATTATATGGTTCTTAATGGTAAAAACTGCTCACATTGCAGATTATTGACATTCTCTATTTGTGGTCTATTCTTCGGCGATAGGAACACTAAAAAATATTTATGGTGTTGTGTACATGGTTAGAGCAGGTGCCATAGTTTGTTTTACACAACATTGGAGGCGGCACAGTCTACGGATTGGTCCTTCTCCACCTACACCTTGGGCATGGCTTCGGTCTAGTATAACTTTGCTCTTTTTTGGCATGATTCTCTCTCTCTCTCTCTCTCTCTCTCTCTCTCTCTCTCTCTCTCTCTCTCTCTCTCTCTCTCTCTCTCTCTCTCTCTCTCTCTCTCTCTCTCTCTCTCTCTCTCTCTCTCTCTCTCTCTTTGTGTGTGTGAGTGTGCGCGCGCGTGTGCATGCGTGTGTGTGTGTGTGGCCTTTTAAAACTTTTTTTGAAACTGGGTCATTTACATTAAGTCCCACCACAATGCTCACAATGTGATCCTTAATGACAAGAAAACCCCTTAACTTACATTAGTTTTTTGTTGTATATTTGTAGTTCACATGTCTATTATAGAATCCAGAGCAAGCAAAACTTGAGTGTTCTTAGTTTTACCTAACATTATATATACACCTTGTGGTGGAATTCATGAAATAACATGATATATATTGTGTCATTTTCAATTGTTCAAACTTTTGAGCAGTTCATCGTATGTTGCAGTGTCGTGATCGGATTTGTATACGGGGTGGCAATGCTAGAAATTGATTAAATTTTCATGGAGAATATTCTACTAGTATGGAAAACAGTGGAGAAGAATCCAAATCATGCAAATAGTTTGGCAGAAGTTTGTGTTCAAGGCATGCCAACAGAGTTCTATAAGGTGCCATTTGCAACAGACGTTTTGCTCTTAGAGTCGATTTATCCTGAGCGACATGGTTTATTTGTACTCTATATATTTGTTGTTTTCACAAGAATTTGGTGTTCATGTAATTTGAGTTCGAGCATACGCCTATAGTACTAAGGATAAGGGACGGGGAAGAAACATGTAGCTTGATCCTCAAGTTTATCTAGTTATAGTTCATTTCCATGTTTATTAGTGATTACCATATCCCTCATATTGATTAATCTTTCCTAAAATACCCATTATATATAGAGGAATGCCTTAAATGGGTGTTCTTTTTCCTTACAGATGCATCCAATCTCCATTTACGGTATTTGGTCTTTTAGCCCTTTTTGGTCACTCTTTTGAGTGATAAACTCAAATCCACTACTTATTTTATAAGTTGCAAGTGCATATTCACAGTCCTCCACACAATCAAAGATAGTTCTAGCCTACAGAATAGAATGGTCCCTATCAAAGGATATCCCTGACATATCATCTTCTCCTTCTTCACTGTCAGGTGCACAACCTCTTCCTTGTCCTCAACCTCCTCATCCTTATTGGTCGCATAGCCAGCCGCATCATTAGCATCAATGAAACAGGTGTGTAACTCTCCCAGGTTCCTCTCCCATATCTTGATATGTTTTCTCATCATTGAGATCATCATCAGCAAAATCATCTTCTTGCCCCCGTCTTCTAAATCCTTTTCCTCCTCTAGATCCTCAATAAGAAATGATCTCGCACTATTTCATATGTTGAGTCTATCCAACACCATTATTACAGACACTTGTAGTACACAAGAGAACATCATGTTAGGTCCAGGGAAGCTAAATACCAGAAGAGTTTGGCCAGCGATTTTTTGCTTTACAATCAAAAGAGTGCATACATTCATTGCACTATACTTGTTATGTATAAATTTAAGACTTGACCCCAAAGACTGGCAAGGGGATGTAGCTAGGATATTTTACTCATGTCACAAAAAAATATTAATGACTTCATTATCAAATATTAAACAATCCAATTAACAACATCCATGTTCAAAAAAAATTAACTGTCCAATGACGACATCGTACTATCTTCTGGGTCAACACGCATTCAGGTCTTGAGACTACAATTATATGACTAGATATAGCATCAACAAATTCATACTTCATAAAGTCATAATCCTATCAAGTGTATGACACCTTTAGAAGCCCCCATGGCTGACTGATCTATACTGCAGCCATCAGCATCGGTGTAAAATTATCTCGTGTTCTCCTATTCTCAAGATCCACCAACAGTGATCATTATTTTCAACTGTATGTATGGAGAACTAACTTCTTATTATCAATGTGGTAATTGATATTGGGCTAAGATCAATGTGGGGTACGTAAGGAATAAGGCAAGTTGCACAAAAGGAACATGGTTTCCTAGCTTAGGTTTCACCAATAGTTGATGGTCACATAATAAATAGTTTCAGACTCATGCCTGGTACTTAATCTTATACACGCATGACAGGTGCATATTGGAGAAATAGGCCATATCCAGCACTTTATCGCAATACATACAAAATTGACTCTTCTTTTTAGCAGATACACGCAATTTAGCATCATGTCTACTCTGCAACAATATCATATGCACAGCACCAATTCCACCTGCTGGTATCCTATGTTTGAAGGGAATGCTCTTTACATGATGAGCTTATCAGCTTAATAATATTGCCGGTGAGCTTATCAGAAGCTGAATAAGTTTCTTCTGAAGAGATAGTTTCCATGATCAAACAAAATACAAAAAACAGCATACCCACGGAGAGTCACTCAGATGGGAAGGGCCGAGAGGATACATCTTTTAAGTCCTCTTCAAGAATTCATCCGATTAACCAGTTAATTTGCCGATTAATCACTACTCGTAGGTTCACCGAGGAGCTGATAAACTGATAACAGCCGATTAATTGATTAAATGGCCGATTAACTTGCCGATTAGCCTATTAATCCCCTACTCGCCAGCCAACCGAGCAGCTACCAGTTAACGATTTCCTCAACAATGCTTTTGAGTTCAATGCTACATCATCACTCATCAAGCTATGGTCATTCAGGTCTCCAATCAAGAAATGGGACTCTGGGAGCAAGATGGTTGTGACTAGTTTGGTGTGTCTACCCTTGCTATCTGCTGGTCACCTCAGGCAGTGTCCGCGCCACCTTTGAAGACCAGAAGAGTGACCGTGAGATCATCTACGATGGCTCATGCTAGCTGTTGTTGCATCTTCTATGTTTGGCCTGCGTTGCCATATATTTTTAGTTTCCGGGGAGGGAGCCTCCCTGTTATTCTAAAAAAAAAACAAAGCTATGGTCATAGGAATGTCGACAGTTGTTCAGGGCTTAACACATGGAAATCACATGATAAAACCAGGCCGTGGGAGGTGGGCATTAACCAACTTAAGAATGAAATTTTAGTATACTCCATTTTATTATCATTAAGTAGGACTATTTTCGCATCATCACACAGCGCCTCATGTGTGGACCCACTCTTGTCCTGGTATCACGTGAGCTGTTTTCCAACTCAGTCCACATGTGAACAGCTACCTCACAAAAAATCAATGTTTTAGCAGCCAAAGTGAATTTCTATTTTTTAGCAGGGTGCCGCTAAATGGTATTCATGTACAATAGTCCGCTAATAGCCGACTATAACTGATTTGCAGGACCGCCGCTATTTGGCATAGCCCGCTATTTAGAACACTGAAAAAATTAGAAAGTGTTTTCAATTTTTTAGAAATTATGTTCACTTTTAAAAACAATATTTTTCCGAGAAACCAAATAAAAAGCTGACTGGTTTTTTTTTTCTAACTACAGTAGCCGGGTCGGTGCATTGTCTCGCCAACCCAGTTGTCTTCGGGCCTGTTTGGATCGATGCCATTGCGTGCCCAGCCAATTTTTTGGCGTTGACTGACTCGAGGACAACCGCTTGGAATGCAGCCAATTATTTGGTGCGCCCTCGAAAGCCCATCCCCTGCCAGTTCACTTTCACGCCAATCGTTGGCGAGTCGCTGGCGGGCGAAAGCTTCGCCAATTTTTTTGGGTGCCCATGCATTGGTAGGGCTAACTCGGGCAAAAACCAAACAGGCTTCGATTCCTAAATGGGTCAGGCCCAACAGCGAGACGTGAGTTATAAGCGGCACGTTCATTCTTCAAGCATTTTCTCTTTTTTCTTTTCTTAATTTTATTTATATTCTGAATTGTTCTAAATATGTATATGAAAAGAATTACTTTACTTAAAGTTCAAAGCGTTGACCACGCATTTCAAAAATTTGTTCACACAATTTTTAGTAATTGTTCGTGCCTTTCAAAAACATGTTCACACGTTTCAGAAAATTGCTCATGACATTTTTAAGAAATGTTTCTACACTGTAATAAAAATGTTGAAGAATTTTAAAAAAAGGTTTTCTATTTCTGTGCTCCTCATTGCTTAGTTGTGCTCAGTTTTGCCCAAGCCAACTATTTTTGCTCACATTTCTTCTTCACCGCGCCACCCACCCTCACCAAGGCCCAAACGGGGGTTTGCCGTTGGTCAAGGGGGTTGACTGTTAGCCGCCGTTGTTACTGACGAGTGGGACACACCGTGCCACATGGCACTCTCACAATCGGCCGTGTGCGTATCCGCTTGCATGAGTAGTCACATCATGGTCACATCGGCGCTTTCACACACGGGGAGTACGCACTGCGCGGTTTCCCATACGGGCAGTTGCGTCGCCGGCGTGCCCGTCAGGCGCATATTATTGGATTTTTATAGCCGCGCGCCACACACCGGCGTACACCCACTCTTGTCCAATCCCCCCCCCCTCCCCTCCCCTCGACACCCACAGCCTTCTCCGCCATGCGCCTCCACCAAACCCTAGCCGCCTCCCCTTCCGCAACCGCCATGGCTAGCCACGACGGTAGCCGGGGACGACGTCGCGCGGTGTGCATTCCCGGCATGCCGCGCACCCTCCGGGTCGAGGAAGCCTCGCTCCTCGTCCGCTGCGGCGTCATGGTCCCGCCGGACAGGAGGCCGTAAAAATTAGTAGTGCATTTTTGAAAGATAAGATTACAAAAAGGCGAGAGCAGCATAATTGCGTGGATTTGGATCGATTTCGGTTTTACGGGCTTCATACATTGTTAAGCGTAACAAACAATTTTTATGAGACATAAGAACCCCCATTTAACATTTAACCCTATGCGGTGGAGCCTGTCCCCACCGTCGGCACACCGGCCATGTCGCGCACAATATGCGCGTTTTGGCAAAGCCTGTCGCCGGAGGAGCGGTGGAATCCGGACTACGCACCTAGCAGCCGGCGGTGGCCACAGATCCTCGCGGAGGACAACGCCGCCCGCATCCAGCACTACGCTGACGACTACCCGGCATCGCGCAACAACATCGACGAGAGGTACGCCTTCTAGGAAGGGCGTACCTTAGCCGATGTCATGGCCGCATGCCGCGTGTAGCTCGGCATGGACGAGGACGACTAGGTTTCGCCGCCGCGACCCACGCCACAATCCACGCCCACGTCTACAGGAGGCGGCGGCGGTGCCAGCAGCAACGGGGGCCTCCGCATTCCTAAGCCAGAGCCAGGGACGTCGGGGACGTGCTCTTCAGTGCGCGACGGCGGCCTGCGCATCCCAAAGCCGGAGCCGGGGACGAGCTCCCGCGGCGGCCCCCTGCTAGTCCCAAAGCCCGAGCCGGGGACGAGCTCGCGCGACCCCCTGCTCGTGCCGAAGCCTGAGCCTGGGACAGGCTCTGGCGGTCCCCTGCGCATGCCGAAGCCCGAGCCGGAGCAGCCGCTGTTGGCGGAGTACAGGGGGGCGGTGGTCAGTGAGCCCGGCGACCCTGCAGACCTGCCGGGGCTCCTCCAGGCGTTGCGCGAATTGACGAAGGGGCCGCAGCGCCACCCCGATGACCCGGTTGACACGCCGGGGCTGCACGGTCATCGCCTCGGTGGCCGACGTCACCATCGACCTCATGAGCGAGGACGATGACGACGGCAAGCAGGAGGACGACGAGGACGGCTCCTTCGGCATCGACAACAACTCCGACGTGGACGACGACGATCAGTAGATTAGGTTTATGAACTAGTATTATTTTGTCAGTAGCTATGTTTAGGGTTTATGTCTGTAAATATTATAAACTTTAAATGAAATTTGTGCTATTTCCATGTTTGAATGTCATATTTTTGCCCTGTTTCCATGTCTGTGACAAGTGGTGACCCACATTTCATTAATTTTGTTAAAATAATTGGGTGTTTTCAATCAAACAGTGCAAAAATTTCTATCAAACAGTCCAAAAGTGGCATTATGATTTTTCTCACAAACTAGTGCACATAAGATGGCTCAATGCAAAGGCATTTCAATTTTTGAGGCTTTTTTTCATTTTCTTTGATTTTTTTTCAAATTGGGGTCAAACTTGCAGTGTTGACCATTCATACCAAATGGTTTGAAATATGAACTTTTGTTGTCCCAAGTGCATCCACCACCAACATTAGAGTATAAAATGATTTTTGTAAAAATCTAGGACTAAACTGCATCACACTTGTAGTTCAAATTTGAGCAAGTTCTGATAATTCACTATAAGTCCACTAAATAGATGGAATATAGCAATAATACTCTGAAATTATTGAAACTTGGTCAGTGGGCATCCAATGTGTCCTACTTTTGATGAAAAATGAAAAGGCCCAATTTTGAAACTTATTTGAGGCACTTCTTGCACAAAAAAAGTCATTTTTGGGATCATTTTGCATGTACCCCTTTTTTATGGACTAGTTTTAGGTCAAAATGATAAACAAGCAATTTCAAATACTAGGACATTCACACCCCCGAAGGTATACCCTACTACATATAGTCAATCGATGGGTAGAGAACACATCATACACACTAGGTCAGTTGGCGCTCGCGCTGCTATATAAGCGGGTGGTCTCGAGTTCGAGTACCCTTCCTGGCATAATAAGCCACTTTTTTATCGCCCATTCTGCTATGGGCCCACCCACGACCGCACTGCCGCTGACATGGGGTGTCCCACGCGTCAGTAACTAAGCCCACGTACGACCGCGCTGCCGCTGACAGATGGGCCCTCAGGGGGTGTCCCTCCCGTCAGTAACTTATCCCACGTACGACCGCGCTGCCGCTGACAGATGGGCCCGTAGGGGGTGTCCTACGCGTCAGTAACTAAGCCCACGTACGACCGCGCTGCTGCTGACAGATGGGCCCGCAGGGGGTGTCCCACGCGTCAGTAACTTAGCCCACGTAGGACCGCGCTGTCGCTGACAAATAGGCCCGTAGGGGGTGTCCTACGCCTCAGTAACTAAGCCCACCTACGATCGCGCTGCCGCTGACAGGGGTTGTCCCACGCATCAGTGACCTCGCCAAGTAACGGTCAAAGACTTTGACCCGACGGCAAACCCCCGTTTAGGCTTTTGTAAGGGTGGGCCACATGGTGGAGGGAAAAAGTGAGGAATGCAAAAGAGCATGGGCAAAACCGAGGAGGACTAAGCAATGAGGGGCATGAAAATAGAAATCCCTTTAAAAAATGTTTTTCCAATTCAAATAAATTTCCACAACATTTAAAAAAATTGTGCATTTCAAAAATATGTTCATGACATTTTAGAAAAATGTTTATAAAATATAAAAAATATGTTTTTCCAATTCAAATAAATTTCCACAACATTTAAAAAAATTGTGCATTTCAAAAATATGTTCATGACATTTTAGAAAAATGTTTATAAAATATAAAAAATATTCGCATAATTTAAGAAATTTGTTTTGTCATTCAAGAAAATGTTGAACATGTATTTGAAAAATGTTTAACATGTATTCAAAAAAATGTTCAAACATATATATTTGAAAATATATTCAACATGAATTTGAAAATTGTTCAACGTATATCAGATAAAAAAGTTCCATGATTATACGTAAAATGTACACCATGTATTGAAAAATTCGACATGTATTTGAAAAAGAAAAACATAGAAAACTGAAAAATAATAATAGAAAAAACCGACGAAAATCGATAACAAAAACAAGTAGAAACAAAAGAAGAAGAAGAAACCGCACGAAATCTTCGAAAACATGACCAAACTAGTCTATAGAATCTTCCCAAAACCACTCGAAATAAGCAAAGCCCGCTAGCACCAAAGATGAGACGGTAGCTCCAAATAAGCAAGACATAGTCCTGGCATCTTTCGCTCAAAAAAAAAAGTTGTGGCATCTTGACGCAAAGCGCAGCGAATAGGGGCAGAAGCGGAATTTAGGCTGTGGGCTGAAGCTTGGGGTGGCCTGCTTGGATGTTTAAGTGGATCTTTTCAATCCGAACTTAGTGAACAACAATATACAATGTGTTATCAGGTGATGAGATGGATTCGGCAGTCCTGACTAAATAAAGCTATTTCGTCAAGAAAGTTCTTCAGGTGTTTTGATTAGAAGGCATTTTTATGTCTTTTGGAGGCATTTAAAATCGCCTTGTAAAGACAAAATGCGCAAAGACAAAGAAAAGCATTTTAACGAAACACCAAAAAATTGATTAAAATGCGCAATATCAACCGTGTTGTAGTGATAGACCAGAAATTATTGATCAAAAACTATAGTACCAGCACACCTATTATAGGGCATGCATTCATCTTTTGGAGAAATGAATTCTCCATCAACCATCTCATGTCCGAATAGTGAATCGGCCCTTAAATATACCACCCAACCTCCAGAATCCAGATAGCAAGACCCGTTGTGGTGTTGTCCCATTTGAGTTCAGCATGTTCAGAGCACTAGCTTACTTAGAACAAATAGATGGCATGGCATCACATATGTGATTGTGTACCATGGATATCACGAGGGAGGGAATAGGAAGCATCAGGAGCAGTGACACAACACCAGATGATAATCTTATACCTTGATGAGAGCAACACCGGACTAGATGAAGCTCTTGAGGAGCTGCGCCTTGGCTGGATCAGATGGCGCAGCATCCCTCATGAGGACAGAGGTCGAGTGGCCACGACAGACACTCGCAGCAATGATATGCTTCGCGATGTGACCTGTGCCACCAATTACCAGGACCCTGCTCCTCTCCTCCTTGTCCGGCCAGCACCATAGTTCCTCCCGATTGAAATATCAAATGCTCTGCTAGCATCGGTGTGCTACAAGGCCTTGGCTGAAATTTCAAGTGGTGAGAGGAATTATAAGCTATATTGTTGTGTGATATAAGATAAGGGCATAAAGCTGACAGTTTCTACCTAGAGGATAACCGATTGATAAGTTTTAACAACCCGCACCTTCCCTTTACTTTCCACCTTCCTTCAAGAGCACTTTAGTATCCTTACATAACCACAAAACCTCCAGCACAGAACCACAAATCCATGGTCACTGTAATTATAAATCATCTTAAAAGGTACTTTTGGGTCTTATTCAACCTCGGTGATTGTGACATCTTAAAAGAAAATAGTACATGATTATACCTTTTTATTTAGAAAGACCATGCTGACAGAATATATTTGCAACAATAGTCTCTTCAGCAAATTAAATCATGTCCGATATAATTTTCCTCTTAAAACAGTAAAGGTGATATTTATATTAGCAAAAAAAAAGTAAAGGTGATATTTATGTAAAGTTTTTGATATCAAACACAGGAGCATCATAATAGGACATAAAATGCAAAGGTTGACTAACTAAGACAGGTGCAAGAGCTTTTTTTTTTAGAAAAGGAGGATCACCCCCGGCCTCTGCATCAGAATGATGCATGCAGCCTTTATTAAGCAAAATATCCGAAAGGTCAAGCTCGCACAGAGTTAAAAAAAAGTATTCAAAAAAGATAAAAAGTTGACACAACCGGCGAAAATAGGACGAGATGACTAAACACCTAGCCTATTACTGGACCGCCATCCAAACCGGTTGTAGATATCCCGAGCTACCATCTCCCATCTGGTAGACCCAGTAACCAAAGGCTCACTGGCTTCCGCAGGAGTGAGTAACGACCACGTACGGATCCAAGTAGTGGCCCTGTAGATAACCTGCAAAAAATTTATACGAGATTGTCTGTTAAAAACCATATCATTTCTGCAGTTCCATATAGCCCAAAGTAATGCGCATACTCCTATCCGAATATGCCTCGCAGTATTTGGCTCTACTCCATTTAGCCACGTCCCAAATAACATGTGAATACTATTTGGAGGGGTGATATTAAAGGCTATATGAATTGAATGCCATAATAGTTTGGTCAGTGGACAATCGAGAAAGAGGTGTTTAATAGTTTCATCTTGATCACAAAAGCAGCATCGTTGACTACCCTCCCAACTACGTTTCGCCAAGTTATCCTTAGTCAGAATCACCTCCTTGTGAACAAACCACATGAAGACTTTGATTCTTAACGGCACTTTAATCTTCCAAATATGTATCGATTTCGGAATCGGAACAGAGTCAATTAGGTCTACATACATAGATTTCACTGAGAAAATTCCGTTCGTAGTTAATCTCCAGTGAATAGTATCAAGCTCATCAGAGAGGTGAACGTCCATCAACCTCCGCACCAGATGAAGCCATGCGTCCCATCGGTCTCCTACTAAAGATCTCCGGAATTGAATGTTTAGAGAATTAGACTGTAATACTGTAGCAACATAAGCTTCCTTACGCTGTACAATATTATGCAGAGACGGATATTGTGTGGCTAAAGGGGCCTCCCCTAACCAAGTATCCTCCCAGAATCTAACCAAGTATCCTCCCAGACAGGTACAAGAGCTGTCAGTGAGAAAAATCATTTCATGCACAAGAGCTGTCAGTGTGTCCTATTATGGCAAAACACAGAATGAACGGCTGCAAGACGGCACTGAATCAGAGATGGCTCGTGATACACTATTTTTCACACAACTGGTTTGCAAAATGACACACTTGATTAGAGGGCAGGTGTACGGATAAGTAGCAAGACAATAATGCTGCATTAAGAACTTCAGTTATATTTTTTTATATAATTATTTCTTTGCATCACCACTTGTATCGATATACATCAACAATACAATTTCAAATGTTCATTTGAAGGTAACAAGCCTTATGTACAGGACCAGCAATCTCCAATAAATAGATTTTTCACTACAAAGACCTTACAAGTTTTCATAAGCATGGATATAAGTTTACATAAGCCTTATGTACAGGACCAGCAATCTCCAATAAATCAAGTGTTCCATTAACAATAGAGTAAGCATAGTATGGAACTAAGGCCTCTCAGGGGATAACAAAAATGTAAATTTCATTTAACCTAGGAAGTTATTATCATTTGTGATACATGAATTTTCATACAGCTGGTTCGCAAAATGACACACTTGATTTAGAGAGTATGTGTACAGGCGCAGGACGATAATGCAGCATTAAGCACCTCTGGTAAATATCACCACTTGTATCAATATACTACAACAATGGTATAATTTCAAATGCTAATTTCAAGGTAAGAAGTCCTACCTATAGAAGCACCAGCAGGCTCAAATACATATATTTCACTTCGCCTCTCATAAGCCCGGATACAAGTTAGTAAGCCATTATCAGTAGAGTAAGCATGATATGAAACTGAGGCATGTCAAGGAACAATACAAAATTTCATTGCAACAATAACATGGCATAAGTATCTGGTGTCACAAAACAGAACTGTTGAGTCTACCAGATTGGTCAGAGGGCCACAGCCAAAATAAAAACAATATCAGTTTTTATTGGCTAGCAACAGCTTTCATCCGTAAGAAAAAACATGTCACGCACAAGAGCAGTCAGTGTGTGACAAGTGTGGCAAAACACAAAATGAACATTATCATTCGTGATACATTATTTTTCATACACCAATTACACACTTGATTAAAGAGCGGGTGTACAGATAAGTAGCAGGACAATAATGCAGCATTAAGCACCTCATTTTAATATATCTATATAACTCTTTCTTTGCATCACCACTTGTATCAATATACAGAAAAGGTATAGTTCCAAATGCTAATTTGAAGTCTTATCTATAGGACCAACAGGCTGTAATAAAAAGATTTTGCTACAAATATCTTAAGCACAGACTTAGTAAAGCGATTAACAGGACAATTAGCATAATATGAAGCTCAGGCTGGCAATGGGGATTACCCAGGCGGGCATTGGACCCCCATCCCCGTCCCCGCGACAGTCACCCCATGCCCGTCCCCGTCCCCATACCCGCGCGCAGGGATAAAAAATTTCCCATCCCCATCCACGTCGGGTTTTTCATCCCCATGGGGAAACCCATACATCCAATCAACTACAAACTTCAATAACATTTAAGTAATAAAAACAACATTTCAACACAATAAAGAATATGTTGTGGCTAGGTTAGCAATCTTTTGGGGCTTTTTGGGCCATAGGGGCGGGATTGGTGGAAGTTGGGGTGGTTATGCGCGGGAATTACCTAGGGTCAACCAATTTTAGGGCCCACATGTAAGGCATTCACAGGTAAGGCGGGTAACGGGTATGGGTAATGCTATCCCATCCCCATCCCCATCTTGTGTGCTGGGTAAGCTATTTGACCCACCAACTTCCGCGTGGGCAGTAAAACTAGCACATCCCCGTCCCCTAATAGAGTAATTACCCACGGGGACGTGGGTAACGGTTAACCATTGCCAGCTTGATATGAAACTGAGGTGTCCCAATGAATGATAAAACTGTAAATTTCATTTGCATCAATAGCATGGCATAATGATCAGGTGCCACAAAACAAAGTCTAGCAAAGTGGTCTATCAAAAGACCACAACAGCCTCAATTGTACTATAAAGCCTAAAATATGACAGACAGAGAGATCAACCTCACCGTACCAATCTTCAAAAAATTCCTCACAACACATTTCCAAGCCTAAAATAGATTTCACGGCAAATATCATAAGCACAGACAAATAAGTTAGTAAAGCGATTAATCATTAACAATAGAGTGAACATAATATGAAACTATTGAAGCATCTCAGGGGACAGCAAAACTGTAAATTTCATTGCAACTATAGCAAGGCATAATGATCAGGTGCTACAAAACAAAGTCTACCAGTGTGGTCTATCAAAAGACCACAACAGCCTCAATTGTACAATAAAGCCTAAAATATGACGGACAACTAAATCAACCTCACCGTACCAAATAATCTTCAAATAAATCCTCACGACACATTTGCAAGCAGTATGGGTTCTTCTAAAGCCTAACCTCCCGGATTACTACTTGTGATGCTTCTTCTTGGTATGCTCCACCACCAGCAAGGCGTCGTTGCCATTGTCGTCGCCATATCTGCTCTTCTTCTTCTTCTTCTTCTTCTTCTTCTTCTTCTTGTCGCTCCCCAAATTAGCATCGACGAAATCAACTGCTTCTTTCTTAACCCTGACAAACTCTTTCTTCCTTTCCTCGTCCTCGCTGCCAACGATGGCATGAACTATCTTCTTCTTGTGCTCCAGCTCCTCCTCTGCACCACTCACCTCCTCCTCTTCTTCCTGGTAGAGAAGCGAGTTCATCACCCGCGCCCGCACCCCTATGTGGGAGGACTTTGACGCTACCAAGGCCGAATGGGTGAATGAGGAGGAGGAGGCCAATGCCACACAGGAGGAGTGGAAAAGGGAAGCCATAGTCAACAAGCGAGAGTCTGCCTGCACAGGAAAGAAGAGGCCTCCAGGGCCATAGCCGATCGCTGAGCACTGATCCAAGCACGGTGGTCTGCCGAGAAGGCCGAGAAGGAGAACAAAGGCATCTGGCCAGCATGGCCGGAGGACACCACCTGCCAGGATCGCGGCAGTACCTACTGCGCCGCTGAGGAGAGCTGGGCGGGGACCAAGCACGGTGGGCGGCCGCCGACAAGGCCGAGAAGGAGAACGACGGCGTCTGGCAAGCATGGCCGGAGGCCACCACCTGCCAGAATGGTGGCAGTACCTATCACGCCGCTGAGGAGAGCTGGACGGAGATCCAAGCATGGTGGGCAGCTGCCGGCAAGGCCGAGAAGGAGA
Organism: Elymus sibiricus; assembly: GCA_039707655.1. Lineage (NCBI taxonomy): Eukaryota > Viridiplantae > Streptophyta > Magnoliopsida > Poales > Poaceae > Elymus > Elymus sibiricus. The sequence goes on along the minus strand of CM077668.1, from coordinate 13,371,581 downwards.
ACGATGATGTCTGGACAGCATGGGAGAAGTAGTTTCATGTGCCCGTACTTTTGCTTAATTAACTATGACTCTATGAGCATCTACTACTAGTTTTTTTAGAGCAAATTAGTATCTAGGAATTTAAGTTGGTAGCTATAATTATCGTACAATGTCGATAAGCGACATCCTTATTTGGCTTTGATGTTGTTTAGCATGTATTCACATAGATTAGATCACAACACACACGGTGTTTATGACATACCATGTCCGATAGTGATCCATATTACGGACGTCTACAAAATCGGATACCTGTGTGATGTTGCTTGGTATCGCACATGTACTGTCACGACCGCCCATGATCTGCCATTTTTTTCTTTTCTCGCACACGAGTATTTTATTTGCACCGTCTACGTTGTGTGTTCCCCCACGTAAGTTTTGAGTTTCGCAGCGAAATTTTCAGTAGGCGCTCGATTTCAACAGTTCACCCCCCACCCACCACATTTCAGCAGTATCTACTCATTATTTCTCCCTCCCCGCTACTCAACCCCCCGCCGCCGCAACCACACCTTCGACCTCTGCCGCAGTCTGCACGAGCCTCGTCGATCTAGTCAGGTAACCCACCGATCTCCATCCCGCCCCGGCCTTATTGCTTAGATGGCGCTTGCGTAACACCCTCATGCCTCTGAATCCCCACCCCCTACTCCCGAGCATCGCCGCATAAGCCCAACCACCTATCATGGGGAGGTTTAGGAGCTGATGGCCAAAAAGAGGTTTATCAGGGCCTCAATGGCGGTCGATGGCATGGTGGCCGCTGTGCGTGTCGACCCGGAGGAACACCTTGACACCGCCGCCGCCGCGCTCGCTACATATCAGCCAGCTAGCGTATTTTTTTCATATTATGCTTGCTGGCTACTGTAGGGGAACGCAGCAGAACAAAATTTTTCCGACCTACTGCTACTTGTGATAAGCGTTGGGATTTCCCCGAAGAGGAAGGGTGAAGTAGTATAGTAGCAGAAAGTATTTCCCTCAGTTAAGAACCAAGGTTTATCGAACCAATAGGAGATCCACGCAAACAAGTTTTAGCAGTACCTGCACACACACAAAAAAAAACTTGCACCCAACGCGGGCTAGAGGGTTGTCAATTCCCTTGTACTCGTTAATTGCAAGAATTAATTCTTATAGTGGTAGATAGATAGATTATAAAACTAAATAAAATTAAATAAATTGCAGCAAGGTTTTTAGGGTTTTGGCAATATGATTTAAATGGACCCGGGGGCCATAACTTTCACTAGAGGCATCTCTCTCAAGAACATAGCAATGGTGGGTATACAAATTACTATTGGGCAATTGATAGAAAAGCGCATAGTTATGATGTTATTCATGGCATGGTCAGTACATAGGCATTACGTCCATGATAAGTAGACTGCTACTTGTGATAGGCGTTGGGATTTCCCTGGAGAGGAAGGGTGAAGTAGTATAGTAGAAGAAAGTATTTCCCTCAATTAAGAACCAAGGTTTATTGAACCAATAGGAGATCCACGCAAACGACCTTTAGTAGTACCTACACATACACAAACAAATACTTGCACCCAACGCGGGCAAGAGGGTTGTCAATCCCCTTGTACTCGTTAATTGTAAGGATCAATTCTGATAGTGGGAGATATATAAATTGCAAAACTAAATAAAAGTAAATAAATTGCAGCAAGGTATTTAGGGTTTTAGCAATATGATTTGAATGGACCCAGGGGGCCATAGCTTTCACTAGAGGCATATCTCTCAAGAACATAGCAACGGTGGGTACTGTGACGCCCCTAGCTCGACCGTGCACTAATCATACACGCAAACATGCACGATCAAGATCGGAGACTCACGGAAAGATATCACAACACAACTCTAAGACACAAATTTAAACATAAATCTTTATATTACAAGCCAGGGGTCACGAGGACCCGATTACATAAGTTAGTGGAAGCAAAAATATTTGAGTACAGACATAAGTAAACAAGTTTGCCTTAAGAAGGCTGAGCAAAACAACGACACTAGATCGAAAAGGCGCAAGCCTCCTGCCTGGGCCTTCGAACTACTCCTGGTCGTCGGGCTCCTTGTAGTAGTAGTCTTCACTGGGGATCTATGGCTCCTGGGCTCCGTCAACTGAATGCAATAACCGGGTAGGGGAAAGAGGTAGCAAAGCAACCGTGAGTACTCATCCAAAGTACTCGCAAGACTTACATCAGATCGAAGCTAATTATGCAACAATATCAATGGAAGGGTATGTCTGTGGACTATACTGCAGAAATGTCAGAGTAGAGGGGGAAATGCCTAGCCTAACGAAGACTAACATCTTGCAGCATCAGAAGAGGGTAGCGTCTAATAACATATTGTAACAAGTATGTATTAGCAACGCCCAGAGATCCTTTCTCGACTACCCTGCGAGAAAGCGATCCCGCATCAACATATCAACTCAGTATCATTTAGTATCCGGTTCTAGTTGTAGTAGATCAGGATACCACTCCGAGCGCCCTGTTACCGTGGACACGGCTATTCGAATAGATTAACTTCCCTGCAGGGGTGCACCACATTACCCAACACGCTCGATTACCTTTGGCCAGACACACTTGCCCGGGTAGTGCCCGGCCTCGGGTGATCAACACGACGTAGTCCTACCTAGGCTCTCCAGAGAGGTCAGCACGCCGGTCTAAATCCTAAGTGCGAAGGGGCCATGGACCTATCACCCTAAGCACTCCTGCGCGTTGCGTACGCGGCCGGGACCAAGTGCGACTGTGGAAATACCAACAGACGTAAGCAGCTCACCCGGGCGCGCGCCACTCAATTGTGATGTCTAACAGAGCTTTCGGGAGGAACGTACGGCACCGAGGGACCATACCATAATCCCGTGTGGTGGTTAGTGCGTATAGGCCAGAGGCCAACTCAGATCAAATACCCAAATCCGTTAACGTGTTATTAGTAGCTCACGGAGACGAGCAGGACTCCTGTCGCTCTGACTTGGTAACTCACGGATTACGACTAGGGACCAGGCCCACCTCTTTCCTAGGTGGTCTCTGCCTGCCGTGTCGTTCCGCCACAATATCTCTCGTGTTGGCTGTCGGAACAAGTCCGGAGCTACCACCACATCCTGGGTGGTACCGCTAAACAGCCAGCCGCCACAGTATCTCTCGCGGGTGCTTTCCGGGCCAACCCGTCTTGTTAGAATTACCCGCGGGTGCCCTTGGGGCCGACCCGACTTGTTAAGGGGGATTGTCGTAACTCAGGTCCATACCGCCAAGGTGGAATCCCAGGAATCACCCTCGAAGGATACACCCTTGATACATTGCACGACAGAGGCATCAACGAGAGTGAACTATGAGGAATCACCCTCAGTAAGGTCACACTTGATGTGTTACACTACAGAGCCATCATCGAGAGTGATATACGAGGAATCACCCTCGGTAGTATCACGCTTGGTGCGGCTCGGTAGAGTCGTACAATTGCATGGGACTAAGGAGGTCTCGGGTCTCGATACTTTGATCATCTGGTTCAGTCAACCCGGATAACAAGCATGGCAACACGGATAAGGGTATAGGGCCACTGATGGGACTAGTATTCCTATGCTAAGCATTTAGGATATAGGTAAAGTAACAACAGCAGGTTACAAAAATAGGCTATGCATCAGAATAGGAACTACCGGGGTATCAACAGTAGCAAAATCTAATGCAAACATAAGAGAGAAAGAATAGGCGATATCGGAATGATTAAGGGGGTTTGCTTGCTTGGTTGCTTTGCAGACCAGAACAGATCTTCAGAAGTGTAGTCGTAGACGACCTCAGGAACTACCGCGGTATCAGGGTCTACCGGAAAAAGAAACCACGTGGGGGAAACAGATAAATAACGGAGCACTCAGATGCAACATCATGCATGACATGAATATATGATATGCAGGGGGGTAGTCTAATGCATCCCTAAATGTTTTAGATGACTTGGGAAAATATTTGGGAATATTTTCCCGAAGTCATGCACTATTCATTTATTGAAATGTGGCCAAAAGTTCAAGCTTCATCACTTTAGAGTGATCTAACATGGATGCAAATGACATATTCGGATTCGTTATATTTTTCTGATCAGTTTTCATATATAAATTATTTTCATTGGAGTTACGGTTTATTTTCTATGAATTTCCAAAGTTTTTATACATTTTTTGAAATTTCTGAAATTTTGTATTTAGTTTAATCCGAATTGACCAAGTCAATTTGACTAGTCAAAAGGCAGGTGTGGCCCACATGTCATAGGCTTAGATATTTTTAATTTAACTTCGCATTTTAATTTAACCGCGGGGTCCACACGTCATTCACACATTAGACTAACTAAGCAACTAAACTAACCTAACTAACCTAAACTAAAATTAGTCCTAAACTAATCCTAGCTAATTAGCCTAAACTAACAGGGCCGGCCACACACTCAAGACACACACACACTGCACGCACACACAACACACACACACACACTGCACGCACACACAACACACAACACACACACAGAGCACGCACACACTCGGCCGCTCGGCCATGGCCACGGCCATAGCCGAGGCCAGCGCTGGAGCAACGAGCAGTGGCAGCAGCGAGCGGCAGCAACAGCGGAGGATAGCAGCGGGAGCAAGCAAAAGCAGCGGCCAGCAGCGCAGCACAGCAGCAGCACGCAGCAAGCAGCGCGGCAGGGCAGAGCAGCAGCAAGCGGCACGCGGCAGGAGCAGCCGCAGCTAGCGAGCAGCAGCAGTATAAGCAGCAGCGATAGCAGCATCACGAGCAGCAGCAGCAAGCAACGTTAGGAGCAGCACGCACGCACACGTACGCAGAAGCTTCTCGGGAGCTCGGTCCACGGCGATCCACGGCATAAAAAGGCAGGATCGAAGAGGGAAAACAGGGGAATCGGGGGAGAAGCTCACCCCGGAGCTTGTAGACATGGTTAGGAGGCGCGGGGCGGCCGGAATGCGACGGGCTTGACGGCGAGATGTGGCGGCCGTAGGCGAAGATGGCAGCGATGGCGAGCTTCTGGTGCGCCCCTACTCGAACCGATGCGCGTAGGCGAAGGAGTCGATGACAAGGGAGCGCCTGGACATCTTGGCGTGACGAGGGGAGGCTCCGGAGCGCGTGGACGACGGTGGTGCGGCGACCTCGAGCTTGGGAACGAAGAAAACGGAAAGGGACGAGTGAGGGAGGAATAACGAGTGGCCTAGGGTTTGTCTCACGCGTCGGGGAGGGTCTTATACGCCTCGGGGGTGTTAACACCAGATTTTGGCATGGTACGAAACGCAATTAAGATGACCTCAAATGAAAAGGGTTTCAACATGAAAAGTTTCGTATCATCAAATTGAGTAACTTTGATGTTTGGGTCATCACCATCCGACCTCATCTTGGGAGCCGAAACTGTGTTCAAAGTTCTAAATCTTATGTTCAGATCACTGTTTGGCTGATTATGCCCCCAAGACGGCCTCATATGAAAAAATGTTCTACATGAATTGTCTTCGTCTCGTCGAATCGGTTGATTTTGATATAAAAATCATCCCACTCCGAGTTCGTATGCAAAAGTTAGAGGCAACACTCTGCGGACCGGTCCTGAGTGAAAAAGTGACGCGAGGGACCAGACACGCACCTAGGTGGTGTCTGATGGGTCGCGCGAGCTATTCGGCCTTTGCCGGCTGAATAAAGCTTGCCGGCGTGAAAAGCTTGCCGGCGTGGAAAGCTTGCTGGCGCGAAAGGCTTGCCGGCCGAGTAAAAAGCTTGCCGCGCGGAAAACTTGCCGGCGTGAAAAAGCTTGCCGGCGTAAAAAGCTTGCCGGCCGAGTAAAAAGCTTGGCGGCGGAAAGATTGCCGGCCAAGGTGAATAGCTTGACGGCGTGGAAAGCTTGCCAGCGTGAAAAGCTTGTCGACGGCGTGAAAAGCTTGCCGGCGTGGAAACCTTGCCGGCGTGAAAAGCTTGCCAGAAAAGCTTGCTTGAAACTGTGAGGGCCAATCCGATCAGAAGCTGAAGATGGGCTGGAAAGATTATCTAGATCGCCTCGGATGAAAAAGTGTTCTACATGGAAGTTGTGCGTATCATCGAAACGGTCGACTTTGCTTTTGGAGTCATCATCATCTGAGATAGTATACGGCCTGCAAAGTTGCTACAAGACTCGGACAGCCAAAAAACTGCATGGCCGAGTCCGACTGGAAGTCAAAGATGGACTCGTAAGGTATTTAAGATGGCCTCGAATCAAAAAACGTTCAACATGAAAGTTGTTTGTCTTGTCGAAACTGTTAAGTTTTCTTTTGGGCTCATCTTCATCCGAGGTCGTTTGTAGCCTGTGAGACTCAAAAACCGAACTACTGTCTCAGACTTACCTAAATCCGAGTACGGTTAATTTTGGAAAGATTTGGACGGGATTTGGAGTCCTTTCCTTGTACGGGAAGTCCAGCCGCCTCATAAATAGATGAGAGGTGATGGCCGATTGAACAACACACAATCGAACAAATCAATACACTACTTTTTCATCTACGTTTTATCTCTCCATCGTTTTTCTCTCTCGTTCTTCGCTGTTCTTTGTGTTTGAGAGCTGCGAATCCCGAGGCTCTAGGGGCGAGTGAGTCGATCTAGGGCAGCCCATAGCCGCCGCACTCCCTGACAGGGTCCCTCCCGGGCGTGTGGGGTTTCGGGTCCGCAAAAGCACCCGCCGACTGTCTTGCGTATCGCGCTGTTGGTCGGGTCTCCTTCGACGTGAGCTGCGGTGCATCACCCCCGGCGTCGAGGGTACACGTGATGTGTTCGTGTGTCAACACACTTTTTGGCGACTCCGCTGGGGACTCAAGATCAATCATCATCATCATCATCCATCATGTCTGATCTTCCCAAGCCATCTGAGGTAGACGCCGATAACATCATTAAGCCTAGTCTTGATGAGTTATCGGCCGACCATCGCCAAATTTATGAGGAGTACAAGAAAGCGCGCGAAGAGAAGGAGTTGCAGGAGTTCCTTGCAAAATTCAAGAAGGATCGCCAAGGCAACATCACTCCGATTGAAGAAATCAAGTTCCCTCCTCTTCAGACCGAGTAGGTTAAACCCTCTGTGAGTACTACCTTTTCTCCTGAGCAGTGGGCTGAGATTGAGAGTCGTATTGTTGATGGTAATAATCTAGTTTAGCAAACTTTTTTAGAGAATACTAATGCTCAGAAAAATACGCCTCAATCGTCTAGTGGTAATATTGGCATGCCTGCTAGCATAGAAAGCCCTAATCTGTCTTTACCTCTTTCATCGGCACCTCCCATGCCGATGAATTATTATCCTACCCACACAAACCAGATTGTGGCTGCACCTGTTAATCCTATCATGAATATGCCAAGTTCGGTGGCAACGCCGAACCAAACCCTACCTATAGGTGCAAACGCTGCTAGGCCACAACCGAACTATGGTTCGGCATACATGCCACAATTCATACCTTCAGCTAGTAATCCTACTCCTCCTATGCCACAACAGCAAGCTTCATCGTCTACTACAGATGATGCTCTAGCTAATTTTAGAGAGGAGATGGCTAAGATGCTTCGAGAAAATTTTGGTGTTGAGTTACCTCGGAATCGGATTTACCAAAAACCGTATCCCGAGTACTTTGATGCAATCCAGTGCCCTCCTGGATATAAAATTCCAGATTTTGTTAAGTTCAATGGAGAAGGCACGAAAACCACATGGGAGCATGTTAGTCAATACTTGGCACAATTAGTTTAAGCAGGCTCGCTAAACGAATTGAAAGTGCGTCTATTTCCTTTATCATTAACTGGCACCGCATTTTCATGGTTTTCTTCTTTGCTACCTGGTTCTATTCGTGTATGGTCGCAGCTAGAACAGAAATTTCATGATCAATTTTATAGCGGCGACAATGAACTTAAGTTATCACATCTTACATCGGTTAAGCAGAAGCATGATGAATCGGTCTCCGATTACGTTAAGAGATTTAGAGATACAAAAAACCGGTGTTATAGTTTGGTGATAACCGAGAGAGACTTGGCAGACCTTGTGCTTAATGGTTTGAAAACTCACATTAGAGAGAAGCTAGAAGGCTATGAGTTTTTAAATATCAACCAAGTCTTACAAAGGGCTTTGGCTCAGGAAAGCCGAAGCAAAAATCTCAAAGAAGTGCATAGATATAAAGCTGATCGTCCTAAGATGAATATGGTTGAATATGATAGTGATCACCCGGACGATGAGGGTGATATTTATGCTACTGAATTTGTTTTGCCGTCCAAGGCCAGACCATTTACTTGCAATGATCTGAAACCGATTCATAAGAATCGTGATGAAGAGATGAAGTTTACCTTTAACATTGCTAAGTGTGATAAAATATTCGATGCTTTGCTGCAAGCTAAGATTATTAGGATATCTCATACTTTACCGCCATTTGAAGAGCTGAAACGGCATGCTTATTGCAAGTATCATAATTCTTTTTCTCATGCTACTAATGATTGCAATGTTTTTCAACGATAGATACAATCGGCCATTAATGACGGACGATTGAACTTTTCTGAGATGCAAATTGATAAACAGCCTTTTCTAATGAATACCATGAACTTGGAGGGGAAGAAGATGCTCATTCGGCCGGAAGTAGCCGAATCTTCTAATAAGTCCAACGTTGTCGTTGGTGAACCCGGGAAAAGCAAGGAGAGCAGCAAGGTCTTGGGAAGACAGATTGTGCTTGATAAGCAACCCGATGGCAAGGAGGTAATCAAAATCACCATCAAGAATCCTTCACTCGGGGGGCAATCACAAGTGCAAGAGAACACTCGTGTTAAATTTGTTAAGCCCAAGAGTTGTGCAGGTGAAAATCATGACGGGAGGACGCCCATTATGGATTACTTGCGCGATCCGAGTGAAAGGGTGGACAGGGCTGTTCGGCGTATGGCTTTCAAATATACAATGAGAGATGATGATCTTTATCGCCGAACAATTGATGATGTTCTTTTAAAGTGTTTGGACGAGGACCAAGCGAGAGTTGCTATGGGGGTGGTACATGAAGGCATTTGTGGCACTCATCAGTCGGCTCACAAAATGAAGTGGTTATTGCGACGTGCTGGATTTTATTGGCCCACTATGATTAATGATTGTTTCAGATATTATAAAGGATGTGAAGCTTGTCAAAAGTTTGGTGATATTCAATTGGCTCCTGCTGCTATGTTACATCCTATTATCAAACCGTGGCCTTTTCGAGGTTGGGGTTTAGACTTCATTGGAGAAATTCACCCATCGTCCACAAAGGGGCATCTGTTCGTATTGGTGGCAACCGATTATTTCACTAAATGGCCTAAAACAGTACCACTCAAAAACATGACACATACGGAGGTAATTCAATTCATAACCGAGCACATTATTCATAGATTCAGCATTCCTCAAACTTTGACTATAGATCAAGGTTCATCTTTTATGTCGCATCAAGTTAGAGAATTTGCCGAGTCTTATAAGATAAAGTTGCTCAATTCCTCTCCGTATTATGCACAAGCTAATGGACAAGCTGAATCTAGCAATAAAATTTTAATCAAGCTCATCAAGAAGAAGATTGAGGATAATCCAAGGAGATGGCATGAGTTGTTATCCGAAGCTTTGTGGGCACATAGAATCTCAAGGCATGGTGCTACAAAGGTGACTCCATATGAGCTAGTATATGGTCAAGAGGCTGTTTTACCAGTGGAAGTGAATTTGAATGCTTTGAGAATAGCCAAACAAAATGATTTATCGGCAGTGGATTTTTATAACTTGATGATGGACAATGTTGATGAGGTTGCCGATAAACGTTTGGATTCTTTGAAGGCCATAGAAAGGGACAAGTTGAGGGTAGCAAGAGCTTACAATAAAAAGGTCAAGTTGAAGAATTTTCAAGTTGGCGATCTTGTGTGGAAAGTGATCCTGCCGATTGGTTCAAGAGACAAAAAATTCGGGAAGTGGTCTCCAAGCTTGGAAGGTGTAACACCCCCAGATCTCAACCCTGTCATTAAGCTAATTAACCAGCTTTGTCATCATTATCATCCTAACTAAATTGCATTTAGAGAATAATCCAACTTCAAATTCAAATTTAAAATAAAGTCAAAATTAAAAGTTATCCAAACAGTAGAACAAAAGTGTTCATAATGTTGCAAATATTCCCAAAGCAATTATAAAAATAAAATCAACATTTGTTGAATACTAAATTTGACCCCAACATCCAAAAACAGTAGCTAAAACAGCCTATTTAATCCATTTCATTTAATCAAAATTAAATGTGAAATCATCTTGGCACCAAACCTTTTTATGGCAGTACTAGATATTGCCTAGTATTTGATTTGACCAACTACATATTTTACAAAAGTCATTTTGTGGCCAAGCATTAGCAAAACAGTAGGGGTTAGAGGAAATCAGAAAAAGAAAAGGAAATATCCTAATATTACGGCCGCATCGAGCCATCCCCGAGCTCACGGACCAGCCCGTCGTCCTCACTGTGAGCCGCTGCACCGGATGCGCCCTTTCCCTCTCTCTCTTGTCGCCTCTAGTCACTGCGCCACCGAGGCCGAACCCGCCGCCGCAAGAGCTCATCGCCGGCCGTGCTCCGGTGACCCATTGGTCACGCCGTGCGTCCAAACACTTCGGGAGCTCGCGTAGATGCGGCTAGCACCCAGCGCCGGTCCATTAGGGCCCTGCAAACGTCGCCTCCGAGCTCGCCCGAGACGGCCGCCGCTCCACCTCGTCGCCGGCGACGATTCCGACCGACTCAGCCGCCCGCACCGGTGCCATTCGACGCGGCTTCTTCTCCGCGTTCGAACGAGCCATCGCACGCACCAAATGACGCCTCGTAGGCGATTTCCGATGCGCGCCCGACACGCTGCCGTGGTTTTGGTCACCGGCGGCTAAACGCCCGCATCGCGTTGACGTGGCACCATTCGGGGCCCACCCTGTGTCACTGCAGGTGGGTCCCGTGGGCCCTGTTGACCCTGTTGACCGGGTCAACGCTGCTGACTGGACAGGGTCCAGTCACTGACATGTAGGCCCCACCAATTTAATTAGCTAATTTGTTAATTAATTTAATCTGTAATTAGTTTAGACACTGACAGATGGGGCCCACTCGCTAATTAACCCCTAGTTAGTTTAATTAATCTCAGTTTAGTACTGTGACGCTGACATGTGGGACCCACTGGTCAGGTTTGACCTGGTCAGCCGGGTTTGACCGCTGATGTCACCTTGACGTCATGCTGACGTCATGGGCTACTGTTTCAGATAATTCAGATTTAATAATTAAAATAATTCTAGAAAATGATTAAAACTTTGAAAAATCATATAAAATAAACCGTAACTCGGATGAAAATAATTTATATATGAAAAATGATCAGAAAAATATGAGGAATCCGAATATGTCATCTGCACTCATGTTAGAACCCTCTGAGAAGATGATCATTTAACTTTTTGCCTGTTTTCAATAAATGAATAGTGCATCACTTTGGTAAAATAATTCCAAATAAATTCCTAAAACATGTAAAATAGTTAGATATGCAATATATCACCCCTACATATCAGTTAGGCATGTCATGCATAGTGATTGCATTTGAATGCTTGTATTTATCTGTTTCCTCCCCCTCCTTCTCTCCCGATAGACCCCGAGACTGCCGACGACACTTTTGAGTACAACTACGTCGTCGATGACCAGACCTTTTCAGCAGAGCTTCCAGGCAAGCAAAACCCCCTTGATCATTCCTATATCACCTATTCCTTCTTCCCCGTGCTTGCATTAGATTTTGCTACTATAATTGATTGCTCCTATTCTAATGCATAGCCTGATTTTGTAACTGCTGTTGATACTTTACCTGCTATCCTAAATGCTTAGCATAGGTTTGTTAGTGATCCATCAGTGACCCCTCACCCTTGTCCCTGTTGCCCTGCTTTGTTACCAGTGCCTCGATCTTTGTGATCAATGTGTAGAGACCGTCACATCACCGCACACCCCCTTAGTTGTACGGCTCTGCAGGGCTACTATCGAGTGCCGGGGGTGATACCTCGTACTGCACTCCTGATGATATCCCTGTAGTATAGTATATCGATGGTGATTGCAGAGGGTGATTCCTCGCTCTCCCCTTCCTGATGATGACTCTGTCGTGCAACCCCTTAAGTGGGGACCATCGAGGGTGATTCCTCCTGGTTCTCCTTGACGGATTACATCGAGTAGGAATCCATCGAGGGTGATTCCTCGGATTACCCCCTTGATGTTACGGACACACTGTTACCTTTAACTGTTGCCCCTTTTTAACTGTTACTGCGGGACTGAAGGGACAGGCGGTACCACCCCGGTTGAGGTGGACCTGAGTTCCTGACAGTCTCCTGGGAAGTCGGGTTAACCTGGAGGGTACCCACGAGATAATTACGAGGCGCGGCCGGGCAGGCAGGGACCGCCCTAGAGAGGGATGGGCCTGACCCTTGTTGCACTTCCTCGAGACGGGGCGACAGGAGTACTGATCGTCACCGCAAGCTCCTAATAATCTAGTAACGGATTTGGGTATTTGATCTGAGTTGGCCGCTGGCCATATACGCACTACCACCACGTGGGATAATGGTTATGGGACCCTCGGCGCCGTATGTATCAGCCGAAAGCTTTGTCAGACGTCCAGTTCAGCATTGTGGCAAGGCAGGATCGGTGCCATCCATGACAGAGGTGGTGCCTGGATCTAACCCTCCTCACAACGACCCGGAGTGCAATGGGCGATGGGCCCAAGACCCTTGACCACTTAGGATGTAGACCGGCGGGGACCTCTCTGCTGAGCCTAGGTAGGACTACGTCGTGTCGATCAGCCGAGGCCGGGTATGACCGAGAAAAGTGTGTCCGGCCAGAGTTAGTCGAGCGTGTTGGGTAACAGTAGGGCACCCCTGCAGGGAAGTTATCTATTCGAATAGCCGTGTCCACGGTAATAGGACGCTCAGTGTTGTATCCCGATCTACTACAAACTTGAACTGAATACATGTTACTTTAACTGTAAGCTCCGGGATCGCTTCCTCACAGGGAGTCGAGGAAGGATCTCTGGGCTTTGCTTCTACATGCTTGTTACTTTATAATATGCTAATCTGCACTCTTCTAATGCTGCAAGACGCTGCAAGTTGCTAGTCTTCGATAGGCTAGGCCTTCCCCTCTATTCTGGCATTTCTGCAGTTTAGTCCAAAGATATAGCCCCATTCCTTTGATACCGAGTCATACTTAGTATAGTTCTGATGTCAGTCTTGCGAGTACTTTGGATGAGTACTGATGGTTGCTTTGCTACCTTTTTTCCACATACCCGATTGTTGCGACCAGATGGCGGAGCCCAGGAGTCAGCTGCTACCGCTGACGACTACTACTACCCTACCAGTGGAGCCTAATACTACGTGGAGACCGACGACCAGGAGTAGATTCGGAGGCTCCCAGGCAGGAGGCCTTGCCTCTTTCGATCAGAGCCGTTGTTTGTTTTCGCCTTCTTAAGGCATCCTTGTCTAATTATGTCTGTACTGAGATACTAATGCTTCCGCTGACTCTTCTGTAACTCGAGCTTATGTATTCGAGCCCTCGAGGCCCTTGGCTTGTAATATAAAGCTTGTATTATTTTATTTTGTGTCTAGAGTTGTGTTGTGATATCTTCCCATGAGTCCCTGGGCTTAATCGTGCGCATTTGCGTGTATGATTAGTGCATGGTCGGGCCGGGGGCGTCACAAGCTGGTATGAGAGCCGACTGCCTGTAGGAAGCCCCTTTTCCAACTCCTTGGCCGAAGTTGAGTCTAGTCCTTGGAAAACGATTTTACTAACATGGCTGTATGGCTTACGGGCCCACATCGCCACTGAATGGGTGGTATTAGGATCTTTTATTCCTCTTCCTTACTCTGGGATTCTGATCTCTCCTCTATTCGGGTTAAAGTTTTGCTAACTCTAACATTAGGTTCTCGTGCTCACATCCACCCGGAGAGCTGGATTGGCCGCAATTATTCCTTTCCATCGGTCAGTTTAATCTAATCATCATATTTTCCTTTCCATTGGTCTGTTTGACCTTTCTTGTAATCTAGCTTTTATCTGAGCAGTGATAATTCCCTGCTTAAGTCAACACCCCCAAATAAAACCTTTTTACTATTGTGATGACATTCCGGTAACCACCGATGGACGAGAACCTTGCCTATTGGTCCGCCTCGTTTTAACGAGCAAGAAAATGGTTCTCTTCGTTCCCGCCTATGGTACCGCCGTGTTGCCGACATAGCTAACAGACTTTCCTCTGACGTGCCTTACTATCATGGTCGTGCAAGATGCCACCGTCCTTCCTACTTTTACCCACACTAACCACAGTTCCACAGGATTGAAACCTGACTCTCCTATACATCATTGATCCCGAAAATACCCCTTACCCCACCTCTTAAATCTCGGGACGAGATTTCTTGTAGAGGGGGAGATTTGTAACACCCCTAGATCTCAACCCTGTCATTAAGCTAATTAATTAGCCTTGTCATCATGATCATCCTAACTAAATTGCATTTGGAGAATAATCCAACTTCAAATTCAAATTTAAAATAAAGTCAAAATTAAAAGTTATCCAAACAGTAGAAAAAAGTGTTCATAATGTTGCAAATATTCCCAAAGCAATTATAAAAATAAAATGAACATTTGTTGAATACTAAATTTGACCCCAACATCCAAAAACAGTAGCTAAAACAGCCTATTTAATCCATTTCATTTAATCAAAATTAAATGTGAAATCATCTTGGCACCAAACCTTTTTATGGCAGTACTAGATATTTCCTAGTATTTGATTTGACCAACTACATATTTTACAAAAGTCATTTTGTGGCCAAGCATTAGCAAAACAGTAGGGGTTAGAGGAAATCAGAAAAATAAAAGGAAAAATCCTAACGCCTACTGTGCCTACGGGCTCTAGTCAAATAGCGCACGGCCCAGCCCATCTGGCCGGCCTCTCACCCTTCTCGCGCCAGAACAGGGGAGGCCGAGCTCGCCATGGCCGTCCGCGTACGGATCGCCTCGCTGTCGGCCATCCCGCGGTCCCCTCGCTGGTTAAGGGCCTCCCCTCGACCTCTCTCTCCTTCCCCGAAACCCTAGACCCCCCCAGAAACCCCTCCTCTCGCTCGCCCCCTTCTTCCTCCCGTGAGCCCGACGCAGCCATGGCCATCCGGCGTCGTCCACGCGGACACCGGCCAGCCCTCGCCTAACCGAAATGTCCCCAAGCTCCGCCGCGCTCCCCTACATCACCTGAGGCCACCTGGTGGAGCTCATCGCCTCTGCGTCAAGCACCTCGACCTCGTCTTCTCGACGGCCACCACAAATCGCCGTCGTCGATTACGGCCGCATCGAGCCATCCCTGAGCCCACGGACCAGCCCGTCGTCCTCACTGTGAGCCGCCGCGCCGGATGCGCTCTTCCCCTCTCTCTCTTGTCGCCTCTAGTCATTGCGCCACTGAGGCCGAACCCGCCGCCTGAAGAGCTCGTCGCCGGCCGTGCTCCGGTGACCCATTGGTCACGCCCGTGCGTCCAAACACTACGGAGCTCGCGTAGATGCGGCTAGCACCCAGCGCCGGTCCATTAGGGCCCTGCAAACGTCGCCTCCGAGCTCGCCCGAGACGGCTGCCGCTCCATCGCGTCACCGGCGACGATTTCGACCGACTCAGCCGCCCGCACCGGTGCCATTCGACGCGGCTTCTCCGCGTTCGAACGAGCCATCGCACGCGCCAAATGACGCCTCGTAGGCGATTTCCGACGCGCGCCCGACACGCCGCTGTGGTTTTGGCCACCGGCGGCTAAACGCCGGCGCCGCGCTGACGTGGCACCGTTCGGGGCCCACCCTGTGTCACTGCAGGTGGGTCCCGTGGGCCCTGTTGACCCTGTTGACCGGGTCAACACTGCTGACTGGACAGGGTCCAGTCACTGACATGTAGGCCCCACCAATTTAATTAGCTAATTTGTTAATTAACTTAATCTGTAATTAGTTTAGACACTCACAGATGGGGCCCGCCCGCTAATTAACCCGTAGTTAGTTTAATTCATCCTAGTTTAGTACTGTGACGCTAACATGTGGGACCCACTGGTCAGGTTTGACCTGGTCAGCCGGGTTTGACCGCTCACGCCACCTTGACGTCATGCTGATGTCATGGGCTACTGTTTTGGATAATTCAGATTTACTAATTAAAATAATTCCAGAAAATGATTAAAACTTTCAAAAATCATATAAAATAAACCGTAACTCGGATGAATATAATTTATATATGAAAAATGATCAGAAAAATATGACGAATCGGAATATGTAATCTGCACTCATGTTAGAACCCTCTAAGCAGATGATCATTTAACTTTTTGCCTGTTTTCGATAAATGAATAGTGCATGACTTTGGTAAAATAATTCCATATAAATTCCTAAAACATGTAAAATCGTTAGAGATGCAGTATATCACCCCTACATATCAGTTAGGCATGTCATGCATAGTGATTGCATTTGAATGCTTGTATTTATCTGTTTCCTCCCCCTCCCTCTCTCCCGATAGACCCCGAGACTGCCGACGACACTGCTGAGTGCAACTACGTCGTCGACGACCAGACCTTTTCAGCAGAGCTTCCAGGCAAGCAAAACCCCCTTGATCATTCCTATATCACCTATTCCTTCTTCCCCATGCTTGCATTAGATTTTGCTACTGTAATTGATTGCTCCTATTCTAATGCATAGCCTGATTTTGTAACTGCTGTTGATACTTTACCTGCTATCCTAAATGCTTAGCATAGGTTGGTTAGTGATCCATCAGTGACCCCTCACCCTTGTCCCTGTTGCCCCGCTTTGTTACCAGTGCCTCGATCTTTCTGATCGATGTGCAGAGACCGTCACATCACCGCACACCCCCTTAGTTGTACGACTTTGCAAGGCTACTATCGATTGCCGGGGGTGATACCTCGTACTGCACTCTGATACGTCTCCAACGTATCTATAATTTTTGATTATTCCATGCTGTTATAATATCAATCTTGGATGTTTTGCAATCATGTACAGCAATTATCTATCATTTTTGGAGACTAACCTATTAACCTAGTGCCCAGTGCCAGTTGCTGTTTTCTGCCCTGTTTTTATTTTATGGAAACTCAATACCAAACGAAGTCTAAATGTAACAAAACTTTTTGGAGATTTTTTATTGGACCAGAAGAACACTAGAAGCTTCGGGAGGAGGCCAAAAGACCCTGGTGGGGCCCACGAGCCACCAGGGCGCGCCTGGGGGGGGGGCAGGCTCGCCCTGGTGCCTCGTGGGGCCCACCAAGCTCCGTTTGACCTAATTCCAGCACTATAAATTCCAGAAAAATCAGAAACCCTCAGGATAGTCCACGAAATACTTTTTACGCCGCCGCAAGCTTCTGTTCCAGAGAGATCCCATCTGGGGTCCTTCTCCGGTAATCTGCCGGAGGGGGAATCGATCACGAAGGGGCTCTACATCAACCTTGCTGCCTCTCCGATGATGCGTGAGTAGTTTACCATAGACCTACGGGTCCATAGGCAGTAGCTAGATGGCTTCTTCTCTCTTTTTTATCTTCAATACAATGTTCTCCTTGATGTTCTTGGAGATCTATCCGATGTAATCTCTTTTTGCGGTGTGTTTGTTCGGATCCGATGAATTGTGAGTTTATGATCAGATTATCCATGAAATTATTTGAGTCTTTGCTGCACTCTTTTATGCATGATTATTATAGCCTCGTATTTCTTCTCCGATCTATTGATTTGGTTTGGCCAACTGAGTTGATTTATCTTGCCATGGGAAGAGGTGCTTTGTAGTGGGTTCGATCTTGCGGTGCTCAATCCCAGTGACAGAAAGGGACATGACACGTATGTATTGTTGCTACTAAGGGTAACAAGATAGGATCTATTCATTGGGTTTATTAATTCGTGAGTTTGTCTTGTCCACATCATGTCATCGTTCTTAAGGCATTACTCCGTTCTTATGGACTTAATACACTAGATGCATGCTGGATAACGGTCGATGTGTGGAGTAATAGTAGTAGATGCAGGCAGGAGTCGGTCTACTAATCTTGGACGTGATGCCTATATACATGATCATTGCCTTGGATATCGTCATGATTATTTGCTTTTCTATCAATTGCCCAACAGTAATTTGTCTACCCACTGTATGCTATTTTCTCGAGACAAGCCTCTAGTGA
Organism: Elymus sibiricus; assembly: GCA_039707655.1. NCBI lineage: Eukaryota > Viridiplantae > Streptophyta > Magnoliopsida > Poales > Poaceae > Elymus > Elymus sibiricus. The sequence continues at coordinate 13,353,422 of CM077668.1, read as the reverse complement.
AATCTATGGCCCCCGGGTCTATCTATCTCATATTACTAAAACCCTAAAAATATTGCTGCCTTCTTTCTTTATTTATTTTATTTTGTATTTTTGTTTCAATCTATCAATCTATCATATACAATTTAATCATGCAATCTTACCGCCAAGGGATTGACAACCCCTTGTTTGCGTTGGGTGCAAGGATTTGTTGTTTGTGTGCTGGTGTTGCTAATGAGGTGTTGTGTGATTCTCCTACTGGTTCGATAACCTTGGTTTCATAATCGAGGGAAATACTTATCTCTACTGTGCTGCATCATCCCTTCCTCTTTGGAGAAATACCAACGCAAGCTACAAGTAGCAGGAAGAATTTCTGGCGCCGTTGCTGGGAGACATCATCAACATCTATCAAGTACCTTTGCACAAACTCTCATCTCCTTGCATTTACTTTATTTGCCATTTGCCTCTCATTTTCATCTCCCCCACTTCTAAAAAGTTTTTACAAAAATACAAAAATATTTTTTGTTTGCCTTATTCTCGTTTGCTTGTTTGCTTGATTGCTATCTTGTTTGCGTAGTCACGATGTCTCAAGAAAATACAAAATTGTGTGATTTTTCCAATACTAATAATATTGATTTTATTAGTACTCCAATTGCTCCTCCCGCCGCTAGTGCGGAGACTTGTGACATTAATGCTGCTTTGCTAAATCTTGTCATGAAAGATCAATTTTCCGGTAGTCGTAATGAAGATGCCGCATCCCATCTTAACGCTTTCGTAGAATTATGTGATATGCAAAAGAAAAAAGATGTGGATAATGATATTGTGAAATTAAAATTATTCCCGTTCTCATTGCGGGATCGTGCAAAAATTTGGTTTTCATCTTTACCATGAAATAGTATCGATTCTTGGGATAGGTGTAAAGATGCTTTTATTACCAAGAATTTTCCTCCCGCGAAAATTATTTCTCTAAGAAATCAAATTATGAATTTTAAGCAACTTGATCATGAACATGTTGCCCAATCTTGGGAGAGGATGAAATTAATGATAAGAAATTGCCCTACTCATGGTTTAAATTTATGGATGATCATACAAAAAATTTATGCGGGATTGAATTTTGTTTCTAGAAATCTTTTAGATTTCACCGCGGGTGGTACGTTTATGGAAATTACATTGGGTGAAGATACTAAATTGATTGATAATATTATGGCAAATTATTCACAATGGCATACTGAAAGAACTCCTACTAGTAAAAAGGTGAATTCTATTGAAGAGATTAATACTTTGAGTGATAAAGTTGATGCGCTTATGAAATTGGTTTCTAGCAAAAATGCTCCTATTGATCCTAATGATGTGCCTTTGTCTACTTTGATTGAGCAAAATAATGATCCCGTAGATGTGAATTTTGTCTCGCAAAACAATTTTAATAATAATGCTTATAGAGGTAATTTCAACACGAGACCGTTTCCTGGAATTTCCTCTAATAATTATGGCAATCCTTATGGTAATTCCTAAAATAATAATAGGATACCTTCTGATCTTGAAAGTAATATTAAATAATTTATTAATGCTCAAAAAGTTTTCAACACTACGATAGAAGAAAAATTGAGTAAAATGGATGATATGTCTAGGAGCATTGATAGAATTATTCATGATGTGGAAAATCTTAAGATTAAAATTTTGCCACCTAAAATTGATATTAGTGAATCAATTAAAGCTTTATATGTCTCCATGGATGAGAGTAAGAAAAGAACCGCGCCATGCTAAGAGCTAAGCGAGAATTTTTAGAAAAAGCGATTCCTCCCGGTTTTTATCGTAGTAATGATGAGGATATTAAAATGATTGGTGTTTCATCTATTGATTCTTTGTTTATCCATATTAAACTTGATGAAAAGGGGACTGAAGAAGAGTCAACTTTAGCTAAAGAGCGTCCCCATAATTCGGAGGGTGAAAATCTTGATAAGAAAATTGCTAAAAGTGGGTTTGGAGAGGTAAAAACTTTAAATAGCGATGTGCCCACTCTTTTGGATTACAAAGATTTTAATTATGATAATTGTTCTTTGATTGAGTGCATCTCTTTGTTACAATCCATGTTAAATTCACCCAACGCTTATGAGCAAAACAAAGCTTTTACTAAACACATCGTAGAAGCAATGATGAAAGCGTTAGAAGAAAAGCTAGAATTAGAAGTTTCAATTCCTAGAAAATTATATGATGAATGGGGACCCACCATTAAAGTTAAAATTAAAAATTATGAGTGCAATGCTTTATGTGATTTGGGTGCTAGCGTTTCCACAATTCCAAAATCTTTATGTGATGCGCTAGGTTTTACCAATATAAATGAATGCTCCCTTAATTTGCATCTTGCGGATTCTACTATTAAAAAGCCTTTGGACATAATTAATGATGTGCTTATTCTTGCAAATAGAAATTATGTGCCCGTTCATTTTATTGTTCTTGATATTGAATGCAATTCTTTTTGCCCCATAATACTTGGTAGACCGTTCTTACGAACTATAGGTGCCGTTATTGATATGAAAGAAGGGAATATTAAATTTCAATTTCCATTAAAGAAGGGTATGGAGCATTTCCCTAGGAAGATAATTAAAGCACCATATGAATCAATTATGAGGGCCACTTATGGAATCAACTTGAAAGATGACAACACTTGAGATTATGCATTATGCCTAGCTAGGGCCATAAAACAATAGTGCTTGTTGGGAGGCAACCCAATGAATAAAATAAATTTTTGTTATAAGTTTCTGTTATGGTGTGTTTCTACTGTCATGCTACTGGTATGATAGTGTTTTTATGTTTTTAATTAGTGTTTGTGCCAAGTAGAGCCTTTGGGATGATTTGGAAGATAATATAATTGATGCTGTTTGAAAACAGAAAGTTTTGCGTCCAGTGCTGGAATTTTGTTTTTTCACTGTTACGTCCGAACCTTCTGAAATTTTTTCACAATATTGATATATGAATTTTCCATGTTGTCCTAATTTTTCAGAATTTTTGGAGTTACAGAAGTATGACCATAATTCAGATCTCTACAGACTGTTCTATTTTTGACAGATTCTGTTTTTGTTGCACTACTTGTTTGTTTGAATGAATCTATGGATTGTATCGGGGGGTATAAGCCATGGTGAAGTTAGAGTACAGTAGGTATAATGCAAAAATAAAATATGAATGGGTTTGCAACAGTACTCATAGTAGTGATTTATTTTGTTATACTAACGGATCTCACGAAGGTTTTGTTGAGTTTTGTGTGATTGAAGTTTTCAAGTTTTGGGTGAGATCACGATGGATGAAGGAATACGGAGTAGTAAAAGCCTAAGCTTGGGGATGCCCGAGGCACCCCAAGGTAATATTCAAGGAGGACTCAAGCATCTAAGCTTGGGGATGCCCCGGAAGGCATCCCCTCTTTATTCTACCAACCATCGGTAATTTTACTTGGAGCTATATTTTTATTCGTCACATGATATGTGTTTTGCTTGGAGCGTCTTGTATGATTTGAGTCTTTGCTTTGTTTGCTTTTTAGTTTGTCACAATCATATTTGCTGCACACACCTATCTTGAGAGAGCCACACATTATCATCATAATTTGTAGAATACTCTATGTGCTTCACTTAAATTTTTTGAGCTAGGCAGTTGCTCTAGTGCTTCACTTAAATCTTTTTGAGCACGGTGGTGGCTATATTTTGAAGGAATAAACTCTCATGCTTCACTTATATTATTTTGAGAGTTGATTCAAATTTTGAAGAAATAAACTCTCATGCTTCACTTATATTATTTTGAGAGTTGATTAAAATTTTGAAGAAATGAATTCTCATGCTTCACTTATATTATTTTGAGAATTGACTTGACTGAAATTTTGAAGAAATGAATTCTCATGCTTCACTTATATTATTTTGAGAATTGTTAAGAATTAAATTTTGAAGAAATATTTGCACTCTCATTCTTCACTTAAATCTTTTTGAGAGATGATGATAGTAACGGTAATTTGCACAAGTTATGAAATTGGTCCCAAAGTGATGAATACTCAAGAGGGATATAGATAAAAAAACTTTCATATAGATCATTAGATATGATGAGTGTGATACCTTGCAATAGTTTTGCGATATGAAGATGATGATATGTGATGCCATGTTAGTGAGTAATTGTGCTTAAGTAAAAATATTAGTGTTAAGGTTTGTGATTCCCTATGCATGCACATTAAGTCAATAGTTATGCATTGAAATTACATCCTACTTATGGTGCATTATTCGGTGTTAGTTGTGTTCAATGCATGTTTATGACCGTTTTCGTTTTTTGGTTGGTCACTTCTCAATCTTTTGCTAGCCTTCATTTGTACTAAGCGGAAATACTGCTTGTGCATCCAAAATCCTTAAACCCAGTTTTGCCATATGAGTCCACTATATCTACCTATGTGCGGTATTGCAATGCCGTTCCAAGTAAATTTGCGTGTGCCAACTCTAATTTCAAAATAACTTTTCTGTTTTGTGTGCCCATACCGCTCATGAAGCGGCAGGGGGTGGCCAATATTTTCCATGTTAGGTGTGTTATTCTCATGATGAGTGTTTATTCACTTGTCATTGCACGAGTGTATGGTTGGTAATAGGGATGCCCAGTCCCGCATGAAATGAAATTAATAACTGCAAGCCTCTGTACCTCCACGATCTCATCTACAGTCCTTTTTCGGCACCCTGCCGGAGGGGGGAATCATCACCAGAGGCCATCTTCATCATCTTGGCGGTCTCCATGACGAGGAGGGAGTAGTCACCCTCGGGGTTGAGGGTTTGTACCAGTAGCTATGTGTTTGATCTCTCTCTCTCTCGTGTTCTTGATTTGGCACGATCTTGATGTACCGCGAGCTTTGTTAATATAGTTGGATCGTATGGTGTTTCTCCCTCTCTATCTTGTGGTGATGAATTGAGTCTTTCCGTTTGAGGTTTCGTTATTGTCGGATTGAATATTTCAGATTTGAGAACACTTGATGTATGTCTTGCATGTGGATACCCGTGGTGCCAATGGGATATTCTATTGGTTCACTTGATATATGTTTTGGAGATCAACTCGCAGATTCCCGTGACCTTGGGGTGATCTAGGCATAAGGGTTGGTTGCACATTTTCATTATCTTTTCTTCGATAAGAAACTTTGGGGTACTCTTTGAAGTTCTTTGTGTGGATTGAATATTATGAGTTTGAAGTTGTTTGATGCATATCGAATAATCAACTCATGAATAGTTGTGGTGACATTGGAGTATCTAGGTGACATTAGAGTTGGTTGATGCATATCGTATGGTGTTATTCTAGTACGAACTCTAGGGCTGTTTGTGACACTTATAGGAATAACTCAATAGATTGATCGAAAAGAATAACTTTGAGGTGGTTTCGTACCCTACAACAATTTCTATCTTATGTTCTCCGCTAATAGGAACTTTGGAGTGATTCTTTATCGCACGTTGAGGGATTGTTATATGATCCAATTATGTTAGCATTGTTGAGAGATTGCACTAGTGAAAGTATGAACCCTAGGCCTTGTTTCTAAGCATTGCAATACCGTTTGTGCTCCGTTTTATCATGATTACAAAAACCTATATCTACTATCCATACTACACTTTTATCACCATCTCTTCGCCGAACTAGTGCACCTATACAATTTACCATTGTATTGGGTGTGTTGGGGACACAAGAGATTTCTTGTATTTGATTGCAGGGTTATTTGAGAGATACCATCTTCATCCTACACCTTCCACGGATTGATAAACCTTAGGGCATCCACTTGAGGGAAAATTGCTACTGTCCTACAAAACTCTGTGCTTGGAGGCCCAACACGAGTCTACAAGAATAAGTTGTGTAGTAGATATCAAGCTCTTTTCTGGCGCTGTTGCCGGGGATGTGAGTGCTTGAAGGTATATCTTTAGATCTTGCAATCGAATCTTTTAGTTTCTTATTTTATCACTAGTTTGGTTTATAAAAGAAAACTACAAAAAAATGGAATTGAGGTTGCCACATATTATTCAGCTTTATAATGTCTTTCTTGAAAATGATGGATCAGAAAATTGTACTCAATTGATAGAAGAAGAATTCAATAAAATGTTTGGCATAAAATCCATGAATGATGAGCATGATTGCAATGTTGCTAGTATGAATTCTTTGAATATCCATGATGCTAGTGATATGCAAAGCCATAAGCTTGGGGATGCTATGTTTGATGAAGATGAAATTTTTAGTCCCCCAAGTTTTGATGAGAACAAATTTGCTTATGTGGAGAGTAATAAAGTTTCTATGCTTGTAGGTCATGAAAAATAATGCTTTATGTGATAGTTATATTGTTGAATTCGTTCATGATGCTACTGAAAATTATTATGAGAGAGGATCATATGCTTGTAGTTGTTGCATTAATATCAAGTTTCCTCTCTATGCGTTGAAAGTTTTGAAGTTATGCTTGTTTTACCTTCCTATGCTAGTTGATTCTTGCTCCCCTAAATTGTTTGCTCACAAAATCCATATACATTGGAAGTGGGTTAGGCTTAAATGTGCTTGTCATATGATTCATGATGCTCTTTTTGTGTTTCAATTCTTTACTTTTATGCGAGCATCATTGAAATAATCATGCCTAGCTAAAAAGGCATTAAAGAAAAGCGCTTGTTGGGAGATAACCCAATATTTGTACCTACTGTTTTTGTGTGTCCACATGATTAAGCTACTGTAGTAATCATGTTTTATATGTTTTCTTTCAATAATGTGCCAAGTAAAGCCTTTGGGATAGTGTGGATGCTTGTTGATTTGATTCTGTGCAAAAACAGAAAATTTTGCGTCCAGTGCTGGAATTTCTATTTTGTACTGGAGCGTGAGAAAATACTGAAATTTTTACACAGTATTAGGATACAATTTTTTTACATTGTCCACATTTTTCAGAATTTCTGGAGGTACAGAAGTATGGTTTTTAAATCGCTCACTACATGCTGTTCTGTTTTTGACAGATTCTGTTTTCGATGCATAGTTTGCTTGTTTTAGTGTTTCCATAGGTTATATTGAGCAATATAAATTGTGGAAGTGATAGGATACAGTAGGAATTATGTGAGAACAATTATGAATCTTGTATTGACAGTTTCTAAGTGGATGATTTATTTTTATCATACTAATCTATCTCACCAAGTTCCGTTAAGTTTTGTGTGATTGAAGTTTTCAAGTTTTGGGTGTGATATCGATATGAGGAGAATAAGGAGTGGCAAGACCCTAAGCTTGGGGATGCCCAAGTCACCCCAAGGTAATATTCAAGGAAGACTCAAGCGTGTAAGCTTGGGGATGCCCCGGAAAGCATCCCCTCTTTCGTCTTCAACATTATCGGTAACGTCAGTTGGAGCTATATTTTTATTTGTCACCTAATATGAGTTTTGCTTGGAGTGTCATTTTATTTTGTTAATATTTGTTTTCTGTTACTAATAATCATGTTTTGTATCTTTTAGTTCAATAAAATGCCAATTATAGCCTTTACAATGCTCAGTTTGCAAAGTCATGTGTTGCTGTTTGAAAACAGAAAGTTTTCTGTTATGTCCAGAATATTCCTGAATAGTCAGAACATGATAAAAATGTGAAATTTTTACACAGTAAGCATGCATGAGTTATCTGTCACGTGGTAATTTTTCAGAATTTTTGGAGTGAGGTAAGTATGAATTTAAAATCCCCCTTTACAGACCATTCTGTTTTGGCAGATTGCTGTTATAGTTGCATTGTTTGCATATGTTTGCTTGTTTAATGATTCTATTGGAGGATAGGAGTATTAAATATGCAGAGATATTTAGTATGCAATGTTAAATTATAATTTTATTGATTTGCTACAGTAGAGAATGTTAAGGTTTTGAGTTGATTTATACTAACTTATCTCACGAGTTCTTGTTGAGTTTTGTGTGGATGAAGTTTTTTTAGATTTAGGAGAAGCCATGATATGAGAGGAATTAAGGAGACACAAGAGATCAAGCTTGGGGATACCCAAGGCATCCAAAATTAATATTTCAAGAAGTCTCAAGCATCTAAGCTTGGGGATGCCCCGGTAGGCATCCCACTTTTCTTCATCAACAATTATCGGTCAGTTTTGGTTGAGCCTAAGTTTTTGCTTCTTCACATGATATGTGCTATTCTTGGAATGTCATTTTATTTTGTTTTTCTTGCTGTTTGAGTAAAATAATAAGATCTGAAATTTTCAAATGAGATAGAGTCCTCACATAGCTACTTATTTGCTTAACTACTCATTTGGTCTTCACTTATATCTTTTTGGAGTAGTTTGTCATTTACTCTTGTTCTTCACTTAAATCCTATGAGTAAATTGTTGAAATGAATTGAATATCATAAAGTTGAAATTTATATGCTTCATATGCTTGTCCCATGGGGAGTAGTGACTTCACATACCAGAAGTATAAGTGGTAAAATTTATTGAAAGTTAACAAACATAGCATTGGTCACTTGAACAATTCATGAAAGAATTTTGAAGGAAGAGAAATTTCAAATATAAATATACTATCTTGGACATCTTCTATGATTGTGAGCCTCCACAAATTATTTTCAAGCTTGATCAAGTAGTTGACGTTGGACAAGGAAGACAACGTAATGAGTTATGTTTGTTTATATTCACATAGAAGTTATATTGTCATGGATCCTCTAACATGTGGTGCTTGCTTAGGATCTTTTGCTGGCCAAACATTTGTACTAAGTAGAGATACTACTTGTGCATCCAAAAACCCTTCAACCCAGTTTCTTGCCATGAGTGTCCACCATATCTACCTATGGATTGAATAAGATCCTTCAAGTAAGTTGTCATCGGTGCAAAAAGCAATAAAAATTGCTCCTAAAATATGTATGATCTTTTATTGCAAGGGAAAATAAGCGTTGTACGAACTTGTGATGGTAAAGAAATAAAAGCGACGGACTGCATAATAAAGGTTGCTATCACAAGGGGCAATATAACATGACGTTCCTTTGCATTAAGGGCTTGTGCATCCAACAACAAAAAGCGCATGACAACCTCTGCTTCCCTTTGCGAAGGGCCTATCTTTTACTTTTATGCATTTACTTTTTATGCAAGAGTCAATAGTGTTCTCCTCTATTCCTTTTTATTTTTCTCTTTTGCAAGCATTGTATGGTGGGGAAAGATCCAGGCACATATATCCAGTTGAATATAGGTGATCATGAGTTATTATTGTTGACATTATCCCTGAGATAAATAAGTTGGGAGGCGAAACATTAAGCCCCTATCTTCCTATGTGTTTGACTGAAACTGTTTGTTCAAAAAATATACTTTGAGTGTCAGCAATCATGGAAGACTAAATGATAGTTGAGTATGTGGAATTTGCTAAATTAAATCTCTTACATAGACCATTCCTAAAAATAAGATGAATTGCAATTGTTTGATGACTGAGAACATAGTTTGTTGGTTTTCAAGAAAGTTTATGGTCTATACTTTAAACATGTGAATAGCTTGCTACTTGATCATGAGAAGTTTTATGAGATGAGCTACTGTTTATGATATATATTGATTCTAGAAAAAGTAATTGCAATTATTATTGATCAAACTTATGCACAATGCTAACATTCATACTTCATAAATCATTTCTTTTATCATTTACCTACTCGAGGATGAGCAGGAATTAAGCTTGGGGATGCTGATACGTCTCCAACGTATCTATAATTTATGAAGTATTCATGCCATGTTTATTAAAGTTTTGTATGATTTTGGTGCACTTTTATATGGATTTTATATGATTTTTATGGACTAACATATTGACCTAGTGCCTAGTGCCAGTTGATATGGGGTGTCCCGATCTTCTCAGTAAGCGGCGGCGGTGATGATGATGGTGTAGGATAACTTGTATGTCGCCGATGAACTCTCCCTCGCTTGATCCCTGATGCCAATGCAAAAGGTCTCAACCCTTTGGATATTCACAACGTCACACACTTGCGCACGCAGCCGTCGACCACGAACGGTTAGAATTGCAATATACTAATTCCCAATGGAACAGCAGATCACACTTGACTTGCAGTATATAATCACCAGATCGATACGAATTGGTGATGAGGATTCAAGATGAATGCTTACAAGCAATCTCATGAACTAGGGTTTATCTTAAACGTGGTCTAACTCTAACTAACCCTAAGGAAGAGTATTTATATCCTAAGATAGGTTGAGGGGGTACACGGGCCGTCAGCCCAAAAAGTCTGCGCGCAGGCAGCACGGTAGTACTGCTTGAGCATGCGGTACTACCGCTCCAAGCGGTACTACCGCTTAAGTTCCGCTCTACTACCGGTTAGCTCGAAAAGATACCAGTAGTTTTTACGGTAGTAGGGGCGGTAGTACCGCCTCAAGCGGTACTACCGCTGGGGTGGGGCGGTACTACCGCCCTGGGAGTTGCAGAAGCCTCCTCCCAGCTCAGCTGCATTGCCTCCTTGCTCTCCTTCTTGCCCCAAGTTGCTCCTTGCGCCATGCCTTCCTCTCCAATGTACCTAATGACACATACACACAAGGATTTAGGCAGTATAAAGCTCTCATCAAAATAATTGGCATTATCAACTAAGAGAGAATTCACCTGTTGTTCATCATTGGCTAGGCTTAATATTTCCTTCCAGCTGAGACAATTAGAATCATCGTATTCATAGAATATATCCTCATCATCCTCCCTTTCTTCAAGAAAAGCCGTCCTCGGCTTTGGGTAAGCTGAAAATGGCAGAAACAAAAAGAACAACGTGTACGCATAATATATGTATAGATAACGTGTTGTATCATTTTTGTTGTCATGAAAAAGATGCCCAGTATGCAATATGCAACTTAAATTGCAAGTATAAGTGAAGTTCATATAGTCATGACCAGAATGAGGAACACACATGTACAATGTCTTATTGTTTAGTATTAAGTCCAAAGTCCTCACAGAAGATCGATGATCAAATGTGCTATAAGCAAGGTCAAACCAGTCCAAAATATGCAAAGGTACATATATTGGATACCATGCTTCAACTGTGCCACGCTGATATATAGAACAAACGTAGGTATGTTCACGAGCACTACACGCAGCGGGTAAGATGCAACTCAGTTTGCAAATAAAAGTGAAGTCTATAGCAGTAGCATATAAATGCAACAGGTGTTGGGACAACCACAATGGATTACATTCGGTTATAGCAAGATCAGAACAACCCAACATAGCTGAAATTTTTGTTGGCCGCAAGAAATCAACTAGAACATAATGATATTTCATATTCTTATGAAAATGAGCGACCGTCCCACAACACAATGATTTTGTCACATAGCATATAGGATGCAAAACAGCAAGTTTCAAATCAGCAATCCTATCACAGGTAATGCATATGTGATCCACCAGAAAATTATCAGTCATGCTATATTCACCAATTAAATTAAAAATGAAACTATAGGCATATGTGCTAGAATTTAGATGTGAAATTTCAGAAATCTTCTTCATAGCACTACGCAAACTAATAGGTTCATTGAGCAGGATGGAATACACAATATCAACGGGTGGTATTCTAGTAAGTAGTTCGTTATGTGTTATCAGTACCACATGATCAGAATTTGAATTTAGCAAAGTATCACATGGTGCTGAAATATTTGGACTGATCAACGCACAAGAATCAACCAGCAAAGGAATAGACTCACTGAATGCCTCATTGGCTGGTTGCAGCTCAAAATTAGTACCAGTATCAATGTCAATCTCCTGAGATGTAGCAGGTACTAGAAAATCTTGCGCAAGTGGTGATTCAGGTTGTACGACATGCTGCTCCCTTTCTTCAAAAACAACCTGCACATCAGAAGACACAACACTAGGAGCAATTGGGAGCATAGGTTGTACAACAGATGGCTCCCTTTCTTCAAAAGCAACCTGGATATCACAAGAAACAACACTAGGAGTAGACATGATTACGTTAGGTGAAACCTGACTTGTCTCATTAACATGTACTCCCAAGATTGTGTGATCACGCAAATGCTCATTATTAACTATGGGAATAACAGGTGGACAGAGATTTTGACGTCTAACCTTCTGAAAATCCTTAAGTCGTGTATGTGCTAACCAAGTGTGCTTATTATGCCAAAAGAATACAGGATCGGTCTGAGCACTATCAAATTTAACCTTATGCTTATCACACCAAGGTTTTCCCAACAAAACGTGACAACAATTAAGTGTTCTAGGAAGGACATCACAGCGCATGCTAACAGTGTAGCCATAAATGGTGATAGGAACATAAGCACGATGAGTAATTGGAAATGCCTCATCATAAGCAGCTAACGTATATGGCACAAGTTTGGTATATTTACGCAACTGTAGCTTGTTAACAACATCAATACTGACCAAGTTTGTGAGAGAATAATTATCAAGGATCACTGCAGCAGGTCTACCTTCGATGTCTGCAGTAAAGTGGAACAAACCTGAATCAGGATGTACACCAAGATCTTCCTCCTCCCAGAATGCATCACTGCACAAAAACTGTAATGGTAATGGCTTGTCCTTGAGAGGATTCACCATTATTAGTACATAAAAAGTATAGCAGATGTATATGGTGTACTCTCACAACTCACTCAAAAACTGACAAGAAAAGGAAATCGTACCGTTCCAAAGTGAATAGCAATGCGTACCCGTTCGGATGGAAGACTAGTGCACAGATGTGATGAAGTGAATATCCGGGTATGAGAGCAATCACACGACAAACCAGGGTATATGGTGGAGCTTGGTTGGGATACCTAACAACACCAATTCACAAATCCTAGTGCTGATCGTGTGATACAAAAAGACCCATGGAAACTCACACGGTGGAGATAAATGGGGCAATTGCAACTCTGAAAAGGAGCTCAAATTTGATTTATGTGTCGGAGTAATGCTCGTGCTGCAATGCACAGGGAGAGACGCTAGCAAAAAGCTCAAAACAGGGCACAAGATTGCTCAATTCTACAAGTGCAAACAGCAAGATAATACAAATCCAACACTGCAAGAGATAGCAGCAACTTCTGGCCACGGTTTCTCTCGTTTCGTGCTTTCTCGCTGTTTTTTTTTTTTTGTACTCCCTTTTTTTTTTTTTTCTCTCTCTCTTTTTTTTTTATCCTCTTTTCACTCTTTTTTTTTCTTTTCACTGCAGGTCGCGTGAACAGTACCGCGGATTTTTTAACTGCCTCGTGAACAGTACGTGAACAGGACGTGAACAGTACAAACTCTTTTTTTTTTTTTTTTTTTTTTTTTTTTTTTTGTAGCCGAGACTGGAGCAACAAACAACGAAGCAGATCTTGCCAATCTCAAAGATGCACTTACCAAAAACCTAGATGAGCAGCCCGTAGAGCACAAGGATATGCTAGTCTCAATAGGAAAGTGCTACGCAAAAGAAGAAAAATTGGCTTGTCTATGGCTCACAAAGGAAAGACTCGATTTAACTCGGACTGGAAAAAGGAAACCTAAAAGAAAATGCTAAAGGAAAAAAAAACCAACGAACACAAGAACCAAGACTCCGACGAACACAAGAACAAAAAGACTCGGATCAGAACAAAACCCTAGACGCCTACTAGATGACTCGGAAGAAAAAGTGACGCAAAAGAAAGACACAACGACCAGCAACTAAAACTTGGAAACGATGTTATCTAGGGTATGGCAAAAACCCGAACCCTAATCTTTTTGTGAGGCTTTTTCTGGATAGGATGAAAAACACAACTAATCTACGGATGATTTGGTGGATGCTTACCGAGGCAACGCTGGATATCTGATACCAAGATGATATGGGGTGTCCCGATCTTCTCAGTAAGCGGCGGCGGTGATGATGATGGTGTAGGATAACTTGTATGTCGCCGATGAACTCTCCCTCGCTTGATCCCTGATGCCAATGCAAAAGGTCTCAACCCTTTGGATATTCACAACGTCACACACTTGCGCACGCAGCCGTCGACCACGAACGGTTAGAATTGCAATATACTAATTCCCAATGGAACAGCAGATCACACTTGACTTGCAGTATATAATCACCAGATCGATACGAATTGGTGATGAGGATTCAAGATGAATGCTTACAAGCAATCTCATGAACTAGGGTTTATCTTAAACGTGGTCTAACTCTAACTAACCCTAAGGAAGAGTATTTATATCCTAAGATAGGTTGAGGGGGTACACGGGCCGTCAGCCCAAAAAGTCTGCGCGCAGGCAGCACGGTAGTACTGCTTGAGCATGCGGTACTACCGCTCCAAGCGGTACTACCGCTTAAGTTCCGCTCTACTACCGGTTAGCTCGAAAAGATACCAGTAGTTTTTACGGTAGTAGGGGCGGTAGTACCGCCTCAAGCGGTACTACCGCTGGGGTGGGGCGGTACTACCGCCCTGGGAGTTGCAGAAGCCTCCTCCCAGCTCAGCTGCATTGCCTCCTTGCTCTCCTTCTTGCCCCAAGTTGCTCCTTGCGCCATGCCTTCCTCTCCAATGTACCTAATGACACATACACACAAGGATTTAGGCAGTATAAAGCTCTCATCAAAATAATTGGCATTATCAACTAAGAGAGAATTCACCTGTTGTTCATCATTGGCTAGGCTTAATATTTCCTTCCAGCTGAGACAATTAGAATCATCGTATTCATAGAATATATCCTCATCACCAGTTGTTGTTTTCTACTTGTTTTTGGTTTTCCAGAAAATCCATATCAAATGAAGTCGAAATGCAGCGAAACTTTTTGACGATATTTTCTAGTAGGAAACAGACCCAGGAAGCTTCGAGGGAGCAGAAGAAGACCCACAGGGGCCCCACAAACCTCCAGGGCGCACCACCCCCCCAGGCACGCCCTGGTGCCTCGTGGGCCCCCTGTGGACCCTCTTTGCATGATTCCAATGCTGAAAAATCATATATATTCAGAAACCCCCGAAAGTTAACCTAGATGAGTTTTTATGCCGCCGCAAGCCTCTGTACCTCCAGGATCTCATCTACAGCCCTTTTCTGGCACGCTGCCAGAGGGGGGAATCATCACCGGAGGCCATCTTCATCATCCCGACGGTCTCCATGACGAGGAGGGAGTAGTTCACCCTCGGGGCTGAGGGTTTGTACCAGTAGCTATGTGTTTGATCTCTCTCTCTCTCTCTCGTGTTCTTGATTTGGCACGATCTTGATGTACCACGAGCTTTGTTAATATAGTTGGATCATATGGTGTTTCTCCCTCTCTATCTTTTTGGGATGAATTGAGTCTTTCCCTTTGAGGTTTTGTTATTGTCGGATTGAATATTTCAGATTTGAGAACACTTGATGTATGTCTTGCATGTGGATACCCGTGGTGACAATGGGGTATTCTATTGGTTCACTTGATATATGTTTTGGAGATCAACTCACGGATTCCCGTGACCTTGGGGTGATCTAGGCATAAGGGTTGGTTGCACATTTTCATTATCTTTTCTCTGATAAGAAACTTTGGGGCACTCTTTGAAGTTCTTTGTATGGATTGAATATTATGAGTCTGAAGTTGTTTGATGCATATCGAATAATCAACTCACGGATACTTGTGGTGACATTGGAGTATCTAGGTGACATTAGAGTTGGTTGATGTGTATCGTATGGTGTTATTCTAGTATGAACTCTAGGGCTGTTTGTGACACTTATAGGAATAGCTCAATAGATTGATCGGAAAGAATAACTTTGAGGTGGTTTTGTACCCTACAAAAATTTCTATCTTATGTTCTCCGCTAATAGAAAATTCGGAGTGATTCTTTATCGCACGTTGAGGGATTGTTATATGATCCAATTATGTTAGCATTGTTGAGAGATTGCACTAGTGAAAGTATGAACCCTAGGCCTTGTTTCTAAGCATTGCAATACCGTTTGTGCTCCATTTTATCACTTGCTACCTTGCTGTTTTTATATTTTCAGATTACAAAAACTATATCTACTATCCATACTACACTTGTATCACCATTTCTTCGCCAAACTAGTGCACCTATACAATTTACCATTGTATTGGGTGTGTTGGGGACACAAGAGATTTCTTCTATTTGACTGCAGGGTTGTTTAAGAGATACCATCTTCATCCTATGCCTCGCACGGATTGATAAACCTTAGGTCATCCACTTGAGGGAAAATTGCTACTGTCCTACAAAACTCTGCACTTGGAGGCCCAACACGAGTCTACAAGAATAAGTTGTGTAGTAGACATCGGGTATCACTTGGGATGGTTAATCCACCTGGATACTCATTTCTTTTCAAGACCTCTCGAGGCGTCGCTTTCAGAAACCCGTTTGGCATTTCTTTTCAAGACCTCTCAAGGCATCGCATTCAGACACCCGTTTGGCATTTCTTTTCAAGACCTCTCGAGGCGTCGCTTTCAGACATCCGTTTGGCATTTTTCTTGGAATCCCTCGGGCAGTCCAACGCCCGATGTTCCAAATTTATATTCTTGGTTTGTTACTACAAAAATATATTTATTCATCGGCACTGTATTAATATTTATCATGCCATGCTTTAATACCGGTCAGCATATGCATATAAAATTAACCCATCATGATCATATGCACTCTACTACATTCGGTATATCTTTTGTTCCTGATGTTTGCGAGTACATTCAAACGTACTCACTGGCTTGTCCCTGGCTATTTAATTGGCCAGGTCAGGATTTCAACAAGGAGTACTACAACGACGTCCATGCGGACGAGGAGCCTAAGATAGCAACCATGCGAAATAGGAGTTATCCCGGTCAGCCATTCCTGTGGGATTGAAGCTCCCACCAGAGATGGAGATCCGCTACCCGCTTCCGCCATCCACTGTTAGAAATCATTGTTGTATCATTAGACCCTTATGGTCTTGTATCAAATTCTTGTAACTACTTGGAATTCTGTATCCAGGACATGTCCACCAGTAAAAAAATGATCTTGGGGCTGGTGATGACACGAGGGGTTATTTCTGGGATTTATGTCCCGGATATCCGGCCCCGACAGTCTTGGTATCAGAGCCAGGCTGACCATTGGCTAATCCTATCTTAGCCTGGTCACTATCGCTAGGTTTCCACACCATTCACCATCTTTCCTGTTCATAGCCAAGTTTACCCATCCGATAAGCCTACACAGTGGCTAGCCGACATCTTTTGACAGTTGGTGCCAACCTATTAGCCCTGCCCATAGGCCGTGTGCCTGTGGCTGACATCTGAGTTGTCCCATCCACAAGCGTGCGATGGTAGACTCCACTGACCTATAAAGGAAGCCTTTCCCCAACTCAGCATATCGCAACGAGACCACCGCAGCCGAGCTTGGAGACTTTGTAGTCGTCCTCGCCAATCTCACCCGTCATGCTTTTGGCACAGAAGAGCCCCCAGAGTATGTTGTATACCAAGATCACATGAGTGATGCCATACACCACTTCTGGGCCACGGTGCACATCTACGGGAGGGACA
Organism: Elymus sibiricus; assembly: GCA_039707655.1. NCBI lineage: Eukaryota > Viridiplantae > Streptophyta > Magnoliopsida > Poales > Poaceae > Elymus > Elymus sibiricus. The sequence goes on along the minus strand of CM077668.1, from coordinate 13,336,059 downwards.
CCACATCAGAACGATCCTACCGGTTCACCGGGAGGACGACCTCCGACGAGCCCCAAGCCATCCAACTTGCAGCCCGAGAGGCTGTAGTTAATCTCCGGCATTTGTCGCCGAGGGTTAACATCCGCCCTTTCTACTACTACCCTAGCCGTGAAGGCTATGGTAGCCCGACCCAAGTCGCCAACGGAGATCATGACACGGATCCTACCCTAGTGCATCTGGTGCGCTACCTGAGAGCGCAAGAGGCACTATTCGATCAGGTCACCCTTGATCTGATTGCGACCCGCAGGACGCTCGCTCTCCTGACTCCGGTGAGACGAGAAGCTGCATCCACCACCGACACCCTGATAGTGCTGCTCTGGAGGCCTGTTGAGCCCCCAAGGTCTGCTCCTGTTATCTACCCGGGCAATGCCTTCGCCTCCCTAGGGGAACTCCGTCATCTCTTGGAGACCTACTGCAATGGGACTATGACCACGACACCCCGCGAGGGACATCACCGCTACCCCAGCCCTGTAGCTCCCCATCCGACCCCGGTCAGCTCTGACACTGAAGCACACGGAGGAGCCTCGACATCTGCGGGACGCGCCCGGCTAGATGTCAACGAGGAGGACTGAGTCCACCCGTTTTGTTGTCGAGCCTTAGTGGCTCGATTTCCTTGTATTTTCGTAGTAGCAGTTGTATGGCGTAGTAAGTTTGTAAATTACTTGTGTGCCAATAGTAGTATGCATGGCCTAGCGTAAATTGTTTGACGAGTGGCTGCAGAGTAAATTTTAGACGTGACTGCCGAACCCCCCTAACTGACACACACAGTAATACATCACATTCCTTTTGGGAAGTGAGGTCCAAGAATTTGACTTGGACAACCCTATGCCGGAATTGATACACAAGCCGCACCGGCTCCGCCTCATGTTTCCTAACCCAGGTACTTTATAAGCGGCCATATCCCACTCCACACCAGCAACCATAAACCTCGAGCACTGCTTTTCCCTATCCATCCCTCCATGTCTCACTCCGGAGCCTACCTGAGAACCCTAGATGCAAGCCCTGATAGTTTTGCTAAGGTTTTGTGGGATTTCACCCGCAACACCCTTGGCTCCACCTACCCACCCTAGTATGAGCTGTTCAAATCGAGGATCACCCCTGGTTCCTCGAAATACTGGGCAGTTGTGCACATTCCACCAGAAGATTTAGAACAATGCCCTCCATATGTTGTCTTCATTGGGTGATCCATGCCAACCTCAGGCATGGCCATTGAGGCTGCTGCTTATGAAGCAGTTACCCATCTCTGATTCGTGGTACCCTGTGCCAGGAAAAGAAAATACTGCTATTTTCCAAGCCACGCAGCCTTTGGTGCAGAAGCTATGTTCAGCTATGAACAAATAGAAAGAGATCCAGCCCTGGCCAATCTCATTCAGTATGTGATGGCCCAGGAGCATTTCACCCAGCAACTAATGGAGTATCTCCATTATCTTGCTATTCTGAATCCCCAGATCGCCATTGGCGGACCACCTCTGCCAACTCAGGAGGGGCATGTTCTTCGCCTACTTCCTCCACTTCCTCCAGAAGAAGAAGAATGTGCTCCAGCACCGGGAACCTTTCCGCAAGACCCTGTAGATCTTACCTTTGAACCTTAGACGGTCATGAGAGTGGTGTTGCTGTGTTTAGCACTTGTTTGCATGATGCAATCTTTGCGATGTATTTTAGGGCATATGTCATGAATGCGTTAATATGATCGCAGTCTGTCTACGAATATTCGATTGTAGTGGTCTGCATTTGGTTCATCCACCCTTGGGGCAGAAAATTTCTTAAGGGCCACCATCACAAGATTTCCCGGCATAAATTTAATTTGCGTGCAGCCACGGCATCCGGTTTACACTCACACTGACTCTACCTCATGCACTAAGTGCAGAAACCACACACACACCCACTTAGCATCTAATTAACCGCCTCACGGACTGGATCACTCTCACCACACCACAGTTCTTCCAAAGAAAAACTCGTGGGTTTTATTTCTACAGAGCCTGCTGCAGAGCGCACTAACGCTCCATCGTACCCGGCATTGGTGCCTAGTCCCCATGATCACCGCCGCCTCGGAGAGCCCCCACTCGAGCAGCAGCATCACGGCGATCATCGAGGACCATCGCACATAGCAGCAGCGAGAAGCCCACCAACGCTGCCAGCATGACAGCCAGGAGGATCGGGATCAGCTCCGAACCCACGTCCTCCATTGATGCCTCATCACGAGCTCCTGCAACCAGAAGGAGAATGTGGCACCCTGGCTCAGAGGACCGGTTTACCTAGTGTTTCCAACCCAGAGATCATGTCTTCTGGAAACACACAACAACTTGGAACAGAACAGAACTAAACTTTATTGAAATATCTCGACTACAATCTCTTAATTTACATTGAAAGCGAGGCCAGAAGCACTGCACGTGCTATGACAATATCTACATTATTTATGGAACATAGCAGGGCCTTGATACTACTAGGTGATTCTACGGCGTAGCAGAACATAGCACGGAAAACTCCATCCGCAGAGACACTGCTGGGACACGACCTAGTTAGCATAGCACGAACCATCGGGACCTTCGTCCTTGGCTTCTCCTGCGTCTGGCATTTAGGGTACCTTGTTTTCTGCTGAGGGCATCGGCGACCACATTGGCTTTTCTTGGATGATAATTAATTCCAATGTCATAGTCCTTGACCAATTCAAGCCATCTTCTCTGCCTGAGGTTCAGATCAGGTTGGGTGAAAATATACTTGAGACTGTTATGGTCTGTGTATATTTCACATCGCTGCCCAATGAGATAACGCCTTCAAATCTTTAGCACATGAACCACGGCTGCCAATTCCAAATCATGAGTGGGATAGTTCTCTTCATGAGGTCATAGCTGTCTGGATGCATATGCTACAACCTTTCCCTCTTGCATTAGAACGCAGCCAATTCCACGCCTGGATGCATCACAATATATGTCAAAGCTTTTGTGGATGTCTGGAAGAACTAAGACAGGGGCTGTAGTTAGCCTTGTTTTTAATTCCATGAAACTGCTATCACATTCTTCCGTCCAGACAAATTTGTGGTTCTTTTTCAGTAATTCTGTCAATGGTTTGGCTATTTTTGAGAAGCCTTCGATGAAGCGACGGTAGTAGCCTGCCAATCCCAGAAAACTGCGGACTTCAGTTACTGTGGCTGGTGTCTTCCAGTTTAATACAGCAGTCACTTTGCTGGGGTCGACAGCCACACCCTGTTCTGACAGATCATGTCCCAGAAAGCCCACCTCTCTTAGCCAGAATTCAGATTTGTTGAACTTGGCATACAAGCGATGGGTCCTTAGTCTTTCCAGGACAGCACGGAGATGTTGCATGTGCTCTTCTTCATCTTTGGAGTAGATGAGAATATCATCAATGAATACTACCACAAATTTGTCCAAAAAGTCCATGAAGACCTTGTTCATCATGCTCATGAAGTAAGCTGGAGCATTTGTCAGCCCAAAGGACATGACTGTAAATTCATACAGTCCATATCTGGTAGTAAAGGCTGTCTTGGGGATATCCTCCTTCCTGATTTTTAACTGATGATACCCCATTCAAAGGTGAATCTTAGAAAATACCCGGGCCCAGTTCAACTGGTCGAACAAATCATCAATGCGAGGGAGCGGATATTTATTTTTGATGGTGAGCCTCATTCAGCCGGCGGTAGTCCACGCACATTCGTAGGCTGCCATCCTTCTTTTAAACAAACAGCACAGGTGATCCCCATGGCAAGCTGCTTGGACGAATATACCCTTTTCGCAATAATTCATCCAACTGATTCTTTAGTTCCACCAGCTCTGGGGAAGGCATGCAGTAGTACTTCTTGTAGATTGGAGCAGTTCCGGGAACAACATCAATAGCGAATTCTAGTTCCCGATCAGGTGGCATTCCCGGTATCTCTTCCGAAAATACGTCCAGGAATTCACTGGCTACTGGAATCAGATTTATATCTGTAGCAGTGGCTTTGAATGCCATTCCTTTCTTTGACATCATTCTGCAAGCAGTGAACTGCACTGTTTGGCCTGCCGGGTTAACCAATGTCACTTTCCTGGTGGCACAGTTGATACACACCTGATGTGGTACCAACCAATCCATCCCCAGTATTGAAAGCACATTTGCTCCCTTGGTGGTTTTGGTAATTCATAACAACATATATCTCATTGAACTAATGTCCATTCAAGTTAAAGATTTCAGGATGTTCAATGATTGGCATGGCATGGACTAGAGACGTGGACCCCTCAAAATGCTAAGGACAAGGATTGGCAAAAGATCAAGACTCTACGTTTTTGGTTTAGTGATCCAAGATCACATTGAGTCCATAGGAAAGCCAATAGTATTAAAAGGGGATAAGGTGTTGCTTAATGATCGTTTTGCTCAAGTGCTTAGTGACAGTACTCCTAAACCCTCAATCACTCTCTCTACCCAAATATGTCCAAAACCTACATTCCAACTCAGCCCCACCGAAATCTCTATCCGGCCCCACCGAGTTCATCCAAGACTTAGCCACTGCCAAAACCCTAACAAATCGGATCCACCGAAATGGATCTCGGTCCCACCGAGATGGACTTGCCAACTCTCTGTAATCGTTTGCACTCACTTCGGTCTCACCGAGTTTTGCAAATCGGTCACACCGAGATGGCTTGCCAAGTCTCTATTGCCTTATTGCTTCACTTCGGTCCTACCGAGTTGATGCAATCGGTGCCACCGAGATGAGGACTGCCCTAGCCATTGCACTTCGGTCCATCCGAGTTGTTCATATCGGTCCCACCGAGATTCCTAAAGTTCATATCTTTTACACAGTTCGGTGCTACCGAGATGATTGTTTCGGTGCCACCGAGTTGGGTCAAAAGTGTGTAATGGTTGGATTTTGTGTGGAGGCTATATATACCCCTCCACCACATCCTTCTCAATAAGGAGAGCCATCAGAACGTGCCTACACTTCCACCATACATTTTCTGAGAGGGAACTACCTACTCATGTGTTGAGATCAAGCCATTCCATTCCTACCATGTGAATCTTGATTTCTAGCCTTTCCCAAGTTGCTTTCCACTCAAATCCCTCTTCCACCATAGCCAAATCTGTGAGGAGTTGTTTGAGTGCTGGGAAGACTATCATTTGAAGCACAAGAGCAAGGAGTTCATCAACAACACACCGTCTATTACCTTTTGGAGAGTGGTGTCTCCTAGATTGGTTAGGTGTCGCTTGGGAGCCTCCAACCAGATGTGGAGTTGAACCAAGAAGTTTGTAAGGGCAAGGAGATCGCCTACTTCATGAAGATCTACCCCGAGTGAGGCTAGTCCTTCGTGGACGTAAGCCATGGTGGATTAGACAAGGTTGCTTCTTCATGGACCCTTCGTGGGTGGAGCCCTCCGTGGACTCGCGCAGCCGTTACCCTTCGTGGGTTGAAGTCTCCATCAACGTGGACGTACGATAGCACCACCTATCGGAACCACGCCAAAAATCCACCGTGTCACCATTGCGTTTGCCTTCTCCAAACCCTACCCTCAACTTACATATGCAATCGTTTTTATTCCGCTGCCATACTCTTAGAATTGCATGTGTAGGGTGATGCTTGACATGTACTATTGCTAAAATCTGCCCACAATTAAAATCTGGGAAAAGGTTAGGTTTATTTGGTCAAGTAGTCTAATCACCCCCATCTAGACATACTTTCGATCCTACAAGTGGTATCAGAGCTTTGGTCTCCTTAATCCTTGATTTCCATTGCTTTGGTGATCATAGCCTTGGTTTCACAACCTAGGAGAGTATGGCGTCTAGTGAGGGTAACTATCACCGTAGAGGTCCATATTTTGATGGTACAAACGTTGCAAGTTGGAAACATAAGATGAAAATGCATATTCTTGGTCATAACCCTGCCGTTTGGGCTGTTGTTCGTGTTGGCTTGCAAGGTGACTTCTTTGAGGATGGCAAGGAACCGGATCGTGAAGCAACCCCGGAAGAATTGAAGATGTTGCAATACAATGCTCAAGCTTGTGACATTCTATTCAACGGTTTATGTCCCAAAGAGTTCAACAAAATCAGCCCCCTCGAGAATGCAAAGGAAATTTGGGATACTTTAGTTGATATGCACGAGGGTACCGAGTCCGTCAAGGAATCTAAGTTGGATGTGCTTCAAAGTCAACTTGACAAGTTCAAGATGAAGGATGGTGAAGGAGTTGCTGAGATGTACTCTAGGCTTGCTCTCATCACAAATGAGATTGCCGGCTTAGGAAGTGAAGAGATGACCGACAAATTCATCATCAAGAAGATACTTAGAGCTTTGGATGGAAAATATGATACCGTCTACACATTGATCCAAATGATGCCAAATTACAAAGATCTCAAGCCCACGGAAGTTATTGGAAGGATTGTTTCTCATGAAATGTCACTCAAGGACAAAGAGGAGCTGCACAACAAGTCAAGTGGTGCTTACAAAGCCTCAACCGATGCTCCAACAACTTCAAGTGACAAGCTAGTATCAAATGAAGAGATAAGCCTAATGGTGAAAAGGTTCAACAAGTTCTACAAGAACAAAGGGAAAGAAAGAAGCTCTAGCTCAGGACACTATGAGAGAAGGTCATCAAGTCGTGACCATAATTGTTACAATTGTGGGAAGCCCGGACACTACTCAAATGAGTGTACGCCTCCCTACAAGAAAAGAGACGAATCACCAAGAGGAAGACATAGAAGAGATGAATCACCTCATAAGGAGAGAAGGAGTAGAGATGATCGTTATGAACGAAGACACTCTCGAAGAAGCAAGGATTCGGAAAGGAAGGACAAGTCATCCAAGAGCTACACAAGAAGAAGACATCAAGCTCATGTTGGTGAATGGGTTTCCGGCTCCGACTCCGACAACCACTCCGAGAGAAGTTATCACTCCAACTCCGACTATGGTCAATACGAAGGTGTTGCCGGACTTGCACTTGTGTCATCCAACTCCTATGATCTACTTGACTCACCAAATGAAGGAATTGGAAGATGCTTCATGGCAAAAGGCCCCAAGGTATCACACCCCGAGAATCTTGATTTCAATAGTGATGAAGATGATTTGCTTGGTGATGATGATTTACTTGTTGATAGGGCTAGTGATGTGAGCTAGAATGAAAATGCTAGTAATCATGATATATAGTCAAGAGGAAATGAGTGACAATGCTATGAAGGAGATTGAGCGTCTAACTAAAGAACTAAATGCTCTTAAGTTAGCTCATGAAACAACTCAAGAGTATCATAGAGAACTTCTAAGAACTCATGAGAAGCTACGCTTCGAGAAGCTAAATTTAGAGCAAGAGCATGAGTTTCTTAAAGATATCAATGACGATCTTCGAAAGAAGAGTTCTTCATATGTTGCCAAACGTTTACTCTTGTCTACCTTTATGCCACAAGTTAAACCTAAGCAAACTAGCAACAAGGGTAAAAATGGTTCTACCTCTAGTAGTAACAATAACAATGCTAAATCCAATATTGTTGCTTCTAGTAGTTCTATTGATTCCACTAATGATTCTCTTAGCCAAGTTACACTTGAGCAAGAAAATATGCCATTGAAAGGAATTATAGAAAAAGGTGTCTACAAGAGTCTTGCCAGGAGTAAGCAATTTGAGGAAATTGTACGCAAGCAAGGATGGCACCGGAAGAACTAAGGTGTTGGTTTTGAACGAAAGTTCAATGCCAATGGAGTTGAGTGGGAAGAAGATCAATACCCCAAGACGAAGTTTGTTCCTCAATAAGAGAAGTATGATCCTACTTCCTTCAAGGGAACAAAAGCTCAAGAAGATCTTCCACCACAAGACCACAAGCTAAAAGGCAAGGACAAGCTTCAAGAAGAGATTGATTCATTTGAAGAAGCTCCTCAAGCCATGGTCAAGTGGGTTCCCAAGACTTCATCAAGTTTACTTCATCAAGTGCTACTACAACTCCAAGGATTCCCATCAAGTTGATGTGGGTCCAAAAGAAGAAGAACTAGAGAGTTCTTGAGGGTGACTCCGCCAACAAACTTCACTCATATTCTTTATGGCAAGGACTTGTGCAACAAACTTCTACATTTTGCACTAGTTCATGGAGTCACAAACCCTCTTGTTGGTAAGGCAAGGGACAAGGTAATCAATGCATTCATGGACATCATCATATGTGTATTTCACTCTATGTCTATGGATATCCTTGTATGTTCCTTGTGTGGGACTAACCCATGTAGGTATTGAAAGCACAAAACTCCAAAGGATTGCTCCCAACTCTTGATGGTCTACATCAACATTGAGCATCCACATCTTCAACATCTACATGAAGTCATCATCGACAAAACCCAAGGTTAGTTCATCCCTCTTAGGGGGAATATCACATCTAGGGGGAGCTTTGCTCTAAGAAATTGAGCTAAAGCAACTCTAATGGTGTGAACACATTAATGCTTTATGTAAAAGTGGTAATCCCACTTGTGCTTAAACGATGAGTATGACCTATGATCAAATGTTCTCATTTGGCTCCTAAGTCAATATACTCATATATAGATGACCTAGTCATCGCCATTGCTTGATAAATGCTAGAATTGGTTGTGCATGTTTGACACATATTTCATTTGCTATCTTATTGTGTGAGCATGTTGGTTGGCATGTTTTCATCATTCGAGGACATCCATTTGTTGTTTTGATTGTCTTGGTTTTTCTGGCCAAGTGGATGTACAAGAATGCCTAAGTACCTTCTCTAGCTATCTATGCTTTCTCGTCTCAAATTCTATTCTTGCTGCATCACAAAAATTGAACAAGTCATTTTCGGACCCTCCGGGTGAGGAGCACTCGGAGCCACCGATCTGAAAGGGCTAAACCTCCAAAACCTTCTAAATGATTTCGGCCGAACCAATTCACTCAAACTCGGTCCAACCGAAATCACTTAGATTGATCTAGGTTTTCCATCTTGGTGCTATCGAATTGAACCATCTCGGAGCCACCGATGTGCTACACTGCGTGCAGTTACACATATCGGTGCCACCGAGTTGCTCAACTCGGCGCCACCGACAGTGCACTGGTATATATACCACGCGGACCGAACGGTTGAAATTTCTCGACCCCACTCGTTCCCGCTCCCCGTCGCTGCCGTCGCCCTGCGTCTTTGGACTTCGCCGTCGTCTCCAGCGAGCTCTCGCCACCGGATTCCATCGCCGTCAACGCGAATCTCATGCGCCGTTGCCGCCGTAGAGGAACTCCACCAAGTTAGGGTGAGATTCGATCCCATTCGTGCTTCCCTTTTCCGATTCAATGCACGATTGGACTGCCTGAATTCATGCCACGGATTGAGAACTTCCATTACACTGCAAATTCCATAGATTAGATGCGAGTAAAAATTTTAGGTTTAAGTTTCCGCCAAATGCATCTCGGACCGACCGATTCGAAATTTTCGGTACCACCGATTTGGCCTCTGGCCATAGCACTAGTACGTCTCGGTGCCACTGAGTTGTACTAATCGGTGAGACCGAAAGTAAATCTCAGTGAAACCTTAGCATCTCGAAGCCACCGAACCCCATCTCGGTCTGACCGAAATGGCGTGTAAGGTTTCTGTAGTGTGCTTCGGTATCACCGAGATGATCAACTCGGTCCATCCGATATGCATCCTGTGAAAACTTGAAACAAAGAGTTGCACTCAAATTTTATGAAAAATATCTGCTTTTTGTGATGACTCATCTACTCTGCCTATACCTATCTATTCACAGGGACAGCTCAGTAAGATGTCAGACAGCAGTGACAGTCAGAATAGGTCAGAACAGCATGCAGAGATGAGTGAAGGGTCAAGCCCAGCTGAAAGTTTCTATGAGGGAGAAAGAAGCTCTCCAGATCTTCCTAAAGCTGCAACCTGAACAAGGAAGAAGAAAACCTTAGACAGTGAGGATGAGGATTTTATTGCAAGTGAAGCTGCAAAGAAGAAGAAGAGAGTTGTGCTTGCAAAGGAGTACAGCTCCAAGCCTACTACTGCCAAAGAGAGAACAACTGTGAAGAAAGTTCCTAAGAAAACTATGCAATTCACTCTTGAAGAGCCTAGTGATACAGAGGCAGCTGCAGGAGCTAAGAAGAAAAGAGTAAGGAAAGTTACTGCCCATGTGATTGGCAGACCCTCCATGATGATTGATGAGGAGGAAGAAGAGGAAGAAGAGCCAGCAGCCACTGACCCCCCTGCAAAAGCTCAAAAGCTTATGTCTGATGCAATCAAGACTGCTGCACCCCCCAAGTCCAAGCCAAAGGCACCTGCACCCAAGAGGTCAACCAGGAACATATCTGTTGCAGAGAAGAACAAGGCCCCAGTGCCTGAATCACATGTTGATGAAGAGCCACAAGTGCTCAGAAAGTTAAAGCCAAAGATACCAGACCATGACAATGCACACCCAGTAGCTGAGAATATGATGCTGAGGAAGGACAAAGTACTGCGTCAATGGAGATTGTTAGATCCTTATGCTGCAAGGAGAAGAACTGCTTGTGAGTATCGTTTTCACACCCGTGAACAACATGAATTTTATGAGACAGTATTGCTTGACAAGAAGCCCATAGTCAGTGACATGAGATGGGTGGATTGGGAATACATTGATGAAACGAGGATTACTTCCCCCACGTCCATGAAAGCTTCAGAATTGCAGGAGTTGACGAGTTTGTCGGAAAGAAGTTGACCAAGTGGAATGACGAAATGGTCATGCAATTTTACTCTACTGCACACTTCTATCCAGATGGCCGCATTGTGTGGATGACTGAGGGTATAAGATACCAGTCAACCATCTCTGAGTGGGCAAGTCTCCTTGGTGCACCCGAGGAAGAGGACGATGACATAGACATTTATGCCAAGCTCAAGATGGATCACAACACCATGAAGAACATGTATACTGCAATTCCTCAGAAGGATATAGAGACTCACAAACTTGGATCAGTAAAGCATCTGCTCCCAGGACTGGCCACCACGGACACCATATTGCGGTACACTTTGCTACCCAAGTCAGGAGATGACAAAATGATTCGTGGCCACTCCATCAATTTGCTGCATTTATTTGACACACCTCAGAAATTCAAGGTGATGAGCTTGATAGTAGAGACTATCAAGAGGACAGCAGCAGATCAGAAGAGATCGTGTGGTTATGCCCCACATATTCAGTTGTTGATCAATTCCAAAGTTGGAACCAGCACATACCTTCTAGATCGGAAGCATTTGCCACTTCGTCCAGAGTTTGAGGACAATGTGATAGTGATGGATCCTTCGCATCCCACTTCAGCACAAGCTCAAGAGAAGATCCGCAAAGCTAAAGAAGCTAAAGCAGCTCAGGAGGAATCTCCTCCAAATGCTCCAATTGCGAATCTCAAGACACCCAAGGACCAAATGACATATCTGCTTGAAGCCACTCTGAGGATTGAGAGAAGTTTGGCCAACCTCACCCAGACCCAGGCTAGTTTTGAGCGGATAATTGAGACCAAATTCCATGATTTGGATGTCAAGGTGACAGAGATTCAGACTACAGTTGAGCAGCTGCAAAGTGACATTGATGCTGTTAAGATAGCCAGATCTGATGACAGTGGAGATGATAGACCAACCACAGAGAGATTCCAGACAGTGCCCAGAGCAGCCAGGTCTGCTGCGATACCAGTTGTGGATCCACGGACCACAGTATCTGCACCAGCCGCCACTGCCACAGTGCCACTGCAGGTCTCCACTCCTCCAGTCCTGCAAACATCAGCAGAAGCATTTGCGGACGCTCTCCTCTCCACGCCATCTACGCACACCGGAGCAGCCAGCAGAAGATCGCCTTCAGGAGCTTCGGAGGATCGTGCCTAGAGTGCCGAATAGCCCTATACAATTCGATCTTTTTGGTACTTGTTTCCAAAGGGGGAGAATTTGTATAGATCATAGGCTTCGAGAGAGAGTGTTTCATTGGTTTTTCTCTCGAGTTCATTTGCTACTTGTTTGCTTGTTGGTTGATACTTTGTTATGTGTGTGCTTGCTACAGTATCTGTGAGATATTCTGTTTATGCTTGTGATTGATCATACTATGCTTATTGTGATGATCTATGTTTATCCTTATCATTATCATGTATGATCATTCATTTGTGTTGGTGATGCGTGCTTTCTATTCCAATCATATCATTTTGCGCGCTCCACCAAGATGTATGTGACATGGAAGAGTAACCCATGAGCCTAATCGATTATGCATTTGCATTCAAACGCAAATTTTTTAATAATGCACAAATTTAGGGGGAGCTCTAGCTTTTCACATACTTCTCAAAGCGACGATGTATTTCATTCATTTAATCATTTGTCGAAGCTTTGATCTATATGTTGTCATCAATTACCAAAAAGGGGGAGATTGAAAGCACATTTGCTCCCTTGGTGGTTTTGGTTATTCATAACAACATATATCTCATTGAACTATTGTCCATTCAAGTTAAAGATTTCAGGATGTTCAATGATTGGCATGGCATGGACTAGAGACGTGGACCCCTCAAAATGCTAAGGACAAGGATTGGCAAAATATCAAGACTCTACGTTTTTGGTTTAGTGATCCAAGATCACATTGAGTCCATAGGAAAGCCAATACTATTAAAAGGGGATGAGGTGTTGCTTAATGATCGTTTTGCTCAAGTGCTTAGCGACAGTTCTCCTAAACCCTCATTCACTCTCTCTACCCAAATATGTCCAAAACCTATATTCCAACTCGGCCCCACCGAAATTCTCTATCCGGCCCCACCGAGTTCATCCAAGACTTAGCCACTGCCAAAACCCTAACTAATCGGATCCACCGAAATGGATCTCGGTCCCACCGAGATGGACTTGCCAACTCTCTGTAATCGTTTGCACTCACTTCGGTCTCACCGAGTTTTGCAAATTGGTCACACCGAGATGGCTTGCCAAGTCTCTGTTGCCTTATTGCTTCACTTCGGTCTTACCGAGTTGATGCAATCGGTGCCACCGAGATGAGGACTGCCCTAGCCATTGCACTTCGGTCCATCCGAGTTGTTCATATCGGTCCCACAGAGATTCCTAAAGTTCATATCTTTTACATAGCTCGGTGCTACCGAGATGATTGTTTCGGTGCCACCGAGTTGGGTCAAAAGTGTGTAACGGTTGGATTTTGTGTGCAGGCTGTATATACCCCTCCACCACATCCTTCTCAGTAAGGAGAGCCATCAGAACGTGCCTACACTTCCACCATACATTTTCGGAGAGAGAACTACCTACTCATGTGTTGAGATCAAGCCATTCCATTCCTACCATTTGAATCTTGATTTCTATCCTTTCCCAAGTTGCTTTCCACTCAAATCCCTCTTCCACCATAGCCAAATCTGTGAGGAGTTGTTTGAGTGCTAGGAAGACTATCATTTGAAGCACAAGAGCAAGGAGTTCATCAACAACACACCGTCTATTACCTTTTGGAGAGAGGTGTCTCCCAGATTGGTTAGGTGTCGCTTGGGAGCCTCCAACCAGATGTGGAGTTGAACCAAGAAGTTTGTATGGGCAAGGAGATCGCCTACTTCATGAAGATCTACCCCGAGTGAGGCTAGTCCTTCGTGGACGTAAGCCATGGTGGAATAGACAAGGTTGCTTCTTCGTGGACCCTTCGTGGGTGGAGCCCTCCGTGGACTCGCGCAGCCGTTACCCTTCGTGGGTTGAAGTCTCCATCAACGTGGACGTACGATAGCACCACCTATCGGAACCACGCCAAAAATGCACCGTGTCACCATTGTTTTTGCCTTCTCCAAACCCTACCCTCTACTTACATATGCAATCGTTTTTATTCCGCTGCTATACTCTTAGAATTGCATGTGTAGGGTGATGCTTGACATGTACTATTGCTAAAATCTGCCCACAATTAAAATCTGGGAAAAGGTTAGGTTTTATTTGGTCAAGTAGTCTAATCACCCCCCCTCTAGACATACTTTCGATCCTACAAGTATTATATCCAGTCCAGGGGACTCAATGGCCACAAGAGTAGCTGGAAACTTAACATCATGTATCAAGATTTCCAGATCCTTGTATATCACATTTGTTCTGAGCATGGAGCTAGGGGATTGGACCACCATGATTTTGTCCAAAAGAGAAGGAGAAATTTTGTGCAAGGTGGCGAAACTCAAATAAATGAATGAGAAGCACCAGAATCAAATAAAATTATTGCGGGTATGTTGTTAACAGAAAACATACCAAGGACCACGTTTGGTGCTTCGCGGGCTTCCTCAGCGGAGATATGATGGACTTGGCCGCGGTAGAAGTTCGTATTGGGGCGGCGTCCAACACTGTTGACTTGTGGCTTGAAATCGGATGGTGGCTTCCTATTTCTTGCGGGGCACTGCTTGGAGTAATGCCCACTCTAGCCACAAGTAAATCATGTGTTGTTGCGGTGGCAGTCCTCCAGCACTGGCTGTTTGCCGAAGGTCTTGTCCTGGTTGACAGGCTTATTGTTGTTGTTACCATTGTTCCAGGCAGGCTTGTATTTAGATGAACCTGGTTGCCAGATACGTGGCTTCTGCACAAACTGCTCACGGTTGCCCTTCTTGGGTTCAAACTTCCACTTGTGATCATCATATCCTGACTTATGTTCTCATTCGGCTATAAAAGCCTTGTTCACTAAAGTCTAGAAATCAGGAAATTCAAGCATACAAAGCTGACAGCGGAGGGTATGATTGAGTCCTCCCAGAAATAGATCAATCTTTCTTTCCTCAGAGGATATGTCATGAGTGGAGTAGCGTGCCAGATTATTAAACTTATTCAGATACTCACCCACTGACATGTTCCCTTGAGTAAGAGCAAGAAATTCCCTCTGCTTCACCTTTATTATGCCGGTAGGAATATGATACTTGCGGAATACCTCTTTGAACTTCTCCCAAGAAATATCTTCCCCAGGGGACCACATTAGTTTTGTGTTGTCCCACCATATAGCTGTTGGTCCCTCCAGGTAGTGTGTAACAAAAGGAACCTTGTCTGGCTCATCACAACGGGTTATGTCCAGCTTCTTTTCCATAGTCCTCAGCCAGTCATCAGCTTCCATAGGATCCACAGCTTGACCAAAACTGGGTGGCTTGGTCTGCTGAAAATCAGACAATTTAGAGTGTGTCCCATTGTTATTATTCTGACCCACCATAGTCTGCACACTTTTCAAAAATTCCGTGAGATCTTGATTTCTTTTCTCTTCAAACATTCGCATAATCTGATCAGTGGTTGGTGACTATGGTGGTGGTGGTGGCAAATCTTCTGGTGACTGTCCTGCCTGTCTGGCGGATCGATGAATGGGAGTTCCATCGCCGCCTTGATTACTACACCTCTTCATCCTAAATTTGTTCCCATTGCAAAATACCGAATCGATGAGCAACATCCATAAGGGAAAGCATGATAGTATGACACCAGAAAAAGAAGCCAAATAAAAAGAGGAAAAAGCGAACAACATAATTATACAAGGCAACCCAACATCATACATGACAAGCTAGTAGGGGGATTATCATGACTGGACTGCTCATACGGCAGTTGACATATGCATAGATGCTATGATGCATGCACTGAGACTCAAGCATCCACTCTAGTAGCACGGGTGGCACGGACACTGGCAAACTGAAGACTCCTCGTCGTCTGATCCTGTCTCGGAATCTGAGCTGATGATATGAATCTTAGCCTCCGGATGAAAGGTAACACGACGACGCTGGCGAGAAGGTTCTCCCTCTGAAGGAGAAGAAGCATGACGCCGCAACATCAGAGCAGCTGGAGTGGCTAGAAGTGAGGCCCACTCTGCCAGGGTCTCATGTCGGCTACCAGACGAAAAGCCTGGCGGTCCGAACGAACTGGAAGGAGTCTCAGAAGGTGTAGCATGTGGAGTATACACAGGTGAAAACGGAGGTGGAGGAGGAGACTGTGCTGCCGCGACAGCTGCAAGTGCCTCGCGGGCATGAGTCAGCTCCTCAGCTAGTGAAGTGATCATACGGTAACTGGCATTCAGATAACGAGATAAAACACCCGTAGCACGATCACTCGCCGGATCAACAGGTGCGAAAAGGACTCGCCCTATCGCAGGCGACAGGGTGGGGTAGTGAAAGAAACCTGGATGAGTCTGCATCTTGACCTCGTGGAAGCGCAAGTCAGTGAGAGCCTCCATCACAGCAAACTGGATCGCCAGCTCTGGAGTAGAAGCAGTTCCGCCCTTGGAAGAATGGGAGTAGCTACCAATATCCGAACTCGCAGTAAGAAAGGCCTCCGCATGATACTCGTACACTGAACCAGCAAGCATCTCTCGGAACACCTGGTACACTGGGTCTTCGCCGTTGGGATACAGCCGAAGCCAGACACTATGCAGCAGTACTAGAAAAGTGAATGGTGCCGGCTCATGGTTGTAGTTGTACGGAACTGGTGCCATCTACACTCATCAAACCAGCGGTTAGCACAATAAACTATATGCATGCCATGCAGCAAACAGATGCAACAAGCAGAACACACCAAGACTCTAAACTAATCGCGGTTCTAGCACAGGGTAACTAGGGTGTCCTACAGTCAGCGCGGCTCTGATACCAAGCGTTGTGGCACCCCGACTCAGAGGACCGGTTTACCCAGTGTTTCCAACCCAGAGATCATGTCTTCTGGAAACGCACAACAACTTGGAACAGAACAGAACTGAACTTTATTGAAATATCTCGAGTACAATCTCTTAATTTACATTGAAAGCAAGGCCAGAAGCACTGCACATGCTATGACAATATCTACATTATTTATGGAACATAGCAGGGCCTCGATACTACTAGGTGATTCTACGGCGTAGCGGAACATAGCGCGGAAAACTCCATCCAGAGGGACACTACTAGGACACGGCCTAGTTAGCATAGCACGAAGCATCGGGACCTCCGTCCTCGGCTTCTCCTGCATCTGGCATGATACGCCAGGTGAGTACTTGGAATGTACTCGCAAGCTCACGACATTCATAACAAAGCGGCAAACAACAGCATGGCAATTAACAGATTAAGTGCTTAAGTTGCTTACTGTTACCAAGCACCAACTTACTCTCTCTTCTGGGTTGTCCCACAACCCTCGGAATACTCATAATCCATCGAGTACTTCCGAACATAAGACAAGTTCTTCCATCATTATTATCATTATTATGGTTGACCATTCAGTGGCCTAGTACCGACTGTCCAATACCGTGGACGTGGCTATTCGAATAGATTCATACACTCTGCAGAGGTTGCGCACTTTACCCACACCATGGAGCTCCTGGCCTCGTGTTCCCATTCGGGTGGACCGGTGCTGCCCCAACGAAACCTGCCTGACCCTTGACTCTTCCATCGTACCACCGACAATCATACCCTCCCAGGGTCATGTCCTGGGTGGCCCCTGTGTCACCCCGTGACACCTCCCACCGTCGTGGCCAACTAAACTGTCCCAAATGGGGACGCCGGCAAAATAACTCAACTGGGCTCACATGATCATCGTCGTCTACCTGATCAGGGCAGCACGCACGCATAACCCTCCCTAGTTTGGTGGTACCGATAAAAGACCACAAAGCCAGACCAAGTCAAGGCCGACCCATACCGGCAAATGTGACTGCACGGATAAGTCCGGATAGGTGGCACTTGATCAACCAATTAGTTTTAGTGTTGTCAAGTACTTATCAAGCATGGATTTTTATCATGAATAACTTAACATGGCAGTAGCTAGGAATCCAAGTAAATTACTATGAATTATCACATATTAAAATAATGCCTATAATTAAATTAAATAACCAACACTATTGAAATGCTTCATGAAATGGATGACATGGCTTGCCTTGCTCTGTTGGGTTGTCCACAAACTCCTGGGTTTCAAAACCAAAAGAATTTCCCTCTGAAAATATTTTAAAAAGACAATTGAAAATGTCACATAACACTGTTCTATTCACCAGAAATTCTATGAGCAAGAGAAAAATACCAAATTTTGCCAGAAAATAGAGGAGCTCAAGACAAACCCAATGCAAAAAAGAATCAATTGATTTGGACTTATGGATAAAAAGTTATGGATGTTCAAAGTTACTGGTCAAATCTGAAATAAAACAGAAAATCAGAAAAACAGCAGAGGGCCACGTCGACGGCGTACTTTGCCAGGGCGCCTCCACTTACCGCTTCGGCGAGCCACTGACTAGCGGGCCCCGCTGTCAGACTTAAAAGGAGGAGAGGGGAAACAGTGCACCGCGGAAATCCGGCGATGGTCGCCGGCGACACAGACGGCGGCGAGGTCCGGCGACTACAGGAATGGATCGAGCTCACGGAGACGAACACGTACGTACCCGCAGCATGACGAGAGCTAGACGGACGGCGTCGTCCTCTTCCTCTCCGACGGCGACTACTCTCGGGTGTCGCCGGGGTTTCGACCGAGCAAGAGGTCGGGGAGAGTCGTGGCGGCGCAGTGAGCTCGAATGTGGAGTCGGGCAAGGCCGGGGAGTGGTGAAGCGGGTGGTGGCTAGATGGGGATCGGCGGCGGTACTCCGGCGAATAGCGAGGCCAGAGGGCCTCTTGGCCTTGGCTCGATGCTTGGGAGCCCGATTGGATGGTGGTGAGGGGCGATGATGAGCTAGGGAAGGCTGGCCGTGGCCTTTTCTAGGCGGGAGCGACCTCTCTGGAAGCTGGTGGAGCTCAGCCACGTTGCCGGCGCGAGGACGGCGAGCTGGCCGTCGTGACGTAGGGCGAAGTGACAGGAGAGCTCAGCGGAGTAAATGCACGAGAGGACAACTCGCGGGGAAAGGGACAACCAGCGTGGCTACCGTACTGCCACTGTGCCGCCCGTGGCGCACGGTGGCCGTATCCGGCGAGAGCGATTCCGGGGAGGGCGAAGGATCTATGGCGCCCAGGTGGACGGAGAGGAGCTTGTCGGCGCACGGGGACATGGTACGGCGACGCTGTCGTCGGCCTCCGACGAGACCCGAGCCTGGCGTTGCGCAGAGCGCGGTTTTGGCAGGGCTGGCTATGCTGTCACCGCGTGCATAGGCACCCGTGGCGTGAGCCAGCCTGCCAGACCTTGTCTGGTGTGTCGACATTGATCACTTGAGCTCTCTCGTACCACTAGCTCAGCCAGAGACTTCCTGAATCGAAGGGTAGCTCCAACTGAAATTTACTGCCAGAAACTAGGTGAGTTTCTAGAGCAGAGATGAGTTGGAGATGAAGCTAACAGAGATGTCTGGGATGATCTATTTTGGAAGGACTCCAAGCTGGCCAAGTTTGAGAAAATTTCATCAAGATTTGAGGGTAGCTCATGAACAACTGCTGTTACTGGTATAGAAGCAAGATGAGCTTGTAGCACTCATCTGGTTGATCTTCTGGAGCTGGATTTTGGTGTGTCGGAGTCATTTGGTGGATAGAAGATGTCATAAAAATTTCAGCTCAATTGAATACCTCTAGCTGGTACTTCCTTCACTGAGGTTCCATTTGAGCAGAAACTTGTCAGAATATTGCTGTTGAAAATTTGTACTGGACAAGATGATATTCTTGGATATTGTGGCAAGATAGGTTCCCTAGTATCTTAGGGAATTATCTGAGAGTTTTCTGAGTTGCGAAAATATGAGTTGCTTCACAAAGGGCCAGTAATGTCCAGAAGATGGATGTAGTTTTCTAGACAAAATTTTATACTGGACCATGAAATGTTTTTGAAGATTGTGGGAGTAGATGATGACAAGAAGGTGTGGTATTAATTTGGGATTTTTCTGATCATCAGAACTATAGGTTGCTTCATAACCCATAGTGATGACAGATTTTCCCAAAGGAAGAAAATGAATAATTGGGAAAGATGGAGAATTAGAATTTGATCCAGTAGGTGCGTGGCAATATTTTGGCAAGATGTTGAGGGCTTTGGATCACTCAGAGAGATTCATAAGCCAAAGTCAACTGAAAAGGTTCAAAAGCCATCCAAATTGCAAATATAGCCAGAAAGATTTTGAAAAGAAAAAGTTGCCAAAAACCAGGGTGTCACAGAGAAGAAGAGGAGGAAGAGGTGAGGTGAGGTGCGAGGTAGAAGGAAGGAGAAAAACCATGGTCGTTTTTATAGCTCGAGCTCGGTGCACGGTGAGCGAAGTCCACCAGCTCCGCTCGTCGCTCGATCGCCGGTGGTCGGAGGCGAATCCACGAGCAGTGCCGACAGGGTGCTGGCCCACGAGGTGAGTGCACGCTGCACCGGCGACAAGCATGCCGCGCACTACCATGGTACGGCCCTAGATGCCCTACGCGCTAAACGCCATGGGTGGAGAAAGTGCGAAAGAGCACGCAAGAGAGAGGAGAATGGAGAGCCGGAGGAAGAAGAAGAGGAGACTGACAGTGGGCCCTGGGTCCACCTGTCAGCCAGAGAGAACACTGTGCACTGGAGTACAACAAGCGAAAATTGGAATTAGAAATTATACTTTTTCCAAATTTGTCGTACAGTAGGCCCACAGCACCAGTACCTCACTGTGGTTGCGTCAATTACCAGTAGCCCCACCTCATCTGTGCCTAATTAGGTTATTTAAATAATTAGCTCAGAAATATCTCCTCAAAAAAGTGGGTTTAATTTTAATGACCACCTTAAAAAATCTCGAGGATGAGATTTTACTTAAGGGGGGTAGAGTTTGTAACACCCCAAAAATTTAACCATATTTTTATTAAGTAAAATTTGGCCAGAAATAAAATTTTGAATTATATTAGGTCTTCTATCAATTTCAGAGTATTTTCTGTTTTCTGTTTTCCAAAACTCTTCCATCCATATAGAAATTTTAGAAAAATATTGTGGGCTTTGGAAGTTTTCTTAAATCATTTCATTTATATTTTAAATAACAGTAGGAAATATTTTCATAATAAAATTTGCCAAAAATAATTCTTTTAGTAGCATTTTCAATCTCTGAAATGCTTCTGTTGCACTATAGCTATTTAAAATAATTCTTCTAAAATTCCACAAAAATTAAGAGGGGTCATGTGATGCCTATAGATCACTTTTATGCAAAAACCCATCCTGGTCATTTGAAAATTTTGAGCACAATTTCCATTTTTCAATTCTGTCCCATTCCTAGGTTATAACTGTAACCCTAATTTTCCTTCATCAAACAATTCCGAATTTTTTTCCACTTATAGTTCTTCCAACCAAATTCTTAAGTCCAGAAGATCAGCTCCACTTGCATCTTGGAAGACCTCCAAATAATTCCCTATAGTTTCTGTCCAGAACTGAATTCTAGTAAAACTTGCACCAACAAGTTTTTCTTTTTGCCAAACTAACTTCACCATCATCACTATCATACAAGGAGACATCATCTTGCCAAATTCCAACCTCAGAAAAGATCCCTAGGTGGCCCTAGCATTTCATCAAGCAGCTCATGTGCATGGCAGAAATCTGCAAGCTTATGAACTTGCACTGGGACTTGCTCTTATGGCCAAACCAACATGTCCACCATTCTTACCATCTTAGTAAACCCCACCCTGTAAAATTTTAGCTCATTTATGTCACTCTTGGACATGCTGGCATTTGGTCGAGCATGTGGTGTGCGTGTCCAGAGCGCGGCCAGAGCACGTGTATTGCAGCCACTGGCATCGAGCTGCTGTCGTGCTCCTGCTGCTGCCGTTGCTCGCCCTAGCCCCCATCTGGATAACCCCGACCACCTAGAAGCCTACCGACACTCTCTCTTGGCCGCTACCGCCATCCACCACCATCCACCGCCGCCATTCATCGCCGCCGTCTCTGCCACGACTCTGCCAGGACGCGTGGTGAGCCCTCAACCTAACCAGCACACCCCAGCTCTAACTGCTAACCACCCGGGGCTATCTAAACCTACCGACCGCGTCACCGCCCCCAGCTACTTCCTCTGCCGCTATCAATGGCGCCCGCCGACGTGTCCTCCTCTGGAAGTCACGGAACTGACCTCGCCCTCACTATAAAAGCCACCCCGAGGCCAGCGGCGAGACGACACCTCCATCTGACCCTCTCAATCAACCCCCGTGGCACCAGCTGAGCCTGAGAGCGTCGTCTTCCCCACCTCCGGCGGAGGCACCCGCCGCCAACTCCTCGATGATTCCCACCTCTCCAGTGCCTCCCCTCCCCATTTTCTTTCACCAATAGCCTCCTGGAGCACCCGCGGATCCTTACCCATCATCAATTCCACCGGAGACGGCTCATGGGAGAAACCTTCTTCCACCCGAAGCTCCCTTCCACCATGGTTGAAGCTCTGCTCAACCTCGAGCTCTTCGGCGACTCCCTCCCCCTCCAACGGACGCGGTCTGACCTCCAGAGCACATTGGTGTGCCGAACGCTGGGAACGGCACCTCCAACCGCCGGCAATCATTGCCAGAGCCCATCCCCTAGTCCTGTCCAGGCGCGCGCTTGGGAGAAGACAAATCTGACAGGTGGGCCCTACCTGTCGGTGAGTCACCGCTCCCCTCCCCCGCGTGGCAACACCTTTGGGCTCAGCCCAGTGGCACCGTTTAGCTGGGCCTCGCCCAGTGCGCGCCTCTGCCTGTCCACCAGGGGGATTTTTCTGTCTTTTTCCTTTATCCAAAGACTTAAATATTTCCACAGGATTCATTTATTATTTCCACAGGAACGTGAAAATTTGGAATTTTATTTTTCCGTATCCGCAGTAAAAATCCCTCGGTTTCCTCAACGGTAGGATTTTCCATGCAGCACCAGTACCTAGTGATAGTTGCACCAATTCTATGCCTGCTCCCTGTAGCCGCATCATATCAGGAGATTTAAATTTTCGAGTTATTATTACCTAATAACAAGAGTAATATTTTAACCACCCTTAGCAAATCTCGAGGACGAGATTTTTCTTAAGGGGGGTTGTGTTGTAACACCCCAAAAATTTAACCATGTTTTGTTAATTAAAATTTTGCCAGGGATTAAAAATTTTCCTTTCTGGATTTTCTTGTGATCACAGAGCCACTCCTTTTTGCCTGAATTACAAAAATTCTTTTGTTCTGTCTTGAAACTTTTGGGTATTGTTGTATGGCTTGAATTTTATTGCATTCATTAAAAACCATTCGAATAATTTTTATAATAAAATTTGGCCAAGATTTAATTCATTTAATAGCATTTTAACTCCTTTCAAAGCCCCATTTGCACTGCAACTATTTTATAACTTCATCTATAAATTCCACAAAAATTTGTAGGAGTCATGTGATGTCCCTGGATCACTTTTATGCAAAAACCCAGCTTTGTCAATTGTAAAATTTGAGCACCACTTCAAGTTTTTAAATCTGGTTCAATTTGCAGTCTGCACTTCAACCTATTTAAATATTCCTTTAAAAATTCTATAAAAATTCTGGGATGTCAGTAGGAGTATATAACTCTTGTTTATGTAAAAATCCACTTGGGTTCTTTGGAATATTTGAGCAAACCATCCTCATCTTTATTCTGGTCCAGATTGGTAGTTTGTACTACAACCTTATTTTATCTTGCCCCATTGCTCTTAAGATTTTTCCTACTCATAGTACATCCTATAAAACCCTTAAGTCCAGAATTTTGGACCCATTGGAATAACTTGGACACATGAAATTATAGTCTATAGTTTCTGTCCAGAATTGCTTTTCACCAAAAATTGCATTAACAAGTTTCTGTTTCTCCCAAACTAACTTTACCATTATCACCTACATCTAAAGAGACTCTCATCTGGAAATTTTGGTGGCCATAGCAGATCCCTAGATGCCCCTGGCATTTTGTCGAGCATCTGTAGTGCATGTCCAGATTTTGGCATGGTTTTAAAGTTGCACTGTGAGCTTGCTCTAATTGCCAAACCACCATGTCCCCTAAACCTTCCATTGTATTTAACCGAAACCTGTTAATTTTCATTTGCATCCAAGCATGATTAGCCCCCCTAGCATTCCGTCGAACAGGCGCCGTGCGTGCTCTGGGCGCGCCCAGAGCGCACGTTTTGCTCGTGCCGCGCCCGAGCCGCCGCGACCAGTAGCGCCTCCCCCGCTAGCTCCAGTTCATCTCCCCTGTCTCCTGACTATGCCGCGACGCGCCAAGACCAGCCAAGCCGCTCCCTGACTCGCCGCAGCGCCGCCCCCGCAACCAGCCACTGCCGCCGCCAGAGCTTGCCGCGCACGGCACCGCCCAAGCTCTCTCAGCCCGCCAGCTGCCCCTGGAACAGGCCGTCCTCATCCTCTCGCCCTGCCAACACCACTAGTCGCCGCCACGTCGCCCTGCAGCAACAGAGCGTCGGTTATCCGGCGATCTTATCCACGGCCGCCTCAGTACCGACCTCGTCGCGCTATAATTAGGACCCCTCAAGCTCTCTGTCGCCCTCACCGCAAACCTGCAGCCCCCTGTGAAGCCCCCCTAGCTCCAATTCGACCGGAGGAACCTTCCTCCCCCATCTCCGGCCGAGCCAGCCGCCGCCACCCTCCTGTTAATTTCTCCGCAGCCAGAGCCTCCCGTCCCATTATTTCCTCACCCGTAGCTTCCTCTCGACCCCGCAAACCCATTCCCCCTGTTAATTTGAGCCGTAGCAGCAGTAGGCCGACACCGTGCTCGCCGGAGCTCTCGGTCCGCCTCGGAGGAAAGGGTGCTCACCCCCGAGCTCCCCGGTGAATCCTTTGCCCTCTAGAGGATGGGGCCCTCCCTTCTGAGCACGCCGGTGTGCACAGCTCCGGGAGAGGTGCCTCCTGGCACCGGCAATCGCCGCCGGAAGCTCGCCTCTGGTTCTGCCTCCTGTGCGCGGGAGAAAGAAGAGGAACCCGACAGGCGGGCCCCGCCTGTCGGCGAGACAAGCCCTGGCCTGTTGGCGTCATAACCCAGAATGCGTTTTCTTCAAGAGGAAACGTATTCCAGGAAGTGCGCGACAGTTTTCAGAAAGTGTAAAACCCCCGAACTACGTTTTCTTCTTCCGAAAGCGTTTTCACTGCGAACCGTTTTCTATTTTCTGTTTTATTTAAAAACAGAGTTTGACTGAACCGTTGACTGGACATATCTTTTTAAATAAAACTCCAAATGAATTGATTCTTTTTCCTACTTCTCTGGAATCTCGTCTAGTTTATTTTCATATTTATTTGAAAATTTTCCAAGACATCTTTTTGCACTGTTTTTGAATTACGTGTTAATTCAAATACTTTTCGAAATAGGAATCGGAGAGGGAAGAAAGCTCTCAAAAATTTTTGTGGTGCACCCTGCACTTCTGCACCTTGAAGGCAAGCATACTGAAACCCGGTCAAATGTTTATTGTGTGTTGTTTGACGTGACTACAACACCGAGGTGTTTTGGAAACATTCGTTATTTCATGTGATGTTGTGATCATGCCTTGGAGTGCATTCTTTGCTGTTGATACTAAAATACTGGTGACAGTATTCGCCCTCTTATACCTCACATGCCTACCAGAAGGAATCCGGAGAAGTCTCTGTCTCGGGTAGACACGAGCTTGGTGTTGACATCTTGTTGGAGCGAGAATGGTCAGAAAGGCATGAGGGGGTATGAAGAACGGTGATTTCTGTCTGATGCCGTGAAAAATATTTGTTGTGCTAACCATGCAGGGAACACATAAGCCTCCTGAGTCGACCATAGATTGAGTCTTGTTCCAGTAACCCCCATACTTGTTTCGTACTACCACTCGTCCCTGCCGCAGGTAGGGTATGGTTCAGTAAGTTGTCAACCCCTTTTTTGGCACACACCGTACAGAGAGGCCATGGTGGAAGATACCGGGTGCATCCGGTAGGCAGGCCACCTGGTCCGGGGGCATGGGTGTTTCCGGTCCGGGACCGAGAGGGGGGCACCCCTTAGAGCGCGCGAATATAAATTCGATCCCATGCTAATCGAGGTTGGAGCCTCCCCACTTAGAGTTTTGCTTACCGAGTGTCATGGGTGATTCCAGACATCGGTAAGTTAAGCTGGTGTGTGCGGGTCAGGTGTGTTTTCAATTAAAAGACCGTAAGCGGAATTAGTCCCGGTGGACTAAAGGAATCCGTTACTTGTGGGTAAAGAGTACACCCTCTGCAGAGTTTATATCTATTCGAATAGCCGTGTCCGCGGTTAAGGACTACAGTCTGGGATGGGTCAAGTGTCGGTCTTAGTGTCGGTCTTCGAAGGAAAACTTCTAAACCGGAACATTGATCATGACATGTGACAAATGATAATTATGATTATTATTATTGTGGACTAACCATTTATATTATTTGAATTATTGAGTATCCCTGGGATGGTTCTACCTCCTGGATATTCATTGTGATTATTCTCATATAAGCCCTTTATGTGGTGTCGCTCAGACGCCCGACTGTGGCATGCTTGTTATTTATTTTTCTTATAAGCCCTTTATGTGGTGTCGCTCAGACGCCCGACTGTGGCATGCTTGTTATTTATTTTTCTTATAAGCCCTTTATGTGGTGTCGCTCAGACGCCCGACTGTGGCATGCTTGTTATTTATTTTCCTTATAAGCCCTTTATGTGGTGTCGCTCAGACGCCCGACTGTGGCATGCTTGTTATTTATTTTCCTTATAAGCCCTTTATGTGGTGTCGCTCAGACGCCCGACTGTGGCATGCTTGTTATTCATTTCCCTTATAAGCCCTTTATGTGGTGTCGCTCAGACGCCCGACTGTGGCATGCTTGTTATTTATTTTCCTTATAAGCCCTTTATGTGGTGTCGCTCAGACGCCCGACTGTGGCATGCTTGTTATTTATTTCCTTATAAGCCCTTTATGTGGCGTCGCTCAGACGTCCGGCTGAGGCATGCTTTATATTATTATCCTTTCGAGGCGTCGCTTCAGACACCCGATTGGTTTATTTTATTTTTATTCTCTGATTGCTTATTTCTGTTTAATATGAATGACCTGGTTGCGTGCATCATGAATTTTATTTTGAGACTGACTAAGCGATCGTGGATTGTTTCAGTACATGTTTATCACCTGCTATATTGTACCTGTTTTCATGATGTTTGCGAGTACATTCAAAGTACTCACTGGCTTGTCCCTGGCTATTGTCTTGGCCAGATTTCTTGCTTGGAGAGGAGCGCAATGACGACAGCCCCGGAACCTAGGCACTGAAGATAGCAGCCGCGCGAAGATAGGAGTTATCCAGGTCAGCTGTTCCTGTGGGAAATGGAGTCCCATAGACGCTGATGACCCCGAACCGCTTCCGCCATCAACCACTAGAAACCTTTTGTTGTACTCATAGACCAGAATGGTCTTGTACTACATATTTTGTATTTGCTTGGAATTTCTGTATCAAGATTGTGCCTCACCAGCTAACAGTAATCCTGGGGCTGGTGAGCACAAGGACCAATTGCTAGGAAATTTATATCCCAGAAATCCGGTCCTGACAACCTTGGTATCAGAGCCAGGCTGACCATTGGCTAATCCTATCTTAGCCAGGTCAATAAACCTAGGTTAACCCACCCATTAGGTTCCAACCTAACCGCAGCCAAGCTTCTCGGATACGATAGCCACACAGTGACCCCGACACCTTCTCGCAGTCGGTGCCCAACCTATCAGCCTAGCCCGTCGATCACGCGCCCGTGACCGACACCTAAATTGTCTCATTCGCAAGCGTGCGAAGGAAGACTCCGTTCTCTTTTTCTATAAAAGGGACGTTAGCCCCAACCCAGCACAACACAGTCTCTACCCCAAAAACCAAGCCAAGATGCCTGGCCCCATTGTTCACAATGAGACCACAACAACCAACCTTGGAGGTTTTGTGACCGTGCTAGCAAACCTCACCCGTCGTGCCTTTGCGATAGAAGAACCCCCAGAATATGTGGTGTACCAAGGGCTCAGGAGCGGTGAAAGCCGTCAATTCTGGGCCACGGTGCACATATATGGTAGGGGTATGGCGCCAGAACGCCCCTACAGGTTCGCCGGAAGGACAACTTCCTTTGAACCCCAAGCCATCCAGCTGGCCGCTCGAGAGGCTATAGTTCAACTCCGGCACCTGTCGCCAAGAGTTAACTGCCGCTCGTTCTACTACTATCCCAGTCGTGACGGGTATAGTAGGCCACCCCAGGTCGCCAACGGAGACCACGAGACGGATCCTGCCTTGCTGCATCTGGTGCGCTATGTAGGCGCACTAGAGGCATTATTCGATCAGGTCACTCTCGATCTGCTCGCGGCTCATGGAGAACTTGCCCGTCGAGCCCCGGCAAGAGGTGAAGATGCGTCCGACGCCGACAATCCAGTCGTGCTATTCGGGCAGCTGATTGAGACCTTGAGGTCTGCCCCTGCATCCGACCGTAATGCATATGTATCCCCGGAGGAGCTTCGTCACATTGTGGGGACACGCTCCACCGGGATTGTGACCACTAACCCCCGCGACGGCCATCATCGCTACCCCGACCCTGCGGATTCTCAACCCCAACCAGCAAACCCTGACGAAGAAGCCCCTGGAGAAGCCTCGACATCCACCAGGCACGCCCGTTTAGATATTAACGAAGTAGACTAAGTCACTCACGTAGTACCGAGTCTTAGCATTCTACGCCTTGTACCTGTGTAACCTTGTAGTCGCTATGTGTTATTGCAGTTTGTTCGCATGCCATTATTTTATTAGCATCCACATATAAGTGCGTTGGCGTCCGATTGCATATTAAATTCTAGGCGTAGCTCCCAAAAACCCGTCCCAGACGATAACCACAGTAATACGTCACTTTTGTGAGATGTGCGTATCTGTGGCATTGACTCCGACCCCATAGGGCAGAATCGTCACCCTAATTTGCCCCACACCGCTATCAGCTCTGCTGCTATATAAGGGGCCACTCCGTAACTTTATCAGGCATCCCTCTCTTTGTGCACAACCCTCACAGCCACTTTCGCCATGCCTAGCCCTAGCATTCATCTGAGAACTCCAGATGCAACCCCTGGTAGTTTTGTTAAGATATTGTGGGATTTTACCTGCAGTACAATGGGTTCTACCCAGCCACCCCAGTATGAGCTGCTCAAGACAAGGATTACCCCAGCCACCTCAAAATATTGGGGAGTAGTTCACATCCCTCCTGTGAGCCCAGACCATGACCCAATGGAAGTCTCTTTCGTGGGGAGATCTATGCCGACTCCGCAAATGGCCATAGAAGCTGCTGCATACGAAGCGATTACTCGCCTTCGCTTCGCAGTACCCTACGCCAGCGAAAGAGGGTATATTTACTTCCCGAGTCGCGCAGCGCCCGGAGAAGCAGCCTCTTTTCCCAGTGGAAGAATTGAGAGAGACCCAGTACTGGTCAACCTTGTCCAGTACGTCATCGCTCAAGAGCGGATGACCCAGCGAGTAATGTGTTATCTCCAGAGGCTCGCTGATCTGAATCCTCAGGTCGCCATCGGCAGACCCCTGAGGCCAGATCTGGAAAGACGCGTTCTTCGCCTAGTTCATCCACTTCCACCGATAGAGGAAGAGTGTGCCCCAGTTCCGGGGACACTTCCTCAAGACCCAGCCTCTTTTGCGTTTGCACCGTAAACACTCCTACCGTGTTCATTAGCCTAGCATTTCATTCTGTGTTGCAGCTTATGCATGTATCCTAAGTCTGTGTGATGAATAAATTATTTAATTTTAATTGCATGCGAGTAATTTTACCGCAGTAAATTTTGATCAACTATTTTCGCTCTTAATAAATTCTGAGGCAGAATTTTTCCTGAGCTACTGCAACAACATTTATGCATGTCAAAAAAAAAATTTAAATTCGCACAGCACCGCGACAACTGGCTCACAGCCACAACCACTCGACCTCTGCTCTAACACAAACCACACACATTTTGCACCTAACCGATCACCCCGCTAGCACACCACAGTTTCTGATAAAGAAATTTGTGGGTATTTATTCGAGTGCAATCGCCTCTAGCACGCTGACAGCAGTTAGCACCTGCCGCTTAATCCTCATGATCATCGCCGCCGTGAAGATCCAACTCTCGAGCAGCAGCATCATGGCGATCATCGAGGATTATCGCGCACAAGAGCACGGAGAACCCCAGCAATGCTGCCAGCCCTCCGCACAGCAGAATCATGTACCAGTCCGGCATCACCTCCGCCATTAGAGCCTCGTCTCGAGCAGAAATGGAGGAGAAGGAAGAAGAAGTAAAAGCGAGGCCAGAGGTGAGGAAGAAGGAAAGCACCGCGATCGTTTTATAACTCGAGATCGATGTACGGTGAACGAAGTCCACCAGCACCGCTCGTCGCTCGATCGACGGTGTTCGGAGGTGAATCCGCGAGCAGTGCCGACAGCGCCCTGGCCCGCGAGGTGAGTGCGCACTACGCCGGCAACCAGCACGCCGCGCACTGCCGCAGTACGGCCTAGAAGCCCTACGCCTAGACGCCGTCGAGGAGAAAGTACGGGAAGAGCACGAGAGAAAGGAAGAGAGAGGAGCCAGAGGTAGAAGAAGAGACTGACAGTGGGCCCCGGGTCAACCTGCCAGCCGGACAACGCTATGCACTCGGGTGCGACCAGCGGAACGTGAAAAATTGGAATTTTATTTTTCCGTATCCGCAGTAAAAATCCCTCGGTTTCCTCAACGGTAGGATTTTCCATGCAGCACCAGTACCTCGTGATAGTTGCACCAATTATATGCCTGCTCCCTGTAGCCGCATCATATCAGGAGATTTAAATTTTCGAGTTATTATTACCTAATAACAAGAGTAATATTTTAACCACCCTTAGCAAATCTCGAGGACGAGATTTTTCTTAAGGGGGGTAGTGTTGTAACACCCCAAAAATTTAACCATGTTTTGTTAATTAAAATTTTGCCAGGGATTAAAAATTTTCCTTTCTGGATTTTCTTGTGATCACAGAGCCACTCCTTTTTGCCTGAATTTCAAAAATTCTTTTGTTCTGTCTTGAAACTTTTGAGTATTGTTGTATGGCTTGAATTTTATTGCATTCATTAAAAACCAGTCGAATAATTTTTATAATAAAATTTGGCCAAGATTTAATTCATTTAATAGCATTTTAACTCCTTTCAAATCCCCATTTGCACTGCAACTATTTTATAACTTCATCTATAAATTCCACAAAAATTTGTAGGAGTCATGTGATGTCCCTGGATCACTTTTATGCAAAAACCCAGCTTTGTCAATTGTAAAATTTGAGCACCAC
This sequence comes from Elymus sibiricus, assembly GCA_039707655.1. Taxonomy (NCBI): domain Eukaryota; kingdom Viridiplantae; phylum Streptophyta; class Magnoliopsida; order Poales; family Poaceae; genus Elymus; species Elymus sibiricus. Next base: position 13,305,066 of record CM077668.1, on the reverse strand, counting down.
TTCAAGTTTTTAAATCTGGTTCAATTTGCAGTCTGCACTTCAACCTATTTAAATATTCCTTTGAAAATTCTATAAAAATTCTGGGATGTCAGTAGGAGTATATAACTCTAGTTTATGTAAAAATCCACTTGGGTTCTTTGGAATAATTGAGCAAACCATCCTCATCTTTATTCTGGTCCAGATTGGTAGTTTGTACTACAACCTTATTTTATCTTGCCCCATTGCTCTTAAGATTTTTCCTACTCATAGTACATCCTATAAAACCCTTAAGTCCAGAATTTTGGACCCATTGGAATAACTTGGACACATGAAATTATAGTCTATAGTTTCTGTCCAGAATTGCTTTTCACCAAAAATTGCATTAACAAGTTTCTGTTTCTCCCAAACTAACTTTACCATTATCACCTACATCTAAAGAGACTCTCATCTGGAAATTTTGGTGGCCATAGCAGATCCCTAGATGCCCCTGGCATTTTGTCGAGCATCTGTAGTGCATGTCCAGATTTTGGCATGGTTTTAAAATTGCACTGTGAGCTTGCTCTAATTGCCAAACCACCATGTCCCCTAAACCTTCCATTGTATTTAACCGAAACCTGTTAATTTTCATTTGCATCCAAGCATGATTAGCCCCCCTAGCATTCCGTCGAACAGGCGCCGTGCGTACTCTGGGCGCGCCCAGAGCGCACGTTTTGCTCGTGCCGCGCCCGAGCCGCCGCGACCAGTAGCGCCTCCCCCGCTAGCTCCAGTTCATCTCCCCTGTCTCCTGACTATGCCGCGACGCGCCAAGACCAGCCAAGCCGCTCCCGCAACCAGCCACTGCCGCCGCCAGAGCTTGCCGCGCACGGCACCGCCCAAGCTCTCTCAGCCCGCCAGCTGCCCCTGGAACAGGCCGTCCTCATCCTCTCGCCCTGCCAACACCGCTAGTCGCCGCCACGTCGCCCTGCAGCAACAGAACGTCGGTTCTCCGGCGATCTTATCCACGGCCGCCTCGGTACCGACCTCGTCGCGCTATAAATAGGACCCCTCAAGCTCTCTGTCGCCCTCACCGCAAACCTGCAGCCCCCTGTGAAGCCCCCCTAGCTCCAATTCGACCGGAGGAACCTTCCTCCCCCATCTCCGGCCGAGCCAGCCGCCGCCACCCTCCTGTTAATTTCTTCGCAGCCAGAGCCTCCCGTCCCATTATTTCCTCACCCGTAGCTTCCTCTCGACCCCGCAAGCCCATTCCCCCTGTTAATTTGAGCCGTAGCAGCAGTAGGCCGACACCGTGCTCGCCGGAGCTCTCGGTCCGCCTCGGAGGAAAGGGTGCTCACCCCCGAGCTCCCCGGTGATTCCTTTGCCCTCCAGAGGATGGGGCCCTCCCTTCTGAGCACGCCGGTGTGCACAGCTCCGGGAGAGGTGCCTCCTGGCACCGGCAATCGCCGCCGGAAGCTCGCCTCTGGTTCTGCCTCCTGTGCGCGGGAGAAAGAAGAGGAACCCGACAGGCGGGCCCCGCCTGTCGGCGAGACAAGCCCTGGCCTGTTGGCGTCATAACCCAGAATGCGTTTTCTTCAAGAGGAAACGTATTCCAGGAAGTGCGCGACAGTTTTCAAAAAGCGTAAAACCCCCAAAGTACGTTTTCTTCTTCCGAAAGCGTTTTCACTGCGAACAGTTTTCTATTTTCTGCTTTATTTGAAAACAGAGTTTGACTGAACCTTTGACTGGACATATCTTTTTAAATAAAACTCCAAATGAATTGATTCTTTTTCCTACTTCTCTGGAATCTCATCTAGTTTATTTTCATATTTATTTGAAAATTTTCCAAGACAAATTTTTGCACTGTTTTTGAATTACGTGTTAATTCAAATACTTTTCGAAATAGGAATCGGAGAGGGAAGAAAGCTCTCAAATTTTTTTGTGGTGCACCCTGCACTTCTGCACCTTGAAGGCAAGCATCCTGAAACCCGGTCAAATGTTTATTGTGTGTTGTTTGACGTGACTACAACACCGAGGTGTTTTGGAAACATTAGTTATTTCATGTGATGTTGTGATCATGCCTTGGAGTGCATTCTTTGCTGTTGATACTAAAATACTGGTGACAGTATTCGCCCTCTTATACCTCACATGCCTACCGGAAGGAATCCGGAGAAGTCTCTGTCTCGGGTAGACACGAGCTTGGTGCTGACATCTCGTTGGAGCGAGAATGGTCAGAAAGGCATGAGGGGGTATGAAGAACGGTGATTTCTGTCTGATGCCGTGAAAAATATTTGTTGTGCTAACCATGCAGGGAACACATAAGCCACCTGAGTCGACCATAGATCGAGTCTTGTTCCAGTAACCCCCATACTTGTTTCGTACTACCACTCGTCCCTGCCGCAGGTAGGGTACGGTTCAGTAAGTTGTCAACCCCTTTTTTTGGCACACACCGTATAGAGAGGCCATGGTGGAAGATACCGGGTGCATCCGGTAGGCAGGCCACCTGGTCCGGGGGCATGGGTGTTTCCGGTCCGTGACCGAGAGGGGGGCACCCCTTAGAGCGCGCGAATATAAATTCGATCCCATGCTAATCGAGGTTGGAGCCTCCCCACTTAGAGTTTTGCTTAACGAGTGTCATGGGTGATTCCAGACATCGGTAAGTTAAGCTGGTGTGTGCGGGTCAGGTATGTTTTCAATTAAAAGACCGTAAGCGGAATTAGTCCTGGTGGACTAAAGGAATCCGTTACTTGTGGGTAAAGAGTACACCCTCTGCAGAGTTTATATCTATTCGAATAGCCGTGTCCGCGGTTAAGGACTACAGTCTGGGATTGGTCAAGTGTCGGTCTTAGTGTCGGTCTTCGCAAGAAAACTTCTAAACCGGAACATTGATCATGACATGTGACAAATGATAATTATGATTATTATTATTGTGGACTAACCATTTATATTATTTGAATTATTGAGTATCCCTGGGATGGTTCTACCTCCTGGATATTCATTGTGATTATTCTCATATAAGCCCTTTATGTGGTGTCGCTCAGACGCCCGACTGTGGCATGCTTGTTATTTATTTTTCTTATAAGCCCTTTATGTGGTGTCGCTCAGACGCCCGACTGTGGCATGCTTGTTATTTATTTTTCTTATAAGCCCTTTATGTGGTGTCGCTCAGACGCCCGACTGTGGCATGCTTGTTATTTATTTTTCTTATAAGCCCTTTATGTGGTGTCGCTCAGACGCCCGACTGTGGCATGCTTGTTATTTATTTTTCTTATAAGCCCTTTATGTGGTGTCGCTCAGACGCCCGACTGTGGCATGCTTGTTATTTATTTTCCTTATAAGCCCTTTATGTGGTGTCGCTCAGACGCCCGACTGTGGCATGCTTGTTATTTATTTTCCTTATAAGCCCTTTATGTGGTGTCGCTCAGACGCCCGACTGTGGCATGCTTGTTATTCATTTCCCTTATAAGCCCTTTATGTGGTGTCGCTCAGACGCCCGACTGTGGCATGCTTGTTATTTATTTTCCTTATAAGCCCTTTATGTGGTGTCGCTCAGACGCCCGACTGTGGCATGCTTGTTATTTATTTCCTTATAAGCCCTTTATGTGGCGTCGCTCAGACGCCCGGCTGAGGCATGCTTTATATTATTATCCTTTCGAGGCATCGCTTCAGACACCCGATTGGTTTATTTTATTTTTATTCTCTGATTGCTTATTTCTGTTTAATATGAATGACCTGGTTGCGTGCATCATGAATTTTATTTTGAGACTGACTAAGCGATCGTGGATTGTTTCAGTACATGTTTATCACCTGCTATATTGTACCTGTTTTCATGATGTTTGCGAGTACATTCAAAGTACTCACTGGCTTGTCCCTGGCTATTGTCTTGGCCAGATTTCTTGCTTGGAGAGGAGCGCAATGACGACAGCCCCGGAACCTAGGCACTGAAGATAGCAGCCGCGCGAAGATAGGAGTTATCCAGGTCAGCTGTTCCTGTGGGAAATGGAGTCCCATAGACGCTGATGACCCCGAACCGCTTCCGCCATCAACCACTAGAAACCTTTTGTTGTACTCATAGACCAGAATGGTCTTGTACTACATATTTTGTATTTGCTTGGAATTTCTGTATCAAGATTGTGCCTCACCAGCTAACAGTAATCCTGGGGCTGGTGAGCACAAGGACCAATTGCTGGGAAATTTATATCTCGGAAATCCGGTCCTGACAGTAGGCTTCCTGGACGGTGATGAGTTGGATGAGATTTATCATGTAATCGAGTTAGTTTTGTTAGGGCTTGATCCCTAGTATCCACTATGTTCTGAGATTGATGTTACTATGACTTTGCTATGCTTAATGCTTGTCACTAGGGCCCGAGTGCCATGATTTCAGATCTGAACCCTTTATGTTTTCATGAATATATTTGTGTTCTTGATCCGATCTTGCAAGTTGTATGCACCTATTATGTGTCATGATCCGCATACCCCAAGGTGACAATAATTGGGATTCTTTCCGGCGATTGCCGTAGTTTGAGAAGTTCATGCATTCACTAAGTGCTAATGCATTGTTCCGGTTCTCTATTAAAAGGAGGCCTTAATATCCCTTAGTTTCCTTATGGACCCCGCTGCCACGGGAGGGTAGGACAAAGGATGTCATGCAAGTTCTTATCGCAAGCACATATGACTATATACAGAATACATGCCTACATTACATTGATGAATTGGAGCTAGTTCTGTGTCGCCCTAGGTTATGACTGTTACATGATGAATGTTATCCAACATAATCACCGATCCAATGCCTATGAGTTTTTCACATATTGTTCTTGCTAAGTTGTTGCTACTGCTGTCACAATTGCTATTACTGTTACGGCTATTGTTACCGCTACTATTATTGCTACTACTATCAAACTACCATACTACTGTGCTACTGATCACTCTGTTGCAGATATTTAGTCTCAAGGTGTGGTTGAATTGACAACTCAACTGCTAATACTTGCAAATATTCTTTGGCTCCCCTTGTGTCAAATCAATAAATTTGGGTTGAATACTCTACCCTCGAAAACTGTTGTGATCCCCCATACTTGTGGGTTATCAAGACCTTTTTCTGGCGCCGTTGCCGGGGAGCATAGGTATATTTGTGGAGTCACTTGGGATTCATATCTGTTGATCACTATGAAGAATCTGAAAGACGCTAAGACCAAGATCGTTCCCTCTAAGATGAGGGGAGGTAAGGAACTGCCATCTAGCTCTGCACTTGATTCACCTTCTGTTTTGAGTAAACTTGCAACACCACCACATGCTATTAATTCTGATATGTCGCAAGTTATTGATGATACCACTTCTGCCATGAATGATACTCATGATGATGCTAGTACTATGCTTGATAATGTTGTGCCACTTGGTGAATTTCTTAGTGAACAACTTGCTAAAGCTAAAGAAATTGAAAATGCTGAAACTCTTGAGAATTATGATTCACCTATTATGCCTAGCTCTCCTACTAGAGTTGAAACACCTGATGAACATTGCTTTGATAGGGAGACATCTAGAGCCATTCTTGCTTGTAATGATAGAGATGAAGTTATAAAATTGCTTGCTAAAATGAAAGAAAAATCTATGAGGAAGAGAATGAAATATGATCCTAAGTTTGCAACCTCTCCTATATTTGTTACTGATAAGGATTATGAATTCTCTGTCGATCCTGAGATAATCACTTTGGTTGAATCTAATCCTTTTCGTGGTTATGAAACTGAAACTGTTCTCATGAGGAAAAAATTCGCTATTACTCTATTCTTAAGTTATTTCCTTTCTCATTAAAGGGTGATGCGAAGGAATGGTATAATACTCTTGCTCCTGGTTGTGTGCGTAGTCCCCAGGATATGATTTATCACTTCTCTGGAAAAAAATTTCCTGCTCATAAGAAACAAGCTGCTCTACAGGAAATATTTAACTTTCAGCAAATTAAAGAAGAAATTCTCCCTCAAGCTTGGGGGAGGCTTCTCCAATTACTTAATGCTTTGCCTGATCATCCTCTTAAGAAGAATGAAATACTTGATATCTTCTATAATGGACTAACAGAAGCTTCTAGGGACTACCTAGATAGTTGTGCGAGTTGTCTTTTCAGGGAACGGACTATTGAACAAGCTGAGAAATTATTGAATAATATATTGAAGAATGATAATGAGTGGACATTTCCTGAACCACCGCCTAAACCCACTCCGAAGAAGAGGGGTATTTTATATCTCAGTCCTGAAGATATGCATGAAGCAAAGAAATGCCAGAAGGAAAAAGGTATTAAAGCTGAAGATGTTAAGAATTTACCACCTGTTGAAGAAATACATGGTCTTGACAAACCGACACAGGTAGTAGAGGTAAATTCTCTTATAAAGTTTGATGAAAGTGATATTCCTTACAAAAAACCTCCTAGTCAATGCTTGTATGAATTTGACAATTATATTATTAAGCAAGATCACTTCAATGCCAATGTTATGAAACAATTGAAACGAAGTGCGTACATGATTGATCGCTTGAGTGACTTGTTATTTAGAATTGCTAATGATGTCAAAGGTGTAAGTAAACATGCATCTATGGTTCAAACCCAATTAGAACAAGTTGCTAAATCTCAAAGTGAATTGCTCAATGAAATGAATAACAATATGAATGATCATGCTGTTAGAGTAATGACTAGAGGAGGTAGAATGACTCAGGAGCCACTTTATCCTGAAGGTCACCCTAAAAGAATTGAACAAGACTCTCAAAGAATTGATGTTGATGCACCTAGTCCATCTAAAAAGAAAAACAAAAATAAAAATGATAGGACTTTGCATACTTCTAGTGAACCCGAGGTAGAAAAACCCTTGGAGGATAGTAACACAATCTGGTAATGAACAACCACCTGATGATAATAATAATGATGATGCTCATGTGGATACCCAACCAGATAATGATAAAGAACTTGATAATGATGTTGAAATAGAACCTGCTGTTGATCCTGATAACCCACCTTCTATAAATAAACGTTATGATAAAAGAGATTTCGTTGCTAGAAAACATGGTAAAGAAAGAGAACCATGGGTTCAAAAACCCATGCCCTTTCCTCCTAAACCATCTAAGAAAAAAGATGAGGAAGAATTTGAACGATTTGCTGAAATGCTTAGACCAGTCTTTTTGCGCACTCGTTTGACTGATATTATAAAGATGCCTCCTTATGCTAAAGACATTGTCACAAATAAAAGAAAGATACCTAAGCTGAAATTTCCACCATGCTTGCAAATTATTCTTTTAAGGATGGAGTACCTAAGAAACTAGGAGATCCAGGAATACCAACTATACCATGCTCCATTAAACAAAATTATGTCAAAACTGCTTTGTGTGATTTAGGAGCCGGTGTTAGTGTTATACCTTTCTCTTTATATAAAAGACTTGATTTGAATAAAATCACTCCCACTGAAATATCATTGCAAATGGCTGATAAATCAACTGCCATACCTATCGGTGTTTGTGAGGATGTGCCCGTTATAGTTGCAAATGTTACTATTCTAACAGACTTTGTTATACTTGATATGCCCGAGGATGACAACATGTCAATTATCCTTGGTAGACCCTTTTTGAATACTGCAGGGGCTGTTATTGATTGCAACAAAAGCAAGGTCACTTTTCATATCAATGGTAATGAACATACGGTGCACTTTCTGAAGAAACAATTTCATGTAAATGGTATTCGTGTTATTGGAAAGACTCCGACAATTACTATGGGAAGTTTTCAACTCCCTCTTCCTACTGTTAAAAAGAAATATGAAACTCTTATTATTGGGGAGATGCATATCCCCGTTGAGGTAACTTAGTGTTATACAAAAATTCTTTGGTTTCATGTTACTAGGAAATGGTTTGTTAATAAGACTTGATCAACCTTATTAATGGATTCTTTTTGAGAGGCATGTGGTCGATGAATTTAGTAAGCACAACCTTCTGTACCCACCTTTTGTTTTCTGTTATTTTTAGTTAAATGCAATAAAATGCCATGATTACCCTATTTTCTGAATTATTCGTGCAATAAAAAATGTCCAGAAATGAAAGTGCTCAGAATGCAATAAAATTTTCATATGAATTTTTATATAATATTTAAGAATATTTTGCACTGGAAACATACCAGGGGGGGTGCCCCAGGTGCCCACAAGGCACCAGGGCGCGCCACCCCCCCTAGCGCGCCCAGGTGGCTCGTGGGCCCCACAGGGACCCCCTCACTTAACCCTTCAGCTCACTTCGTCTCTTACCTCTAGCAAAATTCCTGGTAGCTCTCTCTCTCTCTCTCGTGTTCTTGCTCACAAAACTGAAATTTTCGATCTCTTTGCTCGGAGCTCCGTTTCCGAAACTGTTTTGGGAGATTGCTCCTTGGTATGTGACTCCTCCATTGCTCCAATTAGTTTTTGTTTTAGTGGATTATATTTTGCATAATTAGCTACTCTTGGTGCTACTGAAAATGAGCTTGTGTCGGTGTATAAAACATGAGTATTTTATACCCTGACTTATGCACAGACAGTTGCAGCCTCCTTGCCGGCCAAGGCCTTGCCGGGAACTGCCAACACCAAGACTCCAAGTCCAGCCGAAGAAGCTACCAGAGAGAAGTTTGAGGCTCGACACTCAACTAGTACCAAAGATGAAGACATTCCTTACCGGCAAGGTGAAGACCCGGCAAGCTCCATGCCGGCAAGCTTATGCCAGCCCTCCAGCGCTCCGCCTCACCGCACAGGTGTTCACCAACGGGCGAGGTGTCGACCGCGCAGGGTGGTTGGTGAGCCTTGTCGGACACGTGTCAGCACGCTGGTACAAGATTTGCCTCTAAAGACACCCGTCCAGGAGGCGTGTCAAGATAATACGAGGTAGCTGGGCAAGCGGTGCAGAAACCTTGCCGGGACTGCCTCTCCACATGACACCTAAACGTTGCATTTAATGCCTTTGTCCTAAACTGGCAGAGTTAGGTATGATAGCACTGTTTGCTATCTAGTCACGCTGTAATTATTGTTTTGCCACTGTGGTAACCCCTTGAACTATAAAAGGAGGGCCAGGGCAACAGTTTAGGGGATTTGGACCCCTTTTCAAACACAAGCACCTCTCGTGTAGCTGCTCTCTCCACACCTTGCCGGGAGAAGCGCTCCTTGTACTGTGCTTCCACACCACCAATACACCAAAAGCAGGAGTAGGGTTTTACGCTTCTCAGTGGCCCGAACCTGGGTAAAATCCCTGGCATTCCATTGTTCTTGCTCTTTGTGGACGTCGATCTTCCCCGCTGAACCACAAGGGGCTGCATGGCCCCATAGATGGTCGTACGACAACATCTTTGGCGCGCCAGGTAGGGGGAGAGAAGCATTTGTGCGAACCTTGATCAGCGGACCGCGCATCTTCTTCATCTTCATCATCAACTTCATCACCGTCCACCTCATCATCGATGGCGCCCAAGAAGAAGGGCATCACGATGACGACCACCTCGCACGTGTCCGCAGGCGGCGCGGGCGGCACAGCCAATGCGGGCGGCGCGGGTACTGCGGTCGGCACGACCAGCGCGGGCGGCGCGGTCATTACGCCCACCGCGGCCGGCACAAGGGACGAGCACGACGGAGCCAGTCAACTTCCTTGGTCCTCTGGCGAACGGAGCCGCGACGGCGCAGGCATAGCGGACGGGCGCCTTCGTCCTCCTCCTCCTTGCCGCGACAAGGAACGCCGCCGCCGGAGTGGCAATGCCCGGGCTGGCGCGAGCCGAGACCCCGCTGCGGCGACGTCCAAGGACGCTGCTTCAGGCCAGACACCGCGCCCCTCACACGATGGGCGCGGTACGACCCCAAGCGGCGCCAATGACTCCGTTCAGCGGCGACCTCACGGCAAGACACCTGTGGACCAAATCCCAGATCCTCAAGCACCGCCTCCGCCACGGCGACCCGCTGCTGATCATGTGCCGCGGCAGCAGAACCGCGATGGCGCTCCTACTGGCTCTGCCAGGAGTAGAGCGATGTCACGCTCTTCACTCCCAGCCATGCCAGCCACATCGGCAGAAGCAATGGCGCGAGCTCAGATGCTGCTAAACTTCCCTCCGACAGCAGAGAAGATGGACGAGTGGAGAGCCACCATCCAGAGCTTGATTGGATTTGCCGAAGCCGGTAAATCACAGCAAGCGGAACCCTCACGGCGTCCGCAACCGGCTTCGACATCTCCAGCTGGTGGCCGCGCTGACGGAACTACACTAATGGTGCAGTCGCCGCCGCGGCAACAGCTTCACCAGCAGCAACGCCAATAGCCGCGACATGCCCAGTGGTCTTTTGGACCCGACGAGATGCCGATCGCGTCTTCGGATCCACGAGCGCGGCGAGATCAGCGGCAAGTGCTGCAAGACAGGCGGGCTGAAGATGCCCACACCACCATCGAATGGCGCCGCGAGGCGCGCCATCAATCCGACGCGCGTAACGGCCCCGTCACTGATGAGCCTGTGCTAGGGGTTGGCGGATACCTACCTTACGAGGTTGGGTGTCCTGCCTTCACTCGTGAGCTGCGGCAAGTCCGGTGGCCGTCCGTTCGAGCCTTCACGCCAGAAGTACCGGAAAAATACGACGGCAAGCTGAACCCGGCAGAGTTTTTTGGCATCTATACGATTGCCGTGCAAGCTGCCGGAGGAAGAGATGAGGAAATCCTCACCAACTACTTTCCATTGGCACTGAAACCCAACATGAGGTCTTGGCTGATGAACTTGCTGGAGAACTCCATCTCTTCGTGGTCAGACCTCTGCAACGAGTTCGTTGGTGCCTTTACCGGAGGCCACAAGACTCCTGGACAGCCCAGCGATCTGCAGGTGATCCCGCAAAGAGACGGTGAAACCTTGCCCAAGTACATCCAGAGATTCAGCCGTGTGCACCGCAGCATTCCAGATGTGCACCCCGCAGCCGTGATTGCCGCCTTTCACATGAATGTGCGCAATCGGAGGATGTGGGAGAAAATGAACGTTAAGTTGCCCAAGACCGTCAACGAGCTCTACATGCTGGCGGATAAGTGTGCATGTGTCGAGGAAGGAAGAAGGCTTCCCGGGGAGGATGCTAGCGCCGAAGTAGATTCTGAGGACGATGATGCTGCCACCCTAGGGAAGAAGGGCCGAAAGCGCAACAGGAAGCGCAAGGGTAAAACTGTGATGGCTGTCGAAGGTTCCGGCAACTCTGAGCCCTCCAAGAAAGCCAAAACAGAGAGTCCTGGCAAGGAGGCAGCTGCATGCGCCGCTTGTCGGGAGGCGGCGGCAAATGAGAAGGCCGGCAAGTCCGATGGGCCGTACTGCAAGATCCACCGCACCAAGGGCCATGATCTCCAAGAGTGCCGGCAAGTGGAGCACCTTGTCGAGAAGCAGAAGGCTGAATATGAGAAGCGCGTCAAGGAAAAGGGTCAAGATGGTGCTGGTGGGTCCGGCAAGAAAGGCCGCGGTGGTCGAGGGGGCCGCCGCGGCAAGGCCAAGCAGCAGAAGGAAAAGCCTGCTAGGGGCCGTGAAAAGAAAGAGGGAGATGATGGAAGTGAAGAAGAAGAGGATGATGATGAGACCAGCGAACAAGAATTCTAGAAGGTAACTGACGCCATGTGCATTGACGGAGGCGCATCTTTGCATTCATCCCACCGCCAACTTAAACAGTGGGCTCGTGAAGTTAACGCGGCAGAGCCGGCAATGGGCTGTCAAAAACCACTCAAATGGTCACACACGCCTATCATCTTTGATGCTGAGGACCACCCTGATCGCATAACTGCGGTCGGGTGCTTGCCGTTGTTGGTCTTGTAGGAGGTATGCCCTAGAGGCAATAATAAATGTTATTGATTATCTCCCTGTTCATAATTAGGTTTATGTTCCATGCTATAACTGCTATGGTTCTCGAGTCTGCAATAACCACGAGGCTCAGAGGAAGACTCAAATGCACGTGTGGAATAATAAACGGTAAAATGTATTCCTAGTCTGGCCTCTAAGACTGGCTCAAGTATTGCATGATGATCCTGTTTTCCTGATCATGGGCATGGCTATGCCGGCAATTTTGAGGGCACAATGTTAGAAGAACATTTGTGTTGAATCGACCCGAATTGATGTTATGCTATGAGATTCATTCGTCATAAGTTAATGGTTAATAACACAGAGATGGTTAAAGTTTGCATAATTCCTTAGACCATGAGAGTATCGAGTTACTTCATGCTTGCTTCATGAACTTTGGGGTTTGTTAAACGTCATCCGTAAATGGGTGGCTATTACAGCGGCTTACGGGTTCATGGAAAAGTATGTCAAGTAACTTGATAGCTCAAGATTGGGATTTGCTCCTCCGACGATGGAGAGATATCTCTGGGCCCTCTCGGTGTTACGGTATCAATCATCGTCTGGCCAGACACTTTGTGATTTGATCACGGGGATGCCGGAACACGGGAACGAGAAAAGAGAACAATACCGGTAACGAGGTAACTGGCATAGTGGACAAGTTGTTGATCCGCGGGGATGCCAACATGTCTCACCTCGGGTATTTGTAACATATCGCGAAGCAACAGGAATAGCACACGGCAACTGGAGGTTCACTCAAATATTCATTCGTGTGGGTATAGGGGTCAATATGGGTGTCCACGGCTCCGATGTTGATCATTGATCGGAAGGGGTTCCGGGTCATGTCTATACTTCACCGAACCTATAGGGTCACACGCTTAAGGGTCATCTATCTGCTGAATACTAGATGGGGAGTCTGAGAGAAAATCACCGAAAAAGTTTCGGACGAAACGGAAACGTTCCGGAGAGGATATCGGAATAGTTCTGGTGAAACTGAAAAGTTGTTTCAGGGTATTCCATAAAGTCAAATTGGTTTCGGCACATGCCTGGAAATTATTTGAACGTACCAGAATTGTTCCGGCAACTTCTGAGATTTTTCAGAGACAAAAACCGGAAATGTTCCGGACTGCCGGAACCGCTTTAGTTGCTTTTCACAGATGAAAATCACTAAACCGAAAAGTTGTTTCGGAGTACACCATAAAGTCAAAATGGTTTCGGCACATGCCTGATAATTCTTGGAGGGTGCCAGAATCGTTCTGGAAACTTTCTGGAATTTTCCGGGATGAAAACCGGAAATGTTCCGGAGCTGCCGGAACCGCTTCAGATGCGTTTCGCAGATGAAAATCACTAAACCGGAATTGTTTCGGATCGCGTTGAAAATTATTTTAGTGGGTACTGGAAATGTTCTAAGCCCACATGAATATTTTCAGTTCGAACGGACGCTGAAATATGTCGTCGTGAATAGTGAAAGTGCTTTTTGGATTACTTTTTGGAAAGCCACTTTTTTGGGCTTTTGCTCCAAAATATCTTGGAGATGACATGGATGGATGTGGCTGAAATTTCAGCCCCTCCACTCCTCCTTCTCCTATAAATAGAGGTGGAGGGGGCAGCCCAAATCTCATCCTTGCTCTCATACACATGCCATAGACTTGTCTGGCTTTTCTCTCCCTCCCAGCGAAATAGTTTCGTAGAGCCGAAGGGCTGTCCGAGTGACTGTCCGAGTTTCGATGGTCCTCCCGAAGGGCTGTCCGAGTGACTGTCCGAGTTTCGATGGTCCTCCCGAAGGGCTGTCCGTGACACCGTCCGAGGGACTGTCCGACCGCCTCCCGGAGGGCTGTCCGGGGGCGGATGAGGGTATACATCCTCGCGGTTGGGAGGTTGTAAATCCCAGCTGCAGGGATCTGCACCGCCGATCGTCATCGACTCTACTTCCGCTGCGCTACGAGTCGGTAACGAAACAGATCAAACCTTGTATGCAGTCTCCATGGTGATCCTGGGCTGGTACGTAGGTCGGAAAATATTTGTTTTCTGCTGCGTTACCCTACAGTGGCATCAAGAGCCGTGCTATGCGTAGATGTAGGTTACGATCTAGAATACATGGAGATGTATGGGTATTGCATAATATAATTTTGGAGTAGATGAGATCTATTGCTGAAAATTATTTATGCGGGTAGCCGATGAAATCTGTTACCCGATGTTCCTGTTGCTTCCCCTGAATTTGCATAGTCCTGATCTTGACGGCATGGTGGAATCTCACAAAGTTCTGGCAATCCGCGATCCTTTCATGCTGCTCCTGAGTATGCTGATTGACAGATCAACGAAGTGCTAACAGTTCTTTGGGTTCCACCATAGTTGAGAAAGATGGATGTTTCGCAGACGAAAGGGCAATGCAGATGTGATCTGCACGGGGGTCACGCGTATGACGAAGTTTGGTATGGGGCTCGAGATTTTATTATCTCGTGTTTCATACCCCCTGGAAAGTTAATCTAGCAACTTGAATTATCATACTTGATGATGGACGTTGGTAGCTTCGGTTTGTTTCGAAACCTTAGAAGCCACGTAAAACAAGTTTTTGCATGAACCGATTAGAGGCGTCTAACTTGGTTTTGCAGGATGGTTTGCATATGCATGTGATGTGGTATAGCAGTGTTCATAATAATTTGATTATGTATGAGATGACTATATGATGTAATTTGATTAACATGACCTGCGTGTCATGATTCGGCATGATGGCTGGAGCCATATGATTGCACTTTAATGACCTGCGTGTCAACCTTATGTAATGCACTTATTTTATTAGCTATAGAGATAGCAATATTATCTGGTGCATCGACAAGGTGGTGGCAATCTTCACGAAGGTGAACACCGACGTGAATGCCGAAGACGAAGAAATGAAAGACTTCTCCGTCAGAAAGGGCTATACCATATCATGCTATTATGAATTGCCTGAGATGTTTATCCCTTATGATGCACCCTTCTTGATTGCGCGGTAGTCGCTTTTTATTAGGGTGATCTCTCACAAAATATCAAGTAGTTAGTGTTCTCCCAAGTGTAGCACCGTCACGGCACCTAACTTTTCGGGGTACGACATGTACACATGAGTACGAACGATTAGAGAAGTGTGAGGCGGGTGAGGTCAGACCTCGCAGCGAGATCACTTGGTTGTCTTGACGTTCAGGTAGGACAGTCCTGAGCTCGGAACACACGCATCGAAAGATGAACAAGAGTCACATACAGATGTGATTGGCAAGTTGGCCTACCGATTGAAATTCACGTCAATGGCGTCGAATTGAAATGCGGATCTTGTATCACTCACAATCAATTATGAGAGATATTGATTTGAGTGGGAGCGCACTGTAGAATTAACTTGTTTAAATTCTCAGTGCAATTAATTTTGAACACTGTCTAAGTGTGGTTTGCATAATAGTTGTATAATAATGGCTCGCGTTTCCACCTTCCCTATTAAAATTGAATAGATGTTAAATATCAGGTTAAAACTTTACGGTTGGTAACGTAATGTGAGGATTGTCCTCAAGAGTGCCGAGAAGGACTTTGTCCTATCGCATGCTTTCGGTATTCTCCCGCTAATGCTATGGATCATGTGACTCTCGTCCTTCAATCCAAAAGCTAGAATTCCTTTTCAGTCAAAGTGCAATATGTTTGCTTCCATGAGACCCGAACTTCGAAAGTTTGGATAGTTATGTGATATTCATGGAATCTGAAAATCATTTTCAGAGAAAGACAAAGGCTAAAAGATATAAGATATCCAAAGCAATGTTTGTTTGCAAACTATTAGTAAAAGAGTTTACTATGCATTAGACTGATAAGAGAGGGATCCAGGAGAACGCCTATCATATGATGAAAGGTGAATAAAACAACAACTTAAAGAGAAAGGAAGTGTCCGAAGGGTGTTAGTGAGACTTTCACGCCTAGGAAGTCCGGGGCTAACGCCACTCTTAAGTTGGGTGCATCTTCTGAGAGTAGGAGAAATACTGAAAGTTAAACTGTTAGAAGTATAAAGGCAAAAGGAAAGAAGACTGGAATATCCAGCTCATGTATGAATGTCATACAAGTTTTTGATGTATAGAAGGCTGGTCAAAGATATAGTTCTTGGGAATTATGGTTAAACATGTTAATCACGAATTCTTGGGTATTGTGAGTTAATCACAAAGATACCCGCTTGATTGCATTCTGTTGCAACTCGATGTAAGAACTACTATGGCCTGAAAGACTAGCTAGGAATGAGGTTTAGATACACGCAGGGAACATAGTAAATGTTACTATGCCTTCCATCGGTGTATTACCTATGTATTTATTTTCATAATTCATTTAGAGTTTCAAACTCTAGCCCTTTGCATAAGGTATCTTGCAAGAAGGTTGTTCATAAGAGAACTTTTGATGTTCGGTGTTATGAATAACATAAGGGCCATACTTTCATTATGAATGAGACGTGTGTTATGAATATTGATAATAATACATTACCTCTGGGTTTACTTTCATAATTCATTTTAGAGTTTCATACACTCTAGCCCATTGCACAATGTTTGTTGCAAAAGAGTTGTTCATAAAACAACAATTGTTGTTCAGTATTATGAATAACATGAAGGGCCATGCTTCCATCCTAGATGGGATGTATGTTATGAATATTGATGGAAAATATGATACATCCATAACACTGACGCTAAATGTCGCAAGACTAAAAGAATACCACACAAGTGTGGCACTGCATTTGGTCACATTGGAGAAACCCGCATGGAAAATTCCATTATGATGGATTTTGAAGTCATTTGATTTTGAATCATCTGACACTTGCAACTTTCCTCTGAAAAGTGAAGTGACTGAAATACCATTCACAGGCCATAAGGAACGAGCAAAGAACATATTGGTGATCATACATTGTGATGTGTGTAGTCCAATAAATGTTGTTGCAAGTAGTGGATTTATCTATCTTCAGAAATGACTCAAGTAGATATATGGATATTTACTTGTTGAGACGAAGTCTGGATCTTTTGAATTCATTCATAAGGTTTTCAAAAATGAAGTAGAAGTTATTGTAACAAGAAAATTATGTTTCTACAATTCGATTGCAAAAAGGAATATTTGAGTTACAAGTTTAGCGAATGTCTGATGAGTTATGAAAGGGGTTTCATAACTTGCACCTCCCGGAACACCACTGCAAGTGAAAAGTCCGTGAAGATGTAATCGAACCATTTATGACATGGTAAGATCAAAGATGACATAAATAAATTTGCCATTATCCCTTTTATAGAGTGATGCTTTAGAGACTGCGGCTTTTACACTGAAAAGAGCTCCATCAGGTCTGTTGAAATGACGCCATGGTGTGGTACGCCCAACCATGTTATATCTTTTCGTAACATTTGGAATATGGGGCTTGTGTAAAAGGTTACAAACCTATTCCAAATCAGACAAGTGCTACTTTGTAAGGTTATCCCAAGTCATTGGGTATTCCCCCACCACTATACCGAGGCAAAGGGTTTTGACGCAAAACGGTATGCTTTTAAAGAGAATAGTTCTTTCAAAAGGTGAGTGGGAGGACAGTGCAACTCGACGAGATAACCAGTATCTTCGTCATCAGATCAAAGGAAAGAAACCTTGGAAGTGATTCCGGAGTTTCCTACTGCGACTGATACGAAAGTCTCTACAATAAAATGTATGGACTTCGGTCGAACTTGCAGCTGAACCACGTAGGCAAAGCTCGTGCAAACCTATCAGGTGCGCAAACGAGATATTGTTGTTAGGCAACAGTATACCTATAATACACAAGGAAGCGTTGATGGGCCCTGCCTCCGGAATTGGCTGAATGCCAATACAATCCAAGATAGTTTCCATATAAGTGATTCGAGATTAAAATCTTGATACACCTTTCGGAAGACTTAGAGTCTAACGAATATTTATGGAACTAAAAACTGATACGGATAAAATGTTTTATCCATAAAGCTCGACTTGTTGCCATAACAAGTTCAAGGAGTTGACTACGATGAGATTTTCTCACCGTAGCGATGCTTGAAGTCGGTTCGGGTTGAACTAGCAATTAATACATATTTCAATCATGAGATATGAAACATGGATGACAAAAGGATTTCCATCTGATGGAAATGAAACCTAGGACTTGTATGTGATACAGTCCAAAGTAATTTGTCAATCCAGAGGATGCTAGTAAGGATGCAAACTTCAGAGTTCCAGCGATGGACAGAAGAGAGCAAAGTGGAGTTGGAATCTTCGTTTTTGATGGAATGGTCAAAGGGGTTTGATTTCATCAAATGGGTATCGAAGATGCTTGTGATTCAAGAAAGTAAGTGGGAGCATAATAATATTTCTAAAAACCTTGTGTACTTGACACATTGTTAATTGGAAATAAATTTCTTGACACGAATTAGGACTTCATTTGAAAATAGTTTTTCGATGAAGTGCTTAGGCTAAATAGCCTCAATATTAGGCATGATGATCTATGGAGATAGATTTACCTAATAGGGCTAAGCTATGAATACATATTGACAAGATGCTAAAACTTTTTAGCATTTAAAACGCCAAGGAGTGATTCTTGCCGAAGTCACATGGAAAGAGTTTTGCAAGACTCGGTGTCTCAAAACACTGATGAGCAAAATACATGATGGAGATTCCACACACTCTTGTGTTTGGATTAATCATGTATTCCATGGTATGTAAATCAACCAGATATGTCCAATACTCCAAAGTTGTTGTGAGTATAGATACCATAGTGATCAAAGTACTGATCATAGGACAACAGTGAAAGATGTCATTGAGTACTAGAGTAGTAGTGATGACATGTTTTCTCGCAAGCAGAGATTATGAAGTGCTCGTTGTAAGTAATTACATCGATACAGTCTTCATCAATGCTCCATGCGATTTTCTATTTAAGTTAAGGGTTTTGTGTAATACACAATATGGTGGCACGGTAGTTGGAAATTGTTCCAAACAAGATACTATGGCGAATTCTATAACAAAGGCGGAGTATGTTGACGCTTAAGAAGCGACAAAGAAGTTGTTGAATCATATAGTTCATTCATGAACTTAGTATGGTTCCAAGATGGCTTTGGTCTATGGGACACTATTGCAGATAGTTGCTCCATAGCTCAGTCTGAGGAATCAGGTTTCGACCAATGATTCACACATATGCAAAGCCAAGTCCACACAAAATATGAATTTTGTGAAAGCGTGAAAACGCGAGGATATGCAAAGTTACACACGGAGCTGAAGTTGTCAGATACGTTGGACATCATGCTATACCACAAGCGAAGCATATTTTACACCAGTATGCCATAGGTGTAAAGTGCATTAGCATTGACTAGATTATTGACTCTAGTTCAAGTGGGAGTCTGTAGGAGGTATGCCCTAGAGGCAATAATAAATATTATTGATTATCTCCCTGTTCATAATTAGGTTTATGTTCCATGCTATAAGTGCTATGGTTCTCGAGTCTGCAATAACCACGAGGCTCGGAGGAAGACTCATATGCACGTGTGGAATAATAAACTGTAAAATGTATTCCTAGTCTGGCCTCTAAGACTGGCTCAAGTATTGCATGATGATCCTGTTTTCCTGATCATGGGCATGGCTATGCCGGCAATTTTGAGGGCACAATGTTAGAAGAACATTTGTGTTGAATCGACCCGAATTGATGTTATGCTATGAGATTCATTCGTCATAAGTTAATGGTTAATAACACAGAGTTGGTTAAAGTTTGCATAATTCCTTAGACCATGAGAGTATCGAGTTACTTCATGCTTGCTTCATGAACTTTGGGGTTTGTTAAACGTCATCCGTAAATGGGTGGCTATTACGGCGGCTTACGGGTTCATGGAAAAGTATGTCAAGTAACTTGATAGCTCAAGATTGGGATTTGCTTCTCCGACGATGGAGAGATATCTCTGGGCCCTCTCGGTGTTACTGTATCCATCATCGTCTGGCCAGACACTTTGTGATTTGATCACGGGGATGCCGGAACACGGGAAAGAGAAAAGAGAACAATACCGGTAACGAGGTAACTGGCATAGTGGACAAGTTGTTGATCCGCGGGGATGCCAACATGTCTCACCTCTGGTATTTGTAACATATCGCGAAGCAACAGGAATAGCACAGGGCAACTGGAGGTTCACTCAAATATTCATTCGTGTGGGTATAGGGGTCAATATGGGTGTCCACGGCTCCGATGTTGATCATTGATCGGAAGGGGTTCCGGGTCATGTCTATACTTCACCGAACCTATAGGGTCACACGCTTAAGGGTCATCTATCTGCTCAATACTAGACGGGGAGTCTGAGAGAAAATCACCGAAAAAGTTTCGGACGAAACGGAAACGTTCCGGAGATGATATCGGAATAGTTCCGGTGAAACTGAAAAGTTGTTTCAGGGTATTCCATAAAGTGAAATTGGTTTCGGCACATGCCTGGAAATTATTGGAAGGTACCAGAATTGTTCCGGTAACTTCTGAGATTTTTCAGAGACAAAAACCGGAAATGTTCCGGACTGCCGCAACCGCTTTAGTTGCTTTTCACAGATGAAAATCACTAAACCGAAAAGTTGTTTCGGAGTACACCATAAAGTCAAAATGGTTTCGGCACATGCCTGATAATTCTTGGAGGGTGCCAGAATCGTTCTGGAAACTTTCTGGAATTTTCCGGGATGAAAACCGGAAATGCTCCGGAGCTGCCGGAACCGCTTCAGATGCTTTTCGCAGATGAAAATCACTAAACCGGAATTGTTTCGGATCGCGTTGAAAATTATTTTAGTGGGTCGTACTGGAAATGTTCTAAGCCCACATGAATATTTTCAGTTCAAACGGACGCTGAAATATGTCGTCGTGAATAGTGAAAGTGCTTTTTGGATTACTTTTTGGAAAGCCACTTTTTTGGGCTTTTGCTCCAAAATATCTTGGAGATGACATGGATGGATGTGGCTGAAATTTCAGCCCCTCCACCCCTCCTTCTCCTATAAATAGAGGTGGAGGGGGCAGCCCAAATCTCATCCTTGCTCTCATACACATGCCATAGACTTGTCTGGCTTCTCTCTCCCTCCCAGCGAAATAGTTTCGTAGAGCCGAAGGGCTGTCCGAGTGACTGTCCGAGTTTCGATGGTCCTCCCGAAGGGCTGTCCGAGTGACTATCCGAGTTTCGATGGTCCTCCCGAAGGGCTGTCCGAGTGACTGTCCGAGTTTCGATGGTCCTCCCGAAGGGCTGTCCGTGACACCGTCCGAGGGACTGTCCGACCGCCTCCCGGAGGGCTGTCCGGGGGCGGATGAGGGTATACATCCTCGCGGTTGGGAGGTTGTAAATCCTAGCTGCGGGGATCTGCACCGCCGATCGTCATCGACTCTACTTCCGCTGCGCTACGAGTCGGTAACAAAACAGATCAAACCTTGTATGCAGTCTCCATGGTGATCCTGGGCTGGTACGTAGGTCAGAAATTTTTTGTTTTCTGCTGCGTTACCCTACAGGTCTCGCCAACAATTCGCAACCTCCAGGTAACAAATATGTTAGTTCACGGTGGGGTCGGCCTGAACTTGATCTCTCCAGAAGTTATTAAGAGGCTGTAGATCCCCGACGAGGAACTCGAGAGAACGGGCACGTTTCAGGGAGTGAACCCGGGAAGAAGCCAGCCCAAGGGAAAGATCACATTGCCGGTGACGTTTGGCGGGGAACTGAATTTCAGGACGGAAAAGATTGTCTTTGATGTCATCATGATCCCCCTGCCGTAAAATGGAATTCTTGGCCGCCCAGCCTTTGCAAAATTCATGGCAGCGTCTCACTACGCTTATAACTCATTGAAGATGCCACGGCCGATGGGTGTCATTTCCATCAACTCCGACAAGAAAGATGCGTTCATTTGCGTCGACAAGATGTACAGGGACGCGGATGTAGCCGAGGCAGCCAACGCGCCAGCTCCTGCCAAGAAGAAGGAAAAGAAGAACTCCGACAAGACCTCTAGCAAGGATTCCGGGAAGCGCACCTCTTCGGAGTGCTGCACACCCGTTGAAGACTTGCCGGAATGCTCAACCGTTAAGAGATCCAAGGCCACTGCACCGGCAACCAAGAAGGTGCCGACGAAGGAGGACGGCGCTAAAGGTACCTTCACCATCAGCGCCACCCTTGACAGCAAATAGGAAAGCGCGCTCGTTGCCTTCCTACGGGCAAATGTCGATGTGTTCGCATGGCGACCATCTGACATCCCCGGCGTTCCCAGGGGCGTAATTGAGCACCACCTTGCCGTTTGTCCCCACGCTCAGCCCGTCAAATAGAAAGTCTGGAAGCAAGCTTTGGAGCAACAGCAGTTCATTGCCGAAGAAATCAAGAAACTCGAAGCGGCAGGCCTGGTCAGAGGAGTGTTACATCCCACGTGGTTGGCAAATCCAGTGGTGGTGCGCAAGGCAAACGGGAAGTGGAGACTTTGTATAGACTACACTGATATCAACAAAGCTTGTCCAAAAGATCCTTTCCCATTGCCGCACATCGATCAAATTGTGGACTCCACCTCTGGCTGCGATCTGGTCTCCTACATTGATGCATATTCTGGATACCATCAGATATTCATGGCCAAGGAGGACGAGGAGAAAACCGCATTCATTACTCCATGTGGCACGTACGTACTGCTTCGTGCGTATGCCTTTCGGATTAAAGAGTGCCAGTTCTATGTTTGCAAGAGCAGTCCAGATTGGTTTCGAGCCCCAGCTGCGCAGGAATGTAGAAGCCTACATGGATGATATAGTGGTCAAAACCAAGGACAAATCAACCCTCGTTCAAGACTTGGAGGAGACATTTGCAAACTTGTTGAAAGATCGTGGATGTCGCCTAGAGGGGGGGGTGAATAGGCGCTTTAAAATAATTACGGTTTGGGCTTAAACAAATGCGGAATAAAACTAGCGTTTAAATTGTCAAGCACAAAACCTAAATCGACTAGGCCCACCTATGTGCACCAACAACTTATGCTAAGCAAGATAAACAACTAAGTGATAGCAAGATATATAACTAGAAACAATATGGCTATCACAAAGTAAAGTGCATAAGTAAAGGGCTCGGGTAAGAGATAACCGAGGCACGCGGAGACGACGATGTATCCCGAAGTTCACACCCTTGCGGATGCTAATCTCCGTTAGAGCGGTGTGGAGGCACAATGCTCCCCAACAATGCCACTAGGGCCACCGTATTCTCCTCACGCCCTCGCACAATGCAAGGTGCCGTGATTCCACTAAGGGACCCTTGAGGGCGGTCACCGAACCCGTACAAATGGCAACCCTTGAGGGCGGTCACCGAACCCGTACACCTTGGCAACCCTTGGGGGCGGTCACCGGTACCCGTCAAATTGCTCGGGGCGATCTCCACAACCTAATTAGAGACCCCGACGCTTGCCCGGAGCTTTACACCACAATGATTGAGCTCCGAGGCACCACCAAGCCGTCTAGGGCGCCAAGGCACCCAAGAGGAACAAGCTCTAGGGTGCTCAAACACCCAAGAGTAATAAGCTTCTCAACTACTAACTTCCACGTATCACCGTGGAGAACTCAAACCGATGCAACTAATGCAATGGCAAGGGCACACGGAGTGCCCAAGTCCTCCTCTCTCAAATCCCACCAAAGCAACAAAAGCTATGGAGGAAAATGAGAGGAAGAACGAAGAAGAACACGAAGAACTCCAAGAACTAGATCCAAGGGGTTCCCCTCACTTAGAGGAGAAAGTGATTGGTGGAAAAGTGGATCTAGATCTCCTCTCTCTTTTCCCCCAAAAACTAGCAAGAAACCATGGAGGGATTGAGAGTTAGCAAAGCTCTAGAAGGTCAACAATGGGAGGAGAGAGAGCTGCAATGGATAAGAAAACCGTTGGGGAAGAAGACCCCTTTTATAGGGCCACCCCAAATCCAACCGTTACCTGTCTCAGCCCGCACAGAGCGGTACTACCGCTCCACAGAGCGGTACTACCGCTCGGGCGGTAGTAATTCAAAAAGCAGCAGGCAACAACAAGAAACTGGAGCGGTAGTGCCGCACCAAGCGGTACTACCGCTCAACTTAAGCGGTACTACCGCTTAAGCTTTCGCAGGACAGAGGAAACAGAGGAAGTGGGGTAGCACTGGAATGGCAGTACCGCAACAAGCGGTACTACCGCTCCACTACCGCCCCACTACCGCTTAGGGAAAAATAACACCAGAAGAAAACACGGTAGTGCAGCGGTAGTAGGGGCGGTAGTACCGTGTCAAGCGGTACTACCGCTCCACTACCGCTTTACTACCGCTAAACGAAAAAGAATGCCAGTAGAAATCACGGTAGTGCAACGGTAGTAGGGGCGGTAGTACCGTGTCAAGCGGTACTACCGTGGTCCCGAGCGGTCCGAATTGAGCAAACTCAAGCTTGTTGGATAGAGGACGACAAATACTATCCAACAGCGACTGGTTATATTAAGAAGTGGCAGTAGAGAAAATACCAATGATATAGAGATGAGAAACCTCTATGAATGAAGAACCGGCATAAACTCCAACATCGAAAACATCATAGAAGATGCATATATGAACTCCGTTTTCGATGACCTCGAGCTTGTCATGAAGATGACCAAAAGCTCAAAGACTCACAAAGAGAAACACCAAACACAAACCAAGAAATATGATGCAAGGATGCAATGGTTTGAGCTCTCTACGAAGATATGATAAAGCTACTCACTTGAGAGCCCCCCTTGATAGTACGGCTATCGATCCTATAACCCGGTCTCCCAACTACTACCATGAGACCGGTAAAATAGAAAACCTATCAAGGGCAAACCTTTGCCTTGCGCAAAGTCCACTTGAGCTAGATGATGACGATCTTGACCTCCTCAAGTTGGACCACCTTTCTTGATTGCGCCGGCTCGATGAAGACTAGCTGATTGCTCCCCCATACTCCACTATGGGTGAGCCACTCTTCGGCACATCTTCACAAGTCCATTGTCACCACAATGGACAGCAAGCTTCAAGCATGTGATCTCTTCGTGATGCTCCACTTGAACTTGCACACCGCAATCTTGATGACGATCACCACTTGATGTCATCCTCCATGGGTTGTGTGATATCTTCCTTTTGATGCACGCCCATGGAAACAAACCTAACCCCACAAAGAACTCTTGCATAGAACATGGGTTAGTACACAAAGCGTAATGGACAATGCTTACCATACCGTGAGATCACTTGATCCCACTCGGTACATCTTCTACGCTTTGTGTGTTGATCAACTCGAATCACTCTTCATATTTAGTCTTGATCAACCTTGAATCTTTCCAACTCTCTTCATTAGGATGATGTCTTGAAGGTAAACATGAATGTTCACACAATCTCCTTCTTCAAGACATGCTTGCAATAGGCTCATCTCTTACATGACCAATCTTTGGATAACTCCATGAATAACCTTGGTCAACACATATTCTTCTTCAAATCACCTTGAGACCAACAAATGGTCTACAAGTCAAGCCTATGGACAAACCCTTCAAATATAACTCAAGGCAACCATTAGTCCATAGAGATTGTCATCAATTACCAAAACCAAACATGGGGGCAGCACATGTTCTAACACTTGTGCAAGATTAATCTGAAGCTCAACCCCGAGAAGTGTGTGTTTGGCGTCCCGTCTGGCAGGCTTCTCGGATTCTTTGTATCTCAGCGGGGAATTGAGGCAAATCCTGACAAGATCAAGGCAATTGAGCAGATTCAAGCACCAAAAAGCATCAAGGATGTGCGGCGTCTTGCCAGCTGTGTTGCTGCTTTGAGTAGGTTCATTTCATGATCTGCCGAGCGCGCCTTGCCGTTCTTCAAAATTTTGAAAAAGGCAGGTCCAATGAAATGGACTCCGGAAGCGGAGGCCGCGCTGCAAGACTTGAAAAGATACCTCTCCTCTGCGCCAACACTAGTTGCGCCTAGACCACAAGAGCCGTTACTGCTATACGTAGCGGCAACGAATCAAGTGGCTAGTGCTGCATTAGTGGCACAGAGGGAAATCAATGACGAGGAAGCAACCACGGCAAGCCTATCCAGCGACAAACCGGAATCTTCACCGGCAAGGTCTGACGCCGACAAGGCAGATACAGCACAAGTAAATGAAGCTGATCAGCAGGTGGTGCCGAAGAAGAAAATGGTGCAGCGACCGATGTATTTCGTTAGTTCCCTTCTGCAGGGGGCTAGATCGAGATACTCTGGAGTGCAGAAGTTGCTTTTCGGCCTCCTTATGGCCTCGAGGAAGCTGCGTCACTACTTCCAAGCACACGAGATCACTGTTGTCACTCGCTTCCCGCTGCAATGCATCTTGAGAAATCCAGAGGCAACCGGCAGAGTAGTGGAGTGGGCGTTGGAATTGTCAAGCTTTGCACTCAAGTTTGAAAGTACTTCAACAATCCAGAGCAGAGCCTTGGCAGAGTTCATTGCTGAATGGACACCAATGCAAGATGAAGAGATTCAAGAAATGGCTCTCCCCGGCAAGGAAACGACAAAAGAATGGATTATGTACTTTGAGGGTGCCTTTTCGCTGCAAGGTGCCGGTGCCGGAGTGCTGCTTGTCGCACCCACCGGAGAGCACCTCAAGTACGTGGTCCAAATGCACTTTCCCAGGGAGCAAGCTACAAACAACACTGCTGAGTACGAAGGGCTCCTTGCCGGTCTTCGGATAGCAGTGGACCTTGGAATCAAGAAATTGATCATCCGCGGTGACTCACAGGTCGTTGTGAAGCAAGTGAATAAGGATTACTAGAGACATTGATGAGAGCATATGTGGAAGAAGTGAGGAAATTGGAGGAACACTTTGACGGACTATTAACAGAGCACATCCCTCGTGCGGAAAACAGCATTGCTGATAGCCTGTCAAAGTGTGCCGCGCAAAAGCTTCCCGTGGAACCGGGAACCTTTGTGCTCAATTTGAATCAACCCACAGTTACTCCATCGATGCAGGCCAATAAGAGAAGAAAGTTGAGTACCGACAAGTACTTTCCGGCAGAGCTCCCAGAAGCCACCGGCAAGGATGCTGCTGGGAACAACAACATGGCTGGCAATGAGCAGCGGCTTAGCGTAGAACCATAGGTTCTTGCCGCGGAAGCAAGCGCTCCCATGGCCGAAGAGAAGCCTTTAGTCCTTGTCGTCGAGCCACAGGCTCCGGCATGGGCGCAGTAGAGTACATTTCCTTCAAACAGGAGAACTTCCCGATGAGCAAGAGGAAGCTGAGAAAGTAGCCCGCCAGTCAAGTATGTATCAGTTTGTGCATAGCATCCTATACAGAAAACAACCAACCGGTGTGAAATTGAAGTCTATCTGCCGGGAAGACGGACTAAAGCTGTTGGCAGAGGTACATGGAGGCATATGTGGCTCTCGCATAGGATCAAGCGCACTTGCCGGCAAATCTTTCTGGCAAGGCTTCTATTGGCCCACCGCCCTCCAGGATGCGACTGAGCTAGTAACCAAGTGTGAAGCATGCCAGTTCCATTCAAAGAATGTACATCAACCAGCTCAAGCTCTCCAAACGATCCCTCTCTCCTGGCCCTTTTTTGTCTGAGGGCTCGATATCTTGGGCCCCTTCCCCCGCGCTGCCGGGGGCTTCGAGTACTTGTACGTCGCCATCGACAAGTTCACGAAGTGGCTAGAAGTGGAGCCAGTGAGGAAGGTGACAGCACAATCAGCCATCAAGTTCTTCAAAGGATTAGTTTGCCATTTCGGGGTTCCTAACAGGATCATCACCGACAACGGCATGCAATTCACGAGCCGCACCTTCATGCAGTACATTCAAGACCTTGGCAACAAAATCTGTTTTGCGTCTGTCGCTCACCCGAGAAGCAACGGCCAAGCAGAAAGGATGAATGCTGAAGTGCTACATGGTCTCAGGACAAGAACTTTCGACAAGCTACGCAAGTGCAGAATGCGCTGGATTGATGAGTTGCCGGCGGCTTTGGTCATTCAGAACGACACCAAATCGAGCTACCAGCCAGACACCCTTCTCCCTAATCTATGGTGCAGAGGCGGTGCTCCCCACGGAACTCAAATACGAGTCACCTCGAGTACTCGCTTATGATGAAGCTGAGCAAGAGCAACTGCGGCAAGCCGATGCGTTGCTCCTTGAGGAAGATCGTCTTCGGGCGGCTGTGCGAGCTGCACGCTACCAGCAAGCCTTGCGCCGCTACCATAGCCGCAAAGTGCACGCCCGGAGCCTTGAGGAAGGTGACCTTGTTCTTCGGCGCGCCCAGTCCGCCAAAGGATCAAACAAGTTGACGCCAAAGTGGGAAGGCCCATACGGGGTGGTACGAGTCACCAGGCCTGGCGCAGTCCGGCTGGAGACCGAAGATGGCACCCTAGTGCAAAACTCATGGAATATTGAGCATCTTCGCAAGTTCTACCCGTGAGGCGCAGTTGCCGGGACATCTCCCGGCAACCCCTTTTGTACAAGCCTTGTCGACAAGACATGTAACCCTTCGTACAAAGCCAGGTGCAGAACCTGTGCATAATAAAGCTAAGTGCTTCGCGACTCCTCGTACATATTCATTTATATGTCGATGCATGTGATGTTGTGATTTACACTTTAGTTTGTATGAGATAGCTAATGAAACGTCAAGGTTCCCAAAACTCTCTTTTCTCTTCTTTCTTTTTCTTAAAAGGACAAGGGAATCCCTCACGCGCAAGTTTCCCGGGGGGAGTGGAGATGGGTACCATTTCTAAATGACGTTCGAGTGATCATTTCATGCAACAAGAGAAACGACGCAAAGAA
This sequence comes from Elymus sibiricus, assembly GCA_039707655.1. NCBI lineage: Eukaryota > Viridiplantae > Streptophyta > Magnoliopsida > Poales > Poaceae > Elymus > Elymus sibiricus. The sequence continues at coordinate 13,276,579 of CM077668.1, read as the reverse complement.
AAGATAAGTTGGAAGACTTTAAAAAATTTCCTTGGTTACATTCATGTTCACCCTTGAATGATTTTGCACTTTGTATGAGAAACCTGCACGCGAGAGGAACCTTGTCGCGGTCAGCCCATGCCCCTATTTGCATCGAGTCCGCTCGGCATGCTTGGCGGCTGCGTTCTGGCCCGACGAGTTATCTTGCCGGCAGCGGCACCTCCAGCAGGCTGCTAAGGACCTGTTCCTCGAAGCGCTCGCGACAAGTGTGCGCACCGGCAAGATTCCAATTAGCGTAGGGAGCACATTCATGCAAAGACAAATGAAACGAGGGGAACGGCGCGCATGCGTTCAGGCAGCACAAGTTATATTACACCATAGAAATAGCGCAGGGCTAACTAGAGATTAAATGTATCTGGTACATGGCAGCTCAGTGGTGGATATGGCGGCAAGCTCAGTCTCGATGGTTGCCTTGAACCCTGGGGATTTGGAGAACCTTGTCTGGGAGAGGGGCGGCAATCCTGTCGGCAGCGGTGACGTCCGCGCTATCCGGCAACCTCCTGATCAGCTCGTTGGCATCCAAGGAGCACGGCGAGAAGATTGCATTTTCCCTCCACCACTTTTCCAACTCCTCCAGCTCCTTCTTCTTCTCCTCCACCTTGGGGTCGAGCGGCTTGGCGGGCTTCTTCTTCTTCGCCGCGTCGGCTCTTTTAGGCGCCATCGAGGGTTGGGAAGAAGGGAGGCGGCTGAGGCGAGATGCGAAGCGGCGGCGGCGGCGGCGGAAGCAGTTCTGGCTTGGGGAGGAAGATGAAGCAGGGGAAAACAGGGGCAGATGAGCGGCGCCCCCCCCTCTCGCGGTTGCCTTTTTATGGGGAAGGCGCGAGGGGAGGCTGGCTCTTTACTGTTTACCCCAGCCACGTCCTTTTACAGGCGCACTACCGCAATGTAACCGCAACAGTCCAAGTTCCCACGACCCGCATTTAATGCGTGGATTGGACGTGCGTCGGAATGAAGGCCATCATGGCAAAAATTGTAACGACAGTTTCCCGCCGCGTGTCTCTGCATTACTTGGGCCTAGCCCAACGATGCTTCGGCCGCGCGTATGGCCCAGGCCCGGGGGCTCCTGTCGGTGTATAAAACATGGGTATTTTATACCCTGACTTATGCACAGACAGTAGCAACCTCCTTGCCGGCCAAGGCCTTGCCGGGAACTGCCAAGACCAAGACTCCAAGTCCAGCTGAAGAAGCTACCAGATAGAAGTTCGAGGCTCGACACTCAAGTAGTACCAAAGATGAAGACATTCCTTACCGGCAAGGTGAAGACCCGGCAAGCTCCATGCCGGCAAGCTTATGCCAGCCCTCCAGCGCTCCGCCTCACCGTACAGTTGTTCACCAACAGGCGAGGTGTCGACCATGCAGGGTGGTTGGTGACGCTTGTCGGACATGTATCAGCACGCTGGTACAAGATTTGCCTGACACCCGTCCAGGAGGCGTGTCAAGATAATATGAGGTAGCTGGGCAAGCGGTGCAGAAACCTTGCCGGGACTGCCTCTCCACACGACACCTAAACGTTGCATTTAATGCCTTTGTCCTAAACTGGTAGAGTTAGGTATGGTAGCACTGTTTGCTATCTAGTCACGCTGTAATTACTATTTTGCCACTGTGGTAACCCCTTGAACTATAAAAGGAGGGGCAGGGCAACAGTTTAGGGGATTCGGACCCCTTTTCAAACACAAGCACCTCTCGTGTAGCTACTCTCTCCACACCTTGCCAGGAGAAGCGCTCCTTGTACTGTGCTTCCACACGACTAATACACGAAAAGCAGGAGTAGGGTTTTACACTTTTCAGCGGCCCGAACCTGGTTAAAATCCCTCGCGTTCCATTGTTCATGCTCTTTGTGCACTTCGATCTTCCCCACCGAACCACAAGGGGCTGCATGGCCCCATAGATGGTCATACCACGACAGCTTGCATGTTGAATTCTTTGAGTTCCAAGTAGTTTGAATGCTTGATATAGCCTTTAGACATCCATATGAGTAGTTGCTATCAATCTTGTGAAGTTTTATTGATATCATTATGTGACCCAATTTTTTTTTCAGAAATTCGTTCTTAGGATAATGAATATCTTCCGGAGGAGTTCTTCGAAGCAGAATGCCAAGGGAGTCCTTGGGGACTCCTCGGACAATGACCTCAACATCCCGCGGAGGACGGAGGTCCGGCCGTGTGAATGACCGCACAATACCTTCATGAACGAAGCCGGATTCTACCAAGAGTTCGCGCAATTTGTTGCCAATGCCGGATTGACCGACTTCCTCGCAGATGAGTGTGACCAGCACCACATCCTTACAAATTCCTATGTGCAAAACTTTCATTTTTTGAATAAGCTCGAACCTCCTGAGGTGCGCTTTGATTTATATGCTGAACATTATCAGATACCTCTGGCTGAATTTTGTGAGATATGCTTGATTCCCTTTGATGGGGAAATTAGAGAGCCTTGCCCGGAGGAGTTCGAGGGCTTCCTCCACACTTTAATGGTGGGAGAGACAAGGGGCGTGTCGAGAGCCCGAGCCACTAGCTTGCAGTTTCCCTCTGTTCATTACTTTGTTCTATTATTAGGGAAATGCTTGATTGCTGGGGAGCAAGGTAGTGTGCTAGCTGCACCTGACTTTGCCATTTTACACCGCGCACTACATAATGACAACACTTATAATTTGGGAACTATCATTGCACGCCGCCTGCACACTAATAGGACTAGGGGTAAAATTCATGCTGGTATTTATGCTACTCGCTTAGCGAGAAGTTTTAATGTTAACTTACGCCCTCATGATTACTTGTTGCCTAGAGTTTACTTAGATCGACCACCACTTTCTTGATGCTCCTGAGCCTCCTCACAACATTCGTTATAACTTGGTTTTTAGTGAGGATACTCGTGATATTATTCCGTTACTTGCACCTGCTTTGTTTGATTCTCATGCCAGGAACGGATATACCGTGATGCCACCGGACATTGTTGCTTACCGGAACGCATTGGCAGCGACAGAGGAGGAGACCCAGGATTGGGATGGTCGAGTGCCGCCGCCTCAGGACTTTCACATGGGACCGGATGGCTACTACGGATGGTCGTAGACCAAGCTAGGCCAAAAGCCTAAGCTTGGGGGAGTACGTATTTCCACCGACATTTTATTCATGATCACACATTTCATTTCAGTTGTCGGTGTTCATACTTTTTCATTGTATAATCCATGTTAATTTTATTTTTCTTGCTTTCTTCTTGCGTGTTTGAAAAACTTTGAGAAAATCCAAAAATACTTCTTGTTTCTTTTCGGTTTTTCTTTCTAGCTTAAATAGTTGTAGTACTAAAAGAAAATCCAAAAAGATTTCTCGTTTCTTCTTTTGCTTGTTGGGAGTTCCCGTGTGTAAATTGTTTCCTTTTCTCGTTTTCATTTTTCTTCGTTAATTTGCTTTCTTCAGAAAAACTAAAAAACTCCAAATATATTTCAGTGTGTTCTCTGAAATTCTTTTCTTTTGTTGAGTCATTATAAGGAGAAGACCACGATGAAAATGTTGAGTGGCTCTCGTATGCATTATTGTTAATCTAACAAAAAGCCCATATTACCTTGTCTTCTCCTTTAAATAAAATGCTTGCAGATTCCAGCTTAGTCCACGGCACACTTGCAATATTTTTATTTTCATATCATTCGGTCGTGCAAGTGAAAGGCAATAATGACGATGATTTGTTGAAGTGACTGTGGCAAGGAAAAGCGGGTATGAACTCAACTTGTTCTTTGTTTTTGTAATTATGTTTAACTCAGTATCCATGATTCAGCATATTATGATTAAAAATGTTTATGATGACAATTAGAGATTATAGTTGCTCATGCCATGCTTAAGTAGTTAGGAGTGGATAATGATTTATCTTGAGTGTCAACACGCATTAAAATGTTCATGATGTAGTATGATGATATGGTATCCTCCTCTGAATGCTTCGAGTGGCTTGACTTGGCACATGTTCACGCATGTAGTTGATTCAAAACCAACATAGCCTCCACGATATTTATGTTCATGGTGCTTATATCCTACTCATGCTAGTATTCAATGCCGATTATTCATAATGCATGTTTATGACCGTTTTCGCTCTCTAGTTGGTCGCTTCTCAACCTATTTGCTAGCCTTCCCCTGTACTAAGCGGGAATACTGCTTGTGCATCAAAACCCTTAAACCAAAATTATTCTAGATGAGTCCACTATATCTACCTATATGCGGTATTACTCTGCCGATCTAAGTAAATTTGTATGTGCCACCTCTCAATATTCAAATGAACATCTATTTTGTGTGCCCGTACCGCTCATGGAGCGACAGGAGGCGGTCAGTATCTTCCATGCTAAGCGGGTTATTCTCATGACGAGTGTTTACTCACTTGTCCTTGCACGAGAGGGGCTTGTAATCGGGATGCCCAGTCCCACTATCAAAATTGCAAAACAATAAAACAAACTCCCCCGAAAAGTTGTTGGTATGGAGGGCACCCGAGGATTTGGCTAGCCATGGCTTGTGATTGTTGGTGGAGCGGGTGTCGGTGTATAAAACATGGGTATTTTATACCCTGACTTATGCACAGACAGTAGCAGCCTCCTTACCGGACAAGCCTTGCCGGGAACCGCCAAGACCAAGATTCAGAGCCCAGTCACAGAAGCTACCAGAAAGAAGCTCAAGACACAGCACTCAACTAATACCAAAGATGAAGACTTTCCTTGCCGGCGAGGCTAAATCGGCAAGGTGGAGCCCCGGCAAGCTCCATACCGGCAAGCTTTTGCCAGCCCTCCTGCGCTCCACCTCACCACACAGATGGCCGCTAGTGGGTGAGGTGTCGACAGCGCAGGCTGTTTGGTAAGGCTTGTCGGGCATGTCAGCATAATACGAGGTAGATGGGCAAGCGGTGCAGAAACCTTGCTGGGGCTACCTATCCACATGACACCTAATGGTGCATTTAATGCTTTTGTCCTAAACTGGCAGAGTTAGGTATGATAGCACTGTTTGCTGTCTAATCGTTATGTAATTACTGTTTTGCCACTGTGGTAACCCCTTTGAGCTATAAAAGGAGTGCCAAGGCAATAGTTAGAGGGATTCGGACCCCTTTTCAGACACCAGCACGCCTCGTGTAGCAGCTCTCTCCGCATCTTTCCGGGAGAAGCGCTCCTTGTACTTGTGCTCTCACACATCCAATACACCAAAAGCAGGAGTAGGGTTTTACGTTTCTCAGCGGCCCGAACCTGGGTAAATCTCTTGCGTCTTCCATTGTTCATGCTCTTTGTGCACGTTGATCCACCTTGCCGAACCACAAGGGGCTGGATGGCTTCATAGATGGTCGTACCCACGACATCTTTGGCGCGCCAGGTAGGGGGGCGTCGCTTGTCCGAACCTTGATCAGTGGATTATGCGTCTTCTTCATCATCTTCATCGACTTCCTCATCGCCCTCCTCATCGTCGATGGCACCCAAGAAGAAGGGCATCACGATGACGGCCACCCCGCATGCTTCCGCAGGCGGCGCGGGTGGCGCGGCCAATGCGGGCGGTGCGGATACTGCGGTTGGCACGACTAGCGTAGGCGGCGCTGTCGCCACGCCCACCGCGGTCGGCGCGGGAGGCAAGCACGCTCGGGGCGCTCAACTTCCTCAATCCTCTGGCGAACATAGCCGCGACGGCGCGGGCGGAGCTGACGGACGACCTCTTCCTCCACCTCCTCCTCGCCACGCCGACGAACGCAGCCACCGGAGCGGTAACGCCCAGGCCGGCACGAGCCAAGATCCCACCCCGGCGGCGTCTAAGAATGCAGCCTCAGGGCAGACGCCGTGCCCCTCGTACAATGGGCGCGGCACAGCTCCAAGCGGCACCAACGACTCCGGGCAGCGGCGACCTCACGGCAAGACTCCTGCGGACCAAATCCCGGTTCCCCAGGCACCGCCTCCGCCACGGCGACCCGCCGCCGACCATGTGCCGTGGCAGCAAGACCGCGATGGCTCTCTTGGTGGCTTTGCTAGGAGTAGAGCGACGTCGCGCTCTTCGCTTCCGGCCATGCCAGCCACGGCAGCGGAAGCAATGGCGCGAGCCTAGATGCTGCTGAACTTCCCTCCAACGGCAGAGAAGATGGATGAGTGGAGAGCTACCATCCAAAGCACGATTGGGTTTGCTGAGGCCAGTAAATCACAGCAAGCGGAGCCCTCACAGCGTCCGTAAATGGCACCAGCAACCCCAGTTGGTGGCCGCGTTGATGGCACTACGCTAATGGTGCAATCACCTCAGCGGCAAGAATCTCAGCAGCAACAACGCCAACAACCGCATGAAGCTCGATGATCCTTCGAGCCCGACGATGTGTTGATGGCCTCTTCGGATCCACGAGCACGGCAAGATCAGCGGCAAGTGCTGCGAGACAGGTGGGCAGAAGATGCCCGCACCACCATCGAAAGGCGCCAGGAGGCGCGCCGTCAATGCGACGCGCGCAACGGCCCCATCGTTGATGAGCCCGCACCAGGGGTTGGCGGATATCTACCTTACGAGGTTGGATGTCCCGCCTTCACCCATGAGCTGTGGCAAGTCTGATGGCCGTCCGTTCGAGATTTCGAGCCAGAAGTGCCGGAAAAGTATGACGACAAGCTGAACCCGGTAGAGTTTCTGGGCATCTACATGATCGTCGTGCAAGCTGCCGGGGGAAGAGATGAGAAAATCCTCGCCAACTACTTCCCATTGGTTCTGAAACCCAACGTGAGGTCTTGGCTGATGAACTTGCCGGAGAACTCCATTTCTTCATGGTGAGATCTCTGCAATGAGTTCGTTGGTGCCTTTACAGGAGGCCACAAAGCCCCTGGACAGCCCAGCGACTTGCAAGTGATCCCGCAAAGAGATGGTGAAACTTTACGCAAGTACATTTAGAGGTTCAGCCGTGTGCACCGTAATATTCCAGATGTGCACCCCGCAGCCGTGATTGCTGCCTTTCACACCATTGTGCGAAATCGAAGGATGCAGGAGAAAATGAATGTCAAGTTGCCCAAGACCGTCAACGAGCTCTATACCTTGGCGGATAAGTGCGCACGCACTGAGGAAGGAAGGAGACTTCCCGGGGAGGACGCTGGTGCCGAAGTAGATTCTGAGGACGATGATGCTGCCACCCCGAGGAAGAAGGGCCGGAAGTGCAACAGAAAGCGCAAGGGTAAAACTGTTATGGTCGTCGAAGGCTCCGGCAACTCTGAGTCCGCCAAGAAAGCCAAGACTGAGAACTCCGGCAAGGAGGCTGCTGTATGCGCCGCTTGCCAGGAGGCGGCGGCAAACGAGAAAGTCGGCAAGTCTGTTGGGCCATACTACAAGATTCACCGCACCAAAGGCCATGATCTCCAAGAGTGCCGGCAAGTCGAGCACCTTGTTGAGAAACAGAAGGCCGAATACGAGAAGCACGACAAAGAGAAGGGTCAAGATGGTGCCGGTGGATCTGCCAAAAAGGGCCGTGGTGGTCGAGGATGCCGCGCGGCAAGGCCAAGCAGCAGAAAGAAAAGCCTGTTAGAGGCCGTGAAAAGAAAGAAGAAGATGATGGAAGTGAGGAAGAGGACGGTGATGAAACCAGCGAACAAGAATTCCAGAATGCAACCGAGGCCATGTGCGTTGACGGAGGAGCTAGTTTGCACTCCTCTCACCGCCGACTTAAGCAGTGGGCGCGTGAGGTTAACACGGCAGAACCAGCAATGGGCTCTGAAAATCCACTCAAGTGGTCACACACGCCTATCATTTTCGATGCTAAGGACCACCCTGATCGCATAACTGCGGTCGGGTGTTTGCCGTTGTTGGTTTCACCAACAATTCGCAACCTCCAAGTAACGAAGATGTTAGTTGATGGTGGAGCCGGCCTGAATCTGATCTCTCCGGGAGTTATCAAGAGGCTGCAGATCCCCGATGAGGAACTCAAGAAAACGGGCACGTTTCAAGGAGTAAACCCGGGAAGAAGGCAGCCCAAGGGAAAGATCACGTTACCGGTGATGTTTGGCGGGGAGTTAAACTACAGAACGGAAAAGATTGTGTTTGATGTTGTCAAAATCCCCTTACCGCACAATGGAATTCTTGGCCGCCCAGCCTTGGCAAAATTCATGCCAGCGTCTCACTATGCATACAACACGTTGAAGATGCCAGGGCCGATGGGTGTCATTTCCATCAACTCCGACAAGAAAGATGAGGTCATTTGCGTCGACAAGATGTACAGAGATGCGGTTGCAGTAGAGGCCGCTAAGGCACCAGCTCCCTCCAAGAAGAAGGAAAACAAGAAGTCCGGCAAGACCTCTTGCAAGGATTCTGGGAAGCGCACCTTTTCGGAGTGCTGCGCGCCTGTTGAAGACTTGCCGGGGTGCTCTGCCGGTAAGAAATCCAAAGCCACTGCACCGGCAACCAAGAAGGTACCGGCGAGGTAGGACGGCACTGACGGTACCTTCACCATCAGTGCCACCCTTGACGACAAATAGGAAAGCGCGCTCGTTGCCTTCCTGCGGGTGAATGTAGATGTGTTTGCATGGCGACCATCTGACATCCCCGGTATTCCCAGGGAGGTAATTGAGCACCACCTTGCTATCTGTCCCCACGCTCGGCCCGTCAAGCAAAAAGTCCGGAAGCAAGCGTTTTAACGGCAACAATTTATTACCGAAGAGATCAAGAAACTTGAAGCAGCAGGCCTGGTCAGAGGTGTACTACATCCCACATGGTTAGCAAACCTAGTTCTGGTGCGCAAAGCGAACGGAAAGTGGAGACTGTGTATTGACTACACCGATATTAACAAGGCTTGTCCAAAGGATCCTTTTCCTTTGCCGCGCATTGATCAAATTGTAGACTCCACTTCTGGCTGTGATTTGCTCTCTTTCCTTGATGCATATTCTGGATACCATCAGATTTTCATGGCCAAGGAGGATGAGGAGAAAACCGCATTCATTACTCCATGTGGCACGTACTGCTTTATGCGCATGCCTTTCGGATTAAAGAGTGCCGGTTCGACATTTGCAAGAGCAGTCCAGATTGGGTTTGAGCCCCAGCAGCATAGGAATGTGGAAGCGTACATGGATGATATAGTAGTCAAGACCAAGGACAAATCTGCCCTCATTCAAGACTTGGAAGAAACATTTGCAAACTTGCACAAAATCAACTTGAAGCTCAATCCCGAGAAGTGCGTGTTTGGCGTTCCATCCGGTAAGCTTCTCGGATTCTTTGCATCTCAATGAGGAATCGAAGCGAATCCCGATAAGATGAAAGCGATTGAGCAAATTCAAGCACCAAAAAGCATCAAAGATGTGCGGCGTCTTGCCGGTTGTGTTGCTGCCTTGAGTAGGTTCATTTCAAGTTCCTCTGCGCGCGCCCTACCATTTTTCACGATTTTGAAAAAGGCAGGTCTGATGAAATGGACTCCAGAAGAGGAGGCCGCGCTGCAGGACTTGAAAAGATACCTCTGCTCCGCGCCAACACTAGTTGCGCCAAGACCACAAGAGCCGTTGCTGCTATATGTAGTGGCAACAAATCAAGTGGGTAGTGTTGCATTAGTGGCACAGAGGGAACCCGACGATGAGGAAGTAATCGCGGCAAACCCATCCAGCGACGAACCGGAATCTTCTCCGACAAATCATGGTGCCGACAAGTCAGAAACATCGGAAGCAAATGGAGGTAATCAACAAACAGTGCCGAAGAAGAATGTGGTGCAACAACCAGTGTATTTCGTCAGTTCCCTTCTGCAGGGGGCTAGATCGAGATACTCTGGATGCAGAAGTTGCTTTTCGGCCTTCTTATGGCCTCGAGAAAGCTGCGTCACTACTTCCAAGCGCATGAAATCACCGTCGTCACCTGCTTTCCGTTGCAACGCATCTTGAGGAATCCAGAAGCAACTGGCAGGATAGTGGAGTGGGCGTTGGAATTGTCAAGCTTTGCACTCAAGTTTGAGAGCACTTCAACTATTTAGAGCAGAACCTTGGCAGAGTTCATTGCACAATGGACACCAACGCAAGACGAAGAAATTCAAGAAATAGCTCTCCCCGGCAAGGAAACGGCAAAGGAATGGATCATGTACTTTGACGGTGCCTTCTCGCTGCAAGGCGCCGGTGCCGGAGTGCTTCTTGTCGCACCCACCGGAGAACACCTCAGGTATGTGGTTCAAATGCACTTTCCCAGGTAGCAAGCGACAAACAACACTGCTGAGTACGAAGGACTCCTTGCCGGTCTAAAGATCGCAGTGGACCTTGGTATCAAAAAATTGATCATCCGCGGTGACTCGCAGCTTGTTGTGAAGCAAGGAAACAAAGATTACCAGAGCCCGTTAATGGAAGCATACGTGGAAGAAGTGAGGAAATTGGAAGAACACTTTGACGGGTTACAAACAAAGCACATCCCTCATGCGGAAAACTGCATTGCTGACAGCCTGTCAAAATGTGCCGCTCAAAAGCTTCCCGTGGAACCGGGAACTTCTGTGCTCCATTTGAATCAACCCACGGTCACTCCATCAACGCAGGCCAGTAAGAGAAGAAATTTAAATACCGGCAAGTATTTTCCGGTAGAGCTCCCAGGAGCCACCGACAAGGATGTTGCCGGGAACAACGACACGGTTGCCGGTGAGAAGCCGCTTAGCGCAGAAACCCGGGTTCTTGCCGCAGAAGCAAGCGCTCCCGCGGCCGAAGAGATGCCTTTAATCCTTGTCGTCAAGCCGCAGGCTCCGGCATGGGCACAGCAGATAGTCCATTTCCTACAAACAAGAGAACTTCCTGATGAGCAAGAAGAAGCTGAGAGAGTAGCCCGTCAGTCAAGTATGTATCAGTTTGTGGATACCATTCTGTACTGAAAGAGACCAAATGGTGTGAAATTGAAGTGCATTTGCAGGGAAGATGGACTAAAGCTGTTGGCGGAGATACATGGAGGCATATGTGGCTCTCACATAGGATCAAGGGCACTTGCCGGCAAGGCATTCCGGCAAGGCTTCTATTGGCGCACTGCACTCTAACCAAGTGTGAAGCATGCCATTTCCATTCAAAGAACATACATCAGCCAACTCAAGCTCTCCAAACAATCCCTCTCTCCTGGCCCTTTTCGGTCTAGGGGCTCGATATCTTAGGCCCCTTCCCCCGTGCTACCGGGGGCTTTGAGTTCTTGTATGTTGCAATCGACAAGTTCACAAAGTGGCCTGAAGTGGAGCCAGTGAGGAAGGTGACAGCGCAATCGGCCGTCAAGTTCTTCAAAGGATTAGTTTGCCGTTTCGGGGTTCCTAACAGAATCATCACCGACAATGGCACACAATTCATGAGTCGCACCTTCATGCAGTATATCCAAGACCTTGGCAGCAAAATCTGTTTTGCATCTGTTGCCCACCCGAGAAGCAATGGCCAGGCGGAAAGGATGAATGCTGAAGTGTTGCGCGGCCTCAAGACAAGAACTTTTGGCAGGCTGCGCAAGTGTGGAAGACACTGGATTGATGAGTAGCCGGCGGTTCTTTGGTCACTCAGGACGACACCAAATCGAGCTACCAGCCAAACACCCTTCTCCCTAATTTATGGTGCAGAAGCGGTGCTCCCCACGGAACTCATATACGGGTCACCTCAAGTGCTCGCTTATGATGAAGCTGAGCAAGAGCGGCTGCGGCAAGACGACGCAACGCTCCTTGACAAAGATTGTCTTCGGGCAGCTGTGCGAGCTGCACGCTACCAGCAAGCCTTGCGCCGCTACCATAGCCGCAAGCTGCATGCTCGAAGCCTTGAGGAAGGCGGCCTTGTTGTTCGGCGCGCTCAGTCCGCCAAAGGATCAAACAAGTTGTCACCAAAGTGGGAAGGCCCTTATCGGGTAGCACGAGTCACCAGGCCTGGCGCAGTCCGACTGGAGACCGAAGATGGCATTCAAGTGCAAAACTCATGGAATATTGAGCATCTTCGCAAGTTCTACCCGTAAGGCGCAGTTGCCGGGACACCTCCCGGCGACCCCTTTTGTACAAGCTTTGTCGGCAAGACATGTAACCCTTTGTACAAAGCCAGGCGCAGATCCTATGCATAATAAAGCTAAGTGTTCCGCAACTCCTCGTACATATTCATTTATATGTGGATGCATGTGATGTTGTGATTTACACTTTAATTTGTACGGAATGACTAATGAACCGCCAAGGTTCCCAACCCACTCTTTTCTCTTCTTTCTTTTTCTTAAAAAGGACAGAAGGATCCCTCGTGCGCAAGTTTCCCGGGGGGAGTGGAGATGGGGTACCATTTTAATGACGTTCAAGTAATCATCTCATGCAACGAGAAAAACGACACAAGGAAAAGCTAAGTTGAAAAAGTTTGGAAATTTTTCTTCGTTACATTCGCGGCGTCCCTTGAACGAATCTATGCTTTGTATGAGAAACCTGCACGCGAAGCAACCTTGTCGCACTCGACCTGCGCTCTAGCTTGCCTCGAGTCCGCTCGGCGAGCCTAACAGCTGCATTCTGGCCCGGCAAGTCGCCTTGCCGGCAGCGGCACTCCCAGCAGGCTGCTAAGGACCCGTTCCTCAAAGCGCTCGCAGCAAGTGTGCGCACCAGCAAGTTTCCAAACAAGCGTAGGGGCACAATCATACAAAGGCAAAATCAGACAAGGGAAACAGCATGCATTCATCTAAGCCCGACAAATACTAGATATTCATTAAGCAAGTACTCGATTACATATTGTTGGCCCTTTGCCAGGGTTTATCTCAAGTGCAAGGAGGGCAAAAGGGGCGCCTAGGCGGAGTCCGGCTTGTTCCCAGAAGGCCAGATGATGGTGCTGCCGGCAATCAGCCAGACTCTTCGCCGTCATCTTCGATCTTCACGCCCGGAGAGCCATCTTCATGGCCGTCATCCTCAGCATTGCTGGAAGAAGCGGTGTCGCTGTCGCTCGAGCTCTTCGCGCAGCACTATAGACGAGCGCCTAAAGCCCCGAAGAACTTCACGATGAGCGTGTCTGGTACATCTAGCCTGAAGTGAAGAAGGTGCCCCTGCCCCAAGCAACGGACACGGGCGAAGGATTTCCACCCGTGCGTGAGGTACATGATGCCATTATTGGAAGTCTCAACGGTCACCCAGACCGGGCCGTTGCAGCAGCCGTCCACGCGTAGCCATAAGCCGTGCAGGTGGCGGCCTTCCATCTCCCTAGCAAAAGGGCGAGGAATCCGCAGCCAGCTCCGCAGCTGGTCACGCAAATCCAAGACGAACTCCTCCGCCGTATCCACCGTGTGGCATTCTGCCGCCGGAGGAAAGGCCAAAGACGGAGCGGCTAGCGCCCCGCCATGGCCGCCCTGACCACAGGCGCCGCGCCGCCCGCGACCGCGGGCCGCAGTCCTTCCTTGAGCGCTGGAGCCAGCCTCCACAGCTGTAGCCGAAGCATGAGCTTGGAGCCAAGAAGAAGCTCTCGCCGCAGTGGTGGAAGCACGACCGTGACCCCTTCCCCTCGCCATGCCGTCGTCAAATGTGGAGGAAGAAGATACAAGAAAAAAGGCAGCATCCGCTGGAGATTGAGGCAGAAAGAGATGGATGAGCATCGCACCCCGCAGCCCCCCTCTTTATAGGGGGAGTGCGGGGAGGCTGGCTCTTCACCGTCTTCGGGCGTCCGCCCACGATCGCCAATCCATGCCCTGCGCTTCTGGTGGGCGCGTTACTCCAGCAACCGTCCACGTTCGCCAATCCCGCGCCCTATGCCCCCTGGCCCGGCGCATCACTCCAACGGCCGCCCTTCTCCACCAATCCGCTGCCTTGCATGCATGCAGACGCGCGTAATGGGGGAAGGTGGAGGCGCAGAAGGCGAAAGAATCGTGGCATGAATGGCAGTTATTCCTTGCCACGCGTCGCCATGCACCTATTTAAGTCTGTTCAAATGGCAAGGCTTGCCGGAAAATGGCCAAAAGCATGCTCAAGAGAAGATAATCATCATGACGAAAATTACATCGGCAGTTTCCCGCCGCGTGTCTGTGCATTGTTTGGGCCTAGCCCAACGACGCTTCAGATGCACGTATGGCCCAGGCTCGGGGGCTCCTGTCGGTGTATAAAACATGGGTATTTTATACCCTGACTTATGCATAGACAGTAGCAGCCTCCTTGCCGGCCAAGCCTTGTCGGGAACCGCCAAGACCAAGATTCAGAGCCCAGTCACAGAAGCTACCAGAAAGAAGCTCAAGACACAGCATTCAACTAATACCAAAGATGAAGACTTTCCTTGCCGGCGAGGCTAAACCGGCAAGGTGGAGACCCAGCAAGCTCCGTACCGGCAAGCTTTTGCCAGCCCTCCTGCACTCCACCTCACCGCACAGATGTCCGCTAGTGGGTGAGGTGTCGACCGCGCAGGCTATTCTGTAAGGCTTGTCAGGCATGTGTCAGCACACTAGGACAGGATTTGCCTCTAATGACACCCGTCCAGGAGGCGTATCAGCATAATATGAGGTAGCTGGGCAAGCGGTGCAGAAACCTTGCCGGGGGTACCTCTCCACGTGACACCTAACGGCGCATTTAATGCTTTTGTCCTAAACTCCCAGAGTTAGGTATGATAGCACTGTTTGCTATCAAATCGTTATGTAATTACTGTTTTGCCACTGTGGTAACCCCTTTGAGCTATAAAAGGAGGGCCAAGGCAACAGTTAGAGGGATTCGGACCCCTTTTCAAACACCAGCACGCCTTGCGTAGCAGCTCTCTCCGCATCTTGCCGGGAGAAGCGCTCCTTGTACTTGTGCTCTCACACATCCAATACACCAACAGCAGGAGTAGGGTTTTACGCTTCTCAGTGGCCCGAACCTGGGTAAATCTCTTGCGTCTTCCATTGTTCATGCCCTTTGTGCATGTTGACCCCCCTTGCCGAACCACAAGGGGCTGGATGACCCCATAGATGGTCGTACCCACGACATCTTTGCGTACCCATGATAGGGGGAGTAAACTTTACTTTACCGCTTGGGAACCGCCGCTAATGTGTTTAGCATGGAAGATATTGAAAACTCTCGGTCGTGACATTGACATTAAAGTCATACCTCCCAAAATTTTATTTATCTCTGAATTAAGGTTCGAGCTCTGGCACCTCTGCAAATCCATGCTTCCCTCTGCGAAGGGCCTATCTATTTACTTTTATGTTATTTTACTTTTATTGTTGAGTCATCACCTTCTCAAACAAGCACCAGACCTGAGAGCACTATTGTCATTCTCATGCATTGTGTATAGTCAATGTTGTGTGCAACATGACTGGATCTCTTCTACCATGAATTACAATGTTTAGTCGCTGCTTGAACTTTGGAGGTGCTCTGCATTTATGGTTTGCGGTCTCAGAAAGGGCTAGCGAGATACCATGTTGTCATATTATATCATGATTGTTTTGACAAAGTGTTGGCATTTGAGATATCTTATTATTGCTCACTAGTTGATTATGCCACTGATATGAGTGAATATAATTTCTAAGAGTTATCATTTGCATGGTTAGTTATAATCTTTGCTGAAAACTTGGGTGCTATTTAAGCATATATATAGATACAAGAACAAAAGAGTTTGTAAAAGTTTTTCTTTATCACTTTCAGTTTGTCAACTGAATTGCTTGAGGACAAGCAATGAGTTAAACTTGGGGGAGTTGATACGTGTCCATTGTATCTACTTTCCCAAACACTTTTGCTCTTGTTTTGGACTCTAATTTGCATGATTTGAATGAAACTAACCCGGACTGACGCTATTTTTAGCAGAATTGCCATGGTGTTGTTTTTGTGCAGAAATCAAAGTTCCTGGATTTGGATTAAACTTTTTAGAGAATTTTTATGGAATATATAAAAATTATTGGCGCAAGAGTCAACTGAAGGGGGGCCACCCAGTGCCCACGAGGCACCAGGGCGCGCCACCCCCCCCCCCCCCCCAGGCGTGCCCTGGTATCTCTGGGACCCACGTGGCTCCGTCTGACCAAATTCCAACGCTATAAATTCACAAATCCAGAGAAAAAAATAGGAGAGGAAGTTTTATTGCATTTCACGATACGGAGCCGCCGCCACCTCCTGTTCTTCATCGGGAGGCCAGATTTGGAATCCGTTTGGGACTCCAGAGAGGGGGATCTTCCGGCATCGTCATCATCAACCATCCTTCATCACCAATTTCATGATGCTCACCGCCGGGAGTGAGTAATTCCTTCGTAGGCTTGCTGGACAGTGATGAGTTGGATGATATTTATCATGTAATCGAGTTAGTTTTGTTAGGGCTTGATCCCTAGTATCCACCATGTTCTGAGATTGATGTTGCTATGACTTTGCTATGCTTGATGCTTGTCACTAGGGCCCGAGTGCCATGATTTCAGATCTGAACCCTTTATGTTTTCATGAATATATTTGTGTTCTTGATCCGATCTTGCAAGTTGTATGCACCTATTATGTGTCATGATCCGCATACCCCAAGGTGACAATAATTGGGATTCTTTCCGGTGATTGCCGTAGTTTGAGGAGTTCATGTATTCACTAAGTGCTAATGCTTTGTTCCGGTTATCTATTAAAAGGAGGCCTTAAAATCCCTTAGTTTCCTTATGGACCCTGCTGCCACGGGAGGGTAGGACAAAAGATGTCATGCAAGTTCTTATCGCCAGCACATATGACTCTATACGGAATACATGCCTACATTACATTGATGAATTGGAGCTAGTTCTGTGTCGCCCTAGGGTATGACTGTTACATGATGAATGTTATCCAACATAATCACCGATCCAATGCCTACGAGTTTTTCACATATTGTTCTAGCTAAGTTACTACTGTTGCTACTGCTGTCACAATTGCTATACTGTTACTGCTACTGTTACCACTACTATTATTGCTACTACTATCAAACTACCATACTACTGTGCTACTGATCACTCTGCTGCAGATATTTAGTCTCTAGTTGTGGTTGAATTGACAACTCAACTGCTAATACTTGCAAATATTCTTTGGCTCCCCTTGTGTCGATTCAATAAATTTGGGTTGAATACTCTACCCTCGAAAACTGTTGCGATCCCCTATACTTGTGAGTTATCACCCCCATACTTGTTTCGTGCTGCCACTTGTCCCTGCCACAGGTAGGGTACAGTTCAGTAAGTTGTTAACCCCTTTCATTGCACACACCGTACAGAGAGGCCATGGTGAAAGATACCAGAGGCCTCTGGTAGGCATGTCACATGGTCAGGGGCATGGGTGTATCTGGCTGGGCCGAGAGGGGGGCACCCCTTGTAATCCGCGCGTTATAAATAGTGATCCCATGCTATTCGAGACGATGGTCTCCCCGTCTTAAAGTTTTTCTGGAGTGATGCCTTGGGTGACTCCGGGCATCAGAACGGTTAAGCTGGTGTGTGCTGGTGAGGTGTGTTTTCAACCCAAAGGCCATAATTGGAACTAGTCAGCGACTCGGTGTTGGCTAAAGAAATCCTTTACTTGTGGGTAAAGAGTACACCCTCTGCAGAGTTTTAAAATTCGAATAGCCGTGTGCGTGGTTAAGGACTATAGTCTGGGTTGGTCAAGTGTCGGTCTTAGAGTCGGTCTTCGGAGGAAATGATTAAAATTGAACATGATTCATTTTGCAGAACAATTATTGTCACTACTGATGCTATCATGAATATTATTGTTAACATGAATATCTTTGTGGACTAACCCGTTTCTTCTATGTGCAACCTTGAGTATCACTTGGGATGGTAGTACACCTGGATAATCAATTTGATTTTCTTTTCTGAGTATCACTTGGGATGGTTAATCCACCTGGATACTCAATTTTATTTTCTTCCTGAGTGTCACTTGGGATGGCTAGTCCACCTGGATACTCAATTTTATTTTATTTTCTGAGTGTCACTTGGGAAGGCTAGTCCACCGGGATACTCAGATTTATTTTCTTTTCTGAGTATCACTTGGGATGGTTAATCCACCTGGATACTCATTTCTTTTCAAGACCTCTCGAGGTGTCGCTTTCAGACACCCATTTGGCATTTCTTTTCAGAACCTCTCGAGGCATCGCATTCAGACACCCGTTTTGCATTTCTTTTCAAGACCTCTCGAGGCGTCGCTTTCAGACACCCGTTTGGCATTTTTCTTGGAATCCCTCGGGCGGTCCAACGCCCGATGTTCCAAATTTATATTCTTGGTTTATTACTACAAAAATATATTTATTCATCCACACCGTATTAATATTTATCATTCCATGCTTTAATATCGGTCAGCATATGCATATAAAATTAACCCACCATGATCATATGCAGTCTACTACATTCGGTATATCTTTTGTTCATGATGTTTGCGAGTACATTCAAACATACTCACTAGCTTGTCCCTGGCTATTTAATTGGCCAGGTCAAGATTTCAACGAGGAGTACTACAACGACGTCCATGCGGACGAGGAGCCTAAGATAGCAACCAGGTGAGATAGGAGTTATCCCGGTCAGCCATTCCTGTGGGATTGAAGCTCCCACTAGAGATGGAGATCCGCTACCCGCTTCCGCCATCCACTGTTAGAAATCATTGTTGTATCATTAGACCCTTATGGTCTTGTATCAAATTCTTATAACTGCTTGGAATTCTGTATCAAGGACGTGTCCAAGATGCGCTTGGGATGATTTTAGGCGCGGCGTATTCCCTTTGGCTATATAATCGTGTGGTTTCTGGAAATTTAAAACCCGATTTCCTCTATAAATTCTCCGATCTAAATGGCAGAGAAGTTTCCATATTTCTACCTTTTCTTGTTGGAGGGGCGACCGTCCGTTGAACTCCGAATCTACTCTGAGACTCTCTTCTCTTCATGGTTGGCTGTAAAAAAAGAGTCTCTTTAGTCCCCAACTCTATGGATTTTACTTTTTGGCTCAACACCCTGCTCTCGACATTTGCTCGGGACGGGAGGCTATGAAATAGTTGAAAGCAGATGCAACATTAAAGAAAGTCAATCCAGTAGCCTTAAGTCGTACCGAACCGGGTCGAGGTCCTACGAGGTACCCACTACTCGGAGTACCCTCCCACCAAAAAAAGATGTGTGGTTCGGTGGTTCGACATGATATTGGGGTTGGTGATGACACGAGGGGTTATTTCTGGGATTTTATGTCCTGGAAATCCGGCCCCGACATAATGTGTGTCCCTCTCAAAAAGGTGTGTTCAGAAATGATGATTGTGACAAACTAAAAAGCAAACCAAAGCAAACAAACTATATCACAAGACGCTCCAAGCAAAACACATATCATGTGATGAATAAAAATATAGCTCCAAGTGAGTTACTGATAGATTGTAGACGAAAGAGGGGATGCCATCCGGGGCATCCCCAAGCTTAGACGCTTGAGTCTTCCTTGAATATTACCTTGGGGTGCCTTGGGAATCCCCAAGCTTAGGCTCTTGCCACTCCTTATTCCTTTATCCATCGTAGTCTCACCCAAAACTTGAAAACTTCAGCACACAAAACTCAACAGAAACCTCGTGAGATCCGTTAGTATAACAAATAAATTTTTAACTCTAAGTGCTGTAGTAAATTTATTCATATTTAATATTGGTATAATGCTACTGTACTCCAACTTCTCCATGACTCATACCCCCCGATACGATCCATAGATACATCAAAATAAGCAAACTATGCAACAAAAACAGAATCCGTCTGTAAAGATCTGAATTATGGTCATACTTCTGTAACTCCAAAAATTCTAAAAAATTAGGACAAGGTGGGAAATTCATATTTAAATACTGTGTAAACAATTCAGAATTTTATCATGCTCAAGCAAAAAATAAAAATTCTAGTACTGGACGCAAAAGTTTCTGTTTTCAAACAGCATCTATCATACTATCTTCCAAATCATCCCAAAGGCATTACTTGGCACCAAGACTAGTTTAAAGATAAAAACACAATCATAACAAAGGCTATAATCATGTAATCACACAAAAACAGAAGGTAAAACAAAAAAAATATTTTATTCATTGGGTTGCCTCCCAAGAAGCGCTATTGTTTTATGCCCCTAACTAGGCATAATGCATAGTTTCAAGTGTTGTCATCCTTGGTTTTAGCCAACTTAGGTAGGTTACTTTCAAACCCGGGAGGCTCCTTACATTTATTATTATCAGAGATAGAAGCAATTTTACCATCTAAATTATCAAGCCTTTTGTTGCAAACGGTAAGGAGAGAATTCATGCGATTAATATTTTCGTTAAGGGCTTTGAGGGGTTCATAGGTCTTTTGTAAATCAACCAATTTTTTCTGCAATTCCCCAAATTTTTCTAGCAATTGAATTCCCTCTTGTGTGATAGTAAAGCCCTTTTCTGGGGGTGGAGTTCCCACAATCCCTTCTATTATTTTGTAAGCGGTATTAGCATCACTTTCAATGAAATTACCCTTGGCGGAGAAGTCCAAGAGTTGTCTATTAGGCATAGTGACCCCTATGTAAAAATTTCTAAGCAAAATTTTTGTGTCAACTTTTATGGTGCAAACACGATAAGATTCTATCATCCTATACCAAGCATCTTTTAAATTCTCCCCTTGTTTCTGCTTGAAGTAAAGGACTTCAAAATCCGGGGATAAAGAAGGGATGGAGAAATTATTCATAGTGATCAATCAAGCAAACAAGCAAATAAAAATATTTTTGTGTTTTTGTAAAAAAAAATTAGAAGTGGGGGAGATGAAAACGAGAGGAAAATGCAAGTAAAAAGGCAAATAAAATAAATGCAAGTGATTGATAGTTTGTGCGAAGGTACTTGGTAGATTTTGATGATGTCTCCCCGGCAACGGCGCCAGAAATTCTTCCTGCTACTTGTAGACTGCGTTGGTATTTTCCTCGAAGAGGAGAGGATGATGCAGTATAGTAGAGATAAGTATTTCCCTCAGTTAAGAACCAAGGTTATCAATCCAGTAGGAGAACCAAGCAAGATCCAGTGAGCAGCACCTACACACACAAAAGCAAACACTTAGCGGTTACTTGCAAAGATTAAGTTTGATAGAGATAAATTGATAAAGTAAATTACTAAACTAAATAAAAGTAAATAAATTGCAGCAAGGTATTTTTATGTTTTTTATATGATAAAGATAGACCCGGGGGCCATAGTTTTCACTAGAGGCTTCTATCTCGAGGGTAAAACATACGGTGGGTAAACAAATTACTGTTGGGAAATTGATAGAAAAGCAAATAATTATGACTGATTCATGGTAATGATCATGTATATAGGCATCACGTCCGAGACAAGTAGACCGACTCCTGCGTGCATCTACTACTATTACTCCACTGATCGACCGCTATCCAGCATGCATCTAGAGTATTAAGTTAATAAAAACAGAGTAACGCCTTAAGCAAGATGACATGATGTAGAGAAGCAAATTCAAGCAATATGAATAAACCTCATCTTTTTATCCTTAATGGCAACAATACAAATACGTGTCATGTCCCTTTCTGTCACTGGGATTGAGCACTGCAAGATTGAACCCATTACAAAGCACCTCTCCCATTGCAAGATAAACCAATCTAGTTGGCCAAACCAAATCGATAGGTTGGAGAGAAATACAAAGCTATATTTAATCATGCAGAAAAGAGTTCAGAGAAGACTCAAATATTTCTCATGAATAATCTGATCATAAACTCACAATTCATCGGATCCCAACAAAAACACCGCAAAAGAAGATTACATCGGATAGAACTCCAAGAACATCGAGGAGAACATGGTATTGAAGATCAAAGAGAGAGAAGAAGCCATCTAGCTACTAGCTAGCTATGGACCCGTAGGTCTATGGTAAACTACTCACACATCATCGGTAGGGTAGTAAGGTTGATGTAGAGGCCGTCCATGATCGATTCCCCCTCCGGCAGAGGACCAGAAAAGGCCTCCAGATGGGATCGCTGAAGAACGGAGGCTTGCGGCGGCGGAAAGGTTTTTTCTTCTGGCTCTCTGATGGTTTCTGAATATTTGTGAATTTATAGGAGTGGAATTAGGTCAAACAGAGCCACGAGGGCCCCACAAGGCATCAGGGCGCGCCTCCTGGGGCCGCGCCTTGTTGCCTTGTGGATGCTTCGTGAACCTTCTGGCCTCGTCTCCAAGTCTCCAGGGTCTCTTTTGTCCAGAAAAAAATCTCCAAAAAGTTTTGTGGCATTTGGACTTTGTTTGGTATTGTTTCTCTGAAAAGCCAATAACAAGCAGAAAACAACAACTGGCACTGGGCACTAGGTTAATATGTTAGTCCCAAAAAATGATATATAATTGCATATAAAAACATCCAAGATTGATACTATAATAGCATGGAACAATCAAAAATGATAGATACATTGGAGACGTATCAAGGCGGAGGTCAACGGACCTGACCACTACCGTGGCGAGATCCGGTACTACCGGAGTTGCCAAATTCAAATTCCCTCCAACCAAACTTCAATCCAACTAATCTAGCAGTCCTATACGCCCTACTCATGCCTTGATTTGACTAAAAATCGGAGAATGCCACATATATTGCCCTAGAACCTAAATCCAAAAACTAGAATCATAGGAGAGAAAAACGGGGGCAATACCGGCATCCATGGCAAGAGGAGAAGGTGGGGAACGATCCCATCGGACGGATACGCGGAAGACGGCATGGAATCGGCGGCCCAGAGGTGGCCACCGGGGCAAGTTCGTCGCCTGGGAGAGAGGAGAGCGTGAGGGAGAGAGAGACGAATGGGTATGGGGGAGTTAAACTCCCCCTGCCCGAGTCATAACCCCCTCGCGATTCCATAGCACGGTAGTACCGCTTGAGGAGCGGTAGTACCACCCCGGTAATACAGCACGGTAGGAGGCCTGGTAGTACCGCTCCAGCGGTAGTACCGTGGTACCAGGCGGTTGTACCGCTTACAAGCGGTAGTAACGCGCTGGCACCAGCGGTAGTACCGCGTTGGCGCAACCTTGCTAGATCAAGTTGGAAGGGTGGCTTATGCAAATATTAGGGGCTGTAGAGAGAAGGCTTGGGTTGGAGACAAGAAAACCAGCAACAAGGGTAGAGACACTCCAAGTTCAAGAGGCCAAACAAAAGACGAGCAAGCTTGGAGTGACTCAAAGCACACAAAAAGCCCTAGAAGACTAGAAAAACAAAACAAACCAACTCAAGCAAACACCTCTCAAAGAGAGGGCGGTGGCCGAAGCCACCTATGTTTGAGTCAATTGATATGGCACCGCGAAGATTTTAACCTTGGGCCCATGACCAAAACTCATCTTTGAAGCACAAGTGCCATCAAAAATTGCTAAAGTGAAAGACTTGATCGATTTATGCATAATGGCGGGAGGGAGAGTTCATTGAGAGAACAACACTCCCCCTATGTCCATGCCTACATCTAGAACAAGATAAACATGATGAATGCGGCGGGGTGTGTCGAGATTCAAGCCACATTGCTCGAATCAATGATATTTAGCTCATGCCTTAACTCGCGAAATCTTGCTTCATCCAAAGGCTTCGTGAAAATATCCACTAGTTGCTCTTGAGTGTTGATGTAGATAAGATCAATCTCTCCACGCTTGATGTGATTCCGGATGAAATGATGACGAATCTCAACATGCTTCATCTTGCCATGTTGCACCGGAATGTAGGAGATCTTGATCGCACTTTCATTGTCACATAGAAGAGGCACTTTGTCACAAGTGACACCGTAATCCATTAAAGTTTGCCTCATCCATGGCAATTGTGCACAACAACTTGCGGCGGCTACATACTCGGCTTCGGTGGTGGAGAGGGACACGCAATTTTGCTTCTTCGAAGACCAACTCACCAAAGAGCGACCAAGGAATTGGCACCCTCTGGAAGTTGACTTCCTATGCACAGGGTCTCCCACCCAATCCGCATCCGAATATCCCATGAGATCAAAACTTGCACCTTTGGGGTACCATAAGCCAAAGTTTGGGGTATGAGCCAAATATCAAAAGATTCGCTTGACCGCCACATAGTGGCTTTCCATAGGTGCGGCTTGAAACCGTGCACACATTCCCACACTCAACATGATATCCTGTCTAGATGCACAAAGGTAAGGCAAGGATTCGATCATAGAGCGATATACCTTTTTATCCACCACTTTACCATTGGGATCAATGTCAAGTTGGCACTTGGTAGGCATTGGAGTCTTGGCCGGCTTGACATCATTCAACTGGAATCTCTTGAGCATGTCTTGGGTATATTTGGCTTGATTTATGAAGGTTCCTTCTCTTCTTTGCTTGACTTCGAACCCGAGAAAGAGCTTCAACTCTCCCATCATAGACATCTCAAACTTCTTCGTCATTAGTGTGGGAAAATCATCATTGAAAGCTTTGTTAGGAGAACCAAATATAATATCATCAACATATAGTTGGCATATGAACAAATCCCCTTTAACCCTCTTACTAAAAAGAGTGGGATCCATTTTCCCAATTTCAAACCCACGGTCTTGCAACAACTCGGTAAGGTGCTCATACCACGCACGTGGGGCTTGTTTAAGGCCATAGAGTGCCTTATCGAGCTTGTATACATGATTGGGGAACTTGGGATCCTTGAACTCCGGGGGTTGTTTGACATATACCAACTCATTAAGAGGACCATTAAGAAATGCACTTTTCACATCCATTTGTTGCAACTTAAAATCATGATGAGATGCATATGCAAGCAACATGCGAATAGATTTAAGACGAGCAACGGGAGCAAAGGTTTCACCGTAGTCGATACCCTCGACTTGGGAGTAGCCTTGTGCTACCAATCTTTCCTTGTTTCGAACAATAACACCATTTGCATCTTGCTTGTTCTTGAATATCCATTTGGTTCCAATGACATTATGGTTCTCCTTTGGCCTTGGCACCAATTGCCACACCTTGTTGCTCTCGAAGTTGTTGAGTTCATCATGCATGGCTTCAAGCCAATCCACATCCTCGAGTGCCTCAAGTACCTTTTTGGGTTCAACACACGAAACTAACGTGAGATGCTCACAAAAGTTTGATAATTGTTTATGAGTGGTTACCCCTTTCTTTAAGCTCCCATAGACATTCTCCATGACATGTCCTTGTTGCTTAAGTTTGGAAGCAATCTTGGAGGCACGACGCTCCAATAGCTCCTGCATAGACATTTGAGGAGAAACATCTTGACAATCTTGAGCGTCGTCTTGAGCTTGCTCTTGATCTTGAGCTTGCACTTGATCTTGAGCTCATGATCTTGAGCATCATTTGGTGCATCACCATCATCTTGTGGTTGATCTTGCCCTTGATCTTGATCACTTGGTTGAGGGCCTTCTGTTTGTTCTTCGGAAGCGTGTGGGTCAATAGTTGGTGATGGCTCCACTTGTGTAGAGCATTGTCCTTCTCCTTCGGCCACAAGGGGTTCCTCAATGGGGAGTATTTGGACAATCCCCATTCTTCTTATGGCTTGGGGAGGAATTTCATCACGTACATCACAAAGACCACTTTGCTCCACTTGGGAGCCATTATTTTCATCAAACTCTACATTACACGTCTCCTCAATGAGTCCATTGGACTTGTTGAGGACACGGTAAGCATGAGAGTTTGTAGCATAACCAACAAATATGCCCTCTTGAGCTCTAGGTTCGAATTTAGACAAACGAGCACCTTTCTTGAGAATGAAACACTTACACCCGAACGCCCGGAAGTACTTGAGGTTGGGCTTGTTACCGGTAAGTATCTCATATGGAGTCTTGATCAAGCCTTTGCGGAGGTAGAGCCAATTGGATGCATGACATGTGGTGTTGATGGCTTCAACCCAAAAGTTGTACGGAGACTTGAAATCCGCCATCATGGTCCTTGCCGCGTCCATCAATGTCTCGTTCTTCCTCTCTGCTACACCATTTTGTTGAGGGGTATAAGGTGCAGTGTATTGATGCTTGATCCCTTCATCACTAAGGAACTCATCCAAGGTGTAGTTCTTGAACTCGGTGCCGTTGTCACTTCTAATCATCAATATCTTTGCATCATGTTGGTGTTGAGCTTCATTCGCAAACTCGATGATGGTCTGTTGGGTCTCGCTCTTCCTCTTGAAGAAATTTACCCAAGTGTATCTTGAATAGTCATCCACAATCACCAAGCAATACTTTCTTCCCCCAAGACTATCAAAGGATGGAGGTCCAAAGAGATCCATGTGAAGGAGCTCCAAGGGCCTCTTCGAGTAGATGATAGCCGTGGGTCAGTGAGCCGTCTCATGTAGCTTTCCTTCGATACAAGCACTGCAAGAACGATCTTTGTCAAAGCTCACATTTGTTAGTCCACGAACGTGATCCCCTTTAAGGAGACTTTGCAAAGATCTCATATTGATGTGGGCTAGACGGCGATGCCAAAGCCACCCCACGTCAAGTCGCGATCTTAGTGGGTCGCTCCGAGAAGTTAACCACATAGAGACCATTCTCGACATGCCCAACAAAAACTACTTTAAGAGTCTTGCTCCACAAAAGGGCCACGTTATCAAGATCAAAGAATGTGGTAAAGCCCATAAGTGCAAGTTGACAAATGGAAAGTAAATTGTATGCAAGGGTCTCAACAAGCATGACCTTCTCAATAGATAAATCATGAGAAATCACAACCTTGCCAAGACCCAATACCTTAGATGTTGAGGCATCACCAAATAGAACATGGGTGGGCATAGATGGGCTTGGTTGCACATCCACCACCAAATGCTTGCTCCCGGTCATACGATTTGTTGCTCCACCGGAAGCAAACTCCTACAAGAGATCAATGCTTGGTTTTAGGTACCCATTCTAGAATGGGTCCTTTGATGTTAGAAACAAGGGTCTTAGGAACGCAAATAGACCATTCAATGTACTCATAATAAGAACCGACAAATTTGGCATAAACATGCCCTTCACGAGCACGGCATAAAATATAAGAAGGGTTAAAATCGCCAGCTTTGTTCGATGGGGTGGTTTTCCCCTTCTTGGCATTTGCACCCACCACCTTGTCCTTCTTCTCCTTATGAACACCCTCTCCCTCTTTGACAAATACCTCTTTGAGAGGGAGAGCTTTCTTGGTGTTGTTGTTGTTGTTCTTCTTCTTTGACTTGGGCACAAACCCAAGCCCCTCCTTTGCCACAACTTCCTTTTGATTGCTCAAAAGCTCATTGAGGTTCTTCTCGCCTTGTATGCAAGACACAAGATCTTTCTCGATTTGCTCTTTTAACTTGGCATTCTCCTCCACAAGATGAATATGCTCACAACAAGGGTTAGTAGCATGAGCATTATCAATTAGCACAAAAGGAGGGCACGTGGCTATCTCCTTTGTGAGCTTCGCTTGGATTTGATCATGAGACTCCTTGAGTGTAGCATGTGCACTTTTCAAGGCCTTGTGAGCCTTGTCAAGTAGCTCAAACTCCTCTTTAAGTCTAGCATGGCCAACCCCAAGCTCAACATTCTCGGATTTAAGCACACGAGCAAGAACTTGAGCATGATCATGATCTTTCTTTAGTTTAGCAAGGTCAACGTTTTGCGACTCCACAAGAGCCGAATGAAGACCTTGCTCTTCCTCAAGAGCAATGGAAAGATCCGCAATCTCATCGGCATAGTCACAACTATGGCCTTCCAAATTAGTGATAGTCTCTTCACGACACTCAATAATATCATTGGCCTCACCAAGTTGTTCCAAAAGAGCAACAAAGTGCTTCTTGGTCTCACCTTTGAGCTTACCCAAGAACTTGTCAAAATCATTCTCATCCACCTTCACCTCCTCATGTTCATCCACACAATCCAACAATGAAGGATTAGTAGAGATGGAAGTTTTGATGTTGGAGGTTACCTTGTTGATGCCTTTTTCCATGAGGCACTTGGGGAAGAGGTTCTCGTTGGGGGCGTCGAAGAGGGACACCGAGGTTGGGGAAGAGGTGGCAATGGCCACGGTGGCCGTTGCAAACCGTTCACCACTTGTATCATCATCATCATCATTGGAGTTTGTACTCTTCTTGCGCCACCAAACCCTTTGGAGGCACCTTCTTGGTGAAATTGTTCTTGTTGGGGAAGGACTTAACCTTGTCTTTCTGAATCCATTGTCTTCTCTCTTCTCGTAGGGGCAATCCACCACGAAATGACTCACATTGCCACAATTGTAGCAAGTTCTCACACGTTGCTAGCCCTTGGAGCCACTTGAGTTATTCTTGGAGAAGTTGGGCCTTGAGTTTCTCTTGTTACCCCAAAATTGCCTTGACGCAAGAGCCGTGTGCTCATGGTAAGCATATTTGGTGTCTTCGGGGCAACTCTCCTCTTCTTCCTCTTCTTTTTCCGAAATAGCCTTGGCCTTCAAAGCAAGGTTGGTCTTCTTTGACTGTTGGACACAAGCTAGAGCATTGTCGGCGGTCTTGTTCAAAATGTTCATTGCAATGAATTCATCCAACACTTCACTTGAGGACAAGCTGTGGAAGTCCGGTCTTTGACGGATCAGAGAAGACATGCTCTTGTTGAATGGCATGATGGCCTTTAGGAACTTGCGCTTGACCCAAGTGTCATCCGTATCCTTGCTCCCATGATCTTGGAGTGAGACAGCGAGGGTTTTCAATCTCCGGTATAGCTCACAAGGATCTTCATCATCCTTCATCACGAACTCATCGGCCTCATCAAGTATGACCTCAAAGTTTGACCGTTGAATGCTTGAGCTTCCCTTGTACAATGAGACGATGTGCTTGATACGCCTCCAACGTATCTGTAATTTTTGATTGTTCCATGCTATTATATTATCAATCTTGAATGTTTTATATACATTTACAAGCAATTATATATCATTTTTTGGGACTAACCTATTAACTTAGTGCCCAGTGCCACTTGCTGTTTTTTGCCTGTTTTTGGTTTTCCAGAATATCAGTACCAAACGAAGTCCAAATGCCACGAAACTTTTTGGAGATTTTTTTCTGGACATAAGAGACACTAGAAGCTTTGGGAGGAGACGAGAAGATGAAGCAGTGGCCCACGAGGCACCACGGCGCGCCCCAGGAGGGGCGCGCCCTGGTGCCTCGTGGGGCCCACAAGGCTCCGTTTGACCTAACTCCACCTCTATAAATTCTCTAAAATTGGGAAACCAACAGAGGAGTCCACGAAATACTTTTTCCGCCACCGCAAGTTCCTGTTCTCGAGAGATCCCATCTGGGGGCCTTTTCCGGCACTCCGCCGGAGGGGGATTCGATCACGGAGGGGCTCTACATCAACCTTACTTCCCTTCCGATGATGCGTGAGTAGTTTACCATAGACCTTTGGGTCCATAGTTAGTAGCTAGATGGCTTCTTCTCTCTTTTTGATCTTCAATACAATGTTCTCCGTGATGTTCTTGGAGTTCTATCCGATGTAATCACTTTTTGCGGTGTGTTTGTTGGGATCCGATGAATTGTGAGTTTATGATCAGATTATCCATGAATATTATTTGAGTCTTCTCTGAACTCTTTTATGCATGATTATTATAGCATCGTATTTCTCTCCGATCTATCACTAGTAGAAAAAGGGCCATTTGTCCCGGTTCGTAAGGGCCTTTAGTCCCGGTTCTGGAACCGGGACTAAAGGGTCGGGACTAAAGCCCAAAACCTTTAGTCCCGGTTTGCTTACGAACCGGACCAAAGGCCCTCCACGTGGCGCTGCCTGGGGCGGGGGAGGGAGGAGCTTTAGTCCCGGTTGGTGTTACCAACCGGGACTAAAGGCTCCACCTTTAGTCCTGGTTGGTAACACCAACCGGGACTAAAGGTCCTTGCCGGGGGCTGCCTTGCCGGGGGAAAAAAATTTGAATTATTTGATTTGTTTTTAAGTTTTATTCCGAATTTCAAATCTTTGAATTATTTGACAATTTAATCTCTAATCACCCCTCGTCACTGCTTCAGAATTTAATCTCTAGTCTCTAATCAGCACTCATTCCAAATCGTCTAACTTCCCGGCCGATCACCCATCCTCTCACTACTCCAGCCCCAGCACGCTTAACTTTCAGGTTCTATCTCCCCTAGTTTCCAAGTCTGCACTTGTTGTTTTCCTGACAATCTTAAGCTATCAATCCTGTTAACCCTTAGGTCTTGATGTCACATGATTTAATTGTTTGAATTCTAAACAATTATTAAAATAAACAAAATAAGTACTAATAATATTGAATTTCAATGAAAATAAAATAAGTAATAATATTATTTTATTAATTTTTTTGCCATTTATTCATTTAATATGACATAATTAATATCTTTAAATCTGTAAATCGAAATTCGACAAATAATATATCCATTCTTATCAGAAAAATGTGAGGAATCCAAATATGACATCATTTATTTATTTTAAATAAAATTAATTTTTAAAATTATTAAAATTTATTTTAAAATTATTCTCAAAATTGGAATTTTGAGAATCTGAGAAAACTTCACCGGGTAAACCTAACTACATTTTTTTCGTTTTTTTGCAAAAAAAGGTCAAAATTCATATTTCAAAATTTCTGTACCAACTAGACACTAAAACCTAACTACATCTAGAAGGATTTTATTTTTTTGAAGATTTTATCATTTTTGTTTATTTTCTACAAAACTAAAAAAGGCGATCCACAGGGGGGGGGGGGTAGAGTTTGAAAATTTCAGAACCCCTTCAGACGAAAACTCGTCTGTTACAAAGACATTTCATTTTTTTAAACTTATTTCAACTCCAGACTTTTTGTGTGTGCACCATTCAAAGCCACGCTATCAATTTTCATCCCTTTCTGACTTCATTTGCTATTTTTCATGCATTTACTGATTTTTTTGAGATAAATGACCCTGAAATTGAAAAGCACCACAAATGAACTCTCAAAAGGTTGAAAGTTGGCATGGTATCATCATTTCACCCACATAGCATGTGCTAAAAAGTTGAGAGGGTTACGGCAAAAACTGGATGCACTTCGTGTACAAAATGGACAATCACTTTCGAAGTATCAGGGTTTCAGACGAAAACTCGTCTGTTACAAAGGCATTTCATTTTTTGAAACTTATTTCAACTCCAGACTTTTTTTGTGTTCATTATGCACCATTCAAAGACACGTCCTCAAATTTCAACCCTTTCTGACTTCATTTGCTATTTTTCATGCATTTACTGATTTTTTTGAGCTAAATGACCCTGAAATTGAAAAGCACTACAAATGAACTCTGAAAAGGTTGAAAGTTGACATGGTATCATCATTTCACCCACATAGCATGTGATAAAAAGTTGAGAGGGTTACGGCAAAAACTGGATGCACTTCGTGTACAAAATGGACAATCTCTTTCGAAGTATCAGGGTTTCAGACGAAAACTCGTCTGTTACAAAGGCATTTCATTTTTTGAAACTTATTTCAACTCCAGACTTTTTTTGTGTTCATTATGCACCATTCAAAGACACGTCCTCAAATTTCAACCCTTTCTGACTTCATTTGCTATTTTTCATGCATTTACTGATTTTTTTGAGCTAAATGACCCTGAAATTGAAAAACACTACAAATGAACTCTGAAACGGTTGAAAGTTGACATGGTATCATCATTTCACCCACATAGCATGTGCTAAAAAGTTGAGAGGGTTACGGCAAAAACTGGATGCACTTCGTGTACAAACTGTACCATCTCATTCGAAGTATCAAGTTTTCGGACGAAAACTCGTCTGTTACAAATGCATTTCATTTTTTTAAACTTATTTCAACTCCAGACTTTTTGTGCATTCAATATGCACCATACTACAACATGTTAAAATCTACAGAAAGAACTAACTAAAAATAATAAAAAACAACAATTAAATGACTAAAACAACTATATAAGCAAAATAGTATTGTTTTAATTAAAACCCTAATTTAAATTATTCTAAAAATAACCAAATAAATCTTACTGTGACAACAATCTAACACGTGACTAGGAGCAAAAAGAATTAAATTAAAAACTATTTGTAAACTCAAGTTATTCACAATCTAGGGTTTGAAGAAAATTTGAACAAATTCAAATTTAAACCATTCAACTTTGAAAACTAATGGCACAAACAGAAACTAGACAAAATTTTGAATCTAATGCAAAAAGAATCACTCAAAAACATCAAATATCTTAAAAGATATAAGCAATTTAAAACAGAAACTAAAAACAGAAAACAAATGTAAAAACAGGAAAAAAAAACTTTCAGAACCCCTTTAGTCCCGGTTGGTGTCTCCAACCGGGACTAAAGGTCCAACCTTTAGTCCCGGTTGGTAACACCAACCGGGACTAAAGCCTCAACCCCTTTAGTCCCGGTTGGTGTTACCAACCGGGACTAAAGCCTCACCATTTGGTCCCGGTTCCAGCCACAAACCGGGACCAATGGCCCACGAGGCGCATTGGTCCCGGTTCGTGTCTGGAACCGGGACCAAAGGGGTCAGACGAGGCCCGGCCGGCGCCCTGGCCTCACGAACCGGGACCGATGCCCCCATGGGTCCCGGTTCGTGAGTGAACCGGGACTAATGGGCTTTTCAGGGTGGACCAAAGCCCTGTTTTGTACTAGTGTATTGATTTGGTTTGGCCAACTAGATTGATTTATCTTGCAATGGGAGAGGTGCTTTGTAATGGGTTCGATCTTGCGGTGCTCAATCCCAGTGGTAGAAAGGGACATGACACGTATGTATCATTGCTATTAAGGGTAAAAAGATGGGGTTTATTCATGCGTGAGTTTACTTTGTCTACGTCATGTCATCTTGCTTAAGGCGTTACTCCATTCTTTATGAACTTAATACTCTAGATGCATGCTGGATAGCGGTCGATGTGTGGAGTGCTAGTAGTAGATGCAGAATCATTTCGGTCTACTTGTCTCAGACATGATGCCTATATACATGATCATTGCCTTGGATATCGTCATGATTATTTGCTTTTCTATCAATTGCCCAACAGTAATTTGTTTACCCACTGTATGCAATTTCCAAGAGAGAAGCCTCTAGTGAAAACTATGGCCCCCGGGTCTACTTCTATCATATATTAAAAATCCTAAAAATACCTTGCTGCACTTTTTCTTTATTTATTTTATTTTATATTTTAGTTCAATCTATCTATCTATCACCATACAATTTAATCTTGCAATTAACCGCCAAGGGATTGACAACCCCTTGTTTGCGTTGGGTGCAAGGATTTGTTATTTTGTGTGCAAGTACTGTTAACAAGGTGTTGCGTGATTCTCCTACTGGATTGATAACCTTGGTTTCATAACTGGGGGAAATACTTATCTCTACTGCACTACATCATCCCCTCCTCTTCGGGGAAAAACCAACGCAGATCACAAGTAGCAGTGCTCCCAAGCATCCTTGGCACTAGTGAACGGCCGCAAATGGGAGAGTTCTTCCAGCAGCATTGCGGATTGGAGAATGAACAAAGCGGAGTGATTGAGTTGATTGTCCACTTCTTCTCTTGGTGTCATGTTGTACCGATCATGAGGATGAAAGCCTTGCTCGATGACCCTCCAAAGTTGTGTTGAGCTATGATTCAAATGAGACTTGATACGAAAAACCCAATCATGAAAGTTATTCAAATCAAGCTTAGGAGGAGGACCAAGAGGATTAATGCGAGGTGATGGTACCGGACCACCATAGTCCGGGGGAGGAACAACCGAGGCATGGATGCCCATCCCATTATTACCTAGAGGGGAAGAAGTTTGAGTACCTTTAGCCGCTTCCTTACCGGAGTTGTCCTCGGACTCCGATGCAGTGGGATTAACCACTTGCATCATACCGGTAGAAGATTGCAACGCCTCAAGGAGTTCTTTAAACATGGACTTGACCTCGGCCGTCATAGACGTCTTAAGTGAAGTCATAGCTTCATTTAAGTCGTCCCGGGTGATCGAGTTGAACTCCACGGCCTCGGGTACATCTTCAACCCTTTCCCCGTAGTCAACCATACTCTTCGGGTGGTAAAACCCTTAATAAAGAGATGAGGCTCTGATACCAATTGAAAGGATCAATATGGTTGACTAGAAGGGGGGGTGAATAGGCAACTACCAATTTTTAGCTTTTCTTAACAATTTAGGTTTAGCAATAAATAGGTTGTCTATATATGCAACTAGGTGAGCAACCTAGATGATGCTAACAACAACAACAACAAGCAAGCAAGCAAGCAAACAATAAAACACAACAATATCTTGCACAAAGTAAAGGAAAGAAATGACCACAAGTGGAGTCGGTGAAGACGAGGATGTGTTGCCGAAGTTCCTTCCCTTTAAGAGGATGTACGTCTCCGTTGGAGCGGTGTGGAGGCACAATGCTCCCCAAGAAGCCACTAGGGCCACCGTATTCTCCTCACACCCTCGCACAATGCAAGATGCCATGATTCCACTAGTGGTGCCCTTGAAGGCGGCGACCGGACCTTTACAAGCAAGGTTGGGGCTCTCTCCACAACCGAATTCGTGGCTCCCAACACCACCACGGAGCATCACCACAGTGGATTGTGGCTCCGAGGTGACCTCTTCTGTCTAGGGTGCTCAAACACCCAAGAGTAACAAGATCCACAAGGGATTAGTGGGGGAATCAAATTTCTAGAAGATCAACCAAAGTTATCGGCTAGGGAGGGAGATCGGGCGAAAATGGAGCTTGGAGCAACAATGGAGTTTGGGGAAAAAAGAGGCCAGTCTTCTTAGGGAAGAAGACCCCCTTTATATAGTGGGAAAGAATCCAACCGTTATCTTGCTGATAGCCCACACACAAGCGGTACTACCGCTCCGAGAGCGGTACTTCCGTCTGGGCGGATGTACTACCAGAGCAGTGCAATGGCGTAGAGCCACAAGCTGGTAGTGCCGCCGGAGCGGTACTACCGCTCGCCCCAGCGGTACTACCGCTGGGGTTGCAGCTCTCGAGACCACAGAGACAGAGCAGGCTCAGGGGTTAGCAGCAGTACCACCATAGCGGTACTACCACCCATGCTGAGCGGTACTATGGCTTACAAGCCGTAGTGCCGTGCACCCACTGCCGCCCTACCACCGCGGAGCACGCGACGTGCCCAGAAGGGAGCGGTAGTGGCGCGGTAGTGACCGAGTGGTACTACTACCCGTAGGCGGCACAACCGCCCGTACTGCCACTAGGGGCCTTCAGGACACATCACAGACAACAGAGGAGCTCCATTGATGCAGAAAGGAATGAGGGTGCAAATTAAAATGTGTATGTGATGATTCCACCCATACCTTTCCGAAGCGGACCCCCTCTTAATAGTACAGTTTTCCTACGAATCAAATCCACCGAAAAAGAAACGCTGGAAAAATAACCGTCTTGCTATAACACTCCGAGGAGCAATAATCGTCTAGTACCATATGATAGATTATCTAAAATGCTCAATGCACACGATTAGTCCGCAAATGCATTGTCATCAATAACCACACTACTGGGAAAGGGCTTATAGGTGATCACAAACTAGTGGCGGGTGGGACGGGTCACCCGCCACAGCTACTTTGAAAACTTAGCTGTGGCGGGTACTAAAGATCGCCCGCCAAAAGTTGTGCAGAAGAAGTGGCGGGCATTTTTTGCTGCCCGCCACACGTAAGGTCTCTTCATATAGTTTTTTCGCATAACTTATCTATGGAGGGCATTCCCTAGTGCCCGCCACAGCTACGTGCCCTGACAGTGGCGGGCAGTTTCTTTTTACCGCCACAAGTTGACTGGGTACAATGACCACTGTTGACAGCATATTGCGGTGGCGGGTAAATAAGCACGCCCGCCACAGGTATACCCCTCCACTACCTGCGTTGCAGTTTTCGCCGGCCGTCTCCCCCCAAAACCACCCTTCCCCCGAGAACGGAATTTCAAATATGTCCGCCGCTCTCGCCCCCAAACCCCGTGCCTCGTCGCCACCGCACCCCTCCTCCGCACCCGTGCCGCGCTTGCCGCCGCGGTCGTTCTCCTACGTCGCGTCCGCGCGCGCCCTCGTCGTCACACGCCTCTCCTCTGCTGCACCCCCCGGCCTCGCGCCGCTGCGTCTCGGCCGAACCCAAGGCCGGACCCTCCTCTGCGGAGGCCCAGCCTCTTCTGCCGCGGCCCCCTCATCGTCGGGACTCCTCCGCCGCCACCCCTAGTCACCGGGCCTCTCCTCCGTCGCCGCCACCTACACGCAATGGCTTCCTCCACCAGCAGCTGGGGCAAGACACGGCCGCCACCAGCGGACTCCTCCACCTCCGAGGCTTCTACAAATCCCTCCTCCTCTGCCTCCCGCTCAAGCAGTTCAGAGGTAAATCCCTCGTACCGATTCTATTGTCACTATAGGAATTAATTATGGAAGATGATACATGAATGTTTTTTATTCATCAATATAATCATCTCATGCATGAAGCATGAACATTTAATTGGATTTCTCCAACAGTACAGGGCTTCAAAAGAGTGTAGAAAATATCATGAAACATTGATTAATTTCCGTTTCGCGAGATTTCAGACACTCAATGTTTCATTTTTTAGCATAAGTCATGCCCAATTTTTCTGTCCATCCTTTAACTTATATAATTATTCCATAACATGAACTTAGGCAATGAACGAAGGATGCTCCTTCTGTGGCAACAGGAGGCTAGGCGCATGTTACAAAATTCACCTAACTTGCAGGGAGATATGTGTGGACCTTCAGGATGACTTTATGGAGTTGGCGGTATGTTCCATTTAATTACAGTGAGATATGTGTCGACCTTCGGGACAACCTTCACGATGCCCACAATTGTCTAATTTAGGTTTTCTTTTTATCAAACTCAGCGCATCCCTTGTTGGGGAAAGGAGGATTTCATGCATGTGGCCAACCTGGCAATGGATGAGCAGTGGACGATTCAGTTCGACATGGCGCTGCTTAAGAATGGCATTCCCTTAACCCTCACTCTTACCAACGCGGGAGGGAGAACGTATTTCCATGGTCAAAATTGGATGAACATTGCCACAGAATTACGGATGCAAGCTGGGAGGTCGTTCTTACTTTTCCTTCACGAATTTGAGGAGGGTCATCCAGGCGGCAACAAGATCTATCTGTGGTACGGTGTCCCACAATCACCGTAGTACCACATCGGAGGATACCTGCACCCACGGAAGCTGCGAATACTGCCCTAGCCGAGATTAAGAAGATGATTGGAGAGATGATGGACTTAGTTTCATGTTGTTATGACGGAGCTGAACTTAATTTCATCTTGTTATGTTATCTATATGATCTGTGTGAACTTAGTTCCGTATACCTTTATGTGGTAAATAAGCATGTTTAATTTGTTTACATATGAGTCTGCATTTTTAGTGTTCGTGGTAATGTGTGATCTTAGTGTTGTTAATGTGAGATTACACGACTATTATTCTGTTGATTTTTAATCTTACATCTATGAACACAGCAAATGAACGACGAGAATGAGCTCATTGGGATCCCCGAGTGCGACTACTTAAAGAGGACTAACAATATTATACGGTAATTTCTGCACTTATTGTGGCACCCTGGCTCAGAGGACCGGTTTACCTTGTGTTCCCAACCCAGATATCATGTCTTCTGGAAACACACAACAACTTGGAACAGAACTGAACTGATCTTTATTGATATGGTGCAAGTACAAGCTTGGATATTACATAGGATGATGAGGCCAGGAGCACAACTCGTGCTATAGCAGTATCTACATTATTTATGAAACAACTCAAGGGCCTCATTACTAGTGGAAAGACTACAGCGTAGCGGAACATCGAGTGGGACACTCCATCCCATAGGGACACTGCTGGGACACGACCTAGTTAGCGTAGCACGAACCATCGGGAGCTCCATCCCCGGCTTCGCCTACATCTGGCATGATATGCCAGGTGAGTAGTTGGAATGTACCCGCCAGCTCAAAGCGACCAAAACGGTGCAGCAAACAATAGCATGGCAATGAATATATTAAATGCTTTAGGGTATTCACTTACTGTTACCAACTTACTCTCTCCCGGGTTCACACATGATCCCCGGAGCACTCGTGACCCATCGGTCACCTCTGAGCTTAAGACAAGTTCTTTCATCATTATTATTATGGTTGACCACACAGTGTGACCTAGTGTAGACTGTGTCCAATACCGTGGACGCGGCTATTCGAATAGATTCTTACACTCTGCAGAGGTTGTGCACGTTACCCACACCATGGACATTCGTCTAACGAAACTTGTCTAACCCATGACTCCTCTATCGTACCACCGACAATCATCCCCCGTCCGAGTCATGCCCTGGGTGGCCCCTGTGTCACTCCTGACACCTGCCACCGTCGTGGCCAACTAAACTGTCCCAAACGGGGACGCCGGCAAATAACTCAACTTGGGCTCACGAGGTTATCGTCATCTACCTGATCAGGGTAGCACGCACGCATAACCTCCCCTCTTTGGTGGTACCGGTAAAAGAGCACGCGGTCAGACCAAGTCAAGGACGTCCCATTCCGGCAGATGTGGCTGCACGGATAAGTCTGGGTCGGTGGCACTTGATCAACCATCAAAGTGTTATTTAACAAGTAAAGTTACTAGTCATATTAGCTATGTGGGACAAATGAACTAGCATGGCAGGGTCTATGCAAATTACCAAGCAATATGAAATATGGCATATTTTAACTGGATTAAATGCAAAATAATTCCACAGAAAAAGCCAATACTATTGTAATGCCTTATGCAATGGATGATGTGGCTTGCCTTGCTCAAGTGGAGTGTCAACAAACTCCTGGTCTTCTATTCCACAGAAACTTCCTTCTGAAAGCATTTTTAAATAGCAAAAGAAAATGTTACATAAAGCCTTTCTGTTGACCAAAAATTCTGTGGACATTGGAAAAATACCAAATTTGGTTAGAAAATAGAGGGGCTCAATACAAAACTGTTGCAAAAAGAATCAATTCAATTAGACTTGTGGTTTAAAAACTAGAGTTGGTCAAAGTCTGGTCAAATTTCTAGAATTAAAATGAATTTAAACAGAAATTAGAAAACATCCAGCGGGCCACGTCAAAAGCGTAAAGTGGAAATGTACTTCCACTTATACCGCTTCGAGCGCAGGCCTGAGCCGCTGACAGGTGGGACCCGGCTGGGTTTAAACACACAGAGAGAGAGAAACAGAGGTGAGGCGGCTCTCCGACGGCGATCACCGGCGATAGAGACGACGGCGAGCTCGGGAGACGGCGGGGATGGATCGAGCACTCAACGGCGACTCTCCCTGTACCCGTAGCTTCTCCGGGGATGGCCTAATGGCATCGCCCCCTTCTTCTCTGGCGGTGGCTGCATTCGGTGGTCGTCGGAGACGGCGACTTCGGCAGCACCTTGGCCAGGGAAGAGGTCAGGGAGGACTAGGAGGACTTGGAGAGCTCAACGGTGGGCTCAGGCGAGGCTGGGAGTGATCGGAGCTAGTGGGTAGCTACTGCGGCCGTGCGGCGATGCTGCGGTTTGATCCGAGGCTAGAGGCCTCCCCGGCCTTGCCCCGGTGCTCTGGTGGTCAATAGGAGGTAGATGGGGTGGGGTGAGGAGCGGAGACGAGCCGGGCGTCGCTATTTATAGGCGAGTGATACGTCTCCAATGTATCTATAATTTTTTATTGTTCCATCCTATTATATTATCAATCTTGGATGTTTTTATAAGC
This sequence comes from Elymus sibiricus, assembly GCA_039707655.1. Taxonomy (NCBI): domain Eukaryota; kingdom Viridiplantae; phylum Streptophyta; class Magnoliopsida; order Poales; family Poaceae; genus Elymus; species Elymus sibiricus. The sequence goes on along the minus strand of CM077668.1, from coordinate 13,237,200 downwards.
ATTTACAGCAATTATATATCATTTTTGGAGGCTAACCTATTAACTTAGTGCCCAGTGCCAGTTGCTGTTTTCTGCCCTATTTTTGTTATACAGAAAATCAATACCAAACGAAGTCCAAATGCCACGAAACTTTTTGGAGATTTTTTATTGGCCAAGATAAACACTAGAAGCTTCGGGAGAGGGCCAGAAGACCCAGGAGGTGGCCACGAGCCACCAGGGCGCGCCTCGGGGGGGGGTGGGGGGGCAGGCGCGCCCTGGTGCCTCGTGGCCCCCCCTTTGCTCCGTTTGACCAAATTCCAGCACTATAAATTTAGAAAAAATTAGAAACCCTCAGGGGAGTCCATGAAATACTTTTTTCGCCGCCGCAAGTTCCTGTTCCAGAGAGATCCCATTTGGAGGCCTTCTCCAGTACTCCGCCGGAGGGGGAATCGATCACGGAGGGGCTCTCCATCAACCTTGCTACCCTTCCGATGATGCCTGAGTAGTTTACCACAGACCTTCGGGACCATAGTTAGTAGCTAGATGGCTTCTTCTCTCTTTTTGATCTTCAATACAATGTTCTCCTCGATGTTCTTGGAATTCTATCCGATGTAATCACTTTTTGCGGTGTGTTTGTTGGGATCCGATGAATTGTGAGTTTATGATCAGATTATCCATGAATATTCTTTGAGTCTTTGCTGCACTCTTTTATGCATGATTATTATAGCCTCGTATTTCTTCTCCGATCTATTGATTTGGTTTGGCAAACTGAGTTGATATATCTTGCCATGGGAAGAGGTGCTTTCTAATGGGTTCGATCTTGCGGTGCTCAATCCCAGTGACAGAAAGGGACATGACACGTATGTATCATTGCTATTAAGGGTAAAAAGATGGGGTTTATTCATACGTTAGTTTATCTTGTCTACATCATGTCATCGTTCTTAAGGCATTACTCCGTTCTTTATTGAACTTAATACACTAGATGCTTGCTGGATAGCGGTCGATGTGTGGAGTAATGGTAGTAGATGCAAGCAGGAGTCGGTCTACTAATCTTGGACATGATGCCTATATACATAATCATTGCCTTGGATATCGTCATGATTATTTGCTTTTCTATCAATTGCCCAACAGTAATTTGTCTACCCACCGTATGCTATTTTCTCGAGAGAAGCCTCTAGTGAAAACTATGGCCCCCGGGTCTATCTAAATCATATTACTAAAACCCTAAAAATATTGCTGCCATTTTCTTTTATTTATTTTATTTTGTATTTTTGTTTCAATCTATCACATACAATTTAATCTTGCAATTTACCGCCGAGGTATTGACAACCCCTCGTTTGCGTTGGGTGCAAGGGTTTGTTGTTTGTGTGCAGGTACTGCTAACGAGGTGTTGTGTGATTCTCCTACTGGTTCGATAACCTTGGTTTCATAACTGAGGGAAATACTTATCTCTACTGTGCTGCATCATCCCTTCCACTTCGGGGATAATGCCAACGCAAGCTACAAGTAGCAGCGAGCGGGGTCGACAGTGGTCGAATGCCGCCATGGATTTGCTGGCGAGGAGAGGACGGTGAGCTGGCCATTGAGGAGTGCGGCGAGGTGATGGAGGAGAGCAAAGCACTTAATGCTTGAAGCGACGGAGCGCCGGGAAGAAGACAGCCAGCGCGGCTACCGTACTGCCACTGTGCCGCCCGTGGCGCACGGTGGCCGTAACCGGCAAGCTCGCTGTCGGTGAGGGGGAGGGTTCTGGAGTGGCTATGTGGATGGTGGGGAGGTCGTGGGCGCTCGGGGACAAGGTACGGCGACGCGGGCGTCGCCCTCCGATGTGACCCGAGCCTGCCGGCGCCCAGAGCATGCGTTTGGCAGTGCTGACCGCATGGTCACCATGTGCCTTGGTGCACACGGCGCGAGCTGGCCTGCCAGACTGTGTCTGGTGTGCCGACCCTGGGTCTGGTAGTCTCCCCGTGCCACTGGTTCGACCAGATTCATACTGAGTCGAAGGGTAGCATCAAAAACAGTTTCTGGATAGAAACTAGAGAGAGATCCAGAAGAGTTGTCTGGTGTGTTCTGGGTAGGAAGGAGTACATGCTAGAGAATTTTGAGTAGTTTTTGCCAAGATTTGAGCATAGTTCATGTGCAACCTCTATTTTGGTCCAGAAACTTGGTGAGGTTGTTGCACTCACATGGATGCCCTTCTGGAGTTGAAACTGGGTATTGGGAGGTTAATTGGTAGTGACAATCTGCCATAAAAATTTCAGAGCAAATGGACACTTCTAGCTGGTACTTCCTTCACAGAGGTTTGAAATGTCCAGAAACTTGCCAGAATATTCTTGCTGAAAAATTGCACTGGACTAGGATATATTTTTGGATATTGTGGGAATATATGACTCCTAGTATCTCAGTGGTCTATTTGGGAATTTTCTGAGTCATGGAAATATATGTTGCTTCACAAAGGGTCAATTCTGTCCAGAAGATAAAAGGAATATTCTGCACAAAATTTTATATTGGACAATGGAATATTTTTGAAAATGTGGGAGTAGATGATGTCAAGAAGATGTGGTATTAATTTGAGGTTTTTCTGACCAGCAAAACTATAGGTTGCTTCACAACCCATAGTGGAGATAGGCATTTCCAGAGGGATAAATGAATTATTTTGAGAGAATAAAAATTAGGGTTTGATCTAGCAGGGTTTTAGAGAGATTATGAGAGCCTTGGCACACTTGGGAAAAAATGGAGGTGTGCGCAAGTCCAAAGTCCAAAGAATTGACTCCAAAACCAACAACTGGCAAATAAAACCAGAAAAAAATTTGAAAGAAAAATTTGTCAAAACCAGGGTGTTACAAACCTACCCCCTTAGGATGAATCTCGTCCTCGAGATTCGGTTGCTCAGGGAACAAATATGGGTATGCTGATCTCAGAGAATCCTATCTTTCCCAGGTAGCCTCTTCCTCAGTATGATGATCCCACAGTACCTTGTAAAACCTGACCACCTTACTCCTGGTGGTTCTTTCCATCTCATCCAAGATTCTGATAGGTTTCTCCTCATAGGTCAAATCCTTGGTCAGCTCTAGTTCACTCATATCTGCTTGCTTAATCAGAGGTGCTATGCACTTTCTCAGCTGTGATATGTGAAAAACATCGTGAACCTAAGACAATTCTGGTGGTAGCTCCAACTGATATGGCACTCTGCCTCTTCTAGCAATCACTGGAAAGGGACCGATATATCTGGGTGCAAGTTTTCCTCGAGTATGAAACCTCTTTACCCCTTTCATAGGAGTTAGTCGAAGATAAGCACACTCCAGGCTCAAAAGTTACTTCCCGGTGTTTAGGGTCATAGTAACTCTTTTGACGGGATTTAGCTGCTCAAAGATGCTCTTGAATTTCCTTAACTTGCTTCTCAGCCTCGAGCATTAAATCTGTGCCAAAGATACGGTTGTCTCCTGTCTGTGACAAATTTAAAGGAGTGCGGCATTTACGCCCATACAATGCTTCAAACGGTGACATTTTAAGACTCGACTGATAGCTGTTGTTGTAGGAAAATTCTACATAGGGTAGACTGTCCTCCCACTTAGGTCCATAGGTGAGAGCACAAGACCGAAGCATATCTTCCAATATTTGGTTCACTCATTCGGTCTGCGCCCGTCTGTCTGTGGGTGATATGTCGTGCTATGCTTTAACACGATTCCCAGAGCTTGATGTAAACGTAGCCAGAATGCTGAGGTAAACAAGGATCCTCTATCTGATGTGATGGACTTGGGTACTCCATGAAGGCTAACTATCCGGGACATATAGAGCTGCGCAAGTTGATCAGCCCTGTAGGTAGTCTTTACTGGAATAAAGTGTGCCACTTTGGTGAGTATATCCACAATGACCCAGAGGGCATCGTGACCTCTCGTTGACTTCGGTAGCCCAACAATAAAGTCCATGCATATGTCATCCCATTTCCACTGGGGAACCTGTAAAAGTTGTCGCAACCCAGCTGGTTTCTGGTGCTCAGCCTTAACCTTATTGCATATATCGCAACATGCAACGTAGTGGGCGATGTCTTTTCGCATTCCTGGCCACCAAAAGGTTTCCCTTAGGTCCTGGTACATTTTTGTTCCTCCCGGGTGAATGGAATATGCAGATTCATGTGCCTCTCGTAATATTTGATGTCTCTGGTTCTCTTGATCAGGTACGCATATTCGGTTGTCAAACCAAACTGTTCCCTGATCATTAATACGGAAGGATTTGGCCTTTCCTTGCTGTATGTTCTCCTTGATCTCTTGTATGCCCTTGTCAGTTTTCTGAGCTTCCTTAATTTCTTCCATAAGTGTTGGACTAATTTCCAATGTATCCGGGCTAATTGGGCCGCAATGTACCAAGTTGAGCTTGGCAAACTCTTCTTGTAACCTCGGATGAATACCTTCCATTATTGCATTTACAGTGCCTGGTTTCCTAGTGAGGCCATCTGCAACTACATTGGCTTTTCCCGGATGGTAATTGATCCCAAGGTCATAGTCCTTGACCAGTTCTAGCCATCTTCTCTGTCTGAGGTTGAGATCGGGTTATGTGAAAATATATTTGAGACTCTTGTGGTCTGTATATATCTCACATCGCTGCCCGATGAGATAATGCCTCCAAATCTTTAGGGCATGAACCACGGCTGCTAATTCTAGGTCATGGGTAGGGTAATTCTCTTCATGGGGTCGTAGCTGTCTGGATGCATATGCTACAACCTTTCCTTCTTGCAATAATACGCAGCCGATGCAACATCTGGTAGCATCACAGTATATGTCAAAGCTCTTGTGGATATCTGGAAGAATTAAGACAGGGGCCGTAGTTAGCCTCGTCTTTAGCTCCATAAAGCTGCTATCACATTCTTCCGTACAGACAAACTTGTGATTCTTCTTCAACAATTCTGTCAGTGGCTTGGCTATCTTGGAGAAACCTTTAATGAAGCAACGGTAGTAGCCTGCCAATCCCATAAAACTGTGGACCTTTGTTACCGTGGTTGGTGTCTTCCAGTTTAATACAACAGTCACTTTGCTGGGGCCGATGGCTACACCTTGTTTTGAAAGAATGTGCCCCACAAATCCCACCTCTCTTGGCCAGAATTCACACTTGCTGAACTTGGCATATAAGCGATGGTGCCTTAGTCTTTCCAGGACAGCACGGAGGTGTTGTTTGTGCTCCTCTTCATCCTTGGAGTATATAAGGATATCATCGATGAACACCACTACAAACTTGTCCAGAAAGTCCATGAACACCTTGTTCATCATGCTCATGAAATATGCTGGAGCATTGGTCAGCCCAAACGACATGACTGTGAATTCATACAGACCACATCGGGTGGTGAAGGTTGTCTTGGGGATATCCTCTTTCCTGATTTTTAGCTGGTGATATCCTGTTCGGAGGTCAATCTTGGAAAATACCCGGGCTCCACTCAACTGGTCGAACAAGTCATCGATGCGAGGGAGCGGGTACTTGTTTTTAATAGTGACCTCATTCAGCAGGCGATAGTCCACGCACATCTGTAGACAGCCATCTTTCTTCTTGACAAATAGTACGGGTGATCCCTACGGCGAAATGCTTGGGCAAATGTACCCCTTCTGTAGCAATTCATCCAGCTGTTTCTTTAGTTCCACCAGCTCTGTGGATGGCATACGGTAGTACTTTTTGTATATTGGAGCAGTTCTGGGTATAACATCAATAGCAAACTCCAGTTCCCTGTCAGGTGGCATTCCTGGTAGTTCCTTAGGGAATACCTTCGGAAACTCACTGACTACCAGAATCAAGTTCATATCTAAAGCGGTGGTCTTGAATGCCATTCCCTTCTTTGACATCATTCTGCTGGCGGTAAACTGGACTGTTTGTCCTGCCGGGTTAACCAATATCACTGTTCTGGTGGCGCAGTTGATGCAGACCTGATGCGGTGTCAACAAGTCCATCCCCAGTATTATGTCCAGTCCAGGGGATTCAATGGCGACAAGGGTGGCTGGAAACTTAACTCCATCTATCAAGATTTCTAGGTCCTTGTATATAACATTTGTTCTGAGCATGGAGCCAGGGGATTGTACCACCATGATTTTGTCCAAAAGAGAAGTCAAAAATTAGTGTATGGTGGAAAAACTCCGCGAAATAAATGAGTGGGAAGCCCCGGAATCTAATAAAATTATTGCGGGTATGTCGTTAACCGAAAACATACCAAGGACCACATCTGGTGCTTCACGGGCTTCCTCGGCGGAGATATGATGGACTTGGCTGTGGCAGAAGTTCTGGTTAGGGCGGCGTCCGATGTTGTTGACTTGTGGCTTGAAGTCGGACTGTGGCTTTCCGGCCCTTGTGGGGCACTGCTTGGAATAATGCCCGCCTTGTCCACAAGTGAAGCAAGTGTTGTTGCGTCGGCAGTCTTCCAGCACTGGCTGCTTGCCATAGGTCTTGTCCTGGTTACCTGGCTTGTTATTAGTATTGCCATTGTTCCAGGTAGGATTGTACTCAGGCTGGACTGGTTGCCAGATACGTGGCTTCTGCACAAACTGCTCGCATTTGTCCTTTTTGGGTTCAAACTTATGCTTGCGGTCATCATATCCAGACTTATGCTCCCGTTCAGCTATGAACGCTTTGTTTACCAGGGTCTGAAAGTCCAAAAAATCCAGCATGTAGAGCTAACAATGGAGGGCATGGTTGAGTCCTCCTAGGAATCGATCTATCTTTCTTTCCTCCGTGGACACATCATGGGTGGAGTACCGTGCCAGATTATTGAATTTGTTCAGATACTCACCGACTGACATGCTTCCTTGAGTAAGAGCAAGGAATCCCCTCTGCTTCACCTTCATGATGCCGGTGGGAATGTGGTACTTCCGGAATACCTCCTTAAATTTCTCCCAGGAAATGTCTTGCCCAGGAGGCCACGTCATTTTTGCATTATCCCACCAAATAGCTACTGGTCCTTCCAGGTAGTGAGTAACAAAAGGAACCTTGTCCGACTCATCACAGCGAGCAATTTCCAGCTTCTTTTCCATGGTCCTCAGCCAGTCATCAGCTTCAATTGGATCAACAGCTTGGCCAAAATTGGGTGGCTTAGTACGCTGAAAATCAGACAGCTTGGAGTGCGTCCCACTGATCTGATTCTGTCCTACCATAGTTTGCATACTCTTCAGAAACTCCATCAGATCCTGAATTCTTTTCTCCTCAAACATCCTCATAATCTGATCAGTAGTCGGTGGTTGTGGTGGTGGAGGTGGCAAATCTTCTGGTGGTTGTCCTGCCTGTCTGGCGGATCGACGGACCGGAGTCCCATCGCCGCATTGATTGCTACACCTCTTCATCCTATAGCCGTTCCCATTGCAAAACTCCAAATCGATGAGCAACGTCCATAAGGAAAATACGGCAATGTAACACCAAGAAAACAAATTCAAAGGAAACCGAGAAAAGCAACATAATTATACAAGGCAACCCAACATCATACATAGCAAACTAGTAGGGGGTATCATGACTGGTACTGCTCATACGGCAGTAAACATATGCAAAGATGCTACGATGCATACACATGCTGAAACTCAAGCATCCACACTAGTAGCGCAGGTGGCACATACACTGGCAGACTAAAGACTCCTCGTCATACGATTCCGCCTCTGAATCGGAACTGATGATGTGGATCATGCCTCTGGATCAAAGGAAACACGACGACGCTGACGGGAAGGTTCTCCCTCTGAGGAAGAAGAAGCACGACACCTCAGCATCGGAGCAGCTGGAGTGGCTAGCAGTGAGGCCCACTCAGCTGGGGTCTCACGTCGGATACCAGACTAAGTGCCTGGCTGTCTGAGCGATCTAGAAGGAGTCTCAGGCATACGTGGAGGTGGAACAGGCGGTGTATACATAGGTGAAAATGCAGGAGGAGGAGACTATGCTGTAGTAGCAGCTGCAAGTGCCTCCGAGGCACGGGACAGCTCCTCAGCCAAGGAGATGATCATATGATAACTGGCGTTCAGATAACGGGATAAAACACCAGTCGCACGATCACTCGCCGGATCAACAGGCGCAAAATGGACTCGCCCTGTCGTAGGCCACAGGGTGGGGTAATGGAAGAAACCTGGGTGTGTCTGCATCTCGACCTCGTGGAAGCACAAGTCAGTGAGAGCCTCCATCGCAGCAAACTGAATCGCCAGATCAGGAGTAGACGCAGTTCCACCCTTGGAAGAGCGGGAGTAGCTGCCGATCTCCGAACTCGCAGTAAGGGAAGCCTCAGCGTGATACTCGTACACTGAATCTATAAGTTGCTCTCGGAACACCGGATACACTGGATCTTCGCCATTGGGATAAAATCGAAGCCAGACACTGCGAAGCAGTACCGAAAAAGTGAACGGTGACGGCTCATGGTTGTAGTGGTACGGAACTGGTGCCATCTACACTCATCAGACCAGTGGTTAGAAAAATAAATGAATCGAGATGCATGCTATGCAACAAGAAAATGCAGTAGGCAAAACACACACCAAAACTCTATACTAATCGAGATTCTAGCGCGGGGTTAACTAGGGTGTCCTACAGTCAGCACGGCTCTGATACCAAGCGTTGTGGCACCCCGGCTCAGAGGACTGGTTTACCTTGTGTTCCCAACCCAGAGATCATGTCTTCTGGAAACACACAACAACTTGGAACAGAACAGAACTGATCTTTATTGATATGGTGCAAGTACAAGCTTGGATATTACATAGGATGATGAGGCCAGGAGCACTACTCATGCTATAGCAGTATCTACATTATTTATGAAACAACTCAAGGGCCTCATTACTAGTGGAAAGACTACAGCGTAGCGGAACATCGAGTGGGACACTCCATCCCATAGGGACACTGTTGGGACATGACCTAGTTAGCGTAGCATGAACCATCGGGAGCTCCATCCTCGGCTTCTCCTGCATCTGGCATGATACGCCAGGTGAGTACTTGGAATGTACTCGCAAGCTCACAGCAGCCAAAACAGTGCAGCAAACAACAGCATGGCAATGAATATATTAAATGCTTTAGGGTATTCAGTTACTGTTACCAACTTACTCTCTCCCGGGTTCACACGTGATCCCCGGAGCACTCGTGACCCATCGGTCACCTCTAAGCTTAAGACAAGTTCTTTCATCATTATTATTATGGTTGACCACACAGTGTGACCTAGTGCGGACTGTGTCCAATACCGTGGACACGGCTATTCGAATAGATTCTTGCACTCTACAGAGGTTGCGCACGTTACCCACACCATGGACATTCGTCCAACGAAACTTGTCTAACCCGTGACTCCTCTGTCGTACCACCGACAATCATCCCCTGTCCGAATCATGCAATGTGTGGCCCCTGTGTCTCTCCTGACTGTGGCACCCCGGCTCAGAGGGCCGGTTTACCCTGTGTTCCCAACCTAGAGATCACGTCTTCTGGAAACACACAACAACTTGGAGCAGAACAGAACTGATCTTTATTGATATTATACGAGTACAAGCTTGGATATTACATAGGATAGTGAGGCCAGGAGCACTACTCGGGCTATGACAGTATCTACATTATTTATGAAACATCTCAAGGGCCTCAGTACTAGTGGAAAGTCTACTGCGTAGCGGAACATCGTGTGGGACAATCCATCCCATAGGGACACTGCTGGGACACGACCTAGTTAGCGTACCACAAACCATAGGGACCTCTATCCTCAGCTTCTCCTGCATCTGGCATGATACGCCAGGTGAATACTTGGAATGTACTCGCAAGCTCACAACAACCAAAACAGTGCAGCTAGCAACATCATGGCATTGTATAAGTTAAATACTTTAGGGTGTTAACTTACTGTCACTGATTATCCACTTACTCTCTTCCGGGTTCACACATGACCCCCGGAGCACTCGTGACCTATCAGTCACATCCGAGCATGAGACAAGTTCTTCCATCATTATTATTATGGTTGACCACATAGTGTGACCTAGTGCAGACTGTGTCCAATACCGTGGACGCGGCTATTCGAATAGATTCTTACACTCTGCAGAGGTTGCACACATTACCCACAATCATCCAGTGACTCCTCTATCGTACCACCGACAATCATCCCCCATCCGAGTCATGCCCTGGGTGGCCCCTGTGTCACTCCTGACACCTGCCACTGTCATGGCCAACTAAACTGTCCCAAACGGGGACGCCGGCAAATAACTCAACTTGGGCTCACGAGGTTATCATCGTCTACCTGATCAGGGCAGCACGCACGCATAACCTCCCCTCTTTGGTGGTACCGGTAAAAGAGCACGCGGTCAGACCAAGTCAAGGCCGTCCCATTCTGGCAGATGTGGCTGCACGGGTAAGTCCAGGTCGGTGGCACTTGATCAACCATCAAAGTGACATTTAATGTGTAAAGTGGTTGGTCATATTAGTTATGTTGGACAAATGAACTAGCATGGCAGGGTTATTGCAATATATCAAACAATATGGACTATAGCATATTTAAATTAAATTAAATGCAAAATGATCCATTATAAAGCCAATACTATTGCAATGCCATATGCAATGGATGATGTGGCTTGCCTTGCTCAAATGGAGTGTCTACAAACTCCTAGTCTTCAATTCCACAGTAATTTCCCTCTGAAAATATTTTTAAATGGCAAAAGAAAATGTTACATAAAGCCTTTCTGCTTGCCAAAAATTCTGTGCACACTGGAAAAATACCAAATTTGGTCAGAAAGTAGAGGGGCTCAATACAAAATAACAGCAAAAAGAATTCATTGATTTGGACTTGGGTTTAAAAGAAATGGCTGGTCAAAGTCTGGTCAAATTTCTGGATTAAAAATGAATTTAAACGAAAATAGAAAAACCCCCAGTGGGCCACGTAGAAGACGTAAAGTGGAGGGGCGCCCCCACTTATACCGCTTCGGGCGCGGGCCTGGGCCACTGACGGGTGGGGCCCTCTTTCAGATTTAAAAGAGAGAGAAAGATAACAGAGGCGGGGCGGCTCACCGACGGCGATTGCCGGCGATAGCGACGGCGGCGAGGTCGGGAGATGGCTGGGATGGATCGAGCGGTCGACGGCGGTTCACCCCGTACCCGCAGCTTCTCCAGCGACGGCCTAACGGCGTCGCCCCCTTCCTCTCCGGCGGCGGCTGCTTTTGGTGGTCATCGGGGACGGCACCTCCGGCAGCGTTCCGACTGGGCAAGGGGTCGAGGAGCACCAGGAGAGCTTGCTGAGCTCGGGGGTGAGGTCGGGCGAGGTTGGGGTGGAGTGGAACCGGCGAGGGGGCGGAGCTAGCTTGGCGGCAGTACTCTGCCGAGATGCGAGGCCAGAGGGCCTCTTGACCTTGGCTCGGCGAGCTGGGGCTCGATTGGAGGTGGAGGGAGTGGGGTGAGGAGCTGGGACGAGCCGGGCGAGCTACTTATAGGCGGGAGGGAGGGTTCTGGAGCCGAGCGGCGCCACCGCCACGTCGCCGGAGCAAGGACAGCGAGCTGGCTATCGCGGCGCGAGCGAAGTGATGGAGGAGTGCAGGCGAGTTATGGCGATGCGATGGGTCGATTGGAGGAAGTGGACAGCCAGCGCGGCCATAGTGGCAGCACGGGTGCCACAGTGACGGCGTTCGGTGGCGGCCGGCGAGGGCGTTTCCGGCGAGGGGAAGACTCTGGAGGAGGGTACGTGGGTGGCGGCGATGATGTCGGCACGACCAGACAAGGTACGGTGACGCGGGGTGGCCGGAGTGGTCGTGTCCGAGCGTCGGGACGCGCAGAGCGCGTGCACAGGCATGCCAGCGTCGTGCTCACCACGAGTGCTGGCACCTGGAGGCCACGCGCGCCTGGCAAACTTTGTCTAGAGCATCGACCCTAGGTCACATAGCCCCGCTGTGCCACTGAATCGGCTAGGTGCATCCTGAGCTGAAGGGTAGCATCAAGAACAGCTTCTGGCTAGGAACTTGAGAGAGATCCAAAAGAGAGATGAGTTGTGCCCCAAGCCAAATGATCTGTCTGGGGTGTTCTGGGTAGGAAGGAGTATATGCTGGAGAATTTTGAGCAACTTTCATCAAGTTTTGAACATGGTTCATGTTTGAACCATATTTTGGTCTAGAAACTTGATGAGGTTGTTGGACTCACATAGGTTGGCTCCTGAGGACGAAATTTGGTGTGTAGGGGTTATTTGGTGGTGACAAGCTGTCATAAAAATTTGAGACCAAATGGGTACTCCTAGATAGTACTTCCTTCACAAAGGTCTGAAATGACCAGAAGCTTGTTAGAATATTCTTGCTGAAAAATTGCACTGGACTAAGAGATGTTTTTGGATATTGTGGAAAGATATGACTCCTATTATCTCAGGGATTTATTTGAGAATTTTCTGAGTCATGGAAACATATGTTACTTCACAAAGGGTCAGTTCGGTCCAGAAGATAAAAGGAATATTCTAGACAAAATTTTGTACTGGACAATGAAATATTTTTGGAGATTGTGGGTGTAGATGATGTCAAGAAGATGTGGTATTAATTTGGGATTTTTCTGATCAGTAGAGCTATAGGTTGCTTCACAACCCATAGTGAAGATAGGCATCTCCAAAGGGATAAATGAATTATTTTCGAAGAATAAAAATTAGGGTTTAGGTCAAAGGGTGTGAGACAAGATATTGGCAAGGTGTTGAGGGTCTTGGATCACTTAGAAGAAAATTTGAGGAATCCCTCAAGTCCAAACCAATAAGCCAATTTTGAAAATCACTCAAAAAGACAAATAAACCCAGAAAATATTTGAAAAGAAAAAGTGGCCAAAACCAGGGTGTCACAAACCTACCCCCCTGAGGATGAATCTCATCCTCGACATTCGGTTGCTGAGGGAACAAATATGGGTATGCTGATCTCAGAAAATCCCCTCTTTTCCAGGTGGCTTCTTCCTCAGTATGGTGATCCCACAGTACCTTATAAAACCTGATCACCTTACTCCTAGTGGTTCTTTCCATCTCATCGAAAATTCTGACAGGCTTTTCCTCATATGTCAAATCCTTGGTTAGCTCTAGCTCACTCATATCTGCCTGTTTGATCGGAGGCGCAATGCACTTTCTCAGCTGTGATATGTGAAAGACATCATGAACCTCGGACAGTTCTGGTGGTAGCTCCAGTTGGTAGGCTACTCTGCCTCTCCTAGCAATCACTGGAAAGGGACCGATATATCTGGGTGCAAGTTTTCCTCGAGTATGAAACCTCTTTACCCCTTTCTTGGGAGTTACTCGGAGGTAAGCATACTCTCCGGGCTCAAAAGTATCGTCACGATGTTTAGGGTCATAGTAGCTCTTTTGACGGGACTTGGCTGCTCGAAGACGCTCTTGAATTTCCTTTACTTGTTTCTCAGCCTCGAGCATCAAATATGTGCCAAAGATACAGCTGTCTCCTGTCTGTCACCATTTCAAAGGAGTGTGCCATTTCCGTCCATACAGTGCCTCAAATGGTGACATTTTAAGACTCGACTGATAACTATTGTTGTAGGAAAATTCCGCATAGGGTACACTATCCTCCCACTTAGGTCCATAGGTGAGAGCACAAGACCGAAGCATATCTTCCAATATTTGGTTCACTCATTCGGTTTGCCCGTCTGTCTATGGGTGATATGCCATGCTATGCTTTAACGCTGTTCCCATGGCTTGATGTAAATGTAGCCAGAATGCTGACGTGAACAAGGATCCTCTATCCGATGTGATGGACTTGGGTACTCCATGAAGGCTAACAATCCGGGACATATAGAGCTGTGCAAGCTGGTTAGCCCTGAAAGTGGTCTTTACTGGGATAAAGTGAGCCACTTTGGTAAGTATATCCACGATAACCCAGATGGCATCGTGACCTCTTGTTGACTTGGGTAGCCCAACAATAAAGTCCATGCTTATGTCATCCCACTTCCATTGTGGAACTTGTAAGGGATGTAACAGTCCAGCTGGTTTCTGGTGCTCAGCCTTAACCTTATTGCATACATCACAACATGCAACGTAGTAGGCGATGTCTTTTCGCATTCCTGGCCACCAAAAAGTTTTCCTTAGGTCCTGGTACATTTTTGTTCCTCCTGGGTGAATGGAGTAAGTAGATTCATGTGACTCTCAGAGTATTTGTTGTCTCAGATTTTCTTGATCAGGCACACATATTCGGTTGTCAAACCAGAATGTTCCCTGATCGTCAACATGGAAGGACTTGCCCTTTCCTTGCGGTATGTTCTCCTTGATCTCTTGTATGCCCTTGTCTATTTTCTGAGCTTCCTTAATTTCTTCCATAAGTGTTGGAGTGATTTCCAACGTATCCGGGCTAATTGGGCCACAAAGTACCAAATTGAGCTTGCTCAACTCTTCCTGTAGCCTCGGATGGATACTTTTCATTATTGCATTCACAGTGCCCGGTTCCTTGCTGAGGGCATCTGCAACCACATTGGATTTTCCTGGATGCTAATTGATCCCAAGGTCATAGTCCTTGACTAGTTTGAGCCATCTTCTCTGTCTGAGGTTGAGATCGTGTTGTGTGAAAATATACTTGAGACTCTTGTGGTCGGTGTATATCTCACAGCGCTGCCCAATGTGATAATGCCTCCAAATTTTCAGGGCATGAACCACGGCTGCCAATTCTAAGTCATGAGTGGGGTAATTGTCTTCATGGGATCGTAGCTATCTGGATGCATATGCTACAACATTTCCTTCCTGCATTAATACGCAGCCGATTCCAAGCTTGGAAGCATCACAGTATATGTCGAAGCTCTTGTGAATATCCGGAAGAATTAAGACAGGGGCCGTAGTTAGCCTCGTCTCTAACTCCATAAAGCTGCTATCGCATTCTTCCGTCCAGACAAACTTGTGATTCTTCTTCAACAATTCTATCAGTGGCTTGGCTATCTTTGAGAAACCTTCAATGAAATGATGGTAGTAGCCTGCCAATCCCAAGAAACTGCGGACTTCAGTTACCGTGGCTGGTGTCTTAGTTTAATATGGCAGTCACTTTGCTTGGGTCGACGGCCACACCTTGTTCTGACAGAATGTGCCCCAGAAATCCCACCTCTCTTAGCCAAAATTCACACTTGCTGAACTTGGCATACAAGCGGTGGTGCCTTAATCTTTCCAGGACAGCACGGAGGTGTTGTTTGTGCTCCTCTTCATCTATGGAGTATATAAGGATATCATCGATGAACACCACTACAAACTTATCCAGAAAGTCCATGAAGACTTTGTTCATCATCCTCATGAAGTAAGCTGGGGCATTAGTCAGTCCAAACGACATGACTGTAAATTCGTACAGACCATATCGGGTGGTGAAGGCTGTCTTGGGGATATCCTCTTTCCTGATCTTTAACTGGTGATACCCCGTTCGAAGGTCAATCGTGGAAAATACCCGGGCTCCACTCAACTGGTCGAACAAGTCATCAATGCGAGGGAGCAGGTATTATTTTTAATAGTGACTTCATTCTATGGGCGATAGTCCACGCACATCCATAGACTGCCATCCTTCTTCTTGACAAATAGTACGGGTGATCCCCATGGTGAGATGCTTGAGCGAATGTACCCCTTCTGTAGCAATTCATCCAGCTGTTTCTTCAGTTCCACTAGCTCTGTGGACGGCATACAGTACTACTTCTTGTATATTGGAGCAGTTCCAGGAATAGCATCAATGGCAAATTCTAGTTCCTGGTCGGGTGGCATTCCTGGTAGTTCCTTCGGGAACACATCGGGAAATTCACTGACTACCAGAATCAAGCTCATATCTGTAACAGTGGTCTTGAATGCCATTCCTTTCTTTGACATCATTCTGCTAGCGGTAAACTGAACTGTTTGTCCTACCGGGTTAACCAATGTCACTGTTCTGGTGGCGCAGTTGATGCAGACTTGATGCGGTGTCAACCAATCCATCCCCAGTATTATGTCCAGTCCAGGGGATTCATTAGCGACAAGGGTAGCTGGAAACTTAACTCCATGTATCAAGATTTCCAGGTCCTTATATATAACATTTGTTCTGAGCATGGAGCCAGGGGATTGTACCACCATGATTTTGTCCAAAAGAGAAGTAGAAAATTTGTGTATGGTGGCAAAACTCCACGAAATAAACGAATGGGAAGCCCCGGAATCAAATAAAATTATTGCGGGTATGTCGTTAACAGAAAACATTCCAAGGACCACATCTGGTGCTTCGTGGGCTTCCTCAGTGGAGATATGATGGACATGGCCGCGACAGAAATTCTGATTGGGGCGGCGTCCAATGTTGTTCACTTGTGGCTTGAAGTCGGACTATGGCTTCCCAACTCTTGTAGGGCACTGCCTGGAATAATGCCTGCCTTGTCCGCAAGTGAAACAAGTGTTGTTGCGTCGGCAGTCTTCCATGCACTGGCTGCTTGCCATAGGTCTTGTCCTGGTTACCTGACTTGTTGTTATTATTGCCATTGTTCCAGGTAGGCTTGTACTCATGCTGGACCGGTTGCCAGATACGTGGCTTCTGCACAAACTGCTCGTAGTTGTCCTTTTTGGCTTCAAACTTCCGCTTGCGGTCATCATATCCAGACTTATGCTCCCATTCAGCGATGAACGCTTTGTTTACCAGGGTCTGAAAGTCCGGAAAATCCAGCATGCAAAGCTGACAACGGAGGACATGGTTAAGTGATACGTCTCCAACGTATCTATAATTTTTTATTGTTCCATGCTATTATATTATCAATCTTGTATGTTTTTTATATACATTTACAACAATTATATATCATTTTTTGGGACTAACCTATTAACTTAGTGCCCAGTGCCAGTTGCTGTTTTTTGCCTGTTTTTGGTTTTCCAGAATATTAGTAACAAACGAAGTACAAATGCCACGAAACTTTTTGGAGATTTTTTCTGGACATAACAAACACTAGAAGCTTCGGGAGGAGACGAGAAGATGAAGCAGTGGCCCACGAGGCACCATGGCGCGCCCAAGGGGGGCGCGCCCTGGTGGCTCGTGGGGCCCACATAGCTTCGTTTGACCTAATTCCTAAACTATAAATTCTCTAAAATCGGGAAACCAACAGAGGAGTCCACGAAATACTTTTTCAGCCACCGCAAGCTTCTGTTCTCGAGAGATCCCATCTGGAGGCCTTTTCCGGCACTCCACCGGAGGGTGATTCGATCATAGAGGGGCTCTACATCAACCTTGCTGCCCTTCCGATGATGCGTGAGTAGTTTACCATAGACCTTCGAGTCCATAGTTAGTAGCTAGATGGCTTCTTCTCTCTTTTTGATATTCAATACAATGTTCTCCTCGATGTTCTCGGAGTTCTATCCGATGTAATCACTTTTTGCGGTGTGTTTGTTGGGATCCGATGAATTGTGAGTTTATGATCAGATTATCCATGAATATTATTTGAGTCTTCTCTGAACTCTTTTATGCATGATTATTATAGCTTCGTATTTCTCTCCGATCTATTGATTTGGTTTGGCCAACTAGATTGATTTATCTTGCAATGGGAGAGGTGCTTTGTAATGGGTTCGATCTTGCGGTGCTCAATCCCAGTGACAGAAAGGGACATGACACGTACGTATCGTTGCGATTAAGGGTAAAAAGATGGGGTTTATTCATGCGTGAGTTTACTTTGTCTACATCATGTCATCTTGCTTAAGAAATTACTCCATTCTTTATGGACTTAATACACTAGATGCATGCTGGATAGCGGTCGATGTGTGGAGTAATAGCAGTAGATGCAGGCAGGAGTCGGTCTTCTTGTCTCGGACGTGATGCCTAAATACATGATCATTGCCTTGGATATCGTCATGATTATTTGCTTTTCTATCAATTGCCCAACAGTAATTTGTTCACCCACCATATGCTATTTTATGAGAGAAGCCTCTAGTGAAAACTATGGCCCCCGAGTCTATCCAAATCATATATTAAAAATCCTGAAAATACCTTGCTGCACTTTTACTTTATTTACTTTACTTTGTATTTTTGTTCTATCTATTTATCTATCACCATAAAATTTAATATTGCAATTAGCCGCCAATGGATTGACAACCCCTTGTTTGCGTTGGGTGCAAGGATTTGTTATTTTGTGTGCAGGTACTGCTAACGAGGTGTTGCATGATTCTCCTACTGGATTGATAACCTTGGTTTCATAACTGAGGGAAATACTTATCTCTATTGTACTGCATCATCCCTTCCTCTTCGGGGAAAAACCAACGCAGATCACAAGTAGCAGGAAGGATTTCTGGCGCCGTTGCCGGGGAGATATCATCAACATCTATCAAGTACCTACGCATAAAACTTACATCTCCTTGCATTTACTTTATTTGCCTTTGCCTCTCGTTTTCATCTCCCCCACTTCTAAAAAGTTTTTGCAAAAATACAAAAATATTTTCTGTTTGCCTTTTTTCTTGTTTGCTTGCTTGCTTTACCATTATGGCTAGTTCTTCGCTCGTTACTGTTACCCCTGAAAATGAAGTACTTAATTTTAAACAAAGGGGAGGAGAGAATTTGAAAGATGATTGGTATAGGATTTGTGATGCTCATAATAGATCAACTCGTAAGCAATCCACCACCATCCTTCTTTGCAATTTTAATGTGGGCATTACTACTTGGTATAGATTTGTACTTGACACTATTACCGGAGGGAATTTCTTGATGTGTCCCTCTATGGATGCTTTTATTTCTATGGGAAATCTAGAGGGATCACCACCTTTTACTATTAATGAAACAACTTTGACATTGGAACATGTTATGCAAAGGTTAGATGCTATTGAAAATAAAATGCCTACCATTGAGCATACTGAAAATTTACATAAAAAGAGTCATAACCATGTTACTCAGTTTGGATCAAAGGTAGGGATTACTCTTAAGATGCTAAAAGAGAAAGAACCGATAATTAATGAAAGGATGGAACAAAGTCCCGCTAGGATCGATAAGTTGGAAGAAATTATTAATAATTTGGGTTCCGCTTTTTCTTCCGCTAAAACTATTGAAAAAACTACTCCTAGAAAGAATTGCAAGTTTACATATGTTCCTAAAACCAATGGTGCTACTTCTAGTAAGGGAAATGAGGAGCTTAAAATGATTAGCGTGCACCCCAATTTTGTTGATGTGATAAAAGAACCTATCTATAAGAACAAAAAAATTGAATATATGCCTTGGAGTGTGATAATGAGAAACTCATGTGTTGAACCTCCTAAAATAAGTGTTTGTATAATTGAGGAGTTGGAAACCAAAGATGACAATACTTGAAACTATGCATTATGCCTAGCTAGGGGCATAAAACAATAGCGCTTGTTGGGAGGCAACCCAATGAATAAAATAAATTTTTGCTTTTTGTTTCTGTTCTTGCGTGTTTACAGAATTATGCTACTGTTATGATTGTGTTTTTTGTGTTTTAATTAGTGTTTGTGCCAAGTAAAGCCTTTGGTATGATTTGGAAGATAGTATAATTGATGCTGTTTGGAAAACAGAAAGTTTTGCGTCCAGTGGTGGAATTTTGGTTCTGTACTGGAGCATCAGAAAAATCTGAAAATTTTACACAGTATTGGTATATGAATTACCCACGTTGTCCTCATTTTTCAGAATTTTTGGAGTTACAGAAGTATAGCTTTTAAATCGATCTCTGCAGACTGTTTTATTTTTGACAGATTCCGTTTTTGATGCATTGCTTGCTTGTTTTGATGAACCTATGGATTGTATTGCTACTTGTGAGCTGCGTTGGTAATTCCCTGAAGAGGAAGGGAGATGCAGTACAGTAGAGATAAGTATTTCCCTCAGTTATCAAACCAAGGTTATCAATCCAGTAGGAGAATCATGCAACACCTCGTTAGCAGCACCTGCACACAAAACAACAAATCCTTGCGCCCAACGCAAACAAGGGGTTGTCAATCCCTCGGCGGTTAATTGCAAGATTAAATTGTATGTGATAGATAGATAGATTGAAACAAAAATATAAAATGAAATAAATAAAGAAAAAGTGCAGAAAGGTATTTTTAGGGTTTTTAATATATGATTTAGATAGACCCGGGGGCCATAGTTTTCACTAGAGGCTTCTCTCAAGAAAATAGCATATGGTGGGTAAACAAATTACTGTTGGGCAATTGATAGAAAAGCAAATAATCATGACGATATCGAAGGCAATGATCATGTATATAGGCATCACATCCGAGACAAGTAGACCGACTCCTGCCTGCATCTACTACTATTACTCCACACATCGACTGCTATCCAGCATGCATCTAGTGTATTAAGTCCACAAAGAACGGAGTAACGCCTTAAGCAAGATGACATGATGTAGAAAAAGTAAACTCACGCATGAATAAACCCCATCTTTTTACCCTTAATAGCAACGATACATACGTGTCATGTCCCTTTCTGTCACTGGGATTGAGCACCGCAAGATCGAACCCTTTACAAAGCACCTCTTCCCATGGCAAGATAAATCAATCTATTTGGCCAAAGCAAATCAATAGATCGGAGAACAAATACAAAGCTATAATAATCAAGCATAAAAGAGTTTAGAGAAAGCTCAAATATTATTCATGGATAATCTGATCATAAACTCACAATTCATCGGATCCCAACAAACACACCGCAAAAAGTGAATACATTGGATAGAACTCCAAGAACATCGAGGAGAACATTGTATTGAAGATCAAAAAGAGAGAAGAAGCCATCTAGCTACTAACTATAGACCCGAAGGTCTGTGGTAAACTACTCACGCATCATCGGAAGGGCAGCAAGGTTGATGTAGAGCCCCTCCGTGATCGATTCCCCCTCTGGCGGACCACCGGAAAAGGCCTCCAGATGGGATCTTTCGAGAACAGAAAATTGCGGTGGCGGAAAAAGTATTTCATGGACTCCTCTATTGGTTTCCTGATTTTTGGGAATTTATAGTGGTGGAATTAGGTCAAAAGGGGCAGAGGTAGGACCACGAGGCACCAGGGCGCGCCTGCCCCCCCAGGCGCGCCCTGGTGGCTCGTGGCCACCTCCTGGGTCTTCTGGCCCTCTCCCGAAGGTTCTAGTGTTGGTTATGTCCAGAAAAAATCTCCAAAAAGTTTCGTGGCATTTGGACTTCGTTTGGTATTGAAATTCTGTAAAACCAAAAACAGGCAGAAAACAGCAACTGGCACTGGGCACTAAGTTAATAGGTTAGTCCCAAAAAATGGTATATAATTGCTTGTAAATGTATATAAAACAGCATGGAACAATCAAAAATTATAGATACGTTGCAGACGTATCAGCATCCCCAACCTTAATTCCTGCTCGTCCTCGAGTAGGTAAATGATAAAACAGAATTTTTGATGTGGAATGTTGCCTATCATAATCATCATATTCTTTTCTTTTATAACATGGACATTTGAACTTGAATGATTCAAAGCAATAGTCTGTAGTGTCACATGAAGATATAAATACCCAAGCATACTAACAAGCAATCATGTCTTTCAAAATATCAACGCTAAAGAAAGTTATCCCTAGCCCATTATGCTCAATCATTGATGCATTCATGAAACACACTCAATATTAGCTACACACAATGCACAAGTATGACAATAGTGCTCCCTAGTTGGTGCTTTATAAGAGAAGATGGAGACTCAAAATAAAAATAAAAATTGCATAAAAGTAAATAGATAGGCCCTTCGCAGAGGGAAGCAGAGATTTGCAAATGTGCCAGAGCTCAAAGCTTAAATTAGAGAGATGAAAATATTTTGAGAGGTATGTTTTTCCTGTCAACGAAAATGACCGAGAATTCCCAATATGTTCCATGCTAGACACATCATAGGCGGTTCCCAAACAGAAAGTAAAGTTTATTTCCTTTCCACCATTCTTTCACAGTCCATGGCTAGCCGTATCGACGGGTGCCCTCCATACCAACACTTTCCAAGGAATTTTGTTGTTGTTAATTTTTGATTCATTGTGGGACTAGGCATCCCTATTACCAGCCACTCTCTCGTGCAATGACAAGTGAATAAACACTCATCGTGAGAATAACACACCTAGCATGGAAAATATTGGCCACCCCCTGCCGCTTCATGAGCGGTACAGGCACACAAAATGGAAAAATTATTTTGAAAATTAGAGTTGGCACACGCAAATTTAGTTGGAACGGCATTGAAATACCGCATATAGGTAGATATGGTGGACTCATTTGGCACAACTTGGGATTAAGGAGTTTGGATGCACAAGCAGTATTTCCGCTTAGTACAAATGAAGGCTAGCAAATAGATTGAGAAGCAACCAACCAAAAAGCAAAAACGGTCATAAACATGCATTGAACATAACTAACACCGAATAATGCACCATAAGTAGGATATAATTTCTTTGCATAACTATTGACTTAATGTGCATGCATAGGGAATCACAAACCTTAACACTAACATTCTTACTAAATCACAATTACTCACTAACATGACTCACATATCATCATCTCCATATCGCAAAACTATTCCAAGGAATCACACTTATCATATCCAATGATCTATATGAAAGTTTTTATTATATCCCTCTTGAATATTCATCACTTTGGGACCAAATTCATATCTTGTGCAAATTACCATTACTATTATCAACTCTCAAAAAGATATAAGTGAAGCATGAGAGTGCAAATATTTCTTCAAAATTTTAATCTTATCAACTCTCAAAATAATATAAGTGAAGCATGAGAGTTTAAATATTTCTACAAAATATAGCCACCGCCGTGCTCAAAAAGTTTTAAGTGAAGCACTAGAGCAACTGCCTAGCTCAAAAAAAATTAAGTGAAGCACATAGAGTATTCTAACAAATTAGGATAAACGTGTGGCTCTCTCAAATTGGTGTGTCCAGCAAAGATGATTGTGACAAACTAAAAATCAAACAAAGCAAAGACTCATATAATACACGACGCTCCAAGCGAAACACATATCATGTGACGAATAAAAATATAGCCCCAAGTAAAATTACCGATGGTTGGTAGAAGTAGGAGGGGATGCCTTCCCGGGCATCCCAAGATTAGACGCTTGAGTCTTCCTTGAATATTACCTTGGGGTGCCTCAGGCATCCCCAACCTTAGGCTCTTGACACTCCTTATTCCTTCATCCATCGTGATCTCACCCAAAACTTGAAAACTTCAATCACACAAAACTCAACAAAACCTTTGTGAGATCCGTTAGTATAACAAAACAAATCACTACTTTAAGTACTGTTGCAAACCCATTCATATTTTATTTTTGCATTATACCTACTGTATTCTAACTTCTCCATGGCTTATACCCCCCGATACAATCCATAGTTTCATCAAAACAAGCAAGCAAAGCATCAAAAAGAGAATAGTCTGTAGCAATCTATTTAAAAGCTATACTTCTGTAACTCCAAATATTCTAAAAAATAAGGACAACGTGGGAAATTTATATACCAATACTGTGTAAAAATTTCAGATTTTTCTGATGCTCCAGTACAGAACCAAAATTCCCAGCACTGGACTCCAAACATCATCAATTATACTATCATCCAAATCATCCCAAAGGTTTCACTTGGCACAAACACTAATTAAAAACACAAAAACTCAATCATAACAGTAGCATAAATGTGATAACAGAAACAAAAAGAAAAAAATTATTTTATTCATTGGGTTGCCTCCCAACAAGCGCTATTGTTTTATGCCCCTTGCTAGGCATAATGCATAGTTTCAAGTATTGTCATCCTTCAAGTTGATTCCATAAGTGGCCCTCATAATGGATTCATATGGTGCTTTAATTTTCTTCCGAGGGAAATGTTCCATACCCTTTTCTAATGGAAACTGAAATTTTATATTCCCTTCTTTCGTGTCAATAACGGCACATATGGTTCGTAAGAACGGTCTACCAAGTATTATGGGGCAAGAAGGATTACATTCAATGTCAAGTAGAATAAAATCAACGGGCACATAGTTCCTATTTGCAAGAATAAGAACATCATTAATTCTACCCAAAGGCTTTTTAATAGTAGAATCTGCAAGATGCAAATTAAGAGAACATTCATCTATATTGGTAAAACCTAGCACATCACATAGAGATTTTGGAATTGTGGTGTCGGGGTATGACCATCTATGGGGCCATGCAGCCCCTTGTGGTTCGGCGGGGAGGATCGGCAGGCACAAAGAGCATGAACAACAGAGCGCGGGGGATTCTACCCAGGTTCGGGCCGGTGAGAAGCGTAAAACCCTACTCCTGCTTTTGGTGTATTAGTGGTGTGGAAGCATAGTACAAGGAGCGCTTCTCCCGGCAAGGCACGGAGGGAGCAGCTACACGAGAGGTGCTTGTGTTTGGAGAGGGGTCCGAATGCCCGATCGTCCGAATCCTATAAACTGTTGCCCTGGCCCTCCTTTTATAGCTCAAGTGGTTACCACAGTGGCAAAATAGTAATTACATCGTGACTAGATAGCAAACAGTGCTATCATACCTAACTCTGCCAGTTTAGGACAAAGGCATTTAATGCGCCGTTTGGTGTCATGCGGAGAGGTAGTCCCGGCAAGGTTTATTCACCGCTTGCCCAGCTACCTCGTATCATCCTGACACGCCTCCTGGACGGGTGTCATTAGAGGCAAATCTTGTTCCAGCATGCTGACACATGCCCGATAAGCCTTACCAACCAACCTGCGCGGTCGACACCTCACGCATCAATGAACACCTGTGTAGTGAAGTGGAGAGCTGGAGGGCTGGTTTAAGCTTGCCGGTACGGAGCTTGCCAGGTCTTCACCTTGCCGGTTTAGGCTTGCCGGCGAGGAATGTCTTTACCCTGGTGCTAGTTAAGTGTCGAGCCTTGAGCTTCTCCCTGGTAGTATCTTCGGCTGGACTTGGAGCCTTGGTCTTGGCAGTTCCCGGCAAGGCCTCAGCCGGCAAGGAGGCTGCTACTGTCTGTGCATAAGTCAGGGTATAAAATACCCATGTTTTATACACCGACATGTGGAAACGCTAGCACCCAAATCACATAAAGCATTGCACTCATAATTTTTAATTTTAACTTTAATGGTGGGTTCCCATTCATCATAAAATTTTCTAGGAATTGAAATTTCTAGTTCTAGCTTTTATTCTAATGCTTTCATCATTGCTTCTACGATGTGTTTAGTAAAAGCCTTATTTTGCTCATAAGCTTTGGGTGAATTTAGCATGGATTGTAACAAAGAAATGCACTCAATCAAAGAACAACTATCATAATTAAAATCTTTGTAATCCAAAAGAGTGGGCACATCACTAGTTAAAGTTTTTACCTCTCCAAACCCACTTTTATCAAAAAAAATCATAAGATTGAACACTCTCCAAATATGTGGGATTCTTTTTTTCCTAAAGTTCACACTCTTCCAAACCCACTTTCAATATTATTGAAAACATTATTATCAATTTCATATTCATCATGAGGCTTAAATAAATTTTCAAGATCATAAGAAGCATTAGCACCCCAATCATGATCATTGCAATAAGTAGTGGACATAACAAAATCATCATCCCCAAGCTTGTAGTTTTGCATATTATTAACACAATTGACATTAATAGAATTTATAATAACATCATCACAATCATGCTTTTCATTCAAGGAGCTATCATGAATCACTTTATAAATTCCTTCTTTCAACACTTCATCACAATTTTCAGATTCATGATTTTCAAGCTAAACTTCATAGAGATAATCAAGTGCACTCAACTCACTAGCAATTTGTTCATCATAATTGGATCTTTTGAAAAGATTAGCTAGTGGATGAGGATCCATATCAATAGATTTTTAGCAAGCGAAGATGCAAGCAAATAGAAGGCACATGGCAACACAAGCAAAGAAAGCACACAAAATATTTTTGTATTTTTGTAAAAACTTTTTAGAAGTTGGGGAGATGAAAACGAGAGGCAAAGGCAAATGAAGTAAATGCAAGGAGAAGTTTTATGCATAGGTACTTGATAGATGTTGATGATGTCTCCCCGGCAATGGCGCCAGAAATTCTTCCTTCTACTTGTGAGCTGCGTTGGTAATTCCCTGAAGAGGAAGGGAGATGCAGTACAGTAGAGATAAGTATTTCCCTTAGGTTATCAATCCAGTAGAAGAATCACGCAACACCTCGTTAGCAGCACCTGCACACAAAACAACAAATCCTTGCACCCAACGCAAACAAGGGGTTGTCAATCCCTCAGCGGTTAATTGCAAGATTAAATTGTATGTGATAGATAGATAGATTGAAACAAAAATACAAAATAAAATAAATAAAGAAAAAGTGCTGCAAGGTATTTTTAGGGTTTTTAATATATGATTTAGATAGACTCGGGGGCCATAATTTTCACTAGAGGTTTCTCTCAAGAAAATAGCATACGGTGGGTAAACAAATTACTGTCGGGCAATTGATAGAAAAGCAAATAATCATGACAATATCCAAGGCAATGATCATGTACACAGGCATCATGTCCGAGACAAGTAGACCGACTCCTGCATGCATCTACTACTATTACTCCACACATCGACCGCTATCCAGCATGCATCTAGTGTATTATGTCCATAGCGAACGGAGTAACGTCTTAAGCAAGATGACATGATGTAGACAAAGTAAACTCACGCATGAATAAACCCCATCTTTTTACCCTTAATAGCAACGATACATACGTGTCATGTCCCTTTCTGTCACTGGGATTGAGCACCGCAAGATCGAACCCATTACAAAGCACCTCTTCCCATGGCAAGATAAATCAATCTAGTTGGCCAAACCAAATAAAACAGATCGGAGAAGAAATACGAAGCTATAATAATCATGCATAAAAGAGTTCAGAGAAAACTTAAATATTATTCATGGATAATCTGATCATAAACTCACAATTCATCGGATCCCAACAAACACACCGCAAAAAGTGATTACATCAGATAGAACTCCAAGAACATCGAGGAGAACATTGTATTGAGGATCAAAAAGAGAGAAGAAGCCATCTAGCTACTAACTATGGACCCGAAGGTCTGTGGTAAACTACTCACGCATCATCGGAAGGGCAGCATGGTTGATGTAGAGCCCCTCCGTGATCGATTCCCCCTCCGGCGGAGCACCGGAAAAGGCCTCCAGATGGGATCTCTCGAGAACAGAAACTTGCGGCGGCGGAAAAAGTATTTCGTGGACTCCTCTGTTGGTTTCCCGATTTTTGGGAATTTATTGTGGTAGAATTAGGTCAAAGGGGGCAGAGGTGGGCCCACGAGGCACCGGGGCGCGCCTGCCCCCCCAGGCGTGCCCTGGTGGCTCGTGGCCACCTCCTGGGTCTTCTGGCCCTCTCCCGAAGCTTCTAGTGTTGGTTATGTCCAGAAAAAAATCTCCAAAAAGTTTCATGGCATTTGGACTTCGTTTGGTATTGATATTTTGTAAAACCAAAAACAGGCAGAAAACAGCAACTGGCACTGGGCACTAAGTTAATAGGTTAGTCCCAAAAAATGATATATAATTTCTTGTAAATGTATATAAAACATCCAAGATTGATAATATAACAGCATGGAACAATCAAAAATTATAGGTACGTTGGAGACATATGATGTATCGGGGGGTATAAGCCATGGACAAGTTAGAATACAGTAGGTATAATGCAAAAATAAAATATGAATGGGTTTGCAACAGTACTTAAAGTAGTGATTTATTTTGTTATACTAACGGATCTCACGAAGGTTTTGTTGAGTTTTGTGTGATTGAAGTTTTCAAGTTTTGGGTGAGATCACGATGGATGAAGGAATAAGGAGTGGCAAGAGCCTAAGCCTGGGGATGCCCAAGGCAGCCCAAGGTAATATTTAAGGAAGACTCATGCATCTAAGCTTGGGGATGCCCCGGAAGGCATCCCCTCTTTCTTCTACCAACCATCGGTAATTTTACTTGGGGCTATATTTTTATTCGTCACATGATATGTGTTTTGCTTGGAGCGTCGTGTATTATATGATTCTTTGCTTTGCTTGATTTTTAGTTTGTCACAATCATCTTTGCTGGACACACCAATTTGAGAGAGCCACACGTTTATCCTAATTTGTTAGAATACTCTATGTGCTTCACTTAAATTTTTTTGAGCTAGGCAGTTGCTCTAGTGCTTCACTTAAAACTTTTTGAGCACGGCGGTGGCTATATTTTGTAGAAATATTTAAACTCTCATTCTTCACTTATATTATTTTGAGAGTTGATAAGATTAAAATTTTGAAGAAATATTTGCACTCTCATGCTTCACTTATATCTTTTTGAGAGTTGATAATAGTAATGGTAATTTGCACAAGTTATGAATTTGGTCCCAAAGTGATGAATATTCAAGAGGGATATAATAAAAACTTTCATATAGATCATTGGATATAATAAGTGTGATTCCTTGCAATAGTTTTGCGATATGGAGATGATGATATGTGAGTCATGTTAGTGAGTAATTGTGATTTAGTAAGAATATTAGTGTTAAGGTTTCTGATTCCCTATGCATGCACATGAAGTCAATAGTTATGCAAAGAAATTATATACTACTTGTGGTGCATTATTCGGTGTTAGTTATGTTCCATGCATGTTTATGACCGTTTTCTCTTTTTGGTTGGCTGCTTCTCAATCTATTTGCTAGCCTTCATTGTACTAAGCGGGAATACTGCTTGTGCAACCAAACTCCTTAAACCCAAGTTGTGCCAAATGAGTCCTCCATACCTACCTATATGTGGTGTTTCCATGCCGTTCCAAGTAAATTTGCATGTGCCAACTCTAATTTTCAAAATAATTTTTCTGTTTTGCGTGCCTGTACCGCTCATGAAGCGGCAGGGGGTGGCCAATATTTTCCATGCTAGGTGTGTTATTATCACGATGAGTGTTTATTCACTTGTTATTGCACGAGAGAGTGGCCGGTAATAGGGATGCCCAGCCCCACAATGAATCAAAAACTAATAACAACAAAATTCCTTGGAAAGTGTTGGTATGGAGGGCACCCGTGGATACGGCTAGCCATGAATTGTGAAAGAATGGTGGAAAGGAAATAAACTTTATTTTCTGTTTGGGAACCGCCTATGATGTGTCTGGCATCGAAGATATTGGGAATTCTCGGTCGTTTTCGTTGACTTGAAAAGCATGCCTCTCAAAATAATTTTATCTCTCTAATTTAAGCTTTGAGCTCTAGCACATTTGCAAATCTCTGCTTCCCTCTGCGAAGAGCCTATCTATTTGCTTTTATGCAATTTTTATTTTTATTTGAGTCTCCATCTTCTCTTGCAAAGCACCAACTAGAGAGCACTATTGTCATACTTGTGCATTGTGTGTAGCTAATATTGAGTGTGTTTCATGAATGGATCAACGATTAAGCATAATGGGCTAGGGATAACTTTCTTTAGCATTGATATTTTGAAAGCGTGGTTGCTTGTTTGTATGCTTGAGTATTTATGTCTTCATGTCAAACTATAGACTATTGCTTTGAATCATTCAAGTCCAAATGTCCATGCTACAAAAGAAAAGAATATATGATGAATATGATAGGCCGCATTCCACATCAAAAATTCTGTTTTTATAATTTACCTACTCGAGGACGAGCAGGAATTAAGCTTGGGGATGCTGATACGTCTCCAACGTATCTTAAATTTTTGATTGTTCCATGCTATTATATTATCAATCTTGGATGTTTTTCATATACATTGACAGCAATTATATATTATTTTTTGGGACTAACCTATTAACTTAGTGCCCAGTGCCAGTTGCTGTTTTTTGCCTATTTTTGGTTTTCTAGAATATCAGTACCAAACGAAGTCCAAATGCCACGAAACTTTTTGGAGATTTTTTTCTGGACATAACAAACACTAGAAGCTTCGGGAGGAGACGAGAAGATGAAGCAGTGCCCCACGAGGCACCACCGCGCGCCCTAAGGGGGGCGCGACCTGGTGGCTTGTGGGGCCCACACATCTCCGTTTGACCTAATTCCTCCACTATAAATTCTCTAAAATCGGGAAACCAACAGAGGAGTCCACGAAATACTTTTTCCGCCGCCGCAAGCTTCTGTTCTCGAGAGATCCCATCTGGAGGCCTTTTCTGGCACTCCGCCGGAGGGGGATTCGATCACGGAGGGGCTCTATATCAACCTTGCCGCCCTTCCGATAATGCGTGAGTAATTTACCATCGACCTTCGGGTCCATAGTTAGTAGCTAGATGGCTTCTTCTCTCTTTTTGATCTTTAATACAATGTTCTCCTCGATGTTCTTGGAGTTCTATCCGATGTAATCACTTTTTGCGGTGTGTTTGTTGGGATCCGATGAATTGTGAGTTTATGATCAGATTATCCATGAATATTATTTGAGTCTTCTCTGAACTCTTTTATGCATGATTATTATAGCTTCATATTTCTCTCCGATCTATTGATTTGGTTTGGCCAACTAGATTGATTTATCTTGCAATGGGAGAGGTGCTTTGTAATGGGTTCGATCTTGCGGTGCTCAATCCCAGTGACAGAAAGGGACATGACACGTACGTATCGTTGCGATTAAGGGTAAAAAGATGGGGTTTATTCATGCGTGAGTTTACTTTGTCTACATCATGTCATCTTGCTTAAGAAATTACTCCATTCTTTATGGACTTAATACACTAGATGCATGCTGGATAGTGGTCGATGTGTGGAGTAATAGTAGTAGATGCAGGTAGGAGTCGGTCTACTTGTCTCGGACGTGATGCCTATATACATGATCATTGCCTGGGATATCGTCATGATTATTTGCTTTTCTATCAATTGCCCAACAGTAATTTGTTCACCCACCGTATGCTATTTTATGAGAGAAGCCTCTAGTGAAAACTATGGCCCCTGGGTCTATCCAAATCATATATTAAAAATCCTAAAAATACCTTGCTGCACTTTTACTTTATTTATTTCATTTTGTATTTTTGTTCGATCTATTTATCTATCACCATACAATTTAATCTTGCAATTAACCGCCAAGGGATTGACAACCCCTTGTTTGCATTGGGTGCAAGGATTTGTTATTTTGTGTGTAGGTACTGCTAACGAGGTGTTGCGTGATTCTCCTACTGGATTGATAACCTTGGTTTCATAACTGAGGGAAATACTTATCTCTACTGTACTGCATCATCCCGTCCTCTTCGGGGAAAAACCAACGCAGATCACAAGTAGCATTAAGTCCTCCTTGGAACCGATCTATCTTCCTTTCCTCCGTGGACACATCATGGGTGGAGTACCGTGCCAAGTTATTGAATTTGTTCAGGTACTCGCCAACGGTCATATTTCCTTGAGTAAGAGCAAGGAATTCCCTCTGCTTCACCTTCATAATGCCGTTGGGAATATGATACCTTCGAAATACCTCCTTAAATTTCTCCTAGGTAATATTTTCTTCGGACGGCCATACAGTTCTTGTATTATCCCACCTGGCTGCCGGCCCTTCAAGGCAGTGAGTAACAAAAGGAACCTTGTCTGACTCAACACAGCGAGCTATTTCCAGGTTCTTTTCCATGGTCCTCAGCCAATCATCAGCTTCCATTGGATCAATATCTTGACCAAAACAGGGTGGCTTGGTACGCTAAAAATCAGACAGCTTGGAGTGCGTCCCGTTGTTCTGATTCTGTCCTACCATAGTCTGCATACTCTTCAGAAACTCCATCAGATCCTGATTTCTTTTCTCCACAAACATCCTCATAATCTGATCAGTGGTCACTGGTTGCGGTGGTGGAGGTGACAAATCTTCTGGTGGTTGTCCTGCTTGTCTAGCGGATCGACGGATCGGAGTTCCATCGCTGCCTTGATTGCTACATCTCTTCATCCTATAACCGTTCCCATTGCAAAATACCGAATCGATGAGCAACATCCATAGGGGAAATATGACAATGTGACACCAAGAAAACAAAACCAGAGGAAAACGAGAAAAGCAACATAATTATACGAGGCAGCCCAACATCATACATGGCAAACTAGTAGAGGGTAGCATGGCTAGTACTGCTCATACGGCAGTTGACATATGCAAAGATGCTATGATGCATACTCATGCTGAAACTCAAGCATCCACTCTAGTAGCGCGGGTGGCACGGACATTGGCAGACTGAAGACTCCTCATCGTCTGACTCTGCCTCGGAATCGGAACTTATGATGTGGATCACGTCCTCCGGATCAAAGGAAACACGACGACGCTGATGGGAAGGTTCTCCCTTTGAGGAAGAAGAAGCACGACGCCTCAGCATCGGAGCAACTGGAGTGGCTAGCAGCGAGGCCCACTCCACTGGGGTGTCATGTCGGATACCAGACGAAGTGCCTGGCTGTCTGAGCGAGCTAGAAGGAGTCTCAGGCATGCGTGGAGGTGGAACAGGTGGTGTATACATAGGTGATAACGCAAGAGGAGGAGGAGACTGTGCTGCAGTAGCAGCTGCCAGTGCCTCTTGGGCACGGGACAGCTCCTCAGCCAAGGAGATGATCATACAATAACTGGCGTTTAGATAACGGGATAAAACACCAGTCGCATGATCACTCGCTGGATCAACAGGCGCAAAAAGGACTCGCCTTGTCGTTGGCGACAGGGTGGGTGTCGGTGTAAAAACCGGCAGACTTCTGGGTAGGGGGTCCCGAGCTATGGATATCGAATCAATGGTAACAGAGACATGGGAGACGATGTTTTACCCAGGTTTGGGCCCTCTTGATGGAGGTAAAACCCTACGTCCTGCTCTTGTTTATATTGATGGAGATGTATCGAATACATAGTTGATCTACCCCGAGATCGTATGTTGTGGTCTAAACCCTAGGGGTGATGATGAATATCATAATCGCCTATCGACTAGCCTAGCCTTGGCTTATATAATGTACCAGAGGCCTAGGATAACAAGAGTCCTAGTCAGCTATGCCGGTGGAGAGGAGTCCTTGTCTTGATCATGAAGTCTTGTGGAATCTTCCTCGTATATGTCATGGGCTGCCCGAAGTGGCCCATTAGTGAACCGACATGGGGATCCTCGGCCCGATCCACCTGGTCAGGAGTCGACGTGGTGAGTACCCCTAGTCCAGGACACCGTCAGTAGCCCCCTGAACCGGTCTTCAAGTTGGGGACGCTCCTCGGTTCTTCCGAATTGTTCTTCATCTTCGGTCGTCGGTCTTGAAAACTGGTTCAACAAATCTTCCCATCTCCGATCTTGAGGATCGCCGAGGTGTATCCGAAGAGTTCATACGTCGGGTATCCAAGGAGCCCCTTTAAGTTCTCGGCCTTTATCAATGCCTTGTTATTTTTACGCCACACCTCAGGTTCAAAGTTTTTCCTGTGCGGCGGTGTCCTCTTGCATCCGAGTTCCAACGCCGGACTACATCCGAGGTGTCTTTTTGCAGCCGAGCTCCAACGCCGGTCTGCATCCGAGTTGTCATACATTACTTCGGTTTGAAAAAGTTGAAGGAGTTCAACCGAGCTTAATGCCGGAAACGTCCTGTATGGATCTAGCCACTTGCATCTGAGCTTTATGCCGGACTGCTTCTGAGGTGGTGCACCACCTCGGCCTTGGGCTGATTTTTTGTGGAATTTTTCGATTGGTGCAATTTATTCTCTGCTGAGATATATAGTCAGTAGCCCTCAAGGTGTGTGTCGGCCTAAAATCCGAGATGCACCTGAAGGATGAAATAAAACCGCTGATCCTAGTAGCCCCTGAGACTCAGGTCGATTTGCGAAATCGGCCTGAGGATCGATTCCTAGCACGGCAGCATATGTAGGAATAGAAACACGGTGTGCAGTAGCCCCCGAGACTCAGGTTGGGTGCGGCCGACCAACCTAAGGATCATAATCTCCTCGGAAACTATTTTGCACTTTGAATTTTCCTGCATTGAATCAACAATGCAGTAGCCCCCGAGCCACTGGTCGGGTGGCAACACCAGATCAGGGGATCAATGTACCCCTTTAATGGCTTTTAATTGAGAAGCACGAAGCCCAGTAGCCCCCGAGCCTTAATTTGGGCACGGGTGGCCGACTTAAGGATCGATATCCAGAGTAAATTGACTTTAATTACAATTTATGTGTAATGATTCTATGTATCCAAGTACTTTACATCATTATAAATGCCTCTGTTCTACAAACTTTGTTAACCAGCCTTCGGCTTCTCCCTCCTCGACCATTGGCCAAGGAGTGTTTCCTACTCCTGGTCCGCCGAGGCGAACCAGACTCTTCGGATAACAAGGCAATCCGGCTACTTGGTTCTACAAACAAAGTGGAACAGAGCTTATGTTATATTACGTTTAAGCGTAAGAAACATCTTCCAAGAAAAATAGTTCCTTTATAAGTTCCTTTTCTCAGGCTATCATGTTGACCATGATCGTGAAACCTCAACTCCAATCAATGTGGGAGAAAAATATTGAGGATTTAGTTTGGGGAAACTTCCCGAACTCTGTGGTCTTCAATGAACCTAAATTTTCACTTCCGTCGTTGCCAACCAATTGTATTCTTAAGATGCCTAGCTTTCGGCTTCACCCAGTCTGAGGTACTAACTCGGATGACCCGGTAGTAACAATCACAGAGGTGCTCCCTTTACCCCCTAGCCGAACAATCGGGAACGTAGGGGGTAAGCATAGGAGCAAGGCAACCCAGCTTGGCCAAAATCTTAAGTCAAATTGATGCATATTTATGGCTTTATAACGATGATTACAGAAGGCAGCACTCGTATATTGAATACAAACGCTTTGATGCTATATGCTATTTTGACTCCTTTCTGACCGTTTATCATTTGAGAGTGGCCCATCGTCGGCTTCTACCCCTTTGTAGATACTACGTAGGGTGTTTCCGCAGTAACAAGACAACCCTTAGCAGACGTCTTGGTGCCCGGAGGCGGTTGTGTTTAGCGGAAACGAGGCAATCAGATATCCAGGCTTTATAACTTTCACTTAGTCATAGGAGCTTAAAGTTGGGAGGCCAGTTACTAGCCCCCGGTTAGTGTTCGGCGTCAGCCGAGGTCAAGCCATTAACACTTCGGCCAATTTTGTGAAAGGCCCATGGGGTAACCTCTATCAGTCTATAGTTTGATACAGTCATCGGATCGCTGACCAGTTTGCGCTCATTGTGACAGTCAGTTTTCGGCTTTCTCCACTGAGGTACTTGACCAGTTAAATCGGAAGTACAATCTCTGTGGTTCTCCCTTTACCCTTAGCCGAACAATCGGGAACGTAAGGAGTAAGCACAGGAGCCGGGCAACCCAACTATTGACCGAAGACACAATCCGAAACTGATGCATATAAAGCAATATCCGAGAACGTTTTACCGAGGACTCCACGGAGTACCTTGGCTTTTGGTGGGTTCGGCTCTAGTCGCAGACCCCCGTTGATATTGCCGATGCTTTAAAGGTGTCCGACGTTGTACTGCGAGAGTTATGCTGGAGACACACAGTAGCCCCCGAGAGTCAGGTTGGGTGCGACTGACCAACCTGAGGATCAAATCTCCTCGGGAACTAGTCCAGATATCATGTGCGTTTCACCAACGCCGAGGTGTAGGTCAGCAGGAAAGATGCCGAGTGAGGGTGTCCCGGACTAGGGGGTACTCGGGCTGCCCGGCCTGTGTATCATAGGCCGGGCTGATGGGCCGCTCTCTACATGTCGATGGAAGGCTGGATCATGGACGACCCTGTGTGTCAGAAGGAAACCTCCAAAGTCTTGGCGTCTCCTCCAAGAAATAGATGGCGTAACCTGCATGTTTACCCCAGATGGTAACCGACCATATGTAACCCTAGGGCCCCCTGGTGTCTATATAAACCAGGAGGTCTTGTCCGTAGGGAGAGATATCATTACCTAGGGTTTAGCACCGTCGATCTCGAGGTAGATCAGCTCTGTAACCTTCATACAATCACATCAATACAACCAAGCAGGACGTAGGGTATGACCTCCTTGAGAGGGCCCGAACCTGGGTAAATCGCTGTCTCTACCTTCCCTGTTACCGTCGACTCCTTGACCCATAGTTCGGATCCCCTACCCGAGATCTGCCGGTTTTGGTACCGACATTGGTGCGTTCATTGAGAGTCCCGTCGTGGGTCGCCAAGGATCGATGGCCCGCCGTCCCCGGACAGTTCTTCAGCAATGGGCTCTGCAGCGGGGATACCATCATCCTCGGACATCTCTTCTCTTCAGCAACGGAGTTCGTAGCGGGGACATCTTCATCCCCGGCCAGCTCTTCGCGTTCAGCAGCATCGTGTTGCACGCTGATCCGACCGGTTGCCTCGACCGGGTCGGCAACTTCGCCCCCGAGCAGGAAATCAGATTCAGCGGCCTTGAGTACGTCGCAGACGCTTGAGGCAATCTAATCTTCACTGGGTTCTCGGCTTTGCCCGAGGAACCCTCCAAGCCCGAGGCTTTGACTTCGGATCTCTTCCCCGCCCCAATCATTGGGGCGGGCCTCGGATCGGATCTAACCTTGAGTTCGGATCTGACCCCAATGCCGGATAACCAGGGGTTGCCCTTGGCTGAGCACACTCCCGCTATCGGCATGCCGGAGCCCAACTCCGATGACAATCCGAACATAGATTCGGTGGACCCCTCGATTTTAAGCGAGATGCTGGACCGGATCGAGATGTTAAATATCACGGACGGCCCGTCCTCGGACCAGGAGCAAGTCGGACAGGATGCCGGCCGCGGGGAATTCTGCGTCCCACCCACCACCCACTTAGTAGCCACTATCGACGATTTAACCGATACGTTGGACTACGCCTCCGAGGAGTCCGACTACATGGACGAGGACATGGATGTTCCGCCCTACAGGGATACTTTCCTTGCCACTGCGAATACCGGGAAGTGGACCGCCACCTCCACCTATGACGTCTACATGGTTGACACCCCCGTGAAGGACGGTGACCCAACTAAGAAGGGCGGTGACGACACCACCGAAGACCCACCCAGACGCCCACGACGGTGAGCCAGAGGGCGGAAGGGCAAGGAAAATAACACAGACACAAACGACACCGGAGATAACGAGACTCCGGATAATATGGGGGAGCTCGGCGATAACACGCCCGAGCAGCGACCTGATGCCCCTGAAGGACACGAGGACCAGGGTGACCCCGAGGACCTCGATGATTCCGAGGACAGCAATTACCTCCCCCCATCCGAAGAGGAAGACAGCCTCGGACCCGAGGACTTTAACGTCCCAGAGGACCCCCTGGCTCAAGAACAATTCAAGCGGCAACTCATTGCCACTGCCCGAAGCTTAAAGATGAAACAGCAACAGCTCAGGGCCGAGCAGGATACACTCAATGACAGATGGACGATGGTCCTAGCCACCGAAGAAGGCCTTGACGATCAACGTCAGTGCCAATATAAGAGTTACCCACGGCGGCGCCTCCTGCCAGAATTTGAGGATGAGGCCTTCGAGCCCGTGCCTCCCAGACGAACTTACGGTGACCAGCCCGACCGGTCTCCTCGAGGACGAGCTAGGCCGGCTGTGGAAACCGAGCTCCCACCCGCGCCCTCTCGAGGACAACATAGAGCGGCCGGAGAAGCTGAACTCCCACCCGTGCCCCCTCGAGGACGGGATAGGGCGGCAAGGAAAGCAGAATACCCACTCGTGCCCTCCCGCCGAGCAGGCAAAGACCCGGTTCAACCGGATGACCAATACGATCTGCGCCACGACCTGAACGCACGAGCTAGATCCATCTATGGATCCACAGGATATGCACCCGCTGGACGGAACGGATACCAGGCCTGGAGCGATAGAAACAACAGAGCTCGGGATCAGCACCGTGCTCGGATGACAAATGATCTTCAGCGTGATGTGGCCCGGGCCAGGGGCGCCGCACACCCAATGTGTTTCACTGACGAGGTGATGCAGCATCAGTTCCCCGAGGGGTTTAAACCCGTTAATATAGAATCCTATGATGGGACAACTGACCCAGCTGTGTGGATTGAGGATTTCCTTCTCCACGTTCATATGGCTCGAGGAGATGACCTCCATGCTATCAAGTACTTACCACTGAAACTCAAGGGACCGGCCAGGCATTGGCTGAACAGCCTACCTGAAAACTCCATCGGGAGCTAGGAAGAGCTCGAAGATGCATTCCGAGCTAACTTTCAGGGCACCTACATTCGGCCACCGGACGCCAATGACCTGAGCCATGTTATCCAACAGCCCGGCGAGTCAGCCCGTCAATTCTGGAACCGGTTTTTGACCAAAAAGAACCAAATCGTCGACTGTCCGGACGCTGAAGCTATAGCAGCATTCAAACACAGTATTCGGGACGAGTGGCTCGCCCGACAGCTCGGCCAGGATAAGCCAAGAACGATGTCGGCTCTTACCTCCCTAATGACCCGCTTTTGCACGGGCGAGGATAGTTGGTTGGCTCGTCGAAGCAACCACCCCAAAGACCCAGGTACTTCAGAGACCCGGGATGGAAACGGGAAACCCCGGCGCAATAGAAACAATAGGCGTTGGCACTCAAACAACGGCGATGAGGCCGATGACACAGCGGTCAACGCCGGATTCAGCGGCTCAAAATCGGGACAGCGGAAAAAACCCTCTAAAGGGAACCGTGATGGCCCGTCCGCGCTGGATAGAATATTGGATAGGCCCTGCCAGATTCATGGCACCCCCGACAGGCCAGCTAACCACACCAACCGTCACTGTTGGGTGATTAAGCAGGCTGGCAAGGCCACAGCCGAAGAACAAGGCAAGGGCCCCAGGAGTGAGGACGACGACGAACCTCGCGGGCCGAATAATGGAGGCCAAAAACAGTTGCCTCCAGAGGTCAAATCCGTGAACATGATCTATGTCACGCACATACCGAAGAAGGAGACGAAACGCGCGCTTCGGGATGTCTACGCCTTGGAGCCTGTTGCCCCGAAATTCAACCCATGGTCGGCTAGCCCGATCACTTTCGACCGTCGAGATCATCCGACCAGTATACGCCATGGTGGAACGGCGGCTCTGGTACTCAACCCCATCGTGGACGGATTTCACCTCACTAGAGTACTGATGGACGGAGGCAGCAGTCTTAACCTGCTTTACGAAGACACAGTGAGAAAGATGGGGATTGACCCGTCAAGGATCAAACCCAGCAACACCACCTTCAAAGGTGTAATTCCTGGCGTCGAGGCACGCTGCTCGGGGTCCGTGACTTTGGACGTCGTCTTTGGCTCGCCCGATAACTTCCGCGCCGAGGACTTGATCTTCGACATTGTTCCCTTCCGCAGTGGTTATCACGCACTCCTCGGACGGACCGCCTTCGCTCGCTTTAATGCCGTCCCGCACTATGCGTACCTGAAGCTTCAAATGCCAGGACCCAGGGGCGTTATTACCATTAATGGTAATACGGAACGCTCACTCCAAACAGAGGAGCACACTGCGGCTCTCGCCGCCGAAGTCCACGCCGCCGATAAGGCGTCGCAAGCTCAGTCCACAGTTAAGACTCTGGACGCACGCAAACGCTCCCGAGCTGCAGCCTCGCTCCAGGCACACTCCCATGCTCCCCCCCAAATAGGGATACGCACCCCACGGCACGGCCCACCTAGTCGCAAAATACGTACCTCGAGTGCACAATTTCGCGCTCAGAATTCCATGGGCAGTTGTGGGGACGCATCATACCAAGGTCAAGAGCTCGGTTCAACCGACCACTGGCCAACAGATGTCTTCAAATCGACATCAACAATAGGCACCATCTAGGGCCTGATCAGTGTCCGGCTGTTCTACCATGGCGACTTCTCAAAACCCCTTTTTCTAGGGCTCGCTCGCTGAAGATCACTACTCCCGCCGAATACATGGTGGATGGCTTCACTTCCGCCGAATATATGGTGGACGGCCTCGAAAGCCTCTTGAAGAGCAAAGGCGCAGACGTGCAGCAGGGCGTAGTTGGGACGTCAAACCACTCATAAAGGCCCTGTGTAAACCTTTACTCTCAATATATACATTTCTTTTCAGTATCTATTAAAGTTACTTCGGCAATCCGAATTGTACGGTTGGACGTCACATTCAAAGGAAATAAAGACCACTTTATTATGGTATACTCGTGCAGTCATTCACGTTGCATATTATTTTCCGCCTTTTCAAGCCGAAGTAATCTATCACGATACACTTCTTTCAAACCGGCTAATAGACCGGGGGCTCGACCATAGATCTTGCCTTAAAACCATTATACCAGCACTTCTCTTTCTCTCATGTGCTCGGTGTCACGGATATTTCATTATATGAATCAGTTCCGAATTGCGTCTTTGGTCAATAGTTGGGTTGCCCGGCTCCTATGCTTACCCTCTTACGTTCCGCACTGTTCGGCTAAGAGGGTAAAGGGAGAACCACTGCGATTGTACTTCTAGCTAGCCTGGTTAAGTACCTCAGTGGAGAAAGCCGAAAACTGACTGTCTTAATAAGCGTGAAATGGTCGGCGATCTGGTGACTGGCGTTAGCATAAAATCGTTGGCGGTTTCTCCGTGTTATACGAAGGGTTCTCTCTTACGAAAACCATGTGATAATGACGTCTACCGCGGCTCGTCCAAATATCACAAACACCGGGGGCTCGTTACCGGCCCCCACCATTAAGCTCCTCTGGCTAAGTGAAAGCACTAAAACCGCATAGTTTGATTGCCTGGTTTTCCGTACATACAACCGCCTCCGGGCACCGAGATGTCGGCTAAGGGTTTACGTATTACGAGAAAACACCCCTTGCAATATTTGCAAGGGGGCTGAAGCGGACGACTGGTAACTTTCAGATTATAAACGGCCGCACAGGAGTCAAGATTAACATAAGCGGGCATCTTTGTTCCCAGCCGAACAATTTGCATTCGACCTAAAGTCTTAACTCCTTGGTTACAAGGAAACAACATCTACTCATATATTACATCTTTGGGGCATAGGGCCTCGACTGCCCGAGCACCGTCCATCACGGCAGGAAAATACTGCTCAGGGCGCCTATGCTCTTTCCCTTGCGGCGGAGGTCCTGTGGCCATCTCGGCGGGCTTTAGCTTCGGCCAATGTACCATCATCTTGCCGAAGGCCATCCAAGCGCCCTCGATGCATGCAGAGCGCTTCCAAGCGTCGACCTGAGAAGGGGCGCCCAACAGCCTCTGCACCAGACCGAAGTAGCTGCTCGGCAGCGGCTCCGACGGCCATAGCTTGACACAGAGGTCCTTCATCACCGGCTCCGCCATCCGATGCAGCTCCATCCGCTGTTTCATCTGGTTGTTGAGGAGGGGAGGGTGTTCAGGCGCTTGAAATTGCGCCCAGAAGAGCCTCTGCTCGGCCCAGCCCTCCTGGCCGGCGAAGAACCTCGACGCATCCGCCGCACTCTTCGGGAGATCCGCAAAGGCGCCTGTGGACCGCCATAACCGCGTCAGCAACGCGAACCTGTTGCCTCCAAAGACACATTGTAACAAGTACGGCTTACCGTCCGCGATCAGCCTGACTTGGCGGAGCTCTTCTTGATAGCCGCGCGCTTTGGTCCGCGCTTCCTTCGCCACCGCGGCTAACGAGGTCAGCTCGGCGGCTTGCTCCTTATTCTTCTGCTCGAAGGCCTCACACCTTGTGACGGCATCCTCGAGCTCCTGCTGCAGTTCCAGCACCCTGGCCTCGTGCCTTTTACTTGCGGTTCTCACCGCCGCCAGCTCGGCAGCCACCTGTTCGGCTGCCGACTTCTGCGTCGCCGCACCCGCATGGGCCGTCCTCAGTGCGGCCCTGAGGCTTTCGACCTCCGCGGCGGCGGCTGTCATACCATCGGTTATCTCCGTTAAGACAAATTCGAACATTGCTTACAAAGGTATGGCCGTCATAGCTCGGAGTTACCTTCTGCCTCGTCGAACCTCTTGTTCACAAGGCTCAGATCATCCTCGGAGCTCTTTAGCTTCCGATTCAGCTCGGCCAACTCTTCGGCGTTGGCAGCTGTGGCCAATGACGATGCCTGTGCATTATTTTGCGCCTGTTAGTATCCGAGATATCGATTATTGATCCTCCGATCGGTTTTGTTCAACTGGTCAGAGTCTCGGGGGCTACTATGCATGAGGTTATACATTTACACAAATGAGTCTTTCTAAGGCAAAAGCATTACTTTACTCACCTTGAAGCCGGTCAGAAGGCCACTAAAGGCCTCCTTCAGCCCGTTATCCACGGACCGAATACTTTGTAACACCGCGCCCATAAGTGCACGGTGCTCTTCGGCGATGGAGGAGCGGGTTAGAACATCCTCCATCTCGGCCGGTCACCCGGTTGGCGCCCGCTCTGAGGCGGGCGGGGTTGGTGGTGCCGCTCCGGTTCCTTCCTTCTCGAAGTCCGGCATGCCGGGCTCCGGACGCTTTGACGTCTCCGGAGTCGCCCTCGGAGACAGCTCGGCTCGTCCGAACTCCTCTTTGTTCACCAGAGGGGCCCTCCCGTACTGGTCTTCGGTGACCGAGGTGTTCACCTCGGCCATGGCGGCATCGCCCTCTCCCCACGCATGTGGCACGGGAGGAGTCCTCCTTGACAGGACCTCCTCGGTTTCCTTCGCGATTGGGGAAGGCGAAGCGCGGGATCCAGTGCCGCTCTCCGCTAGCGCCGCCGGTGGCGAATCCCCCTCCGAAGCTCGGTCGGTGGGGAGATCGCGCAGCGGACTACAGCGTTGCACACGGAAACTTGATCAATATTAACACGGTTCGGCTAAAGACGATCAGATAGTCGCTAGAGCGCGTACCTTTGGGCCCACGGCTTGGCCCTGGGAAATTTCTGAGGAACCTCTTCGGAGGCCTCAGAGTCTTCGGCAGAAGCCGAGCTACCGCCGGACAAGGCTACCTTAGCCTTGCACGGTCTTTTGGGAGCGGGATGAGGAGGCTCCTCCTCGGCATCCTCGGACGCCGCCCTCTTCCTTGTTCAGGAGGAATCGTCCTCCTCCCCATCCTCTCCCTACTCTTTCTCCTCCTCGTGGGCGGAGGGAGCATTAGTGTCCCCGGATCTAGCGCCCGGGGGTCTTCGGGAGCGGAGACCCTCTCTGGCCTCACCCTGTTGGTTCTTCTTCTCTTTCTTCTCCGGCACCTCGTACGGCGCCATGGCCAACATGGCCGTCAGGAGGGGCGTCCTGGGTCCCTCTCGCAGCGGCGCCGGACTGTCGATCCGCTGGGCCTTCTTCAGCCAATTCTGCGGATGAAACATAGCGATGTTGAGTACCTTGTCAAAAGGGAATAGTTTGAATAAGAATAAAAAATTGCTCATACCTCCCATGGGGGATTTGCGGCGTCCAGTCCAACGTCTTCTTCCTCGGCCGGCCAGTCCTTCTGCGGCTTGAACAGCGCCCTCCATAATTGGGCGTGGGAGGTGCGGAGGAAGCTGCGCACGGTGGCCGGGTCATCAGGCTTGTAGGCCCACATGGGGGAAGCCCTGTCCTGGAAGGGGAGAATTCGGCGGCCGAGCATAATCTGGATCACATCGACCAGCGCAACGCCCTTCCCTATAATTTTGGCAATTCGGCCCTGCATCAGCACCACCTCCTCATTTGGCCCCCAGTCGAGGCCCTTCTTGGTCCATGAGACCAGCCTTGTAGGGGGCCCGAAGCGGAAGGCTGGAGTCGCCTCCCAATTCGCGTGCCTCGGCTCTGTGAGATAGAACCACTCTTTTTGCCATACCTTGACGGTCTCGATGAAGGTACCATCTGGCCACTCCACTCGCGGAAGTTTGCTGATCATGCCCCCCCCCCCCCCCGCAGTCCGCCTGTTGGCCATCTACTATCTTCGGCTTGACGTTGAATACCTTCAACCATAGGCCGAAGTGTGGCCGGACTCGGAGAAAGGCCTCGCAGACAATGATAAAAGCCGAGATATGGAGGAAGGAGTTCAGCGCGAGGTCGTGGAAATCGAGCCCGTAGAAGAACATGAGGGCCCTGACGAAGGGGTGAAGGGGGAAACCCAGGCCCCGGATGAAATGGGGCACGAACACCACTCTCTGGCCCTGCCGCGGCGTGGGGATGGCTTGGCCCGTCTCCGGAGCACGGTGAGGGATGTCGGCCGGAAGGTAGCCTGCGCTCTTTAACTCTAGAATGGCGCTGTTGGTGACGCTCGTAGCCTCCCACATGCCCTTGGACCCGGAACCCGCCATTGCTAGATTGGGCGGATAGAAGGAAGGGTTTCTGAGAGGGCGGATCTGGGCGTTGGAGCTCAAGAGATGGGAAAGGCAATGACAAAGGGGAGGAATGAGGGCGTGCGACAGGAACGATGGCTGTGCCCCTTTTTATGGGCTGTAAAAACTCACGGTCCTTTTACTGCGCCGCAGTCCTCGCTATTTCCCCATGTAACCGTGCCATTATGCGCGCGTGGGATGAGGTGGATTATTGATCATATCCCTTGAAAATAGGACACGATCTCTATATCGATGGGACGTGCCAATGGAGACCGCCTGGAACCGCGGATCGAGTCTGTCATAAACCAACTTGCGGTCGTGGTAGGGTGTGACCCTTCGGTAAAAGTTGTCAGATGCGAACACTGTTCACACCGAAGTGGCTAGCCATCGGGGCTAAGTTATTGTTGTACTTCGTTACCGAGGTACAGTTCGGCGTATATACGACCGGACAATACTTTATAATATAACTCGGAGTGATACGGGTCTGTTACCTGAATCGCGGAGGAAAGTGAACTGATCCACGAAGCCAATGGTGTTCGGCTTCTCCTCGGCTTCGAAGACTAGTTCGGGGGCTACTTAGGGTGTCCCGGACTAGGGGGTACTCGGGTTGCCGGCCTGTGTATCATAGGCCGGGCTGATGGGCCGCTCTCTACATGTCGATGGAAGGCTGGATCATGGACGACCCTGTGTGTCAGAAGGAAACCTCCGAAGTCTTGGCATCTCCTCCAAGAAATAGATGGCGTAACCTGCATGTTTACCCCAGATGGTAACCGACCATATGTAACCCTAGGGCCCCCTGGTGTCCATATAAACCAGGAGGTCTTGTCCGTAGGGAGAGATATCATTACCTAGGGTTTAGCCCCATCGATCTCGAGGTAGATCAGCTCTGTAACCTTCATACAATCACATCAATACAACCAAGCAGGACGTAGGG
Source organism: Elymus sibiricus (assembly GCA_039707655.1). NCBI lineage: Eukaryota > Viridiplantae > Streptophyta > Magnoliopsida > Poales > Poaceae > Elymus > Elymus sibiricus. Next base: position 13,192,419 of record CM077668.1, on the reverse strand, counting down.
TATTACCTCCTTGAGAGGGCCCGAACCTGGGTAAATCGCTGTCTCTACGTTCCCTGTTACCGTCGACTCCTTGACCCATAGTTCGGATCCCCTACCAGGCCGAGATCTGCCGGTTTTGGTACCGACACCGAGCTGCGGGTCGGAAAAGATCTCCTGAGCTGAATTATTACGTAGGGCACATAGGTCATGAGGATGTCCCGCCTCCAGAAAGAAAAACATACAAATAGCTTAAAAGTGCCATAAGCTCGAAAAGCCAAAAAACTTATGTGAAAACTTGACGTCCGAACTAAATCAAGTTTTTTGGTGCCAATCCGAAAAGTGGCCTTAAAATTAGTTTGTGCTTCCGTCATGCTTTAACATGACACATCCGATCTCAAGACTTCAAGCGGGTCAGCCTTCGGTTTCAACCTCCTATTTCCGAAGGCGGAGTGCTTCTCAGGCCAGTTTAGCGAACCAAACTCGAGCGGCTTTAGAGAGAAACCAGGCTATCCGGCTATTGACCACACACTCGTGTCGAGAAAGGAGTGATAGAAAAAGACTTTGCAACGACTTAGAAGAAAACACTTATTATAACGGCTCATATAAATTTAAGAGCCCCCAGTTAACAAGGGAAAAAGAAGTGTTTTTAACAAACAGCTTTTTTTGTTTAACACAAATATAATGCTTGGTCGAACCGAACAAAAATTAAAAATTAAAAAAAAGTTGAGCATGAAAGCGACTTAGCTGGTTAATGTGCTCGGTGTTGATGACGTGGTCCGAGTTTGTGGCGGGTCGAGGTTCCAGCGCCCACGCCGGTCCCGAGGTGCCCGAGCGAAGAGCTCGGCTTGATGAAGTGGTAGTACAGCACTGCCGATATGTTGAGGCGAAGCCCCCGAACCAGCCGAGATGACGAAGCTGGTCGGCTGGCGATGCCGAAGTCCCCGATCCAGCCGAGATGACGAAGCTGGTCGGCTGGTGACGCCGAAGTCCCCGATCCAGCCAAGATGACGAAGCTGGTCGGCTGGTGACGCCGAAGTCCCCGATCCAGCCAAGATGACGAAGCTAGTCGGCTGGTGACGCCGAAGTCCCCGATCCAGCCGAGATGACGAAGCTGGTCGGCTCGCCGAGGTGATGATCCGAGGTGGTTTCCGTCGGCTCGATGGAGCGACAGCGTAGTCAATGCTATCGCAGGTCGGCAGCCATGGAGCAACATGGTCGGGCCGATTTGACATCGGCACGACGGTGAAGATCGCCTCGTAAAAGACTCAAAATTTGTGGGCACGTGCTTGAAAACAAAACACAATACCCTATAAGAAATTCCCTTCAAAAAGGATGTCCGATAATCTGTTCATGAAAAAGATGAACTCGGGTCCGATTCGTTTTCGCGCAGAAAACACACCCGGAAATTGACGCACTCCTCGGGCTGTTGCCGGAGTTTGAACGGTCAGATCGAGCTGAAATTTTGAGGAATGGTAGATTTATGAATTCCGCTGCCGATCAACGGTTGGATCTTTCAAAGGATGTCCGACCTGGACGCTGGGCTCCTCGCCCTAAACTCATCCAGATTCACGTCCAGATTTGACAGGGCTCCGGTATATCGTAGATCGCCGGAGATTCCTCCATCAAAATTTGGCGAAATTTTACGGGGTCATTATAGACTCAATTCCGCACGATTCCACCAAAGGATTCATCAAAACGACGCTCGAGGAGGCGGTGACAGTGAACGCGAACCCGCTGTCCAGAAAAACTGCACGGTCGCCCGAGGACAATGTTGACGTTGAGCCCTCTAGCTCCATGGAGCAATTCCTCCATGACCTGAGTTGAGATCGGAGTTGATGATGATGAAGACGTCTATCCGATCTTGACGATCAGAAGAGGAGCCTGGTCCTCGGCCCAGCCGAGGTGACCAGTCGAGCCGGCGATGGAGATGCCGACGTCGCAGTTGATCTGCATGCGAGCCATTGATCCTTGTCGACCACACAGCAGAACTCTCAATGAAAGCACTAGTGTCGGTGTAAAAACCGGCAGACCTCGGGGTAGGGGGTCCCGCGCCAGAGGCATCGTCCGCACGTCCGCGGCGGCTTCCGGCGAGGGCATCGCCGCCTCGGCTATTTAAAGCCACCCCGAGCCCTCTCGACCTCACCAACCTCTCCCCCACTCTCCTCTAGCCCTCCCCGACCAGTCAAACGAGCACCGGACCCCTCCCCGCCCGCCACTGCCGCCATGGCCGCCGCTCTGGCCCGCCAAAATTGGCGCAATGTAGAGCCCCTCCCTCCTCCTCACCACCAGAGAACCCACCCGAGCCCCCTAGAGCTTCCCTGCCCTTCCTCTTTTCCTCCCGTGACCCATGGTGCCGTGCCCGATCACGCCGTCGCCGCCGTCCACCGCGGCCGTCGTCCCACTCATGTGGGTGCTCCCCGGCGGCCGTGTCATGGCCAGATGGATGCGGCATCTCCTCCGCATCTCGCCGGTGGCCGGGGCGCCTCTGGAGATGGCCGGAGTCGGCCGGACGAGCGCCGGCGCCGGCGACCTCCCACTGTCTGCGAGCGGCGTCGGCGAAGGAAGGAGGAGGCGGGAGGAGAGGGAGCGAGATGCCGTGGGGCCCGCCTGAAAGCGACCCAAAGGTCGGGCCCGCCCACTTAAGTGAACACGTGTTTTCGGGAATACGTTTTCTGGTTAGGAAAGCGCACTTTGGGACAGCTTCGGCTGGAAATACGCTTCCCTTATGTGAAAACGTATTTTCTGGAATGCGTTTTCTATTTAAACCCATCCGGCCGAAACCTTTATATTGCGAACGTTCACTGGTTAAGAGCGGAATTGAATAAGTTTTTATTTGATTTCTGCCTAACGAACGAACGGCCGTAACTTCGCGACCGTGACTCCGATTCAGGTGATTCCAAAGCCCACGATCTCAGTTTGTCGAGCCCGTTCCGATGGTATCATCTTCATGAGGTTGTCCCACTATGAAAATGACCATTTTGCCCTTTCCTTTAAAACAGCTCCGCCGAGAGGGAAACTTTTCCGGCAATTTTTCCGCGAGTGCCTCGCACTTCTCCCCGGTGAATCCTTCACCCCCAGGCAAGCCACAGCAGCCACTTGCATGATGGCCTTGCAGTAGCCATGGTTTTCACTTGAATATTTAATAATTGTTTGCTCATTTAATTATTTTGTGCATGCTATGTATATGCTCGTGAATCCATGTCTATGCTTATGCCATGTTCATTTTCATCTAGTAAGTGATATGATTAATTGCTAAGGATATTCTTATCATGTTTATTCTTGTAATCATTTCCGATGCTAGAGATAATGTTATGCTCACATGAGTAGTTACTGTCTGATATGAAAATACTTGTGATACTCATGATCATTTTTATGCCATGCTCATGTGCATCCCGTAGACCAAATGATTTATCATTATGATGTTAAATGGTTATGTTGCCCATCCATGGTTACACTGGTATCATTCTCATATGCATTATCATGTTATTTTTATTGTGACTCAGCTCCTCACCATTCAAGTTGAACGTGACATTAAACGAACTTGAACAAATCTGTTGGCTCAGTCATGGTGCCACCGAATCGAGCTAACCAGTGCAGCCACACTTGCCTTATAGGGGGCCCTAATGCGGTCTATTGTCATGCCTCTCGCCGGTGCCTCCTACTATGGAAGGTTTTGTGCGCGCGCTACCCCTGATCAGGTAGGCGGCCATAAGCCTTGAATACCCGAGTTTTATGGTACCGAGGTCCCCGTTTGGGACGATGTTTATGTTTGGCCACGACGGTGGCAGCCACAGAGGTGGCGGATGTCACAAGTTGGCATTGGGGTAACCCAGGACATAGCCCAAAGGGGAGTTTGTTGGAGTGGCCGGGAGAGTGTCATGCAATAGATTGGTTTTGCCGGAATGTCGTTGGTCCACCCGAATGGGAGCATGAGGCCATGAGTTCCGTGGTGTGGGTACAGTGTACTAACCTCTGCAGAGTGTATAATCTATCAATAGCCGCGTCCTCGATCATGGACACAGTTCGTAGTAGGTCACACTATGGGTCAACAGTAATAATAATCTGAATAATAACAACCCCGGTTCGATGAGAAAAGAAGTTGGTTGATCTTTAGCCGTCTTAGGGAACTACTACATTCTTCTTATCAACACTGCCTCATGCTCTGAGCTGCTTTTCAGCCGTCATGAGCCAAGGTTGAGTTATTTCAGTAATGTCCCAGATCTGAGTTGTAAAGACCATTCTGGTGGCTAATGATTTATTTGCCGATTTTTTGCAAAGGTTCGGATGATCATTGCCCTACAGTTAAAGCTCGAGAGATGATAAACTTGCCAGTTAAGTGTTGTTGCACTGCCTAAGGATAAGGATAAGGTATGCTTGCCGGAATATTGCACCTGACAATACCAATGGTCACACGAAGGACTAAGGATATATGGCCAAGCTCTTTTAGCAAAAGATTCAGAAAAAGAGAACAATAATGAAGAAAAGCAAGACCGGCAATACAGGTATGATAATTGTTGCATGAACAATATGGTACGGATACACAAGACAGTCTGATTCCGTATTGATCACCATGAACACACACCCAAGGGGTCTACTCTGTTTGTAAGGACCTCATATCAAGGTGACAGCGGAATCGTCGGTACAGATCTGAGACAAAGAAGTCAGCAAGATTTAGAACCACCTACAAGTAGTCAGATTCTGCCAAGATAACGATTATGATTCTCAGCATTGTTTTGAACCTGGAGGACATGCATCTAGTAACCCAATGCAATGATTAAATGGTTCATGCCCATTGAGGCAAATTTGTTCGTAACTCCGTTAAATACTATTGGTGCTGGATAGATGAATGTCACATCAATTGGAAATCACTCCCGGACTTATGGAAATCCCGGTCATGATAATATCAGACAAACCAGCAGACATAAAAGAACTGAAGTCAGAGCAAGGATGAACTATGAAGGAAGACCTGTCAGAATGTGGGAGCAAACCACCCCAGAGCAAGGCAGTCCGTCAGATGCAATTCAGTGGGAACAATTTATAAAGGAAAAAAGGATACCTGAGTTCCCTGAGCAACCAAATCTCGAGGACGAGATTTATCGTAAGGGGGGTAGGTTTGTAACACCCCGATTTTTGGCCCATTCTTTTTCTTTTGGATTTCTTCGAATTTTTATTTGGAGTTCTTTTTCCGTGGCTATGTGGTCTTGAAACCTGGCAAAATCTTCTCTCCTGCCACTTCCTAGTGGCTTGTCATTCTCAAATCTAGCCCAAGGCCATGTCATTTCCATCTTAGCCCAATCCTAATATTTATTTCTTGGGAATATTCCTTTTTCTATTAAAGGAATAACCCTGTTTGCCCTAGGTTGTGAAGCAACCTATATTTTTTCTTTATAAAAATCCCACAAAATTCTCATAAATTCTTTGAATCATATCTTCCACTAATACGTCAAAATCCATCCTTGCTCAGTTCAAAAGTAATTCAGGAATATTCATTTTCCATTATGTCCAGAATGGCACTTTGTGAAGGAAGTGCTATTTACCTTTTCTTGATTGCCCTCAAAAATTTTGGGCACTCTTTCACATCCAAATCATTGCCACATGCCAAAATTCAACTTCATTTGCCTAGTAAATCTTCCTCAGAAAATTTCCAAAGTTTCTGTCCAGAGAGAAGCTTTGTGAAGGAAGTACTAGCTAGGCTTATCCAAATGAGTTGAAATTTTGCTAGATCATTTATATGGTCAAACCATTACCCTCCACCAAATTTCATCTCCATCTAGCACTCTATGTGAGCACACCTTCAAATCTTTGCCTCTAGTCATAATTTCAGGTTGTGAAGCAACTATATTTTATATTGCTTCAAAAATTCTGAAATTAATCCAGGACCTAAGTATCCCTATACCATTTGAGCATGCCAAGATTCACAATATTTTGCCAAGCCATATTATCCACAAAATTCCCCCAAGTTTCTGTCCAGTGTGGGGCATTGTGAAGGAAGTACCATTTTTATTCATCCAAATAGTAGGAAATTTTTATGGTATCTTCATATGCCCAAATGATAATCCTCTACCAATTTTCAGCTCAATCCAACACTCTATGTGAGTGCTACTTACTGATCAAGTTTCTGGGCCAGTTATTGTAGTTGTAAAGCAACTATGACAAATACTGGTCCAAATCTTTTCAAAATTCATAGGATCATAGTCCTTTCTACCCTAAACCCCTAAGACATGCTGGTTAGCCCTTACCCCATCCCATTTGATCACTATTTCATGACTAAGTTGGCTACAGCAAACTTTCTCTGATCATTCCCATCAGCCCACAATGTATTTCTTTGATCTATCAACTCAGAGAGGACCTACTCTGGATGGACTACACGGTAGACATCTTGTGGTTGGCCAGAATGCACCGCGTGCGCCTATGCATGCGGTGACCACGCGATCTGGCACGCCGAAAGCGCGCTCTGGACGTCGGGGCCCTCTGCCGCCGCCCAAATCTCGATGTATCACCACTTCACCGTGTACTCTGCATTGCGCCCACTCTCCTGCATCCACGCCACCTCTCTGGACCCCTCCCCCCTCTCCTCTTTCCTCTCCGGCGAGCACGCCGTCCCGGGATGCCCGCGGCCGCCGTCGCCTTGCTCTTGTCTTCTTCCTCCCCGTAGCATCCCAACACCGTATGCACCTTCCCTAGACCTTTCTCCCCTCCGAGCGTGCGCGCGCGCACGCGGTCGCGCCAGAGGCATCCTCCGCATATCCGCGGCGGCTTCCAGCGAGGGCATCGCCGCCTCGGCTATTTAAAGCCACCCCGAGCCCTCTCGACCTCACCAACCTCTCCCCCACTCTCCTCTAGCCCTCCCCGACCAGTCAAACGAGCATCGGAGCCCCTCCCCGCCCGCCACTGCCGCCATGGCCGCCGCTCTGGCCCGCCTAAATTGGCGCAATGTAGAGCCCCTCCCTCCTTCTCCTCACCACCAGAGAACCCACCCGAGCCCCCTAGAGCTTCCCCGCCCTTCCTCTTTTCCTCCCGTGACCCATGGCGCCGTGCCCGATCTCGCCGTGGCACTGTCCGCCGCGGTCGTCGTCCCGCTCATCTCGGTGCTCCCCGGCGGCCGTGTCATGGCCAGATGGATGCGGCAACTCCTCCGCATCTCGCCGGTGGCCGGGGCGCCTCTGGAGATGGCCGAAGTCAGCCGGACGAGCGCCGGCGCCGGCGACCTCCCTCTGTCTGCGAGCGGTGTTGGGGAAGGAAGGAGGAGGCGGGAGGAGAGGGAGAGAGATGCCGTGGGTCCCGCCTATAAGTGACCCAGAGGTCGGGCCCGCCCACTTAAGTGAACACGTGTTTTCGGGAATACGTTTTCTGGTTAGGAAAGCGCACTTTGGGACAGCTTCGGCTGGAAATACGCTTCCCTTATGTGAAAACGTATTTTCTAGAATGCTTTTTCTGTTTAAACCCAGCAGGCCGAAACCTTTATATTGGGAACGTTCACTGGTTAAGAGCAGAAATAAATAAGTTTTTATTTGATTTGTGCCTAACGAACGATCGGCCGTAACTTCACGACTGTGACTCCGATTCAGGTGGTTCCAAAGCCCACGATCTCAGTTCGTCGAGGTCGTTCCGATGGTATCATTTTCATGAGGTTGTCCCATTGTGAAATTGACCATTTTGCCCTTGCCCTTAAAACAGCTCCCCCGAGAGGGAAACTTTTCCGGCAATTTTTCCGCGAGTGCCTCGCACTTCTCCCCGGTGAATCCTTCACCCCCAGGTAAGCCACAACAGCCACTTGCATGATGGCCTTGCAGTAGCCACGGTTTTCACTTGAATATTTAATAATTGTTTGCTCGTTTAATTATTTTGTGAAACCTATGTATATGCTCGTGAATCCATGTCTATGCTTATGCCATGTTCATTTTCATCTAGTAAGTGATATGATTAATTGCTAAGGATATTCTTATCATGTTTATTCTTGTAATCATTTCCGATGCTAGTGATAATGTTATGCTCACATGGGTAGTTACTGTCTGATATGAAAATACTTGTGATACTCATGATCATTTTTATGCCATGCTCATGTGCATCCCGTAGACCAAATGATTTTTCATTATGATGTTAAATGGTTATGTTGCCCATCCATGGTTACACTAGCATCATGCTCATATGCATTATCATGTTATTTTTATTGTGACTCAGCTCCTCACCATTCAAGTTGAACCTGACATTAATCGAACTTGAACAAATCTATTGGCTGAGTCATGGTGCCACCGAATCGAGCTAACCAGTGCAGCCACACTTGCCTTATGGGGGACCCTAATGCGGTCTATTGTCATGCCTCTCGCCGGTGCCTCCTACTAGGGAAGGTTATGTGCGCGCGCTACCCTGATCAGGTAGGCGGCCATAAGCCTTGAATACCCGAGTTTTATGGTACCGAGGTCCCCGTTTGGGACGATGTTTATGTTTGGCCACGACGGTGGCAGCCATAGAGGTGGCGGATGTCACGAGTTGGCATCGGGGTAACCCAGGACATAGCCCAAAGGGGAGTTTGTCGGAGTGGCCGGGAGAGTGTCATGCAATAGATTGGTTTTGTCGGAATGTCGTTGGTCCACCCGAATGGGAGCATGAGGCCATGACGTCCGTGGTGTGGGTATAGTGTACTAACCTCTGCAGAGTGTATAATCTATCGATAGCCGCGTCCTCGGTCATGGACACAGTTCGTAGTAGGTCACACTATGGGTCAACAGTAATAATAATCTGAATAATAACAACCCCGGTTCGATGAGAAAAGAAGTTGGTTGATCTTTATGTGATCATGAGAGGATCACGATGGCATCGTGGATACCGATGTTGATTGATTATGAGGTGATCGAGTGATGATCACGATGGTAAGTTTGTGATTACAAAATAACCTCCGAGCAGAGTAAGTTGGTCCACGAGACCTTACATGTCGACCCCCTTGCATGCTAGTGCTAGTATCATCCTGTTCATATCATGAATTATATGCACATGCCATGCTCATGTTGTTTCCATGCTCATATTGTTGCCATGCTCATGTTGTTGCGATGCTCATGTTGTTACCATGCTCATATTGTTGCCATGCTCATGTTGTTCTAGTAGTATCGTGTTCATCATTGATGATTAATCTGTAAATGCCATGCTGTTGTTTGTCTTGATTCTTTGGTTGCTGTGAGCTTGCGAGTACATTCAAAGTACTCACATGGCGTGTCATGCCAGATTGCAGGTCATGCCGTGATTGCTTGTTTGTTGAGGATCCCGAGGTTGCGCTCTAGGATGTGTCCCAGCCAGAGTCCCTGCGGAGTGGAGTTCATCACCGTCGCCGTTGTTCCGCTGCTAGAATTTATTCCGCTACGAGATGTTCCACTGCTAGCATAGAACTACCTTAGCAGGCGAAGTGTCGCCATACCGATGTAATCCTTCGTGCCTTCAGAACCTTTGTACCCGTTATATTTGTAATAAAGAGCTGATTTGTTCTATGCCAAGCAGTGCCGTATTCCAGAAGACTTGATCTCTGGGCTGGAATACGAGGTGTTCCGGTTCCTCTGAGCCGGGGTGCCATAGTGCACATCGATCTCCCCTGCCGAACCACAAAGGGGCTGGATGGCCCCATAGATAGTCGTACCCTTGACAATGTCTCACACCATATGATAGGTACTAAGGTTCTCACAACCACAAACCAAACCAAAGCAAACAATAAAGGAGTTCACGAGAGAAGAAATGCAACTCCAAATAAGACGCACTCGTGACTCGGCAAATCCCTAAGCTCTCTCCCCCTTTGGCATCGAGACACCAAAAGGGCAAAGATCACTAAAATGACTTAAGGTGGTAGCGAAGCTCCTGAACACCATCGGTACTCCTCGTGATCTTCAGACTCCTCCTCTGCTGCAGCTGGCTGATCCTCCTCCTCTGACTCTGACCACTTGCAGTTCTTGGAGATCCACTCCTCATCATCAGTGATCTTGTCCTCGGAGCCATTGGTAACTTCTAAGCCAATGTGCCTCATCAGAATCTTGTCGCGACTACGGGCCTTCTTCTCTGCCACATGAGCCCTGTACTGACCTTGAGCCTAGATGCAGAACAACTTCTTCATCTTCTCTTTGAGCTTAGACACCCATGATGGTTCCTCAGAAGGTGGCACATAGTCAGCCTCATCATCATCTCCCTCAGACTCATTTGCCTGAGCCTCAACCTCAGCCTCTCAAGTAGTGCCCCAAAGCTCCTTCAGCCTCAGTTTCATAATATCATGAGATACGAGATCACCTGTCACAAGCATTTCCTCTAGAAAGGTAGAAGCCCATGTGTCCTCAATGAGCTTCATCAGATAAGGTCCATAGATCATACACTTGCACTCAAACACTGCAGAGCAAAGTTCGGACCACATAACATGAGAAACATCCAACACCTGTTGTGTATCCTTCTCCGTCTGACATATGAGCAGCATATATATCCACTAGATAGGAGTGAACCATGTCCAAGTTCCCAATGCGTGGGAACAGAGACTACCTGAAGATCCTATGCATGATATCCAAGAAAGAATTCAACTCATATGAAACTTTACTGGTGGAGGAGATCTTCTCCTTGGAGAAAGGATAGACAGCGGACTTGTGAGTGGCTGCCTCTGTTGCATGAGGGTGCAAACCAATGGGGTTCGCAAGCCCCTCGTCTTATATCTCAAACTCTCCATGAAGTCCTTCCATGGTGCCCTCAGACGTCTTCCATTGGTCACCCATTGCAGGGTCCTTGCATCATTAGTACCAAAATGAACAGTGGCATAGAATTGGGCCACAAGCTCTAGATCAAAGTCCTTGTTGAACGAGATGATTCTCAGAATATCTAGCTGTTCACATAGCGCCAAAGCTTCTACGAAGTATTAGGGATTCTTCTCCAAATGACCGAGATCAATTGACCTAACAATGACATACAAGTTCTTCTTGGCCTTGAGAACATCGTGGTAGATGGACATTTGTTGCCTAGTCCAGAAGGGGCGGTTCATCAGAGTGGGGCCTTAAGGGTTGCGGTACGGATTGCGACGACGCACAACATAGAATTCCTTGGAAGGTAACTCATTCATGGACCTCTCCTTCTCTTTGTCTTTCTTCTTGCTAGCCACCTGCTTGGCCCCCGGCTGGGGCTGAACATGAATACTGGGAGCTGCACAGTCACTATCTGAAGTGCGATAATGCTTGGAGCCACCTGGACGATCCGGATTCTTGCGACGCACCTTATGGGCTGAGCTACTACCACCTGGAGCCAACAACACAGCAGGAGGCAAAGCAGGTGTAAACAATTGCATAAGCCAAAGGAATTAATTAAAAAAATCAAAGGTTGATGTGAGGGAAGTGGAAGTTGACAGCTCCGGGCGGTAGGACCGCTCCAGGGGGAGCGGTAGTACCGCCCGAGCCGGAGGTCAACGGACCTGACCACTACCGCGCCGAGATCCAGTACTACCGGAGTTGCCAGATTCAAATTCCCTCCAACCAAACTTCAATCCAACTAATCTAGCAGTCTTCTATGCCCTACTCATGCCTCGATTTGACTAGAAATCGGAGAATGCTACAAATATTTCCCTAGAACCTAGATCCAAAAACTAGAATCATAGGAGAGAAAAACGGGGGCAATACCGGCATCCATGGCAAGAGGAGAAGGTGGGGAACGATCCCACCGGACGGAAATGCGGAAGATGGCATGGAATCAGTGGCCCAAAGGTGGCCACCGGAGCGAGTTCGTCGCCTGGGAGAGAGGAGAGCGTGAGGGAGGGAGAGATGAATGGGTACGGGGGAGTTGAACTCCCCCTGCCCGACTCATAACCCTTTCACGATTCCACAGCACGGTAGTACCGCTCAAGGAGCAGTAGTACCGCCCCGATAATACCGCATGGCAGGAGGCCTGGTAGTACCGCTCCAGCGGTAGTACCATGGTACCAGGCGGTAGTACCGCTTACAAGCGGTAGTACCGCGCTGGCATAAGCGGTACTACCGTGCAGGCGCAACCTTGCTAGATCAAGTTGGAAGGGTGGCTTATGCAAATATTAGGGGCTGTAGAGAGAAGGCTTGGGTTGGAGACAAGAAAACCAGTAACAAGGGAAGAGGCACTCCAAGTTCAAGAGGACAAACAAAAGACGAGCAAGCCCTAGAAGACTAGAAAAACAAAACGAACCAACTCGAACAAACACCTCTCAAAGAGAGGGTGGTGGCCGAAGCCACCTATGTTTGAGTCAATTGGTATGGCACCACGAAGATTTTAACCTTGGGCCCATGACCAAAACTCATCTTTGAAGCACAAGTACCATAAAAAATGGCTAAAGTGAAAGACTTGATCGATATAGGCATAATGGGGGGAGGGAGAGTTCATTGAGAGAACAACACTCCCCCTATGTCCATGCCTACATCTAGAACAAGATAAACATGATGAATGTGGTGGGGTGTGTCGAGATTCAAGCCACATTGCTCGAATCAATGATATTTAGCTCATGCCTTAACTCGCAAAATCTTGCTTCATCCAAAGGCTTCGTGAAAATATCCGCTAGTTGCTCTTGAGTGTTGATGTAGATAAGATCAATCTCTCCATGCTTGATGTGATTTCGGATGAAATGATGACGAATCTCAATATGCTTCGTCTTGCCATGTTGCACCGGATTGTTGGAGATCTTGATCGCACTTTCATTGTCACATAGAAGAGGCACTTTGTCACAAGTGACACCTGGTACGTCTCCAAAGTATCTATAATTTTTGATTGTTCCATGCTATTATAATATCAAGCATGGATGTTTTTATATACATTGACAGCAATTATATATCATTTTTTGGGACTAACCTATTAACTTAGTGCCCAGTGCCAGTTGCTATTTTTTGCCTGTTTTTCGTTTTCCAGAATATCAGTACCAAACGAAGTCCAAATGCCACGAAACTTTTTGGAGATTTTTTTTGGACATAACAAACACTAGAAGCTTCGGGAGGAGACGAGAAGATGAAGCAGTGGCCCACGAGGCACCACGGCGTGCCCCAGGGGGGCGCGCCCTGGTGGCTCGTGGGGCCCACACAGCTCCGTTTGACCTAATTCCTCCACTATAAATTCTCTAAAATTGGGAAACCGAAAAAGGAGTCCATGAAATACTTTTTCCGCCACCGCAAGCTTCTGTTCTCGAGAGATCCCATCTGGAGGCCTTTTCCGGTAGTCCGCCGGAGAGGGATTCGATCACGGAGGGGCTCTCCATCATCCTTGTTACCCTTCCGATGATGCGTGAGCAGTTTACCACAGACCTTCGGGTCCATTGTTAGTAGCTAGATGGCTTCTTCTCTCTTTTTGATCTTCAATACGATCTTCTCCTCGATGTTCTTGGAGTTCTATCCGATGTAATCACTTTTTGCGGTGTGTTTGTTGGGATCCGATGAATTGTGAGTTTATGATCATATTATCCATGAATATTATTTGAGTCTTCTCTGAACTCTTTTTTGCATGATTATTATAGCATCGTATTTCTCTCTGATCTATTGATTTGGTTTGGCCAACTAGATTGATTTATCTTGCAATGGCAGAGGTGCTTTGTAATGGGTTCAATCTTGCGGTGCTCAATCCCAGTGACAGAAAGGGACATGACACGTATGTATCGTTGCTATTAAGGGTAAAAAGATGGGGTTTATTCATGCGTGAGTTTACTTTGTCTACATCATGTCATCTTGCTTAAGGCGTTACTCCGTTCTTTATGGACTTAATACACTAGATGCATGCTGGATAGCGGTCGATGTGTGGAGTAATAGTAGTAGATGCAGGCAGGAGTCGGTCTACTTGTCTCGAACGTGATGCCTACTTGTTTACCCACCGTATGCTATGAGAGAAGCCTCTAGTGAAAACTATGGTCCCCGGGTCTATCCAAATCATATATTAAAAATCCTAAAAATACCTTGCTGCACTTTTAATTTATTTATTTTATTTTATATTTTAGTTCAATCTATCTATATATCACCATACAATTTAATCCTGTAATTAACTACCGATTGACAACCCCTTGTTTGCGTTGGGTGCAAGGATTCGTTATTTTGTGTGCAGGTACTGCTAACGAGGTGTTGCGTGATTCTCCTACTGGATTGATAACCTTGGTTTCATAACTGAGGGAAATACTTATCTCTACTGTACTGCATCATCCCCTCCTCTTCGGGGAAAAACCAACGCAGATCACAAGTAGCAACACCGTAATCCTTTAAAGTTTGCCTCATCCATAGCAATTGTGCACAACAACTTGCGGCGGCTACATACTCAGATTCGGTGGTGGATAGGGACAAGCAATTTTGCTTCTTCGAAGACCAACTCACCAAAGAGCGACCAAGGAATTGGCACCCTCCGGAAGTTGACTTCCTATCCACATGGTCTCCCACCCAATCCGCATCGGAATATCCCATGAGATCAAAACTTGCACCATTGGGGTACCATAAGCCAAAGTTTGGGGTATGAGCCAAATATCAAAAGATTCACTTGACTGCCACATAGTGTCTTTCCTTAGGTGTGGCTTGAAACCGTGCACACATTCCCACACTCAACATGATATCCGGTCGAGATGCACAAAGGTAAAGCAAGGATCCGATCATGGAGCGATATACCTTTTGATCCACCGCTTTACCATTGGGATCAATGTCAAGTTCGGACTTGGTAGGCATTTGTGGCACCCCGGCTCAGAGGACCGGTTTACCCAGTGTTTCCAACCCAGAGATCATGTCTTCTGGGAACACACAACAACTTGGAACAGAATAGAACTGAACTTTATTAAAATATCTCGAGTACAAGCTCATATGTTACATTGATAGCGAGGCCAAAGGCACACCTGGTGCGATGACAATATCTACATTAGTTATAAAACATAGCGGGGACTCGATACTACTAGGTAATTCTACGGCGTAGCGGAACATAGTGCGAGAAACTCCATCCACAAGGACACTGCTGGGACACGGCCTAGTTAGCGTAGCACGAACCTCCGGGGTCTCCATCCTCGACTTCTCCAGCATCTGGCATGATACGCCAGGTGAGTACTTGGAATGTACTCGCAAGCTCACGGCAGCCAAAACAATGCAGCAAACAATAGCATGGCAATTAAGAAGTTAAATAATTAGGTTGCTTACTGCCACAACTAATGCTCTTCTGGGTTGTCTCACAACCCTCGGAATACTCATAGACCACTGAGTACTTCCGAACATACGACAAGTTCTTCCATCATTATTATCATTACGGTGGTTGACCATACAGTGTCCTAGTACGGACTGTCCAATACCGTGGACTCGGCTATTCGAATAGGTTCTTACACTCTGCAGAGGTTGCACACTTTACCCACACCATGGAGCACCTGGCCTCGTGTTCCCATTCGGGTGGACCGGGGCTGCTCCAACGAAACCTGCCTGACCCATGACCCTCCATCGTACCACCGATAATCATACCCTCCCAGGGTCATGTCCTGGGTGGCCCCTGTGTCACCCCGTGACACCTGCCACCGTCGTGGCCAAACAACTGTCCCAAACGGGGACGCCGGCAACATAACTCAACTGGGCTCACAGGATTATCGTCGTCTACCTGATCAGGGTAGCACGCACGCATAACCCTCCCTAGTTTGGCGGTACCGATAAAGGAGCATGAAACCAGACCAGGCTAAGGCCATCCCATACCGGCAGATGTGGCTGCACGGATGAGTCCGGACAGGTGACACCAGATCAACCATCTAGGTTCAATATTGTTAAGCAATTATCAACCATGGATCTTTATCATGGACAACTTATCATGGCAGTAGTTAAATATTCAAATAATTTACTATGAATTATCACATATTAAAATAATGCACATAATTCAATTAAATAACCAACACTATTGAAATGCTTCATGCAATGGATGACATGGCTTGCCTTGCTCTGTTGAGTTTTCCACAAACTTCTAGGCTTCAAAATCAACAAGATTTCCTTCTGAAAATATTTTTTTAAAGCAATAGAAAATGCCACATGTTACTGTTTTGAGCACCAGAAATTCTGTGTGCAAGAGAAAAATATCAAATTTTGCAGGAAAATAGAGGAGCTCAAGACAAACCAGATGCAAAAAGAATCAATTGATTTGGACTTATGGATAAAAAGTTATGGATGGTCAAAGTTCCTGGTGAAATACGAATTTAAACAGAAATTCTAAATTCTCTGGACGGGCCACATCGAAGGCGTACTTTCCAAATACGCCTCCACTAGCGTACCAATTCGGACACGGCTGAGCCACTGACGAGCGGGCCCCAGCTGTCATAATTAAAAAGAAAAAGAAGAACAGTGCGCGGGCGGCTCACCGACGGCGATAGCCGGGGTTAGAGACGACGGCGAGCTCGAGCGACTGCGGGGATGGATCGGCCACTCGACGGCGGTCCTCCCTGTACCAGTGGCGTCTCCGGAGATGGCCAGATGGCGTCGCTCCCTTCTTCTCCGGCGGCGGCTGGTTCGGGGGTCATCGACGACGGTGATTCCGGCAGCGATTGGACTAGGACTTTGGTCGGGCGGAGTCGTAGGAGTGCGGTGAGCTCGAGTGGGGAGTCGGGCAGGGCTGGGGTGGTGGAAATCGGGCTATGGCCGAGTGGGGAGTGGCGGCGGGATCCCGGCGAGCGGCGAGGCCAGAGGGCCTCTCGGCCGTGGCTCGGTGATGTGGGGGTCTGTAGGAGGCGGAGGGAGTGGGGTGAGGAGCTAGGAGGGCCGGGCATGGCCTATTTATAGGAAGGGGAGAAGCCTCTGGACTCGGGTGCGCCGTGGCCACGTCGCCAGTGAAAGGACGGTGAGCTGGCTGGCCTGGAGTGGGCGACGGGATACGAGAGAGCAGGGGGAGTTAAGGCGGCCAGTGGCGGCTTGCGGAGGAAGGCGACGAGCGGCAAAGCCACTATGGCCGCACGGGCGCCACAGTGGCTGCGTGCGGTGGCGGCCGGCAAGCGCTTCTCCGGCGAGGAGAAGGATCTGGAGTGGCTAGGTGGACGGCGGAGAGCAAGTCGGCGCAAGGAGACACGGTACGGCGACGCGAGCGTCTCACTCCGATGAGACCCGTGCCTGGCGGCGCCCAGAGCGCGGCTTTGGCAGGGTTGGCTACGCGGTCACTGCGTGCACAGGCGCCCGCGGCGCGAGCTGGCCTGCCAGACCGTGTCTGGTGCGTCGTCCTTGCACCCTAGAGTCTTCTCGTGCCACTAGATCGTCAAGAGACCCACTGAGCTGAAGCGTAGCTTCAACTACAGTTTGCTGTCAGAAACTTGGTGAGGTTCTGGAGAAGAGATGAGCTGGAGATGGAGTCAAAGGAGATGTCTAGAGTGACCTTCTTTGGAAGGACTATGAGTTGGCCAAGTTTGAGAAAAATTGGAAAGGATTTGATCATAGTTCCTGTATAACTTGCAATCTGGTCCAGAAACTTGATCAAGAAGATGCACTCACATAGTTGAGCTCCTGGAGCTGAAATTTGGTGTGTGGGAGTTATTTGGTGAATAGAAGATGCCATAAAAATTTCAGCTCAATTGGATACCTCTAACTGGTACTTCCTTCACAGAGGTTCCATTTGAGCAGAAATCTGGCAGAATTTTGTTGATGAAAATTTATACTGGACAGGAGAATATTTTTGAATATTGTGGCAAGATAGGTTCCCTAGTATCTCAGGGAATTTTCTGAGAGTTTTCTGAGTTGGGAAAATATGAGTTGCTTCACAAATGGCCAGTACTGTCCAGAAGATAAATGAAGTTTTCTAGACCAAATTTTATACTGGACCATGAGATGTTTTTGAAGATTGTGAGAGTAGATGATGACAAGAAGGTGTGGGATTAATTTGGGATTTTTCTAAGCATCAGAAATATGGGTTGCTTTGTACCCCCAAGTGATGACAGATTTTCCCTAAGGAAGAAAATGATTAATTGAAAAAGATAAAGAATTGAAAATTGATCCAGATGGTGAGTGACAAGAATTTGGCAAGATGTTGTGGGCTTTGGCTCAGAGGAAAGAATTTATAAGTCCAAAGTCAACTGAAAGATTCAAATTCCAACCAAATTTCAAATAAAGCCAGAAAGAATTCGAAAAGAAAAAGTTGACAAAAACCAGGGTGTCATAGCATTGGAGTCTTGGCCGGCTTGACATCATTCAACTTGAATCTCTTGAGCATGTTTTGGGTATATTTGGCTTGGTTGATGAAGGTTCCTTCTCTTCTTTGCTTGACTTTGAACCCAAGAAAGAACTTCAACTCTCCCATCATAGACATCTCAAACTTCTCCGTCATTAGTGCGGCAAACTCATCATTGAAAGCTTTGTTAGGAGAACCAAATATAATATCATCAACATATAGTTGGCATATGAACAAATCCCCTTTAACCCTCTTAGTAAAAAGAGTGGGATCGATTTTCCCAATTTCAAACCCACGGTCTTGCAACAACACGGTAAGGTGCTCATACCATGCACGTGGGGCTTGTTTAAGGCCATAGAGTGCCTTATCGAGCTTGTATACATGATTGGGGAACTTGGGATCCTCGAACCCCGGGGGTTGTTTGACATATACCAACTCATTAAGAGGACCATTAAGAAATGCACTTTTCACATTCATTTGTTGCAACTTAAAATCATGATGAGATGCATATGCAAGCAACATGCGAATAGATTCAAGACGAGCAACGGGAGCAAAGGTTTCATCGTAGTCGATACCCTCGACTTGGGAGTAGCCTTGCCCTACCAATCTTGCCTTGTTTCGAACAACAACACCGTTCGCATCTTGCTTGTTCTTGAATATCCATTTGGTTCCAATGACATTATGGTTCTCCTTTGGCCTTGGCACCGATTGCCACACCTTGTTGCGCTCGAAGTTGTTGAGTTCATCATCCATGTCTTCAAGCCAATCCACGTCCTCAAGCGCCTCAAGTACCATTTGGGGTTCAACACACGAAACAAATGCGTGATGCTCACAAAAGTTTGATAATTGTTTACGAGTGGTTACCCCTTTCTTTAAGCTCCCATGGACATTCTCCATGACATGTCCTTGTTGCTTAAGTTTGGAAGCAATCTTGGCGGCACTACGTCGAATAGCTCCTCCATAGACATTTGAGGAGAAACATCTTGACAATCTTGAGCGTCATCTTGAGCTTGCTCTTGATCTTGAGCTTGCACTTGATCTTGAGCTTGCTCGGTGTCGTGATCGTGATCTTGAGCATCATTTGGTGCATCACCATCATCTTGTGGTTGATCTTGCCCTTGATCTTGATCACTTGGTTGAGGGCCTTCGATTTGTTCTTCGGAAGCGTGTGGGTCAATAGTTGGTGATGGCTCCACCTGTGTACAGCATTGTCCTTCTCCTTGGGCCACAAGGGGTTCCTCAATGGGGAGTATTTGACCAATCCCCATTCTTCTTATGGCTTGGGGAGGAATTTCATCACCTACATCACAAAGACCACTTTGCTCCACTTGGGAGCCATTATTTTCATCAAACTCTACATTACACGTCTCCTCAATGAGTCCATTGGACTTGTTGAGAGGACACGGTAAGCATGAGAGTTTGTAGCATAACCAACAAATATGCCCTCTTGAGCGCTAGGTTCGAATTTAGACAAACGAGCACCTTTCTTGAGAATGAAACACTTACACCCGAACACCCGGAAGTAGTTGAGGTTGGGCTTGTTACTGGTAAGTATCTCATATGGAGTCTTGTTCAAGCCTTTGCGGAGGTAGAGCCGATTGGATGCATGACATGCGGTGTTGATGGCTTCGACCCAAAAGTTGTACGGAGACTTGAAATCCGCCATCATGGTCCTTGCCACGTCCATCAACGTCCGGTTCTTCCACTCCGCTACACCATTTTGTTGAGGGGTATATGGTGCAGAGTATTGATGCTTAATCCCCTCATCACTAAGGAACTCATCCAAGGTGTAGTTCTTGAACTCGGTGCCGTTGTCACTTCTAATCATCAATATCTTTGCATCATGTTGGCGTTGACCTTCATTCGCAAACTCAATGACGGTCTGTTGGGTCTCGCTCTTCCTCTTGAGGAAATAAACCCAAGTGTATCTTGAATAGTCATCCACAATCACCAAGCAATACTTTCTTCCCCCAAGACTATCAAAGGATGGAGGTACAAAGAGATCCATGTGAAGTAGCTCCAAGGGCCTCTTCGAGTAGATGATAGTCATGGGTCGGTGAGCCGTCTCATGTAGCTTTCCTTCGATACAAGCACTGCAAGCATGATCTTTGGCAAAGCTCACATTTGTTAGTCCACGAACGTGATCCCCTTTGAGGATACTTTGAAAATATCTCATATTGACGTGGGCTAGACAGCGATGCCAAAGCCACCCCACGTCAACTTTAGCCATTAGGCAAGTCGCGATCTTAGTGGGTCGCTCCGAGAAGTTAACCACATAGAGACCGTTCTCGACATGACCAACAAAAGCTACTTTAAGAGTCTTGCTCAACAAAAGGGCCACGGTATCAAGATCAAAGAATGTGGCAAAGCCCATAAGTGCAAGTTGATGAACGGAAAGTAAATTGTATGCAAGGGTCTCAACAAGCATGACCTTCTCAATAGATAAATCATGAGAAATCACAACCTTGCCAAGACCCAATACCTTAGATGTTGAGGCATCACCAAATTGAACATGGGTGGGCATAGCACTACTAGAAAAAGGGCTATCCCTAATATCACTATTAGTGGCGCACCAGAGATGTGGTGCGCCACTACTATATAGCAGTGGCGCACCATAAACAGGTGCTCCACTAATAGTGACATTACCAGTGGCGCACCAAGGGTGGGGTGCGCCACTACTATTTTTTTTGGCAGTAACCAGCCCTGCCCAGGCTTACCAGTGGCGCACCAGGTCCAGGTGCGCCACTACTATTTTTGATAGTAGTGGCGCACCTGGACCTGGTGCGCCACTGGTAAGCCTGGGCAGGGTGGTCCAAAAAGATTAAAGTAAAGGAGTGATTCTATATTGTGATTGAGTAAAGGAGATGCATTGTTAAAAGTTGTGAAGCAAACTTAAGAGTGTAAGAAAAAACAGTACATGGAGACTGTTTAGTTTGTCAAATAATAAAGACGCTTAGAAGTAATGCTCATGTATCTTAAAAAGAAGTGCTCACATACATATAAAAATTATTGTCCTTTTTTTTTAACACAGCAAAACACATAAGCCCACGTATATTGTCCTAAAAGATGTCCATATATTTAATAGGAAATATTCAAATACATTAAAATGTATGTTGTTTAACAATATTTACATGCAGAAGTGTGCAAAAGGATACAAGGGAAAAAGTAACCGAAAAAGAAAGAAAACACTGAAAACAGGAATTAAAACCAGGAAACGAAAATAGAAAACCAAAAAAGAAAGGGAGAAAATTAAAGCCCACTGTTCATTAAAGCCCACTTTTCTTTTTAAGTTTTACTGTCCCCTTTTTGAATTCATTTCAAATTTTGCATAACTATAATGTGGACTCGTAGAGGATGTATCCTCTGCTCACATGTGTGAGGTACTCGCAAATTTGGAAACCTTATTACTAAGTCAGAGTGTAAAAAATTATACGCCCTATATTTAGGAATGGAGGGAGTATTAAAATTGCCATGTGTTTATTTTAAAGTGTTTGGATGTTTATCATAAGGTTAATTTTTTTTTAAAAGGTGCAAAAAATGGGGCCGCCAGGATTCGAAACCTGGCTGGCTTGCGTAATGTATCAAGGGACCAACCACTAGGCCATGTGTGTGGTTCTGTCCATAACCACCGCCGCAATTCTTATGACTTCGATATCGAGCTGTTTATGGCGCATGTATCGCTGGTGCGCCATTGCTATCGATCTGTTATGGCGCATGTATCCCTGGTGCGCCATTGTTACCGGCCCTCCCCTGCTTCTCCTCCCCGCGCCTCCCTCTCCTCACTCCCCCGCACTCACACCCAGATCCCCCCTCTCCCCCGCGCCGCGCCATCGCCTGTCGCCGTCCCCGTCCCCAGGAGCACCACGACGTCCCCGTCCCCGTCCCCGTCCTCGTCCATAGGAGCTCGTCCCCAGGAGCACCACGACGTCCCCGTCCCTGTCCCCGTCCTCGACCACCAGGAGGAGGAGGAGGCTCGCCGTCCCCGTCCTCCCCCGTCGCGCCGGAGCACAGCGCCTTCGTTCGAGGCCTCCGCGACATCTCCGACTCCCTCCGCGCCAAGAAGGAACTCTCCTCCCGCCCCTCCGCCGCCGAGCTCCGCGCCAAGTCCGACTCCCTCCGCGCCGCCACGCACGACGGAGAGATCTGGTACGTCCGTCCGCCGCCCATCGAGTTCCCCAATCTGCTAGTACTCCAGGAGGGACGCTCTCTAGAAGATTTTGGTATCCGATTCGTTTAGTGGAACTCTGCACAATTATTGGAAGGGAACTCTGCACAATTTTTGGTCTCTCGCCTTCTGCTCTTACTCTAACTAGGTAGGGAACGTGCCTTGGCACTAGCAGTGTTAGGCATATTTACTGAAACTATTTAAAGATGATGCAACCGTCTAAACCATGTTCATGTAGTATGTTCATGCATCAGTTTGTATGTGCTGGAGCATATCAGCAAGATCAATCTAAAATCTACTCCCTACGTCCCTTAATAGATAGCTTATACACTCAGTAAAAGGTCTACTATTTGTAAGTTTGACCAAATATATGTAGAGCTTCAGACACCACTCCAAAATTAAATAGAACTTGTGGGATATTGGATCATGCAGAGATTTAAATTTTCTTCTAATTAGTAGTGTTTTAGCATTTGCTGTTTATTGCTGATCTTCATGAGACCTTTTATGGATCCTTCATTGAAAAGGAAATATTACCATCACTGCATTATGTTGGCAACTACAATTAGGAGGTAGTGAGGTAGTGGTGGTGCAGCTGCAGATGCATTTGTCCCTAGCCAGTGTCCAGTGGCCACACACACACACACACACACACACACACATACACCAGAAAAGAAAACTCAAAAATACCTGCAATTATTAATTTCTTCTAAAGTATTTGCACCCCTCACCCAAAATGTTTGTTTCCGACCTGTCCTTCGATCACCCACCCTTTTTAATTAATTGCACTGTTTCCAACTGTA
Source organism: Elymus sibiricus (assembly GCA_039707655.1). Classification (NCBI taxonomy): domain Eukaryota; kingdom Viridiplantae; phylum Streptophyta; class Magnoliopsida; order Poales; family Poaceae; genus Elymus; species Elymus sibiricus. The sequence goes on along the minus strand of CM077668.1, from coordinate 13,169,382 downwards.
AGTTAATTCTAGAGCTCTTCCTCTGTGCTTGGACAGGGCCCCACTTCCCTCTCTGAGCATCTAGACAGACAGTATCCAGAGTGTTAAAGACCTCATCCTCTTCATCATCAACACAGGTACTGCTGCTGCTCTGTTTTTGTTGCTGCTGCTGCTCTACTGCCAACATGAGAAATAAAACAGAACATGGCATGCATAGAATAAACAGAGAAGAGAATAGGTGTTAAAACCAGAAATGACTAAAATGGTTGTGATACACCACGGGCATCACTCTGCAAGAATAGACCCTGAACCAGAAAGTAGAGCTGATTATAACTTGGATTCCATGGATGATGACGAGAGTCTGGCTGTAGGTGTTTTGATGTGTTAAGTTTTCAGACAGTTTTGCATGTGTTAAGTTAGAAACCAAATTTGAGTTAGATAAAACTAATCTAGTTCTTTACTGTATGTAATTAAGTTGGGAGTGATAGGGTAAGCTGCACCTGTTTGACACTTCTGCATTGGCAGAGACTTTCTAGGTGAAAAGTAACTGATGAATTATACACGCAGCGTTTCAAGTAAAAATAATATCTGATGTTTTTTTTTCCTCTGGGTTTCTATGAACAAAATGAACCAAAAGCTGTGCCATGAGACTCATCTGATCTTTTTTTAAGGTTTTCTACAAACAAGGTTGTGTCTCTTTAATTTAGCATGGATAGTGCCACTTTACGTCTATACAAAACATGCACCTAAATTTTTAGATCAGCTAGTTAGGTCAGTGTGTGATAACCCTGCAAAAACAGTTCGGTTTCTGATAAGTTCAGAACTGAATTTGAGATAAGTTTTCAGGTTCCTGAAACTATATAAAACCAAACTGAAAGATATTCAACTAAGTTCAGATTATTGGACCGCAAGTAGTTACCTAGGCAAGATCACTCTGTTGGAACACTAATAGTTTGATGTGATATGGTCAGAGCATCAAGTAGTTACCTAGGCTCACCCATAGAAAAAATTTAGCCGTGAACACTTGAGTTTAGTCAAGGCATCCAGTACTGATGGATCTAAATTGTATGCAGTAGGATTTATGAACCGTTCGAGACACACCAGTTTTTCGTGCTTTCTTAGCGGCAATATTGTTTGGATAGTACTGATAGTACAAATTCGACTGTGAAAACTTGAACTTGGTCAGGACATCCAGTACTGATAGTGTTAGATGTAAATCGTATACAGTAGGCTTTACATACCGTTCCAGAAGCACCAGTTTTTCCTGTTTACTGTTGGCATAAGTGGTCTTTTGTATAGATGTTAACGTTTGTTAATTTGTTACAAAGGGTACACCACTAGGGCGGAGGCGGAAGCTAGATACGCGCGCTATCTACCGGGAGAGAGGAGGGAGCGGAGGAGGAACCGGATGAAGACCAGTTTCATCGTGATGATGCTCATCGTGACCGCAGCTCTCTTCTATGTGATGGTAGTTTAGATGATATCAACTTTGTAATGTGACGACAAACTCGCTACTTGGTCTCTAGACCTAAACTTGTCTAATATTTGAACTTTGTTCGCTATTTCGAATTCGGAGACTAATGTGATGAATTGTATTATGTGCTGTTTATATTTGACTGATGGTAATTTATACTGTAATGCAAACTGTATATTATGTGCTTTATTGTATTCTGTAACCCGTGCAAATAAGAGAAAAGCAAAAAAAAAAATACTGGAATTAATAGTAGTGGCGCACCATATATATATATTAGTGGCGCACCCATATTTTATACCAGTGGCGCACCTTTAGAGTTAGTAGAGGCGCACCAGTAGCCCCCCCCCCAAACTGTATATTAGTGGCGCACCCAAACTGTATATTAGTGGCGCACCCAAACTGTATATTAGTGGCGCACTTGGGGGGTAGTAATGGCGCACCAAGTGGTGCGCCACTGTTATGTAGATTAACAGTGGCGCACCAGGGGTGCGCCATTACTATTTATTAGTAGTGGCGTGATAATAGTGGCGCACCTATAGTGCGCCACTAATAGGGAAAATAGGTGCGCCACTAATAGGCATTTTTCTAGTAGTGTAGATGGGCTTGGTTGAACGTCCACCACCAAATGCTTGCTCCCAGTCACATGATTTGTTGCTCCACTATCGAGCAACCATGATCCTCCACCGGAAGCAAACTCCTACAAGAGATCAATGCTTGGTTTTAGGTACCCATTCTCGAATGGGTCCTTTGATGTTAGAAACACGGTTCTTAGGAACCCAAATAGACCATTCAATATACTCATAATAAGAACCGACAAATTTGGCATAAACATGCCCATCACTAGCACGGCATAAAACATAAGAAGGGTTAAAATCGCTGGCTTTGTTCGATGGGGTGGTTTTGCCGTTCTTGGCATTTCCACCCACCACCTTGTCCTTCTTCTCATTATGAGCACCCTCTCCCTCTTTGACAAATACATCTTTGAGAAGGAGAGGTTTCTTGGTCTTGTTGTTCTTCTTCTTCTTTGACTTGGGCACAAACCCAAGCCCCTCCTTTGCCACAACTTCCTTTTGATTGCTCAAAAGCTCATTGAGGTTCTTCTCGCCTTGTATGAAAGACACAAGACCTTTCTCAATTTGCTCTTTTAACTTGGCATTCTCCTCCACAAGATGAATATGCTCACAACAAGGGTTAGTAGCATGAGCATTATCAATTAGCACAAAAGGAGGACACGTGGCTATCTCCTTAGTGAGCTTCGCTTGGAGTTGATCATGAGACTCCTTGAGTGTAGCATGTGCACTTTTCAAGGCCTTGTGAGCCTTGTCAAGTAGCTCAAACTCCTCTTTAAGTCTAGCATGGCCAACCCCAAGCTCAACATTCTCGGATTTAAGCACACGAGCAAGAACTTGAGCATGATCATGATCTTTCTTTAGTTTAGCAAGGTCAACGTTTTGCGACTCCTCAAGAGCCGAATGAAGACCTCGCTCTTCCTCAAGAGCAATGGAAAGATCCGCAATCTCATTGGCATAGTCACGACTATGGCCTTCCAAATTAGTGATAGTCTCTTCATGAAACTCAATAATATCATTGGCCTCACCAAGTTGTTCCAAAAGAGCAACAAAGTGCTTCTTGGTCTCACCTTTGAGCTTACCCAAGAACTTGTCAAACTCATTCTCATCCACCTTCACCTCCTCATGTTCATCCACACAATCCAACAATGAAGGATTAGTATATGGAAGTTTTGATGTTGGAGGTTACCTTGTTGATGCCTTTTTCCATGAGGCACTTGAGGATGAGGTTCTCGTTGGGGGCGTCGAAGAGGGACACCGAGGTTGAGGAAGAGGTGGCAATGGCCATGGTGGCCGTTGCAAACCCTTCACCACTTGTATCATCATCATCATCATTGGAGTTGTACTCTTCTTGCACCACCAAACCCTTTGGAGGCACCTTCTTGGTGAAATTGTTCTTGTTGGGGAAGGGCTTGGCCTTGTCTTTGCGGATGAGCTTGCCACCATTGTCTTCTCTCTTCTCGTAGGGGCAATCCACCACGTAATGACTCACATTGCCACAATTGTAGCAAGTTCTCACATGTTCCTTGCCCTTGGAGCCACTTGAGTTGTTCTTGGAGAAGTTGGGCCTTGAGTTTCTCTTGTTGCCCCTAAATTGCCTTGACGCAAGAGCCATGTGCTCGTGGTAAGCATATTTGGTGTCTTCGGGGCAACTCTCCTCTTCTTCCTCTTCTTCTTCCGGAATAGCCTTGGCCTTCAAAGCAAGGTTGGTCTTCTTTGACCGTTGGACACGAGCTAGAGCGTTGTCGGCGGTCTTGTTCAAAATGTTCATTGCAATGAATTCATCCAACACTTCACTTGAGGACAAGGTGTGGAAGTCCGGTCTTTGACGGATCACGGAAGACATGCTCTTGTTGAATGGCATGATGGCCTTTAGGAACTTGCGCTTGACCCAAGTGTCATCCGTATCCTTGCTCCCATGATCTTGGAGTGAGACCGCGAGGGTTGTCAATCTCCGGTATAGCTCACGAGGATCTTCATCATCCTTCATCACGAACTCATCAACCTCATCAAGTATGACCTCAAAGTTTGACCGTTGAATGCTTGAGCTTCCCTTGTACAATGAGACGATGTGCTCCCAAGTATCCTTGGCACTGCTGAATGGCCGCAAATGAGAGAGTTCTTCCGGCAGCATTGCGGATTGGAGAATGAACAAAGCGGAGTGATTGAGTTGATTGTCCACTTCTTCTCTTGGTGTCATGTTGTACCGATCATGAGGATGAAAGCCTACCTCGATGACCCTCCAAAGTTGTGTTGAGCTGTGATTCAAATGAGACTTGATACGAAAAACCCAATCATGAAAGTTATTCAAATCAAGCTTAGGAGGAGGACCAAGAGGATTAATGCGAGGTAATGGTACCGGACCACCATAGTCTGGGGGAGGAACAACCGTGGCATGGATGCCCGTCCCATTATTACCTAGAGGGGAAGAAGTTTGAGCACCTTTAGCCGCTTCCCTACCGGAGTTGGCCTCGGACTCCGATGCGGTGGGATTAACCACTTGCATCAGACCGGTAGAAGATTTTAACCCCTCAAGGAGTTCTTTAAACATGGACTTGACCTTGGCCGTCATAGACGTCTTAAGTGAAGTCATAGCTTCATTTAAGTCATCTCAAGTGATTGAGTTCAACTCCACGGCCTCGAGTACATCTTCAACCCTTTCCCCATCGTCAACCATACTCTTCGGGTGGTAAAACCCTTAATAAAGAGATGAGGCTCTGATACCAATTGAAAGGATCGATATGGTTGACTAGAGGGGGTGAATAGGCAACTACCAATTTTTAGCTTTTCTTAACAATTTAGGTTTAGCAACAAATAGGTTCTATAGATATGCAACTAGGTGAGCAACCTATATGATGCTAACAGCAACAACAAGCAAGCAAGCAAACAATATCTTGCACAAAGTAAAGGAAGAAATAACCACAAGTGGAGTCGGTGAAGACGAGGATGTGTTGCCGAAGTTCCTTCCCTTTGAGAGGAAGTACATCTCCGTTGGAACGGTGTGGAGGCACAATGCTCCCCAAGAAGCCACTAGGGCCACCATATTCTCCTCACGCCCTCGCACAATGCAAGATGTCGTGATTCCACTGGTGGTGCCCTCGAAGGCGGCGACCGGACCTTTACAAACAAGGTTGGGGCTCTCTCCACAACCGAATTGGAGGCTCCCAACCCCACCACGGAGCTTCACCACAATGGATTGTGGTTCCGAGGTGACCTCTTCCGTCTAGGGTGCTCAAACACCCAAGAGTAACAAGATCCGCAAGGGATTAGTGGGGGGAATCAAATTTCTCTTGCTGGAAGTGTAGATCGGGGCCGTCTCACCCAAACCCTAGAAGATCAACCAAAGTTATCGGCTAGGGAGGGAGATCGGGCGAAAATGGAGCTTGGAGCAACAATGGAGTTTGGGGAAGAAAGAGGCCAGCCTTCTTGGGGAAGAGGACCCCCTTTATATAGTGGGAAAGAATCCAACCATTATCTTGCTCATAGCCATTGATAGTGGGAAAGAAACGCTGAAAAAATAACCGTCTTGCTATAACACTCCGAGGGGCAATAATCGTCTAGTGCCACATGATAGATTATCTGAAATGCTCAATGCACACGATTAGTCCGCAAATGCATTGTCATCAATCACCAAAACCACTAAGGGAGAAATATGCCCTAACAACGTGGACGATGAGTATAATGTAAAGGAAAGGAGGGAAGAGGTGGAATCACTGGAGGTGGAGACGGGGAATGTATCGGTGATGAAAGTGGAGAAGGGGAAGGTATCTGTGATGAAGGTGGAGAAGGGGAAGGTATCGGTGATGAAGGTGGAGAGTCATGCGATGAGGGTGGAGAAGGAACCATAGGAGAGGACGACGTCGGATCTGCAACAGCGGGACGAGGAGTAGGAATATAGGGCACAAAGGGAGGTGTATCCGGAAACGTAAGAAAAGAGATGTCCTCCGTGGAAAAGGCCGGGGAGGATGGACGCGGGTAGAAGGGGCGAGACTCATCAAAGGTCACATCCCGTGAAATACGCATCTGACGACCGACGGGATCCCAACACCGATAGCCCTTATGCTCATCACTGTATCCGAGAAAGACACACTCAACAGACTGAGTGGTCAGTTTGGTGCGTTCACGAGGGGCAAGGAAAACGTAGCAAACGCAACCAAACAAACGAAGCGCCGAATAATCAGGAGAACAACCAGAAAGACGCTCGAGAGGAATACCATCCTGTAGAGCAGTGGATGGTTGAATGTTGATGAGATAGGTAGAAGTGGTAACGGCCTCAGCCCAGAAATGAGGTGGAAGAGAGACGGCGATCATCATCGCACGCGCCGTCTCAAGAAGGTGACGATGCTTGCGCTCAGCCACACCATTCTGAGCATGAGCACCAGGGCAAGAGAACTGAGTAAGAGTACCATGCTCAGCAAGGAATCCTCGTAGCGCATGAGAGATATACTCACCAGCTGAATCTGCTCGAAAAACACAAATAGGAGTGGAAAACTGGGTATGAACCATGGTAGCAAAAATTTTATATATAGATAAGACCTCACTATGAGAAGACATGAAATTGATCCAAGTGTACCGAGAAAAATTGTCTATAAAGATAACATAGTAGTGATCACCCCCTTTTGAAGCGAAGGGAGCCAGACTCCAAACATCAGAGTGAACGAGATCAAAAGGGCGCTCGGACACTGACTCATTGTGGGGATAAGGTAGCTGAATCTGCTTACCAAGCCTACAACCCAGACAATCCAACGACGCATTACCGGAGACGGACCCCAGAACACCACGATGAACCAAAGACGAGAGACAAGAAACACATAAATAGCCAAGACGATGATGCCACTACTGAAAAAAGCTAGTAGAAGCAGCAACAGGGGCTGCGAGACAGGCGGCGGTGGCAGCGGAGGGAAGACGAAGCTAGTCAAGCTCCCAGAGACCATCAGAGCGTCGAGGGCCCTGGCATTTTGAGCTTCATATAAGCGTAGTGTGGGATAGCCTGAAATTTGGCAAACACGTCGCGACCGAGAAGCGCGTGATAGCCGCTTCAGAATGGCATGACGTTGAAGATTAACTCTTCGGAGTGGTAGTTGTCGGGAGTACCAAACACTATGTCAAGCGAGATTCTACCACTACATCACGCCTCTTTTCCTGGAATTATTCCTTTGAACATTGTCTTGCTTGGCTCGATTCTTGACTTGTCGAGCTGCATTTTCCTTAGGGTGTCCTCGTAAATGAGGTTCAGGCTGTTGCCTCCGTCCATCAGGACATTTGTTAGCCTGTAGCCGTTGATAATGGGGTCGAGGACTAAAGCCGTGACTCCTCGGCTCGGCCTGAGCTTTAGTTGGTCTCCGTGCCCAAAGGTTATCGGTGTGTTTAACCATTTGCTCTCCGAGGTCGTCATGTGGTAAACATGATTTACTTCTCGAAGAGCTCTTTTTCGCTGGTTGCACGAGGGGTGAGTTTCATATATCATCAGGCTTTCCTCCTCGGACGGGTATTCTTCCTAGCTCGGTGTGTCTTCTTGGGTTTTTACTGTTCCAAGGTTATCTAAGAGATCGATTCCCCCTTTTGCGACCTGGCGTAAAGCCCAGCATGCTCGAAGCTTGTGAGTTGGATTTGTGTTTAATGAAACAGAGTGCATCGTGCATGGTTCATTGAGGATCGCGTCCAACGCGGTTTTGGGTTTATTTGCCGGCTGTTTCTTGTGCTGCTCATGATGAGCAGCCTGCTCGTCAATTCTGGGGCATTTTTTGCTTTGGCGCGGGCGCCTTTTCTTTGCGGAGTTGAACAAGTTTTGAGTTGAACCCTTTTGCTCCTGCTTTGCCAGCCAGGCATCCTCCATAATGCAGTATCTTGATATTATATCGGATAGCTCGGGGAACGTTCTGACATGCTTTCATGCAAAAACATTAGCTATACCTTCGTCTCGACAACTGAGGTGGAAGGCTGAAATAACCTCCATGTCCCAACAATTTGGGATCTTATTTTTAACAAACAAGAACCTCATCCAGAATTGACGTACTGTTTCCCTTGGTTTTTTCCTGACGTAGGCTAGATCCCAGATATCAGCTGGTCCCGGAACACCGGGACAATAGGATATGTGGGCGGTGGGTGGGGGAGGGAATCCAAGTCCGAACCGATCTAAGGTCTGTTTCTCGAGTAGAACTCCTTGTTGGTGACTCAAAGATGCCTTTGGTGGAGATCGCGGTGCGGTTTTCCCAAAGCCATTTTGATGTGAGTTCAAATCCGAGCTTCAAGCTTGATCTGGTTGGCCGTGGCCGTGGTCTCCTATGGGGAGGAGAGCTGGCTCTTCGGCAGCGGCTGTCCTCAGGTCCTCGGCCAGATCCGAGGACGAGGCGAGGGTTTTGATCATAGGATTACACTACTGGGAAAGGGCTTATAGGTGAACCCCAATGAGTGGCGGGTGGCGTAGGTCACCCACCACAGATACTTTTTAAAATTAGCAGCGGCGGGTAACAAACAGCGACCGCCACAGCTAATAGCGTAACTGTGGCGGGCAAAATTCAAACACCGCCACAGCTACAATCTCCCGGATGAGGCTTGCTTCCGTAACTCAGCTGTGATGGGCCCAAGCAGTTGCCCACCACAGGTAGTAGATGAAGCAGTGGCGAGCACTGGTTAGCATACGCCACTAGCTGTCATTGATGGATGCCCAATTTTAGCAGAACATAGTTGTGGCGGGTCCTCTACCACGCCCGCCGGTGGTAGTTTACATAACTGTGGCGGGCGGAAATTTCTGGCCGCCACTGAATATTTTCCCGTGTGGGGTTGCTGTCCATGTCACTTTGCAGTGGCGGGCTACTCTTGTCGCCCGCCAGTGAAAATATCAAGGAGTCAGCACTGGCGTGCATCCTGTACTGCCCACCACAGAACTTTATTGCCTTTTTTGCTTGCCTGAAATTCAGTTAATGCCGCGAAAATAGCAAACCAACTGCAAAAGTTGTCAATTTGTAGCACGGGGCTTCTGATGGCGTATATTACACATGGAAAAAAATTCAAGTCCAAAATATGTTTAAAAACTGAGTTCTGTGTGTGAGGTGGCCGTTTCGAAACCCTTATACACTTGGCGGGGGAGTGTCCTGTTTGCACACGATGTGTATCAGGTTTTGGTCGTAACGATCTCTAATTTTTATCAGACCCTACGGGTGTTCAATGAAGACGCCATGGAAAGTTTCAAACATTTCCAACCTTGTTAGCACGGCCAAAGTTTGTTTTGCCTTTTTTACTTGCCGAAAATTCAGTTAATGCCGCAAAAATATCAAACCAACTCCAAAAGTTGTCAATTTGTAGCACGGGGCTTCTGATGGCGTATATTACACATGGAAAAAAATTCAAGTCCAAAATATGTTTAAAAACTGAGTTCTGTGTGTGAGGTGGCCGTTTCGAAACCCTTATACACTTGGCGGGGGAGTGTCCTGTTTGCACACGATGTGCATCAGGTTTTGGTCGTAATGATCTCTAATTTTTATCAGGCCCTATAGGTGTTCAATGAAGATGCCATGGAAAGCTTCAAACATTTCCAACCTCATTAGCACTGCCAAAGTTTGTTTTGCCTTTTTTACTTGCCGAAAATTTAGTTAATGCTATGAAAATAGCAAACCAACTCCAAAAGTTGTCAATTTGTAGCACGGGGCTTCTGATGGCGTATATGTTTAAAAACTGAAAAGTGCGCTGCCGTATTTTTACGCAACGAATATTTGTGAAAGACAGATTTTGGGCTCGTGGGTGGCCCTGCCCGCCCGTCATTGCTAGTTTTTGCAGTGGCTAGTGCGACGTGCTGCCCGCCGTGTGTTAACCAAAAACACGCGCCCACCAGCCCCCCCCCCCCCCGCGCATAGTTTCGAAACTTACCTAATCCGTTCCCCTGTTCTCTCCCACCTCTCGCGCGCTCGTCCACCGCAACCGCCGCCGGCCGCCGCGCACCTCTCTCTACTCTCGCGTGCTCTGGTCCGCCACCGCGCACCTCTCTCTACTATCGCGCCGTCCGGTCCGCGTGCCACCGCCGCAGCCATCGCCGGTGCTCGTACTCCGCCGCCACCGTAGCTGTAGTTTTTTCCCCGCGGGATCCCGTGGGCCGGCACCTTGACAACCTCGCGGCCATTGCAATGAACCCGGCCGTCTCATCAACACCGTCATCGACGTCGCAAATTTCTGATTCACATCTGTGTCAAGGTATAATTTCACTACATTTCACATCTATATGTTCCACTATTATAGACGATTGTAATGTGTTCGATGAAATGCCACACAAAGGATTTATATCTTAGATGTTCTTGGATGTACCTGTACAAACACATGGATGGGGTGGTGTCATTCGATGTAGAATCAGATGGTTGTGTTTGATTTGTAGTACTTAATATGAGTGCCAATGTTTTGATGAAACGTTGATTCGTTTCCGTTTTGTCAAATTTCTGGTACTCAATATGCCCTACTTTTAGCAAAGGTCATGCCAAATTTTGCAGTCGCCATTCTCTTTCTATGTTCAGTCATAACTTTTTGTTACAATATTGCAGTTGGAACAAGGGATCCCTGCGCCGGAACGTCATCTCAGAAGGAACCTCAGTACACCAACCCTGATGTCGAGATGAGTGCCCCTGACGTGGATGATTCGGCCATCCCTGACGTCGAGATGGGTAATGACCAACAGGTAGAACCGACCACCGGGGCAGGGGACACGAGCCACACTGACGGGACTTCATCCAGCATGGCCGCCACAAAGAAGATCAACCGAAAGGCAAGGGATCCAAACAAGCTTAACGAAGGTATAATTGCAATCACCGCAGTTGGCCCGAGTGGCGAGCCCGTCACCCCAGAGGGCGCAGCAAAAAGGTATAGCAAAATGCTAGGTTGCATCTTGCGAAAAACCATCCCGATCGGTAGCAAGGATTTGGTCGGACACAAGGAGAATCTACTACTGGCGTTAAACCGTAGTTATGAATTTCCACCTGATGTCAAGAAGTTAGCCGAAGATTATGCCATGTCAAAATGGCCAAAGATGTTAAGGGACTGGAAGAGCAGTGCCCATTGCAATCTAGTTGGTAAGGACTTCGAGACCGTTAAGCGGCTCAATCCAACTATGGATCACGAAAAAAGGACGAAGTTTTGTGAATCCTCTGGTAGTGAGTCAAGCAAGGAGATAACTGATCATTTCCGTAATTTACGGAAAAATCTGCCAGGTAACCACCGTCTGGGCCCTGGTGGTTACAAAGCTGCAAAACCCAAGTGGGAGAAGGAGGCCACAGAGTTTATAGCCGCGGGTAAACAGCCTCTGTTTTGGGAACATCGAGATCGTGCTCGGGACTTCCGTTTTCTCAGGGCCCGTGCAGTACAAGAACAAGACAGTAAGGAGTTGGTCCTCCCGACGCAGTAACTTCGCTCGACTGAGGAGAACTTGGTAACATCAATCACCACTAATAATTTAGTCCCCACAACTTATTTATTACGTACCATACTAATTGTTTACCAAAACACATGTATTTTTTGTAGAGAAAAATAAAGCAGGAATTTGGACCGGGTCCTCATGAATCTCCCCACGGCTATAGGTATGATGACCCTCTTACCCGGGCAGTGAACGTGGGTTTTGGGGTTAACAGGAAGCCCAAGACTGGGCGTGCATTGGGAGGGGGTAAGATGTTATGGGACGACGCCTACCCCGAAACCAAAGAACTAAAAAAATACAGAAGGAAGTACATAAGCAAAACTAAGTTAGATGCAGTAGTAGATGCAGTAGTCGAGAAAAGGTTAGTAGAAATGTTTCCGCACGGCGCGGCAAGTCCTACCCAGCAGCATACACCTATCATCACCCATCAGCCACGTGCATCCCCCTTTATTCCATGCTGGCTGCAAGCCAATGTGGACGGGGTGAAGACAAGGGTTGCCAAGGGTCAAATCATCCCATTTACCGATGGTAGCAGAATGATGCACGGGGTCGTCCTGCCACTTGGCATGACGAGGGTGCAGGTGCAGGAGGTACTGACGGGCTTCGAATCTTGGTCGTTGCCTCACCCCCCTGAAGACGGCGTCACTATGTTATGGCAAGTGACCCAGAGCCACCTGCCTAAGTGGCCAATGAATGATATAGAGGAGATTCCCCAAGGATATGCCAGCACCGGAGACATAGTGCCAGATAATCCGCATTCACGGGAGAAGAATGCACGTGACAGTTGCGGACCATCCGCAAACAAACCACCTATGCCTGTTGTCATCCCTGAAGGGCGGAAAATGAACATGTATAAGACCGGGGAACCGCTTCTATCGGACTCTATGTTGGAGACCCTCTCGATTGATCTTCAAATTCTACACGCCCATGTGGTAGATAAATCAAAAAAAGGTCAACATGGATACACGGCCAAGGTGATAGAAGGTTATAGTTTTGTCCAGGAGTCTCCGGCAAATAGAATTGATCTGGCCTTCAATGAGGTCATCCATGCAAATATCTTCTGTGTCAGCGCAGTCTCCCCAGAGTTAATGAGGCTCTGGGTACTTCATCGAGCTACAAATCCCCTACTCCCGCATGGTAAAGTGTCCTTACCTGATCCTTTTTACACGCACTGCCACAACCTGGAAACCACAGAAGGCCAGGAGGTCATCTCGGACTACCTGTTCCCGTTATTTATTGTCAAGCATCCACATGCGGACACCTTTCTAGTGCCATACTGCGACAAGTAAGTCGTTAACATTCACTAATTTATTTTGAAACATATAAATGGCCTTCTGGTTTGATCTCATCAATGCTAATTTCTTTATTTATTTGTGCAGCGATCGACATTGGATCGTAATCTCACTATTGCCGACGCAGGGCTTCGCTTACTTCTTTCATTCAAAGAGACACCCCCAAAAGCAATGGACCAGATTGAAGAAGGTTCTAAATGATGCTCTCGCCAAGTGTAAGAATGTCAGACAGACTATAACAGAACATTCATAATTCAAGTTCTTCACTAGCGCTTGTTGCTATCAAGAAGAAAATGTGGAAACCTCTCATAGGTCTGGATACTGTGCCATGGCTATCATGGACGACTTTTTGAAGAAAAGCAAATATTTGCGTAACCATAGCCAGATCATCAAGTGGTCCGAAGAGATGGAGAGGGACATGGACATAGGGGACCTATTAACAGAGCATGGCCACCTCCAAAAGGTGTTGGCCAGAATCATCAACAAAGAGGTTGTAAATGAGGATGGGAAGTTTCACTTCCAGCTAGAGCGAGATGAAGAACGACTTCACCGAGTCGAAGACATATTGCGGTAATCGATTGCGAGCGATACAGTGCTTCAAAACATCTTGATTCATTGTTCATTTTATGAGTTGAGAATTTTACATGTTTATTTGTTGCCCTACACTTCTTATACTGTATGGTTGCTTCATTAATAATCTTAATTATTGTAACACCATTGTAATATGATTGTTTGAATGCAATGGGATGATTGAGTGCAAAATACTGCTTCAGCGCCATTAAAATGCTGCCACGGCAGCAAAAAAACGCTGCCGCGGCAGCAATTTCTCTATATGCCGACATCACTACCAGTGGCGAGCAGCAAAGGTGCCAGCCACTGCTAATACATAAAAAGTGGCGGGAAGAGATTTTAGTTGTGGCGGGCCATAACTTCAGCCCACCACCACAGCACTGTCATCAGTGGCGGGCGGGCACCCGCCACTGATGCCATAATAGCAGTGGCAGGAGGTCAGTGGCGGGCGGCCCTGAGAGCCTGGCCCGCTACTACTGGGCTTTTTGCACCCGCCACTTCTGGGCATTCCTGCAGTAGTGTTAGGGTCGCCGGGTTTCATATCCCGGTGATGAGGAGGCATTGTAACGCACTCGGGTGTTTCGGTTAATCCAAATCTTGGGCGGCCGGCGTGAGGGACACGCCGAAATAGATCTGATGATCAAGTGAAACTCCCATCGAGCATGTGTGATCACCCAGCTGGACCTGCATGGGCCACCAATGTCGGTGCTAAAACTGGCAGATCTCGGGTAGGGGGTCCCAAGCTTGATGAGCAGAGCTAGATGATAACAAGGAGAGTAGGGACACGATGTTTTACCCAGGTTCGGGCCCTCTTGAGGTGGTAAAACCCTACGTCCTACTTCTTATATATTAATTGTGAGGGGGTACAAAGTACAGATTGATCTACCTCGAGATCGTATGAGTTTGTTTAAGCTCTAAACCTTGCGGATGTGAATGCCTCTATGGTCTAAACCCTATGTCTTATATAGACGCCGGGGATATCTAGGGTTTACACATGGTCGGTTACAATGTAGGGATAAGCATGCCAACTTTTCAAAAATATGCTTGAAGTGTATGCCAAGCCTCCAGGAGATCTTTGTCTTGATTACGCCGAGGGTCACGGCCAACAAGGCCCATTCATCAGTCTTTGGTGGGTCCTCGGCCCAGCCCATAATCAGCAAGCCGACGTGGCAAACACCCCCTAATCCAGGACACCAACACTCTCCAAGTGCACGCCAGCCAATTTCTTCCTTAGATGGGATCAGCCCTTGAGTTTTGAACTCTTCAAGTTGAAGGTCGGAGATTTGAGACTTGGCCCAATCTACGTAAATCTGGCGTTTGGCCGGAGCAGGAGCTGGAGCAGATGATGGGTCCACCTTCTTCCCCTTGTTCTTCTGGGCCATTTCCTGTTGACCCATCCAGTGGCGAAAGCAAAGGGATTTTTGGTCTGTGTGGTGTTGAGAAGTAGGGGGAAAATTATAGCGACAGAAGGTGAACTGCCGCTGTGACAGACGCATTATAAAGAGCAGTACAGTAAGCAAAAGGGAAAAGCTAAATCTAGGCATCACAGCAATCAAAGAAAGATTTGGATCTAGATGGAGTTGAAAGGAAAAAATAGATATAGCGACGAACAAAAAGACCTACATCAATGAATGGATGAACTGAGGTTGCAGACGAGCATGGCATTGGTGCAGCAAAGAAGGGGAAAGAACTTACAAATTGGACGAACTTCGGCGGCTGTGGATAAGCTTCAGTCGCTGCAGGTGAACTCCGACGACCGCAAAATGAGCTCCGATGGCGCTGAAGTAGGAGCGGATAGACTCCAACGGCGGTAGCGGCGACGGCGCAAGATTGGACTTGAGCGGGCGCTAGGAGGAAGAAGAAGAGGCAGGGGCGCGCGTTGTGAAAATGAGATTCGGGGCCCTGCCGCGCTATTTATAGATGTGGTAAAACCCTAGGCGCCGCGGTAACTTTGCCCAAGGACCCCTCGATTCTCGCGTTGATAATTTATTGACCTAGGTCAAAGTGTCAGATCCCGACACGCGTCATTCGAGGAAGATTTCGTATGATATGCGAAATAAAGAATGGAGAAAATGCCTTCAACCTTGCTGCCTAAAGCCGGCATCTATGAAGAACTTGGCAGAATAGCATGGAATGGGCCAGGGGCCGTATGAACTCAAAGCGGACAAAAGCCGGGTCCATTGAATAAGCCGGCCTATTGAGGAGGCATGGAGACCCGAACTTTATCCTTAACCCACTTGTTTACTCTTATGTTTCAGGAGCTTAGCATCAATACATTCAAGCTAACCAGGGGGCTGATATTGGGGGAATTACCCACGGTGAAGACCCGGCGGCCCAAAGGATAACCCGGCTAGGACAGAAGGCCCAGGGCCGGGTCATCAGGAGGCTACCTGGGCCGGGTCTTCACCGGCCGGTGTGCCTAGAGGGAACCCAGACAGTTGAAGCAAGACCCGGTGACACCGTGCCGGCTCTGCCAGACATGAACAAGATGGAGACCTCCTAACTTGGAAAGCACGATGAGCTTAGGAGAGTTAGAGTAGGATTCCTATGATGGGTAGAACCCAAAATCTATTGTAACACCAGGAACCCGGCTGTTATATAAAGGGGGTTCCTAGGCCGTCCATGGGGAGAGGTGGAAGTTCTAGCTCTCGAGACATAGGTAGCGAAACAGTGCCCTTGTAATCGAGATCATCATCGTCAATAGCAATCTAGCAGGAGTAGGCTTTTACCTCATCAGAGGGGCCGAACCTAGGTAAACTCGTGTCTCTCGTTCCCGATCAACCCCATCCAAGGCTCCACCTCGTAGCTATGGCCTCACTACTAAGTTCTCCTACGAGGACACTTGCCGTGTTAACCCCACCACAGAAACACCAGTAGAGTATGACCCGTAGAAATTTCTGAGTTCACACTGATTGCGAAAAGGATAGATACAACTTATCAGAGGAGTTTAGGAAGGTATACAATACTTATAGAAGCAACAGATACAAGCTCAAAAGCAGAGGGCTGACGAAACGGAGTAGATGATACACCATTGCCAAAGGCATTTGTAACAAGGGAAGAACTCACAGGTTTTTAGAGTATGCAGGAATGGTTCAATAATAATCCACCAAAGGATCTAGCGGCCCGCAAAGGATCTGATGAGAGTATCGGTACTCAACCAGAAGAAGAAAGAATGCAAAGGCATCAGATTACAGAAATATCTGAATAATTCGAAGCTTAAATACAAAGGAATTACTATTTCCAAATCGGGGGATCAGAAGCAGACGCTCCGATCAAAATATGAGTAAGTTGAATAGAATTAGATGGACAATCAATCAAGGTTTGATTTGCCAAGAACCAGCTCATGTCCGGAATGACGTCTGAGCCAGAAGGACAAATTCTAGTTTTGACTGATGATCGGGGTACATCTCCAAGCCGTCCATTACCGTGGACGCGGCTACTCGAATAGTTTTATCTTCCCTGCAGGGGTGCACCACATACCCGATACGCTCGATTACCTCTGGCTGGACACACTTTTCCGCGGGTCATGCCCGGCCTCGGATAACCGACATGCCGAAGTCCTACCTAACCTCTCCAGAGAGGTCAGCACGCCGGTCTACATCCTAAGCACGAAGGGGTTGTTCGGCCGCTCACCCCAACCACTCCTGCACGTTGCGCAACTGGCCGGGGACCAAGCCCACCTCTGTATACACAGCAGGCATAACCGACTCACCCCAACAATCAGCCCGCGTTTACTATGACGTCTGACAGAGCTTTCGGGAGGAACTGACGACGCCGAGGGCCCCACAACCATTATCCCGGGTGGCGGTTAGTGCGTGTATGCCAGTGCCAGTCTCGGTTAAATACCCAAATATGTTTAGTTATATTATTAATAACTCACGGACATGACCAGGGCTCAAGTCTCACCTCCTCCTGAGGATATCTACCTGACACCCTGTCGCACCGACTTGGTTACTCACGGACCACAACCAGGGACCAGGCCCACCACTCTCTGGATGGTCTCCACCTGCCCTATCATTCCGCCACAATATCGCTCGCAGGTGCTCTCCGAGGGGCCCCGACTTTAGTATGAATCACTCACGGGTGCTCTCCGAGCCGACTCGACTTTAGTATGTAACATGTAAAGTGTGATAGTATAAGTATATCCATGATCATCGCCCAGAGGGGATCACGGCCCGATAATATAGCATGGCAAATGGACAAGGGTGTAGGGCCACTGATGTGACTCAAGCATATCTATACTAAGCATAATAGGATAACAGGTAAGGTATCAATAGCAGTTGTTAACATCAGACTATGCATCAGAATAGGATCTATCGATAATCAACAACTGTAACTCTACTCTAATGCAAGAAGTAGAGGGGAAAAATGGGCGATATCAGAATGATCAAGTGGGTTTGCTTGCCTGGAAGCTCTGCTGAGAGGGACGGGTCGTCGGCGACGTAGTCATACTCGGGATCAACATCAGTCTCAGGGTCTACCAAAAGAATAGACGAGAGGGGGAATGAAATAAAGAACGGGCATACATATGCAACAAAGATGCATGTCATGGCCATATGTGTGGATGATATGCTCTAATGCATCACTAAACATTTTAAAAGAAGAGGGAAAACATCTGGCAATGTTTTCCCAGCTCCAGGTATTATTCGGTCAGATGATGTAAGCGCAAAATGTCAATGTTCATTATGTTAGAGGGTTGTGACAGGTATGTGGATGGCATATACGGATTCGTTATATTTTTCTAATCAACTTTCATATATAAATTATTTTCATCTGAGATATAGATTATTTTATATGAATTTCCAAAATTTATTTGATTTTTTGGATTTTCTGTATTTAATTTAATTTGAAAATATATTAAATATTAAATGCTAAGTGCACACAGAAAGTGTACACAGCAGTGTGCTACAGAGGCTGACAGTGGGGTCAGCCTGCTGAGTCAGTAGTGCACAGTCAGCAGTTGGCCCAGTCAACATTGACTGGTCAACAGGGTCAATGGCCCCACATGTCATTGACTAGGGCTAGCCCAGTCAGCAGGTTGACTGGTCAACTGGGCCTAGTGGGACCCAGTAGTTAGTGGCAGGGCTAATTAACAGGAGGTTAATTAATCTAATTACTTAATTAGGGTGGTGGGGCCAGGTTGTCAGTGGGCCAATTAATTAACAGATTTATTTAAATTCATATTAATGCTACAATGACTGGGCCCGCATGTCAGTGAATGTTAGCAATTAATCCACGTGGCTAATCACCCTGGGCCCACATGGCAGTGACCCAGGTGGTGGTTTAACTGCGCGTGCGCCGCGGCGATGGTCCGGCGACCACAGACGCAGCGGAGGGGGTTCAGGATTCTCCCTCCGGCGTCCATTTGACGCGCGGCTGGTCGGGATCGAACGCGGGCAGATCCACGCGTTGATATGTGGTAGTGGCAGCAGCAGGGGAGGCCGGAGTTGGCCGAACTAGCAACGACAGCGGCGGCCGGAGTTCGGGCGAGCTCGGAATCGGCGATGCGGTGAGCAACTCGACCAGGGCTTGGCATCTATGGCCTCTACGCGAGCTAACTAGTCGGTTGGACGCACACACATTGTCGTGGTTTCGTCACGGCAGATGCCCTTGTGAAAGGACTTAGAGATGAGGCCATCGCACAAGTGTGGAAGCTTAACGGGGTTGATCGGGAACGAGAAGGCGACGGGTTACCCAGGTTCGGCCCTTCACGGTGGAGGTAAAAGCCTACGTCCTGCTTGATTATATTGCTGTAGATCTCGATTACAAGGATGCGGATTCGATAACCTAGCTCTCGAGGAGGTTGCAACTTAGTCTTTCTGGTATAGGTGTTCCCCTTTATATATACAGGTGGAACCCTAGATTACATGAGAGTCCGGATCGTACCTTGACCCATCTCCTACTCTTTTACTTGTCCTCTAAGGCGGCCTTCGTGCCACTCATTATCTGCGTGAGCCGGCCCACTACTTAAGCCGGCCCGTCCTCGCTAGGCCTCATTAAACCGGCCGACCTAGAGTCCTTCAGCCCCGCAGTGAGTTGACCCGCTGAGCTTGCGTTGTGGCCGGGTTAACACCCTGCCGGGTCAACATGCTGGTAAACATCCCCAACATTAGCCCTCAGTTTGACTTGAATTTATTCACGTTAAACTTCATCCTAAAAAAGCAAACATTAGTAATATACTCTCCAAATGCTTCCCAAGCCGGTCCTTTAGAACGCCGTCCTAGGCCGGCTCAATTCGCCGGGTTAAGTAGATCGACGGGTCACCCCTTCAGGTTCAGACTAGCATTTTCAGCTCTTTTTCCCTTATGACATCACAATCCACTTCCGTAAAATCTGGGATGTCATCATATCGAATCTTTGAGTGGGTATGTATCGTCTTGTCATGCGCGAGAATCGAGGAGTCGCAGCCGAAAATTACTGCGCCACTTGGGGCTCCGCCCCTGCCGTTTCAATTTTCACCATGCCTATAAATATGCCAGCTCACCCCCACTTTCACTTTTTACACTTCTTCGTCTTCCTCGCGCCCGCTCCTTCTCATCCGAAGCGCCGCCGCTCATCTTGAGCTCTCCGACCGCCTCAGTCGCGACCTTTCCGCCGCCCCAGTCGTCATCGGAGTTCATCTAGAATACTCTGGCCGCCTCCGCCGCTCACAAGTATGCCCTAATCCCTCTTTCTTCAGATATGTCGTGCCCATTCTTCTCTGCAATGCATCGGTGTTCATCGGTGTTCATCCTCCTTTCTCTTTAGTAGATCTACATGCATCTGAATCTCCTAAATAACACTTTTAGTATTGCGGCGGTACCATTTTTCGCATCTAAATCTCTATATTGTCCTCCACAAACCCGCATTGACCACGAGCCCTCATATCCAACCATGCTTAGGTTTTTAAAATTTCTTTTCTAAAGCATTTTTAGATCTGTAACAGCCATCGCTCCGTTGGATTCTTGTTCACAGCTAGCTCAACACTTAGGGAAAATCCAGTGCACCGCTGCACCACTAGCGCCGGCTCATTGTCCCGCCGGCTTATCATTGCTTTCGGCGACTTGCATAAATCCGGGTCATGATTTTTCGCAACCATGATCGCCTCATTACTTTGCCGGGTCTCACCTTATGCCGGCTTACCATTATTGTCTTTGCAGTTAAAATTTGAAGTCGCCATGGCCCCCAAGACCGACAAATCCTGCAACTGGGTCAGATCCCAGGTCTCAACTCTAATGTTGAACGAGCTCGTTGGGCAAGGCCTCTTGCCGGCTCAAGCAACAATCAGCTGGCGGGCGCCTGATGAAGAGAGCTCCCCCCAGCCTAAGCAGGACGAAGTCGTGGTCTTCGCAGATCGTCTTCAGAAGGGGTTTCGGCCGCCCAGGTCAAAATTCTTCCATGACGTCCTTAATTTTTTCAACCTTCGACCGCAGGATCTCGGCCCCAACTCAATCACCAATCTATGCCAATTCCAAGTCTTCTGCGAAGTCTATCTCCAAATAGAGCCAACTGTCCTTCTCTTTCGAGAGTTCTTCTACATTAACCATCAGACCGAGTTCACCGATGGCCCTAGCATAGAACTTGGTGGTGTCTCCATTCAGAGGTGGAGAAACACTCCCTTTCCTGAGGCTAAGCTGGCGAGTCACCCGAAGGGCTGGAATAAGACTTGGTTCTATTCCAAGAACACTGCCCCTCAAAATGAAAATTCCCTTACGGGTTACAGATTGGACCGGCTCAATGCCACCCTTGCCTTCCCGGGTTGGCCATCAGCAGAGGAGTGGAAACTGTTTGCTCCAGTTTATTCCAAGATAAGGGCTTTGGTTGCTAATGGCCTCACCGGGATCGACCTGACCCGGTGCTGGGTAAGCTAGCGAATCCAGCCCCTGAGTCACAGGGGTGCCTTGATGTGCAACTACACTGGTGAGCCGGCTGACGTTCAACGCTTCAGCCAAGTTAATCTATCTGTTAGTGACATCAACAAAGCCACCAAGAGGTTGCTAGGAGAGCCCCAAGATAAATGCAACAAAACTGGGCTAGCTCCCTTCTGCTTGACCAACCCGGTACCTTCAGTAAGTACTTGTACCCTCTTATTCTGTTCTTTGACTTGCTTTTTTTATCTCAATCATAACCACCGGCTCATCCCAAATGCAGGCAGACGAAAAATTTTGGAAAAGGAAGAAGCCTCGACAACTCGCCCTTGTCCCAGTGGAGCAATAGGATGAGCCGGCCAATACTGATGAGCTGGCTGCAGAGGACAAGGTTGAGGTAGAACTTGACTCGCTTGGTCATCTTTTTATTCAACTTGTTGACGCCCCTTCTCTCCAGGATGAAGCTGAAATTTGCCACACCAACGAGCCACAGGTAACCTTCATCTCTTCTGATTTTGACTCTCCAGTACCTATTCGGAAGAAAACCCGGGCTGTGATCCGCAAGGTTCGAAGGAAGCCCTGGGTTGCCATCCGTAAGGTCCCTTTTTTCCACCAAGATACTCATTTGGATCCCGAATTTATTTTGAAGAAAACTCGTCAAGCCAGGACCTCCAAAAGGAAGACCCGGAGCAGCGAAGGCGAGTTAAGTGGTGGGCTTCCATACGAGCCGCCATCCCGTAAGGCGCGAGCTGAGGTGCTTCTTAGTCCAACTTCCTCTTTTCCTCTAGGTGGCCATTTTAAGGAGCCCTTACATTTAAATGACTCGGCATATCAGACGTCCCACTCCTCGGGCAAGTCAAGCGCTACGCAGGCGCAGGCTTTGAACATCAACCTTGGGTAAGCAAACACTGACATACATCGGTTCCTTGTTCTTCCCCTCTTCAAGTGAATAACTCCTTTGTTTTTTGTACAGTGCCAAGGCTATCAAGAAGAAAGCACCCGCCGGGTCATCTGACCCGGTCATTCAACCAGGCCCTCAAGGAGAGGGAGAGACCACCTTGACCACCCAGGACGAGCCGGCAGTCCAAAACAGCCCGCCGCCCCTGGACACAACAAGCCCGGCTCGCGCATCCCCTCCTGCTCTGGAGAGGGAAAATACAATTGAAGACCAGCCCACTCCGCGGCCCGAGGCGCCGGCTCAAGAAGAAGTGGGGGTGACAACTGAGTGGCAAACTGCTACACAAAAATCCACCGCTCTTACCAAGGTTCCGGCCAAGCCTGAGCCGGCCCTGAAGGACAAGGGGAAGACGGCTCTTGAGTTTTCTACATTTGAAGACCAAGACGCCAGTACCCTGCATCAGGCTGTGCTGACCTAACTGTCTAAGAGCCGGGACACAGAAATCGCCATGATCACTTCATTGAAGCGGAAGTATGAGGTAAGTTGCATCCTTCGTATTATACCATATATATATGTAGCCCCCAAGGGCCGGGTCATTATGAAATGATGACCCGGGACTTCAAAATTGAAACTTGTAAGTAGAACTTCAACCCGCGACCCCAAAGGCCGGCTTGTCATTCATGATGGGCGGGTCTTAAGAACTGAGCAGGATAGATCAACTGATGCATTAGCCCCCAAGTGCCGTGTAGAGTGCCTGCAGCTGCATGGAACTTGCCTTGCTTACTTGAAGCTCAAAACATGTAGCCGGGTTGTCCTTTAGGGCGATTGAGAGCAAGCATAGATGATATGTAATAGACGGTCATGCAGGCAATGCTGGATCAAGTGGAGTCACAGGCTTCCTGCTTTCGAAAGAAGGCAAGGAAGGAGAAGAAACTGCGGAAAAAAGCCGAAGAATCCGCTGCCGAAGCCAACAAAACTCTGGTTATTATAAGGGAAACCTTGCAAGAAACGGAAGCTGCAAGAGCCGCCCAAGCCGCGCGAGCTGAAGAGGCCGAAGCCAAACTTGAGCCGGTAGCTCAAGAACTGAGGACATTAAAAGGCCAAATCACCGCCATGTGCCGGGCCATCTTTGGTAAGCAAAACAGTCCACCATGCGCCCATGTTTCCGACTTAAACATTCTGAGCAGGCCTGTCTGATCATGTATACTAACATTTCTAGGTCGGAAGAATCAAACTCTCATGCAAAAACCAGTGGTGAAATTGAAGGCAGTATACACCTTTGTGGAACAACTGTACATAGGCGGCTCACGATGCATCATGGCCGCAAAGAACACCACCTCACCACCTCAACTGATAGCGGACATGTTGAAAGAACTATCTATTGTGCCCAAGTGGTTGGAGGACTAGAAGAAGGCATGTTGTCGCCCTGGGGCACTGACGGCGCTCGCCCGAGCCAAGGCATATGCGCCAGAGCTCGATCCGGCTCAAATCGTGGGTGGCTACCCAGAGTTCAACTTAGATGACACGCCCTTTACCAAGAAGGATTTCCAACGCTGCATCAAAGAAACCTGGGTTGCAGCTACCGCAATTGCAGAAGAGGCCGATCTGACCCGGTACCAGGCGCCTTACTCGAAGGATAATGAATGGATAGAGCCGCCAAATCATGAGCCGGTGGCCTTAACCCGCACGCGTAAGCAAACTTTTGCCCCTGAAGTCGACCCTTCCTCCCTGATATCCGACGATGCCCTGTTTGAAGTGTTGCGTTCAATTCAGTGGTCGACCGGTGACTCAAGCCAAGAAGAGGAGGATGACGACGATCGTGAAGAGCCGGCACCTGGTGTTTCCTCGGGCGCTGGCGCCAGCTCTGACCCGGCAACATAGAACGCCGGCTTATCCTTTGTAGGCCAGCTTTGTAAAAATCTTTGATGTGGCTGCCATTGGTGTGCGGCTTGTAATAGGATAGTGCGAAACACTTGGTGACGATGCCAGTACCTTCGCGTGCTGAGCTGTTGATTTCCTGTACAAATACTTGGCGTTTATGTGGATCCTCTTTTGGGCTTCGAGAGCCGGTTTTTGCAATAGAGTGATTCCACTGAAACAATAACAATGGCCTGTGATGAAATCACGGAACGAGTAATCTTTTGTTACTGTTTGCAATGAATCAAAATTATCTTAAGTAACTAAAATAAATACTATGCGTGGATGTATGCATGTATGCAGAGATGAGATGAGTGCAACAAAAGAGAATATAATCATAAGCCGGAATATGCATGACACGGCCGGCTTGTAAAGCGTAAGCCGGCTGCTAAACACAACTTGAAAAGGCCGGCTCATAAAGCGCAAGCCGGAATATGCTCTCATGAAGCTGGCACTTTGGCCTGTTGATTTGTCCTTGCTCTCTGAAAGCCGGCTCTCACACAACCAGTCGGCCGTTTTAACTCTTGATGAATTCAGGGTCACCTATGTGATTGACTCATCAGACGTACGCCGGGTCATTTTTTAGGGAGTAGCATCTTGCTAACAGGCAGGTTTAACCAACGTTGTGGCATTTCGCCGGGTTAAAAGGGTTTTGTAAGCTAAACTCAGTTGAGTTGGAAGCCCCTAAGTAACCAAGATCAACAAATAAAGATCCACCACACAAATTTTGAGGCAAAGCAACACCTTTACACAATGCTGCTGGTCGTTATTTTATTTGATCGAAAAACAGGTATATACATGATAAAAGGTATGTACAAAGATACGACCTAGTCCATGACTTAGGTGTAATATGGCCGGTGCTGGGCAATGTTCCAGGGCCGGCTTGTTTCCTCCTCAGAGGTACGTGATTTATCTGCCTCACGCATATCAATCAGGTAATATGACCCGTTGTTGAGATTCTTGCTGACCACAAAGGGCCTTTCCCAAGGTGGTGAGAGCTTATGAATGCCTGTCTGGTCTTGTATCAGATGGAGCACTAAGTCACCTTCCTGAAAAGTGCGGATTCGAACTCTATGGCTGTGATAGCGACATAGGTCTTGCTGATAGATTGCTGATCTAGATGCAGCAAGGTCACGCTCTTCCTCCAGAGCATCAAGAGCGTCTTGGCGAGCCAACTCATTATCTGATTCCACATAAGCCGCCACTCGAGGGGAGTCATGACGAATATCGCTTGGAAGTATAGCTTCTGCACCATAGACCAGGAAAACGGCGTATAGCCTGTTGACCTGTTGGGAGTAGTCCATATGCTCCAAAGCACCGAAGGTAATTCTTCTTCCCAGCAACCCGGCGTGCACTGCAAAGGCACCATGAGCCAGGGTTTGATCCCATGCAGCAATTCCTGATTGGCCCTTTCTGCCTATCCATTGGACTGAGGATGCGCAACCGACGCTAGATCAAGCCGGATGTGCTCCTGTTGACAGAACTATTCCATGGCTCCTTTGGAAAGATTGGTCCCATTGTCTGTAATGATACTGTGCGGGTAACCAAATCGGAATATCAGCTTTTTCAAAAACTTGACAGCCGTAGCCGCGTCGCAGTTGCTGACCAGCTCTGCCTCCACCCACTTGGTAAACTTGTCAACGGCCACCAGCAGGTGCGTATGCTTGTTAGAATGTTTGAAGGGTCCCACCACGTCGAGCCCCCAGACTGCAAATGGCCAAGTAATCGGGATCATCCTCAATTCTTGAGCCGGCACATGGGCCTGGCGAGAATATTTCTGGCAACCATCACACTTACGGACAATGTACTCTGCGTCAGCATGAGCCGTGAGCCAGTAAAAACCGTGCCGGAAAGCTTTCGCGACCAGTGATCTTGAGCCGGCATGGTGTCCACAATCGCCAGAGTGAATCTCATTGAGAATCACGCGGCCTTCTTCAGGTGAAACACAACGTTGAAAAACACCAGTGACGCTTCATCGGTGCAACTCGCCGTTGACAATAGTCATAGACTTGGATTGTATAATGACCTGCCGAGCAAGGAGTTCCTCTGTTGGCAGTTCTCCCCGGCTTAGATAAGCCAAGTAGGGGACCGTCCAATCAGGGATTGCGTGGATAGCAGCCACCAGAGCCACCTCCGGGTCAGGAATAGCCAAGTCCTCCTCTGTTGGTAACTTGACAGACGGGTTGTGCAAAACGTCCAAGAACATTGGGTGGCATTGGCTTGCGCTGAGAACCCAAGCGAGAGAGTGCGTCCGCCGCCTCGTTCTGCCGGTGATCAATATGGGCAACTTGATAACCTTTGAAGTGTCCAGCAATATTTGTGACTGCCTGCCTGTAAGCCGCCATAAGGGGATCCTTGGAATCCCATGTACCTGAAACTTGCTGGGCGACTAAGTCTGAGTCGCCCAAGCACCTGACCCGACTCAGGTTCATCTCCTTGGCCATCCGAAGCCCATGAAGCAAGGCCTCGTATTCTGCTGCATTGTTAGTATAGGGGAACATGAGTCTCAAAACATAGCAGAGCTTATCTCCTCGTGGGGAAGTAATCACAACTCCAGCCCCCGAGCCTTCAAGCTGTCTTGAGCCGTCAAAGTGTATGGACGAGTATGTCGTGTCGGGCTTCTCTTCGGGAGCCTGCAACTCTGTCCAATCATTAATGAAATCCACCAGCACCTGCGATTTGATTGCTGTGCGGGGCACGTATTTGATATGGTGCGGACCGAGCTCGATGGCCCACTTAGCAACCCAGCCTGTCGCCTCCCAGTTCTGGATTAAATCCCCAAGAGGTGCGGAGCTGACCACCGTGATTGGATGTTCGTGGAAGTAATGCTTCAACTTGTAGCTAGCCATGAATACTCCGTAGACTAGTTTCTGCCAATGTGGATACCGCTGCTTGGATTCGGCTAACACCTCACTGACATAATACACAGGATGCTGAACTGGATATTCCTTGCCATCCTCCTTGCGCTCCACCACAACTGCCACGCTTACCGCTTTGTTATTGGCAGCAATATATAGCAACATTGGTTCCTTCTCACGAGGGGCAGCAAGAACCGGCGGCTCACACAACTGTTCCTTTAGGGCCTCAAAAGCCTGATCTGCAGCATCACTCCAGACGAAGTCATCTGATTTCTTAAGCAACTGGTATAGCGAAATTGCTTTCTCTCCAAGCCGGCTTATGAACCGACTTAATGCTGCAACCCGCCCAGCCAGCTTCTGCACATCATTCAGTCTGGCCGGCTTAGCCAGAGTTGTGATTGCCTTGATCTTTTCCAGGTTAGCTTCAATGCCACGCTCGGAAACAAGAAATCCCAGAAGTTTTCCTGCAGGGACACCAAAAACACACTTCTCCGGGTTAAGCTTCATCTGGTAGACGCGGAGGTTGTCAAATGTTTCCTTGAGATCCTCCAATAGGGTTTCTTTCTTTCGGGACTTGACCACAATGTCATCAACATAAGCATGAACGTTCCCCCCGATCTGTTTGTGAAAGCAGCTCTGGACACAACGCTGGTAAGTCGCCTGTGCAGACTTCAGACCAAACGGCATGGTCGTATAGCAGAAGGCCCCAAAGGGTGTGATGAAAGCCATCTTTTCCTGGTCTTCCAACTTCATTTTAATCTGATGATAGCCAGAGTAAGCATCCAGGAAGCATAAACTCTTACAACCAGTCGTAGCATCGATGATCTGGTCAATACGGGGCAAGGCAAAGGGGTCGCTAGGACAAGCCTTGTTCAGGTCTGTGTAATCAACACACATCCGCCAAGTCCCGTTTTTCTTCAGAACAAGCACCGGGTTAGCTAGCCATTCAGGATGGAAGACTTCAACGATGAACCCCGCAGCTAGGAGCCGGGCCACTTCCTCACCAATAGCCTTCCGCCTTTCCTCATTAAAACGACGGAGATACTGGCGAACTGGTTTGAACTTGGGATCCACATTAAGGGAGTGCTCAGTGAGTTCTCTCGGTACACCTGGCATGTCAGAAGGTTTCCATGCAAAGATGTCCCGGTTCTCACGGATGAACTCGATGAGCGCGCTTTCCTATTTGGGATCCATGTTTGCCCCGATAGTGAACTGCTCCGAAGAATTGCCGGGGGTGAAATCAACTTGCTTTGTGTCTCTGGCCGACTTAAAGTTGAGCAGAGGATCAGACTCTGTGGTGAGCTTCTTCAAGGATGTCCTGTCAGACGGGTCAACATTGTCCTTATAATACCGCAACTCCTCTGCAGCGCAGGCCGTCTCAGCATAAGCTGCATCTCCTTCCTCGCATTCGAGTGCAATCTTCCGGTTTGCTTCCACTGTGATGGTTCCCCTTGGTCCTGGCATCTTCATTTTCAGGTAAACATAACACGGCCGCGCCATGAACCGTGCGTAAGCCGGCCGGCCAAACAAAGCGTGGTACGGGCTTTTAAGCTTAACCACCTCAAAGGACAGAAACTCAGAACGCCAGTTATCCTCTGAGCCAAATGCCACCTTGAGGGAAATTCTCCCCATAGGATATGCTGACTTGCCAGGAACAATTCCGTGAAAGACTATAGAAGACGGAGTCAGCTGCTTATCAGATAGATTCATCTGTCTGAATGTGTCATAGTAAAGAATGTTGATGCTACTACCTCCATCCATAAGCACCTTAGTCAAGGTATAACCGCCGACTTGCGGCGCAACCACCAAAGCCAGGTGGCTAGGGTGATCGAGGAGGACGGGATGATCTGCCCTGCTCCAGGTAACCGGCTGCTCAGACCAGTTGAGATAGTAAGGAGTTGCCGGCTCAACCACATGGGCGGATCGCCGCTGCACTTTCCGATCCCGCTTGCAAGTACTAGTGGTGAAAACATGGTACTGTCCACTATTTAACTGTTTCGGGTTACTCTGAAACCCTGCCGCACTAGCTTGATGCTGATTTCCCTGGTTGCTTCTCTGATTGCCACCTCCTGTATTACCAGTCCCCTGAAACCCGCCGCCTTGGCCACTGTTCCCCTGGAAGCCGGGTCCTGCGAAGGGTCCTTGCAAACCGGCCCCTGAGAAGCCTGGTCCCTGTTGGGCGGGTTGTCCGCCATTGCCGCCCCCATTATGATGATTCTGGAAGACCCTCTTGGCAAACTCTTGCATGACATTATAACTGTGTTTCGGGAAAGGAGCCTTAAGAGCCTCCTCGTAAGTGAGAGGGCGATTACCAGTGGACTGCCTCCTAGAGCCGTCGTTCTGACGCTGACCCTTGTTCTCTGCATTCGTATTCGCCACCAGGTCAGAGCTACCATCATAACCCTTACGTTTTCCACCGTTGTTGTTCTGACCATTATTATTGTTCTGCTGCTGACCTTTACCACCGGCTTTCTTCCCCTTGTCAGATTTCTCCTCGTCTGACAGCGGATCCTTGGTGTTATCTGACTCCGCATACCGGGTTAAGACATCCATGAGTTCTCCCATGTCCTGGACCTTTCGCTTGAGCCGCCCAAGCTTCTGGACCAGGAGCTAAAACTTACATGTTTGTTCCAGAACAAGCACTGCTTGCGCGGCCGAGATGCTGTTTGAGCTATGTATAACTTCCGCAACCCGGCGAGCCCAGTGATGGGCAGACTCATCCTCGCGCTGGACACAACGCTCAAG
The DNA here is from genome assembly GCA_039707655.1 of Elymus sibiricus. NCBI lineage: Eukaryota > Viridiplantae > Streptophyta > Magnoliopsida > Poales > Poaceae > Elymus > Elymus sibiricus. The sequence continues at coordinate 13,139,839 of CM077668.1, read as the reverse complement.
ATCAACAATGGTGGTCGGACTTTTACAGGTTCCCTGGAAATTTTTGACGAAGCGCTCCTTCAGCTCCTGCCACGTGTTGATAGAATTCGTTGGTAGGTTTTTCATCCAAGTGCGTGCAGGGCCCTCCAACATCAGAGGCAGGTAACGCGCGCACACTGACTCACTTGCACCCAACAAGTCCATGGCCAGCTCATAGCTCTCGATCCACTCGATGGGCTCCAGATTCGCCGTATAGTTAGGAACCTTGCGAGGCCCTTTGAAATCAATGGGTATGCGCGCTTCTCTCAGCGCCGGTACCAAACAGGGAGTTCCAATCATGCGGCTTGATGAGGCCCCAAGCCGGCCGCCTGTCAGGGTTGCGACGGGCAGGTGATGCACTTCTGGCGGGTTAACATTCGGCGGCGGGTTGACTCGCACCGGCGCGTTGACGTGCGCCGACGGGTCGTGCCCTGCACGTGCGTTTTCCTCCTCCCACGCCTGAAGAACTCGAGCCGCCTCTGCAACGTCTTGCGGGATCCTAGGTTGGTGCTGCTCCGCCAGCGGCTGGGCGGCTCTCCTGCGATGGGCGCTGCTAGAGACCGCTGGCGACTCAGGACGCTGGCTCCTGGTTCGGCTCTGGTAAGGAGTTGAGTGAAGACGGTGCTGGCTATGCGAGTAGTTGGCCTGTTGCACGACCGCGGTTTTGAGCATCGCAATAGCGTTCTGGGCCTCTGTCAGAATCGGGCCGTCCCACTCAATCGGAATAGCTGCCAAGTTGTGGGTCGCTGCCAGCACGTTATCAACCGGGTTAGAATAGTGTCCAATTGGGGTCTGGAACCGGTGAGACGGCGGCTGCTGCTGCTGCTCCAGCGTGCGATGCTGGGCCGGCTCCCGCTGCTGGACCGACTGTTGCAAAGGTGGCTCTCCCGTGGGGACGACTCCAGCCCCCGGGTTCGTCGGAGCTGGCGGTGTGGTGAAAAGCTGAGTCCGCTCAAGATTAGCCGGAAGCCGGCTCTGATGACGCCTCCTGTGAACGAGCTCTGACTCGGCCTGCTGGCGGTTCAGGTAATGTGCCTCCTCTTCCAGGCGCTGCCTCTCATCGGCAATCCGGGCCTGTTCCTGCATCATGCGAGCGTTCTCCGCGTTGATGTCCTCTTGGATCTTGGTCATCTGCTCGTGACACTTCGTGATCTCCATGTTGCGCGCCGCTGCGTTCTCCACGGTGACCGGCTCGGCCAACAGGGCTGCCAGCGTAGTCATCAAGTCCGCGAGTGCCTGAACCCCGGTCTTCTGAGAGCCGGAGGTCGAGGCGCCGGCTCCTCCTGAGCCGGCCAGGAGGTTGTTCTGCCCCGCCGTCAGATTGGCCAGGTCACGCGCTGGATCTTGTCTACCCGCCATGTACACCGCCGCGAAGCGAGGCGGACTAGGGCTCTCCGGAAAGACGTCGTCCGTGTGCCCGAGCCCTCCATCATGCAGCGGAAGAATTGACTCGGTTTCCCCCGTCGAGGACTCGCCGTCAGATTGAACGAGCGTGTCATCCTGAGACAGGGAGTTCTCCGATAAGGCCGCCCCTTGGGTGAAACCGACGAAGGCATGGTTTGGGCCGGCTTGATGCGGGGCGGGTCTCACCTGGTGCTGGCCAGCGCGGCGTGCCGACTCAACTCCGGTGATGCTCTCTAACCCGGCGGCCGGCTCGCCAACCACGCCGATGAAGGTATGGATCTTGCCGAAGGGGACCTGGTACCCGTACTCGATCGAGTCGGCGTCGGGGCCCCAGTACAAATCGTCGATGTAGAACTTCCCGCGGCGGCTCTTGGTCATCATGCCAACCACGTACTTCCCGAACCCTGAAAGAGATCCCGCTAAGAACTCAACTCCACCATGCGTGAGCCCCACGGCGGGCGCCAACTGTCGTGATTTTTTCACGGCAGATGCCCTTGTGAAAGGACTTAGAGAAGAGGCCATCGCACAAGTGTGGAAGCTTAACGGGGTTGATCGGGAACGAGAAGACGTCGGGTTACCCAGGTTCGGCCCCTCACGGTGGAGGTAAAAGCCTACGTCCTGCTTGATTATATTGCTATAGATCTCGATTACAAGGATGCGGATTCGCTAACCTAGCTCTCGAGGAGGTTGCAACTTAGTCTTTCTGGTATAGGTGTTCCCCTTTATATATACAGGTGGAACCCTAGATTACATGAGAGTACGGATCGTACCTTGACCCATCTCCTACTCTTTTAATTGTCCTCTAAGGCGGCCTTCGTGCCACTCATTATCTCCGTGAGCCGGCCCACTGCTTAAGCCGGCCCGTCCTCGCCAGGCCTCATTAAGCCGGCCCACCTAGAGTCCTTCAGCCCCGCAGTGAGTTGACCCGTTGAGCTTGCGTTGTGGCCGGGTTAACACCCTGCCGGGTCAACATGCTGGTAAACATCCCCAACACACGTGACCAATGGGTCACCGGAGCATCATCGGAGACGAGCTCGAGCGGCGATGAGCTTCAGCTCGCATGGCAATGGCAGCTAGAGCGAGCAATCGACGGAGGAAGAAGGGGGAAAACGCGCAGGAGCTCACCGTGAGGATGACGAGCAGATCAGCGTGTTCGGGGAGGGCTTTGGGGTGACGAATCGAAGCGGCGACGACCAGCGGCCGAAGGTTGAAGACGAGGTTGCTGCGCTCGTTGCAGATGAGCCCGGCTCGAGCGGAGGGTAGTAGGCGACGAAGCGGACGACGGCGGAGCGGCTGGACATGGTCCTAGGGCGCGGGGTGGACGGAGAGCATGCAGGCGAGGTGAGGCATGGCGACGCAGGTTCGGCCGAGGGTTGCGGGGACGAAAGCGGCGCAAGCGGGAAGAGTGAGGGTTAGGGTTCATGTCCAGCTTGTCGGGGAGGTTTTTAACCAGCGAGGGGAGTCGACGGATGGCCGGCGCGTGGCGATCCAAGACCTGGACGCGCGCGCGGCGTCCACGGTGCCTTCAGTGAGCAGGAGGAAGAAGATGGCGAGGTGGGCTGGGCTGTGCACTGTGCACATCAAAGCCCAGTCCAACAGGTGCGTTTTGTTTCTTTCCCTTTTTCTTTTCTGTTTTTCAATTTCTTTTTTGTTTTGCATTTTATTTCTATAGCAAATGATTTTTATTGAAGCTGAAACTTGGCACATAATTACTTTGCATTACTTTGAAGCTGTCCACAAAGTTTGGGGACAATTTGAATCCATTTGAACTAGGTTTGAATTTAAATATACCACTTAAGTGCTGTTGATCCTGTTTAACTAATACTATGGTCATTTAGGTAACTTGAGTGATGTTGTTTTCCTTAAAACAATTACTTAGGCATTATTTGCATTATTACCAACAATTTTGTTTTCATATTTGAAGAAATAATAATTTGACTTGCAATTTAAATATGTTGGTTTTGATCAAATGGCAATTAAGCTTAGCAAAACATTATGACATGGCATCATTAGGGTGAGATCTCTGTGGCTTAATTACAGAGGTGTTATAGGGTCCTCAACCCGGCTCACCAGACCGGGAACTGACATGGCGAGGTACCCGCCGTGACACCGTCAGACAGGGACGCCGTGCATCCGCCTGAGGTCGGGGCACAGGAGCTGCTCCTCTGCTCCTTGCTCTCCTCTCTTGCATTGATAGTAGATCTGATGCCTAGTGTTTAGCAAAAACAAAGATCCGTTTTCCATGCGTATGTTTGTTTACAGCGAACACATGCTGCTCGTCTATGCAAGTTGTTGTTTTTTTGCTCATTTTCTCTTTACAGGAGCAGCGAACAGAGCACACAGAGGCGGCAAGCATTTGCTGTGATTTTCATTTGACGAATCAATTTTAGATGGATTGTTCAAGATGTGAATTATGTGCCATGTATATTTGTTCATCTTCTGCAATATGATTGTTTTTCCGTCAAAAAATTACTACGTTATCAGGTAATCTGACCGCTTGAACGGCAGGCACATGTGAGGCTTGAGGATGGCGGCTGCTCTCTCCGGCCAGTGCTTGAGCGGGCGGCCGTGGGCTGGATGCCTAATGTGTGTGCATGGTGATGGTGATGGTGAGCGTTCGTGTCCGGCGTGCTGTGTGTTTCCGGCCGGCCGCGTGCCTGGTTCAGATCTACATTACAGTACGAGCATTACCACATTTTCTCTATACGTGGTAATGCCATGCCATGCCATGCTACTGTTGTTTTTTTGCTCATTTTCTCTATACGTGTATCATCAGTAGCATGGCATTACCACATTTTTTCTTCTTTTTTGGTTTTCCTGCTGTGAGAGCTTCAAGCCAACATTTTTCAGTGTGGTTGATTTCTTTTTTTTTTTTGCGCAACTAAGGGAGTTTTATTCATGGATTATAGGGTTACAATCGAGTGGCAATATATCCTCACAACATGGAGGACATCTGCTCATCCACACCACAGTACACGACTCAGTACGGCTATAGTTTGCCATACAATCTGCTACCCTATTTTGAGCTCTACTGATTTTCTGAGGAATAAACTCTCTGCCAATCATCGTCGCCTTGATTTCAGCTACCAAGTGTCCATAAGCTGAACGAGACCAGTTATCACCTACGAGTATTGAGAGAACCTCTGAGGAATCTGCCTGGACCATCACTGGACGATCCGTATGTTGTGCAGCAAGGGCCAAATCCTTGCATAAGCGCATGTATCTCCGCCTCAAGTGCCTCATTGCAGTGAAAAATAACTCGGTATGCAGAAAATATAACCGAGCCATCCTCCCGACGTAGGATCATACCAACACCTGCGCTACCATCCTGCCCGGAGAAGGAACCATCGACGGACAAAGCTGTCCATCCTGATGGCGGCGGTGGCCAGGGGGCAGGCGGCACCACATGATGCACCACCTGACGTGGTGTCTCCTCTTGTAGTAGCATTTTACCATTTATAATCTCATCTATACTATATTTCCTCGTGAGACCAAGAGATTTGTAATAGCTATCCAGAAACTCCTTGGTAATCTCAATCGATGGTACATCCTTGCCATGCACTACATCATTTCTTAATTGCCATATCCTCCAGATGAGAAGAATTACCAAATCCCGTGATTGATCATTGCATTTTGCTAGAACATGTAGAAGCCATTCTTTCCCACTATCCACTAGTACATCGTCAGCAGGCAGAGGCCATAACAAACGCATGGCCTGCCACACACTTCTCGCCTGAGGGCATGTAATAAGCGCATGATACGTATCCTCGTTGTCACGGCCGCATACCCGACAACGACCAAAAGATGAGAGGTGACAATATACCTTATTTTGTTCAGTCGCTAGTGCACCAGAGGCTGCTTTCCATGCGGTAATACGCATCTTCAACGGAACCTTTGCACGCCACAGCATGTTCCAGAGAGAACGCTCACCCTCTGGGTTTGTACTTGATGCTCCTCCCGCGAATTGTTCATCATGTTCCTTCGTTGCCAATTTATAGGCGCTCTTCACAGTAAAACGGCCAGATTTCTCTGGGAACCATGCAAGAAAGTCCACACGATTCCGCGGTGACGTACGTATCTTCAGAATCTGTTGCACGTCCACGTCCCAAAAGTGCTCTTGCAACCGCTCAAAATTCCATCCACCATGATCATGCAAGAAGTCTGAGACTCGGTTGAACCGACAGTCCTCTAGGAATCCAAGGATCCCGCCACGTGCGCACCTGAGACCCATCGCCTATCCTCCAAATAATTCCTTTTTTCACCAATTGTAGTCCATACTCGATACCTTTCCAAACCGCCGACGAGTTTCCTGAAAAAACTGTATCCAATAGATTTTCATTAGGGTAATATTTTGCCCGGAGCAGGCGGGCACACAAACTGTCTGGATTGTCGATCAACCTCCATGCCTGTTTAGCTAACATGGCCTGGTTAAATGCACGCATATCTCTGAACCCCATGCCTCCCTTGGACTTTGGAAGATGCATTTTATCCCAACTGAGCCAGGCCATCTTCCTCTTCCCTTGGACTTTGGTTGATTTCAGCTCTAAATATCATTATATATTGGACAGACAGGATGTATTCCTTGAATCGTTCTTGCTCCATTCCGTTGTTAAGTTATACTATATCGTTTGTAATATTGCATTGCATTGTACATGAAGAGAAGACAAAATATGTCAATTTGTACCATTGATGAGTTTGTTATGGTATGATGTTCAAGTGTTAAATTTTCAAAATTATTATTATTGTTCATATCATATTTAATTGCCTTATATTGAAAAATTAAACTCTCGATCAAAAAGTCATCAAAACCCCTATTCATCACTCATCCTCAAACCAAACACTGAGATGATTATCCCCAACCATATATCATCCTTCGAACCAATCAAAATAGGGGCTAGCCTCACCCATCCAACCAAACAGAAAAATGGCTATCCCTAGCCAATTGGTTGGGGATACCCATAACCACCCTAGCCCGTCCCTTGAACCAAACGCACCCCAAATGGCTATTCTCAACCCTTTTTCATCCCTACTATACAAGCACACGTAAAAAAAGGCCAGATGGTCGGGGATACCCTCAACCACCCAAACTCATCCCTTAAACCAAACACACCTAAAATGGGTGTGGAAGGAAGGGAAAGGCAAACCTGACCAAATGGGCCGGCCCGGCCAGGCACGCGTGCTGGCCTCCCAGGGCCAAGCATGCCCTCATGCTTCAAGGGCCGGCCCATTGGCTCGTTTAGCCCATCAAGCCCATCTAATATTCAGCTTATTGGCCTGTAAAAAAACTAAACGGGCCGTGCCGGGCCGGCCCAGCCTCCAGGTCCAGGCACGGCCCTAGGCGAGCCACGTGCTAGGCACGAGCCGATTAATCAAGTGCCTGGCCGGCCCACCACGGGCCAGGCATGCGTGCTAACGGGCCGGTCTGCCAGGCACGGCCCATTTGGCCAGGTATGAGTTTCTCAAAAAAAAAATTTGGCCAGGTACGGGGAAAGGAGTAAACGTTGGACGAGTAGGAATGGGAGGAACTAAACATATTAGAGCAACTCCAACGCGGTGACCCATTTTATCCGCGCGTGTCCGTTTGGGTCAAAACGGACAAAAGCGTCGGCCCAACGCGCGACCCATTTCCATTTTGTGTCCGCTCGGGCCCATTTCTGTCCCAAATTTGGGTCACATTTGGGTCGGAGGTGGACGCAAAGTGGACGCTTTTCTGTGTCCCCTCGTCTGTGTGTGTCCGGGCCTGGCCTGCCTGTCACCCACCCACCTCTCTCTCCTTATTTTATTCGTTGTCCCACCCCACTTCTCCTGCCACGACGGGAGCGTGAGGTAGCAGTTCCAGGCGTGGCGGCGCTGCCCTCCGACGCTCCCTCCGGCCTTGCCGCGCCCAGCCTCGCCTCGCCTCGCCCGGCCCGGGCGCGCCCTGCTGCGCCCCGCCGGCCTCGCCTTGCACCCACGCCAGGCAGGCGCTGCTGCAGCCGTCGCCTCGCCTTCCCGCACGCTATGAGCTCCCCTGCCTGCTACATGTTTGACGAAATGTCGGGGCGAACATGTCAAAAATGGGTTTGACTACCGTTGGGCGCACCTGCTGACCCAAATGAAAAAGCGGACAAACACGTCCGCGCGGCCAACCCAGACGGACAAAACACGTCTGTTTTAGAGCTGGCCAAATGGGCCGGGCCAACCAGGCTGGCCCGCGAGCACGCCCGGCACGGCCCGCCATGGGCCAGGCACGACACGGGCTAAACGGGCCGGGCCCGGCACGCGGCACGCCCTGGGCCGTGCTTGGGCTGCTAGGCTGAGCACGCGGGCCGGCACGGCACGGCCCGATTATCTTTTTTTTTTATATATATCTCTATATGGCCCAACGGGTAAAAATAGGCTAAAAAACGCCCAGTGCGCCAAATAGCAGGCAGGTTAGTGGGCCTGGCGTGCCGGTGGGCCGGCCCGATTAGCAGCTGGGCCGTGCCTGGGCTGCAGGCTGCAGCACGCGGGCCGGCACGGCACGGCCCGTATAATAATCGTGCCTCGGCGGGCCGGGCCGTGTCAGGCACGATTAGGATGGGCCGGGCTGTGCCGGGCCGGGCCGGCCCGTTTGGCCAGCTATGGTCCGTTTTGGTCGGCCGGTTGGGGTTGGTAAATGCTTGGATGGGATGGAGAAAGAGTAGGAAAAAGGAATCCCCTCCCTCCCTCCCTCCTTAGGGTTTCTCCCCTCCCCTGGGCTTGTACGCATCGCATCCAGGACGGACCGCCGCCTCCACGACGCCGACGCCGACGCGGACTTCCTCTTCTTCCCCGGCAAGGCCGCCTTATCGCCGGAGGTATGTCGCCGCCGCCACCTCCATTCCCTCCCTCCCTCTCTCCTTCCTTAGGGCTTCTCCCCACCCCCACCCCCACCTCCAAGGGACCGCCGCCGGGGTCGGAACAGAGGGAACTGCGGGGATCTGATTTTGGTCGCGGCCGCCGAATTCGTTGCGACCATGGTTAACTTGTGCTTACCATTAGCAGTCAGTCGGGATAAACACTTAAAAAATACCCCATCTGTCTGTAAACTAACTAATATAAGAAGACCTTTTAGAAGATCACAGAGGGAGGGAGGGAGGGAGGGAGTATATCTGGAATGAGCTCATTTCACAAACCCCACTCATGTCCACAATCTAGATCTACCCCTGTTTGTGCTATGCCTTGCTAATTAGTATATTACAAATAACTTGGTCATGAAAGTAGTAGGTCCACCCAATTAATCCTTGTACAAAACAAAATGGTCCAACAACAATAACATGTTCTCTGCATTTATCTGCTGCAAATAGGCCTTACTGAATGTGCAGTAGCTTTGATGTGCAAATATCTTGAGTTGCCTTGGCTGAATAACGTATTTTCATTTCCCCTCTTTTGGTGGCTGGCGATTACTCTAGGCTGAGTGGATAGCCAATGGCGAGGGAACCAAGTCCTGAGATAGACGATGAACTTTACAATGAAGTTTATGGGAAAGCGTATAGCGGTCCACTTGCATCTGCTGCAAACACCATCATAACTAAAGTAGTAAATGATGAGACCCGTGACAAGTCAGATGATGATGAGCCCCGGGATCCCAATGCTGTCCCTACTGACTTCACTAGTAGAGAGGCTAGGGTTTGGGAGGCTAAAGCTAAGGCTACAGAAAGGAACTGGAAGAAGAGGAAGGAAGAAGAAATGATCTGTAAAATTTGTGGACAATCAGGTCATTTCATTCAGGTACTCCTTTCTCTGCTCAAATTAAAACTGGCTGCCATGTATTCTGATTACTTGATTGGGATATAAATACATGATGGACTGCTGCACTTTGTTTTCTCCTTGCACTCTTTACTGGACACAGTGAATGAACTTAAACAACAATAGTCTTTCCTGATATCACCTGCAAAACAACTGCCAGGCTTATCAACAGCCTTGCTTTATCCTTTGTGACTGGCAGCACCTAATTTTAGAAAATAAATATGCTTCAACCTTTTTCATTGAAACAGTATTCCAACATGATCATTAAAATTGTAGCAAAACGACTAACTTTTTTGGAATTGGTGTCTCCTCCATTTTGTCTTAAATTGATAGTATTGGACTTAATTTCCTACTGATGGTCTTGTACTTTTGCAAAGTCTGGAAGGAAATCTTCAATTTTCTCGTGTAACCCAGCCATTTTGGTCCTGATGGATACAAATTACAAATTCAATTGTGCATCAATAGCATTCATATTGTGTACACTGGCGTCAACAGTAGCGCACAGGTCGCAGCCACAGTTACGCAAGCACGGGAATTGAGGAAGGATAGAAGGACTACTTCAAGAGTTGGTTAGGAATAGAGCCTGGAAGAGTTATGGAGTCAGTTAGTATTGGCAAATAGTTAGCTATCGAGTCCTTGTACGGAAGCTAACATCCTTATATAAGAATGCCCTGTAACTCCATTACAGTTTTATGGATAGCAATGGGATGAAAAAAGGTCTCTGTTTTCTTAAGGCTTCCCTTAATTGGTTCCCTTCATCACCTAGTGCCACTGTACTTCAAGTTGTTGCAATCCAACCTCTCTTCTGTGGATGTTTACCTCAGCTTGTACTATCTTAACAACAATGTACTCCCTCTGTAAAGTAATATAAGACCATTTATAGATCACTAAAGTAGTGATCTAAACGGTCTTATATTACTTTACAGAGGGAGTATATAACATAAATAACTGGTACAAATCGGTGCGTAACACAAATCAGTGGTACCATCCTTCTAATTTTATTCTGATGGATAAGTTCTAGACTTGTCGTTCCTCATTCTTCCATTTGATATTATATTTTATCGGAGTCACATCAATGCACATGGTCAAGCATATTGACACTAATTAGTGATACTGATGTTGTATGTACATTGGTTATACACATTTATTCTCTAAATAACATTTACAAAACTATTGCTGTTTACTGTGTCCGCCAAATGGAAGTTTTGACATATACTATATATATTTTTCCATTATTACTGTTATCATAGAAGTGTTAAAGACTTGCCCTTTAGTTTACATATTTGTGTTATCTTTCTTAATAGGGTTGTCCATCCACACTTGGAGCAAATAGGAGAAATGCAGATTTCTTTGAAAGAGTTCCAGCAAGAGATAAACAAGTGAGGGATCTTTTCACTGAGAGGACAATAAGTCAGATTGAGAAGGATGTTGGCTGTAAAGTCAGAATGGACGAGAAGTTCCTGTTTGTCAGTGGGAAAGATAGGTTAGTGCTAGCCAAAGGTGTAGATGCTGTGCATAAACTCATCCAGGAAACTAAAGGTAAACACAGTTCAAGCAGCCCAAAATGGGATCGTTCTAGATCTCCTGTGCGAAAATCTGCCGATTTTCGCCCCTGGCATTCTGATTCCCAATGGTCCCATAGCCCAAGAAATGTGTCGCGCTCTCAGAGTAAGGGTCACTATAATGAAAGGCCTCTAGATGGTCGCTTGCGTGATGATATTTCCAAGTATCCAAAAGGATCTCCACAAGGTAGGGCGTTCAAGCACACTGATGTTACAATTTGTTTGTCCGGGCAAATATTCTGAGCCAGACATTTTAGACAACTTGAGCAAAAGCCTTTGGTCCCCTTTTGTTGTTTACCATTGCGCTACAGTATAACTTGTCTGGTCCTTTTTGCAGCCAGAGGTTGAGAGGTAAGTTCTAGCTTTAAGTGCTCGAATACGATGAAGTGATGTCTGTCTGGTTATGATCAGACAAATTATCTTGAATACAACAAATTCCACAATGAAAGATTTTACATACTTCTTTGAGTCGGATGGCCTTCAATACATGTATTGTATCTGCCGCTGTTCCTCCTTTCACCGTATAGTAAACTAAGTAAAGTCTACTTAGATGTCAAACTATCTTAGTCATCTGGAACTAAAATCTATATCTTGTATGTTCTTCCTTTTGCTGAAGCTTATACCAACTATGGAGCAAAAGACCATCCAGTCCAATCAAAATCCCCATTTCGACCCTCTTATCTTGATGAGCCCCTTAGATCACATGGTGGGAATAACCAATATGCCCGCGGCACATATGCCCAGTAACTGCAGCACTGAGAGACATGGAACAGATCCCCATGCAGACCTTAAGTTTGACCTCCCTTCCTATCCACAAACTTTGGAAGAGCTTGAAATCAAGTTCAAAAGAGAAGCTATGGAATTAGCTAGAGCCCGTGACCAGGAGGAGGATGAAGAGAACTCTAAGCATTGCGAGGTAATTTTCTTGCTGGTATAGTATAATGCTTGGATTTTTTCTCTGTTAATAAATAAATTTGAAATTTTCGCTTATATTGTCAGATTATTAACTCTTAAAGTGTACCCCAGACTTGTTTTGTCTAGTTAATGAGTTTCAGATAAATTTGTATAACCATCCCACATAAAAGTATTAGAAACTAATTATGTACTACAACAAACCACCTTACCCCAACTATGCAAATATGAAAACAAAATCCTCCAGATCCTTTTTTCTTCAAAATGTTGTTTTACATATTTTGGTCTAAAAGCTGGTCTTTAGTAACTTCATGTAAATGTAGGTTAAATGCCAGCCAAATGACTCCAATTTTTGGGTTCTGGTGTCGTAATGCCCTGAACCCAGCATTTTAGTTGGAAATGTCCGCGCCTCTCAAATTTTACTTCATTATTCTAGCTATACATGCTTTCTTATGTTTAACTACCTACTTTGAATTGGATGAACAATTGGTTTCAGTAAAAAAAAGTAGAGTTAACATGAACCCACTGAGTATTTGATGTCTGGATATGCTTTTTACTTGCGGCATTTTGGAAGGGCTGCACTTAAGATGGTGCGTATCCACCACTAGTTTTTTTAGGGAAAAATGACATGTTTTGCCTGCCTTGTTTATTGGAGTAATAATTATCTTCTTTACTGAACGGCAAGGCAACTTACAAAACTTGCAAGGACTAATAATGTGTTTCCTTTGTTTGTTTTGTAAGTTGTAACACAGTAACTGTTGTATCTCCATTCAATTCTCAAATATTTGATTAAATATTTTATTAAATGTATGTAGTTTGTTCTAAGAGAAGGGCGACCAGCATAACCAATAACTACGCGTATTCAAGTTTCAACCTTGCAGTCAGTATCCCTCTTTTTTTCTTTTTATGTTGAAGAATTGGCTTGCTAATTGACTGGTGTTTCCTAATGAAATTCTTCTTTGTAATACAGTCACTTAGAGAAATGAGGGAGAAGCACATGAAGACAGTGTCGGTCACGAGGAGTATGCAAGCAAGGAAGTGGGATGAATTTCTTGAACAAAGTTTTAAAAGGCAACAGCAAGCTGAGCAGACCTCATACACCCAAACTGGGTATCCAGATTTTGATCAGAGAAGTGCACATTATGCTGCTACTGGCCCAGCAATCGATTCAAAGAACACATATCCATATGCTACTGATAACTATTCTGCTCCAAGACGTCATGCTGCTTATGGCGAGTTTCAACATGACGATTTAGGAAGGACCTATGGGCGATATTAGCTGCGGAATGGCGGTGAGTTTTTAGTCTTTTTTTTTTTAATCTTAGCTGTGCAATTCAAATGTATTTAGACATAGCCTTGTCATGGTTGAAGAAACTGGCACAAAGGTAAGGCGGTGTTCCAGGCAAGTTAGGTAAGGTTGCGACTAGGTTACATACAATAGACAAGGGCTTCCGTCTTATTAGGAGGAGTACGTTGACCGAATGTTGCCTCTATTTTTTTGAGGAGTAGCTAAGAGCGGTTCCTGAATTTTCAGGGCGCTTGCTTTTGTGAGGAATCTGAGTTGATGGTGTGCTATTTTCTGTTATGTAGTTTGAGAAGGTAAAATTTGTAGTGTAAGCAACATGTTGCTCATTCTGCCTGCTGCTGCAGTCTCTCTCCAGTACCATGCATCCATCCATGACAAGAAAGAAACGAGGAAGTGTTAAAGTGGAATGGAATTAAGAGCTGCTTTTCTATTAATATTAACTGTATGATGATGTTGTGGCCGTTTTGAACATTTTCATTCTGCCGCATTCTCGTGTCTCGTGTTGTGCTAAATTGGTTTCTCTTTTTCTAATCATACGCAATGCAAGTAGCCTGCTTTCTTTCTGAAGGTTTGTTTTATTTTGGAATTGCTAAATTGGATTGGTGTTGTGAGATGATGTTTGTCATGTCTCAAATCCATAACATAACTGTCTAGTAGTTGTTGCGAGAAAGTAAACAATTAGCTGTGCATCTTTTGCGCTCACTGCTACTCCTACTTAATTGTACGATGTGCAGTCTTTCCTTTTGAGTTTGTATTTTTTTATTGCCCAAACTAAACTGTGGTAGAGTTGGAGCAAGTTTATGCTACCATTTTGCGCTGTTGAATATATCACTTAGCCCAGAGAGCGAGGCTCGGCAAGTGGTGTTTGGATCGGATCCTTGGCAAACAACACCGTAGCTACGATGCATTTCACAATCAGCTGCACCTGAACTACTAATTTGTGAGACTACAAAACAAAGAGCAAACAAAAGGGCACTGCAAGAGAACAGTGTGAAGCTACATGACAATTCATTTCTTTTCTTGTGGCCCGGATAAACTCCTGCTGCCAGGGGCGAAATTGGGCCTGGGGCAGCTGGGGCTATAGCCCCAGGCGTGGCCCAAATAGCACCTTTGCAATGGGTAATTTTCTCAGAAATTTAGACTTGGTAGAGGCCCAGCCCCAGACGTGTAAGCCGAACCCCAATCAGTCTAAACACCAGCCCATATACGGCTGCAGCTCCAATCATCTCGATCGTCTCCCCCATTCACATGATATTTCCTTACTCACACGTTGCGCCGCCCTCGTCAGCAAAGAAGCCATCGTTCCCTGGACAGATCGAACCTGCAGATGTACCCAGGCGGATGGCGCTCGTATCATCTCGCCTCGGACCAGCCCCCTCCAACTCTTTTGTTCTGCTCGACTGACTATTGTTCTGCTCCAACTCCTACTAAACTGCAGTGCGTGTACGCGTGCAGCCATTTACATAGGTAATTCTAGTTTATATTATCTAAAAATTTGTTCCCTAGTTTCTCTGCATCAGTCAAAAATTAACAAGTTGATGTTATCAAATTTTACTACTTTACTAAGTTCGCAAAATTTGTGTGAAGAGAACTGTTAACTTAGTCTGTCTGCCCGCAAAGAAAACTTGGTCCATGTCTGGTGTCCTGATATTGAATACTCAATTTTTTCTTTATACTACAGGTTCTTCTACGATTGCTAATGAAGAGACGATGGGATCGAATGAACCAAGTCTTCATTAATTTGGTACTGCAAACTTCTGTAATGATGCACTTTTTTAAATTGTTTCCATGTTTTTACTGGATTTTCTCATGATAAGAATGAATTTCATACTTTATTATAATGTGATTTTTTGGTGTAATTCTAATATGCACCAGTATGTGTGACATTAGGCGTGATTTGTAGCTTCTTAGTTTTAGCCCTAGGCTTTGAGATTTCCTGGCTCCGCCTCTGCCTGTTGCCGAGCGATTGGATTGGATGGGGCCTCTCACTTCCCTTCCCTTCCCTTCCCTTGGATGCTTGCGTCCTTCTTTCCGTTGCAACTTTGGCATGGAGTCACCAAACATCAGCGCTACAGGAGGACGATTCCCTTTCTGATTAACCAATCGGCAAACAACTTTTCAGCTGCAGGGCCATGGGTGGGTGGAGGAGATAAAAAGAGACTTGTTTTCTGATTTCAAAGAGTCTTTTGTTAGGCCTTCTGCTAATGTTGCCGCCCATAATAAGCTAGCTAAGGTAGGGGTAGGGGAAGAACTTTGCATTCTGGATGTTATTTCCGACAAGATTCCAAACTTCGTTGATTAAATAAAGCGACAATATTAACACTAAAAAAACAAACAAACAATCCACAGCCTTTAAACAGCCTAGCTCATGATACCACTTCTTAGAATAAATCCGAGGCGCACAGTCAATCTACCGATGATCACACAAGCACGACACAAAGATTTGTTAACGAGGTTCATCGATATGGCTACATCCCCGGGGCCTGACTACGAGTGCTCCTCCCCGTGACACCGTCACAATACCGCCCCGCCCCCCGGCTCCCCTGCGTCCCCATGCTATTATGGTGACATAGTTTACATCGTGTGTCTATCTCCACATATATAAGAGGCCTAGGATACAAGTGCCCAATTAGGACACGACTTCATATCCTATCTACACGCCGTACGACTCAGAGTCCAACTGTAACCTACCTTATACAAAATATTCGACACAACTCTAACAACGTGCGTAGAAAAAAAAAACACACTAACAAATACCCACTCTTTATGTCATACCACAAGAGGCACAAGAGACACTAACAAAATTGCAAACGGACCATATCGCCTGCCTTTGGATCAGTTAGCTGAAAAAATAAGATGGCGTGGCCACCAAATTGCAGCCGGCCGGCTACCAGCTTGGATTTTCTAAATCTACCACTTGTTTTCACATGGTGGAAATTTTCTAATGCTGATGAGCTTATCCCCCGTTATGCACTAATATGGTCCCAACTCTAACAAAACAAAAGATGGACATTGTCCCCGTCTCGCTGCTGGCCGGATGTCCCCGTCGCATGCCACTCTTGGATAATGTCCCCATTGCAAATGACATTCTGGTGTCATTTGCAACATTGTTGCTGTGCAATGTAATGACGCATCTTGGCTGACAGCATCGGCATGCAATTGGCTAGCTAGCTAGCAAGCATTGTAAATATATATAATAGCTAACAAAGATGCTAGTTTTTGTAGATTCATTGATTTATCTTAGGATAGGACTGTGTACGCCGTCCACAGTCACGGCTTACACCGATGTGTTCTCGCTGATTCATTGATTTTCTCGGCTCGGGAGATCTTGATTAGTTGACTTAGATTTATGAATCTCCTGCTCAAACACAGAATTTAGGGGACTAAAAATTTCCTGAGTCCCTAAATTTTTTCCAAGGGTTTTGTTCGTAGCAGATAAATTTCAATGCTCTTTCTCCGGGCAGCTCCCGCAGATCTCAATTGTTTTTGCACAAGCGGCATGCATTTCGTGTTCAATCTACTTGAAGCAAAAGTCTATGTGGGTACAAGTTTTGAAAAACACCGTTTTTATATAGGAAGAGCGCCTTTGTTGTAATAAGCCAACGCATATGTCTGGAACTTTGTGGGCAGAGCCCCCACGAAAACCAAGGGTTGTGGTTGACGGTCTTCGCAGGTGATGTAAACCGTGATATGTTTAGCCATTTAGCCATTTCTTAATGGAACCGCGATAGAAAAAAAAATGCATTGCGTAAATATTCACCCTGCGCAATGACAAATACTTGGTCTGTTCCATAATATACACGAGCAATTAGCCGCTGGTGTAACGTCCTACGCGGAAACGCCAGGCCCTCACGTCGCCCGGGTCGGGCGACTCGGGGGAATCCAGCCGCCGCCGGGCTCGGCACCCCTCTTCCCGGGCACCCCCGTGTCACCGCCGCCGGAGGGCCGGCCGGCGAAGCCTCGCCGGGCACTGGGATGGCGATGACGGGGCCGCTCTCCCACCCTCTCCCATCGCCCCTGCCCTCTTATATCCATTCATGGCGGCGCCGGAGGCCTCCACTGGAGGCGGCGGACCGGTACAGGCCCATGTTGGATGGCTTTCGCGGAGCGGACGTATGCGGCTGGTTTGCGGGTCCGTCTTGGAGATGCCTTATATGCTTTCTGTTGTGCGGTGGTTATAGTGAGAATTAATTGTTATTCTTAGTTCAGATTTACACTTGTCTTTATCAAGTTCCCGCTTCTGAAAGGTAGCTATAAGATTGGCTCACGCCGGCGGAGGCCCCTGCGAGTGCTTCGCTGCCATCATCAGTGCCCGCACCTGAATCGCCAACCCGACGGGGAGTGATATTCTCTCCGTCCGTTCGGGCTGACCAGGAGTCGGCGATGGTGGAGTTGCGGGCGTTGTCTTCTGCGCCTTCGACACCAGGAGGGGTGTCGGCGTCCAGGCCTATCGCGGCGGCGGAGGGCGAGGTGCGGCCCTCGCGAGCTTCTTCTTCACCGCCGTCCTCCTCTACACCACCACTCGGGGTCACCGGGACGGTGACGGCTGCCGTCTCCACCCCCTCTCCGCTGAGGCGCATCGATCGTCACTACGTCAGTGCTGATGGTTCAACAGCCACCGACGAGGACTCTTTGACGAAGGCCATGCGCAGGGCGGCTACCCGCAACCTCGACTTCGAAGGTCCGTCCTCTCGTAAATCATTTTTGTCTTTTGATAAATCCAAAGTTTCTTCAAATATTACTAGCATTGGAGTTTCATTAGGACGCAATGAGAAAGAGGTAGATTTTTCTGTTAGGGCCCTTAAACAAGTGGAGTTCGACCGGCTTACGGTTGCTCCTAAGTTGTCCACGCTGGTGGTCCCCCTCGTGTCAGATGAGGAGGATGAGGATGCTGATGCCAATCATGAAGGCAAGCTTCTCTCCCATCTGGTTAAAGACACGACTGAAGTAGACCTGGATGATACTGTACGTGACACTATGCTATATGAGCTTGTCGCGTCGGTACGAAAGAACAAGTCTAATTCAACGAAGAAAAGGGGGCGCCCGTCTAAGAAGGGAAAGGTCTCTAAACAAACATATGGTTCATCATGAGAGGCATGTTTTGGAATAGCAGAGGTCTTGGTGACTTGGCTAAACATAAACACATCGCCGATTGTGTAAAGGATCATGCGTTGGACTTCGTGGCCATTTCTGAGTCTGGCAAACGTGACTTCCCAACACGTGATCTTGACCACTTTTCATGTGGTTACGATTATGAATGGCACATCTTACCGCCGTCTGGGAGGTCAGGGGGTATTTTGCTAGGTATCCACTCGACATACTTGGAACTTTTGTCCACGTCAAAGGGGGAATATCATATTAAATTTCACCTTCGAAATAAGTCCGACAACTTCCTTTGGAGCCTGGTGGCTGTATATGGCGCCGCTCAGGAGGAGTTTAAGTCGGCCTTTCTTAAAGAACTTGTTAATACCTGCCGAGAAAATCCCCATCCCATGTTAATCGGGGGGGATTTCAATATCCTTAGATATCAGCAGGAAAAAAACTATGACCGGTTTGACACTAGGTGGCCATTCCTCTTCAATGCTGTTATTGACAGCTTGGACATGCGGGAACTCTCTATGTCGGGTCGTCAGTATACCTGGGCCAATAACCGATCAACTCCAACATTTGAAAAACTTGACCGGGTGCTAGTTACCACCGACTGGGAATATAAGTACCCCCTAGCCTCGGTGCGTGCACTAGAAAGAATTGAGGCCTTATCGGATCACGCTCCATTGCTAACCGATTTTGGACAAACAACTCCAAGTTCTAACCGTCATCAGTTTAAATTTGAACTGGGATGGCTCACTAAAGAGGGATTCCATGACCTGGTCAAGAAAGTGTGGGCGCGTCAACCTCGTGGTAACACGCCCATCCAACGATGGAACAATTGAATCCGTGCCTTGCGCCGATTCCTTCGTGGATGGGCTAAGCATACCGCTGGCATATACAAAAAAGAAAAGTTGCGACTATCTATCTTAATTGATTCCATTGATAAAATTGCGGAGGTGAGGCCTCTTTCTGTTGCGGAGATTGAGCAAAAAAGCCATCTAAACGAGCAGATTGCCCGCCTGTTACGCGAGGAAGAGATTAAATGGTACCAACGTTGCAAGGCAGACTCGCTCGTTCTAGGAGATGATAATACGAAATACTTTCAAATGCTGGCCAACGGCATACATAGAAAGAAACGTATATTCGCTCTAGACCAGGAGGAAGGCCGTATCGAGGGGGAGGCACCACTCAGAAATTTTATTACTAAGTATTACAAAGAGCTTTTCGGACCTTCAGCTGTAACAAATTTTGAGATGGACGAGTCTATTACTCATGACATCCCTCAAGTTTCGGAAGCGGAAAATGAATTCCTAACCTCCCAGTTTTCCGAGGAGGAAATTCGAACCGCGGTGTTTCAGATGGAACACAACAAGGCACCGGGTCCGGATGGTTTTCCGGCAGAGTTTTATCAATGTTTTTGGGATGTGATTAAGGTGGACTTGGTTCGGTTGTTTAACGAACTGCATACTGAGGACCTTGATATTTCTCGGTTAAACTTTGGGGAAATTATCCTACTACCCAAGTCTAAGGAGGCTAGCTGTATTCAACAATATCGACCGATTTGCCTCCTAAACGTAAGTTTTAAAATCTTTACGAAGGTTGTAACTAATCGGTTGAATGGGGTGGCTGACCATGTAGTCAAACCCACCCAAACAACATTTATGCAAGGACGCAACATACTAGATGGAGTTGTTGTGGTGCATGAGACTGTACACGAGCTTCATCATAAAAAGTTGAATGGAGTCATCTTTAAAATAGATTTTGAAAAAGCCTATGATAAAGTTAAATGGCCATTTCTGTTGCAAACTTTACGCATGAAGGGGTTTTCGCAAAAATGGTGTCGATGGGTAGAGAGTTTCGTGTCTGGAGGTAGTGTGGCCATCAAGGTTAATGATGATGTTGGCAACTATTTTCAGACTAGGAAGGGGCTTCGCCAAGGTGACCCCGCATCCCCTATTTTGTTTAACATTGTGGCCGACATGTTAGCTACCCTTGTTGAGTGGGCTAAGTTGGCCGGTCAAATCAGCGGTGTCATTCCTCATTTGGTAGAAGATGGTCTATCTATTCTACAATACGCGGATGACACTATTTTGTTTTTGGATCATGATCTAGAGAAAGCAAGAAATCTCAAGTTGCTTTTATGTGCTTTTGAGGAACTTTCTGGTCTCAAAATCAATTTTCATAAGAGTGAACTGTTTTGCTTCGGTGATGCCACAGAATCGGCACCTGAGTATGCTGAGATTTTTGGCTGCCAACTTGGGCAATTCCCGATTCGGTACCTGGGTATCCCCATACACTATCGGCGCTTAACTATCGCTGAGTGGAAGCATGTGGAAGAGAGGCTTGAGAAACGACTAGCCAGTTGGAAGGCGAAGCTCTTGTCTTATGGGGGGCTATTAATCTTGATCAATTCTGTCCTCAGCAACATGGTTTTATACATGTTGTCATTCTTTCACCTCCCAAAAGGGGTTCTTCAGCGTCTCGATTACTTTAGATCTAGATTTTTTTGGCAGTGTGATAACGAATCCAAGAAATATCGACTAGCTAGGTGGACTGTATTATGTCGACCTAAAAGTCAAGGGGGACTTGGAATTCAAGACCTTGAGATTAAAAACATTGCTCTCCTCAGCAAATGGGTGTATAAACTACTCACTGAGAATGGAGTATGGCAGGAAATCATTCGTAATAAGTACGTGGGATCCAAAGCTATTTCTCAAGTCTATTGGAAACCTGGTGATTCACATTTCTGGAGTGGGGTAATGAAGGCCAAGGAATTCTTTCTCCAATTTGGAACATTCTCGGTTAGGGACGGTTCTCAGGTTCGATTCTGGGAAGACACCTGGCTAGGGACCACCCCTCTCATGGTGCAATACCCTAGCTTGTACAGGATTGTAAGACATAAATTTGTCACGATCAAACAAGTCTTGGGACAAGAAAACCCTGATATTTCTTTCCGTAGGGACCTTTTAGGACCTCGCCTGGCAGCATGGAATGAATTACTCATACGTCTGGAGGCTATTCAGCTGTCAGGTGAACCGGATATCTTTCGATGGAAGTTGCATCAGAATGGCAAGTTTACAGTCAAGTCCATGTATGATGCAATGGTTCATAGTGAGGTTCCGGTTGATAACAGAAAATTGTGGAAGCTCAAGATTCCTCTAAGGGTGAAGATATTCCTCTGGTTCCTAACTAGAGGGGTCATCTTAACTAGAGATAATTTGGCACGACGCAACTGGCAAGGTAGCAAGCAATGTGTCTTTTGCCAACATAACGAGTCTATTAAACACTTATTTTTTGAGTGTAAGTTTGCTCGGACAGTCTGGGCCATAGTTCAAGTAGCTTCAAACTTATACCCCCCACGTAGTGCACGTAACATGTTCGGCAACTGGTTGCGGGGGATCGATAAACAATTTTCTGCACACATTCTTGTGGGGGCGGCTGCCTTATGCTGGGCATTGTGGCTTACCAGGAATGATGTGATTTTTAATAATAAATATGTTTCATCTCCTATGCAGGTTATTCATATATGTACGCGATGGCTCCGTACTTGGTCTATCCTGCAGAGGCCGGAGGACAGGGACCTTTTTATGATGGTGTCTACACGGCTGGAGCGTACGGTCAGGGAGGTTTTCTACCCCCATGGATGGCGGTGTGATCTCCGGATAGAGCCCGCCAGGACATAGGCTAGACTAAACTTTGCTGTAATTCGTTTTTTAGTTTTCGGACCTTTGGACTTGTTGGCTGTGTGCATCTTAGCTATGCAGAGGCCGGGCCTTCTTTCGATGCGATTGTATCACCTCGATAATTCAATTCAATGAAATGCCCCTTATCGAAAAAAAGCTATAAGATTGGCTGCTTAATGTAGACTGGGTATGCATTTTCAGGTGCATTTTTTTTCATAAATAGGATTTCATCCAACCGTCATATTGAACCGATATAACCATATTAAGTGAATATCCAATCTTTGCATAGCATGATGTACACAGTCAACACATTCAAAACAACCAAAAACACGTACACAGGGACAACGTTAGTGACAAAGTAAAAGAAAAAAAGACATAGGCCTCACGAAGATGTTCACGTGGGGAGGGTGCCATGCATATGCATGTGGAGAGAGGGAGCGTACTTGCGGCTGGGCTGAAAGTGAAAGACAAGATGTTGATCTAGCTCCACTGTCCTCTTTTATCTTCCTCTGCTTTAAATAAATTCCTATTGATCAAGCAAGAGTTGAATATTATATTGTGGTTAGCTCTGGCCTGCTTACCTGCTTCCTTAATTGTGGCAGACAAATACGCAAACGACTCGATCTCTCTCTATGATGATTGGATTGGATGCATCCTTGTCGTCATACTAGCTACTACCCAAAGTTAATTAGATGCCCATCATGAAACTAGGACTAGCCTAACATGCTTATTAGTCTAATAATGGGTGCCTGCCAAAGAGAAGAGCTGTAATGTAAGAGATGCATCTTCCTTAATTTTAATTGTCACTGCCAACATGACGACGGATGCATCCAAAAAATGCACATGCATGCACGGAGCCGACTCGATCCTGTTGCAAGACAAAATAAACTTACTGCCAAAGAGAAGAGCTGTAATGTAACTTCCTTAATTTTGTCACTCGCAACATGACGGATGCATCCCAAAGCAGATGGTATCCTACTGCAAGGGTGGTCTTAAGAATCCAAAATACGACGAGGGTAGTGCACATGCATGCAAGGTTCCTGTTGCAAGACAAAATAAACTTGTTTGAGATGGGATCTGGAGTTGCCAACTTGCATGAGGAATCGGGCAGATAAGAAACATAAAACTAAAAACCACAGTGCAGGCAAAGATAAATGGAACCTCCAAAAAATCCCCTTTCTTTGGGTACTTTCTCGAAAAGGGGAATATGTTATTATCAAGTACTTTTGGCATCAACAAGATGTCTAAAAGCATCCATGATGCACACAGCTAAAAAAGAAAATAAAAATAGGAACAATAAGAGAAAAAAAAGACCCTGCCATGGTGATCGATGATCCGCAATAGCAACACTCTAACCACCATCAAAGACAGCACCCGGACTAGAAAGAAGGTTCTCCAAAAGCTACACCTTCAAGAAGGAAACAATGCACAAGCGTTGTCGTTGCCCGATCAAAGATCGTAGGTTTTCACCCTGGAGAAAAACCGCGTTTCCAAAACAATGCGTTCAACAAGGTCACTGCCAGGCACAATCAAAAAAGGTCAGAACTAGGGTTTTCACCCTAGAAATCACGACTCAGTACTCAAAGGAGCACCACCAACAAAGAAGTCCTCCAATGCTGCCGCCCCCACTTGCGGAGTCTACTACTACGAGTCATGAACCAGGGTGCGACAAGTGGCATGCATGCAGTGCGCCATTTTCAGCATCTGAGGAGGTTGGAGTGACCTTTGCAAAGGGAAAAGCAAAGTCTCGATCTATAAAGGGCGGGGGGGGGGGGGGGGGGGCAGGCCATGCTCTCCCCCCTCCCCAGTGTCACTAGTAGAAAACAGGGAATCAGTCCCGGTTCCAGAGGGCCTTTAGTCCCGGTTCTGGAACCGGGACTAAGCATCCGGGACTAAAGGTCCTCACTTTTAGTCCCGGTTCTGTTACGAACCGGGACTAAAGTGCCTCCACGTGGCCGCTGTGGGGCGCCCAGGCAGGAGGAACTTTAGTCCCGGTTGGTAACACCAACCGGGACTAAAAGACTCCACGCGTCAGCAGCTCGAGGCGCTGGGGTTTTTGTTTTTTTGTTTTTGAAAGGAGGGCTTTAGTCCCGGTTGGTAACACCAACCGGGACTAAAAGACTCCACGCGTTAGCAGCTCGAGGCGCTGGGTTTTTGTTTTGTTTTTTTTAAAGGAGGGGTTTAGGGGTTTAGGGGTTTCACATTGTGTTTTCCCCTTTTCTTTTTTGTGTAGACGATTCAACTTGACGTTTGCTACTACATAAAGCAATGAAGAAATCATTACACAAATCGTCATGAATTAATATAGAGAGAAGTGACCTCTCTTTCTCCGTGCTTGGTCGAACAATATGTTTTCGTATATCTATTCGACGCTACGTACTATGTCTAGTACACGTTCATGCATATATACAATGAATAACATCTCTTTCGATCTCTAATATCTAATTACCAACATTCATCCTAATTTCTTCATGGTATTCTCCATTTTTAGCTATGACGTGATCAAGGAGGAATCCTGCCAATTCCTCTTGAATTGCTCGTAGGCGATACTCTGGTAGGAGTCCGTCCCTCTTCCGTTCGATCTAATTTAAAGAAGGGGGTCAATATATATATATATATATATATATATATATATATATATATATATATATGAATGAAACTCAACACAGTTGATGGTAATAAAATAAATTTGTGAATATTGTTTACGTACATCAAGTTATTCTAATATTCTGCCCTTATGACAGGTCGTCTGGCGTATGAACTCGCAGACGTAGTATCCACAGAAGTTATTCCCGGATCCCTGATAAGGGCACTTTACGAGAATAGAGTTCAATCAAAATAATAATCAAGCATGATAGTGGTATTGAAACTAGAATCAAAGAGATGCACGGGCCTAGCTAGCTAGTACTACTTACAGGGAGCAATTCATATCGCAGCTCCTCTTTCCAGGGACCCGTAACCGCCTCGGTGAACCTTGTCCAAACCCTGCCCGGCAAACAAAATGAATTAAAGAGTTATTAATTACTTGATATCAGGAAATGAATGATAGTTGCCGATATAGTGCGATAATGATTGAAATTACTTCTGGAGAATTTTTTGCAGGGGCGCCCACTTCGAAAGGTCTTTACGTAACGAGTCCATGACTTGTATTCAACTTTGGTCAAACTGTATGATGAGCAGAATAAAGTGAAAGCTGCACACATGTAGCTCATCAATTACACTTAACATCGAGTAAGCGAAACAAAATGATGTGTATGTACAAGACAGTATATAACACTCACTCGAAGTTGTAAGGAAGTAGTATTTCTCTTTTGGTTTGTTGTTTGATAAACGCCCTTAGCAAGTAATCCTCTACATCCTTTTTGTTGTGTTGGACAGTAACTTCATGAACAATATTTGGGCTAACGAACCCAATGTCATAGATTTGGATTGGTCCTTTGTTGCATTCGAGGATCTTCTTTCTGCATAATATACATATGGTGAGGATAATTATATACATGCAATAATGAACGATACTTACAAACAATAGCAATTGATGATAGTTTTGTCGATCTCTTTTAGATTGTATAACTGGAATAATTCTGAAAATTCAATGTAAACCGACTCGTTTCCATTGAACAAATGCTCATCTTTAACTCCTGCAGTGATATAGTTCTCCCCTCGCTCGCAGGCTTCCAAGTACCATTTATGCAATGCTCGCATCCTCGTTGGTAGATTCGGGAGCTCCTTAGGTCTGACGAGAGGCTTCCCGTGCTCGAATCTAAAGGCTACTACATCAGCCATTTCGGGTAACGGTATATGATCAGGTAAGTAATCACCAGGATTAGTACCGGGCGCTACCCCCTCCGGAACATCAGGGATATCGCTAGACACCTTGAGCGGGGGGCACGATTGGTTCTCCTGCTCGCCCAGTTGGGGAATTGTTTTTTTCCCTTGATATGCACTACCGCTGCTTCCCGACCGCTTCTGTTGATCTGCAAATGACTTTACAATCTCACGGTCATAGTCTGATAGCAACTTAGGCGGTGGTTTTTCAAGGTTTTTCAGCGTACGCCTCGCTTTTTTCGGATCCATTCTCTCCTTTGGAGGTGGACGTTTCGGTGCAAAATGGGCCTTCACTTCGGCCATTGAGATTGCCTTGCTTTCCTCTTCAGACCTATCATATGGTCTCTGTGGAAGAGGCTTGAGGCTTGGACCATATTGAAACCTCTTCCTTCCTGTTGTTGTACTGCTAGCCGCCGGAGCGGCGGCGGCTCTCTTCCGCCGTTGTTGCTGATGCGGCGGAGACGGCTGACGCGGCGGAGGAGGCGCAGTCCGCTGACGCGCCAGAGACGACTGAGGCAGCGGAGACGGCTGACGCGGCGGAGGAGGCGGAGTCCGCTGACGCGGTGGAGGAGGCGCAGTCCGCTGACACGCCGGAGACGACTGAGGCAGCGGAGACGGCTGACGCCCCGGAGGTGGCGGAGACAGCAGACGCGCCGGAGACGGCTGAGTCTGCTGATGAGGGGCCTCCTCCGGCTCATGAGTATGCTGAGGCGGCGTGAAGTAAGGAAGCTTGATGTGTGACTTTCTCCATAGACAGGTAGTCCTTAAGGCATTTTCCAGAGAACCCTCGCCTTCACCTGTAGGATGATCAAGCTGCAGGCTCCCAAATCCGGGCGTTATTTCATCCACCATGACAACAGCATAGCCATCTGGAATCGGAGCGCAATGGAAAGTTGCATCAGGTCGAGGATGGTGGACAGAGCCTTTTGTCACCTCCAAGCTCAGGTTTCCGCAATCCGCCAACAGCACACAATGTTCATTCTCCGTGATACCATCCACGGGGTAGCGGCGAGCCGTGATATCAGGCTGAACGTGCTCCGTGGAAGCCACGCTGCTTCTCCGCTGAGATGGTGGGGTAGCTTCCAATGAAGGATCGTGCTGCTGAGATGGTGGGCCGAGGGCTCGCTGGCTAACTGATGCCACCTCTAGTGCCGCTAATCTTTGTTCCATCTGCTGTAGTTTGCTTGCTTCCTCTTTCTTCTTTTGCCCTCGGATTCTATAAGTGTCTCTGCTGTCGCGAAACCCATGCACCCACGGAACGGAGCCTGGTGTGCCTCGTGTTCGTCCAGGGTGTTCAGGATTCCCGAGGGCCTTTGTCAGCACGTCATTCTCTCTGTCGGGATGGAACCTCCCTTCCTCCACTTCCTTGATTGCTTCCTCAATCTTTTTCATGGGTATTGCAAGTTTAGGATCCGCGTAAACAACCTCCCCTGTTTCTGGGTCCAAAGCTCCCCCATTCCCGAATACCCAAGTCCTTATCCGATCTGGCCAATTCCGTGACACTGGTTCGACCCCTTTAGCAAGTAGGTCGTTCTCCATTTTTTCCCACTTAGGCTCGGCTTGGCTGTAGCCACCTGACCCCGTAACATGGTGATACTGCTTCTTTGCAGCATTCAGCTTATTTTGCTGTGACGTTTTCCGCGCCTTCTCGGATTTCTTGTAGGCCACAAATGCGGGCCACTGATCTTTTATCTTCTCATATCTACCGGTGAAATCTGGAGTCTTGTTTTGCTCGACAAACTGTGTGTTCAATTTCTTCTTCCAGTTCTTGAACAGTTCTGCCATCTTCTTTAGAGCGTACGCCTTGACCTTTGGCTCTATAACTGGTGGGGTTGTCGGATCCTCCTCTGGCGGTAGGATGAAATTTGTCAGCAGCGAGCTCCAAAGATATTGTTTTTGTCTATCCTGGACAAAAGTAACTGAAGGGTTGTCCTTCTTCTTATTCCATTGCTTGATGGTCACTACTAGAAAAAAGGTTGTTAGTGGCGCACCTATTTTGGCTATTAATGGCGCACTATAGGTGCGCCACTATTATCACGCCACTAGTAACAAATACTAATGGCGCACCACTGGTGCGCCATTAGTATCCCAGATAATAGTGGCGCACCACATGGTGCGCCATTGATATGCCTTCTGGTGCGCCATTGATATGCCTCCTAGGGGCCCTGGTATTTAACTGGGTGCGCCATTGCTATGCCTCCTGGTGCGCCATTGATATGCCTCCTAGGGGCCCTGGTATTTAACCGGGTGCGCCATTGCTATGCCTCCTGGTGCGCCATTGATATGCCTCCTAGGGGCCCTGGTATTTAACTGGGTGTGCCACTAATATGAATTATGGTGCGCCACTAATATTAATTCTAGGAATTATTATTTTTTTATTTTCTGGTATTTGCACAGGTTACAGAATACAATACACAGCACAGAATAAAAACAACACATAATATAAACAGCACATATATAATACAATTCGTCATATTAGTCTCCGAATTCGAAATAGCGAACAAAGTTCAAATATTAGACAAGTTTAGGTCTCGAGACCGAGTAGCGAGTTTGTCGTCACATTACAAAGTCGATATCATCTAAACTACCATCGCATAGAAGAGAGCTGCGGTCACTATGAGCATCATCGCGATGAAACTGGTCTTCATCCGGTTCCTCCTCCGCTCCCTCCTCTCTCCCGCTAGATAGCGCGCGTATCTAGCTTCCGCCTCCGCCCTAGTGGTGTACCCTTTGTAACTGTTACCGCTGAAACGGTGAACCTGTTTCCGACACTCCTCCCAGTCGTCGTAGACTCCGGGAACCTCACCCTTGTACACGACATACGACGGCATCTCTATGCACTAGACAAACAAAACGTTAAAGCAATATATAAGTATGCAACAAAAGGATCGGAAGAGAAAAGCAACACATTAATAGCACGGTTCATGGTCCTACTAATAAATAGCATCGATTACATATAAGTTGAACGACTGTCCAAACTAAAGAGACATACAAGTTCATTAAAGTTTAATTACAACATGAGCTAATCGATATTTCAGAACTACATAGCATCAATACTTTCGACTCGACTCAGGGACCGGAGCATGGATGAAGCCGCCGTCTTTCGTGATGGTCATGAATGTGCGGTCGTTGTCAGCCTGCATTTGTAGCGTTGTTTCTATTTCACTGTTGGACGGTTGATAGTTGAGGTAGAACTGCCCCGAGGTACGAAGGACATCTTGATAGATGATGTCCGCTAACTCCGACGGGATGCGAAAGAATTCTTGTCTGATGTCCTCGTCCTGGATTGCCGACAAGCGTGCGGCCCATTCTTTGAGATTATTTGGTAGCATACGCTGATGATGGTTCCGTACCATCGCCCGCATGTGATGGAGGGCGTAGTAGGCATCCTTCTGACTGCCAGGCGGCTGCTTGACGCAGGGGAACGTCGTTACGTGGGTGAACACGTGCTTGGCGTACCTACAAATTGGCCTCCTGAAGGTGCCTCCAGATTTGGCGTAGCCGGGGAGAGCATCATCAAGAACTTTCTTGATATTTGTGTAGTCTTTCTTCGACTGACGGTCCGAGTCGAAATACGTGGCCATGGAATATTTCGGGCTTAAGAGGATGAGTGTGCACCGTGTGTCACTGCACAAAACACGCAATGTTAGACAAAAAAAGAACGATCGAAATCTAAGAAATCATATGTTACGGGGCGGTGAGGGGATGACTTACTCGGAAAAGTAAGGCATGAGGAAGTTATCCTTATCTGGGTTCGCCAGAATGACGCCTTCGAGGTATGAACTCGCGACTTGCCGGTCCCCAGCGCTGCCCAAAATCTTGGCACGCATGTAGAAGGGGTCGACTATCACGATGTCCGGGGTCTTGTCTCTAATGATCCGCATCTCCATACTGAGCGAAAATAGCCGAATGAAGGTGTAGTGCAGTGGATAAAGGTTAAACATAGCGAAGATGTCATCAAACCGCAGGACGATCATACGCGTGATGGGGCTATCGACAAAGCCCTTGCCCTCTGGCACCTTGGCCACGAAAACCGGGTATGCCACATCATTCTCGGAGAGATGCCGCTTCTCCATAGAAAGAACACCGTCATGCAGACTCCGCATAGCACCGGTTGCAGCATTGAGCAGATTAGTCGGTAGCATCGGTCTACCCGCCACATGCACCCTCCTCGAGATATCCTTAGGTATTGGTGGCCCGTCCTGAGCACGGATCGTACTCGGTGCCGGCTGGCTCGCACCCTTGTTATTTTTTCTTTTCCGTTCCTTCTGCTTCTTCTGCTGTAATGGGATCGAGTTCTGCTCAGAGACCACCTTCTTGAGTGTGTTGGGGCTGATAATATTTCGCACCTCGGCTGTTTGAGTCTCGGTGAAGGCGGCAGCTGGAGGCGTCTCCTGAGAACTGAATAGACGACGCCTGTTGCAATTGGGTTTCTCCCAGGGACCAGCTAGATCGCGATCGTCTTTTGCAGGGTTGGGTTCTTGAGAAGGAGGCCCCAAGAATTCGTCACCGTACCCATGTCCGTTGAAGTACTTATCGACGTTGGAAAATGTATCGTCGTCGTCGTCCGGATCCTATGCCATATGCATGTCCGGATCAGCTGACGGCGGTAGCGTTGCGGCGGTCTTGCCATGGCTTGGCGCCGGCACGACTGGCGGTGTTGTCTGTGGGGTGGTGTCCCCCGCCCCCAAACGAATCTGGCTCTTCGGCCAAAGCATGGACCAGTTTAAGCAGGCGCTGAGGGTCATCACATCATCTTCGTCGGCCCCAGGGGGTCGATACGGAGGTAACAAGTCGTCGCAGCCCCGCAGCACCCGAACCAGTTGAACCCTATACACGGTGGGTGGCATCAGATCACCGTGGAACACGCGGTTGCCCGGTTCAACGATTTTGGCCTTGGCGACATCGATCAACTCGCCGTTCACAAAGTGCAGGAGAGTGCATGGAACGTTGGCGGCGCCCTGCGAAAACATGTAGGGCGTCAGGGATGCCCAGTCAAAGGCAAGGAGATGAAGTCATCGGCCGAGGCTTAGTTACCGTGATGGCGTCGAGCTTGGCTAATGTCGAGGCACCGCCAACGGCGGGCGTGCAAGTGACGGAGGGGCCGCTTGCTGCCGAGGTGCCGGCCGGCGTATTCTTCCCACACCCAGGTGCATTAAGCTCCAATACTGGCGCCGACGCCAGAGACACCAATGCCGCCTCCGCCGGAGACACCAATGCCGGCGCGTTGTGCGAGTTGCTGCCCGTGAAGCTGGGAATCGGGGGCGGCCCCTGTTGGCCGCCCGCAATCCACCCCCGCAGCCCCTCAAGCAAGGTAGGCATAATGGCGGTGATCGTCACTCCCAGTTGGTCTCGCACTTGCTCTTGGACTATCTCCGGAATCCGCGCCACTTTTGCCTTGAGTTCTTTAACCTCGCGCTCCTGGCTTTCCGAGCTGGTCTTTCTCTCCTTTCGCCCAGCCTTATAGTATTCCGACCATTTCGTGGACAAGCCTTCGCCGGCCACACGACCAGCTGACGACGGCTTACTGAACTTATCCTTGTGTTTCATTACGTTCAACGCCCTATTTAAAGTGGTGTCCCAAGGGGCAGACGGGGAGCTCTGAGACCCCGCGCTACTGCTTTCAGTTTCCTGCGGAAGGAACGTGAACCATTTAGAAATTTAGCTTCATTAATTAGAATGCAACCATATGGAGCTAATTACGCGGGGGTGTATTCCTTACCAGAACACGCTCAAGATCCTTCACCTTCGGATCCGTGGTAAGCTCCTTTGTTACCGGGTCCACCTTGTACCGGGCCCTGACATAGTTCCTGGTCTGCTTTTCATGGTATTTATCGAAGAGGGCGGTAGGCCTTGCTCGGCATGCTCCGCGTCCTCCTTGTCCCATTTAGGTTCCGCCACTCTGTAACCGCCGAGACCGAGTTTGTGGACCCCTAAGTTCAAGTCCTGCATATCTTTCCCCCACTGACTTGATTCCGCGGATGCGTTGCTCTCGCACTTGATCTTGAACTCCAGGTAGTCAGCTTCGCTGATCGAAGGATTTTTCTCCTTGATCTTCTCATAACTATCACCTCTTAGAATCATTCTCTTCACCGCGGCTCTCCAAGTAGCCAGGGCTGTGCTCATCTTCGTGAGGGCGGCACTGTTCACTTTATTCCCTGAGAGGCGTGTGTTTGCGAAGTCACCGGGGAACTTGTATCGTTCGTGCAGCTTCGTGAAGAGGAGGTTGCGCAAATTCCCTCGGTCACGATGCCTTAGGTTCTCGGTGTTGATCGAGACGGTGCTCCGGAGAATGCACCCGAGTTGTCCCGCGTACCCACCGACTAATTCTTTGGGCGCCGTTGGATTCCCACTGGAGGACACTTCAGTAAATTCCTCCTTGACGGTGCCGAGCACGTTCGGGCGCCGGTCCATCCGTTGCCTCTTCGGTTGGCTACCATATGTGCGTTCACTGCCATCATCAGTGATGGCATCCCCAGCGGCACCATCAGTGGTGTCATCCCCGACGCCACTAGGGGTTGTGTAGTCGGGATCGGTGTCTTCCGCGGCGTCCTCGTAGCGGTGAGTTTCTTCCTCCATCTCCTGGGACAGCTCCCAGAATGGCTTGCCCGAACCGCCGGCCTCATCGTTGTCGGCCATGTTCGCTCTAAATAGGAAAAAATGGCTAATAATTAGTGCCATGGTGATCTACAATTAATACTAGTAGCTGAAAGCCTGAGATGATACTTTCAGGGGATGAATACTAGTAGTCAAGGTTGTCAGGCTTTCACCCATAGCTACTAGTCTTGATAAAGAGAAGCACACTATTTTTCAAGCATATGCGTGTCCACTGACTCGATTCCACAGATGCGTCGCTCTTGCACTTGTTGCTAGTTTAGTGGCAAAACAAATTGCTGCTAGTGACTACACATGTGTAGGAGGAGCTAGATCTTTTTTTCCATTGGGAATTTTGTGTAGGTTATTAGTGGGGTTATTTTGAAGGGAAGGAGATTATGCTTCCAAAATATGTAGCAATAAACAAACTTGTTTGCTTGCTGTAGGTGGGTTCCCTGTGGTCATTGGTTAGCTTAAGCAGAAGTAGAAGAAGAGTTGTGGTAGCTAGCACAACAGCCCAGTCTAGTAGGCTGTTCTTGTAGTAGCAGCAGATTGTGCTTTGTATAGCAGCAGGGCAAAAATTATAGGAAAAATCCTGTTTTTTTGAAGCTACACCAGCACCCACCAGGGCAGAACATCACCCAGGCCAGCAACTATACCAGGACAGAACATCACCCAGCACCCACCCAGCTTTAACCCTTTTGCTAATTTTAATTCAAGGAAAAACTCGGCATGACCTTTGCTAATTTCTTGACCTAGGAGTGCCCGTTTTTCGCCGAAACGGAAATGAATCAACATTTTGGCGATAACGGGCACAAATCCCTGCACAAAATGTATTCATATATAGGAGTACAAGACAAGCATGCATGTTTTGTGCCATGAACAGGAGGCCTCAGACCAACATCACAAGTAATGGCGCACTGGAATATTGTTTATACATCCAGATAACACCATAATGCATTAGTACTGCAAGATAGATGTGCTGCTCCAAAATTACCACAAAGATTTACAGAGGACATGAGTACAAGATAGATGTGCTGCTCCAAAATTACCACAAAGAATGCTACTGTAGACCAAGATCAGCGGATGAACTATGTTCAGTGGAACCCTTGGGGTCTTGAAGCCAAGGCCAACACTCTTCCTGAAGAATGATCCAGCAGCTCTCTGCACACAGAAAATTCAAAAAACAGGAAAAACATCACACTTCTGGACAAGGAATGAAGTGTTGATGCCTGATTAGAGCTCAATGCGTGCAAGTAGCAGATTTGAATTTTGAGCAAATTGGCATCATGTGGGTCATCAACCATAAAAGAAAAGGTTCTCTAATGCTGGGCTACATAGAGGATCAAATGGGATCCCACCACGATGACACCGTACGTTCAAGCAAATGTTAGGCTGCATAAACATATACACAAATCAGTTTAAGCCAACCACTAAGTGTAACAGATCACATGCTAAATCAATAAATACTCACATTTTCCCAAGCTTTGGATATTTTATGTTAGTCGTGAGGCATCCATAATAAATCACTGAAACACCCACTTGTATTCATTTAAGTACCCTGTTACAAGATAAAAGGAAAAATTAAGCCTTCAGAGTGAAAAACTACATCAATCATTAGCATGTATTCTCCAAAATACTCCACTACATAAACATCAGTAAATCGTATTCTCTCTTAGTAAGAGCTATGCTTATGAAACCAATGAAAAATCATTAAATCTGCAGCATCAACAATATCAATCATTTGCTCTCAACTGCTTACAAGTACCAGCTTACACACTTACATGCATTAAAATTCAGGAATAGACATTAGTTTGTTTTCATGCAGTATCAATACAAATCTATTAATCAGAAGAAGGGACAAATACCATGCAATAAACAGAAGATATTTGCTAGCATCTACTTTACTGTGCTATTCAATTGGAGATAAGGAAGAACATACAGTTTTAGGGAAAAATTCCAGAGCCTACCGTGGTGTGCTCCGGCGGGTGATGATTGACGCTGGTAGCAATGCTGGGACGAGGAACGGAACAAATGTGGTGACCGCAGTGGAGAGACAAGAGAAGGGCTGTCAACTCCTTCGGCCTCGCCGCGGTGGCACAACCTAGTTTGACCGTGAGCAGGCGGACAAGGGGGTGAGGCAGAGGTGGGAGGCTACCAGCGCGAGGGGGTGACGGGGGTGAGTGGGTATGGGTTGGTGGACGGGGCGGGGGTTTCTTCAACGGCGGCAGCGGTCGGGGTCACGGGTGGGGATGGGGCAGACTACTGGTAGCACGGCGGCGAACAGGAACACGGGACAAGGGAGGATGGGGAGGCGGCTGCTCACCGTGGGGAGGGGACGTCGACGAACCGGTGGAGGGGGCAGTAGGCGGCGGCTCTCAGGTGGACGGCGGGGAGACGAGCCTGGCAGCGGGCGCGGGGGCAGACGTGGGGCGGCGGGCGGCGGAGGGGAGAGCGGCGGTCGGGGGAGGGTCAGGGCCGGGGAGGAGAGACTGAGTTAGGGTAACGGCGGTCGGGAGAGTGAGCCAGGCCTATCGATACACACCCGTATAGCAATGGCGCACCGTGGCGGGGTGCGCCACACATATCACAAGTAATGGCGCACCTGGGAGGGGTGCGCCATACATACCAATATAGCAATGGCGCACATCTTCCTAGTGCGCCATAAATACCCGTATAGCAATGGCGCACCTTTTAGGGGTGCGCCATAAAAATTGGTATAGCAATGGCGCACCTTCTCCTGGTGCGCCATTACTAACTTTTTTTTTTAATTTTTAGTTGCATGTAATAATTTAAGATTTGAGATAAAAGAAAAGGAAAATGCAAATGGAGTGATAAAATCTTATAAAAATTCAAATTCAAATGGAGTGATAATTCATTGAATGCCTTCTTTAACCACAAAGGAGAAATTCAAATTGCATTCAAATGGAGTCCAAAAATGGATTTGACATTTTATCACCACATGGAATTGAACATTACATCACCATGCCAAGTGACATGAAATAACAGTCATCAAAGATTGAGCTTGCCACTGACACACACACGCGGCCGACACGTCGTGATTCGATCTTAGCTATCTTTTCACAATCTTCTTGCCCTTCTTTCTCGCGGTTGAATAATTTAGCCCCGGAACCCCTTGAATTCTTCTCTTGAACGGACGTCCTTTAGGTAGGGTGGTCCTGCTTCTTCTTGTGGTGTATGGTACTTCATCGTCGTCGTCATCTTCCATCTTCGGGTCGCCGTACTTGTCGAAGTCTTGCTCATTGGCGACTCCATCCATTCCGATGATGTTCCTTTTGCCTCTCCTCACGACAACACGACTGGGCTTTGACGGGTCGGTAATGAAGAAGCATTGGTCCACTTGGCAAGCCAGTACCCATGGCTCATTTTTCGCGGTGACGTTTGCGCCCGCGGTCTTGGATTTGGCTTCGGGTATAACCATGGTGGTGAAATACCGGTCTTCTTTTAGGACGCTCTTGGCCCATCTGACACGGAACATCGGGACCTTCTCTCCAGCGTAGCTCAGCTCCCAGATCTCCTCGATCCTTCCGTAGTATCTGTCCTTGTCGTTACCGGTGTAGGATTCCATCGTTACCCCGGAGTTCTGATAATCGCTCTTCATGTCGTTTTCCTCGGTGTAGAATGTGTAGCCGTTGATATCGTACGCCTGATAGGTCATCAGGTTGTGCTCGGCGCCTGTGACAAGGCGAATATGAGTTTTTCTTCCGCGGAAGAATCCTCATGTAAAGGGTACGACAGAAGCTTGTCCTTGAACCAACGCGTGAAACATGAGTTGTGCTCTTTGATTATATCTCCGTCCGTCCTTTGTTGGCCTCGGTCATTGTACGTCTTCTCAATAAAGGTTTTGTGCTCTACCACCCAAGGATCGACCACGTCTATGTGTTGTAGCGCGACTAGGTTTGCTCTTTCAAAGTCGGCGAGTTGACCCTTGAAGTCGACATGCATTTCGCGGCGACCCTCGCGGTGAC
Organism: Elymus sibiricus; assembly: GCA_039707655.1. NCBI lineage: Eukaryota > Viridiplantae > Streptophyta > Magnoliopsida > Poales > Poaceae > Elymus > Elymus sibiricus. The sequence continues at coordinate 13,103,706 of CM077668.1, read as the reverse complement.
CCCATCCAGCGAGCCTGCCGAGGTGCCTGTTGACGGGCAGACCAATGGGGTTCTCGATGCCTAGATAATTCGTGCAGAAGGAGATGCACTCTTCGGTCAGAAAGCCCTTGGCTATGCTTCCATCTGGACGTGCCCTGTTGCGAACGTATCCTTTGATGACACCATTCATCTTTTCGAACGGCATCATGCTGTGGAGGAACGTCGGCCCGAGTTGGATGATATCCTCCACGATATGGACCAGCAGATGCACCATAACGTCGAAGAATGCGGGCGGGAAGTACATCTCAAGCTCGCATAGTATCACCACGATCTCTTCCTGTAGCCTTCTGAGTTGCCTCACGCCAACCGACTTCCAAGAGATGACGTCGAAAAAGATGCATATGCCAAATAGCGTTTCACGGACGTGCGCGTCCATGATTCCACGGATTGCAACTGGAAGTATCTGCGTCATCAGCACGTGACAGTCGTGAGACTTCATCCCGCTGAACTTCTGCTTCGCTGAGTCTAGGTATCTGCTTATCTTCCCCGCGTAACCGTAAGGAAGTTTTACTCCTATGAGGCAGGTGAAAAACTGCTCGATCTCCTTCTGACTTAGAGTGAAGCACGCAGGAGGGCAGTCATATTCGATCTTCTTGGCCTTTTTGCCTTTGCGACGACTTTCCGTGTCCTTCGCCTCATCATCGTCATCATCATCATCATCATCATTAGGGCGTTTTGCGTGAAGCTCCTCTCTGATGCCCATTGATTGCAAGTCTGCCCTTGCTTTCGGCCCATCTTTGGTCCTCTCTGGCATGTTGAGCAGGGTACCAAGCAGACTCTCGCACACGTTCTTCGTGATATGCATGACATCAAGGCTGTGAGGCACACGGAGGATCTTCCAGTACGGCAAGTCCCAGAAAACAGACCTCGTTTTCCATACCTTCAGCAGCGGCTCTGGCGCCTTTCGCTTCTTTCCCGGCGGTGGGCACTCTTTCCAATTTTTCAATAGCTCGTCTATTTCCTCGCCGCTCCTCGTACGTGGGGGTCTTCGGGGTTCGGTTTCACCATCGAACAGATCCTTGCGTTTTCTCCATGCGTCATCGTCGCGAAGCCACCTTCGATGTCCCATGAACACGGTTTTCGAAGACCCGGGATCTCTATCTAGCTGGCGATACGTTGTGTCATCCATGCACCTGACGCATGCACAAAATCCGTGGACCACCTGCCCCGCGACATATCCGTAACCGAGATAGTCGTGCACCGTCGTGAGCAGTGCGGCTCTCATAGGGAAATATTCTTTCGCTGCGGCGTCCCACGTATTGGCTGGCGTTTTCCACAGCGTGTCTAGCTCCTCTTTCAGCAGCCCCAGATACAGATTGATGTCGTTCCCTGGTTGTTTCGGCCCTTCAATTAGCATACTCATGTGAATGTACTTCCTCTTCATGCACATCCAGGGGGGAAGGTTGTACATCCACACAAACACAGGCCAGGTGCTATGTGTGCTTCTCTGGCTGCCAAACGGATTGACTCAATCGGTGCTCGTGCCCAGCATGATGTTCCTTGGATCGTCCCCAAATTCTGGGTGTTCGAAGTTCAACGCTTGCCACTGGCTCGCATCCTTAGGGTGACTCAGCATCTTGTCTTTTTTATTTATCTCCGGATCATTTCCGTCATCTTCTCGCTTCTTCTCCTTCCTATCCGCGTGACAATGCAGGAGCTCTGCTAGCTTAGGGTCCGCGAAATACCGCTGCAGACGAGGAGTGATCGGAAAGTACCACACCACTTTTCGAGGAGCTTTCTTCCTCTTCTTGTATCGAGTGACGCCGCACACCGGACATATGGTAGACTCCGCGTGCTCGTCCCGATAAATGATGCAATCGTTCATGCACACATGGTATTTCACGTGCGGTAAATCCTGAGGACACACGATTTTCTTCGCCTCCTCGAAACTGGTCGGGCACTTGTTCCCCTTGGGAAGACGTTCGTGCCAGAATGACATGTTCTCGTCGAAGCATGCGTCGGTCATTTTGTGTTTTACCTTCATCTCCAGAGCCATGAGCATTACTTTCAGGCGGGTATCCTCGGGCCTGCATCCTTCATACAATGGAGTAACCGCGTCTATCTCCAGTTGATCCAGCTTGGCTTTCTCTCGGGCGGTAGCTCTTGCGTTACCTGCCTACTTGAGAAGCAGCTCTTGAATATGAGGGTCCTGCACCCAGCCCATCGATGGTCCATCGTCGTCTGCTCCGGCATCTTCATCTTCATGATCATGCCCTTCGTCTTGATCTTCCTCATCATCATGTCCGGCATCTTCTACATGATGACTGTGTCCTGCATCTACTTCGTGATCATGTCCTGGAGATTCTTCGTCTTCTCGCCCGCCCTCGCCGCTATTGTCTTGCTGCCCTTCCTTATTTCTTGCCCGGCCACCATAGACGACTTCATAATCATCTTCATCACCTTGCCACCGATAGCCATCCATGAAACCACGCACGAGCAGGTGGTCCCGCACCTGTCTGGAATCCGGGTCCATAAGGCTCTTCAGCTTGCATCTTCGACACGGACATCTTATCTCCGTCTCGTTCTTTTGAAGCATCTCGGCCTTCGCGGAGCTCAAAAACCTATTCACGATGCCTTCGGTCATCGTGCGGACCATGGTCGCCTGCGGGGTAGAGCAAAAAGTGTAGATCTAGGCCATAAAAAGTGTGTACGTTGGAGGGAGAAAAAAGTAGATCTAGAACATAAAGAAAGCTTTCCCCTTACTTACCTCTCAAAAAAAGGAAATTTAACCACTTAATTTGTGTGAATCTATGGTGCAAATGAGGTGAGGAGGAGGAGGCAGCCGAGACCAAGCTTGGTAGAGGTGGAGAGAATGAAGTGGGGAAAGTGAGTGTGGTAGGTGGCTGTCAAAAATATCTAGCTGCTCTCAGGTTACCAATGGCGCACCTCCTAAGAATGCGCCATTGGTAACCAGGGTTACTAATGGCGCACCTGGTGTGTGGTGCGCCATTACTAGTTTTGGAAAAAAAAATTGAAAAAATTTTTGTTAGTAGTGGCGCACCGGGGTGTGGTGCGCCATTACTAGTTAAAACTAGTAATGGCGCACCACACCCCGGTGCGCCATTACTAGTTTTGAAAAAAAAAATTGAAAAAAAAAATGTTAGTAGTGGGGCACCGGCGTGTGGTGCGCCATTACTAGTTAAAACTAGTAATGGCGCACCACACCCCGGTGCGCCACTGGTAAGTCTGGGGAGGGGGTGTGCCCAGGAGAAACTTAGCAGTGGCGCACCACACACCAGGTGCGCCATTAGTAATATGGACATTAATGGCGCACCCATATCTGGTGCGCTACTGCTATATAGCAGTGGCGCACTACATACATGGTGCGCCATTAATGTCCATATTAGCTATAGCCGTTTTTCTAGTAGTGGGTGATCGGGATGCTATCCCTAACCAGTACTCCGCACTGATATGTAAAGGCGTGTTTGGTCCGTTTGGGAAGAATCGGTTGGCCAGCTGGAGAGATTACGTCGATCTTGTACCTTTCCTCCTTGTCCAACCTTTTCTTCGCACCTCGTCTCCTTTTTGACGAAGTTTGGCTCGTTCCGGAGGGCTAAAAGAAGAAAGAAGCGTTAATATATGTACATACAAAACAATTAATGCATCTAGTCAGCAAAGGCTTAATATATATATATATATATATAGGACACCTCTTCTGTACTCCTGGGAGTATGTACTCCCACATTCAAATATACCTCTTAAATAAGCATATTATACCTCTTTATCATTCTCAATATACCTTGTTAATTATTTTAATATACCTCAATGCAAGTTTTGCGAAAAAATATCGTCGAAACCCTTTTTTTATGCAGTATACCTTTTTTACGTACAAAAAATGCAGTTTACTTCTAAATAAAATATAATTTTTAATGAAACTCATTTTTGGGCATCTAGTAATTGTTAATGAAGTATATTAAAAATGATAAAGAGGTATAAACAATTCATTTATGTGGTATATGATGCGCAGGAGTACGTACTCCGAGGAGTATATAGTCATTTTCCTATATATATATAGGACTACTTTTCTGTACTCCTGGGTGTATGTACTCCCATCCTTAATATACCTTGTATACGCAATTATTATACCTCTTTATCATTCTCAATATACTTCATTAAATATTCTAAGATATCTCAATACAAGTTTTGTTGAAAAAATATCACTTGCGACGTACTTTTTGTAATATACCTTTTTCACATATAAACAAATCAGCATATACGTACACCTTTAAAAATATGTAGACTCACATGAATTTTTTCATGAAACTCATTTTGAGGTATCTAGTAATTATTAGTGAAGTATATTAAAAATAATAATGAGGTATAAAAGATTCATTTATGTGGTATATGAGGAGCGGGAGTACGTACTCTCAAGAGTACAGAGCCATTTTCATATATATATATATATATATATATATATATATATATATATATATATATATATATATATATATATATATATATACCTCGCCGGACTCTGCATTAGTTAAGGTTCCCTTCTCCATATCACCGGAGCCGTCATGATCTTGTTCCTCCTCCATTCTTCCATCATCGGAGCCGTGATGATCTCCTTCCTCCTCCATTCCACCATCGTTGTCGTTGAGAAACGACAAGGCGTCCTCCTCCATTGGATTTTCTCCGGCGCGGATTATATTCTCCAACGCCTCTTCTTTTTCTAAGTCTCTGTGATCCATAGTTTCTGCAAATATTACAACATGGCAAAATACAAACCATGAGAGATGGATAGTGGCAAACATAGACCTAACCAGAAAAAGGAATCATATGCATATGAGCAATGGATTAGTGGCAAACATCATGCAAAGTTCACAAGTTATATATATATATATATAGGGGCAACAATTTAGATTAAGAATACAAGATATCTCTTGCGTCCGTACATCGTCGAATATTATCACTAATACATCTCGAATAGTATCATATATATAACATCACTAATACAGCTAGAACCCTAGCGAACGACGGGTATCGGCGCGGGCGGTGGACACCCAAAGAGAAGGAACCATCACAGGATCATAGCTCCAGTGAGATCCCTGAAGAACCTGCCAGGTATTGTCGGACCTGGCCTCCAACGCAACCATGTAGCGACGGACGTGCTCGTCCTCCTCCCTGACACGGTGACGTACCACCTCCGCGGGGGACTCAAGCCTCCGCACCGTCACTGGCCCACGCGACCGCCACCAAAGAAGCTCCGGGTCGACGACGGGCTGCCTCCTCACCAAGCTGCGCGCCCCGGAAGGTAGCACCTCCCAGTCCCAGCCCGACGGAGCCCAGTCCCGGACATGGCTCCTCTGATCAAGCAGGCCTCCTCCGCCGAGTCAACGACTAAGATGCATGCCAGGCATCGTCGACGTCGAGAACAAATGCTTAATTATGAAAACAAATTTAATAAACACTTAGCAAAATTAGCTTATACACTTAGCATCTATCCATCTCTACACTTAGCAAAATTAGCATCTACATTTAGCAAAGTTATATACGTAAGAGATATCTTGTATTCTGAATCTAAATTGTTGCCCTATGTTTCTCCATCACTGGAAGGATCCTCTTCTGGCTAGTAACAGGATTCAGAATCATAACAGATTCTCTTAACCTTTAAAGGATTTAACAAAATGGCGCCATTCTGGATGTGCAGAAAATGGTCCATTTTTTTCCTGATCTACCATTTTATATGTCACATTGTCTAGTGTCAAAGGATTCAAGAAATACATGGTTTCATCATTAGCCGGAAGTAACAGGCGCATGATGGTACGAAGCTCTTCAAAGTTGTTTTGGAACGGAGTCCCGGATAGGATAATTAGCTTTTTGGTACGAAGTTCAGCAAAGGCCTGTTACTTCCGGCTAATGATGAAGCCATGTATTTCTTCAACCCTTTGACACTAGACAACGTGACATATAGAAGGGTAGATGAGATCAGAAAAAAATTGGATCAACTTGTGCACATCCATAATGGGGGCATATTCTTGATAAATCCCTTAAAGGACTAAGAGAATCAGTTGTGATTCTGAATCCTGTTCCTAGCCAAAAGAGGGTCCCTGCAGTGATGCATGGAGACTCGTCTGGCGATCGTCGGGGACTCGCCCGGCGATCGTCGGCGACTCGTCCGGCGATCGTCGGGGCAAAGCCAAACAATTTTTTTAATCTATTTCTACTAAATTCATCTAAACTACACTTAGCAAAATTAACGTGCTTCTTCATGCAATTTTCATTTAACCATACTACACTTAGCAAAATACAAGATTTATACACAAGATGAATACACAACTCAAAAAATGAACCATATTAACCATACTACACTTAGCAACAATATGTGCTCCTAATCCTCCATTTCTCAAACAAAATTAGCAAGATTTAGATGATTTGGCCCCTGTCTAACTACAACATATCAATACAATCTATCCATACATCCATCAACACACCTTTATTAATTTCTGCCATACATTCATCAACACATATCCACACAATTTATTCATCCATACAAAATTTCAAACAAAGTGATGAACTAGGGTTCCTGGCGCCATGAATCCATCCATCCATGAATCCATCCATGAATCCATCCATCCATCCATTTGGAGAAGAGGGGGAGGAGTGGGGGTGCTACCGTGGGGCGGCGACGACGAGGAGGGCTCGATCGGGGGCGCGCGACGACGAGGAGCGGGCACGGGGGCGGCGATGCTCGGGGAGGACGGCGAGGAGGTCCGGCGACGGTCAGCGGGCTCGGGGACGGCTCGGGCCAGGGCGTCGCGGCAGCCTGGTGGCGGCGTGCGGTGGTTCGGCGTCCCGTCGGGGCAGAGGAGCGAGAGAGAAAGAAGATTGGGGAGGAAGAAGAAACGACGTGCTTATATACTAGCGCCTTTAGTCCCGGTTGGTGCCACCAACCGGGACTAAAGGCCCCCATTTAGTCCCGGTTGGAGCCACCAACCGGGACTAAAGCCCTTTGCTTCCCGCCCTTTCGGCTGCTGAAAAGGAGCTTTAGTCCCGGTCCCGGTTGGAGCCACCAACCGGGACTAAATGTCTGGTGGCGCGGTGCAGGACAAGTTTAGTCCCACCTCGCTTGGCGAGATGTGCGAACACCAGTTTATAAGCCCCGCCGCGACAACTGCTTCGAGCTCCTCTCTTTAGCAGGCCTATTGGGCCTATCAAACCTGTCATGCCCTGTGGACCCTACTCGACCGTGCAGGCCTGCATCCTGGCCCAACTAGTTGTTGGGTTTCTAGTCGTATGCAGGCCGTGTCGGCACAGTAGGCGGGCTTTTTTTTTCCAGTTTTTTTTGTTTTCTGCTTTATTTATTTTCTTTTGTTTCTGAGTTGTTTTTTGCTTTATTAGAGTTTTTGAGTGAATCTTTTTTGCTTTCGGTCACAAAAATTCTAAACTTTCTGTTAGTGCCAGTAGTTTTCAAATTTCAATAGTTTAAATTTGAATTATTTGAAATTTGTGTGAATCACTAGTTTGTGAATTACTTTACTTTAAAAATAGATTTTTGAGTGATTATTTTTCCTGCTGTTTAATATTAGTGTGTTTTATCATTATATTCAATTTGGTTATTTTTAGGTTATTTTAAATGGGTGTTTTATATAATTTTTTGTTGCATAAATTTTATATAATTTTAAGTTTATAAAAGCTTTTTAGTTGATTCTTTTTGCTATTGAAGAATATTATAGTTTTGTTTTAGTTGATCATAACTAAATATTTTAATTGAGCCACCAACCGGGACTAAAGGCCTTGTCCTGGCGGTGGCTAAAATTTAGTCCCACCTCGCCAAGCGAGAGGGACTCGCAGCTCACTAGTTTGTGAATTACTTTACTTTAAAAATAGATTTTTGAGTGATTCTTTTTTCTGCTGTTTAATATTAGTGTGTTTTATCATTATATTCAATTTCGTTATTTTTAGGTTATTTTAAATGGGTGTTTTATATAATTTTTTGTTGCATAAATTTTATATAATTTTAAGTTTATAAAAGCTTTTTAGTTGATTCTTTTTGCTATTGAAGAATATTATAGTTTTGTTTTAGTTGATCATAACAAAATATTTTAATTGAGCCACCAACCGGGACTAAAGGCCTTGTCCTGGCGGTGGCTAAAATTTAGTCCCACCTCGCCAAGCGAGAGGGACTCGCAGCGGTTTATAAGCCCTGAGTGCAGAGACGAAGAACGATGAAGGAGAGGCGCAATGCTCACCTGCACGTTCTTAGCTTCAGGCCTTGAGGAAATGGTGTAGACTGCACGGAGCTATCTGTAGTTTCTCAAGGCCTGAAGCTAAGCAACGTGCAGGTGAGCATTGCGCCTCTCCTTCATTTTTAATAACTTATTTTAACTCCGGACATTTTGTGTGTTCAATATGCTAAACTGGATGCACTTCGTGTACAAACTGGAGAATCTCTTTCGAAGTATCAGGGTTTCGGACGAAAACTCATCTATTACAAAGGGATTTCATTTTTAATAACTTATTTTAACTCCGGACATTTTGTGTGTTCATTATGCACCATTCAAAGGCACATCATCAATGTTCAACCCTTTTCTGCCTTCACTTGCTATTTTTCATGCATTTAATGATGCCTTTTGAGCTAAATGACCCTGAAATTGAAAAGCACTACAAATGAAGTCTGAAAAGGTTGAAACTTGGCATGGTATCATAATTTCACCCACATAGCAAGTGCTAAAAAGTTGAGAGGGTTACGGCAAAAACTGGATGCACTTCGTGTACAAACTGGACAATCTCTTTCGAAGTATCAGGGTTTCGGACGAAAACTCATCTATTACAAAAGGGATTTCATTTGTTGACATGTAACTGCAGTGATATTCTAGATCAAAGCCATCATCAGAATAGTTGTGGAGAGAAAGTCTTCACTTTTTCTTCGCGTGTGCCCCTTGCTTATTGCGCCGTAACCATGGATAATCTTCATTGTTTAACAGGATGCTTGGGTCAGCCTTCACTTTGAAGGGAGGAATTTCATGAAACTTTTCATAATCTGCAGACATGTCTGTCTTGTCCTCCACTCCCACGATGTTTCTTTTTCCTGAAAGAACTATGTTGCGCTTTGGCTCATCGTATGATGTATTCGCTTCCTTATCTTTTCTTTTTCTCGGTTTGGTAGACATGTCCTTCACATAGAAAACCTGCGCCACATCATTGGCTAGGACGAATGGTTCATCTGCGTACCCAAGATTGTTCAGATCCACTGTTATCATTCCGTACTGTGGGTCTACCTGTACCCCGCCTCCTGACCGATTGACCCATTTGCACCGAAACAAAGGGACCTTAAAATCATGTCCATAGTCAAGTTCCCATATGTCCACTATGTAACCATAATATGTGGCATTTCCCCTGTTGGTTGCTGCATCAAAGCGGACACCACTGTTTTGGTTGGTGCTCTTTTGATCTTGGGCGATCGTGTAAAATGTATTCCCATTTATCTCGTACCCTTGGTAAGTCAATACAGTCGAAGATGGTGTCCTGGCCAACGAGTACAGCTCATCTCCAACAATGTTGTCACCCATGAGATGTGTTTGCAACCAACTGCCGAAAGTCCTGATGTGTTCACATGTAATCCAGTCGTCACACTGCTCCGGGTGTTTGGAGCGCAGAATATTCTTGTGTTCATTGACATACGGGATCACCAAGGTAGAATTCTGTAGAACTGTGTAGTGTGCTTGAGCCCAAGAATGCCCGTCCCTACATATTATTGAATCCTCTCCTAGCGTGCCTTTTCCAGTCAGTCTCCCGTCATACCGCGATTGAGGGAGACCAATCGGCTTAAGGTCAGGAATGAAGTCAACACAAAACCCAATGACCTCCTCTGTTTGCCGGCCCATGGAGATGCTTCCTTCTGGCCTAGCACGGTTACGAACATATTTCTTTAAGACTCCCATGAACCTCTCAAAGGGAAACATATTGTGTAGAAATACAGGACCAAGAATGGCAATCTCGTCGACTAGATGAACTAGGACGTGCGTCATGATATTGAAGAAGGATGGTGGGAACACCAGCTCGAAACTGACAAGACATTGCACCAAATCATTCTTTAACCTTGGTGGGATTTCTGGATCGATTACCTTCTGAGAGATTGCATTGAGGAATGCACATAGCTTCACAATGGCTAATCGAACGTTTTCCGGTAGAAGCCCCCTCAATGCAACCGGAAGCAGTTGCGTCATAATCACGTGGCAGTCATGAGACTTTAGGTTCTGGAACTTTTTCTCTGCCATATTTATTATTCCCTTTATATTCGACGAGAAGCCAGACGGGACCTTCATACTGAGCAAGCAGTCAAAGAAGATTTCCTTCTCTTCTTTGGTAAGAGCGTAGCTGGCAGGACCTTCATACTTCTTTGGATGCATGCCGTCTTTTTCGTGCACACGTTGCTGGTCCTCCCGTGCCTCCGGTGTATCTTTTGTCTTCCCATACAGGCCCAAGAAGCCTAGCAGGTTCACGCAAAGATTCTTCGTCACGTGCATCACGTCGATTGCAGAGCGGACCTCTAGGTCTTTCCAATAGAGTAGGTCCCAAAATATAGATTTCTTCTTCCACATGGGTGTGCGTCCCTCAGCGTCATTCGGAACAGATTGTCCGCCAGGACCCTTTCCATAGATTACTTGTAAATCCTTGACCATATCAAGTATGGCATCACCAGTACGGAGGGCGGGCTTCTTCCGGTGATCCGCCTCACCTTTGAAATGCTTGCCTTTCTTTCTTAAGAGATGGTTGGTCGAAAGAAATCGACGATGTCCCAGGTATACATTCTTCCTGCATTTGTCCAAATATATACTTTCGGTATCATCTAAACAGTGCGTGCGTGCGTGGTATCCCTTGTTTGTCTGTCCTGAAAGGTTACTAAGAGCAGGCCAATCATTGATGGTTACAAACAGCAACGCATGTAGGTCAAATTCCTCCTGTTTGTGCTCATCCCACACACGTACACCTTTTCCATTCCACAGCTGTAAAAGTTCTTCAACTAATGGCCTTAGGTACACATCAATGTCGTTGCCGGGTTGCTTAGGGCCTTGGATGAGCACTGGCATCATAATGAACTTCCGCTTCATGCACAACCAAGGAGGAAGGTTATAGATACATAGAGTCACGGGCCAGGTGATATGATTGCTGTTCTGCTCCCAAAAAGGATTAATGCCATCTACACTTAAACCGAACCATACGTTCCTTGCGTCACCTGCAAAGTCCCCCCAGCTTCTCTCGATTTTTCTCCACTGCGACCCGTCAGCGGGTGCTCTCAACTTCCCGTCTTTCTTACGGTCTTCCTTGTGCCATCGCATCAACTTGGCATGCTCTTTGTTTCTGAACAGACGTTTCAGCCGTGGTATTATAGGAGCATACCACATCACCTTGGTAGGAACCCTCTTCCTGTGGCGCTCGCCCTCAACATCACCAGGGTCATCTCGTCTGATCTTATACCGCAATGCATCGCATACCGGGCATGCGTTCAAATCCTCGTACTCACCGCGGTAGAGGATGCAGTCATTAGGGCATGCATGTATCTTCTGCACCTCCAATCCTAGAGGGCAGAGAACCTTCTTTGCTTCGTACGTACTATCGGGCAATTCGTTATCCTTTGGAAGCTTCATCTTCATTATTTTCAGTAGCGTTCCAAATCCCTTGTCAGATACACCATTGTCTGCCTTCCATTGCAGCAATTCCAGTGTGGTACCGAGCTTTGTGTTGTCATCTTCGCAATTTGGGTACAACCCTTTTTTATGATCCTCTAACATGCGCTCGAACTTCAACTTCTCCCTTTCACTTTCGCATCCTCTCTGTGCATCAGCAATGACCCGACGAAGATCATCATCGGGCACATCGTCTGGTGCCTCTTGATCTTCAGCTTCCCCCGTTGCAGTATCACCGTATTCAGAGGGATAGTTGTCATCATCCTCTTCTTCTTCGCTGTCTTCCATAATAACCCCTCTTTCTCCGTGCTTGGTCCAAACATTATAGTGTGGCATGAAACCCTTCTCAATCAGGTGGATGTGAAGGGTTCTCGAGTCAGAGTGAGACTTCATATTCCCACACACAGTACATGGACAATACATAAAACCATTCTACTTGTTTGCCTCAGCCACTTCGAGAAAATTATGCATGCCATCAATATACTCGAAGGTGCGTCGGTCACCGTACATCCATTGCCGTTTCATCTGCGTGCATTATATAATTAAGTGTATCAAAAACCATTACAGAACATCATGAATAGAGAAGTGACCAAATTAATACAAGTTCATCATCACATTAAAACCAAAGTACTGTAGTGATCAAATGTTATTACTGAAAAAATAAATACATAAAGTTCATACATAGTTCTCATATATAGGACAACATATAGCTCTATAGAGCATCTAATTAAAACATACATTGAAACTAACATACAACTATGTAAAACATTTAAATGCAACAACAAAAGCGATCATAATCGCAACTAAGGTAACAATTGATCCAACAGCATAATGATACCAAGCCTCATTATTAATGGCATATTTTCTAATCTTTCTAATCTTCAAGCGCATTGCATCCATGTGGATCTTGTGATCATCGACGACATCGGCAACATGCAACTCCAATTCCATCTTCTCCTCCTCAATTCTTTTCAATTTTTTCTTCAAGTAATTGTTTTCTTTTTCAACTAAATTTAACCTCTCGACAAGAGGGTCGGTTGGAATTTCCGGTTCACATACCTCCTAAATAAAAACATCTATGTCACGTTGGTCGGCATAATTGTCATAAACACTAAATGAAACAAATAGTAATAAAAGATAATATACCACATCCGAATCATAGACAGGACGAGGGCCGACGGGGGCGGATACCAAAGTCATGGCACTATATAATAACAAGCAATAATAAAAATAAAAAAATTATACAAGTATCTATCTAAATTATACAAGTAAGATTTTTTTTTAAAAAAGAAGAAGATAAGAACAAGAGGCTCACCACGGTGGTGCCGGCGACGAGATCGGCACGGGCGATCGACGGCGGTGAGGACGGGGACGGGGACGGCACCCTATACATGTGCAGACTCTAAGAAGTTAATTTCAGCTCAAATTGTGCATCTAAATTAAAAGAACTCCCACATACACTCCTCCACTAAAACCCACAAACCACTCTACTTCTACAGCATTTGAAATGAGCTAAACTAGCAGTGAGAGATGAAACGATGAAGTTGCTAACCTTTTAGAACACTTGTGTAGTTGGTGCACCGTCAAACCTAGACAGATCTTGGGGAAAAGGTAGCTTGGAGGTCGAGCTTGGAGAGGAGAAAGCTTAAGTGTGGCTCGGGCATTTCATCAAACATCTCAGCCAAAAACAGAGGAGATGGGGGGGGGGGGGGGGGGGGGGGCGGGCTGGATATATATAGGCAACACTTTAGCCCCGGTTCGTGTCTAAAACCGGGACTAAAGGCCAACCTTTAGTCCCGGTTCCAGCCACGAACCGGGACTAAAGGGGCTGCGCCAGGAGCGAGGCCCTTTAGTCCCGGTTCGTGTCTGGAACCGGGACCTAAGGGGTCCTGCCGAGGCCCGGCCGGCGTCCTGGCCTCACGAACTGGGACTGATGCACCCATTGATCCCGGTTCGTAGCAGAACCGGGACTAATGCTCTTATCTGGCCTGGACCAAAGCCCTGTTTTCTACTAGTATGTCTCCATCCCTGATCACTATGGGGTTGTTTGGTTGCTACCCTGACCGACGTGCCTGAGATTATTCCCTGCCTGACAGTAGCCTGGGCGTGCTAGAAAAATTGCCTGGCCAGGCACACATATTATTCTAGGCTGTGTATGGTTGCCATCCTGAAACTGTGCCTATGTGCATAGAAACTGCACGCAGTGTTTCCTGAGGGGAAGGGAAAAGTCAAAGCGGGGTGGAAATATGAGAGGGCAGCGCTGATTTTGTTCAGGCAGGAGGGATGGAATCTTTAACAATCTCAGGCCTCCAATTTCCTAGGCCTGACTCAGGCACCTTGGCACAGGCAGCGTTCTCAGGCTAAAAATCTCATGGTAGCAATCAAACAGACATCAGGCTAGTCACAGGCAGGGTCTCAGGTCAGGCAACGTTACTCAGGGCACGAGCCAAACAGCCCCTATAATAGGGACCCAGTGAACAGAGGAGGCCACAACTGAATCAGCCCATTTATCATGCACCTTAGCGATGGGTACTGTAGCAACTCGGCTTGGGGGATACAATAACAACTCGGTATTCTCAGGTTTTTCTATTTTTCCCTTTTCCTAAAGAACATGAAAAATAATATTTAAAAGGTGAATTTTAAAAATATTAATATATTTTGAAAGTTTAAGAAGATTTTTGACAAACATGAAGATTTTTTAAAATTTGAGGACATTTCTTAAGAAAATGTGTACTTTTCAAAAACGAGAACATCTTTTGTAAAAGTTATATGATGAATATCATCCAACACAAATATCCATCGTTGATCCAATGCCTATGCTTTTCTCATATTGGTCCTTTCTAAGTTACTAGTGTTACTTATGTTACTGTTCCTGTTACTATTGCTACTGTGCTACTAAACACTTTGTTCCAGAAATATAATTTCTCAGGTGTGGTTTAATTGACAATTCAACTGCTAAGACTCATAAATATTGTTTGTCTCCCATTGTGTGAATCTATACTTTTGGGTGAAATACTACCCTCGAAGACTGTCGCGATCCCCTATAATTGTGGGTTATCAGCTCCTGCTCCACCCGCTCCATGTTCGTGTAGTGCGAATGGGGCTCGCCGATGGTTATGCCAGCTTGCACCGGCGAGGAGGGTCGTGCCGGCTCGTCCTCCATTTGTTCGTCGTCGGCCTTCATCTGCATGCCAGCCTGCCATAGTGGCCATCTCCTTCTTCTGCTCAGACAAGAGGTTGTCCCGGAACCCTTTGGAGTGCGAGGAAACCATGAAGGGTGTGGTGTGCAGAGGAGAAAGGGACCAGAGAAAGATGATTGCGGCTATGGATGGGCTGGAGTTTATATAGCGCCGGATGGCAATGGGCCGCTGCGGTGTGGTTAAGGTGGACGGCAAACGGGTGGCGCCGTAGTAGGTTCCTCGGCAACCGCATAACATTAATGTAGGGGCACGGACCGACGGGGGTGACATTTGAACGCGGAGCAGTGTCCTGCACCGGGAAGCGGTGCTCTCTTGGCCGGGGCACCGCTTCAATGCCGGCATCAGTGAGAGGTCGCGTCCGCTCTGGCCGGACATGAATGCTGCACTGACGCTCTAGCGCGGCGTTGACCATCTCGATGGGAAGCGCGCACGGGCGAAGGAGGGGGTAAGGGTGGGTCAGGCCATTCAGGAGCGGACGTGGCAGCAGTTCGGACACCCGCAAAGCCCACCACGTTTGTCACCGGTTTATGGGAGAAAGTATGTCTGAACCGCCGAGCGGACCGATACAGAATCGTGTTGGATAATAAAACACGTCCGGACCGCATGATGCGGACGACATACCGGCGGTTTGAAGGTTAGCGTTGGAGATGCCTTATCCACCCTTGTTTGATGCATGCTACATTGCACACAATCATTTCTCAGTTATCGTGTGAACTACATCGCACATGACTTATCGCACACATTTCTCCGTTGACACGCTGGCCCGCTCGAATCCGCCGCCCTGGATTTCGAAGATGCCAGTTTCCGGTGGGAGGAGACGATGTATATATACGTACCACACCCTGGCGGTGAGGTACGTTGATCAACTCACGCCTCACACTCTCACAATGGCAATCCGCGTACCCGCTCCCCTTGTCATATCGTGTGTGATGTCGTCATCACACATAGTTTGACGCAAGGGTGTGCGATGGAGAGGGCTTAATAGCACCTATATATCTGTATTCGAGCATCTCCAACAGGCGCCCAAAAACTGCTCCGCGCGCTAAAATTCAGGTTTTTTGGGCGCCGGACAGCTCCAGCAGAAGCTATAAAATAGTGCGCGCGCAAAAAAGTGTTGGGCACGCGCTAAAAAGCGCTATCGCATGCTGCAAATTTGGGGCGCCGGATTACGCATGCTTTACAATTTGCACTGCGTGTTTTTTTGGGCGCGCATTTTTGGGCATCTGGTAAACCAATGTTGGGTCCGGCACGCTAAAAGTGCTACAGTGGCGCGCTAAAACTATTTTAGCGCGCGAAACTTTTGTGCGTCTGTTGGAGATGCTCTTAGAGCCTTAAGCTTTTTTGAGGTACTACAAACTTTGTCCCTATATCTGTAATAATAGCACCTATATCTGTATTAGTACCTCGTCATTGGTCTAGAAAAAAGAACGTCTACCTTTATCAACAGCTAGAACGACATACTTAGGCAGAAAAAACCCAGCATGAAATAAGCAAGCAAGCTGTCCAGAACCGCAGAGAACAGAACAAGTTATCCTCCTCTAGTGATAGCATCATCAGCAAACTGATCAAGGATAGTTTTTGGATTTTTTGCGGCCTGTGTGGTGGCTTTCAAGATGATCGAGGTATCTCTTGTAATGTGTACTAGGGCTCCCCTTTGGAAGGCGTACGAGGGAAAAGCACAAGTGTCATGTGGATCAAGCTTGACGTATAGTGGAGACAAAGACAAGTGGTAAGTTGGAATCTAAACCATTCTTTATTCGATAGATCCATGCATCCTTGTTGTATGTGATGGTTAGGTGGGCTGATTACAATGTAATTAACTACTTTCGTGATCCATACGCTCTTATATTTCTTTAAAGAGGACGTACTAGCTAACCATTGGGTAACTAAGTTACTGATCGACGAGGTATAAATAGGCGTGTATATATGCTCCTCCGATCGAGATAGTAGACACTCACACACTATTGGAGTAGATGCATATACATACATACACACACAAGCTTAAAAGGAAGAGAAAACCTTTGCTTGTGGTTGTGGTGGCAATGGCGTGGAGCAGCACTAGTGAATCTGGCGATCAGACTCCTACATTCCCCTCCCAGAGCGGATCTCCCTCGCCGGGGGATGGCTGCGGAGCAGGAGCTGGCACCTTCGCCGAGGTCCTTGCTCAACGGAAGGTACCCTCTATGCTGCTGGTGCCCGCCACATGCGGGCACTGCGGGAAGCGCGAGGATCTTAGGCGGGGTCGGAACACCGACCTTGACGGAAGTGCGGCACAACATTGGGTACCGCACGCCGAGCAGATCGCCTTGGAGGGCAACTCATGCTTCACGTGCGCCAAGAAGGCCTTCCTGGCGACCACCGATTGGATCGACGGCGGCGAGCACCGCCACGACACAACACTGCACTACGCTGCCAGGTCCAGAAACCTCCGGATGCTTTTCCACTTACTTTGTCTGCTCGGCGATGGCTATGGCCATGAGTGGACGGTGCTGGTGCTGAGGAAGCTCAACGGTCGTGGGGAGACGGCCTTGCACGATGCCATCAGGTTGGGAAGCACGTACATGACCGGGATGCTCATGTGGGTGGATCCAGACCTGGCGTTGCATCATGCACCTGGCAGCAGCTCGCCGCTGTACCTGGCTGTCTCCTTGGGACAAAAGCACATCGCAGAGATGTTGCACAGCACAAGTGGCGGCAACCTCTCTTACTCCGGCCCAGATGGAGAAAACGCACTGCATGCCGCGGTTCACCGTCTAAACGGTGAGTTCCTTTCCTGTTTTTTCTTCCTTTTTACTTTTTTTATTTTATTTTTTGGCTGTGTGCATCCTGGATGTTTTTAGACATCTTGTTGGCGCAGAGGCTGGGTCTAATTGGTATCTGCTTGATATTAGTATATTCCCTTTTTCAAAAAAAAATTGGTGAGTTCCATTCCTCCCGCAATTTTACTAAGTTTTGGTTTGAACCCCTGTTTGAGTAGCTTTGGTTAGGATTTTGCAACTATTTTTTCCACCAGCATTTGGTATTGTTTTTATTCCTAACTTGATAGGCCTAATTGCAGGTATGGTAGAAATGCTACTAGATTGGAACAAGGATCTTGCCAAAGATAAGGACATAAATGGCAGCACCCCTCTTCACTCCGTGGTTTCTGAGCAGTCTCAGTCTGCACACTACATTCATATACGTTGGCTCCGTTTCAGCTATATCCATTTACCGTTGAACAGATATCCAACATGGCATGTGCTTGATGCTAACCCATCTGCAGCATATGAAAAGGATAAGAATGGTTTGTTACCTGTACACATCGCTGTCTTGTTGGATAGGAAGGTTGCCATCGATATTCTCCTCAAATGGTGTCGTCGTTGCATCTATCTTCGTGATACGCAGGGGAGATCCTTTCTTCATATTGCTGTCCAGAACAAGGTCTTCGGTATAGTAAAATATGCTTGTCAACAACCAGTTTTTGAGCCGATACTGAACGCTCGGGACAATGATGGCAATACCACCCTACACCTAGCTGTGGAGGTTGAGGATCTAGGGATCTTCTGCCATCTCCTGCGAAATCCAAAAGTATTATTAAATCTTAGAAATAACAAGGATCAAACTCCGCTAGATCTAGCAAGGAGCAAGACACGAGCAAAATTTTCCTACGTACAGGTATTAATCTGAAACTCGTTTGTACACCTTTCTCTACATGATATTTTGGCATGAAAACTTGCAAAAACCTACAAAGTTTGACCATCTTTGATGTTGCAAAGTTTCAGATTTTCTTGATTTTTTTTAAATTTACTGTTCATATAGGCACCCGGGAGCTATCACACCTTTTTGTAATTTAGCTTCCGCTGTCATGTTAAATTTCCAGCAAGTCGACCATGTAATTGAAAGTAGTATGAATCATTTTAGTTGTTAATTTCATTTACTATGTTTCTTAATGGTTATTTTCGCAGAATCCAGAGAATGTGATATACAGGACACTCAGCATTGCCGGAGCTAGGAATGCTAGCTTCTGGAAAGATCATGTTCAACATGTCTGTATTCAGAATCAGTTGTCAATCCAGAAAGATGAAGAGAATCAATCAGAAGACGGTAAGAATGAAGAGAGAATAGAGGCGGACCCCGTAAAAGAGCTCCTAAGACAGTTCATGCAAAAAGTGTATGAAGAGAGAAAAGAGGCAAAACGTAAGAAAAAAGAGGATGAAGAGAAAAAAGACTCAGATCAGATGACTGACATGAGCCGGACACTTGGCCTTCTATCAGTACTAATCACAACGATGACATTCGGTGCAACCTTCACTGTACCTGCAGTAATGAAAGCAGGCGACCATAGCACTGGCGGCATTCCTGGACTCTTCAATACCTGGTATTTCCATGCGTTCATGATGGCCAACGGGATTGCTTTTGGGTGCTCCTTATTAGCTACATTTTGCCTCATGTTCTCGGGCATGTCCATGGTTAAACTGCAAACCCGCCGGTGGTACTTCAGATTAGCCATCTTCTTCACCACGAGCAGGCCTGACCTCGAGTTCACTCGTCAGCTTGACTGCTGCATTTCCCCTTGGCCTTCGGGCGTTGTAATAAGGCAGCCTTGCCATCTCTTCTATCGATCAAATTATTTGTTTATTTTGTCAAAATGTTTGTAGCGAACTAGTGTTTTTTCTTTTGACGAAAAGCAATGCCGTTGTCTTTGGTCGATGAAGAAGAGAACTACTCCCTCCGTCCCATAATATAAAATTTATATTATGACAGGAAGAGAGTGTTTACAAAAAGCTCACGACGAGCACACCAGCAGCTCAACTTCACCTAGAGAGAAGATGAGACCGTTGAAGGTGACATATCTACACATATCTTCACTTGATCTCTCTCTTATCTCTAGCCATGTATAGCCTAACTACTAGAGATTTGATAGGGTTAGTTGGCTTGTCACACAAGACATCTCCGACTACGATGAATACAATTGAGTTGCATCCTATAGCTTTTTATATGGTATAATTAATCCAACGATCTCCACTGCTTCCGCCCTAGGCTGCCGCCGCGCCTCCTAAGCCGCCGCCGCCGCTGCTGACGAGGACATGTATCTGGGGTAGGGTCCTAGGCCTGACCTACATACCCTACCCAAGGACGCCACATACAAGAACCCAAGGCCTACAAAGCTAGGAAGGAGTCATCGATTGGAATGCCTGCAGCTTACAAGTCACTCGGACGCAGGGTCCACTCGGAAGCCTCACCGTCACTCGACCATATCGACCAACTCGGAATACCAAGCATCACTTGGCCACAGAAGACCAAGAATCATCTTGAGACAGTAACGGCCAGGCGATCGGTTCGCCACCATAAAGAACATCTAATGCTGGCGTTACCTGTAACGCCCGCATCCTTTAACTTCTACATCGAACCCTTGGGTAACGGGGCATTCATGAGAGGCCAGCGGACTCTATATAAGCTGCCCCTCCACTCCTGCACAAGGGTTCGCACCTCTTGTATCACACAATCCAGATAAACAGGCTCCCGCAGCACCGAGACGTAGGGTCTTTACCTCTTCCGAGAGGGGCTTGAACTCATAAATCCGAGTGTACAATCACACCGTAGCCGAACTCTGCCCTCCTATACGTACCCCTATACTCTACTGTCAGATCTGTTCCCATGACAGTTGGCGCCCACCATGGGGCAGGCGTCTAGGTGACTTCCGGCGTGGTTGCGTTTTTCAACATCTTCACCATGGTTTCCGGCTGCGGACTGTCCCTGGGTCGCGAGATCCGTCTCGGCGCTCTCAACTTCGTCGCCGATGATTCGGCGTGGCACCAAGAAGCCCCTTTGGACGTCGAGGCGCACTTCCGTGAGAGCTCCTGTGGCGTCCTCCTCCGGCAGCCGTCGACTCAATATCAGTCGGCCCCGGTGGCGTTCTCCCTCCCCGCTGCCCGTCGTCGCAAGCGATCCGGTCGCTCTCGGCTCCAGCGGTGGGTTAAGCATGCGGTGGCTCGTTAGTCATCCACTCTGCAAATCGCGGCAATCGAGCCTGACGAATCCCTCTATGACTTGATCGATCCGTTGTCAGATCACTCGGATGTACCTTCCGAGTGCGAGAGCAGTGACCCGGCGGCGGAAGTACTTATGGCCGGCTCTCAGCATAGCCCGCCAGGGTATGGCCGTGACGTGGATGGGGGTGATGGTCCGTCGCATACCAACGACGAGTATTACCCACAACCCCTCACCGCTCAACAGAGAGAAGAACTACTGCGCAGGAATGAGCAAGTCCTCCAGACTCCCATCGTTGGCACGACCGCCAAGGCCCAGACTTTGGAAGCTGCGCGGGTGGCCACTCTGAGCGAACGCACGCGTCTCGAGGAACTCCAGAAGTCACTCGACGACCGCGCTCGCAGGCAAGCCCCAGGCTCCAATCGACGGCAGCGACAACTGTTCCCGAGTGGATCGCAAAACGAGTACCAGGTATTCCGCACTCCAATTCAAAACGTAGCAGCTGCTGCACGGATTGCAGATTCTATCCAGCCGTCCCGATCCGAAGCTGGAGAAGGTCTTCGGCAGATCCGAGCCCTGCTCAGAGCGGCTGGGGAACAGAATTCGGCCGTTTCCCAGTCGCGCGACAGAATCCACAGCAGGTCCGTCAGGGCGGACACAGTTCAGTCGGCCCACAGCCCGAGATCACCTCCACGGCGTGAGGATCGCGGTTACCACCGGGATCAGTACCTGGATCAAGGCCGCGGTCAGTTTGCTCCTCGACATCACCGTGACAACCGTCGTCGAATGCCAACGCCCCCTTCTAGGGGTGATTCGTACACGCCATGGCGGTACGATGACAGGCGCCCATACGGCGATGAGCAGAGAGAACCAGTCGATCCCTGAGATTCAGGGTTCAACGCAAGGTCAGTCCTTGTGCAGAATCTAGTCGACAGAGGCAGAGCTCGCCGAGAGGGCTTGGACAGAGATCGCCCGAGTGGAAGTGGCGCGTACATCTCTGGGCCCGAGTGTTTCAGCAGGGCCATACGGGCTGCAGAGATACCCCCCAACTTCAGGTTAGCCACAGGAGTTAACAAGTTCACTGGCGAGTCGAAGCCAGAGACGTGGTTGGAAGATTACCGAGTGGCGGTGCAGATTGGCGGAGGCAATGATTATGTCGCCATGAAACATTTGCCCTTGATGTTAGAAAGGTCGGCCCGGGCGTGGTTGAACCAGTTGGCTCCTGCTAGCACATACTGCTGGGAAGACCTAGCTCAAGTGTTCATCAAAACGTTCGAAGGCACATGCAAGCGTCCCGCCGGGCTGACTGAATTGCAGCACTGTGTTCAGAAGCCGAATGAAACTCTGAGAGATTACACACAACGTTGGACCACACTTCACCATGTGGTTGAGAATGTCACTGAGCATCAGGCCGTTTGTGCTTTCAAGGCTGGTGTCAGATACAGAGAGCTCATCTTGAAGTTCGGTCGGTCCGGGACTTTGACCATGAGCAGAATGATGGAGATAGCTACTCGGTACGCGAATGGCGAGGAAGAAGACCGTCTCCGCAACGGCAAGGGAAAGGCTGTTGATCCCGACCCCGGCAGCGGTAATCCCAGTCGGAAACGGAAGCGCAAGGCCGAAGGTGCGGGCCAGGCAGAAGCAGCCGCTTTGGCTGCGCAGGGCAAGAACAAAGGAAAGCCGAAAGAACAGTGGATACCCAAGAAGAAGAGAGATCAGTCGGGACAGGACATCCTTGATTTGTCGTGTGCCATTCACACCAATAAAGACGAAGAGGGTAACCTGATATTACCCAAGCATACCACTCGACAGTGCAGGCTCTTGATTCAGCAGTTCTGCGAAGGTCAGACGAGTGAAAAGAGCCCCGATGAAGACGACGGTGAAGAAAAGGCTGAGGATTACCCCAAGCTCAATGCCACTCTGGTGATATTTGCTGACGTCGAGAGCAAAAGCCGACTGAAAGTCATCAATCGAG
The DNA here is from genome assembly GCA_039707655.1 of Elymus sibiricus. NCBI lineage: Eukaryota > Viridiplantae > Streptophyta > Magnoliopsida > Poales > Poaceae > Elymus > Elymus sibiricus. The sequence goes on along the minus strand of CM077668.1, from coordinate 13,080,892 downwards.
AGGTGAATATGGCTGTTCCAGTGACTACGACGTATCTCAAGTGGTCGAAAACTCCCATAACTTTCGATCAGTCGGACCACCCAGCTTGCATTGCTACTCCTGGGCGGCAGGCGCTGGTGGTTGATCCAGTTGTGGGAGGCACTCGGTTGCGTAAGGTCCTCATGGATGGTGGGAGTGGTTTGAACATACTCTACGTTGAGACCCTTAAAGGAATGGGCATTCCGATGTCCCGACTCAGCGAGAGCAACATGCAGTTCCATGGAATCATTCCAGGGAAGAAGGCAAGATCACTCGGCCAGATTGCTTTGGATGTGGTTTTCGGTGACTCGAAGAATTTTCGGAAGGAAAAGTTGACATTTGAAGTGGTGGACTTTCACAGTGCCTATCATGCTATCCTTGGCCGACCGGCTTATGCACGTTTCATGGCCCGTCCATGCTACGTGTACCTCAAGCTGAAAATGCCCGGTCCCAAGGGTGTAATCACGGTCACAGGGAATAGGCAGAGAGCCGAGGAGTGTCTTCAGCAAGGATCCAAAATTGCTAATCAGCAGATGGCAGTGGTGGAATTGGAAGAGTACAAGAGAAATGTTGATCCGACTGATTTGCTTCGTTCCAAGAAACCAGCCTCCGAATCTGCTTTCAAGCCGGCGGGAGAGACGAAACAAGTTCACGTTCACCCGGAAGATCCCGCAGCCGCTCCAACTAACATCTCAACAACACTCGACAGTAAATAGGAAGCCGCGCTCATCCAGTTCCTCCGTGAGAACTGGGACATCTTCGCATGGAAACCATCTGACATGCCAGGTGTGCCCAGGGGACTGGCTGAGCACCGTTTGAGAGTTGATCCGATGGCCAAACCTGTTAAGGAGCATCTCCGTCGTTCTGTTGCGGAGAAGAGAAAGGCGATTGGCGAGGAAGTAGCTCGGCTCCTGGCAGCTGAGTTTATACGCGAAGTATACCACTCGGAGTGGCTCGCCAACGTCGTCATGGTCCCCAAGAAGGACAAGTCACTCCGTATGTGTATCGATTTCAAACATATCAATCGGGACTGCCCGAAAGATCATTTTCCGCTCCCCCGCATCGACCAAATAGTGGATTCCTCTGCGGGGTGCGAGCGTTTGTCTTTCCTTGATGTGTACTCCGGGTACCATCAAATCCAACTGTACGGACCAGATGAATAAAAACTACCTTCATCACCCCTTTCGGGTGTTTTTGCTATGTCACCATGCCATTCGGTCTCAAAAACGCTGGTGCTACCTTTATGCGCATGATTCAGAAGTGCATGCTCACTCAGATCAGTCGGAATGTTGAGGCCTACATGGATGATATCGTGGTCAAGTCGCGCAAAGGTTCCGACCTGCTGACTGACCTCGCTGAAACCTTTGCCAACCTGAGAAGGTACGACATCAAGCTGAATCCGTCCAAGTGCACCTTTGGAGTGCCTGGAGGCAAGTTACTCGGTTTTCTCGTTTCCGAACGAGGAATAGATGCCAATCCTGAGAAAATCAGCGCGATTGTCCGAATGAAGCGCCCTGAGCGCGTGCACGATGTCCAGAAGCTCACAGGCTGTCTCGCAGCGTTGAGTCGGTTCATTTCTCGTCTCGGAGAAAAGGCATTGCCTTTATACCGACTGATGAAGAAGTCCGATACGTTCGAGTGGACCCCCGAAGCAGAAGCAGCGTTTGTTGAGCTCAAAGCCCTGCTCTCCACCCAGCCGGTGCTTGCTGCCCCGAACAGCAAAGAGCCTCTGCTTTTGTACATTGCGGCCACTGGCCAAGTCGTCAGCACAGTCCTCACAGTGGAGCGAGAAGAAGAAGGCAAGGCCTACAAAGTTCAGCGACCAGTGTATTACATCTCTGAAGTCCTGACTCCGTCTAAGCAGAGGTATCCTCATTACCAGAAGCTTGTCTACGGTATTTATTTAACAGCGAAGAAAGTTGCACATTATTTCCAAGAACACTCGGTCTCAGTCATCAGTGATGCCCCGCTGTCTGAAATCATGAACAATCGGGATGCAACCGGCCAAGTGGCCAAGTGGGCCATCGAGCTCCTTTCTTTGGATATTAAGTTCGAAGCAAAGAAGGCAATCAAGTCCCAAGCACTTGCAGATTTCACGGCCGGATGGATAGAACAGCAACAGCTGACTCAAGTCCACCCGGAACACTGGACTATGTTCTTCGATGGCTCCAAGATGTTGAATGGTTCTGGCGCCAGAGTGGTCTTCGTATCCCCAAAAGGCGATCGACTCAGTTACGTCCTGCAGATTCACTTCGATTCCTCCAACAATGAGGCCGAATACGAAGCACTCCTCTACGGGTTGCGTATGGCCATCTCACTCGGCGTCCGTCGCCTGATGGTATACGGCGACTCGGATCTGGTAATCAATCAAGTGATGAAAGAATGGGATGTCAGAAACCCTGCTATGACAGGATACTGCAATGCAGTGAGAAAGTTAGAGAAGAAATTTGAGGGTCTGGAAGTTCATCACATTCCCCGAGTCAAAAATCAAGCAGCTGACGATTTGGCAAAGATTGGTTCCACTCGGAGGCCTGTCCCCAGCAACGTGTTCCTTGAGCACCTCCATTCCCCGTCAGTGCAGGAAGATCCTTTCACTGAAGAGCCCCCTCAGGCGATAAGTCCCTCTAATCCGACTGAAATCGATGTCCCTGCAGTCGTTGACTTGGTTATGGAGATTCTGGTAATTACACCTGACTGGATAGTACCATACATTGCATATTTACTCAGGCAAGAACTCCCAGAGGATGAAGTCGAGGCACGTCAGATTGTCCGTAGGTCCAAAGCTTTCACTGTGATGAATGGGCAGCTACACAGAGAAAGTGTCACTGGCGTGGCCCAACGATGTATTTCTCCAGAGGAAGGTCGATTGATCCTAGAAGAGATTCACTCGGGGACCTGTGGTCATCACGCGTCCTCTCGGACAATTGTAGCCAAAGCATACCGAGCCCGGTTTTACTGGCCACATGCCAATGAAGCCGCCAAAGAGATAGTTCAGCATTGCCACGGATGCCAGTTCTATGCGAACTTGTCCCATAAACCTGCATCCGCCTTGAATGCCATACCACTCGTCTGGCCGTTTGCCGTGTGGGGATTGGACATGGTTGGACCGCTCAGGACAGGCTCGAGTGGTTTCACCCATCTGCTCGTGGCAGTCGACAAGTTTACTAAGTGGATTGAAGCTAAGCCCATCAAGAAGCTAGATTCACGCACAACAATCAAGTTCATGAGAGAGTTGATATTCAGATATGGAGTCCCACGTAGCATTATCACAGATAATGGCTCAAACTTCGATTCAGAAGAGTTCAGAAGGTTCTGCACCTCCCAAGGCACTCGGGTGGATTACGCGTCCGTCGCACACCCGTAGTCGAATGATCAGGCTGAGAGGGCGAATGGCCTTATCCTTCAGGGGTTGAAGCCACGACTCATGCGCGATCTCGAGCACGCGGCCGGAGCTTGGGTGACCGAACTGCCGTTAGTACTTTGGGGTTTAAGGACGACTCCCAATCGGTCCACCGACCGCACTCCCTTTTTCATGGTGTATGGAGTCGAAGCCGTGCTGCCGAGTGATATCCTCCACAACTCGACCCAAGTGGAACTCTATTCAGAAGCCGAAGCTGAACAAGCATGGCAAGACGCTGTGGACCTCCTCGAGGAGGAGTGAGAGATGGCCCTAATACGGTCGACTGCTTATCAGCAAGACCTACGACGTTTCCATGCCAGACACATCAAGGGTCGGGCATTCCAAGAAGGAGATCTTGTGCTCCGAGTAGATCAACAGCGGCCGCATAAGCTCGCCCCGGCATGGGAAGGCCCTTTCATCGTCACCAAAGTGCTAAACAATGGGGCCTACCACCTCTACAACCTCGCAAAGAAGATCGACGAGCCGCGGGCCTGGAACGCTGATCTTCTTCGTGGATTCTATACTTGACGATTGAATTGTCAAGATGTAATAAGAGTACTTTAAGAAATATTCGCTTATCAAAGACATGATTCCTGCAGTCCTTCGATGATTTCACTCACACAGACGCGTGTTCCAAACCCCCAGTGGAAAGCTTAGCTATGAACCCGCCTTCGCCTAAGTTAAAACCTACTCCGAGTGACGAGCATCCCTCTCACTCGGGGGCTTACCTGCAAACCAGTCTTCGCCTAAGTTAAAACCTACTCCGAGTGACGAGCATCCCTCTCACTCGGGGGCTTAGCTATGAACCAGTCTTCACCTAAGTTAAAACCTACTCCGAGTGACGAGCATCCCTCTCACTCGGGGGCTTAGCTGCGAACCAGTCTTCACCTAAGTTAAAACCTACTTCGAGTGACAAGCATCCCTCTCACTTGGGGGCTTAGCTGCGAACCAGTCTTCGCCTAAGTTAAAACCTACTCCGAGTGACGAGCACCCCTCTCACTCGGGGGCTTAGCTGCGAACCAGTCTTCGCCTAAGTTAAAACCTACTCCGAGTGACGAGCATCCCTCTTGCTCGGGGGCTTAGCTACGAACCAGTCTTCGCCTAAGTTAAAACCCACTCCGAGTGATGAGCATCCCTCTCGCTCGGGGGCTTAGCTGCGAACCAGTCTTCGCCTAAGTTAAAACCTACTCCGAGTGACGAGCATCCCTCTCCCTCGGGGGCTTAGCTGCCAACCAGTCTTCGCCTAAGTTAAAACCTACTCCGAGTGACAAGCATCCCTCTCACTCGGGGGCTTAGCTGCGAACCAGTCTTCGCCTAAGTTAAAACCTACTCCGAGTGACGAGCATCCCTCTCACTCGAGGGCTTAGCTGCTAACCAGTCTTCGCCTAAGTTAAAACCTACTCCGAGTGACGAGCATCCCTCTCACTCGGGGGCTTAGCTGCGAACCAGTCTTCGCCTAAGTTAAAACCTACTTCGAGTGATGAGCATCCCTCTCACTTGGGGGCTTAGCTGTGAACCAGTCTTCGCCTAAGTTAAAACCTACTCCGAGTGACGAGCATCCCTCTCACTCGGGGGCTTAGCTGCCAACCAGTCTTCGCCTAAGTTAAAACCTACTCCGAGTGACGAGCATCCCTCTCACTCGGGGGCTTAGCTGCCAACCAGTCTTCGCCTAAGTTAAAACCTACTCCGAGTGACGAGCATCCCTCTCACTCGGGGGCTTACCTGCGAACCAGTCTTCCCCTATGTTAAAACGTACTCCGTGTGACGAGCATCCCTCTCACTCGGGGGCTTAGCTGCGAACCAGTCTTCACCCAAGTTAAAATCCACTCCAAGTGATGAGCATCCCTCTCACTCGGGGGCTTAGCTGCGAGTCAGTCTTCTCCTAAGTTATAAACCACTCTGAGTGACGAGCATCCCTCTCATTCCGGGACTTAGCTGCGAACCTGCCTTCGCCTAAGTTATGAAATAAACTTAACCATGCAAGAAACTGGAAAGCAACATTCGGATAAATCCAGAATCTCAAGTGCAGATAAAAGTACTCGGGCTGAAAGCCCGAAGGAGTTTTAACGAATACAAAATCACTCGGCATACCGAGGCAAATAATTTCTAACTAAAAGAAACTCGGGTCATAAGTTTTCCCTCACACACCGGTGGGACTCGCTGGTTCGACGAAGGTGTCCAAGTCTATGCCATCCGCAATTCGAGTGGCTGCCTCAATGAAAGTCTCCATGAAGTCTTCAAACTTGAGCTTCTTCGTGTTCGCAACCTGGAGAGTCTTCAGCTTTTCTTCCTTGGCATCTTTGCAATGGACGCGGACGAGTGAAAGCGCCACATTAGCCCCGCAGCGAGCGGCAGATTTCTTCCATGCCTGCACCCGGCCAGGGATCTCATTGAGTCGGGCCATTATTGATTCAAGATCACTCTGGAGTGTATCCTCCGGCCACAACTCTTTGTCTATCTTCGCCAGTGCAGCCCTTAGACGGGTGATGTACCCCAAGACATCGTCGAGACGAGCTTCAAGTCGCAGCATGTTCAAAGCCGCCGCGTCCTTGACGAGTGACTTGGTGGGATCCAGACCCGTCTCGATCTGATCAGTCTCCAGCTCAAAATTCTGACAGAATTCTACACAAGGAGGAAGGAAAGGGTTAGTTATGGCATCGCTTTCGAGATTCATAGAAATTCACTCGAGCAAAGAGAGGTACCTTCAAGCTTGGCGTACATCTTTTTCGCAAAGCTTCCCAAATACTCCTCCAGCGCATCCCTCTTTTGGGTGAGCTGGTCAACCTTGTCATTCAGGGCTGTCTTCTCTGACTCAAAGGCATTCGCCTGATCTTTAATCTTCTTGGTCCACTCGGCTTGCTCTTTCTTAAGCTCGGCGGCCTCCTTCTTTGCCTCTGCAATGGCAACCTTCAGAGATGTGTTCTCCTCTTCCAACTTGCCAACTGAGGCTAGCTTTGCCTTAGCGGCCTCGGCCTTCTCCCTAGCCACCTTCTACGCCCCCGCGAGTGCTTTATCCTTATCTTCTAGAGCCTGCTTCATGGTGCCTAAAGAAACAACATTCCTGAGTCACGCTTGAAGTCGACGGTTCTCACTACGCACATCTGTTCGAGTGAAACCACTCGGCTCAAAGGACGGAAAGAAAGGACGACGGTGCACACGGGCGACAAGAGTTACCTTCCATGGTCTTCACCTCCGTCTGAGAACGAACCAAGTTCCTTTTTGCCAGTTCCAGATCCAGTTGGAGCTAGATCTTCTCCTTCTCCAGGGCAACATACTGGGTCCCGAGCTCACAGGTTTTCTGAGATCAACAAAGAAACAATTCAGTCGACGACGAAAAAAGATTTTCAAATATTTCTCTACCTCTGAGTGGAGAGGAACAAATCCAGTTGGTACCAAATAATTCTTTCAGACCCCCGCCGAATCAAACATTCGACGGCGGCCTCGAGGACTACACCCAGTGGGTGCACTCAGCGTGCCCCCACTAGATAGATTTCCACTCGGCATGGACTGACCGGTCCGAGTGAAGGACTACAAGCAAACGTGTTCTAAGACCCCCGCCGATTCAAATATTCGACGGCGGCCTCGGGGACTACACCCAGTGGGTGCACTCAGCGTGCCCCCACTGGATTGATTTCCACTCGGCACAGCCTGACCGGTCCAAGTGAAGGACTACAAGAAATGTGTTCTAAGACCCCCGCCGATTCAAATATTCAATAGTGGACTCGGGGACTACACCCAGTGGGTGCACTCAGCGTGCCCCCACTGGATCGATTTCCACTCGGCATGACCTGACCGGTCCGAGTGAAGGACTACAAGCAAACGTGTTCTAAGACCCCCGCCGATTCAAACATTCGACGGGGGCCTCGGGGACTACACCCAGTGGGTGCACTCAGCGTGCCCCCACTGGATAAATTTTCACTCGGGGCGGCCCGACCGGTCCGAGTGAAAGACGAGCAAATGTGTTGATACGTCCATTTTGCATCATGATTTCCTACTGTTATTTATAATGTTTTTATGCATAATAATGCTTTTGGGAGTAATTCTAATGCCTTTTCTCTCATAATACGCAAGGTTTACACAAAGAGGGAGAATACCGGCAGCTGGAATTCTGGACCTGAAAAAGCACGTCAGAGCTACCTATTTTGCACAACTCCAAATAAGCTGAAACTTCACGGAGATTTTTTATGGATTATTTAAGAATTATTGGAGCAAATAACTAACAGAGGGGGCCCACCAGGTGGGCACAACCCACCTGGGCGCGCCAGGGAGCCCAGGCGCGCCCTGGTGGGTTGTGCCCTCCTCGGCCCACCTCCGGTGCCCATCTTCTGGTATATAAGTCATTTTGACCTAGAAAAAACAGGGAGAGGACTTTCGGGACGAAGCGCCACCGTCTCGAGGCGGAACATGGGCAGGAGCACTTTTGCCCTCCGGCGGAATGATTCCGCCGGGGGAACTTCCCTCCCGGAGGGGGAAATCATCGTCATCGTCATCACCAACAACTCTCCCATCTTTGGGAGGGCCATCTACATCAACATCTTCAACATCACCATCTCCTCTCAAACCCTAGTTCATCTCTTGTGTTCAATCTTCGTACCGGAACCTTAGATTGGTACTTGTGGGTGACTAGTAGTGTTGATTACATCTTGTAGTTGATCACTATATGGTTTATTTGGTGGAAGATTATATGTTCAAATCCATTATGCTATTCAATACCCCTCTGATATTGAGCATGATTATCATTTGTGAGTAGTTACTTTTGTTCTTGAGGTCACGGGAGAAGTCATGTTGCAAGTAATCATGTGAACTTGATATGTGTTCGATATTTTGATGATATGTATGTTGTGATTCCCTTAGTGGTGTCATGTGAACGTTGACTACATGACACTTCACCATATTTGGGCCTAAGGGAATGCATTGTGGAGTAGTTATTAGATGATGGGTTGCTAGAGTGACAGAAGCTTAAACCCTAGTTTATGCGCAACTTCGTAAGGGACCGATTTGGATCCAAAAGTTTAATGCTATGGTTAGATTTTATCTTAATACTTTTCTCGTAGTTGCGGATGCTTGCAAGGGGGTTAATCATAAGTAGGAGGTTTGTTCAAGTAACAACAGCACCTAAGCACCGATCCACCCACATATCAAATTATCAAAGTAGCGAACACGAATTAAGCCAACATGATGAAAGTGACATGGTGAAATTCCCGTGTACCCTCAAGAACGCTTTGCTTATTATAAGAGACCGTTTTGGCCTGTCCTTTGCCTCAAAAGGATTGGGCTACCTTGCTACACTTTTGTTACCGTTACCGTTACTTATTTGTTACAAATTATCTTGCTATCAAACAACCTGTTACCAACTATTTCAGTGCTTGCAGTTAATACCTTGCTGAAAACCACTTGTCATTTCCTTCTGCTCCTCATTGGGTTCGACACTCTTACTTATCGAAAGGACTACGATTGATCCCCTATACTTGTGGGTCATCAAGGCTCTTTTCTGGCGCCGTTGCCGGGGAGTGAAGCGCTCTTGGTAAGTGGAAATTGGTAAGGAAAAATTATTACTACGTGCTGAAATTTATTGTCACGTGTTACTATGGAGAATCATCCTTCGAGGGGTTTGTTCAGGGTATCTTCACCTCGACCGGAACCACAACTAGTTACCCCTCAACCTACTGCACCTACTGAAAATATTGGTTATGAAATTCCTTCGGGTCTAATAGAACAACTGCTAGCTAATCCTTATGCAGGAGATGGAACTGAACATCCTGATATGCATTTGATATATGTGGATGAAATTTGTGGATTATTTAAGCTTGCAGGTTTGCCCGGAGATGAAGCTAAGAAGAAGGTCTTCCCTTTATCTTTGAAGGGAAAGGCATTGGCATGGTATAGGCTATGCGATGATATTGGATCTTGGAATTGGAATCGATTGAAATTGGAATTTCACCAAAAAAATTATCCTATGCATCTAGTTCATCGTGATCGGAATTATATATATAATTTTTGGCCTCGTGAAGGAGAAAGTATCGCTCTAGCTTGGGGGAGGCTTAAGTCAATGTTATATTCATGCCCCAATCATGAGCTCTCAAGAGAAATTATTATTCAGAATTTTTATGCTCGGCTTTCTCATGATGATCGGTCCATGCTTGATACTTCTTGTACTAGTTCTTTTATGAAGAAGACTATTGAATTCAGGTGGGATCTTTTAGAAAGAATTAAGCGCAACTCTGAAGATTGGGAACTCGACGAAGGTAAAGAGTCAGGTATTAAGCTTGAGTTTGATTGTGTTAAATCTTTTATGAATACCGATGCTTTTCAAAAGTTTAGCACTAAATATGGACTTGACTCTGAGATAGTAGCCTCTTTTTGTGAATCATTTGCTACTCATGTTGATCTCACTAAGGAGAAGTGGTTTAAATATCACCCACCTATTAAAGAAGAAATTAAAGAACCCGACATAGCTAAAGAAGAAACTATTATTTACAATGTTGACTCAATTGTTCCTACTACTTACATTGAAAAACCACCTTTCCCTGTTAGGATAAAGGAACATGCCAAGGTTTCAACCGTGGTCAATAAAAGTCATATTAGAGCACCTAAACCTGCTGAACAAATTAAAGTAGAGCCTAGTGTTGCTATGGTTAAAGATCTCCTGGTAGAAAATATTGATGGGCATGTTATTTACTTCTGTGATGAAGCTACTAGAATTGCCAATCCCGATGAAAAAGATAAACATAGACCTGTTGTTGGCATGCCTGTTAAAATAGGAGATCATTGTTATCATGGTTTATGTGACCTAGGTGCTAGCGTGAGTGCTATTCCTTTTACCTTATACCAAGTAATTATGAATGACATAGCACCCACTGAAATAGAAGATATAGATGTTACTATTAAACTGGCCAATAGAGACACGATCACACCACTTCGGATTGTTAGAGATGTTGAAGTCTTGTGTGGGAAAATAAAATTCCCTACTGATTTTCTAGTTCTTGGTTCCCCACATGACTTTTGCCCCATTATTTTTGGTAGACCTTTCTTGAACACCGTTAATGCTACTATAGATTGCCATAAACAAACTGTCAGTGTTAGCTTTAGTGATGAGTCTCATGAGTTTAATTTTTCCAAGTTTAATAGACACCCGCATAAGAAAGAATTGCCTAATAAGGATGAAATAATTGGTCTTGCTTCTATTGCCGTACCTCCTACTGATCCACTAGAACAATATCTGCTAGACCATGAAAATGATATGCATATGCATGAAAGAAATGAAATAGACAAAATTTTCTTCGAACAACGACCTCTGCTTAAACATAATTTGCCTATTGAAACTTTAGGAGGTCCTCCTCCACCTAAAGGTGATCCCGTGTTTGAACTAAAACAATTACCTAACACTTTGAAATATGCTTATCTTGATAAAAAAAAGATGTATTCTGTTATTATTAGTGCTAACCTTTTAGAGCATGAAGAAGAAAGATTATTGAAAATTCTGAGGAAGCACCATGCTGCTATTGGATATACTCTTGATGATCTTAAGGGCATTAGTCCCACTCTCTGTCAGCACAAGATTAATATGGAACCTGATGCTAAACCCGTTGTTGATCATCAACGCCATTTGAATCCTAAAATGAAAGAGGTGGTAAGAACTGAAATACTAAAGCTTCTGGAAGCAGGTATAATCTATCCCATAGCTAATAGCAGATGGGTAAGTCCCGTTCATTGTGTCCCTAAGAAAGGAGGTATTACTGTTGTTCCAGATGATAAAAATGAACACATTCCACAAAGGATTGTTACTGGTTATAGAATGGTAATTGATTTTAGAAAATTAAATAAAGCAACTAGAAAAGATCATTACCCCTTGCATTTTATTGATCAAATGCTAGAAAGGTTATCAAAGCACACACACTTTTGCTTCCTTGATGGATATTCTGGTTTTTTCTCAAATACCTGTTTCACAACCTGATCAAGAGAAAACCACCTTCACTTGCCCTTTTGGAACTTATGCTTATAGACGTATGCCTTTTGGTTTATGCAATGCACCTGCTACCTTTCAAAGATGTATGACTGCTATATTCTCTGACTTTTGTGAAAAGATTGTTGAGGTTTTCATGGATGATTTTTCTGTTTATGGGACTTCTTTTGATGATTGCCTAAGCAACCTTGATCGATTTTTGCAGAGATGTGAGCAAACTAATCTTGTCTTGAATTGGGAGAAGTGCCACTTTATGGTTAATGAAGGTATTGTCTTGGGGCATAAAATTTCTGAACGAGGTATTGAGGTGGATAAAGCTAAAGTTGATGCAATTGAGAAAATGCCATGTCCCAGAGATATCAAAGGTATTCGTAGTTTCCTTGGTTATGCTGGTTTCTATAGGAGGTTTATTAAAGACTTCTCTAAAATTTCTAGGCCTCTTACAAATCTTTTACAAAAGGATGTTCCATTTGTTTTTGATGATGATTGTGTAGAAGCCTTTGAAACACTTAAGAAAGCCTTGATTTCTGCCCCTGTTGTTCAACCACCTGATTGGAACTTGCCTTTTGAAATTATGTGTGATGCTAGTGATTATGCTGTTGGTGTTGTTCTAGGACAAAGAGTTGATAAGAAACTAAATGTTATTCATTATGCTAGCAAAACTCTAGACAGTGCCCAAAGAAATTATGCTACTACTGAAAAAGAATTTTTAGCAGTTGTGTTTGCTTGTGACAAATTCAGATCTTACATTGTTGACTCCAAAGTTATTGTTCACACCGATCATGCTGCTATTAAATATCTTATGGAAAAGAAAGATGCTAAGCCTAGACTCATTAGGTGGGTTCTCTTGTTACAAGAATTTGATTTACATATAACTGATAGAAAAGGAGCTAAGAACCCCGTAGCTGATAACTTGTCTAGGTTAGAGAATATCCTTGATGACCCACAACCTATTAATGATAGCTTTCCTGATGAACAACTAGCTGCAATAAATGTTTCTCGTAATACTCCTTGGTATGCTGACTATGCTAATTATATTGTTGCTAAATATATACCACCTACTTTCACATACCAACAAAAGAAAAAATTCTTCTATGATTTAAGACATTACTTTTGGGATGACCCACATCTTGATAAGGAAGGAGTAGATGGTATTATTAGACGTTGTGTACCTGAACATGAACAGGAACAAATCCTACGGAAATGTCACTCCGAAGCTTATGGAGGGCATCATGCGGGAGATAGAACTGCTCACAAGGTATTGCAATCTGGTTTTTATTGGCCTACTCTCTTCAAGGATGCCCGTAAGTTTGTTTTATCTTGTGATGAATGTCAACGAATCGGTAATATCGGTAAGCATGAAGAAATGCCTATGAATTATTCACTTGCTGTTGAACCATTTGATGTTTGGGATTTTGATTATATGGAACCTTTTCCTTCCTCTAATGGGTATACTCACATTTTGGTTGCTGTTGATTATGTCACTAAGTGGGTAGAAGCTATTCCAACTAGTAGTGCTGATCATAAAACTTCCATTAAAATGCTTAAAGAAGTTATTTTCCCAAGGTTTGGAGTTCCTAGATATCTAATGACTGATGGTGGTTCACACTTTATTCATGGTGCTTTCGGTAAAATGCTTGCTAAATATGATGTTAACCATAGAATTGCATCACCCTATCATCCTCAATCTAGTGGTCAAGTTGAACTTAGCAATAGAGAAATAAAACTAATATTACAAAAAATTGTTAATAGGTCCCGAAAGAATTGGTCTAAGAAATTGGATGATGCACTTTGGGCTTATAGAACAGCTTATAAAAATCCTATGGGTATGTCTCCATATAAAATGGTTTATAGAAAAGCTTGTCATTTGCCTCTTGAGTTAGAACATAAAGCTTATTGGGCAATTAAAGAACTCAACTATGATTTCAAACTTTCTGGTGAGAAGAGGTTATTTGATATTAGCTCACTAGATGAATGGAGAACCCAAGCCTATGAAAATGCCAAATTATATAAAGAAAAGGTTAAAAGATGGCATGATAAAAGGATCCAAAAGCGGGAATTCAATGTTGGGGACTATGTTCTCTTGTACAACTCTCGTTTCAGATTCTTTGCAGGAAAACTTCTCTCCAAATGGAAAGGACCATATGTTATCGAAGAAGTTTATCGCTCTGGAGCTATCAAAATAAATAATGCCGAAGGTACCAACCCGAAGGTGGTCAATGGTCAAAGAATTAAACACTACATCTCAGGTACGCCTTATAATGTTGAAAGCAATATTATCCAAACCATGACACCGGAGGAACACATAAAAGAAACCTTCCAGAACACCCCAGAATAACCGAAAAAGAGGAGGTACGTGATACGGTAAGTAAACGGACTCCGAAAAATCCGCAAAAATATTTTCTGTCAGTTTTGGAATATTTTAAAAATTAGGAAAATAAGAAACAACCAGGAAGGCACCCGAGGGGGGCACAAGACACCAGGGCGCACCAGGGCCCCCTGGGGCGCCCAGGTGGGTTGTGCCCACCTCGGGAACCTTCCCGACTCCGTTTTCCTCCCATTTGCTTGTTTCCCAAGATAAAAAAATATTTATATACCCCCTGAACGTATTGAACACCGTATCACGGAGAAATCTCCTGTTCTTCTTTCTTGCTGTTTTCTGGCAGATCCAAAAATATGGCGTCCCAAGATTCAGAGGGTGAGAGCTATGTTGCTGATTATATTGCAAACCCCAAGGTTTATGGAGATGTGGAACATAATCGTTGGACCACGGAGGAAGAAGAGGATTATGATCCGAAAAGGAAAGAAGAGACAAGTTCAGATGAAGATGAAGTTCCATTACCCCAACCTGGGGACATGCACGTGGAATTCAAGAAGTCAAGTCTCCCTAATAAAGCAAAGAAACCTAAGATCCAGTTTATCCCTTCTCATCTCTTGCAGGAAAATAAGCAAGAATTATGCAAAAAGGTACTGAGGCTTGAGCAGGAGATCGATGACTTGAGGGAGGAGAATTCCATCCTCAAGCGTAAGCTGAGGAAGAAGAATACTCATACTTCATCACCACCACTTCCTTCTTCATCACCAAAGGAGACTTGAGTTCATGGTATGGACACTCCCCTTGGATTGTTCCAAGCTTGGGGGAGGTGTCCCGGTATCGTATCACCACCACTATCTTTGCTTTTATCTATTGTAGTTCGATCTTTAGTCTTCCTATGATTTAGTTGAATAAAAGTTTAGTTCGATCCTTTCTTTTCGAGTGTTTGCTTAGTGATCCATCTATGTAATCGTGTTCGAGATATATAATAAAGAGTAGATTGAGTTTTGTTTCTTTACTTTAATGTTTCAATAAAAAGAAAAAGAAAAAATAAATAAATAAATAAAATCATATGCTAATCTTATGGTAAGTAATGACATCACATAAGGAAAAGTATAAGTGGTAAAATTTGTTGGAGATTGACAAACATAGCATTGGTCAATGATGCAATTCATGAAAGAATTAATAAGGGAAGAGAAGATTCACATGCAAATACACTATCTTGGACATCTTTTATGATTGTGAGCCCCCATTAAATATTTTGTGTCAAAATAGTTGACGCTGGACAAGGAAGACAACGTAATCATTTATGTTTGTTCATATTCACATAGAAGTTATATTGTCATAGATCCTTTAACATGGGGTGCTTGCTCAATATCTTTTCTAGCCAAAAATTCCGCACTAAGTAGAGATACTACTTGTGCATCCAAAAACCCTTAACCCAAATCCTTTTTTGAGAGTCCACCATGCCTACCTATGGATTGAGTAAGATCCTTCAAGTAAGTTGTCATCGGTGCAAAAAGGCAATAAAAATTTCTTCTAAATGTGTTGGATCATTTAGTGTAAGAGAAAATTGAGCGTTGTACGAACTTGTGATGGCAAAGAATAAAAGCGACAGACTGCATAATAAAGGTTGCTATTATAAGGGGCAATACAACGTGACGTTCTTTTGCATTAAGGGATTTGGCATACAAACAAATAAGCGCATGACAACCTCTGCTTCCCTCTGCGAAGGGCCTATCTTTTACTTTTACGCATTTACTTTTATGAACAGTCAAAGTTTTCTTCCCTATTCCTTTTTATTTTTCTCTTTTAGCAAGCATCATGTGGTGAGGAAAGATCTAGGCACATATATCCAGTTGGATATGAGTAGGCATGAGTTATTATTGTTGACATCACCCTTGAGGTGAATATGTTGGGTGGCGAATCTATAAGCCCCTATCTTTCTATGTGTCTGGTTGAAACTTTTTGTTCATGGGTACGCTATGAGTGTTAGCAATCATAGAAGATTAAATGATGGTTGAGTATGTGGACTTGCCTAAAGGCTCCGACACATGACCCTTCCTGAAAATATGATGAATTGTAGTTGCAAAGTTGACTGAGAACATAGTTTGTTGGTTTTCAATAAGGTTTATGCTTTATACTTCAATGTTGTGATGAATTGTTACTTGTTCATGGGAAGTTATATGATAAAAGTTATATGATAAAAGTTATATGAAAAAAGTTATGTGATAAAAGTTTTATGTTGAAGTTCTTTGTTGTTATAGTAATTGATGGCTCGTGTCCGCATTAGTTTTTCCCCGAAGAGGAAGGGATGATGCAGCACAGCTACGGTAGGTATTTCCCTCAGTGATGAAACCAAGGTTATCAAACCAGTAGGACAACCAAGCAACACTATGTAAACGGTACCTGCACACAAAGAACAAATACTTGCAACCCGACGCGTAAGAGGGGTTGTCAATCCCTCCCGGGTAAAAGATTGGTAAAGATATAATTTTGTAGATGCAAATAGAATAACGGCAAATAAAATTCAGCGAGGTATTTTTGGGTTTTTGATAATATAGATCTGAAAATAAAAGATGCAAATAAATAAAAAGGCAAATAGCAATATAGATCTGAAAGTATATGTTGCGAAAATAGACCCGGGGGCCGTAGATTTCACTAGTGGCTTCTCTCGAGAAAATAGCACACGGTGGGTAGACAAATTACTGTTGGGCAATTGATAGAACTTCAAATAATTATGACGATATCCAGGCAATGATCATTATATAGGAATCACGTCCAAGATTAGTAGACCGACTCCTGTCTGCATCTACTACTATTACTCCACACATCGACCGCTATCCAGCATGCATCCAGTGTATTAAGTTTCATGGAGAAACGGAGTAATTCAATAAGAACGATGACATGATGTAGACAAGATCTATTCATGTAGGAATAGACCCCATCTTGTTATCCTTAATAGCAAGGATACATACGTGTCATGTCCCCATGTGTCACTGGGATTGAGCACCGTAAGATCAAACCCATCACAAAGCACCTCTTCCCATGGCAAGAAAAATCGAGCTAGTCGGCCTAACTAAACCAAAGATTCGAAGAAGAAATACGAGGCTATAACTAATCATGCATATAAGAGATCAAAAGAAACTAAAATAACTTTCATGGATAGAATAGATCTGATCATAAACTCAAAGTTCATCGGATCCCAACAAACACAACGCAAAAAGAGTTACATCAAATAGATCTCCAAGAGACCATTGTATTGAGAATTAAAAGAGAGAGAGGAAGCCATCTGGCTACTAACTACGGACCCGTATGTCTACAATGAACTACTCACGCACCATCGGAGAGGCACCAATGAGGATGATGAACCCCTCCGTGATGGTGTCTAGATTGGATCTGGTGTTTCTGGAACTTGCGGCGGCTGGAATTGTGTTTTGTCGACTCCCCTAGGGTTTTTGGATTTTCGGGGTATTTATAGAGCAAAGAGGCGGTGCGGGAAGCCACCGAGGTGGGCACAACCCACCAGGGCACGCCTGGGCCCCCAAGCGTGCCCAGGTGGGTTGTGCCCCCTCGGGGCACCCCTCTGGTACTTCTTTGGCCCATCTTGTGTCTTCTGGTCCAGAAAAAATCTCCAAAAAGTTTCGCTGCGTTTGGACTCCGTTTGGTATTGATTTTCTGCGAAGTAAAAAAAAGCAAAAAACAATAACTGGCACTGGGCACTATGTCAATAGGTTAGTCCCAAAAAATGATATAAAGTTGCTATAAAATGATTGTAAAACATCCAAGAATGATAATATAACAGCATGGAACAATCAAAAATTATAGATACGTTGGAGACGTATCAGCATCCCCAAGCTTAATTCCTGCTCGTCCTCGAGTAGGTAAATGATAAAAACAGAATTTTTGATGTGGAATGCTGCCTAACATGTTCATCACATATTCTTTTCTTTTGTAGTATGGACATATGGACTTTTATATGGTTCAAAGCAATAGTCTAGTTTTGACATGAAAATTTCAATACTCAAGCATATCAACAAGCAACCATGTCTTTCAAAATATCAATACTAAAGCAAGTTATCCCTAGCCCATCATGCTCAATCATTGATCCATTCATGAAACACACTCGCATATTAGCTATATCCAATGCTCAAGTACGATCATAGTGCCCCTTAGTTGGTGCTTATAAGAGAAGATGGAGACTCAAATAAAAATAAAAATTGCATAAAGTAAACAGAAAGGCCCTTCGCAGAGGGAAGTAGGGATTTGTAGAGGTGCCAGAGCTCAAAGCGAAAATTAAGAGATAAAACATTTTGAGAGGTATACTTTTCCCGTCAACGAAAACGACCGAATAATTCCCAACACTTTCCATGCTAGATATATCATAGGCGGTTCCCAAACAGAAAATAAATTTTATTCCTTTTTCCACCATACTTTCACATTCCACGGCTAGCCGTATCCACGGGTGCCGTCCATACCAACACATTCCAAGGAATTTATTATTTGACAACATAAAGTAAATTTATTTTTCATTTCGGGACTTGGTATCCCTAATACCTTTGCCGTACTCTCGTACAATGACAAGTGAATAAACACTCATCTTGAGAATAACACATCTAGCATGGAAACTATTGGCCACCCCCTACCGTTTCATGAGCGGTACGAGCACACAAAAAGGAAATTTATTTTGAAATTAAAGATGGCACATACAAATTTGCTTAGAACGGCACGGAAATACTGCATATAGGTAGGTATAGTGGACTCATTTGGCAAAACTGGGTTTATGGTTTTTGGATGCACAAGTAGTATTTCTACTTAGTACAAGTGAAGGCTGGCAAAAAGATTGAGAAGCATCCAACCAAGAAACGAAAAATCTCATAAGCGAGCATTAAGCATAACTAACACCGAATAATGCACCACAAGTAGGATGTAATTTCATTGCATAACTATTGACTTTCGTGCTTGCATAGGGAATCACAAACCATAACACCAATATTCTTACTAAAACATAATTACTCATTAACATGACTCACATATCACTATCATCATATCTCAAAACTATTACAAAGAATCAAGTTTATTTTGTCCAATGATCTTTATGAAAGTTTTTATTATATCTTCCTTGGATATCTATCACTTTGGGACTAGTTTAATATGTTGCTTTTGATAGCTCAAACAAATCTAAGTGAAGAACATGAGCATAAAATTTTTCATCTCTCAAAATAATATAAGTGAAGCATGAGAGAATTTCTTTAAAAAATATTAAAGCACACCGTGCTCAAAAAGATATAAGTGAAGCACTAGAGCAATTCCATAGCTCAAAAAATTTAAGTGAAGCATAAAGAGCAATTCTAACAAATCATAGCATAATTTTGGCTCTCTCAAATAGGTGTGTTCAGCAAGGATACTTGACACAAACTAAAAAGTAAAACAAGCAAAGAATCATATCATACAAGATGCTCCAAGAAAAACTCATGATATGTGACGAATAAAAATATCGCTTCAAGTAAAATACCGATGGTCGTTAGAAGAAAGAGGGGATGCCACTCGGGGCATCCCCAAGTTTAGTTGCTTGTTCATCCTTGAATATTACCTTGGGGTGCGGTAGCATCCCCAAGCTTAGGCTCTTCTTACTCCTTATTCCTTCATCCATCGTGATCTCACCCAAAACTTGAAAACTTCAATCACACAAAACTCAACAAAACCTTCGTGAGATCCGTTAGTATAAGAAAGAAAATCACTACTTTAAGTACTGTTGCAAACCCATTCATATTTTATTTTTGCATTATATCTACTGTATTTCAACTTTACTATGGCTTATACCCCCCGATAAAGTCCATAGAATCATCAAAATAAGCACACAACGCAAAGAAAACAGAATCTGTCAAAAACAGAACAGTCTGTAGCAATCTGAAAACTTTGAATACTTTTGTAAGTCCAAAAATTCTGAAAAATTAGGAACACGTGGGAAATTTGTATATCAATATTGTGTACAAAAATCAGGATTTTATCGCCCATCTGTGATTTTTAAGAATTCTGCTACTGGCGCACAAAGTTTCTGTTTTTCAACAAGATCAAAGCAACTATCACCCAACATGATCCCAAAGGCTTTACTTGGCACAAACACTAATTAAAACATAAAAAACACAATCATAACAGTGGCATAATTTTGCAAACACTCAAGAACAGAAAGAAAAAGGTAAAATAAATTTTATTCATTGGGTTGCCTCCCAACAAGCGCTATCGTTTTATGCCCCTAGCTAGGCATAATACATAGTTTCAAGTATTGTCATCTTTGGTTTTGGATCCATAGGATGCCCTCATGATTGATTAATATGGTGGCTTAATTCTTGTTCTAGGTAAGTGTTCCATACCCTTTCTCAAAGGAAATTGGAATTTAATATTGCCTTCTTACATATCAATCACGGCACCTATAGTGCGTAAAAACGGTCTACCAAGAATAATTGGACATGACGGATTGCAATCAATATCAAGAACAATGAAATCTATGGGCACATAATTCCTATTTGAAATAATAAGAACATCATTAATTCTTCCCATAGGCTTTTTAATAGTAGAATCCGCTAAGTGCAAATTAAGAGAACATTCTTCAATATCGGTAAGACCAAGCACATCACATAAAGATTTCGGAATTGTGGAAACACTAGCACCCAAATCACATAAAGCAAAGCACTCATAATTTTTAATCTTGACTTTGATGGTAGGTTCCCATTCATCATGTAATTTTCTAGGAATTGAGATCTCTAATTCCAATTTTTCCTCAAAGGCTTTCATCATGGCATCAACAATATGTTTAGTGAAAGCTTTATTTTGTTCATAAGCATGGGGTGAATTAATCATGGATTGCAACAAAGAAATACAATCAATCAAAGAGCAACTATCATAATTAAAGTCTTTGTAATCCAAGAGAGTGGGCACATCACTAGTTAAAGTTTTGACCTCTCCAAACCCACTTTTATCAATTTTCTCAACAATATTTTCACCCTCCGAATTATCGGGACGCCTTCTAGCTAAAGTTGAGTCTTCGACAGTCCCTTTATCATCAAGTTTAATTTTACTAAACAAGGAATCAATAGAAGAAACACCAATCTCTTTAAGATCTTCATCATTTTTATGAAAGCAATCACTAGAAAACGCTCTTTCTAAAAATTCTCTTTTAGCTCTAAGCATAGCGGTTCTTTTCTTACTTTCATCCATAGAAACATATAAAGCTTTAATTGATTCCTCAACCTTGGGCACAAAAACTTTCAACTTGAGATTTTCCACATCATGAGAAATTCTATCAATGCTTCTAGACATATCATCAATCTTATTCAACTTTTCTTCTATCATACCATTAAGAGCTTTTTGGGCATTGATAAATTCTTTAATATTATTCTCAAGATCAGAGGTGTTTCTATTATTGTTGTAAGAAGGATTACCATAGGAATTACCATAATTATTAAAGGAATTACTAGGAAAAGGCCTAGGATTAAAATTACCTCTATAAGCATTGTAATTAAAATTATTTCGAGAGACAAAATTCACGTCTACGGGATCACTATTTTGCTCAATCAAAGTAGACAAAGGCACATCATTAAGATCAATAGGAGCACTTTTATTAGCAACCAATTTCATAAGAGCATCAACTTTTTCACTCAAAGTAGAAATTTCTTCAATCGAATTAACTTTTTTACTAGTAGGTGCTCTTTCGGTATGCCATTGTGAATAATTTGCCATAATATTATCAAGCAATTTAGTAGCTTCACCCAAAGTAATTTCCATAAAAGTACCACCCGCGGCGGAATCTAAAAGATTTCTAGAGACAAAATTCAATCACGCATAAAAATTTTGTATGATCATCCAAAGATTTAAACCATAAGTAGGACAATTTCTTAGCATCAATTTCATTCTTTCCCAAGATTGCGCAACATGTTCATGCTCAAGTTGCTTAAAATTCATGATTTGAGTTCTAAGGGAAATAATTTTTGCGGGCGGAAAATACTTAGTAATAAAAGCATCTTTGCACTTGTCCCAAGAATCGATACTATTGCGAGGCAAAGAAGAAAACCAAATTTTTGCACGATCTCGCAAAGAAAACGGAAATAATTTCAACTTCACAATATCATTGTCCACATCTTTTTTCTTTTGCATATCGCATAATTCTACGAATGTGTTAAGATGGGACGGGGCATCCTCATTAGGAGTACCAGAAAATTGATCTTTAGTAACAAGATTCAACAAAGCGGCATTAATATCACAAGATTCCGCACTAGTGGCGGGAGGAGCAATCGGAGTCCTAATAAAATCATTATAATTGGTATTGGAGAAATCACACAACTTAGTGTTCTCTTGAGTCATCGCGACTACGCAAACAAGATTTCACACAAAAACAGATCTGACGACAAAAAGGCGAACGAAAAAGAGGGCGAATAAAACGGCAAATTTTTGTGAAGTGGGGGAGATGAAAACGAGAGGCAAATGGAAAATAATGTAAATTGCAAGGAGATGAGATTTGTGATTAGGAACCTGATAGATGTTGATGATGTCTCCCCGGCAACGGCGCCAGAAATCCTTTCTTGATGGCTCATGTCCGCGTCAGTTTTTCCCCAAAGAGGAAGGGATGATGCAGCACAACTACGGTAGGTATTTCCCTCAGTGATGAAACCAAGGTTATTAAACCAGTAGGAGAACCAAACAACACTATGTAAACGGTAACTGCACACAAAGAACAAATACTTGCAACCCGACGCGTAAGAGGGGTTGTCAATCCCTCCCGGGTAAAAGATTGGTAAAGATATAATTTTGTAGATGCAAATAGAATAACGGCAAATAAAATTCAGCGAGGTATTTTTTGGTTTTTGATAATATAGATCTGAAAATAAAAGATGCAAATAAACAAAAAGGCAAATAGCAATATAGATCCAAAAGTATATGTTGAGAAAATAGACCCGGGGGCCGTAGATTTCACTAGTGGCTTCTCTCGAGACAATAGCACACGGTGGGTAGACAAATTACTGTTGGGCAATTGATAGAACTTCAAATAATTATGACGATATCCAGACAGTGATCATTATATAGGCATCACGTCCAAGATTAGTAGACCGACTCCTGCCTGCATCTACTACTATTACTCCACACATCGACCGCTATCCAGCATGCATCTAGTGTATTAAGTTTCATGGAGAAACGGAGTAATGCAATAAGAACAATGACATGATGTAGACAAGATCTATTCATGTAGGAATAGACCCCATCTTGTTATCCTTAATAGCAACGATACATACGTGTCATGTCCCCTTCTGTCACTGGGATTGAGCACCGTAAGATCGAACCCATCACAAAGCACCTCTTCCCATGGCAAGAAAAATCGATCTAGTCGGCCTAACTAAACCAAAGATTTGAAGAAGAAATACGAGGCTATAAGTAATCATGCATATAAGAGATCAAAAGAAACTCAAATAACTTTCATGGATAGAATAGATCTGATCATAAACTCAAAGTTCATCGGATCCCAACAAACACACCGCAAAAAGAGTTACATCAAATAGATCTCCAAAAGACCATTGTATTGAGAATTAAAAGAGAGAGAGGAAGCCATCTAGCTACTAACTACGGACCCGTAGGTCTACAATGAACTACTCACGCATCATCGGAGAGGCACCAATGAGGATGATGAACCCCTCCGTGATGGTGTCTAGATTGGATCTGGTGTTTCTGGAACTTGCGGCGGCTGGAATTATGTTTTGTCGACTCCCCTAGGGTTTTTGGATTTTCGGGGTATTTATAGAGCAAAGAGGCGGTGCGGGAGGCCACCGAGGTGGGCACAACCCAGCAGGGCGCGCCTGGGCCCCCAGGCGCTCCCAGGTGGGTTGTGCCCCCCTCGGGGCACCCCTCTGGTACTTCTTTGGCCCATCTTGTGTCTTCTGGTCCAGAAAAAATCTCCAAAAAGTTTCGCTGCGTTTGGACTCCGTTTGGTATTGATTTTCTGCGAAGTAAAAAACAAGCAAAAAATAGCAACTGGCACTGGGCACTATGTCAATAGGTTAGTCCCAAAAAATGATATAAAGTTGCTATAAAATGATTGTAAAACATCCAAGAATGATAATATAACAGCATGGAACAATCAAAAATTATAGATACGTTGGAGACGTATCAGTAATATGCATGATGCTTCTATGTCCGTATTTTGTTTTTATCGACACCTCTCTCTCTAAGCATGTGGACATGTTTTTCGATTTCGGTTTTCGCTTGAGGACAAGCGAGGTCTAAGCTTGGGGGAGTTGATACGTCCATTTTGCATCATGATTTCCTACTGTTATTTATAATGTTTTTATGCATAACAATGCTTTTGGGAGTAATTCTAATACCTTTTCTCTCATAATATGCAAGGTTTACACAAAGAGGGAGAATACCGCAGCTGGAATTCTGGACCTGAAAAAGCACGTCAGAGCTACCTATTCTGCACAACTCCAAATAAGCTGAAACTTCACGGAGATTTTTTATGGATTATTTAAGAATTATTGGAGCGAATAACTACCAGAGGGGGCCCACCAGGTGGGCACAACCCACCTGGGCGCGCCAGAGAGCCCAGGCGCGCCCTGGTGGGTTGTGCCCTCCTCGGCCCACCTCCGGTGCCCATCTTCAGATCCATTATGCTGTTTAATACCCCTCTGATCTTGAGCATGATTATCATTTGTGAGTAGTTACTTTTGTTCTTGAGGTCACGGGAGAAGTCATGTTGCAAGTAATCATGTGAACTTGATATGTGTTCGATATTTTGATGATATGTATGGTATGATTCCCTTAGTGGTGTCATGTGAACGTCGACTACATGACACTTCACCATATTTGGGCCTAAGGGAATGCATTGTGGAGTAGTTATTAGATGATGGGTTGCTAGAGTGACAGAAGCTTAAACCCTAGTTTATGCGCTACTTCGTAAGGGACCGATTTGGATCCAAAAGTTTAATGCTATGGTTAGATTTTATCTTAATACTTTTCTCGTAGTTGCGGATGCTTGCGAGGGGGTTAATCATAAGTAGGAGGTTTGTTCAAGTAAGAACAGCACCTAAGCACCGATCCACCCACATATCAAATTATCAAAGTAGCGAACACGAATTAAGCCAACATGATGAAAGTGACATGGTGAAATTCCCGTGTACCCTCAAGAACGCTTTGCTTATTATAAGAGACAGTTTTGGCCTGTCCTTTGCCTCAAAAGGATTGGGCTACCTTGCTGCACTTTTGTTACCGTTACCGTTACTTACTTGTTACAAATTATCTTGCTATCAAACAACCTGTTACCAACTATTTCAGTGCTTGCAGTTAAATACCTTGCTGAAAACCACTTGTCATTTCCTTCTGCTCCTCGTTGGGTTCGACACTCTTACTTATCGAAAGGACTATGATTGATCCCCTATACTTGTGGGTCATCATGTGTACTGGCATCGTAAGTCGAAAACACCTAGTGGGTGTACAGAGTTAAGATGGACAGGAAATAAATCAATCGGAAATCTACTTACAATCGCACTTACTCGGACATTCGCCTGAAGAGCTGTACTGGCATCATAAGCCAGCTTGCTAGCCTCATACGCCTCCTTCAGACGCTGCATCATCAGAGTGGCTTGAATCATGGCTTCTTTGCTGGCCCCAGTTTGGTCTTCCGGAACATGATGCAAAGTGAATACATTAGTTGGAGGAGTCAGTGACGCAGCCGGAGGAATCAGCCCTTGAGACAAATCGGTCGGTCCCGAAGCTGGAGGAACTAGAACTTGAGGTTGACCAGTCACCACCGAAGTTGGAGGAATCGGTACCAAAGGTAAATCAGTCGATAGAGGGGCAGCAGAGTCAGCACCAGCTCGAGATGAACCACCTTGTTCCTGTGACATAGTTGCAGGCGGCGCACGGGACGTTTTGCTCGACGGCACTCTTCAAGTGAAGCTGCGGGAGACGGTCGAGGTCATGCCCTCCTTTCCCGTATCCTTCTGGGGCTCGTCTTCATCGTTGTCCGCAACGTGGATGATGTCTGCTGGCTCTGCAGTCACTCGACAACAACAATTCAATCAATCGTCGAATCGACCAGTGGGACAGAGCAGAGTGAAAACTGGTCATACCTTGCCGGGAAGTGGCCGCGTCCGCAATATCCATCTCCGCATGATCCCTATCAACCTGCATGGGCGACGTTGTCGAAGTAGCAACTCTGCTACACAATTCTCACTCGGTCAGCAAAAGTATAAAGATCTGCAACAGTAAGAAAAGAAGAAATAACACTCACGTCGAAGCAATAGGTGACCTTTATCCTGGGCAGAGCCTTCCGAGGTTTCGATGGGGCGACCTTGAGCTGTTTCGCAGTCTTCTCAGTCGGATCTGCCGTCGCTGTCCGAGTGCGCTTCGGGTTCCTGACACTCGACGCCACGGCCTTGCCCTGGCTGGCAGTCGGATCCTGGTTCAATTTGGATCGATGCTCAGTGCGCGCTCCGGTCGACGGAGAAGACTTGGCCTCCTCGCTCTCTTCTGAGTCGTCGCTGCTGCCCTCACTGTCTTCGGCATAGCTACCCCCAGCACTCCCACCCTCACTCTCTTCACCTTCAACGAGTTGTACTCCGTTCGGCACGGGCGAAAGCATCTTCGTGAACTCCTGCGAAGTACAAAAATTAAAGTCAGTTGGTTTATCAATCCAGTCGGATGTTGGAAACAAAAGGGAAAACACTCGACAAAGTAGGTCTCACCTCCCCTGGTGGGTGCTCGGCGTCGAAGGGCAGAACCCGCTTGGATCCTCGAGGATTGTCACGAGCTCCGGTGATACTGCTAAGCCATTGCATCACGGTCTCGTCCTTGACCTCCTCTGGATGAGTCCGAGTGGAATCGTCTGGACCTGTGTACCACCACATGGGATGGTTTCGTGCCTGCAGGGGCTGAATCCGTCGACTAAGGAACACCTCTAACAGATCCAAGCCCGTCACCCTGCCTCGGATTAGCTCGACTACAACTTCTACCAAGACTCCCACTTCATCTTTCTCCTCCTCGGCCACGGTCAGCGAGCGAGGGGCGTTGATCCTTGCCGACGTGAAAGGGGGAAGGCCAGTCGACGAACCAGGAGATGGAATATCATTGCAGTAAAACCAGGTCGACTGCCAACCTCTAACGGACTCGGGAAAGGTCATTGCAGGGAATGCACTCCTGCCTCTCATCTGGATACCTAGACCACCACACAGCTGAATCACGTGGGTCCTCTCGTCCCTCGGATTTGCTTTCTTGACCGACTGAGAACGACACGTGAAGATATGCTTGAACAACCCCCAGTGGGGATGACAACCCAAGAAATTTTCGCACATGAAAACGAAGGCGGCAAGACATGATATGGCATTCGGGGGAAGATGATGGAGTTGAGCACCGAAGAAATTTAGAAACCCTCAAAAAACGGATGGGGGGCAGGGAGAAACCTCTCTCCACGTGGGTGAGGAGGAAGACCCGCACTCCAGGGCGCGGCACAGGCTCGACCTCCCCTTCCTCCGGCAACCTCCAAGACCGTGGGACCAGCAGGCCGTCGGCGGCGAGCCCGTCGAGGTCCTCTGCCGTGACCGTCGACCGCAGCCAGTCGCCCTGGATCCAGCCCGGCGGCGGCGCGACCCGGGAGCTCGACGCCTTCTTCGCCTTGGACGCCTTCTTGGCGCGCTCCAGCTTCGCCGTCTTGTCCTTCGCCATCTCCGCGGTGGTCGTCGGAGCCGAACGGGGCGGCGCGGCGCGGAGGCGGAAGAGGTGGTGAGATGGGCGGAAGGGGGAAAAAGAAGAGGAGCACTGTTTCACCCCTCGGCCGCATCGCTCCTTATAACTACACGCCCAAGTCACTGACCCGTGGGCCAGCGCATCCCACGATCGGAGACTGCGCGGTACGTGGCGATAAAGGGGGGGCAAAAATCGAGGAGTCTCGCCCCACTTGCCCCACTTATCGCGCCGTTGCCGATCCACGCGCTTCTCCAAAATTTCGAATCCCGCGAAATCCGGAGCTTGGCAGAACAATCGATTGCGTCGAAGACCTCCTTGTTCATTCGGGTTCAACCCGATGCTGAATGTCCCGACGTTCATTTCACTCGGTCACGCAACGAGCCGGAATCGATCGAGGCGATTGACAAGGAGTTAATGCAACGCCGGTATCTGTAGAACTCGAAAGCGCCTCCGAGGCCTCGAGCCCAATCAGATTCCGCTCCAATCCTTTTTCACTCGGACCCCGATCCATTCGGGGGCTAATGACGAGGACATGTATCTGGGCTAGGGTCCTAGGCCTGACCTACATACCCTACCCAAGGACACCACATACAAGAACCCAAGGCCTACAAAGCTAGGAAGGAGTCATCGATTGGAATGCCTGCAGCTTACAAGTCACTCGGACGCAGGGTCCACTCGGAAGCCTCACCGTCACTCGACCATATCGACCCACTCGGAATACCAAGCATCACTCGGCCACAGACGACCAAGAATCATCTTGAGACAGTAACGGCCAGGCGATCGGTTCGCCACCATAAAGAACATCTAATGCTGGCATTACCTGTAACGCCCGCATCCTTTAACTTCTACATCGAACCCTTGGGTAACGGGGCATTCATGAGAGGCCAGCGGACTCTATATAAGCTGCCCCTCCACTCCTGCACAAGGGTTCGCACCTCTTGTATCACACAATCCAGATAAACAGGCTCCCGCAGCACCGAGACGTAGGGTCTTTACCTCTTCCGAGAGGGGCCTGAACTCGTAAATCCGAGTGTACAATCACACTGTAGCCGGACTCTGCCCTCCTATACGTACCCCTATACTCTACTGTCAGATCTGTTCCCACGATAGCTGCCTCTCTCCTTCCACCCTAGGCCGCTGCCGCTTCTTCCCACAAGCCGGCGCCGCCGAACCTCCCTAGAACCCTAAGCCGCCGCTGCCTCTCTCCTACCACTCTAGGCCGCTGCAGCTTCTTCCCACAAGCCGGCACCGCCGCACCTCCCTAGAACCCTAAGCCGCCGCTTCTGCCCTGCCTCAATCCGCCGCCGCTTCTCCCCACAAGCCGGCGCCGCCGCACCTCCCTAGAACCCTAAGCCGCCACTTCTCCCCTGCCTTAATCCGCCGTCGCTTCTTCCCACAAGCCGGCGCCGATGCACCTCCCTAAAGCCCTAAGCCACCGCTTCTGCCCTGCCTCAGTCTGCCGCCGCCACACCCTACCCACCCCTCCTTCTCGTCATGGTTGGATCCCACTCCTCCTTCTCCGATGCAAGCTCCTTCGCCGCGCCCGCCTTCACCTCCAGCCGCCTCAACGATCTCCTCATCAAAGACCATGTTTCTGTAGTTCTTGAGCTTGACTCTCCTTCATACAATGCATGGCGCACCTACTTCGCGCATCTCTTCCGCTCCTACCGCCTTGTTGATCATGTTGATCGGAGCATCGACATCCGTAACATGAAGGACGACGACGAGTGGCTTGCCGTCGACGCGACCATCGTCAAGTGGATGTTTCTCACGATCTCGCGGGGCCTCTTTGATATGGTGAACGCCCACAATCCCTCCACCCAAGTCATATGGACGCGGCTGTGCGACCACTTCCTGGACAATCAGCTCCAACACCGCGCTTTTCTTCAAGGCGAGTTTTTCACGCTGCATCAACACAATCTCGAGATCGATGAGTACTGCACGCGGTTGAAGGTGCTCGCCGACGAGCTCCATGACGTCGGCATGGTGATCGACGAATCCGTCCTCCTCACCAACCACCTTCGTTGTCTCCACCCCGACCTTCGGCGGTCCGCCGCCAACCTCTCCCTCATCACGCCGACGTTCGCCAAAACGGTCACCTACCTTCGGATGAAGGAGAACCACCTCTGTCATAGGGCTCGGCAGGCGACCCACACGGCTCTTCATGCCAGCCCCATCGGCAGCTACATTGCGCCCCCACCGGCTCCCCGCACGCCTGCCTCGACCCCGCCACCCGCGCCCGATCGTGGCCGCCAAAAGAAACAGGTTCAGGGGGGCGCAACGGGCGGGCCCGCAACTCCAGCTCCACGCGGGGCCCTGCCGCCGCCACGGCCACTGCGTCTGCCACGGTGCCCCCACCTCCCTGGCTAACGGGGTACAACCCCTCGACCAGCGTTGTACATGCGTACTCCATGCCGATACCACGGGCCCCCTCTCTGAGCCTCCTCTCGGTCCATGCCCAGCGCCCTAATGACCCACAATTATAGGGGATCAATCGTAGTCCATTTTATAAGTAAGAGTGTCGAACCCAACAAGGAGCGGAAGGAATCAATAAGCGATTTTCAGCAAGGTATTCTCTGCAAGTGCTGTAAAGTAGTTCTGGCAGATAGTTTGATAGTAAGATAATTCATAACAGGTAATCAATGTAGCAAGATGCAGCAAGGTGGCCTAATCCTTTTTATTGCAAAGGACAAGCTGAAAGTACTTCTTATAGTGATTAAAACGTTCTCGAGGACACACGGGAATTTCGTCTAGTTACTTTCTTCATGATTCATTGACTCGCGTTCACTGCTTCGATAAGTTGTTATGTGGGTGAACCAGAGGTAAGGTGTTGTTCTTACTTGAACAAACAACCCACTTATGATTACCCCCTCTCGCAAGCATCCGTAACTACAAGAGAAGAATTAAGATAAATCTAACCATAGCATGAACCATATGGATCCAAAACAGCCTCTTACGGAACAGCTCATAAACTGGGGTTTAGGTTTCTTTCACTCCGGCAACCCATCATCTACAAACTAATTCCACAATGCCTTCCCCTAACACCAAAAATGGTAATGTCATGTAGTCGACGTTCACACGACACCACTAGAGGAAACACCAGTCAATTAGCAAGCCAATTCAGAACATAAAAAAGGGAAAACAATGCAAAGACAACTCTACTGACTGCAAGGTTGAAACTAGAATATGCATAGTTATTCCTTATGTTGATCGCCTATCTCATAGAACAAACTACATACACTTATAGTGTATGACCAAAAATCTATCTATTGCAAACAAAGGATAAAAAAAAGGATTATTTCTCCTTCTAGTTCCTTTATGTAGCCTTAGCTTTAGCCTCCCAAACCCTAGCCTCTCTACTGGTGAAGTCAGTAGGGACAACATTGGGATCCTAGGGCTCATCTTTATCATCTGACTTGTCACAAGCCAGGGGCTTCTTGTCATCATTTACTTTAGTTATCATGCTATTTGCAGCAGATGCAACCGGTCCGCTATCGCAGGACTTGCATGGTTCCCTCGCCATTGGCTAAGAAGAGAATATCCACTCAACCTATCTCTGAAGGCTTGGATAGGAAGATGAGGAAGCGGGGAGGCAAGCGCCTCTTTGGGGATTTTTTTTTCGGCATTTCAGTCAAGAACATGGCAAGAACCACATGGTTTGGTTCGGTGCTATTTCATCAATAGTGCTCTCACATCTAACTAGTTTGTATTGTCAACCATATGTACAACTAGAACATAAAGGCGCACGTTGCCGCGCCCGATAGAATCATAGGAGTATTTTTTTTAACTGAAATCAAAGAAATATATGCCATAATTTGAATTGTAAAATATATACTCCTATATAATATGAGTATTTGAGATGGCAATTAGCTGAAATAGCCGAAAAACAATCGAATATGAAGCATTGTAGGAGGCTAACACTTGCAATGAAGCTTTGCCATTCTTCTGATGTTCTTCTTAGTGCCTACCCCTCTTTGTTGTATTGGATATTCTTTTTGTCATCATGTGCCTGCAAGAGGTACGATCTTGGTGAGGCAAGAGCATGAACTTCCTAAGAAAAAAGAAGTTGAAAGATAATAATGCATGAAATCACTCAATCATGCAAAGGAAGCTGATATCATACACCATCAATTAATCAAGCATGCACTTTCATGCAGCAACACAATTGTTTTTCGAGTCACAATTTCTACTATAGGTAGCTAGCATAACGAAGCCTACCGGACATTTCTTTATTTCAATGCTATAGTCAACTAAATTTCGGAAGTCCATTTAACATTCAAAGATAAAACTGCACGTCCGGTAAATCTTTTAGGGCACATTTCTTTATTTCAATTCTCCCTTTTTGGCCACAGCCGTCTCTGTCGATTCAACGTGGACACCGCCGCCGCCGTCGTCTCAGGCATAGCGTAGTCATGTAAATCTCTACTCCTAAAGGAGGAGTCTGCGGTTGTGATGGTGCGTTGGTACGTCGTTCGCTCGTTCGCCTCCCCTTCGTTCGGTCGCCACCCCTTCGTCCCACCCTCCCAGCGTAAAAGTCATACATGGAAACAAATCAAAAGAATCCTAACAATAATATGGAAACAAACCCAAAAAATCAGCACCATCCTCCCACCCTCGTAGCCTGAGTACGTGCTAACAATAATTACCCTTCCTCACCCTCGTAGTGCTAAAGTAATATACATGGGAAAGAAAACCATAGAATCCTAACAATAATTAGCCTAATTATTACATACTAAACATCAGGCACAAGATAAGGAAAGCCCGACAAGATTAATAACGCCTTCAAACATCTCCACCATATTTAGTAGGATTTAAGTAGTACGTCTCTCCATCAAGCAAGATGAAACATCGCTGGGAGATCACGCTGGAGATCACACCAGGTCACCAAGACGATTCATCGCTGGGAGATCACGCTGGAGATCACACCAAGTCACCAAGACGATACATCGCTGAGAGATCACGATGGAGATCACACCAGGTCACCATGGAGCTCACATGAGTTTATTATCAACCTGTCAGCGTCGCTTTCATCACCCGGAGGTGAGTTCACCTTTTGACAAAGCCATCTGTTTCTCCAACGTAGTGCCGTCTTTCTTGTGGATCTTCATAGTCCTGATATATGCATTATTAATTTAGTTTGCAAAATACGATGCATGGCGAACTACTACTAAAAATGATTGTCATAGTTTCTGCAATTCGTAGGCCAGATAGGTTGTAATTACACAAAATCACTTATCAAGAAATATTCTGCCATGTCTTGATCTGAATCAACTTCATGAATGAAACACAACACTCACCTGCATATTGACCGCTGGTGGTCTCCACGAACTTTCAACTTGGGCAATAAGAAATGCAACCTCACGAAGCAAACTTGTAGAAATCCATTAAAATTTAGATGTCTGGAGAAGACAATAATGTGCGCATGGAGGAGAAACTGCGTATGTACGTAATTATTATTTATTTTTCTTTGTTTATGAACCATGGTGTTGAAGGTTCAAAGGGCCTTAATCACTATCCCTGCACCATGTACTAATACAGTATTTTATTTTGCCCTTTTTGTCCGAATTCTCCCTCATAACATCTTTATAGCCTGAAATCGTAGCACCAACTATTTTACTTTGTTTATGAACCACGGTGGTGAAGGTCCAAAGGTCATTAATCATTATCCATGCAACATTTGCTTATAAGATGTCGGAGGATAAGGGAAAAAGAGATGTGTATTCTCTAACAAATTGTGGAGACATAATGTCTTAATTGATGATTTGAAGCTGACCATCTTGTAATCTTAACTGTTGTTGTGGAACGGTCATACGGAATGTTCATATGGGAACCGTCCACCCAATTAGCTACAATGCTTCCCACAACCAGTACCATGATAGCATTGGAGCCACGGGAGCATGTGGGAACATCAAATGATATTTACCCTTTCACATGACGTTTTTACCATTGAAGTATGGTCATCTATAGATCTAGATTTATTAAGTCTAACCATGTACTGGGTATATTGCTTCAAATGTGGGTCTTGGATTTAACAAATTACACACTGGTAATGTAGAAAACCCTACAACACCTCAAGGAACACCGAGTGGTGCTGAAGATATTGCTTCCAACGCAAGCGTTAAAGAAGACAAAAATCAACAAAGACGGAACCGTGATAAAGCAAGGCGAGATAGCCTAACACCCGAGCAAAGGGAAGAAGTGAATGCACGTCGAAGAGCATCTAGACAAAATAAAACTATTGAAGATAGGAATGCAAGCCAAAGGGCTGCCAGACAAAATCTGACAACCAAGGAGAGGCAAGAGATGAACGCCCGTAGAAGGGCAGCGAGTAAAAATATACCAGTTGAGCAGAGGCAAGAGATGAACGTCCGTCGAAGAGCACGCAGGCAGAGCATACCACCGGATGAGAGGAAGGCATTGCGGGCTCAGCGAAACGCGGACCTTGCAGCTAAGCGGAAGACCCCGTGCGCTGAATGCATCGCAATGCCTTGCCCAGATGCATATCTCTAATGAATCACCATGTTGTGTTACTGAAGTTTTCATGTGTCCAGTCTATATTTGTCAGTTACTTGTTAATCATGCTTTGCAGAATTCAGTTGTAGATTGCTATTCTATCAGTCCTCTATGGAGGCAATTATTAAATGAAAGTTATACATATGTACTTGCAGATAAAGTTATATGAACATTGAACCATGAATTAATTCCTGGGCATATGCAGTTTTGAGTTCAGTTTGATTTCCGACTCATCAGCCACATGATATATTTATGTACAGTATTGAATAATGACATGCAATTGTGCATGGTAATGATTTTAAAACTGGCACTCTAGAGAATTTTTTGTGCTTCCAAGTTACAATTAAACCTTTTGGTTGCCATTATGTCTAGCATTGTCTGTCTGAAAGTTCCTGAGCTATGACTTAAATGGGTTGCAAGTCAGTGCAGAACCTTAACTGTCCACACAATATTAATTCATGCAGTTTTAAAGGACATGATAAACATAAACATGGAGAGAAGACATGCAATTATTATCCTATACCTAAATCAGAGGCCCGTAGTTCTGAACTGATTCTCCTATACCTAAATCAATGGCCCATAGTTCTAAGCTAATTGTTCTACACAGATTTCCAACTGTACAACTCAGCTCTGCAGCAACTGATCATTGGGAGCTCTACTTCTACTATGATGACCGAGAAAATCAAGTCTTCTTCCATGAACCGAAGCCAACATAATCAATTTGTTGTGAACAATTTATAGCTCGGTCTGCCTTTCCTACCCATCATCACCGCACATGCTTGCAGCAGATTGAGCGACAAGAGGACTGGTCGCCCCAGAACAAGATTCCTCACATTTGCTCGTTAAGATACTTGATTTGTTATATAAAAAGTTCTATCTATTGTACTGAAACCAATTTAATCAATTTATAGTTGACACTGATTTTCTTGTTATTGGCCATGGATTGAATCGGATATCGATCAAATTATCCCTATGCACTAAAGTCAATTTAATCAATTTCATAGTTGACAGACACTATTTTTTATTTTTACTATAACTTGTTATTGGCCATGGAATGAATAGAATAGCTATCATATTATCTCTACGCCGACAAGCATAGTTCATGCTGCTAGGAAACAAGCAAGAAACTGAAGCTCACGAGAGCAACAAAGCAAGAAGAGAATTTACCTATGTCTCATGTGGAGGTACATCTGAATCTCCTTGCGAGCGAAATAAGGCACTGCGGGAGCACTCCATCGCGAGCCTGCAGAGTCCGGGTCTGCCGCCTCCGGCTATGTGTAGATCTACCAGGCCCGTACACTAATATGAAAATGCTTGTCTAACTAGACAATAAATAATCCAGCAAAAATCATTATTGGAAGAATTCAAGCTAGGAAGGAACATGATAGAGAAGCAAAAGTAACTTTTCAAAAGAAAAAGGGATATTGTGAGGATAAACAGATTTCACACTGAAAGCCACATTAAGAAGATCTACCTTATGAGGATTTCACATATGTGCATTTCAATGATATAATAAACAAATTTCACATATGTGCATTTCACACTGATAGGCCCATCTATCTTATGAGGATGGATTTCAAAAATTGCATAGGTTGGTGTGGAGAGAGAAATGGCGAGGAACACGTGAAGTAACCAAAGAGTATCAAGAAGTATTGCGAGTACCCCAAGGTATGAACATCTCCAGACCTTTCTATTCTCTATCTAAAGGTGTAAGAATCATTAGATTCTGCTTATGCTTCCCAAACTTATTACTCTTCTGACCTTGGGCTCTTCATTGACACGACAACCTATCATGGATTATTTTCATATTTAACTAACATCCATTAACAGTACAAAATCTGAACTCTAAAGAGTCCATTGCAGTAGTTGAACTGCTAAAACTAAGATTAGCTGATTAGGGACTAACTGGTTTAATTTTGATGTAGATTTTGGGCATTAAAGTTTAGCTTCTGGCAATTGATGAAAAAATGTCTAGCAAATACAAACCCAATTTACATTGACGACACTAATCCCGGTTTAGTTCCTGGAACACTTGAGCATTTTGTTCTCAACAATTGTATAAGCTACCTTAACCTTTGCATTCCCCAAAAGCTTTTAGTTAAGTGCATCTGTACTTCCCCAATAGAAAAAATGAAAAAAGGAGACACAGAACAGACAAAACAAAAACAAATGGATGCGGAAAAAACACTTAAAAAAGACTAACTGGGATGCAGTACGAACAAAAGTCAAACACCTTTGGTTTGCTGCCCGTTACTCTGCCAGAAATCACATACTTGTTGATGCCAGTGAGTATCCAATCATACACAAGCGCACAGAAATCAAAACCACTTGTGCGCTTTGAATCAACAAGCAAGGTCAAAAATTCAGTGTGAATCTGATCGCTGTAAGATGGAAAAAGGAAGCACGACATTGCGATCACCATGAAGCATATGAAAGTGTCTTCCTCACTGAGGAAATCAGAAGATATGAGCATGTCTCCAAAGAAAGTAATGTTTGACATCTTTGTCAAGCTGAACCAAGACAAAATGAAGTTCCTCCCACTATCCTTGTCTTGTGTCGCTAAATCACCACTGTTTGGCAGGCCCAGCACACAATGAACTGAATCCTTTGAGATAGAAATGATCTTCTCATTAGCAACAATGATTTGAGATGACACTGTGCCTACACATTCGACAATCCAGCGGACAAATCGTGACGGGATATCAGTTTTCTCAAATTTCAGAAGAGGCTCGAACCCGTATTTTGAGATGACATACTCCCGACCACTGGACATACGCCTCAAGATATCTGCAAAGTATTTTGTGGAAAACACACTGAACACATGCCTCCCTGCCCCCATAACCTTTTTCCTCTTATCCTGCTGAAAGGCAATAATCATGAGTAGAATGTGAGGGGTAACTAACATAAAAAGAATGAAAGAGAAGAGAAAAAAAGGACCAAAAGAAGAACAGAGATAGACACTTATGAGGACAAAAAAGTGTAATACCTAAGGTCGACATTCTTGCAGAATTTTGAAAAATCTCGAGTGATTTGATTGCCTGTTAGATGACATGAAAAAGATGTTCATATCAGATAATTTCGTAGCGGAAAGAAAGAAGAGAGAAAAAAAATATGTGCATACCATAGGTCTAGAAAAAAAGTGCATGAGAGAAAGAGATGGATGCCTCCTTCCTATAAAAACCAAATAAAGCATCTTCTAATAACTTCTTCCTCCTGGATACAGATTCTTTATCACCAGATGCAATGCTCTCATCACAACTCTCAGTGTTTGACGAACTGTCATCAGGGTCGTAGTTGGGTTCATAGCATCCACTCGACAATCTCTGCCCCCAAGAATCCCCAACCCTGCTGTTGAAAATGTAAAAAATGAAAGCAAACTAAAAAACTCCACATAGCTGACAAGAGAAAAGGCTACAAGCTGTAAAATATGTTGAAAAAACATGGATGGGTATTTTCCACATTTTGCAAACACATAGCTTTAGCAGCCGCCGCCTCGGTGCAAAAAAAGTGTTAGATGGACAGTGCCGTTTTCATTGAGTATGTATGAGCAACTTTCCCCTGGGACATTGCTTTACAAAATTAGAAAATAAACGCCGGCAGGGTGCACGCTGATCATTGTTACTCGGGAATTAATGCCTTGTAAAACTAGCTAACTATCCTACCCTAAACGTTAACTAAAGAAAGTGACACCTACTGGAACCTGAAAAAGACACCTACTGAAGATGTTCCCTACATGCTGGATTCTCTCTCTTCCCATCCCCACCCCCACCCCCACCCCCATCACTAAAATGTTGTGTGTTAGACACAATCTGCACCTTAATTTCGAAACCTCAGTCTGAGAGGAACACTGAATAAACTTACACCTAACACAGAAACTACAACCATAACTGAATAAAATGACACCTAACACTGAAACGGTTGAGAGAGATGCCTGACTGTTCAGAAATCACGGACACGCTAAGAACAAAATCCAACACTAGGAACTACTACCAAAAATCTGAACAACTACTTACAAAGAACTAACAAAACTGAATGGCACATCTGCCCAACACACACACACATGCGCACAAAAATGCCCATAATCTGAACACACACCCATACGCTCGCCCCAACCCACTTTGTGTGTGGATCATATAAGTATACTCATATCAATTGTCATCACTAAAACGCCCATAATCTGAAGAAAAAAAGGGGAAACATGCTGAGGGCAAATCCCCCAAATTTTCGTATCCGCGAAATCGAGCGGCATAAAAATATCTGCTGAACTAATAACCCGGACATTACTATGATTTCTCATCAAATTAGTCTGAAGCGTGATGAAAAAACAACCCCCACACATCAAGGGATCTGAGCGCACGGCGTGCAGGGATGAACCCAGAGCGGCACAACTGAAATAACTAGAAATCAGAGCTGTAGAGAGGGGAAAGGGATAACTAGCCGTACCTCCCGCGCGAACGGCGCCGACGAATGGTTCCGGCATCACCGGCGAAACCCTGTTGGTGGCGGGACTAGCAAAAAATCTTCGCCGCCCTCCTCTCAGTACCTCCCTCTCTCCTCCCACGACAGCGGCTCCCCCTTCACAGGGCTGTCCTGCGGCAGCTTCCCGCGCTCCATGACCTCCAGCTAACCCCTTGCCGCTCCTCGCCGATGGTGGTGACCCCCCTCCACCGCCTCCGCCTCTCCTCCCCTTCCCTTCTCTCTCTCTGATACAAAATTATTTCTGATATGGGCCGCCGACCACCACAAAAAAACAATTCAAAAATCGTGTGGGTGAAAACGGATCGTTCCTCAAAAAAAAAAACAAATCCGGGTATGGGTGCGGAGCAATATTTTTGGACCCCGATATCGCGCTGACGTTCGGTCTGGGAGACCCCCAGTCCGAACAACTCGTTCGTGCTGGAGTGGAGAAGGATCGAACGAATTCGTTCGGTGGAAAAGAACCGCCAGCCCGAACGCCTCACCTCCTGTAACGATCAAACTTGTCGTTACACAAAACACACCATCCAGTAGAGAAAGTGGGCCTACAGGCCTTTTTCCTGTGAAAAGGAAAACGAAAAATAAAGCTCATATTAAGTTATGACTAGTAAAAAGCCCAGTTTTTTCTATGACTAATAAACACTGGACTTTCGCACGACAAAATTGCCATGGACTTTTGCCATTCTATGAATTTTTTTTTTGCCATGTTCAAGTTTATGTTTTCAAGATGGCACAAAAAAAGGAAGAAGTTCATGGCAATCTGCATCTCTACAGTACGAAAAGTTGCCATCACTACGAAGTTTACAAAAAAACAAAAAAGTTGCCATGAAGTGATATGGTGAAAAAAAAAATCTCTCTAGACACATAGAAAATTTTCGGAAAAAAATGGAGAAAACATCTTAAGTTGTAATGATATCGTACATGTAATCCCCATGGCAAAACAAATTTCAAAGGATCAAAACTTTTTGCCATGGCAAAAACAAATTTGAAAGAACAAACTTGCCGTGTTCTCAAACCAATTTGTAATGGCCACGACAAACATTCTTCGGATGGACATGGCAAAAAGACACAACGAACCATGGAAAAAAATGCATTTAGTTGCCATGAAAAAAAACACATCTATAAACAATACTTATTTTAGTTGCCATGGCAAGTTTGCCATGTTTGAACATCGTAGCTTGCCATGTTTTTTAACATCTTTAGTTGCCATAGCAAGTTTGCCATGTTTTTTGAACATCTTAGTTAAAGAAGTTTGCATGTTTGCCATGTTTTTGTACAAACTTAATTTAAAAAGAAGGTTGCCATGTTGCACATCTTAAGTTTGTCATGGCAAGTTTGAAAATGTTTTTGACATCTTGAATTGCCATGGCAATTTGCCATGTTTTTAAACATCTACAACGTTGCCATGTTTTTGAACATTTTTAGTTGCCCATGGCAAGTTTGCATGTTTGTGAACATGTTAATTAAAAGAAGTTTGCCATGTTTTTGAACAAACTTAATTAAAAGAAGTTTCCATGTTTTTGAACATTTTAAAATGCCATGGCAAATTTGCCATAGTTTTAAACATCTACAAAGCTTGCCATGTTTTTGAACATCTTAAGTTGCCATGGCAAAGTTTGCCATGTTTTTTAACATCTATAACTTTGCCATGGCAAGTTTGCATGTTTTTTAACATGTTAATTAAAGAAGTTTTCCATGGCATAAAATGGAATTAAATTTGCCATGGCAAAAATGTAGTACTTTTGCCATGGAAATAAATTAAAGAATGTCATGGCTACACAAGTATACATAGTAAAAGTTGCCATGTTCTATAAATGTAAATTTGCCATAATATTTAAATTAAAATTGCCATGCTCTTTACAAGAAATTTGCCATGGCAACTTAAAAGAAAATTTGCCATGGCGACTCAATCCAAAATTTGCCATGTGAAATAAAAATATTTTTGCCATGGCAAAAAATGGAGTTAAATTTGCCATGGCAAAAATGGAGTAAAAATTTGCCATGGCAACTTAATCTAAAATTTTCCATGTGAAATACAAGTATTTTTGCCATGGAAAAAAATGTAGTTAAATTTGCCATGGTAAAAAATGGATTAATTTTTGCCATGGCAAAAATGGAGTACTTTTGCCATGGAAATAGATTAAAAAATGCCATGGCAATGCAAGTATATTTACCATGCTACATAGTTAACTTTGCCATGTTCTGGAAAATGTAAATTTGCCATCATATTTAAATCAAAATTTCCATGCTCATTACAATAAATTTGCCATGGCAACTTAAACTAAAAATTGCCATGGAAACTTAAACTAAAATTTGACGTGTGAATAAAAGTATTTTTGCCATGGCAAAAATGGAGTAAAATTTGCCAAAAAAGGGCATGACAGAAGCTGTGGTTGTTCTTAACATTCAGAAAAATAAATAAAATAAAAAATCTGTAACCAATGCCACCATTTGAATTAATCCGTAAAATATATAAACTGTAAAATGTTGTGAAATCATTGACATAATTCTTAGAGACAAAACATTGTACGCTGATAATTTCAGGCATTCATGCATGGGTGGTTGGTAGATATTAGGCATTCACGTACGGGATGGTTCAAAAATAAATATTAGGCATTCACATCCAAGCATTGCTCACCTTCAAACCTATTTTCCTGACACTGCGCGGTCCGGATCTAGAGGAGCAGCGCTCGTCTCCCTCGAGCTCACACCCCGAGCCTCGTGCAGCCTTCCGCGCGCGGCCCTCCGAGCTCGCCGCCTGCCATCAACCGGACCTAGCCGAGCACCACGCCCGCCGCCCCGTGCGATGTATACCTAATTTCAATCAATTCATAGTGAAATCCATAATCTGAAAAAATTATGGATTTCATGCTCTATTACTAAATTTGCCATGATCTACCAAAATAATAATTTGCCATGTTCAATTACTAAATTTGCCATGGAAAAATTTGTCATGGTTGAAAAAGTACTAGCTTTTGCCATGGTCAATTACTGAAATTTGCCATGGTCAATTATTAAAATTTGCCATGCTCAATTACTAAACTTGCCATCGTCAATTACTAAATTTGCCATGGTCGAAAAAGGGCTTAAAATTTTCCATGGTCAATTAATTAAACTTTGCCATTGTCAATAAACTAAATTTGCCATGGTCAATTGCTAAATTTGCCATGGTCGAAAAAGGACTTAAAATTTGCCATGGTCAATTAATAAAACTTGCCATGGTGAATAAACTAAACTTGCCATGGTCGAAAAAGAAATTAAAATTTGCCATGGTCAATTAATAAAATTTGCCATGGGCTATAAACTAAATTTGCCATGTGTTGTGAATTTAAATTGCCATGGGTATAAAGGAAAACTTGCCTTGGTCTATAAAGTAAATTTGACATGGGGTACATATTAAAACTTGCCATGGGGTATGTCCTAATAAATTTGTCATGGCAAAAAAAGGTGAGTCAACAAAAAAATCTGAATTGTGCCATTGTTAGTTGTCAAGAAAAATGACATGTGACTTTGTAAGAAAACGCCATGTGACAAAAAAATTCAGTTTTATCTAAAAATGCCATTTTTCATAAACTCGCGAATTTCTGAAATTTGCATATGATTTTTCTAATAATTGCAGTATCATTTTAGTAAAAAAATGCCATGTTTTTGTAGCATTTATCTCTTACTTATGTCGTGGAACAAACAAACTAACAATTTCAGAAGTTTGCACGGAAAAAACGATGTATATAACAAAAAAGCAGAGACGCACATGGCACAAACACAACTAGTTTCGTCAGTTTTGATTGCTGCTAAAAGAAGCAACATACTCCGAATGCAAATTATGACAACATGGCAACTAGTTTCAGACAAAAAAATGTGGTATCACGGCGATTAGGAAGTACTGATGCATCGCAGAAAGCATTAAAAGGGAAAAAATAAGCTAGAGGGTGAGAATCAGGGGTACTGATGAATCGCCTCTGGCTGGCTCCCATGACGCTGCTCAAAATCGGTGTCCCTACAGAGCGAGGTAGGCACATCGGTGGCGAGCCCAGCCCTCTCCCTGGTATGCACCACCCCGCAGCCCCTGCCTAGCCAGCAAGCTCACGGCCATTTCGAGCTCGACGGGCTGCGACTCACAACTGTTCACATTGATTGATTGATTCAGCTGTTCACATTGTTTTGCCTCACAAACTGAACTAAATCAAGTGACTGACTGAAATAGTGGTGCTCTGTTTTCTTTTGTTTCGCAGAAGAAACGGTGGTGGTCGCGGGGCTGTCGGCCAAGCTCTGCTTCCGCCCGCACGGCCACCTGCGCCGCGTCATCACCGACGCCGACACGCCGCCACGCCCAGCCGCCGCAGTCGCCCACACCGCATCCACCTACGTCCACCAGGCGCCGCCGGCACAGCCCGTCTTCGCCATCGCAACCCTCGTCGCCCGCCTCCTCGCTCTTCCAGTCGGAGGCGCCTTCACCAGTCCTCCTGGACCTCCACGGCACCGCCGGCAGCTCGCCCAGCATGTTCGCCGTGGGCCCGTATGCGCGCGGGCCGCAACAGCTGGTGTCGCCGCCTGTGCTCTACTCCGCGCTCACCACCGAGCTGTCTACCGCGCCCCGCACGCCCCCGGCCACCACCGGGCCCTCCTCGCCCGAGGTCCCCTTCGCGCGCTTCGTCGACGACAGGCACGAGCTGCTGTTCCACCACGCGGCGTTCCAGCTGCGGCAGCAGGGGAGCCCCGTAAGACCCCTCGCCCGACGCGGCCAATAGCGCGCTCACAGCCGCCGCCGGCGTCTGCTCTTGCTGGACAAGCGACAACCTCGCCTGCTGCGCGCGCGTCTCCTGAATCGAGGTGCGCCTCCGCGCCCTGCCGTCGACGCCGGCGCCTCCTCAGTGCAGCGCACTTCGCCCCGGCCACGGCGCAGCCCTGGGCACCACCACCACTCCTGCTGCTCGCAAATGGCCGCGCCCCAACGACCACCTCCCCGCCGGTACGGACGCGCCACCACCTCCCAATCGGAGTTGACCAGGCAAAGTCCCAGCGACGAGGGCACCGATGTCGCCGCGCGATAGCAAATAAGCGCGGCGGCGAGGATAGGATAGGGCGGCGCCGGCGAGGTGGGGACGGCGGTGGGGAGATGGGGGCGTGGAGCGGATGGGAGAAGGTGGGATGGGGAATGGAGAGCGATGGGAGAGAGAAGGGGACGAGCACCAGTACAAAACAGACCTTTCATCCAATCCATTAGTCCCGGTCTGGTTACGAGCCGGTATTAAAGAGGCTATTAGTACCGGTTCGTGCCGGCTCCAACGGCTAGGAGCAGGGCATCCTTTAGTACCGGCTCGTAAGGAACCTTTAGTACCGGTTCGTGTCACGAACCGGTACAAAAAGGGGCATGGCAGGCTTTTGGTCAGACTTGGGCCCCACATGCCTCTTTAGAACCGGTTCGTGGCACGAACCGGTACTAAAGGTTGCCTTTTAGTACCGGTTGGTGTCACCAACCGGTACTAAAGAGTTCCTATATATAGTGCTTCGTCCCCAGCCGGTCGAAGGGGCTCTCATTTCTCTGTTTTCTCCCCTGTTCTTCTTCTTGCTCGAAGCTCATCCTCCATTTTGCCAAGGATTTGTCAAGATTTGAAGGCACCCCATCTATCCAAGTGTTCACAAAGGTTAGCAACTTTGCCCCTTCATCTCTCATTGCTAGATTAGCTTGTGGTGTATGCTCAAAGATATGTGATTTGTGGGTTTTAGCTAGGTTTTGGGAGTGATCATTATGTGGGAGTTTATTTGATTTATATGCAATTTGAGCTCAAATTAACTTGTTAGGTTCCATATGTGTAGGTGTGGTTTATTTGGTGCCTTCCCATCCCCGTCCTAACCACCGTCGATCGCCGGCCCGCACCGTCTCGTCGCGGCACCGGCCACCTTGGTGAGCCAGCTCTTGTTCTTCTTAAAACCTTTTTGTTAAAAAAATTTTACTTGTATGATTTAGATAGCTGCGTGTACGATTTACTTACTTGTATTA
The DNA here is from genome assembly GCA_039707655.1 of Elymus sibiricus. Classification (NCBI taxonomy): domain Eukaryota; kingdom Viridiplantae; phylum Streptophyta; class Magnoliopsida; order Poales; family Poaceae; genus Elymus; species Elymus sibiricus. The sequence goes on along the minus strand of CM077668.1, from coordinate 13,036,479 downwards.
TTGTTAGTTATTCTATAGTGTCATGGTTATGGTATCCGCCCACGTCGGCCCTCGTCCAGTCTATGATTCAGGTGTGGTATGTCGTTATCTTTTATAACTATTTCACACATCATCTAATGTCTATGACAATTAATTATGCCACCAAATTGACGTAGATTTCTTTATCTATAGGAAGTAGTTGAACCAGAAATTCCAACCCACTATGCAATTCTGCTCGAGAAGTTAACACAAGCTGAAAAAGAAATTGATCATTTGAAAAAAAAATTGAAAAGAACTGAAGATGAGAAGATGGGATTGGAGTTGCATGTGCCCGATATCGTCGATGATCACAAGAACAAGATGGCTGGAATGCGCTTGAAGCTTAGAAAGATTAGAAAATATGCCATTGATAAAGAGGCTTGGTATCATTATGCCGTTGGCTCAATTGTTACCTTAGTTGCGATTATGATCGCATTTGTTGTTGCATTTAAATATTTTAGATAGTTGTATGTTGTTTTATGAGATGTATGTATGAACTATAAGTATCTATTATTTGCAGTAATAACATTTGGTTGTAATGTGATGATGAAGTTGTATTAATTTGGTCACTTCGATGTTGTGTAGTGAACATGAGCCGGCAATGGATGTACGATGACCGACTAAGTCCAGGGTTCCTTAATGGCCTGCATGATTTTATTCGTGTGGCTGAGGCAAACAAGCAGAATGGTTTCATGTGTTGTCCATGTCGTGACTGTAAGAATGATAGGAATTACTCTACCTCAAAAACCCTTCACTACCATCTGTTGAAGTCCGGTTTCATGTCCGGCTATAGCTGTTGGACCAAGCACGGAGAAAGAGGGGTTATAATGGAAGACAATGAAGAAGAAGAGGATGATGACAACTATCCTTTCGCCGCTACAACAATGGGGGAAGCTGAAGAAGAGGCATCAATGGGGGAAGCTGAAGAAGAGGCATCAGATGAGCCCGCTGATGATTTTGGTCGGGTCATTGCTGATGCAAAGAGAAACTGTGAAAGTGACAAGGAGAGGTTGAAGTTGAAGCGCATGTTAGAGGATCACAAGAAATTGTTGTATCCAAATTGTGAAGATGACCAGAAAAAGCTGGGTACCACGCTGGAATTGCTGCAATGGAAGGCGAAGAATGGTGTAACTGACAAGGGATTTGAAGACTTGCTGATAATGATAAAGAAGATGCTTCCAAAGGATAACGAATTGCCTGACAGTACGTACGAAGCAAAGAAGGTTGTCTGCCCTCTAGGATTAGAGGTGCAGAAGATACATGCATGCCCTAATGATTGCATCCTCTACTGCGGTGAGGAGTACGAGAATTTGGATGCATGCCCGGTATGCGGTGCACTGCGCTATAAGATCCGCCGCGATGACCCTGGTGATGTGGAGGGAGAACGCCCGAGGAAGAGGGTTCCTGCCAAGGTGATGTGGTATGCTCCTATAATACCACGGTTGAAACGTTTGTTCCAAAACAAAGAGCATGCCAAGTTGTTGCGATGGCACAGAGAAGAACGTAAGAAAGACAGGATGTTGAGAGCACCCGCTGATGGGTCGCAGTGGAGAAAAATCGAGAGGGAGTTCGAGGATTTTGCAGCTGACGCAACGAACTTATGGTTTGGTCTTAGTACAGACGGCATGAATCCTTTTGGGGAGCAGAGCTCCAGTCACAGCACCTGGCCCGTGACTCTATGTATCTACAACCTTCCTCCTTGGTTGTGCATGAAGCGGAAGTTCATTATGATGCCAGTGCTCATCCAAGGCCCTAAGCAACCCGGCAACGACATTGATGTATACCTAAGGCCACTAGTTGATGAACTTCTACAGTTGTGGAAAAAACCAGGTGTACGTGTGTGGGATGCGCACGCACAGAAGGAAATTGACCTACAAGCGTTGCTGTTTGTAACCATCAATGATTGGCCTGCTCTTAGTAACCTTTCAGGACATACAAACAAGGGATACAATGCATGCACGCACTGTTTAGATGATACTGAAAGTATATATTTGGATAAATGTAAGAAGAATGTGTACCCGGGACATCGTCGATTTCTACCGATCAAGCATATCTTAAGAAAGGCAGGCAACCATTTCAAAGGTGAGCCAGATAACCAGAAGAAGCCTGGCCTCCGTACTGGTGAATATATATTTGATATGGTAAAGGATTTACAAGTAATCTTTGGAAAGGGTCCTGGCGGACAATCTGTTCCGAATGACGCCAACGGACACGCACCCATGTGGAAGAAGAAATCTATATTTTGGGAACTTGAATATTGGAAAGCCCTAGAGGTCCGCAATGCAATCGACGTGATGCACGTGACGAAGAATCTTTGTGTGAACCTGCTAGGCTTCTTGGGCGTGTATGGAAAGACAAAAGATACACCGGAGGCACTAGAGGACAAGCAAAGAATTAACGAAAAAGACGGCATGCCTCCAAAGCAGTATCAAGGTCCTGCCAGCTACGCTCTTACCAAAGAAGAGAAGGAAATCTTTTTTGAATGCCTGCTCAGTATCAAGGTCCCGTCTGGCTTCTCGTTGAATATAAAGGGAATAATAAACATGGCAGAGAAAAAATTTCAAAACCTAAAGTCTCATGACTGCCACGTGATTATGATGCAATTACTTCCGGTTGCACTTAGGGGGCTTCTACCGGAAAATGTTTGATTAGCCATTGTGAAGCTATGCACATTCCTCAATGCAATTTCTCAGAAGGTAATCGATCCAGAAATCCTACCAAGGTTACAGAATGACCTGGTCCAATGTCTTGTCAGTTTCGAGTTGGTGTTCCCTCCATCCTTCTTCAATATTATGACGCACGTCCTAGTTCACCTAGTCGAAGAGATTAACATGCTGGGTCCTGTATTTCTACACAATATGTTCCCCTTCGAGAGGTTCATGGGAGTCTTAAAGAAATATGTTCATAACCGTGCTAGGCCAGAAGGAAGCATCGCCAAGGGATATGGAACAGAGGAGGTTATTGAGTTTTGTGTTGACTTTGTTCCTGACATTAAGCCGATTGGTCTTCCTGAATCGCGGCATGAGGGGAGACTGGGTGGAAAAGGCACACTAGGAAAGAAAGAAGCAATAAATATGGACGGGCATTCTTTCACTCAAGCACACTACACGGTTCTACAAAATTCCACCTTGGTGACTCCATATATCGAGGAACACAAGGATATTGTACGGTCCAAGAACCCGGAGCAGTCTGACCCCTGGATTGAACGTAAACACATGGAGACTTTCGCCGGTTGGTTGCAAACAAAGCTCATCAATGACAACGATGTTCCAGATGAACTGTACTGGTTGGCCAAGTCACCAAGTTCGACTGTAACGACTTTCAAAGGGTACGAGATAAATGGGAATATATTTTACACGATCGCCCAAGATAAAAAGAGCACCAACCAAAACAGTGGTGTCCGCTATGATGCAACCAACTTTCAAGACACATATTATGGTTACATAGAGGAGATATGGGAACTTGACTATGGACCTGATCTTAAGGTACCTTTGTTTCGGTGCAAATGGGTCAAATATACTGGAGGCGGGGTACAGGTAGACCCGCAGTACGGAATGACAACAGTGGATCTCAACAATCTTGGGTACACAGACGACTCATTCGTCCTAGCCAATGATGTGGCTCAGGTTTTCTATGTGAAGGACATGTCTAGCAAACCGAGGAGAAAAAAAGATAAGGAAGCGAATACATCATACGATGAGCCAAAGCGCCACATAGTTTTTTCAGGGAAAAGAAACATTGTGGGAGTGGAGGACAAGACAGACATGTCAGAAGATTATGAAAAGTTTCATGAAATCCCTCCCTTCAGAGTGAAGACTGACCCAAGCATCCTGTTAAATAATGAAGATTCTCCATGGTTACAGCGCAATCATAAGCAAGGGACAAACAGTACGCAGAAAAAGTCTTACACCGTGAAATCCCACTCTGGGATGTGACCGGCTTCACCGTCATCACTTTCTATGTGAAGGACATGCATGCATTTTCTAGCATGGTATCTTTGTAACAATTTGACATCTTATTTATATTAAGTTCATTTGTAGTGCTTTTCAGAGTTCATTTGTAGTGCTTTTCAGAGTTCATTTATATTAAGTCAGAAAGGGTTGAAAATTGGTGATGTGCCTTTGAATGGTGCATATTGAACACACAAAAAGTATGGAGTTAAAATAAGTTATTAAAAATGAAATCCCTTTGTAATAGATGAGTTTTCGTCCGAAACCCTCATACTTCAAAAGAGTTGTCCAGTTTGTACACGAAGTGCATCCAGTTTTTGCCGTAACCCTCTCTACTCTTTAGAAGTTGCTATGTGTGTGAAATTATGATGTCATGCCAAGTTACAACCTTTTCAGAGTTCATTTGTAGTGCTTTTCAATTTCAGGGTCATTTAGCTCAAAATAAATCATTAAATGCATGAAAAATATCAAATGAAGTCAGAAAGGGTTGAAAATTCGTGATGTGCCTTTGAATGGTGCATACTGAACACACAAAAAGTATGGAGTTAAAATAAGTTATTAAAAATGAAATCCCTTTGTAATAGATGAGTTTTCATCCGAAACCCTCATACTTCGAAAGAGATTGTCCAGTTTGTACACGAAGTGCATCCAGTTTTTGCCGTAACCCTCTCTACTCTTTAGAAGTTGCTATGTGGGTGAAATTATGATGTCATGCCAAGTTACAACCTTTTCAGAGTTCATTTGTAGTGCTTTTCAATTTCAGAGTCATTTAGCTCAAAATAAATCATTAAATGCATGAAAAATATAAAATGAAGTCAGAAAGGGTTGAAAATTGATGAGGTGCCTTTGAATGGTGCATATTGAACACACAAAAAGTATGGAGTTAAAATAAGTTATTAAAAATGAAATCCCTTTGTAATAGATGAGTTTTCGTCTGAAACCCTCATATACTTCGAAAGAGATTGTCCAGTTTGTACACGAAGTGCATCCAGTTTTTGCCGTAACCCTCTCTACTCTTTAGAAGTTGCTATGTGGGTGAAATTACGATGTCATGCCAAGTTACAACCTGTTCAGAGTTCATTTGTAGTGCTTTTCAAACTCCAGATATGACATTTCAAATGCCATTTAATCAAATTGTCTTATATAGCAGTTTAAGTTGTTCAAACATGCTTGGAAATGCCATAAACAGATTCCTTATATTTTTCTGATATTTTTTCATATATTATTTATTTCCATTGGAGTCATAGATGTTTTCTATGATTTTCTAAAGTTTAGGGGTTTTTCTGAAAATAATAACTAATAACGAATTAAAAAAACCCTTTAGTACCGGTGCGAGCCACGCACCGGTACTAAAGGTCCACCGCCCCGCGCATTTTTTGGGGAGGACCTTTAGTACCGGTGTGTGGTTCGCACCGGTACTAAAGGGTGCCTAGGTATAAATACTGTCCCTTCGTCCCGGGCCGACCCACGCACCGGGAGAAGGAAACACGACGCCGTCAGGCTGCCGAAATCTGCCGTCGCCGCCGCTCGCCGCCCCGAGCCCGCCGCCCCGACCCCGCCGCCCCGACGCCGCGCGCCGCCCCGAGCCCGCCGCCGTGACCCCGCCGCCCCGACGCCGCGCGCCGCCCCGACCTCGCCGCCCCGACGCGTCCTCCCCCCTCCGGCGAGCTCCCTCGGTGAGCCTCTCCCCTCCCCCTTGCCCCTCCGCGCGCCCACCCGATCCAGTCAACTCCGGCGCGGCTCGCCGGAGCAACTCTGTGAATTAGTTTTAGTTTAATTAGTTTTAGTTTAATTAGTTTTAGTTTTAGTCTATGACAGGTGGGCCCCCCTAGCTAATTAGTTTTAGTTTATTTTAACTCTAGATTAACTCTGTGTCTATGATAGTGGGACCCCCTAGCTAATTAATTAGTTTAAATAATGTGTCTATGACAGGTGGGACTGTTGGGGAACGTTGCATGGGAAACAAAAAATTTCCTACGCACACACAAGATCAATCCATGGTGATGAGCATCTACGAGAGGGAGAGTGAATCTACATACCCTTGTAGATCGCTAAGCGGAAGCGTTAAGAAACGCGGTTGATGTAGTCGAACGTCTCCGCGATCCAAATCGCAAGTCGTCCCTCAATCCGATCACGAACTAGTGCCGAACGGATGGCACCTCCGCATTCAACACACGTACGGCTTGATGACGCCTTCACCTCCTCGATCCAGCGAGCGATGGTGAAGTAGTAGATGAGTTCCGGCAGCACGACGGCGTGGTGATGATGGTGAGGAACAATCTCTGCAGAGCTTCGCCAAGCACTACGGAGATTATGACGGGAGAACTAGAGGGTTAGGGTTGCCGACACACGGCTTGGGAAATCTTGATCGCTCCCGTGTGCTAGCCCTGCCCCTCTATTTATATGTTGAGCCTTGGGGTCTAAACTTGGAGTAAAAGCCTCCTCCAGGTCGGTTTTGCCCGCACAAGGTCGGTTTGGCCCGCAGGGAAAGAGTCCAACTCGGATCCCCGCAGTACCGCGCACAAGCAGTAGTACCGCTCACGAGCGGTAGTACCGCTTGAGCGGTAGTACCGCTTCACACAAGCGGTAGTACCGCTTACGCGGTAGTACTGCCTTACCAGCGGTAGTACCGCTTAAGGCAGCAGCAAAACTTCCTTTTGCACTTTCCAATACCTCGTGGGCTTTACCCCTTTGGCCCATATAAAGTGTTGCTGCACCCGAACACTTCAGTAAACACCCGGAACCCCTTCCGGTGAATTTCGGAACCCTTCCGGAGATCAAAACACTATTATCACATATTAATCTTTACCTCCGGACTCTTCCGGAGATCCTCGTCATGTCCGGGATCTTATCCGGGACTCCGAACAACCTTCGGTCACCAACAAAATAACTCAACTATACTAATCGTCACCAAACGTTAAGTGTGTAGACCCTGCGGGTTCGAGAACTATGTAGACATGACCGAGACACCTCCACGATCAATAACCAATAGCGGGACCTGGATGCCCATATTGGCTCCTACATATTCTACGAAGATCTTTATCGGTCGAACCTCTATGTCAAGGATTCAGTTAATGCCGTATATTGTTCCCTTTGTTCTTCGGTATGTTACTTGCCCGAGATTCGATCATCGGTATCTCTATACCTAGTTCAATCTCGTTACCGGCAAGTCTCTTTACTCGTTCCGTAATACAAGATCTCGTGGCTAACACTTTAGTCACATTTCTTGCAAGGCTCATTGTGATGTTGTATTACCGAGTGGGCCCTGAGATACCTCTTCGTCATACGGAGTAACAAATCCCAGTCTTGATCCATGCCAACCCAACAGACACCCTCGGAGATACCTGTAGAGCACCTTTATAGTCACCCAGTTACGTTGTGACGTTTGATACACACAAGGTACTCCTCCGATGTCAGGGAGTTGCATGATCTCATGGTCATAGGAACAGATACTTGACATGCATAAAAACAATAGCAATAAACTGACACGATCATATGCTACGTTTATAGTTTGGGTCTCGTCCATCACATCATTCTCCTAATGATGTGATCCTGTAATCAAATGACATCTCATGTCAATGGCTAGGAAACCTTAACCATCTTTGATCAACGAGCTAGTCAACTAGAGGCTTAATAGGGACATAGTGTTGTCTATGTACCCACACATGTATTTGAGTTTCCAATCAATACAATTATAGCATGGATAATAAACGATTATGATGAACAAGGAAATATAATAATAACCAATTTATTATTGCCTCTAGGGCATATTTCCAACAGTCTCCCACTTGCACTAGAGTCAATAATCTAGTTCACATCACTATGTGATTTACATTGTAATGAATCGAACACCCATGCAGTTCTGGTGTTGTTCATGTTTAGCCCTTGGAAGAGGTTTAGTCATCGGATCTGCAACATTCAGATCCGTGTGTACTTTGCAAATATTTATGTCGTCCTCCTTGATGCAATCGCGGATGGAATTGAAACGTCGCTTTATGTGTCTGGTCCTCTTGTGAAATCTTGGTTCCTTGGCTAGAGCAATGGCACCAGTATTATCACAAAACAGAGTCATTGGGTTAAGCGCACTAGGCACTACTCCAAGATCTGTCATGAACTCCTTCATCCAGACACCTTCCTTCGCCGCCTCCGAGGCAGCGATGTACTCCGCTTCGCATGTAGAATCAGCTACCACGCTTTGCTTGGAACTGCACCAGCTAACCGCACCCCCATTAAGAATAAAAACGTATCCGGTTTGTGACTTAGAGTCATCTGGATCAGTGTCAAAGCTTGCATCGATGTAACCCTTTACGACGAGCTCTTGATCACCTCCATAAACGAGAAACATGTCCTTAGTCCTTTTCAGGTAGTTCAGGATATTCTTGACCGTCGTCCAGTGTTCCATTCCTGGATCACATTGAAACCTTCCGACCATACTTATGGCAAGGCTGACATCGGGTCTTGTGCACAGCATTGCATACATGATAGAGCCTATGGCTGAAGCATAGGGGATGACACTCATCTTTTCTCTATCTTTTGCAGTCACTGGGCATTGAGTCTTACTCAACTTCACACCTTGCAAAACAGGCAAGAACCCCTTCTTGGACTGATCCATTTTGAACTTCTTCAAAACTTTGTCAAGGTATGTGCTTTGTGAAAGTCCTATTAAGCGTCTCGATCTATCTCTATAGATCTTGATGCCTAATATGAAAGCAGCTTCTCCTAGGTCCTTCATTGAAAAACTCTTGTTCAAATATTCCTTCACGCTTTCCAACATTTCTATATTGTTTCCAATCAGTAATATGTCATCCACATATAATATTAGAAACGCTATAGAGCTCCCACTCACTTTCTTGTAAATACAAGCTTCTCCGTAAACTTGTATAAACTCGAACGCTTTGATCACCTCATCAAAGCGAAGATTCCAACTCCGAGATGCTTGCACCAGTCCATAAATGGATCGCTGGAGTTTGCAAACTTTGTCAGCATTCTCTGGATCGACAAAACCTTCTGGTTGCATCATATACAACTCTTCCTTAAGGAAACCGTTAAGGAACGCTGTTTTGACATCCATCTGCCAAATTTCATAATCGAAAAAGGCAACTATTGCTAACATGATTCTGACGGACTTAAGCATCGCTACGGTTGAGAAGGTCTCATCGTAGTCAACTCCTTGAACTTGTGAAAAACCCTTTGCCACAAGTCGAGCTTTATAGACGGTGACATTACCGTCCGCGTCCGTCTTCCTCTTAAAGATCCATTTGTTCTGAATGGCCTTACGCCCTTCAGGTAATACTTCCAAAGTCCACACTTTGTTTTCATACATGGATCCCATCTCAGATTTCATGGCCTCTAACCACTTCTCGGAATCCGGGCCCATCATCGCTTCTCCATAGCTCGTAGGTTCATCGTTGTCCAACAACATGACCTCTAAGACAGGGTTGCCGTACCACTCAGGAGCAGTACGCGTCCTTGTCGACCTACGAGGTTCGATAGCAACTTGATCCAAAGCTTCATGATCATCATCATTAACTTCCTCTTCAGCTGTTGTAGGCTCTACAGAAACATCTTTCTGCGCTACGCTACTTTCAGGTTGAAGTAAAGGTTCAACAACCTCATCAAGTTCTATCTTCCTCCCACTCAATTCTTTCGAGAGAAACTCTTTCTCAAGAAATGTTCCGTTTTTAGCGACAAACACTTTGCCTTCGGATCTAAGGTAGAAGGTATACCCAACTGTCTCTTTTGGGTATCCTATGAAGACGCATTTCTCCGCTTTGGGTTCCAGCTTTTCAGGCTGAAGCTTTTTGACATAAGCATCACATCCCCAAACTTTAAGAAACGACAGCTTTGGCTTCTTGCCAAACCAAAGTTCATATGGCGTCGTCTCAACGGATTTCTATGGTGCCCTATTTAAAGTGAATGCAGCTGTCTCTAATGCATAACCCCAAAACGATAGTGGCAAATCGGCAAGAGACATCATAGATCGCACCATATCCAATAAGGTTCGATTACGACGTTCGGACACACCATTACGCTGTGGTGTTCCAGGCGGTGTCAGTTGTGAAACAATTCCACATTGTCTTAAGTGACTGCCAAACTCATAACTTAGATATTCTCCTCCTCGATCAGATCGTAGGAATTTAATCTTCTTGTTACGATGATTCTCAACTTCACTCTGAAATTGCTTGAACTTTTCAAACGTTTCAGACTTGTGTTTCATTAAGTAAATATACCCATATCTACTTAAGTCATCAGTGAAGGTGAGAAAGTAACGATAACCACCGCGCGCCTCAATGCTCATTGGACCGCACACATCAGTATGTATGATTTCCAATAAGTCACTTGCCCGTTCCATTGTTCCAGAGAACGGCGTTTTAGTCATCTTGCCCATGAGGCATGGCTCAGATGTGTCAAGTGATTCAAAATCAAGTGACTCCAAAAGTCCATCAGCATGGAGCTTCCTCATGCGTTTTACGCCAATATGACCTAAACGGCAGTGCCACAAGAAAGTGGTATTATCATTATCAATTCTACATCTTTTGGCATCAATGTTATGAACATGTGTATCATTACTATCGAGATTCAATAAGAATAAACCCCTCACATTGGGTGCATGACCATAAAAGATATTACTCATATAAATAGACAACCATTATTCTCTGATTTAAATGAGTAACCGTCTCGCAATAAACAAGATCCCGATATAATGTTCATGCTTAACGCAGGCACTAAATAACAATTATTCAGGTTCATCACTAATCCCGATGGTAATCGAAGAGCGTGCGTGCCGACGGCGATCACATCAACCTTGGAACCATTTCCCACGCGCATCATCACTTCGTCCTTTGCCAGCCTCCGTCTATTCCGCAGTTCCTGTTTTGAGTTGCAAATATGAGCAACCGCACCGGTATCAAATACCCAGGCACTACAACGAGAGTTGGTAAGGTACACATCAATAACATGTATATCATATATACCTTGTTTGTTGTTGGCCGCCTTCTTGTCAGCCAAATATTTGGGGCAGTTCCGCTTCCAGTGTCTAGTTCCCTTGCAATGAAAGCACACAGTTTCTGGTTTGGGTCTAGCCTTGGGTTTCTTCATGGGAGGAGCAACTGCTTTGCCACTCTTCTTGGAGTTACCCTTCTTACCCTTGCCATTTTTCTTGAAACTAGTGGTTTTATTGACCATCAACACTTGATGCTCCTTCTGAATTTCAGACTCAGCGGCTTTCAGCATCGCAAACAGCTCGGCGACTGACTTGTTCATCCCGTGCATGTTATAGTTCAACACGAAGCTCTTGTAGCTAGGTGGCAATGATTGAAGAACTCTGTCAGTGATAGCCTCTGGCGGAAGGGGCATCCCCAATTCAGCCAGACGGGTGGAGTACCCAGACATTCTGAGTACGTGATCACTGATAGACCTGTTCTCCTCCATCTTGCAAGCATAGAACTTATCGGAGATCTCATATCTCTCGATCCGGGCATTCTTCTGAAAGATAAACTTCAACTCCTGGAACATCTCATATGCTCCATGACGTTCAAAACGTCTTTGAAGTCCCGGTTCTAAGCCAGACAATATTGCACATTGAACTATTGAGTAATCTTCAGAACGAGCCTGCCAGGCGTTCACAACGTCTAGAGACTCAACTGGAGCGGGTGGATCACCAAGCGGTGCATCAAGGACATAACCCTTCTGGGAAGCCGTAAGGATAATCCCTAGATTACAGGCCCAGTCCACAAAGTTACTTCCATCATCTTTCAACTTAGCTTTCTCTAGGAACGCATTAAAATTCAGGGGTGCTACTGCGCGAGCCATGATCTACAACATAAATAGAGCAAAGACAACTTAGACTATTGTTCAAGATAATGAGTTTAGTTAATCATATTACTTAAAAACTCCCACTCAAATTGACATCCCTCCGGTCATTCGAGTGTAACATGATCCAAATCCACCAACTCAAGTCCGATCATCACGTGAGTTGAGGTGGTTTCAATGGTGAACATCTTCATGTTGATCATATCTACTATATGACTCATGTTCGACCTTTCGGTCTCTTGTGTTCCGAGGCCATGTCTGTACATGCTAGGCTCATCAAGTTTAACCCGAGTGTTCCGCATGTGCAACACTGGCTTGCACCCGTTGTATGTGAACGTAGATTCTATCACACCCGATCATCACGTGGTGTCTCGAAACGACGAACTTTCGCAACGGTGCACACTCGGGGAGAACACAATTTTATCTTGAAATTTAAGTGAGGGATCACCTTATAATGCTACCGTCGTCCTAAGCAAAATAAGATGCATAAAAGGATTAACATCACATGCAAATCATAAGTGACATGATATGGCCATGAACTTGTGCTTTTGATCTCCATCTCCAAAGCACCGGCATGATCTCCATCGTCACCGGCATGACACCATGATCTCCATCAACTTGATCTCCATCAACGTGTCGCCATGCGGTTGTCGCGCCGACTGTTGCTCCCACGACTATTGCTAACTCATAGCGATAAAGTAAACCAAAACGGCGAAAATAATTAAAGACAACTCTATGGCTCCTACCAGTTGCCGTACTCATCGACATGCAAGTCGTGATATTCTATACAACACATGATCATCTCATACATCACATATATCTCATCATGTAATTGGCCATATCACATCACAACATACCCTGCAAAAACAAGTTAGACGTCCTCTAATTGTTGTTGCAAATTTTACGTGGCTGCTACGGGTTTGCAAGAACCGTTCTTACCTACGCAAAACCACAACGTGGTGTAGTGATTGCTTTTTGATCTTCTAAAAGAACCCTCTTCATTGAAATCGATTCAACTAAAGTGAGAGAGACAGACACCCGCTAGCCATCTTTATGCAACGAAGTTACATGTCAGTTGAAGGAACCGGTCTCTCGTAAGCGTACGAGTAATGTTGGTCCGGGCCGCTTCATCTCACAATACCGCCGAATCAAGTATCAACTAGTAACGGCAAGCAATATGTATACACCCACGCCCACAACTCGTTTGTGTTCTACTCGAGATCTCATCTACGCATAGACCTAGCTCTGATACCACTGTTGGGGAACGTTGCATGGGAAACAAAAAATTTCCTACGCACACACAAGATCTATCCATGGTGATGAGCATCTACGAGAGGGAGAGTGAATCTACATACCCTTGTAGATCGCTAAGCGGAAGCGTTAAGAAACGCGGTTGATGTAGTCGAACGTCTCCGCAATCTAAATCGCAAGTCATCCCTCGATCCGATCACGAACTAGTGCCGAACGGACGGCACCTCCGCGTTCAACACACGTACGGCTTGATGACGCCTTCACCTCCTCGATCCAGCGAGCGATGGTGAAGTAGTAGATGAGTTCCGGCAGCACGACGGCGTGGTGATGATGGTGAGGAACAATCTCTGCAGGGCTTCGCCAAGCACTACGGAGATTATGATGGGAGAACTAGAGGGTTAGGGTTGCCGACACACGGCTTGGGAAATCTTGATCGCTCCCGTGTGCTAGCCCTGCCCCTCTATTTATATGTTGAGCCTTGGGGTCTAAACTTGGAGTAAAAGCCTCCTCCAGGTCGGTTTTGCCCGCACAAGGTCGGTTTGGCCCGCAGGGAAAGAGTCCAACTCGGATCCCCACAGTACCGCGCACAAGCGGTAGTACCGCTCACGAGCGGTAGTACCGCTTCACACAAGCGGTAGTACCGCTTATGCGGTAGTACCGCTTCACACAAGCGGTAGTACCGCTTACGCGGTAGTACTGCCTTACCAGCGGTAGTACCGCTTAAGGCAGCAGCAAAACTTCCTTTTACACTTTCCAATACCTCGTGGGCTTTACCCCTTTGGCCCATATAAAGTGTTGCTGCACCCGAACACTTCGGTAAACACCCGGAACCCCTTCCGGTGAATTCCGGAACCCTTCCGGAGATCAAAACACTATTATCACATATATTAATCTTTACCTCCGGACTCTTCCGGAGATCCTCGTCATGTCCGGGATCTTATCCGGGACTCCGAACAACCTTCGGTCACCAACAAAATAACTCAACTATACTAATCATCACCAAACGTTAAGTGTGTTGACCCTGCGGGTTCGAGAACTATGTAGACATGACCGAGACACCTCCACGATCAATAACCAATAGCGGGACCTGGATGCCCATATTGGCTCCTACATATTCTACGAAGATCTTTATCGGTCGAACCTCTATGTCAAGGATTCAGTTAATCCCGTATACTGTTCCCTTTGTTCTTCGGTATGTTACTTGCCCGAGATTCGATCGTCGGTATCTCTATACCTAGTTCAATCTCGTTACCGGCAAGTCTCTTTACTCGTTCCGTAATACAAGATCTCGTGGCTAACACTTTAGTCACATTGCTTGCAAGGCTCATTGTGATGTTGTATTACCGAGTGGGCCCTGAGATACCTCTCCATCATACGGAGTAACAAATCCCAGTCTTGATCCATGCCAACCCAACAGACACCCTCGGAGATACCTGTAGAGCACCTTTATAGTCACCCAGTTACGTTGTGACGTTTGATACACACAAGGTACTCCTCCGATGTCAGGGAGTTGCATGATCTCATGGTCACAGGAACAGATACTTGACATGCATAAAAACAATAGCAATAAACTGACACGATCATATGCTACGTTTATAGTTTGGGTCTTGTCCATCACATCATTCTCCTAATGATGTGATCCTGTAATCAAATGACATCTCATGTCAATGGCTAGGAAACCTTAACCATCTTTGATCAACGAGCTAGTCAACTAGAGGCTTACTAGGGACATAGTGTTGTCTATGTACCCACACATGTATTTGAGTTTCCAATCAATACAATTATAGCATGGATAATAAACGATTATCATGAACAAGGAAATATAATAATAACCAATTTATTATAGCCTCTAGGGCATATTTCCAACAGGTACCCCCTAGCTAATTAGTTTAGTTTAATTTGTTAGATGCTAAGTGTTAATTTTGCTAAGTGTTATTTAATTTGTTTTCATGATTAAGTGTTTCTTCTCGACATCGACGATGCCGATCCCGCATCCTCGTCGTCGAGTCGGCGGAG
This sequence comes from Elymus sibiricus, assembly GCA_039707655.1. Taxonomy (NCBI): domain Eukaryota; kingdom Viridiplantae; phylum Streptophyta; class Magnoliopsida; order Poales; family Poaceae; genus Elymus; species Elymus sibiricus. The sequence goes on along the minus strand of CM077668.1, from coordinate 13,021,432 downwards.
GAGGTCTGCTGCTTGAGCCGAGGGGCCCTGTCCGGGACTGGGCTCCGCCGGGCTGGTACTGGGAGGTGCTGCCTTCCGGGCAGCGCAGCTTGGTGAGGAGCCAGCCCTTCGTCGACCCGGAGGTTCTGTGGTGGCGGCCGCATGGGCCACGGACGGTTCGGAGGCTTGAGTCCCCCGCGGAGGTGGTACAATACCATGTCAGCGAGGAGAACGAGCACGTCCGTCGCTACATGGCAGCTTTGGAGGCCAGGTCCGACAATACCTGGCAGATTCTTCGGGGATCTCACTGGAGCTATGTTCCTGTGATGGTTCCTTCTCTTTGGGTGTCCACCGTCCGCCCCGATATCCGTCGTGCGCTAGGGTTCTAGCTAGCTAGATCGATATATATATTAGCTACTATATATGTATTATGATGATGTATTAGCTAGATTGATGGATTAGCCGATGTATTAACTATTATCCGAGATTATGATGAGATCTTTTCTAAGAACTACTATATATGTATTCGATGATGAATTATTAATTAACTATCAGTTATTTGCTTCTTGAATGCATGCTAATTTGAATACGAATTTGTTTTATCTATATTATTATGGATTAGTTATTAAGCTATGGACAATACCGGTAGAGCTCATGAAGAGGACCTCTTCAACATGATACGCTCCTCCGAAAACCCAGCGGAGCTTCTGGGTGAATCACATGATGATGACGGCTCACAATATCTGAACGATTACGGTGATGGATGTGAGGCCGAGGAAGAAGAACTTATGTTCCAAAATCCGGAACAACTAACAATGTCCGGCGAGGTATATATATATTAGCCTCTGGTGAACATTACATGCGTATTAATTAATTTGTATATATATATATTAACAAATCTTTCTTCTTTTAATTATCAGCCCTCCGGATCGAGCCAATCTAGTACAAAGGTATGAGGCGCTGCCAAAATGTTGGACGACAACGTAAAGCTCAATCTTGATGCTTTCAAACCTGATGGCGAACCGACTCACCCTGAAGCCAATGCCAAGACATTTGTGTGTCAATGCGGAGTGGTTGTTAGGGACGGAGTCCAGATCACAATGCAAGAATGGATTCAGCCGAACAATCCAAAACCAGGAGTGATTTATGTCGAGAAAAGACTTAAAGATGCCCTTTGGCTTCAGCTCATGGAGCATTTCATCCTACCAGATTCTCTCTCAGAGCGCCAAAGGGACAAAGTCAAGGAGTTTGCTCTCCATAAGATGGCCAGCGCGTTCCAGACTTGGAAGAAAAAATTATGGAACGAGTACAAAGCTAGAGACAATAAGGCGCCCGAATTCACAGGAATATACGAGAAAATAAAGAATCACTGGGACACATTTATCGAGTACAAGACATCGGCAGCTGCTATGGAGAAGTTGGCAAAGAATAAGATAAATGCGGACAAAAAAAAGTATCACCATAAACTAGGGACAGGTGGATACAAGGCAGCCATTCCTAAGTGGGATGCATTAGAGAAGGCATTGGTTTTTTGCTCATGGGGGAAAGTTGGACCCAGCAACAGGGAAGATTATTGTGCTTGCCAGTCTGGAGAAGGCATCAAAAGAGTTGCTTAAAGCAAAAAAAGCTGCCCAAGAAGGACAGTTTCACCCCGATAGAGAGAACGACGAGCTTACACTCGCCCTCGGGAATCCCGAACACGGAGGACGAACACGTGGCGTGGGCGTTGTTCCGTGGTATGAGGGGTTTGCGGGCTGGAAAGATAGTTATAAGAGCCGTTCGAGAAAAAAGAAGGTGGAAGCAGACCGACTTTCAAAGTTGGAACAGAAGTACGAGCAGCAGCAGCTGCAGATACAGCAACTGACCCAGCAAAGGGCAACTCCGCGGCAGGAGCATCCAGCATCGGAACCCGTCCCATCTACACTGCCGAAAAGCAGCGTGGGTTCCACAGGGGCACCGCTGGGTCACACCCCCGTGGATGATATCACCGAGAAGACATCTTGTGAGCTAATCCAGAAAGTGAAGAACATACCCGTGCGGGTCGCGACGGGCTATGCTTTACCAAATACACCTGATGTTCTCTGGCATTTCAATCCGGTTCTAGCTGGGTATGCTCGTGTCGTGGTGGATGCAATAGAGCCAGGATATGATGGACTAGAGCTTGACATCCCTGGAGGTGAGGGGGAGTCCACACTTGCAGAAGCCGGCCGTGGTCTCATTCTATGGACAAAGGACTGCATCGTCTTTCCACACTCGGCGCTAAGGCCACCGGCTCCTCCGAGTATAGATGTCCAGCACGAGGTATCCCAGCCAGAGGCATCGCAGCGCCAGCAGTCCTCCCCACCTCGAGAGGCGTCCCACTTCAATAGGGATCCCAGCGCGAGTCCACCCAACCTCGGGACGGAGCACGACGCGAGTCCATATCGTCGATCTCCGCCGCGTGAGCTGACTCCACCCCGTAGGCAGTGGTCCCGCCAGCAGGGCTCCCAAAAGAGGAAGGCCATCAGCAGTCCTCTTCGGAAGAAAGCAAAGAAGAAACCCGAGCCTCCTGCCAAAAAGAAGCTGGCTTACGAGATGAGTGTAGAGGAAACCGAAATTGAATGCGCTGCCCAAGTGAAAGATTTTTTTGCGAAGAAGCCCCCGCCGCCAAAGGAGGTAATACCCAAGGAAGTCCAAGAGCACTTTAGGGAACACTTTATTAATCGACCCCCGGCATATGTGGAGCGTATGCCGACAGACTATGAGCGACAGATTCAGAAGGCAAGTGAGCAGAGAAGTCGGCCCAGCCCAAGGAAGAAGTCGTCGGGGAGTACGACATCAACGACAGGTGGTGCTACTAGCGGGAAAACAGTTCCCCGGCTCGGAGAACAATCCAAGCAATCGATCTCTCCGCTCAAGGTGAGTACCGATCAGTTGACCAACGTTTATGGCAAACAAATCGACCTCGGAGAAGTAGAGCGTGCAGGTCTCACTCTTGCCCAAATCATTGGCATCGAGGAAATCAGTGGGTACGTTGAAGCTGACTACGCAAGGAAATATGCCCATGGAAAACCACTTGTCACACCCGAGCAGTACAAGGAACTACCAACTGCGATGCGACAGTTGCATGATTGGTACCTGCGTGAAGCAAAGAGAGGGGAGATAGCGGTCATGGTCAAAGTAACGAAAGAGCATTACTTCAATGGATGTGAAATATGTCTTGATTTCTCAGGACTTTTCCAGTTATACCACCTGGACTCTATCGACAAATCTCTCATCAGTTGCTATTGTCTGTAAGTGATTTATATCTTTAATAATTTAAGTCTCTAGCTCAGATATTGTTCATTGGCTTATCATCACTATATATGTCTTTTCTACGCTATTATGCAGATTGAGCATGTGGGAATTGAAACAAGAGGGAATCGATGACATTGGGTTCATCGACCCAAATACCATTCATGGTCATGTGATAAAACATTATGCCAAGGACACAGAAGAGCTCTTGGAAGAATATCTAGAGGCACTAATGAATACCAAATCTACTATAATATTTCCTTACAACATGGGGTGAGTGTTTACTCTCTTGTATACTATAAATTCTATTTTGCTTACTAGCTCGCTGTCAAGTGTAGTTGATGAGTTATATGCATGCATGCCTGCTTAATTATATAAACTTCTGCATGCGCAGAGACCACTATATCCTCCTAAATATTATCCTCGCGGAGGGACTTGTTCAAGTGTATGACTCACTAGATACACCAGAACAATCATACGTGGACTTGTATTTAATGATGGACCGGTAATTTCAATCTTTATCGACCTCACTTTCTTTCATTATTTCTTGATATTAAAAGTAAATTATAATAACGATCTTTCGTTCTTTTTCTTTGCCGCGCAGTGTTTGGAAAAAGATCATAGAAGAAAAGCTTCACGGTCGTCAATGGAAACCGAAGCTGAGGTGGAAAAGGATCCAAGTAATTAAGTAGTACTACTACGTTCGCGCATCTCTTTAATTCTAGTTTCAATATAATTATCATGCTTGATTATTAATTATCTTATTGAATTCTATTCTTTTGCAAAGTGCGAGAAGCAGCCACAGGGGACAAATTTATGTGGATACTTCCTCTGCGAGAACATTCGCATGAAGATCGAATGCCGTATACGTCGCAGAGGAGCACGTGAAAGACAATTCGAGGTTTTCCAGATGCGGTCGAAGCTCTCACCACAGAAACGCTTTGTAGCACTTCAAGAGGAATTTGCGGCATTTCTTCTTCGACATGTCATTGATGTAAACGGAGAGCACTATTTCATACCACCGCCTCAATAATGCCAGCAAATCAGTAGTAGAAAACTGAGATTTCATCCGGAGCACTAGCTAGCTAGCTAGCTAGTCCCGGCCGGGTTTTGGGGCCTTTATAAGTCCGGGATATATATTGGATGCATGTGTGTAATTCCATTTGTATATATACTTTGTATATATATATGAGATATTTGTATATTATATTACATATATATGCATCAACTTGTGTACTGTTTATAGTATGTAGCACCGTAAAATAAATTTGAAATGAATGAAAAACACAAAAAATAAAGAGGAAAATTAAAACCTAAAAGCTAAAACAAAAAAAAACAGAACACTTAGTACCGGTTGGTATCACCAACCGGTACTAAAGGTCCTCCACCACCAGCCCACGCACACGCAAGCAGCCACGTGGTGGGCCTTTAGTAACACTTAGTACCGGTTGGTATCACCAACCGGTACTAAAGGTCCTCCACCACCAGCCCACCCAGGCAGCCACGTGGTGGGCCTTTAGTACCGGTCCGTGGGCCAACCGGTACTAAAGGTCTGGACCTTTAGTCCCGACCCTTTAGTACCGGCTGGGGAACCGGTACTAAAGGTCCTTCCGAACCGGTACTACAAGTCCTCATTCTACTAGTGGAGTGGTGCGAGTGTCTCGTTCGTTCGGTGCGACTTCTGTTTTCTCCGAACGATATCGCTAGCTGACGTGGCTCTGGTCCACTGCTTTAAGATCTGTAATCAAATCCAGCGGTGGAAAGGACGTTCGGGCTCAAATTCTAAAATACTGGTCGTTCGGCACTTATTGATTCCGTTTTTCTATTGTTGTCGAGGACATGTCAACTTGTAGCGAACCTGTCACTTGTATAAAAAATTTAGTGTGAAGGTATTTTATTTTTGAGGAACTGACAACAGAGCTGGCCTTTCATGGGTGAAGCAAAAGACATTTGACAGGGTCATGCCAACTCGCCTGTTACCGTTGCAAAAGATTTCCTCTATAAATACATGTTGCTCTCTTGTTAGCTTTGCAAGGCAAAGCGCCTTGCCAGTTTCTTTGGGAGAGTGAGAGAGCTCCAAAGACAACCATGGTGACAGAAGACAAGTATATTCTGTGTGTATCACGCCACATGATGGGCGCCTTGTATTCACATATATATGGGATTACATGCCTTGCTAATCAAGGTGAATCAGGGAGATCCTAACCGAAATATACAACAAATATTCGGTAGGATTACATTCCTATTACATGTGATATGAACAAAAGGAAATACTTTAACATCCCCCCTCAGCTTGTGCGTCGTATGGTAGCAAGCATAAGCTGGAACGAAACTCGCAGAAGAGCTGTGAGGATAATCCCTTTGTCATAATGTCAGCGTACTGATGCGAGGATGGCACATGTAGAACCCGGACCTCTCCAAGTGACACCTTCTCTCGCACAAAGTGGATGTCAATCTCAATGTGCTTGGTGCGACGATGCTGGACCGGATTAGAGGCCATGTAGACAGTACTGACGTTGTCACAAAAAACAACAGTGGCCGTCGTCAGGGGGTGATGAAGCTCACCAAGGAGCTGACGAATCCAGCAACACTCGGCCACAACATGAGCAACTGCGCGATACTCCGCCTCAGCACTGGAGCGAGACACGGTGGTCTGTCGTTTAGACGACCAAGAGACGAGGTTATCACCAAGATATACGCAGTAGACGGACGTGGAACGCCTAGTGTCAGGGCACCCAGCCCAATCAGCGTCAGAATATGCAGTAAGTGTCACAGAGGATGAGCTGGAGAGATGCAAGCTGAGATCAAGGGTGCCCTTGATGTAGCGGAGAATGCGCCTGACCAAGTGCATGTGAGGCTCTCTGGGCGCATGCATGTACAGACAAGCCTACTGAACCGCGTGCGTGATGTCTGGACGTGTCAGGGTGAGGTACTGCAAAGCACCTGCGTAACTCCGATACTCCGTGGGATCAGAGAGAAGAGGACCATCCTGAGCAGAGAGCTTGCACTTAGTGTCGATAGGGGTGGCCGATGGGTTACAGTCAACCATGCCAGCGCGCTGTAGAAGATCCAGCGCGTACTGTCGCTGAGAGAGGACCATGCCGGAGGAGGTCCGACTGACGGAGATGCCGAGGAAAAATGACAGGGTGTCGAGGTCTGTCATGAAGCTGTTGTGTGACACGTCGAAGGAGCTGATCCGAGGACGCGGTGATGACAATGTCGTCCACATACAAGAGGATGTAGGCCAGATCGTGTCCATGCCTGTAGATGAACAAAGAGACATCCGACTTGGAAGCGATGAAGCCAAGGCGATGTGCAAACAGTGCGAACCTTTGGTACCAAGCACGCGGCGCCTGCTTGAGACCGTAAAGAGATTTGTGTAGGCGGCACACATACTCTGGGCAGCGAGCATCGACGAAGCCTGGGGGCTGCTGGCAGTAAACCTCCTCGTCAAGATTGCCATGGAGAAAGGCGTTCTTGACGTCGAGCTGGTGGATCGGCCAGGACCGGGAGACAGCAAGGCTGAGAACAATACGGATCGTTGCGGGCTTCACAACAGGGCTAAAAGTCTCGTCGAAGTCAATGCCCTGTTTTTGAGAGTAGCCACGTACGACCCATCGCGCCTTGTACCGAGCAAGGCTGCCATCCGAGTGAAACTTATGTTTGAAGATCCACTTCCCTGAAACAACATGAGCACGAGGAGGACGTGGAACAAGAGACCACGTCCGGTTAGCAACAAGAGCATCAAATTCCTCGTTCATAGCACGACGCCAGTGTGGGTCATGTAGTGCTCCCCGGTATGTTTTAGGAATAGGAGAAGGAGTGGAATGGGAAACATGAAGGTTGAGACGGTCAACGGGCTGAAAGAGACCACGTTTCGCTCGAGTGACCATGGTGTGGGTGTTAGATGGAGATGGGGGCCGGTGGACTACAACCGGAGGAGATGGGTCACTAGAGAGAGAAAGTGGTGGGCCTGGCGGGGTAGAGACCACGGGTGAGGGTGAAACCATGGGCGAAAGAGGAGAGAGCGGGCCAGGAGGTGTGCTCCGACGGTCGGACGTGGAGGTAGGCGGAGAGCCGCCATGCATGGTGGCACGCGGGTGCGCATGCATGGCGGGTTGCGGGCGCATAGGAAACCCGGGTGGGTGGGTGGGTTGCATGCGTGCAGGGGAGCTGAGTGGGGTGCTGCCAGGCGTGGGGTTGGGTGCAGCGTCGCTGGACGTAGGGCTGTGCATGGGTGTAGGACTACTGTTGCCATGCATGGCAGGAGGCGAGTGTGCATGCAGGTTTGGTGTGTGCTGCGTGACTGCAAGGTCTAGTAGGAAATCAAGTGTGGCTATGGGGTCAGCTGGACGCTCTTGGGAATAGGAGAAAGGAAATATGGTCTCGTCAAATACCACATGGCGAGATAGGATGACTCGACGAGTGCTAATATCAAGGCATCTATAGCCTTTGTGGTTGCTTGGGTATCCTAAAAAGACACAAGCGGTGGATCGTGGGGAGAGTTTATTTGTGGCTGTAGCAGACTGGTTGGGATAACATAGGCAACCAAAAACACGGAGGGCGGTATAGTTCGGGGAAGTGCCATGGAGGCGTATGTAGGGTACCGCAAAGCCAATGGATTGTGAGGGGCGGATGTTGACGAGATACGTGGCCGTAGCAAGGGCTTCGGCCCAGTAGGAGGGTGGCATAGAAGATTGGAAAAGAAGTGTACGAACTACGTCGTTGATTGTGCGGATGGCACGTTCGGCCTTGCCGTTTTGGGCGGACGTGTAAGGGCATGAGAGACGAAGGTGAATGCCGTGGGTGGAGAAGAAGTTGGTGACTGTGGAGTTGAGAAACTCGGTCCCGTTGTCGGCTTGCATAGCAACAAGAGGTCGGGAAAACTGTGTGCGGATATAAGCAACAAAGTTAAGTAAAGTGTTGGCGGTTTCAGATTTGTTGCGAAGGGGAAACGCCCACATGAAGTGGGAAAAATCGTCTACAATGATGAGGTAATATTTGAAACCAGAATTGCTCAAAATCGGTGAAGTCCAAAGATCACAATGAATCAACTTAAAAGGTTCAACGCTTATGGAAGTAGACCTAGTGAAGGGCAAGCGCACGTGTTTGCCGAGTTGACAAGCATGACAGACATGCGTGGCTGCTTTATTACATGAGATAAAAGAGTTCTTATGAAGGTGGGACATGGCGTCGCGTCCCGGGTGACCTAAGCGGCGATGCCATAGCTCGGTGGTGGTGGTGGCAAGGAGTCCATGGGCGTGGTGGTTGATGACCGCGGATGGGAAGACGTAGAGATCGCCGAGGCTATTGCAGCGAAGAATCACGGCCTTGGTGCGAAGGTCTTTCACAGAAAAGCCGAACGGGTCAAATTCAATTGAGCAAAGATTATCAATAGTGAAACGACGAACGGAAAGTAAATTTTTGACAATAGTTGGAACAACTAAGACATTGCGAAGAAGAAGAGAGCGAGCGGAAGTAGGGAGAAATGTGTCGCCGGTGTGAGAGATGGGCAAGGTGGAGCCATTACCCACGGTGACGGTAGAAGAAGAGGAGGAAGGAATGAGAGTGTGGAGCATACCGGGGTCGGAGGCCATATGTGCGGTGGCTCCGGAATCCATGACCCACTCACCGACGGTCGAGGGGGTTGCAGCGTTGTTGAGGGCGGCCATGAGTGCGGTGCAATCCCAAGATGGGGCGCCGCCTTGACCGGGAACCGAGGGAGCGCTGCTGTAGCTGGGAATCGGTGGCGGGTTGATGCTGTACGCCTGCCCATGCAGGGGAGCCAGAGAGGTGAAGGCTTGTGTGGGTGGTAGCGCATGTGGCCGTGCACCTAGCAGGCCAGCCCCGGTGTTCTGCCGCATGGCTGGAGACGCCTGAAGTTGTTGGCCCGTGTATGGGTTAAAGCACACCCACGGACCAACAGAAGATGCAGAGGTGCCAGGACGATGACCAGCCGAGTTGCTACCCACGTTGGTGCCGCCGTTGCCTTTCTTCTTGCTCCAAGTGCCGCCCTGGCGGCCGCTGCTGGAGTTGCCGCCACCGCGGTTGCCGTCGCCGCGGTCCGAGCCGCCGCGGTTGTGGCTGAACGAGTGGGAGCCGCCTGCACCATTGGACGGACCGCCGCTGTAGAGCGCGGTGTGGTTCGCTACAGCCGTGGAGTTCGCGAGCTGCGTCTCGCGAAGAGTGAGGAGGGAGCGCGTCTGGGTGAAGGACGGCAGCGGGCTCTGCATGGTGACAATGGTGGTGATGTCGGCGAAGCGCGGGTTGAGGCCGCGGAGGCAGTTGAGGACGAGCGTCTGGTCGGAGACGGGGGTGCCGACATCACTGAGAGCATCCGAAAGCGCCTTGTGACGGTGACAGTAGGCGGTGACGGAGAGGTCGCCTTGGACGAGGCCGCGGAACTCCGCCTCGAGGTAGACGGCACGGGTCATCTGATTGTCGAGGAAGAGGTTGGTGATGAGCATCCACGCTTCCTGAGCCGTCTGGTCCTCCGCCATGATGATGTCGAGGATCTCATCGGAGATGGACCCGTAAAGCCATGACCGGACGACGTAGTCCTCGCGAGTCCAGTCCGAAGTGCGGTCCGCCTCGGCAGTGACAGTGTTGACGTGAGGAAGAAGGTCGTACTTGCCGAGGAGTACGCGGATGAGCATCCGCCACTTCGTGAAGTTCGAGGCGTGAAGGTCGAGTGTGACCGGCACATGGGTGCGTACGCTGGCGACTTGCACCGCCGAGGCGGCGGAGGCCGGCATGGCCGTGGTGACGAGTGCTCCAGAGGTGGAGTTCATGGTGGCTGGCAGGGTGGGTGAGGTGAGGGAGGAGGAGGTGCTGGACGTGGCGCCTGGGTTGGTTGACATGGAGGGCGGCGGCGAGATTGGATCGGTGGTGGGAAAGGCAGGATCGGGGTGTTGCTATCTGATACCAAGAAGACAAGTATATTTTGTGTGTATCACGCCACATGATGGGCGCCTTGTATTCACATATATATGGGATTACATGCCTTGCTAATCAAGGTGAATCAGGGAGATCCTAACCGAAATATACAACAAATATTCGGTAGGATTACATTCCTATTACATGTGATATGAACAAAAGGAAATACTTTAACAGTGACGCCCCCTAAGGGTCCTCCGTTACGGATAACCCACCCCTCCCACCCAGGGCACGTGCTCACGCCGTACGCCACCGGCGGCGCACTGTTCCAGTGCGACGGCTGCCGGCACTACGGCGAGGACGACCGCAGGTACCGGTGCGACCCGTGCGACTACGACCTTCACGTATGTTGCGTCCCCCTCAAGGTGGAGGACCTGACGCTCACGCATACTTTCTTCAAGGGCTGCACGTTCGACTTCCGCTACAGCCCTCCCGGCGCCCTGGCCGGCCGCGGCAGCTTCTGCGGCGCCTGCGGAGACCAGGTGCTCGGCTTCATGTTCCACGACGGCCACCGCCAGATCGACCTCCACCCGCAGTGCGCCAACCTGGCGGAGCGCGTGGTCCAGCAGGACGGCGTGTTCGACCTCTTCAGGGAGGCGCCTGCCCATGGTAGCTGCGGGTTGTGCCGGCAAGGGCAGGGCGGGCGCCGCGACAGCTTCTGGTGCTACAGCTACCTCGACGGTCGCCGCCAGCGTGCGTACATGCACGTGTCGTGCATGATGGAAGCTTGCTACAAACGCTCTCAGGTCGCGCAGGTGAGCGCGCCCACGACATGGGCGGTGGGCACGCCGGCGACATGGGAGGTGGGAACGCCGCAGAGCGCGCCGACGACATGGGACACTGGGTTGTCATCCAGCATCAGCAAGGTCTCGCTGTTTTGCAAGGTTGCGGTGGCCGTCGCAAGGGTTGCCTCCGCGGTCTCCACTGGCACGGGGGGTGACCCGTTGTGGATTGACACGACGGCTGCAGAATCCCCCGAATAAGCATCTCGATCGGCTATAAAATCAATTACTACAAGCGGACATGTGTTAATTTTAACGCAGTTGACTCTGGTTTGTATCGATTTTTCTAGTGGTCGCCTATTTTCTGGGATTTGTTTTGCTGTATCGTGTGTTTTTTCTGTCTATTTGTGTGATATATAGAGGGCATAGTCTCTTGTTGATACGGAATAACAAAACTACACATCAATGTATACGTTTTTTTTTATATATTCATATGAATGAAGACCCACGATTCATTTTCATTGACTTACTTAGAGGGCAGCAGCGTTCGAATAGAGAAATGCTCGGATTTCGGGCTCCAAAACTATTCATGAATTCAAAATATCTCCATCAATTTGGGAAAATGTTCGTGAATTTAAAATTTTAGTCAGAAATTTTAAAGTATTCATGCATTCAAAAAATGTTTGTGAGTTCAAAAATATTCATATTCACAAAATTTAAAAATCACAAATTTTAGAAAAGAAAATGAAGAAAGAGAACGGGAAAAATAAAACAGAAAAAACCAATCGAAGTGAAAAATAAAACAGAAACAAGTTGGAAAAGACTCCAAGAAAAACCAATCCAGAAACTTTCTAAAACTGTGAGAGAAGCACCTGGAAGTTTCCTATAACCATTTTGTCCCAGGCGAACCGCTATGCTCTAATGGGCCAAGACACGTCGGGTCTTTGTGGGCATCAATGGGTTGTATTAATTCTTTGGGAAATACAACAATGGGTTATGGGCCTTTTCCAAGTTGGGCCTTGCTGCGCGCCGTGCTCAATTCTTAGGGCCGACACAATGTGCTGCCTTCTTGCGTGCCAGCCCGGCACCCTAGCTATCAGGCTGAGTTGTTCCTAGGCCGCATGCTGTTATGCCTTGTGCCGATAAAAAAAAAAGCATGACCCGAGCTCTAAGTATATTTGGGCTGGATGAGGGGAGCAACTAGTTACAGGGTCCTGGGGGGGGGGGGGGGTCGATTTCCGATTGTTTTTTTTTGCTTTATTATGTTTCTTAGTTTTTTCCCCTGTTTTATCTGTCAGGAGTGTGGAGCACAGTTGTGCTTCTCATGTTGAAAGCACAAATGTGTGAAAACATAGTTGTGCTTCTGTGCTTCACCAGAAGTGAGGCACAATTGTGCTCCTCGTGCTTTCGCATGCTTGTGGTTCTCCAAAAGTGAAGCACAAGTGCGCTTTCTCGTGACGTTTGAAAAGCACAACGGGGCTTCACAGTGAAGCGCAGTTAGTACAATTTAAAGCAAGGGTTAGTAAACTTTTGGATCATAGATTTCGCTCGAAAAAAGTTTGTCAAAATCTAATAACACGAGATTTAGTTTTGAAGATTTTCACATGATAGTGAAAACGGTTCGTGATTTGGATGCATAGTTTGAGAGATAAAATATTTTGTAACAGTCGAGTCTACTGAAAAAAGTACAAAAAACACTCATCTCTTCTTGTATGGGAAAATATCCCATCAAAACTCTCTAACAGCGACAACTGGTGCACATGAGATACGCCACTTGTCACCACGAGAGGTGAGAGTGACCTTTACAAACTCTCTAACTGCGACAAGTGACGCCCACCACCAAAGATGAAAATAATCTTTACAAATGGCACCCTTTAATCATTTATTTCACTGGATGAGTTTGCGTACACGTAACCCGAGTGAGGAGGGCTGGACGAGGGGGAAAATATCTGGTGCACCGGAGCTTGTGGTGCTACCGGTGCACCGAACTCACATTGTGCTTTTAAAATGTTCAAAAAATATTGAAAAAAATTTAGCACACTCACACAACATCAATGTAGGTTGCCACAAAATTTCAAGTCAAAATTCGAAACATAACTTGAAAAACAAAGATGACAAATTCAACACTGAATAGTACATAACACAACTTGGGCTTTACATTTGGCCCATTATCACACTGGTGTCAAATTTGTCATTTTTGTATCTCAAAAAATATTTCAAATTTTTATACGAGATTTTGTGACATCATACATTAATGTTGTGTTAACATGCTAGAATGTTTTCAGATTTTTTAAAATATTCTATGGCATCCGGTGCACAGGTAGCACCACAAGTGCGGGTGCACCGGATATATTCCTCTTTAAATAAATAAATAAATAAATAGACGACTCTGGAACAAGGGTAAGAGTGGTAATATCACTGTTCTCCCTTGTTTTCTTTATTTTTTTAGTCATACATTGACTACATACATACACTGTGTATCATCGAGTACATCCCAGGTTCATCAGTTCTTGGAGGTATGGCAATATTACAAATCAAATACTACTAGTCTAGTTACACTTATCCAGCGGCCTCAGAAATACCGGAAGACCAAACTTAGGTTTCAGGGTAAACAGATCCACGGGCGCATGCACATAGTCAGGGGAAAGAGTGAATGAGAACTTCTGGAGCATCAGGGCCAGCGTCGACTTCGCTTCCAACATAGAGAAATTCTGACCGATGCAAGACCTTGGTCCCATTGAAAATGCTAGCAGGCCGTGTGGAACCTTTGCTGCTCCTGTAATCCCATTCTTAAATCTCAATGGATTGAATTCATCTGCGTCGTCACCCCAAACCTCCTTGTCTCGATGCATAATTGGAATAGGTATGACAATTGCTATGCCCTTGGGTAGTTTTATTGATCCCACTGTCATATCGGTCACAATCTTCCTTTGCATGAAAAGAGCAGGCGAGTAGAGCCTCAAGGTCTCGAAGAGCACCATAGTCATCTGCAATATGCATAGCTTATTGTGGTTAGCTACAGATTCTAAGATTATCAGAGAAGCACAAACATTATAGTAAGAATCTATGGTTACTTTTTTCTTACCTCTTTCAATTTGTTGAGCATATTGGGGTTAGGAGATTCCCTCCCAAATTCCTTCAAGACCTCCTTTCGGAGCCTTTCTTGCCATTCTGGGTATATGCAGAGCAAATACACTGACCATGTGAGTAGAAGAGATGTGTTTTCATGACCAGCAAAGAAGAAACGCTTGCACTCATGTATGATCTCCTCCATGCTCAAGCTGAGATGCACTTGCTTCCCTCCTTGCTTGGTTTCAATGCAAGAGTCAAGCATCACACCGAGCAGATCATTTCCGTATTCACTAGTGGCTAATCGTGGTTGTATAATTTGTGTGAGTAGGCTCTTAAGCTTCCTTTCAAGCATCCATTTGCGCCGATTCCTTTCAGTGGGAAGATATCTGAATCGACAAACAAAAACATTGACCATGCATAAGACAACTGTGTATGAAAATTGTTTCAAGAAATGAACCGAGAGTATGGAAATTTTGAGGTGCGCTTTTTTCATCTTCAAGGTATAAATTCAAGAAATGTGAGATTTTTACTTGAATCCTGGTATCGGCACGTCAAGGAAAGTTTGCATAGTGATCCCCAGCATGTCAGTTTGAGCCTGGAAGACTTCATTTCCTAATTTATAACTGCTTCCAAAGATGGCATAGGATATATTATCAACTGTTAGGTCACTGAAAAGTTTATTGATATCTACTTTTGTTTCTCCATTCTCATTTTGAGACGCTTGATTTTCCAACTCCTTAGCCATGCCTCCGGCAAAATCCAGCATTGTTTTTGTCATCATCTGTAATAAATACAAACTCGAGTTTAATTTTCTTAAAAAAAACTAGCATGCTCCCTATTTCAGCGGTCCTAACATCTTACTACTCTAGAGGCCCCAGTGAAGTCTCCACATTAATCCCCACGAGACGCATTAGGAAAAAACTAGAAATTCTCATCAAAAAGAAACATCCGGCCATCTATCAGGTAATCTCTAATAATAATTTACCTATACTAATTGGAGACCCGAGACGGAGCCTCCATGTTAATGCTAACGAGATGCACTAGAACAAAGAGATAAATCATAGAAATTCTCACAAAAATTAGAAACATCCGACCAGTAGCCGTCTAACAATAATAGTAGTTGGATCTATTCTATTTTCTAAAAAGTTACCACCTTTAAAATTATTTTAAAAAAGTATGAAGCAGCCCCCTAAATGTACATTTATATTGCCCACCTCTGCCATTATGAAGATAATCTAAAGTAACACACTGTATCTAAATTACCACCAGTTGCCATTATAATAGATAATCCATATAACCCCTAAAGTTTGCATGTAAAGTGCCCCACCTTTGCCATTATTAAAAATATAATATAAATATCCCCTATTTAAATTACTGACATCTGATGTTATAAAAAATGAATAACCACAAAATACACCCATATATATGTTCCTAAAGTACCCACTTCAACCACTATTAATATATAAATACAAACTCCAAATAAACATATACATTGTCTGTCATCCTATCACTAGTAGAAAACAGGGTTTTGGTCCTGGCCAGATCAGAGCATTAGTCCCGGTCGTGTTAGGAACCGGGACTAATGGGAGCATCAGTCCTGGTTCGAGAGGCTAGGAAGCCGGCCGGGCCTCGGCAGGCATCAGTCCCGGTTCGGCTGGGACCTTTAGTCCCGGTTCCAGACACCAACCGGGACTAAAGCAACCCCTTTAGTCCCGGTTCCAACCGGGACTAAAGGGTAGGCCATTAGTCCCGGTTTTAGACACAAACCGGGACTAAAGTTTTGCCTATATATATCCACGCCCCCCCCCCCCATCTCCTCTGTTTTTTGGCCGTGGAAGGGTGGAGGTGTGGGCTATTCTGTTTTTTGCCTATATATGCACATGAGGTGTTCGATGAAATGCCGGAGCCACACTTAAGCTTTCTCCTCTGTTTTTCCTCCAAACTCGACCTCGAAGCTCCATTTTCCCCAAGATTTGTATAGATTTGGCGATGCACCAACTATCCAAGTGTTCTAAAAAGGTTAGCAACTTCATCCTTTCATCTCTCACTGCTAGTTTAGCTCATTTCAAATGCTCTAGAAGTAGTGTGGTTTGTGGGTTTTAGTGGAGGAGTGTATGTGTGAGTTTATTTGATTTAGATGCACAATTTGAGCTCAAATTAACTTCTTAGTTTGCACATGTGTAGGGTGCCGTCCCGTCCCCGTCCCCGTCCTCACCGCCGTCGATCACCCGCGCCGATCTCATCGCCGGCACCACCGTGGTGAGCCTCTTGTTCTTATCTTTTTTTTAAAGAAAAAATTCTTACTTGTATGATTTATATAGCTACTTGTATAATTTTCTTACTTGTATTATTGTTTATTATTATATAGTGCCATGGTTTTGGTATCCGCTCCCGTCGGCTCTCGTCCGGTTTATGATTCGGATGTGGTATATTATCTTTTATAACTATTTGTTTCATTTAGTGTTTATGACAATTATGCCGACCAACTTGACATAGATGTCTTTATCTAGGAGGTATGTGAACCGGAAATTCCAACCGACCGTCTTGTCGAGAGGTTAAATTTAGTTGAAAAAAAAATAATTATTTGAAAGAAAAATTGAAAAGAGTTGAAGAAGAGAAGATGAAATTGGAGTTGCATGTTACCGATGTCGTCGATCTACACACGATCCAGATGGATGCAATGCGCTTGAAGATTGGAACGATTAGAAAATATGACATTGATAATGAGGCTTGGTATCATTATGCTGTTGGATCAATTATTACCTTAGTTGCGATTTTGATCGCATTTGTTGTTGCATTTAAATGTTTTACATAGTTGTATGTTAGTTTCAATGTATGTTTTAATTAGATGCTCTAGAGAGCTATATGTTGTTCTATGAGAACTATGTATGAACTTTATGTATTTATTTTTTCAGTAATAACATTTGATCACTACTGTACTTTGGTTTTAATGTGATGATGAACTTGTATTAATTTGGTCATTTCTCTATTCATGATGTTCTGTAATGGTTTTTGATATACTTAATTATATAATGCACGTAGATGAACCGGCAATGGATGTACGGTGACCGACGCACGTCCGACTACATTACGGGCCTGCATAATTTTCTCGATGTGGCTGAGGCAAACAAGCAGAATGGTTTTATGTATTGTCCATGTACTGTCTGTGAGAATACGAAGGATTACTCTGACTCAAAAACCCTTCACTTTCACCTGCTTGAGAAGGGTTTCATGCCACACTATAATGTTTGGACCAAGCACGGAGAAAGAGGGGTTATGATGGAAGACAACAAAGAAGAAGAGGATGATGACAACTATTCTATGTTCCCTGAATACGGTGATACTGCAACGGGGGAAGCTGAAGATCAAGAGACATCAATGGAGACCGTACCTGCAACACAATGAATTTGTGATTCTCACGGATCAGAAGAGCTTGGTCCACCTCGAAGAGCGACGGTTGTCAACACCCTGGCAGCAAAAGGCTTTCACCAAGCTCTTAGGCCTTCGTTACACCATCAAGTTCAAGAAAGGGGTGGATAACAGCGCACCCGATGCCTTATCCCGAGCTACTCATACAGATCAGCTGCACTCTATCTCTTCTTGTCAACCAGCATGGATGGGAGATATCATTGCCAGTTACATCACTAATCCCCAAGCGCAGAAGCTTCTTGAGCAATTAGCTATTCGTCCTGATTCCATGGGTCGTTTCTCGCTGGAGCAAGGCATTTTGAGATTTCGTGGGCGTATTTGGCTAGGAGGCAGTACTTCCATGCAGCAGCAGATCATTGCAGCGTTCCACGACACACCCATGGGGGGGGCACTCAGGATTTCCAATGACTTATCGGCGCATCCGCCAACTTTTTGCTTGGCCAAAGTTGAAAACTCACATTCTACAATATGTGAAGTGTGAAGTGTTGTCAGGTGTGCCAACAGGCTAAACCTGATAGAGCTGCATATCCAGGCCTTCTTGAACCTCTACCAGTCCCCAAGGAGTCATGGGAATTCATAAGTATGGACTTCATTGATGGATTACCTCAGTCTGGGCACGCCAATTGCATACTGGTTATTGTGGACAAATTCACTAAATTTGCTAATTTCCTGCCTCTCGCACACCCCTATACAGCATCAAAGGTTGCTTTGCTGTACATGAATCACATCTATCGTCTGCATGGCTTCCCTGGTGCAATCATATCAGATCGTGACCCTGTCTTCACAAGTCATTTTTGGCAAGAGCTCTTCAAATATGCCAGCACAGGTCTGAGAATGAGCACCGCTAATCATCCTCAAACGGATGGGCAGACGGAACGAGTCAATCAATGCCTCGAAACGCTCCTCCGCTATTTCACTCAAGCTTGCCCTCGCCGTTGGAGCTATTGGATTCCCTTGGCACAATACTGGTACAACTCTTCCTTTCATTCAGCCATTGGGATGTCTCCGTTCCGAGCTATGTACGGACACGAGCCACGCCAATGGGGGATCACCGCAACGTCTGCCTGTTCTGTTCCTGCACTCCGTTCGTGGCTCGATGAAAGGGCTACGATACATCAACTCCTGCAACAACAGCTTCATCACGCTCGCAACCTCATGAAGCAGCAAGCAGACAAGAAGCGATCCTTCCGGTCCTTCGATGTTGGTGACCAGGTCTTCCTCAAACTCCAACCTTACATACAGACGTCCGTGGCAACAAGAGCAAACCACAAGCTTTCATATCGCTTCTTTGGACCGTATCGTATCATCGAGCGTATCAACAACGTCGCCTACAAGTTGCAGCTACCAGTTCACTCTCAAGTACACCCGGTCTTTCATGTGTCCCAATTGCGACGCGCCCTGCTACCAGGTACCTCTCCATCCATCGATCTTCCTGAGTATTCTGACATCCCTGCTGTTCCAGTATCGATCGTTGATCATCGATGGCGCAAGCGCCGCGGCGCCATGGTGGAGCAAATACTGGTGCGCTGGTCCAACCCTGCGGCAGTCCCAGACTCCTGGGAGGACAAGGAAGCTCTTCGTGCTCGATTTCCGGCAGCGGAGGCTTGGGGTCAAGCCTCATCTCAAGAACAGGGGGATGTCAGCAGCCCTGACATACAGGCCCAGTGACCAGCGACTCGCACGCGCCTACGATCGACCCGCGTCCACAACGTGCCAGGAAGCCCAACCCACGAGTCGCTGGGCCGGCATGGACCAAGTGAAGCCCAACCACACCAACTACTTCTACTCCTCGCAACGGAAGGCCAGGGCATCCAGAGGATCGCGGCGGCAAGGCACGGACGGCTACCTACCCAGTTCCCCTTCTCTCCTGCGTGAGAGCTAGTTCTTCCCCGATCCCCAAATTCATGTATGAACTCTGTAACCGCCACTGAAACTTACCATCGAGAGGAACAAGTTCATCTTAGCACCTAGATCGATCCCTGGTGCTAACAAATCTCCAGCACCAGACGGTCAGTCTCCTCCTTCATGCTCCTGACGTCCTCGTTGCAGCCTTTCAAGAAGCTGTAGGAGGGTCCATGGATCCCTTGCTCTCTGAACCACTTGCTCATGGCGTACGGGCTCCATACGAGGCGCACGACGGCGTAGTCCCACAGCCTCGTGGCGGCAACCGCAAGCAGAGCAACCACAACGAGGAGGAGCACAAAGAGGAAGGCCATGGGCGGAGAGCTTCTGTTGCTGAGCTGTTCCGCTGGCTGTGTGTCCACACGCATCACCAGGGCTAGGCCGGCTAACTACACGCGTCAGTGAAAAACGACAGAGGAAATCCTCACATCAATAATTGGAGGAAAACTTTTTTGGATTGTTGGATCTTGTTCGCGGAGGATCGAGAAGCACCGAGGTCAGGTCATTTTCTCCGGAGATCGGAGAACGATGTAAGGGTGACCCCGGGCCCCATGGCTCCCATCACTCTGCTCTACATTTGCATAAAACATCCTTTCTTTTTTCAGACCAGCCCGTCCCTCCTCCACTCATCCACATAGAAATAAGAAATAAAAGCATGTATAGCTGGACTTTGCAAATCCGGCCCTTCAAACGCCCACGGACGCGTCCGATCAGTTTTTGGGCGTATTTGTTTTGACTCCCTATTTGTCCGTCCATGCAACCATGTTCCTCACTTTTTCCTCACCAGAAAAAGAGTCCGTGCGTTGCAATGGAAGAAAAAATAATACACGCTCGTAACCCAGTAACCATCACTCAAGACCACCATAGGTCCACGTCCTTTATTTTAACGGGGCATCATATTTGTGTAGCCACATATCCTCCTTCTCACCCTCGCCGACGGTGCCCTCAGTGTTCACACAAACCAAAACGTGTCAGAATATCGTTAATCCTAAGGCGTCCCTCTCTCCTTCTCTCCCCCCCCCCCACTCTCTCTCTCTCTCTCTCTCTCTCTCTCGCTCGCTCGCTCTCTCTCGCTCTCGCGATGAGAAATCTGTTGTTTTTCCCTTGCGAGGTTTTTTAGAGGTGTGCATGTCTGGTTATCGACATTTTCTTTCATCTCTATATGGTTTTAGTGGGTGTTTATTTGCAATCCGGATCACAGCCGGTACAAAAGAAAAACGGACCATGCGATCTCGTGATGAGAAATCTGTTGTTTTTCCCTTGTGAGGTTTTTCAGAGGTGTGCATGTGTGGTTATCGATGTTTTCTTTCATCTCTATATGGTTTTAGTGGGTGTTTATTTGCCATCCGGACCGCCGCCGGTACGAAAGAAAAACGGACAATGCGCTAGAGATTATAAGTTTGCTTCCAAAATAATTTTTAAAAGTATTTAACACGTAAAAATAACAGTGTATTCGGATTACACATTTTTCTAATCGAATTTCATATATAACATGTTAAAATTGAAAGATATGGATATTTTAGAAAATCATTTGTTTGACTTAAATATGATTCGCGGGTGAATTACTTAAAAAGTTAGGTGGGTTTCCGGAAAGAATGCAAAATAACAGTTCGACTGTGACTTAAGTGTGTACTGCGGGTTAATTCTCAAAAAATGCAGGGGATTTTCTACAAAATTGCATGACAGACCGCCAGAAGCACTCATTACTTTATTATTATATAGGTATAGATATGTCCGGTCAAATGCATGTGATTGGTGGAGAAGGAAAGAGAGAGAAAGAAAAAAATAGTAAAGAAAAGAAAAAGATGCTCCTTGGTGGGCCAAATCCTATGTGGCGGACCCATGACCACTGATCGGACATGCCCGAGCACTCCTCATACTCATACCATATATGAGGCCAATATGAGGAGTGCTAAACAGCCCGGGCATTTAAGGAGGCTTTGAGGGGTCCGGTTGGGTCAACTTTTTCCTTCTCTCTCTCCTGTCCGGTAAGTGGTACTGTGTCCACCCGGTCAATTTGGGGAGTCCGGCTGTAGATGCTCTAAAGCCAGACCTGACAATCCATCCCCGTATACACCCGCGGGCGCGTCTGCAGACATCGTCGGACGGCCCCTCATTTGGCCTACCCCACATTCACACATCTCAAATTTGGATCCTTATATCCATACAATCCATGCACGTCGATCATAAGATACAAATTTGTCACAATTCAACACTATGAAACATATACGACAAATCAAAACAAATCATAGTTGAACAATCCAGACATGCCAAAATGAAATTAAAGTCCGAGCGTGACGGATCACTCGTCGGACGCTATCCAGCCGCCTGTTCCGCAGCCCTCCTTGCCTCCTGCTCCGTCTTCATCCTTGCTGCATGCTCCGCCTGCATCCTTGCCTCCTCTTCCCCTACTGCCATAGCCGTCCTCGCCTCGTACTCTCTACGTTTGTTGATCTCCTTCATCCTCTGTTTCGGGTAAGTCGATTTTTTCTTCCGCTGAATTTTTTGACCTGCCCCTGTTTCGGGTAAGCCAATTTTGCTACTGGGCTTGAAGCTCATTACACATTGTCTGTTTTTTTATTATATGTGTTTTTACTTTTGCTTTCCTTTTTATTTTTGAGTTAAATTTTCTTTTTTGTACATGGGTATTTTTGCATGTAGGGTGAGTGGAAATGATACACACATGTATTATACAGTGTGTGTAAATTATACTAGAGTGTGAGAATTGAGTGGGGCGTTTTGGAACTCGGCCTCCATGGAGGTCAATTATTTTTGGAAAGTTCAGGGTGAAATAATACCCGTGTTTATGTGATGTGTATGTGTACGTGTGTGAATTTCAGGATGAAATACCTTGAAATGTGATTTGTGCAGAAAAGACACAAAATCATGGACTTTAAGGATGAATAACGCATCAACTAAAAAACATCAGATTGGTTTTTTTTTTGTGTAGCACTCATTTTAGCGTATTCCATTCGACAAATTTACACATTTGTGCATTATGTCTGTAAGTATATATGTATTTTTTTCATATTTTTTTGAAATGTGCAAATTTGAATTTTGATCATTTCAAATTTGGCCTACATGGAGGCCAAGCTCCATTGAGTTGTTTCGGTGAAAATTGCACTATTATATGCTTATTCTTTGCATATTTAAAAGTTTAATTTCAGTGCTAATTTTAGTGCCAAGTTTTTAAAATTCTTTTTATTTCTTTTTGAAGGGCAACAAATTCATTCTTTCTTAGAAAAAATCATTATTTTGATTTTGTTTTAGTTTTTATTTCATTATCATTCTTCTTTAAGGGTAATACCACTGTTATTAATTCATTCCTTCTTAAGAAACTTCTTGCGAAATTCCGCTATTATCTGTTTATGATTGCATATTATAAAAACGCAATTCCTGTGTTTATTATGTGTAAATTTTGTCATTTTTTATTTTATTTTCTTCCTTGAGGCTAATACTAATGATAGTAATTAATTCTTACTTTGAAAATTTCATTATTTTGTTTTATTTTTTATTTTTTATTTCATTTTATTTCTTATTTAATGGTATATCAATGCCACTAAATCATTCCTTATCATGAAACTTCTTTTGCAAAAAGATCACTATTAAATGCTTGTTCTTCCATATGATAAAAACATGAAAAAAAAATTATGTGCAAATTTTGTCACGATTTGCTTTAAATGGTTACAATTTCTTTCTTCTTAAAGAAAGGTAATACCAATGCCACTAATTCATTTTTCCTTATAAAACTTTATTATTTTGATTGTGTTTAGTTTTATTTTGTTTTCTTTCTTTAAGGGTAAATATTAATGCCACTAATTGGTTCTTTCTTAGGAAACTTCTTTGTTGCGAAAATTCCACTATTATATGTTTATTCTTGCATATTATGAAAAAGCACAATTTGTGTACAAATTTTATCAGTATTTGTTTCAGTTTTTCATCTAGAAAGGTAATAACAATGTCACTAATTAATCTTCCCAAGAAAACTTCATTATTTTGATTTTAATTTTATTTTTATTTCAATTTTCTGTTTAGAAAACTTCACATCTTATAAGCGTGCCTACATCTTTGATCGCCATCCTCGTGTGAAGATTTATTGAGCTCTAACTTTAATACCTGCGTTGGATGGCACAACATGTCCGGACCGCGTGGTCCGGAAAGTTGCGGGCGGTTTGAGGGTCGTCGTTGAAGATGCCCTAATAATATTGCGAGCCCCAAGTACATTTTTTGGGAAAAGAAGAGCAGGGATAAGCAGGTTTACGATACTTACATGCCCACGTAGCATTCATGGAGCGTATTGATCTGCAGCGGGGATAAGAATGTTTTTGGTGAACATGTTTTAGGTCAAAAGATTCCATGCTGATGCCAATTAACGAATCTCGAGGCGTGCAACTTGCAACTTGCAACCACTCTCCAAATGTATGGGTCATGTGCTTACCAGTTATGAGTGCTAGCCACATCCTTATCCTAACCATATTCTACTCATATTATACACATACCCATATGATTCCTCTTCTTGTATAAGATGCACCTTAATTATGCTAGTTTCATGCAACTGCTCTACTCCCCCACCTTGATATTGCAGGCACACAATGTCTTCCTTCGCCGTGCTAACCATTTCACCGGAGCAAGAAGATGATGCCGAAACAAACGAAGAGCTCTACCAACGGTTCACCACCTTGGTGTTCATGGCCGGCCACCCCGGGCCTATCCGGTTTCCAGTTCTACCGCCATGAGCATGGCTGGCACAGCAGCCTGGGCCCGTTGGTGGGCGCAATGGTCGCCAACGCCTGCTTCGCTGCGCGGCCCTCGGACATCGTGGTCACCACGCTGCCCAAGTGCGGCACGACGTGGATCAAAGCGCTCCTCTACTCCACGGTGCACCGGAAAGAGCACCCCGTGCTGGACGGCTCGCCCGGCGACCACCCGTTGGACTCCCTCGACCCGCACGAGTGTATCCCATTCCTGGAGTACCAGCTGCTCGAAACAGGCTTTCGTCCCGCTTTATAAATAAAGCAACATCATAACAAAGTACATGGCCGAACGATACAATATGGTAGGGAGCCCCCTTACAAAGCAGATCAGAAGATAAACAAGAAACCAGAACAAGCCTAACACCTAGACGAGGTTCGACCAAGGGCATCTGAGCCACGACAACGCCCCAAGAGGGTGACGACGCGATGCGACGCCGCTGCCGAGTCCATACGGACTAGAGTTTTCACCTGAAGCCCTGGCACCGGGGCGAGATCCACGACAACGTCTTCAAGAAGCATGCGACACCCACAGGCACCACCGTCGTCGGCGCCAAAAACGCAAAGCTTTCGCTCGAACACTCGCCGCCACCACTAGAGGGGTCCTGGTCACCATCACACCTAGGGTCAGCTCATCCACACCAGATCTGGGCACTGTCAGAACAGACCAGGGCCTCCCGCCACTACACCTCTCGCCGCCCACACGACCAAGAGGTGTAGCCACTACCGCCGCCACGGGACCTGCCGGGAAGCCAACCGTGGAGCCCGCCATCCAGGACAGCCGCACGGGCCCCAACCCGAACCCGCGCCAGATCCGGCATGGGGGCGCCATCTTGGCCCTCCACCCATGTAGCGTGCCCGCCGGCCGCCAGGGCAGCCACCGGGGCGCCACCCGCCTCCCGCGCCGCACGCCAGGTCGCCAGATCCGGCCACCCGACGGCGCCCGCATCCACCCGAGGCCCAACACTCGCAGCCGCCGCGCAGCCAGCCGTCGCGCCTGAAGCCGCCGCCCGCCGCACCGCGCACGCCGCCGCCATCCGCTCCTGCCGCCGCGCCGCCGGCCTCGCGAGAGCACAGCGTCCCGATCCAGCAAGGCCTACCCGCGCCGGCCCAGCGCCGAATCGAGGAGGAGGAGATGCCCGCCGCCGCCCACGCCACCAGGCTTTGCCTGGCGGCGCTTGTCGACGGCGGCGGGGGAGGGGGTGGGCCGGCGGGGAGGAGTAACGGGCGGCTAGGGTTGCCCCTCTCGGTCGCCCGCGGGGGCAACGCAAGAGGAGGGGGGAACCGAACTGAACCGGAGTACCAGCTCTACACGCGGAGCCGGGTCCCGGACCTTGGTCGGCTCCCGGACCCGAGGCTCTTCGCCACGCACATCCCATTCGTGTCGCTGCCGAGGTCCCTCGTGGCGTCGGGCTCCAAGATCGTGTACGTGTGTCGCGACCCCAAGGACGCCCTCATCTCGCAGTGGGACTTCGTGAACAAGGTCAGGGTCAGGGATGGGATGCAGCCGCTCTCCGCGGAGGCTGCCGCCGGTCTCTACTGCGACGGCCTTTCCCCAGCTGGGCCGTACTGGGACCATGTCCTCGGGTACTGGCGTGCGCATCTGGCTCACCCCGAGCGGGTGCTCTTCTTCCGGTACGAAGAGATGAGCCGAGACCCTGCGGCACACGTGCGACGACTGGCGGAGTTCGTCGGACGCCCGTTTGACGCGTCGGAGGAGGAGGCCGGCGCGGTGGACGCCATCGTCAGGCTGTGCTCGTTCGAGAACATGAAACGGGTCGGAACCACCAAGGAAGGCAAGATGAAGCTCGTGGTCGGCGCGGTGGAGAACAACTGGTTCTTCCGGCGCGGCCTGGTCGGGGACTTGGAGAACCATCTGTCACCGGAGACGGCGCGGAAGATTGACGCCATCACAGAGGACAGGTTCAGGGATTCCGGCATCCATGTCTAGCTATAGGCAGGAGGTCACACTAAAACGTACTCCTACGTTGGGAACTCATCTTAAATATAAATTGTATCTTTCATGTTTACTTTATCCTACATATATACAGTCCTACTGATGAGATGTGCATTCCCATGGAGCGCTGCCGGTGATATGTGCCGCACGACTGCACCTGCACGCACGAAATTGCTAATATTTTTTTCTCCTTTCTTTTGAGTGTTGTACGCATGCATGAGGTGTCAATGTGGATGTAGATGGATCCAAAGGGCGCATAGTGCTTCTCTGCTTCTTCTTGCAACGTTTGACACTGGCATCATGGCGGCAGGCCCAGCAACCGACACATGGCACCTACCGCCACTGTTGATGACGGCAGGGCCTGCCGCCACAGCCCCTGACGGGAGCGCTGGTATTACCGGCTTTCGAGCCAGCCAGCGAACTGCAACAGAACATGGAGGGGCTAGTGGAGCTTGCCGCCATAAGGAGTGGCGGCAGCCCCTTTTCCTGCTGCAAACAGAAGAAACAGATGTAAGCTGAGTGTCCTTTCATCTAATCGTGTTAAAATTCGGAACAACTAATTCTTTTGCATGTGATCATAATACCTAATACAGGTACATTAAGGGGGTGTGAAGAATACAAGGCAATAGCTTATACAACTTTAAAGTGGCAAAATATTGCGAAACTAATGGCTCGAAAGGGCGATGAAAACTAGCACACCAGGATTCATGCACACCATCCAACAGCCCACTAAGCATCACACGAATAACTATTGTGGAGAACGACAGCGCCATATGACTTCCGTAGAAATAATCTCGAGTTAGAGCATCTCCAGCCGTTCGGCCCCCCAAGGGCTTGAAATAGCGCCTCCCGGGGGCTAACTGGTGATATTTTCGGCGTGGGGGGGGGGGGGGGGGGGGGGTTCGCCCCCAGCCACTGAGTTCAAACTCAAATTCGGCACAAATTCGGCGCAAATTCGGCACGCTTCGGCACAAATTCAACGAAAACTAATTTTTATCACATTGTTCATCAAAGAAATCAATACAAATCAAATAGTTCAACGAAGCAAGCTCATAATTCGAACACAAATTAAAACACATTGAACTAGGCGTTGCCCTTGAGCCTCCATAGGTGCTCCACCAGATCGTGCTGCAGTTCTTGATGCACCTGTGGGTCTCGGATCTCCTGACACATATTAAGGAAGGCAACCCATGCTGCCGGTACCTGGTTATCAACAGTTGCAAGAGAACCCTACCTGAAATATGGTTCAGTGTCAAACACTGCCTCTTCCTGCTCGCTCTCAATGATCATGTTGTGCAAGATGACGCAGCAATTCATCACCTCCCACATCTGAGATTTCGACCAGGTCAGAGCGGGGTACCGGACAACAGCAAATCAAGATTGGAGCACACCAAATGCCCGCTCAACATCCTTCCTGCAAGCCTCCTGACACTTAGCAAAGTAGGAGTTCTTGCCTCCTGGCACAGGGTTTAAGATAGTCTTCACAAATGTGGACCATCTCGGATAGATGCCATCTCCTAGGTAGTATCCCTTGTTGTAGTGGCGCCCATTGACCTCGAAGTTCACCAGAGGAGCATGACCTTCAACAAGCTTGGTAAAGATATTCGAGCACTGCAGTACGTTGATGTCATTGTGAGTTCCTGACATACCAAAGAAGGAGTGCCAAATCCAAAGGTCCTGTGTAGCCACTGCCTCAAGTACCACACTGGAAGCTCCTTTGGCGCCTTTGTACATCCCCTGCCAAGCAAATGGACAGTTTTTCCACGCCCAATGCATGCAGTCGATGCTTCCAAGCATCCCAGGAAATCCTCTTGCTGCATTCTGTTCTAGGATCCGAGCAGTGTCTTCAGCATTGGGTGATTGCAAGTATTGTGGTCCAAACACTTCCACCACTGCCCTGCAGAACTTGTACAAACACTCAATGGTGGTGGACACGGCCATGCGTCCATAGTCTTCCTGTATATCACCGGGAGCTTCGTATGCAAGCGTCCTCATAGCTGTCGTGCACTTCTGGAGTGAGGAGAATGCAACTGTGCCGGTGCAATCCTTCTTGCGAATGAAATAGCTGTCGAACTCCCGGATGACATTCACAATCCTGAGGAAGAGCTTCCGGCTCATCCGATAACGGCGCCGAAATACTTTCTCGCCGTGCAGTGGAGCGTCGGCGAAGTAGTCGGCGTAGAGCAAGAAATAGCCCTCCATTCGATGCCTCTGCTTGCTCTTGCGGCGGCCCGGCGGCGAGCCACCTCGCCGCGGCTTTGCATTGTTCACGAATAGGCCAGCCAGAGCGGGGAGGATCATGAGGTGCTCTTCGTCGTCAGTGTCGGCCTCGGCTTCCTCCTCCATCAGAGCCGTGAACGCCTGCTCATCGTCGGAGTCCATCGCAGATTAGGCAAATCGCCGAACACCTCGCGAGCGTGGTGGTTGGGCAGCCGTCGGTATCCCCGCCTGCGTGGTCGGAGTCCTGGAAATCTCACCCAGGAGCGGGATGGAGGCTGTCGCGGCGAAACCCTCTCTTTCCGGTAGGGGAATAGCCTTTCTAGCGGCGGAGCAGCGGCTGTGGGCAGGTGGGTGGCACCGGGATCGGCATGGCGGCGAAAGGGGAAGTGGTGTCCTGCCACTCGCGGGTCGAATCTGGCCAGCGAAAAGGCGTTTCTCGCCTGACAGTGGTGGCCCACGCGTCACTTTTCCTTCCGTCGGAGCCCCCAAGTGCCCCCAGTGCACTGGGTTCGGCCTGGGATCGCCGGGCCAAAAAATGGGCCGAACCGGCGGAATTCGGCGTCCTGGGGGCACGACTGGGGGATTTTTTTGCGCCGGCGGAAGAAAAGGCATCCTGGGGGCTCTGTTGGGGGTGCGGCTGGAGATGCTCTTAGGATGTCAGTAGTGTCCGAGTTGTAATCAAGCTTAGAAGATGGCAGATAGTAGAGTCTATGGTTAAGTATGGTAGAGTATCTACAGACTTCCTAATTGCAGTTACAACAACTTCTGGCTCCGGTGATGTGGAGTAAGGGCATCTCCAACGCTGACATATCGACACGGTATTTGTTCGAAAATCAGTCCGGACTGATGTCCGGACACGGATACGAGAGCTAGCCATCCAACCATATATATCATGGGCGTGTTTGGTTACCTGCATCGTTTTTTGCCCATTTGCATACTTGTCCCAGTTGGGCCTGGTTGAGCATATGCAGGCCAAAAACCAGCATCTGCATGTTGATTGATTGCCTGCATTGTAGGAGATATGCCCTAGAGGCAGTAATAACAGTTATTTTGTATCTCCGAGTTTGTAATGAATGTTTATGTTCCATGCTATAACTGCAATGATTCTCGAGTCTACCATAACCACGAGGCTCGGAGGGAAACTCATGTGCACGTGTGGTATAATAAACGGTAAAATGTATTCCTAGTCTTGCCTCTAAGACTGGCTCAAGTATTGCATGATGATCCTGTTTTCCTGATCATGGGCATGTCAATGCCGGCAATTTTGAGGGCACAATGTTAGTAGAACACTTGTGTTGAATCGACCCGAATTGATGTTATGCTATGAGATACATTCGTCACAAGTTAATGGTTAATAACACAGAGATAGTTAATGTTTGCTTAATTCCTTAGACCATGAGAG
The DNA here is from genome assembly GCA_039707655.1 of Elymus sibiricus. Taxonomy (NCBI): domain Eukaryota; kingdom Viridiplantae; phylum Streptophyta; class Magnoliopsida; order Poales; family Poaceae; genus Elymus; species Elymus sibiricus. Next base: position 12,991,789 of record CM077668.1, on the reverse strand, counting down.
TATCGAGTTCCTTCGTACTTGCTTCGTGAACTTTGGGGTTTGTTAAACGTCATCCGTAAATGGGTGGCTATTACGGCGGCTTACGGGTTCACGGAAAAGTATGGCAAGAAACGAGATAGCTCAAGATTGGGATTTGCTCCTCCGACGATGGAGAGATATTCTCGGGCCCTCTCGGTGTTACGGTATCCATCATCGTCTGGCCAGACACATTGTGATTTGATCACTGGGATGCCGGAACGCAGAAACGAGTAAAGAGAACAAAACCGGTAACGAGGTAACTTGCATAGTGGACAAGTTGTTGATCCACGGGGACGCATTAAATCTCACCTCGGGTATTTGTAATATATCGTGAAGCAACAGGAATAGCACACGGCAACTGGAGGTTCACTCGAATATTCATTCGTGTGGGTATAGGGGTCAATATGGGTGTCCACGGCTCCGATGTTGATCATTGATCGGAAAGTGTTCCGGGTCATGTCTATACTTCACCGAACCTATAGGGTCACACACTTAAGGGTCATCTATCTGCTGAATACTAGACGGGGAGTCTGAGAGAAAATCACCGAAAAAGTTTCGGACGAAACGGAAACGTTCCGGAGAGAACACCGGAATAGTTTCGGTGAAACTGAAAAGTTGTTTCGGGGTATTCCATTAAGTCAAATTGGTTCTGGCACATGCCTGAAAATTCTTGGAGGGTGCCAGAAGTGTTCTAGAAACTTCTGGGAATTTTCCGGGACAAAAACCGGAAATGTTCCGGAGCAGCCGGAACCGCTTTGGTTGCTTTTCGCTGAAGAAACATTGTTCCGAAATTGTTTCGGAATGCGTTCAAAATTATTTTGGTGGGTACTGGAATTATTCTAGGCACACAGAAATAATTTGGGATTTAACGGACGCAGAAAAATGTCTTCGTGAATAGTGAAAGTGCTTTTTGGATATTTTATGGAAAGCACCTTTTGGGATATTTCCAAAAGGCCTTCTAGAAGGACTTGGGAGCCAAGGCACCCCCATGTGGGGGGGGGGGGCCTTCATGTGGCCGGCCAAGCATGGTGGAGCTCCACATGGCACTCCTTTTAGCTTTATTCTTTTGTGAAAAGGCATAAAGTGGGGGTACTTTGGTATTTTTTGTATACCACTTTTACCCCTTGGCTATCCTATAAATAGAGGTGGGGAGGCAGCCCCAAATCTCATCCTTGCTCTCATACACATGCCATTTGACTTGTCTGGCTTCTCTCTCCCTCCCACGAAATAATTTCATAGAGCCAAAAGGTTGTCTGGGTTCCGGCAGGAACTAGTTCTGGACGGCGAAGCCCTGCCGGATAGCTGACACCGTATGTGTGCAACCCCGTAGAGAGTTCATAGTTTCGATCTTTTGCCCGAGGGGCTGTTCGAGTGTCCTCCCGAAGGGCTGTCCGAGTTTCGGTTCGAGTTTCGAGGGTCCTCCTGAAGGGCTGTCCGTGACATCGTCCAAGGGACTGTCCGACCGCCTCCCGAAGGGCTGTCCGGCGAGGGAGTACATCCTTGCGGTTGGGAGGTTGTAAATCCTAGCCGCAGGGATCTGCACCGACGATCTACACCGACTCTTCTTCCGCTGCGTTTCGAGTCGGTACGGATCAGATCAAACCTTGTATGCAGTCTCCATAGTGATCCTGGGCGTGCTCGCTATACCGAATTTTTTTGTTTTCTGTCACGTTCCCCTACAGTGGCATCATGAGCCGTGCTATGCGTAGATGCATGTTACGATCTAGAATACATGGAGATGTATGGGTATTGCATAATATAATTTTGGAGTAGATGAGATCTATTGCTGAAAATTATTTATGCGGGTGACAGATGAAATCTGTTACCCGATGTTCTTGTTGCTTCCCTAGAATTTGCGTTTGCTCAATCTCGAGATAGCATGGTGGAATTTCACAAAGTTCTGGCAATCCACGATCCTGATTGATCAACGAAGTGCTATCAGTTCTTTGGGTTCCACCATAGTCAAAAGAAAGATGAAATTCGCAGATGAAAGGGCATTGCAGATATGATCTGCACGGGGGTCATGCGTATGACGAAGTTTAGTATGGGGCTCGAGATTTAATTATCTCGTGTTTCATACACCCCGAGATGTTAATCTAGCGACTTGAATAATCATACTTGATGATAATACGTTGGTAGCTGCGGTTTAAGTCAAAACCTTAGAAGCCACGAAAAATAAAATTTTGCATAAACCGATTAGAGTCGTCTAACTTGGTTTTGATGGATGTGCATGTGATGTGGTATATCAAAGCTCATATTAATTCAATTATGTATGAGATGACTATATGATGTAAATTTGTTAACATGACCTGCGTGTCATGATTCGGCATGATGGCTGGAGCCATATGATTGTCACTTTAATGACCTGCGTGTCAACCTTAAGTAATGCACTTATTTTATTAGCTATAGAGATAGCAAATATTATCTGGTGCATCGACAAGGTGGTGGCAATCTTCACGAAGGTGAACACCGACGCAAATGCCGAAGACGAAGAAATGCTTGACTTCTCCGTCAGAAGGGGCTATACCATATCATGCTAATTATGAATTGCCTGAGATGTTTATCCCTTCTGATGTACCCTTTTGATTGCGCGGTAGTCGCTTTTTATTAGGGTGGTCTCTCACTTAAAATATCAAGTAATTAGTGTTCTCCCAAGTGTAGCACCGTCACGGCACCTATCTTTTCGGGGTACTACATGGATACATGGGTACGAACGATTAGTGAAGTGTGAGGCGGGTGAGTTGAGACCTCGCAGCGAGATCACTTGGTTGTCTTGACGTTCAGGCATGAAAGTCATGAGCTCGGAACACACGCATCGAAAGATGAACAAGAGTCACATAGAGATGTGATTGGCAAGTTGGCCTACCAAATGAAATTCTCGTCACTTGAGATGGATACATCCTTGGCGTTGAATTGAAATTTGGATCTTGAATCACTCATAATCAATTTTGAGAGATATTGATTTGAGTGGGAGTGCACTTTAGAATAAAACTGTTTATTCACTAGTGCCAAAATCATTATAAACAAAGTCTAAGTGAAACTTGTGTTTTCCGTTGTAGATCAAATGGCTCGCAACACCGCATTCAACTTAGGCCCGATGTTAGAGAAAGAGAAGTTAGCTGCGACTGGAAACAACTATGCGGACTGGGTCCGTAACCTGAGAATTGTCCTCAGGAGCGCTAAGAAAATGTATGTGCTTGAAAATGCTCTTCCGGCTAAACCGGCGGCAGATGCCCCGGAAGATGAACAAAATGTCTGGGCCACTAAGGATGATGATCACAACTTAGTGCAGTGCCTCATGCTAGCTTGCATGTGTGCAGGGCTTCAAAAATGTTTTGAATTCCATAAACCCTGTGATATGATCCGGGATTTGGATGCCCTGTATAAGGAAACCGCAAGGTCTGAACGATTTGATGTCATGAAGGCCTTGATGGATTGCAAGATGGCTGAGGGCAGTTCAGTTGGCGAACACGTAGTCAAAATGATTGGCTATGCTGAAAGGCTTAAAACCCTGGAATTTGCACTTCCACCTGACCATATGATGGACATGATGCTTTCATCACTCCCGCCGTCTTACGACGGTTTTATCATGAACTACAACATGAATGGGATGGAGAAGACACCGCAAGAGGTGCTCGCCATGCTGAAATCTGCGGAAGGAGGACTACGGAAAAATCGCAAGCAAATGTTGCTTGTGAATAAAACCGCCAGTTTCAAAAAGAAAGGCAAACCAAAGAAGGGCAAGGGCGCCGGTAAGACCGGCTCCCAAAGCAACTCTAAGGGTGGAGCCAAGAATGAAACTGAGTGCTTCTACTGCAAGGGCACAGGACACTGGAAGAGAAACTGCAAGAAGTATCTGGAAGATAAGAAGTCTGGGAAAACCGAAAAAGGTATAATTGTTATACAAGTTAATGTCATTGACGTTTTGCTTGCTAGCGAAAATTCTAAGTCTTGGGTATTTGATACCGGATCGGTTGCTCACATTTGCAACTCGATACAAGGACTGCAGAAGATGTGCAAGCTAGCAAAGAATGAAGTCGTGATGCGCGTCGGAAACAGCGCTGAGATCGCCGCTCAAGCCGTCGGCATTATGCCTCTACGTCTCCCTTCGGGATTTATCTTAGAACTTAATAACTGTTATTTTGTTCCACTGTTGTGTAGAAACATTATCTTCGGATCATGTTTAGTACACGATGGGTATTCGTACAAGTCTGAGAACAATGGTTGTTCACTTTATTGTAAGGATATGTTTTATGGATTTGCACCCATTGTTGGGGGCCTTTTCATTCTAAATGTTGAATGTGGAAATGATGTCTTTAACGTGAATGCTAAACGCCTTAAGAAGGCTGATACCACCACCACTTACTTGTGGCACTGTCGCCTTGGCCACATCGGAAAGAAACGCATGCAAAGACTCCATAAAGATGGAGTTTTACCGTCCCTTGATTTTGAATCATTTGACACATGTGAAGCTTGCTTGATGGGGAAAATGACCAAGACGCCGTTCACGAGTCATCCTGAACGGGCGGGTGAGTTATTGGAAATAATACATAGTGATGTATGTGGTCCAATGAACACAGCCGCACGGGGTGGGTATTTCTACTTCGTGACTTTTACTGATGATTTAAGTCGGTATGGCTATATCTACTTAATGAAGCATAAGTCGGAAACCTTTCAAAAGTTCAAAGAATTTCAGAATGAGGTAGAAAATCATCGTGACAAAAAGATTAAGTTTCTGCGGTCTGATCGCGGAGGCGAATATCTTAGTCATGAGTTCGGCCAACATCTGAGTGATCGTGGAATCGTTTCACAACTTACGCCTCCCGGAACTCCACAGAGAAATGGAGTGTCGGAACGACGTAACCAAACCTTGTTAGACATGGTAAGGTCGATGATGTCTCTTACAGATCTACCAATATCTTTTTGGGGTCACGCACTACTCACTGCCGCTTATACATTAAACAGAGCACCGTCTAAGTCTGTTAAAACGACACCACATGAGATGTGGCATGGGAAGATTCCTAGTGTGTCGCATCTTAAAATTTGGGGTTGTGAGGCATACGTAAAGCGTTTACAGCCAAGCAAACTCGATCCCAGATCAGACAAATGTTACTTTGTAGGTTATCCCAATAACACCATTGGGTATTCCTTCTACAACCAGTCTGAGGGCAAAGTGTTTGTCGCAAAAGTTGGACACTTTCTCGAGAAAGAATTTCTCGCTAAAGAATTAAGTGTGAGGACAGTACAACTTAATGAGATTAGTGAATCTTCGGCAACCGTTGATATGGCTAAGGAACCAGAAGAAATTCCGCTAATTATCCCTACAACCGAGCCGGAAGTTGTCGCATGTGATGCAGAAACTTCAGACAATGTTGTAACTGAACCGCGCAGATCAGGTAGGGCTATCCAGCCACCTGAGTGGTTTCATAACGAAATCTTCATTCTTGAAGACGATGAACCTGCGCACTACAAGGAAGCGATGGCGGGGCCCAGCTCAAAGGAATGGCACAAGGTCATGAAATCCGAAATGGAATCCATGTACGAAAACCAAGTTTGGAACTTGGAAGAACTTCCAGAGGGCGTAAAGCCCATTGGTTGTAAATGGATTTTTCAAGAAAAAGACGGACGCGGATGGTAACATTACTATCCACAAAGCTAGACTTGTCGCGAAAGGGTTCACGCAAGTTTCAGGTGTGGACTACGACGAGACTTTCTCGCCCGTAGCTATGCTTAGGTTTGTTCGGATATTACTAGCAATTGCTGCTTATTTCGATTATGAAATATGGCAGATGGACGTCAAAACGGCTTTCCTAAATGGAAACCTCAAAGAGGATGTATACATGATACAGCCAGAAGGTTTTGTCGTTCATAAGGATGCTGGAAAGGTATGCAAACTTCAGAAAGCCATTTATGGTCTGAAGCAAGCGTCAAGGAGCTGGAACATTCGTTTTGATGAAGTGGTCAAATAGTTTGGCTTCATCAGGAATGACGAAGAATCTTGTGTTTACAAGAAGTTTAGTGGGAGCGCAAAATCATTTCTAATCTTGTATGTGGATGACATATTGTTGATTGGAAATGACGTGAATTTTCTTAACGAAATAAAAGACTCATTGAAGAAAAGTTTTTCAATGAAAGACTTAGGCGAAGCGGCATATGTATTGGGCATTAGAATCTATAGAGATAGATCAAAACGCCTGATAGCGCTTAGCCAAAGCACGTACATTGACAAGGTGTTGAAAAGGTTCAACATGGAGAACTCCAAGAAAGGCCTTCTCCCCATGTCACCTGGCACAGTGCTTTGCAAGAATCAGTGTCCTCGGACTCTCGATGAGCGAGTACAGATGAATGATGTTTCATATGCCTCGGCGATTGGTTCTATTATGTATGCCATGCTATGTACAAGACCGGACGTTTCCTATGCGCTAAGTGTTAGCAGCTGGTACCAAAGTGATCTAGGATTGGAACACTGGGCCGCAGTCAAGGGTATTCTTAAGTACCTCAGAAGGACCAAGGATTTACTCCTTGTGTACGGAGGTGATGAAGAGCTCATTGTAAGTGGTTACACTGATGCAGGCTTCATGACTGACCCAGATGACTTCAAATCTCAGTCAGGCTATGCTTTCATATTGAACGGCGGCGCAGTTGATTGGAAAAGTTCCAAACAAAAGACTGTAGCGGATTCTACGACGGAGGCGGAATATGTTGCTGCTTCAGAAGCCTCCAAGGAGGCGGTATGGATCAAGCAATTTCTTGAAGATCTTGGTGTAGTTCCAAGTGCTTTGGACCCGGTGGAGATCTATTGTGATAATAGTGGCGCCGTGGCTCAGGCAAGGGAGCCAAGTTCGCACCATAAGACAAGACATATTGAACGCAAATATAAACTCATTCGACATCATGTCGAGGCAGGTTTAGTGAAAATACGCAAAGTTCACACGGATCTGAACGTGTCAAACCCGATGACGAAGCCTCTACCACGAGCAAAGCATGAGCAGCACCGGACAGCCATTGGTGTTAGGGAAGCCATGTAACTGGATTATGACTCTAGTGCAAGTGGGAGTCTGTAGGAGATATGCCCTAGAGGCAGTAATAACAGTTATTTTGTATCTCCGAGTTTGTAATGAATGTTTATGTTCCATGCTATAACTGCAATGATTCTCGAGTCTACCATAACCACAAGGCTCGGAGGGAAACTCATGTGCACGTGTGGTATAATAAACGGTAAAATGTATTCCTAGTCTTGCCTCTAAGACTGGCTCAAGTATTGCATGATGATCCTGTTTTCCTGATCATGGGCATGTCAATGCCGGCAATTTTGAGGGCACAATGTTAGTAGAACACTTGTGTTGAATCGACCCGAATTAATGTTATGCTATGAGATACATTCGTCACAAGTTAATGGTTAATAACACAAAGATAGTTAATGTTTGCTTAATTCCTTAGACCATGAGAGTATCGAGTTCCTTCGTACTTGCTTCGTGAACTTTGGGGTTTGTTAAACGTCATCCGTAATTGGGTGACTATTGCGGCGGCTTACGGGTTCACAGAAAAGTATGGCAAGAAACGAGATAGCTCAAGATTGGGATTTGCTCCTCCGACGATGGAGAGATATTCTCGGGCCCTCTCGGTGTTACGGTATCCATCATCGTCTGGCCAGACACATTGTGATTTGATCACTGGGATGCCGGAACGCAGAAACGAGTAAAGAGAACAAAACCGGTAACGAGGTAACTTGCATAGTGGACAAGTTGTTGATCCACGGGGATGCATTAAATCTCACCTCGGGAATTTATAATATATCGTGAAGCAACAGGAATAGCACACGGCAACTGGAGGTTCACTCGAATATTCATTCGTGTGGGTATAGGGGTCAATATGGGTGTCCACGGCTCCGATGTTGATCATTGATCGGAAAGTGTTCCGGGTCATGTCTATACTTCACCGAACCTATAGGGTCACACGTTTAAGGGTCATCTATCTGCTGAATACTAGACGGGGAGTCTGAGAGAAAATCACCGAAAAAGTTTCGGACGAAACGGAAACGTTCCGGAGAGAACACCGGAATAGTTCCGGTGAAACTGAAAAGTTGTTTCGGGGTATTCCATTAAGTCAAATTGGTTCTGGCACACGCCTGGAAATTCTTGGAGGATGCCAGAAGTGTTCTGGAAACTTCTGGGAATTTTCTGGAACAAAAACCGGAAATGTTCCGGAGCAGCCGGAACCGCTTTGGTTGCTTTTCGCTGAAGAAACATTGTTCCGAAATTGTTTTGGAATGCGTTCAAAATTATTTTGGTGGGTACTGGAATTATTCTAGGCACACAGAAATAATTTGGGATTTAACGGACGCAGAAAAATGTCTTCGTGAATAGTGAAAGTGCTTTTTGGATATTTTATGGAAAGCACCTTTTGGGATATTTCCAAAAGGCCTTCTAGAAGGACTTGGGAGCCAAGGCACCCCCATGTGGGGGGGGGCCTTCATGTGGCCGGCCAAGCATGGTGGAGCTCCTTGGAGCTCCACATGGCACTCCTTTTAGCTTTATTCTTTTGTGAAAAGGCATAAAGTGGGGGTACTTTAGTATTTTTTGTATACCACTTTTACCCCTTGGCTATCCTATAAATAGAGGTGGAGAGGCAGCCCCAAATCTCATCCTTACTCTCATACACATGCCATTTGACTTGTCTGGCTTCTCTCTCCCTCCCACGAAATAGTTTCGTAGAGCCGAAAGGCTGTCCGGGTTCCGGCAGGAACTAGTTCTGGACGGCGAAGCCCTGCCGGATAGCTGACACCGTATGTGTGCAACCCCGTAGAGAGTTCGTAGTTTTGATCTTTTGCCCGAGGGGCTGTTCGAGTGTCCTCCCGAAGGGCTGTCCGAGTTTCGGTTCGAGTTTTGAGGGTCCTCCCGAAGGGCTGTCCGTGACATCGTCCGAGGGACTGTCCGACCGCCTCCCGAAGGGCTGTCCAGCGAGGGAGTACATCCTTGCTGTTGGGAGGTTGTAAATCCTAGCTGCAGGGATCTGCACCGACGATCTACACCGACTCTTCTTTCGCTGCGTTTCGAGTCGGTACGGATCAGATCAAACCTTGTATGCAGTCTCCATAGTGATCCTGGGCGTGCTCGCTATACCGAAATTTTTTGTTTTCTGTCGCGTTCCCCTACATGCATGTCCTCTCTCTGCATCGTAGCAACGCCTCTATGCACCGCGTTTGGTTGCTCACATTGTATGTGCTCACACGAGTGCACGTTGTTTGGTTACATACGAGCATAGAGTTGTGCTCACTTTGTACCCTACTTGGTGAGCTTACCAATACTACTACACCTTACATACGATCACACCGAGCACACCAACGCCACAGCACTGCTGTGACAATGAACTGGACGAAGATGATGAAGTTCTTCAGCCCTAACGGTCGATCCACCTTGCCAACCTCAACCTTGATGCATGAATGCTCTCGCACATATTTGGAGTAAGCATCTTCTGCCTCCTGCCTAGTCTTAAACCCTCCTCTGTGGTTGCTGTCGTTGTACCCTGAAACTTGTTTGTTGCAAGCTTCCCATGAGCTGTAAACCCCTGGAACCCTACCTTCAAACACCACATACCACTTGCCCTGGCAGTGCAAATGAGCAATGAGTTCAAGCAACAAGCATTGGAACACACAAACAGCAAGCAATGAAGAACTCTAGGAGCAAGCAATGGAGCAGAAGAGCATTAGTAAGCATGCATGATCATAGCAAGTTCAACCTAGCACTACTTTGGTGTCATCCTACCACCACATCCAAAAGAGGGTGTCATCCTACCACAGCAAGTTCGTGATCACCGTGAGGATCACCGTGAGGGGTTAGTATATACCACCTCACCAAAACATACAGACCATAAGATTGTTTTTCAAGCCCTAACTACACAAAATATACGTCGACATCGTCATCGTCCTTGTCGCCATCACCGTCGAGGATCATGCACGCCGTCGCCACCAGCAGAAGCAGCACTAGTAGTAGTGCTTGCCCAGCCAGGTCCTCAGCCAGAGCACCCTGTGGGATGCTCCCATGGCAACAAACCCAACACCCTGGGCTTTGTTGTCCAGTAGGTGGCTGAGAGCCACCATGAGAGCCTCTGGGCTGAAGCCAATCTGCTCCATGACGGTGCTGTAGAGCTGAGGGTGGACGTCCACACTCTTGCTTTCCCTGATGGCGGTGGCCACCTCCTTCACTGCCTCAGTCATGCTGCTGAAGACGCTCAGCTCCTCCTCCATGAAGCCTACCCGCTTCCTCTTCCTATCAAGCACAGGAACATGCTCACCATCCTTCTCAGGAGCATCAACGTTGATGGTGTCTGACTCCTGGGTGTCTGGATACTCCGGCAGCGGCGAGCCCAGCGGCTGGCCAGAGCCCATGGCATGTTTGCCGGTTGCCAGCCCGAAGGAGAAGATCTGCTGCATCTGGTGGTAGTTCTGAATAGGGGTGTTGAGGAACTCTACGTCCTTGGGGTGAGCCTAAGAAGAAACAGGGCAGAGAGGTTAGTTAGTATGGCAATGGTTCATAGGCTTGAACTGCTGGTTTGTTAGAATGGCATGGTTTGTGAGCTAACCGCGACGTGGCCTTGGTAGTGCTCTGCCTCCAGAAGGATCGACTAGGTGTCCTCATCCCATGAAGCACCGCTGAGGTCTCTGAGCTTGGACGCGGTGATCCACCTCGCTCTCCACTTCCTTAGGTGGTTGTACACCTGGGTCGAGGTGACCTCCTGTCCACAGAAGTCGAACACCTGCTTTGCAACAAGGTTCAAGTGCACCTCCTTGAAGCCCTTGTCAGTCCTCACCCCACTAGCTATGATCTCACACATCTTGTTAAGCACAAAAGTGGAGAGGAACGGCTGCCATTTCATGTTGTTCCCCCTGCCATCCTTCTTCTCCTTTGCGGCTGCCTTTTGAGCAACAGCATGAGCAACAGCATTAGGCTGAGCCAGCACAAATGGAGGAACCGTAGGCGGCACCTCGAAAACCTCTGAATCAAGAGGCATCTGTTCCATAGGAGGATGGGAGTCCTTGACGTACGACGGCGGGAACTGGCTCTCGGACAGCACGAGGGTCTGACTAAACTCTTGCGTTTGCGTGGTCATGTCCTACAAACGTAAGCGTTATCAACACCACAAGACACTACACATGGATAGTAGGAACTAGCAGTACAACATGGACAGATCGAACTAGCAGTAACAGATGCACACATGGCTGATCTAGGTTGAAGATAGCATAAGCATACCACAGCTCAACACAACATAACAGAGCACTAATCATGGACAACAGAGCACTAATCATAGACACATGGATGATCTTGTTCAACACTTGCACACTAGCATACCACCGATCCATCCATGACCACTAGCTACCAACACTCGCCCACATGGAAACAACCCCTAGCATGCTCCAAATCCATCACAACTAACTACTACAACATCACAGTCAAATAGATCAGACGACCTAACCCTAGCACATGGACAGATCTAGCTAGAACTAGTAGAGAGGAGGTGGTGATTGAACTTACAGACGCCATCGGAACGGCCGCGGAGGAGGTGCCTGGCACGTCGGAGAGGAGGAAGAGTCGATCCGCCGCCGCAGTCAACCGGTCGCCGGAGTAGTTTTGCCGCTTACCTCGTCGTCGAAGTGGATCCGCGCCGGAGGAAAAGCTCGAGAGGGGGGAAATGGTGGCAGGAGTTTTGTCGCGGCGGTCACCCTCGATATATAGGGCGACCGAATCGGCGGGCGGTGACTCGAATTCGTCCCGCCGCTTTTTCGGACATGCACCATCGCTCCCGCCATCTCCCTCCCCTGCGCAGCGCGGCGTGGCGTTCCCCTCCCCTGCATCGCTTGAGCCTGGCTCGCTGGAAACGACCGATTCGGCCGTTCCTAGCGGGCCTGGCTGAGGGGTGCTTTGAGGTTCGTGCTATGCGGGCCAAACAGTAAACACATACATCCAAACAGCCCATTTTCATCCCGCGCGGACCTGGCCCGACCTAATGCAGGCTACCAAACACGTCCCATATGTCCATTTCTATCAACTTTTAAAAAAATATCTTTTCTCCCAAACATGACAATACTTATTTGACGGAAAGCAAAGCTTCCGCTAATGTACGCTAGCTACAAAGCTAGCTCCTGCCAAATCGATTGCTTCTATTTGCTTGCTTCCGCCAAAGCACGGCGTGATTAGTTCTAGCTTTTTAGGTACTTCCTCCCATACCTGGCCATCCGCCCGGCCGGGCCAGGCTTCGGGCCGGGCCTGACCAAGCCTGAGGCAGGCCCGAGCCCGGCCCGGCCCGGCCGTTGGGCCTACTTTTCAGGCCCAAGCCCGGCCGCCACTGCAAAAGCCCGCCGGGCCTCTTCGTATAACAGCAAATATGGCGGGCCCGGGCCCGGCCCGACCCGGCCTTCGGGCTCAAAACCTAGGCCCAGGCCTGGCCCGCGGGCAAGACCGGGCCGGGCTTTTTCGGGCCGGGCTGCCCATGTCCAGGACTACTTCCTCCGTTCTCTTTTGTAAGATGTTTTAGACATTTATAAGACTCTTTTGTAAAACATTTTAGACATTTAAATGTCTAAAACGTCTTACAAAAATGAACGGAAAAGAATCTTGAATGTCTAAAATGTCTTATAAAAATGAAGGGAGGGAGTATGCTATTTGAGGAACCAATCTAGCTAGCTTTTACATGCTTGCTTCCATCAAATCTTGTACCATTTGAAGAAAAAAAAAAGTGAAACAAAGTGATTAGCAGATTCCGCCAACTTCAAACATGCTATCCACCAAACGTCTAATCACCTTCCGCAAACCTAAATAGCAGCAGGAGCGGCCTTCCGCCATCCGGATGAAGAGGAGAGGGTACGTGCCGGCTTTTGATTCGTTATGTGGATGTGAGGACTCCTGCAAAAAAAAATCCACGCTTGTCTCGGATTTACCGGAAAAAGTACGTCCGGACCGCTCGACGGACTGATATAGGCCAGCGTCGGATGGCAAACTGTGTCCAGACAGCGCAGTCCGGACGGATGCGGGAGGTTTAAGGGTCCGACTTGGAGATGCCCTAAGTGTGACATCGAGCAATGTTCATGGCATGCCATCCGTTTGTGCTAGTCGGCGATAAATTCTCTTGAGCCCGTTTGTATTTTTATGGGTGGTATCGTAAGGCTCGTACTTAACTCATATATGGCTTTCTAAATTAAAAAAATCTGAAGCAACAGAGCAAGCACAATCTTCAACCGTCACACTGTAGCAACAAAGATATATTTTTTTCCCCCTTTTACAAGGCAACTAGGGCGAAGCTTCCTCCTGTCGATCTCTCCAGGTGAGCCTGTGGATTCCACTCCCGCTGCCTGTCTCTCTAGCAGCTGGTTGCGGGGAGGGGAGACCTGGTGCCTCGGCTCTGATTAGTATATAGATTAGGGTTTTAATCCTGGCAGTGCTCGGACGGATAGCGGCGCTTCCTCTTCGAGTCAGTTTTCCGAGCGCCGATCCTCTTTGAGTTCGTTCGTCGGAATGGATTATATGGAGCTCTGGCATAGATTTCTGTCGACTCCACGGGGCGGCATGGTTAGGGTTTCTCGTCGCGCCATCGAGATTTGGTGTCAAGTTCTTTAGAGCAACTCCAACGCAGCGACCCAAATCGTCCGCCTACGTCCGTTTGGGTCGGCGCGGACAAAAGTGGAGGCCCAACGCGCTGACCCAAACCCAAAAAGCGTCCGCTTTGCGTCCGCGCCGACCCATTTGCGGCCCAAATTTGCGGCAGAAATGCGTCGGAAAAGTCGCGCGCCTTCTCGGTGTCCGCCGCGTCCCCACCTAGCAGCCGTCCAACTACCCGCGGTCAGTTTGGCCAGCTTAATTTATGATCTCGGACCCACGCGTCAGCGACAGCGGTCGTCTTTTTTTAAGCCGAGCGTGCGGAGGGGGGGCGTCCTCATCCGCTTCCAGAAGCCACCCCCATCTCGCCACCCTCTGCTCCCCCGTCGGCGGCAACCCTAGCCACCTAGCCACTCGCACGATGGGCTTCTTTTCCGGCAAAGGCAAGGGCAAGGCCCCCGCCACCCATCTCCCCCGCCTCCCCCCGCCTCCGCCGGCGTCTTCCCGCCGGCCGAGGCAGCGCGTGAGCGTGCCAGTGCACCAGGCGGAGTGGCACTGGCAGCACCGCGTCCCTCTCCCCTACCCCGATGTCACCCTGCCGCACGACTGGCACTTGGATCCGGAGAGGATCCCAGTGCCGGCGGCGCCGCGGTCAGCAAGGGTGCACGCGGAGGAGGTGCGGCGCCGGCGGGCGCTGCTGACGGCGGAGCAGCGCCACGACTCCGCCTACGACGCCGACTCGCCCTATTGGGCGCGTTGGTTCGCCTTCGAGCACGAGGAGGCCAGGCGGCGCGGCGTCCGCGAAGTCTCCCGTAGCTCCCCGCTGCCGCCCATCGTCGTTCGCGACGAGGACCAGGAGGCGGAGGCCGCCTACCATGCGGCCATGGCGGCTGTCCTCCGGGAGAGCGAGGAGGACGAGCGGCGCAGGGCGGCGTACGAGGAGGAGGAGGCGGTGTACCAGGCACGCATGGCGGAGGCCATGGCGCTGTCCGTGGCCGGCGACTGCGTCGTGCCGCCGCTGGCCCCGCCGTCCCCAGTCAAGGCCGAGCCGGAGCCGACCCCCGTCGAGCGCTACTCCTGGACGGGAGTAGTGCGCGAGTGGGTGAGCGCCCCGCCGATCTGGATGGGGGCGACTCCGGCGCAGGAGGCGGCGTACCTCGAGCAATGGCGCCAGCTGGCCGAGGAGCGCCGCGAGGGCGAGTACCTCGAGCAGCTGGAGCGTGACGCCGAGGAGGAGCAGCGCGAGGCGGAGGAGGAGGCGCGCCAGGCCCAGGGCGCGGCGGCACAGCTCGCGGCGGCACAGCCCGCGGCCGACATCGTCGTCGCCTAGAACACGGCGTTCCCCTGGGCCGGCCCTGCGCCGACGCTGATCGACCTCACCGGCCCCGACGTCGACGACGAGGACGCCTAGGGCAGCACGCCGGCTCGTAGTTTAGTTTTTTTTAATGTTTAATTAATGTAATGTGGACGCGTGGACTCTCGCCGGCCTTCGTGGCCGGCTTTAATGTTTAATTAATGTTTGTTTTTATTTTCAAAATATTTGTGTTCTTTTTTTTCGCGCGCCGTCAAAATGGTTCGGGCCAGCATTGGGCGCATGCGCCGACCCAAACGCGGAAGCGGACATGGGCGTCCGCCGGGCCGACCCAAACGGACAAAAAGCGGACAAAATCGCCGTCCGTTTGGTTCGGCGCGTTGGAGTTGCTCTTATATCGCTTAATGGGTTTAATGAAGACAACTACGGCTTTGCGGTGTTGGTCCTTAGGGCCATGCGCATGAAGACTTTGGTTGTCATCGATAAAGTCAGACGACTTCGGTATGGAAGCAGCGACAACGACGCGTTCTGGCTGCTATTGTGGTGGTCTGGTGGTCCATAAACCTTGATGTAATTTTTATTACATCCGGATATTTTGTACGATTGTTGTTAGGTCTAAGTTGACTGAAATTTAACCCAAGTCTCAGCCACGTAATATAACATGTAAACAAGAAAAAACAAAAACTAAAAGGAAACATTGCACGTATCTTAATGTAAGGTCTTATGAAAATAGTATCGAGTGAGACATAACCAGTCTGGGTCAGACTGATTTTGTATTTATACCGGATCCGAGTCCTTTTTGAAAGAAAAAAAAACAAAGCAAGCATAATAATTGCCACTTTCCAACATGTGACACCTCCACACATGTCGCGGCGCCACACACACACTTGTCGATCCACTGCCCCCTGAACCAGAGCTCGGCAAGCCATGGCCATCCCACCGCAGCACAGCAGGGGCAGCAGAGCCATCGCGACGAAGCCTTCCGCTGCTGCGAGAGAAAGGAAGTCCAGGCTGAACTACACTGTCGCGGCCAAGAACCTGGGCAAGCTGGAGCCCAGGCAGCTCGCGGCATGCCTCCTCGCCATGGCCAAGCTTCTCTCCGCGCCGCTCTCGCCACGGGTCCCCTGTAAGTAACCGATCATTACAGACCCCCAACAGATCTAGGCATCTAGTGGGGTTTCCTTGGTACTGGGGGAGGGGAATAATCGTGCCGGCGACGAGGCCGAAGGTGAGGCGGATCGACCAAGAATCGTCCGTCCTTGAGGTTCGAGGTTCTCATGATTCCTCACTGCATTTCCCATCCATCTGATCTGAATAGTGTCAGTGTTAGTATGTTCAGGGATCGAGCCCGGGACCAGGGCGACGAGTTCTTGGGACGGCCGTGCTAATGTGGATGCAGATGTACCACAAGGGCATAGTGCCTCTCCGGTTCTTGCAAGATCCGGCAGTGATCCATCAGAAAGTTCACCAGAATTAGGTGAGGAAAAGAGGCATTCCATTTATCATCTCCCCTGTTCAGCTACAGTGGCATGTTTCGAAATTCAGAGTGTGGCACGCCCAGGACACTGTGTTTAGCATCCAGCGGCAGTGCAAGGCAAGTACTGTGTTGTGCATGTTTGGGTTTGGGGTTTTCTGATCTGGGGCCCCACATTCAGTCCCATAATTGATATGTCCCTCAATTATACATGCATTTGCTTGTATGATGATGTAGTGGAGTATGCTGGAGTCATTATTCTGAGTTTAGTGGTTCTATAGTACTTGCACTATTTTCAGATTGTGACTGAGATCAGTAACAACATTGGATTCAGTCATTGGAAGCAGTTGCCTATCCTAATTCTTATTTTCTTTCAACAGAAACTATAGGAAATACAATAATTTTCTGTATTCTTCACATCCTCAAGTTATCCCCTCCCCTTTTCAGCCAGAGTTGCATGTTTCAAAATTCTGAGTGTCATTACCCAAGTGTCTTGGACCACACCAGACACCACTACACTGCTGGTTAGCATTCAGTGGGAGTACAAGGGAAGTACTGTGTTGTGCATGTCTAAGGTTTGGGATTTTCTGATCTGGGGCCCCAGCTTGCAGCCACATAATTGATAGGTCCCTCAATTATGCATGCATTGGCTGGTACGACGATATAGTGAATTATTGCGGATTCATTTTCTTCCATTCGATCCACAACAATGGATCGGGTTCCACTATCAAGTGATAACGCAACAGAAACAACAAAATATCATCTATTACGATTGTACTGAATTTTAGCTGTTCTAAAATGCTAGCACTGTTTTCAGATTGTGGTTGAGATCTGTAAGGACCTTGGATTCAGTTATTGGATTGCCTTTCCTAATTCTTGTTGCCCCTTGACACAAGCTGCAAATTTTGAGGCACTACTTTGAGCAGAAACAGAATAACTTCATATTCCCTTTCCCATATTCTGGTTACGAGTCTGGTTCTAATTATTCTGGATAAAATGGAGTTGATAAACATTGGTCAATGAGAAATTAACCTACTGTGCTTGTCAAAAACATATTACACACTAGAAGACTAGAAGCCTAGAACATATTACACACTACAGGCTACACACTGACCATGGAAATGAACAATTCACTGGTCTCTCAATTTATGGTTCTCAAAGAAATATCTCAATATATGTATTCTGAATGATAATTATGAAATTTATTTGCCAACATTATTTGCGTGCATTGGCTGGTAAATACTGTATGATGTATGGGAGTGCCACTGTACCAGAGTAGTATGGAGTCATTTTACTGAATTTAGTAGTTCTAGATTAATTCTCTAGGAAAATGAATAGCTCTAGATTACTAGTACTATTTTGAGGTTGTGGTTGAATTTTGTAAGGACATTATGTTCTTTCTTTGGAAGCAGTTGCCTTTTCTAATGCTTATTTCCTGTCAAATATAGGCTTCAAATTTGATAGAAACTGAATAATTTTCTGTTCCCCTTCTCATTCTAGGTTATGAGTCTGTTCTCTTATGGGGATCTAGATCATAAGTGTTCATTGGCCAGTAAAATATTAATATAGTTGGCTCTTCTAGCATAAGGGATCAGTATCGAGATTAGAATATGGGGAAGTGCTAGAATATATTACATGGTAACCATGGAAATTAACAACTTATTGGTCTGTAGAGTGTAGAATTTTCCTAAGAACTCAATGTATGTGTTCTGAATGATTACTAGGATATGCTATAAGCTAACACTGTAAGTGTTAGTTATTTTTTCATGCAGATGATGACTATGATATCACTGAAGGACATGCTCATTCTTGCTACACAATATGTATTTTTGTTCACCGGTTTGCTATCTTTGCTAATATTCACTGTTTTACTGTTCAGTGTTGTCCGTTGTAGATGCTGAACTTAAAAGTGTCACTGTCAATATTAAGAGATATTCAGAAAATAAATTAAGGAAAGAGGGACAATATGCATCCTCCCCTGAGTCCATTCCCCATCCTGAAATGGATGGCTCTTCCAGCAAATCTCGACAGTCAGGTCAGATAACAGCCATATACAAATATTAAAGATTTGGCAACAAATTTTCCTTATGCTAACATGAAGATGGTACTGATTTTCTTTTCCAGCAACAGTTGCAGAGATTGAAGTTCCAAAGCCTAAGGGTAGTACCAGTTGTGATGATAAGAGTAAAGATGAAGGCTTCCCCTATGCAAGGCCAGTCGTCTGCAAGATGTCCGGCGACGTTCGGATTGCTCCAGGAAGCTCATCAGTCATTCTCAGCATGCCACTGTATCAAAGCGCAGAAGGACGACGCGTTAGGCCATATGCTCGCCATGATAATTCATTGCCGCCTCTTGTGAGAGAAGTGGCCATTAAAACAGTTGCAAATGGAAGTGACGCTCCTGAATGCAGCGTCAGACACGGCGACATACCGGCGGTGGTCTTCTCGGTCGGCGGCTACACCGGAAACTTCTTCCACGACATGTCGGACGTGCTTATCCCACTATACATGACTTCATTCCAGTTTAAAGGGAGGGTGCAGTTCTTCGTCACCGACTACAAGCAGTGGTGGCTCAAGAAGTATAAACCGATTCTATGGAGGCTGTCGCGCTACGACATTGTCGATTTTGACTCGAACAATGATGTGCACTGCTTCCACCATGTGATCCTTGGACTGGTGAGGGACAGGGACCTGATCCTTCGCCGGCATCCTACAAGAAACCCCAAGGGACACTCCATGGTAGGATTCACAAGATTCTTGCGCCACGCCTACGGTCTCCGACGTGACAGGCCATTTGTCCTTGGCGAAAACCCTGGCAAGAAGCCGAGGATGCTGATCATATCTCGCCGGGGGACACGGAAGCTCCTGAACCTGCACCAGGTGGAGGCCATGGCAACATCGCTAGGATTCAACGTGACGGTCACCGAGGCCAGGGACAACAGCATCAAGAGGTTCGCAGAGACGGTGAACTCGTGCGACGTGCTGGTGGCGGTGCACGGTGCTGGCCTGACCAACCAGGTGTTCCTCCCGGCGCGGGCCGTGGTGGTGCAGATCGTGCCAACTAACAAACACTTGCACACAACGCAAAAAGGGGTTGTCAATCCCTTCACGGTTACTTGCAAGGGTGAGATCTGATAGTGATAGATGTAAAACAAATAAAAGGTAAATAAATTGCAGCAAGATATTTTTGTATTTTTGGTTTTATAGATCTGAAAATAATATGATAAAAGTAGACCCGGGGGCCATAGGTTTCACTAGAGGCTTCTCTCTCGAAGAAAGCATACGGTGGGTGAACAAATTACTGTTGAGCAATTGATAGAAAAGCGCAAAGTTATGACGATATCTAAGGCAATGATTATGAATATAGGCATCACGTCCGTGACAAGTAGACCAACTCCTGCCTGCATCTACTACTATTACTCCACACATCGACCGACTCCTGCCTGCATCTAGAGTATGAAGTTCATAAGAATAGAGTAACACTTTAAGAAAGATGACATGATGTAGAGGGATAAACTCAAGCAATATGATATAAACCCCATCTTTTTATCCTTAATGGCAACAATACAATACGTGCCTCGCTGCCCCTTCTGTCACTGGGAGAGGACACCACAAGATTGAACCCATCACAAAGCACTTCTCCCATTGCAAGAAAAACCAATCTAGTTGACCAAACCAAATCGATAGATCGAAGAGAATTACTAAGCTATCAAATCATCCATATAAGAATTCAGAGAAGACTCAAATAATATTCATAGATAATCTGATCATAAATCCACAATTCATCGGATCTCAACAAACACACCGCAAAAGAAGATTACATTGAATAGATCTTCAAGAGCATCGAGGAGAACATTGTATTGAAGATCAAAGAGAGAGAAGAAGCTATCTGGCTACTAGCTATGGACCCGTAGGTTTGTGATAAACTACTCACACATCATCGGAAGGACAGCAAGGTTGATGTAGAGCCCCTCCGTGATCTAACCCCCCTCCGGTGGAGTACCGGAAAAGGCCCCAAGATGGGATCTCACGAGGTCAGAGGCTTGCGGCAGCGGAAAAGTATTTTTGGCTCCCCCTCTGATGTAGGGGGGATATTTGAGGATTTATAGTGCAGAGATTAGGGTTGGAGGACACCCGAGGGGCCCACAAGCCTAGGGGGCGCCCCCCCGGGGCGCGCCCCTAGGGCTTGTGGCCTCCTTGTGTGTCTTCTAGCCTCTCCCGAAGCTTCCTAGGTTTCTTCTGGTCCAAGAAAAATCATCGTAAAGTTTTATTCCGTTTGGACTCCGTTTGATATTCCTTTCCTATAAAGGTCAAAAATAAGAAAAAAACAGAAACTGGCACTAGGCACTAGGTTAACAAGTTAGTCTCAAAAATGATATAAAATAGCATAAAAATGCATATAAAACATTCAAGCAGGATAATATAATAGCATGGAACAATCAAAAATTATATATACGTTGGAGACGTATCACTATGTTAGCGAAACAGGCCTGGAGGCTTTTGGAGAACCCTGAAAGCTTATGTGCAAGGGTTTTACGTGGCAGGTACTACGTGGATGGTGATTTCTTGCAGGCAAGGTGCCCTAACAGTGCGTCTCCTACATGGCGTGCAATCATCAAAGGGAGAGAGGCACTAAAAGAGGGACTTGTCCGGCGTATTGGTAACGGTCGCACGACCGAAATATGTCATGACAGGTGGATTTCAGGAACTAGTTCGATGAGATCGTTGGGAAAGTTAATTGAAACTCCTATCCAGTTGGTGGCTGATCTGATTACAGAAGAGACGGGACTGTGGAATGAGACGTTGATCAGGGAAGTTTTCTTCCCATCAGATGCAGCAGCAATACTTCATATGCCTAGGCCACGTACTGCTGTGGAGGACATATGGTCTTGGGCGTGGGAAAAATCAGGAATTTTTTCCGTCAGGTCTTCATACCGAGGAATGATTGATAAAATGCAAGGGAATGTACAGAACCCGTCAAGTTCTTCAGGAGGAGCTGATACATGGAAAGCACTTTGGAAACTTCGGGTGCAGCCGAAGATTAGAGTGTTTTGGTGGAGAGTTATAAAAAACATTCTACCATCATATGCAGAATTGCAGAGAAGACATGTGATGCAAGATGCTACATGTGTACTATGTGGCAATGAAGGTGAATCATTATTTCATGCATTGATCACTTGCGACCATGCTACTATCTTTTGGGAGGCAGCAAGAGGGTATTTTGATTTGAAGCTACCAAGACTGCACCCGAGTACATGGGCAAAGGACCTGCTGGACTCGTCTTTTATTTCTCCTAAGATGAGTGCCATTGCTATCTCAGTGATGTGGGCGATATGGAGTAGTCGCAACAAGTACACACACGAAGAGATTAAATATCAACCGGTAAGATCTATGCAACTAGTTGATGAGTTACTTGCTTCATTGGACATCCCTGGTCAAGAGCATGGAGGAGTCAATATTTTAACTGAACGGTGGAAAGCTCCTGAGAGTGGATGGATCAAGATAAATTGTGATGGAGGAATTGGGATGGCACAATCTTGTGCCGGTGCTGGGCTGGTGGCGAGAGACCACACAGGGGCCTTTGTGCGTAGTAGATACAACAAGTATGACTGAATATCTGATCCTTTCACGATTGAACTGCTGGCTTGCCGAGGCGCTGTTTTGTTTGCGACGGACAGTGGGTTCCAAAATATTGTAATAGAAACAGATTGCCAAGAAGTGGTGAAAATGTGGGAGTCTAGGAATGACAAGTCAGTAGGATATCATATATTCAGAGAGATGAAAGCTTATCTCTTGAATTTACAAGGGTTCAAGCTTAAGTTTGCTAGGAGGAGTGCTAATATGGCCGCTCATGCTTCGCCAAGAGAGGCAGTATGTCAGGAGGCTAGCTCATGTACTTTTGATTTGATCCCTGCCCATCTGATTGAGCCCGTTCAATCGGATAGGTTATCGCCAATAAATGAATAAAATGCCTTCAGGGCGATTTCTCAAAAAAAAAAGTGTTTATTTAGACAGCCCAATCGTGCGTCCAACAACAACGTGCTATAGGGGCAGCCCGGCTAGGTCGACGGCCCACTGGCGCTGTATCGAACGATCGCCTTAACGATGTTTACTATAGTGCGCTCTCCGGCGGAAAATATGCTAGCATTGTGCGAGAAATCATTGGCACTTCTGCGGAGTTCGTGTCCTGTAGTGCGGGCGTTGTAGCAAGAGGGATGTAACGATGTTCACTGAACCGATGTGCTACTGTAGCAATGGCACGGTAGCAGCTGGTTCAAAATTTACGGACAAATTTTCAAAACACAAACTTTTTCGAAAATGTGAAAAAAAATTGACATTTAGAAGATTTTTCGCAGAAAGAAAAAACATAATTAAAATTCGATATTTTTAAACTTTGAGCAAAATTTGGAATTCCAAACATTTCTTGAAAATATGTACAATTTCTGAAAATTATGAAACCCCGAACAATTTTTGAAAAAAATCATTTTTTACTGAGAAAAAGGATTTTAAGAAAATGATATAATTTTTGGAAAAAGGGAAAAATTAACTTCTGAACAAATTTTGTAAAACACAAAGTATTTTCATTATTCCGAACTATTTTAAAAGATTTTTCTAAATTTGTTATTTTAAAAAATAATAAAAATGAAACAAAAAAAGGAAAACAGAAAGAAGAAATTAAATACCTGAATAAATGGAAAAAACGCAGTAATAAAGAAAACAGAAAAAACGAGGTTCAAGGACCTTCCAGAAGGTTCCCAAAACGGATAAAACCGGGCAGGAAAAGGTTCCTTATTACCGGGAGTGTATTACATGTAATAGCTAAAATGGGCGAGCCCAATATATCGTATGCTCGTTCGTAGGTGTGCTAAGGGTCAATTATTTGAAGCAACAGGCGTTACTCGGAAAAATGGAAGCAACACGCATCAAATAGGAAACATCAGAAGGAGTCCCATTGTCGAGGCAACGCACAGGCGGCCTCCAACTGGGCCAGCCCATTGACAAGTCGACATCTATCTGGACTATAGCCTTGTCTATGGTTTTTCCCGGAGTTACGGACCCGGCTTGCTTGGAAGCGTTAGCCTGCCGACAAGCACAAGCGCTCGCCTTAGATTTGCACCTCAGTGGGATCATTATTTCATGTGATAATAAAGGCGTAGTGGAGAACATAAATAATGATGCATGTGGCAGGAACGGCACTATTGTTTGGGAGATCAAGGCAAATCAACAGCTTTTTGAAACATGTGATATCATCTATGAAGGAAGGGACACGAATAAAGAAGCTCATAGTCTGGTTAAATTCTTTTTTCGTTAAACTCGGCTCGCCACATGTACTCCTATGAACTTTCCCCTGAATCAGTAAAGTGTCCCTTACCGCTCAAAGAAAACATCTGGACTATAGTGCTCGGACTACTTCGCCAAAAAAAAATAGTTCACGAAATTAAAAAAGAATCACAAAGATTTAAATTAAAGTTCATAATTTTAAAAGGTCCACGAAATTTGTTCACGGATTTTTAAAGAAGTTCACAAAATTTTGTAAAAATAAAAACAAATTTAAAAAAAGTTAACGAATTTGGTAAAAATGGAAAATAAAATAAAAAATCAATAAGAAAAATGAAAAACAAAACGAGATAACCGGCTGGGAAAACCAAAAGAAAACCCCAGGAAAAAAAGTACAAATCATTGGAAAAAGGTTCCCAAAAAACTGGTGAAAACAAAGACATAGATGGCCGGCCCATTTACATACATAGTGCAATGAAGGGTATGCGCTGGTTAGGGATTTGAACAATATCCGGCGCGGAATAGGAACAGGGCCTAAAGTTCCTCCGAGCAGGGCCGGCCCACTTGCTTCTATTTTATGTTTCTATTAAAACTGGAAAAATATGTTTTTTTTACGGGTAACTGGAAAAATATGTGCGCTGGTAACGGAATCGAACCCGCGATCTCTTCACTCACGGTGAGCTGCACAAAGCTGCTGGGACAATACACGTCTTTTGTTCACTTACTTCCATTTCTCCTTTTATTATTTTCCTTTTTTCTTTTTCTCTTTTATTATTTATCTTTTTTATTGTATTTTCGAACTTTTTTTCTTAATTTTTCTTTTTATTTATATTTTTTCACAAATGCACAAACATTTTAAATTCAATGAACTTTCTTCAAACCGATGAACTATTTTTCGAATTTGATGAACTTTTTATTAAATTCGATGAACTATTTTCAAATTCTATGAAGTTTTTCAAAATCGATGAACTTTTTTTTTCAATTTCGACAAACATCTTTTCCAAATTTGATGAAGTTTTTTTTCAGTTTCAACGAACTTTTTTCAAATCGATGAACTTGTTTTCAATTTTGATGATTTTTTTTTTGAAATCGATGTACTTATTTCAAAATCAACGAACTTATTTCGAAATCAGTGAACTATTTTGCCAAATATGCTTTTTTTATTTAAAATCGATTAACTTTTTTTAAAATCGGTGAACCTTTTTTAAAATTGATGAACTTTTGTCAAATTTGTGAACTTTTTTCGAAATTTCATGAACTTTATCCTATATCTTGTTAACTTTTCTCAAATTCATGAAGTTATCTCAAAATCACGGTTTTTTCAGTTTTATGAACTTTCTTCTAATTCACATTTTTTATATTGTGCATTCGTTTTCCTTTTTGTCCATTTTATCATAAAAATAATACACATAATAGGCTGGGTATATAATAAGGGCTATTTGTCCTCAAAATTAACAGCAAAGGGAGTTCCGCCGGACAACCCTATTCGCCGCATTCTGCGGCAGGTTGCCCATCTTTCGCACCGGGGCATCGAGCGAGAGATCGGCTTGGGCCGGCCCGTTTAATCCCCTCAGCGATCTCGTTTTGGGAACCTTCTAGAGGTTTCCGGCCGGGTTTTTTTGGTTTTGGGAAACTTCTAGAAGGTTCCTGAACCGGTTTTTTTCTTGTTATTTTAATTTTTGTATTTTTCCTTTTTGTGTTTTTTTTCTTATTATGTTTCTTTTTTCTTTTTCGTTCCTTTTTTATTTTCATTCATTCTTATTTCTTTTTTCAAGTTAATTTTCCCCTTTTTATTTATGTTTCTATTTTTTTCCGTTTTTGCTTTTCTCTCTTTTCTTTCCTTTTTTTAAAGAAAGAAAAGTGCTCCTGGCCTGGAATTCAAAAATAGTTCTATTTTCAAAATTTGTTCACATTTTTTAAAAGTTTTCGTATTTCAACAAATGTTCAGGAATTTCAAAAATGTTCTTATTTTAAAAATTTGTTTTACAAATTGAAAAACTGTTTGAGTTTCAAAAAAATGCTCTCAATTTAAAAATTTTGTCCACAATTATATAATTTTGTTCATCAATTCAAAAAAGGTTTCTCTTCTTTTTAAAATTTGTTCACAATTCCAAAAATGTTCAGGTTTCAAATTTGGTCATAAATTTTAAATATGTTCGCGGTTCCAATTTTTTGTTCGGAATTTGATGAAAAGTTCTATTTTTCAATTTTTGTTCATAGATTCCAAAAATGTTCGTAGTTATACTTTTTTCGGAATTTCATGAAATTTTCCATTTTTTTCAATATTTGTTCACTAATTCGAAAAATGTTTATGTTTTCAAAATTTGTTCAGAATTTCATAATTTGTTCATGTATTCAAAAAAATACTCCTGTTGTTGAAAATGTGTTCAGAAATTCAGAAAATGCTTGCATGTTTTCAAAACATACACTCATTTGAAATTTTTCAAAAATTAAAAAATGTTACCATTTTTTAAATTTGATCACCAATTTTAGAAGTGTTTGAGTTTCAAAAAAATGTTTGTATTTTCAAAAAATAAGCCCAAATTTTAAAAAATATTCCTGTTTGTTAGAAATATCATAGATTGAAAGATTGTTTGCACTTTCCAAAAATGTTTGTGTTTTTAAAAAATTGTTCAGAAATTAAAAAATGTTCCCATTTGCAAATTTTGTTCAGGGTTTAAGCTTTTAAAAATTGTTCAGAAATTTAAAAATGTTCCAGTTTTCTAATTTTGTTCACAATTTAAAATATGTTTGCACTTTTCAAAACATCCTACATTTTGTTGGCGTTGTTTAGAAAATGTTCGGATTTTCAAAAATAAAATTGCCTTTGAAAATATTATTCTGTTTTTCGAAGAAATGTCCAAAATTGCCTTTGAAAAAAGCACTATCAGGAGATCATCGGTTCGATCCCTCATTGGGACTTTAGTTTTTGCGAATCTTTTAGATTTTTGCCGGTGTCGACAGTTCCTTTTACAGTTGCGCTACTAATCTAACACAACACCTTGTCTAACGCTGTGGCTAGCACAGTCCGCTCATTACTACAAAGGTGAAGGTTCGAATCCTAGCGCTAGCGCATTTCTTTTTCGCTGTTTTTCACCTCGCGGACGGCAAATGGACCGGCCCAGGTGAGCCGCCCCTGTGCGGCACGTCGACTCTTTGACGCAAAAAGCGTCACATAGGAGCTCCACGGGGAGATCCTATGTGCCGCTCTCTGCGGCAGTCTGTCGCCCGCACGCACACGGGAGTGTACAGACTAGGCCGACCCATGATGTAGCGACAGGGTGTGATCACGTACTATAGCTGAAAAAAAGGCGGCGTTGTGGGGGATCGAACACAGGCTCTCGTAGAAACACAACGCCACAAGACCGCTTGAGCTATCGTTCTTCACTGATCATTACGCAGCACAAGACCTTAAGATACAACACCAGCACAGATCCAAAAATACTTTTGAAATTTCGAACACTATTCTTTTTGGAAAAAAACCTGAATATTTTGTGAAACGCAAAAACTTTCAAATTGGCGAAGAATTTGAAGATAAAACTGAAACATTTTCTGAAAATCTTCAACAATTTTCTGAAACGGGAACATTTTTTGAAATTCCAAAATAAAATTTGAAAAGCGAACTTTTTTTGAAACCTGAACAAAACTTGAGTACACAATCATTTTTAAAATTGGCGAACAATTTTAGAAACGGTAATATTTTTTGAAACTCTTAAAAAAAGGAAAACATGAACAATTCTTAAAATATGTGAACAATTTTTGAAAAACTAGAACATTTTTTGAAACTCAGAATGTTTTTGAAAAGTTGTGAAAATTTTGAAGAAAAACATTCTGATTTTTTTAAAACTCGAACAGAATTTGAAAACATGAACATTTCATGAAATTTGCGAACAAATTTTGACACGCAATTTTTTTGAAAACACTGAAAAAATCGTAACATGAATATTTCTAAAAATATGTGAACAATCTTTTAATACTGGTATAATTTTTGAAATTCCGAACAATTTTTTGAAAAACTGTGAAATTTTTGAAGAAAAACATTCCGAACATTTTTTGAAAAAAGAAAGAGAAAAATAAATGAAAGGTAAGAAAAAGGGAATAAAAGAGAAAAACGAAATAGGAAAACAAAAAGGTAAACAAAAATAAACAGAAAAGGGGGAAAGGAGAGAAAAGAAAAAACAGGAAAAAATAAAAACGAAAAAAAACAGAACAAGAAAAAAAGGCTTTAAGAACCTTCTAGAAGTTTCCTAAAACCAGAAAAAGCCGGCTAGGATTCTCTAGAAGGTTCACAAAACCGGGGACACTTAACGCTTAAACGGGCCTGCCCAATTCGAACGATCGCTTGATCTTCTTGTGCGAAACAGCGACAGTTTGACGCAGAATGCGTCAAATAGGGATTTCCCATCTCATCTTTCTCTCTCTACATCCATCCATCCATCCATCAAGTGGGCGGGACGGCCCAATAAGAAACGCCACAGAGTGGCCCGGCCTGGCCCGACATAGCCCAGTAACGAATGATGCCATAACCAAGTGTAGGATGGACCCACGCAGATAAAAGCATTAGGTCTCCTAAAAAACGGTAAAAGCATTAGGGACGGCTGCTGCCTCGGGGACGAACATGGATCCTGGAAAACTCAGGCTCCAGGCTAGTTGAGGATGTTCTTATGGCGACTTTCAAAACAATCTCTGCCAACTGAAGATGTAAGGGCGCATCGCCACATGTCCACCACAAGTTATTGCGGCTTCTGTGGCTCACCTGATTCTTGGCGCCACTCTCTCCTAGATTGCACGGTTTCCAGGTGCACTTGGGTTCTTGTCGATGAGGAGTTGAGTTTGGCCTTGGTTGCTACGACCGAGACAAATGCGAGGAATTGGCTGTTCACCCTTCTGGAAACACTCCCGCATGATCAGTTTGTTAGGGTCACAGTTACATTATGGGCGATATGGTCATCAAGATGTAAAGCTATCCATGAGGAGATCTTCCAAACACCACATGCAATACATGCTTTTATCACACACTTTATCAGCGAACTGGATGTTGTGTAGGACAAGGAGCCGAAGAGAACGGGGGCCGCCCAGGTGAGGGAGTCATGGACTAAGGGGTCCTCGGGGCGCCGGCCCACCACATATGGGTCGGGCTGATGGGCCGCAGTGGAGCCTCGATAGAGTACGGATCCGTGTACCGGCAGAAGATCTTCGAGGTCGTGGTGTGCCCTCCAAGTCGAGACCAGCGTGATCTTTCCTTCATTGTAACTGACCTCATGTAACCCTAACCCTACCGGTGTCTATATAAACCAAGGGTTTTAGTCTTTAGGACTAGAGCTACATTCATCACCTCATCAACCTAGGGTTTAGCTCATCTGATCTCGAGGTAGATCTACTCTGAACCATATCATACATCCAATACAATCAAGCAGGACGTAGGGTATTACCTCTTCGAGAGGGCCCGAACCTGGGTAAACACCGTGTTCATCGTCCCTTGTTCCCCATTGATCCTAGATCCACAGCTCGGGACTGCCTACCCGAGATCTGCCGGTTTTGACACCGACATTGGTGCTTTCATTGAGAGTTCCGCTGCGGATCATCGGAGCATCGATGGCTGAGCCATTCGTGGAAAACTCCACCAAAGCCAGGGACATCTTCATCCCTGGCCAGGAATCTTCATCCCTGGCCAGATCTTTTAGAGGACGATTAAACCCGGTTGAAAACCTCACCACCGATCGCAAAGCCGGCCACCGGAACTTAGAGTCCGGCGTGTGCCCTCGGCGAAGCCCTGTTTTCGAAGAACCCACTGAGCCCGACGCCTTGACCTTGGGTCCAGCGGGCGTAAAGGGAACCAACGTAGCCCTGGAACTGGCCCTAAAGTCGAATCCTGTCGAAGCATCCGAAGAACGCCCCGCCGAACACTCAAGAGGCATGTCCCCGGCGGGAGCCTCTTCGGTAGACGACCTTTTGGATCAATTCCTGGCTATGGGAATCTCCATCAGCAGGCCCATGGCCTACGACCAGGTCGGGCTTAAACCCGACAATAGAGAGATCCACACCGCCCATTACTCACCTTGTCGCCACCATCGAAGAGAAGGCGGAGGGCTCACGATCTCCGAAACTTATGACAGTCTACACTCGGGTCTCTAGCCCGGATGCCGACACCCGTCAAGACAAGAGTTCGGACTCGGCCTGCGACACGGGATCCAACCTTGAGCCGGCACAACCCCATGCAGGCATTCACCCGGATACCACGCTATCAGATCCGGATATAGCCCGGGCGCGGTTTGCCGCTGCCAACGCCCCGGACTCAGAAAAGACGGATGCAACCAAAAATTTCCCACCCACCTCCCATGCCGAATATTGTCCGGATGCTGAAAGACCGGACGTATGGGACCTTATGTACGTCAAGCAGCAACCCAGAGAAACGGTCCATCATTACTGGGCCAGATTTCTCCTGGTAAAAAACGAGATAACCGACTGCCGCGACGAAGAAACAATTGAAGCCTTTCGACTCAATTGCCAGGACGAAGGGATCTTAAGTGCCCTCGCCCGCCGCCGCGTGCAAAATTTCGCCGAATTATCAGACATGGTACTCAAATATTGCGCCATGGAAAGCACCTGGAGGTTGCAACAGATGCGCAGGGAGTCAGTCCCCAGCCCGAGGCCTAGCAAGGCCCAAACAAACGCATGCGATATTTTCGCCCGAACACAATCCCGCCCAAAGAAGAAATAAACCCAGAACGGTTCTGGATAAATTCCTGGATGAACCATGCCCTATACACTTGGCCTTGCTTAACGCAAATCCGACTCACAGGCTTCGAGCTTGTTGGGTGGTAAGACAGGTGGCCAAGAGTGGTGAAAACATACTCGGCCTCACACCCCCCGATTGGCAGTCAACAACGCCACCTCACGACGACGTCCTGACAGTCTACGAGACCTTCTCTTCCAACAATCAAAGGAAAAAGGCTCTTCGAGAGCTCGGCCAAGTCTACCAAGTGATGGCCACACAGCCATGGGCGGACGTGTAGGAGATATGCCCTAGAGGCAATAATAAATGTTATTGATTATCTCCCTGTTCATAATTAGGTTTATGTTCCATGCTATAACTGTTGTGGTTCTCGAGTCTGCAATAACCACGAGGCTCGGAGGAAGACTCATTTGCACGTGTGGGATAATAAACGGTAAAATGTATTCCTAGTCAAGCCTCTATGACTGGCTCAAGTATTGCATGATAATCCTGTTTTCCTGATCATGGGCATGGCTATGCCGGCAATTTTGAGGGCACAATTGTTGGTAGAACACTTGTGTTGAATCGACCCAATATTGATGTTATGCTATGAGATACATTCGTCATAAGTTAATGGTTAATAACACAGGAAGTTAATGTTTGCATAATTCCTTAGACCATGAGAGTATCGAGTTTCTTCATGCTTGCTTCATGAACTTTGGGGTTTGTTAAACGTCATCCGTAAATGGGTGGCTATTACGGCGGCTTACGGTTTCATGGAAAAGTATGTCAAGTAACTTGATAGATCAAGATTAGGATTTGCTCCTCCGACGATGGAGAGATATCTCTGGGCCCTCTCGGTGTTACGGTATCCATCATCGTCTGGCCAGACACAGGGTGATTTGATCACAGGGATGCCGGAACACGGGAACGAGAAAAGAGAACAATACCGGCAACGAGGTAACTGGCATTGCGGACAAGTGTTGATCCACGAGGATGCCGATGTTTCTCACCTCGGGTAATTGTAACATATCGCGAAGCAACAGGAATAGCACACGGCAACTGGAGGTTCACTCGAATATTCATTCGTGTGGGTATAGGGGTCAATATGGGTGTCCACGGCTCCGATGCTGATCATTGATCGGAAAGTGTTCCGGTCATGTCTATACTTCACCGAACCTATAGGGTCACACGCTTAAGGGTCATCTATCTGCTGAATACTAGACGAGGAGTCCGAGAGAAAGTCACTGGAAAGGTTTCAGAGACGATGGAAAAGTTCCGGAGAGAACACCGGAAAAGTTTCGGTAAAACCGAAAAGTTGTTTCGGATAAAACCATTGATCCAAAAAGGTTTCGGCAAGCACTGGGAATGTTTTGGAGGTTGCCAGATTGGTCTGGTAATTTCTGGAATTTTTCCGGAGAAAAAACCGAAAAAGATTTTCGGAGCTGCCGGAATTGTTTACCGGGTAAACGAAGATGGTTTTAAATTAAACCACCATACCGGAAATGTTCCGGAGCGCGTCCAGATAATTTTAGAGGGTGCCGGAAATGTTCTGGGACCTTCCGAAATTTTTCAGAAGAAATAGTTTCGGAAAACATATTGTCCCAGCGAGAGGGGACAAGATCCCACGGATCGTGGGGGCTGTTTTTGGGGGCGCCCCCTTTAGGGGACAGCCCCCTTGTGGCTGGACAAAGTGTTGGGGGGCCCCCCATGGTGGGGGGCAGCCCCCACAAATGGTGGAGAGTGTTGGGAGGAAGGTGGGGCCCCATGGGGGAACACCATGGACAAGGGAACATGTTTTCTCCATGTTTGGTGGGAACATGTTTCCTTGTTTGGTGGGTGCTTGTTTTGTGGGCTGAAATTTCAGCCCCCCCCTCACCCCTTCCACCACTATATAAGGAGGTGGAGAGGAGCTCTCCATACTCACTCTAACTCTCACACACATGGCATGCATGATCTGCCTTTCTTCTCTCCCTCCCACGAAATAGTTTCGTAGAGCCGAAAGGCTGTCTGGGTTCCGGTGGGAACTAGTTCTGGACGGCGAAGCCCTGCCGGATAGATGACACCGTATGTGTGCAACTCTGTAGAGAGATCGTAGTTTCGGTCTTAGTTCGAGAGTGCCTCCCGAAGGGCTGTCCGTGTGACCGTCCGAGTTTTGGAGGTCCTCCCGAAGGGCTGTCCGAGTGACAGTCCGAGTTTCGGAGGTCCTCCCGAAGGGCTGTCCGCGACACCGTCCGGGGGACTGTGCGACCGCCTCCCGGAGGGCTGTCCGCGGGGCAGATGAGGGTATACATCCTCGCGGTTGGGAGGTTGTAAAATCCTAGCTGCGGGGATCTGCACCGCCGTTCGTCATCGACTCTACTTCCGCTGCGCTACGAGTCGGTAACGAAAGAGATCAAACCTTGTATGCAGTCTCCATAGTGGTCCTGGGCTGGTGCGTAGGTCGGAAATTTTTTGTTTTCTGCTGCGTTACCCTACAGTGGTATCAGAGCCGTGCTATGCGTAGATGCAGGTTGCGATCTAGAATACATAGAGATGTATGGGTGTTGCACAATATAATTAGGTAGTAGATGAGATCTATTGCTGAAAATTATTTGTGCGGGTAGCAGATGAAGTCTGTTACCCGATGTTCTTGTTGCTTCCCTCGAATTTGCATATTTCTGATCTTGATAACAGTATGGTGGAGTTTCAATGTTCTGGCAATCCGCGATCCTGATTGATCAACGAAGTGCTAACAGTTCATTGAATTCCACCGTAGTTAAAAAGAAAGATGAAATTTTGCAGACGAAAGGACAATGCAGATGTGATCTGCACGGGGGTCACGCGTATGACAAATTTTAGTATGGGGCTCGAGATTTTATTATCTCGTGTTTCATACACCCTGGAATGTTAATCTAGCGACTTGGATTATCATGCTTGATGATGGACGTTGGTAGCTTTGGTTTGTTTCGAAACCTTAGAAGCCACGTAAAATAAAATTTCGCATGAACCGATTAGAGGCGTCTAACTTGGTTTTGCAGGATGGTTTGCATGTGCATGTGATGTGGTATAGCAGTGTTCATAATAATTTGATTATGTATGAGATGACTATATGATGTAAATTGATTAACATGACCTGCGTGTCATGATTCGGCATGATGGCTGGAGCCATATGATTGCACTTTAATGACCTGCGTGTCAACCTTATGTAATGCACTTATTTTATTAGCTATAGAGATAGCAATATTATTTGGTGCATCGACAAGGTGGTGGCAATCTTCGTGAAGGTGAACACCGACGCGAATGCCGAAGACGAAGAAATGAAAGACTTCTCCGTCAGAAAGGGCTATACCGTATCTTGCTATTATGAATTGCCTGAGATGTTTATCCCTTATGATGCACCCTTCTTGATTGCGCGGTAGTCGCTTTTTATTAGGGTGATCTCTCACAAAAAATATCAAGTAGTTAGTGTTCTCCCAAGTGTAGCACCGTCACGGCACCTATCTCTTCGGGGTATCACATGGTTACATGGGTACGAACGATTAGAGAAGTGTGAGGCGGGTGAGTTGAGACCTCGCAGCAAGATCACTTGGTTGTCTTGACGTTCAGGCATGAAAGTCATGAGCTCGGAACACAAGCATCGAAAGATGAACAAGAGTCACATAGAGATGTGATTGGCAAGTTGGCCTACCAATTGAAATTCTCGTCACTTGAGATGGTTACATCCTTGACGCTGAATTGAAAGTTGGATCTTGCATCACTCACAATCAATTATGAGAGATATTGATTTGAGTGGGAGCGCACTGTAGAATTACCTTGTTTAATTCTCAGTGCAATTAATTATGAACTCTGTCTAAGTGTGATTTGCATAATAGTTGTAGGATAATGGCTCGCGTTTCCACCTTCCCTATTAAAAATTGAATAGCTGTTAAATATCTGGTTAAATCTTTACGGTTGGTAACGTAATGTGAGAATTGTCCTCTAGAGTGCCGAGAAGGACTTTGTCCTATCGCATACTTTCGGTATTCTCCCGCTAATGCTATGGATCATGTGACTCTCGTCCTTCGATCCAAAAGCTAGAATTCTGTTTCAGTCAAGTGCAATACGTTTGCTTCCATGAAACCCGAACTTCAAAAGTTTGGATAGTTATGTGATATTCATGGAATCTGAAAATCATTTTCAGAGACAGATAAAGGCTAAAAGATATGAGATATCCAAAGCAATGTTTGTTTGCAAACTATTAGTAAAGGAGTTTACTATGCATTAGACTGATAAAAGAGGGATCCAGAAGAACGCCTGTCATATGATGATGGTGAATAAAACAACAACTTAAAGAGAAAGGAAGTGTCCGAAGGGTGTTAGTGAAACTTTCACGCCTAGGAAATCTGGGGCTAACGCCACTCTAAAGTTGGGTGCTTCTTCTGAGAGTAGGAGAAATACTGAAAGTTAAACTGTTAGAAGTATAATGGCAAAAGGAAAGAAGACTGGAATATCCAGCTCATGTATGAATGTCATACAAGTTTTTGATGTATAGAAGGCTGGTCAAAGATATAGTTCTTGGCAATTATGGTTAAACATGTTAATCACTAATTCTTGGGTATTGTGAGTTAATCACAAAGATACCCGCTCGATTGCATTCTGTTGCAGCTCGATGTAAGAACTACTATGGTCTGAAAGACTAGCCAGGAATGAGGTTTAGATACGCGCAGGGAACATAGTAAATGTTACTATGCCTTCCATAGGTGTATTCCCTATGTATTTACTTTCATAATTCATTTTAGAGTTTCACACTCTAGCCCTTTGCATAAGGTATCTTGCAAGAAGGTTGTTCATAAGAGAACTTTTGATGTTCGGTGTTATGAATAACATAAGGGCCATACTTTCATTATGAATGAGATGTATGTTATGAATATTGATATTAATACATTGCCTCTGTATTTACTTCCATAATTCATTTAGAGTTTCATACACTCTAGCCCTTTGCATAAGGTATTTTGCAAGAAGGTTATTCATAAGAGAACTTTTGATGTTCGGTGTTATGAATAACATGAAGGGCCATGCTTCCATACAGGATGGGATGTATGCTATGAATATTGATGGTAATATGATACATCCATAACACTGACGCTAAATGTCGCAAGTCTAAAAGAATACCACACAAGTGTGGCACTGCATTTGGTCACATTGGAGAAACCCGCATGGAAAATTCCATTATGATGGATTTTTGAAGTCATTTGATTTTGAATCATCTGACACTTGCAACTTTCCTCTGAAAAGTGAAGTGACTGAAATACTGTTCACAGGCCATAAGGAACGAGCAAAGAACATATTGGTGATCATACATTATGATGTGTGAAAGTCCAACAAATGTTGTTGCAAGTAGTGGATTTGTCTATCTTCAGAAATGACTCAAGTAGATATATGGATATTTACTTGTTGAGACGTAAGTCTGGATCTTTTGAATTCATTCATAAGGTTTTCAAAAATGAAGTATAAGTTATTGTAACAAGAAAATTATGTTTCTACAATTCGATTGCAGAAAGGAATATTTGAGTTACAACTTTAGCGAATGTCTGATGAGTTATGAAAGGGGTTTCATAACTTGCACCTCCTGGAACACCACTGCAAGTGGAAAGTCCGTGAAGATGTAATCGAACCATTTATGACATGGTAAGATCAAAGATGACATAAATAAATTTGCCATTATCCCTTTTAAGGTGATGCTTTAGAGACTACGGCTTTTACACTGAAAAGAGCTCCATCGGGTCTGTTGAAATGACGCCATGGTATGGTACGCCCAACCATGTTATATCTTTTCTTAACATTTGGAATATGGGGCTTGTGTAAAAGATTACAAACCTATTCCAAATCAGACAAATGCTACTTTGTAAGGTTATCCCAAGTCATTGGGTATTCCTCCCTCACTATACCGAGGCAAATAGGATTGCCACAAAACGGTATGCTTTTAAAGAGAATAGTTCTTACAAAAGGTGAGTGGGAGGACAGTGCAACTCGACGAGATAACGGGTATCTTCGTCATCAGGTCAAAGGAAAGGAACCTTGGAAGTGATTCCGGAGTTTCCTACTGCGACTGATACGGAAGTCTCTACAATAAAATGTATGGACTTCAGTCGAACTTGCAGCTGAACCTCGTAGGCAAGGCTCGTGCAAACCTCTCAGGTGCGCAAACGAGATATTGTTGTTGGACAACAGTATACCTACGATACACAAGGAAGAAATGATGGGCCCTGACTCCGGAATTGGCTAAATGCCAATACAATCCGAGATAGTTTCCATATAAGTAATTCAAGATTAGAACCTTGATACACCTTTCGGAAGACTTAGAGTCTAAACGAATATTTATGGAACTAAAAACTGATACGGATAAAAATGTTTTATCCATAAAGCTCGACTTGTTGAAATAACAAGTTCAAGGAGTTGACTACGATGAGGTTGTTTCACCGTAGCGATGCTTGAGGTCGGTTCGGGTTGAACTAGCAATTAATTCATATATCAATCATGAGATATGAAACATGGATGACAAAAGGATTTCCATCTCATGGAAATGAAACCTAGGACTTGTATGTGATACAGTCCAAAGTAATTTGTCAATCCAGAGGATGCTAGCAAGTATGCAAACTTCAGAGTTCCAGCGATGGACAGAAGAGAGCAAAGTGGAGTTGGAATCTTCGTGTTTTGATGAAATGGCCAAAGGGGTTTGACTTCATCAATGGGTAACGAAGATGCTTGTAATTCAAGAAATTAAGTGGGAGCATAATAATATTTCTAAAAATGTTGTGTGCTTGACACATTTTTAATTGGAAATAAATTTCTTGACACGAATTAAGGACTTCATTTGAAAATAGTTTTTTGATGAAGTGCTTGGGCTAAATAGCCTCAATATTAGGCATGATGATCTATGGAGATAGATTTACCTAATAGGGCTAAGCGATGAATACATATTGACAAGATGCTAAAACCTTTTAGCATTTAAAATGCCAAGAAGTGATTCTTGCCGAAGTCACATGGAAAGAGTTTTGCAAGACTCGGTGTCCCAAAACACTGATGAGTAAAATACATGATGGAGATTCCACACACTCTTGTGTTTGGATTAATCATGTATTCCATGGTATGTAAAACAACCAGATATGTCCGATACTCCAAAGTTGTTGAGAGTATGGATACCAAAGTGATCAAAGTACTGATCGTAGGACAACAGTGAAAGATGTCATTAAAGTACTAGAGTAGTAGTGATGACATGTTTTCTCGCAAGCAGAGATTATGGAGTGCTCGTTGTAAGTAATTACATCGATACAGTCTTCATCAATGCTCCATGCGATTTTCGATTTAAGTTACGGGTTTTGTGTAATACATAATATGGTGGCACGGTAGTTGGAAATTGTTCCAAACAAGATACTGTGGCGAATTCTATAACAGAGGCTAAGTATGTTGACGCTTAAGAAGCGACAAAGAAGTTGTTGAATCATATAGTTCATTCATGAACTTAGTATGGTTCCAAGATGGCTTTTGTCTATGGGACACTATTGCAGATAGTTGCTCCATAGCTCAGTCTGAGGAATCAGGTTTCAACCAATGATTCACACATATGCAAAGCCAAGTCCACACAAAATATGAAGTTTGTGAAAGCGTGAAAACGCGAGGATATGCAAAGTTACACACGGAGCTGAAGTCGTCAGATCCGTTGGACATCAGGCTATACCACATGCGAAGCATATTTTACACCAGTATGCCATAGGTGTAAAGTGCATTAGCATTGACTAGATTATTGACTCTAGTGCAAGTGGGAGTCTGTAGGAGATATGCCCTAGAGGCAATAATAAATGTTATTGATTATCTCCCTGTTCATAATTAGGTTTATGTTCCATGCTATAACTGCTGTGGTTCTCGAGTCTGCAATAACCACGAGGCTCGGAGGAAGACTCATTTGCACGTGTGGGATAATAAACGGTAAAATGTATTCCTAGTCAAGCCTCTATGACTGGCTCAAGTATTGCATGATGATCCTGTTTTCCTGATCATGGGCATGGCTATGCCGGCAATTTTGAGGGCACAATTGTTGGTAGAACACTTGTGTTGAATCGACCCAATATTGATGTTATGCTATGAGATACATTCGTCATAAGTTAATGGTTAATAACACAGGAAGTTAATGTTTGCATAATTCCTTAGACCATGAGAGTATCGAGTTTCTTCATGCTTGCTTCATGAACTTTGGGGTTTGTTAAACGTCATCCGTAAATGGGTGGCTATTACGGCGGCTTACGGGTTCATGGAAAAGTATGTCAAGTAACTTGATAGCTCAAGATTGGGATTTGCTCCTCCGACGATGGAGAGATATCTCTGGTCCCTCTCGGTGTTACGGTATCCATCATCGTCTGGCCAGACACAGGGTGATTTGATCACAGGGATGCCGGAACACGGGAACGAGAAAAGAGAACAATACCGGCAACGAGGTAACTGGCATTGTGGACAAGTGTTGATCCATGAGGATGCCGATGTTTCTCACCTCGGGTAATTGTAACATATCGCGAAGCAACAGGAATAGCACACGGCAACTGGAGGTTCACTCGAATATTCATTCGTGTGGGTATAGGGGTCAATATGGGTGTCCACGGCTCCGATGCTGATCATTGATCGGAAAGTGTTCCGGTTATGTCTATACTTCACCGAACCTATAGGGTCACACGCTTAAGGGTCATCTATCTGCTGAATACTAGACGAGGAGTCCGAGAGAAAGTCACTGGAAAGGTTTCAGAGACGATGGAAAAGTTCCGGAGAGAACACCGGAAAAGTTTCGGTAAAACCGAAAAGTTGTTTCGGATAAAACCATTGATCCAAAAAGGTTTCGGCAAGCACCGGGAATGTTTTGGAGGTTGCCAGATTGGTCTGGTAATTTCTGGAATTTTTCCGGAGAAAAAACCGAAAAAGGTTTTCGGAGCTGCCGGAATTGTTTACCGGGTAAACGAATATGGTTTTAAATTAAACCACCATACCGGAAATGTTCCGGAGCACGTCCAGATAATTTTAGAGGGTGCCGGAAATGTTCTGGGACCTTCCGAAATTTTTCAGAAGAAATAGTTTCGGAAAACATCTTGTCCCAGCGAGAGGGGACAAGATCCCACGGATCGTGGGGGCTGTTTTTGGGCTGTTTTTGGGGGCGCCCCCTTTAGGGGACAGCCCCCTTGTGGCTGGACAAAGTGTTGGGGGCCCCCCCCCATGGTGGGGGGCAGCCCCCACAAATGGTGGAGAGTGTTGGGAGGAAGGTGGGGCCCCATGGGGGAACACCATGGACAAGGGAACATGTTTTCTCCATGTTTGGTGGGAACATGTTTCCTTGTTTGGTGGGTGCTTGTTTTGTGGGCTGAAATTTCAGCCCCCCCCCCCCCTCACCCCTTCCACCACTATATAAGGAGGTGGAGAGGAGCTCTCCATACTCACTCTAACTCTCACACACATGGCATGCATGATCTGCCTTTCTTCTCTCCCTCCCACGAAATAGTTTCGTAGAGCCGAAAGGCTGTCTGGGTTCCGGTGGGAACTAGTTCTGGACGGCGAAGCCCTGCCGGATAGATGACACCATATGTGTGCAACTCTGTAGAGAGATCGTAGTTTCGGTCTTAGTTCGAGAGTGCCTCCCGAAGGGCTGTCCGTGTGACCGTCCGAGTTTTGGAGGTCCTCCCGAAGGGCTGTCCGAGTGACAGTCCGAGTTTCGGAGGTCCTCCCGAAGGGCTGTCCGCGACACCGTCCGGGGGACTGTGCGACCGCCTCCCGGAGGGCTGTCCGCGGGGCAGATGAGGGTATACATCCTCGCGGTTGGGAGGTTGTAAAATCCTAGCTGCGGGGATCTGCACCGCCGTTCGTCATCGACTCTACTTCCGCTGCGCTACGAGTCGGTAACGAAAGAGATCAAACCTTGTATGCAGTCTCCATAGTGGTCCTAGGCTGGTGCGTAGGTCGGAAAATTTTTGTTTTCTGCTGCGTTACCCTACAGGACGCACCTATCACCTTCGATCAGAAGGACGAGCCAATATCCCACCCCACCCACACGCCCGCAGCACTAGTCCTCGACCCCATAATCAACGGCTTCAGGCGTACCAAAGTGCTGATGGACGGGGGCAGCGGCCTGAATCTCATCTACGAAGACACGCTGGACAAAATGCAGCTCAACAGGTCCCGCATCGAGCACAGTCACACCACATTTCGAGGAATCGTACCCGGCAAGGAGGCGCGTTGCTCCAGACGCATAACCTTGGACGTAGTATTCGGCACTCCCGATAACTACAGATCCGAACCCTTGTTATTTCACGTCGTACCCTTCCGCAGTGGATACCACGCCCTCTTGGGGCGTGAGGCATTTGCATGATTTCAAGCTGTACCACACTACGGATACATGAAGCTCAAAATGCCGGGGCATAATGGCGTGATTTCACTCGCCAGCAATCCGAACACAGCCCTCCGAGCGGAAAATAAGACCGCATCGCTTGCCCTTGCGACACTATCCGAAGCTCTAGCAGCCGAAGAGTTAACAACGCTCCATGCTACAGTCAACAGGGACGACGTGGTTCTCAGTAAAAGGCCAAAATCCACGTCCTTTAAACCAGCTGACGAGATAGTAAAGTTCCAAGTACACCCAACAGACCCAAACAAAACGGCGTCCATCGGAGCGCAGCTGGATCCTACAGTTGACGAAGCGCTACGCGCGTTTTTATGCGAAAACTGGGACATATTTGCCTGGCACCCTTCAGATATGCCAGGCATCCCACGGAGGCTAGCGGAGCACATCCTAAATATCATCAAAGGCTTCAATCCAGTCAAACAGACACTACGCCGATTCTCCAAACCCAAACGACAAGCTATGGGCGAGGAGCTGGCAAAACTACTGGAGGTCGAATTCATCCGGGAAATCAAGCACCCCGAATGGCTAGCAAATCTGGTCATGGTACCCAAGAAGGACAAGTCCTGGCGGCTTTGCGTTGACTTCAAGGACCTAAACAAGGCCTGCCCCAAGGACCCCTTCCCCTTACCTCGTAGATCAGATCATTGACGCCACCGCCGGACACGACTCACTGTGCTTCCTCGACGCATACTCTGGATATCACCAGATAAAAATGAAGGAGTCCGACCAAGCGGCAACCGCGTTCATCACCCCCTACGGGCCATTCTGCTTCAACACGATGCCCTTTGGGTTAAAAAACGCAGGAGCCACATATCAAAGCATGATTCAAACATGCCTGGAAAACCAAATTGGTAAGACGGTCGAGGCATATGTAGACGACGTGGTCATTAAAACCAAAAACGTCGACCAAGTCGTGGACGATCTTCGCCTGACCTTCGAAAATCTACAGGCCTACGATATACGGCTCAATCCGGACAAATGCGTCTTCGGAGTCCCCGCCAGCAAACTACTCGGGTTCATTGTTTCTCTTAGAGGAATTGAGGCCAACCCGGCCAAAATAAAGGCCCTATCCCAGCTTGCAATACCAACAGAGTTAAAACACGTGCATAAGCTGGCAGGTTGCGTGGCGGCTCTAAGCCGTTTCATCTCCCGCCTTGGCGAAAAGGCACTAACCCTCTACAGGCTACTTAAGAAAACAAAAAACTTCGAGTGGACCAATGAGGCGACAGCTGCACTAGAAGAAATCAAAGCACTCCTGGCAAGCAACCCCATCCTGGCCACACCAGATACAGGTGAACCTATGCTGCTATACATCTCAGCTACCAACCAGGTGGTGAGTGCGGTACTCGTCGTAGAACGGGAATCAGAGGGACACAAATTCCAGGTCCAAAAACCAGTCTACTACGTGTCAGAGGTCCTCACACCGTGCAAGTCCCGGTACCCTCACTACCAAAATATAGCATATACGGTCCTTATGGCATCCCGGAAACTGCGACACTACTTTCAAGAGTGTTTGGTGACGGTAGTATCCGAGGTACCCCTCAATGATATAATCAACAATAGGGATGCCACGGGCCGCATTGCAAAATGGGCCATAGAGCTCCTTCCCTTTGAGATCGCATACAAACCACGCCGAGCTATTAAATCTCAGGTGCTGGCCGACTTTTTGTCTGAATGGACCGAAGCCGAGCTCCCCAAGGAATACAGTACATACGTGCACTGGACAATGTACTTCGATGGCTCTAAAATGCTAGCCGGACTGGGGGCTGTGGTAATCCTATTATCCCCCATAGGTGATAATATCCGGTATGTTTTACAGATCATGTACACGGACTCCAATAATGCAGCCGAATACGAGGCACTGTTGCATGGTCTTTGGATGGCAACGTCGATGGGGGTTCGCCGGCTTGAGGTGCAAGGAGATTCGAACCTCGCCATCTCCCAGGTCAACGGCGAATTTGATGCCAAAGACCCAAAAATGGCGGCATATAGAAACGTCGTTGTCATGCGAGAACACGATCACCTATGGGGCCGTGAGCCCCTTTGTGGTTCGGCGAGGGGGAGTTCACATTGCACAAAGAGCGGAGGCCGTGAGACAGCGCGACGGCGATGAAACGGGCGATCTTTACCCAGGTTCGGGCCGCCGTGAGGCGTAAAACCCTACTCCTGCTTTTGGTGGATTGGATGTGGACGATGCTACAACACGCAGTGCTCAAGCCCGGCAAGGTGGCCTTGGGGAGAGCTACTACGCGCGTACAAGTGTGCAAAGGTCCGAATCTCTATCTAGGTCGCCTTGGGCCTCCTTTTATAGTTCAAGGGGTAACCACAGTGGCAAAACAATCTTTATTCAGTGATTAGATAGCTAACAGTGCTATCATACCTAACTCTGGCAGTTAGGACAAAGTGCATTAAATGCACTGCTAGGTGTCGCGCTGAGGATACAGCTCGGCTAGCCTACCGCGCCGCTTAACCATCTTCTGCTTATCTGCTTGACACACCTCTGGACGGGTGTCAAATGGGTGTAATCTGTCTTCCAACGGGCCGCCACGTGCCTAGTGGAGGCCACTTAATCATCTGGAGGCTCGACACCGCACTGATAGGTGATTTGTGTTGCGATGCGGTGGAGCGGTGGAGCGGTGGTGCCTTGGCGGGAATCTTTGCTCTCGTTGGCCCCGGCAAGCCTGCCGGGGCGATATTGGACTTGTCCTTGGGGCGGTTTCGACCTGGCCGGTCCCTCCTGCCCGGCAAGGGAGGCCTTCCCAAGGTGTGCTCTGCAGTCTCGTACGTCGACTTGGTCTTCTTGATCCGCTCCTTGATCTTGAAGAGTAGTTTCTCTGGCTTGGCCTTGGACTATACGTTGGCGCCGGACGCGTGATGCCAGCACACCTGTGTATAAGTCCGGGCAGCAAACGTAAATGTTTGTTGCACCTACAGGAGCCCTCGGGCCTGGCCGACACGTGCCATAGCCGCCTTATTGTCTGGCCCCTGTCGCTTGTAGCGGGTTGCGTCACTGGTCCCATTATAGCACCATAAAGGATGTCCCCTCTGCTGGAGGGGCTGTACGCATCGGGCTATGGCAATTGCCATCACTTCAATCATGGTCAGCTTGCTGCGAGTTAGTAGCCTAATTTTGGCAGCTAACAGGCGCACCTCTTCACTATCCGGTTGGGAGGGGCCCTTGGGCCGCCAGTTGAACCGCTTCATTGGCGGGACGCTTGAGTATTCGGGCAGCCCTGGCCGGATTGGGTCGGTAAGAGGAACATCTTCGATATAAAACCACTCCGAGGTCCACTCCTCGGGATCTTTTCGTGGGGTTCCGATGGGATACCCTGTCCCGGCTATCCGCCACACTTCGGCTCCGCCCACTTCGAATATGGACCCCCCCCCCCCCGGGTACGGGGGACGAGACAAAAATACTTCCTCCACAGATCAAAGTGGGCCTCGCAGCTCAAAAATATCTCGCAAAGGGCCACGAAACCAGAAATTTGCAGTATAGACCCTGGGGTGAGGTTGTGGAGCTGGAACCCATAGAACTCTAATAGACCCCGTAGAAAGGGGTGAATGGTAAAGCCTAGGCCTCTTAGAAGGAAAGGCACGAAGCATACCCTCTCGTCCTTGCTTGGAGCGAGGGAGTTCTCAGCGAGGGCTTGGCCATCGACAGAGATTAGTCTGGCGCGGACGCGAACCAGATCCACCGCGGGAAGGTAGCCCTGCGTCTGCAGGCGGCTCAGCTGGAGATGTGAGACTGAACAGCTTGACCAATCGCCTGGGAGGGGGGCCATGAGGGCGCGAAGATGAACCCGGAAGGTCGGCCATGGTGCCTGAGAATTTCTTCGGCGCTATTTTTTGGCGAAAGGGGTGGGTCAACCGTCCCCCGCACCTTTGGATCTATAAATAGGCATCTCGTGTTGAAGCTAGAAGGACGGGTTCATGGAAAAGTGGCATTGGGCCGCACGCCTTCTAAAAAGGTG
Organism: Elymus sibiricus; assembly: GCA_039707655.1. Classification (NCBI taxonomy): domain Eukaryota; kingdom Viridiplantae; phylum Streptophyta; class Magnoliopsida; order Poales; family Poaceae; genus Elymus; species Elymus sibiricus. Next base: position 12,947,037 of record CM077668.1, on the reverse strand, counting down.
TGCAATAGTCAAAGCTGGCCCCTGCCCCGAGGGAAGCATTAAACTCCGATGGTCCCATCGTGATCTCAAGACATCTTTGGGTTCCGGATTGTTAAAGCTGGCCGGGCCCGAGCGCGTGGTTAGTGCGGGTCGCATTGATCGGCGAGCTTTCGACGCTGATCTGAAATGCCGGATAGCATTCGGCGCGGGAACAAGGTTCCGAGCTGTATAGAAAGGCGAAGAACTCGCCTCGCAAGCCGAAGATATGAAGATGCCAGAAGACAATCCCCGGCGTTGGAGGCCAGTTCGGGGGCTACTGAGGTAGTCATGGACTAAGGGGTCCTCGGGGCACTGGCCCACCACATATGGGCCGGGCTGATGGGCCGCAGTGGAGCCTCGATAGAGTACGGATCCGTGTACCAGCAGAAGATCTTCGAGGTCGTGGTCTGCCCTCCAAGTCAAGACCAGCGTGATCTTTCCTTCATTGTAACCGACCTCATGTAACCCTAACCCTACCGGTGTCTATATAAACCGAGGGTTTTAGTCTTTAGGACTAGAGCTACATTCATCACCTCATCAACCTAGGGTTTAGCTCATCTGATCTCGAGGTAGATCTACTCTGTAACCATATCATACACCCAATACAATCAAGCAGGACATAGGGTATTACCTCTTCGAGAGGGCCCGAACCTGGGTAAACACCGTGTTCATCGTCCCTTGTTCCCCATTGATCCTAGATCCACAGCTCGGGACCCCCTACCCGAGATCTGCCAGTTTTGACACCGACACCAGGGCACTGCATGCGTTGCTCAACGTCTCAGGGTGCCACCGGAGAACTTCGTGAAAATTCAAGTTGATGCGGGAGTGAGAGCAGCAAGAGGAGGATCAGCAGCGGCTATCTGTCAGGATAGACATGGGACCTACTTGGGCAGTTCAGCGCTGGTTGTTGCTGTAGTTGTGGACCCAACTACTTTGGAGGCAATTGAATGCAGATAGGCGATTTCTTTAGCTCAAGACCTTCAGTTGTAAAACTTAGCGATCACTTCAGATTCGAAACAAGTTATCAGTGATGTCCTCGGAGGAAACCAGGGAGCGTATGGCCTCATTATCAGAGAAATCAAGACTAAAGCTTCTCCTTTTAATTGTAATTTTTCTTTTGAGAGTCGTGCGACCAATGTTGACGCACATAGATTAGCGAAGTTTGCTCTTTGTTTAGCTCCGGGGCGACATGTATGGCTTGGCCAGCCTCATGACCCGACATGTATCCCACTCTCTGTGATTTTTGATCAATAAAGTTGGCCTTACCCCTAAAAAAAGATAAAAGCATTAGGGCGTCTCCAACCCAACCAGGCATCTTGTTTTCTTTCTATTTATTTTTCCATTTATTATTCTTCCTTTCCTTTTAAAATTAGTGAAGAGTTTTCAAATTCGTCAACATTTTTTCATTCATGATATTTTTTCCAATTTCACGACAATTTTTTAAGTTCATGATATATAGAATATGTGTGGCTGTTTTAATAACTAAATAAAATAATTGCTGGCTGACTCTTGGGAGCTATGTTTTGGTCAGTTCAAATAATACAGTATGTGCACGGAAGTGCTCTTCTGAGCTCGCGCACAAAAGATTCCCGTTGAATCGCCAAAAGATTCGCACCGCGGCATGTAGAGGTGCTCGTATTTTTGAAGTATCCCTAATTTCTTCCTGTCCCATGTCCCACACCTGAGCAGCAATAATTGCGATGTCGTTACTGTTCTGTGCACCGGATCAGAAGGGCTATGACGATCTGTTACTGTTCTGTGCATCCCAAGTTCAGATCCACAGATTTGCTCATTCCTACAACATACTGAGTTTTCAAGATGCAGTCCATTATAGTTATTTTTTAGAGGAAAGGGCTCCAGCCCAGTCTACATTGCATAACAACGAAACCAAGTACACTTACAACATTCAGATAGGCTCGCGGATGAAACAACAAAAGGGTTAAACCCTATTGTTGTTTGGTCCTTGAAGCTCTGGTGCTCAGGACTAAACAAAAAAGGTTCAGAAGAAATAACAGACAAAAGTAAAAGGCCACGGCACTTGGAGCTGACAACATTAAGAACATAGCAGAAACTACAGCCAGCGAGGGGCCGCAGAAGCCTGGCGCAAGCACCAGAGCTTCAAGGACCAAACGACACAGATCCAAAAGGAAATCCAGAGCATCTGGCCACGGTTAGCCAGGATGAGGCCACATCAACAGCGGTGGATAGCGAGCCAGTTGTTCCAATTTTGTCACCAGATCCACTAGCAAATACTCCCTCCGTCCCAGAGGGCAAGCACACATATCTGTTGTTCACCTTTTTATATATCTGTTGGATGTAAAGAAGGGGGGATAGGGGATTTTTGCTTCCAGACAGAGGGTAATTTAAGGCTGCGGCAAGCAGTGAATGAATAATGAGAGAGATCATGTACAGATACTACAACATTTTCGATCCAGAGAATGATGGGTGGTGGATCAGAATTGAATTCGGCATCTCCTTCCCTTCTCCCTCTCTTTTGAGTCGTCGGCTTCTTCCTTTCCCAGTATTTATTGGCCCCTCCCACGGATAGCTTTTTGCAGGCCGGCCTGCCATATCGAACGGAGGGAGTACTTGGCAAGCACAGAGCATATGACCTCCCACAACGAAAGAATGGGCGCTGTTTTTCGCCAGATAGCCTGCATACCAGATCAGACAACATGGTTGAGACAAATGTCATTCCGAGTTTTCCGGAGAGCCCAGAGAGCAGCCGCATGAACCATATTAGCAACAGTGCAACTATCACCACCAGACCACCAGCTAGAAATAGAAACCATATCAGGAACATCTCAAAAACCAGTTAGAGTTGACATAACTCTCCAGAGTTCTACCGAAACAACACAACTAAAAAATAGATGCTTGCAAGATTCAGCTTAAGCACAAAAATAGATATGTTAGATCAGGAACATTTTGCCACTTGTTCTGGTTATCTCTAGTGAGCAGTTTGTTATTTGCAAGCAACCAGAGAAAATTACGAGTGGCTTCAAACACGAAACTGCAGGTGTTGACAGGAAGAACCCCTCTAAAATTAATAACTTTATAGGAAGGATTTAACAGTATAGATCCCTTTGTAATTAAGGTTTCAAATCAGGGTATCCTCACTGTCCACAAGTTGCAAAGATTTAACAATGTTAAAAAGCTGAAGCCATTCATTAAACAAATCTTGAGTAAATCACCTTCTAAATGTGATCTTGAGATGGACACCATCCCACACTTTGTCAATAGTAATATTATGCTCATTAGCTAGAGAATAGAGATTCCAAAATTGAGTAGCTAGAGAAGCAGAGCCAGACCACAAGGGCTGTTACCATTTGGCCCACATCAAGGTATTGATCCTCCCATCCTTGTCAGCCTGAACACGATATGTGAAGTGTGGATCCTTCGCCCCAAGTTCTGCAAAAACTTCCATTGTCTCCCTAACACCATCTTCTGCTTGTTCACCGCTGATTTTACCACACAAATTCCTCAAAGCTCGCTTTGTGAAAGGTATATTATCCATTGATTAAAAAAATGACTACCTATGATGCTGTAGACTTTCGACAGATTCACATTGTTCTGGCACAACTGCTTTTTCAGGCCCCGGATGTACACATCTATGTGCTTGTATGATGGCCAGTGTATTGTCTCCCTGCAGTTTGGTGACAATGAGTGGTTGTGCTCTTCACGAATCACGATGCTCAGCTATGTACCAACCATTATCCTTTGAGCGCAGCAGCCTGATAAGAGCAGGGCACTCACACCGGCACAATCTATTGTTCTCAACTCATGCCTTACCCTACGACATGAATCACACCCTAGAAAGTAAGTGCAATTGCAACTGAATTGAACAAAGCAAAAATCCGAGGAACTGACTGCACATCCACATATGATTTGCTGCGTGCATTTTGTCCTCCACATTTGGTATGCTTTCGCCATATCGAATTCCAAATCATATACCTCCCCTAAAGCATTGAAGCTTGTCCCCTATGTTAGCACAATTACAATATCTCCTGGATGTTAGGTTGATCTCCTCCCGTGTGGGCCCAACGGCCCACCGGGCCCTTAGATCCGCGCCCTGATCGGGGGCGCCCAACCCACTATGGTTGACGGGCCCCTGTCACCTGTGCAATATAAAGAGGTGGGGGCCGGCGGAACGCAACACGAGGTTCGTCGCGAGCCGCACACCCCACCGACACACCTACCGATCTAGGTTTCGCGCAGTGCTGACGGGAAGCGCCGCCACCACCTCGCCCACTCTCTGCCATCACCACCATCGCCATCCACCATGGCCACCCCATCGGGCTCATCAAACCAAGGAGAAGGTAAAGCCACCGTTAATCTCTAAGCCTGCACGATCCAAAGAATCTATCAATGGTATCAGACAGATTGGGTTTAGGATTTTCGGTTGAAATCAAAGAATTATCCCCTCCCCGAAGAACCCTAAAGTGACAGGGCAAACAAGATCACCGGAGAGGGCCTCGAGCTCGCCGGAAAAGTTGCGCCGCCGCACCGGCCGCGCCGTTCCTCTCGATCCCGACGCGCATCGGCATGCCGAGGTTTCGGGAAGAAGAACCACCCCGAGAGGGGCAAAGGGCGCCGCTCGCCAAACCGCTCGACGGCAGCGCGCTCACCACAAGGGGAACGCGCCACCGGCGAAGGGGATGGCAACGGCCGCCGCCGCCATCGTCGTTCAACACGAAACAGAAGGGGAGAGGGTGGTGGAAGAAAGAAAGGAGAAAAGGAGGGAGAAAGGGAAGGGGGAGGAGAAAGAGAAGGCGGCCGGATGCACTGCGATGGCCTTCCGACGCCGTCGCCGGCTCGCCGGCGGCGCAAAGGGGCCGCTAGAAGAGCCGCCGCTGGCGGAGAGAGAGGAGCAGCAAGCGGCGCGCGGGGGGGGGGAGATGAACTAGGGTTCCCCTCCGCCAGTGAAGGATGGCCATTTTGATCGGCCGATCGGCACGCTGGACCGTCGGATGAAATCCGAGGCAGCGACGAAACCCTAACAACCGGCGTGGGCTCTTGGGCCGAAAGAACAGGAGACCGCAGCCGCGGGCGCAGCCATGCGCGGTGGGCCGAGCTCGGTTGGGCTGCCGTTTTCTTTTTTGATTTTTTTCGGTTTTTTGTTTATTTGTCCAGATTTTTGGGCAAATTTCACATAGTTTTTTCTATTCAAATTGATCCAACGAAATATTTGTCTAGAAAATAGAAAAGTAAAAGAGATGTTTCTGAAAAGTATAAAGTTCATGAATTTTTTATTCATGTTTTTCCGCTGCAAATAAATAAAAGTGCTCTTTTAAAAGTAAATAAAACAAAAGTAAAATTAAATTTTAAAGAGCATGTTAAAGTGATTATTGAAACAATTATGATCCTATTATTTTTAGGACCAATGTTGTTAATAACATGATCATGATTTGTTATTGTTATAAAAGGTGCATTTATTTCTACTTTTGCCCAACTGTGATATAGATTTAATTGCATAAACAATTGTATGTTTAGTTTTGACCGACGTTGGATTAATGCATGCAATTGTTGTCATGATCTCACTTCATTGTGGTTTCAGGAGGGTACCACTTGATGATTTGCCTCAAGGATGTTTCAACCCTCAGAGGTGATCACTACACTGAATGGAGAAAGAAAGTTGAGTTGGCCTTCGTCTGTGCTGAGGTGGACTGGGTTGTGGACACTCCACAGCCGGTCAAACCAGCAGAGCCAGTCAGAGGTGCAAAAGATGATGATGCTGCTTGGCAGAAAAAGAAAAGGGATCATGCTCCAGTGGAGATGTCATACTCCCTCAAAAACCAAAAGTGGGTCAACGCCAATAAAAAGTGCATGGCTTTCATAAAGAATACAATTGAGAACGCTATTGTGGGCTCAATTGCAGAGTGTACTTCCGTAGGGGAGTTTCTTGAAAAGATAAAGAGCCAGTTCACTGGTTCTTCAAAGATATATGCTACGCAGTTGCTAAAGCAGCTGGTGACAGAAAAGTACACAGGCGGTGGACATGGCATAAGAGAGCACATCCTCAGGATGAGCAACATGGCAGCTAAGCTTAAACCCATGGATGAGGATTTGGAGCTCAAGCTTGCACTCCTTGTTCACCTGGTCATGGCTTCACTGCCAAAAGAGTTTGACACTTTTGTTGTCAACTACAACATGTCGCCTCGAAAATGGGACATTGAAAAGACTATAGCCATGTGTGTGCAAGAAGAGGAAAGACTTAAAACCTCATATGGTGGTTCTTTGAACTATGTGAGGGATAATAAGGAAAAGAACTACAATCAAAGTGGCAAAGGTTCTCCTTCAAAGCCAGATGGAAAAGCTCCCACGCACTATCAGCATCAGCAAAAGTCTTTTCCAGTGGACAAAGACACATGTCTCCATTGTAAGCAGACTGTGCACTACAAGAAAGATTGCCCTGTTTGGCTTAAGTCAATAATGGCAAAGAGAGGTAACAATATTGTTTCCTTTGTAAATGAATCCTTGTATACACAGTTTTCGAAATCTACTTGGTGGATTGACTTAGGTGCAACCGTTCATGTTGCAAATTCATTACAGGGATTCCAATCGACGCGGACTATGCAAAGAAGCGAAAGATGCATTGAGGTTGCAAATGGAGTTCAAGCAGAAATTGAAGCTGTCGACGACATCTCCCTGGAGTTAGCTGATGGATTCACGCTTCTGCTTAGAGATGTTTTATATGTTCCTTCATGTCACAGAAACTTGATTTGTGTTTCATGTTTGGATAAAGATAATTATGAATGTCATTTTGGACATGGCAAGTGTGCCATATGGTTTAATAATACTCATGTGGGTGTTGCTTTCCCACACGATGAGCTTTATTTGTTATCACTACGTGAAAAAGTGTATTCTGTGTGTAATGTGAATGAGAATGTTTCCGCGTCGAATAAAGAACAAAAGAAAAGAAAGAGAACTCATGACTCATCGAAATAATGGCACTGTTACTTGGGCCATATTTCAAAGGGGAGAATAGAAAGACTAGTTAAAAATGAAATTCTTCCTCCATTAGAGTTCTCAGACATAGAGCAATGCATAGATTGCATTAAAGGAAAGTATGTAAAACAAATCAAAAAGGGTGCAAATCGTAGCACAGGAACACTAGAAATCATTCACACTGACATTTATGGACCATTTCCTGTGAAAAGTGTGGATGGCTATGACTGGTTCATAACATTCATAGACGATTACTCCCGATATGGTTATATTTATCCAATCAAAGAAAGATCTGAAGCGTTGGATAAATTTATAATATTCAAAGCTGAAGTTGAAAATCAGCATGATAAAAGAATAAAGATAGTAAGATCTGACCGTGGGGGGGAGTACTACGGTGGACACACTCCATATGGCCAAGTCCCTGGACCTTTTGCAAAGTTCTTACAGGAGACTGGCATAGTTGCCCAGTATTCAATGCCGGGCGAGCCTCAGCAAAATGGAGTAGCTGAAAGGTGTAACCGTACACTTATGGATATGATGCGCAGCATGATGAGTTACTCCACCTTGCCATTGGGATTATGGATGGAGGCACTTAAAACCGCCATTCACATTCTCAATAGAGTACCAAGCAAGTCGGTGCCCAAAACACCGTACGAGCTGTGGACAGGAAGAGTACCCTCTCTACAACACTTGAGAGTATGGGGGAGCCCAGCTGAGGCCAAAGTGTTTAATCCGAATATTGCAAAGTTAGATCCCAAAACAGTCAGTTGCCACTTCATTGGCTATCCTGATAGATCAAAAGGTTTTCGTTTCTACTATTCAGAGAGATACACAAAGTTTGTAGAAACAAGACATGCAGTCTTCTTAGAGGACGAAATGATGAGGGGGAGCATGGTAGCTTGGAAAATAGATCTTGAGGAGAATAGGGTGCATGCACCTAATCCGATGATTCATGAGCCATTATTCTCACTACCTGTTGTACCTGAGGTTGCGGTGCAAACACCTGTTGTAACTCCACCCATGACAACTATGGGAGAAGATCCGGAACCTGTCCGTCAGGAGCCGACTGAACCCGTTGTTGAGCATGAAAGGGGGGAGCAGCAGCCACTTTTAGGAGATGTGCCGGAAGGTGAGGCACAGAATGAGCCTAGGAGTGAGGCCCTTAGAAGGTCTACAAGACCCAAAAAGTCAGCTATTTCTACTGATTATAAAGTTTATAACACAGAAATAGTTCATATGGAAGGTGATCCCACTTCATATGAAGAAGCCATGAGAAGCACTGGTGGAGGCAATGGAAGACGAGATGAAATCGATGAGTTCCAAAGATGTTTGGGACTTAGAGAATATTCCCAAAGGAGCCAAAACAGTAGGCTGTAAATGGGTCTACAAAACTAAGTATGACTCTAAAGGGAATGTAGAAAAGTATAAAGCACGACTTGTGGCAAAAGGATTTACACAAAGAGAAGGGATAGATTAAAATGAGACATTTTCCCCGGTCTCATGTAAGGATTCCTTCAGAATCATAATGGCGTTAGTTGCATATTTTGATTTAGAGTTACATCAAATGGATGTAAAGACGGCATTTCTGAACGGGGATTGAAAAGAAAAAGTTTACATGAAACAACCCAAGGGTTTTATCATGGAAGGCAAGGAAGATATGGGATGCCGCGTGAAGAAATCCATTTATGGATTAAGACAAGCCTCTAGACAGTGGTATCTAAAGTTTAATGAAACAATTAAAAGTTTTGGATTTAAAGAGAATATTGAGGACAACTGCATTTATGCAAAGTTTAAAAATGGGAAATATATTTTCCTAATCTTGTATGTGGATAATATCTTGCTTGCTAGCAGTGATGTTAGTCTGCTACAAGAAACAAAGAAGTTCTTGTCCTCAAATTTTGATATAACAGATCTTGGTGAAGCGTCATATGTTTTGGGCATAGAAATTCACCGAGATAGGAAAAATGGAGTTTTTGGTCTATCGCAGAAGGCATATTTAGAAAAGGTTCTTAAAAAGTATAATATGCATGCGAGTAAAGCCACACCTGCTCCTATAGTCAAGGGCGACAGTTTTGGGAAATTCCAATGTCCCAAGAACCAGTACGAGATCGATCAAATGAAAGCAGTACCATATGCTCCGGCTGTTGGAAGCTTACAGTATGCACAAGTGTGCACTTGCCCTGACTTAGCTTTTATCACCGGGGTACTCGGTAGATATCAAGACAATCCAGGCATAGAGCACTGGAAGATGGTAAAGAAAGCATTGCGTTATGCACAAGGCACGAAGGACCTCATGCTAACATACAGGAGATCTGATTCCCTAGAGATAAGAGGGTATTCAGACGCAGATTTTGCGGGAGACAGAGATGATAGAAAATCCACTACTGGATACGTGTTCACTCTCGCTGGAGGGGCTATTTCGTGGAGAAGCTCCAAACAGTCAATAGTTGCATCGTCCACGATGTATGCAGAATTTATAGCATGTTATGAGGCCACGGGTCAGGCGATATGGTTAAAGAAATTCATACCCGACTTGAAAGTGGTAGATTGTATTGACAAACCACTAAAGATGTACTGTGACAACCAGCCCGCAGTATTCTATGCTCACAACAACAAGTCGAGTAATGCTGCCAAAACAATAGAGATAAAGTATTATGTTGTGAAAGATAAAATCCAGGATCACACTATAGGTCTCGAGCATATAAGGACAAAGGATATGCTTGCGGATCCGCTTACGAAAGGCTTACCACCCAATGTGTTCAAGGAACACTTAGCCGGCATGGGTTTAAGGGAAAGCCTATGATTCCTGGATCATGAGAGGCCCAAAAAGAACAGAATTTGTTTCAGAACAGAGAGGTATGTTGTAGCTGTCTGATTCTATCGGCAATTGAGCTGTGATGATGAAACATGTTCTATGTATTGATCTGTGATGAAACGAGTAAAGTAAAAGTATATTATTAAAAGTAAAGTTGAGATCAAGGGGGAGAATGTTAGGTTGATCTCCTCCCGTGTGGGCCCAACGGCCCACCGGGCCCTTAGATCCGCGCCCTGATCGGGGGCGCCCAACCCACTATGGTTGACGGGCCCCTGTCACCTGCGCAATATAAAGAGGTGGGGGCCAGCGGAACGCAACACGAGGTTCGTCGCGAGCCGCACACCCCACCGACACACCTACCGATCTAGGTTTCGCACAGTGCTGACGGGAAGCGCCGCCACCACCTCACCCACTCTCTGCCATCACCGCCATCGCCATCCACCATGGCCACCCCATCGGGCTCATCGAGCCAAGGAGAAGGTAAAGCCACCATCACTAGTAGAAAACAGGGCACTTGTCCCGGTTCCAGAGGGCCTTTAGTACCGGTTCTGCAACTGGGACAAAACGATCGGGACTAAAGCCCCTCACTTTTAGTCCCGGTTGGCTTACGAACCGGGACTAAAGGAGCTCCACGTGGCCGCTGTGGGGCGCCCAGGCAGGAGGACCTTTAGTCCCGGTTGGTAACACCGACCGGGACTAAAAGGCAGCCACGCGTCAGCAGCTCCCAGGCGCTGGGGTTTTTTTTTGAAAGGGGTGGTTTTGGAGGGTTTAGTGGTTTCATATTGTGTTAGCTAGCTACTACATATAGAGAGAAGTGACCTCTCTTTCTCCGTGCTTGGTCGACGGTAGCTACTACATATAGAGAGAACTCGACGCTAGCTAGTAACCAAATGAAGGAACCATTAATTACACAACATTGTCATGAACATATATAGAGAGAAGTGACCTCTTTTTCTCCGTGCTTGGTCGAACAACAAGTTTTCGTATATCTATCCGACGCTACTACATATATACAATATAACATCTCTTACAATCCCTAACATCATCTACCTAAGATCCATTTGCAATTCCATATGGTATTCTCCGTCTTTAGATATGACGTGGTGAAGAAAGAATCCCGCCAATTCCTCTTGAATTGATCGTATGCGATCACGTGGTAGGAGTTCATCCCGCATCTGCCAGATCTAATTTAAAGAAAGGGGTCAATACATATATATGAATGAAACTCAACACAATTGATGGTAATAAAAAAGAATTTTGAATATTGTTTATGTACTTCAAATTGTTTTGAAGTTATGCCCTGCTCGGTCGAGCTGCGAATGAACTCGCAAACGTAGTATCCACATAAATTAGTCCCGGGTGCCTGCCACAAGCACTTTACGAGAATAGAGTTCAATCAAACTGATAGTCAAGCATGATAATGGTATTGATGAAACTAGAATCAATGAGAGATGCACGGAACTAGCTAGTACTACTTACTTTGGGGTGTGTAAATCGCAGCTCCTTCTTCAGACCTGGGACCATTCCGGTGAACTTTTTCCAAACCCTGCCCGGCAAAGAAAATGATTACTTGATATCAGGAAATGAACGAAAGTTGCCGATATGGTGCGATAATGATTGAACTTACCTCTGGAGCATTTCACTCATGTCCGCCCACTCCTTTTGCTCTTTACGTCTCGAGTCTAAGACAGTTACTACTGCCCCGTCAAGCTTAATGGATAGCAGAATAAAGTGGAATCTGCGCACGCATAACTCAACAATTACAGTACTTAACCTCGAGTAAGCGAAACCGAATATGCACAAGACAGTAACACTCACTGGAAGTTGTAAGGAAAGAGTATTTCCCTTTTGTTTTGATGTCGAAGGAACGCTTTTAGCAAGTTATCCTCAGTATCTGTGGCTTTCTTTTGTACCGCCCATTCATTTACGGTATTTGGGCTAATGAACCCAATGTCATAGATTCGTCCTCTTTTGCATTCGACGATCTTCAATCTGCATAATATAGTGAGGATAATTATATATACATGCAATGAACGAGCTGAGCTAGAGACTTAATTACAGAAATAATACTTACAGACAGTAGCAAGTCATGAGTTGTTTGTCGAGGGACTCTTGATTGAATAACTGAAATAATTCCACAAATTCAACAGGCATCACGTCGACTCCAATGAAGTCGTGCTCATCTTTAATTCCCAGCATCATACTGTCGGTCCCATCCTTCCTGCAGGTTTCCAAGTACCAGTCATGCAATCTTCGCATCATCGTTGGTAGATGCGGGAGCTGATCAGGTTTGACGAGAGGCTTCCCGTGCTCGTATCTAAATTCCTTAGCTACCTCAGCCATTTCAAACTATACATCATCGCCCACGTAATCAGCCCCGGATAATTAGCGACATCGCTAGACACCTTGAGCGGGGGGCACGATTGCTTCTCCTGTTCGCTGAGCTGGGGAATTGTTTTCCCACTTCGTCTTGCAGCACTGGTAGTACTTCCCGACCGCCGCGCTTTATCATATGTCTTTTCAATACAGCGATCATAGTGTGATTGCAGTGGAGGCGGTGCTGGTCGCTTAAGGGCATCCAGAGAGCGCTTCGCTTTCACCGGATCTATTGTTTCCTTCGGAGGTGGACGTTTCCGTTCAAAATGGGCCTGCAATTCGGCAGCCACGGTGTCCCTGTTTTCCTCCTCAGTCCTCTCATATGGTAACTTTGGAGGAGCCCTGAGGCTTGGACCAGCTTTGAATTTCTTGCTTGTTGTACTGCTAGCCGCCGGAGCGACGGCGCCTCTCTTCCGCTGTTGCTGTGGCGGCGGAGTCCGCTGACGCGCCGGAGCCCGCTGAGGCGGCGGAGACCGCTGACGCGCCGGAGACAGCTGAGGCGGAGGAGGATTCTGCTGAGGGGCCTCCTCCGTTAGAGTCCGCTGAGGCGGCAGAGACGGATGACGCGCCGGAGATGACTCAGGCAGCGGAGATAGCACAGCTGGACTGTGAGGAGGAGTCTGCTGAGGATTCGGCTGAGTCTGCTGAGGCGGCGTCCAGTTTGGAAGCTTGATGTTCTCCTTTCTCCATAGACAGGTACTCCTTAAGGCATTTTCCAGAAGAATCTCCCCTTCACCTGTAGGGTACATAAGCTGCAGCCCCTCAAATCCCTGCATTATTTCATCCACCCCGACAATAGCAAAGTCATGTGGAATCAGACGGCAATGGAAAGTTCCCTCAGCTCGAGGAGGTAAGACATAGCCGACCGTCGCCTTGAAGGTCAGGTTATGGCATTTCGCCATTAGCACACAATGTTCATTCTCCGTGATACTATCCACGGGGTAGCGAGGAGCCGTGATATCAGGCTGAACGAGCTCCGTGGAAGCCACGCTGCTTCTCCGCTGAGATGGCGGGGTAGCTTCGGGGGCAGCGTCGAATGAAGGATCTTCGTGCCGCTGAGATGGTTGGCCGGTAGCTCGCTGGCTCTCAAGTTCCTCTAGCTTCGCTAATCTTGCATTGATCTTCTGCATTTCGCTTGCTTCCTCTTTCTTCTTTCTCTCTCGACTTCTATAACCACCGCTGTCGGGAAACCCATGCACCCACGGAACGGAGCCTGATGTGCCTCGTGTTCGTCCAGGGTGTTCAGGATTCCCGAGGGCCTCTGTCAGCTCGTCCTTCTCTCTGTCGGGATGGAACCTCCCTTCTTGCGCTGCCTTGATTGCTGCCTGAAGCTTCTTGACGGGTATTGCAAGTTGAGCTTTCGTCCAAACACACTTCCCTGATTCTGGGTCCAAAGTTCCCCCAACCCCGAAGAACCAAGTCCTTGACCGATCTGGCCAGTGCAATGTCGCTGGTTGGACCCCTTTAGCAAGCAGGTCTTGCTCAGCTTTGTCCCACGTAGGCCGGGCTTTGCTGTAGCCACCTGACCCCGTAACATGGTGATACTGCTTCTTTGCAGCATTTTGCTTGTTTGTCAGTGGCCTTTGCTTAGCCTTCTCCGATTTCTTGTAGGCCACAAATGCGGGCCAGTGATCTCTTATCTTCTCATATTGACCGGTGAATTCTGGAGTCTCGTCTTTGTCGACAAACTTTTTCTTCAAATCTTTCTTCTAGTTCTTGAATAGTTCTGCCATCTTCTTAAGAGCAAACGCCTTGACCTTTCGCTGTATAACTGGGTTATTCGGATCCTCCTCTGGCGGTAGGCTGAAATTTGTCATCAGCGAGTTCCAAAGATCATCTTTCAGTCTATCTTGGACATAAGAAACTTCAGGGTCCTTCTTCTTATTCCATTCTTGGATGCTGATCGGGACGCTGTCCCTAACAACAACTCCGCACTGATGTACAAATGTGTCCTTGGTCCGCTTGGGAGCAATCGGTTGGCCATCTGGAGCGATTTCTTCGATCGTGAACCTTTCATCCTGGCCCAACCTTTTCTTCGGGCCTCGTCTCCTTACCGAAGTTTGGCTCGATCCGGAGGGCTAAAAGAAGAAAGAAGCATCAATATATGTACATACAAAACAATTAATGCATCTAGTCAGCAGAGGCTTAATTAATATATATATATACCTCGCCGGACTTTGAAACAGTTAAGGCTCCCTTCTCCGTTGGATCACCGGAGCCGTCATGATCTCCTTCCTCCTCCACTCGATCACCGGAGCCGTCATGATCTCCTTCCTCACCATCGGTGTCGTTGAGAAACGACAAGGTGATATCACCTCCGTCGCGGATTATATCCCCCAACAACTCTTCTTTTTCTAAGTCTCTGTCCATAGTTTCTGCAAATATTACAACATGGCAATATACAACCATGAGAGATGGATTAGTGGCAAACATAGACCTAGCTAATCACAACAAGGAATCATATGCATATATGAGCAATGGATTAGTCGCAAACATCATGCAAAGTTATCGGGGGTTATACTTTCGAGAGAGGATACTTTACGGACCGCCTCTCTCGTGCATGTCCGACGTCCCCCCTCATGTCCCTAGGGTTTGGGTGGCCTCGAGAGTTGGTCGGGCGAGCGGACCGGGAGTAAATTTTGAATATATGAGTCTTTTAACTCATTTTGAATATATGAACATTTTAACTTAGTAACTTAGTAACTTGGTAAATTTTAACTAATTTCTATGAACAAAAAAAATATTCTATGAACAAAAAAAATCATCATATGAACATTTTCTATATATATATACATCCATCCATCCATACATACACATACATACATATATACATCCATACATCCATCCATACATACATACATACATACATACATGGACAAAAAAATGCTATATGAACAAAAAAAAATGTATGAACAAGGCGGCGGCGGAGGCTAAGCAGAGCAGAGCAGGGGCGGCGGCGGCTAGCAGAGCAGCGGCGGCGGCGGCTAAGCAGAGCAGGGGCGGCGGCGGCTAGCAGAGCGAAGGGGCGGCGGCGGCGGCAGCGCAGGGGAAGGGGCCGGGGAGCTCACTGGGGGTTGGCGTCGGGGCAGGGAGCGGCCGCAGGCGTCGGGGCAGGGAGCGGCGGCCGGCGTCGGGGGCGGCGGAGCAGCCTGGCGGCGTCAGGGCAGGGACGGCGACGGGGAGCGGCGGAGCAGCCTGGCGGCGTCGTGCGTTTCGGCGTCGGGGGAGAGAATGGGGAAAAATTCTCTAAGTGCTGCTTATATAGTCACACCTTTGGTCCCGGTTGGTGGCACGAACCGGGACGAAAGGCCCCCTTTCGTCCCGGTTCGTGCCACCAACCAGGACCAAAGGTGTATTTCGCCAGGCGAAAGGGCGGGAAGCCCAGACCATTGGTCCGGCCTTTCGTCCCGGTTCGAGCCACCAACCGGGACCAATGGTCTGTGCTGCCGCATCCAAAACTTTAGTCCCACCTCGCTAGTTGAGAGGGGCTCGGAGTTGTTTATAAGCGCTACTGCCGCTTCCCTCTCGAGCTCCTCTCTACTGCAGGCAGTAAATGCCTATCTGACGCCCTATTGGGCCTGCTTGCACTGCGGGCCTGCATCCTGGCCCATCTCTAGGGTTTCTAGTCGTATGCAGGCCGTGGTGACTAGTAGGTGGGCCTTTTTTTTATTTTTTGCATATGTTATGTTTTTAAATTTTTAATGTTATTTTTTGCATATGTTATTTTTACTTATATAATTTTAGTTGCATAAATTTTATATAATTTTAGTTGCATAAATTTTATATAATTTTAGTTGCATAAGTTTTATTTTTTATTGATTCTTTTTAGTTGATTCCTTTTGCTATTAGAGTTTTATAAAAGTTTTTTAGTTTTCTATTAAAGTTTGTAACAAAAAATACTTTATGAAAATTCTTTTTACTATTAAAGTTTTTAACAAATAAATTCTTTGATAATTTTAGTTAATATTATTTTGATTATTTTTAGTTGATTCTTTTTACTATTGAAAAATATTATATTTAATTGATTCTTTTTAGTTCATTCTTTTTGCTATTAGAATTTTAAGAAAGCTTTTTAGTTCATTCTTTTTGCTATTAGAGTTTTATAAAAGCTTTTTTATTCATTTTTTTTGCTATTAATTCATTCTTTGAGCTAAATGAACCTGAAATTGAAAAGCAGTACAAATGAACTCTGAAAAGGTTGAAAGTTGGCATGGTATCATCATTTCACCCACATAGCATGTGCTAAAAAGTTGAGAGAGTTACGGCAAAAACTGGATGCACTTCGTGTACAAAATGGGCAATCTCTTTTGAAGTATCACGGTTTCAGACGAAAACTCATATGTTACAAAGGCATTTCATTTTTTGACATGTAACTGCAGTGATATTCTAGATCAAAGCCATCATCAGAATAGTTGTGGAGAGAAAGTCTTCACTTTTTCTTCGCGTGTGTCCCTTGCTTATTGCGACGTAACCATGGATAATCTTCATCGTTTAACAGGGTGCTTGGGTCAGCCTTCACTTTGAAGGGAGGAATTTCATGAAACTTTTCATAATCTTCAGACATATCTGTCTTGCCCTCCACTCCCACGATGTCTCTTTTTCCTGAAAGAACTATGTGGCGCTTTGGCTCATCGTATGATGAATTCGCTTCCTTATCTTTTCTTTTTCTCGGTTTGGTAGACATGTCCTTCACATAGAAAACCTGTGCCACATCATTGGCTAGGACGAATGGTTCGTCTGTGTACCCAAGATTGTTGAGATTCACTGTTGTCATTCCGTACTGTGGGTCTACCTGTACCCCGCCTCCTGACAGATTGACTCATTTGCACCGAAATAAAGGGACCTTAAAATCATGTCCATAGTCAAGTTCCCATATGTCCACTATGTAACCATAATATGTGTCCTTTCCCCTGTTGGTTGCTGCATCAAAGCGGACACCACTGTTTTGGTTGGTGCTCTTTTGATCTTGGGCGATCGTGTAAAATGGATTCCCATTTATCTCGTACCCTTGGTAAGTCAATACAGTCGAACATGGTCCCCTGGCCAACGAGTACAGCTCATCTCCAACAATGTTGTTACCCATGAGATGTGTTTGCAACCAACTGCCGAAAGTCCTGATGTGTTCACATGTAATCCAGTCGTCAGACTGCTCTGGGTGTTTGGAGCGCAGAAAATTCTTGTGTTCATTGACATACGGGGTCACCAAGATAGAATTCTGTAGAACTGTGTAGTGTGCTTGAGCCAAAGAATGCCCGTCCCTACATATTATTGAATCTGCTTTTAGCGTGCCTTTTCCAGTCAGTCTCCCCTCATACCGCGATTGAGGGAGACCAATCGGCTTAAGGTCAGGAATAAAGTCAACACAAAACCCAATGACCTCCTCTGTTTGATGGCCCATGGAGATGCTTCCTTCTGGCCTAGCACGGTTACGAACATATTTCTTTAAGACTCCTATGAACCTCTCAAAGGGGAACATATTGTGTAGAAATACAGGACCCAGAATGGCAATCTCGTCGACTAGATGAACTAGGATGTGCGTTATGATATTGAAGAAGGATGGTGGGAACACCAGCTCAAAACTGACAAGACATTGCACCAAATCATTCTTTAACCTTGGTAGGATTTCTGGATCGATTACCTTCTGAGAGATTGCATTGAGGAATGCACATAGCTTCACAATGGCAAATCGAACGTTTTCCGGTAGAAGCCCCCTCAATGCAACCGGAAGCAGTTGCGTCATAATCACGTGGCAGTCATGAGACTTTAGGTTCTGGAACTTTTTCTCTGCCATATTTATTATTCCCTTTATATTCGACGAGAAGCCAGACGGGACCTTCATACTGAGCAGGCATTCAAAGAAGATTTCCTTCTCTTCTTTGGTAAGAGCGTAGCTGGCAGGACCTCTATACTGCTTTGGATGCATGCCGTCTTTTTCGTGCACACGTTGTTGGTCCTCTCGTGCCTCCGGTGTATCTTTTGTCTTCCCATACACGCCCAAGAAGCCTAGCAGATTTCTTCTTCCACTTGGGTGCGCGTCCCTCAGCGTCATTCGGAACAGATTGTCCGCCAGGACCCTTTCCATAGATTACTTGTAAATCCTTGACCATATCAAGTATGGCATCACCAGTACGGAGGGCGGGCTTCTTCCGGTGATCTGCCTCACCTTTGAAATGCTTGCCTTTCTTTCTTAAGAGATGGTTGATCGAAAGAAATCGACGATGTCCCAGGTACACATTCTTCCTGCATTTGTCCAAATATATACTTTCGGTATCATCTAAACAGTGCGTGCATGCGTGGTATCCCTTGTTTGTCTGTCCTGAAAGGTTACTAAGAGCAGACCAATCATTGATGGTTACAAACAGCAACGCATGTAGGTCAAATTCCTCCCGTTTGTGCTCATCCCACACACGTACACCTTTTCCATTCCACAACTGTAAGTTCTTCAACTAATGGCCTTAGGTACACATCAATGTCGTTGCCGTGTTGCTTAGGGCCTTGGATGAGCACTGGCATCATAATGAACTTTCGCTTCATGCACAACCAAGGAGGAAGGTTATAGATACATAGAGTCACTGGCCAGGTGCTATGATTGCTGCTCTGCTCCCCAAAAGGATTAATGCCATCTGCACTTAAACCAAACCATACGTTCCTTGCGTCACATGCAAAGTCCCCTCACCTTCTCTCGATTTTTCTCCACTGCGACCCGTCAGCGGGTGCTCTCAACTTCCCGTCTTTCTTACGATCTTCTTTGTGCCATCGCATCAACTTGGCATGCTCTTTGTTTCTGAACAGACGTTTCAGCCGTGGTATTATAGGAGCATACCACATCACCTTGGCAGGAATCCTCTTCCTGGGGCGCTCGCCCTCAACATCACTAGGGTCATCTCGTCTGATCTTATACCGCAATGCACCGCATACCGGGCATGCGTTCAAATCCTCGTACTCACCGCGGTAGAGGATGCAGTCATTAGGGCATGCATGTATCTTCTGCACCTCCAATCCTAGAGGGCAGAGAATCTTTTTTGCTTCGTACGTACTGTCGGGCAATTCGTTATCCTTTGGAAGCTTCTTCTTCATTATTTTTAGTAGCGTTCCAAATCCCTTGTCAGATACACCATTGTCTGCCTTCCATTGCAGCAATTCCAGTGTGGTACCGAGCTTTGTGTTGTCATCTTCGCAATTTGGGTACAACCCTTTTTTGTGATCCTCTAACATGCGCTCGAACTTCAACTTCTCCCTTTCACTTTGGCATTGTCTCTTTGCATCAACAATGACCCGGCGAAGATCATCATCGGGCACATCGTCTGGTGCCTCTTGATCTTCAGCTTCCCCCGTTCCAGTATCACCGTATTCAGGGGGATAGTTGTCATCATCCTCTTTTTCTTCGTTGTCTTCCATCATAACCCCTCTTTCTCCGTGCTTGGTCCAAACATTATAGTGTGGCATGAAACCCTTCTCAAGCAGGTGCAAGTGAAGGGTTTTCGAGTCAGAGTAATCCTTCGTATTCCCACAGACAGTACATGGACAATACATAAAACCATTCTGCTTGTTTGCCTCAGCCACTTCGAGAAAATTATGCATGCCATCAATGTACTCGGAGGTGCGTCGGTCACTGTACATCCATTGCCGGTTCATCTGCATGCATTATATAATTAAGTGTATCAAAAACCATTACAGAACATCATGAATAGAGAAGTGACCAAATTAATACAAGTTCATCATCACATTAAAACCAAAGTACTGTAGTGATCAAATGTTATTACTGAAAAAAATAAATACATAAAGTTCATATATATTTCTCATATATAGAACAACATATAGCTCTCTAGAGCATCAACTAACATACAACTATGTAAAATATTTAAATGCAACAACAAATGCGATCATAATCGCAACTAAGGTAATAATTGATCCAACAGCATAATGATACCAAGCCTCATTATCAATGGCATATTTTCTAATCTTTCTAATCTTCAAGCGCATTGCATCCATCTGGATCTCGTGATCATCGACGACATCGGCAACATGCAACTCCAATTCCATCTTCTCCTCCTCAATTCTTTTTAATTTTTTCTTCAAGTAATTGTTTTCTTTTTCAACTAAATTTAACCTCTCGACAAGAGGGTCGGTTGGAATTTTCGGTTCACATACCTCCTAGATAAAAACATCTATGTCACGTTGGTCGGCATAATTGTCATAAACACTAAATGAAACAAATAGTAATAAAAGATAATATACCACATCCGAATCATAGACAGGACGAGGGCCGACGGGGGCGGATACCAAAGTCATGGCACTATATAATAACAAACAATAATAAAAGTAAGAAAATTATACAAGTATCTATCTAAATCATACAAGTAAGAAATTGTTTTCTTTTAAAAAGAAGATAAGAACAAGAGGCTCACCACGGTACAGACTCTAAGAAGTTAATTTCAGCTCAAATTGTGCATCTTAATCAAAAGAACTCCCACATACACTCCTCCACTAAAACCCACAAACCACTCTACTTCTACAGCATTTGAAATGAGCTAAACTAGCAGTGAGAGATGAAACGATGAAGTTGCTAACCTTTTAGAACACTTGTGTAGTTGGTGCACCGCCAAACCTAGACAGATCTTGGGGAAAATGTAGCTTGGAGGTCGAGCTTGGAGAGGAGAAAGCTTAAGTGTGGCTCGGGCATTTCATCAAACACCTCATGTGCATATGAGGTGAGAACAGAGTAGCACAAACCTCCCACCCTTCCACGGCCAAAAAACAGAGGAGATGGGGGGGGGGAGGGGGGGCTGGATATATATAGGCAAAACTTTAGCCCCGGTTTGTGTCTAAAACCGGGACTAAAGGCCAACCTTTAGTCCCGGTTCCAGCCACCAACCGGGACTAAAGGGGCTGCGCCAGGAGCGAGGCCCTTTAGTCCAGGTTCGTGTCTGGAACCGGGACCAAAGGGGTCCTGCCGAGGCCCGGCCGGCGTCCTGGCCTCACGAACTGGGACTGATGCACCCATTGATCCCGGTTCGTAGCAGAATCGGGACTAATGCTCTTATCTGGCCTAGACCAAAGCCATGTTTTCTACTAGTGCGTTGATCTCTAAGCCTGCACGATCCAAAGAATCTATCACTGGATTCTCTGCAAATTCATGAATTGCCTTCTCAAGGGCAGAAGTACGACCAGGACATGAGGTCCTGCAAGGCACCGCCGCAACAATCCTTACTCCAAAATAAATGTCGTGGTTTTAGTTCAAATTTGAACTAAAACCACGACACTTGTTTTTGGAACGGAATAAGTAGTGTTTATGTTCTGGTAGCATCAGTTTTTCATGTGTTTTCTAATTACCCAGAATAGCACCAACGCATACCATCATTTAAAAAAAAAGGGTTACTCCATCTTTCGCAACCTATGACACAATCCTGCAGCTCATATCTACTGTAATTACTCACTGTCCGTGTTCAGAGAGACATTAGTTCATACTCCCTCCGTTCCTTTATGTAAGGTGTATTATTTTCGGCACGGTGACCAAGACACATAATTATAGACATGTTAAAACTAAATTACCCATGACAAATTTGTTGGTTAATGGAAAGTGAATCAATTAGTCTAGAAAAGTATGAGATACATGCAATCCACAAAGAGATACTTTCCTTCTTTTGCTACAAGGAGAGACACAGACAATCAGAAAAAAGATACTTTCCTTATTTTAGAGGGCTAACAAGGGAATTATGGAGAATTAGAAGAAATGCACCTTACATTCTGAAATTTTAGCAAAAAACAAATACACCTTATATAGAGGAACGGAGGGAGTATCTTTTAACGCTATCACCTTTTATCTCGCACACAATTAGTTAGTAATGGTGTCGTACAAATTCTGTCATTTAACGACATCACACTGCAAATCATCCACCAAATTAGCCATTTTTTTCATTGTCACGCATCCTACAACTTTGTTGTTTATGTCACTATGAACATCTAACCCGAAATCACCGTATGGACAAGCAACCATTCTGACCTCAAAATGCAGTGCACTGCTACAGACAACATATTTATATGATGTTGGCTCTATCCAGGATGCTCTCGTCACATCAGTAATGACACCCTCCCAAATGCAGTTCCCCTACAGATAGGAAGTGTTAGAGATATATTTGGGTTACTTGTATTTGGTAGTCTAGGATTTGTAATCCATCTCCTACCTTATCTCCAAGAGAGGCTTCTTGCCCTTGCCCTTTAAGTCTTGTACTCAGTATATACTCGCCCTGCTCAATAATACATCCATCATATTCCGCAACAATCCCCCTCTCTCCCTTCTAACATGGTATCAGCCTAATCGATCCAAACCCTAGCCGCCGCCCGACGCTTCCGCTCCGCGCCGCCCCCGGGGAGGTCGGCCTCCATGGCCGCCGTCGGGGGCCGCGCCGCCCGTACCTAGGGTTCGTCCGCCGGTCGTGTTGACCGGCTGCCCTAGAGTGTCTTTTTTCCCGAGCCTTTGCTCCGGATTTTTCTCTCTCCCGCCGGTCACCTTGATCGACGTTTTTCTTTTTGGTTTTCCAATCTAAGCTTGATCGGTTTGCATCGCCCGCCGCCGCCGTCGACCCCCGTCGCGCGCCTCTACTTCGACCCCGGCGCGACCAGCCGGCCTCTCCTCCGACCCGGCGGCCACGCGCGCCGAGGCTGCCCGTCAGGGCCAGCCGCCGTCCGTGCGTCAGCCCGCCCATCGCCGTGCGCCGGCCGTCACCGCCCTGCTCCGACCGGGACTCCTGCATCGCCCCCACCCGACGGCCTCGTGCCATGCGGCGGCCCATCACAGCCGCCGTTCGGGCGCCGGCGCCCCCGTCGATCTCGGACTACGCCGCCACCCCGCCTCCACCTAGCGGCGTCCCCGACCTCGCGCGCGATCGGATTGATCACCCGCCCGCCACCGTGATCCGCCTCATCTACGCCGTGCGACCGGCCTGGCCCGTCGGTTGAGTGCGCCACCGCAGGCCCCGTGAAGACCTTCCCGAGTTCAGCGCGCCCCTTACCGATCGAGCACCGGGCTGCCGCTGCGCTGCCCCGTCGGGCCACAGCGCCGCCGCCTCGTGGTTCTTCTCCCGGCTGCACCGACCCGCGTCACCGCTGCGTCGCCCCTTCGGGCCGTAGTGTCGCGGTTCGCGGTCCACCGCCGCCCCGAGGCCGTCCGCTCTAGGTCGTGCCCGTGGCTGCACCGACCCTCGGGCCGCCGCTGCGTCGCCCCGTCGGGCCGTAGCGAGCGTGGCATGCGGTTCACGCCGCCGTCCCGAGACCGTTCCCGCGGTTGCACCGACCCGGGTTCCGCCGCTGCGCCGCCCCTTCGGGCCGTAGCGCCGCGGCCCGCGGTCCCCGCCGCCGCCCCGAGGTCTTCCCGCCGTCGCCCCGACCTGCCCGCCGCTGCTGCATCGCCCTTTCGGGCCGTAGCGCCGTGGCCCGCGGTTCACTCTGTCGTCACCGCGCGTCGACCTCCCGTGGTATGCGCCGCGCCGTCTTCCTCGGCGCGGGAACGCCACCGTCCGCGCCGGTCTTCGTCACGCTGTCGGGTTCCTCGCCTACTTCGAGCACTGCCGCCGCGCTCCTAACCAAGCCGCCGCCGCCGCTCTTCTTCGGCCGCCGCCGCTGCTACCGCCGTAGCCGCCACCGCCCGTCCACCCCCTTCATCTTCGTCCAGCATCAGCCCGTCGCCGCGTCGTCGTCATCTACCTTGACCACTTCGTCTACTCCGACCACCGTTGGTGACATCGGCCCCGCGCCGATGGACACCACAATTGTCGTCAAGTTCTTCTCTGATGGCCCCTCCGACTTCTCCGACATGGCGTACAGCTCGTGCAGGTCCCTCATCTACGCATGCCCGGTACTGGCAACACTGGTGCGTGCCTTCGTCCACGACGTGTCCCCGGGCCTGGCAAGCCTGGAGCGGCGCTTCGTCAACTTCGTCTTCGTCCGTCTACGCATGCCCGGTGCTGGCAACACCGATGTGTGCCTTCGTCCACGACGTGTCCCCGGGCTTGGCAAACCCGGCGCGACGCTTCGTCAACACCGTCTACCTCCCGGTGCACCCCTACTTCGACATCACTGGCTGCTATTCTCTCCAGTCTGACCGTCCGCGACGCTCCTGTTGTCTGCGACGCTACAGCTACGACTGCGGGGGGATGTTAGAGATATATTTGGGTTACTTGTATTTGGTAGTCTAGGATTTGTAATCCATCTCCTACCTTATCTCCAGGAGAGATTTCTTGCCCTTGCCCTTCAAGTCTTGTACTCAATATATACTCGCCCTGCTCAATAATACATCCATCATATTCCGCAACAATCCCCCTCTCTCCCTTCTAATAGGAAGCACTTACCCGTAATTCAGAGTTTGCTGATTTTACATTCACTTAAATTCAGAACAACCTACTCCACAATTCGTTCCACACAACACCGTTGCTACTTGATAACTAGGTTTGTGGGCAACTAACCTCCGATTCACATACTGCATTCGTTAAAAACTCTGTTGCTAACTAATTCAGAGCTAAATTTTCCTACCATTCATTTCAATTCGCACCGTGCGCACATCACTAGGAGCATTGAATTTGCAAGGATGTCAACTTCCCCACGTCGACAGATTTCCCAACCTTGGCCTCACCAGGTATATCCGTCTTCGGCTGCTCTTGTACCGGAACACCACCACGCCTTTGTAAGCCGCCCGTGGCACACCGTCCTGGGAAACAAGGGCAGAAAAAACATACCGTGAGCCATCGTGTTTTTTTGCAGCAAAACTACTAGTCAGGTTGTATGTGTTTCCAAAAAATGTATCCAGCTAAATTGCAAGGCATAGTTTGGCATACTTGAGAACGGAAGATTTACGATTTTTTAGAATTAGTTAGCAAGGGACCTTCCATTCTTCAAATATTCCAAACTGACGAGCTATACGCTCGAAATCGCCCTGATTGTCGTACTGAATCCTTACGTCCACATCCAGATTGTGGGCCTTCAACAGAGCATCGGATCCATGCACAGGTGTGGCGCTAGCCACGTCTTTTCCAAATTTGGTTAAAAACTTGTCCTGATGCCACCAACACAAGTATTAGGCACCCTCTTATGGAAACAGCAACTTTTACTCTGCTGAAGAACAGATTAATAATCCTTAGAGCAACTCCAACATTGCCGATCCAAACGGACGCGCGGTTTGTCCGCTTTTTGTCCGTTTGGGTCGGCCAACCGGACATCCGTGTCCGCTTTTTGATTTGGGTCAGCGCGGACGCCCAACGCGGGCCGGAACCATAAAATTTGTAAATGCGTGCTTAAAAAAAAACATAATATACAATAAAAACACCGGTCAACAGCCGGCCAAAGTCCACATTTACATTAAAAAACATTAAAAAAAAAGGTCTGCGCCGCGCCGCCCCGACCTGCACGCTGCCCTAGGCGTCCTCCTCGTCGTCCGAGCCGGGGCCGGTGAGGTCTACGAGCTCCGGCGCCGGGCCAGCCCATGGGAATGCGGCCTCCCACGCCTGGGCCACGTCGACCGGCTGTGCCGGCTGCCCCGCCTGTGCGGCTACGGCACGGCGCCGCTCGCCCTCCTCCAGCTCGCGGCACCGCTCCTCCTCCTCCAGCGCGCGCCGCTCCTCCTCCGCCTGGCGCTCCATCTGCATGAGGCGCTCGCCTTCTGCGCGCTTGTCCGCCAACGCGCGCTGCCTCCATTGCTCGAGGTAGGCGGCCTCCTGCGCCGGCGTCGCGCCAAGCCAGATGGGGGGCGCGCTGACCCACTCGCGCACCTGGCTGGTCCAGACGTAGCGCTCGATCGGATCCGACGGTGACGGCTCGGCCTTGGGCGTCTGGGGGGTGGATCTCGACGGAGACGGCGGCACGATGCAGTTGCCGGAGGCAAAGAGGGCGATGGCCTCTGCCAGCCGCGCCAGGTAGTCCGCCTCCTCCGCCTCCGCCTTCCGCCGCTCCTCCTCGATGGAGGTCTGCATGGCCACTGCCAGTGCGACCTGGTAGGCGGCCTCCTCATCGGCATCCTCCGGCTCGACGACGAGGGGCGGCGGAGTGTAGGTGCGGTGCTCCTGGACGCCGAGGCGGCGTTGCTCCTTGTGTTCGAGGGCAAACCACCTCTCCCAGTTGGGAGAGTCCGCCGCGTACGTGCGCATTGCTCGCTGCTCCGGCATGAGCAGTTCCCTCCGCCTGCGCACCTCGACGGCGTGCGCGCGCTGGGACCGCGGTACCACTGGCACCGAGATCCGCTGTGGATCCAGGTGCCAGCCGTGCGGCAGCGTCACGTCGGGGCAGGGCAGCGGCACCCTGTACTCATGGGGGCACCGCGCTTGGTGCACAGGGATGCTTAGCCGCTGCCTGGCGGGGCGGGGAGGCGATGGCGGCGGCGGGGGAAGGGCGCGGGAGGAGGAAGCGCCGGCCGTCTTGCCCTTGTGCTTGCCGGAGCCGCTGAAGAGGCCCATGGTGGCTGGTGGCTAGGGTTGTCACCGGCGAGGGAGCACGCGGTCAGATGTGGAAGTGGGAGTGGAAGTGGATGAGGACGCCGCCCCACCGCACGCATGGAGTAAAAAACGATACGGCCCGGCAGTTTCCAGTCGCTGACGAGCGGGCCTGCGGTAGGTGGCCGCGTTAACTGCGACCGCGTGCGGTAGTTGGCCGACTTACACGTGGGGCCGCGGCGGACACCGAGAGGACGCCCGTCGCGTCCACGCCGACGCATTTCAGCCTCAAATTTGGGCCGCAAATTTGTCCGTGCTGACGCGAAGCAGACGCTTTTTGGGAATGGGTCGGCGCGTTGGGCCAGCACTTTTGTCCGCGCCGATCCAAACGGACGGCGGCGGACGAAATGGGTACGTGCGTTGGAGTTGCTCTTACCTCCTTGAGGCACGAGTATAATTAAAAAAAATGAAAGTTTAGAAGTTTTTTTTAGAATTAACTTGAATTCCTTTTTGCACTAGTATTATAGATCACTATCACTATTTTGACCAATTTTTTTTGTTTTTTTAAAGAAGTCAACATGATTTTTAGAATTAACTTGAACTCCATTTCCCATTAATTTGTTGTTTCTCAAAATTATCCCATACATCTGATGTAACCCTCCTTTTTAAAACCGGTCAGTTTTTATTGCTCCACTATTGTACTGGTTTAATAATTACTAAGGCTGGTGATAATGCACCGCCCCACTACCGCCCCGCCACGTCAGCTTTTACCCCCACTCTCACCCTACTCTCACCCCACTCTTACCTCACGGTGCCAGTGCACGGGCTGTAGTGGCAGGCTATAGCCACGTCATCTTCTCTCTCCTGCACGTCAGCATTTCTTTTTCAGATTTAGTTATTTCACGGACGAATCAGAGCTTGCCACGTCAGCTACCGCCCGCCTCCCGCCCCGCCGCGCCATCGCGCCGCCCGCCTCCCGCCCACCTGTCGCCCGCCTCCCGCCGCCAACGCGGGCGAGAGCGGGGCGATAGCGCCCGCTCCCGCCCGGCGACGGATCCGTCGCCCGGCCGCGCCCTCTCGCCCCGCTCCCGCCCGCCTCTCGCCCCAGCACGGGCGGTACCGCCCCCGCTACCGCCCGCGTTATCACCAGCCTAATTAGGTTAGTGTGGGGATGGGCTTTGACCTATGACCACGGGCGACTTGGGGGTTGGTTAGACTACTGTCACTAGCATATGGCCCCAAGTATCATACGGGTATCCATCAGATATCCATGAAGCACAAACGGTAACCGTGCCGAACGCGGCTGTTCGTGGGTATCCATATCCCATGGGCACAAATGCGCTCCATACCTTTGCTCAATTGGGTCGGATATCCACATGTATCCAAATCCATGGATAAAATTGCCATCCCTCAGCGTGTGACACTGATGCATTGGAGAGCTTTGGCTGACTGGGGCGAGTGTGCCGGTCAATTACGCCATGTGCGTGCTAGCACAGCAGTCAGGTCAATTATGACCATTCTAGATCGATTGAGTAAAGAAGGTCAAGCTCACTTCAGTTGCAGAACCCACGTTTAAATGCAATCTTCTCACCTTTGCTGTTTGGTCCCACTTAAGCCCAGCACTTTGCTTGTATACTAATGAAACACATGTAACACCAGTGATTACAGATTTATTATCATGAATGTGTAGTTGGAACATAACTTTGCAAAAGGAGAATATATGTTTTACCCCAGCCTGAATGCAAAGGAAAATAATACTATGTGTTAATCAAAGCTCTCATAAAGCAAGAACCGGCAGTAGGGCATCCAATCCATAGGATCCCCATGATATATTGTTGGCATATGTCATTGACGCGTTATTCTGACTCAGGGTGCATGGAGGAGAGCAGGAAGATAGCAGAGAAAGAAGAGAGAAAAGGGAAAGAAAAGACGGTGCGTCCATAGGAACCGGGGATCAGATGCGGACATTTGGCGGCGCGGTGATCGAGCATTCTCCATTCCCCCGGCGGCGCCTCGCCCAGATGCGTATTCCTGCAACCGAATGCAATCATTCTTCAGGCTTTATCAGTTTGCTCTCACTGCATGCAGATGCAGCCGAGCTTCCTCTCCTGTTCTCTCCCGTTCTGCAGGGTATGAAGAAGCAGCTCGACAGAGACAGCGAACCCGAAAATTTCGTACCACATAATCCAATTCTAATCCATTATTAGATCACAACCGATCCTGGAGGAGACAGGCTAGGGTACGCGCGCATGTGAACCACGTCGCTCGTGCCATTGTGTGCCTGTGCCCCTCGTTTCCACCTGACCTGACGCTTAAGTAATTATGACCATGTGCGTGCTAGCACAGCAGTCAGGTCAATTATGATCAACTTTGCCTCCCAATTATGACCATTATTATACCGTCTCACTTCATCTACTACTGCCTCGGTCCTGGCTTATTGGTCCCCTTTGTAATTTGTGTCAAATTTTGACCAAAGATTTAACTAACAAAATGTGAATGCATGTCAACAAAAAATATATGGTTGGATTCGTATTTAAACATGGTTTTCAATGATATAATATTTTGTGACATGCATTGACATTTTGTTAGAGTACTATCACACTCGGCAAGGCA
Source organism: Elymus sibiricus (assembly GCA_039707655.1). Taxonomy (NCBI): domain Eukaryota; kingdom Viridiplantae; phylum Streptophyta; class Magnoliopsida; order Poales; family Poaceae; genus Elymus; species Elymus sibiricus. Next base: position 12,917,853 of record CM077668.1, on the reverse strand, counting down.
GATTGGAGGCCACCTCCTGATGCACTTGGGTTCCTTCCCCTGCCACCTCGTCACTCACTCCGGTGATCCCGTCACGTGCCTCTTGATTCCCACTTGCACATAACAATTGCAATATGGAAAACAACTTTTTTTAGATGACTATATGCAAAACGACTTGAACAATGTATAGCAGTTTTTCTTTCCTGTGTGGCATGCATTTTATTTTTAATTAATCAATAAATAAAGGGAGGAAAACACATGCGTGTGTACTGGATCCACGCACCACACCACATTTCGCTCGCTGTGGACCGGCCGTGCGGTACGTGCCCACCACCTAGCGGCCACATGACCACGCGAGTCGTAGCACCTGGCCTTTAACCCGGGCCACGCGACGCAGCTGCACGCCTGCACTACTGCATGCGCCTGTACTAACCACGCACGCACCGGCCCCGCCATCTTTTGGACCAGTTGGCTGGCTTCAGATCAGAATCAGAATTCATCCAGTTGGCTGGCTTCAGATCAGAATCAGAATTCATCCAGTTGGCTGGCTTCAGATCAGAATCAGAATTCATCCAGTTGGCATGCCCCGCCCGTCTGCATGCAGCCCCCCATGATCGCTCTCGGCTCCCGCTAGCTGCCGCCTGCCCTGCCCCCGCCATGAATCTCCATTTCCATTTCCCCCCAAGCTACTACCGGCCCCGCCCCGGCGCCGCAGCGGCAGCGAATGACAGCTAAGTCACCTCACTAAATTTAACGCTGTGCTCTGCTGGTGATCACACGGGTAGGATGAGGGGCAAATGATACTTCTTGGACGGGGAGGGGAGGGAGGAAAAGAAAACGCGGCCCCGTTTGTACTGACTCCACCCATTCATTCACTCACTCTGCCTTTCTTTGCTATGGATCTCGGACGGGGAGGGGAGGGAGGAAAAGCAATTCTCGCAAGCTTGGAGATTTGGAGATATGGATCTCCAATTCAGGAAACCGCATCCAGTACAAAACGCGAGCCGCAACCAGAGCCCACTCGCCGCGGTGCTCAGACTGCTCAGGTCGAACAACACCTTCAATGGCGGAGCTCAGACTGCTCGCGGCGGTGCTGTTGGTCGCCGTCGGCGATCCCCTGGACTCGAAGATCCACGCGGAAGCGGAGGTCGGTCGGTCTCTTTTCCTTCTTGTTGGCACTCTAATGTCGTTCGCAGCTGACCTGTTCTGTGTTGTGGACGCAGGACACGGCTGGCGGAGGAGATCACCACCTACGAGGGTACGGCGGCGACGGCTATGCGGCGCCTCGCTTGGAGGACGGCGAGGGGAAGCAGGCGGAGAGGGGGCGGGGCCCGCGCCAGCCGTACCGCGGAGGGGGCGGCGGCTATGCGTTTTGGCGGACGCCCAGCATGTCGGGAGGAAGGACGGTGAGGTGCCAGCGTTGTTCTTCCTCTTTTCCTGTCTCGCGCCTGTTTCTGGTTGCTAAGATCGACCGACAGGTTCGATCGAACCAGAGGAAACAGACTGAAGGGCAAAACCGTCCTAAATAATCTGATGTGCAGGTCCACGCCTAGAAATAGAGGAAAAAGTTTCGTTTGTGCCATTTTGTCTAGCTATCAATCAAATCTGTGCCATTTTATCAAAGAAAATGAAAGGTATGTCATAGGATCAAAGTACGAGGAAAAATGTGTCATTTTATCAAATTGCTCGTAAATCTCTGCGGAAGGCTCTGTTCACGGAAACATAATCATTCTTATAGTTTACTAGTATCATAATCATGTCACTGAAACTGTGCTGCTGCTGCTGCAGATACTGCAGCATGACATCTCTTTGGACGAGAGCACCGTCCATCAGCTTGTGGTTAAGGTGAAAGGCCGAGTTCTTGCTCAGGCGAATATGACGAATGATGAGTAGCTCATACTCCGTGTGCTCAAGTTCCTCAATGGAACCATTTCGAAAGAAGCTCGTGAGGCAGATGATTTGTGCCGCAGGGGCGCGAATGAGTTGAAGAAGGTAGAGAAGTAGGAAACAGGGGGAATCATCGAAAATGCCGCGATCGCCGTCCTTTTCCTCGGTGCCATGCTATGGCGCCTGATCGAATTCATCCGTTCTCAGCAAGCACACCCGGCGCAGGCCCCGGCTCCCCCGGCCCCGAACGCCCCTGCTCAGCTGGTAGTCCAGCTGGGCCCGTACCCTCAGCCGCCGAACCACTAAAGGTACCCCTTCCACAATCTCTCTCTCTCTCTCTGTTTTGTGAACAGAGCCTTCACTGTTGTGCTCAAATGTCTAAGACTCAGTTCTTGGATCCAGCTAATATGTGAACAGTGCCTTCACTGTTTCTTCACTGTAACTAGAAACATGTGTGAACTACGTTAATTCACTGTTTCTTCACTGTACAGTAGTGAGTAGTGACTCTACGCACTGTGATTACAAATTCACTGTTTCTTCATTTGTGAACAGAGCCTTCTGCAGAGATTTGCCCCTTCTCAAGAGTCCAACTCATGTTTGTACAGAGATTTGCCCGTTCTGATGGAGTCCGCAGCAGAGATTTGTGTGGGTTGTGTGAGCGCAGTTGTGCCTTTGTGTGTCTTCTGCAGAGATTAGCCAGAGAACAAAACATGATTCTACACAGAACCAGCAGAAGGAAACAGTAATAATTCATTCCAACATGGTGTGGTCAACCAATCAAAATAAACATATGCACACATAAGCAGTGGCGGAGCTTCATGGGGGCGATTCACTAGTAGAAAAAGGCCCATCAGTCCCGGTTCCAGAGGCCCATTAGTCCCGGTTCTGGAACCGGGACAAAGGCATCGGGACTAAAGCCCAAAACCTTTAGTCCCGGTTTGCTTACGAACCGGGACCAAAGGTGCTCCACGTGGCCGCTGTCGGGCACCCAGGGAGGAGGACCTTTAGTCCCGATTGGTAACATGAACCGGGACCAAAAGGCTGCCACGCGTCAGCAGCTCGCAGGCCCTGGGTTTTTTTTTTTTGAAAGGGGGGGTTTAGGGGTTTTGGAGGGTTTAGGGGTTTGCGTGTCGGCCATCCCGCGACTCCCCCCAGTGGATAAGCCCACCCCGCCATCCTCTCGAACCCTACCCCCCCCCCCCCCCCGCACTCTCCCCTTTCCTCTTGCTCTCTCTCTCCCTGCCTTGCATCCGAGCGGGCTCGTCGCCGCTGCCTCGACGACGGCGTGGCCACCGGCCACCGTTCGCCGCACCGACTAGTCCAGGAGGACAGACCTCTCTTTCTCCGTGCTTGGTCGACGGTACCTACTACATACAGAGAGAACTCGACGCTAGCTAGTAAGCAAATGAAGGAACCATTAATTAATTACACAACATCCTGATCGTCATGAACATATATAGAGAGAAGTGACCTCTCTTTCTCCGTGCTTGTTCGAACAACAAGTTTTCGTATATCTATCCGAAGCTACTACATATATACAATATAACATCTCTTACGATCCCTGACATATATCATCTACCGATAATCAGCTTGAATTTCCATATGGTATTCTCCCTTTTCATGTATGACGTGTTCAAGAAAGAATCCCGCCAATTCCTCTTGAATTGCTCGTATGCGATCATGTGGTAGGAGTTCATCCCGCATCACACGCATCTAATTTAAAGAAGGGGGTCAATACATATATATGAATGAAACTCAACACAATTGATGGTAATAAAATAAAATTGTGAATATTTTTTACGTACTTGAAATTGTTTGTCAGAGTTGCCCCGCTCAGAGGTATAGTGGCGCATGTACTCGCAAACATAGTATCCACATAAATTATTCCCGCCTTCCTGCCACAACCACTTTACAAGAATAGAGTTCAATCAAACTGATAATCAAGCATGATAATGGTATTGATGAAACTAGAATCAATGAGAGATGCGCGGAACTAGCTAGTACTACTTACTTTGGGGTGTGTAAATCGCAGCTCGTTCTTCAGACCCGGAACCTTTCCGGTGAACTGTTTCCAAACCCTGCCAGGCAAAGAAAATGATTACTTGATATCAGGAAATGAACGAAAGTTGCCGATATGGTCCCGGTATTGATTGAACTTACTTCTGAAGCATTGCAGTCATATCCGCATAATCCTTGGGATCTTTACGTCTCGAGTCTAAGACGGTTACTACTCCCTCGTCAAGCTTAATGGATAGCAGAATAAAGTGGAACCTGCGCACGCATAACTCATCAATTACTGTACTTAACCTCGAGTAAGCGAAACCAAATATGCACAAGACAGTAACACTCACTTGAAGTTGTAAGGAAAGAGTATTTCCCTTTTGTTTTGATGTCGAATGAGCGATTTTAGCAAGTTATCCTCGGTATCTTCAACTCTGTTTTTTACCGTCCATTCATTTACGGTATTTGGGCTAATGAACCCAATGTCATAGATCCGTGCATCCTTGCATTCGATGATCTTCAATCTGCATAATATAGCGAGGATAATTATATATACATGCAATGAACGAGCTGAGCTAGAGACTTAATTACAGAAATAATACTTACAGACAGTAGCAACTGATGAGTTGTTTGTCCAGGGCGTCTTGATTGAATAACTGAAATAATTCCACAAATTCAACAGGCAGCACCTCAACTCCAATGAAGTCGTGCTCATCTTTAATTGCCAGCAATATACTGTCGGCCCCAGACTTGCTGCAGGTTTCCAAGTACCAGTCATGCAATCTTCGCATCATCGTTGGTAGTTTCTTTAGCTCATCATCACTTTTGACGAGATCCTTCCCGTGCTCGAACCTAAAGGGAGGTACTACCTCAGCAATTTCATACTGTACATCATCGCCCACGTAATCAACAAGAGTGGTGCCGGGCAGTAGTCCCGGATGATTAGCGATATCGCTAGACACCTTGAGCGGGGGGCACGATTGCTTCTCCTGTTCGCCGAGCTGGGGAATTGTTTTCCTACTTCGTCGTCTTGTGTCACTGGTAGTACTTCCCGACCGCCGCGCTTCAGCATATGTCTTTCCAATACAGCGGTTATAGTGGGATTGCGGCGGAGACGGTGGTGGTTGCTGAAGGGCATCCAGAGTGCGCTTCGCTTTCACCGGATCTACTTTTTCCTTCTTTTCTGGATGTTTCCGTTGAAAATAGGCCCGCACTTCGGCAGCACTGATCTCCTTGAGCTCCTCGGCATTCCTATCATATGGTAACTTTGGAGGAGCCTTGAGGCTTGGACCAAATTTAAATTTCTTCCCACCACCTCTTGTACTGCTAGCCGCCGGAACTGCGGTGGCTCTCTTCTGCCGTTGCTGACACGCCGGAGGAGGAGGCGAAGTGCCCTGACGCGCCGGAGGAGGCGGAGGAGGAGCCGGAGTGCCCTCACGCGCCGGAGGAGGCAGAGTGCTCGTCGGAGGAGGCGGAGGAGGAGCCGGAGTGCCGTCACGCGCCGGAGGAGGCGGAGGAGAAGGCGGAGTGCCCTGATCACTCGCCGGAGGCGTCCAGTTTGGAAGCTTGATGTACTCCTTCCTCCACAGACAGGTACTCCTCAAAGCATAAACCAGATGATTCTCCCCTTCACCTGTAGGGTGGTCAAGCTCCAGCTCCTCAAATCCCTCCATTATTACATCCACCATCACACCAGCATAGCCTTGTGGAATCGGACAGCAGTGAAAAGTTCCGTCAGTTTGAGGAGGTGCAACAGAGCCGACAGCCGCCTTCAAAGTCAGGTTCTGCCATTTCGTCATTAGCTCGCAATGTTGAGCCTCCGTGATAGTATCCACGGGGTAGCGAGGAGCCGTGAAATCAGGCTGAACGGGCTCCGTGGAAGCCACGCTGCTTCTCCGCTGAGATGGTGGGGTAGCTTCTGGGGTAGCTTCGTGCCGCTGAGATGGTTGGCCGATAGCTCGCTGGCTCTGAAGTTCCTCTAGCTTTGCTATTCTTGCATTGAAATTCTGCATTTCGCTTGCTTCCGCTTTCCTCTTTCTATCTCGGCTTCTGTAACCACCGTTGTCGGCAAACGCATACACCCACGGAAGGGAGCCTGATGTGCCTCGTGTTCGTCCAGGGTGCTCAGGATTCCCAAGGGCATGTGTCAGCTCGTCATTCTCTCTGTCGGGAATGAACGTCCCTTCCTGCGCTGCGCTGATATAATGCTGAAGCTTCTTCATGGGTATTGCAAGTTGCTCGTCCGTCCAACGGCACTCCCCTGTTTCTGGGTCCAAAGTTCCCCCAACCCCGAAAACCCAAGTCCTTGCACGGTCTGGCCAGTGCAATGTCGCTGGTTGGACCCCTTTAGCAAGCAGGTCTTGCTCAGCTTTGTCCCACAACGGCCGGGCTTTGTAGTAGCCACCTGACCCCGTGTGATGGTGATACAGCTTCTTTGCAGCATTTATCTTGTTTGTCTCCGACCTTTTCTTACCCTTCTCCGAAGTCTTGTAGGCCACAAATGCGGGCCAGTGATCTCTTATCTTCTCATATCGGCCGGTGAATTCTGGAGTCTTCCCTTTTTCGACAAACTTTGTGTTCAACTCTTTCTTCCAGTTCCTGAATAGATCTGCCATCTTCTTAAGAGCAAACGCCTTGACCTTTGGCTCTATAACTGGCTTATTCGGATCCTCCTCTGGCGGTAGGGTGAAATTTGCCTTCAGCGCAGTCCAAAGATCAGCTTTCTGTCTATCCTGGACATAAGAAACTTCAGGGTGGTCCTTACTCTTATTCCATTGCTCGACGCTGATCGGGACGCTGTCCCTAACAATAGCTCCGCACTGACTAACAAATGTGTCCTTCGTCCGTTTGGGTTCAATCGGTTGGCCATCGTCATTGATTGCTGTGATCATGAACCTTTCATCCTGGCGCAACCTTTTCTTCGGGCCTCGTCTCCTTACGGAAGTTTGGCTCGATCCGGAGGGCTGTAAAAGAAGAAAGATGCATTAATATATGTACATACCAAAACAATTAATGCATCAATTAGTCAGCACAGGCTTAATTAATATATATACCTCGCCGGACTTTGCAACAGATGCCTCCTCCGTTCGGTCACCGGAGCCGTCATCATGATCTCCTTCTTCCTCCGCCATTCGGTCACCGGAGCCGTCATCATCTCCTTCCTCCGCCATTGTTCGATCACCGAAGCCGTGATCCTCTCCTTCCTGACCATCGGTGTCGTTGAGAAACGACAAGGGATCACTTCCTCCGCCGAGGATTATATCCCCCAACAACTGTTCTTTTACCAAGTCTCTTTCCATAGTTTCTGCAAATATTACAACATGGCAATATACAAACATGAGAGATGGATATATTAGTGGCAAACATAGACCTAGCTAGCTAATCACAACAAGGGATCATATGCATATATGAGCAATGGATTAGTTGGGGTGGCCTCGACAACGCTCTTTTAACTTGGTAAATTTGGGTGGCCTCGAGAGATCGACAACGATTTTTTCCTAGGGTTTGGGTGGCCTCGAGAGATCGACAACACTTTTTCTTCTAGGGTTTCGGTGGCCTCGAGAGTTTATTGGGTAGGGGCGGGCGCGGGAGGGGGTAGGAGATCGACAACGCTCTTTCTTCTAGGGTTTGGGTGGCCTTGAGAGTTGGTCGGGCGAGTGGACCGGGAGTAAATTTAGTAACTTTGAACTTCGTAAATTTGGTCGGGCGAGAGGGGGTTGATCGACGTCGACCCCCCTCATGTCGAAGTTATCGGGGATACGTTTCGAGAGAAAATACAACATTTGATATGTTTCGAATATATGAACATTTTAACTTAGTAACTTATTAACGTTTCGAGAGAAAACTTTGTATTAACATCATTTTAACTTAGTAACTTAGTAACGTTTCGAGAGAAAACTTAGTAACTTAGTAACATTTTAACTTAGTAACGTTTTGAGAGAAAACTTTCTATTAACATCTCTCTCTCCCTCCTCATGCATGTCCGACGTCCCCCCCTCATGTCGAAGTTATCGGGCAGGGGGCCGGTAGATCGACAACGACATCCATACATACATACATGGACATAATGTTCATCCATCCATATTCAAAATGTTCATCCATCCATCCATCCATATTCAAAATGTTCATATTCTACAATATCACCAAAAAAATTCTATGAACATAAAAAATTCTAACTTTTGCATATTCTTTGCATATGAACATACATACATTTTCTTTTTTTCTTAAATGTAACTTTTGCATATATGAACATAGATACACAAAATTTTTCTAAAAATGCACATATGAACATATACAGAGAACATACATACATAAAACTTTTCTAACAATCATCAACATCATCATATCTAACAATCATATGAAAAAAAAATTGTATATGAACAAGCAGGGGAGGAGGACAGGGAGGAAAGGGGGCCGGTCGGACCGTAACGCGGGGCGGCGCGGACCGTCGGCGAGGGCTCGGGGAGGCGACGGGGACGAGGACGTCGAGGGCTCGGGGCGGCACGCGGCGACGGGGACGAGGACGGCGGGCTCGAGGCGGCACGCGGCGACGGGGACGAGGACGGCGGGCTCGGGGATGCGACGGGGACGGCGACGAGGACGGCGGGCTCGGGGATGCCGGCGACGAGGACGGCGGGCTCGGGGATGCGACGGGGACGGGGACGAGGACGGCGGGCTCGGGGAGGCGGCGTCGATGAGCACGCGGCGACGGGGATGAGGACGGCGGGCTCGGGGCAACTGGTAGATGAAAACTGAAATTTTCTAAGTGTTTTCTTATATACACGAAGCATTGGTCCCGGTTCGTGCCACCAACCGGGACCAATGCTACCCTTTAGTCCCGGTTCGTGCCACCAACCGGGACCAAAGGTCTCTTTTCGGCAGCCCAAAGGGCGGGAAGCAGAGACCTTTGGTCCCGGTTGGTGGTACGAACCGGGACGAAAGGAGGGAATTGGTCCCGGTTGGTGGCACGAACCGGGACCAAAGGGTGGCATTGGTCCCGGTTCGTGCCACCAACCGGGACCAATGGCCTTGCACAGCGGCGTGGTGGGAGTTTAGTCCCACCTCGCTAGTTGAGAGAGTGCCGCACCTGTTTATAAGGCGCGGTGCGCCTGAGCCTTCGAGCTCCTCTCTAAAGCAGCCTTACGGGGCTAACCACTCTGCATCTGCCTGTGGGCCTACTTGGCCTTCTGCGGGCCTGAATCCTGGCCCAACCGGCCTGTTGGGTTTCTAGTCGTATTCAGGCCGTTGTGGCCCAGTAGGCGGCATTTTTTTCAATTTTTTTCCAGTTTTTTTGTTTTGTTTTTTGCGTTATTTATTTTCTTTTGTTTTTTGCTTTATTTTTTTAATTCTTTTTGCTATTAGGTCACAAAAATTATAAACTTTCTGTTAGTGCCATTAGTTTTCAAATTTGAATATTTTAAATTTGAATTCTTTGAAATTTGTGTGAATCGCTAGTTTGTGAATAACTTTACTATAAAAATAGATTTTTCAGTGATTCTTTTTCCTGCTATTTAATATTACCGTGTTTTATCATTATATTCAAAAACAGATTTTGTTATTTTAGTTTGCTATTAAAGTTTCTAACAAAAAAATTCTTTATGAAAATTCTTTTTGCTATTAATGTTTTGAACAAAAAATACTTTGATCATTTTAGTTGCATAAATTTTTTATAATTTTAGTTTCAAAAATATTAGAACTTTATAAAATCTTTTTAGTTGATTCCTTTTGCTATTAGAGTTTTATAAAAGCTTTTTAGTTGATTCTTTTTGCTATTGAGGAATATTATAGTTTTGTTTTAGTTGATCATAACAGAATATTTTAATTGATTTTTTTAGTTCATTCTTTTTGCTATTAGAGTTTCATAAAAGTTTTCTAGTTCATTATTTTTGCTATTAGTTCATTCTTTGAGCTAAATGACCCTGAAATTGAAAAGCACTACAAATGAACTCTGAAAAGGTTGAAAGTTGGCATGGTATCATCATTTCACCCACATAGTATGTGCTAAAAAGTTGAGAGGGTTACGGCAAAAGCTGGATGCACTTCGTGTACAAAACGGACAATCTCTTTCGAAGTATCAGGGTTTCGGACGAAAACTCATCTGTTACAAAGGTATTTCATTTTTTTGAACTTATTTGAACTCCAGACTTTTTTTGTGTTCATTATAATAGTTGTGGAGAGAAAGTCTTCACTTTTTCTTCGCTTGTGTCCTTTGCTTATTGCGCCGTAACCATAGATAATCTTCATCGTTTAACAGGCTGCTTGGGTCAGCCTTGACTTTGAAGGGAGGAATTTCATGAAACTTTTCATAATCTTCGGACATGTCTGTCTTGCCCTCCACTCCCACGATGTCTCTTTTTCCTGAAAGAACTATGTGGCGCTTTGTCTCATCGTACGATGTATTCGCTTCCTTATCTTTTCTTTTTCTCGATTTGGTAGACATGTCCTTCACATAGAAAACCTGCGCCACATCATTGGCTAGGACGAATGGTTCGTCTGTGTACCCAAGATTGTTCAGATCCACTGTTGTCATTCCGTACTGTGGGTCTACCTGTACCCCGCCTTCTGACAGATTGACCCATTTGCACTAAAACAAAGGGACCTTAAAATCATGTCCATAGTCAAGTTCCCATATGTCCACTATGTAACCATAATATGTGTCCTTTCCCCTCTTGGTTGTTGCATCAAATCGGACACCACTGTTTTGGTTGGTGCTCTTTTGATCTTGGACGATCGTGTAAAATGTATTCCCATTTATCTCGTACCCTTTGTAAGTCAATACAGTCGAAGATGGTCCCCTGGCCAATGAGTACAGCTCATCAGAAACAGTGTTGTCACCCATGAGACGTGTTTGCAACCAACTGCCGAAAGTCCTGATGTGTTCACATGTAATCCAGTCGTCACACTGCTCCGGGTGTTTGGAGCGCAGAATATTCTTGTGTTCATTGACATACGGGGTCACCAAGGTAGAATTCTGTAGAACTGTGTAGTGTGCTTGAGACCAAGAATGCCCGTCCGTACATATTATTGAGTCCGCTCCTAGCGTGCCTTTTCCAGTCAGTCTCCCCTCATACCGCGATTGAGGGAGACCAATCTTCTTAAGGTCAGGAATGAAGTCAACACAAAACCCAATGACCTCCTCTGTTTGATGGCCCGTGGAGATGCTTCCTTCTGGCCTAGCACGGTTACAAACATATTTCTTTAAGACTCCCATGAACCTCTCAAAGGGGAACATATTGTGTAGAAATACAGGGCCCAGAATGGCAATCTCGTCGACTAGATGAACTAGGACGTGCGTCATGATATTGAAGAAGGATGGTGGGAACACCAGCTCGAAACTGACAAGACATTGCGCCAGATCACTCCTTAACCTTGGTAGGATTTCTGGATCGATCACCTTCTGAGAGATTGCATTGAGGAATGCACATAGCTTCACAATGGCTAATCGAACGTTTTCCGGTAGAATCCCCCTCAATGCAACCGGAAGCAGTTGCGTCATAATCACGTGGCAGTCATGAGACTTTAGGTTCTAAAACTTTTTCTCTGCCATATTTATTATTCCCTTTATATTAGACGAGAAGCCAGACGGAACCTTCATACTGAGCAGGCATTCAAAGAAGATTTCCTTCTCTTCTTTCGTAAGAGCGTAGCTGGCAGGACCTTCATACTGCTTTGGAGGCATGCCGTCTTTTTCGTGCACACGTTGCTGGTCCTCCCGTGCCTCTGGTGTATCTTTTGTCTTCCCATACACGCCCAAGAAGCCTAGCAGGTTCACGCAAAGATTCTTCGTCACGTGCATCACGTCGATTGCAGAGCGGACCTCTAGGTCTTTCCAGTAGGGTAGGTCCCAAAATATAGATTTCTTCTTCCACATGGGTGCGCGTCCCTCAGCGTCATCCGGAACAGATAGTCCGCCGGGACCCTTTTCCAAAGATTACTTGTATGTGATCACCAGTACGGACGGCGGGCTTCTTCCGGTGATCTGCCTCGCCTTTGAAATGCTTGCCTTTCTTTCGACATTGATGGTTGGTCAGAAGAAATCGATGATGCCCCAGGTACACATTCTTCCTGCATTTGTCCAAATATATACTTTCGGTGTCATCTAAACAGTGCGTGCATGCGTGGTACCCCTTGTTTGTCTGTCCTGAAAGGTTACTGAGAGCAGGCCAATCATTGATGGTTACAAACAGCAACGCATGTAGGTCAAATTCCTGCTCGTCGTGCTCATCCCACACACGTACACCTTTTCCATTCCACAGCTGTAAAAGTTCTTCAACTAATGGTCTTAGGTACACATCAATGTCGTTGCCGGGTTGCTTAGGGCCTTGGATGAGCACTGGCATCATAATGAACTTCCGCTTCATGCACAGCCAATGAGGAAGGTTATATATACATAGAGTCACGGGTCAGGTGCTATGATTGCTGCTCTGCTCCCCAAAAGGATTAATGCCATCCGCACTTAAACCAAACCATACGTTCCTTGCGTCACCTGCAAAGTCCCCCCACTTTCTCTCGATTTTTCTCCACTGCAACCCGTCAGCGGGTGCTCTCAACTTCCCGTCTTTCTTACGGTCCTCTTTGTGCCATCGCATCAACTTGGCATGCTCTTTGTTTCTGAACAGACGTTTCAACCGTGGTATTATAGGAGCATACCACATCACCTTGGCAGGAACCCTCTTCCTGGGGCGCTCGCCGTCAACATCACCAGGGTCATCTCGTCTGATCTTATACCGCAATGCACCGCATACCGGGCATGCGTTCAAATCCTCGTACGCACCGTGGTAGAGGATGCAGTCATTACGGCATGCATGTATCTTCTGCACCTCCAATAATAGAGGGCATAGAATCTTCTTCGCTCCGTACGTACTGTCGGGCAATTCGTTATCCTTTGGAAGCTTCTTCTTCAATATTTTCAGTAGCTTCTCAAATCCGTTGTCAGATACACCATTGTCTGCCTTCCATTGCAGCAATTCCAGTGTGGTACCGAGCTTTGTGTTGCCATCTTCGCAATTGGGGTACAACCCTTTTTTGTGATCCTCTAACATGCGATCGAACTTCAACTTCTCCTTTTCACTTTCGCATTGTCTCTTTGCATCAACAATGACCCGGCAAAGATCATCATCGGGCAAATCGTCTGGTTCCTCTTGATCTTCAGCTTCCCCCGTTGCAGCATCACCGTATTCAGGGGGCACATAGTTGTCATCATCCTCTTCTTCTTCGTTGTCTTCCATCATAACCCCTCTTTCTCCGTGCTTGGTCCAAACATTATAGTGTGGCATGAAACCCTTCTCAAGCAGGTGGACGTGAAGGGTTTTCGACGAAGAGTAAGACTTCGTATTCCCACAGATAGGGCATGGGCAACACATAAAACCATTCTGCTTGTTTGCCTCAGCCACTTCGAGAAAATTATGCACGCCCTTAATGTACTCGGAGGTGCGTCTGTTACCGTACATCCATTGCCGGTTCATCTGCGTGCATTACATATAATTAAGTGTGTCAAAAACCATAACAGAACATCATGAATAGAGAAGTGACCAAATTAATACAAGTTCATCATCACATTAAAACCAAAGTACAGTAGTGATCAAATGTTATTACTGAAAAAATAAATACATAAAGTTCATACATAGTTCTCATAGAACAACATATAGCTCTCTGGAGCATCTAATTAAAACATACATTGAAACTATGTAAAACATTTCAATGCAACAACAAATGCGATCATAATCGCAACTAAGGTAACAATTGATCCAACGGCGTAATGATACCAAGCCTCAGTATGAATGTCATATTTTCTAATCTTTCTAATCTTCAAGCGCATTGCATCCATCTTGATCTTGTGATCATCGACGACATCGGCAACATGCAACTCCAATTCCATCTTCTCCTCCTCAATTCTTTTCAATTTTTTCTTCAAGTAATTGTTTTCTTTTTCAACTAAATTTAACCTCTCGACAAGAGGGTCGGTTGGAATTTCCGGTTCACATACCTCCTAGATAAAAACATCTATGTCACGTTGGTCGGCATAATTGTCATAAACACTAAATGAAACAAATAGTAATAAAAGATAATATACCACATCCGAATTATAGACAGGACGAGGGCCGGCGGGGGCGGATACCAAAGTCATGGCACTATATAATAACAAACAATAATAAAAGTAAGAAAATTATACAAGTATCTATCTAAATCATACAAGTAAGAATTTTTTTCTTTTAGAAAGAAGATAAGAACAAGAAGCTCACCACGGTGGTGCCGGCGACGAGATCGGCGCGGACGATCGACGGCGGTGAGGACGGGGACGGGACAGGACGGACCGCCAAACCTAGACAAATCTTGAGAAAAATGGAGCTTCGAGGTCAAGCTTGGAGAGGAGAAACCTTAAGTGTGGCTCGGGCATTTCATCGAACACCTCGTGTGCATAGGAGGTGAGAGCTAGAGCAACACAACCCTGCACACGCCGGCCGGCCAAAAAACATAGCAGTGAGCGGGCAGGGACGGGGGTATTTATAGGCTTATCTTTAGTCCCGATTCTATCCACCAACCGGGACTAAAGGTGCTGGGCCAGGAGCGAGGCCTTTTGGTCCCGGTTCGTGTCTGGAACCGGGACCAATGGCCCACGAGGCCCGGCCGGCGCCCTGGCCTCACGAACCGGGACTGATGCACCCTTTGGTCCCGGTTCGTAAGTGAACCGGGATTAATGCCCTTATCCTGGCCTCAACCAAAGCCCTGTTTTCTACTAGTGATTGCCCCCCCCCCCCCTACTCTATGAAAACTCTCGAGTGTACCCCTAATTATTAGGCTTGAATATGAAAGATTTCTCAGAGTTCATGCATAACTTATATTTTCGCCCCCTCAACTCTAATTAGCCCCCTCAACAATCTTCATCAAGCTCCGCCACTGCACATAAGGTCCACAGAATCTTTGTCTGATGACTTGACAACACTTGAGTGCCTAACACTTGTAGCTAGCTAGTGAATTCACAAGACAAAACTCTGCCAGTACACGCAGTTCCACTTGAGTGTCAACACCAGATGATATTGATCTTATACCGTGACAGAGCAACACCAGAATCAATGAAGTTCTTGAGGAGCTGCGCCTTGGCTGGATCAGACGGCGCAGCATCCCTGATGAGGACAGAGGTTGAGTGGCCATGGCAGACACTCAGCAGCAACGATATGCTTGCTGATGTGACCTATGCCACCCATTACCAGGACCCTGCTGCTCTCCTCCTCCTTGTCCAGCACCATAGTCCCTCCTTGTCTAGCTTCGGTGTGCTGCAAGGGTGTTGGCTATAATTTCAAGTGGTGAGAGGAATTATATACAAGCGTATACTGTTGTGTGATATGATAAAGCTGACAATTCTTACCTACAAAACAACTGATTGATAAGCTCCAACAACCGACTGATAAGCATGTACTATAAAGCTGACAATTCCTTTAAGCACACTTGAGTATCTGCTCTGCTCATGGACATCACAACAAAGCCTCCAACACAGAAGGAACTCATCCACACATCCATGGTCAACTGCAAATGTGACATCTTAAAAGAAAATAGTACATTCTCAAAAGACTATGCAGACAGAAAATATTTGCAATAAAAGTCTCTTCAGCAAATTCTGCCCTTCCTCTTAAAACAGTAAAGGTTATATTTAGTTAACAGAAAATTTTGGCATACAACATGCAAGCGCCATTGCAGCAAAACAAAAAATAAAGGTTGGACACATCAGCTGCGAGACAGCATTGAATCAGAGATGGCCAATGTTTGCTTTTTCAGGCTCATGTGGTTCAGACTGTAACTTACTCAAGTTATTATCATCTGTGGTACAGGTAAGTAGCAGGACAACAATGTTACATTAAGAACTTGAATTAAATTTATGTAACAGAAAATTGGCATACAACGTGTGATCACCATTGCGGCAGAACACAAAATGAAGGTTGGACACATGAGCTGCAAGACAGAACTGAATCAGATATTGCTCTGTGTTTGTTTTTCAGGCTAAGAGCTGGCTCATGGTTCAGCCAGTAACTTACTTACTGAAGCTATTATCATCCGTGGTACAGGTAAGTAGTAGGACAAGAATGCTGCATTAAGAACTTGAGTTAAATATATATATTCTTTTATGTAATTATTCTTTCTTTGCATCACCACCTGTATCAGTATAGAGCAAAAGTATAATTCCAAATGCTAATCTGAAGACCAGAAGGTTATCTATAAGAGCAACAGGCTCGAATAAATAAATAGATTTCACTAGTACAAATATTAGAAGCACGCACGGAGGAATAAGCTAGTAAGCCATTAACAGTAGAGCAACCATCCATGATATGAAACAGAGGAATCTCAAGGCACAATAATTTTTTACTAATCTCATTGCAACAATATATAGCATCCGGAGTCACACACAAAACAGAGCTGTTGAGTGAGTGCACAATAAATCAATCCTAGGATACGACAGCTAGATCGATCATCCTCACGGTACCAAAATTTGAGAAAATCCTCATGACGCATTTGCAAGTAGGCAGTATGGGTTCTTGTTCCAAGGCCTACTAACCTCCCCTCCCAGACAGTATTACTACTTGCGCTGCTTCTTCTTGGTATACTCCACCACCTCTGCTTCTTGGGCGGCATTGGCATTGTCGTCGTCGCCATCTCTGCTCCTCTTCTTTTTCTTCTTCTTCTTGTCGCTCCCCAAATCGGCATCGACGAAATCAACTTGTTCTTTCTTCACCTCAACCAACTCTTGGGCTGCGTGCTTCCTCTTCTTCCTTTGCTTGTCGTCGTCGCTACCAAGGATGGGATGGAGCATACTCTTGTTGTGCTGCTCTACGGAGGCCCGAACTTGGGTAAAACCTTTGTGCGACCTTCAATCCACGACTTCTAGTTACGCTTGGACCCCTACCGAAACAGGAATCGTACATAACACTAAGCAGCCTGAGTCCCTTAAGGCCGTACCAAACAGCTGCAAACCTACACCTAGTCGCACAAAGAGGACTGTTTCCTTCATGAATCCATCTCGGACTGCAACATCGATACTGTATTAAAATATGTCCATAGTCTATTCAAAATTGTTCAATATGCTTAAAAACATTAATGGTGTATTTAAAAAATGTTTTCTTATTTTATTTTAATGTTCACCGTGTATTTAGAAAATGTGTGTGGTATATTTAAAAAATATTCAACACATATTTGAAAAACATTTCGCATGTACCGAAAATTATTCAACCTCTATACAGAAAATGTTCAACATATATTTGAAAAACATAATAAAAAAAAGAAAACAATAAATAGGAAAAAAATAAACCATGATAAAATATTAGTAAAGGAAAGCACAAAAAAGGGTAAAAAAATTCCCAAAACCAGATGGAAACTTCCCAAAGCCTACAACCAGAAGCTTCCAAAACCAACGCTACTGGGCCGGCCCATCATAACGAAACGGCTGAGGCGACCGGGTGTAGTCAGGTGATGATTCCGGAGATTTCCCTCAAAAAAAAAGGTGATTCTGAAGATATTTCTAAAAAAAAGGTGATTTTGGAGATGGATTCGACAATCCTGAATAAAGCTCATTGCAGTCAATGACAGGACACGACCCACGAAGGATATCATTCATGTGTTGTTACATTTGCAGTCAAAACTTTGAGCATAAAAGAAAATAAACCAAATGAAATGTGCCACTGGCCGGTTACTCAAGCCAAGAGGCAAGATCAGTCTTGGACAGCAGGTAATCTTTCTGGTGACTGAATTTACACAAGTCGGCTGCGTTAGGGTACTAGTGTCTCAGACGGTGAGTAACCATTCCAAACACACTCGTGTTCTCAAGACACTTGTAAGTCAGTCTTGGTGTAGGACGATGCATGGATTATGTACACTCGTAAACCATTGACCAACTTGAGGAGATCCGCCTCAGTTCAGGATCTTGTACCGACTGCCCTCACCGTGTAGGCAGCAGCTATGTCCTCACCACCCACCTGGCCTTGTAGCGCTCAAGAGAGCCGTCGGCGCGCGTTTTGTGGCGGAAAACCCACTTCCCTATGATGATGTTGGTGCGGGGCGGCCGGGGAACAAGTTCCCAGGTGTGGTTGCCGACGAGCGCCGCGAACTCCTCCGTCATGGCCGCGAACCAGTTCGGGTCCTGGACGGCGGTGCGAACGGAGCGAGGGATTGGCGAGATCGTCGTGGACGCAGGAGCCATGGCGGTGAGGTTGTGGTAGCGCGGGTTCGGCCGGAACACGCCGTTTTGGGCGCGCGTGATCATCTGTCGAACAGGTTGGGGGCATGGCGCGAGGGGCGACGAGGAGCCGGCCGATGTCGATCCAGCGGCAGAGCTTGAATGCACAGATGGTGCACACGAGCGGGTCGAAGCACGCGAGGTGGAGGGCGGGGACGCGGCCTGCTCGACCGACGAGCCGGGCTGGGTCGAAGACGAGGCCACACCTGCTCGAAGTGGTACACTCTCGTTTGAAAGTGTAGTTGGCGCCACGATCAGAGGGGGAGCTGATCCCTGCACAGGTAAGGACGGACTGACGATCGGGTTAGATGGCGATCGTTCAGAGTTAGAGAGGTGTGGGTAGGAAAAGGGGAAGGTTGTTTCGTCGAACGTGACATGGCGTGATGTGAGAACACGACGGGAGACAGGGTCAAAACATCTGTAGCCGCGGTGGTCGGAAGGATAGCCGAGGAAGACACAAGCTATGGAGCGTGGAGAAAGTTTATGGCGAGCAGTGGAGCTGGTGTTGGGGAAACATAAGCAACCGAAAACGCGCAGCAAGGTGTAATCAGGGGCTACGCCGAGAAGAAGCTCGTGAGGTGTCTGTGGTGAGCTAGACCGGCAGGGACGGCGGTTCAGCAAATAAGTAGCAGTGCACAGGGCTTCGACCCAGAAGCGGGGTGGCATGGAGGCGTGGAAGAGCAGCGCACGCACGCCCTCGTTGATTGTACGAAGGGCACGTTCCGCCTTGCCGTTCTGCTGGCTAGTGTACGGACAGGAGAAGCGAAAAACGGAACCGTGAGCAGAGAAGAAAGAGCGAACACGGTCATTGTCGAACTCACGGCCGTTGTCAGTCTGTAGAGCGAGGATGGGCCGCTCAAATTGCATCTGAAGAACGTAGGCATGAAAAGAGAGAAGAACAGAATATACGTCAGACTTGTTGCGCAATGGGAAGGTCCAGATCGACATAGTGAGTGAAATCATCGATGATGACTAAGTAATACTAAAAACCAGATATACTCACGACTGGAGACGTCCATACATCCAAATGCAACAGTTGAAAGGGAAAATAAGTAGAGGACTGCGACGGAGCAAATGGCATGTTTGCCGATGCGGCAGGCATGGCAGGTGTGCGGTGCTGACTTGCTACATGTAAAGGGAAACAAAGCAGATGAAGTACTGGTAGATAACTGGCCGGGGTGGCCGAGCCGTTGGTGCCACAGGTCCACGGTGACGACGCCGGCCAAGTGTCGAGCAGACGGAGCCGAGGAACTGGACGCCACAGTATAGAGATCGCCGTCGGAATCACATCGCAGAATCACTGCCCGAGTGCGGATGTCCTTGACAGAGAAACCAAAACTGTCAAATTCAACTGAAACGGGGTTCTCACGAGTTAGCTGACGAACAGATAAAAGGTTGCGAATAAGAGAGGACGAGAGGAGAACATTGCGAAGTTGCAGAGAAGAGTTTGTAGCGATGAGTGCACCCTCACCAACACCGGTGATCGGGAGATGACCACCGTTGCCGACGAAGATACGAGCAGAGGTGGAAACTGGGCGGACAGAGTGCAAGTTACCAGCATTGGAGGTCATGTGCGCGGAGGCCCCAGTGTCGAGGACCCAGTCCGGCGAGCTCCCAGCGGACGGGGGCGACTGCGCGGAGTGCTGCAGCGCGCTCTGAAGAGCGCCCATGTCCCAGGGCTGAGGCGCGGTGGATGTCGACGCGCCCGGGGTGAAGCCGGGGGCGTAGCCACCGGGTGCGGGCCCGTAGCCACCGGGGTTGAAGCCGGGGGTGTAGCCGGGCGGTGGAGGAGCCATGGGCGCGGCCATCATGGCCTGCTGGTGCGGAACGCCGGGGCGAGGGCCGAGCACGCCCGCGCCGGGCACGCGCCAAGGCACCGGCCGTGCCTGGACAAGTCCAGTCCAGGAGTTCACGCAGGAGGAGCTGCCCCCCCCCGGTTCCCACGTCCGCGACGACGGTTACGCCCGCGGCCACTGGTGGGGCTGGAGCCTGGAGCGGTACCGGAGCTGGAAGCGCCAGGAGACTGCAGCACGGAGCCACCAGCGCGGCCGGCGAGGAGAGCATGAGCCGACTGCTGGCGCACGGTCTGCTCGGCGCGGAACTCCTCCAGCATGAGGAAGGAGCGAGCCTGCAGAAAGCTCGGCAGAGGCACCTGCGACGTGATGTGCGGGATGGCGCCATGAAACTGACGGCCGAGTCCACCAAGGAGGTTGAAGACCTGCTGGGACTCCGAGACGGGCTGACCCAGATCGCGGAGTTGGTCAGCGAACCGGGTGCAGTACTCCAGAATGGTCAGGTCGCCTTGGACACAGGCATGGTACTCCGCATCGATGTAGACGGCGCGGGAGAGCTGGTTGTCGTGGAAGATGCCCTGGATGGCGGCCCAGACGGTGGCGGCGGTGTCTTGAGGCTGCATGACGATCTCGAGCAGCTCCGGCGAGATGGTGGTGTACAGCCAATGCACCACGCAGTGGTCGACCATGACCCAGTCGGAGTTGTCGAGAGGAGCGGGGAAGTCGGCGTCCAGGTGGCTGCCGAGACCGAACATGCCAATGACGGCGTCGAAGAAGCGCCGCCACTGAGCGTAGTTGCCCGCCGCCAGGTCAAGAGTGACCAGGACGTGCCGACGGATGTCAACCGTACGTCTGCAGGATGCATGGAGGCAGGGAAGGAGGGCGCCCGCCGCAAACCAGTCGGCGAGGGTGACTTCCTTGATCTTTTCATTCATGCAGGAACTTGCCGTCGTACGCGGGTCCCCACCACTCCCTTACAATGCCGTGTGGCCCCCTCCACCACCACCTGTGAAACAACAACACAATGGGCCGGAATTAAGTTCATTAGCTAGCTATATACGAACCAAGATGTCAACTTATTCTGTCGGACGACTATACCTCTCTCTCTTTTTTTTCTTTTCTTTTTTTGCGGGGGTCGGACGACTACCTCTTGGGAGGGAAGATCTTAGGCCCGTTCTCCAAGTAGAAATCCTGGATTTCTTGGGGATCGTCTGGCATCACCAACATCGCCGCGATCAGGCCGCCCGTGCTCGTGCCAGCGATCACATCCAAGTATAAGGGCGTGCGGAGGCGGAGACGAGAGCTGTAGCCTGTGAAAATTGAGATGGGATGGCGTGCAAGTCCCTCAATGGCCATGTTTGGCATTCAAAACCACTAAAAACAACAACTGACACTTGGGCACTGGATTAATTAATATGTTGGGTCCGTCTAGAACGAAGTCTAAGTCGGCTGACGTCACCTAGAGGAAGATTAGGCCCGTTTCTTAGCTCGACACCCGTTGGACTGCGTTCGGCTTAGTTGGGCTGGGCTTCGTAGTTTTTTTGTGTATTTTGAGCTGGGCCCCGCACGCGCAGGCAGGTGGGTCACAGAGCAGTGGGTTAAACCGTATGGGGACAGTGGTACAGACCTCCATACATGTACAGTTAACTGCACACTGACCAACTAGTTGCTGAACTAGTTGCTGCACGCGGTAGCTGGCCAGGCGGTCTAGTAGTTAGTGAAAGCGTAAAGCATTCTTTCCTCCTTGCCCGTGGGAACAGTAAAACGCACTTTCAGTGCACGGCGGCAGCTGTGCACTTTATCCAGCACGTTGTCTTGTGCATGGAGATGGGTACTACCTGTGCCAGGCTGTAACACGCTATGTCCGGGAATGCTTATACTAGAAGTATTTGGTTCATGCTTTCGTACGAGACCGGTCCAAGACAATGCTGTGATAAGTGCGGATACAAACCCCGGAGTTGCTGAATGGTCGTTCTAGGACCGGCACATGTGAGGTGTTGTGTTGGGCCATCTCGAGTATGAGTGTATGACAGGCCGGGACATCTACATAAATGCCTTGTCTTGGTCACAGCACTATCTTGCCACATCAACCCCCCTCCCCCACCGCACCACCACAACCACCAGCCCCTCGCTGTCCCTCCTTCCTCCCTCCCTCGCTCATGTCACAAGGCGGCGTTCAGATCTGGCAAACCCCATTAAATCTGTAGGTGCGTGATCAAGGTAAGGTAATTCGGGGTGGTCGATTCATGTCAGGTCCGTAGTTTTGGTATTGGGGCTGTGGCTCTGTTCTTACTGGATCGTGAACTGTAACTGTTTTTCTTTTTACAATTGGTTGAGATGCATACGACTGATTAATTAAATTTTACCACTTTTGGCTACATCGCAATGGATATGTGGTTTGTACCTGTGTGCTGATCATTTAGTCAGGATTATGTGGCTAACGTTACATGATCATCAGGTCTATTCTTTTCATTTTCGGATGTATTTTTTGCATTCATATATATTTGGTTCAGAAAATTTACAAAGCTGATGGATAGTTGGAGGACGGGATTTCACTTGCAGGTTTGTGACACGACAATATTTTCCAGGCCGAAGCCGCGGCCTTGCGGCGTGCTACTGCAGGGGCGAACTTCTTTCCGGCGGGTAGTGGTGTTGTGGTGGGTGTGCGTCTGGCTCGGGGAAGAAGAACTGTAAATGTTGGGCGGTGGGGTTGACTAGGGAGGAGCGTGTCAATATTGACCCCAATCTGCCGCTGGGGGCCAACACTGTGTTCCAGGCTGTAATGCTAGTACTTGTTAAATTTTGCTACTCCTATATGCAGTTGTGCAGTTAATTCTTCCACTTGACTGTTTATTGGAACGCAAATTCAAAATTTGAATCTGCATGTAGTGTGTTGACCCACAAGAAAAAAAACACGACAGCTTTAAAGTATTTGTTCCATCTCTGAAAGGTTTGAAACTATGTAGAGGATCAGTATTAGATAGACTGGTCTGATGTTCCACTACTGGCACTTGTTCTGAATCACTCCAGTCTGGTTTGGATCAAGTTTGAAAAGACTGTCTAATTTCTTTGCAAACTTACAGTACTTTGCTTAAGACCTCTGGTCTGATAAAATCTGTTGCTGGCGCTTCTTGCCTTGATTCTGATGAAGTTCAAACAAAAAAGGTAATTACTTTTTTATGGGGAATTACATGCAAAAATGACGGTAAATTACCCTTTTTGCTAGGTTCAGCAAAGGCTCGCCCAACAGTCGGGTTTTAACTAATGATAACGATGTTTGGTGAGAACACTACCTAAACCTAAACAGTCTGGGGCCGCTGAGAACTGTTGCGGCGAGTTACTACATGTGCCAGCTGGGTGACTAGATGTAGTTCCTCCAGGTAGGCACCCGCAACGTGTTAGTGCTGGCATGGACCGGTACCAACTTGGTACATGAAGCTACAAGCTTTAAATGACATACATAGAGGAACTTGTGCCAGTACATGGACATAGAGGAAGAATACTAGCTTCTCAATACAAATGACTATATTCCTATACTGCACGCAATGAATGCACAGCGGCGATCCTAAAGACAAGCGCAAGGTCCAGATAAAGAGGTCAGTGGTCGCCGAGGTTAGAAGCAAGTTTTCGGTGGGAACAGCCCCTATTCATTTCTTCTTGGATGGTAGCACCTTGTAAGCGTGCGATTGATAGCTTTTGGGCAGCTGATGGAGTGCATGCATGCATCACCTATCCATGGACATAGTGCACGTTGCAATCTTTGGATAAACATACGTACAATTGTAGTCCAGGTGATATTTACAATTGCATGCCTAGTGTTAGACATGCAACTCCCCTCATGTCTTGTCGTCCACCGACAAAACAAAGGCCAGTTACAGTTGGGTGGATAGAATATCAGGTGACACTTGCAGTTGTATGCCTAGTGTCAGACATGCAACTGTGCCCCCTTTCCTACCGCCCTCTGACGAAACTAAGGTCAGTTGCAGTTGAGGGCGACACTTGCAGTTGCGTACCTAGTGTCAGACATGCAACTGCTCCCTCTCCCACCGCCCTCCAACGAAACAAAGGTCAGTTGCAGTCAGATGGGTAGACATGCAAATGCAGTCGAGGGCGACACTTGCAGTTGCATGCCAAGTGGCCGACATGCAACTGCCCCCTCTCTCACTATCAAACTGACAAAACAAAGGCCCGTTGCAGTTGGATGGGTAGACATGCAATTGCAGTCGGGTATGACGCTTGCAGTTGCGTGCGTAGTGTCATACATGCAACTTTCTCTCTCTCCCGCCGTCGTCCGACAAAACAAAAGGTTGGTTGCAGTCGGGTGGGTAGACATGCAGTTGCAGTCGACGGCGACACTTGCAAGGTTTCAAACACGCAACTGCCCCCCCTCTCTGATCGCTTCGACAAAACAAAAGATTAGTTACAGTCGGGTGGGTAGACATGCAGTTGCAGTCGAGGGCGACACTTGCAGTTGCATGCCTAGAGTCAGACATGCAACTACCAACCCCCCCCCCCTCTCCCGCCACCTACCGACAAAACAAAAAGTCAGTTGCAGTCGTTTGGGTAGACATGCAATTACAGTCAAGGGCGACACTTTAGTTGCATGCCTAGTGTCGGACATGCAGCTTTCCCCTCTCCCGCCTCTCTCCGACGAAACAAAAGCCAGTTGCAGTCAGATGGGTAGACATGCAAATGCATTTGGGGGCGACGCTTGCAGTTGCGTGCCTAGTGTCAGACATGCAACTACCCCTTCCTCTCCCGCCGTGCTCCAACATAACAAAAAGGTCAGATGCGGCCGAGTGGGTAAACATGCACTTGCAGTTGCATGCCTTGTCTCAAACATGCAACTACTCCCCATCCCGCCCACTGACAAACAATGGTCAATTGCAGTCGTTTGGGTAGACATACAGTTGCAGTCGAGGGTGACACTTGCAGTTGCATGCCTAGTGTCAGCATGCAACTGCCCCTCTCCCCGCCCACCGACAAAACAAAGGTCATTTGTAGTCAAGAGATACTTGCGGATGCATTACACAACCTATTTTGCTGAACACACACAAGAAAAGTTTAAAAAATGTTATCATGACAATAACTTGATTAAAAGATAAAAGGGATCAAAAAATGAAAAAAAAAATTAGAAACAAAGTTGTTGAGTTACCGTTGTGATTTTAAAATTCTCCCATACATAGATGCCAAAACCGTTGCCCCTACGACTCAAGCAAACTTCACATACTATCTCCTGAGCGCATAAAAAAACAAATCAAAATACGGAGATGTTAACAAGGATATTAGATGGACATATTTTATGACCAGACAAGCAAACAACGATTTCTTAACTAGGATATGAAAAAAGCAAACATATATGCATATATGAATATAAAAAAGAAACAACTACTAACGAAAATATGTATAAGTAGATATATTAACAGGATGTGGTCACAAAAATTGAAAATGCACATATTCTGTTGGCTAACAAACAAATTATGTTGCTGTTAAAAAAGAAATATTTCAAAAACTAGAAAGAAAAACATACATACATGCATACTTCTGGAATCTCTACTTGAAAACTAACAGAAACTCTGCCACATGCAAAAATTAATGCCATGGAATATATTTGGACTACTATTTGGACACATGCAAAAATTAAATGAGGACATATGAGGTACCTCTAACAATTTGGTGCACGTACGTCGATTGTGACCATCTGCCACATGACAATAGCCACATCTACCCTGTGATCTTGTCTTCTTCACCTTTGCCAGTAGCCTTTTCTTCGGAGCACCTCGGCCTGGCACATGCACGGGATCCAGAACCTTATCGAAACCTTCACCATCAAGGTTAGCCGATTGTGGCATCAACGGGCCAAACCTAATGCTGTTACTCTGAGCATTAGTTGATCCCTTGCTGTCAGCTTGTTCAATAGTTGATCCCTTGCAAACATCTTGTCCTTCCAAAACCCTCATTAGATGCTGAAACGCCTCATCAGAGTGGCATGCCTTGAAACATGCCCCGTGACTAAAATTCCTTAACCTACGGTACCTTTGCAGGGTTGCAGAGTATTCATACATCTCGCTCTTTCTGGTCGGTGCGAATGCAGATTTTGCACTCATTGTCCACCTAGTGGGAACACAACACCTGGGCAGTCTTTCTTCTTGTAAAATTCCCAATATGTAAAATATGTGGGAACATGGTGTGCCTGCGCATTCCAATTTGCGGCAAGAACAACTGATCCTGTGAAGCAGACCTTCGTTCGACTCAGTGCGCACTTCGATCTTTTTATCCATTCTTTCCTTCTTAGACACAACGTATGTGCTAACTTCTGTTGCATCAAGCACCTCTCTAATCAAACATTTGCTTACATCATTTATGCTCCATAAGACCAACTTAAACACAGCAGGAGTGAAAACTTTTGCGGCGTGTTTCTCAAGACTTAAAGCATTTTCCTCTGTGAACGGAACGGACTGCAAGGCCTCGATGTCTTGGAGAGCCTCGTTCAAGCGTCGGGACGCAAGGCAACGCTCATAGTGCTCTAGCATTTGAAACAACGTCATCTTAGCCTCAAGATGTGTATGTAGCACCGAGTTTAAGCTCTCACTCCGCTGATTGCTGCTCAATCCTAGGAAACAACGCCCCTCAAGATATGGAGCACACCACAACTTTCTCATCTTATACATCTGATGCAGCCAGGACTCCTCAGTTGTTACTTTATTCCGTTGTAAGAATTGTAACCATTTTCTCTCATGCTCTTCAATGGAAGATGTATCATATATGAAAGATCTGAATTCCTCCTTTACCGCGTCATCATGCAAATGACGTACAATGTTCTGCTGAATGTGCCATATACACAGCCTATGGTTTGAGTCAGGCCACACCACCCTGATTGCTCTCTGCATTGCAAGGTCCCCATCCGTGATCACAGATATCGGATGCTTCTGTCCCATGGCATCAGAAAAGGTTCGTAACATCCACTCGTATGCCTGGCTTGTTTCATGAGAAATGATACCACATCCAAATATAACAGTGCTGCGGTGGTGATTCAACCCGACAAATGGCACAGATGGCAGATTGTACTTATTGGTTCTATATGTGCTATCAAAAACAATAACGTCTCCGAAAGCCTCGTAGTCAATTCGGGATTGTCTATCACACCAGAACAGTCCCTTCAGATGGCCAACTTCATCAACCAAGTACCTGAAGAAAAAATCTGAATCTCGCTCTCGCCGCGCCACCATGTGATTGATCACCGTTTGAGCATCACCGGAAGCGATTGATTCCTGCTTGTTAGCATGGCAGAAATTGTAAATGTCCCTCGTCGTGCATCCAACCTCATCATATCCACCGTATTGCATGCACAAAATATCCATAATATGGTGTTTCCTGATCCCAGATTTTTCCATGTCTGCAATGTCCGCTTGTTAGCATGGCAGAAATTGTAAATGTCCCTCGTCGTGCATCCAACCTCATCATATCCACCGTATTGCATGCACAAAATATCCATAATATGGTGTTTCCTGATCCCAGATTTTTCCATGTCTGCAATGTCCGCTTTCTGCTCATCGCTAATTCTTCTGTGTGAACGCAAAAGACACGAAAGATCCCGTGGGGCTAGAGGATGGTTGTGTTCATCGATGAAATCCTTCACAAACCACCGACCTGTTTCCTCCTGTCTTGCAATCACCAATTTAGCTTTACACCCTACACGAGTTATACTCCGTGGCCTCCTCTTTCTATCTTCCATCTTCCTCTTCATGTGTTTCTCTTCACGAACCCCTTCACGACTACACACAAGTTTCCTTAAAATTATATGGCTGTTGGATCCATCCCACTCAACATAGCTTCTCCGGACACTAAAACCTTTCTCAAGACCATATTTGTTATAGAATCTATACCCTTCATCCTCACTATCAAACATCTTGTTCGCAATATGATAGTACTCGAACATGGACTCATCACTTACATCTGCCATTTCTTCCTGCATCACCATTCAGATGAATAAAAATCTCAAACGACAAAAAAAAATGCACGCAAAAGCCAGTACGAAATCTTGTGTGGAATTTTAAACTTTGCTCCTTGTACATGTTCTTCCAAGCGATCATCAAAGTCCATAAACTAGTGAACTGACCATGGATAATGAAAAATTCTAAATTGAATTGCATGCACTAGGGAAACCTAAATCGATGATGACTAAACTAATCTATGTACGAAGTGCAGGCTACGAATCCAAGTCAAGTGAGATTCGGGCGATTCATACCTTAGGATGCAAGACGGGAAGCGATGGGATCGGCCGTGGGCGAGTTCCTATAGCGCCGCCACCGTCGCCGCCAACAAAGTCGCCGCAGATGTGATGGCTTATTCTTCTTCTTGCCGCCGGGCACGTCGAGGACAGTGAAGGGGACGAGCAGGAGGACGAGGACGAGTTCGACGACGGTGAATTGGTTCCTCTCGCCGGGCATGTCGAAGACAAGGAAGGGGACGAGAACGAGGACTTGACCTCCTGGATCGACTAGACGTGGTTCTGCTCGTGGACGTGATCGGTTGAAAGCACAATATTTTACCCTAGACCATTATGCCCTTCTCGGATTAAACAGATTTAATGTATTCATTTTTAATCCCCACCAGATCGGACGGCTAAAAAAAATCGGAGGGGCAAGTACTGGGTAGTACTCCCAATACTGCGCCAATCACCGTAAAAGAGCTCTATATATATATATATATATATATATATATATATATATATATATATATATATATATATATACATGTACTTGTAGTCTAAACAAACACGTACATGTATTACCGTCCTGTTTAACACTAACAAGGACGGCAGAGTTGACAAGGTCCAGGGGCTCGGGCAGCACCGGAGTTGGCCGCCGCCGGCGTGGCTCACACCTTCCATCCCATTCCCAATCATCCCATGATAGATTTGGGCCAACTTGGCTTGGTTCACAACATTATAGTGCAAATTACATACACCAAGTGAAAGCATAATTAAGTTGAATGATTTTCTATGAGTTGCATGCATGATTACGTAGTGAGGTACCCAGGAAAATTTCAAAAGGTTATTTTGCCCTTTTCCAAAAAAAAAAATTTGCCCTTTTCCCTTTATCTTATATGCTCATCTTGCCTGTTTTAATCCTGGCAGCTGCTAACCTTATATGTACTCGCATATATGTGTCCGTGTAGGACTAGTGTTGGACACCGAATAGGATTAGTACTAGTTGGCTACTGCTAGGCTGAGTAGTATATATATCCATGTATCCCCTTGTAAACAACAACGAAAAGTACAGAAAATAAACAATACAGCAAGGTACGACAGGTGCCTTTGGCTATCACCAAATATTTCCTCAGTTCTGTTTGTTCGTTCGCTGAGTTGTGATCCACCGACGAGACGATCGAAGTCCCGGCTAGACACACACACGTACGCTGTTCGCAGGGAAGATCAATCGAGCTGCTAGCTTGCTAGCTTGCTTGCTTCCACGCACGTACTTGTATTTGTCCCGGGTGAATTGATCTAGTGATCAAAAGCTAACAATTGGTATCTAGAGCCTCGACGATCTACGATCTACGACGACGGACAGCGACAACGAGTCGGTCAAGTCCGGCAATGGCGGTTCCAAGGCGAACAAGAAAAGCGACAAGGTGAACAAGGGCGGCAAGTCAGCGACCAGTGGTGGTGGAACGGGCAGCGCCAACGTCCTGGCGCATCGCAACATCCCCATCCAGTACCCGATGCTCACCGACGCCAACTACGGCGTGTGGGCAGTGAAGATGAAGATCATTCTCCGAACTCTTCGAGTGTGGCAGGCCATCACGGACGACGATGTCGACGAGGAGTGCGACGAAGGTGCCATGGCCGCCATAGCCCAGTCTGTGCCGGATTCCGTGCTGATGACATTGGCGGAGTTCGAGACGGCAAGAGAGGCGTGGAACGCACTCAAGGAGATGAGGATCGGAGAAGATCGCGTCACGAAGGCTCAGGCACAAATGCTGAAGCGCCAATTTCACAAGTTGCAGATGGAGGAAACTGAATCGGTGAACGACTATGCCATGCGTCTGACTACTTTGGTGGGAGAGATCCGCGCGCTTGGTGCAAAGCTCGAGGAAGCCGAGATCGTGGAGAAATTTTTCGGTTCAGTGACTGATAAATTCACGTATATCATCGGCACGCTCGAGCAGCTTTACGACATTGACGACATGACCATAACGGAGGCGATCGGACGCTTGCGGACATGGGAAGAGAATGCTCGTGGCTGTCGGAAAGGCAAAGGAGGAGGTGGTGACCAACTCATGTACTCGCGCGCAGATTGGGAGGCCCCAAGTAGCAAAGGAAGACGTGACGGTGGTGAAGGCTCAAGCAACGCGAAGCCATGTTCCATAGTAATTTGTATGTTCTTAGGCGTTGAATTAGATGCAGATTACGTGAAGCGTGAGAATTCTGAAGAGATTGATTATGTTTCCAGGGGAAAGCTGGTGTGGAATACACAAAGGTCCTGTCGGTGTGAATGCCGGTTGCTGATAAGGCTGTTACGGACAAAGGACAACAGGTGCTATATCACAGAGCATCGGGAGAGTCATAACCCATTCGCTTTCACCCAATTTCGGCGGGACAATCTCACGGGCACATTGATGTGTACAGTAGGGACCTAGTAAATCAGTTGCGGCAGAACAATGTGAACCTTGCGAAGGTGTATAACATAGTGGGCAGTTTTTTTAAATCAATGGAAAATGTACCATTCACGAAGAGGTCTTTGTGTAATCTGTGTGGCAAGATTAGCAGGGAACAATCAGATGATGATGTAAGGAGAACAATGGAGGTCTTTGCAGAAATTGGAGCGAAGGACCCGCATTTCACATACATAGTTCAGGCTGACAAAAAGGGCAGGATCAAGAACCTCATGTAGGCAAGCAGGAGCGTCAGACGTCAGTACATATTTTTCGGCGACATGATAACATTTGACACTACATACAGGACAAATTTGTATGAAATGCCTTTCGGCCTATTTGTTGGTGTCAATAATCATTTTCAGAGTGTGATCCTTCCTGGAGTGCTTGTCCGTGATGAAACCGCTGAGAGCTTTGAATGGGTTTTCTCTGAATTTCTGAGAATGATGGGTGGCGCTTCCGAAAACTATACTAACGGGTAAGTTCTTCATTTTGTTGCTGTCATTCATAGGGTGGTGTTTTGATGGGCTTGAATTTATGATGGATGTCAAGTTTTCTCAAAATCGTCGTGACTGATGGATGTTCAATATTGTGTGTGCTTCACAGACCAGAATCTGGCTATGGAACTGACTATCAAGAGCATAATGCGGGATACTACACACCACTGGTTGTAAGTAACACGTGCTTAAAAGGCAAAGGAGTTGTTGGCCCGCTGTACACCAAGAAAAATGAATTCAGAGCAGAGTTCCCCAAGGTGGTCAATCACATGCTCGCGGTGGATGAATTTGAGAAAGGCTGGGAATTGTTGCTTGATAAGTACAAGCTGAGATCACATCTGTACATAACGCAACTCTTTGAGATCAGGCAGAAATGGGGGAAGCCGTATTTCAAAGGCGTATATTGTGCCAAAATGACGAGCACACAAAGGAGGGGAAGTGCGAACCGTATGTTAAAGAATTATGTGCCTCCAGGATGTCCAATGCATATGTTTGTTCAGAAGTATATGAGGGTACTGTTTGATAGAGAATCGGAAGAGAACTACGAGGAGAAGCGAACAAGAATTGTGAGTTTTATTTAATTATCCATTTATTAATAGTTGTACATTAAATTCAGGTGTCTGATTATGAGATTGACCGGTTGATCTGGTTTGTGTTTCAGGGGAGGCCTTTGATGAGAGCAAACTTGGCAGTTCAAAGGCACGCCAACGAGATATATACAAGGGCCATGTTTGAGCAACTTGGGCATATATTGTACGAGTGTGGAGCATACCAAGTGGAAGAGATTGAGAAACATAAGCTGTATGGTGCAATACACATCGAGGCTGGCAAAAGAGAAACTGGTGCTGCGTGTTGTCTGAGGTAAAAATGCTGGACGGAGATAACAAGTTGGAAAGCGAATGCGGGCAGTTTGAATACATGGGGCTGCTGTGTAGCGATGTGTTGAAGGTGAGCATACTTGTTTGTCATACTTTGTTAGAAACTTTGCTTAACTTTTGTCAACTGTATGTCATATAAAAGTTGATCTGTTGTGTTTCAGGTTCTGGACTTCATCCGAGCTAAAGAAATCCCAGCTAAGCATGTAGTAAAAAGGTGCACAAAGGATGCTCGGGATATATTGCCAGTGGATCTGCCTGCCAATGGCGCAACGAGCGAGGCCTAGCCGCTGACCAAGCGATTAGGCCCGCCATGAGCGCGGATGGGCAAATCTGCGAGGAAGATGTGGTGGTTAATCAGGGACGTGAGGGCTTGCCAAAGGCTTCAGAAATGTCAACTGGGAAGATGAACCCTCAAGCACCAGGATGAGCTAAGAGGTGCGTTTTTTTGTGTGCAGCAATTTTTTTGTCTATTTTTCAGTTATTGCAGCTGCTGAATACACAATGCAGGAGACATGTCTGAGTTTGTATGGCAAAAGTTTGGAGAAAAAATGATCAATGAATTAAAGTAGTTTGGGATTTTGTTGAGTCTGGAACTGTGGTGAATTCAATGAGCTACTGCACGTGCTGAAATGCTTAGAAAATCATGAAAAACATTGCATGGGAAATTGTTTGCAGAGAGAACTGAAATAACGATTAACTTGTTTGCCTTTTTCTTGGTAAATGGTACCAGGGAAAAAATTATGTAGTGAGCAAATTGCTGTGGGGAAATTGTAAATGTTAGAAAGAAGTGTTACTGGTCAAAAGGAACTATGGTTTAAAATATGTAGATATTTTTTTGCAGGTGGATGTTGTCAGAGAACTGAATTAAGGATTAAACCGCGGAACGAGCAGACTGCTGTTGTTTCATGCGCTGTTACTTTTGTGAGCTTGGATGCTTGTATAACTGCTGCAGTGTCAATTAATGTTGAAATACTTAGGCTAGTGTGGGGTGTGTTCAACGATATTTGGAAACAGTTAAGACTGGCAAGTTGTTATTATTAGAAATGGTTGTTTCAGGAGAGTTGTTGATGTCAGAAAATGAAGTAGGAGTATGGTTTAAGCCATGGAATGAGGAGCAGACTGCTGTTGTTTTATGTGCTGTTATTTATGTGAGCTTTGATGTACATATACCGATTACAGAGGGTCACAAAGTAGTACAGTAGTAAAAGAGGGTC
The DNA here is from genome assembly GCA_039707655.1 of Elymus sibiricus. Lineage (NCBI taxonomy): Eukaryota > Viridiplantae > Streptophyta > Magnoliopsida > Poales > Poaceae > Elymus > Elymus sibiricus. The sequence goes on along the minus strand of CM077668.1, from coordinate 12,884,724 downwards.
CAGTACTAGTGGGATGTACTCCCTGCGTCTCTCTCAAATTTATTCTACTGACTTATTGATAGGCTGCACGTTGGCCTGCGGCGGCGGCGGCGGAACGGCAGGAGCACCAGGCGACCGCACCATCAGCCAAACGCTAGCAATCCCGGCCAACACATAATCTCCGATGATGGCCGCCTACACAGAACGAAACATGATTTTGCACAATTGATTATGACAACGTCTGCGCGCAGAACGAATAGCAAGTGAACGAAACATGATTCTACACAGAACCAGCAGAACAAAACACTAATAATGCATTCCAACAGTTTTTTTTTTTTTTTGAAGGTCACCTGAATCATTTTTCTTTTGTTTATTGATACCAAGGAGTATCCGAGACAGGCCTATCTTCCCAGACGAGTCGCGGTACCATGAATCCATTGCCTCCTTCCGTATGCGTTCCTCAAAATCAGGGGGGATTTCTAGTCCAAACTTTGGTGCCTTGACGAAACAGGGAATTAAACCATCACCTCCTACTCCTAGCGACCATGTATGTGGTTGCATCTAATGTAGTGCAAAGGATGGCACGCACCGTGGTACTACTAGGCACTTAAGCTGAAGTGGCTACAGGACGCCGTGAAAGCCATGCCGGCCGGCCCTCTCCACCGTCCCCTCCCTGGCTCCGGTGGCATCATGAAGAAAGGCTGGTCAGCATTTCAGTCTTTAAGCGCGACCACACAACTCGGAAGCATGGGGTCGATATCCACAAGACATCGCACAAATTAAAGCTTACAAGTACATACAGCATGCAGATGGCTAATGGTTTTTTACTTCCCAAGATATTAATTATCACATGAATACTAATAATCTTTTTTTTTTCTTTTTATAAAGTTGTGGCAAATATTGCACAATAGCTCAAAGAATTGTGGAAATTAAAGTACACCAACTGCAGTCGACGATGCTACACGCTATTCCGAAGCCATCCTTCACCATTCCTAAGAGGGCGGCTTCCTCGCTTGTCTTGACAAAAGCATTGCAACCTGCCCTGTTGCAGCATCACCATGCAATACTTTTCTGACTACTGCAGGACCAGCACTGAAGTATGGAGGAGCTGTTACTGATGATTCAACGCCAACTTGCCAACAAACTTTCAAGCCAAGAGCCGCCTTCGAGTTTACTCATGTACTACTATAATTTCCATAACCGTGTGTGGAGGTCTCCTAAGAAAGGGACAACCCCCTTTTGTGAACTGACTTTAAAGAATGTGTCAACCTGACCAAAAAGGCAGAAAAACATCAACAAAAGTCGGCACATTCAATTGATACAGTGACAAGTGTAACCACATACCTTGGACAGATGGTGGTTAAAAACACTACACCACGACACAAGTTTAAGGGCAATTATCTGAAAATATAAGGTACAGGGCAAAGTATCTGCCAGGAATGCTCTAACTGCCGGGGAAAATAATTTAAGTCAAAATATCTGCCGGGACAACTTCTGCAACTAGGTCAGTCCATCTGCCGGGACAGCTGTTCATTTGCTACGTCGGACAAACTGCCAGCAACCGTTGCGCGGGGCAGAAAAACAAAAACTGCCGGCACCTCGAGACAGCGCGGGTCCGAAATGTACGCCGCGCGTGCGCACGAGACCGATAAAAATTTTGCTCCGCGGGTTTCTCACAGCCATCCATTCCCCACCCTACCTTATCCAATCTTTTTTTTTTCGAGTTACCTTATCCAATCGTTCTAGTCGCGTCCACCTTCCGCAGCGCCGCCTCGCCTCCCAGATCCCACTGCTTCTACACCCACACCGGCGCCAGCGGGCCGCACCTCCCAAATCCGTCCTGGCTCGACCCGCCTCCTCCAGTCTCCTCTATCCACCATCCGAACCAAGAGCCGTTTCGGCCATCTCCACTTCCCCAAGCCGCCCCTGTCGCTGCCGCTTCCAACGCGATGCTTACCATGACGGCCGGCTGAGGGATCCGTCGGAGCTCAGCGGCGAGTTCGGAGGCGACCTCCGCGAATCCCTGGCGATTTCTCCTCCGTCCAGAGCACACAGTCGACGCTGGCGTCGGCAAGTTAATTCGTTCGCCATGGCGACCGCGCTGGCGGGCTGCGCCTGGCCTTCGGTGCCCTCTAAGCTCTACCCGCCTTTCACCTATCGTTGCCTATGGTGTGCCCCTGCCATGTCGGGTAAGCCTGCAGGTCCGGCGCCCAACCTCTCTGTTCTTCTGCTTTCCTCAGCATGTGTCCGTATGCTGCTCCCTCTTCCACCTTTTCGTTCCTCTGCTCTGCTTCTTACTGTTAGGAGTAATCTTGAGTCATGTACGAGTTGTTAGAGAAGTGCTTGCTATTTCAGCTAGGTTGATTAACGCAAAAGTGAGTTACTAGAACTTCCTCGCCCTAGTATGTCTTCAGGTGTCTACGCGTGGAAGAGTACTAGCTGTATCAGAGTAGATTTAGGCTAATTGTGTTCAATGGGGCCGGTGATTAAGAGTCCTGGTAGTACTAGGAAGGCCATGTACGATATATACATATATGCGGAAGCTGAAAAGAAATAAAGAGAAAGAAAAGGAGGACACAATACAAGCCCTTGGCTACAAATTTTTTTGTGTGCGCGTGTGTTCGTCGTCTCTGATGTTATTGATCCGTGGGCGGAATTCCTACACTTACAAATAGTAACTGAATGGTCCAGATAAGGTTTATTGTCGAGAGTTTTGCTGCATGATAAGTGTACTAAATATGTGCTGTTTTAGTCTCTCTTTCCCTCTTGTTAAAAGCAAATCTCTACTGCAAATATAGCTCAATCAATCAAATTCATATGTGCTGTTTAGAATTTCTGCAGTGAAACAAGCCCTTTTGATTCTGACGTTGTTGCCTTATAACAAATAATCATTCTAGTTGTTGTTCAAATATTTTGTTTATAGTTCGGCATATACAGGGAGCCAATAGAAGTGACATAACATGGGCTTTTGCGGGTCTGCTGTTCTTGGTTGTTCAGAAATGTGGCCAGATGACATTGTATCAATTGATTTTGAGTCAGCTAGCATATATATTTTCTGAAATGCAGTTCTTTTGTTATACTTAATGCCATGTTTTGTGCCCTGGTGTGTTTGTGAGATATTGAGATGTCTTTTTGCTTTCATTGCGTATGTAAGATGCTCGGGAGCTTGTAAAACTGCATGTCATATCTGACGGTTGGATATATGATTTTGTTGTTCGCCCCCTTCCCTGAAAGTACACGGTCTAATAAAATTATCTACATTTAACATGACAAGTTCTGGAATAAGCGTGATGAATAGATGCTCTAGAATAAGCGTAAGTGCTTGTATCTTGCTATCATGAAAGTGATGATGTTTTTTAATGAAGTGATGCAGCTGCAGCGGCGTGTAACATGTATTCATTGCAATATTTTCTTATTTGCGGAGATTGGTTAGTATTTTGTGGTTGATGGGTGTAGCTGGCTTTTCTTCCTAAATTTACATGTGGTGGGATCAGAATACATGTGCCATAAAATTCATTTTTTCTCCTTACTTATACTTAGCACTCTCATCTTTGTAGAAAAAACCTTGCTGGGTCCGAAGTTATCCAGATGCATGGTGAATGATGGCTGAGATATGGTGCGAAATGGAATAGGAAGAAAATTCTTGTGCTTGCAGGGAGCGGAAGCGAATGTGATCAGGGGGTCACCATCAAGAGAGTGCTTCCTTGGCTCGCTACAAAGGAAAATGGTGAGTTGCTACTTGAAACTATCATCTTTATTATTTATTTTTTAGCAAAGGCAAAAATACTCTAGGTTCTGCTCTTCATTCATAATTCACAAGTAAATGATTTCCTTGCTTGTATATCTGACATTTCAGCTACTATCATGGAAGTAACAGAGCTGGTCATTTAATTAGTCTCACAAGTAGCTGGATTTTTTGATGTGGATATGCATCAGTGCATTTTAGGACTCGACGAGTTGTGTGGCCTCACGTAAAATTGGCTTCCTCGCGTGCGTGTGCTGCTTGCTTTCTTCTGTGTATTTGTTCAAGGTGAAGGTTTGGTGACTGATATCCTGGGACATGCATGCTATCCTGGGACATGTCGAGGATTAAAGTTCATAAAACATGTTTGGTATGTGTATGTGGTCCTCGTGTCCGTATGTTTTTCAGGGGAATAATTGTTGTACTGCCTCCGATCCATATTAATTGACATTGGGTTAGTACAAAGTACTAACCCAATGTCAATTAATATGGATTGGAGGGAGTAATATAATTCTAACTAGCTCTTGCTTTCAGGTGGTTGTCAAAATGCACTCTGGAACTTAAATACTTGTGGGATGCTGTAACTGGTTGCTTCTTTTTTCAGGTCACTAGTATACTATTGCACTCACAAGTTCATAGATGTGTGTTCTGTGAGCTAAAAGGATCTATTTCTAGAATCTAAAGAAGTTTTTGGATATTTTAATATCTATATGAAGTACCACTCTAGGATGGATCAGTTTCTAACTGAAACCAGATGGTATATTTAGTTATGTAATACTGAACATATGAACCTACAAATGTATGTATATGTATGTATGTAAACACGATGGATTGTTGTCCTTTTGTCTGTGATGTAGTACTGGACTTGTGAACCTACAAATTGTATACATATGCATGTATGCAGACATGATGTATTGTTCAGATATATATTATGTCTCAGTTGATGCAACTTTAATTACACTACATGTGTGATGTTCCATGTATACATTGTATTCTAGATTATTGTACAAACTCGAGTGGACAGAAATGATAGCGGTTGAACTTGAAGGGGATTTGTGTGTTGGCAGTGTACTTGATTAAGGGCACATCCATTGCCGGGAATTGTTCTAACTGCCCTGCATTGTCAGCCTGCCAGCAAAAAACTATGTGCCAGGAATTTTTCTAACCACCGGCAAAGCTTCAGCCATGTAGGTCAGAGGAACTGCCGGGGTTTCTTGTAAGTGCCGGGAATTGTCTTTCCCGACGGGACTTTCAAGGGCAGTTTGTAAATGCCGGCAAAAGGCATTCCCGGCAGTTTGTCTGCCTCTACTAGCTAGTTTTCCCGGCAAATAAAGTGACCCCTAAGTTTTGTCATGGTGTAGTGGCACTGGACGCCGTGCACAGAAGCCAATTTTCGAACTATACCCCGACTAGTTTGTTCGCTAGGTCCCGATAGGTTCTTCCAGTGGACTAGCTAGGTTGGCTAACAAGTACTAGTGTGTGTTAGCTAGTTTGCTGGCTAGCTTACTTTTACATTAGTCCAGCAAATTCAGGTAACCCAGCTAGGTTTTCATTAAGTAGCACATGTATGCACACAGGCAAGAGTAGCACATGTATAAAACACATGCAACAACAACAACAAAAGTCTGCATATAGAGACAAAATCTATCTCCACTACAAGAAATACATTGAAAAATGGACGCAACACATACAACATGAAAAGACAATGGATTCATCTAGTCTTGCAACCAGAATATATATGATTGTTGTGGCATCGCTAGGTGTTAGCTACGGTCCAAGGAAAAAGAAAGGCCCGCAACGCATCGGTCGACTAATCTTTTGCAAAGATCGGCTGGGTCACAAGCCGTTGGATCAACATGATCGAGCGGCCCAGCGTCACGACTCTCCTTGCAGCATGACGCATGTTGTGACACTCCTTGCAACATGACGCATGCTACAAAGACCTTTGCAACATGGGGTATGTTGCGAAACCTTTTTTAGAACCCCCGCGACCGCCTCTTCGCAGCAAGCACGACCGACGACGGTTGCGGTCAGTGTTGCGTTGCTCCTTCGCAACATCTCCTCTGTTGCGCTCGTAGTTATTTAACATCGTTGATGTTGAAGTCGTCGTGGCATAATATGGAAAATGCCTATGGGCAAAGATGTTTACTACTCCCTCCATCCCATAATATAAGAGCGTTTTTTACTACGTTACAAGCAGTTGAATTGCATTTATTTCAGCTTTACCAGTAGCATTTTTCGACCAGTCATGACATTATTGGATCAGAGACAACAAGTCTGAAACTCATATGTACAAAATAAAAAGTAGCAACCAGACAGAATGTTCACCTTCATAACATTTGCCAAGAAACCTCGAATAGATATGCCAACCAACACTAGTAGAAAACAGGGCTTTGGTCCAAGCTCGATCTACACATTAGTCCCGGTTGCATTACGAACAGGGACTAATGTGAGCATTAGTCCCGGTTCAAGCGGCTAGGGCGCCGGTCGGGGCTCGGCAGGCATCAGTCCCGGTTTAAATGGGACCTTTAGTCCCGGTTGGAGATACCAACCAGGACTAAAGGGGCCGATACCCTTTAGTCCCGGTTGGTGTCTCCAACCGGGACTAAAGGTTACTAAAGGGGCCGATACCCTTTAGTCCCGGTTGGTGTCTCCAACCGGGACTAAAGGTCCAACCGGGACTAAAGGGGTTCTGAAAGTTTCTTTTCTGTTTTTCCATTTGTTTTCTGTTTTTAGTTTCTGTTTTAAATTGCTTATATCTTTTAGGATATTTGATGTTTTTGAGTGATTCTTTTTGCATTAGATTCAAATTTTGTCTAGTTTCTGTTTATGCCATTAGTTTTCAAATTTGAATGGTTTAAATTTGAATTTGTTCAAATTTGCTTCAAACCCTAGATTGTGAATAACTTGAGTTTAAAAATAGTTTTTAATTTAATTCTTTTTGCTCCTAGTCACATGTTAGATTGTTGTCACAGTAAGATTTATTTGGTTATTTTTAGAATAATTTAAATTGGGATTTTAATTAAAACAGTACTGTTTTGCTAATATAGTTGTTTTAGTCATTTAATTGTTGTTTTTTTATTATTTTTAGTTAGTTCTTTGTGTAGATTTTAACATGTTGTAGTATGGTGCATATTGAATGCACAAAAAGTCTGGAGTTGAAATAAGTTTAAAAAAATGAAATGCCTTTGTAACAAATGAGTTTTCGTTCGAAACCGTGATACTTCGAAGGAGATGGTCCAGTTTGTACACGAAGTGCATCCAGTTTTTGCCGTAACCCTCTCAAATTTTTAGCACATGCTATGTGGGTGAAATGATGATACCATGCCAAGTTTCAACCTTTTAAGAGTTCATTTGTACTGCTTTTCAATTTCAGGGTTATTTAGCTCAAAAAAATCATTAAATGCATGAAAAATAGCAAATGAAGTTAGAAAGGGTTGAAATTTGAGGATGTGGCTTTGAATGGTGCATATTGAATGCACAAAAAGTCTGGAGTTGAAATAAGTTTAAAAAATGAAATGCCTTTGTAACAGATGAGTTTTCGTCTGAAACCTTGATACTTCGACGGAGATGGTCCAGTTTGTACACGAAGTGCATCCAGTTTTTGCCGTAACCCTCTCAACTTTTTAGCACAAGCTATGTGGGTGAAATGATGATACCATGCCAAGTTTCAACCTTTTCAGAGTTCATTTGTAGTGCTTTTCAATTTCAGGGTCATTTAGCTCAAAAAAATCATTAAATGCATGAAAAATAGCAAATGAAGTTAGAAAGGGTTGACTCTGGCTTGGTTAACCTTAGTTGTGACTCTGGCTGGGACGGTGCTAGCAGATGTAGTCAACGGTAGGATTGGATGGACACCAACCCGGACTAAAGGGGTTCTGAAATTTTCAAACTCTACCCCCCCCCCCCCCGTATTGCCATTTCAGTTTTTAAAAAAACAAAAGAAAATGATAAAAACTTCAAAAATTAAAATCCTTCGAGATGTAGTTATGTTACTACATCTACTAGTTAGGAAAATTAAAAAACATAAATTTCGACATGTTTTGTAGACACATTATTTAGTATTTGATCAGATGGCAAGTTAATAATTTGTTCTTATAACAAGATTTCATGTTTTGGCACATGGCAAACATGTTATGGCAGTTTTATTGGACATAACGTTGCAAATTTTGTTTCTTTTCCTTCATACATCATGCAAATTTTCAAAGATTGCAAATGCTATTAAAAGAATTATTCCTGGCAAATTTTATTATGAAAATATTTCCTACTGTTATTTAAAATGAGTAGTATAATAAAATGCTATAAAATGTTGTTCAAATTTGCCCATCTACTATAGTGGCTTGGTGAGGAATCGGGCTCCCGTCGTCGACCCGAAGCTTCTTTGGTGGCGGTCGCGTGGGCCACTATCGATGCGGAGGAAGCCGGCCCCCGAGGAGGTGGTACGTCGCCGTGTCAGTGTGACGCCCCCGGCTTGACCGTGCACTAACCATACATGCAAATGCACACGATCAAGCCTAGGGACTCTCTTGAAGATATCACAACACAACTCTAAACACAAATTAAAATAATACAAGCTTTATATTACAAGCCAGGGGCCTCGAGGGCTCGAATACAAAAGCTCGAGTTACACAAGCATCAGCGGAAGCAAAAGTATCTGAGTACAGACACAAACTTAAACAAGGGTGCCTTAAGAAGGCGAAAAAAACAATGACTCCGATCGAAAGAGGCAAGGCCTCCTGCCTGGGAGCCTCCTGAACTACTCCTGGTCGTCGGTCTCCACGTAGCAGTAGGCTCCACCGGAAGTGTAGTAGCGGTCGTCGACGGTAGTAACTGACTCCTGGGATCCATCATCTGGTCGCAGCAATCGGGTATGGGGGAAAAGAATAGCAAAGCAACCGTGAGTACTCATCCAAAGTACTCAGCAAGACTGACATCAGATCTATGCTAATTATGCATTGGTATCAAATGGAGAGGCTGTATCTGTGGACTATAAAGCAGCAAGCCAGAATAGAGAGAAAGGCCTAGCCTATCGAAGACTAGCATCTTCAAAGTAGCATCTTCAAAGTCTTGCAGCATTAGAAGAGTGCAGATTAGCATATAATGAAAGTAGCAAGCATGTTGTAGCAAAGCCTAGAGATCCTTCCTCGACTCCCTGCGAGAAAGTGATCCCAGAGCTTCAATTAAATAACATTTATTCAGTTCAAGTAGTAATAGATCAGGATATAACACTGAGCGTCCTGTTACCGTGGACACGGCTATTCGAATAGATAACTTCCCTGCAGGGGTGCACTACTGTTACCCAACACGCTCGATCACATCTGGCCGGACACACTTGCTGGGTAATGCCCGGCCTCGGGTGATCAACATGAAGCAGCGTCCTACCTAAGCTCAACAGAGAGGTCCCCGCCGGTCTACATCCTAAGAGCTCAGGGGTCTTGGGCCATCGCCCTGTGCCCTCCGAGTGGTTGTGTGCAGGGTGGATACCAGCGCCAATGGCACGATCCGACCCGGCCACAATGCTGAACTGGACGTCTGACAAAGCTTTCGGAAGAAACGTACGACGCAGAGGGGCCCATACCCATTATCCCAAGTGGTGGTAGTGCGTATAGGGCCAACGACCAACTCAGATCAATACCCAAATCCGTTGGCGAATTATTAAGAGCTCGCGGTGACGATCAGTACCACTGTCGTCCCGTCTCGAGGAAGTGCAACAAGGGCCAGGCCCATCCCTCTCTAGGGCGGTCTCTGCCTGCCCGGCTGCGCCTCATAATTATCTCGCGGGTACCCTCACGGTCAACCCGTCTTCACAACTCTCGCGGGTACCCCTCGGGGTCGACCCGACTTTACCCGAGGACTGTAGTAAAAGTAGGGTATCCGTGTGTTCATCACATCAAAGGGGAATCCGAGGAATCACCCTCGATGGATTCCTACTCGATGTAATCCGTCAGGGAGAACCAGGAGGAATCACCCTCGGTGGTTCCCACTTGAGGGGTTGCTCGACAGAAGCTTCACCGGAGGTGGAGGGAGAGGAATCACCCTCGGTAATCCACGTCCGATTAGCTATACTACAGAGGCATCATCGGTAGTGAGTTAAGAGGTATCACCCTCGTCACTCGAGGACAACTCTGAAGATGTCGGACAACTTAGGGGGTATGTGCAGTGTTGTGCTAGTCTCAGCCCGCTCGATTCACATCGATCGGGGCACAGATACTAAAGCGGGGCAACTACAACAAGGAAGAGGGGCCACAGATGGTTTACCATCCAACCTATACTAAGCATTTTGGATAGCAGGCAGGTATCAACAGAAGTTACAATAAATAGGCTATGCATCAGAATAGGATAAAACAATAGCAGCAATAAATTCTAATGCAAGCAGGAGGGAGAAAGAATAGGTGATATAGGCATGCGTCAAGGGGGTTTGCTTGCCTGGAAGCACTAGTAGAAAAAGGGCCTTTCGTCCCTCCCGGATATGGCCTTTAGTCCCGGTTGCATTACGAACCGGGACTAATGTGAGCATTAGTCCCGGTTCGATCGGCTACTGACCCCGCGCGGGGCTCGGCAGGCATCAGTCCCGGGTCGAACGGGACCTTTAGTCCCGGTTGGAGACACCAACCGGGACTAAAGGGGCCGATACCCTCTAGTCCCGGTTGGTGTCTCCAACCGGGACTAAAGGGTCTACCTTTTAGTCCCGGTTGAGACACCAACCGGGACTAAAGGCCGATACCCTTTAGTCCCGGTTGGTGTCTCCAACCGAGACTAAAAGGTAGACCCTTTAGTCCCGGTTGGAGACACCAACCGGGACTAAAACCCCTTTAGTCCCGGCCGAGCCACCAACCGGGACTAAAGGCCTGGCTTCCCGTGTCGAATGTTTAGTCCCACCTCGCTAGTTGAGAGGAGTTCGCAGTGGTTTATAAGCCCCGCCGTGGCTACCGTGTCGAGCTCCTCTCTAAGCAGGCCTTTGTGGGCCTACCGAACTTGTGCTGCCCTGTGGGGCCTATTGGGCCGTGCGGGCCTGCATCCTGGCCCAACTAGAGGTTGGGTTACTAGTCGTATGCAGGCCGTGGCGGTCCAGTAGGCGGGCTTTTTTTTTCTTTCCATTTTTTAGTCCCGGTTGGTGTTACCAACCGAGACTAAAGGTGTAGCCTTTAGTCCCGGTTGGTAACACCAACCGGGACTAAAGGTCCTCCTGCCCCCGCCCCAGACGCAGCCACGTGGAGGGCCTTTAGTCCCGGTTCGTAAGCCAACCGGGACTAAAGGTGGGGGCCTTTAGTCCCGATTGTTTTCTCCCGGTTCCAGAACCGGGACTAAAGGCCCTCTGGAACCGGGACTAGAGGCCCTTTTTCTACCAGTGAAGCTTTGCTGAAAAGGAAGCAGGGTCGTCGGTGACGTAGTCGATCACAGGGGCAGCGTCGGCCTCGGAGTCTACCGGAGAGAAGAGGTGGGAAGAAACAATAAATAACGGAGCAATCAAATGCACACAGATGTTAGGCATGGCAGTACGTTATTCGAGGAGTGACCTATCGTAGTACTACACGTGGCAGATGAAGCGGGGATCTATCTGGAACGTTTTCCCGGTTTCAGACGTCTGTCAGAAAGATGAACCGGAGGGGATGGTTCCATGTTTGCAGTGCTAGAGGCACCTGACAGGTATGAGGATAGCGTATTCGGGATCGTCATATTTTTCTGATCATTTTACATATATAAATTATTTTAATCCGAGTTACGGTTTATTTTATATGATTTTTCAAAGTTTTAATCATTTTCTAGAATTTATTTAATTATTTAAATTAGAATTATCTGAAATAGTAATTAGGGTTTAATTAATCTAATTACAGATTAATTAGTTTAATTAATAATTAGTTTAATTAATCAGAGTAAATTAAGTTAATTAATTAATTAGTTAATTAATTAATTAAGTATTTATTTTAAAATTCTTTTAATTATTATTATTAATTAGTTTATTTATCTTAATTTACATTTTCATTTTCTTTTCAAAAAGGGCGGGGCCCAGCTGTCAGTGGGGGACCGGACATGTCCGCCCGTGTCCATTCGGGCACCGGACATGTCCGGTGCCCACAGCGACGCGGACACGGGGAGGCAGCGGACGCGTCCGGCGACGCGGGCGGCAGCAGGCGGCGAGCGGGCGGCTGTGCGGTGACAGGGCGCGTGCGGGCGAGGCCACGGCTGCGGCCAGGTGGAGCAGCAGCAGCACGGGGAAGCGGGCGGAGGCGCGGGGAGGCGGCAGGGCGAGCGGGACGGCGCAGGGCAGCGGCGAACGGCGGCGAGGTCGCGGGCAGTAGCAGCAGCTGGGGCGGCGAGGGCGAGCAACGAGCTCGGACGGCTGCAGCGCGGGGAGCGGGGAGCGGCGAGCGCAGGCTGCCGCAGGCAACTGCAGCGGGCGGCGCGCGAGCGACGGGCCCGAGCGGACGGGGCTAGGCGGCGGCGACATCGGCAGGGGAGGGCGGAGGCAGACGGCGGCTCACCCTCCGTGCAGGGGTTCCGGGCGGCGAGGCTCAACGAGGCCGAGTCGGGGAGGAGGTCGGGGAGGCGAGGCGAGGACGGCGACGGCGATGACGACAGGCGACGGCGGCGGCACCTCGGGGACGAGGGGGGAAGAAGGGGATCGGGGGAGTGGGGATGGGGTTCGGGTTAGGGTTCCAGGGGGCATGTAGTGGGGGGGGGGAAGCGGCTGGGCCGGCCTGGCTGGCCCGGTGGCCAGCTGGGCCGAGGCCCAGTAGGGGGTTGTTTTCCTTTTCTTTTCCTTCTTTCTTTTTCTTTCTGTTTTTTTCCTTTTTCTTTTAGTGCTTTAGTTTACGATCTAAATTAATTGTAGTTTTATAAAATACAAAATTAACACCTAAATTTGTGTTACTAATTATGCCACTGCCACAATTAATTTGGCACCTAATTAAATTAGTTTATTAATTTATAAATTGGGGAGGGCAATTAATTAATTATTTTAGCTACTGTTTTAGGTTGATAGAGTCATTTAACTATTTTAATTAATGTTGGTTGTATTTTTATAATTGTCTCTGAATTATTTACAATATTATGAACATTTTTATCCAACTGCTTGGACAACTTTTATTTTCACTTGCAATTTGAATTTCGAATTTGAGGTTGGATTATTTTCTAAATGCTATTTAATTAAGATGATCATGATGACATGGCAATCAATTAGCTTAATGACAGGGTTAGGATTTGGGGATGTCACAAATCTCCCCCACTACAAGAAATCTCGTCTTGAGATTTAAGAGGTGGAGTAAGGGGTATTTTTGGGATCAAGGATGCATAGGAGAGTCAGGTTTCGATCCTGTGGAACTATGGTGATTGTCGATTACTAGTGGAAAGGCAGTGACATTTTGCAAGGTCACGACAGCAAGGTAAGTCAGAGGAAAGTCTGTCAGCTATGTTGGCAACAAAGTCGGTACCAAGGGAGGGGAGCGAAGAGAACCATTTTCCTGCTCGTTAAAACAAGGCGGACCAATAGGCAAGGTTCTCGTCCATCGATGATTACCGGAAAGTCGTCAACAATAGTGACAAGGTTTTATTTGGGGGTGTTCACTTAAGCAGAGAATTATCACTGCTCAGATAAAGACAGATTACCAGAAAGGTTAAACAGACCAATGGAAAGGATAATCTGATTATCAGATTAATCAGATCAATGGAAAGGAATACTTGCAGGCAATCCAGCTCTCCGGGTGGATGTGATTACGAGATCCTAATGTCAGAGTTACTAAAACCATTTAACCCGAAAGGATGAGAAATTTAGAGTCCCAGAGTAAGGAAGAGGAATAAAAGATCCTAATACCACCCATTGGCGACGTGGGCCCGTAAGCCACACAGCCATGTTAGTAAAACAGTTTTCAAAGTCTAGACTCAACTTCGGCCAAGGAGTTGGAAAGGGGCTTCCTACTGGCAGTCGGCTCTGATACCAACCTGTGACGCCCCCGGCTCGACCGTGCACTAACCATACACGCAAATGCACACGATCAAGACTAGGGACTCACTTGAAGATATCACAACACAACTCTAAACACAAATTAAAATAATACAAGCTTTATATTACAAGCCAGGGGCCTCGAGGGCTCGAATACAAAAGCTCGAGTTACACAAGCATCATCGGAAGCAAAAGTATCTGAGTACAGACACAAAGTTAAACAAGGGTGCCTTAAGATGGTGAAAACAAACAATGACTCCGATTGAAAGAGGCAAGGCCTCCTGCCTGGGAGCCTCCTGAACTACTCCTGGTCGTCGGTCTCCACGTAGCGGTAGGCTCCACCAGAAGTGTAGTAGCGGTCGTCGACGGTAGTAACTGACTCCTGGGATCCATCATCTGGTCGCAGCAATCGGGTATGGGGGAAAAGAATAGCAAAGCAACCGTGAGTACTCATCCAAAGTACTCAGCAAGACTGACATCAGATCTATGCTAATTATGCATTGGTATCAAATGGAGAGGCTGTATCTATGGACTATAAAGCAGCAAGCCAGAATAGAGAGAAAGGCCTAGCCTATCGAAGACTAGCATCTTCAAAGTAGCATCTTCAAAGTCTTGCAACATTAGAAGAGTGCAGATTAGCATATAATTAAAGTAGCAAGCATGTTGTAGCAAAGTCTAGAGATCCTTCCTCGACTCCCTGCGAGAAAGCGATCCCGGAGCTTCAATTAAATAACATGTATCCAGTTCAACTAGTAATAGATCAGGATATAACACTGAGCGTCCTGTTACCGTGGACACGACTATTCGAATAGATAACTTCCCTGCAGGGGTGCACTACTGTTACCCAACACGTTCGATCACATCTGGCCGGACACACTTACTGGGTAATACCCGGCCTCGGGTGATCAACACAAAGCAGCATCCTACCTAAGCTCAATAGAGAGATCCCCGCCGGTCTACATCCTAAGAGCTCAGGGGTCTTGGGCCATCGCCCTGTGCCCTCTGGGTCGTTGTGTGCAGGGTGGATACCAGCGCCAACGGCACGATCAGACCCGGCCACAATGCTGAACTGGACGTCTGACAAAGCTTTCGGAAGAAACGTATGACGCAGAGGGGCCCATACCCATTATCCCACGTGGTGGTAGTGCGTATAGGGCCAACGTGTTGGAAATATGCCCTAGAGGCAATAATAAAATGGTTATTATTATATTTCCTTGTTCATGATAATTGTCTATTGTTCATGCTATAATTGTGTTAACCGGAAACCGTAATGCATGTGTGAATACATAGACCACAACGTGTCCCTAGTAAGCCTCTAGTTGACTAGCTCGTTGATCAATAGATGGTCACGGTTTCATGACCATGGACATTGGATGTCATTGATAACGGGATCACATCCTTAGGAGAATGATGTGATGGACAAGACCCAATCCTAAGCATAGCACAAGATCGTGTAGTTCGTCTGCTAAAGCTTTTCCAATGTCAAGTATTGTTTCCTTAGACCATGAGATTGTGCAACTCCCGGATACCGTAGGAATACTTTGGGTGTGCCAAACGTCACAACGTAACTGGGTGGCTATAAAGGTATACTGCGGGTATCTCCGAAAGTATCTGTTGGGTTGGCATGAATCGAGACTGGGATTTGTCACTCCGTATGACGGAGAGGTATCTCTGGGCCCACTCGGTAAGACATCGTCATAATGAGCTCAATGTGACTAAGGAGTTAGCCATGGGATGATGTGTTACGGAACGAGTAAAGAGACTTGCCGGTAACGAGATTGAACAAGGTATAGGGATACCGACGATCGAATCTCGGGCAAGTATCATACCGGTAGACAAAGGGAATTGTATACGGGATTGATTGAATCCCCGACATCGTGGTTCATCCGATGAGATCATCATGGAGCATGTGGGAGCCAACATGGGTATCCAGATCCCGCTGTTGGTTATTGACCGGAGAGGTGTCTCGGTCATGTCTACGTGTCTCCCGAACCCGTAGGGTCTACACACTTAAGGTTCGATGACGCTAGGGTTATAGGGAAATAGTGTACGTGGTTACCGAAGGTTGTTCGGAGTCCCGGATGAGATCCCAGACGTCACGAGGAGTTCCGGAATGGTCCGGAGGTAAAGATTTATATATGGGAAGTCCTATTTTGGCCACCGGAAAATGTTCGGGATTTTTCGGTATTGTACCGGGAAGGTTCTAGAAGGTTCCGGAGTGGGGCCCAATCGCATGGGGGGACCCACATGAACGTGGGTGGTGGGGGCAAGGCCCCACACCCCTGGTCAAGTTTCACCAAGATCTCCCCTTAGAAGGAATAAGATCATATCCCGAAGGGATAAGATCAAGATCCCTAAAAAGGGGGGATAGCAATCGGTGGGGAAAGGAAAGAAGGGATTTCCTTCCTCCCACCTTGGCCAACGCCCCTATGGACTTGGAGGGCAAGAAACCAGCCCCCTCCACCCATATATATAGTGGGGAGGCGCATGGGAGCAGCACCCTTCCACCTGGCGCAGCCCCCTCCCTCTCCAACACCTCCTCCTCCTCCGTAGTGCTTGGCGAAGCTCTGCCGGAGTACCACGCAGCTCCATCGTCACCACGCCGTCGTGCTGCCGGAGCTCTCCCTCAACCTCTCCTTCCTACTTGCTGGATCAAGGCATAGGAGACATCACCGGGCTGCACGTGTGTTGAACGCGGAGGCGCCGTTGTTCGGCGCTAAGATCGGAGTCCACCGCGATCTGAATAGCTACGAGTACGACTCCACCAACCGCGTTCTTGTAACGCTTCCGCTTAGCGATCTTCAAAGGTATGAAGATGCACTCTCCCCTTACTCGTTGCTGATTTCTCCATAGATAGATCTTGGTGAACACGTAGGAAATTTTTTGATTTACTACTACGTCTCCTAACAGTGGCATCATGAGCTAGGTCTATGCATAGAATCTATGCACGAGTAGAACACAAGTTGTTGTGGGCGTCGATCTTGTTAATTTGCTTGCCGTTACTAGTCTTATCTTAATTCGGCGGTATTGTGGGATGAAGCGGCCCGGACCAACTTTACACGTACGCTTACGTGAGACTGGTTCCACCGCCTGACATGCACTTGTTGCATAAGGTGGCTAGCGGGTGTCTGTCTCTCCCACTTTAGTCGGATTGGATTCGATGAAAAGGGTCCTTATGAAGGGTAAATAGCAATTGGCATATCACGTTGTGGTTTTGGCGTAGGTAAGAAACGTTCTTGCTAGAAACCTATAGCAGCCACGTAAAAACTTGCAACTACAAATTAGAGGACGTCTAACTTGTTTTTGCAGCATATGCCTTGTGATGTGATATGGCCAAAAGGATGTGATGTGATGCATTGTGATGTATGAGATTGATCATGTTCTTGTAATAGGATCCACGACTTGCATGTCGAGGAATATGACAACCGGCAGGAGCCATAGGAGTTGTCTTATTTTATTGTATGACCTGCGTGTCAATCATAAACGCCATGTAATTACTTTACTTTATTGCTAAACGTTAGCCATAGTAGTAGAAGTAATAGTTGGCGAGACAACTTCATGAAGACACAATGATGGAGATCATGATGATGGAGATCATGGTGTCGTGCCGGTGACAGTGATGATCATGGTGCCCCGAAGATGGAGATCAAAGGAGCAAGATGATTTGGCCATATCATGTCACTATATTGATTGCATGTGATGTTTATCATGTTTACCTCTTATTTGCTTAGAACGACGGTAGTAAATAAGATGATCTCTCAATAAAATTTCAAAAAAGGTGTTCACCCTAACTGTGCACCGTTGCTAAGGATCGTTGTTCCGAAGCACCACGTGATGATCGGGTGTGATAGGTTCTAACGTTCGCATACAACGGGTGTAAGCCAGATTTACACACGCGAAACACTTAGGTTGACTTGACGAGCCTAGCATGTACAGACATGGCCTCGGAACACGGAAGACCGAAAGGTCGAACATGAGTCGTATAGTAGATGCGATCAACATAGAGATGTTCACCATGAATGACTAGTCCGTCTCACGTGATGATCGGACACGGGCTAGTTGACATGGATCATGTATCACTTGGATGACTAGAGAGATGTCTATTTAAGTGGGAGTTCATTAAATAATTTGATTATGTGAACTTAATTATCATGAACTTAGTCTAAAAATGTCTTTACAATCTATATTGTAGATCCAATGGCCAAAGCTAATGTCACCCTCAACTTCAACGCGTTCCTAGAGAAAACCAAGCTGAAAGATGATGGAAGCAACTATGCGGACTGGGTCCGTGGCTTGAGGATCATCCTCGTAGCTTCCAAGAGATTGTATGTCCTTGATGCACCGCTAGGTGACCCACCCATTTTTCCAGCAGGCCAAGACGTTACGAACGCTTGGCAGTCACGATGTGATGATTACTCCCTGGTTCAGTGCGGCATGCTTTACAGTTTAGAACCGGGGTTCCAAAAGCGTTTTGAGCAACACGGAGCATATGAGATGTTCCAAGAGCTGAAACTGGTTTTCCAAGCTCATGCCCGGGTTGAGAGATATGACGTCTCCGACAAGTTCTTCAGCTGTAAGATGGAGGAGAATAGTTCTGTCAGTGAGCACATACTCAAAATGTCTGGGTTACACAACCGCTTGACTCAGCTGGGAGTTAATCTCCCAGATGACTCGGTCATTGACAGAATCCTCCAGTCGCTTCCACCTAGCTACAAGAGCTTTGTGATGAACTACAACATGCAGGGTATGGAGAAGTCCATTCCTGAGTTGTACTCAATGCTGAAATCAGCGGGAGTCGAGATCAAAAAGGAGCATCAAGTGTTGATGGTGAATAAGACCACTAGTTTGAAGAAAGGCAAGGGTAAGAAGAACTTCAAGAAGGACGGCAAAGCTGTTGCCACACCCGGTAAGCAAGTTGCCGGGAAGAAGAAGACCAAGAATGGACCCAAGCCTGAGACTGAGTGCTTTTATTGCAAGGGTACCGGTCTCTGGAAGCGGAACTGCCCCAAGTACTTAGCGGATAAGAAGGCCGGCAACGTTAATGGTATATGTGATATACTTGTTATTGATGTGTACCTAACCAGCGCTCGTAGTAGCTCCTGGGTATTTGATACTGGTGCAGTTGCTCACATTTGTAACTCCAAGCAGGAGCTGCGGAATAAGCGGAGACTGGCAAAGGACGAGGTGACGATGCGCGTCGGGAATGGTTCCAAGGTCGATGTGATCGCCGTCGGCACGCTACCTCTACATCTACCTTCGGGATTAGTTTTAAACCTCAATAATTGTTATTTAGTACCAGCTTTGAGCATGAACATTGTATCTGGATCTCGTTTGATGTGAGATGGCTACTCATTTAAATCTGAGAATAATGGTTGTTCTATTTATATGAGAGAAATGTTTTATGGTCATGCCCCGCTGGTCAATGGTTTATTTTTGATGAATCTCGAACGTGATGTTACACATGTCCATAGTGTGAGTACCAAAAAGTGTAAGGTTGATAACGATAGTCCCACTTACATGTGGCACTGCCGCCTTGGTCATATTGGTGTCAAACGCATGAAGAAGCTCCATGCTGATGGACTTTTGGAGTCTCTTGATTTTGAATCATTTGACACATGCGAACCATGCCTCATGGGCAAGATGACCAAGACTCCATTCTCTGGAACAATGGAGCGAGCAACTGACTTGTTGGAGATAATACATACCGATGTATGCGGTCCAATGAGCATCGAGGCTCGTGGTGGCTACCGTTATGTTCTCACCCTCACTGATGACTTGAGCAGATATGGGTATGTCTACTTAATGAAACACAAGTCTGAAACTTTTGAAAGGTTCAAGGAATTTCAGAGTGAGGTAGAGAATCAACGTGACAGGAAAATAAAGTGCCTACGATCTGATCGTGGCGGAGAATATTTAAGTCATGAGTTTGGCACGCACCTAAGGAAATGTGGAATTGTTTCACAACTCACGCCGCCTGGCACACCTCAGTGAAATGGTGTGTCTGAACGTCGTAATCGCACTCTATTGGATATGGTGCGATCTATGATGTCTCTTACCGACTTACCGCTATCATTTTGGGGATATGCATTAGAGACTGCCGTATTCACTTTAAATAGGGCACCGTCAAAGTCCGTTGAGACGACACCGTATGAATTATGGTTTGGAAAGAAACCTAAGCTGTCGTTTCTAAAAGTTTGGGGATGCGATGCTTATGTGAAGAAACTTCAACCTGAGAAGCTCGAACCCAAAGCGGAGAAGTGCGTCTTCATAGGATATCCCAAAGAGACTATTGGGTATACCTTCTACCTCAGATCCGAAGGCAAAGTCTTTGTTGCCAAGAATGGATCCTTTCTCGAGAAAGAGTTTCTCTAGAAAGAAGTAAGTGGGAGGAAAGTAGAACTTGATGAGGTAATCGTACCCCCTCTCGAACCGGAGAGTAGCGCAGCGCAGGAAAATGTTTCTGTGGTGCCTGCACCGACTAGAGAGGAAGTTAATGATGATGATCATGAAACTTCGGATCAAGTTACTACTGAACTTCGTAGGTCCACGAGGACACGTTCCGCACCAGAGTGGTACGGCAACCCTGTCCTGGAGATCATGTTGTTGGACAACAGTGAACCTTCAAACTATGAAGAAGCGATGGCGGGCCCGGATTCCAACAAATGGCTTGAAGCCATGAAATCCGAGATAGGATCCATGTATGAGAACAAAGTGTGGACTTTGGTGGACTTGCCTGATGATAAGCGAGCCATTAAAAATAAGTGGATCTTTAAGAAGAAGACTGACGCGGATGGTAATGTGACCGTCTATAAGGCTCGGCTTGTCGCTAAGGGTTATCGACAAGTTCAAGGAGTTGACTACGATGAGACTTTCTCACCCGTAGCGATGCTGAAGTCTGTCCGAATCATGTTAGCAATTGCCGCATTTTATGATTATGAGATCTGGCAAATGGACGTCAAAACGGCATTCCTTAATGGCTTCCTTAAGGAAGAACTGTATATGATGCAGCCGGAAGGTTTTGTCGATCCTAAAGGTGCTAACAAAGTATGCAAGCTCCAGCGCCCCATCTATGGGCTGGTGCAAGCATCTCGGAGTTGGAACATCGCTTTAATGAGGTAATTAAAGCGTTTGGGTTTATGCAGGTTTATGGAGAACCCTGTATTTACAAGAAAGTGAGTGGGAGCTCTGTAGCATTTCTCATATTATATGTGGATGACATATTGTTGATGGGAAATGATATTGAACTTTTGGAAAGTGTAAAGGCCTACTTGAATAAATGTTTTTCAATGAAGGACCTTGGAGAAGCTGCTTACATATTAGGTATTAAGATCTATAGAGATAGATCGAAACGCCTCATAGGTCTTTCACAAAGTACATACCTTGAAAAGATATTGAAGAAGTTCAATATGGATCAGTCCAAGAAGGGGTTCTTGCCTGTGTTACAGGGTGTGAAATTAAGTACGACTCAATGCCCGACCACGGCAAAGGATAGAGAAAAGATGAGTGTCATCCCCTATGCTTCAGCCATAGGCTCTATTATGTATGCCATGCTGTGTACCAGGCCTGATGTGAACCTTGCCATAAGTTTGGTAGGGAGGTACCAAAGTGATCTCGGAGCGGAACACTGGACAGCGGTCAAGAATATCCTGAAGTACCTGAAAAGGACAAAGGACATGTTTCTCATATATGGAGGTGCCGAAGAGCTCGTCGTAAAGGGTTATGTCGATGCTAGCTTCGACACAGATCCGGATGACTCCAAGTCACAAACCGGATACGTGTATATTTTGAACGGAGGGGCAGTCAGCTGGTGCAGCAGCAAGCAAAGTGTCGTGGCGGCATCTACATGTGAAGCGGAGTATATAGCTGCTTCGAAAGCAGCAAAGGAAGGAGTCTGGATGAAGGAGTTCATCACCGACCTAGGAGTGATTCCCAATACGTCGGGCCCGATGACTCTATTTTGTGACAACACTGGAGCTATCGCCCTCGCGAAGGAGCCCAGGTTTCACAAGAAGACAAGACACATCAAGCGCCGCTTCAACTCCATCCGTGATTACATTCAGGAGGGAGATATAGATATTTGTAAAGTACATACGGATCTGAATGTCGCAGATCCGTTGACTAAACCTCTCTCACGAGCAAAACATGATCAACACCAGAATGCTATGGGTGTTCGATCCATCACAATGTAACTAGATTATTGACTCTAGTGCAAGTGGGAGACTGTTGGAAATATGCCCTAGAGGCAATAATAAAATGGTTATTATTATATTTCCTTGTTCATGATAATTGTCTATTGTTCATGCTATAATTGTGTTAACCGGAAACCGTAATGCATGTGTGAATACATAGACCACAACGTGTCCCTAGTAAGCCTCTAGTTGACTAGCTCATTGATCAATAGATGGTCACGGTTTCATGACCATGGACATTGGATGTCATTGATAACGGGATCACATCATTAGGAGAATGATGTGATGGACAAGACCCAATCCTAAGCATAGCACAAGATCATGTAGTTCGTCTGCTAAAGCTTTTCCAATGTCAAGTATTGTTTCCTTAGACCATGAGATTGTGCAACTCCCGGATACCGTTGGAATACTTTGGGTGTGCCAAACGTCACAACGTAACTGGGTGGCTATAAAGGTATACTGCGGGTATCTCCGAAAGTATCTGTTGGGTTGGCACGAATCGAGACTGGGATTTGTCACTCCGTATGACGGAGAGGTATCTCTGGGCCCACTCGGTAAGACATCGTCATAATGAGCTCAATGTGACTAAGGAGTTAGCCACGGGATGATGTGTTACGGAACAAGTAAAGAGACTTGCCGGTAACGAGATTGAACAAGGTATAGGGATACCGACGATCGAATCTCGGGCAAGTATCATACCGGTAGACAAAGGGAATTGTATACGGGATTGATTGAATCCCCGACATCGTGGTTCATCCGATGAGATCATCGTGGAGCATGTGGGAGCCAACATGGGTATCCAGATCCCGCTGTTGGTTATTGACCGGAGAGGTGTCTCGGTCATGTCTACGTGTCTCCCGAACCCGTAGGGTCTACACACTTAAGGTTCGATGATGCTAGGGTTATAGGGAAATAGTGTACGTGGTTACCGAAGGTTGTTCGGAGTCCCGGATGAGATCCCGGACGTCATGAGGAGTTCCGGAATGGTCCGGAGGTAAAGATTTATATATGGGAAGTCTTATTTTGGCCACCGGAAAATGTTCGGGATTTTTCGGTATTGTACCGGGAAGGTTCTAGAAGGTTCCGGAGTGGGGCCCACCCGCATGGGGGCACCCACATGAACGTGGGTGGTGGGGGCAAGGCCCCACACCCCTGGTCAAGGCGCACCAAGATCTCCCCTTAGAAGGAATAAGATCATATCCCGAAGGGATAAGATCAAGATCCCTAAAAAGGGGGGATAGCAATCGGTGGGGAAAGGAAAGAAGGGATTTCCTTCCTCCCACCTTGGCCAACGCCCCTATGGACTTGGAGGGCAAGAAACCAGCCCCCTCCACCCATATATATAGTGGGGAGGCGCATGGGAGCAGCACCCTTCCACCTGGCGCAGCCCCCTCCCTCTCCAACACCTCCTCCTCCTCCGTAGTGCTTGGCGAAGCTCTGCCGGAGTACCACGCAGCTCCATCGTCACCACGCCGTCGTGCTGCCGGAGCTCTCCCTCAACCTCTCCTACCTCCTTGCTGGATCAAGGCGTAGGAGACGTCACTGGGCTGCACGTGTGTTGAACGCGGAGGCGCCGTTGTTCGGCGCTAAGATCGGAGTCCACCGCGATCTGAATAGCTACGAGTACGACTCCACCAACCGCGTTCTTGTAACGCTTCCGCTTAGCGATCTTCAAAGGTATGAAGATGCACTCTCCCCTTACTCGTTGCTGATTTCTCCATAGATAGATCTTGGTGAACACGTAGGAAATTTTTTGATTTACTACTACGTCTCCTAACACAACGACCCACTCAGATCAATACCTCCGTTGGCGAATTATTAAGAGCTCACGGTGATGATCAGTACCACTATCGTCCCATCTCGAGGAAGCGCAACAAGGGCCAGGCCCATCCCTCTCTAGGGCGGTCTCTGCCTACCCGGCTGCGCCTCGTAATTATCTCGCGGGTACCCTCACGGTCAACCCGTCTTCACAACTCTCGTGGGTACCCCTCGGGGTCGACCCGACTTTACCCGAGGACTGTAGTAAAAGTAGGGTATCTGTGTGTTCATCACATCAAAGGGGAATCCGAGGAATCACCCTCGATGGATTCCTACTCGATGTAATCCGTCAGGGAGAACCAGGAGGAATCACCCTCGGTGGTTCCCACTTGAGGGGTTGCTCGACAGAAGCTTCACCGGAGGTGGAGGGAGAGGAATCACCCTCGGTAATCCACGTCCGATTAGCTATACTACATAGGCATCATCGGGAGTGAGTTAAGAGGTATCACCCTCGTCACTCGAGGACAACTCTGAAGATGTCGGACAACTTAGGGGGTATGTGCAGTGTTGTGCTGGTCTCAGCCCGCTTGATTCACATCGATCGGGGCACAGATACTAAAGCGGGGCAACTACAACAAGGAAGAGGGGCCACAGATGGTTTACCATCCAACCTATCACTAGTAGAAAATAGGGCTTTGGTTCAGGCCTGGTAAGCCCATTAATCCCGGTTCACTCATGAACCGGGACCAAAGGGGGCAACCGTCCCGGTTCATGAGGCCAGGGGGCCGGCCGGGCCACTTGGGCCATTGGTCCCGGTTCGTCTGGGCCTTTTGGTCCCGGTTCCAGGCACGAACTGGGACCAATGTGCAACGCTCCTGGCCCACAACCATTGGTCCCGGTTCGTGGCTGGAACCGGGACCAAAGCATGACCTATTGTCCCGGTTCCAGCCACGAACCGGGACCAATGTGCAACGCTCCTGGCCCACAACCAGTGGTCCCGGTTCGTGGCTGGAACCGGGACCAAAGCGCGACCTATTGTCCCGGTTCCAGCCACGAACCGGGACCAATGAGCGGCCTATATAAACCCTTGCCCGCGGCGAGCAGAGCAGTGGAGTGCTCTGTTTTCCTGGGCGGCAGTGTTAGAGCTTTGTGGTGCTCTAGCTCACCTCCTATGCACATGAGGTGTTCGATGAAATGCCCAAGCCAAGCTTTATCCTCTCGAAGCTCCTTGTCCAAACTCCATTTTCGTCAAGATTTGTCTAGGTTTGGCGGTCCGTCCCCGTCCTGAAACCGCCGTCGATCGCCCACGCCGATCTCGTCGCCGGCACCACCGCGCGTGGTGAGCCTCTTGATCTTATCTTCTTTCTAAAAGAAAATATACTTACTCGTATGATTTTCTTACTTTTATTATTGTTTGTTATTATATAGTGTCATGGTTATGGTATCCGCCCACGTCGGCCATCGTCCAGTCTATGATTCAGATGTGGTATATTATCTTTTATTACTATTTCACACATCTAATGTCTATGACAATTAATTATGCCACCAACTTGACGTAGATGTTTTTATCTATAGGAAGTAGTTGAACCAGAAATGGATACCGACTATGCAATTCTGCTCAACAAGTTAACTAAAGCTGAAAAAGAAATCGATCATTTGAAAGAAAAATTGAAAAGAACTGAAGATGAGAAGATGGGATTGGAGTTGCATGTTGCCGATATCGTCGATGATCACAGGACCAAGATGGCTGCAATGCGCTTGAAGCTTAGAAAGATTAGAAAATATGCCATTGATAAAGAGGCTAGGTATCATTATGCCGTTGGATCAATTGTTACCTTAGTTGCGATTATGATCGTATTTGTTGTTGCATTGAAATGTTTTAGATAGTTTCAATGTATGGTTTAATTAGATGCTCTGGAGAGCTATATGTTGTTCAACGAGAACTATGTATCTACTTTGGTTTTAATGTGATGATGAACTTCTATTAATTTGGTCACTTCTGTATTTCTGATGTTCTGTAATGGTTTTTGACACACTTAATTATAAATAATGCACGCAGATGAACCGGCAATGGATGTACGGTAACAGACGCACCGACGAGTACATTATGGGCGTGCATCATTTTCTCGAAGTGGCCGAGGCAAACAAGCAGAATGGTTTTATGTGTTGTCCATGCCCTACATGTGGGAATATGAAGTCTTACTCTGACCAGAAAATCCTTCACAGCCACCTGCTTTGTAAGGGTTTCATGCCACACTATAATGTTTGGACCAAGCACGAAGAAATAGGGGTTATGATGGAAGACAACGAAGAAGAAGAGGATGATGACAACTATGTGCCCCCTGAATACGGTGATGCTGCAACGGGGGAAGCTGAAGATCAAGAGGAACCAGACGATGTGCCCGATGATGATTTTCGCCGGGTCATTGTTGATGCAAAGAGACAGTGCGAAAGTGAAAAGGAGAAGCTGAAGTTCGATCGCATGTTAGAGGATCACAAAAAAGGGTTGTACCCCAATTGCGAAGATGGCAACACAAAGCTCGGTACCACACTGGAATTGCTGCAGTGTAAGGCAGAGACTGGTGTACCTGACAAAGGATTTGAGAAGCTACTGAAAATATTGAAGAAGAAGCTTCCAAAGGATAACGAATTGCCCGACAGTACGTATGCAGCAAAGAAGGTTGTATGCCCTCTAGAATTGGAGGTGCAGAAGATACACGCATGCCCTAATGACTGCATCCTCTACCGCGGTGAGTACGAGGAACGGAACGCATGCCCGGTATGCGGTGCATTGCGCTATAAGATCAGACGCGATGACCCTGGTGATGTTGAGGGAGAGCGCCCCAGGAAGAGGGTTCCTGCCAAGGTGATGTGGTATGCTCCTATAATACCACGGTTGAAACATCTGTTCAGAAACAAAGAGCATGCCAAGTTGATGCGATGGCACAGAGAGGACCGTAAGAAAGACGGGAAGTTGAGAGCACCCGCTGACGGGTCGCAGTGGAGAAAAATCTAGAGAAAGTACTGGGAGGATTTTGCAGGTGACGCAAGGAACGTATGGTTTGGTTTAAGTGCGGATGGCATTAATCCTTTTGGGGAGCAGAGCAGCAATCACAGCACCTGGCCCGTGACTCTATGTATCTATAACCTTCCTCCTTGGCTGTGCATGAAGCGGAAGTTCATTATGATGCCAGTTCTCATCCAAGGCCCTAAGCAACCCGGCAACGACATTGATGTGTACCTAAGGCCATTAGTTGAAGAACTTTTACAGCTGTGGAATGGAAATGGTGTACGCGTGTGGGATGAGCACAAACAGGAGGATTTTGACCTGCATGCGTTGCTGTTTGTAACCATCAATGATTGGCCTGCTCTCAGTAACCTTTCAGGACAGACAAACAAGGGATACCACGCATGCACGCACTGTTTAGATGACACCGAAAGTATATACCTGGACCATTGCAGGAAGAATGTGTACTTGGGGCATCGTCGATTTCTTCTGACCAACCATCAATGTCGAAAGAAAGGCAAGCATTTCAAAGGCGAGGCAGATCACCGGAAGAAGCCCGCCATCCGTACCGGTGATCACATACTTGCTATGGTCAATGATTTACAAGTAATCTTTGGAAAGGGTCCCGGCGGACTATCTGTTCCGAATGACGCTGAGGGACGCGCACCCATGTGGAAGAAGAAATCTATATTTTGGGACCTACCCTACTGGAAAGACCTAGAGGTCCGCTCTGCAATCGACGTGATGCACGTGACGAAGAATCTTTGCGTGAACCTGCTAGGCTTCTTGGGCGTGTATGGGAAGACAAAAGATACACCGGAGGCACGGGAGGACCAGCAACGTGTGCACGAAAAAGACGGCATGCCTCCAAAGCAGTATGAAGGTCCTGCCAGCTATGCTCTTACCAAAGAAGAGAAGGAAATCTTCTTTGAATGCCTGCTCAGTATGAAGGTCCCGTCTGGCTTCTCGTCGAATATAAAGGGAATAATAAATATGGCAGAGAAAAAGTTCCAGAACCTAAAGTCTCATGACTGCCACGTGATTATGACGCAACTGCTTCCGGTTGCATTGAGGGGGCTTCTACCGGAAAACGTTCGATTAGCCATTGTGAAGCTATGTGCATTCCTCAATGCAATCTCTCAGAAGGTGATCGATCCAGAAATCCTAACAAGGTTAAGGAGTGATGTGGCGCAATGTCTTGTTAGTTTCGAGCTGGTGTTCCCACCATCCTTCTTCAATATCATGACGCACGTCCTAGTTCATCTAGTCGACGAGATTGCCGTTCTGGGCCCTGTATTTCTACACAATATGTTCCCCTTTGAGAGGTTCATGGGAGTCCTAAAGAAATATGTCCGTAACCGCGCTAGGCCTGAAGGAAGCATCTCCATGGGCCATCAAACAGAGGATGTCATTGGGTTTTGTGTTGACTTCATTCCTGACCTTAAGAAGATTGGTCTCCCTCAATCGCGGTATGAGGGGAGACTGACTGGAAAAGGCACGCTAGGAGCGAAGTCAATAATATGTGGGGACGGGCATTCTTGTTCTCAAGCACACTACACAGTTCTACAGAATTCTACCTTGGTGACCCCGTATGTCGATGAACACAAGAACATTCTGCGCTCCAAACACCCGGAGCAGTGTGACAACTGGATTACATGTGAACACATCAAGACTTTCGGCAGTTGGTTGCAAACACGTCTCAGGTGTGACAACACTGTTTCTGATGAGCTGTACTCATTGTCCAAGAGACCATCTTTGACTGTATTGACTTACAAAGGGTACGAGATAAATGGGAATACATTTTACACGATCGCCCAAGATCAAAAGAGCACCAACCAAAACAGCGGTGTTCGCTTTGATGCAGCAAAGACCAATGGGAAGGACACATATTATGGTTACATAGAGGAGATATGGGAACTTGACTATGGACATGATTTGAAGGTCCCTTTGTTTCGATGCAAATGGGTCAATCTTACAAGAGGCGGGGTACAGGTAGACCCGCATTACGGAATGACAATAGTGGATCTCAACAATCTTGGGTACACAGACGGACCATTCGTCCTAGCCAATGATGTGGCGCAGGTTTTCTATGTTAAGGACATGTCTACCAAACCGAGAAAAAGAAAAGATAAGGAAGCGAATACATCATACGATGAGCCAAAGCGTCACATAGTTCTTTCAGGCAAAAGAGACATCGTGGGATTGGAGGGCAAGACAGACATGTCTGAAGATTATGAAAAGTTTCATGAAATTCCTCCCTTCAAAGTCAAGGCTGACCCAAGCACCCTGTTAACCAATGAAGATTATCCATGGTTACGGCGCAACAAGCAACGGACACAAGCGAAGAAAAAGTGAAGACTTTCTCTCCACAACTATTATGATGATGCCTTTGATCTAGAATATCACTGCAGTTACATGTGAAGAAATGAAATGCCTTTTGTAACAGATGAGTTTCTGTCCGAAACCCTGATACTTCGAAATATATTGTGGGTGAAATGATGATACCATGCCAACTTTCAACCTTTTCAGAGTTCATTTGTAGTGCTTTTCAATTTCAGGGTCATTTAGCTCAAAAAAATCAGTAAATGCATGAAAAATACCAAATGAAGTCAGAAATGGTTGAAAATTTATGATGTGGCTTTGAATGGTGCATTTTGAACACACAAAAAGTCTGGAGTTCAAATAAGTTCAAGAAAATGAAATCCCTTTTGTAATAAATGAGTTTCCGTCCGAAACCCTGATACTTCGAAAGAGATTGTCCGTTTTGTACACGAAGTGCATCCAATTTTTGCCGTAACCCTCTCAACTTTTTAGCACACGCTATGTGGGTGAAATGATGATACCATGCCAACTTTCAACCTTTTCAGACATCATTTGTAGTGCATTTCAATTTCAGGGTCATTTAGCTCAAAAAAATCAGTAAATGCAAGAAAAATACCAAATGAAGTCAGAAATGGTTGAAAATTTATGATGTGGCTTTGAATGGTGCATTTTGAACACACAAAAAGTCTGGAGTTCAAATAAGTTCAAGAAAATGAAATCCCTTTGTAACAAATGAGTTTCCGTCCGAAACCCTGATACTTCGAAAGAGATTGTCCGTTTTGTACACGAAGTGCATCCAGTTTTTGACGTAACGCTCTCCACTTTTTAGCAAATGCTATGTGGGTGAAATGATGATACCATGCCAACTTTCAACATTTTCAGAGTTCATTTGTAGTGCATTTCAATTTCAGGGTCATTTAGCTCAAAAAAATCAGTAAATGCATGAAAAATACCAAATGAAGTCAGAAATGGTTGAAAATTTATGATGTGGCTTTGAATGGTGCATTTTGAACACACAAAAAGTCTGGAGTTCAAATAAGTTCAAGAAAATGAAATCCCTTTGTAACAAATGAGTTTCCGTCCGAAACGCTGATACTTCGAAAGAGATTGTCCCTTTTGTACACGAAGTGCATCCAGTTTTTGCCGTAACCCTCTCAACTTTTTACCACATGCTATGTGGGTGAAATTATGATACCATGCCAACTTTAAACCTTTTCAGAGTTCATTTGTAGTGCTTTTCATTTTCAGGGTCATTTAGCTCAAAAAAATCAGTAAATGCATGAAAAATACCAAATGAAGTCAGAAGTGGTTTAAAATTTATGATCTGGCTTTGAATGGTGCATTTTGAACACACAAAAAGTCTGGAGTTCAAAAAAGTTCAAAAAAATGAAATCCCTTTGTAACAAATGAGTTTCCGTCCGAAACCCTGATACTTCGAAAGAGATTGTCCGTTTTGTACACGAAGTGCATCCAGTTTTTGCCGTAACCCTCTCAACTTTTTAGCACATGCTATGTGGGTGAAATGATGATACCATGCCAACTTTCAACCTTTTCAGAGTTCATTTGTAGTGCTTTTCATTTTCAGGGTCATTTAGCTTAAAAAAATCAGTAAATGCATGAAAAATACCAAATGAAGTCAGAAGTGGTTTAAAATTTATGATGTTGCTTTGAATGGTGCATTTTGAACACACAAAAAGTCTGGAGTTCAAATAAGTTCAAAAAAATGAAATCCCTTTGTAACAAATGAGTTTCCGTCCGAAACCCTGATACTTCGAAAGAGATTGTCCGTTTTGTACACGAAGTGCATCCAGTTTTTGCCGTAACCCTCTCAACTTTTCAGCACATGCTATGGGGGTGAAATGATGATACCATGCCAACTTTCAACCTTTTCAGACATCATTTGTAGTTCTTTTCAATTTCAGGGTCATTTAGCTCAAAGAATGAACTAATAGCAAAAGGAATGAACTAGAAAACTTTTATGAAACTCTAATAGCAAAAAGAATGAACTAAAACAAAACTATAATATTCTTCAATAGCAAAAAGAATCAACTAAAAAGCTTTTATAAAACTCTAATAGCAAAAGGAATCAACTAAAAAGATTTTATAAATCTCTAGTATTTTTGAAACTAAAATTATATTAAATTTATGCAAAAAGAATCACTGAAAAACTATAAGTATTTAGCTGTAAGTAGAAACAAAAAAAATAAAGCAAAAAAGAAACAAAAAACAGAAAAAAATGCCGCCTACTGGGCCAGCACGGCCTGTATACGACTAGAAACCCAGCTAGTTGGGCCAGGATTCAGGCCCGCAGCAGGCCCAGTAGGCCCACAGGCATTTTACTGTCAGGATAGGCCCATAAGCCTGCATTTGAGAGGAGCTCGAAGGCTCTGGCGCACCGCAGCTTATAAACAGGTGCGCCTCTCTCTCGACTAGCGAGGTGGGACTAAACTCCCACCACACCAGGCGCAGCGCATTGGTCCCGGTTGGTGCCACGAACCGGTACCAATGCCCCCCTTTGGTCCCGGTTCGTGCCACCAACCGGGACCAACGGTCTCTGTTTCCCGCCCTTTGGGCTGCTGAAAAAGAGACCTTTGGTCCCGGTTGGTGTCATGAACTGGGACCAAAGGGGGGCATTGGTACCGGTTAGTGCCACGAACCGGGACAAATGGGCCTTTTTCTACTAGTATTTAGCTGTAAGTAGAAACAAAAAAATAAAGCAAAAAATAAAAGAAAAAAACAGAAAAAATGCCGCCTACTGGGCCACCACGGCCTGAATATGACTAGAAACCCAGCTAGTTGGGCCAGGATTCAGGCCCGCAGAAGGCCCAGTAGGCCCACAGGCATTGCACTGTCAGGTTAGGCCCATAAGCCTGCATTTGAGAGGAGCTCGAAGGCTCTGGCGCACCGCAGCTTATAAACAGGTGCGCCTCTCTCTCAACTAGCGAGGTGGGACTAAACTCCCACCACACCAGGCGCAGCGCATTGGTCCCGGTTGGTGCCACGAACCGGTACCAATGCCCCCCTTTGGTCCCGGTTCGTGCCACCAACCGGGACCAAAGGTCTCTGTTTCCCGCCCTTTGGGCTGCTGAAAAAGAGACCTTTGGTCCCAGTTGGTGGCACGAACCGGGACCAAAGGGGGGCATTGGTACCGGTTCGTGCCACCAACCGGGACCAATGCTCTCTGTATAAAAGGCAACACTTAGCAGTTTCTCTTCCATTCTCTCCCCCGAAGGCCAAATCCGCACCCACGTCGTCAGGCTGCCCAAATCGCGCGCTCCCCGTCGCCGTCGCCACCACCGGCCGCCGTCCCCGTCGCCTCCCCGACCTCGCCGTCACCTCCCTGCGCCGGCCACGCCCCACCCCGCTCCGGCCGCCCCGCCCCGCCCCGCTCCGGCCGCCCCGCGCCGGCCGCCCCGCCCCGCTCCGGCCACATCCCCCCTCCCGTATGTGTACATATGATGATATGTCCTGATTTTTCATAAAGTTTTTTGTTCATATATATGATGATTTTTTTCATACAATATGATGGTTTTTTTGTTCATAGATGATCATATATATGATGTTTTTGTGTTCATATGTATGCATGGATGTGAATGGAATATGTGGATGGAATATGATGTTTTTTTGTTCATAGAATATGATGTTTTTTATTCATAGAATATTTTTTTGTTCATGAGAGAGGTGGGGACGTCGGACATTCATGAGAGAGGCGGTCCGATCGTCGGACATGTCATGTGGCATTTTTTTTGTTCATATAGAAAACTCCGGTAATTTCGACATGAGGGGGGACGTCGATCAACCCCCTCTCGCCCGACCAACTCTTGAGTCCACCTAAACCGGGACTGAAAAAGCGTTGTCGATCTCCCACCCCCTCTCGCCCCTACCCGACAAACTCTCGAGGCCACCCCAACCACTAGAAGAAAACTCCGGTAACTTCGACATGAGGGGGGACGTCAATCAACCCCCT
Source organism: Elymus sibiricus (assembly GCA_039707655.1). NCBI lineage: Eukaryota > Viridiplantae > Streptophyta > Magnoliopsida > Poales > Poaceae > Elymus > Elymus sibiricus. The sequence continues at coordinate 12,851,820 of CM077668.1, read as the reverse complement.
CTTGCCCGACCAAACCCTAGAAGCGTTGCCGAGGCCACCCAAACCCTAGAAGCGTTGCCGAGGCCACCCCAAACCCTAGAAGCGTCGAGGCCACCCAAATTTACCATGTTAAAAGAGCGTTGTCGAGGCCACCGCAAACCCTAGAAGCGTTGCCGGAGTGATGTGATGATCTAATACTTTTGGCTCAATTTTGTATGTGATGTGATGATCTAACTTTTTTTCACTCGGTGGAATTTGTAGACTTTGTGGTGTGTCGCATCTCCCCGGAGTGACCGTCATCGGAAGCATATTGTTCCCTGACAAACTCCGGTAATTTTTGCAAATACATTAACTTTGAAGTATGGATAATGTGTCAATGTTGTATGGATAATGTGTTGGATAATGTGTCAATGTTGTATGTATGTATGTGGCTAATGTGCCAATGTTGTATGTATGTATGTGGCTATATGTGTGTATGGATGGATAGCATTTTTTTTCATATAGAAAACTCCGGTAATTTCGACATGAGGGGGGACGTCGATCAACCCCCTCTCGCCCGACCAACTCTCGAGTCCACCCAAACTGGGACTGAAAAAGCGTTGTCGATCTCTACCCCCTCTCGCCCCTACCCGACAAACTCTTGAGGCCACCCAAACCCTAGAAGCGTTGTCGAGGCCACCCTAAACCCTAGAAGCGTCAAGGCCACCCAAATTTACCAAGTTAAAAGAGCGTTGTCGAGGCCACCGCAAACCCTAGAAGCGTTGCCGAGGCCCCACCCAATCCCTAGAAGCGTTGCTGAGGCCACCCCAAACCCTAGAAGCGTCGAGGCCACCCAAATTTACCAAGTTAAAAGAGCGTTGTCAAGGTCACCGCAAACCCTAGAAGCGTTGCCGAGGCCCCACCCAATCCCTAGAAGCGTTGCTGAGGCCACCCCAAACCCTAGAAGCGTCGAGGCCACCCAAATTTACCAAGTTAAAAGAGCGTTGTCGAGGCCACCGCAAACCCTAGAAGCGTTGTCGAGGCCACCCCAAACCGTAGAAGCGTCGAGGCCACTAATTATGATCCCTTGTCTATGTTTGCCACTAATTAATATATCCATCTCTCATGTTTGTATATTAATTGCCATGTTGTAATATTTGCAGAAACCATGGATCCAATCATGGACAGAGACTATGAAGGAGAAGAGTTGTTGGGGGACACGATCCGCGGCGGCAAGGATATCTTGTCGTATCTCACTTTTAAAGGAGAAGATCTAGGACATGATGATGACGGCTCCGGTCACCGAATGCCGGAGCAAGAAGGAGACCATGATGATGGCTCCGGTGACCGAGTGCCGGAGGAAGGAGACCATGATGACGGCTCCGGTGACCGAACGGAGGGAGCTGTTGCAAAGTCGTCCGGCGAGGTATATATATTAATTAAGCCTGTGCTGACTAATTGACGCATTAATTGTTTTGGTATGTACATATATTAACTCTTGTTTCTTCTTTTATAGCCCTCCGGATCGAGCGCAACTTCGGTAACGACACGAGGCCCGAAGAAAAGGTTGCGCCAGGATGAAAAGTTCACAATCACCTTAATCATGGACGATGGCCAACCGATTGAACCCAAGAAGACCAAGGATGCATTTTCCGCTCAGTGTGGAGCTATTGTTAGGGACAGCATCCCGATCAGCATCCAGCAATGGAATCAGCCAAAGAAAGAAGACCCTCAAGTTTCTTATGTCACCGATAGACAGAAAGAAGATCTTTGGAAGGCCCTGAAGGCAAATTTCACCCTACCGCCAGAGGATAATCCGAGTAATCCAGTTATAGAGCCACTGGTCAGGTCGTGTGCTCTTAAGAAGAGGGCAGATCTTTTCAGGAGGTGGAAGAATGAGTTGAAAGCTAAGTTTGTCGACCAAAACAAGACTCCAGAATTCACCGGCCGATATGAGGGGATAAGAGATCAATGGGACGAGTTCGTGGCCTACAAGACATCTGATAAGAGTAAGAAAATGTCAGCGATAAACAAGGAAAATGCTGCAAAGAAGCTGTATCACCATCGCACGGGGTCAGGTGGCTACATCAGAGCCCGGCTGTTGTGGGCCAAATGGGAGAATGACCTGGTTGCTAAAGGGGTCGAACCAGAGACAGCGAACTGGCCAGACCGTTCAAGGACTTGGTTCTTCGGGGTTGGGGGAACTTTGGACCCTGAAACAGGGAAGTGCGTTTGGACGGACGAGCAACTTGCAATACCCGTCAGCAAGCTTAAGAAGTATATCAAGGAAGCGCTGGAAGGGATGTTCATTCCCGACAGAGAGAAGGACGAGCTGACTGCGGCCCTCGGGAATCCTGAGCACCCTAGACGAACACGAGGCACGCCAGGCTCTGTTCCGTGGAAGGTTGGGTTTCTCGGCGTCGGCGGTTACAAAAGCCGGGAGAGGAAGAGGAAACAGGAGCTGAGCGTTGTGCAGGAGCTCAATGAAAGAGTACAAAGGCTAGAGGAACAAGTTCTGAGCCAGCGAGCTCCCGACCAACAGCTTGTTCAGTGGCACGAAGCTACCCCGCCATCTCAGCGGAGAAGCAGCGTGGCTTCCACGGAGCTCGTTCAGTAGCCTAGCTACCATGTGGATGCTATCACGGAGGCTCAATCTTGCCAGCTTATGACGAAATGCCATAACCTCACCTTTACGGCGGCTGTCGGCTCTGTTGCACCTCCTCGACCCGACGAAACTTTTCACTGCCGTCCGATTCCACATGGCTATGCTTCTGTTCAGGTGGATGAAGTAACGGAGAGATTTGAGGAGCTCGAGCTTGACCACCCTACAGGTGAAGGGGAGACTCAGCTGAGATGTGCTCTGAGGAGTACATGTCTATGGCGGAAGGAGCACATCAAGCTTCCGAACTGGACGCCTCCGCCTCCTCCGGCGAGTGATGAAGGCACTCCTCCTGCTCCTCCTCCTCCTCCGGCGAGGGATCAAGGCACTCCGCCTCCTACTTCGCCTCGTCCGACGCGTGACGATCAAGGCACTCTGCCTCCTCCTCCACCTTCTCCGGCGCGTCCGAGCAGTCCGCCTCCTCCGGCGCGTCGGAGCACTCCGCCTCCTTCTCCGCCTCGTAAGCAACGACGGAAGAGAGACGCCGCCGCTCCGGCTGCTAGCAGTACATCCAGTGGCGGGAGGCCATACGAATACGGTCCACGGTCTCTCAAGCCTCTGGAACCGAGACCATACGAGAGGACCGATGAGGAAAACGCGAAGAGATCTCAAGACGAAGTGAGGGCCCATTTTGCAAAGAAAGCTCCACCTCCGAAGGAGACGATAGATCCGGTGGTATTGAAGCGCACTGTCGAGGCCCTGAAGCGACCACCACCGCCTCCGCTGGATACCAACTATGTCCGCGCTACTAAAAAGACATATCAAAATGCGGTGCAGACGGGAACTACTTCCAGTGATGAGAGGTTAGCAAAACGAAGAAGTGGGAAAACAATTCCCCAGCTCGGCGAACAGGCGAACCAATCGTGCCCCCCGCTCAAGGTGTCTACCGATATCGTGCCTAATTTGCCGGGGGTGGTGGTGGAGGGGATGGTGCCCGGTACCAATATTGCCGATTACGGTCTCGGTATAGAATTCGAAGTAGCGGAGGTGGTGGAGGCATACAAATACCAGTACGGGAAGCCTCTCGTCAAAGATGGAAGTCCTCCTCTAGGAACGATGATGCGACAATTCCATGATTGGTACATGAAAACCTGCAGCGAGTCTGGGAAGGATTGTTTGTTGATGAGTATTAAAGAGGAGCATGACTTCTTTGGCCAGGAGCTGATTGATGTTGAATTTGACGAGCTTTTCCCGCTATACAATCAACAGGCCATCGACAAATCAATCGTGACTTGCTACTGTCTGTAAGTACTTCTGTAATTAAGTCTCTATATATAGCTCACCTCTTTCATTGCATGTATATATATATATATATATATATAATTATCCTCATCACTATATTATGCAGATTGAAGATCGTCGAATGCAGAAGAGCAAAAATGTATGACATTGGGTTCATTAACCCAAATATCATACATGAATGGACGGTTCAAAAGAATGCCACAGAAACCGAGGAGAATTTGCTACAATCGTTGGTTAAAAATCAAAACAAAGACAAAATACTCTTTCCTTACAACTTCAAGTGAGTGTTACTGTCTTGTGCATATTCGGTTTCTCCCTTATTACTCGAGGTTATAGTAATGTAATTGATGAGCTATGCATGTGTGCGTAGTTACCACTTTATTCTACTAGAGATTAAGCTTGAGCGGGGAGTAGTAACCGTCTTAGACTCGAGACGAAATAAACCCGAGGTGTATGCGAGCATGACTCAAATGCTCCAGAAGTAAGTTCAATCGATCATTATCGCACCATATCGGCAACTTTGTTCATTTCCTGATATATATCAAGTAATTATTTTCTTTGTCTGGCAGGGTTTGGAAAAAGTTCACCGCAATTGCTCCGGGACTGCCTACCGAGCTGCGATTTACACACCCGAATGTAAGTAATAAATACTACCTAGTTCCGCGCTTCTCCCATTGATTCTAGCTAGTTTCATCAATATATACCATTTAGCATGCTTGCTTATCAGTTTGATTGACCTCTATTTCTCGTATAGTGCTTGTGGCAGGAACAAGGGACGTCTTTATGTGGATTCTACGTTTGCGAGTTCATCTACAACGCGACGAAGCCTAATAAGCAGGGCTACACTTCAAAAGAATATGAAGTGCGTAAGCAAAAATATTCACAATTTTTTTTATTACCATCATTTGTGTTGAGTTTCATTCATATACATGTATTGGCCCTCTTCTTCAATTTAGATGTGGGAGATGCGGAATGAACTCCTACCACAAGATCGTGTACGAGCAATTCAAGAGGAATTGGCAGGATTCTTTCTTGACCACGTCATCAATAAAGCCAGAGAATACCATGTGGAACTTGATATTACATGTTAGGGATTGTAACATAGGATAGATATACGAAAACTTGTTGTTTGACCAATCTCTCGGAGAAGGAGGAGGTCGATCCCTTCTCTCTGTATATGTTCATGACGATCTTGTGTACTTAATGGTTTCCTTCATTTGCTTACTACCTAGCGTGTCGCGAGTTCTCTCTATACGTATAGTACGTAGCGTCGACCAAGCACGGAGATAAGAGAGGTCACTTCTCTCTATTAGCTAGCTAACATAATATATGAAACCCCTAAATTAACCCTCCAAACCATCCCACCCCTCTTTCAAAAAAAACTCAGCTCCTGAGCTGCTGACGCGTGGACGCTTTTTGGTCCCGGTTGGTGTTACCAACCGGGACCAAAGGCCCTCCTGCCTGGGCTCGGCGGAGAGGCCACGTGGAGGCTTTTTTGGTCCTGGTTGGTGTTACCAACCGGGACCAAAGGCCCTCCTGCCTGGGCTCGGCGGAGAGGCCACGTGGAGGCTTTTTGGTCCCGGTTGGTGTTACCAACCGGGACCAAAGGCCCTCCTGCCTGGGCTCGGCGGAGAGGCCACGTGGAGGCCCATCTGTCCCGGTTCGTAAGCAAACCGGGACTAAAGGTCATGGGCTTTAGTCCCGACCCTTTAGTCCCGGGTCCAGAACCGGGACAGAAAGGCCTCTGGAACCGGGACAAATGGGCCTTTTTCTACTAGTGTATACTAAGCATTTTGGATAATAGGCAGGTATCAACAGAAGTTACAATAAACAGGCTATGCATCAGAATAGGATAAAACAATAGCAGCAGTAAATTCTAATGCAAGCAGGAGGGAGAAAGAATAGGTGATATAGGCATGCGTCAAGGGGGTTTGCTTGCCTGGAAGCTTTGCTGAAAAGGAAGCAGGGTCGTCGGTGACGTAGTCGATCACAGGGGCAGCGTCGGCCTCAGAGTCTACCGGAGAGAAGAGGGGGGAAGAAACAATAAATAACGGAGCAATCAAATGCACACAGATGTTAGGCATGACAGTACGTTATTCGAGGAGTGACCTATCGTAGTACTACACGTTGCAGACGAAGCGGGGATCTATCTGGAACGTTTTCCCGGTTTCGGACATCTGTCAGACAGATGAACCGGAGGGGATGGTTCCATGTTTGCAGTGCTAGAGGCACCTGACAGGTATGAGGATAGCGTATTCGGGATCGTCATATTTTTCTGATCATTTTACATATATAAATTATTTTAATCCAAGTTACGGTTTATTTTATATGATTTTTCAAAGTTTTAATCATTTTCTGGAATTTATTTAATTATTTAAATTAGAATTATCCAAAACAGTAATTAGGGTTTAATTAATCTAATTACAGATTAATTAGTTTAATTAATAATTAGTTTAATTAATCAGAGTAAATTAAGTTAATTAATTAATTAGTTAATTAATTAATTAAGTATTTATTTTTAAATTCTTTTAATTATTATTAATAATTAGTTTATTTATCTTAATTTACATTTTCATTTTCTTTTCAAAAAGGGCGGGGCCCAGCTGTCAGTGGGGGACCGGACATGTCCGCCCGTGTCCATTCGGGCACCGGACATGTCCGGTGCCCACAGCGACGCGGGCACAGGGAGGCAGCGGACGCGTCCGGCGACGCGGGCGGCAGCAGGCGGCTGCGCGGTGACAGGGCGCGCGCGGGCGAGGCCACGGCTGCGGCCAGGTGGAGCAGCAGCAGCACGGGGAAGCGGGCGGAGGTGCGGGGAGGCGGCAGGGCGAGCGGGATGGCACAGGGCAGCGGCGAACGGCGGCGAGGTCGCGGGCAGCAGCAGCAGCTGTGGCGGCGAGGGCGAGCAACGAGCTCGGACGGCCGCCGTGCGGGGAGCGGCGAGCGCAGGCTGCCGCGGGCGAGTGCAGCGGGCGGCGCGCGAGCGACGGGCCCGAGCGGACGGGGCTAGGCGGCGTCGACATCGGCAGGGGAGGGCGGAGGCAGACGGCGGCTCACCCTCCGTGCAGGGGTTCCGGGCGGCGAGGCGAGACGAGGCCGAGTCGGGGAGGAGGTCGGGGAGGCGAGGCGAGGACGGCGACGGCGATGACGACAGGCGACGGCGGCGGCGCCTCGGGGACGAGGGGTAAGAAGGGGATCGGGGGAGTGGGGATGGGGTTCGGGTTAGGGTTCCAGGGGGTATGTAGTGGGGGGGGGAAGCGGCTGGGCCGGCCTGGCTGGCCTGGTGGACAGCTGGGCCGAGGCCCAGTAGGGGGTTGTTTTCCTTTTCTTTTCCTTCTTTCTTTTTCTTTCTGTTTTTCCCCTTTTACTTTTAGTGCTTTAGTTTACGATCTAAATTAATTGTAGTTTTTTAAAATACAAAATTAACACCTAAATTTGTGTTACTAATTATGCCACTGCCACAATTAATTTGGCACCTAATTAAATTAGTTTATTAATTTATAAATTGGGGAGGGCAATTACTTAATTGTTTTAGCTACTGTTTTAGGTTGATAGAGTCATTTAACTATTTTAATTAATGTTGGTTGTATTTTTATAATTGTCTCTGAATTATTTACAATATTATGAACATTTTTATCCAACTGCCTGGACAACTTTTATTTTCACTTGCAATTTGAATTTTGAATTTGAGGTTGGATTATTTTCTGAATGCAATTTAATTAAGATGATCATGATGACATGGCAATCAATTAGCTTAATGACAGGGTTAGGATTTGGGGATGTCACAGTCAGGGAGGACGAAGTGCATCCAGTTTTTGCCGTAACCCTCTCAACTTTTTAGCACATGCTATGTGGGTGAAATGATGATACCTGCCAACTTTTAACCTTTTCAGAGTTCATTTGTACTGATTTTCAATTTTAGGATCATTTAGCTAAAAAAACTCTAATAGCAAAAAGAAAGAACTAAAAAGCTTTTATAAAACTCTAATAGCAAAAAGAATGAATTAAAAAGAATCAATTAAAATATTTTGTTATGATCAACTAAAATAAAACTATAATATTCTTCAATAGCAAAAAGAATCAACTAAAAAGCTTTTTATAAACCTCTAGTTATTATCAAAATAATATTAACTTAAAATTATATAAAATTTATGCAACTAAAATTATCAAAGTATTTTTTGTTAAAAACTTTAATAGCAAAAAAAAATTTCATAAAGTATTTTATGTAAAAAACTTTAATAGCAAACTAAAATGACATAAAAAAATAAAAAAATGCCGCCTACTGGGCCACCACGGCCTGCATACGACTAGAAACCCATCTGTACATGGGCCAGGATGCAGGCCCGCGGGGTCCAATAGGCCCAATATGGCAGTGACAAAGGTTAGGCAAGTACTGCCTGCATTAGAGAGGAGCTCGAAAGCTCAGCCGCAGCGCGCCTTATAAACTAGTGCTGCCCTCTCTCAACTAGCGAGGTGGGACTAAACTCCCACCACACCGCTGTGCCAGGCTATTGGTCCCGGTTGGTGGCTCGAACCGGGAGGAAAGAGTGCCTTTGGTCCCGGTTCGAGCCACCAACAGGGACCAATGTCCCCCTTTTGTCCCGGTTGGAGCCACCAACCGGGACTAAAGGTCTCTGCTTCCCGCCCTTTGGGCTGGTGAAATTGACCTTTAGTCCCGGTTGGTGGCTCCAACCGGGACGAAGGGGGGCCTTTCGTCCCGGTTGGTGTCACCAACCGGGACTAAAGGTTGGGGTATATAAGCCCACACTTAGGAAATTTTCATAGTTCATCCGCAGTTTCCCCCGACGACGCCGAGCACATCGACGCCGCCACGCTGCCCCAACGCCGTCCGCCGCCCCCGCCGTCGCCATCGCCGCGCCCCTGCCCCGTCGTCGCCGTCGCCGTCGTCGCCCCCGAGCCCGCGCCCCTGGCCCGCCCCCGAGCCCGCGCCCCTGCCCCGGCCCACCCCCGCTGTCGCCGTCGCCGCGCCCCTGCCCCGTCGTCGCCGTCGCCGTCGCCGTCGTCTCCCTCCACACCAAGCCCTCGCCGCCCCCGCTGTGAGCCGCCGCCGCCCCGGCCCGCTGTGCATTTTTTTTAATTATGTTTATGTATATATGTATGTATATGTTGATGTATATGTATGTATGATATGATGATAGATGTATGTATGTATGTATGTATATGTTTATTTTTATTTTTTTTGCAGGCATGTATATGTTTATTAATTATGTTTATGTTTATGTAGATGCTTAGTGTATATATAATGTAGATGTATATGTAGATGCTTAGTGTATATATAATGTAGATGTATATGTAGAACACCCCTAACTCTCTCGGGAATTCAACATATCCCCGATAACTTTGACATGAGGGCGCGCGCAGGTTCCACTTTATTCTGCTAGCCATTCATCTTGACGAGGGAGCAGTAACTGTCTTGGACTCGAGACGTAAAGAGGCTACGGAGTATGCGGACATGACTGAAATGCTCCAGAAGTAAGTTCAATCATTATCGCACTATATCGGCAACTTTCGTTCATTTCCTGATATCAAGTAATCATTTTCTTTGCCGGGCAGGGTTTGGAAAAAGTTCATCACGCGGTTTAAGGGTGAATGGAGACCGGAGCTGCGATTTACACAACCCAGAGTAAGTAGTACTAGCTAGTTCCGTGCATCTCTCATTGATTCTAGTTTCAATACCATTATCATGGTTGATTATCATTTTGATTGAACTCTATTCTCGTAAAGTGCATGTGGCAGCAACCTGGAAATGATTTCTGTGGATACTACGTTTGCGAGTTAATTCACCAAAAGACCACTGAGAGGGGCTTCACTAAACAACAATTTGAAGTACGTAAACAATATTCATAATTTTATTTTATCACCATCAATTGTGTTGATTTCATTCATATATATATATTGACTCCCCCTTCTTTAAATTAGACCTGGCAGAAGTGGGACGTACTCCTACCAGCTGATCGCCTACGCGCAATTCAAGAGGAGTTGGCGGGATTCTTTGTTGACCACGTCATTCCTAAAGACGAAGAATGCCATCGGGAATTCTAAACCGATTTTGGTCATCGATGATGTTAGGGATCATAACAGATGTTATATTGTATATATATATGCATCAACGTGTACTATCTGTAGTAGCGTCGAATAGATATACGAAAACTTGTTGTTCAACCAACAAGCACGGAGAAAGAGAGGTCACTTCTCTCTATATATTGATCATGCATGACGATGTTGTGTAATTAATGGTTCCTTCATTGCTTACTAGCTAGCGTCGAGTTCTCTCTATATGTAGTAGCTAGCGTCGACCAAGCACGGAGAAAGAGAGGTCACTTCTCTCTATATGTTGTAGCTAGCTAACACAATATGAAACTCCTAAACCCTCCAAAACCCCTAAACCCCCCCCCCCTTTCAAAAAAAAACCCAGCGCCTGGGAGCTGCTGACGCGTGGCTACCTTTTAGTCCCGGTTGGTGTTACCAACCGGGACTAAAGGTCCTCCTGCCTGGGCGCCCCACAGCGTCCACGTGGAGCACCTTTAGTCCCGGTTCATGTTACCAACCGGGACTAAAGGTCCTCCTGCCTGGGCGCCCCACAGCGTCCACGTGGAGCACCTTTAGTCCCGGTTCGTAAGCCAACCGGGACTAAAAGTGATGGGCATTAGTCCCGATCGTTTTGTCCCGGTTCCAGAACCGGGACTAAAGGCCCTCTGGAACCGGGACAGATGCCATGTTTTCTACTAGTGCAACATCCCGATGAACAACAAAGATATGTACTGCAAGCACAACGCAAAGTGGGACATATGTAAGTAAGAAAACAAACAAATAGGCAGGGAGAATATATAGCAACACATAACCTATATGCAACATTGTGACTCAGAGGGAGTATCAAGATATAGTACAATAGGTAAGAGTTTCCAGCAAGGGTCAGATGACATGCCAAATGATCATTTAGGTCAAATCCACAGAAAACTGTTATTCTTATGAAATGCAGAATTCACTCTAAGATTATTTTGGTCACAGAATACCTACCTGTGATAATAGTGTGACATCAATACCGATATCAAAATGCCTCAAGAAAATGGTAATCGTCGTGGTTACCAGATCAACAGAGCCAGCCTGATAGGAAATACAGAATATAGGTAAGCGGTGAGAATCAGAAATGGCGAGTAACTAATTCTAGGTCCATGAATTGATGGAGAGGTCTGTACCGCTTTAAAGACTACACTCTGCAAAGCCTGCAAAAAGAATCACGAAAAGAAAAGTAAAATTGTTTACAAGTGCATGTGAGAAAAAAAACATCCTCACAAAGCAATGTTGCATCAGTTTGAGAGCAGCCAAATGGAGAAATCTTTATTCATTTTGTAAAACGAGTTTTCTTACATGATACTTTTGTTACTATAGCTCCGCAAAATTTCATTGTCATAAGTTGTTACATGAACCAGGGAGACGCATATAGAGAAAAACAAAATAATGCATTTTGGAGTAGTACCTTGAGCATCTTATAAACACAATATACTGACAAGGCATATCCTAGCAGATTCTGAAAATGTCCTCTCCAGGTTCGGGAATAAGCAGCAGCCATCTGGAAAGTGATAGATGAATTGTGTGCAAAAATTAAGATAATTTATTCTAATAATAGTAGCCAGTGCTGCGAAATGAGATAAGAGATTAAAAAATGTCTCACTGAACTAAAATAATCAATTTGAATAAATATGTGCTAATACTTTCAAAACAAAAGAAGATAACGTGCAAGCAAGTTATCAGAGGCCAATACACAGCATAAGGAAGACACTAATTTAGAAGAGAAACCACAAAGAAAAGTCATCTACAAGCCAAAAAAACTCAATGGACTTGAGTAAGTTATATATTATTTATGACGCTGTTCTGGTATCTTAGTATGTGATAAGAGTACCAGTTCTCACACATGTCTCACAAAAATCATTGATGAATAGCCAACATAACAAACAAGTAATAATCATACATCCCAGGTATTCATAGGATTAAACACCACAAGATTTCATAAATCAACAGGATAAGTCCCACTAATTGGTGTTGATCTTATTGATCTTAACACGCTGGCCAAATGAGCAACAAGAATACCTTAGCTTGATGTATGTAGTTCATATATCTCAAGGAATAGCTGTTTGGAAAGCTCTTCCAATCCCTGGACCTCTGCTTCCAAGCTTTTGATATCTGCAAGGCATCAAAAGAATTTGATATCTGCAAGGCATCAAAAGAAATTAGTAACTACCACTAATAGAGCAAACTGCAGAGTCCACGAGTATAGAAATCAACAAATATACAGCATACCCTGCTCAGTTTGATCTTCTTGCACCGATCGAACAACTGTTCCAACTATTCGCTTCAGAAATGATCTGGCTTTAAGCTTGTGCAAGTATTAATGTCTATTAGGTCATGTCATATGGGTCCACATCAGAAAATTTTAAAAAAGTGTGCGCCAATAGTAAGCTGCAACCTTAATGTGGGCTATGATCTGATATCTATCATTCCTTATTAATGGACTATAATGATACTAGAGCAAAAGGAACAAAAATGGCAATTGTACACGGCAAAATATATAACCAACGTTTTTATATCTTATCATCCTCTATGTGCCACAAAATCCTCAAGAGTATTGCAATCCAATAAACATGATCAACAAATTATTCATTCCCTTTTTTAAAACAAGAGACCTCCTCTGATCCTTGAATCCTCTCCATCTCCATTTTAGACAGAATAATAATTTTCTTTTTCTTAGCAATAGATGACTCCATGGATTGCACCAGCTGCCGTTCCAAAGCTTTGATGTCCATTTCATCAATTTCCCTGAAGATGAGGACATGATAGGTCAACATGCATGACGCGTGTAATGCGGGGCATAAACCAACCGAAGGGAATCGTCGTGTTGAAGTAAACCTGATAAAGAGAGACAGGTAGCTAGCTGTATGGCAGATTGACTGCACCAAAACCAGAAAGAAGAGCCATGACAGTCACGCCAATCCTACTAACCAACTGCGGCATCGTAAAGAAACCTGCAGAGTGAGCACCAAGTCAAACCCACTTACACAGTAGACATGCATGAAGTGAATGCATTGAACAGGCGTGTAGTTTTTCTGAAAACTAGTCATCAGAGTCGACAGGGTGAGTCCTATAGTAACAGCTAGTGACTACGGGACAGTCAACCATGTAATGGAATGATTGTAAACTCAAACCTTTCTCCGGAGAAGGCATGGGGAAGTGATCCCCATGCGCGCGCCAGAACCCGTAGAGGAAGATGGTCAGGAAGAACCCCTGCAACCACCAACCGATCAGCCGATCAGAACAGGCACAGGCAGACAGAAGGCTCCAACAAATTGGGGGTAGCAGTGGTAGTAAGGGAGGACGAAGACGAGGAGGAGGATGAGGCACTCCCCCAATTGACGAAGCGCGCGTGCTTGTAGAGGAGGACGGGGAGGATCTCGAAGAGGACGAGCTGGAAGAGGTTGCAGCTCCTCGTACTCCTTGTACAGCCGCCGGCCGGTTGAGGAACCACAGCCCCGCCCCACCAGCGACGCCTCCACCACCGTGCCCTCGTAGACCACCCCATCTCTCCCCCTTGGCTTCTCTGGACGCCGGCGGGGATCGTCATCCTCCCGCCGTGATGATGTGTTGACCTTGGGCCCGGCCGTGATGCTCAAAGCCCATCCAGAATCCTGCCCCTTGGGCCAGGCTTATTTCTCGTCCGATGCGAGACGTAGTTTCGTCTCGCCTCGGGCGCGGCGCTACTAGACTGGCTTACACTGTAGCTGTGCGAAAAAAAAATTCTTTGTGATTTTCCAATGGTTTTTACAGTCCACATCCGGTTTTCCTTGATTCTTCGATTTTTCTTTTTCCCATTTACTTTTTCTTTTTTGAGTTTCTTTGTTTCTTTCATCGGTTTTCTACGGGCTTTTTTCTTTTCAACACATGTCTAAATTATTCATATACATTATACACTAATTAAATGTCCGTGCGTTGCTACACGCGACAATCTACATTCCTGCATAGCTAGTTGCTCCAAAAGTCTGAACTGATGGAGGGAGGCGAAGGCTTATTTAGGCCTTAGACGTGGAATCTATGTAGGTCGGAGGATCTTTTTATTTTAATACTGCATTGGCAGGGTCTTGAACTTAAGACCTCTTGGCTCTTATACCATATTGAATTCATGCTCCAGCCAACTCATCCGAAAGTCCGTACTGATGGAGGGAGGCGGACAATATATTTCAACAGTCATGAGCTGCAATTCTTCTTCCTCTCACCGCCTACCATTTTCTTCGTCCACCCAATCAACCCGTCCACATCTACCTGTCCAACCACTTGCCACCGCCATCCAGGGTCTGCAAGGGATACCACGCGCTACCTCATCACCCCCTATCGAGCGGAAGCCCCCGCTACAAAAAAGAAGCGGTCGCCTCCACCGCCAGTTAGCCCTCTAAACCATGCCACCATCTCAAGCGCCCGCGGCCTCCTGCACCTCGCACTCTAGTCCGTTAACCCCTGCCTCTCCTTCATTAGCGACAACATGGCAAGCCACATCGTCATCACATTTGGTGAGGTCCTAATGAGCCGTCGTTAGGGATGCCCGTGCGTTGCCATGGAATTAATAACAAAAAATGACGATCTTACCCATCATGGTACTCATTAATGTTTGGACTTGTTTTGTCGGAATACATAATAATGTGATTCGTTGGATTAGAGGGAATGGGTTAGCTTTTATTTAAAGGTGACGTGAAAGTGCTCTACACGTCAAGTTTTAGAAATAAAAAACTTTTGGGCGCGAGCTTACGTAAACTTTGAAAGGTTGTGGTACAAGGGCATACATTGAAACGATATGCATATGGCAACTTCTATATCAATTGCAAAAGGCTTTGTCCTTGCAACATAATCTACACCCGACAAAGGATATTAAGCAAGTTATTGTACTGCAATTTGACATTTAGTAATATGTTAATGGAAGCAACTGAAAGAGGCAACTACTTAGATTATTTGGTTCATTACGAAATTATTCACTACATCACTTAACTACCGCATTTTATAGAAATGTTAATGCACCATGGACGACATCAACTCTCATTAGTGTGTGTGAAACATAACCACAAAACCCGGCAAAGAAATAGCCAAAACTGGCATTTGTCCTAGATATAATGTTACATGATGTTTTTCTACAAAAAAAAGAGAGGATATTTTAAGTGGTAATACTTGTATACTATCCATAATGGGCAATTTGTAAGCACTCCAGTGACAACTCTATTACATTAAATAATTTTCCAATTTAAAAGTGAGCATTACCTGCTAATATTCTAATGTCACAAAGCTCAACTACTTTTTCTTAAGGGGAATGCCATCTGGCACACTTTGTTTCAGAATCAAATAATTGTTACATCGTTTTACAATATTAGAGAGAATAAAGATAGGGGGATCACCATCCCAGACTAAGGTAGTTTTATTTTGATAAGCAAACAAGAAGATTGTGCGCCATAATATTTACATTCTGCGGACAGCTGTTGAAGCTAACCGAGCCAATCATGTAGGGACTCTAGATTTCAATCGTACCAGTTGGACGCTTGGATCAATTCCAAAGAAACATACCCGACAATGATTTATATAGGAAAAAATGCAGAAAAGGCAACTTACTTTAATGCCATTTCGTCTTGGGCAACAGTGATAAAGTCAAATATGTATCCGACTACATCTTCCACGGCATGCACGTTGCCCCGTGGTGCGAGCACAACCTCCTGTGGTGTGAGCCCGAGATCCATTGCCGCAGTCTCCTGGGGTCACTAGTAGAAAACGGCCCATTAGTCCCGGTTCCAGAGGCCCATTAGTCCCGGTTCTGGAACCGGGACAAAAAGGTCGGGACTAAAGCCCAAAACCTTTAGTCCCGGTTCGCTTACGAACCGGGACTAAAGGCCCTCCACGTGGCCGCTGGCTGGGCGGGGGCTGGAGGACCTTTAGTCCCGGTTGGTAACACCAACCGGGACTAAAAAATGGAAGAAAAAAAAAGCCCGCCTAATGGGCCGCCACGGCCTGCATACGACCAGAAACCCAACCTCTAGTTGGGCCAGGATGCAGGCCCGCATGGCCCAATAGGCCCACAAGACAGCACAAGTTCGGTAGGCCCACAAAGGCCTGCTTAGAGAGGAGCTCGACACGGTAGCCGCGGCGGGGCTTATAAACCGCTGCGAACTCCTCTCAACTAGCGAGGTGGGACTAAACATTCGACACGGGAAGCCAGGCCTTTAGTCCCGGTTGGTGGCTCGGACCGGGACTAAAGGGTCTCGCGGGGGCCCCAGCCTGACGCCAGCCTGCCACCACGCCTTTAGTCCCGGTTGGTATCTCCAACCGGGACTAAAGGTCTAACCTTTAGTCCCGGTTGGTGACACCAACCGGGACTAAAGGGTATCGGCCCCTTTAGTCCCGGTTGGTGTCTCCAACCGGGACTAAAGGTCCCATTTGAACCGGGACTGATGCCTGCCGAGCCCCGAACGGCGCGCTAGCCGCTCGAACCGGGACTAATGCTCACATTAGTCCCGGTTCGTAATGCAACCGGGACTAATGTGAGAAGCGAGCTGTGACGAAAGCCCTGTTTTCTACTAGTGGGTGCCGGTACAGCCTCCATCGATGATCGGAAATTGGTCAGGGAATATATGTCGACTGTGGTGGGTGATGAAATAGGATCCTGACGGAGTTTATATGAAGGACCACGTCTTGTTTGGCATATAATTTTAGAGAGTTATCATTGCCTTCCAAATAATGTAACCAAAGCCAGTGTTTGATTCCACATGATTTTCACCGCGGAGGCATTTAGTTTTTTCCCCAATAAAATTGATCTTCCACCAAATTTAATTTAATTGTTGGGCCTAGTAAATAATCTCTTTCCAGTCCTATTCACAATCACATGTCTGGACTAGTTATTGCCTTGCAATAAAGCAGAAAAAGAAAGAAAAGTAATTGGACCAGTTCTCCCTTGTGTAGCAGAAGAATATGAAAGGAAAGCAACGTTGGTGAGGATATCCCAAATCTAGAAAGAAACACCACATATTTTTCTTTCCCTTTCCTCCTCCCCGCGATCCTCTTGATGATGCATATGGGAATGCTTGGTTCCCTATACGTACTCCCAGTGGCGAATCTAGAAAAAATTAGAGGGAGAGCTGTGTTGCCTGGGTCATGCAAACATGTGTTCGGCTGGGCCGGCAAGTGGTTGGGCTGGGCCTTAAAACTAGTAGTAAAAACAAATTTTACAGTGTTGGAGGGGGGGCTTGAGCCTGTTAAAGCCGCCCCCCCCCCCCCCATAGATTCGCCCCTACGTACTCCCATTATCTATTTCTTAGGAAAATCATATCTCCTGATTGCATGCGGTCTTATCTTTCTCTCCCATGCAAGGAAATATTTCATTTTGGTTATTTAATGTATCCACGGAAGGGTTGCCCAGAAGTACGTGTATGATAGATTTATATATTACCAAAAGGGATTTACTGATACTTGGCAACGATATATTGCATGTCTTACACACCATTTCGATACATTTTTATTCAACATAATACATTATTAAACCAAGAGCGATATACAAATACTTGGCAACGAAATGTTGATTATCTTACACACCAATTTTGATACATTTTGTATTCAAGACGAAATGTTCACTTGTAGAACACAGAGATAATTCTAGCGCGCATTGTCGAGCACAAAAATGAGACAGAAAAATTGGCTGGCCAAATTTTCTACCAACTCACCATGTCGAGCACAAAAATGAAACAAAAAACAGGAAATAAAAAGCATTGAAAAAAGGAAAACAATTAAAATGCACGCACGCGTCAAATGGGCCTGCCAAATTTGATTATAGTTGATGTTTTGGTAAGTAGTGATTTGATTTGTACGAGTTAATGCATGATGTGGTTTAGGGAAAGTGTCAATTTGATTGAGTGAATGCATGCATCAAATGGGCCGGCCCAAATTGGATACGGTTGTGCGAAAAGTCGCATGTAAGACGCTCGCAGTCGTAATATAGGGTCTGACGAGGGGTTGGTGGGAGGTGAGGCGAGACTACCAACTTTCCCTTTAAGAGATATTTTTACACATCACGAACATTTTTTATACATATTTCACTTTCATTAGATACATGATTAACATTCTTAGAAACATACCCATTATACATTTTTGTTACAAATTTATAATATTTTTATACAAGTGTTTAACATTTTTCAAATACATGATTAACATTTTTTGAGATACATGTTCTTCAAAAGTATGAATATGTGTTAAAAAATTCAAATACACGTTCAATTGTTTTTAATAATACTAAACGCGTGAACTTATTTGTGAATGCTAGACACAAACATTTTTTGAATTAGATGGACATTTTTAAAATTGTATAAATATTTTTTAAATGTGACATACATTTTTTAAACGCGTGAACTTATTTTTGAATGCTAGACACGTACATTTTTTAATTGTATAAACATTTTTTAAAATGTCACATACATTTTTTTAAACGTGTGAACTTATTTTTGAATGCTACGAATATTTCTAAAAGTTGCACAAACATTTTTTACATTGCATGACCATTTTTCAAAACCAGTGATGAAATTTTCAAGAAAAATAAAGGAAATCGACAGCGATAGTTGGCAACTATGTGGCAGATTGCGAATCTACCGAACGAACCAGCTAGCGAGGCTGCGTGCTACCACGTGCGAGGCCCACACAGCGGACCGTAGCCCACGAGAACCCCCCCCCCCCCTCCCACACACACACACACCCGCCACCCGCCGAATCATACCGCAACTCCCCACGCGGTCTGCACCACCGCCCCTTCCCCCTCTACTTCTTACCTATCAAGTAAACTCTTCCCGCCGAAGCATGATTATTTTTTGAACACAGGCATATTTTTTACCGTGAACAAATTTTAAATTTCATGATGATTTTCCAAATTCATGGTTATTTTTAAACTCACTAACATTTTTTCTATTCATTTTCTTAAATCATGGCCATTTTTAAAATTCATGAATACTTCTTCAATACAAGGGCATTAAAAGTATTAGCAAGAATTTTTAATATTCGTGAACATTTTTTGAATTCATAAATATTTTTCAAATTGGTGGACATCTTTTGAATTCATGAACATTTTCAATCCATGTTTTATTTTAGAAATCGCTGACTTTTTTGAATTTCTGAACATTTTTCAAATTCACAAACATCTTTTTTAGATTCACGGACACATTCTTTAAATTGCGAACATTTTTCCGAATGCATGAACTATTTTAAATTCACAAACATTTTCTAGAATTCAAAAATATCTTTCACATTCACCAATTCTTTTTTATTTCCGAATATTTTTGAATCTTCCAACTTTTTAGAATTAGTGATTATTTTTTGAAATTCAAGAGTATTCTTTCAAATTCGATAAGATTTCCAGGAACATGATTTTTTTTCTAAATTTTGACCTCCTTTTAAATTCAAGAATATTCTCTTAAATTCGCAAGCATTTTTAAATTTACGAACATTTCTTTAATTCACACAGATTGCTTTGAAATCCATGTTTCCTGTAAAATTTGGAAACTATTAACATAAAACTGTCTGAATAAAAAAATTGGAAGAACAATTGAATAACCCCCATCAAAAGCTAGTGGATATTGGGCCTGCTATTTATCCATGGTATGTATGGGGAGCGTGCACGTTTGGGTGACTAACGCGCTGACTACATATCCCAGATTTGCAGGAGGGACTATGTATTCGTTCCGGGCAACTCCTACGGGAGCATCGCCTCAGCGATCAGGAAGTGACCCGTCCTAGCATATATAAATATATTGTGAAAATGTTAGATTAATAAATTTTATAAAAAAGTGTTCATCGCAAAATGGAAAAGCAGCGTAAGAAAAAAAATATTCACTTATCTTTTTTAAATGGTTTGCACCATTACAAAATTCTATGAAATATTAAAAAAACGATCGCATTTCAAAACATTGTACGTGACATGTTTTAGAAATGTTATGCCAAGTAAAAAATGTTCGTGTTATACAATGTAAGAAAATGTTTTTTTAATTCAAATAAATATTTCGTACAATTCAAAAAAGTGTATATTTCATTTGGAAAAATGGTACCCACTTCAAAAAAAAATTGTAACATTTCTTGTAGAAAAATTATCCAATGTATAAAAATATTTGCGTAGTAAAAAACTAGTTTCAACATGTATTTGAAAAATGTTTCACACATATTTGAAAAATGGTCAAAACAAGTATTTGAAAACACATTAATCATGTATTAAAAAATATTAAACATATATAAAAAATATTTTAGGTGTATATAATTTATTTAAAATGTGTACAAAAATGGCATTAAAAATATATTTGAAAAAAATTATAATCATGCTTTTTTAGAATTATATAAAAAAGCTCGGACGTACACGAAATTGTACAAGATGTATGAAAAAATTGACAATATGTTTACAAAAAGGGAAATGAAAATGAAAAAAGAAAAACCGGTGAAAACCGAAGAGATTTAAAAAAAGGGAATACCGAAGAAAACTAATGAAAACCCAAAGGACACATGAAGAAAACCGATGCAAAAACTGTGAAAAAACGATTAAAAAACTGCAGGGATAAAACTCGAGTGTGCTAGAGTGTTGGCCGACATAAACCCGCCTTTCGGTAAGTGAGCTGTAATAAGAATCAGTGTGGGCGATGTGTCGCTCCCTTGCGGGGTTCCCTACACCGCCGTGGCCTGTACTCTGTGCGTTAGTTTAGTGCTATCCATGGGCAGGTTTTGGTTTGGTAGACGGAATGGACAAGGTTCTCATCCCAACAGCAAGGGACAACATGATACAGTTTACCTATTTGGCGCCTTGAGCGCCGGCTACATCATTTATGGTATGTGGCGCTCACATGCCATCTAATTGGGCCGGCCCATGTACGCTATAGCTAACTTTGGTTTGGGGTTTCCTACGATTTTTCTATTGATTTTTTACTTCTTTTTTTATTTTATTTTTATTTTTTTGAACATTTTATAAATTCGTAAAAATTGAATTCACGAATTTAAAAAAGTATCATGAACATTTTTCAAACTCGCGAACTTTTCCCAAATTCGTCATTTTTTTAATATGTGAACTTTTTGAAATCCGTGAATATTTTTTAAACTCATGAACTTTTTCAAACTCGCGAACTTTCCTCAAATCAATGAACTTTTTTTCAAATCCACAAACATTTTCAAATTCATGAACTTTTTTTATTGTCGTGAACTTTTTCAAATCCATGAACATTTTTCAATCCGCAAACTTTTTCAAACTCGTGAACTTTCCTCAAATCAATGAACTTTTTTCAAATCCGCGAACTTTTCAAACACGTGAAATTTTTTCACAGTCGTGAACTTTCCTCAAGTTAGCAGACTTTTTCAAATACGCGAACTTGTTCAAACTCGTCAACTTTTTTCAAACTCGCAAAAATTTCGTAATTTTGTGACTTTTTTGAAATCCGTGAGCGTTTTCCAACCCATGAACTTTTCTCAAATTTGTACATTTTCTTCAAATTCATGAACTGTTTTCAAAGTTGCGAACACTTTTCAGATCTACCCTTTTTAAGTCAACGGTCACAAAAATCATGTTTTTTGGAGAAATGGTGAAAAAAGTCAAGTGACACGTGAAGGAGGGTCATAAAAGTCAAGTGGCACGTGAAGGAGCAAACCAAGCCGCAAGCGAGCGAAGAAAGGGGCGAGTGAACGAGCGATCTAAACCTCTCATGTGGGAAGTAGCAAGAATGGTGCTTTCAAATTCCTTAAAGATAGAGTATTGAGCAAGATAAATGGATGGATGGAGAAACTTCTCTTAGCAGGTGGAAAGGAAGTCCTAATTAAATGAGTTGCGCTGGCCGTCCCGGTTTACTTGATGTCCTGTTTTAAGCTCCCCCGTGGTTTATGTGAGCATATCAATTCTCTGATCAGAAAGTTTTGGTGGGGCAGTAAGGAGGGCAAGAGGAAACCTAGTTGGGTCTCGTGGAAAGTGTTAACAAGACCAAAGTTCTGTGGGGGATTAGGATTCCGAGATATTGAGCATTTCAACCTAGCTCTCTTGGCTAGGCAGGTGTGGTGGATCCTAACACAGCCGGAGTCTCTCAGTGCTCGAATTCTAAAAGCAAAATATCATAATTCTTGTGACTTTTTGCATGCTGAGATTGGAGCTGCCCCTTCTCAGATTTGGAGGTCTATATTAGAGGGACGAGATGTTCTTGTCCAAGGTTTGATCTGACGTATCAATGACGGTCAGACAACCCACATCTAGCAACATAACTGGTTGCCTAGAGCATCCAACATGAGACCGATTGTCAGAAGAGTCCTCAACCCACCTGAACTTGTTAGCAACTTGATTTTGCCAGGCGCTGAATGGGACCGGGTTACAATTGAGGACATGTTCGTTCCAACGGAAGCCGAGGCTATTCTCTCCTACCTTTATGTATGCTACTTGTGATCCGCGTTGGTAAATTCTCGAAGAGGAGGGGATGATGCAGCACAACAGTGGTAAGTATTTCCCTCAGTTATGAAACCAAGGTTATCAATCCAGTAGGAGAACCAAGCAACACTATGTAAACATCACCTACACACAAATAACAAAACCTCGCAACCCAGCGCGTAGAGGGGTTGTCAATCCCTCCAAGATAAAATAAATAGATAGATTGACAGATGCAAATAAAATAAAGGCAAATAAAATGCAGCAAAGTGTTTTTGGATTTTTGGCAAAACAGATCTGAAAATATATGATAGGAAAATAGACCCGGGGGCCGTAGATTTCACTAGTGGCTTCTCTCGAGAAAAAAGCATACGGTGGGTAAACAAATTACTGTTGGGCAATTGATAGAAAAACAAATAATTACGACGATATCCAAGACGATGATCATGTATATAGGCATCATGTCCAAGATTAGTAGATCGACTCCTGCCTGCATCTACTACTATTACTCCACACATCGACCGCTATCCAGCATGCATCTAGTGTATTAAGTTCATGGAGAAACGGAGTAATGCTTTAAGAACGATGACATGATGTAGACAAGATCTATTCATGTAGGAATACACCCCATCTTGTTATCCTTAATAGCAACATTACATGCGTGTCGCCTAGAGGGGGGTGAATAGGCGCTTTAAAATAATTACGGTTTAGGATTGAACAAATGCGGAATAAAACTAGCGTTTAACTTGTCAAGCACAAAACCTAAAATCACTAGGCTCACCTATGTGCACCAACAACTTATGCGAAGCAAGATAAACAACTATGTGATAGCATGATATATCAGATGAAACACTATGGCTATCACAAAGTAAAGTGCATATGTAAAGGGCTCGGGTAAGAGATAACCGAGGCACGTGGAGACGACGATGTATCCCAAAGTTCACACCCTTGCGGATGCTAATCTCCATTTGGAGCGGTGTGGGGGCACAATGCTCCCCAAGAAGCCACTAGGGCCAGCGTGATCTCCTCACGTCCACGCACAATGCAAGATGTCATGATTCCACCAAGGGACCCTTGAGGGCAGTGTGACGCCCCCGGCTTAATCGTGCACTAATCATACACGCAAATGCACACGATCTAGCCCAAGGACTCACTTGAAGATATCACAACACAACTCTAAACACAAATAAAAGTCATACAAACTTTATATTACAAGCCAGGGCCTCGAGGGCTCGAATACATAAGCTCGATGGCATACAAGCATCAGCGGAAGCATTAGATATCTGAGTACAGATATAAAAGATAAACAGATAGGCCTTAAGAAGGCGGGGCCAAATAAAGACTACGATCGAAAAGGCGCATGCCTCCTGCCTGGGTGCCACCTAAACTACTCTTGGTCGTCGGAGGGCTCCTCATAGTAGTACTCTCCAGCGGGGTAGTAGTAGTAACCGTAGTCGTCAGCCGGGGCAGCTGGCTCCGGGGCTCCGTCGTCGGGTCACAGCATTCGGGTACGGGAAAAAGAGGAAGCAAAGCAACCGTGAGTACTCATCCAAAGTACTCGGCAAGACTTACATCAGATCTATTCTATGTATGCAACATTATCAAAGGAAGGCTATATATGTGGACTAGACTGCAGAAATGCCAGAATAGAGGGAAGGCCTAGTCCTATCGAAGACTAGCATCTTCAGCAGTCTTGCAGCATTAGAAGAGTGCAGATTAGTACAATATAAAGTAGTAGTAGTATTAAACATCAACATCGCCCAGAGATCCTTCCTCGACTCCCTGCGAGAAAGCAATCTCGGAGCCATCATATCCATATCTGATCCCACTATTAAGTTCTAGTTGTATCGATCGGGATACAACTCCGAGTGTCCGTTACCGAGGATCCGGCTATTCGAATAGATATACTTCCCTGCAGGGGTGCACCAACTTACCCACCACGCTCGATTAACTCCGGCCGGACACACTTTTCTGCACTAGTAGAAAAGAGGGCTTTGGTTCAGGCCTGGTAAGCCCATTAATCCCGGTTCACTTATGAACCGGGACCAAAGGGGGCAACCGTCCCGGCTCGTGAGGCCAGGGGGCCAGCTGGGCCACGTGGGCCATTGGTACCGGTTCGTCTGGGCCTTTTGGTCCCGGTTCCAGGCACGAACCGGGACCAATGTGCAACGCTCCTGGCCCACAACCATTGGTCCCGGTTCATGGCTGGAACCGGGACCAAAGCGCGACCTATTGTCCCGGTTCCAGCCACGAATCGGTACCAATGAGCGGCCTATATAAACCCTTGCCTGCGGCGAGCAGAGCAGTGGAGTGCTCTGTTTTCCTGGGCGGCAGTGTTAGAGCTTTGTGGTGCTCTAGCTCACCTCCTATGCACATGAGGTGTTCGATGAAATGCCCGAGCCAAGCTTTCTCCTCTCGAAGCTCCTTGTCCAAACTCCATTTTCGTCAAGATTTGTCTAGGTTTGGCGGTCCGTCCCCGTCCTGAAACCGCCGTCGATCGCCCGCGCCGATCTCGTCGCCGGCACCACCGCGCGTGGTGAGCCTCTTGATCTTATCTTCTTTCTAAAAGAAAATATACTTACTCGTATGATTTTCTTACTTTTATTATTGTTTGTTATTATATAGTGCCATGGTTATGGTATCCGCCCACGTCGGCCATCGTCCAGTCTATGATTCAGATGTGGTATATTATTTTTTATAACTATTTCACACATCTAATGTCTATGACAATTAATTATGCCACCAACTTGACGTAGATGTTTTTATCTATAGGAAGTAGTTGAACCAGAAATGGATACCGACTATGCAATTCTGCTCGACAAGTTAACTAAAGCTGAAAAAGAAATCGATCATTTGAAAGAAAAATTGAAAAGAACTGAAGATGAGAAGATGGGATTGGATTTGCATGTTGCCGATATCGTCGATGATCACAGGACCAAGATGGCTGCAATGCGCTTGAAGCTTAGAAAGATTAGAAAATATGCCATTGATAAAGAGGCTTGGTATCATTATGCCGTTGGTCAATTGTTACCTTAGTTGCGATTATGATCGTATTTGTTGTTGCATTGAAATGTTTTAGATAGTTTCAATGTATGGTTTAATTAGATGCTCTGGAGAGCTATATGTTGTTCAACGAGAACTATGTATCTAGTTTGGTTTTAATGTGATGATGAACTTCTATTAATTTGGTCACTTCTGTATTCCTGATGTTTTGTAATGGTTTTTGACACACTT